>JAGJXA010000004.1:0-2400000 GCA_020726445.1 Chaetomium sp. MPI-SDFR-AT-0129
GTTATCCGTAAACGTGCTCATACTGTTGGCACCCTCTGGCCACGCGGCCCAGCTGAACAACCCGTCAGCTGTGCCCTTTGCCCAGGCCGGCCCTGCGCCGAGGGACGACCAGCTGGGCATAAAGAAACACCCGGTCGCTGCCTTGATGTCTGGCCAGTCTGCCGATGCTGCCGGGCCCTCAAACGTGCTGACAAGGGGCTGAGATCCGCGCTTGTAGTAAGCCGCGTGGGGCGCGTAGGTGTTGACGAGGGCAATGACATCGGCCTTGTCCCACAGCCCATTGCCGGCGTAGTCGAAGCTAAAGAGTAGTTTGAAGCCATTCCCCAAATTGCTCGCCGCCGTAAAGGCGTTGGCCAGGGAGGCCCCGTTGGTTGTCTCGCCACGTGCCATGTTCAGCACAAAGCCATCGATGTGCGAGGCAGATGCATCTGCCATGTCGTCCTCCCAGTCGGCCATCGAGTACATGGCCGTGTTGCCCACCATAAAGTGGGCAAAGACGGCTTGCACGTTGGCCAGGACATGAGAAGCACTCAAGAGACAGGCCAAAAGCCAAATCAGAAGTACATCTGCGCCCATCGTGATCAACAAAAAGCAATAAAGGTCGTCTTGGATAAGGAAGAGGAGTTCAGGCTAGGTCTGCAAACGAGAAGATGCAGAGCCAGCGAGAGAGGGTGTTGGCGAACGGTGGCAACCCCCTCCATATTGCGTTCCTTTCAACAAGACATCCGATCTCTCGCTTGCATTTCAGCCCACTCTCATAAATGGCGCAAACAATATCGATGAATCGGTCACTGCATGCATAATTACAAGGCCCTCACATTGTCGGCTCTGTTCGGACAGTAGTATCTCCGATCACCTGTTGGGCTGGGACGTGAAGGGTTTACCCTGTGTGGAGAACCCTACTTGGTGCCCTCGGGTAAATCTCTTCAGCGGCACGGGTGTCCCTGTCTCTTCATCAGTTCAGCTGAATACCGCGTGCGTGTCAAGGTTCAGCATTGGATGTTGGTCTCGCCCATTGACTATTTTCTTGGCTGTGATACCAGACGCAGGACACATGGATCTTGCATGTGCGCCCCATCGGCGGTGTTTAGCGCCAACAGAAAAACCACAAAGATAATGTTGCTGCGAGTGCAACGCTGGATGCCCCTTCCGTCTCCTCGATGTCCAACCGTCTTGTATTGCCCCCCAATATTGAATCACCAGTCTCCTCGGATCCGCTCCGTCCTCGCTTCTTCATTTTCGAAGGCGTCTCCCCCCGACTCGTCCTGAATGTGACCGACCATCTCGCGTTCAGTTCTGCAGTATTGATTATTCTCTGCCCCTTTGTTGCTGGACACGCGCTCCGGGCACGCTTGCTTCCAATTCCAGCATGCCAGGCCAATTCCAAATTGTGATGCTCAATACATGGGTGTTCGCTACCCTTCTTGCTGCAGCATTTGCGCAGAGTTTCGCGGATTACCCTCGGGACAACTGGCCGAATCTCAGTACAGCATGCCTAACGGCAGTGAATACTACCGTGGCGTGCCCGAAAATCCTCGCTTTCTCGGCAGAGAAGTGAGTCCTTCAAAACCTGAATGTTGATCGTGTGTGAGCTAATCTACGGGGTAATTAGCAACACGCCACGCTTGCCTGTTGAACATCTCACAGACCTCTGCACGACGAATTGTCTCGACTCCCTCAACGATGCAAAGACGGCGATTCAGTCAGCATGCATACTTCCTACCGATGTGATGCCTCCGGAATACGGCAGCCTCCCGATGACGTTCATAGTAGACCTGCTTATCTACACGTATGGTCTAAATTGTCGTTGGGATGCGTGAGTGTTCCCACCGTAAATACTCCTCTGGGAGAAGATAAGCTGACATGAGATACAGGATTACACAGCAGTACTGCGATGTGTTGTTTCTTGAGTGGCTGAACCAGCCGTCAAGCAAGCTCACGGACGACCAGCAATGTTCCGACTGCATGCTGGGTATCATGCAGCAACAGCTCAACTCTCCCTTTGGGTACGACGAAGCGTTTGCCTCCGCGTTTGTTTCGGTTACGTCGTCTTGCTCCAAGTCGGGTTATGCCTTTACATCGCCAGCACCATACGTCGCCGCCAGCACAGGATCGCCCACAGCAGCATCCGCTTCGCCAACAGCAGCACTTGATCCGGGATGTGTGACCATCTATACAATCCAAGCCGGCGACACCTGTGAGAGTGTGTCGCGGCGTCTCAAACCGTCAGCACGTTTGCCGTGTATGGGCCCAGCGGTCTGAAGCGCGCGTGCTCGTCGCTGCCAGCCGGTGCTAGGTTGTGCCTGGTGGGCCAATGCCGAATATACCTAGTACAAGAAGGGGACACGTGCGACGGAATCATTGCCTCAGCAGGTATCTCTGTAAGCCCCAGCATGTTCGTGGCCTGGAACCCAAACATCAACAGCGTCTGCTCCAACCTCCGCATCTAGTGGGCCAGTACATCTGCCTGAGCCGCCCGGATGGCCTCCCAATTCCCGATGTCGCCGTTCCTAGCGCCGCGGTGCCCGCGACGGGTACCGTATGGCCGACCGTAGTTCTAACCACATCGGTCCAGCTCCCAATGGCGCCGGGGACTTTGACTGGATGCACGAACTACACAAACTACGTTGACACGACCATCCGCGATAGCGTGTTTCAGCCCCAAATCCCGTTGAACCTTGAGATTTCCAATCGTTGTTTTTACGTAGCTGCTGCCAACGGGATTACGTTGTCCCAGCTGCTGGATTGGAATCCAAGCCTGGATGCAAATCAAGACCCCTGCACTCTCAACGCAGGCTACAGCTACTGCGTACGAAACGGCTCCGTCGACCCAGGCCGTGAGTATCTTTCCATTTTTCAGTCGGCTCTCTCCCCTTATGGATAGACCTCCGCTGACAATAAGCCTGCGATCAGCAATAGCCCCCCCTCCCTTCGACTCTGCCCATTGCTTCACCCCCAACCCGTCCATCATCCCCGCAGGTACAGTTTCATCATGCAGCTGCTACACACAAGTTAGCGGCTACGATAGCGAATACACAGACTGCACCACCGTTTCTAGCGACTTCGGGATTACCGTTTCCGAGCTACAACTCCTGAATTCCTGGCTCGATGGCTCCGTAACAACCTGCAACACAGCCCTCTTCGCCAGCCTCACCGGGGAAGCGCACCGCCAGGTCTGCGTGCAAAACCTAGCGACAGAGTCTGCCAGTACGACAACAACGATTTCCATCCCTTAACCTGGACACCATTACACGCCGCCTTGCGCACCATCAACCTCCCGGTTCATTTGTATCTCAGGCAGAGGGCAAGCCCACCCAACACTGGCTTTCCTCGCTCTCCTATCGCCCCAACCTTTGCTTGACGAGTGTTTCTGTGCGCCCAGTCGTTGACACGCAGGTTTCAACGCTACCAAACATGGGGAACATGTCGGGCTTCATAGTTATCTATATGACGGAGAGTGTGAAAGATTTTTACCATGCTTCGGACAGTTAGCTAACCGGTCTTGCCATGTAATTAATTGATGGGTACACTGTGATGAAACCTCTTCGGCCCGTGAAACGCTCGTTGTATTGACAAACCGCTGGTTTGGATTAATTACCTGTGAGTCCATCTGATAAAGAATCCCGCGTAGAAGATGAAAAACCACATTCAACAGGATTTACCAACGAGATAGAATCCGCAGAGGGTAATTACGGAAATGCACCTGGCAACAGCTCAATTCCGGCTCAACCGCCCCAAATGCAAACAATCTTTGACGAAGTATTGAGCTGGAATCAGGAAGAGTCAAGAATGCCACAAAAAATATGTGCCAGTAAACGGGAACGTCAAGTCTATAATCACATGCATATTGTATTAGTTTCACGGTTTCGCTAGCCTATGTCGCCATGAGAAATGCCCGAAGATCTCTATTAATTATTCGTACAGGTACATAATTGTCTCTGTAGACTCGTAAAACAGCTCACAGGTATATATTGTTGAGGGCCAAGTGCGGGCTCTCCTTCGTGATGTCTAATCAGCCCTGGACTGATCCGGGTGCCAGGAAGGTTACACCCCACGATCCCTCAGGAAGCTGGACGAATCCTGCAGCCCAGAACACGCCCAGCTGAACCGACGCGAGGCCCCACCAATCGTCAGCACCGTTGTCAAGCCCCCTTCATGATTAATGATTTATCTTCGCCTCTCATTTACATACCATTGTACCGGGGCCGTACTCGCAACGCAATCGTCCTCGCTCGTCATGTCGGACGGAGTCAACTTCATGCAATTCCCGCCATGGGATCAAATGAACTTTTCCAGCGACTGTAAAGTCTGGGGCAGCTGGCTGGGCGTCGTCCTGACACCAAACCCCTCGAGCCCAGGCGACTCCATCGGTCCGGCCTTTACCACGAGCATTGAGCTCTTCACCGCAGCGCTTCCCCTCAATGCGACCATTCCAAACAACACGACGCTTCGGGAGTATCACAGTCAGATTCTAGACTGGTACATTTTTAACTCCTATGCTCAGCCAGCATCGGTCACTTATGGCCCATGGAACTTGACCTCGGAGTTCTTTACCAATGCATTGTTATACCCCGTGCTCAATTGCACTACCGAGTATTGCCAGGCTATGGCAATGCAGGGAAATCCGGATTTAATCGGGATCGGTGTAAGTTAAGCAACCGGTGGTTAACTGAAACGTAGCCACATCTGATTAACTTCCAGGTCTTTATCTCGTATATCATCGAAGCAGCGTTGTCAACCACCTTCTTGGCAGCATTCACTGCGTGGCATATTCGTCAGTCCTTACGGTCCAGGATGGGCGAGGGGCCTTCATCAACGCATGCCGGTGCGAAAAGTGACGCCCACGCGATACATGTCGGTTCAAAGAGGGTGTCTCTTGCCCAACGTACCATCGATTCTTTCCGGGGCTCCCTCAACTCTTTCCTATCTTCCACAATGCTTATTAGCACCGCCATGCTTTGCGCTTCACTGTACTTATGCGTCAGCGGCATGGGCAATCAAGCGGTTCTCCCTGATACTTCAGACCTTCCTTACCATAGCAGCGCCATCTACGACATGCTTCTCTCATTCCGAGCCTCGTTCTTCTCCGTGCTCCCCGTGCTGTTACTATACTCATTGACAACTCCGGGTATGGGCAGCCAGAGCGGGCTGACGAAAGACGGGTTGCAAGTGTGGATGCGGCGAATAGTGCTGATCGTGATTTGGATCCTCAGCATCGTTCTAACATTTCTCTCGCCACGGGGAAACCCAGACTACAACGACCGTCAAAATGACACTGCCTACGATCCCTGCAACGTACGTGGCGGCCCGGTTTACTGGCAGAGTGCCGAAGAGTTCAAGGTCATTATTCTCGTTGCGCCCGCGGTTTGGATGTTTATCACGGCCTTTCTGGCGACGGGCTTTGGCATTCCCGTTGTGGCAAATAGTCGCTGGATCCGTGGCTCTCGACCCCTCTGGAGGTTCGGTGTTGCGTGGGCCATCTGTGGGACAATGTGGGCCATTCTTTTCTACTTCTTTGCCCTAAGATCCAAGATCCTCCACAACGCCGGCAGTTCCGACTCAGAGAACGCTTGGAGTTTCGGCCAGGTCTTGGCACTAGTGACCTGGGTCCCGACTCTGACCGAGTTTTGCTATATTTTTATTTGTGAGTTCCTAGGTGTCGCGCCCCGGGTTGATGAGTCAAGCCTCGCTAACGTCAATGGATAGGGGAGAGCCATGAGACACACCTCCCGCCCGGAGTCAATGGTCAGGGCCAGCATTTGGCCATGCCAGCATCGCACCGGTACAGCGTTGTCGAATTGGACCCCTACTTGATTGCACATGAATCAGCCTCGGAAGGTAAGCATTGGGCTTTTTTGTTAGACGGCAGGGCAGAGTTGTTGACACAGACGACAGGGCTATACCAGGAAGCGGGGCATACGACAGCGACAACGTTGCGGCCGATCAATCCCGAGGAGCAGTCCACGCCGCATGTCTACCATGATAGTGGTGGGGGACTACCACGGACGCCGTGGCAGCAGTGGAGAGAGTAATTAATAGTTGTTGATTGGTGTAGTAAGACAAACATGAAACTGGCGTGTTTCCTCATTTACTTAATCCCGATTTTCTTACATCAATATCGTTTCTAGTCGTGTTTCCTTCATCATTCTCCATGTGGCTGTACAATCCCCATATTCCGAGCCGTAAAAGCTTGCAGGACAGCTAAGCTTACTGCGGGATACGACATGATCATATCATGCAACCCCCATTTTGTGATCTGTTCCTTCACAATCCCCCTTTCCGTCCGGTGCTCAGCGACCCACCCGGTTGGGCCGAGTGGCTTCTTAATTTGCTCCTTTTCCTCCTCCCAATCCTCAAACCCAATGCCCTGCAGCCGCGAAGCGTTCACAGCATGCCAGAATAGTCGGTCACTGTGGGACCAAGGGATGTCATAGTCGTCCTCAGCGTGGATAATGACGACATAATATTTCCTGTCGTTGCCCGGTATGCGCTCACAGGCACGTACAAACGATGCCAACTTGTCCTTATTAGACCATTTGCTCTGGATGAATGTGTTGAAGAATGCTAGGAGCCTCGGGAAGGATGAAAGTGGGCCAAGGAGTGGGATGGTGCCAGCAATGCGGTATGTTGCTGTCAGAAGCTCGACATCAGCGAATGGCGCAACCAGCACCATGCCGGAAAAGAGTATTGGATCTGGCAGAGTGGCATAGTAGTCGGCCAGGGCGATGGACACTGCGGTTCCCATGGACTGGCCGAAAATAACGACCCTCGAAGGCGATATCCCAGCCTCATGCATAGCCCACTCCACGACGGTAATGGCGTCAGTCAAAAGACCCTCCTCTGAAGGTGCCCCTGTGCTGGACCCAAACCCTCGATAGTCGATGGCCACAGTGTGGATTTTGTCTGGGGCACCGGCGTACATAGCGCGGTAGCTGGCCGGCCGCCAACCTGATCCCAGAGTCCCCGCGGCACCGTGGAAGTATAGTACGAGGAGGGCTGTTGGGTCATCTCGTAGGAGTTTGAATGCACTCCTCTGTTTGATGTCCGAAGTTATCCCATCGGGTTCCTGGATGAGAGTATCTTCGTGCTGATGGTACAACCCGAGCGGAAGTATGTGCCAGGCATGGAGGGTCTCGTCATCTGGCGTGTCGAGCGTGAACGGCGTGGCCTGATGTCGGAGAAAGCCCCAATGCTCCGGCACACTAAGATCTTGAAACCAGGTGAGCTTCACGCTATGAAGATAGATTGCTTGGTCTTGGAACCAGGGGACGGTGAGCAGCCCAAGGAACAGAAAATAGGCGATAACGCTAAATCCTAATCCCTTCAAAATTGCGCCCGACAGCGAGATAACTGTCGTTTTGTTCATCTTTCAGCTGGTTGTTCGTCGAAGTTGGCAATATCGATACGAGAGATAAAAATGACAGTTGGGAACTTGGGAAACTGAGAAACTGTGAGGCATGCTTACGCCCAATCATGAACCAGCCAAAACCAACAATCCAGGCGCAGCCTTCAGCGGGGCAAGTGCTTGTTAAGATCCCCATCATTGGACGGATTACGACAGCTTCACTTTATTCTTAGTCTTTTTTTGCTGACTGGAACTTGATAATTAACCTCTAATTATGTGCATCAATGACTCTGAACAGTGTTTGAAGGCCAGTCTAGTCTCCTTGACTGCCCAAAACTTTCTAGAAGATCTCTAACCGCTAATTAAACAATTCACTGTATTGCCCCCGAAGTGGTAGTCCCCCCATTCCATTACGAAACTAAATCGAATCCGGTAGTAAGTAGTTTGTACCTATGCATGAGTTACAACTTATCTAGACCGGTTGACACTTTTTTGTTCGACCTACCTAGACCTAACCAGCGCACCGTACATTGCCTCGCCCCAATGCAAAATCCACGGCTTCATGACCTCATTTCAATCGATTCTCCCAGGTGTTCGACGACGGCAAGATAGTGAGCCATGATGCTATATGTCAGACCTGAGATGACTAGGGCATGTAAAAGAGCTCGGTCGGGAGAGGGATGAAAGAACGAAGTACATCGAAGGGTTACTGGGTAAGGGGGTACTTGATAATGTACATTGAGAAATTACAGGAGGGGATAATTACTACCTCGAAAAGATCACGTCTATAAATATAGCTTTGGCTTAATAAGCCTACTGTACCTCCTCCCACTCCATGGGTGGGCGAAAGCCCTCCTTGGCCTCCTTTACTTGGCCGTTGATCCTCTGGCGGTCGGTGGTTCCCTTCCTTAGTTGGCAGCACCGCGGGACGAGGAGCACGGCCGGCGCCGCCAAGCCGGTTATATACGGAGCTAGGTCCTGCTCGAAGTAGGTAGCCGACTGCGGATCGGCAGGATCGCAAAGGTTTATCATGAGCGCTTCCGGGTCGTCGTCGGCCGGGTCCACAAGATGGTCGAACGTAACGCAATATCCCTCAACCCTGTTCAAAAGCCGATGGGAGCAAACAGCCCCCCAAAATTCGTTAGCTAATTTTCATTCTCGGTGCTGAAGACACAACGTACGGAGCATCCCCTGGCTTGAATTCGTCGACCTTTGGGAATGTGCTATGTTGGTGCTGCGGCACAAAATCGGCGGCTATATCTGGGTTTGGGTCGCGGCCGTAGAGCAAGTTGAAAGCCATCTTAGCGAACCGCAAACCGGTTTCGTCAAATTCGGCTCCAGGCGAATCTACACCCGGCGTTTGCACGGCTTCCTGTGGTATCTTAGCGCCGTTGTCGAACAAGCTGTCGATATATTTGCTCATTCCCATGATCTGGATTCTCAGCGGCTTTTGTAGCTGAGGGGGGTGGTTGGGGTGCGTAGGGTCCCGCTCGCAGGACGGGAGAACCAGCTTGGTAACCATGATTTGTACCGGTAATTAGTAATGAAGGCCACGAGGCTAAAGGTGGAAATGCATGTAGATGGGATTTAGAGCTTGCATTGTGATGAAGGAAGAAGCAGTGCTTGGTTAATTAATATCGGCTGGTGTTCCTACCCCCTGCTCCTACCCCTCATTGCTGGTGCCTGAGGCCTAGAACGCCGACAGCTAATTAATGCTCTAAATCTTAAACTGCACGCCTGCAAACTTCGAAACCGCCTCACCCATGTCCCGTGCGCATGCCCAGCTGGCTGCATTGCTGTAGCCTTGTCAACTTCATCATTGCTATACGCTGGGAAGGGGGGCAAATGTAAGATGGGGGCCAAATGTATGACGGGCTTATAAAGAGTGGGTTGGTGGGGGCGGGGGGGGGGGGGGTACAGTAGGATGAAGAAGGCAGTGCCACATGACTACTTTGTACTATTCGTACGTTGTGACTATGCCTGAGCCAGGGTTGCACAGCAAATTGGCAGTGCGTACACAGTAACCCAAGGGGTGAGCAAGGGGTAACTGTGCGGCGACTCTATTTTATTCAGTTATTTGACAGCCTCACAATTACTTGCACTGGTCCATCCATCCCTTTGCGGTCTAAGTCTAACTATAGGGCGGCGTGATGCATGCCTGCTTCCCGCAGAAGCCCGGCTTGCTGTAATAACGCACAACCGGAGAGTGATCTCTCCGCCCGCACCCGCCGGCCGGGGAGATCCTCCGGGTGCCCTCGTGCCCGCATGGGTGAATGGGGATCTAAAGGATGCATCGGCAGGCCATCTTGATCGGGAGTCAGCGTTGTGATTAAAAAAAGGACAAAAAAAAGAAAAAAAAAAAAAAAGAAAAAGAGAGGGAGAGAGAGAGAGAGAGAAAAGAAAGATGGCTCGCTTGGGATTGTGAGACTTACCGTTGCGTATTATTGCAATTGAACAGACTGAGATGGAGCTGGAGCACGATTGAATAGATGAGAGAGGCCGATATTGGATATGACGGATGACGTTAGATGTGACTGATGATGTGTTGGATATGGCTGATGATGCTGGATGTAACTAAGAGATGTGATGATGTAGAGATGCTGGGTAGTTAAGGTCGGGAAATGTGAACGGGAGCGAGTCCGTTTATATAGATCTTTTCCACAGCAACGTTGCTGTGATGGTGAGTCTAAGGCTACCCATGAATGCTGGGTCTGGTCTGTTGCAATAGCATCCCCTTACATGGCACTAGGGGGAGGTCATTCTAGTCAATTCGTGGCTGCCAGGGGTTGGGCCTGCGATGCAGCATTCTCATGAAGCAGATGCGCTTGTCGTGACCCAAACACCGACGCTGCCTGCGGCCGACGCCGCTGTGTGGCCACCTACGTCGGTAGGTGTTCCGGGACGTCTCCAATCCCCGACTATTGGATCAATGGGGCTGTTGCCCTTCCGCGTAGCCCCCAAACCAAGTCACAACTACCTCAGTTCTTTCAACTCTAGCCCCCAAGGTGGTTGGCCTCACCATGTTTCGTCTCGGGGTGATCGGTTAGGGACCCGGTCGGGATGGGTTGAACTCACTGAAACTTCCTGGGCGTGGCAAAGTTAGGGGCTTCTTTGGCTCAGGCGCTATCACCATTGGCCAACGGCCCAGACCAGAGCTTATAGCTAAATGTGAGTTGTATTGATAACTGATGGACTCCTAGAACCTATTGGAATGAGTGAAGATATCCAACGCCCAGGTATCTTGTGCCTTGGTCGTAGCCGCTGCAATGCGAGCCTTGCGATCATTATTTCGTCGTTGCAATCACCGCGATCACTTACAACCCTCCCTGTAACCCTTCCAGGTTGGTTTCTTAACCGATTGCCTATCGGATCGCTCTGCAACCCGACCTGCAGTCGCCCCTTAGCTACATGGCCGCTTTATCTGGCCAACTTGTAACAGTTGCTAGTATACTCTACGCCGCCCGATGGACTCAACGCCCTAGACTTACCTCTCATGTTAAACCTGTTGGAGACTATGATTCCACAAGCCCACAGAAGTGCTTGGAACCCCCTAGGTCTGGAACCCCCCTCGGGGTCTGAGAGAAAGGCCAATGTGGCGCTGCAGAAAGCGGCGCAAGTGCCATAGTGTTGGTTCCAAAGGTACATTCAAGTAGCCTTTCTTGTGGGGAGTTGGGGGCCGAAACACACCGACCAACCCACCGTCCGGTTATTTAGGGTGATGGTTGTTGGCTGTTGTTGCTACTGCGAGCGCTTAATGTCTGGGGCTTCCGCTATGGTCATTTGATATTCTGGAATTGAGCTGTACCCAACCCGGTCCGACCGCCGATACGGCACAGGTGTTGACTTCAGACGAGACCAGCCGGGCTACTGAGCGGCCCAAAACAAAACGGCACAGGCACTAAATTTAGACGGGATGGAAGCCAGCTTCTGGTCGCCCTGTGCCTGTATTATTGGGCTCGTACAGTGTAATTGCACCACCTTCAGGGTCTGAAATGAACTAAGGGACCGGTTGATTCTTTTTCGTTCGACCTATGTGACCACTGATCATGCCCAATGTGCTCTTTTAACTTGAAATGGTCGGGTACGCACCTGGTTAATCACCGAGTAAAACGATCTCAGTATAGTGACCCGCTGGCCCATGTCTTCCTTCGCCTGGCGCGATAAGCCACCCGAAGTCGAGACTCCCATCTCAGTCAGAACTGTGGGTATTTCGCTGAAATGACGAGGTTCCATGGCCCAAAACGAGCCTGGTTGAGGGCTCAACGCCTCTCTATTCCGAGCAAATATTTACACATCATTGCATTCGAACGTCCCATACAACCAATAGTTGCCACATGGTAGATTTTGCATGAATGGTTATAATTATTCAACAGTGCTTCTTGGGCTTTACTACCCGTCTGCTCAGCGCTCGCCACACGGCCAGGTAGAAGTCCCCTGCCCAATTAATTAGAACGGAAGAACTTATGTGGTAAGTCTCAAGTGTGAACCTCTTCGGAGCTAAAGCTGTATTCTGCACACTGGGGATGGCCACTTGGTGGATTCGGCTCAGTCAGTGCAAGTGAAGATATCGGTGGCTAACAGATCGATCTGCACTGCCTGCCTGCATTCCAAGAGGAAGTAAATGAGAGCCTTCAAAACAGGGTTGCCAATAACCAATCGAGACACTTTTTGAGGCGGTCGAAGAATCGCCAACTTAGGCGGAGGTACATGTCTGAGTTCCAATTGATGGTAAGACTCAGATCTCAGCGGAACGGCCAAGACCATTCGGGAGGTTAAAGCTTCCTGCAGTAAGAAAATGAGGTGTGTTGCCTCTTCCGACTAGGCCGACCCTCGGAGGTTTACTCGGGCATCTCCCGATCACCTGAAAGGACTTAGAAGTCCCACTACACCTGTAGATCAGTAGAACTCCTGGCCGCTTGCCGGCCGCGTGCAGCGCATGTTGGCATATTCTCATCGGGCTGTGGCATGGAGCATGGAGGTAATTGAATATATTCTTGAAATACAATCACTTCGCCACGACACAACAGCCTAGGTCTCAGCGTAACACTTAATCAATACGCCACAGCTCGCCCTTGGCCTGAGCTTCCTCAACCGCCTTGTTGTAAATCGCAACCTTCTCCTCATACTCCTTGATCAGGTCTTCGCTACGTTTGCCTTGCGTGCTGCCGCCGAACGCCCGGACAGCTGCGTAGTACACATCAGCGAGCGCTTTGCACACCCCGACAGCACTGGTTGAGCTGCATTGGTAGTAGAGACTGTTCCGTGTGATTAGCCACCTCGTTTCTTCACCGTCAATGGACCAAGTACTCACTCGTCCTTGAAGTTGTTATCGATACTGAGCTTGCCAGCGTCGGTGAAGCGATTTTGGGCCTTGTAGTTACGGTAGCCAAAGTCGTGGCGCTGGCAGGCGGGTACAAAGGGGAAGCCAAACGGGTTGTCAGGGGAGTCGCTGCAGCCATCGGAGTCCCAGATCAGAGTCGGCGGGTCCCGGGCATTCCGGCGGGAGGTGAAAGCCGGAAGTGAGATATCAAAGAGATACTGGTCGGTGATCTGGTTGGCGGTCTGGCGCCCGACGAGAGACACCGCGGCCTGAGAAGCAGCCGGGAGCGCCGCAGCGCACGAAGCAAGAGAGAGGATGGTTGGGAGAAACTTCATTGTGTTGAAGGGGATGTCAGACAAGTGACTTGGGCTTCAAAGCTATGACCGTATACCATAGCAAGGGAAGAGCGGACTAAATACAATTCAAGCAATACACTCAGCGAACTTCGAAGCTCATCAAACACTCAAGCCACCCAAGCCCAATGTCTCTGAATCGGGTCACCGACTGTCAACAGTGTCAAGGTAGCGCTGCAACCACATCGCAGAGTGCCGTCATCGCAACCTGCCTCATTGAGACATGCTTACCGAGGTAAGTCAAGCTAGGAGAGGCCATAACGGGACCTCCGAGTCTCCGACCAAGACTGAAGTTGCGTTGGGTCTATCTCGTCGTCCACTTTCGGCCTGTCAGGCGACAGCCCTTTCCCACGCGGGCGCAAAATGGCATGTCGATCACCAAGCGCAGCGCCCCAAGACGGCGCTTGAGGGCGGACATGGACGGAAGACGGATAGAGGTGCGACAGGATGCCGTCGTGGTTGGCTGAGTTTAGCAGCCAAGTCGGCGAGTCTGTTCGGTGGCTTACCATTTCATTGGCTTGAAATAGCAACAACTGTGGTGGGGCCCTGCAGCCCCGCACAGACAGCTGCGGAAAATGGGACACGGTCCGGCACGTGATGACGTGGTGACAGACCTAAGAATGTCTCAGACGCGGCTCAGCACGGGTCAATCCAGACTTCGCTGACCGCCACCTGAAGCTTTTCTTCCAACACCGGCCATGCACTTTCAGATTCTCGGCATTTTATACCAAAACAGATCTCGTCCGTCGTGAGGTAGCACCGGACCGCCGTCGACTGGGCTGCAATAACAATTCCTTCCATTCTCTCCTCCCGCAACGGCCCTCCAATTGAAACCCGCCGAAGGCAAAGGAACCCCGCCACGGGACCACACACACCCACCCAACGACAGCGCGGAATGACACCATCCCCCACCGGGCAACCCGGCACCGGCGTCGAGATGCCTGCGGCAGACGATGCGTACTACGACCTCGGGCAGTTTCATATGCCCGTCACAACGGCAAGCACCGAAGCGCAAAAATGGTTCGACCGCGGGCTCATCTGGTGTTTCGCTTTCAATCACGAAGAGGCCGTGAACTGCTTCGAACGCTCCGCGGCGGAAGATACAACCTGCGCGCTAGCATACTGGGGCCTCGCATTTGCGCTGGGGCCAAATTACAACAAACCTTGGGGCATCTTTGATAAGCTGGAGCTGGCACGCAACGTTCAAAAGGCAAGGCGCGCAATCGTGCATTCCCTCAACGTGTCAACGCACTCGACCCCAATCGAGCAGGCGCTAGTTGGCGCTCTCCAACACCGTTACCCGCAAGAACGGCTGACTCCATCTCAGGGGTATGCGCAGAACCACAAGTACGCCGAGGCGATGGAGCAGGTGTATCTTCGGTATCCAGATGACCCAAACGTCACGGCGATATTTGTCGATTCGCTGATGAATCTTACTCCGTGGCAGCTATGGGATGGACGGACGGGGAAACCTGCGAAGAGGGCGAGGACAATAGAGGCAAAGGCAGCGCTGGAAAGGGGGTTGGCCAAACACCCAGCCCATCCGGGCATGTTGCATTTGTATATCCATCTAATGGAGATGTCAAGCAACCCTGAACATGCTCTGAAAGCGGCTGATACCCTGCGCGGGCTGATTCCTGATGCTGGTCACCTCAATCATATGCCATCGCACATCGACATTCTCTGTGGAGATTACCGGAGTGCAGTGGTCTCCAACACGGCCGCCATCCGGGCGGATGCCAAGTTTGTCAACCGAGACGGGGCCATCAACTTTTACAGCCTCTACCGTTGCCACAACTTCCACTTTCGTATTTATGCCGCGATGTTTGCCGGCCAATCGAAGGTCGCGCTGGAGACGGCCGCTCTGCTCGAGGAGACATTGCCCGACTCGTTGCTGCGCATCAAATCACCACCAATGGCAGACTGGTTAGAAGGGTTCCTGTCCATGAAAGCTCACATCCTCATCCGGTTTGGTCGCTGGCAAGAAATCATTGACCTTGAGATTCCAGCGGATCCGGAATTTTACTGCACCACGACCGCCATGACACACTACGCCAAAACCATTGCTCTGGCAAACACAGGGAGGATAAAGGCCGCCGACCGCCATCGGGAACTGTTTCGGGCCGCGGTGAAGACGGTCCCGTCGTCTCGCACTGTGTTCAACAACACATGCCAGAACATACTCAGAATCGCCGCAGCAATGCTCGATGGCGAACTCGAGTACCGCCGAGGAAGCACGAAACTTGGGCTTGAGCACCTTCGTAAAGCCATTCAGCTTGACGATTCTCTCCCATATGACGAGCCATGGGGGTGGATGCAGCCGACACGCCACGCATATGGGGCGCTTCTCCTCGAACAAGGGAGAACCGAGGAAGCATTGGCTGTTTACACGGCTGATCTGGGGTTTGACGACACCCTCTCTCGTGCCCAGCAAAATCGAAACAATGTGTGGGCGCTTCATGGGTTCCACGAGTGTCTGACGCGCCTCGGGCGAGATAGCGAGGCCCGCATAATTCGCCCGCAGCTGCAGCTCGCGCTCTCCGTCGCAGATGTGCCGATTCAATCCTCATGCTTCTGTCGCAACGTTTCCCGGCTTTGAGGGGCCGATCTAGAGATGAAACGGGCGTGATAATAGGCTTGGGGTTTCAAAAGAACAATATTAGCATAATGGATAATAATAATAATTAACATTAACCTGGGATCCCGAGTCCTCTTCTTCTGCCTACTCGTGCCCTATGTGCACAAAATGCCCTTGAAAGGTTAATAAACATCCAATCTCCTTGCATTACTTTAGATTGCTCGAAGAAGGGGCGACGGTGGCTACACACTGATCAGTATAAACCTCTCAGGATATAAAAGTGAATTGTGCACAAACTCCTACTAGACCAAAGTATTTTCGTCCTGCTGAACTTCATTGCGGCGATCTAAAACTCCGCGTTATGATACGGAGTCAACAACGTAATTGTGATACCACCTAGAAACGGGGTTCAGTGAGCGGAACGTACCAGACTACTGATGGTAATTAACACTTTTCATGTCAGGGGGTAAACATCACCACCCAGCTATCCCAAGGGTCACTCTAGCAGAATAAGTAAGCCATCGAACTAGGCATTCGGATCATAGAACGGCCTATCTAGCAGTAATTAAATAAGGAATGGGGCTAGTAAACCTATGTGTACGCCAATCTCCGTCAGATGGTTTCTAAGAACTCAACCAGGTACGAAGAATCGGCTGTAAGAGTGAGTGGGCTCAGCGTACCATCGGTAATTAGAATAAGGTGAGGCCTGTGTTGTTCAAATGACACTCCCGGGAATATTTTGTTAGCCGAGAAACGCTACCGCCCGGATTGTGAGAATTTGACTCATGGGGAATTCGTGGGAAATAGCGGGGTGTGATGGTGTCGTTTCACGAAAAAAACGGTCTCGGAGTAGTGTTTCTCGAAACGTGATGCACTAACGACAAGTTACTGTCAGTTATCGTCCTAATGTTGGGCCCGGAGGTAATTATGACGAAACATTAGAGTACGGAGGCCCTCGGTTGCAAGACCGTTTACGTATGACAAGCTGCTATCGGCCTGATATCATAGTTGGAAATCCCAATCGCTTTGCTAAAATAATGATGATCGCTATGTAACCATGCAGTCTTAATCACCTTTCAGTCCCTTCCTCCTCGTACTCCGACTGGTCAGTAGCTTCGCCATCCACGCCATCGCCTGTCCACCCAGCACTTTCAAGACCCTTGTTGCGAATAAGAAACGTACTGAGCCAGCCTAAAATGGTGATGCCAGCGAAAAGCCCCCAAGCCAGTGCCTCGCCCTTTGGAGTCACATGTGTCGACAGGGTAAAAAGGCCCCCGGACAAAAACGGTCCGATACTACGACCAGCGGCCGAGAGGGTTTGAGCGATACCGTTGAGCGTACCGAGCGTCTCGTGTGACGGTGCAGAATTAGTGATCTTTGATCCGCCGTTAGCAAACCACGACACGCCTAACCAAGGAAAAGTATATTGGCCGCAAAACGTACCAGAAGCATGACGCTGCTCAACCCCCCAACCGCACATGTATTTTTAAGAACCAAGATGATTCCCAGTTCGCCGTAGAGCCAGCCCTTCCCCGAGCCCAGCCCAAACGCTGGTTCACCGTCAAGATAACCCAGCCAGGGCATCAGAAACATGCTGATAGCCAGACCGAGCATCGAGTAGCGGTATGTTCCCAAGTTTCCCATTCTCTCCTTTAGCTTTTGGAAGACGAAAACTTGGAAGAAAATTGTCACGAGACCGGCCAGAGAAAGACTGACCCCAATCGTCCCAGGACCAAGATCACGGCCGGTGGGTGGAGGAGAGGACGCGAAGATGGGATAGAGAGAGTTGAAGGATATGTTAGCGAGTTGGAAAACCAGGTAGGTCCCCAGGACGGAGAGCGTGTTGCGGTTCCTGAGCCCGTGGAATGCCGAATCGTCGCCATCATCGTCGCCATCATCGGCGGCGTGCCTTTGTAGAAGCGTCTCCTGTTCGGTTCCAAGATCAGAGGCGGCGGCGTCGTCGGAGCGGCCCATCACGGCCCCCCACCGCCCAAGGCACCACCTGCGCACAGCCTGTAACCAACCGAGGCCCTCGCTCGCGGCATTAGGGCCAGATCCCTGAAGCGTCTCTTCAAACCAGACACCCACAACCGCGACGCTGGAAAGCAGGAGCGCAGCAACCACAAGGTTCGGGGCGAGGAATGGATGCCGGGCACCTCCAACCGCCCCAACTAGCAAACCGCCCAACGCTGGCCCCGTGATACTGCCGAGGCTGTAAATGACGGGCAGCCAGGTAAAGGCGCTACTTTGATTGGTGCGATCTGTGACCTCGCCCAAGCACGTTGGGACAATGGCCGCGTTTCCATTGAACAGCCCCATGGCCACATGAACAAGAATCAACTGGGAATATGTGTTGCACAAACCAAAGAAGACAAAACAAACCGTGAGAAGCGATGTACCTAGCAGCATGGTTGGCTTGCGTCCTACACGGTCGGACATGTAGCCCCATAGCAGATTCGTCGCGAGCTGGGCGAGCGCAAAGGCAGAGGCAAGGAGGCCAACATAGACACCCTCGTCTCCATCCGGAACATCCTCAAACGACGCGACCATAGTCGGGAGGTATGGGCCGATCGAATTCAGTGCCGTTTGTTCGGCAAGCGAGAGCAACGCCAGGAGACCCAGTTGGCCCCATGGTAAAGGGGTTCTGGTGTGGTGTGGAGCTTCTTCATCTTCGTCCGAGGATTGGTCCCTATGGCTTCGCCTTGACGCTGGCCTTTCTCTCTCATCGAAGCCGGGGCTTGTCAACCCCCCAGCAATAGTGCCTGACTCCTCCCCATCCTCAAGATCCGGTGTCCCGCTGTGGGGGTGGAAAATGCGCCTATACCAAGCTCGGGGCGATCGGGGAGACCGTCGACTATCGGAAGGTGCGGGGGGAGGCGGTGTCGGGAAAGTATGGTATTTTGCGGTCGACTGCCGACGGAGGGGGTGGTAGTGAGTGTCGCCGGCAGAGCGCTTTCGTGTTCGGCTGCTGTTTGCGAGAGAATCGTCAAATGGGGACGTGATGGGAAAGGGCTCTCCAGCGTGAAAAGAACCAGATGCGCGAGATCGGCGGAGTGGTGGAAGTTTCGGCTGTGGTGGGTTTGACGTGTCTGCGGCCGCGGCGTGCGCTGCGGCGTTGGTTGGCTGCACCATCGGAACGCCTGGGCAGTACGGTTGGACAATTCGTGCTCACGGCCCGCAGTGAGTGATGAAAACTATCGTAGCGTAATGCGCATTGGGGGCTGGCTCACACTCTGCAGCTGGTAATCTATGTGGGAGATTGTTAAGGTATTTTTGCTTCAAATCGGGAGCAGCCGCCGGGTCTGATCCAGCTTGGATTTGCAGGGGCTGGGAGCAGGCACGACAGTGATGTCACCGTCCCGACGCGGCAAGGGCAATGGGTGTCAACCAATCACCAGCCAAAGATGGGGGAATCTTGGCCTTGGAGTTCGCAGCAAGAAGCAACGCACCGGATACGGGAGTTCAACTCGAATTCAATGGCAGCCACATGTTTTGGTGTGAGCGGGAGAGAATAATAATAATAAAATAAACAAAGCCCAAGTTAGTTCTGTGTCCTGTTTTCATTTTGCTAGCTTTGACTCGTCCACATGGAGCAACCTTCAAAAAACAACAGTCTTGGTCCCATTCAAGAACACCCTCCCTTCCGCATACCATTTAACAGCAGCGGCCAGAACCAGACTCTCAATGTTAGAGCCCTCGTCGACAAGCCCCTTGGGGTTGATGCTGTGGTCTACCCGCGCAACACGCTGCTCGATAATCGGACCTTCATCCAAGTCGGCCGTGACAAAATGGGCCGTGGCGCCGATAATTTTGACACCGCGTTCGTAGGCCTGATGGTACGGTTTAGCCCCCTTGAATGACGGCAAAAAACTGTGATGGATGTTGATAATGCGGCCCGACATGGCCTCGCAGAGCTTCGGGCTGAGAACCTGCATGTAGCGTGCCAGGACCACCAGCTCGATGTTATGCTCCTTGATGAGGTCCAGAATCTTCTGCTCCTGGTCTGCTTTGGTGTCACGGGTGACAGGTAAATGGTGGAACTGGATGCCGTAACTGGTGGCGAGCGGCTCAAAGTCCGGGTGATTGGACACAATAAGAGGGACGTCGATGGGGAGCTGACCAGCTCTAGCGCGGAACAGCAGGTCGTTGAGACAGTGGCCGATCTTGGACACCATGATCAGGACCTTTGGCTTCTGCGCGACTGACCGGATCCGGTACGTCATCTGGTACTCTTCCGCCAAGGTGTTGAAGGCGGCATTCAAATGATCAGTTGACTCCGTCGGAGTCGGACCAAAATGCACTCTCATGAAGAACTTTTCACTTGTCGGGTCGGAGAACTGCTGAAGGTCGAGGATGTTGTGCTTCTCCTGAGCAAAGATACCCGTCACAGCATGCACGATGCCCGGCTTATCCGGACAGGACAGCGTGAGAATATGATCGTTTGCCATTGTTGAAATGTCGACGTGCGTTGGGGCAATTGGGTCAGGTGATTGTAGATGTTGTTGAGTCCTTTTTTTTCACTTTTTGAAAGCGGGCGACGATGCGTCAGAGGCCACACAATTGAGTTTGGAGTTCTCCGAGCTTGCCCCGAGATGTGTCCACTTGCTTTAGCCTGAAACCCACGGCCTTGGGATGCTCCGCCTGTTTTCCTTCACGCCCGCCGGATAGCCCATGGAACCATTAAAGACCCCGGGAACCGTGTCGGCCTCATATCAAAATATGTTCACCCAGACACAACAGTCATCGTTTTTCTTAAAGTCGACACGGCCTGTTCTCTTCTTGAAGGTGGAAGAAAGCTTCGGAATTCGGGAGGTTGCCAAGCGAAGCTAAACCAACATTTGTGGAGTCGGGGCCAGGCCACTCATTACGAAGGCAGTAAAAAAAAAAAAAAACGCCTACAGCGGCTACCCTAAAAACCAGCCCGTAATTACTGCCCTAATAATTGATATTTATATTCTTCAGGGAAAGAGGGAATACCGGTGGATCAGGTCAACCCCGGGCATGAACAACTTCGGACGCATCACGAATACATTCGACGTAACCGTTCCTGCAGACCCCCTCGCCATGAACTCTAGCCCCATTGGTACCAAGTTTTGAAATCGCCTCGGGTCCGTCGCATTACGCGTCGCACTACTGTACGAAGTCCGTCAATAGAGTTGTCCATTCGGATCTTTCCTCCAGCATAACCCCAAATCCAGCTGAAAGCGCGGATCTGTACTCGCGCATATCGGGGGACTGCGTATTCGAGCGCCCTTCGCACAACAAGCCATGGATCAGGTGGTCGATATTTGCCAAGAAAGGAAGTTGAGGAGCTCTCCACATCCTTGAACTGCCCACTCGTGAGGGAATCCTCTTCAACGTTCCGTAAAAGCTGACATCGTCGGGACGTCGGCAAATGAGTCACCGGTCAACACCCTACCTGCCCATGAACTTTACGATTGATCTCTGATAATCTAACATCTTCCCCTTCGCCCCCGTTTGATACTTCACCCCTCACGGCCGAATCAGTGTATTCGCGTTGCATACACGACCATGCCTCTCGTCCTTCGTCCCGCAAAAGAAGAAGATAGCCTGAGAATTGGCTATATCGGTGCAGATGCCTTCCGAGACACCGTTTCCCGAGCGCTGTTCCCGCCGCGCATGTACGACAAGTCCGAGACTGGAGATCCTCGACACGATGAAGCGCAATGGAGAGGTCTTAGAAATGCGGGAAGAATGAAGAGCGGCAAGATAACGCATGTCATCGTTGACATCCCAGAGGATGGCTCGAGCGGTGAAGAAATCGTGGGCATGGCGCAATGGGAACCTCCTTCCCAAGGTTCGGACGCAGCACCGGACGCGAGTACGGAAACCCAGCAGGACGTCTCACCCGGATCACTCGACCAAGAGGAACTTGCCAAGCTCATGAAGTTGATTGATGAGATCAGCATCGATATTTTGGGGCCACAAGGACACAGCAACATTTACTGTATGTAGCCCTCCCCCCCGGATCACCCGATTTCACCCTTTCACTGCACGTGCTGACTTGGCTTGCCGACCGTAGACCTTATGGTTCTTGCCGTAGATCCTGCTCATCAGCGGCGCGGAGTTGGAAAAATGCTGATTCGACGCGGGCTAGAACTCGCAGCGGAGGCCGGCAAGGACGCGTTCCTTATTGCTACCCTTGAAGGCAGGGGTTTGTACCAATCGGTTGGGTTTCGCGATGTGGGAAAGCCGCTTGATCTCGCCAATACCCCTCACTATCCCATGCTTTGGAAGTATCCTGGTTCGAACCCATCATGATCCGGATTGTCACAGTGGGTGTGAATCACAAAAGCCGGGATATTAATATAAGGGAGGCCAGGTGCTAACGTTACGCTCCACAGGAAAAATTTCTCGAGTAAGAACGGAGATAGGATCGGTGTGGCCGATTTTACGTAGAGAGCCTAGTCCGGCAAGTTGCCAATAAGTATCGTTGAATGCCGTCAGAAATTTACTCATGATAGTTGGTTATTAAGATAATTAATAAGATGACATCTCGTGAACACCCCAAAGTTCACAAGTGGCGAGTTTCCATTAATCAACCAACGAATTGCATTCAACATGGAGCCTTTAATACGGCCTGTCGATTTTGCTCAGGGCCAGAGTAGTTGTCCGGAACACCGATCCAAGCCCATCCTTCATCCTGATTCGACAATCGACTTCGGGGCCGACTTTTCTGTGGGCGTGACATCGCCAGACATCTTCTGTCCCTCGACTGCCTGGGCATGAATCGTCTTAGGATGTGACTTGCCAGTAACGTCTAAAAAGATGTTCTTGGCCGTGCGAGCAAGTGTTGCCCTACTTTCGAAGAGGGGAAACAGGCCAACTCCGATGAATGAGCAAAAGATCCAAATTATACCGATGGTAACCCAGCCGGTGAAAAAGGGTTTACTAAAGATGTAACCGCTTCCGTACATGGGCATCGGCCACAGGATGAGAAAAGCGAGCGTCTGGCAACGGCAATGTTAGTTGAGGCTTCTAGTCACTATTTCCGAAGACGGTGTGCAATCAAGACGTACCATAACTACTGTTGCGGTCTTGCTGATCTTGCCAGCCCGCGACAGCTTTCTCTGCTCCTCATCAAATTCGACGGTTGTTTCATTGTGTCCGCCGGGAATGTCCTCGAGATCCATGCCCGCAGCATCAGCTAGGTCATGGTCGTCGCCCCTACGAATCTCCATCATTGACTTCCAATCATACTTGTCGACGCCAAATATGAGGGTGAAAACAGCAACCAAGACGACGGGGGAAAGAAGCGCCGCCACATTGCCTGCCAACATGGGATTGTTGGACCCGGTGCAGGCTACACCTAGATCTCCGCACTCTTTTTTGGCGGTCACGAGCCAAGCGATGAGAGCACAGGCGAGGCCAATAATAGGGGACAGAGATGCCGCCCATTTGTTCTGACCAGCCCTGAGTTCAAAATGTTAACGGTATTCCTAGCGGCTGGGGAAAGGGGCCGTATACGTACCACACCAACGCGAGGGTGGCGGGGAGTACTGCCGACGAAATGATGACACCCATCATAAGATACAGGTAGCCCATGGAAACGCCAGCGTACCAAAGCCCCACGGAAAACGTCGCAATGAAAAGCCCATAACCCACCACAACCGCATGACTGGTCCAGATAAGTCGCTTCCCGCTGGCGGATGGATTGAAATAAGTGCGGTACAGATCGTAGGTGCAAATCGTGCTGACCGCGATGAGCTGACTAGAGGTGGCACTCGTGACGGCCATGAACACGATGAGGAGCGTCCCAATGGCGCCCCCTTTCCCGAGAAGGGCCACAGCGGCATAAGGGAGCACAAGGCCGGCGCTGACATCGGCATCGCTCATACGGTCCGGGTACGTCGGGAACCACGGGGTGTTTTCCATAGCGAGGGCAGTGAGGCCCATAGTCGTGGCGGTCAGCCAAGGGATCGCAAACCAACAAAGGCCGCCCAAAATGTAGCCAGGCAGGGCGTGGACGGGAGAGGCAGCAATGGCCTTGTTGTAGTAACCGTTGTCGAGGAACACAGTGCCAAAATTTCCTATTCCTGTTGTTAGTAACAGCCAAGCTTAGTGTATTTAATTGGAACAGACGTAAAAACCTACCGACAATGTTGATGACAAAGAAAATGGCGCCTTCTCGCGACTGCATCGTGAGGTAGCTACCGTCCTTGTTTCCGTCCACTGGGTGCCGGGTAGCAGCCTTCACCAAGAGGTCGTAAACAGCGCCGGGGGAGCCCAAAACATCGTGAGAGGCGTACGCGGTTAGAGAAAACACGATGATGATGATCAAGAGGATAAAGGTGTGGACCCAATCCGTCAGGATGGTTGCCTTCAAACCGCCGACGAGCGTGTAAGCAATGACACCAATTGGGAGGAGGTAAACTGCCGGAAATGTCGTTAGATATGCAACCTCACTAACAAAGAGCTGGTTAGGACTTACTCGCAGCAATGGTGTGCATGCCGGTTAAGGCATTGACCGTGGCGGAGCCCCCCACAATCAGCATCAAAGACACCAGAATGTTCGTAGCCAGGCCGAAAACGAGGAATACGATGTGGGCAAAAGTGCCATAACGAGCCTTGATAATTTCGAGGTAGGTGTGGGCGTTCGGGGCACGGCGCTTAAGTTCAATGGCAAGAGTGGCGAAGAGCAAGATCTGGACAGTCGCGCCGGAAGCATACCAAAATGGTCCAGAGACGCCGTATCGGTAACAGACACCTGTACTTTGAAGAAGGGTCGCGGCCCACGTCCATGAGGAAACCACGGCTGAGGCAACGAGGCCGGACTTGACGGTACGGCCCGCTGTGTTGAACATCTCAGATGTCTGGACTTCACGGTTGTATCGCCGGAGGATGAAGGTCACGAGGATCATGCCTACACCGAGTCAGTCCCTATCAACTACTGATCACCCAAGCATTAGGTGGCTAAGAAATATCCGGTGAAAAGATCGTGTCGTACCTAGAGCAAAGGCACCGCCGAGGCCCAACACGATTCCGTAGCCGACTCCTTGCCCGAGAGCGGCATTGGAAAGGTGTTCCTTGTTCGACGCAGCATGGTCCATCTTGAAGGTATTGAGCCTGCTGAGGCGCTCGCCGAATCACATAAGAATAAGAACGCGGCTATGTAGAAGCAAAAGAACACCGCAAGGGCGGAGGCTTGGAATGAAGGCGTCAACATGGTATATATATTTCTGACGAGTTCCGGGCTTCATCCCGGCGGCTGCCGACGGTTAGCCGGATCCCGTTGTCGGCACGGGCGCGAAGCTTTGCTGTTATCTTGCATCTTTGCCACGGGCGCCCCCGGACAAGCCCAACGAGCTCCCCCTGCCCCCGGCCGAAACCGTGGGGCCGTTTGCCATGCGGGTGCCATGCTCTGCATGTTCTCAGATTCTGTGGGCTGAGACCCAATTCGGATTGGCGATCCGACCTGAAGAACCGAACTGGAAGACCGCCTGGGGTACCCGAGGTGACATCTCCGTCCCCCCACAGCGACTGCATGCATGTAATTGGGCCCTTGTGGTAAAACTTGTCTTATCGCCGGGGGGTTTTGTCAGTTTAACAGATGGACGAGAAACCGGTGTTGGAAACCGTAACTGCTATCACAACCGACAGGGCGGGACCTTTGTGGGTGTCAATGAGTGCAACCCCAACGCTGCCGTTCTGATGCGGGCGAGGGGCGACTGCCGGAACTTGGGATGAGGCTGGTGAGAGATAAGGGCGGAACGAATCGGGTGTGGTGGGGGGTCGAAGTGTATCCCACGGTCCCACCCTCAGCTGCCGCGCTCAACGGTTTTGGGTGGTCGACCTCTGATCATGGACAAAACACGATTATGCGACGGATGGTTAAGTATGTAGTTAGTTGACGTCGTTCCCCAACATCGACGGTGGATCGGTTCGAGGGGCGAAGCGTTTAACCATAACATCAATACTCGGCTGAGGCAGAACTAATTAAGGCTGCGTGAAATTGCCGAGATTTTCTGAAACTTCCTCCTTTACTTGGGTGGCTTTGCGGCATGTCGGACAATCGAGACAGAACTTTTTGACCAAGATCTCGACAGCATCCACGCGATGGTTCGGATAGGTAACTAGTGTCATGAGGCGTTGTTGTATTTAAAGATTAACGAATTTGTCGCCCCCACCCACTCACTCACTACTTGTGTACTCGGTCTTTCCACTCGTCGTCTGTTGCGCCGTTGAAGTGGGCAAGACCCTCAAGCTAACTTGTTTAACACTTTCGGGCCGTCGCGAGACATCCGGTTGACCGAGAGGAGTGTGATCGGTTCCCTGGATGGTCGGTCTCATCATCGATACCAATCTTTCGGGTCACGACGCGCAGACTGTGCTTACTCGAAAGGAACGGTTGTCGCGGGGTGTTGTTAACCTTCAAAAGATAACGCAGGCCGGTTCCGGACATTTGGGTCCCAGCCCATAGATAACAGGAAAGATAAGGGATTCCCTTCAACACGCCAATCAGGCTCCAAGCCCCATGGGGTATTCCACGGCCGAGAGATTGGAGACTGGCTCGAATTTCTGTTTGCGCGACGTAAAAAGGTATCATAAATCCATTGTCGGGGACAAACCTCTGGTTGCGCTTGAATTCAGCCTTGTCTCGTCACAGTGCCCCGATGCTCTAGATTCCGGGCTCGCAGAATCTTGATCCCGCCCGTTGGCGCACACGGGGTTCAGCATCGGTTGCGGCATGTGGGGGTGCCAAACTTAGTCCGTCACCAAACTCCACTTTGAGCTCCCCTACAGCCGCAGTGTCCCGCCTGAGAACGTCAAGCTTCATCAGCGTGCCGAGCAATGCCTTTATCCTTCACACCACGGGACACACGATGTGTTGAATTCAGAATTATACGAGTCAGAATTGACTGCCACACCTTCCCTCAGGAAAGATGGCTTTCCGCAGTAATGCAATAATCAATCTACATAGCATCTTGCGCACCCGAGAACGAGGCGGAAGGCGCTGTCAGCCACAAAGCCAATCGGACCTCGTTCCAGGGACCACACTGCCAAGGAACCCGGCCGCCCCTGGCGCTGAGCCCCTCATGGGTTGTGGTCTCAATTGGACCAGCGCATGAACATCAACAAGACAACCAGCTGGACCTGTGTTGCTGATCAACGCCAGGATACGGTCGCATCATTCTTTTTCCTCGGCCGAACTTGCGGACCCCGAGAGTTACGACAACTGGCCCTCGCCAGCGACTACCTGGACGACTCAGCTCCTTGTCCCAATGACAAACACCTTTTGAAGCGAGAGCGCGCATTCCATTATTACAGCATCACGAACGGCGGCCGAGGACCGTTGACACAATGGCGGCCGACCACGGGACCAAACGAGGTCTGCTTCAAGAAAGCAAGCGGCCATCCGACGACGACTTCCAAGACCACGACTCCGACTCCGACATCGAAGCGACCGAATATCTCGACCGCAATGTCTCCACGTCCCCCAAACGCTCACAGAGCTCGCCGACATCGAACCCAAAAAGGCAGTCTTGGGTTTTGCGATGCCTAGGACGGCGCAGCCGGTGCTGCATCGGCCTGGTGGCTGTGTTCATCGTCATTTGGATTTTCCTCAGCGCCGGCGGTGCGTTTGCCTACAAGAAATACCAAGAAGAGCCCCCGTATGGGCAGTCCCCGCCGTGGTATCCCGCTCCCAAGGGCGGCATCGCGAAGACATGGGCTGCGAGCTACGACAAGGCCGCCAAGATGGTGGCTAAAATGACGCTGGCGGAAAAGGTCAACGTCACAACAGGCACAGGGTGGGAGATGGGGCTGGCGGTGGGCACCAACGCTCCGGCCGTGCACGTCGGATTCCCGCAACTGCAACTCCAGGACGGGCCATTGGGCATCCGATTCGCTGATAACATCACCGCCTTTCCCGCTGGCATCACCGTCGGGGCTACCTGGAACCGGCAGTTGATGTATGCTCGCGGCAAAGCCCACGCCATTGAGGCTCGCCAAAAGGGCATCCAGGTCCTGCTCGGTCCCTGCGTCGGGCCGCTTGGCCGCATGCCAGCTGGTGGGCGCAACTGGGAAGGGTTCGGCGCGGATCCGTACCTCCAAGGCGTGGCGGGCGCCGAGACCGTCAAGGGCATCCAAAGCGAGAACGTCATGGCCACCATCAAGCACTTTGTCGCCAACGAACAGGAACATTTCCGTCAGCAGTGGGAGTGGAGCTTGCCACACGCCCTAAGCGCCAACATCGACGACCGCACACTCCACGAACTCTACGCCTGGCCATTCGGCGACGCCGTGAAGGCCGGAGTGGCATCTGTCATGTGCTCGTACAACATGGTCAACAACTCATATGCCTGCGGCAACAGCAAGTTGCTCAATGGAATTCTCAAGGACGAGCTCGGCTTCCAGGGCTTCGTCATGAGCGACTGGCTCGCGCAGCGTTCTGGTGTTGCCACTGCACTAGCCGGATTGGACATGACCATGCCTGGCGATGGCGCGAAGTGGGCTGATGGCGTGTCTTTCTGGGGCCCCGAGCTGAGCAAAGCCGTTCTCAACGGCAGTGTCCCCGTTGACCGCCTGAACGACATGGTCACTCGCATCGTCGCGGCCTGGTACCAGTTGGGCCAGGACGATGAAACCAAGTTCCCCCGCCAACCTCCTAACTTTTCGTCTTGGACCAACGACCGCCTGGGCGTGATGGCACCGGGAAGCCCGAGCGAACAAGACGAGGTTGTCGTCAATCAGTTTGTTGACGTGCAAGCGAATCATTCCGTCATTGCGCGTGAAGTGGCTGCTGAGGGAACCGTGCTGTTGAAGAACGAGGGGCTGCTCCCCCTCAGCCCTTCGGGCTCCGACAAGGCTTCCTCCGGCAAGTACAAGGTTGGCGTGTTTGGCGACGATGCCGGCCCCGGTGAAGGCCCTAACCATTGCAAGGACCGAGCTTGGTACGTGTTTAATCCCTAACACTAGTGACGATCTGAATCCCCATGAATCTGCGTTGGCTGACTTGCTATGTTTAGCAACCAGGGCACCTTAGGCTCAGGGTGGGGGTCAGGCGCTGTCGAGTTCCCCTATCTCGTTTCTCCCATCGAGGCCCTCCGCGGAAAATTCGACAAGGGCAAAGTCGATTTGCATGAGTACCTGACCGACAAACCGTCGTTTACTGGAAAAGACAAGTCCACGGTGGAGGAGTTGGATTTGTGCATCGTCTTTGTCAATGCGGACTCTGGCGAGGGTTTTGTGAAGTGGGCCGATGTGAGCGGAGACCGCGTGGGCTTGAGTCTGCAGAAGAATGGTGACGACCTTGTCGTGAACGTAGCCGCCAAGTGCGGTCGCGGTGCTGGAGATGTCATCGTCGTCATCCACGCCGTTGGGCCGGTCTTGGTTGAGAAATGGGTCGATCTTCCGAATGTCAAAGCCGTGCTCCTTGCCAACCTCCCCGGCCAAGAATCCGGCAACGCTCTTGCTGAGATTCTCTTCGGCGAGACCAACCCATCCGGCCACCTCCCCTTCACCATCGGCAAATCGCTCGACGATTATGGTCCTGGTGCCAAGGTCATGTATTTGCCAAATGCTGTAATCCCTCAGCAGGACTTTTCCGAAGGGCTGTACATCGACTACCGCTACTTCGACAAGCAAAACATTGCGCCTCGCTTTGAGTTTGGCCTTGGCCTCAGTTACACGACCTTTAACTTCAGCAACCTCCAGGTCAATCCGCGCAAGAGCAAGTCGGCTCTTCCTGAACAGCGGCCTAGCCCTGCAGCCGAACCTCCCAGCTACTCCACTAATATCCCACCCAAAAGCGAGGTTGAGTTTCCCAGCGATTTCCGCGCACTCAAAAAGTATATTTACCCTTACCTGCAGTCCACCGATGTCATCGGCACGGGGAAGTACCCCTACCCCGAGGGCTACGATGAGGCCCAGGCCCCGAGCGGCGCTGGAGGTGATGAAGGCGGTAACCCAGATCTGTGGGCTACTTATGTCAGCATCACAGTGGATGTCGCGAACGACGGCGCGGTGGGGGGTGCAGTTGTGCCACAGTTGTATTTGGAGTACCCACCAAAGGACGGGGTGGACTTCCCAGTCCGGGTGCTGCGGGGCTTTGACAAGTTGTATCTGGAGCCTGGTAAGTCACGCACCGTAACATTTGACGTTACGAGGAGAGACCTGAGCTATTGGGACGTTGTTGAGCAGAATTGGGTTATGGTTACCGAGGGAGAGTACAAATTTGGTGTTGGACAGAGCTCGAGGGACCTTCCCACTGTTGGAACTTGGTAATTTTCTTACCTGCAGCATCGTATCGCGGTAGTCATTACTTGTACTTCTATGGTGGCTTCTATCGTGTCTTGAATTTATACCGCCATCAAGGCCCAAATTGTTGTGTTGTGAGCGAGAAGTTTCAGGGGTTCACGCCGCTGGTTTGCCAGGGTTAGGGTACAGAATTACCCACCGCAACCCCCTTTCTCGCCCATGAACGCCAAGCCCTTGATCGACAGAGGACCCTGAAACCCCCAAATCTGCCCCTCTTGCATGATCCAAACGTTGGCACGCTTCACCGCAATTTTCGTTGGGCAGTTGAACATCAACCCGGCTCTAGGCTGGTCCCCCTTAATTTGATTAAGAGCCGACGGACCTCGCAACTCGTCGTTTACCCGGCCATCCAATCTCCACGATCCCCGCGACCGGCCTTCGAAGATTCCTTTCGCGACAACCCGCCTCCTCCCCAAAGACCAACGCGCGCAGTCGTCAAACCTATAATCAAAGCACCGCCAACATGTCCGGCCTCAGATCTCCCGAAATCCAAGCCGCATACGATGCCGTCCGTTCCGACGACGACGAGACAAATTGGCTGCTCATTTCCGACAGTGCCCCGGGGAGCAAACAGTTGGCGCTCAGCAAAACGGGAACCGGCGGGCTGCCAGAGCTGGCGGCCGCGCTGGACGACAAGGAAGTGCAGTACGGGTACGTGCGCGTCGAGTATGCCAATGACGCTGAGAGCAAGCGCATCAAGTTCGCCCTGGTCGTCTGGATTGGCAAGGACACAAAGGTCATGCGCAAAGCGCGCGTCAGCATCGAGTCCGGAGAGGTGGGGGCGGTGTTGTCGCATCACAGGAAGGTGAACGCCGCCGACCCACGGGATTTGGACGAGGCCGGTATTGTCGCCGAGTTGCGCAAAGCGGGGGGTGCCGACTACAACGGTGGAAGAGGGTAGTGGTCGAGAGTGAAACCGAAACAAAGCGAGCTGTGGTTAGCTGGAGTTTGTTGGAGTTGGTCGTCGGGCATAGCGGGATACAGGGCGAAATACATGGCTTTTGGGTGCGATCTTTAGCATCTCTCACTTACCTGTTCCTTCTGTTCCTTTGTCACAAGCGGGTCTCTACGGACATCAACTCGAGAAGGGGTTGGTATTCGTCAGTTAACAAACAAGCAGCAGCAGTGCTATCGACCGTTCTAACCCACCCTATCCCACCGCTCACGCACATCGCCATCCCTCTTCCTAGACGTCTTCCATCCCCAGTTTTCGCGAGATATGAGCGATTGACTATGTTTCGCAGTACCCAAAATCGGGCTGGCAACCAACGATAGGCGGGCAGAATTGATCGCCATCTCCACAGTACCCAAACTGACTACAACATCGTCCATACGTCGATCCGAGACAGTTGACTCCATTGCCACACCTTCCGTCGGTGCTTGGTGTTTGGCCTGGTGGTAGTGACACCTCAGGCGGGGACGATGAGGTACTCGTGGGAGGAGCTTCCGAAGACGTCGTTGTGGGCGGTTCTATCGTGGACGGAATCGAAGAGGTTGGTCCCGCAGTGCTTGAACCAGTTGTTGAGCTAATGGTGGTCGTGCCGTTTGTTGGCGGGTTTCCAGGGATGCCCGGGTTGCCCAAGCACGCCCCGAAGTCGCCCTGACAGCCGGGACCGCAAAACTCTACACTTGAGCCACACCAAAAGAACTGGGAGCAGCAAGGCCCAAAGTCGGAGCTGCCGATGCAGATGGTGCTGTTGCCGCACCTGCCATCAGTTGTTACCTGCTGGCCTCCTGTGGGAGCCGGTCCGCTGCTAGACGTCGACGTCGGAGGCAGGTCGCTGGTTGAAGACGCGGAAGTGGTGGTCCCCCCAACACTTGTGCTGGTGCTCGTTGGCACGCTGCTACTGCTTCTGGTGCTAGTTGGTGGAGCGGAAGTGCTGGGAATTGCGGAGGAGGATGTTCGTGGCCACCCACAGCTGCCATACTCTGGCTGGCAGTTGAAAAGCGGGTTGCAGTGGTCGGCCGAATCGCCGCAGAAGCCGTACTCGGAGCAACAGAGATCTCCCGTACACTTTCCATACTGCGCTCCGCATTGACCGGTAGCCTGTCGCAATCCGAGCGCCGCGAAGTTGCTGCTGGCCCAGCGGTGGCGATGCGGGCCATTCGAAGATGCGAGTCGGTGTCTCTCAGCTAAGTTTCTGTCTGACGGGCTACTGCCGAAGACACCCGTCCAGCATAAAGCCACTGCGAAGCCAAGGTAAATAGCCCTCATGTCGGCACCTCGGAAGACCTTACAAACAGACAAGAATGTTGGTGTGTGTGTGTTCGATCAGGGTCCGGTTCAGAATCAATGGGCGTCAAGGTTGGTCCTTACATTTTGAACTCTGTTTTTGATTTCCCTTCGTGCCGCTCTCATATCACCTACTTTCTCTACCATCCTCAGCTGCCGGCCGTAAATCATGAAGCCGGAAGGTGGGCTAGGCTATACGGGCCAAGCGTAGGGAGTGACAATGTGTCCAGAAATTAATTTACCAAATTTATTGACTGAGAGGACGCCGTTGGTACTCTGGAAGAGTATCGTCGGGGAATGCCACAAGAAAACAATGAATGAGGCTAAATATAATGTTGCCGATTTTACCGAGCTTGCAGGTACCTTGGGTGCATGCGGGGTGGCACGGAAAAACATTCCGTGTGATGTGCAAAAGCCTAGCCAGGTAATCGGGCCTGGAAGGAGGTCTCTCGGCATTCGGATATGACCTTAGCAATACGACATTGTTACTCAGTGTTAGGCTTGGGGGAAGGAATTAATATCTGAGACTACACAGACGCCGGGTTTATGCTAGATGCCGTGATATCGGATGGGCGCGGCTTTATGGAACACTGGCGATGGGGAAATGAAATTGATCAAGACGAAGGTGGTATCGCCTCCGAGCGCCAGATCGGGGGTATCTGGGTTGACCACCTGCCCCAAACGGAATCATTGACAGTGGGAGGAGTTTGCATCTGGATGCATTAATACTCGTGTCATTGTTTCGCAGCTCGCTCAAAACGGTCACGCCAAGGGCCAGGGTTCTACCTGTCGTCTCCGTCCCCCATATCGCGGGATTTGTCTGAAAGTCGACCCCGCAACCACGTCACTAGACAGCCGGGGCTACGTAGATGGGAAACAGAAATTTGAATCAGCCTCACGAGACCAGCACCATCGTTATGAGGGGTATTAACCTCCCTCTGTGAACCGCTGTTGATAAAAAGTGTATTACGTGGTAATTAAGCCGAGTGCGTTTATTATATCTGCGTTGATCTTAGGCACACCATGAAATTTTCCTGGTCCAGGTGCTAGAGAAATTTGTTAATGTTGTAAACACCTCGAATGGGGAGGGCGACCAGCGCCAAGGGAGATGTGCAACTGAAAAGAAATCAGGTGAATGGCTTCAGTCAGTGTGAGCTAGCAAGAAAGAGCAAGGACTGGTCAAGGGCTTAATAACTTACTTTCAACCCCAAACGTTGCGTGTCTGCGGGAAATAAATCAAGATTGGTATAGTTGCATGACGACGAAAATTGAAATCGTGAGCATCTACGAGTGCGACAGAGTGGACCTGTAGATGTGATAATTAAATATAAAAGAAAAAAGTCCTGTTGGAATCGGTCATTGTCTTTCAGTGTCTAAGTAGCCGAAGAAAAATCCTCTCGGAGTTATATTTTACACAAGCCACCCACCCTCGCTAACGATTCTTGCTGATCTCGACTTCTGTTATAATTAAATACCTGCCGCGGTGCGCTCGGCGGCTTCGGTGTTGATTTAGTTTATTATTTGTCCGTCAAGCGCGGCTCCACAACGCCGAAGACGGGATTCAGACCCCGGCCGATGCCGGGCCGATCCACACCACGGCTCCGAATGGCCCCACTCTACGCTCCCGACCATGCCGTGGGACACAGCAGAATCGCTTCGTCGCGACGAATGTGGAAGCATTTAGGCCGTGGGTGTATCCTTTTGATATGAGCTGCTGATGCTAGCCTCATTTCTACAAGGTTAGGAAGCACTCGGACTGGATCTCCCCATGTTTCACATGTGACATCATCCCTGCAGACTGGAGCAACGACCCTTCCCTCTCGGGCAGCAGCTGTTTTCGTAGCGAACGAAGCTTGTGAAGTCTATCTCGCCGGTCTTTGGCGGCGCGACATCCATGACGTTCTGCTTCGGGAACCGCAAAGCCCCATACAGTCACAGAACACTCCCATGTCCGTCGCCCACGCGCCGTCGGCCGTCCTGGTCGTGGGCGTCACTGATGACTCCCATGAGGTGGCCGGGCCGAGATAAGGAAGCCGATCCGGCTCTGAAAATTCTCGGCATCTGCCAGAAAACCGATCCAGACAACCACCACAACCGCCGCGCGTGCCACTGGTCAGCACAGGGGGGTGGCGCCATCAACGCCCCTCCGCCCGGCCAGCATATCCCCGACCCGTCCATCATATCCGCATGCCTGCACGCCCGCGGCACGATGTGCACATTTTAGCTCCGTGGGTTTCTTGCCACTGGCAGTGACCTTCAGGACGCCACCGCCACAACGGCCTACCACATTCCTGGGGCCAGCCCAACGTCGCACACAATTGCTCGATGGAGGGCTCTGTACTCCCCCATCCGTCCGAAAGTTCTGATTGGATGGGAATCCACCGAGTGTCTCCAGATTTGCGCTGGCAAGACTGGTGATAGTGTCCATAGAACTAGGTGCGCTGATGATGGGGTTGCCGTGCAGGACTTGCATGTCTAGACACTTGGGAGTTAGCAGGATTCATGATAAGGGCGTGATTGCTGAGTTTGAATCAGCTGATGGAGAAGTAGCTCATTTGTTTTAATAATCTACTTCAAAAGGTCACATCATGCAGAGGGAATAGCAACAGGCAAGCGACATATCTTTCATCGTTCTAAGAATACAGGCAACAAACACGAGGAAAGCACGAAAAGATGGCCCAGTGCGTGTAATACACTGTCCTTCCTGCTCTAGACCAGTCCCCCTTGCCGTCGAGTGTACCGCGATCAACTTCCAGGACGTATTCATCACTCGGTCCCCCTCAGCTAAAGTATACCTTCAACCCCCGTCATTTAGAAACAGTTCTTGCTCACTGTGCTGATGCCAAGGAGTTCGGCAGACAAGTTGACGAGTACCTCCCCACCCACTCGGAGCTTTTCGGCGTAGGTCGTGGCTCCCAGGAGGAGCTGGACAGCCTGCTTGACACCACCCAGAGCCTCAATGTACTTCTTGATGCGGAGCAGCTTGGTCGCAGGGACGGCCGTAGTGGCCAGAAGTTGGACGATGGCTGCGACGCACTTGGCGACCTCCCAAATGGAGGCACGGCTGTGGAGATTGTTCGCGGGAGTCGCTTCGGGCGTGGTGATATCACGTTTGGTCTTTTGGTCGTTCCGGCGGTGGCCATGCTCGACCAACCATCGGTGGAGCGCCTCGTCACCCTGGCGCAGAATCTCGTCCGGGATGTCGAAAATCTCGGCCAGGAGACGGTCCAGGGCGAAGTCGAAGTCGCTAGTAAAGTTGAAGTTCACAGCGGCTTCATTAATGTGGCGCGCTCGAGCTTCGATGCCCGCGACATTAGCCCAGTCGTCTGTATCCGGCTCAAGCCCGTGGAAATCGCGGGTGATGCGAGCCTTGACGGCATCAATGTTGCGGGCCTCGATGCCGTCGGCACCATCACCCTCGACCCAGTCATCAGTGTCGATCAGCAGTCCGTGGTCGTCGGTTTGCGGGGCAGGGAGGGCTACCACGGTTGCCGCAAAGATGGCAGCGGCGGTTGTGATAAGTTGGAACTTCATTTTGGTTCGTTGAAGCAAGTGTAATTAATGGGGAAGTGGTTGGTATCAAACAAAATACTGACACACAATAAACTCTGTAGCAGCTGAGAGGGGCAGTGAGCAAGATAGATGGTAGTAGTTTGGTTTGGATAGTTTAACGGTTAGAATGCGGCATGAGTATGCCCCTTTTATACACAATGCCATGATCATCCACCCATTCCCTCAATTACTTAGAATAGACTCCGTTCAGAACGGGTAGTTGAAGATCATCGGTCGAACTATCCAACAGCTCACGCATCTCACAATCTTCTGCGACACCAAAATGAGTATGCTCGGGAAGGTTGTGCCAAATTAGAAATTTTCGCCATCGAAGTGTTGCATGATTGTCCGCGGCGGGTTCCACCGACTGTTGGCATTACCTCTGAGCCTCCATCGACGGCAGATTTTGGTTGTTGATACACTCGAAAGGGGTTACGACTACTAGTTGGTCCCACTCGCAGGTCCATCGTCGTGAGATTCTATCAATTGCGGGGAAAGCTCCAACGACTTGCATCATTACGAAACATGTCTTATTCTCCGATTCAACCAATCATGTGGAGTAATTGCGGTCTCTCCTGTCTGTGTGGCACGGAATGACAGAAGTTGTTCCGTGCCGAGAAGTAAGCCTGCCGTCGGGCTGCAGCCCCGAACCAACAGTCCACACATCCGGACCGTGTGGCAGTGCCAGACTGCCAGCCCACTTCTTGGTGCTCAATGCTCCCCCCCTCCCATCCGAATTCTGGGGACGAACCCGAGCAGGGGGTTAAAATAGAAACTGCTGATCGGCAGTGTCTCCGTGGATCTTCACCCCACGTGGAAGACCATTGTCGATCGATTGCCGCTCTTGCACACCCTTCCGCCCTGTCAACCTTGCCGGGCATCGTGAGGTATGACGAGATCAGATCGCGTCTCGCATTGCCAAGGGGTCAGCCACACAAACCGGGAAGATGGTGTGCAAGAACCCGCGCGGGTGGTTGAACCGATCGAAGGTGGTTGAGCTATTCTTGTGCCTTCTGGAAGGTTGGCCAGTAATTATAGCCTGGTAAGCATCTAAATGGAGCGATGATGTTCGACCGTCTAACCCTTGGTTTATGACTTCATGTCGTCCATACAAAAATAACATAGCAGCAATTCCTATCGCTTTCGTTGCCCAACACGATAGCTTGAGGTCACTTGAGTTTGCAGCGAGGCAGGAACCCGCTGAACACCCTGCAGTTTGCTTCAACAAACTGTGCTATTTTGGTGCCTTGGAATTTCCGTTGTGCTTAACTAATACATGAACACCTCGCGTGTATGTAGTCTACTGGGAAGACTTGCCCGGGTTACATGTACCTCGACACTACTCTGTAGATGGTGACGCGTTACCAAGCCTATTCCCGTGTTGTAATTACACACATGGGACCCCGGCATCTTCCACTCGACCATTCTGAGACCAATTCTGTCATCAACAACGCTATTCCAGGGTATTTTAAGTTTGTGTTTTATAACCCGGTGCAAACCATGACGTAGCAGCCTTAATAAATGAGACCGCAACTCAGTTACTCGGGACCATTCCACAGCGCGAAGCCTGTCCCCCAGATCGTACGCAACGTTATTTACATGTACTTGGGAGAGAAACCGTTCCCCGAGTCGGATGCATGATACAAGCGAGTACGCCAAGCAAAATGCGCGAGACCGTGAAAGTCTGTTACGTATGTTTTCCGACCTGCTCGGGTCATCCCGAACCCCCACGTCGGTCGGAGGTAAGCCGCCCGACTAGGCCAACATCTGCTATTCATAGCCCACACATACCATCCATTTTAACTCAGGATACTATGAGCGTGCCTACATTAAGGATCTATACTTCATACGTGATTACCGTTACGGCATACGTGGCTAGGTTGATAACAAGAATTTCATGACATTTCCTGCCTGGTAATTATTGACCAGGTATGGACCTAATGACGACGAGACCGGCCCTTTTTCACTTTGTGACTAGATTGAGGACGAAATACACAAACCGTAAATACTACACAAATGCTACCTTCGCTTCTTATCCAGATCTTCCTCCTCTTCTTGGAGCGCCGCACTGTACAATTTCCCGAAAGCAGACCCTGTAGTTTCTAAGAGGCGGTAAGGATTGTCAAACTCGACAAGCCGCCCCGCATCCAGCACTGCCACCTTGTCAAAATCCATAATCGTCTCAATCCTGTGAGCGACCGCAATAATGGTGTGGTTGGCGAATTTCCGGCGAATCAAACGTTGCATGACCTCCTCCGTTTTCGCGTCAATACTGTTCCCAACGTTAGTTAAGCGCGAAAACGGACACAGTGTGACAGTGCCAAGAAAGAACAAAAGGAAGAAAAAAGTAAACAAAGAAAAAGGAGAACGAAGGGATTCAACTAACCTGCTAGTCGCTTCATCGAGGATGAGAATACTGCTAGGCCGTAGCATTGCTCGAGCAAGGCAGAACAGCTGCTTCTGGCCGACTGACAAGTTCAAGTCATCGACATCAGCGTCCAAGCCCCCATTCTTCTCGACCGTTGTCAAAAGCTGCACAGATTGAAGTGCGGAAAGAATGTGGTCGTCCCCAACTTGCCCCATTGGATCCGCATTGAGGCGAACGGAACCCTTGAGAAGGAAGGGATGTTGTGGCACGGCGACGATCTTGCTTCGGACCTCTTGCCTCGGGAGCTGGGACACATCAATTCCGTCGACGCGGATGGCACCCCCCTTCATGTCCACAAGGCGGAAAAGTGTCATGATGAGGGAGGTCTTGCCGCTGCCAGTCCTCCCGCACACACCGATCTTTTCCCCGGCCTTGATGGACAGGTTCACCTGTTTCAAGACCATATTATCACGGCTATAGTCATGGGCTGGTGGTTAGCACGGTGTCCTCAGATTTCGGGGTCGGACAAGGAATCTTACTTGTAAGCTGCCGATAGGTTGTCAAACTCAATGGCTCCGGCGCTAGGCCACCCTGGAGGGGGTTGTTGTGTCTCTTCTGGCTGATCCTCGGGCACCGACGTCTGGGTAAAGCTCTTGATACGAGCCACCGAACCAATGTGCGTCTCCAAAGTGGTCCAAAAGGTGACGAGCAGCTTGATGTTCTGGCTGAACTGAATCACGTTGAGCAGCGCAAGACCGACACCGCCCGCAGCCATCGTACCACGGAGCTGGACCACCAGTACCATAAGCAAGACGGCGATGGCGGCAACAACAAGGTCGAGGACCATCGTAAGCCAACGCTGGACTGCGAAGAGGAGGTAGAAGGGGCGTTGCGACCGGTCTAAGAGTTGGTGGTTCCTGTCATTCAGCTTGTCTTGCCAACCGAAAGCGCGAATGGTAGCAATGCCACTGAGTGACTCTTCGAATAGCGAATACAGAGGGGCCTTGGTCTCAAGGTCCATCAGACGGAGCTGCCGGGATGTGCGGAGGTACACCTTTTGGATGAGATACAGCGATATAAGCACAATGGGGAACGAGATGGCCGCGTAAACGGAGCCGTATCCGATGAGAGCCATCTGTGCAAGACAGAGAATGAATGCTGCATCTCGTCAGATAATGCAAGGTTGAGGAAGAATAACAAAAGACTTACTCGCAAACGTGTTGAGAGCTGCAACGGGTAATTCCATGTCGATGAGCTGCAGATCTTGACTGAAACGGTTCAGCGTGACGCCAGAATCGGTCTTGACAAAGAAGGACATGGGCGCGCTAAGAACCGTTTTGAGCAATTCCAAGTGGAACTTCTCTCCCGACAAAGGCACCATAGTCATGATCAGAGACCTGCATCCGAGTTAGTGTGGTCCCTGTGCGTATAACGACACGAGGAGCACTTACCAGCAGCTGATGAACAAGCAAACAAGGGCGACACCGCCCAGCATCGCGTAGATACCGATCCAATATCCAAGCTCGCCGTTGGGATTGTCCTCGTTGTATGCCGCCCACCATTGCACCCAGATAGCTATGAAGTGGGTTAGCAGTGGAAAATGCACGGGAGATCAGGTGTTATCTTACTCGGGAATGACATGCAAAAGACGAAGGCGGTAATGGAGAGCACAAACAAGAGGGTGGCCCACCAGCCGACCGTCTTGATGTAGTAAAAGTAAACCTGCACATCACCTGTTCGGCGACTCATTCCATCTTCGCCCTCGACCGGACACGCTGTGTCACTCGAAGCCAAAGACTCGGTGGACTCCCCTTCCTTAACTTGCTGGATGATGGTGACAGCCTTTTCAGGAGTTTTGAGGAGATCAAGCTGCATCGTTTGATCATCACTCTCGGGGACGTACACCCAGTTGGCCTGGGGCAGACAAAACGATGAAACATAGCCACCAGCGCTGTTGAGCTCCGCAAAGGTGCCTTGGGAGTCGATTTCTCCGTTGGCACTGATGCATACGATGTGGTCCGTATAGGGCAGGCGTTTGACTGGTCAATTCGTTAGGACTACGCAACTTCGTGGGGCGATGCGGCGTGTAAACGTACCAGACGATGAGACAATAAGAACGGTGGAGTTCATCTCACGAAGCAGGCCTTTGTTGCCAAGAAGGTTGTGGAAGACGTGGTTCTCGGTCGTGTTATCCAGCCCGCCAAGAACATCGTCTAGAATAACGATTTTCCTTCGGGCGTACACCGCACGAGCCAGGGCCTGAATGAATTGTCAGTATATTACCGATCCTCTCAAAAGGGGGGTGTGCGGAAAGAAAGATTCTCACAATTCGCTGGCTCTGTCCACCACTTAGAGCCACACCACCGCTACCAATGCGAGTGGAATCGCCCAAGGGAAGTTCTCGGAAATCCCGCCGAAGGGAGCAGGCGTGCACGACATGGGCGTACCACAACTCGTCGGGCTCCTCGCAACCAATGATGGCTTCCCGGATGGTGCCGTTCATGTGCCAAGGGTCTTGCGAGCAGTAGGCAATGCTGGTGGTCCCAAGACACACCGAGCCTGAGAGGGCGGGGACCTCTCCGAGAAGCGACTGGAGCAGTGTTGACTTGCCGCAGCCTACGGGCCCGACAATCATGGTGAACTTCCTCCATGGGATGGACAAGTTGACATCCTTCAGGAGTGGCTCCTTTTCAGAATCCCAGCCGAAATTACCACCCTGGACGACAACGGCCTCGGCGGCGGAGTTATCGATCATGGGCTTCTCGCCAAAGTCTTCTGGTTTGGGGGTCTCTGTCTTCTCCTTGGACTCAAGGAACTGTTGGATGCGGACGATGCTACCCACAGCGCCGAGATAAGCAGCGAGTGCCATGACCAGGGACGCCAGGGGCTCCGAAAGGAGTGCAAAGAGAGACAGTGCGGTAAAGACCCGTGCAGTGTCCAAGGTCGTGTCGCCGGTGTCACGGGCGCGGACCGAGAAGACAGTGAATGTGAGCACAGGCGCAAACACCTGAGTAAGGTACGCTGTGAAGCAGTTAGACTCGGCCCGTTCCTACTAACCCATTGGCTCAAGGCGTTTTCGAACTTACCGAAGATCATGTTCCAGATAAGAAGCCTCCGGAACTTCTTGGAGATGCGCATCTCATCCACCCGCAGCTGCTGTAGGTTAGTGAGCAGAGTATCCTTGAGACCGCACATCTTGACGCCCTTCATGGACGAGAGCATGGCAGATGTTGCCGAGATACGTTTCTCAATAGCCTCGAGCCACATCGCTTGGCGGGACATGATAAAGTTCATGGCGAAGATAGACCCAAGGAGGGAAGCTAAATGCATAGTCAGTCAACCAAGTCCACACAGGGATAAAGGAGGCCGGCTGAATAATCATACTGATTGATACCGCAACAGGCACAACGCAGGCGACACCTAATTGTCGCTCCAAGAGGTAAATAGCGACTCCAACCTCGATGGCATTGCCCCAGATCTCGTGCATCGTTTGGAACCCCTGCACGATGCGCTCGATGTCAGCGCTCATCAGCGTCATAGACGCTGCGGGATCGATGTCCTTGAGGCTCAAGCTCCCGGTCTTGCGGTAGATGATGGAGATGAGGCCAGCGCGGAGCATGGCAATGGTGCGATAGGTGCGGTGCTGATATTGGCCCATGGTAATGGCAATACCGACGTACACAAAAATGTACGCCCCGACAAGGCCGTAGCCCCTTTGGGTGGTGTCATCGTTGACCGGTTGCTCAGAAAGCGCGATTGCGTGATTGATGAGAAATGGCTGGCAAAAAGATAGCGCAGTGAGGCACGCTCGGGGCGGAATGGTTTGCAGAACGGGCCATTTGAGAATGCCATATGATGCGCCAAGAAGGGAGTATGGTGATTTGTTGACAACTGCGCGGTGGAGGTCGGTGTTAGTGAAAGCCGGAGAAAACGAATTAAACGAGTCCAGAATTATCCCCGACGATCGGCGACGCGAACCCCATTCGCACAGTGGCTGAGACTTTGAGGGGGATGACGGACACTGTCTCGGGAAACGGCGCCAAGCGAGCGAAAGTGGAGAATAATGATACCCAGCAACGAAGGATGACGGATCGACAGGGCGAAACCTTAAAACTTCAAGAGAAAAAGAAAGTGAAGCCAGAGGAAAAACATGCCGATGAAAAAAAAGCAATCGGGTACAAACTCCAGAAAGCGAATCCGAAGCCGAACCCGAGTACCCGAAGCCGAGAATGAATACGAAAAAATAAAGAGTTCAAACGAATAAAATATGGGGAAATGGGAATCAAAAACGATCGGAAAAGGGGAAGATTATGTGTGGAGTAACAAGAAAAAAAGAAAAGAAAAGAACATACTTGAGGTCCAGGCCGTGTAAAACCGCTGGTAACCGTATGACGCCTTGAGATGCTTGTCAAGCACAAAGAGGTCATCGACATCGATCTCGCGGCGAAATCCCTGAAGGAACAGAGGGTTGAGCCACCAGAAGAAGGTCCTGTTGTAGATACTGGTGGTTGCCTCGGGCGGGTATGCCTGGTACTCGGGACGAAGCGAGCGGCGTTTCTCCAGAGCCTCGAGTACGACGAGGGCTGCCCTTACTGCGGCCGCGGCCGTAGCCAGGTACGAGATGATGTCTTCCACATGGGTGGCCGCACGCAGCCACAGGGTCCTCACATGGACAATGTCGAACAAGAAGGTAGCGAACAGGAAGGTGTTCAAGATAGATGAAGGTCGTACAGTCCGTGTGTGCTCGGCGTATGAGAGGAGAGCAAGTCCAAGGGTGGCTACCAAAGCAAGCGCCGCGGCGGTCAAAGTGGTCTGCGTTCTAGCGGCGGACGGGGTCGCCCAAAGAATCAATGCAGCAAGCTGCAGTGCACCCAGAGCTGCCCAGGACAACTGCAGAGCGGGTGGAAAAAAGCGGGAGGTTAGCGAGGGAACCGGGTCCATGGGACTCGAATATTGCGGCGAGGAACCGGAGTTTCATGTTGAAACCAGGGGCTGGTATTGTTGTTTTTCAACTCACCAACTTAATAGCCGTCAGCGAGCGGCTGTTTCCTTGGACCTTTTTCACGCGCTGGGCCAGGTACCAGAGACGGAATGGTAGCGCTAAAAGTATGATCCCCGCCGGGAGGAGAGTGAGAATAACCTCTTCGAAGAGAAGGGTGAAGTCAAACCCGCCACGGCAGGGCCCCGCATGCGGACCAAAGGTGTCGTCGATGCGTATACACGCACCATGAGAGGAGTGTTCCATGGTCGTCAAACACAGGCTCCACAAACAGAGAAGGCACGTAAGGCAGGAAGCAGGCCTACGGCGGTAAGAAGAATCGAGGGGATAAGGGATAACCAAAGAACGATGAGGAAACAAAAAGAAAAATAGACAAAATAACCCAGGAAATAGGACGGGAGAGGCAGTGATAGTCGATCGGCACGAGGGATGTCGCAGAACGGCAGGTCAAGGGAGATACATGCGTCGTGGGACGGGATTTGACCGGGTTTGCAAGGCTACATATTGACTTTCCCAAAGTTCTTTTTCTTTTCAAACACGCATCGACTTCCTGTCTTAGCCGGGCTTGGGGGGCCGCTCACCCGGGATTCGGTCCAAGAACCGGCCAACGGAGGAATAGACAAGCGAGAGGCTAGCCAGGTAGGCAGACTATCGAGATGGCTGAGCAAGGGAGACAGGAAAGAAAGAAAAATCAGCAACGGGCTGTCCATCGGCCGATCAATTCCATCATTGATGGCGGTGGACGATGTGACAACGCATGCTCCCCGGTGAGGGGTGGTGGTGGGCTGAACCACGCCTCGAACCGGTGCCCAACAAATCCGGAAATGGGACGTTACGCCATGGTGATTGATGTATGTATGATGGATGTGATAGCAGGGGGGGGCTCGCTTGGCTGGCGAACGGGAAGTCCGGAGGCGGAAACGCGATCCAGCCAGAATAAGATGCAGGAAGAGGAAAAAAAGAATATTGATATTAATAAAACAGGACCCGCTTTGATGGCTAGATGGTTGGGTTGACACATGGCCAGAAGCTGGGCGAATACGACGACGGCTGTCGGCACAAGGCCGTTTGGTTGGACGCGGTTGGCGAGCAACAGACGAGCTGGGTAGCCCGCAGGTTCAAACCATAAGCAGAGGTGCCGGCAAACGAAGGGAAATTGGGCGAAGTGGGAACGGCTGATGGGAAGCTAGCTACCAAGAAAACATAAGAGTTGAGGGATGAGCCATAAAACGGAAACTGGACGGAAAGTGTGAGAAAACAGGAAATTTCCAGCAGACATGCATAAAAAAACGGAAGTAGTCAAATCCTGTTTTACACAGTAGGTACAACCGGTTCCGTTGGCTGGGGGCCGATGTATTTGATTGGATGTCGAGGCCGAACACGGATTCTCGATGTCTGGTCAACAAACGACGACACCAACCTGGTCCTGGATGAGGCGATCTGCACGCCAGGTGCGGAGAGCACGGCCGTGCCGTGGGGCAAAGATGCTTTGTGGCGTTTGCGAGAAAACTCGGCATTTTTGCTCGATGGCCAGCCGGTCCGGTCAGCGTCAGTCATGCGGCTAGTGGCGTGCCCGCAGCCCAGATAATCACGCCGACGTCGCCGAGTGGAGAATGGCGCCTGCGAGCTGTCAAGAGATCTCTGGCAATTTTTCAGCTGGTTGGCTTGTCCCCCTCCTCCTCCCCCTGCGGCTTTGCGGCTTTGCGGCTGGCGGTGGGTACCTACATTGGTGGACTGCAGTGCTGCAGGACAGCAGAGAGGGGAACTGCGGTGCGTGGAGGTCGGCAAAATGCAGGGGTGGAAGAAGAAAGGTACGGAGGGTTAAGGTGTAATTACCAGATCCGTACGGCGTATTATTACACGTGTACTCGTATGGTAATCCGAGCTGCCGCGTGGCTGCGGCAGTGGCTGCGGGAGGACGAAGAGCTCCGGAGGGCGGATAGGCAGCCGTTTTGGGCCAGCCTCAAGGGCTGTTCCGTTCAGGTCCGGCTGCGCCTGTGGAATGGCTGCAAGGTGGGCACGATGGGAAAGATGAGGCTTGGTTGAGAGAGAAAGAACACGCCAAGCTCGGGGAGGTGGGTGTGTGGGCAAGTAAAAGGATAGGGTTTGGGCTGTTGAGGCTTAGGCTCGCCTGCCTTCGCCGTCAGAGGCGTGGTGACTGATTGGACGTTTATTTACCGTTTGCCCCAGGTGATCGACCGAACCGTTTCCCGTCTCGGGGCGGCTTACAAGGGTCCCGGCGAGATTTCCCGCAGGGAGCTGAACGGCAAGCCCCACTCCCGAGTCGCTTGGCGTTGAACCCCTGCCCTAGCAAGCCTTGGCACCATGGAGACTTTGTGACTTTGCTCCTTGGCAGCCTCAGCGACCCGCTTGCCAAGAGCAAACCCCGGACCCCTGCATGCACGACCAGTGGTTCCCGTCTTGGAACCGTCCAAAGCATCTTCCAGGCTCTAGCCAGGCTCAGGATGAATGTACACGTGTTGGAGTACCTTCCCAAAGGCGTAACAATACTGTCGATCGATGCTCGAGGCGACGGACCGGGCTGCGACTTTACCCAGGGCAGCAATGGACAGCGACGGTCTGGGCCCCTTGGGGCCAGAGTCGAAAGGCACCCCGATGCGGGAAAAAAATTCATGGTGGCCGGCATCGTTGGGCGGCCCAAAAATAACCGTCTGTCAAGATTTTTCGAGATGGTACCTTGTAGTGTAACTGTCATCGCTGTGCCCTCCGCCGCTCCGATCGTGGCGAAGCGGATGAGCCGGAGATGGATGGGGTAATACTATGGTAATGAGAGAGGGGAAAACATGCAAGCGGAGCAATATCACTGCAAAGACAACAAGACAAACGCGAGAGCGAACCCCAGCCAACCCCGGGATCTGGCACACGAGCGTCAATGTTGAGCTATTCTCAGAACGGTGCGGCCGCAACTATTCCCCCGTCTTTGGGATTTTGGTTCGTCTTCCATGCCTGTCTTGGAACGTTTGAAGCGAAGGGCGGATGTTCGGGACGAGCTGGAAGGTGTTTTGATGACATGGCGATCCAACAAGCTGGGATACGGGCAATCGGTTGCACATGTATATCTGGCGAAAATGTCGATCCTGAGCCATGGACGTTGACTCCTGCGATCGTTGTTTTTTCGTATTCCCCTGGTCAGTCCCGCCGTGGTTCTTGCTTAAGCGATAAGTTGGGGTATACCCGGACAGGTTGCGTGATCTACATTGCGTTGCCGAGACGGCCTGCCCAAGTCGAACCAAGACCGTCGCATTTTTGCAGCAATATTCTTCGGTGTTTTGCCCCTTCGCCCCTTTATCACCGTCGAGAAGCCTACGGACATACCTGCATTCCGCAAACTGCCCTTTCGCCGCCCGCATATTTGTGTTTGCTGAACCGACTTTTCAGCAACATTCACGGCAACACAGGTATCCAAGTTGTACGGCACAAACGACATTCCCAATTTCCACCACCGAAACGCCTCGGTGACACTATTCACCTTGAACGGCCAGTCTCACCACCGACATTGATACCCGGAGTGATAACCACTACCACACTTTTGCCCTCACATCACCGGTTCCCAGGACTCGCGCAATCTCAACTTAACGACAACCCGGATTCCGTCAGTTGGCGCTAACCTGTAGTCAACTGCACCCAACATCGATTTCTCACCAATTCCCATCTGTTCCTCGCCAACTTACCACTCATTCTCCTCCAATTTACCCAACTCACCACACTTCGCCACAAATCCCGACTAATACTCGCCAACTTTACGTGTCCATTATTTTCCCCATGGATTCTCACGCCAACACCAACGACTGGGAGACCTACCTTCGGGGTCTCACGCCCTGCCATTTTCCCCGGTTCGGCCGCCCAAATACGGATTCGGGCTCGGTTGCTCGCATTGAATCCGCCCCGGTGCAAATCGACGGAGCTCGCGAAGACGCGGCGCTGCAGCAGCTCTCGGTCGACGACGTGGACGGCCTGGGTGCTGTCCTCGCCGTCGCGTGGGCGCTGCTGTTGCGGTGCTATACCGGGCAGGACGACACCTGCTTTGCGTTTGAGCACGCGTTTGCTGCGGGTCACGCCGACGGGGACCAAAACCGGAACCGGAGACAGAAGGGTCCGCAGGTGGCCCGTGTGGTTGTCGCCGACGACGCCGGCAATATTGCCGGGGTTGTGGGGCGCGCCAAGACGGAGCTTGCCGGCTCGTGGACCCGGGCCCCACCCCGGTTCGTCGCAACCGAAAACTCGGATCTGTCAATGTTGGACAGTGCGGTGGTGCTGTGGAGCTCCGTTGGGCGATCGACGCCGTGCCCTGTTTTGACACCGGTAAGTGGTTCCGTTCCGCCCACACCTTGCGCGTTTGGCGTTACCGTCGTATTTGCCAGCATTTTGGCAGATTCGATTTTGGTAGCGTATTTTGGAGCGTGTCGCTTTGGTCGCGTTTTACAACGTTTTTTTGGGCGAGTGCATCCAGGAATTGGCAACCATTCCACTGGCACTTGCCGTCGCGACCGCGACTGCGGCCCGGACAAAATGCACCCCGTCCAATTCGTCCAATTGGGATTTTGCCCTCTGCCGCGCTGCATGCAATACAGCACGCGATCCTGTTGGCGATAGTGACGATGACGATGGCGACAATTAAGATGCACGAAATATGAAACTGACGTTTGGCTGCAGCAACACCACAAAATCCGGTTCCTGGCCCAGCGAGTGGGTCACGACCACAACGGCATCAGCCGCAGCAACAGCCTGAAGCTGTCCCTGGAATGGAACAGCGACGCGCTCGGCATGTCGGCCGCACAGGGGGCGCGGGTGGCCAGCACGCTAGGCGCCATCCTATCCGGCGTCCTGTTGAGCCCGCCCGAGACGCCTTTGAGGGATCTGACGTCGTCGTCCACGACGATGATGAGCGCGGCCAACGCGCAGCAGGTCCAGGCGTGGAACGAGCGGCATGCGCGGCTCGACCCGGTCGCGAGATGCATTCACGATGTGATTGCGGACCGCGTGCGGGATCACCCTTATGTGCAGGCTGTATGTGCGTGGGACGGATCGTTGACGTTCCAGGAGCTGGATGCTGTTTCGGGGCGGCTGGCAGTTTGGCTGCAAAGCTTGGGCGTCGGGCCTGAGGTTTTGGTGCCGCTGTGTTTCGAGAAATCGGTAGGTTCAGTCGGCCACTTAGTAGTCTCTCTTGAGACGAGTGAACTAACAAAGAACAGAAATGGACCGTGGTCGCCATGCTTGCCGTGATGAGGGCCGGTGGTGCTTTTGTCCCGCTGGACCCATCCCATCCCTTGGACCGGCTCAGGGGGCTCTGCGAGTCCGTCGGAGCCAAGCTCGTGCTTTCCGCGGCGCACCTCGCTGAGAAGCTTGCTGGCGTCGTCGACACGGTGTTGCCGATCGACCAGGAGACGATTGCCCAGGCGACCAAGGGCAATGCGCAGACCACACCGGTTTCCAAAGTTCGCAGCACCAATGCTGCTTATGTGATCTTTACATCCGGTTCTACCGGCAAGCCAAAGGTACGCCGATGCTAATCCCATTGCGTTGAGTTGGTTGAAGAATATCCGAAGCTAACTTTCTCAGGGCACCCTGATCGAGCATCAAGCGTTCTGCTCGAGCGCCCGCGCGCATGGCCCGGGGCTGCGGATCGACGGGACGTGCCGGGTGCTGCAGTTCGCGGCGCACACGTTCGACGCCAGCTTGGTGGAGATCCTTACGCCGTTGATGGTGGGCGCGTGCGTTTGTATCCCGGACGAGCACGACCGACTCAATGACCTGGCGGGAGCTATCAACCGGATGAAGGTGGACCATGCCGTGCTCACACCGTCATTCATTAACTTCCTCACCCCGGCCACGGTGCCCGGGCTGCGGCGGTTGGTGTTGGCGGGCGAGGCCATGTCCCGGACGCACGTCGAGACGTGGTCTCACATTGAGTTGGTCAACGGCTACGGCCCCGCGGAGAGCTCCGTCGCGGCGGTGGTCAACTCGCGCGTTGGCCCAGACTCGGAAGCCACCGACATCGGCATGCCCTGCGGTGTGCGCGTCTGGATCGTCGACCCGGAAAACCACAACAGGCTCCTCCCAGTTGGCTGTGTCGGTGAGATGCTCCTCGAGGGCCCGAGCCTGGCGCGGGGGTACCTCAACGACCCGGTCAAGACGGAGGACAGCTTCATCTATGGTCCAGCTTGGGCCGATAGTTCGGAGCGTCGGTTCTACAAGACGGGAGACTTGGGTCGGTACAACTCCGATGCGGGGTCTCTCAGCTACGTCGGGAGGAAGGACACCCAGATCAAGCTGCATGGACAGCGTATCGAGCTGGGTGAGATTGAACACCATCTGGCGGTTGATCAGGCCGTTCAGCACGCATTGGTGCTCCTCCCGAAGAAGGGGCCTCTGGCGAAACGTCTGATCACTGTGGTTTCGCTCTCTGATCCGGCTGTTGCGGCTGCTTCAGCTTCTGCGTCCCAGTCAGGCGATGCCGTTGGTGTCATGAAACTGACCAAGACGCCATCGTTGACGGAGCCCATTCTCGAGAGCATCCGGACTCGCCTCGGATCGCGTCTTCCCGCGTACATGGTGCCGTCGACCTGGTTGTGCGTGGAGAGCGTTCCGATGCTGGCGTCGCGCAAGATGGACCGCAAGACAGTGTCTACCTGGGTAGACGCCCTGACGGCAGAGGAATGCCAGGAGATGATCCGGGCCCAGCACACAACGACCACCTCGGCGGGCCCGGAGGACAACACCCCGCTAAGCGAAGTGGAACGCACGCTCCGCGACATCTGGAGCGCGGTGCTCAACTTCCCCGCGGACCAAATCTCCGCCAGCGACCGTAGCTTTCTCAGTCTCGGCGGCGACTCGATCTCGGCCATGGCATGCACCAGCCACGCCAAGAAGGCACGACTAGGCGTGTCAGTGCAGGATGTCCTCAAGGCCAAATCCCTGAGGCAGCTTGCGGCCGTGGCCAAGGTGACGAGCGCGCCGACTGAGCAGCAGGTCGAGGGCGAGGAGGCCGCAGAGAAGTCGGCGTTAAATCAGCCATTTGCGCTGACGCCTATCCAGCAGCTGCACTTTGCGGTGAGGGGTGGCGTCCGTGGCGATGCTCACTTTAACCAGAGCTTCTGCCTGCGCCTGGCCCGGCCGGTCAAGGAAGATGCGGTCCGGGATGCGATTCGGATTGTTGTTCAACGGCACGCGATGCTCCGAGCTAGGTTCGCACAAGAGGAGGAAACGGGAGAGTGGATGCAGTTTATCACCTCCGAGGTCGAGACCTCCTACCGACTCCGCGCACACACCATCGCGACCCGAGCAGACTCGGACACAGGCATGGCCAGCGCGCAGTCTTGCCTCAATGCGCGGACGGGCCCGCTGTTGGCCGCCGAGCTGTTTGAAGTCAGGGATAAGCGCCAGCAGATCCTGTTTATGACGGCGCATCACCTGGTCATCGACCTGGTGTCGTGGCGCGTGGTCATGGAAGAGGTCGAGGAGTTGCTGGACAACCCGTCGTCAGCGGCAATTCCTTTCCACCATTCTCTTCCCTTCCGCAAGTGGGCCGCTCTTCAGATCGACGACTGCTCCGGCAAGTCTTTGCGTGATGTCCTCCCTTGCGCGGACGACGTCCCTGATTCGCAGTTTGCCTACTGGGGCATGCAGGATAGGCCGAATCAATATGGTGATGTAGCCTGTGAGGGGTTCGACCTGGACCTCGACACGAGCAATGTGCTGCTCCACGATTGCCACACTCCCTTTACAACAGAGGCCATTGACCTCCTCCTGGCTGCCCTCATCTGGTCGTTCCGAGCTGCCTTTCCCGACCGGAACCCCCCGGCCATCTTCAACGAGGGCCACGGGCGTGAACCGCCAAAAGACGACATCGACATTGCGCGGACTGTCGGCTGGTTTACCACACTGTTCCCCGTGGCCCTTTCATCCCCCACCTCTCTGGCCGACGCACTCATCCAGGTCAAGGACCTCCGTCGGCGCGTGCCGGGTAACGGACGCAACTACTTTGCATCCCGATTCCACACGGCCGAGGGTCGCAAGGAGTGGATGCCGCGACACCAAAACATGGAGGTGTCGTTCAACTTCCTGGGCCGGTACCAGCAGCTCGAGCGCAAGGACGGCCTATTCCAGCCAGCCGAGGGCGCGACCATGGCCGGCGAAGCGCACGCAGGCAGTCCTACGGCGGACTTTGGTCAGCGGGCGCCGCGGTTCTCGCTGTTTGAGATCTCGGCCGTGGTGGTGCAGGGCGTGCTGCGGTTTGGGTTTGCGTGGAACGGCACGATGCAGCACCAGGAGCGCATCCGGCAGTGGGTGAACAACTGTCGCGGGGTGCTTGTCGAAGCGGCTGCTACTCTCCCGCAGATGCAACGCCGGACTACCGCAGGTGACCTCAACTTGATTCCCGGACTGTCATCGGCGGATCTGGCCGTGTTTGAGAAGACCAAGCTGGCTCTTCTCACGAACGGCCAAGGCTGGGATGCTGTAGAAGATATCTACCCGACTTCAGCCATCCAACAGGGGCTGCTGCTCAGTCGGACCAAGGACGACAGCGGGAGCGTCTACGCCGTCCGTCGGGCTTTTGAGGCCAAGGTCGGCGAGAAGGGCCGTGCTGTTGATGTGCAGCGTCTAGTGCGCGCGTGGAAGCAAGTGGTGCAACACCATGCGCTACTGCGGACCGTCTTTGTTGATGCCCTCAGCCAAGCACAGGCCGGCAGCCACGACCAGGTGGTTCTCCGGGATGTCGAGCCACCCATGGCCGTCCGCCAGTGTTCCGATGCTGAGGAGGTGCACGCGCTTGTCAATTCTCTCGAGCCCATGGACTACGCAGACGAGGCACCGCAGCACCGTCTTGCTGTGTTCCACAGCCGTGACACTGTCGCCTGCGTTCTCGAGATGACCCATTCCATCATGGACGGCGCTTCCATGGATATTCTTCTCCGCGATCTCGGCCGGGCCTACCAAGGCTCTCTCGAGAAAAACCCCAAGCCCCTCTTCCGTCCGTTCGTGGCCAGTCTGCAGCAGCGCAATCTGCAGTCCGACGTGGCCTTTTGGAAGACGCATCTCTCCGGCGTCGACGCGTGTCACTTCCCCGTGCTCAACGACGGTGTCAATGTTCCTGAGGCCAACAAAGCGCTGCGCACCCTCCGCGTGTCGTTCCCTGGGCTCGCTAAGCTCCAAGCCTTTTGCAGCGCGACGGGGTTCACCCTGCCGAATGCTTTCCACGCTGCTTGGGCTCTGACGCTGGGCTGCTACACGGCTACGGACGAAGTGTGCTTTGGGTACCTCGTCTCGGGTCGTGATGCAGCTACTATTGAGGGCTCGGAAGATGCAGTCGGACCGTTCATCAACATGGCCACGCAGCGGGTCAAACTCGAGGCCGAATCCTCGCTTTTGCGCCTGCTCGAGACTGTGCAGAAGGACCTGTTCGAGTGCATGCCGTATGCGCAGGTGTCGCTGGCCGAGGTGCAGCATGGTCTGCAGGTGCCTGGCGGGATGTCGCTGTTCAACACGTGTATTTCGTATCGTCGACGGGAGCCAAACTCTCCGTCCAACGGCATCAGCGAGGACGGGCTGGTCTGTGAAGACCTCGGGGCGATCCACGACCCGACAGAGTACCCGATCTCGCTTAACGTCGAGACAGACGACCGCGGAGCAGACATTGACCTTGACTACTGGACCGATGCGGTCGCCCCGGAACAGGCCGAGCATGTGGCCGCTACTTTCTTGCAGGCCCTACACAACATGGCCGAGAACGGACACGCCGACACACCTCTTTCCAAGCTCGACAACGTCCATGCTATCAGCAAGGACCGTATTTGGAACTGGAACGCCAACATGCCAGCCACGACACACGACTGCTTGCATCACAGAGTCGAGCAACAAGTGGCTCTCCGGCCACAGTCACAAGCCATCCGCGGCTGGGACGGCGACTACACCTACGCCGAGATGAACGCCGCGGCCAACCGTCTTGCGCGGCACCTGAGGTCGCTCGGTGTTGGCCCGGAGGTGCTGGTGCCCGTGTGTCTCGACAAGACGTCCTGGACAACCATCGCTATGCTGGCCGTGCTCAAGGCTGGTGGCGGTGTGGTTCCGCTAGATGCGTCGCACCCAGCCTCGGCGCTCGAGGGCAAGGTTGAGGATGCTGGCGCGAACGTCGTTGTCGCGTCGGAGGCTCGCGCGGGCATGTTTATCAACATGGTGCCTTCTGTCGTGGCTGTCGGGTCGGCGCTGCTGGCTAGACTCACTGCGAGAGGCATCCCTGATGATGGCTCTATCGACTCGGGGGTCACCCCCGAGAACCCGGCCTTCATCATGTTCACCTCGGGCAGTACAGGAAAGCCCAAGGGCGTGGTCCTCTGCCACCACGCGCTGGTCTCGAGCTGTCTCGCCCACGGCGCGGCTCTCGGTCTCGGCCCACACACCCGGTTCCTGCAGTTCGCAGCCCACACTTTCGACAACAGCATCGAGGAGATGTTTACCAACCTCCTTCACGGCGGGTGCGTGTGTGTGCCCTCGGACGCCGACCGTCTGGGGGATCTCCCGGGGGCTATCGCCCGGCTCAACGCCAACTTCATGGATCTCACTCCGACGGTGGCTGCTATGCTGCGGCCTGAACAGGTGCCCTCGATCCGGGGCATGGCCGTTGGTGGTGAGGCGCTGACGAGGGAAGTGCTTGACGCCTGGGGCGGTGTCATCCCCGTGCACAACCAGTACGGTCCCAGCGAATGCTCCATCAACTCGGCGCACAAATTGCATCTCACTGCGGACGGCGACGTCGGCAACATTGGAAAGAGTGTCGGCAGCGTGTCGTGGGTGGTTGACCCGAAGAACCATGACCGGCTGGTGCCTGTGGGGTGTGTCGGAGAACTGGTCATCGAAGGGCCCATTCTCGGACGGGGGTACCTGAACCGACCGGTCGAGACGGCCAAGGCATTTATCGAGATGCCAGCCTGGGCTACCTTGGATCCCTATCACGCCCACAAGGGTGACCGTCGCAGGATGTACAAGACGGGCGATCTAGTGCGGTACAACTCGGACGGCTCGATTATCTACCTCGGCCGCAAGGACACTCAGGTCAAGTTGCACGGGCAGCGGATTGAGCTGGGTGAGATTGAGCACCACGTCAAGTCGGCATTGCCGGCGAGTGCGCAGTCGTCTGTCGAGCTGATCGTGCCGGCAGATGGGAAGAAGGCGTTGGCTGTGTTTGTCTTATTGCAAGATGACAACGACAACGACAAAGACATCAACATCCTCCCCATGGACGACAAGTCCCGCAGCCTGGCCCAGTCTGTGCTGTCCTCTGTGGCATCCCAGGTGGCCGCTTACATGGTCCCCCGCCTGGTCTTCCCCGTCTCTCGAATGCCGCTGACCTCGTCCGGCAAGCTGGACCGGCGATGCCTGCGGACCATGGCCCAGGACTTGGCTCTGGACAAGATGGCCGAATACCGTCTGGGCATGGAGACCACGGGCGGACGAGCTCCGGAAACGCCGATGGAGAAACTGCTGCAAGAGCTGTGGTCCTCGGTGCTGCGTGTGCCGGCCGCGTCCATCACGGCCGACGACAGCTTTGCCATCCACGGCGGCGATTCGGTCGGGGCCATGCGTCTGGCTGCGTCCGCAAGGCAGCGCGGTGTGGTCTTGACTGTCGCGACTATCTTTCAGTCGGCTAAGTTGTCTGATATGGCGGCTTCTCTGGCTGCTAGCAACAACAACACCGTCGGCGCAGTGGCTACAGTTGAGAGTTTCCCCAGCCCTGTTGAGCCCTTTTCGATGCTCAAGGGAACTCCAGCTCAGGCTGGGGAACTTCGCCAGCAGGTGGGCGCGATCTGCCAGCTTGATGCTGAGTCGATCGAGGACATCTACCCCTGCACACCTCTGCAAGCAGGTCTCGTCGCAGCCTCACAACGACAACCCGGCGCCTATGTGGCCGTCAACTGGTACGAGCTACCCTCCAATATCGACCTGGCCCGGTTCCGGCAAGCCTGGCAGGAGGTCGTCGACTCGGAAGCCATCTTGCGTACGCGCGTGGTGTTTGTCGAGGACCTCGGCTTCATGCAGGTTGTGGCGAAGACCAAGATCGAGTGGACTACGTCTCTCACCGAGGAGCACCGTCACCTACCCCCTCACGACGGCGGTGTTCTGACCCGGTACACCATCGAGAACCACGCTACGCAGCAGCGGCCGAGGTTCGCCTGGACGGCCCACCACGCGGTCTACGATGGCTGGAGTCTGCCAGGCCTTCTCAGTCGAGTCGAGGCCCGGTATCTCAACCCGGGAACACCTGTCCCATCCGTCCCGCATTACTCCCGCTTCGTGCAACATCTGGAGTCTCTCGACGCGTCTGTATCCGACAAATTCTGGAGCGACAAACTCTCCGCCCCTGGCGCGACACACTTTCCCCAGCTCCCTCATCCTGGGTACCGCGTCCAGGCTATGACACAGGTTACTCGGGCCGTTCAGTTTACCAAGCCCAAGTCCACATTGTCCACGGCCGCCCTCCTCCGCACAGCCTGGGCCCTCGTCGTCTCACTATACGCCTCTTCGCCCGACATCGTGTTTGGCGAAATCCTCAACGGCCGTGACGTGTCTATGTCCGGTATCGAAGACCTCGTCGGGCCTACCCTCGCTTCCGTGCCCCGGCGCGTGCGCATCGACCGCACTCTGACCATCCAGCAGTTCCTCGCGGATGTGCAGGGTCAACTGAACGACGTCACCCCGCATCAGTTTGCTGGTCTTCCGCGCATTCGGGCTCTCGGTGGTGCGATTGCAGCCGCGTGTGAGTTTGCCAATCTGCTGGCGATTGACATGGCCGATGAGATGCCCGACAAGGACTCGCTGTGGGCCGGGATGGTGGGTGATGGGACGAAGCAGGGGGCGGATTTCTTTAACCTCCCGCTAAACGTCACTTGCACGCTTGGTCATGGGGCCGCCGGAGAAGAGGTGCTGCTGCGGGCTATCTTTGACGCGGAGGTGGTTCCTCAATGGCAGGTATCCCGCATGCTGGGACAGTTGGAGACCATCCTGAACCGGCTCTCCGCGGTGGACACCCAGCAACAACTGGTCGGTGACATCGATCTGCTAAGCGCCGAGGACCAGACTGTTCTGCGGCAGTGGAACACGACCCCCGGCCCCTTGGTCGAACGTCGCGTGCACGAGATGATCTCCGAGACGCTCACGCGCCGCGGGACGTCCGAGACAGCTGTTATCGGCTGGGACGCGAGGTTGTCAGCCGGCCAACTCGAATCACTCTCAACCGCCCTGGCCGGCGACTTAGTCTCGCGCGGGGTCTGCGCCAACGGAAAAAACCGGTTTGTCCCGTTCTGCTTTGACAAGTCGGCTTTTGCCGTGGTTGCTATCCTGGCTGTGCTTAAGGCTGGCGCGGCATTTGTCCCGCTCGACCCGGCGCATCCGGTTGCGAGGTTGAGGGAGATTGTGGGCGATTGTGCGGCTGAGGTCGTGCTGTGCTCGCCGCGGTATGCCGGGAGGTGCGCGGAGGTGGTGAGTACTGTGATTCCAGTAGATATGGGGATGCTCGAAGCGTTGGAGGCGAAGAGATCCAGGATTGCCATCATTCAACGTGAGTTGTTTACTTACTTACCCCTGACGCCCCTGAAGCCCCTGAAGTCAATATTTACTGACACCACAGCAACAGCTGCGCCGGGTGACCCGGCATATGTCATCTTCACCTCGGGCACGACAGGGAAGCCAAAGGGCACCATTAGTACGTTTTTTTTTATCATTTCTCTCCTCAGATATCGAGTAATGTCAAACACTAACACAATCAGTCTCCCACACGGCATTCTGCTCCGGCGCAGCAGCCCACGGCCCGGCCATGGGCATGCACCCCCCCTTCCGCTTCCTGCAGTTTGCCTCGTACACCTTTGACGCGTCGCTCGTCGAGATCATCACGACCCTCATGCTCGGTGGCACCGTCTGCGTTCCCCGCGAGGAGGACCGCACCAACGGCAACATCGCGGCGGCCATGGAAGAGATGGGCGTGACCATGACCCTGCTCACGCCCTCCTTCGCCCGCGTGCTCGACCCATCCGCCGTTCCCACTCTCAAAACGCTCATCCTCGGCGGTGAGGCCATGGCCCCGAGCCACCTTGCTACTTGGGCTGACAAGCTGCACCTCGTCAACGCCTACGGACCGAGCGAGTGTGCCGTTGTCGCGACAGTCAACCCGCACATGCAGCGCACCTCGAACCCGGCCAACCTTGGCCGCGGACTCGGCCGGTGCTGGATCGTCGACCCGGACAACCATGACCGTTTGGCGCCTGTGGGGTCCGTGGGCGAGTTGCTCGTCGAGGGCCCGACGCTGTCGAGCGGGTATCTCCGCAACGAGGCCAAGACGCGGGAGGTGTTTATTGAGACTCCGCGCTGGGCTGTGGATGCTGCTCTGCGGTTTCCGGATATGGATTTCTCTGGTGGTGCCCGTCGGATGTATAAGACGGGCGATCTGGTGCGCATCTGCGACGACGCGACCGGGCAGATGGTGTACATGGGCCGCAAAGATGCGTCGCAGGCCAAGCTCAACGGGCAACGACTTGAGTTGGACGAGATTGTCCACCATCTGGCGTCTGACGAAGCTGTCCATCACGCCATCGTGGTGTTGCCCAAAACGGGGCCTTGCGCGAAGCGTCTCGTTGCGGTGCTTTCACTCCAAGGTTCTCAGCGACCAGTCAAGGGTCTTGAATTGGTCATCACGAGGACGGCTGCCTCGGCCGTGGCCAAGGTCCAGGACCGTCTGCGGGAGAAGCTACCTGCGTACATGGTGCCATCGACTTGGCTGGTTCTGGAGGGCATTCCCCTGTTGCCGTCTGGCAAGCTCGACCGCAACAGCGTGGCCAAGTTTGTGGACAGTCTCAGCGAGGAGGCTCTCGACAAGATCGCGAACGCCAGCGAGCCCGCCGAGAAGGTTGTCTCTCGGGCCCAAACCACCCAAGTCTCTCAAATCCCTCAAACCCCACAAATCCCCCTCCACGAGACACTCAAGACCATCTGGAGCCAGGTCCTCAACATCTCGCCCGACCGCATCGGACCCAACGTCTCGTTCCTACACCTCGGCGGCGACAGCATCACAGCGATGCAGGTCATGGCCAAGTGCCGCGGGCAAGGCATCCGTGTGGCCGTCTCAGACATCATCGGCAGCAAGTCGGTGCACGAGCTAGCTCTCAAGGTCCAACCCAGCGCGAGTCAACAAACCCAGCAACTTCAACCAGTCTCTGGACAGAAAGCCAGCAACAGCGAGGACCACCACGAGTTCGACCCATCGCCAATCCAGCAGCTCTTCTTCCAGGCCATGCACGTCAATCCATCCCAGGGCACCTCCCAGGGATCACACTTCAACCAAAGCGTGCTCCTCCGCCTAGCCAAGAAGACCAACGCCCACGACCTAGCCCGCGGCCTGCACGCTCTGGTGGAATCCCACTCCATGTTGCGCGCCCGCTTCCGCCGCGATGGTCTCGGCCATTGGCGGCAACGCATCACTACCGACGTCAGCGGGTCATACCGGTTCAAGACTCATTCTCTACGCAGCGTCAGCCGGATGGAGAAGCGGATTCGCAGTTCGCAGACGGCACTTGACTTTGAACGGGGGCCGTTGATGGCTGCGGATTGGTTCAGTATCACTGGACAAGAAGACAATGATGAGAATTCCGGTGATGACGAAGTGTACGTGTTTATCGCCGTGCATCACTTGGTCGTGGACGTCGTATCGTGGGGTATCCTGCTGCAAGACCTGGAAGACTTCTTGGCGACCGGGTCGATCAAAGCCCCCCCGTCGTTGTCCTTCCAGACATGGACACGCCAGCAATCGGAGCGAGCGCAGGACGAGAAGAACAGGGCGGCGCTGTTGCCGCGTCGTGAGACGGCCGATGCCGATCTGGCGTATTGGGGTATGGCTGGCGGCGCGTCGTCGAATGCACATGGCGATGTGTTGCATGCTGAAGCGGTTGAGCTCGATGTTGCTACGACGGCTCAGCTGCTGGGTGCGGACTGCCATGCGCCAATGGGCACAGAGGTGTTGGATGTGCTGTTGGCTGCCTTGTTGCTGTCGTACCGCAACGCGACCGACGGCCGAAGGGGTGTGCCGACTATCTACAATGAGGGCCACGGGCGTGAAGTTTGGGATGGTGCGATGGACGTGTCCCGGACTATTGGGTGGTTTACTACGCTATATCCGGTGCATTTGCCGGATGAGTCGTCGTCTGGTATGTTTCCCTTACCAGCCCCTATCCCTTTCCCTAGAGATGTTATTTGCATTGCAGATTAGATGTGCTAATCAAATAAACGAAACAGACGACGACCTGATCACGGCGGTCCGCTGGGTCAAGGACTACCGCGCCCGCCTCGCAGGCAAGGGCCGACCGTACTTTGCCTACCGGATGCTGACTGCCGACGGCCGGGCCGCCTACGACAAAGGCTGGCCGGTCGAGGTCGCCTTCAATTACCTCGGCCAGATGCAGAATCTCAGCCGGACCGACAACTTCCTGCAAGCTGCGGACCACAGCATCGACACGTCTGACGTCGGCAACAGCGTCCCCCGCCTAGCGCTAATCGAGGTGTCGGCCGTCGTGGCCAACGGACAGATGACGCTGTCGTTTGCCTACAACAAGCACATGAAGCACCACGACTCGATCCACCGGTGGGTGCGCGAGTGCCAGTCTCTCCTCTCCAGTGCACCCCACGCACTGGCGCAGCACTCGCAGGCCCAAACCCTCAGCGCGTTCCCGCTGCTGTCGCTCAGCTACTACGGCCTCGACAGCCTTGAACACCGGCTGCAAGAGGCTGGTGTGGCTCTGCGCGAGGTCGAGGACATTTACCCCTGCTCTCCGATGCAGCGTGGGCTCCTGCTCAGCCAGATGCGGGATCCGCACAAGTATGGGTACTCGGCTGTGTTTGAGGTTGAGTCGTCACTTGGAAAGGGGGTGGATGCGGAGAAGCTGAGCAGCGCATGGCAGGCTGTGGTCCGTCGGCATGCGACGCTGCGGACCATCTTTGTTGATGCTGTTGGCGATGAGGGATTGATGGATCAAGTTGTGTTGCGGGAGGCTACTGGTCGGGTTCAACTCTTGGAGATGGATTCCGAAGACGCCATCCAGACCCTGCAATCCCTGGACAACATCGACTACCGCGACAAGATTCCCCCTCACCGGCTGTCGATCTGCACACACAACAGCACCGGCCAGGTTGTGTGTCGTCTCGACATCAGCCACACCATCTCGGACGGCTCGTCGATGCCGATCTTGCTGGACGACCTCGCAGCTGCGTACGGCAATGACATCATCAACAAGCCTGTCCCAGCCTACCGCGAGTACATTGCCCACCTCCAGGCGCAGCCCAGGGCCGAAAGCCTTGGCTACTGGAAGGGGTACCTCTCAGGTGCCGAGCCGTGTCTGTTCCCGGTCTTGTCCGCGGGACAGCAGCAAGAGAAGGACGAGAACAACAAGGAGTCACTCGGGGCTCACATGCTCACGCTGGAGAACCCTTCCCAAATCCAGGCATACTGCCGCAGCTCGGGCGTGACGCTATCCACCCTACTGCAGCTAGCCTGGGCCCTCGTCGTCCGCTCCTACACCGGCTCCGACGAGGTGCTGTTCGGCTACCTCGCCTCGGGCCGCGACATCCCGGTGCCCCACATGGAACACGCCGTGGGAGCACTCATCAACATGCTCGTGTGCCGGCTGCAACTCCCGGCCGAGGCCGAGGTCGGCGACGTACTGGAGACGATGCGAGCTGACCTTGCAGGGGCCCTGGCGCACCCGAGCTGCTCGCTGGCGGAAATGCAACATGCCGTTCAGACGCCAGTGTTGTTCAACACGGCGTTTACCTACCAGCGGCGCACCGGAAGTGGAAGTGAACAGAAAGACCAGGAAAATGCACTTCGCTACCAGGTGCTGGATGCACACGACCCTAGCGAGTACACCGTGGCCGTCAACGTCGAGGCCACGGACGCCGCGGTCGAGATCCACTTCAGCTACTGGCGCCACACCGTCTCAGACACCCACATCCAGCATATCGGAGCGGCCTTTGCCCAGGCCGTGGCCGATCTGGTGTCGGAGAACAACGACAACACCGACGACCGCACCATAGGCGATGTTAGCCTGGTCGGCCCGGCCGCGATCCAACAGATCCGGGCGTGGAACGACTACGACTTGCCCCGTGTTGAGCAGTGCGTGCACGACCTTGTGTCGCAGCATGTGCTCTCCCACCCAGACAGCCCAGCGGTGTGCGGCTGGGACGCGTCGTTTACGTATGCTGAGCTGGACAGGGCTGCTACAGCACTCGCCCGCCGTTTGGTAAACCTGGACATTGGCCCCGAGGTGTTTGTGCCCCTGTGCTTTGACAAGTCCGCCTGGACGGTGGTTGCGCAGTTGGGTGTGCTCAAAGCCGGGGGCGCGTTTGTCAATCTCGATCCGAGTTTCCCGGAGACCCGTCTCCAGGGCCTGGTTGAGGATGTCGGCGCGTCGGTGGTGCTATGTTCGGAGCAGCACCGGGAGAAGATGGCCAAGATCGCGGAGACTGTAATGGTCGTGGACGAGGGGATCCTCACTGCCAACCCTAACCCTGTTCACTTCACACGCCACAACACCAACACAACTCCCCCCTTTATTTCTCCCGCCCTACCATCTAACCCGGCCTACGTCATCTTCACCTCGGGTACCACGGGCAAACCCAAAGGCACGGTGGTCGAGCACGGCGCATTCAGCACCGGCGCCCTGGCCCACGCCGCGGCTATGTTCATGCACCGCGAGTCGCGCGTGCTGCAATTCGCGTCCTACACCTTCGACGCCAGCATCATGGAGACTCTTTCGTGTCTGCTAGTCGGCGGCTGCGTGTGCGTTCCCTCAGACGAAGCCCGCATGGATGACGTGGCCGCCGTCATCCGCGACATGCGCGTCACCTGGACCTTACTGACCCCCAGCGTGGCCAGCACCCTGCGCCCGGAACGCGTCGCGTGTCTGCAGACGCTGGTGACCGGTGGTGAGGCCATGGCGCCGGGTCATATCGAGCGCTGGGGCACGCGGTGTGCGCTGGTGAATGCGTACGGGCCGACGGAGTGTTCTGTCGTGGCCACCACGAGCACCAAGGTGGATGAGGCCCGGCGGGTGTGTGATAGTGACCGGGCGAATATCGGCGCTGCTGTTGGTGGGCGTGTCTGGGTGGTCGATGCCCAGGACTACCACCGGCTGGTGCCCGTGGGCGCGGTTGGTGAGTTGGTTGTGGAAGGCCGACTTGTTGCGCGCGGGTACCTCAACAACAAGGAACAGACGGCCAAGGTGTTTGTCCGCTCACCGGCTTGGACCCGCACTCGGAGCCTGGCTTCTCTCTGGAAACAACAACAACAATACACTCAGAGAGCAGAAGGACCACAGAAGATGTACCGCACCGGCGACCTCGTCCGTTACAACGCCGACGGCACCATCTCATACATCTCGCGCAAGGACACGCAGATCAAGCTCAACGGCCGGCGCATCGAGCTAGGCGAGATGGAGTTCCACTGTCGCGCGGGGCTGCCGTCCGATGCCCAGTCAGCTGTCGAGGTCGTCAACAGCGCGGGGTCCAAGGTTAAGACCCTCGCCGCGTTCTTCTGCGTTTCCCGGACTACCAACACAGCCTTCTCAATGCTCCCCCTGGACGACGCCACGCGCAACCTCGCGCTGGCTGCCGAAGCCCACATGGCTGCCCAGCTACCTTCGTACATGGTCCCGCAGCTGTTCGTCCACGTGTCGGCCATGCCATGGACCACGGCTGGCAAACTCGACCGCCGACAGTTGCGCAATGCTCTTGAGCAGGCCAGTCGGGAGGTTGTCAGCGGGTATCGTCTGTCCAAGGTCGCACCGGGCACATCAGCAGGAAACTCCCGCCCGGCTAGCGAGACGGAAAAGAAACTGCAGGCTCTGTGGGAGTCTGTCCTTGGTCTCTCTGCGGGATCGGTCTCGGCTGGGGATAGCTTCTTCCGACTGGGTGGTGATTCCCTGACAGCCATGCGGCTGGTGGGTGCTGCTCGGGCGCACAAGATGAACCTGACCGTGCTGAACGTGTTTGAGAAGCCGGTTCTCGCCGACATGGCCCGCGTATGCGGTGGAGCTGAGGTATCGGTCGCTCCTGTGGCAGACCTCAAGCCGTTCTCGCTGGTTCAGGGGAACATCAACGACCTGCTCGACCTCATCTCTTCCCAGTGCCAGGTCGCTCCCGAGCAGATCCAGGACATGTACCCGTGCAGTCCTCTGCAGGAGGGTCTCGTTACGCTAGCGAGCACCCAGGCCGGCGCGTACGTGGCCATTCACACGCTGTCACTGCCCGACGACATCGACATCCGCCAGTTCCGCGCCGCGTGGCAGACCGTGGTCGACGAAACGGATATCCCCCGCACCCGCATCTTGCACACCGGTGCGTCTGGCTTCCTCCAGGTTGTCACCGCCCCTGAGCCTATCCAATGGCATGAGGATGTCTCCCTGGAGGACGCAACTGCCCAAGGACAATCCCTCGGCTCTCAAACCGGTGGCCCCCTGACCCGATTCGCCATCGTCCGCAAACCCGACGGATCCGGGCACGACTTCGTCTGGGGCATCCACCACGCCCTCTACGACGGCTGGAGCATGCGTCTGCTCGCCCAGCGCGTGCAGGATGTCTACCACAGCCTGGTCTCGGGCACGCAACAAGCAACAACCACCACCTCCGGAACGCCGTACGCCCACTTCATCCGCTATCTAGCCGGCCGCGACCAGAACGCGTCCGAGGCCTTCTGGAAAGCGTCACTCCACGGCGCCTCGGTATCTCACTTCCCTCAGCCAGCGCATCGCCGAGCCAGCATGAACAAGAAGGCGCCCAGCTTCCGTGTCGAGACCCGCGCCATCAACTTGGGCAGCGGCCGTCCTCGCAGCGGGATTCTGACGGATATCACGCCGCCGACCCTCGTCCGCGCCGCCTGGGCCGTGCTGCTCGCTGCCTACACCGGCGTTGACGACGTCATCTTTGGCGAGACCCTCGCCGGGCGGAACATTGACCTCCCCGGAGCGTCCGTGTCAGCGGCGGATATCTCTGGCCCGACGTTCAGCACGGTGCCGACTCGCGTGAATGTCGACAGCCGCATGTCGCTTGTGGACTTTTTCAAGGGTCTTCATACTATGGCTGGCCAGGTCGTGCCGCATCAGCATCTGGGTCTGCAGCGGATTGCTCAGCTTGAGGGATGTGCGGCTGCTTGTGGGTTCCAGAATTTGTTGGTTATTCAGACTGCGTCGCAGGGTCAAGGTCAAAATACCACGGAGTCGACATCTACAGAGTGGGACTTTGACAGTGCCTCCAACAGCTTCTTCACGCACCCTCTCGTTGTGGAATGCACCGCTTCTGAGTCTGTCGTCGAGGCTACCTTCCACTACGACGAGACTGTCCTGTCTTCGTGGCATGCCCGGCGCATGATCCACCAGTTGGATGCTGTGCTGCAGCGTTTGGTGAAGGCGTGTGAGTCTGACTCAGACGCGACAACACTCGGTGACATCCACGCTCTTAGTCCCGAGGATCAGTCTCTACTTTCGCGCTGGCGTCGTTCTGGCAAGACCTCTAGCATTGTTGACCAGTGCATCGAGAGAAATGTCAATAACACAACCGGAAACACCACAGCCTGGTGGGTAGTCGACGTGCGAGACAACGACAACAACAACGCACAACTCGCCCCCATCGGCGCCACCGGCGAACTCGCCATCGGAGGGAATACACCCACCGCCGCAACCCGCACGGGCGAACTCGTCCGCTACCGTCCCGACGGCTCACTCGAACACCTCGGCCGCAAGGACAGCCAGGTGCAGGTCCATGGTCAACGGCTGGCGTTGGCCGATGTGGAGAATCAGTTGGCTGCTGATCGCAAGGTTACGAGGGCCGCTGTGGTGCAGCCGAACAGAGGGGCGTGCAAGAAGATGTTGGTTGCGGTTGTTACGCTTGCTCGGTTCCGTTTGTCTTCTTCATCTTCCAGGGTGGTTGTGCTGGATGCCTCCACTGAAAGCATGGCCGCGGCCCGGTCGGATGTGGATGAGATTCGGACGAGACTTCAGGACAGACTGCCGCATTACATGGTTCCTGGCGCGTGGATTGTGCTAGAGGCTATGCCGAGTCTTTCCGGAGCGCTAGACCGGGAGGAGTTGATGAATTGGGTGGAGGAGTTGAGTGAAGAAGAGTATGACCGCATTGCGAGTCTTGGTCTCAAGGAAGAGGATGAGGAGGAAGTGGACGGGCCCGTCAAGACACTGAGAGAGATCTGGGCCAAGGAGTTGAATGTGCCGGTTGGGCAGATCAAGTTGAATGAACCGTTCCTTGCTTTGGGTAAGCTTCACTTTACACTTTTTGTTCTATTATTTTACATTTTACTAACGAGTAACAGGCGGCGACAGCATCCGGGCCATGGGCGTCGTCTCTCGCGCCCGCCTCGCCCACATCAAACTGTCCGTCCAGGACGTGCTGCGGGCCGGCTCTGTCGTGCATCTCACCCAACTTGCCAAGAGCCTCCCGTCCGGCACGAAGACGGAGAACACCCAAAAGACCGACACGCCGTTTGCGTTGTCGCCGATCCAGACGCTATACTTCCAGTCGGCCCAGCAGTACGGCGGTCACAGCCGGTTCAACCAGAGTATTACACTGGGTGTGTCTCGCAGCGTCTCTACTGAGGCCATCAAGAAGGCCCTCGGAACGCTTGTCCAGCGCCATGGCATGCTCCGGGCGCGGTTTACCAAGAAGAATCTGTGGGAGCAGCAATATACCAAGGTACGTAACTCACAAGCATCCCTCGACACATCGCAGATACACTAGGTACTAAACAACGTGGACAGGCCCCATCATACTGTGCTGAGCACCATATTCGCTCCCGCAGCGAGATCCCGGCGATCGTGGCCACCGCACAAGCCAGCCTCTCGCCTGAACACGGCCCGGTCTTCCGGGCCGACCTCCTCAGCATCCCCGGCCAAGACACCATCGTGTCTCTTGTAGCCCACCATTTGTGCATCGACATCGTCTCGTGGCGCATCATCGTCCAGGACCTCACCCAGCTACTCGAAGGTGGCGCCCTGCCCGACACGCCGCTTTCGTTCCAGGCTTGGTGTGCCCAGCAGGCGGCGCACAACAAGACGGTTAATCCGACGACGCTACTTCCGTTCGAGGAGACGACGCCTGATCTGAGCTACTGGAATGCCCGCGGACCCTTTACATATGGCCGCACCAAGACCGAAACATTTGCGCTTGACGCAACGACCACGGGCCTGGCCCTGGGCGCATCCCACAAGGCATTCCGCTCGGAGCCTGTCGACCTCATTCTTGCGGCCATTGTACACGCTTTCTCCGCCAATTTCACCGACAGGAACGTGCCGACGCTGCACATGGAGACCCACGGCCGCGAGGCCCCCGAGGGATCTGGGTTGGACTTAACCCAGACTGTCGGGTGGTTCACCACCATCTGCCCGCTCGTTGTGGCATCTGGTACCAAAGACGCCCTCGACACCCTCCGCCGGACCAAGGATGCGCGGAGAAGCATCCCGCAGAACGGACGGCCGTACTTTGCTCACAAGTACCTCGGGGCATCTAACAAGGCATGGGCTCCGATGGAGATTCTGTTCAACTATCTGGGCGGTGGTGTCGGCCAACAGCAAGAAAATAACGATGACACCTCGCTGGTCCGCTCCATCGACCTCGACCTCACCGACCTATCCACCGCCGACGTCGGTCCCGAGACCCAGCGACTGGCCCTGTTCGAGATCTCAGCCGCCGTGGTCCACAACAAGCTGCAGTTCACTTTCGTCTACGACTCTGCGCTCTCCCGAAGCCCCCAGATTCTCCGCTGGATCCGTGCCTGCAAAGACACCCTCGCAGCCATGGCCCGCACCCTGGCACAGCACCCCGAAGAGCCCACTTTGAGCGACTACCCGCGTCTGCCACTGACCTACGCCAGCCTGCGCACCCTTACCGACGTCGCGCTGCCCCGGGCCGCCCGTGGGCTCGTGGCTCGCGGTGGTAACTCCGTCCTGGCTGCGGTTGAGGACATGTACCCGTGCACGCCGGTGCAGGAGGGCATGCTCATCAGCCAGCTGCGCAACCCAGACGCCTATGTCTTCCACGCGGTGTACCGTCTCGCGCACACCCGGGGTGACCGACTCAACGCTCAAAAGCTGGCCAAGGCATGGCAGACGGTGGTCGATCGCCATGCTGCGCTGCGGACCCTGTTTGTCGAGAGTGTCCGTCGTGGCGGTGTGTTTGACCAGGTCGTTCTCCGCAAGGCCGACTGCTGCGCGGTGTTGCTGCAGAGTACCACCGACGCCGAGGCCGCGCAGAAACTGGCCCAGGTCACCCTCCGCTCAGCCACACACCCGCTGCCACACCAGCTCGCCCTCTGCACGACTTCCAGCGGAGCAGTCCTCCTCAAACTCGAGGTCAACCACGCCATAATCGACGGCGGATCCCTGGCCATCATCCTCGGTGAACTGGCCGCCGTGTACACCGGCACTTTGCAGGTGACACCCGCCCCGCTGTACAGCGACTACGTGCAGCACATCGTCAGCAAACCAGCCGACCAAGCCAGCGCCTACTGGCGGAACTACCTCCAGGGCCTCGCACCCTGCCACGTCCCCAACCTGGACCTCAACAACAGCAGCGCCCTCACCCTCGTAGCTGCTGACCCGTCATCATCGTCATCATCCTCGCGGTCCCTCAACGCCACCACTCTCCCTTTCGCCCGCTACACCGCGCTCCGCCAGCTGTCTGCCCGCACACACGTCACGCTCGCTAACATCATGCACACCGCCTGGGCGCTTGTACTGCGCGCCTACACGGGTGCTGATGACGTGTGCTTTGGGTATCTAACCGCGGGTCGGGATGCGCCAGTGGAGAACATCGCGAGGACGGTCGGGACGCTGATCAATATGCTCTGTTGCCGCGTCCGGGTCTCCTCTGTTGCAGGGAAGCAGACATCCCTGGAAGAGATTGTGAGACAGACTCAAGAAGAGTACCTGCAGAGTCTGCAGTTCCAGCACTGCTCGCTGGCGCTGGTGCAGCATGAGTTGGGGATGGCGGGACGGCCGTTGTATAACACGTCGATTTCGATTCAGAATCATGGGGAGGCGAAGGAGGAGGAAGACACGGAAACGTTGGTGTTTGATATGGAGAAGGCGCATGATCCGAGTGAGGTATGTTACCCCTTTTTATTGCCCCTTTTTTCACTTTGGGGGTTAGGGTTTTCGGGGCTTTCGGGTTAGGGTTACTAACACTGAAACAGTACGCCATCACGGTCAACATCGAGACCTCCCCCGGCAGCGAAGGCTGTGTGCTGCGCTACTGGTCGGACCTTGTCGGCGACGAGCAAGCCCAGCAGATGGCCCGCACCATGGGGCGCATCCTCGACGCTTTTGTCGACCAACCTAGGCTATCCATCGGGGGTCTCGATGCCATGCTCCAGACACTGCCGACTCGACAAGCCGAACAAGAACGCAGTATCGACAATACCGAAAGCGACATGGTGGTGTCTCTTCCGTCTAGCCCATTGCCCAACATGATTGACCAGACGGCCGGGCACATGGAAGCCCCTGAGCAGATCCTGCTTTCCCTCTGGAGCACCCTCTTGGACCGGCCCACAGCATCCATCGCGGCCCACGACAGCTTCTTCGACCTCGGCGGCGACAGCATTACAGCCATGCGACTCGCTGGGGAGGCCCGCGATAGCGGTCTCTCCCTCACGGTGGCCGACGTCTTCCGCGCCCCAACGTTCGACGCCATGCTGGGCCGCATCCACGCCAGCATGCCCGTCATTCCGGTCCTCGAGGACGTCCCCGAAGAGGATCTCACCCCAGACCTCGTCTTCAGCCCCGAACTCGACAGCGGCGGCACCCTCACCCCCCTGACCCCGCTATCGCTGCAGACCACTTCGACCTCGACCCCGCGCGACTCGTACGAGCGCTTCTCGCTGCTAGCCGCCGTGGCCAAGTCCAATGTCGACGCCTTCCTGCAGGCCCGCATCGTGCCCCAGGTATGTGTGTTCCGGGGCGGCATCTCCGACGTGCTGCCCGCTACCGATTTCCAGGCCCTGTCCGTGGCCGGTGCCTTGCTGGAGTCCCGCTGGATGCTCAACTCCTTCTATCTCGACGGCTCCGGGCCCCTGAACCTGGTCCAGCTCAAGCGCGCCTGCTTCGCTCTTGTGCAGGCCTTTGACATCCTGCGCACCGTGTTTGTGCCGTCGGGAGGCCGGTTCTTGCAGGTTGTGCTACGCACTCTGCGTCCGGCGTTCCGCGTCATCGAGACCGAGTCCCCGCTGGAGACCTTCCAGATTGGCGACGAGAAGAGCCAGGGCGAAGACAACGGAGAGAAAACGGAAATGGGCGACAGCGAGAACGATAGCGACCCCCAGCTGGGCGAGCCCTTCGTCGCCTTCACCGTTGTCAAGCACCTACCCAGCCGCCGCCACCGGCTCTACCTACGCCTGTCCCACGCCCAGTACGACGGCGTGTGCTTCCCCAAGATCCTCGCTGCGCTGCAGGCCGCCTACCAAGGAGAAACCGTGCCCCGCCCACCGACCTTCGCCCACTACCTACGTGCTTCCGCTGGAGCATTGACGTCTGAACACTACCAGCACTGGACCCAGCTGCTCGCGGGAGCCTCCATGACCGAGATTGTGCGCCGCCAGGGACCCAACTACCGGGGGACATCCACCAAGACCACCACGACGACCCTGAAACAAACCGTCCGCATCCCGCCCATCACCTCGGGCGGCATCACCACCGCGACCGTCGTCAAGGCCGCCTGGGCCTACGTACTCGCCCAGGCCTCCGCCACGTCCGACGTCGTCTTCGGCCACACCATCAGCGGCCGCAACGCCGCCGTGCCGGGGGTCGCCAACATGGTCGGGCCCTGTCTCAACCTGGTTCCCGTGCGCGTCCGATTCCACGACGGGTCAGAGGACACCGACGGTAACACTGAAGATAGCGCAGAGGGCATCACGGTCCGCGCACTCCTCCGCCAGGTGCAGGACCAGCAGGTCGCCAACATGGCTCACGAGGTTCTCGGCTTCCGTGAGATCATCCGCCATTGTACCCCCTGGCCGCGCTGGACGACGTTTGCATCCACCGTGCAGCACCAGAACCTCGAGGGCGGTGCCGGTGGTAGCGGTCAGACCATCCGCATGGGCGGGGTCGAGTACACCTTCGGGTGTGCGTCGACGGCCCAGGAGGAGTTTGCCGATATTGCTATTTTCTCGCAGCCGGCCCCAGTTCCCGTTACCGCCAACAACACTGGGCATAGGTACAACAACAACAACGCAGACCACTTCGAAATCATGCTCAGTTTCGCCGACGGCGGACCCGTCCCCCGCATCTTCGCCGACCGCGCCCTCGACCTGCTCTGCCGCACCGCCCAGCGCTTCGCCAGCAACCCGGACCTGGTCCTGCCCTCGGCCGCTGACCTGTGCACTCGGTGCCCCCAGCTGCCGTTTGAGCTGCCGCTCTACCGCACCTCCAAGTTCCAGGAGGAGACGAATACAGAGTCCGGGCTGGAGCATCTTAATAACGCTCAGGTAGAGGAGTTGACTGCCTTTGTGGGCAATGCCTGGCGTGAGGTGCTCGATCTCCCGGAGACGGACAATGTCTCAGTTGAGAAAACAACCTCCTTCTTTGCTCTTGGTGGGGATATCATTGGCTTAGCCCAGCTGGCCTGGCTGCTCAGCCATCCCAACACCACCACCACATACTACAGAAATAACCTCGCCAACGCCAACCCCAACAAACCCCCGCCGCGTCTCGAAGAACTCATCGAGACGCCTACCTTGGCCGGCCAGATGGCCCTGCTAGCGCGGAATATCCCCGCTGGTGTACCGGATTCTATTACTGCTGCACCTGAGTCCGTGCCTGGAGTGCCAGGGATGGAGAGAACCAAGAGCATGTTTATGCTTGGAGGAGGGGCTGCGAAGAAGATGAAGGGGGAGGATGGATCGTCGAGGTTGAAGTTGGGGCGGGCCATGGGGTTGGTGAAGAAGCGGTTGCAGGGGAGGAAAGGGGATGTGCAGATTGTTGAGTAAGGGATGATGGATAAGGGAGAAAGACAAGAGAAAAGAAAAAAAGTAGGGAGAAGAGAACGGGAACAAATAAACCCAAACGAAAAAGAAAAACAAAAAAAAAACAGACAGGGAGAAGAGTGCTAGGACGAAAAGGGAAGGCATCTTTAATCATGGGATTTGCGCTTGGAGTTAGGGCGCAGATGCTTTCCTGGGTTTATTCCTAGCTTGTCTTGCAAAGCGTGCTGTTTTGTTGTCGTCTTTTTTTTCTTCGAGTTAGCGGTCTTTGGATTTCCTTTGTCTTTACATTTTGGTTGTGTTTCATTTCTGTCTTCTATTTCCTCTCTTTTACATTTCCTATCAATTAGATACCGTTTGTTATTACTGCAATTGTTAGGTAATTACTGTCTTTGGTCAATTGAACTGTTACTCAACCCAGTTGCAAACTTGTGTGTGAATGATCAATTAGAGGTCGGCTCAAAAATGGTCCAGAAGCAGTCTTTGAGATAAATTGGATTTGAACCAAGGAGCAAATATATATTTCCAAGATGGTGGCTTCCGTCAAGTTTAAAGTCCAAGCGTAGCTCGACACCGGTGCCAAGACTGCGCGAATGTTAAGCAAGAACACAAGGCCTTGTTGCATTTCAGCAAGCAGAATCTGGTGCCATGGAGAATAACTATGTGAAGTACGTGTCCCGGGTTCGAATATGTGGTGCGACTGTTTCCAAAAGTTTATTACACAGGACAAAGTAGATGCGCGACCTCCGTCATCCACATCGACCATTGCGCTGAAGTTGACCTGTCCATAACCTGGTCGGCCGGGTTGGCAGCTCGGTTGCCGGCTTGAACCGGCCCGAAATTCTCTGCGCCAGACCTTTTCGGACCGTGTCGGGCCGGCGAATGACTGAATAGGGATCTAAGATGTGAGCCCGAGACTGAGGGTTGACCCGACCATTATTCCGAAGTTGACCTGACCATTGCTCCCAGCCCCGGGGTTGGCCGGGTTACTGGGTGGCCTGACCATAATTTAAAAGAATTAAATTGACCTTGTTGAAAGCGAGAAGTTGGTCCGTGTTTGTCAAACGAATGCATCGTTTTTGCACTGGTCAGGTCAACTCGGGGGGTTATGGTCAGGTCAACTTCGGGACAATGGTCAGGTCAACGCAGGGGGGTGTGGTCAGGCCACCGATAGATTGGGAGTAGACCTGACCAGATCTGTGTTAACCGAGTTTATGTATGGTCTGATAATAATTCAGAAATAATTAAATTGACTTTATTGAGACGAGGAGTTGGGCTGTTTTTGTAAAACGAATAAGCCGTTTTTGCACTGGTCAGGTCAACGCAAGGTGGTGAGTTGACCTGACCATTGTCCCGAAGTTGACCTGACCATAATCCCCCGAGTTGACCTGACCAGACCGGGGTTAATTAACCAAGCTTGCTCGACCTGACTTAACCAATGCACAAGGACGCAGTTTTTAACAGACTGTTAGGTCAAATCATCTTCACTCGTTAAGGCAATTTGGGTCTTAAATTATTTTCACTCCGGGGGGTAACGTGCATAGTATGGCCAGCGCACCTATCTACACATGGTTGACAGAACTGCGCATCCCCAATGCAACGAGGTTACTGGCTTGTCCTCTGTGGCTTCGCTTGGATAGGGTGAGGGAAGGGGGACTCCCAACTGCACTCGACTCACTCGAATCGGGTCAACCTTTCCACGTCACGTCGCACACCGCACTGCCTCACTTTACAGTCATCAAACAATCCATTTATGCAGCCTATCTAGCCCATTACCTCTATGAAACCCATGGTATGGTATCTTAACATGCAGTCGCCGGCACGTAATTAGAAAAAAATGTCCCGAGAAAAGAAGAAAAAAATAAGAACAAGAACAAAAGCCAACAAAGATCCGAGATTATGCAGCGGTCTTCTCATCCACTTTCTTGCTCTTGAACAACCCCTTGACACCGGCAATCACCTTGTCAAACAGACCAAACAGGGGGCCGAAGCCAAAGCTCATGCCCTTGATGCGAACGGTGTAGATGAAGAAGTAGACCAACCTATCATATCACTTGTCAGCGTTCATTCAATGGAGAAATATCATCGGCAAAGGGAGAAGCTTACATCCAGTTGGTGACGCAAAACACAAGGAAGATGCCAAAGTTGCGCCACTTGGTATCGGGCGAGACACCAAGCACCTGGATGTACTCGGAGCCGTCCTTGTAGGGGCAGTATCCGCAGTTGGAGGTGTCGTCGGGGTTCATGATGTAGCCGCGGCCGGCGGCGCGGACAAAGTCGCGGGCGAAGTCGGCGCAGGTCTGGCCGGAGGGGGGGTTGAAGTAGGCGCCCTCACCGGGGGCGCAGTGGACGGCGCGACCGGCGAGAGTGGCGGACAGGACGCCGGAGACCCAGTACGAGGAGGGGTTGAGCCAGTAGAGCCAGTACTTCCAGAAGACGTTGAGCTGGGAGTACGGTACGACAACACCGTTGAACAAGCAGAAAATAACCAAGAAGCACGGCAGGATGTTGCTAATGACGGTAAAGCTGGGCGCCCAGGCGCAGATCCACTGGCCCCAGCTGGACTGGAACAGGAAGAAAAGCAGTGTCATGAGGAAGACGTAGCCAGCGGAGGGCCCCTCGCGGGGCAGACCGGTCGGCAGGTACCACAGGATCCAGTACAGGGCGCCGGCGAGCAGGGAGCCGGGGATCTCGGAAACGACCTCGGCGGTGCAGAAGGCGACCCAACCGTAGATGCGCGACGGGTGCTCACGGGCCATCCACAAGGCGAAATTGCCGAAGAACTTGGGCAGAACGGCGTTCATGACGGTGGCGGGGATCATGATGATCAAGAAGCTCGTGAACATGGCGTTCTGTAGGTCGGCAACCGAATTACCCAGCCGCCAGAACGTGAACCCGTTGAAGATGCCGATCACCACAGCCGTGAACAGACGGCCGTACACGTACGAGGGCTCGCGCCACTGGCGGACAAACATGCGCTTGCTGAGCAACAGGATCTGCTGCCAGACTGGAGCCGCAAACTCGTGGTGCACCGCAGCGCTCTGGGCCGCGGTCTGAGTCTGAGCAGAAGCGCTCGCAGCCTTGGCCCGCTCAGCCTTGAGCTCCTGGATCTCGGCGATAACCGCCTCATTCTCGGGGGAAGTGCGCCACTCGTCGGACCAGTTGATGCGTTTCCCGTTGGGCCGGCGGCCGCCCTTGATGGCGGTCTCGAGAAGGAACTCGGCGACGTTGCGGCCCGGCGGGCAGTGCACGCCGCGGTCGGCAAAGTACTTGACAACGGCGCTACCATCGGGGCCGACGGGGCCGAAGTAGATGGTGTTACCACCGGGGTTGAGGGCCAGGATCTTGTCGAACTCCTGGATCAGGTCGGACGAGGGCTGATGAATGGTGCAGATGATGGCCTGGCCGGCGGCGCACAGCTTGCGCAGGAAGCGCACGATGGACATGGCGGACTGGGCATCGAGACCCGAGGTAGGCTCGTCGAGGAAGAGGAGAAGGGCCGGGCGCGCAGCCAGCTCGACACCGATGGTCAGGCGCTTCTTGTGCTCAACGCCGAGCGAGCTGATGATGGCGTCCTGGATCTCATTCAGCTCCAGCAGGTCGATGACCTTGTCGACGTAGTCCAGCTTCTCCTGCTTCGGGATGTCGCGGTTTTGCCGCAGCAGCGCCGAGAACTCGATGGCCTCGCGCACCGTCGCGGATTCCTCGTGCAGGTCCATCTGCTCGACGAAGCCAGTGCTGCGCTGGAAGTCATTACCGAGAGCACTGCCGTCCACCAACATGTCGCCGCTGACCACGCCCACGGTCTGCCGCTGCGAGAGGGTGTTGAGAAGCGTCGTCTTGCCGGCACCGGACGCACCCATCAGCGCGACCATCACACCAGGCTTAGCATAGCCGTTGACACCATTGAGCAGCTTCTTCGGTCCGTCTGCTGTGGGCACTGTGTATTCGACGTTTTCCCAGGTGAAGGTCCGCTCACTACCTGTGATGCTGCGGAATGCGCTGTCCGAGGCGCCCGAGGGGACCTCCGTCGAGGAGGAGCCTCCTGAAATGTTACCTGACTCCTCGTCTGCGGGTGCCGCGGTCTTGGTCTTGTTGGCCGTCCTCTTGGACCGCTTGAAGACCAGCGCACCACCACCGCCGCCAGTGAACGACATCAGCTCGGTCGCGAGCGCCGTGACGATGAGGTACAGCACGGCGAAAGCGATGACCACACCGAAGTTGCGCCACAGGTGAGCGCGGGAGTAGTCGAACTGGACGGCCAAGTAGTCATCGCCGAGAACGCTGGTGTTGCCAAGGTGCGCCCCGCCAATGGCACAGCCCTGGTTCTCGGGGAGAATGCCGGGGCCCTGGGGGACCAACTGAGAGGGGGCACACTCCATCGTGCGGGCGTGGAACTCGTTGGACAGGACGGCTTCGAAGGAGTAACTGAGCTGTAGGGGGTCAGTCAGCCAAATGAACCTAAGATATGTGAAGAAGGGATAAAAGGAAAGAAAGACATACCGGGTTAATATGCGCGATCCAGCCAAACCAGATCTTCTGCGACAGCAACACCGGCTTGGAGATGACGTAGCCGGTGAAGATGGCCAGCAGATTCAGCGCCATGCCCGAGAAGCGCACCGCATCATCCATGGTCGGTGACATGGCCGCCAACATACGGTACATAGCCGTGATGCAGAACGTTGTCGCGTACATGAAAAGCAGTTGGATGAAGAACTTGCCCGGGTGCAGGTCGAGACCGGTCATGAAGAAGAGGAGGATACCGAAGATGATGACCTGCATGATCAGGACCGGCAGATCGACGAGGGCGCGAGCGAGGGTGACCGCGCTGGGGCGGTAGAAGGCGTACTCCCGGTGACGGGCCACGATGTCGCGTCCAGACACGGCCTTCATCAGCTCGGCCAGCTGTAGCCACCCGAGGAAGATGACGGCAAAGAAGACGGCACCACCACGCAGGAAGCTGCCATCCGTAGACGCAGGTGAGTTGTAGAAGAGCGAGCCGACAATGAGACCGTTGCTAATGATGGTGAAGTACTTGGAGTATAGCTCCGTCGGGTTGCCCCAGATCAGCCACAGCTCACGCCGCGAGCACGCCAGCACCTGCTTCCAGAACGGGATCGTGTAGTTGGACCCTGCGAGCACCCGCTTCGACTTCTGCTCCTGTACCGACTCCTTGAACGTCTTCGCGTCCGCGTGGCCCGTCGTCGTGAGGTGCTGCTCGAACTCCTTCACGTCATCCAACAACCGCTGGTACGCGGGGCTGGCCCGGAAGGCCGTCTCGAGCTCCTCGGCCGTCTTAGGCGTGCGGGCTTCCCACCCTTCGCGGAACTGCCGCGAGCCTGGGTCGCAAATGGACGTCAGGAAGTCGGCCGTTGTCTGTCGAGGGGGTGCGTAGAAGCCAAGGTCGACAAAGTACTGGCGCGCCTCCTTGGCCGGGCCCTGGTACAGCATGCGACCCTCGTCGATGACCAGCACCTTGTCCATGAGATCGTAGATGCCCTCGCCAGCCTGGTACAGCGTCGTGAGTGTCGTCCGGTCCGACACGTCCGTCATGATACGCAGCGACTTGGCGTAGTCGAGCGCCGTCGACGCATCCAGACCCCGTGTCGAGTTGTCCCAGCACACGATCGTGCTCTTCGTCGCCAACGTCTCGGCGATGCTGACCCGCTTCCGCTCTCCACCAGAGACACCACGCACGTAGGCGTTACCCACGAGTGTGTTCTCCGTGTGCTTGATCGAAAACATGCGCAGGAGCGCGTCGACAATGGTGTTGAGATCACCCCGGAGGTTCTTGCGCGTCTTGTTGAGCAGCGAGAACCGCAGCGTCTGACCCACCGTCAGCGTCGGCAGGTGCTGGTCGTCCTCGGCGTTGTACACGACTTCGCCGCGGTAGCGCTTGCGGGCTTCGGCGGCCGGGATGCCGCTGTAGGACACATCGCCCTCGACGGCTGCGTACGTCTCGCGGTTGTTGGCGATGACCTTAAGGAATGTGCTGCACCCGCTGCCGGGCCGACCAAGCACCATCATCATCTCGCCGTGGCGCACGACACCGGTGAAGTCGTGGATCAGTGTGCGCAGGTTGCCGCCGCCGCCGATGCGCAGCGCTGGGATGAAGTAGCAGAAGATGCCGTACAAGTCCGGGCCGAACGTGCCCGCGATAGCCTGCGGCAGAGTGCGGACGAACGACGCGCCCGTGGCCACGCCCTTGACGGTCAGGTTCTTGTACACCACGGCCACCTTTTTGGCTGACTCGCCGGACTCCGTACGCTTCTCGAGGTGCCCGTCCCGCATGAACTGCTCGAGCGGGAACTCGTCCGTGTCGGTGGTGCTGTCCTCGATCTCTGACTCGTCGTCGCCGACAACCGCCTCTTCATCCGGACGCTTCGACACGGCGCTAGCCCGCGACGTAATCCGACGGAAGAAATTGCCGGCGCCGGTGCCCTTGGCCGACTTCTGTGATGCTGCTGCATGAGAGCGTGTCGTCGTGAGCTTGGTGGTGAGCTCCTCAAAGTCGTGCATGGCCGCGCGCTGGCTCACAGGCCCGCCCACCTCACGCTCGCCCCATGTTCCCTCTCTCTCAGGGGTCGCCGGCTGCTTGGTGATCTCGCCCGACACCTCCGACTCGCTCAACCCGCCTTCGGCCGTCGTCTGGTTCGGGAGTGGCGTCTGGCTTTCGTCTCGGTGGTGCAGCGAATCCGGGAGCACATCCTGGGCACTGCGCCGCAGGGCCTCTTCTGGTGAGTGGCCCCACATGCTGAGCTACAATGCTGGGTTGTTTTCTTGGAGTTTTCGTTTTTGTTGTTGAAAATCAGGGCTAAATTTCTTCGGCTGGTGTTGTCGACTTTTGTAGCAGAGACAAAATCACACAAAACGTGGCGGTGAGTGCGTCTCGAACCGTTGAAGGTGGAAGGGGGCTAAAAAAGGAAAATGAGAAACAATGGAATTTCCCCGAAGGTCAAAACGGTGAAGGGGAGGATGGATGCAACCGGCAAGAACGATCCGACCCCCAGGTGGCAGTCAATGGCTGCGGAAACCTGCTCGCTGTGGTCCGAACGTTGAGTTCAGAAGCCACTGGGGGGAAATAGGCGTTCAACGGATGGCGTTACTGTCCGGAACTCTTCAGACTACAAGAGAGGTTCTCTCGGATCAAGGCAAGGGGAGTGGCATGGGATTCTTTTATAACGAACCCTCCATTGATTTCTCAGCAGCCCATGTCGTTTCTGCGCAGCGGGTGTCCACATTTTGTCTGTTAACCCACCGGCAGAGCTGCGTTGCAAGGGACTGCGTGCAGCGGGCCGCCGACGCTCGTGGGGCCAGGGCGTGGCATGGTTGTGCTAACTATGATGAATCACCGCCGAATGGAGATAAGAAAATGTTAGGATCGAGAAATCCATGCATGGGAGAGCCATGAGATGGGGTTCTCCTGCCTGTTGGGCCTTGAAAGAGTGAAGGCCCCTCCGAAAAGTAACGTGCTTCCGAAAACGAGTGTTGCTTCATCGAGCTCCATCGGGGTTTAGCCTTCGGTTTTCCCTTTTCGCACACAGACTGCGTATTTGATTCGAGAATCCCCAAAACGCCCTTGCCGTTTGAACAAATCAAACCCCACCCTGCGGTACCCAGATGGAGAGATTGGCGCACGCAAGTCGAGGCAAGCAGCCCAATCCGAGCGTTTCGAAGCCTGTGGAAGTCCAGAAACTGCCTGCTTCCCGAGATGGCACGGATCCTTGGTCTCAGAGATCCACAACCCCTGCGCGCACGCCGAAACCGCCCCATCGGCGTTAGGCATTTAGCAGCGCCCAGAACAACACCCCCTGACAAATGGGCGGGCTTGTTTGCACCGGTTGGCAGCAGATGTTCAGCCGGCGTTTCTCCGAATTATCAATCCGAGGGACGCAGTCTATCCGTTCACTCATCCAGTTTCTAAACCAAACCCGTAAAAGAAGTAGTAATCGGGGAATAAAGAGGGGGCGATTCCCTCGATTTTATCATCAAGTCCAAACTGTCGTCGTATCTGGGATCGCATGGATCTTGTGTCGCCCTGTCCGTTCGGGGTTTAGCAGACCAGCAGGGTTTCTGCAGTGGTCCCGTCCCTCGACCCCAGATGAGCGATGGGCAGCACCAAACGCAATGTGACCTGAAGGCATGTGTTGGGCAACCTCAGATGCAGCTTGAGGCACATTTTCCCCCGTCACTCCTCGGGTGCCGAAGGCGGCTCGGCACAATTCCCGATTCCACGTCCCCAATGCGTTCAACATCAAGATCTTTACGCAGTCGGTCTGTTTCTCACTCACAAACAGCCCCGGAAAAAAATGTTGAACTAGAAACGCGGTGACCCCGCGACACCGCCCGACACGAGGCGGGACCCACCAATTCGACCCCCACCCGGGACTGATCCCGCCCGCGCTAGCGGACGGTGCAAGTCATGTTGCTCTTGAAATCTGACAGCCCCTGATTCGTCACAACAATTCCGACTCAGGATGAAATCATCCGCTAAATACACACGTTGGGGTGGACTTAGATATCACAACCACTTGGCGGGACCCCACTTTCCTCTTTCCTGCCTTTGGGCTGATGCGTGCCCGCTTTGGTGTGGGAATCGAGAATTCCGAAAACGAGGATTCGGATGTACGATTTGTCGAGTGCCCATCCGGCCTTAGGAGTTAAGTGTGAGAGACGACAAGAAAGGATGTGAGCCAACACATCTCCGAAGGTCAATTTTCGGATATGAACAGGAAAATGGTTCACCTTCCGTCATTCTTTGTTGATCCTCCCTCCCTTACCTTCCCAATGATGCATTTGTGGTGTTTTTCTGACGCGGCCGTCAACCCCGGCCTACTGTTTTCGGCTGCGCACCTTTTCGGCTAACGGGACGGGAGAGAGTGAAAAAGGATTCGCGAAAGCGAGCTGGATGCGGCGGTAAACCGGAAATACGCGCGCTGTCTCAATTTGAGAGTGACAAGTCAACGTCGAGTCTCTTTCCAGCGGAGTCGCCAAGGGTGTGTCAGGGTTGTCTTACACATATAATTATCCACTAACACGAGTATTGCTCTTGATGTATCCTGTTGCGAAAGAGCTCAAAGGCAGGTTGAAGACACACCGGCACACTCGGCACTCGCAAAGTTGCAGAGGAATGAACGAGACACAAATAGACAGACGATGAGTAGTGTATTAGCTCGGCCCTAATCTATCATAACTACCAAGACTCTCCCACTGCAACTAGTTAAACTCGAAGAGGAACTTTTTAAAACTTCAATCCTTAGACCCACTGTCACTCCCACTTCCATTTCCATTCCTCATCATCTTCATCATTTCCCTCAGTGCTGCCACCTCGGCTTCCTGCCTAGCCAGCCGGATCCGCAAGTCATCCCGCTCCTCCTTCACATCTTTCACCTCCTTCTCCAGCTCCTCAATCCGGTCAATCTTCTTTTGCCGGTACCGCTTCGCCGCAAGGTTGTTGCGGTATCGCCGGTCAAGTATATCCGCGTCGACGTCGTCGCCCTCAAGAGCAGCGGCGCCGGTGCCGGCAGATACAGATGTTACTACGGCCGAGGCTGCCACGGCTGCTGCTGAAACAGCGGCGGGTGTAGCTGCTACATTAACGGCGGCACCGTGGCCGTGCTTGGCAATCCGTCCGTCGGCAGTCCGCGAGAGCGAAGCGCCGGGACGGGGGCCTGGCCGACGTCCCGGCCGGGAAGACGACGTCTTGGTACGTTGCGACGGCAACTTGAGACCCGGGATGAGTGTGCCACCCTCGGGGGGAGGGCTAGGCTGCGAAGCGGGAGAAGGTGAAAGTTGGAAGTCAGAGGTGGTGGTGGTAGCGGGTGTGTTGGTGAGAGAGGCGGTGGTCGAGCTGAGGCTTGTTGCTGAGCTTACGCCAAGGGCCCCGGGCGTTGGGAGGGCTGTCAGAAGCGATGACCCGCCCGATGCCGATGTTGTTGTGGCCGGGTGGAAGGAAGTAGTGGAAGAAGACGTAGAAAAGTCAAATAGTGGGGTGGTGAAAGCGGTGTCGAAACAAGGTGCGAGGTCAAAGTCGAGTTCGGGCGACGACGAGAAGTTGGACTGTAGGTCTGCCCCTGTGGCGGTTGCGACGGTGGTTGAAGCGCCAGTATCGACGGGCTGGACGACCGTGCCCGTGCCCGTGTCGAAGGCGCTGGCTGCGGCGTCGTCCCAGGTGAGGGGGTTCACGAAATCATAGCTGTATTCGTAACTGCTGAGACTTGGCTGCAGAGAGTCGTCGCAACTAGGCGCGTATCTGGGGCTGGTAGAAGATGGAAGAGAGACGAGAGCAGCATATTCCAGTGACGACTGCAGCGACCATTCTTGCACGATTAAGGGGGCGGCCCCTTAAGACAGAGGCCGAATGCCTGAGAAGTTTGCGGGTAGGCAAGGACTGTTGCTCCGATGCAACAAATGGTGATGGGGAAGGAAAGGGAGAAAGGACGACGACCAGGTGGCGGATGAGGGGCCATTTGTACATGATTGATTTCGTAGGGTCACGCCCCCCGTTGGTGGAGCGTTTTCCCCACTCGCGGTCCCCGAGGCGCAGCCCACTTTCCCAAGATCTCAGCTTGCCCTTTTCCGATCTCGAAAACTGCGCCCCAGCACTCTGAACCCATCGAGGGAGCACCGCGTTCGTCTACACTACGGAGTATGCCGAGCAAGTTAAATGGCAATGAAGAGGCGGTGTTGGCGAAATCACATCAAAGTTCTGAAACCACAGTTTCTACTTCATAACCAACTTTTTTGGTGTTACTCAACTCCGTCCGCTGCTTTCCCCATTGGGCAACACCTCAGGGTACATAAGAGGGCTATGGTTCTACCTAACTGGAAGGTTAGAGGTACCAAGGACCCTGAGGCTAAAGAAGATTATTGTGTCTCTATCCTTGATCCTTTGATACGAGCCCTCATCCTGAGCCCTCATCATAACAACACTCTCCCTGCTTCACATCAGGGGTTTTCCTCAACTAAAGTAGATCACAGCAAGTGTCTACTATATAGAAAACTGGATATTCTTTTCGGAAGTCCACTCTATCTTGGTTAGGGCTAAAATACCTGCACAGAGAAACAGCAACAATAGCTCTGGGACCGAAAGTCTGGGCAATAGCAAGTCCAAGAGAATGAATAATCCATCGCGGTAGTTGCGTGGTCGGCAGAGAGCTACGAGGGAACAGTGAATGGTCGCTTGTTAGCTACAATGCGAAGGCTCGACCGAGCATGCTTCCTGTACTCGCTGCTAGAATACAGCGCAATGAAGGTGGCAGTGAAAGACCAGTTCTGTTTGTTTGTGCCACCGGCTCACTTCACCCGGCCCTAAACTTGATAACTTTCGCGGCAGAGATGACCCCGTTACTACAGCGTGTCCATGTTCTTAACCCCATTCTCCAGTCCATGGCACGAAGACACAAATCCCCACGACTTGCGGCAGTTGAGCTCGACCATCTTGGTGGCATATTCGGGGCTTATAGTGCCACAGCCATCTTTGAGGAGAATAGTATCAAACCCGACGTTGCATGCGTCCTGGAGGGATGCGAGGACGCATTGATCAGTGTTGACGCCAGAAAACAGCAGGGTGGTTATCCCCTTCTCCTTCAAATACTCAATGCATGGCGTCGTGCCTCCCCAAAAACCTGATAGCCTGCTCTTGTGAAATCGGACGTCGGGCAGGGCTGTCGTCTGGGACTTGTCGAACTCCTGCTGTAGCGGATTGTGGAGTGCTGTATTCCACTGGTCGCGCATGAGCAGCCGCCCCGCGGATACAGTCGACCCGTTCGGCAGCTTGACATCGCCGTAATCATCTCCAACGCCCAGATCCGACTCGACTTCCTTCATGCCGTCGGGTCCGCCGTCATTTTCGGTCTCAGAAAAGCCGAAGATGCGGAAGATTATGGGCGGCAACAAGTGCAACTCCTTCTCAGAAATGCCCCACGTAACATGGACAATCTGGATGCCGGCATTGCGCGCAGCGGGGATTCCCGTGCGCAGGAGTGTATCCTCGGCCTCGTGGGCCTCACCGCGGACCTTTCCAAACATGGCAGGTGACAGGAAAATGTTCTGCATATCGATGATAACGAGAGCCGTCTTCTCGGGTGCGACGGTCACGGGCATTGTGGTTGTCGGAAGCTTGATGCGCCGACCCGAGGGAGCCTGATCGGGCGACGAGGGATACGTCAAGTCGAAGCCATGGTCCGGATGGAATAACCAAAACCTCGACTTTGGATTGCCGACCACTGAGACCTTTGAGGCCATTAAGATGATAGGAAGCCTGCTGTGGAATCGAGCGCGCTGCAATAGTTGAGTAAGACAAGTAAATTTCGAAATGTAAAGGGTGACCGGTATCATACACTCGCCTTGAACAGCAGAGAGCAGTGACGAAGCATGGATGTAAAATAGCTTGAGCGGAGTCATAATCTTTGGGAGGCAGTCGGGCAGAAAGAAGGAGTGCTGCGGCTCAACCAACACACATGCAAAGCCCGCCATATTATTCGTATATTCTGCAGTTCGTTTGCAGGGGGTGTTTGGTGAAAAGAGGCGGGAGTGAACTTGTTTGCGTCAAATGCGCCTTGTGCAGGGATGCAAGGAGAACTTTAGCCCCGAAGAGGCTCGTTGAAAGCCAGAGGGCTTAAAGACCACCAAATCTCCTAGACGCTCGACTTAAGCTTCCACACCCCCATTTTTTCTTCTCCTCCCTAGTCATCCTCTTAGTCCCTCGTCGTTGAAAGGTCTCAGGGGAACTGGTTGTCGAGGTTGTTGACATGGCATGAGTTTTACCCAATCAGAAGGGCCCGAGGCTAATGGGTGGGCCCAAGCAACACCCAAAACAAGCTGGAGCAGTCAACAAACCCACCTCAACGTCCCCTCTCAAATACATAGGTACACTAGTCATTCCCTTATCTTAAAAGGAGAAAAAGCCAGGCCCCGACAACTCTGATTCAAACCTCTGACCAATACCTCGGCACGATGGCTTTCCAAAGCTCCTCGCCCACCTATGGCGACTGTGTCGCGTCCCTGCGCACCTCGCTCTCATTCCTCGAGTCTTCCGTGGCGACCCTGGACGCAGGCGTACAAGACTTCCCCCGCCTCTCCTCCGTTCTCAAGACAGTCCGCGTATGCTATATTTTCCGTTCACCACCCCTTCGACTGACAGCCAGCCCATTCCCCATTTCTCGCCCATGTCTCAACACAACACCAGCCCCGCATTCCGTCAACCCCACCAAATCCACCACCGGCAGACCACTAACCACCCCCCAACACCACAGCACTACGAACTGATCCCCCAACCCACCCTCGCCGCCGCTGAATCCTCCCTGCGCGACGAGATCGGCCCCTTCGTCGCCCTCCTCCTCAACCGTGCCGACAAGCACCTCGAGCGACAAGCCCGCCGCATCGAGACCCTCAAAGCCCGTGCCGAACTCAACGCCGGCCGTCTATCCCACTACCCGGCCCCAGGCGAGGAAGACGAACAAGGGGGTGGCTATGGGAGTGGATCGAAAGGGAAGATACGGGGTACCGCCGCCTCGGCGTCTGCTTCTGCGTCTGCGTCTGCTAGGATGAAGGGACGGGGTAAGCCACTGGATGGCGGGGCCGCTCTGCGTGCTAAAGTTGTCCGCCAGCGAAAGGAGGCATTGCAGTACAGCGTGGAGAGGTTGGAATTGGAGGTGGCGCAGAAAGAGAGGGAACTGAGGATGCGGTTGGAGCAGGCATGAGGGGCAGACAGGTCCGCGAGCCTGCCTGGGAACAAGAGGAGAGAGAAGGCTAAACGATTGCCGATAGCGAACGCGGAGCTCGGAATGCGAGCTCACGGTATTGCAACGGGCAGCTGACTATTGGTGACCACCCCTTCGAGGATAGCCATCCGACCACAAGGGTCTGCTGAGCCCGACATACAGGTCTTGAAGGAGGGGTGGCATTAGTAAAGCGGCCAAAACCTCAAACCTCGCGACAGAGGTTGACAGTCTGCCCCGCACTTGCGCGCGAGCAAGGGAATACGGGGCCAGACCGACATTGCCGGACGAGACGGCACCCGCTGGCCAAATCAAGCATGACACCCGTTACGGTGGGGGATGAAGGGGGATGGAGGCCGCCCTATCCCGTATTCCCGGGAGCTGGGACATTGTGGGTTTACCTGCGGGCCAGGAGATGGTGGGATCATAGAAAGTGTGCGCAGCACGGCGAGTCAGTCATCGGACCAGACCACGCACTAGCAGCAGACAGTAATCGGATAGGAGCAAGCGGTTTTAACAGGGCGGGATATGGGACTGCAAAATCAGAGAATAGTTTGTATTCCGGCGGGGAACCACGGACTCGGATAACGTGACATACACAAATGGTACATGGGGAGATCAACAGCAGCCTAGTAAGAAGCGGCTCTGTGACAAGAAGTAGAAGAACACGGTAAAAAAATGACAGAGCCGGCAAAACAAAAGGACCACAAAAAATAAAGGGCAAGAAAAACCCCTGCCAAGCCAAAGCCAGTTAGACCTCCCATTCCCACAGCCCAACCCAGAACAACCACACAGTTTTAAACCTCATCCAACGCGTTCCAGGCCAATTCAAGTCCATACATCCCCAACACGAAAACAACGGCAAGGCGCGCGTCGCAGCACCGATTTCCCTCTCGCCCTACCTGAGTCTATAGACCCTATTCCTTCGTCGGCCACATACGACGAAGTGGGTCATGCCGTGTCCCCGAGGCACTCCGCTTCCCAGGTAGGCGAGTGTGGCGGACCTGGCCGTATATCTTCAGACGCTAGGCTTGGTTGGTCGGGCAGTGGGGTATATAAAAAACGTCGTCCAGACGCGCGGAAAAGAAAATGAAGAGAAAATCATCCCGATGGTATCATGTGTTCTGCTCTGGCGCTATCACTGGCTCAGAACGGCTCCCATTTCCGTAAAACGCCTTCGTGACCCCTGGAAGAGACTATAACAAGATGAGGTAATTGCTGGGCGCGATACCTGTCTCGTTGTTCTCCTTCCGTGCTTGCCACCACCTGCCGCTGACGTCGCTAACCTCGAGGATCTCATGCTTGGAGAAGGAGATCTCGTTGGCGTCCTCGGGGTTCGCCTCGTAGCTGTAAATGGCCTTTGCCCGATATGGGTATTCAGTCGGTGGCACGATCTCAGCGTCTTGGGTGGCAGCTGGCGGAGGGGATGCCTTCTGGACAGGCGCCGCGGTGAAAGGTGGAGGGTTGGCCGAGTTGCGCATCGTGGACGTCATACCCCCGACGGGCGATGGGTTCTCGAGCCCATTCAGCTGGGCGGTGTACATCTGCGGGGGTTGCACCGACGTTGAGGTCTCAGGGCGGCGCGTGCCGTAGCCGGCATTCATGGTTTGCCGGTTTGTAGACGTCGACTCCTTGGCCAGGGCAAATGAATCAATGTAGGCGCGGGGTACGGCCGAGGGAGCGGACCCGAAGTAAAAGATCCAGACAATCTATCAGGGCAATTAGTCAAAATCTCAGGTCCGTCGCGGGCATGAAAACGTACCGTAACCATGGACAACAAGATGAAGCCAGCGGCCGACGCTTCCATGGCGCCTTGGCTATTGTGAATCAAACCGTTGACGGATGACGTCGAAAGTACCAGACCGCAGCCAAGGTAGCCGACAATCGCAACATGGTACGTTTGTGTACTATCCGAGGCGACCACAATGAAGATTCCAATGATCAGTGCGAGGAAAAACACCAACGACCAATACGTGTAGAGTGGAAATCCCGTGGGGTCCTGGACGTGCGCGAGGATTGTGGTAATGAAGGAAATGAACCATGCAAGCTAGCGCCGAGTGAATTAGCGACCGATATCCAAATGGGGGGTTAGCCAGACCAAAAATACACACCGTGGCAATCGAGATGGTCGCGAGAGCGAACGGGTCACCGACGATATTCCCGAGACTCATTCGTTTGCGACCATATTGTTGGGGCCGAGAGTATTCCATTTTCATGAGTGACGGCGAGCGGACCGAGCCGTAACCAGGCATAAGTCCGGGATTTTGGGGGTTGACAGGCCGGGAAGTAGCGGCAGTCTGATATCAATCGCAGCTGGCTATTCACGGACGCAGAGCTTCTCGGCGTGTATGCAACGTAGCCAAGTCGTCCGATAGAGGGGCCGCGCTTAGGGACGTTGCGTTGTTAGCTCAGGGGCACGCTGTAGGGGACCGGTACGTGTCCGGTGGGGCTGGGTCGAGCGCAGTGTTCGGATCGATGCTGTGAGAACTTTGCGGCTTCCTGAGGCCTAGTGTTGATCGATCGCCTTGGTTACGCGGGTAAGAACCGACGGCGACGGTGCCAAGCGAATGATGTCGAAGAAGAAAAAAGCGCCACCCAAATGAACGAACGTGGTGAATGAGTGCAGAAATTGAGGCCGACGAAAACGGGTGAGGCCAGGGGCTTCCTGGAAGGTATCTCGAAGCGTTGTTTGTTCGTCGGTCCAAAAGAGCTGCTAATGCCCAGACCCTCGTCAAGTTGGCTCTGTTGGCTCTCCGGAAAATAGACCGCTTGCTCCGTTTCCTATGTTTTCCCCTTATCCTTTTTCCCTACTATGTCGCAACCGCAGTGCCCGCCAGCGTGCTTCAAATCGATCGATGCGAACGCGTTGTGTCGAGGAAAAGGGGGAGATACCGAATTTGGCGTTGGCGGAGTTGGGCGTGCCAGCGTTGCGAAAGGAAGGCGTCGAGAAGAAGCGAAAGAGTCAAAAAAATGCCGTGGAAAGAGGAGGCAGGCGGGTGGTAAAATGGGTTAATGCGAGATGGAAGGGAGGGAGGCACGCAGAGCCAGGCCGAGAGCGACTGGGGCTGCGCAACGCAGCGGGAAGAACGGGAGGACCTGAGTGGCCGAGGCCAGGGAGCCAGGGTGGAAGGCGGATACGATGGGACCAACCTATCTGCAAAACTGAGGAGGGGGTGGATCGTGCGTGGTCTCGCCTGCTGTGCCCCTGGAGCCAAGCCTCACAGTTGGCTGGACCTGAGCGACGCCCACGAGTTCAAGCTGTGCGACAACAGACAATCCAACCCGTCGCTCGAAGTTGCAGGTTACAATGTGCAACTCGCTCCATTCTTGCCGGTGCATTTTCATCCAGTACTAGAGGGCAGACGGGGAATTTCTGAGGCTTCCCCATTTTTGTTCATTTTCTTCTCTTTCCCAAGCACCGATGCGAATCTCGAATCTTGCAACCAAATGAACAAATACCACCTCGCGACCCTGCTGGTGCAAGTCCGTACCTCCATGTCAGCAAGCACTGCCTGGAAGCCTGCATCCCGGCTGCCTGAGAGCGGCTGGCTTGGGGCAAAAAATGAATGTTGCTATGCGGAGGGTAGCTAGTTCTTGTCCGTGGTCGCCATCTGTTCAGCGCGGAGCGCAGCGCAATGTCTCAATTCGTGGCGGCCGGGATTTGAAGCGGGTTGTGGAGGCGAGAAAGACAAGCAAACAAGAAACACGGCCGTTGACAGCTCGCTCACGGGCGCAAGCGGCCAACATCACATCCGTGGAAAACCTACCATCGGAACATGCGCAACGCGAGGTCGAAACAACGCACTACAGCGAACTGATACTGAAACAGGGACCGATGGATGCGCTTTTCGACGAGAGCCTTTCGATCTGATGAAGTCCCTGCGACTGCACCCAAAAGTTTGAAATGACCGGCACCCCACAGGATTCCGTTCGCTGCCGCGGTTGCAAATTGCTGGCAAACCGCCGCGAGTGCCGTCCTTGATTGGGTTGAAATCCACCCGACCTTGCGTGGTTTGTTCCGTTCCTGGCGGTTGCCCCTTACCCTTGCTCCGACCCTGGCCCCTGGATCCTTGGCGGGCGGAATCCCGTCGACATGACCTTCGCTTAGCTGTTTCAAAGTTGCACAGGCTCCACCGAATCGCGCCAACTGACTGGAGATGGGGTTGTCGCGTTGTTCTCGAAACACCGTCCCGAGGAGCTCGGTCGACAGGTGACACGGGCATCGCGCGATCTTCAAGGAGGAAGGGGTAGTTGTCAGTGCTGCATGCGGTGGTCGTGCTCATTTTTGACACAACTATGTCGACTTATGCTCGATTGATGCCGAGGCAAGCCTCAACTAAGGTAGGTAGGCTGGCGGTCGACTGTTTCGTAACCCTCACGTCCATTAGAGACTGTGGGGAGCACCCAAATAAAGACTACGACTAACTAGTGTAACAAACAAGGCGGGGAATTATTTGCGGATGTGGTGTGTGTATCGGCCATAACAGGCCTTCGTTCGGGAGAGCTGATCGCGGACAACTTTATCGAATCGATCGACACACAACAGACCCCCTCTTGCATGCAGTCGACGTCTTGGCATAATTCAAGACACTCCCCACCAAATCTCAAGGAAGCTAGTTATTGACGAGGCCGAATCCGACTGCAAAGCACTATGTGAGTGAATTCATCACCCACTCGGAGGCAAGATTTGGCATATCCTTGGTTGAAGACCCCTCGCAGCCTAGATTGCCTAGAGTGTTCCTAAATTTAACCGCCGGGTGCCATCAATCATGCATAATTCGGAAAACTGCAGGACCTCAACGAGCGTCCCAGTATCCGTAATCCTGCCGTATTCTGCGTCCTGCCGTAGTCTTCTTTTTGTCGGCGAAGACGAGGAGTTAAAAGGCGGCATGTCTGGGTGTCTAGTCCGCATCCGCATCCGCATCCGCAAGCGCAAGCGCCAACATATCTACCTATATCACCGCAGGTACCCGCACCGCAACGGTTTCTCTCCAAACGGTACTTACACAGACAGCATTACATAGCACAGAGCTCCCGTTCACCGGCCCCCACATCGTCACATTTCTCACCGTGACGTTGGGTGCTGGGTGCGGTTCAGAATCTGATATATACCTACCCTTGGTACGCCGTGACGGGAACGACCACCGGCCCGCAGGTCGCGTTGGTCACGGCCACTGGCCGGCCGCAATCCCCGCGACCCGAGACAAGCGCGTTGCTAGGACCAGCAGTCAGAGCTAAGGCATGTCTGTTTGAGGAAGAGGAAAACCTGAAGCCGGTACGCATAATCCTGTGCCATCGTCCGATGAAAGTAAAGCATTCCGGTGGGTTGGTCTTCCTAAAAGGGGGAAAACCGTTTCTACTAGGTCGCCTACTCTTGTCCGTCCAAACCCCTTAACTTGGACCATTATCAAGAGAGCCTTGAAGAAATTAGAAGGATCAATTATTAGAAAGAGCAATAACTAGGCCGTGTAGGCAATATCAGTGGCGCAGCCGCTTTCATCAGCGCGATGTGGTAATTACAGATCCATACGAAACACAAGAAAAGAATCTCCTTTTTTTCGCCAGTTTCCCGTTACGTATTCCATTCGTCAAATTCCGTTAGACCTGAGCTTCACCGATACACTTACATGGTAAATCCCGTCCACGTATCACTGCAATACTAGGTAGTGTGTAGTTACCTAGTTAACGTTCATTGCCCCTACCTAATTACACACTTTACAACTAAACTCGTCCCGCTTGACAACAGCTCAACAGCTCGGGGTTAACCTTGACCAAGTATCTATCTACCATGGCGGTTCGACGGCCGGCGTTTGACAAATTTGAGAAAGGTTCAGGCGTCTACCCCGAGGCCACGGCTACAAAGCATAAAACAGTTAGGGAGCCCACTATATGTTGTAGATATCATCAAGCACAGTTTATAATCCGGCTTACTGAGCCGACAGCTTGTACTTCCATGTCAAGTAACAATTCGTAGGTCTTGAAAACGGATCCGTCTCTCAATGCCGGCGTCGAGGGGGGTGTGCCATGCTGCCGCTCTCCGGGCCTCGACGGCATCATAAGGATTACAGGAATTGGTGTAGTGCGTCCCGAGGATCACCATCCCAGCCCCTCGACTGCTTAGAAGCTCCGGGTTCCTTGCCATCTAACCCGGAATACCCAGCCTGACGACATCGCAATGAACGATAGATTGCCAATTCCAAGGCTTCTCGGAGCGCGAGGCGGTGTATGACGATGTCGCGGCTTGGGTAGTTCGATGTGGTATCCATGACGATTCTCCTCCCAAAACCTATCCCAACTTAGCTGCTGGACAACGCCCTCAAACGTATCACCGTCTGGACATTCGTCATAGGCTTCACGCCCGGGACCATCAGTACCCGGGACCAAGGTGCTGTTGTGCCCGTTCGCCGTCCATCATCCATAAGCCTCGTTGGTTCCTTGGTCTGGTCCCGTCACTGCAACTCATTATGCTTGTCCCATAATTTTGTAAAAAAGCTTCAAACCCAGAAAAAATCCCAAAAAACCACGTCACACCTTCTCCCCTTCCGTCCGCCTCCTCTCCACACGCCTTATCCCGCGATCCACCTGCTCTAGTCTCCCTTCCATTTTCGCGAGCGTGGCCCCATAGCTCAACACTCCACCCTCGTACCACGCACGCACCGCCTTCTCACTGCGTATCCTCAGCTCTGACATCTCGGCAGCTTGCGCGTGCTGCAGGGCCTCGATGCCGCGCATGCGAGGGCCTAGGACGGCCAGGTCGGCGCTCTGCTTCGCGTCGGGAATCGGCGTGTCGGCGGTCGCGGCGGTTAGGGAGGAGGCGATAGTGGGGAAGGCGGTGGCGTACGCGAGGACGGTCTCGCACACGGCTTCGGGGGAGAGTTGGGTGGGCGGGAGGGCGTTGGGGGAGGTCGTCGCGGAGGCGCCTTGGAAAAGAGAAGGGTGGGATTCGTCTATTGGGAAGTGGACAGATCAGGTTAATGGACCGATTGGTAAAATACAGTGGTGGGAGATGGGAGTGGTGGATGCTGTAGGCGTACATATTTGTAGGATCTCGCGATAGACGCGAAAGTGGCGCTGGAGCTGGTTGAAGCGGCGCTCAAGTTCAGCAAGGGACCTCACGGCGGAGTCCTGTGGTTGATGCGTTGTTGGGCCGGCCGAGCCATAGATAATATGCTCAATCCGCTGGACGCGCGACTCCAGCAAGGAGATGGTCCCAAGTGTTGTCTGGTCGAGCGTGTTGTCCATGATATAAGCGATTTGCGGTCAATTGCTGGATTGTGTTTTGTCCTTTGATGCTAGGTTGTCGCGTGGAAAGTTGGGTGGAGCAGCTTTCGAGGAGTGATATGTCTGAACACCTGAATTGGGTAATTGTGTCAATGTGGGGCCAATCAAAACAAAGAACAATCAGGTAGGTACCGACCTAACTTGTGCGGGCTGGAAGGTTTACACTCAGGTGACTATGGAAGAATTGAGAAATTGGAGGAGGATTCAACCAAGCAGGGAACAGTGAGCCTTATGCGGTTAGGTGAAAGCGTTCATTATCCACCCAATGCGGTCATCACCTTTGGCACGCGAATCCCAACGACCTCCCATCCGCTGCGGACGAACATCGCATTTTAACACCCGTTCGAAGATTACCTACTCTGGCGTATACCAAATCCGCAACAGAACAATGCCTCTCAAGTGTAAATACCCCGATTGCGGCGAGGAAGCTGAAGATAACGTTTCGTTGTCGTAAGTATTGACCCGACCTTGAAAGATTTCCCAATTGGGACAGGAACCGTGCACCACTTCTTCGCACTGACACTCGCGTTGCAGCGCACATGTCCAGGTCGCACACCAGCATAACAAGTTGGCGTGCCAAGATTGTGGGACGAAGACCAAGAGTCCCTCGACCCTGCGTACACACAGGGTTCGGCATGAGGACCCGAACCGGTATCGTTGCCCTTTTTGCAACCGAGGGTTTTTTCGAAGAGATCAGTACGGCACCCATGTTGTAGGTGCCCATGAAGGACGCCTGAAAGAACTTATTGCTTCCGGTTAGTATCATCCAAGCTTTAATCTCGGAAAGACACAAATGGGAGAGATATCTGAAATGGCATTGATGTGAGAATGAAAATACTAAAGAATGGTAATTACACAAGGAACAAAAGGGAAAAAAAAAAAAAGAAAAAGAACTTTGAACAGCATATGAATTTCTGCAAGACAACGTGTGGGCCTTTGCTGACCAGATACTGTACATGTACACAGGTGCAACTGAGATCGGCGATAGCTCTGCCGGTGAACTGCCGGCCGATCAAGAGAACGGGGAGCAAGGGGATAATGCAGCCACCCGCTGAGGATAGATGGGGAATCTGTGAGAGCAGAGAGGGTCTGGAAGACTGTAAGGACTCAAGGCCGGTTTGCTGTGAGGCAAGTTGATGGGAGCAGTAGCAAGCTAGTGGTGTATCAAGGAAATATATGATATAGCCGCTCGGTGAGAATGTGATCTTGCGTCTTGTCTCTTCCTGAATTTTTTATTTCTCAGTCACTTCTTCCCATACCCCAAATCTTTAGAATCAATTTTAGATGAAAAGATGGACGGCGTCACCTACTTAGCAAACTCGATGCCTTGTCGAATTTCCTAGAAACTGTCCAGTGGAAAAAGAAAAGGCCTTTGACATGAGCGCACTTCGTAGTCGTTCCATAAACTAGCAGCTGGGAGTGATTGTGCATCATTAATTCGAGCTCGCACACCCGGCAGTAGCAGCGTTTATGTGGTATTAGGAGCTTTGGGATACTGGTTGATTTTACCTGGGAATCGAATTTAATTATAATAAAGTAGAAAGCCAAGCATTTCGATACTCGAGCAATTGGTTGATCCTGATTGACTAACATCGTCCTTGTCACATCATGCCTGGCTTTGATTATAAACATAATCATAATTGGTGCAAGCAGAATCAGAAAATAAAGACCATAGGATGATAAGTCAATATGTAAGGTGGAGATGAATCTTTACAAGGAAGGTGCTCGATCACACGTGATGCATTTCTCTAAGCTAGGTGCGTTGTTGTACCTCATGCCCATGCTTCCCAGATACCTTTTTCCTAATCACGGACCATGACCCCCCCTCGCGAAGATACCCCCTTCGCGAACCATACGCCCTTCGTGAACCATGTGCCCTTCGTGAATAATGCCCCCCTTGCGATCCAAGCCCCTCACAACCCAAATCCAGCCAAGTTACTGTCAGGCTGATCACCCTCCTCAGGGAACTCCATGCAACGAGGGCCTACTTGAACTTGGGCCTCAAGGAAGTTGTTGAACGCTTGACGGGTACCCAGGTCTTGGTTGATGTGTTTGTGAGCATGTGAGTAGCCAGGAATGCTCGCGGCATTAAGGCCGGGCCTATTAGCCAGCTGATCGGCAGGTTTGTTGGCGGATTGTGCACCCCAGTGGCGGTGGACTGTTTGGCCAGCATAAATACCTGGGACTTGGTTGATAGGCTGGTTCATGTTCGCTACGCCCTGGTGGCGGCGATCTATATGGGTTAACGTAAGTAACTGCCCGCGAGGAAGATTTGTGCTTTCCATGAGCACAGGTTGGCACGTACAGAATGGAACAGCTTCGCAGATTTCTTGCATCTGCTTTGACACTATGTGGTTTCCCAATTTGTCTCCCCGATCGTATCCCAGTTCCACACATTCGGGAAAAGGGCAACGGAATTCGTTTGGATGGGCGTGACCATTCATGTGTCTTTTTAAGCTTTTGTGAGTGCTCAGGACTTTTCCACACTCATTGCAGACCAGTTCCTGGGGTTCTTGCGGGTTTGGCTGGTGGGTGGACTGAACATGCTCCCTGCACAAAAGATTAGGGACACCGCTAAGGGAATTGGAGGATTGCCACGTGGTTAAACTCACTTCAGAGAGGCTTCATCCTCAGCGACCACAACGCAGCCATTATACCGACAGGTCTTCATCTTTTCTGGTGTAAGTGTCGGCTTGGTTGGGGTTGTGTGGTGGGAGAAGAAAGACCGTGTGAATTAGGAATTCGCACGGAGTATTTAAATAGGTGGAGAGGGTGCAGGAAACAGTGCGCAGAACTTTGAGGAACAGGTTGAACAGGTTCCTTGTTCAGGTGGGAAACCCATGCCAAGCTGCAGGGGAAGAGTGGGGCATTCTTCCGAGTTGGGCTAGTAAGCCCCACTTCTGTCTTGGCCCGGGACACGCCTCATCTGGCCAGGAGTCCCCAATCTTGCAATCAGCAGCAAAGAATTGGGAATTGCATTGTGCGATCGAACCATTTCCCAACGGCCTCGATCTACACGTGTACATCTACAGCACGACCCAATTCAAACACCTCTGAAATAGCCTTTTGGCGCCCTCGATACGACTGCCCGTCCAGCACCTGACGCTCGCTTGGATACTCGGTGCACCACGACCGCGGCGATCGATCGACCGACTCGACTCTTCCTGCCTCTTTGGGTATTCGCCATCAGGGGAAGGCAGGTTGTTTGTCCATGGCGGTAACCATCGGTGTATAAAGAAGCGGATCGAAGCGACCTGAGTTCCCCATCCCTCCGGTCCCCTCCTCTTTCTCCACATCCGTAGATTTCCGGCCGCCTACGGAGCCCACAAGAGGGCTCGATGACGGGGTACCAAACTGTAGGGTCTGGCACGGCGACGGAAGAGGCCAGCGGCGAAGACATGGCGCAGTATGCTTTTCCACTTAGAGTGAATGAGATACGGAGGGAGATACCAGAGCTGACGGGACATTTGACTTTAGTCCACGCCGATCCCGCAACCCTAAGCTTGGGGGCGGCCACGCCTCCATGCTGAGCAGCAACATCAACCTTCTGAACACCAGTACGTTTCGTGTCGAGGAGGAATAAACAGGAAAACCAGAAGCTATTATATGCCCTAACACACCTCTTCAGTTGTCGGTGCCGGAACCCTCGCCATGCCCGCAGCCATGTCCCACTTCGGTGTCATGCTAGGCGTGCTGTTGATTGTGTGGTGTGGCCTCACCTCGGCTTTTGGCCTGTACCTCCAGGGCCGCTGCGCTCGGTACCTCGACAGGGGCACGTCGTCCTTTTTCGCGCTGTCCCAGATTACCTACCCGAACGCCGCCGTTGTGTTTGATGCTGCCATTGCAATAAAGTGCTTCGGGGTGGGCGTTTCCTACATGATCATCATTGGAGACCTGATGCCTGGGGTTGCCGAGGCGTTTGGGAGTATCGACTCGGGGCTGTCGTTTTTGGATGATCGCCGGTTTTGGATCACGGTCTTCTTTGTGCTCTTCATTATCCCGCTGAGTTTTCCCAAGAGGTTAGACTCGCTCAAGTACACGAGCATGGTGGCGCTTCTCGCCATTGGGTACTTGATCCTGCTGGTGGTGTATCACTTTGCCGCCGACGAAATTCCGAATGATCGGGATATTCGAATTATCACATGGGAGGGCCCGGCTGCTGCGTTGAGGACGTTACCGGTTGTCATCTTTGCCTACACGTGCCACCAGAATGTAGGATACCGGTTTTCCTGCCCACAGATGCTAGATTGCTAACCGTTTGTCTCAGATGTTCTCGATTGTGAACGAGATCAAGGATAACTCCCCGGGCAGCATCGTGGGTGTCATTGTCTCGAGCATTGGCTCCGCGGCATCGGTCTACATCCTAGTCGCTATCACTGGCTATCTTACTTTTGGTAACGCGGTCAAAGGGAACATTGTTGGCATGTGTAAGTGGCCCCCTTGCCCCTTCTCAGCTCGTTTCGTCCCCCTAACACAACGTCCTAGACCCCCCTTCCATCGCCTCGACTATCGCCAAGGCAGCCATCGTTGCGCTTGTGACATTCAGCATTCCACTTCAAATCCATCCTTGTCGCGCCTCGATCGATGCTGTGCTCCGCTGGCGCCCTGGCAACAACTCGCGCTCCACTAGCCCATCCCGTGCTACGGGTCCGGCCAGTGGCCATCAACCTTTGCTGCCTTCTTCTAGCAGCCCCGCTGCGCCGTCACCGCCTGCCCTCGACAGCCATGGTAGTCCCGCCGCAGCCATGTCAGAGATGCGTTTCGCCCTCATCACCAGCACGATCCTCGTGCTGAGCTATGTCACAGCCCTGCATGTTAGCACACTGGATCGTGTGTTGGCATATGTTGGAAGCACGGGGTCCACGGCCATCTCGTTTATTCTCCCGGGCCTGTTTTACTACAAGATTAGTGATCCGGATAGTATCTACCACCAACGCCTTTCCAAGGAGGACGATGATGCCGGGCTGGATGTCCAGGACGATCGTGACGCGAACGATGAGGATGAGGATGATGAGGAGGTTGTTGGCTCGGGGTTGCTGGCGCCTAGTGTCGCCAGCCTGCGGTCGACGGCGAGCAGTAGCGCGGGATCAGGCCGACCTCGATCGAGGGGGAAAGCGACAGGGAGCGGGCGGCGGGGCATCTGGCGGTGGAGACGCAAGTGGAGATGGGATTTGGAACACCTAGACACCGGCCTGCTGCGGAAGCTGTCACTTTGCTTGTCCATGTACGGTGTGTGTGTCATGGTGGTGTGTTTGGGGACGAACGCTTTCTTTTCGAAATGAGCGACGGCGCACAAGAGAAAGAGGACATGGGATTGAGCGGCCGGCTCGGCCTGGCTGTTGGACGAGAGAACCGCTGTCCCTTATTTGGTAAGGCTCGCAAGGTTCTGGTCATTTTTGCGGTTATATAAACAAGGGGCATAGACGTACGGTTGATTGAGAGACGTTGGGACAATCTCCTCGTGGGTGCCAGGCAAATGGGGAGATATTGGGTCATAGCTCGGAGTCTAGGGGCGGAGCAGGGCGTATCTGGTTTTGGTTTGTTATTTGTTTCGCAAGATGTGCGTAAATAGGCCCTGGACAGTCAATTGATGTGGTTACATATATCTCATCCCCCATTCCTTTTGCATTCCGTTCTCTAACTAGTTGCCCTCGGCTTCGTGTCATCTTCCGACCCTGTCGTACATCTTGTTTCCTCCTCCGTTGCCCCTTTCATGTTGTTTGTAGGAATTGGTATTCACTACTCGTGCACTGACGATTGCCACGCGAGGAGTCTGGAGCTTTGAATTTGCAGCCGGGCGCAAGGCCCCAGGCCTGGTTTAGCTTCGGGAAGGTTGTCCTCGTCTCACCGGGCATACATCCATATCGTACAGCCATCCAATGACCCGGCTCTTTCCCAACGAGGGATTTTCCCAATAATGCCTTCGTATATGTCGTAACCTCTCTTGTAGATCGTGTTGGACTGGAGTCAAGATGTTCTTTTGTTTCCTTCCCTTGTGCCCCTTCCATGGTGCTATGTCAAACATCTTGTTTTATTGGCTCTGACTTGGTTTTGGTGTGTCCGTTTTCTCGCCGCCTGCTGGTCGATACTTGGGTGGGAGAATGCCAACCTGATGGACCGCCCTCCGTCAGTTCTCACTATTCGTCTGTCCCTTCAAGCCAAACTGTCCAGTGACTGCGCCTCGGTAGTACGGTGCTTACCAATGAGAGTAACCGCCACACGGTGTCTGTCGGTTGCGCACCCACACCGACCCAGTACTTGGCTCTCGTAATGTCGAGCTTGATGTCCTTGTGCAGCTTGCCAGAGGTGTCGTAGAGGTCGGTTTTGGGGATTGGGTCGTAGGTGCCGATCACCTCGAGAGGTCGGCTGTTGCGAGCGGTCCTGTGTTTGGTAACGAAGACGTTTGTATTAGCGACCCAACTATGCGATCTCAAGAGTTGGACCAGGGAGGGGCTGAGGAGGAGGGGTTCTGTCGTGGGAGAGGCATGTACCGGGCATGGGCGACAACGATGTTGTAGAAGGGCGCATTCGTACGCCCGAAGCGCGCGAGCCGAATCTTCACCACCATTTTCCGATGGAGACCGTAGAGGGGCGAGAGAGATTGGAGTTTCGTCTGTACACTGGTTGGTGAGGGCGGCGGCTTTTTGTCTTGGATTTTTTGCTGGACTTGACATTCGTTAAGCCCGCGAAAGTTCGAGGAGCAATTTCATGGTGCACGGGCCATGCCCTGATTTCAGTTGCGCTTGACCCCACCTTCCCGTCTTGGCATTCATACCATCCAATCAAATCTGCTCACACTCTGAAACGCCCTGGCCAAAGTCAAAAGGCTTCCCAAACCGGCAAGTTGGCAACCAAGCGAGCTGCCCACTGCTCGATGATGTCAATCCCCCCCTCCTCTCGCTTTTCCTTTTCACTACAATTGCCCGGGACTGAGGTTATTTTGTTGGTCACTGTTGCGCCTAAGTTTCTCGCCCTTTCATAAATCCCACAATCTGGCTTTCTTTTACCCGTGGTCCCGCCTTTAGAGTAGGGCAGTGGTAACAAACTAGCTCTATGGCGCTCAAGGTGCGTAAAAAGAGACCTCGAACGGTGTTCGGGTGTTCGGAATCCCGATTTTAGGGACGGAAGGACAAAAGAATTCGGGCGTTGCCGAGTAGGGCGTCACTTTCTGACACTCCAATACCAAGACACTCTCGGCAAAGGCCGCGGCGGCGTTGGACAAGGAGTTGATGAGCACCGGCGCGTTCTCCATCGATCAGCTCATGGAACTCGCCGGCTTGTCCGTCTCTCAGGCAGGTCAGTTATTTATGTAGGGGCGGTGGAGTTCTTTATTTCTCTATTTTCCACCCTTTACTCCTTCCTCCCCTTCACTAAAATGATCTAGTTTATCGCGTCCATCCTATCGAAAAGGGGAAGCGGGTTTTGGTAGCCGTCGGGCCTGGCAATAATGGTAGGTGAACTGGAGCGCAATTTGTTTACTTTTGGCCGAATCGGTCATAGTCAATACCTGCGCTCACCAAGGGGGCACTACCATTCAGGGGGTGACGGCTTGGTCGCGGCCCGCCATCTCCGCCACTACGGCTACCAGCCAAGCGTATACTATCCAAAACGACCGAAGAACGACTTGTATCAGGTATGGATTGACCTCGGCCTCTTATGTTTTGCATCTCCAGGACGGATCCCAAACTTTAACTCGTTAGGGGCAACCCCTGAATCTTGGCTTTGGGCCGCAAGCAAGGGTGCCTGGTGAAGTTATCTTTTATTAGCCTTTACGGCGGATGTCAAGATTTCTACAGACACTGGGCCAGGCGCTCGTTATCAGCGTTTCGTGTACTTGCTGTTGCCTTCCCGTCGGCCAGACCTGCTGGCTGCTCCATTTTCTCCCTCTTCGCTGCCCTCAAGCCTCTCCCGTGATGGACGAGGTCGCTGATTCGTGTACATAGCGACTTGCCAAACAACTTGAGGATCTAGACATTCCATTCGTGGACGACTTCCCGACCGCCCTTCAGTCAACAGACCACATAGTTGATGCGATATTTGGTGCGCGCAGCGCCCCCTCCTTCCACCCTTTCTTAAACACCTTGTCGTTATCCTCCCTTCAAATTCCCTTCCGTAGCAGCACTAATACGGCTCTCACAAATGCTCGCTATGGCTAACGTAAGCACTTTGCTGTTGTTCAGGATTTAGCTTCTCAGGCGAAGTCCGGGAACCATTTCCAGCCGTCATCCAGGCCATGTCGGAAACTAAGCTGACAGTGACGTCGGTCGACGCGCCATCATCCTGGGATATTGAGGACGGACCTCCTAAATCTGGTGTCGGCAGTAACTTCCACCCTAGTGTTTTGGTTAGCCTGACGGCACCAAAACCGCTAGTTAAACACTTCCGGGGACGCCATTTCGTTGGAGGGCGGTACGTAACTAACCTCGTTTTCTTTCCCCCAATTCTACCATCCTCTCCGTACCTCCCTCTTTTTCAGGGGTGGTTAAAAGCTGACTAGCACCGGGAGCTAGATTTGTCGCGCCAGAGATTGCTAGGAAGTATGACTTTGAAGTCCCAGAGTACGAGGGGATCGACCAGGTTGTTGAGATTGGGCCTGGCGGGCAGAAGCTCTGACGTGTGCAGTTATCTTGCGCTTCGTAGCCGCGGTGCCCGTGGGCCGTGGTCGTGGGGACGGTGATGAGAAGGTTCGGCGGCGGTGGTGGTTCTGATGGCAGTGGTGGTGGTAACGGTAGTCCATCAAAAACTGTCGTTGTTGCTGCGGTTGCTGTTACCGCTGGTGCTGATTCTCCTCCTGTTCCTCCTCCCTTCCCTCCAGCTACCCCCTTCCGCTCTATCCTCGTATTCCAATCACTCACTACTACATTAACGCGCACCCGCCTGCGGCACTGTTGGGACAGATTCGGCTCGGACACCCCCCGCGTTCCATCTCTATGCGAGCCACGATGGTACCGTTGAGACAGTACAGCAACGGAGGCCGGAAGGCTTGGCAAAACTCGACATAGACTAGATAGTCTTTCCCGCAAGCTGGGCATACACTGCTGTGATGCTCAGTGCACATCAACGGCGGTTCCGCGGGCTCTTCTTTTCCGTGGGCTCGATGTGTCCGGTGGTGGGTGTGATGGAGGTTGTGTAAGTGGGTTGAGGTCGGTCGTGGTGATGGCGGTCTCCGAGCTTGTTTGACGACATGTGGCGGTGATTCCAAGTGTGCGAGAGGATGTTGTCCCTATGTGTTGCGGTCTATGTTGTGTGTGCGAGTATGGGTGGATGGGTGAGCGCGTGTGCGCTGGCGGACCGTTGGGCTGTGGGACGGTGGGGGGATGGTGCGGCGGAAGTGTGGCTGGAACGCATGTAGAATCACTTCGGTGTTCGCCCGACGGCCAGGTCAAATAGATGTGGCTGCTCTGCCGAAATGTCCGGTAGTCTTCTTTCCCCGTGTTATAAGTAAGCTAGGTAACTTATGTGGTGCGTCGTGGGGAAGGAGCACCAGATCCGGATCAAGAGCTCCATAAGCCGGGGGTATAGCTTGGGGGCAACTGCGTGGACTTGGCACCTCTGGATCGAGGAAGTTGCCACTAGCAAGCTGGGCGCGGATAATTGCGAATCACTGGACGCCTCGTTGAGCTCTTGTGGCAGAGGCAAAACCTGGAAGCCTGGTGTGCACATCGAGAAGCAAGGTCACGGAGGGGAGGGGAGAGGGCTTGGGCTGACAACAGTCCACGATCCCGCCATTTTCGCTCTCCTTTCTGTCACGCGAAGAGCAAAATCGCAGCGGAACTCGCTGCTACTCCGAATCGTTCTTTACTCTTCCCCAGCACCAAGAGACCGAGCAGGTGCCCGGAGCAAATGCTCCTGGGCGGATAACCCTCCTGCGGGTGCTGATAGGCTGGGGCTGCAAGGGGCGTATGGAGCCGCCAGGAAAGAGCAGGGTCCCCGCCGAATTTGGGACGAACCCCCCAATTTTTTTTCCCTTAACTCCCATCGAGGATAAGCAACTTCGACAGCGCGCCAGGAGCTCCCATGAGTTCGGTCCCACCAAAGCCATCGATTGTACCCTCCGTGCCTACCGACGGCTGCCCCGGCCTGGGGCAACGTTGTCGGCTCGGTTGCCGAAAACCGACGATCGTCTCGCCTCAAACCTGCGCTTGCGGGCCGGACGCCTCATCGTCCGTGAACACTTTGATGCCTTTTTCTTATATGAAAATACAGGTACATGAAAATCTGGTGGACTCAAGGTACGTACCTAGATCTAAGATCTTAGCGGTGCAAAGCGCTCTTTGCGCCTATCTCCCGCCAGTGGGCATTCATATTCCGGTCCCACAGCCAGGCCACAGACATCACGTTGGAGGGTACCTAATCGAGGTACATCTCAGCGTTGGGATCGATCTGACTAGCAGTTGGATGTATGTTTTGCCAGGGCGTGTGTGCGTCATGTTTTCCCATTTGTTAACCGACAAGGTCACAAATCTCACCTCGATCTGTAATAGGTATGTAAATCGAATATTATAACGTTACGCCGTGTCTTGAGAACGTTTTGCCCCGCCTGATGACATCTGCGACTTGACCTTTCCGGCTCTGACAAGTCTGGGTTTCCCGGCTCAAGCCCGCCAAGGAGCGAATCGAATTTTGGGAGACAGTCGCCGCGCATCACAAACGTCGCTTTGTCCCCCCACCCTCTGCCCAACAGCTTGCCTCCTTGCGTGCTCGGCTAGGACGCTGGGTCTCGTCGTGTAATCCAATAGCGCCAATGTATGGGAGGCTCAGAAGGGACCTCCTTCCCGCCCTATAAGGCCGAGCACGGGGTTTCCCGCCGCTGATCGAGACTCGTTTAGCGGACGTTCTTGCCTTCGATTCGAAAGTCCGTGGACCTACTACGTTGAACCACACTGCTTTGGGCGACTTAACGTTTGTCTTGTGCAGCAGCAAAGCCAAGGTTGTGGCGTTGCGCTTCCGCCCCTCCATCGAAGAAAGCTTGGGTTGCGACTTCCTTTCTGCCCCCGCACCGCCATTGTGGAAGGTGGGGAACTGGACGAGAAAATCTTCAACCAGGGCTTTTCTGGGACCGAACTAGCGCCAGCCCTGCTGGGAAGCGGACCTTCCCACTGGAAATACCTGGGTCCAACTCAACACCTAAAGTTCCGAGAAAACCAACTTGCACCAAACCTCGCCGCACCGGCGTGAGAGTGGATTTGTTTCACAACCCTTGGCTGGGAGTGCCCGACCCGCGTGGATGCAAGCCAACAGTTGGGAACTTTGCAACCGTGGCTCCCGTCGTCCCCTCGCGTTGCGGTGCAAACAACCCGAAGTGCCACCCAGAGGTCGAGGGGCGGAGGTTTTGGCCCGGGACCAGCTCCTGCCCTGTTCGGTTATCGGGAGCATCGGGTTCTGAAGCTCAAAGTGCAGGAGTGACCGCCAGTCTTCCCCGCTCAGTATTTGCTCTTTTTTATTCCTTGCTTATATGTTGACATCGCGGACCGGAAACTGAAGCACACACACTACACTACTAGGTCCCTCCCCCCCTGCAAGGTCTCCGCCGCTTGGAGGTTCATGCGGCTGCTCCCGCGCCTGAGTGCGAGTCGCAAGCACACCAGGAGGCAAAAATCCGGTACTCCGTCCAGCAGCCAGCGATATATGAGACTTCGCCGTTATTCGATCGCCACCCTGTCCGTCAAAATGTAGGCCGATTACTCGTCGCTGCGTTGTTCAGCTTCCACAACGTAACAACCGACGAGTCGCATTGGCTCGTGATCCCCCACGAGGCTTACGCCCGTGGTTGTCGATTTTCCCCACAGTCCCGCCGGCAGATCTCATCTCAATTATTCAACAAAAATATACCCTCGGCCGCACATGCTACCTGCGATGGCGAAGCAGTTCAAGAATCCAGGAACCAATACCTCACCTTCCGTCCACTCACTACTAATAAGAGATATCCACCTGACCTCATTTTTCCCGGTTTTAATCAGGTTCCCGCCATCCTCTCCTGATTTAAGCGCAATTCCAGGTTTCAAGGGCGATATGACCAGGCTGCGATAGCTGCGAAAGGAGTTGCGGTTGGTTCTCCAACCTGTTTTGTTTCGCCTCTGGCATTCAGAAATGCAAGTGTGGCTGGAAGCGCCACTGTGATCAGCAATGTGTGGCTTGTGGATCTGACCGCCGATCCAGTGGCCAATTGACGCGTCCTTTCGCAAGCAATGATGGGTGGCGGTCTTAGAGGGGACAAGAAATGTTTACAATTTTACATCCCTCAATTTGGCTCGACAGTATGGTTATCCTACCCACAAAGGTGGGGTTATCAATAGGCAACAGTCGATCACATTGCAGTTATGTTGCCAATTAGTTGTCTGCATCAGAGAAAAACGCATGTGACTGTAAGAAAAGTAGGAGAAAATGAAGAAGAAAATTATTAAATGCTGAATCACAAAAAGCCTACTACTGAGCACTATGCCCGTCTGGAAGGATAATAGTCAGTAGTTACGAAAAGCCCCCTTTCGGCGCTTCTATTTCGCTGGACGAGGAATCAAACCTAGGCCATTTCCATTTACGACGGAATTTGGCGACGCCCTCCTCGCAATGCCGTTAAGCTAGACCTGGTGGTTCAAACTCTATCGGGAGGAGCCGGTGGCCGTAGAAGGAAAAGACGAGATTATATCAGGTGGTGTGGCTTGGGATGGGGCGGTACGTGGTTTTCTTGTAGGTTTCGGTTTGAGAGGGAGCATTCAAAAAGGCTGTGTGGGCTTCCCCTTGAAACAAGCCCATGGCAGGAAGCAATACCCAGAAAATCGAGCAGGGCACTGGAGATGACACCTGGTTAAAAGTAGTCCTAACCTCCATACAAACGATAAAACCGCCACGTTGGGACCCCAAATCTATGAGGTGGTCCGTTGCCCCGAGTCTCCTTGCCGAAAGCACTACAGTAAAGCAGACAAGATACACTAAGAGCAGGAAAATCAACACACTTCCCCAAAGTGAAAGTGGATATGCTGTATGTTGTTCCAGTACAAATGTAAGCGCTAGCTGAGTATGTCAAGCCAATCTAGCTTAGGATATGTCGTTGTGTATGGAAATACTTTGCTTAGAACTACACTAGAGCTGTGGGTTGGTCAACCATGCGTTCCCGACTGCTAGTTCTCAACCTCGAGACCTCATAGTGATTACTCGCTTCACAATATTCAACGTCTCAATCTACCCACCTACAGACCTGTCTCTTTGTGGTCGAGCACTTTCTCACTTCGGCGCCCTGCCCTGATCGTGCCTGACTCCCGTCCGTAGCTAGCTGGATCACCCCGGGACAACCCCAAATTATTTCCGGCCTTCGTGCTCTCCTCGGAGTCAGGACACAGGCCACATAGTCAAGCAGATATTCGCATGGGATGATGGAGAATTTCAAAAAGCTTCTCCTGCGGGTCGTATTCGGTTGGCTACTTAGGTGTCATGGACATGGGTGGGTACAACAATTCTATGCTAGAGCTGTCAGGATATGTTTGTGGGAGTACAGGCTGTTACATCTTAGTAGCATAGTGGATAGATTGGAAACGTTGGCTGTATCTTCCGTTATTATCATCGACGGCAACATATAGATCGTCCCTAAAAGTTCGTAGTCCAGTTCACATATGCTTGTGTGCTTCGGTTACGAGATGTACATTTCATTTACGCCCCTGCCCAAAGAGAGTCTACCACCAACTTTGTAACCAGGTACATCAGTCCGAACATTAGCCCTGCTCATATCTACCTACACCCAAATATGAAACATTGTGTAGAATAATCTGAAATACAGTGGGGGTAGGAGTGGTTATAACAGAAGGACCAGCGCCTCAAGGCAACGTTGGGGGTCAGAATAGCCGGGGGGCTCAAACTCAGCAACCCCGTTCATGCAGCAATTTGTTCTGTAGAAGATATAAAATTAGCTCTCGGCACAAGGGGTAAGTGTTGGGTACCTGTGCCTCAGGCCATTGACCATTCCTCGCCTGAGATGTCATGCAGCCTAGCCCACATTCTTGTTTACGGATGAGATGCTGCGACGCCCCCAATCTTTGTCAACTGTAAACAAGGACCGTACCACCCACGTCCGTTGAGGTATGGCTATCTCGCAGTCTATTCCAGGGGGCGCCCTGTGATGTTTCACACTAAATTTAAACATGCCGTATGAACTCAGGTCCACACATGTGGGGGTGCCCCTGATCAATATCAGGAGTCTGCTTTTGACCTTTCCAGGAATCAGCTACTGTAGGGGAGCCGTATGGACCACGGTGATAAGCGTTATATTATCAAGTTTTATTTGGAAACCGTATACTACCTACGATCCGAGGTCTTGCTAACACCTCGACATTGAGAATGCAGACTAAGACAAGGGAAACTGGAACGAGTGTAGGGTTTTCTTTACTTTCTCACAGCCTCGAGGGTTTAGATAGGTCGCTCTTATTAGCTTTACACGGATGTGAGGATACTTGGTATATTTGAAGAGTTGCTGTGAGTTGGTGATCCCACAAATCTAACTGGATGATGAGTCTTATAGTTAGAAGCTAGGGGGAAGGTAATTTGTTCCCTCGTCATGAATTACGAACATAATGTCAAGATTCCACTGTGAAACGAGAATAATGAGTAATGTAATTGAAGGGGCCCGGGGGGAAGAGGTAAGAGTTGAAAATGCACACAACCCATGCGGTCTAGTCCAAGATCGAACACCACCCTCCAAACGTATATGGATGGTCAAAAGCTATGGACGTTGTAACCCCGGGGTTTAGTGATGCGGCTCTTACCCTCGTGGATCACCCACTTATTGAGTGTTGAGTCAGTATTCTGTACATACCAGCGAGTCATTTCACATGAGTTGACAGAGTTGTAGAGTCAATATGAATTTCGTGCCACTTGCGTGGCAACATTGTTCCTCACGTTCGGCGGTTTCCTCAGCAAATGGGTATACAGGTCACGCATAGTAGGTCATGGGAGTCGCCAAAGGTTTTAAACTGAGCTTCTGTCTCAGCCGCCCTGGTTGTTTCGTACCGCGAGATTCGAACCTCCTGCATCAGGGTTGGTTCACCGGGCTGGTACTTCGGTGATCGTGTAATTATGACGGCATTATCTTGGAAAATTTGGGATATTATTGGGAGTTCAAGCTCTTCCGGTGATTTCGGGAGTAAGACTGGTACGCAAAGGGTCTAAGAGGCGTATTATCAAAACTGGAACGGGTCGGGGCTCGGCGCGACTGGGCGCCGAGAGTGCGCTCCCGGTAGCGGCACCGGCGTTGCGGTGGTCAAGCTAGACCGGTTTGGCCACAGCGGCTAATTGGGTCCGATAAGACCAGTCTTGTCGTCGGTTCCTCGATGTATGGGCCATGGATACGATACAACTGGGAGCTTGCCGTTGGTCTCGACGTGTCAGCTTTTCACCGAGTCATGATTTACACAAGTACATGTACAACGAGTTGAAATCCGATTTTGGGAGGTTGCAGCAGACGTCGGGCTGCACCACATAAGGCCCCCTTGCTTTGCGATCTTGTGTTTCGCCCCGTGGCGTTAAAGTTGCGGGTGTCCTGGTGCACTTCAACGTGACACTGTGTCGCTGGGCTATGGTATCTTAGGGGGTTTCACAACAGGCAAGAGCGCGGAGAACCTCCAACCGCCAGCGCCAGAGCACCGGAGCGGGCGGGTCCGGCGCCGCACCGTGAGAAATATTGTCTTAACGGAGTACTCGTCGGATGAAAAGTGTGGAAAATGATCAGCAGTTTCCTGAATTGCGTTACTGCACCATGCTTGCTCATTGACCAGTCTCGGCTCTCTGAGAAATACTTGTCCGCCGCTTAGCAAAAATCGGCAAGTTGAACGGGGTTTCAAGAAGTTGGCAGAACGTTCACCGGAGGCCGAAGCGGTCAATTCACGGAGTTGAGGACCTTGCGGGTTGAGGTGGTGGGGCACCGCGGGCTCGGGAGTTTGCCGGTTCCCACCCTCCATTTCAGGAATGAAAGTGGGCGGATTGCTGTGGCCAATGGAAGTTGGCCGCCTGGGCAAAAGTCACAAGACGGGACTGAAAACCAGCTGCCCGCGGGTGGTGAGGACGGACGGAGCTTCTTAATCGGACGGCCTCACGGAACGGGGTTTGGCAGCTGTTTGTGACTCAAGAGGGATGGAACTTGCTTGCTGTTATCCTGTTTGGAGGAAGAATGGATGACGATTGCGATAAAAAATCGGGATCGATGCATCTCGCTGGCAGAGGTCTTGCTGGCAGTCTCGTTAGGTCGGTCGTGTGTCCAGTGGCCGTTCGGTGCTATTCCGAGCGTCCCAGTCAGCAAGGCAACTGTGCCCGTTGGAGGAACGTGGCACGGTAAGCACGGCTGGCGGTCGCGCCACTTGAAGGTATTTGTGGGAATTGGTCGAGTCAAAAAAAGGGGATTGTCGGGCGGGAGCCTGCTTGCCTCCGCGGTCACCGGAGTGTGCTCTTCTTTGCCGAGTTTGACTCTGGTCCGCTATTCCGCTCCACGGATACAATGGAAAAAGGGGGTTGCACCTCAGGATACAAGTCAATTGATGGTTTTGCGAAATGGCCGGAACTGAAGAAATGAAATGTGAGGTTCTTCAGGGACCGGGGAAACTGCAATCGAACCTGATCTTTTCCTCCCTAGGCAATTTGTGGTTGTTGAGGGAGGCACGGTCGAGGGCAACATGTCGCACGAAAGCAGATCGAGGCTTGCCGTCGCGGTGATAGCGAGCGGTCTGACAAATGGAACCTCCCTGGAGGCTGAGAATCGCGAAATGCTCCACCACCCGTCAAGGTGGGTGGTGGTGGGGCGCGATGGGGCTGACTGGAGCGATTCCCCACTGTGGGGGTGGGTCAAAGACCGTTCGACCCTTCCATTTTCGCTTTCCAGCTTCTCGGCGGTGGCTCGCCTCGCTGGTGTAATGGGCATATGCGTTTTGTTGGGATCCCCGACAAGATTTCGTCTCGGGGCGCTGCTTTCCTCAATCTTCATCCGAGCGATCTTCCCTTTGCGTTTTCTTTCCTGTTTTCCCCGATCATTGTCTGCTTTTTGCGCACGCCACAAACAAGCCCACCGGGCCGAGTCCCAGCTGACCGAAGGCACGCGCACGTTACCCGACGTCAGCCCTGTCGAACAAAGGGTCTTGGGGTTGGACAGTGCAACTCTCAATGCGCCGCTGAGTTTCGAAACGCGCCCGTTCCCCCCCCCGTCCCCGCTCGTGGATCATCCCGCAAACACTGTCGCCACAGCTTTGGGACATCGAGGGATTCGCGGATTCCGCAGTTGTTTCCCGAGATAAGCATCGCGGCAACAATGGCGGCTCTGGGAGAAGCGGGTCGTGTGCTTGGCGTCGCGCGTTTCTGGGTTTTTGCTGCAGGTTGAAGTGGTCGTCCACAGCATGCAGTGTCTCCGGCTTGGCGTGGCCGGCTTGGTTTGGGCGGAACGACTCGGGCGAGGGAGTGTTGCACCTTTACGGCCACCGCTCGGCGCACTTCGCTGCCTGATAGAGCCGGTGGGCGGTCGGGTCATCCACGAGCTCGGTTGACTGCCCGTATATACAGTATATACAAGGACGTTGGGCACAGCAGTTCGGTGAGGCGCGGGCAACGTCTTTTGTCTTCTCTTCTCTCTTCGTTCTGTGGCTCGTTGTCTCCTCTGTCGACACGGTCCAGTTTTGAAGCTTTTCGAACTGTGCTTGCTTTGAGGTTATTGTACTGTGAGTGCCACCAGTTGAGTCCCTGCGTTTCGTCCCGAACCCCACCAACCCTGTCCGGGGCTCCATCAGGAACAGGGGCAGGCGATCGTTTCTCGAACGTTGTCTTTCCGCCACCGCCCACGCCGAGCCCGGCATCCCAGCCGTTGGCTGCCGCCGGCCTCGCACCCGCCTCCACGACCCTGTTGTCTCGCCGTTTCGTTCTCCCTTTGTTGGGGGTCACCTGGGGACGGATGGTTTTGCTCACGTTGCCGCCCAGATCATATAAATACATCTCGGCTCTTTATTCCCTTCCCACTTCCCGGACGTTCCTCCCGAGCTTCCTTCCTCTAACAACACCCTCCCCCACGATATTCCGACTGAGCCACGGCCGCCCTCTGTCCACGGACGAGTCCTCCAAACGACTGCTGGGCGCTCTTCACCGCCCTTTGTTCCCGGGCACCCATCTTGTTCTTGGTCTTTCGGGTAAAGAGAGGACAAGTCCATCTCGTCGCCGAGCATGTACGGCTACTCATCGTCGTCCGAATCGGACGATTACTACAACTACCGCAAGCACAAAGGCGCCGCCCCCGCGCCAGCCAACCCCAACGATGCCAACAAGAAAAAGAAGAAGCGCAAGGCGCCGCCACAGTACAGTATCAACCGGATATGGAAGCGTTTTAGCAACAAGCGGTTCAACAAGGCACTGTCGGTTCTGCCCTTCGATCCGGTTCTGCCACCTACCATCTCGGACCGTTCAAACGAGTTACTGAGTGCCGGATATGAGCGCGCCGCAGAGGAATGTCGGCGCAAGGTCCGGAAGATTATTCAAGAATGCCGGAGGGTGAACACGCGGTACCGGGACCCCGGTTGGGACTTGGTAAGTCCTTGGCTTTTTGTTTCCCCTCCTACCTAGTCGAGTGTTCTGCGATCTTGGGAATCCTGACGCTAACGGCGGTTTGGTGTCGGTAGGACTGGGACCTGAAGATGGAAAAAGGCCATACGCTCAACATACTTGGACGAACCAAATTCGACCTCAGCATGTCGAGTATGCTGAACCCGGGCTCCATTGTGCCCAAGGCGGTCAAGCGAGTACACGAGATCTACGAGAAGCCCAAATTCTTGGGGAACATCAGTGGTTCCGACGTCAAGCAGGGCAACATCGGGGACTGCTGGTTGATGTCTAGTCTCTCCGGCCTCGCGAATGTTAAGGACGGCATTCATCGCATCTGCGTCGAGCACGATACTCGGATCGGCATTTATGGATTTGTCTTTTACCGAGGTGAGTGTCAAGAGCAAGAGGGAATTTAAGCTTTATATCGGTAGTATAAGACTGTGCTGGACAAGTAGAGCTGACAGCGATACAGACGGAGAATGGATTTACTCCATTGTGGACGATAAGCTGTTTCTAAAGTCACCCTGCTGGGATTCGCCGAGCTTACAGCGCGACCTCTTGCAACAGATCGACCGGGAAGATGTCGAGCGGGTGTATCGCAAGACATACCAAACGGGCTCCAAGGCGCTGTTCTTCGGGCAGTGCAAGGACCAAAATGAGACTTGGGTACCTCTCTTCGAGAAGGCTTACGCTAAAGCCCACGGTGACTATGCATCACTTGGGGGTGGCTGGATCGGTGAAGGACTGGAAGATCTCTCTGGTGGCGTCACGACGGAGCTCCTTGCTTCCGACATCCTCGATATTGATGGGTTCTGGGACAATGAGCTCAGCAAGGTCAACCAGGAGTTCCTCTTTGGCTGCAGCACCGGTCTCTTGGATGGCGGGTACGGCCAGCGAGATGGAATCGAGGAAGGCCATGCATACGTTGTGATGGAAGCGCGGACGCTCAAGGACGGCACCCGGCTGGTTAAACTCAGGAACCCCTGGGGCACGACCAAGAAGGGCATTTGGGAAGGTGCCTGGTCGGACGGTTCGAAGGAGTGGACGACCGAGGTGCAGGAAGAACTTGGCCACCAGTTTGGGAGCGACAGCGTCTTCTGGATTTCATACGACGACATGTTGCGGAAGTACCAGCACTTTGACCGCACGCGCTTGTTCCGCGACCCTGACTGGCGCTGCTGCCAGCGATGGATCGGTGTTGACGTCGAGTGGAAGCCGCAGTACCATGAAAAGTTCCACATCAAGCTGACGCGCGAGGGGCCGTTGGTCATCGTGCTCAGCCAGCTGGATAACCGGTATTTCAAGGGTCTCCACGGCCAGTATTACTTCCGGCTACACTTCCGCATCCACGAGCAAGACCGCCCGGACCCAGAGGATTACATTGTCCGCAGCCACGGCAACTACCTGATGAGCCGGTCCGTGTCGATCGAGCTGCCCTCGATGTTGCCGGGTACGTACAGCGTCTTCATCAGCGTGGCCGGTGAGCGGAACACCGATGTGCCTAGCATCGAAGACGTCGTCAAGCGCGAGTGTAAGAAGCGGATCGAGAACGAGAAGCTGGCGCAGGTCGGGTACGCCTATGACCTGGCGCACAGCAAGGCGTCGGCGCATCTCGAGGCCGTCAAGCGGGCGCGCAAGAGGGCCGACCAGAAGAAAGCCAGCGATGCGCGCCAGAGCGAGCGCCACCGTCTCTGGGACAAGCGGCACCTCAACCGTCAAATCACTAAGAAGCAGGGCCGTAAGAACAACCAGAAGCTCGAGGCCAAGCAGGCCGCCCGCGAGGAAAAGAAGCGCAAGGCGGAAGAGTCGAAGCCCAAGGACCGGGGCGTGCAGACGGACGACCCGAAGGAGAGGGAGAAGGAGGAGAAGGAGAAGGCTGCCGAGGCCAAGGGCGATGCCAAGAGTGAGGATAAGAAGGAAGCTGAAGACGACACCACGAAGGCTCCATCCGAGGCTGCTGACAAGTCATCTGGAAAGACCGACGAGAAGCTCAAGGAGGCGGATGAGAAGTCTGAAGACAAGCAGAGCGACAAAGCTGAGACGGACAAGGCGAAGACTGATGCTGAGTCTAAGAAGGAGGAGGAGCCGGCAGCGGCAGGAACTGCGGTTGAAGACTCACCCGATGGAACGCCGATTGCCACTCCTGTAGTGACTCCCGTTGTCGAGAAGACCGCAGCACAGATGTCAGAGAAGTCTACTTCTGCAGGAGCTGCTTCGGAGGACAAGAAGGAGGAGTCATCTAAGGACGTTTCTGCTGAGGGGCCCAAGGCTGTTGAGAGCAAGTCTGACGAGAAGTCAAATGAGAAATCCCAGGAGAAGCCTGACGCTACCGAGGCCGAAAAGCCCGCGTCCTCAGCTAGCTCCGACAGCTCCAGCAGCGGCTCCCCGACGCCTAAATCGGACACCTCCTCGACGCCCAGCACCGAGGCCAAAGACAAGGAGAAGGTGCCGGTTCCGCCTGTCAACGACAACGACCCTTCCAAGGTACCCGGCGGACCACCACCGCCACCCTCGCCCACACCTTCCGCCAAGTCCTCGCCCAAGCCGAAGCCCGCGACACCGGCATCCGCAGAGCCCGACAAGAAACCCGCCAACATGTACGTCACATCTGAGGGCGAGTCCAGCGCGTCGCCCATCTCCGACTGGGAAGAGCTCTACAGCAGCGACGACATGTCGCGCAAGCCGCGGATGGCCGCCCCGGCCCCGCCCAACACGGGCGTGGTCGGTAAGTACTACGACGAGACGGAGGACGAGGACGGGCCGGACCCGTGGAACGCGATTGCCGTCGTCGGCCTGCGGGTGTATTCCAAGGACGAGGACCTTGAGCTCCGGGTCGTGATCGAGGGCGGGGAGCTGGAAGAGGACGGGATGGGGGAGAAGGGAGGGGTGGATTTGGATAATGCGCAGGCGAATGCGGGCGGGGCGAGGACGAGCATCAGCAGCGGTAGCAAGGCGGAGAAGAAGGATGAGGATGCTGAGGCGTATGAGGGGGACAGTGAGGTCGATAAGACGAAGAAGGAGAAGAAAAAGAGACGGGAGAGTAAGGCGTCGAAGACTGGAGGGGACAAGAGCGAAGCGGAGACCGACAAGAACGAAAAGGAAAGCCGTAACGACAAGACGGGCGGCAACGACGACGACGACGACAAATACAAGACCGATGACGGGCGGGCGTCCTACCCTGTGATTGTCCAAAAGGGCAAGGGTGAGGACGAGTATGAGACTGCTGTCGAGACGATGCTGGATTAGGAGGGTCATTATTTTGGAAAGGGGGGAGATATGGATTCCCATGTTTCTTCTGTCTGCTTTATTCCTTCTCCTTTTGATGAACGATGAACCAGCATTCGGATACCCTACAACTAATGCATCTAGAATGCGCGAGACATATATACATAGAGGAGTTGGCGAGCGTTTTTTTTTTGGTCGGAGTTTTGGTCGGGTAAGACCGGTGGTTTTCTATCTCTTTCCTCTTTGGATCCCGCTCAGCCCCGGCCTCTTGTTTTGGGAGGTCTGTATACGAAGCACATGCCGCTCGATTATTTTAGACGCACACGAATCTCTGCTTCACTCCTGCTCAATAATACTACATCTGTTCAAATTGATCGATTTCGCGTCTGACCACCTGTTATCTGCATCCTTGGTATTGGTACCAAGTGACTTTCCTCGGCGGCTGTTAACGTGGCCCTAAATAGACCAAGGTACATGGTACATAGGTATTACATAAAAGTAGTGTCACTAAACCAAGATAACCCCTGATCTAATAGACAAACTCCCAGTCTCCGTCTGCAGTCTACCCACTGAATCACCCTTAAACCAAAAATTAGTTCCTCCAGTTAAGCGCCCAATATAATTATCGCTCCCTCTCCGCGGGTTGATGCGTATTATTTAATTGGTCTTCTTCCCGGCCCCGGCGCCGTTTACAACAGCCGGCTTACGGCCCTGCTGTGGCTGCTTGACGAAGCGCCCGTAGGCAAAGTAAGCGGCTCCAAGAACGGCGATGATCGCGGCGTTTCCTGTGCAAGAGACAGAACGTGTTAGTCCAAGTCCAAGTCCAAGTCCAACTTTTCCTTCCATATTCCCACCCAGAAAACGGGTTGGTAAAAAATATGGTTCCAATCTTGAGAAACAGGAAGGGAAAAAAGAGAGTTAGGGACGGACATACCAGCGACAAACTTGCCCACACCCCCGGCAACGTCAAACACGCCCTTGCCGAGATCACCAAGAAAGGCAAAGAAGCCGGTGAAGAGGCCTAGAATGCTGGCGACGAAGGAGTGGATGACGGCGTAGGCGGTGCCAAAGACGGAAGCGAGGAGCTCACGGATGGAGCTAAGAAGGTCTGAGACGGCGCTGGTGATGGCCATTTTTTTCGAGGTTTGTCGTTGTTGAGCCTTGGGTCTTGGTTCTTGGTTGCTTGTGGTGTTGTGTTGATGTTGGGTTTGGGGTTTTGATCGGCTTGAGACAAGGTTTGGTGATTACCGAAAGGGTGAAAGGGCGGGATCAAGGGATTTCGTCGTGAATGAAGTTGGCGTTTACGAGAGAAGAAAGAGCGAGGGAAGAGAGAGGGGGGAATGCCCCGCGTTAGCAAGGTGTAAGTTGGGATGGTTGACGCGGGTGTTGTATGACGTCAACGGTTCAGGAGCCACCAAGAAGACCGGGCAGCACGCGAACCACAGACGGAATGGTGCATATCGGAGAAAACACCCCGTGTGTATTACATCCTGCATTTTTGGACCATGCATGTGCTATTATACACGTATTGGCCAAGATAAGCAGTGTTGGTGCAATTCGGTCACGTAAAGGCAAGGACTCGGATTTCCAAAACGGGTATCTTCATTAACATTAACACTAGTATATCCGACGCTTTAGATCAATTACCCTTCGGTACGGTCCACCTCCTTCCCTTTTCCCTTTGGCGATGCAGGCGCAGCGGCCTCCGTCCCTTGCGGTCGTGTTTCCTCCTCGTCGGAGAGCGCAGACACCGCATCAGATGGCCGTTGCGAGTTGGCAGACGCAGTCGGCACTGGAGGCGTGATAGCGCGCGCAACCGACGTTTCGGGGACAGGCAGTTGCGGCGACGGGGGCCCTTGTGCCCGAGGAGTCGTCTCTGAAGTCTCCTGAACCGGGGGAAGGGTGCCCGGGGGCGGGACTACAACGGGCGGAGCGAGGGAGCCGCTCATGGGGTGTTGTTGCTGGGTAACAACCGGGAGTACACCGGAAGACGTCGGCGGGGTCTCCTCGTCGATCTCCTTAGCAACTCCCGTCGCGCGATTCGAACGGACGCAGAGGATGATGCCGAGGATGGCACCGGCAAGGAAGAGCACGCCAAGTGAAACACCGACGCCAATGGCAACCTTTTGCCATTGCTGAAGCGGGGAGTCGCCATATTCGTCGGAGGCCCCGTTTGAGCCGGAGCCGGAGCCGGAGCCGGAGCCGGAGCCCGAGCCAGATCCTGAACCAGAACCGCCCCCAGAACCGGAACCACCGTTGTTCGAGGAGCAGGAATACTGGCTGCTGGAACAAAATGTGGTGGCACCCGGGGCGTACGAACCGTAGCTGTCGAACTCCACGATGTTGGGCTGCGGAGCATTCCCGCTCGAGGCAAACTTGACTGGGGCCACGGCGATTTCTGAGTTGACAAGGTCAAAAACCAAGTAGCTGCGGCGCAGCAATGAGCCGCCCAGGATATGTTGGTCGTAAGAGCTGGAGCTTCCCGAGTTGTCGTCGTACCTTTGGATCCCAAATGCACACTGATCCGACGACGAGAGGAAGCGGCTGTAGGCCCCACCGCTGTAGCCTCCGGAGCTCTCGATAACGGAACGTGGGACGACGAGGTCGGCGATTTCCACGTTTAATTTCGGGCCGCCGGCGCCAGCTAGCTCGAATACGAGCTTCGACTTGTCGGCGGACTTCCCGGCGTCGCAGGGAATGGTGTACAGGGCGATATTCTTGTTGTAGGTGGCGCCCGCCAACTTGGCCAGCGGGTCAGTCATCGTCTGCGGCAGATACGAAAAGATCTCCGATGAGCCGAGATAGACATCGAGTGGGAAGTCGTTGGTACGGATGGTCGGGAGGGGGTTTCCGTCGGCATCCGTCCCGTTGAGGCTGTTGAGGGTGGTACTGAAACCATACGGCGATTGCGAGGACGAGGACGAGTAGTAATACGGGTTGGCAATGCGCACCAGATCGCCCGTGTATCTCGACTTGTCGACGGCCCCGAAGAGAACGCTGCCGGAGCTGCCTTGAGCGTCGTCAACCCAGAGGCTGTAGGCGGCGGTCGGGATTTTGCCGGACGACACCATCCGATCCATGATGTTGGCGTATTCCCCTGAGGAAGTGGTGTATGAGTAGGACGACGACGCATTGCGGCCCAGACCTAAGACTCCGATCCATCGAGTGGCAGCCGACGCGAGACCCATCGGGTAATCGTCGAAGGTCAGGCCGGCGAACTCGAGCTTGTCGGTCATGTTCATGCCGCTCGCGTAGTTGTTATCAGCATAGCTCACAGAGAAGTCACTGTAGCGAGAGTTGGCGGGCAGGTAGGTCGAGGACAGAGATTTGTTGAAGCTGCCCCAATCACACATGGGGGCTAGCGTGCTGGTGAGATCGTTATAGTAGTCGTACTGGGAGATGTACCAGTCAGGAGAGCACTGCTCGGTATTGGCATCCGGCACCCAGGTGTCACCGGAGGACGTTGAGAGCAGCAGCGTCACTTTTTGGGGCGGCGTGCCAATCGAGGCGTCGATCGCGTAGCCATATTGACTGGCCGACTTCAAGGTGCCGGTCTTGGAGTTGCGCGACACGAGTTTGTTGGTGTTGATATCGAGACGTTGAGTAAAGGGCAGCAGGACATGATCGGCGAGGGCGGAAGTGGCCGAGAGCCCGCCGATCAGCAACAGGGAGAAGAACGTGGAGCGCGTGTGGAACACCATTGTGCGACGAACGCTGACCCAATCGGACAAGAATAGAGCAAACAAACCGACAGCAAAATAAAATAAAAGAAAAATGATCGAAAGGCCCGCAAAGTAAAACGAGTGGACGTCGATTCTTGCTACCCCCGACATGGCGGCGGCGAGAATGACTTTTTGGTGCTTTTTGAACCAAGTTACGACGAAAATCGAGGCAAGTCAAGAAAAAGTTTGGCCGACGAGCGAGGAAGTCGGTCTTTTCTATTTTTGCCCCTGGTGCCTGGGGTTCACGAACGTGAGTGGCTGCCGCCAAAAATGATTGGCAGGCGAGGCGGGCCTGCCTGGCTTTCGTTCCCATCGGAGATTGGCGTCTTGGCATCTTCCCAAAGCTCAAGGCCGAGACCGAGTCGAAACCACAGGAGGCAAAGCATCACGAGATGTCCACAACTTTCTCAGGAACGGAGATATCTGTGATAACCATGCGAATGTGAGTATTTCGAGATGCTATGCGCACATGAACAGAATTTGGTCCGAATAGCTGCTTTAAGCCTCTATTTTTTGCTTTCTAGAATTGCGCCGTTGATCTTCTCAAAAGTCGGACGTCCCTCTGCCGAGAACTTGTGCAAAGCGTGCTAACCGCAACGGTCACTCGCTCCGCTGACACCGCGCGCCATTCGTCAAACGAGCGCATGATGGGAACGTCAATACTCCCTTTTCTTCCATAAGGATGTTTGTAGCGTTCGTCTGTCGCTAGGGCAAAATCGACAGTAAATTATTAGAGTCCAAGGTGGAAACAAGTATCTTGGAAGGTACGGAGTACTGTGTGTGAATTGATTTGTTTCTGGCCCCTCTCAGATCTTATCTTCGTGGACTGATATTCTATCCCGCCCGGCCGCCGGATATCGTCGCCTTTGCTAATTTGTCACAGTACCGCTTCGGCGCCCTTCTATTTCGTGCGCCGTCGGCATTCTATACATACCTAACTGTTCATCCATCTACACAGTTCCATGCCTATTGTCCGTGCAGCCCCTCGAGGTGCAGAACTGCGTTTTGACGGATTGATCAATGCCCCGCCTGCTTGATGCGGAAGGTGGGTCAGGGACACCCGTCGGGCTGCGGGGCGCTGCCGGACGGGGCTTTGACGTCGTCTCTTCCGCTGCTCTCTTTCGAACCGACTCCTTCTTGTCATTGCCGTCCTAAGACCTTTCCAGAACTCAGCAGAAAGAAACAAGATGCAGTCTGGAATCTCAGGTGCGTAAACCAAATAATCTCAGCACCTATTTTCCCACGCAACCCCGCGCTTTGCTGACACTTTGTTCGCGACCACAGCATCGCGGGAGCTGGTCTCCCAGTTCAATGACCTGCTGGCATCCGAGGACCAGTTCGGGCTTCTTATCAGGATCAAATCCGAGCAACTGCAGCCGGTGCAGCTTCTGAAATCGTCGCCCGGGTCCTCATTCGAAAGCAACGTCGACTCCCTGTTAAAGCCGCACATTAAGCCGAACGAAGCCCTGTATATCATCCTGCGTCGATATGCCTCGACGCCCGCGCTCGTGGCCGTTACCTACGTCCCGGACCCCGCCCCCGTGCGCGAGAAGATGCTGTTTGCTTCCACGCGTCTCACCCTTGTGCGAGATTTGGGGAGCGAGCATTTCCGCGACTCCTTGTTTGCCACCACCGCCGAGGAGCTGAGCCCGGCCGGGTTCAAGAAACACGATGCTCATATCGCCCTCGAGGCGCCGTTGACCGAAGAGGAGCGAAGTTTGGGTGATGTGCGGCGGGCGGAACAGGAAGCGGGCAGAGGCACTGGGACACGGGAGATTCACCTGAGCAAGAATCTGGCAACCCCAATTGCCCAGGATGCGCTGGAAGCGCTGAAGGATCTGGGTGCTGGGAATGGCCGGTCGTTGGTCATGCTGGTGAGGCCCTTCGTTTTCTGGAACACCTCCCCTTCTATTCTGGTCTACGCTTTATGCTTGCTGTTGTCAGTCACTAATGATGGCATAACTTAGAAAATTAACCCCGACTCCGAGTCCGTCGAGCTAGTTCCTGACGATTCCACGCCCGGATCGATTCCCGAACTCGTTCGAACGATTTCTCCGACCGAGCCACGGTTCACGTTCTACCGTTTTGCGCATACGCAGAACGGTGTGGAATCCAGTCCCCTGCTATTCTTCTACACCTGCCCCAGCAACTTCAGCACCAAGGCCATCAAGTTCCGCATGATGTATCCTCTGATGAAGCGGGCGGTCCTCACCATTGCTGAGAAGGAGGCCGGGTTGCAACCTGAGAAGAAATTCGAGGTGGAGGACGCAAGTGAGATCACGGAGCAGGGCGTTTTGGAGGAACTACACCCCAAGGTTGAGGTGAAGAAGGCGTTCAACCGTCCCAAGCGCCCGGGCCGGTGAGAAGTTGCAACTTTGATGCTTCTGACATGCAGGTGCTTGTGAGACAAGCACGGACAAGATCATTCTGGAACTTGAGACCGTTCACGATGCAGCAGCTCGAGCCATCTGGAAGCTCAAGGATGCGATATGTAGTATGTCGAGTTTCCGGAATCACCTAGAACAAGTTGAGAATATCTGTGCGATGCTTCCAAGATTGCAGTATAAATACTCGGTGTCTCCCCCGATTCTTGTCCCAGTTCTCCTTTCGATCTTCGTCCAGTTCCAACGCGTCTAGCCGTGGTCTATTGTTGTCTCAAACCAAAAAAAAACCTCTCTTCTCTCAAACACACACAAACAACCAAACACACACACACACACACACACACAAACCTCTTCTCTCTCTCTCTCTAAAAAAATACAACTCAAACACACATCAATAGTCCAAACTAAGGCTATTCCCGGCGGCGTGACAAACATCAAAATGTCTCGCCAGCACCAAGACGCCCCTCTCCGCGCCTCTCGCGCGGTGAGCCAAAAAAACGGAACCCAGGACAACGAGTTCCAAAAAAACAAAAACAAAAAAAACAACGCCAACACCGGCACCACCACCAGCACCAGCACCAGCACCAGCACCAGCGCCAACAAGCGTCACATCTCAGATGTGTCGTTCGGGCAGCTCTTCTGCGACGAGGCGGATCAATGCCTCACGATCCTCCCCCTGGGCCGTGGACACTCGGCCCAAACGCAGCTGGTGCACAGCACTCGCCTCGGCGAGAGCTGTGTTCGAAAGACGCTGTACTACAGCGCCCGGGAGCCGTCGATGCCCCGCGAAAAATACGGCCGGTTCAAAACGATCCTCGCCGACGAGTTCGACCGCGACGCCAAGTTCGCCCACGAGCTCCACGCTGCCGCCGCGGGGATGGGCTACCCGCTCCGTGTACCTCGCGTACTCGGTGCGGGCACCAAATCGACGGCCGACGGAGGCAAGGTCTCCTACTGGGAGCCTTGCAACGGCGGCACGCTCTGGGGCTTCCTGGACCGCTGCCGCCGCGAAGGGTTCGTGATCCCGCAAGGGTTCGCTCTGCACATTCTGCTGCAGATTCTGGAGACGCTGGACTTCTTCTACACCGGCCTCCAGAAGGAAAGTCTTCCCCCTCCCTCCCGCTCCCTTCCCCTTCCTACAAGCTTCGGCTGAGAGCAAAGATTCGCTAACACCTCCTCACAGCCCCTTTTCCACCAAGACCTGCACGCCAACAACATCATGTTGCACTTCACTCCGGGTCAGCTTGTCCCGGAGGTCCGCATCATCGATTTTGGCCAGGCCACACACTTCCCTGTTGGACCCGGCGACCCGACCAACAGCCTCAAACGACATGGGGTTGTCCACTGGGACATCCCCAGCATCGTGAAGCTCTTGGAATCACACCTGATTCCTCAGACCCTGCTGCGACCCGCGTACCATAGGGTGCAGGTGATCGCGTCTCAGCAGCGCCTCACCCTCGGATGCCTGGTACGCAGCATCATCCTCACGAATGCAGTCAAGAAAATGAACAAGCTCGACGAAATGAAAAACGCCGGCAACAACAACAACGACGTCGACGGGCAAGACCCAGTCGTCGTCGACCAACAAAACAATCAACGAGAAAACGGTCGGGGCCGCAACCGCCCCGACCTCTTCAAACAATACTATGCCGGCATCAAACGCCATTACCGGCATCCAACCTTTCCCGGCCAAAACCAAGTCCCGGACGAGAACCTGGACCCGGACCTACAGGCATGGCATCAGCGCCGTGCCTGCCCGGACCCTCTCCACGTTGCCTTCCACATGCTCAACGATCTGCACCAGCAGTTCACCGATCGCATGACGGAGGCCATCCTGGAGGCCACACAACCCCCCAACGCCAAAGGGCTCATCGACGCCTTCACCGTCCCGTCTCTGCGACCCATCATCAACTTCCTCCGGTCCGTCACGCCGGCGCAACTGCGGCCGGTCGTGACGGGTCGGGTCCGCACCGATGTTGTGGAGCTGAGTCGATTCCGCGAGCTCATGCTCGGGCCGCACGGGGCCAAGGCCCTGGAGCGGTTCGGGACTACACGCAGACCTATCTTCCCAACCCTGCGCGAGCTCGCGGAATGGCTGGATGAGAATAATCTAGCCGCCGGGGTAGGCTTGGGGGGAGTCAGCAACCCCCCCCCCGATGCGACAAAATCTTGGGGGGTGGCGATGATTGTGAGGAGAAGGATACCTGGTGATTGGGTGCAGTTGGAGATTGGTAGGGTATTGAAAGCGAGGGTTTGCATGGATATCTTGAAGGAACTTTATCCCAATCGGAACTGGGATGATGATGGGGATGATGATGACGAAGAAACAGAATCAGAAGAAGAAGATGATGATGATGATGAAGAAGAGTACGATGATGGCGAGGAGTGTGACGATGAAGAGGAGTGTGATGATGAAGCTGATATGATGGACATTGACAAACCCGGGGACAGCGGGTATGCAGCAGTTGCTAAGAGTGATGACTCAATCCTGTAATTTAGAAGAGACCGAGCGATTCGTCACTGCGTTTGGTTTCTAGACATTCCTGTATTACTGTTCGCCTGTATTTTTTTTGAGACTGAACGAATCAACATAGCGTTTGGTTTCAAGAATGTTTCACTGTTTGCTGTGCATAAAAGTGAGCCAACTCCTGCGGAAACCCCAAAGTCAAAAGCGTGTGTTCCGTTCGAAATGACAGAGCATTCGCGTCCCGTGTTGTTGTATTGAGCTTCCGTCTTCTGCCTGTCACAACACAACTACATATCCTTCGCGTTGTGATCCCCCAACATCTTCAGTGCTGCTACCCGATTCTCCGCCAGCATGTACAGCAGTTCCGCCACCACCTTGCTGCCCTTCCGGGCACTAAGCAGCTGAGCGCTCTTGATCAGGTTTTTGATCTCACGCCCGTTCAATGCCAACTCCGAGAGCCGGTCGAGTTCTTCCCCTGTAATCTCAAACTTGTTCCGGCCAAAATGGTCAAAGAAGTTGTTCCACACTTGCTTGCGGGCGTTGGCGTCGAGGTCCCGGTAAGGAAGGAAGAGATCCACGCGCGACTAGAAAGCATGGTCAATACTTGAAAAACGGTTCGTCGTCAAGAAGAGGATTCCCTGGTAGTATTCGAGTTTTGTGAGGAAGACTAATAAGTTCATGCTGGTCAGTGATAATTATAGCAAACGGGTTGACAACGTTGTGGGACTACTCACTGGCCACGAGCTCGTTTTTCGCGAGTGTGTTGCCCTGCCTGGCCCCGAGAAAGACGTCGGCTTCGTCAAGTAACAACATGGCATTCCACAGCCGGCAGAGCTCGAGAACCCTTGTCAAAGTGGACTCGACGGTTTCGGGACTAGCTCCTAGCATTCCGGCGCTCATTACGTACAGCGGGACGCGAGCTTTCTCGGCCACGGCTTCTGCGGTGTATGTTTTGCCCACGCCAGGCGGGCCAAACATGAGGATGATAATGCCTCGTCCTAGTTAAAAAGGGTCAATTAGCACAACCATAACCCGCCGACAGCCCACATAATATCACGGATTCCACCAACCTTTGCCAGGCACAAAGTCATCCACACCCTCGTCCGATTTAGCCTTGCTCTCGACAAAGTCCCAGGCGAGCTCTTTCTCGCCCCCAGGCAGGACGAGGGTGTCAAACGCCTTGTCGTTCCATTCAATGTCGCTAAGGCTGTCAATTTGGAAGCGACCTGGCCTGTGTTATTAATGTGATGTACTTCGTAACGTATCATAAAACGGCCGTAGGGGATTACACAGTAATTAAGCACGAGACTCCTTTACTCACCCCACTTCTTCTGCGTGAGATCAAACCCAATCATCCACGGTGAGACAAGAAGGCAGTGCTCCTTAGAGAGCTCGACCAATTCCTGAAAACGATGACGAGCGCGGCTTGGGTAGCCAGGGCGAGCCGCGACCGCCGGCTCTGGCTCGGCATCTGAACTTGTCGCCAGTGTTTCCGGGCAGGACGCGTCGTCGTTTGACTCTGAATCGCTGGTCTCCGGGCCGCTGGAGTCGGTGTACCCCAGATCCTTCAAGTTTGGCTTGACCATCTTGTTGACTTGGTAGTAGGCATATGCGTCTACCATTACCCGGCCTGACACCTGAGCTAGCAGTTAGTAACAAGACTGGTGGAAATCTTGCCATGACCAACATGGTTGACATAGTGCAGCCGAAAACCTTACCGTCGTCTCTTCATGGTTGCCGGGGATTGGTATCATGATACCCTCGTAGTTCATGTACCGGCAGCCCCTCAGCTGCTGAAACCTCAACCCCCGAGCCATGGCCTCCTTCTTTTTCAAATTGGAGTCCGGCCGGAACGATAAGGGGTATACAGGGAGCGAATCGATCGACCGATGACCCTTGTACTTTAGGATAGCGACATTCTCTGTCGCAATCCCACACTTGCTCCCGTTCCACTCCACAAACTCGACCTCACGCGCCAATGCGGCGGTACAGGTCCCGGGTTGGACTCCCTATGGCATCCCAACACGCGACAGATAGCCTGCACGCCTCCCAGCGTCGTCCACACAAGTTCATTCGGCGGGAAGATCTGCCAGAGCATGTCCCACGCCACATTACCGGTCTTCTTGACTTCGAAGACGTCGTGGACCAGAGGCGTGATCCGGGGTTGTAGAAACCGGAACAGATTGTTGACCGCTTCCTTCTTCGCCAGTTCCACCTCCTCGTCTCCCGAGTCTTGCATCTCTTGGTGCATCCGCTGGATATTCTTCCACCGATGCACGAGAGGCTTGAACGGAACATCAAAAGTCCAGAATGCCAGGGCGGGGTTCAAGTCCTGGTAGTTCTCCAGGGCCTTGCCAAGGAAGTCTCTCATCAGCGGGCAGTTGACGGAGAACGAGGACATCTGCCAGCCTGTCGCGCGATCGTGGGTGAAGCGTTGGACGATGGATTTGAGGCTCATCTCGGCGCCTAGCTCGGCCTGTTCCGGGGCGTCGCTGGCATGCTTGGACCAGCGGGCTGGGCACATATTGGTGGGGCATTTGTGTTCAAAGAGGGAGTGGACGGCGGAATCCTGGGAAGCGGCGGCTTGGTGAGCGGGAGTTCTGTTAGCTGGACTGCTACGGACTATCTTCAACGGTAATTAGGTCGGTCATAATTCTTACTGCCACTTGTATTTGCTTTGTCCTTGCCATCGCCGCCCCAAGGTGTTGCGTTGACGTAGGTGTCCCGTCGGACTCCGATCGGCACCTTGGTCTCAGACGAGGACCGGGTACCGAACCCGCGGAAACCGGGTGGCGAGCCGTTCATGGCCGGGGGTCGAGTTGATGGGTGGCGGATGGATTTTGTGGCCGAGTGATGTGTGTTGATGAAGGCGAAATATGTGAAAGGTTTCAAAGGTTGTTAAATAAACAATGGGACTTGGGTCGTGATAATTAGCTAAACCTTGGAGATTTGCATCAATATGAATGAAGGTCAGTCACACTTTGGGCACCAAGACCAAGTCGAACCAGAAAAAAGAGACATCCCGATTCTTGGGCGCCCGCCAATGTCGTGGCCAGCTGCCAACGCAGCTGGCCAACCATAAAGGGCTTGTGAACCCAACTGCAGATGGTGAATGTCGGGGATGGGCACAGAGCGTGAGCGGATGTGGTTGGGTGGAACATCAGCTGGCAACAACAGCAGTACTGAGGATTCAGGAATTCGGAACACAAGAGGTAGAAAAAAGAAGTCAAGGGTAAATAAAACAAAGTGAAAACGACAGTGGATATTTGAAAAACGCCCAAAAAGGTACTCTCCCGCCGGGAATTGAACCCGGGTCTCGAGCGGAGTCGATCATGACAAGCTCACATACTGACCACTATACTACGGAAGACTCGCAGGTGTTGACACCTGCTGTAGCACGATTGGATGGGATCGGCGTCCAGACCACGGCATTATCAATGCACAGCGATATGGTTATGGTCGACCAACACGCCTCGGGTTGGAGAAGGGCTCCAGTGTATTTGATTGAGCCTCTCTAGGAAAACCATTTAATTACCCCATTTTGAAGTTATGTGCAAGGCCATAAATAGCTCGAAACATGATCACTTCGATTGCAGTGCGTTGAATGATTCTAAACCAAACCACCCCCCATGCATCCGACCTAAATAAGACACAGTCCGCCGCCCTCCATCGAGTCACTGTGTCACACAATATTGCCCGACCACACTTAACTGGCCGCCATCAAAGCGATGTGCTTGAGTTCGCTAGAAGTAACGTTAGTACCAGGAGCGCCATACTGAAAACAATAGAGCATGTGCCATCAACTCACCTCTGGACCTGCTCCCCAACCTTCATCGGCGGGTATTGCACCTCCTCGCCCTCATCCTTACCCAAGTTTAACTGCTGCAGTCTCACATTCTTCGCCTTCTCTTCTAACGTCGGGATCGGCGCTAGGTCATAGTCCGACGACAAATGCCAAAAGAAGGTTGACGAGATGCGCACCAACGGCCGGTCGGGGAAGCGGGCCTGGCGGTCCTCGATGACTTCCAGGGTACGTTCGTTGACGACAACTTCGTGGTAGCCTGCCTTGACCAGTCCGCCTGTGGCGTGCTCCAGTTGCTTGCCAGCTTGCACTAACAAGTAGTTACCGCCTGCCGGGATCTTGACGGGGATGCGCTTGCCCGTGTTCCGCGCCCAGATGTGCAGGCCAGGGTAGCGTGAGCGGCCGTGGATGGTGAGGAAGTTAAGGTCGGTGTGGAAGCCGGCGAGGATAGTGTCTTTTTGGCCGTACTTTTGCAGGTCTGAGGCGGTTGGCGCGAGGAGGTGGGGGCTAGAGTGATGAGGTGAGTCTCTCGGTTAACTGTACGTCGAGTTGACCCCGACGGGGAATTATGAATAAAAGCTTACCCGTATCGGCCTGCATCCTTGAAAGTGTCCGCTTCCAGCCCTAGACCGACCGCAGTCATCTGAGTAAGGCCCTCAACACTGCTGCCAGTTAGCACCCCAAACTACGCCCACTTGATTCTTTTCAACCGCCAAGGTAAACCCGCTTACGCATTCTTCATCGATGCCCCCCACTGATTCATCACCGGGCTCCACCGCTCCTTGATATGCGGCGCATCTGGCGTGATGTTGGCCGCGTTCAGGCCGGGGAACTGCGTCTCATACGGCGGCGGTTCAACCATACGCCAAAAGAAGCGACACTTGGGGTCGGGCGAATGGGCAGAGATGTCGAGCGGGCGTTCAGCCGGGGCCAGGCGCTGGATCACGTTCAGACACGGCTCGTCGACGGCGCACTTGGGCTTTTCGGTATTCTCGAGCGTCACGCCGATCTGATACGCCAGTTCCGGCCGCTCGTCCTTCCGGAGGTCGGCCTCGGGCTGCGCAAAATAGTCCTCCAGGAGGTCCAGGAAGGTGTCGTTGTCATCGTCGGCTACGCGCGAGTCATGCAGGACTAGTGCGCCGTATGTGATGAGCGCGTTGGCGGCCTTGGTACATTCGGCCTGCACTTCGGGTGAGTCGCGGGGTTGGCGCAGGAAGACGTCGAGGTCAATGATAGGCAGGTCCATGGATGGTTCTTGCACCGACATCTTGGCGACGGTTCTCGAGGTGATAATTACGGACGCACTGACAACTTGGGTTCTACTTTTCGAGGTGGTGTTATCAATCTGGGCTGCAAAGACCAGCTGGTGTCGGTACTAATAGAGAGCCTTCGGGGGTTCAAGATGAAATTGTTTGCGCTTTGAAAGGTGTGTGAACTGCGATATGAGGCCTCGGCCTACCGATAACCCGCTTTTCGGGCCTAAAAATTACTTGGCGGTCCCATTTTGCCCTCGAATTCGCCCAAACAGGAAGGTTGTCTCCGCATCTTTAGTGGATGGATGTCAGGCGCCGCGGTCACCCAACAAGAAGGTCTCAGAGCCATGTGGCGGTTTCCGCGTGTCAAAGTCTTCCATCTGTGTTGTTCACAAGGCGCCAGTCGGCGAAGGCCGATATCTCAGCTGGATTACCTTTTTCGACCTCTCAATGGCTGGATGGTCGAAGCGTTTCGTCGAGAGACGGGCCTTATGGCAGTAAAATGTGAAGAAAGTCGAGGCCACACACACATCATCGAAACGAAACCTGGCAAAAAGACGGCCCAGATCAAAAAGCGACTCTCCCGCCGGGAATTGAACCCGGGTCTCGAGCGAAGTCGACGATGACAAGCTCACATACTGACCACTATACTACGGAAGATTTGCTGGTGTGGGCACCGGCTGTAGCGAATCGCGTTGCAGTGATTGGCGGTTGGCTACCCTATAAGGAGGCACGTCCGGGGTCAATCAGTGCAATCGTCGGCGAGAGTTGTACACGACATGGACACCAAATTTTTGATATTCGACGTGATGTTCCGTGAGAATCAGCCCTCTCCATCCACAAAGGATGCTCACAGTATGCATTGGGCTGATGATGCGTGAAGCGGTTGGCAAATCACTTCTTGGGCGTCTTCGGGCGAGTGGTCTTGGCGGGAACCCCTTTCCTTGTCGATCTATCACTTCGGGACCTGACGATCTGTGATCTGTGACGGGGAGCTGAAAAGCTCCAAAGGGAGAGACACCACTCCTTTGGGCGTGGACTGGCTGATCATCAGATCAATTACTTTTTTTTTTTTTTCTTTTTTGGTAAGTTCCCTTACGGGTGCGGGAAGAACCGAAGAGGAGAGAATCAAATATGAATCAGGTACGTTACCTAGGGAATATAAAAGAGGAGAAATTCTTTTGCTTCCTGCTTCTCCCAGCTCTCTTCTCCAGACGCAATCGCCAACTCATCGCCCCCCAATCAGTTCGAATTCGTTTGTGGTTCCTCAACCGTATTTTTAGTCCAACCCCGATCCCAGAACGAACCCGTAAACATGATCTCCCTGCGTTCCCTTATCGCCGGCGCTGCGGTGTTGGCCGCTCCCGTCATGGCCGCCCTCTCGGCCACGCAGGTGACAGACGGTCTCAACAAGGTGACCCAGAAGTCACTCGAGCTCCAGCCGGTGGCCGACAGCATCACTGTGGTCAACGCGCCGCTTTTTGTTATCGGCCAAGGTCCCTTCCCGGTATGGCAGACCTCTTCTTTCATTCTCCCGATGGTTATGATCGGGTACTAGGACGGTTCCCTTCGATGATGCGAAGAGGAGACGACTGACTTGAATCGCATTCTGGTTAGGACCTTATCGCAGGATTCACTGATATTATTACCACGGCCGATACACTCGTGCACGGCGCGACGACGCGGTCTATCGATACCCAGGGTCTGAGCGCGGATCAAATCACCCAAATCAACAACGGTTATAAAAAGGTGAGACTGTGTGGACATATATCTGGATGCTCGCACGAGGGTTTGAGGTTTCGTGATACTGGTTACTAACAATCGTGGTTCACTCGATAGTTTGCAAATGCCCAGTCTAATCTGCTCAAAACCTTGGGGAACAAGGCTCCTCTGGTGGCCTCGGTCCCCGCGGTTGGGGCCCCTGTGGCTGCTGTGCTGCGGAGCCTTGAAAGTGTCGTTGATGTGAGTAACCTCCATGGCGTTGAGTGAAATTCTCTTCTATATCGAGGAACGTCAATCCCTAACCAAAGTGCCACGCTGGCGTACAGACGATTGCTTTCACCATCATTGGCCTGACTGGGGAGCCAGTGTCGCCCGGAACGCTGGGTGAGAACGTGCACAACACTATGGCCCAGTTCGACAAGATTGGTAGCGCCCAGAAGCGCGCCAACGTATTTGTGGCCTAGTCGGTACCTCGATTGGGTAGGCTGGTGAGATGGATGGTGGCTACGGTGGCCCTCTTCTGTCCAGCCAGGAATGAAAGTGGACAGGCAGGCAAAGAGATGGTCGCCTCGGGGAGACAGGGTTGCGGAGGACTTGGCTGTGAATAGTTGGTCACTGCCAGTTAATTGTTATTCTGTTAATGTTAATGTTAATCAACCAAAGCATGTGAGCAAACAACTAGATGCTGAAATTCTCAACCATTTCAACTGGGAATGAAGTCGGTCCCAAGATGCATAGGTAGGGACTTTGCTCGGCGAGGTGAGGGATGTCAGGGACGGCATCAATCCATTCCCAACGTGTCCAACGTAATTCGGTACTTACCTTACCCATTTGCGGGATTTCACGGATTGATTCATTACACGACTTGTCAAGACGGCCCGTGAACCATCCCACATTCAGTCGTCGGTCGAGCTGGGGTTGTTGACAAATTTCCCGGCTAGCCGCTCACTCCTTGAAGATATTATCAGGACCAAATTGGTTGGCGCCCAACGTTTCGCCATGAAAATCAACCAGCCAAACCTCCCAAGCAGGGCAATTGACGCCGAAAAGCTTGACGGGCAAGGGCATATCACCCCGGTAGAATGTTATCATCACAATCAACCTCCGGAAAAGTGAGCATCTAGTGTAACTTAGGTACAGATACGGGGGTAGCAAATACTAATGCGTCGGGTTTGTTTAGGTATACTGGTCATATTTTTCTGCAACCAATTGAACCAAACTAAAATTCTTTCAGGGCCATTCTTCCGTTCGACCGGTCTGTCGAGGTCCTCTCAACATCCGAAGTTCCTTGCTCCAAGGGGATCGGCTGGTGGCAATGGACAGTTCCAGAGAAAAGAGACCGAAAGGATGGAGAGGATGCAGGCATTCGAAAAGGGGTTGTTGTTGACTCGTTGAGCGTGGACGATTCGGTGGGCCCACTTCGTTTCTTTTGGTTGGGCCAAGAAAACCTGGGACCTGGTAGAAGATCGACGGTGATTGACATGACAGCGGCGCGCACCGCCAAGGAGGGAAAAGCGACCAGCAAGTTCCAGCAAGCGCACATTGGAGGAAAGCCGTGGCTCGGGGGCCCACGGTCACCCGTCACGACTCACAAGACGCCGTGGCATATCGCTGCGCGCGGGGTGCAATCCTGGGGTTGTGACATGCCGAATTTAAAGTTGCGGCCAAGCATTGGACCCTCACTGTCCCTCAGTGGCTTAGTGGGGATGACATTTCCCGACGGGCGTTGAGTGGCCGGGCCACCCTTGTAAACCCAGCCGTTGATGCGCCCGTGCTGCAAGCAGGCTTGGCGGGTCCCCTGAAACGTGGAGAGGGACAACCCTGTGAGAGGCCCAAGAAAGCCCACCATGCAAGGAACCAACATCAGACGTTGATTGTTGCTTGGACCGGCCAAAAGCCGGGGTTTGGGAACCGATCGACAGGAGACGGCGCGGATAAGATGAACTCAGGAGCAAGCCACTGCCGTCACACCAACCCCGCCGTCGTCGGTGCCCGGGGTCATGCCAGCTTTTGACCGGCATCTTCCAGAGTGCGGTGGATATTTCGCATGATAGGACCATCAGGACGCTGGGAACGGGCAAGATACCGGTATCTTGGAGAGCAAGATGGGCATTCTTTCATCTCTTGGTCTGCCGGAGATTGGTGCACTGGTGCACTGACTGCACTCCCCCAAGCAAACCACCGTCCCCGGCCTGAACGATGTCACTCGAGCCCCGGCGATCAACGTCACCGAGGCCAGCATGCCATGTTGAGGGTATCGGTGCCTCCGGCTGTTCGGCGTCTCTCGTGGAGAAGCCGGGATTGCCAGCCATTCCTTCACGACTCAGGAGGCCTGAAGGGAGCGGTCGGTTTGATCTGGAGGGTTAGCAAGAGCATGAGCCAAACGAAGATAAAAGGCGGCCTCCTCGACCGTCCTGTCTGGTCTTGAATGTTTTCTCTCCAGCTCACCACAATCAACTCAAGAAGCCAGCAGCCCATTTCCCCAACCATCTAACAGAACCCACCCCGTTCAACCCACACACACCCGCCAAAATGGTCTCCTTCCGCACCCTCACTGCTGCCGCTGCCTTCCTGGCTCCCGCTCTAGCCGTCGGCCTCACCCCCGCCGAGCTCGTCTCGAGCATCCAGGCCCTCACCCAGAAGGCGGGCAGCATCAAGACCGTCAATGCCGAGGGCGTGACCAAGACCGTGACCGACACCGCCGGCACCCTCCTCGGCAGCGTCACCCACTTCAACGGCGACATCACCGACCTGACCCACAAGGTCACCGCGATGGCCCCCATCCCGGCCGGTGTCGACGCTGACAACGTGTTTGACGCCTACGAGGAGTTCTTGGGCGCGGCGGGCCCGGTCGTCACCCTCGTCCAGAGCACCCTCGGGGAGCTCCTCGGCGGTGTCCTCGGCCTCCGTGAGGTCGGCGATGTCGTTGACACTGCCTCCAACACCATCGGCCCTCTGCTCACGCCTGCCCTCCGGGTCACCCACATCAACATCAATGTGAGTTTCTCATTCCATGGCCATGGCGGTCAACTTGATCATTATTGGGGTCTCCGTTTCTAACATCTGTGTTAATTACAGGGCCTGGGCGCTGCCATCGTCACTGTTGTGAACTCGCACGCCACGGATATCCATACTGAGACCAACAACCTCCTGACCACCATTGACGGGGTGCTTAAGACCGTCGAGGGTGCCGCCGGTGCCAACTAAAGCTCGTTGTCCAATTCACCAGGAGTTGAGGTTTGGGGTTGTTGTTGCGGGAAAGGGAAAAAAGGGCGGTGTTTTTATTCGGTTCTCGGGGGCATTGGATCTTGGTTGATTTAGATTGCCGCCCAGTTTTGTCGTGGGTACGAGCATTTTTGTGATTACTTAGCGGACCACGTCAGTAATGTAAATAATGTAATGCCCAGGAGGCTTTGGCCTTGACAGCATCTATCATATCTTTTCACCTTGCTGGTCACAGTACGGAATACGCGGTGACTTATTTGAGCAGTGTTTCTCCGACTTTTAGAGCTTTCGTGATTTTCCAAGCAGATCTTCTAGCCATTTTCTGGCGGGTTTCTCTTCCCGCGATGGTTGTTGCTTTGTTGGGACGTGTACCCTGGCCGCCAGGTGGACAAACGCGTGTCATTTTGGGGACTTGATCGACAGGAGAGAGGTGATGTTCGGGTGCCGAACCCCAATGATGTTCAGGCGGCCCGTGTCTGTCTGGGCTGGGGCATCCAGTGCGGATACTGTGGCTAACTCGTTACTCAGGCTGGCTTCATAAAGATACACACGGTGCAGGTGGTGGTCCAAAGAGACGGTGAAGCTGAGCGTGATCAACAACATCAGTCTTTCTGGTGCCACAAACAACCAAAATAACCATGAGGGTTTTCGGCGAGGCCGGGGTGGCGGACACCGCTCGAAAGGCCAGGGGGCGTTGACGAATTCCAAAAGGCAGCTGTGAAAATAGTATAAATGAGAGACGAGTCCGCCTCTGAACCAAGTTGCGACTTTCCAACAGCAAACGAACAATCTCCTTCTCAGCATCACACCTCGACGTGCAATCCTCGCCACCTCCCAGTCTCATCAATACCGACAACATGGTTTCCGTTCGTGCTCTCGTGGCCGCCGCCGCCTTCCTCGCTCCCGCTCTCGCTGCCGGCCTCACGACCCAGCAAATCGTCACCGGCCTCAACGGTCTCAATGAGAAGGCCAAGGAGGTCAAGAGCACTGCGACGCCCACGGACGGCACCACGCCCAAGATTGCCGTAGGTTTTCTTCTCCCCCCCTCCTGCTTTTTCCTTCCCTCTCTCTTTGCCTGCCGTGCAAACAACCCGGTGTTCGGCTAGATCATTTGCTAACTCGGACAGGCTCTCGTGCTTACCGTCACCAGCTTCAACGCGGCGGTCATCAAGTTCACCCAAAGTGCCGCCGAGTCCGCTCCCATCCAGGACCAGGCCGCGGCCAACCAGGTGGCCGACGCCTACCACCAGGTGAGCATTGTCCATCTACACCTTTCACTGCCCACCCGTCCTCCCTTCGCGGTTTACTAACTATCTCCTAGTTGACCGGTGGCGACTACTTCACCACTATCGGTCTCATCCTTTACGACACCCGCGCCGTGGCGGCCCGCGACGACACCCCGTCTCCCGAGGCTGCGCTACCTAACTCGCTCCAGGTTACTCGCAGCAGCGTGGGCGTGAGTACACCCGAGCCCCATCCCTCCCTTCATTCCTCTATCCACCCACCACCCACTCACTCACGCACTCAACCCTTTGCCCCTTTACGCTGAGGGCCGAGAACCAAGTTTCAAATGCTGACATACCAATGTTATTAATAGCACCTGGGCCAAACGCTCGCTGGCGTCACCCCGCCCTCGGCGGACAAGATCAACGCCGACACCCAGCACTTTCAACAGACTGTCGACCAGGCCACTGGGAAGGTCCCCAACCCCAGCGTTTAAGGCTGTGCAGTAATCGATTGGTTGTTTTTGGAGTTGAGTGCAGACCGCTAGGTGTGTTGCTGCGGGAGGAAGAGTGAGAAGACGGGGCGCGATGGGGAGAGGAAAAGGGGGCTGGGGTTGTGAAGAAAGAGGTTGTCCAGAAGAGGACGGAGAGGATAGAGGCAATTCATAGAAAATATGTCACAGTATAAAAAGGGTCCACTTGCCGCAGCAATTGACGATTGTCTTTTGCTGCAGCAAAATAATAATAACAATCAAACCGCAAATTTATAGCGGCAGGCAGCGCGCGATTCATTGGCGGCGGCCTTGTTTAAATTAGGTACCTACCGAGTTATATCGAGTTATACCGGCAAGTTGTTAATCGAGTCCCGGTCATGTTCTCTCGTTGCGACTCGTCCACCAACTATCGTGTTCAGCTTTGACCGGGCAATTAGTTGTCACATTTCATTGTCCGTGTTCGGTAAGATTTTCTGTAATGCCGCGGAAAGTACACCAGCCGGTGGCGAGCTGCATCACTACTGGCCTCGTCGGGAATGGTTTGTTCTAGACCCAAGCTCAATGAGGGTCCGAGGCTGGTCACTGAGGTCATTCGGAGACTTTGTTTGGTTGCTGCCGAGTGGGGAGTCCCGGATGATGATGATCTCTCGCCGATGCTGGCTGTTCAGCTCAGCCAGCCACGGGCCGAGATTGACACCTGCAAACCTTCACGCCGGCACACCAGCACGCCGGCACACCGCAGGGCCATGCAAGAGACTTGGGAGACGACTGTGATGGCCCGCGGCTAGTTCAGCGGGGCCCGGGAAGGCGAGAACCAAAACTTTACAAGTCCTTTCCAGCTTGGTGCTGGTTCTGATTCAGTTTGAGTCTGCGCTTGCCCAAGGCTTGGTCCGATCGGCATGTGATGAGTCGGTCCTGAGACCTCCCCACCACGGTCACCACCCACCACCAGCCGTCCCTCACTAGGAGTATTACTCCGGAATTGGGATATAAAGGAACCTTTTGCATTCCCATGGATCTCTAGACATCAAACTTTCCATCAGTCCCTCTGCCACCCATCTCACGCGGCCTCTCCTCGACGCTCCAATTCTCGGCAAAATGGTCTCCTTTCGCCTCCTCTTTGTCACCACCACCGTGTTGGCGGCACGCGTTATAGCGGCCCCAGGCATCTCCTCCGTCGGGGACTCGAACCAACTTCTTAACAACGTCGACGGTGTAACGGAGCAGGTTAAGACGCCGCAAGACCTGACCGAGACCACCGATTTCTCCCAGCTCTTCTCAAGGGACGAGGAGAATGATATCGAGGTGAGTGGTTGATTTCTGGGAAATCTACGTACCTAATGCTTGCTGACATCGCAGACGTTACAGAACACACCCCAGTCGATTGGGAGACCGAAGCGCAGCTGCGACTCCGATCTGGACCTGTTACCCCCCCCCCCCCCCCGGGCGCGCTCCCCGAATTATCCTTCACAGCGTGTTTTGTTCAAGGCCTGTTTTGAAGCTCTGTGTTCTCCTGCTGACGAAAGTCTCGTTTTGACTCGCTTTGCATAGATGGGGGCTGCGGTCCGAAAGGTGGCCGAAGAAATTGCCCAAACGTTGATTAAGGGGGAGGCGGTCCCCGGGTTGGTGGACTACATCGAGCGCGAGTTGCGACATGCACCACGGGCGTTGAAGGTAAGGCTCGGTCATTAGGGAACTCCTTCCTCGTCCCGGGCCCTACGATTATGGATCGTGATTTATGCGTGCCAACCAATCTTGTTAACTAACATCGAACTGATATAGTTGATTGCCGTCTCACACGATGTGGAGAACAAGAGATTCATTCAATATATCCTCAGGCTTCTATTCAAGGTCCGCCCTGTGAAGCTGCGCAATAAACTACTACACAAGCTCATTCTCGACGTGCTACGAGCAGGAAAAGCAACCCACTCAATTCAGTCTGGGGCTGTGCAGCACTCAAATGGAGAAGTAGTAGGAGGTCTATTAGAAGTATTAGAAGGGTGAACGATGTGAAGAATGGGAAAGGGAAATGGAAGAGGCTTCCAACTGCTAGTACTGGTTAGGGTTTCGTGAAATTACAAACAATGCCCACCCAAAGGCGTTTAATCTGTAACACATAATTCCCTTAATTATCAGAAATTTGATTTAAATTACTGCCTCTCTATTCATTGTACTGCGCACACTAACGCTCTCGGGCGAAAAGTTAGACAACTGTCATGAGGCAGACTTTCAACAACTCAGTTGCAGGGAAGGCGAACACCGACTAGTTAAAAACCCTAGACCCGAAAAACAAAATTGGGGCAAGGGAGGACGAACTGCTCCTGGTCAAACACAACGCAAAAAAACATATAAAAGCGTTTAACTACCCGGATGTCGTAGCACCACACATGTTTCTGTCCACTGTAACGAACACTTTAGAGCCCTATTACCATCAACGCCCGCCCACCGTCACCATTTTCCTGACTCCTATTCAATACGCATGAATCAACCGCAACACATGCCTCACCCCACCCCACGCCTCCTCCGCCGCCATCCGGATCTCTCTCTCAGGCAACGCAAACCCCGCCGCCGACCCGCCAGATCTCCTCTTCCCACCCCGACCGCCTTTCCCCTTCCCAATCCCAGGCCGCAGTTCCACAGTGTACGCATACTCCACACCCAGCACGTCAAAGGCGTAGTCGGCGCTGTCGCCCGACGTCGGATACAGCAGCTCACATGCCGCGCCGGCGCGGTAGTCGGCGCCGTGGACGGCACGCATGGCTGAGGCGAGCTCGGATGCAACCCAGCGGGTTGGGGAGTGTGGGCTTGGTTGTTGGGAGGGAGCGCAAGTATGACCGCGGGCTGTGTAAGTAACAGGAGGCGTTCTTGCGTATTAGTAATCCGTAATAAGGGGCAGGGGAAGAAACGGGGGAAGTTAGCGGTGGAGGGACGTACGATGCATAACCAACTGCCCAAACGCATGCCAGTCGATAAACAGCCGGATCCCTTGTTCTTCCCGGATCGCTTCTAATTCGACTGCCAGCGCCCTGGTTTCGGGTGCGTCGAGAGGTCGGAACCCGCGGAATGTCGACCGGCATGGCTTGTCTGATGCGCCACCGGATTTGCCCCAGGCTGAGGCCCAGTTGCGGTTGAGGTCGCGGCCCACACAGGAGGCGCCTCGGCCTTTGCCGGCGTTAATTTGCCGGTTCTTGCGCCAGAGGCGGTCTTTGGTTTGCGTGAAGACGAAACCTGTTGCGGGGGGCATTAGCTTGACCGTTTATTACGTTGGATAACTTGAGTGAGAATCATTAAGAGGACATACCATCAGGATTGACAATAGGGAAAATGTAAAAGTCAAAACTCTCTAGAGCATGCTCAATATCTCGGCCCGTGTCGTAGCCTTCGAGTAGGCTGTACGCAATGTACTCGGTGACCATAGTCGAGACCCACTCTCTGGCGTGCATGGTTCCGAAGAAGACAACAGCGGGGTTTATGCCAGGGCCATCCTTCCCGAACAAGTGAATCCCCTAGATCTCTCGCTTCTCAAATGACTTGCCGGCCGTGAAAACCCTCGACATGAAGGGATGTTTTGCCGAAAGCGCGTGGATGTACTCGACATGGGTTTGGTAGTCATGGTAGCCGTCAAACCAAGTCGGGGACACGAGAGCTGTTCAGATTAACTTGACGCCCGGACTCAATTCGGGATAAGTGAACGAGTGGAGACTGGTTCTTGCATACATTTGTCCACAGGTCTCCGGAGACCGTTTGGAAGTTTGGCAGCTTGACCAGCAGTATTGAATAGAATGACCGCCCCCAATATAGTACTTAATAATGCAGAGAGACGATTCATATTGTCAATGAGAGGTGGTATGCATACATCAGCACGGTTGTAATTATGTGGTCTCGAGGCGAAGCTGAGGTAATCGGTCGCGCCTGAGGCTTTCCTAATACGCAACGACAAGCCACGGGGAAGGAGCGTCGGTCGCTAAAGGTAGTAGTGCCACTGATATGTCCTGCATTGAAACAAAAAGAGAGAAAGATAAATCGGAGGAGAGTATATTAAAATGTTGTTGAGAATTGCCGATGCTGTCTCGTACACCGTTGAATTGCCCATTGTACCGTGTCTCTTTGTGAAATGCGGCCCGAATAAAATGAATGTGGCAGCCGCCATTGTCCCCCTTAAAAGTAGAACTGCTGCTGCGGTGGCTGCCCTGGGGGTGGATGGGCGAGAAAATCAAAGTTCATCGAGTCCAGCCCGGTGTTGAAGGGATCAGGTGATTCTGAAAATGTCAGCAACAGGAACCCTCACAGGGAACTAACTGCAATGAATGGGTTGATTACCCCAGAAGATAGAGTCGTAGAGGTCCATCGGTGACATGTAGCTGGCTGGGTCATACCCGGCAATGTCTAGAAGCGGCGGTGCTCCTGTGGTGGCGGGTAGTTGCGCGAAGGGGATGCTGGGACTGATTAGCAAGCTTCCACACCGTTGCGAATGGGGAAGTCCTTACCCAGCGGAAAAGTCGGCCACCGAACCACCGCTCTGTTGTTGTAGCTCCGTCATAGCGAGTGCTGCATTTTGGTGCGGGTCTAAATGCCTCGGTCCCGAGCGCAGATCTTGAACCGGCACACCGTTGGCGGAAAGACTTGCGAGCTGCGCCGGCCCCAGCGGTGTGCGTGTGCCTGAGCCCGTCCCAGCGTTGCTCGTTTCCCTCTTTACTTGCCTCCCGATGACGGTGCCGTGGTCGTAGATGTTGCGGAGTGCGTCCAGCGCCCGAGATAATGGACCGGAGAGTTCAATGTCGAGATCTGTTTTTCGGATGTGCGGCCGGGGTGATGTGAGATCCTTTGCAGCGGTGGCCGAGAGGGCCGAGATGAGGTCGCCCTGCAGCTGCCGAACTTCAGGATCTGCTTTTGTCTCGCCTAAGATTCCCAATAGGACGGCCGATGACAGCCCGTGGTAGGTAAATGCCCATGACCGAGTGGGGATCACTGACAGCTGGTGCATGGCCAGAAACATGCGGACTGTTTCGGTCAGGTTCGCTTTGCATCGGTCCGCAAGGAACTTCTTCTGCTCCGCGTCGAGGAGGTTGCTGTCTCGCCGCAACAGGGCAGGGCGGCAGCACACAGAGATGATGAAGGATGTATGCAGCCGAATGGCAAAGTGCTGCAGCCGGTCCACGGCGGACTTGCACATTTCTTTACTCCGCAGCCGGATCTTCAACTTGTCGCGAATATTTTCTACTGCCGCACAGTTGTCCAGGATCTCAGCATATGTCGCTGATGCGATGGCGTCTGGGTTCAACCTTTCAGATATGATTTGGTTCAGGTGAAACATGGCTTCGAGGTATGCCCACCCTTCGGTCTCAGCGGTGGGTGACATTGGCAGTGGGCAGCATGGGATGTTTGTCATTGGAGAGCTAGCGCATGATGTTAAAATCCAACTTGGTCATTGCGTGGTGAGACTGGGAAAGGGAAATTAGAAAACCTACCGGTCGAATGACAAGGATGTAAGTGTGTCATGCCAGAGACATGTCCACCTGAAAGGTCAGCGTTCATCTTAACCATGGCGCAAGGGGGCAAGCGGCCATACCATAGCTTCCGCCTCGCCATCTCTTTCTTTGCGGCATCTGGAGTTTGTCGCTCATCAAGTGGCTGGGCCCGGTGGACACCAAGGGACTGTGCGAGGCGGCAAGTGAGGCCGAGCAAGGCCCATGAAGCCTCGGCTTTCATGTCGTTGAGCAGCACAAAGCTGGTCATCAGAAGGGCCTGGATGGAGTCTAGGTTGGGCCTGCACAGCCGATTAACAAGAGCCCTGGCCACTCCTTGGGGCCGTACATACCTCAACAAAAAGTTCCCGATGCGCAGAAAATGGAACGAGATCTGAATGTATTTTTGAGAATCTCTCGTCCGGATATGGTAGGGCGAATCGTGGTATTGCGAGCCGACAGCCAGGACGGCAAAAAGAATGGATAACCATGAGGCCGAGACTGGTTTGGGGGTCTTGGTGGAAGCCCTAGCATTCTTGGCGCGGTCTTCAAGATACACCATGAGCCGTGACTCGAGGCCGTCAATGTCAATAACAAAACCCCAAAACTGCTGTGGTATTTCCTTGTAAGTGCGGAATAACCTAGGGGGTTGTGAGTAACTTCATCTCGTCATTTGTCACACTAGCTGCGCTACGTACTTCATCACCTCACGATCAGACGGTAGCTCGTGAGAAATGTCGTATGTTAACTTGTCCAGATGGCGCGAGGACATCAACGGAAAGGGGGCTGAGTTATCTAGGCCGAGAAGAGAGCGCATATCTTGGCGGATGCCGTTGCCCTCTTGGGGCTCGGAAGTTTGTTCTCGAAGTAGGGCGGGGATGCTGTTTTGGCCCACATACCGGGTCGTCTCGGCGTTGTCGGGTTCTGTTCAGCGGTATGAGATATTGGACAGGAGAGCACAAAGCCATTCATGAAATTCAGACGCAAATAATGAACCCACCATAGGTGCTTATGGTCTCTTGGGCCTCATTGCTCTGGCTCCGCGACCCTTGTTCATCGGGCAACCGAGCTCTCTTCCTGCTTGGAGTGGAATTCTCCGGGACAACCGAATTACTCTTGCTGGCGGCGGCCCTGTTCGGTTTGTAGGAACACAGCTGTGGGTGTTCCCGTTTGACGCAGTTCTCGCACGGGCTTTTGTTGTCACATTTGACTTTTCTCTGGCGGCATGGCCAGCATGCGGTACCTAACTCCCGGCGTTGATGTCAGTCCGGTGTCCTTGTTCAATCCCTAATATTCAGCCAATCCCTTATTTCGCCCTTCAATCGCCACAAGTATCAAGTAGCCATGTAGTCCTTGATCAAAGGTGAACTGATGCCAACAACGATCCAAAATTACCTGATACACAACGTCGATTAACCAGCAGACCAGTTTGCCAGATTATATCCTGTTGGTGTAGTACCGCCTAAGCATGTCCGGAGTGGCCCTAATGGAATGGCGGGGCTGCGCGGCATTCGGGAACAATGGGAAGAGATCCACTTACCGTAGCGCACTTTGCGGTGCGAATGAATAATGCGACTGGCCTCTTCCGGAGTCAAATCCCCAGCGGGGCTCCCTTGGGTGTCAGACATCGCTTAGGAGAAGCGGACTAAGGCGTGTGGCCGAAAACGGTGTTGTTTGTGGATAGTTGACGGCGAGTACAATGGCGTGGATACGCGCCGAGAATTGGAGGGAAATCCGAATGACGCCCGAGGGACCTGCGGCGTCGAACCTCTCAGCAAGCAGCGCCAGACTTCCGCCGGGGAAGTGGAGCCGCACCGTCGCAAAACGTCGCGCGAGGAATCGGAGATGGGGCCGATGGAACGGTCAATTGAAAGAGATTAGTGCAAGGGTGATTGGAGTCGTGGACGGTGAAGGAGCGTCGAGTTGAACGGGAATGGCGTTGCGCAAAAAGGAGCAGCAGCTGCGGAATACCGATGCAAATCCGAGAATTGCTTGGGAGGCGGCGGAAAAGCCGAAAAATCTTGAGGGGCCAAGTTTGAGAGTGGGGAAACTCGGGATTGGGGATCGCCGACGGGTGGAACCGGCCAGTCGCACGCAGGAAGCACCAAACAATGGAACCACTGACTGACGGGAATCGGGAATGCCCAGTATTTCGAACGCCTGTGGTTTATCTGGCAAGAACCGAAAGACAACTCAAAACACTGGAAGAGGCGACGGATGCAAGATAGGTCTACAGGTATAGTTTACACAGGGAGTTATCATCGATACCTTGATCTCTTTGTGGGTAGAACATTTCATTATTTGGGTCACAGTACCCGGTGGCGCTCTGAGTTGAGCCAGTCACGCCAGTCTACGAGAGGCTAGCCGATGGCGGTGAGTGATTCGCAGCCCCGAGGGTGAAAATGGGGTGCGGGGCCGCCCGTCACGGAGGCGGGGTAAAATATGGGGCCGCGAGGGATGGGGCCGGGAGGGCCCGCACTTGGCCCGGCCCTCCGGCATGGGGGAGCCGTGGAAGGGTTAGGGTTCACTAAGGTTAAGGTCTCCAAATGGTCAGAACTGATGAACAACGGGTTTATTCACAACACAATTACAATCAAGGGGCTTTGTGAGGAAGGCAAACAATACATAAATACAGTTCAGGGGTCAAAGGAGAGCCAACCCAACTTTTCATGACTCTGGTGCTCAATTCTCAGCTCTATGGAATTGAAGCTAGAAATGTAACGGCGGTGTGAATACATGAGAACGAACCCGGTGATCAAGATTATGCGTGTTGCTCAACACTGGCCTTCGGATAAGCAAGTCACCGATGTAAAGGTCGGTCTCTCTCACTCATCAGTGGGCGTGTAGCGAATCATATTTATTAAAATTCGTCAAGTGATGAGGATTGAAGCAAAGAATTTAATCAACACCATAGACTGAAAGATAGGAACTTCAACCGCGGTATGCTTCACGGAGAGCGTTGTGCATAATGAAATTACTCCGAGAACCGGGGATTAGCTACGCCGATTAATTATCGCAAAGTGTTAATTACAGGCACAGCTGTGGGTCTAAAATACAGTATGGTCAGGCGTAAAACCCGGAACAAGCTCAAGGTTGGACGAAGTGGGAATTAACGGGTTAATAGGCTTGATAAGGAGACAAACAGTGTTATTCACCGGGTAAACAATGCCAAGAGGGACTGTAGACCCTTATGGCTCAACATTGGACAGGCGGATTGCTTCCAGGGCAGAAAATATGGGGAAGTAGAAAGTTAGCTGTAGACGTTCACTATAATGCCAGCTTGTAACAACATTGGGAAATGCCTCCAAGACATGGGAGACCGCTGGACGATAAAATTACGGATTCAGGAGTTGACCTAAAAAGCCCACCAGACGTCCCTTTTGAGACTAATCGATTCGACTTGAGTAAAAAAGTTCCAGGACAGAGAACCGGGTACTGAACACCGATCTTTCCCTGTAATTAACGGTGGGAGTCAGAGAGAGCTCAATATCGGAAAAGTTTTGAGTTCGGAGAGCCCAGCATTGTCACTGCACACTTATATCGTCGGTTGAAGGGCTGTCTTCCACAGGCCGGCATCAGTACTGGACATGGTCACTCAAGAAGGTGGCAGTAGACTTGGGAACAGGAAAGCGGGTTTAAAACTGGGAAGGAGTTGAAAACACCGGAAGCACCTCGACACAAGGTCGAAAAGACGATTAGCGTAGAGGTTGGCCCCTACGGTCGCAGCATGCTCCATCATGCTGTGTTGCCTCCTCGGGGCCTTGGGCGAGGAACCAGAGACTGCCACGAGAGCTGAGGAGGGCATTCAAGTAGTTGGGGTTCTGAAAAGAACGTTGTTAGACAGTAGCCACTAGAAAACATTTAACACCGGTGGACTGAAATAACCTCAGCACCGGGCGATCGTATCATGGGTTCAGGGGTTGGTCTGCACGGGCTTGCTGAGGCGTACCAAAACTGACTGGGGAGGCACATCATAAGCGAGGGCGTTGAACAACAAGTCGGCTCCATGGTAGAAACTAAAGAACATAGCACGGGGTTAACATCAATAGCGGACGATCACATCACAGGTTCATGACTTGGTCTGTGTGCACCGCCTAAAGCTGACTGGGCTTGAGAATACTTTGACCGAGGACCGTGCTCAGGAGTAAGAAGGAGTTGAAAAGGCTTCAATACCTCGGAAAGGAAGAACCCCGATACCGGAAGAACCTCAAGTCCTCAACACCAGACGATCGGAATATCCTTGTATTACAGGCTGAGGGCTTGGTCCATGTGCATACACCGCCTAAGAATACTTTGAACAGTAAGGTAACGTTGTTTAAGAGGAGGAAGAAAGATGCAAGGGAACTTAAATCGCAACAGGAAGGACACCCATACAGGAAGCACCCCAAGTAATTACTCAACACCAGACGGTCGTAATATGATTGGATCGCGGCCTCAAAGTTTGGTCCGTGTGTACACGCTGCCCGAGTTCCACCACGGCCTGAGAATACTTTGAACAGCAATGTGATTTGAGAGGGCAGGAAAGATGTAAGAGAGCTTGAATGGCAAAAGGAACTTATGGAAGGACAGCCATACCGGATAAACCTCAACACCGGACGATCAGATCATCAGATCAGGGGTTTCAGGGGTTAGTCGGCCCAAGCCCTGCCGAGATTGAGACTATTTTAAACAGCAATTGTTCAGGAGCAGGAAGGACGTAAAACAACTTGGAAAGAAAGAATGTCCATACAGCAGACTGGAAGAAGTTAAGAAGTTAAGAACTTCAACACCGGACGACCGGGTCACGGGTTTACGGGTTAATTAGTCCGTGTGTACACACTGCCCAAGCTCCACAAAGGTTGACAATAACTTTGAACTTTTGAACAATAGCGTTTCCTAAGAGCAGGAAGGAGCTTTAAACAAGAACGCCCATATTCGGAGAATCGGAGCAGTACCTACCTACCAACTTCAACACCGGACGGCCACATCACGGGTTCAGGGGTTGGTCCGTGCACAATACACACCAACGCTTGAGAATAACTTTGAACTTTTGAACAACAGCGTTCCCTAAGAGCAGGAAGGAGCTTTAACCAAGAACGCCCGTATCTGGAACACTTCAACGAGCTTCAACACCAAAAGTCCAGATCACGGGTTCAGGGGTTGGTCCGTGCGTACGCACTGCCCAAGGCACACAAATGTTGAGAATAACTTTAGACACTTGAACAATAACCTAACCAAGAACTTCCATATCTGGAGCACTCCAACGAAGTTCAACACCGGACGAAGGCATCACGGGTTCAGGGGTTGGTCCGTGCACGCTGCCATGAGGCCCACCAGGGCTGAAAAGGGCTGGGCAGGAAACAACTATAAAAGAAACCTTCCACACCCCAGGAAACTTGCCATTTTCAACTTTCCAACACATCGATCCATTCTTCAATTCCCATTGAACTTCCCAATCCCACTACCGATCCTCGACTTCCCTTAGGTATCCCCAGCTTCAAGACTTCAAGATCCCATATCGAGATCCTATATCGCTTTGAAGATTCGAGTTTAACCTTGATTACTCTTTTGCAAATCGGCGCTCGTAAGTTATTCCTCAAATTCCAGCTCGCCATCTAAATTTGACCGAGTATCGATACTGATCCTTTGGCCAGCGACCTGCTGGGCGTCTTTCAACCCCAGCTGGCTCTTCCTTCACGGACACCGATAGCATCATCGGCACTAGTAAGCCATCTTCCAAGTCCTAACGCGCGATTAAACTTCTCAAGTTCTGCTGCTACCGATACTGATGTTTGGGCATCGCCTTGCAGCTTTCGCCAGCCTCGTTCCACCCTCCCTTCACGGACGCCCGACAGGAATATCGGCGTTCTTCGTCTTCTAGTTCAACCGATTCATCTCGACGCCGGTTATCGGGTTCGGACCGTCTCCGAGCCCCCCTCAACGTCACATCTCAAATCTCTCAGTTAATCAGGAGGTACATTGGATTATCGGCACTCTTAATCTCCAGAGCCAAGGATTTCTGAGATCAACCGGTTCGTTCAACAGTCAACGCGTACATGCCGTCCCCTGGCTCCCTAAATCTTCTCACTTTTGACAGCCTCGCTAACATTCGCCTTTCTTCCAGTTCACAGCGGGCTCATTGGGCCTTTTGGCAGTCTTATTTTTCCGAGACTCGATATTCAACCCGCACATGCCGTCCCTGAAACCTCTTACGGTATCGACTTTGGTCTTTGTCTCGTTGAGACGTTGACAAGTGACCATTTCGGACTCTCGGCGTTACTATTATCCGAGTACCATCCCATTCACGCTTGAATCATCTCAACACCAAAGTCTCCGGGCGATCTTCAACTTTTACATCTTGATTCACAAGCGGCGATCAGATTATCGCCCTTCGCAGCCAGCACTTTGGGTTATCGGCGTTACCATTATCCTATACCGGACCAACTCATTCGGCATTCTCGCGCTGTCTGTGAATCTACTCGCGGCACCTCACCTTATTTCAAGATTGACTTTAGAAAGTCTGCCGACCATCTTCAGCTTCTCCAGTTCAATTAATCGGTGGGCGTCCAGATTTCAGTCCTACTATTATCCGATACTCCGTTCATGCCGTCCCTGAATCTGCTCACGGAGTCACGGCATCTTTTATTCTTTGAGTATCGGCCTGTAAGGTCACCCCCCAAATCTTTTTTCTAACTTCTTCACTTCCCTTTACTGGTAGCCAACTGGTTGTCGGCACTTTCGCCATCTGACTTCGCCATCTGTCAACTTTTTCCCTTTCAACTCCCATTAATGACTTTGTCTCTTCGCTAACTGCTATCATCAGACATCAACCTTACTTTGATCACTTCCTTCTCCTAAATTTCTTCCAAGGGTCACCGATTCATTATCGGCACTTCTGTCTTTGGGATCACGATCGTCAGGCGCGTGCAATCTCGCAAGCCCTTCTCATTTTCCTACCAGTCATTGGTGGGTTATCGCTGTTATCGGTGTTCTCGTAAGTCTCGTCTTTCAATTCCCTCCCTCTCACTGAAGTACTTGGTTATTTCTCATTGTCAACTTCACGCGACCCGATTAGCATCCTTCAACCTCTAACCCATTTTTTTCAGGTGACCGAACCGATACTCGCGTCTTCCAACTTTATCCGGGATCGAATATTTCCACTTTTTCATTCTCATCATCAGCTTCAACGGGCCTCCAGGAGTCCCATTTCCTTCAACCTTTACCACGGCCGTGAATCAGTTATTGGCGTGCTTGCCATCCGACTTCACCTGCCATCAAAAATTCTCACTCTTCAATTCTCTTTGACAACATCAGACGGCCTCCCGATTCTTCCCGATCGTTCCGGATTATCTCACGTCGGCAATTGGTGGTCGGCCCTCTCAGTCTTGAGTTTGTCCACCATCAAACATTTTTTCAAGCTCCATTATCGGCTTCACGGCCACCACACTTTCAATCACGGCGACGACATGGTAGCGATAGCAAAATAATCATATCAATCGCGCCCGACAGGTAAGTCAACAACAGAATACCTCCCTCACAACACAAAGCTAACGTATTTGGTACACAGCCCTTCGTTTAAACACCCGAACAAGGTTATAACAAGGCCATAACAAGTGCACGTGGTCGCAGCAAGTCACAGGCGGACGTTGTAACCAACCGTTCGTAGTCGACCGATCAGATCGATCAGATCGATCCGATAGATCAGATGGATCACCCGGCGGCCCCGGCGGGCTCGACAGCCCCCAAAACACCGAGCAAGAGCGGGGCCGGGACAGAAGACATTGAAGACGTCATCAAGACTCTGAACAAATCATATGGTCTTGGTATAGACCTCATGAACATTGGTCATACACCACAACACCGAAGAGCGCTGGGCCTCAAAGACGAAGACATCGCACGATGGAATAATATCCGGGCCGGTGTCAAGTACCTTTTGAACCAAGACGAGATACAGCTCGACCTGGCGCTCATGGCGTTCAACCGGCAGTCCAAAGAAGCGAGCCAGCACTGGGTGCCCAAACCGCGCGGTGAAAGTGACACCGTGCCCAGCACCTTCAGGCCGCCTAAGGCAGAGACGGGCGAGCAGCAACGACAACTGCAGGAAATTCTGATTAGGGTATTTGACAGAGCTAGGAAAGAAGTCATTACCGCAAGCAATTCACGCCGCACAAAGACACCTGGCACAACATCTGCAGCTAAGGCCAAATCATCAGCCAAGGTTAGAGCAGAGGCTGAGTCTGGGTCTGGGTCTGGGTCTGACCAGGCAGGCGGTGTTGCCAAGCGGTTGTTCGATAGAGTCGACAACCACGAGGTGAAACGCCAAAAGGGTGTGGTGTCTTTAGGTCTGGGAGAGTCACGCCCAGCTCCGGGGCAGTTCGCAAGTACAGCGAACTTTCGCACCCACCAACTTGACAATGTGCCAACTCGGCAACGGCCCACCTTGCCGGCAGCACCGAGGGCACCTCCTCAACAACCTCAACAACCAACTCGGCACACTGTAGTTGACCACAATCACGGAAGGGGTGTAATTGCCACGACGGATGGTCGTGACGAGTCTGGTACGGACAGTGCGGCCGCTGGTCGTGAAAAGATGCCAAGGGGCGAGCTTACCATCGGGCAATTTTCTGCCAAGGGGGCGGTGGTTCGGCCGCCTAATATGGCAGGCGTGCAGCCTTCCCGGCTTGCCAAACCGGCAGGCCAGCCGGCCTTCTCGGTGCCGGCCTCTCTCCAGGACAGGCTGGAGAGCGTCTTTCCGGTGTTCCCTGGGTGGCTCCACCCAGCGCCGCTGGCCATCGCCTGGGAGGTAACCCGGATCTGCCTCCATTGTGGGGTGGATCTGGAGGACCCTTCCCTCCGGTACCAGCGGGAATGGGCCAAGTCCGACTTGGTCGGAATCTGGAGGAGCCTCCAGGAACTCGACGTCTTCCGAGGCAAGACGTTCCCGGAGCGCCCTTCGCCGGAGGCCTTCGCTGCCGCGCTGTCCGGCAACTTTGAGTGCCGCGGGAACACCGTGGCCATGACCGCAAGCCTGGATTTCAATCCAGCATCGTCCGGCCCTCTTCTACTGCTGGACATGAAGCCCCTCCGCCTCGACGAGGGATGCCGGCTGACCCGGCGATTCGGCGCCGACCGCTTCCTGGAGATAGTGATGCCATCTCCAACGGCAAGCGCTGTCCCCGACGCAATCAAGAAGATGGACGGCGCGGACGAACAGATCTTCCAGTGGATTTCGGGGCGCCGACACAACCTCGTCGGCCGAGAATGGCAGGTGTTCTTCTCCAAGGACGCCGGATACCGCAAGCCGGCCAAGGACGTCCGCCTCGGCCCGGACTCTAAGTCGACGTACAAGGAGCGCGTCCACCTCTTCGCGGAGAACGGTCCCAAGTTCAGGCGGGTCACCATCCGATCCAGGGCCGAAATTCCCGTCGACGCACCACAGCAATGGTCACAGATGAGGGCCGGCCATGTGCTAGACTGGTTGCTGCAGCTGGAGCAGAACGGCCAACAGCCGTACCTCAAGCTATTTTCGCGTATCCAGCTTGGCCTCAGCAAGACGTTCCCGGCGCTGACGTTGGAAATCGGCCAGGTGATCCACCACAGCGAGGATATCCTCTCTCCCATTGGCAAGGTCATGAACGACGGCATTGGCCGCATGTCGCGCACCGTGGCCAGGAAGATCCGCGACGCAATGGGGCTCATTGACATTCCGTCAGCGATCCAGGGCAGGTTGGGCTCCGCCAAGGGCATGTGGCTACTAGACGTGGCGGACATGGGCAACGAGGACTGGATCGAGACATACCCTTCACAGCGAAAGTGGATATGTGACGATTCCGAGGCCGCCCACCGCACACTCGAGGTACGCAGCATTGCGTTGGAGTTAGGTCCCGCGAGGCTCAACCTGCAGATCCTCCCCGTGCTGGAAGACCGTGCCTTGGACCCGATCCTGATGCGAGAAGCCATCGGCGGGCGGCTCACGGGAGACCTACAGCGGCAATTTGAGGTGCAGAAGACGGTCATGAACCACCCCGCGCAGCTCCGACAGTGGGTCAACGAGAGCTCCAATACCCGCGGCGACCGCGTTAAACACGGCCGGGTTCCTTTCCTCGCCGGCCTCCCCGACAACAAGGCCGAAGTGCAGAGTTTGCTGCTAAACAGCGGCTTCGACCCCCGGGCGCAAAAGTACCTCCAGGAACTGACCTGGGACCTCCAGAAGCAGAAGTGCGACACACTGCGGAGCAAGCTCAACGTTCGCATCGGGCGCTCGACCTATGCTTACATGGTGGTCGACTTTTGGGGCGTGCTGGAGGAAAATGAGGTCCACCTGGGCTTCTCCTCTCGGTTCCGCGACGACACGGGCAGCAGCGACTTCTCGGATACCATGGTGGCCAACTGCGACGTGCTTGTTGCCCGATCCCCCGCTCACTTTATCAGCGATGTCCAGAAAGTGCGCGCTGTGTTCAAGCCCGAGTTGCATGCGCTCAAGGATGTGATTGTCTTCTCGGCTAAGGGAAACGTCCCCCTGGCTGACAAGTTGTCGGGCGGTGATTACGACGGCGACATGGCTTGGGTGTGCTGGGATCCCGCGGTTGTCGACAATTTCATGAACGCCGATGTTCCAGAGGAACCAGATCTGTCCGAGTACCTGGGCAAGAACAAGGAGACCTTCCAGGACCTTGTTGATGCGCAGCCGACCAAAGTCCGCGCCGACAACCGCTACCAGGCCCACTGCGACGCGGCGCTCGACATGATCAAGCGCAGCATCCCGTTCCAGATGACGCCCAACTTCCTGGGCATCTGCACCAACTTCAAGGAGCGGGCCTGCTACTGGGCCAACAACGTGTCGGACTCCCGCGCCGTGCTCCTCAGCTCTCTTGTCGGCAAGCTGGTCGACCAGAGCAAGCAGGGCATCCTCTTCAACGGTGATGACTGGGACCGCCTCCGCCGCGACCACTTTGCCGGTCGCGTGCCTCGCGACGAGCCAGCCTATAAGGGCAATCAGTGGACGGTCCGGGGCCAAAAACCGCGGCACATCATCGACTACCTCAAGTTCACCGTCGCCAAGCCCGCGATTGACCACGAGCTGGATACCTTCCACAAGGCGCTGAGCCCGGCGGACGAGGCCCTGCGCGCCCACCACTGGGACCCGCAGCTGGCCGTGTACCACGACGCCTTCAAGGCGGCGGTTGAGAAATCCCCCTCGCTCAAGGAGTTGCTCGCCGCGTTGACCAACGCCATTGCGGCGGTAGAGAAAGAGTGGCGCAGGCTCGTTTCCAACCGCGAGAACCACATGCCCTACCCGGACAAGGTCAAGCTCGTCCACGCCCGATGGCAGGCCATCGACCTGGCCTCGCTGGCAACAACCACCCCGACCATCGCAGCTGCTGTGACTGGTGTGGCTCCTGCTGCAGTCCCTGCTCCCGCTGCCGCTACCACTGCCGCCACCGTCGCAGGCCCAACCCCGGCCATCAAGCTCGATGCTAAGCTCACGATGCTTCTTGGCCAGGGGTTCCTCGACGAGCACGGCGGCTGCGCGGCCTCTGCCACAGGGTTCTGGTCGCTCCTCAAGGCCAGCACGGCCTTCAAGGCCTACTACCGAAGCAACCCGCGTTTCGTGTGGCAGATGGCCGGCGCCCAGCTGGCGTTTATGAAGGCCCAGTTTTGCGCGGGCGGGAACCCTCCGCCGGTGGATTCCAGGACAGGCGCGGGCAACGCCGCGGGGACTGGCACGGCCGATGCCATGGCGTTGTTGGTGACGCCGGGGATGTATGCAGGCTTGGTGCCCGATGGCAAGTTCACCAAGCAGTATATGGCTCGGCTGGAGGGGGCTGAGGATGGGGAGGACACTGGGGAGGACTCGGGGGCGCAGGAGCGGGCCGGGCAGTGGGATCGCGGGGAGGACTTTGAGTAAGGGGGGCAAGGGGGTTTTTGTTCGCGGGGGGTTCTGGCCTTGGGCATTGCATGCGACGCGTTCTTTGCGATGGACCGATGGTTTTTTTTTTTTTCCAATTATTTATTTGCTTTTCATTGCGTTTCATGTGTTTTCTTGCGTTTCCTAGCGTTTTTTCAGTGATGCGGTGGATTGCTCAATGATACCAGGTGGTTCGCTGTTTTCTGCGTTGCGTTTGCATTTAATATTTGCATTTGCATTTCCACAATCCCGATTTATTTAACATGGTATTAATACCACAAGCATGCCCCGAGGTTCATTATAAGCAAGCGTCGTTTTTAGACAATCCAACAAAATACAACACTGAGTGATAGTGATACTATTCCCATCAAACCCCTAATATCTAGTGTGGTTTCATCTTAAGTTAAGTGTTCCCCCTAAAAATGATCAGACTGGTGCTGAATATCCCCTCAAGTGACAATGGACAACGCTGAGACGTCCGACGGGTTAGCTCCACTTCCCGGCCCGGTTCCCCACTCTCAACTGCCGGGTGAGGAAGAGAAGTTCGGGGGACTTTTCACCAACCTATTGCCTGTCATTGGCATGTCCCTGCCAAAATTACCGACTTTTTATCACCCCGACCAACAACCATAATAATATAATCCGATCTTGGCATCTCAACATTCCAGTCAGTTCTCCAAATCAGTTCTCCAAGTCAAATACCACAATTGGAAGCCAAGACGTTGTGCTGAAGTCACTGTCCTATCCGGGTCCGGTTATTTGGACCCTGCCAAATATGGCCACCAAAAAATTGACAAACCGGTGGAACTAGGGATGACAAAAGTTCCAGACTTCAGGATCATGCATATACCCTTGCTGGTCTGGCCGTCCCCGGAGGATAAGGTTAATAAGTTCGTCTCAAATAAAGGAAAGACTATAAAAAGGGTACGTTGAGCTTGTTCTAGACCAACTGCATGATGGGATGCCATTCAGTAAATACTGATATCAGCGTTTACCTTAATGGTTGTTGTTATCTACTCAGGGCTTCCTCCTCGGAACCAATCGGCAGCACTCCGACCGCACTGCCGCACTTGGTCGGGGTAAAGTGCATCCCCTCTTGTGCCCAGCGATCCGGCGACGGCAGCCGGGCTTGGCAGACAAATACGGCCAGTGGTAAATCCTACTGTTACTCAACCTGGTCAACGTTCGACGAGCGGTCCGCGGGGTATTGTCCAGTTGCCGAGCTGGAGTTGCATTCGCCAAGAGAACGACCCTGCATGAGATCATGCATTTGGTCTTGTACTGGGGGACACAAAGAGGATGCGGTCCCCGATTCACCGTTATCCATTCGACTGTCTTCTTGTCGGTAAGCCGGTGAGGCACCTTCAAGACCAACACCGCACTGCACTCAGTCACGATGAAGCTCTTCAGTCCCACGCGCAGAAGCGCAGCTAGCGCACTCCTTTCTCTCACCCTCTTCAACACAATCTCCGCCCAAACCATCCCGGCCAATGGCACCGTGTACGATTACATCGTCGTCGGCAGCGGCCCCGGAGGCGGTATCGTGGCCTCCAACCTCGGTAAGGCCGGCTACTCGGTACTCCTGCTCGAAGCCGGCGATGAGTCGCCGGGAAGCGGCTTCGGCAAGTACACTCCGACGGTGACCTGGGACTTTTACGTCAAGCACTATCCGGAGGGCGACCCACGCGATAACCAGTTCAGTCATCTGACGTGGTTGACGCCCGAGGGCCGGTACTGGGTGGGCAACACGGGTGCGCCGGAGGGGTCGGAGTTGTTGGGGATTTATTATCCGCGGGGTGCGACGCTGGGCGGGTCGTCGATGATCAATGCCATGTCTACGTGGTTACCGAGTGATAGTGACTGGAACTATCACGCGGAGGTCACGGGGGATGACAGTTGGAGGTGAGTTTTGTCTTACCCCTTTGCATATCTGATCCGACCATAAATAGCAGGACTAACGTGTAGCGCAGAGCCGAGAACATGCACAAGATCTTCACCAAGATCGAAAAGAACAACTACATGCCGGCCGACACCCCCAACCACGGCTTCAACGGCTACTTCCAAACCCAAATGGACGTGCGCCAACAAGGGACCCCGCAGGAAGGCAACGCCATCATGGCAGCCTACGCAGCTGCCTGGAACCTCACGCTGCCCATGTCCGACCTCCTGATCCGCGACCCCAACGAGATCGGCCCCGACCGCGACGCCACCAATAGCATCTACGGCATCGTCCACCACGAGTACGCCAACGGCGACCGCTACAGTTCGCGCAACTATGTCCAGGACTCCGTGGCGGCCGGCGCCAACTTGACCGTCTCGCTCACCTCCCTAGCCACGCGCGTGTTATTTGACACTTCATCAGCGTGTCAACCGGCCAACGACACCGCGGGTGCTCCCCTCCCACGGGCCACAGGTGTAGAATTCCTCTTTGGAAAATCCCTATACCAAGCCGACACCCGCCGCGATCCCAACAACCCCGGCACCCCTGTTACCGCCCTCGCCAGACGTGAAGTCATCATCTCCGGCGGCACCTTCAACTCCCCGCAAATCCTCCTCCTCAGCGGCGTGGGCAACGCGACAGAGCTCACGGCCCTCGATATCCCCGTTATCGCTGACTTGCCGGGCGTCGGCCGCCACCTGATGGACAACCAGGAGATGCCTATCGTGGGCACAGGCAGTGGCGGGTCGGGGACCGCGGGCATAGCGATGTATGAAACCCCGCATTCCCCGCGTGAGGGGGAACGGGATATGTTTCTGATGGGGGCGCAGGGGTTTTTGTTTAGGGGGTTCTGGCCGGATGATCCGGTGCATGTGCCTGAGGAGACGGCGGCGCAGCCGTATGGGGTGAGTATAGTGAAAGGGGCGAGCATGAATGGTGGCGGGTGGGTGAAGTTGCGGAGTGCGGACCCGACGGAACGGCCGGAGATTAATTTTAACCATTTTGCGGAGGGCGCCGAGTATGATTTGGAGGCGATGAAGGATACGGTTGCGTGGATTCGGACGGTGTATCAGGGCGTGGGGATTACGCCGTTGGAACCGCCGTGTGGGTTGGACGAGGCCGGGGGAGAAGCGATACCCGATGAGAATGGGTCGTGTGGTGAGGCGGATGCGGCGTGGATCCAGAAGCAGACGTTTGGGCATCACCCGACCTCTACGAACAAGATTGGGGCGGATGATGATCCGATGGCGGTGTTGGATGGCAAGTTTCGGGTTCGCGGGGTGAGTGGACTGCGGGTTGTCGATGCCAGTGCATTTGCGCGGATTCCGGGGATTTTCCCGGCCGTGTCGACGTTTATGATCTCGCAGAAGGCGAGCGACGATATGTTGGCTGAGCTGGAGGCTGGGACGGCGCTGCAGGAGTGTCAATTGGTTTAACAGTAGGTTGTAACTGGGAGATTACCTAGGTACGGTAAGTAATACAACAAAATAGGGGCTAGGGGCTCAGGGGCTCGTCCAGATAAGCACCTTCTTTCAGCACAGTCAACCACATTCCCTCCTCCAAAATTATCCGACAACACATTGATTATGGCACAAATAGGCCAGAGGAATTAAATTCGAAAATATCCCCCACGCTAGCATCGCTCAACCACTTAGCACTTCTCTTCGTCCTTGGGCGTTCCGTCTTTGGGCGTTCCATCAATCGCTCGGACTTCAACCCCACGGTCTCCGTTACTAAACAGACGGTAAAGTACCTTCCAAGCCAGAATTACCACAGCTCCAGCAATGGTACAACCTGCAGCGATGAGCAGACCGCGTGTGTAGCGAGGTGCATCTGTATTCGAGTCAGCTTCACTCCTAATCCACGGGCCATACTGGTTTGAGAACCGCAGAACGTACCTTCATCGCGGAATAGCTGGTTTCCAGGAAACCCAGCCAGCTGAATGGAGATAACATATGCCGCCAGAGCAATAGGCCGCTTGTAGTCCTCCATCTTGGATGCTAGCCATGCAGCGTTGATAGCCTGGGCGCTGCCCATACCCATCTGGGTCATCACGACGCCGCCTGATCAACAAGTTAGCTTCACGTTCAGCAATAGTGTGAGTACCTAAAACCGTAAGAAAAGGCCTTACCGTAGAGCACCCATTTCGAAGAGCCATCAGGTGCAAGGGCAAGCCACAGCAGCCCTGCAGCGCCCCAGAGAAATCCAACCGTGATATGCAAACCGCGCTCCTGGAACCGGTCGCTGCTGTACGCGAGAAGGATGGATAGGATAAGCGCACCCACGCTACCAACCGAGTTCATACCGTTGGCTTGCAGGCCGGTGAATCCGAGGGACTTGATCATCGATGGGGCGTAGGTGTTTACCGGTTGGATCATGACCCTATTACTCTAGCATTAGAAAACGATCTTGAGGACGGAAGCGGATGACGAGGACCCGAGAGCGAGATCATACATGGTCAAGAACGCGGAAAGGATATGCCCGTAGAGCTTCCAGTCGCTAAAGGTGTCGATGATGTGAGACGGGAGGACAGGCTTTCCGTAGCGGAGAGCCTTGCTCGGGTCGTTGCGGAGGACACGCGTGACAATGATGGTGCCTTGGCGATCGCTGAAGAGCTTGACGGGGAAACCGAAAAAGACCTTGGGCGACGCAGCGTTATGTGGCAGATAGAGGTAGGCGACAACGCCCAAGAAGCAGGTCAGGATGCCCTCTGTGCAAAGTGTTAGCTATTGCCATTCCCTTATTTCGTAGCAGTCAACCCTCAGGCTTGAACTCACCCACGAGAAACAGCCACCGCCACCCAGCAAGTCCATGTCTACCCCCCAAAGACAACAACCCAACCGCCATCGGCCCCGACAGCGCGCCAGCGACAGAATTTGACGCCCAGAAAACGGCATATCGCAGCCCCAACTCCTGGTTCGTGTAGAACTTGGAGATGTACAACGCCATGCCGGGAATGTACCCGCCCTCAAGCGCTCCCAAAAAGAAGCGGCACGCGTACAAGCCAGACGGGTTATGAACGAAGACCTGGCACCACGTCACAATCCCCCACAAGCACATCGTCACGGGCAGAAAACGCTCCTGGCCGACAGCCTTGGAGATCATGTTAAACGGGATTTCCGTGAGGATGAAGCCGACGATGAAGAGCGTCTGCGCGAGATTGATGTGGTAGTTGTCGACGTGCGCATCCTTGCGGAGCGTGTCGGTCAGCGCGTTGGAGACATTCGTGCGGTCGAACTGGAGGAAGACGAAGAAGAGCACGATGAAGGGCATGATCAGCGTGTCGACGCGCCGTTTGGCCGCGCGCTCTTCGGTGTCTGTCCATGTCTCATTTGGCGAGTAACCCGGAATCTCGAAAGCGGCTTCCGTTGCTGCGACAGACCCATCTTCTTTCTCCGTGGTGGTGTGCGTGGACGAGGCCACTGGGGCTTTGATGTTATTGTTGGCCGCCATCTGGCTGGTCGGCTGCCAATTCGCAAGGGTAACGCGGTTGTCAGTCGCTCAGTCGCAAGGAAAGTCGGGGGAAGTGGGGGAGATGGCTGCAAAGGTTGGGGTGACGGTGATCCTTGCGAAGAACCACGTCCGTGGGACGTTTATAAGAAACCAATGCCATGATGTCGCCTGGTTGTCGATATCTTTGGCGATAACAACATCCAACCTAGAATTGCGTGCTTTCGCAATCCAGTATCAAGACGCGGGATGCACTTCATCGATGTCGTAGAGATCCTAACAAGGAGATTTGGCCAACTTGCGTGGAGTGTGGGACTTGGTTTGCTGGGGTTATCGTACCCAGCGGCTTGCCGTCGGCATGCCGGTGGGAAGCCGTTGGCACACCCCGGGTACGCCCCGGGCACAACCCGGTGGGAAGCCGTACATCCCGCGGCCGGCGACCGGCGAGACCCACGACCACGACAGGAAAGGGAAAGGATCACGAGATAATTCACGATGACGAACGTTAAAAGGGTATCTGCGTCAGCAGCTTTATCGTCTTGGATAACACAGTGTCTACTCATCAGCTCTTGCCACTCACGCAATCAATTAAGCGAGCCGGTTTTGCACTGAGCTTGCACTGAGTTTACATACACTACTTCAATTCACCAAGATTCTATCAGTCTATCTGGCTTCATCAAGATCCTGAAAATGGAACAAAACACTCTCAAACGCCGTGGTGTTGGTCTCATTGGCGTCGACAAGTCCCGCTCCTTCGGCGGCTACACCCTCTTCTGCCCCCTGACCTCCGACGTTGCACACCTCATCGACATCGACGGGAACGAGGTTCACCAGTGGAAGCTCCCGGGCCGGATCGGGCGCCATGCGCGGATCCTCCCGAACGGAAACCTCGCCGTCAACACCATCGACGCAAACCGCAAAGACATCTTCCCCTTCTTCAACAAGTATGGCGGCGGCATCATGAGCGAGCTCGACCCAGACGGAAATGTGGTGCGGCAGTTCCAGGACGAGTTCGGCCATCACGACCAGTACCACTTCGGCGATGGCCGGCTCTTGTACGCCAGCCTCGAGGCCCTGTCCAAGGAGGACTCTGCCAAGGTCGTGGGCGGCGTGCCCGGGTCCGAAATCGACGGCATTACCTACGCCGACACCATCAAGGAAGTAGACGCCAACGGGAAACTAGTCTGGGAATGGAAAGTCTCGGAGCGGCTGCCGCGGGACGAGTACCCGCTCCAAGCGCACTACACACGCGAGCATTACCCCCTCATCAACGCCGTCTTCCCCCTCAAAGACGGCAACATCCTGGCGTCCATGCGCTCCGTCTCCGCGGTGGTCATCATCTCCAAGGCTACCGGTGACATCATCTGGAGCCTCAAGTCGGACGTGCTCGCTCAGCAGCACTGCGCCAACGAGCTCCCCAACGGGAACATCCTCATCTTCGACAACGGCGCCTTCCGTGCCGGTGAGTCCATCATGTACAGCCGCGCCATTGAGGTGGACCGGAAGACGAAGGAGATCGTGTGGGAGTACCGGGACAAGTCGCAGATGATTGCTTTTTACACGCCGTTCATGGGTAGCGCGCAGCGGTTGGAAAACGGGAACACGTTGCTCTGCGAGAGTGGATTTGGGAGGCTGTTTGAGGTCACCAAGGAAGGGTATGTTTGCTGGGAGTATGTCAACCCGCACTTCCAGGCGTATGAGGATAAGCGGACAGCTAGGTTGTTTCCAGGTGAGTCGAACGCGTTGTTCCGGGCGTACCGGTATTCGGCCGAGGAGATCCCTTGGTTAAAGGGAAAGCTGTCCGAGAGCAGTTGAGTAGCGGCCTAAATTAGTATTCATGTAATTAAATATCTGCCGCGTTCTTTTTTCTCTCAATGATCCGCGATTGCAATGTCACCAACATTCTCCAGACCGCGTTTCGCAGCAACTGAGAACCGAACCCTGAGGATCCATTGCAGACGCACGGGGATTGCCGTCTGTCGTCGTCGCCGTGTGTACTTCGGTTTGTACCAAGTACTAAGCAGGCTAGGTACGAAGTAGTCTTGACTGTATAGAGTGCCTTAGTCGTTAGTCAAAGTTAGGTACCGTACGGATACTGCGATGGTCTGGGAACGTGAAGAACGGGATTGCCGCGAAAATTACTTGGTTGGAGAAGCGAAGCTGCTGAGTCATCACTTCCTGGGTGCGCAACCCTCCAATTAACGTTACGGATGCGTACGATAACAGTTATCTTATGTGACGACATGCACGCCGATAAGCACGCGATAGGTCTTCTCATGTCACCCCAAGTCCTGCACCCGTTGTCGCTCATCTGGGCCCTTCCATTAATACCCACACGGTTCACTCCACGCAGTTCCGAACTAGTAAATTCACTTTGTCAGGTCCAACATGAAGCATGCCTCCGCTTCGGACGGACCGTGCATCCAAGGCGTGCACCACCTGTCGGCGGCAGAAGACGCGATGCTACCGATCGGAAAGTGGGCCCGGCACATGTCTTCGTTGCCAGACCCTCAAGCAGCCGTGTTCTCTTGAGCTGCAGGATGAAGATGCCGTGACCATTCAGGGGCCGGCCTTCGGCCACGATACGGCCCACGATCCGGCCATCTACCAAAGGTAACTACATTTTTCTTCCGCCTTCTGAATCTAGTAATTGAATTAAGCGATTGGTTACCCGAATATGGTGCTGACCACGGGGCCGTGCCCAGGCTGGACCGGTTGGAGCTTGCTCTAGGCAAGCTAGTAGAGCGGATTGATACACGCCTCGACATTGTGGCGCCCATATCCAAACCCATTTTAATGGATGGCTCGCTATCATCTTTATCAAGAGCTGCAGATGAGGAAAGGTCCTCGGAGGAGCCCGACGAACCACCTGTCATGGTAATCCGTGACGCTGCCACCGAGATCGGCATTCACTCACCAAACGACACATATGCTTCGCCGGCGAATCAGTCTCACATTCTCTCCAAGGGGTTCCTCTCGTACGAGGAAGCATGCCAGCTTCTATCCATGTAAGTGGCGTGGCTCGCAATCCCAGATTGTCGGATTCGCACTTATTAAACCAATCACAGCTTTCAACAGCACTATGGACGCTGGGTTAAGTTCGACGAGTCGATGCCAATACATGACCTGCTTTCTCTCACGGCCAGGTCCCCGTTGTTATTATGCAGTGCCTGCCTAATTGCTGTCCGTCATACGACGGATGACTTGGCAGCCCGGCTTGCCCCGCCCCTTTTCGATGAAGCTCAGACACTTGTCTCCAGGTCGTTGTTAACCACCAATAATTCCACAAGTTTTTTCGAATCGGTTTTAGTTCTCAGCTTATGGTCAACTACAGTGGGACAAGTCCCGCTTAGTATCGATGGCTGGCTTCTCACCAGTTATGCCATACAACAAGCCCTGGCGAATCCTAATTTCGCATTCCTCACGGAACAAACCTCGATGCCAGTTGGCAGGGATGTTCTGGATACGTGGTGTGTTTGGAACCATCTCTGTCTTGCACACCTACAGTTAGTCCATCCATTCACTTTACTATTCACACAAGAGTTGATACTAATTGACTTGGCTAGATACTGTATCGGAACACGACGGAAGGCGGTGCTCCACCAAAATGATATTGAGGCCTGCAAGCGTCTCATTGACCGAGTAGACCAACATCGCTTGTCCAACTTCGAGACGCGTATGGTGGCTGAGGTCAAATTGTACTGGATCATTTATAACCATTCCACTGATTCTCCCATTGATGTTGGGGCCGCCGACGTAGCGCTACGGTCGTGGCGTACGGAATGGGAGTTCTTATTTAGTAAGATCCTTTCCTCTTATACCAGTCGATGAAACCCGCGGTACTTATCAGCTCCTTAGAACAACCGCGATCGCAATTTTTACAAATGGGTTTCGACTTCGCCCAATTACTCACCTTGAGGCGAGCGGTCAAAGCCAATCACAGCCGGATGGGTAACTCCCGGCTCGCAAAGCTCATCCAACTCACCACGTCCATCATCAATCTCGCGATGGAAACGGCCGATGAGCGCACACAGCACCTCACCGATCACATATACCACATCGTCATCTTTTCCGCCATCACGCTCTGTCAGCTTCTCCGCAAATACGAAGACCAACTTCAACACACTCAGGACGTTCCCGCGTTGGACTCGCTAGTGACCAGGCTGGTCGTGTGGTTGCGGTCAATCGGGCTGCGTTGCCACGTCGCCCGTATGCTCGGCGACCTGCTCTCCGCCCAGCATAGGAGGCTGCGGCCGGATGGCAGTACTCCGTCCGGGAACTCGGTGTTGGTGGGTGTGCCGACGACGAATGCCATGTTCCCGCACATTGTTACCACCGAGATGTTGAACGGGGTTGATACCAATTTGTTGCTCGATTTGTGGCCTCCGTGGGATTGAGTTTTGGGATAACATCCCGACTGCCATGGGCGCATTAAAGGATGGTTTTTGCGTGGCAGGAGGAACTAGAGGATCAGACTGACAGGTCAGAAACAGCCACGATGAATAATGGGAAAAGGGAGAATGATGGAGAAATTTTACTGGCATGGCGTTAGCGGAGCAATTATACCCACCCCAATTGAATATCACCGGTTGTCGATGGATTTCAATCTCAGGTCCAAGACTCGATGTGCAAAGGAAAGCCAAACCAGGAACGCTACCTCTAAGGGGCGAATCAAGCGCTGAGTTTTCGAGTCGACGTGCACAACGAATTTCACCAAAAAGTTTCAAGCGGAGTCAAAGTAGCCCCTTCTGAGCAGTCGCGGGAACTTCAAGGGCCTATCATGGCTTTGTTCTCCTTGGTTGGCTTTGTTGCGTTGGGGGAGCTGAAAGACGTTCACTCGCTCACTCACCTGTGCCGTCCGTCATGACGACTGAACCGGACGGCCCGTTTTCAACAAGGCCGTGTGGTGTAGTGGTAGCATACTTGCTTTGGGTTCCCAAACTTGCAAGTGGTCCCAGGTTCAAGCCCTGGCTCGGCCCCGTTTTTTATTCTCACCTTGTTGTTGTCAACACGTGTGCAGTCAAGAGAACAAAACTAGACTGTTCTTTGTCACATATTCTATGAAATGTTTCCGGGACACAGTCGTGTTTTGTTGAACTTTTTGCTGCGCTCTAATCAACTAGTTACCGAACATCTCCCCTAAGCATCCAGGATGGCCTTGGCTGCCTGGGTGATGGCCCCCAGTGCAGCCAAATACAGCTGCGGCCCAACGCTGACTCGCGCGGCCCCCAGTCTCGCAATGTCGGCGCTAGTCAACGCCTTCTTCTGCACCGACGTCTCCTTGCGCGCCTGAATATTGACCCGCCCCCCAAACGCATCCACCAGCTTCTTCACATCTTCCTCCGGCGTCTCCCTCGACCCGCCCCAAAACACAAACACCGTCGTCGCGCCCGCCTCCAGGTACTTCTTCCCGCGCCGAATCGACTCCTCCAAATCCTGATGCGCCGGCCAGCTATCAGCGCGCGCATTCACCACAAAATCCGGCACGCCCACCTCCGCGGCGACCTTGACCGCGCGGCGCACCCGGTCCACCGCCTCCTCCTCCCCAATCACCTTGAACGTCGCCCGGTCCGAGTCCTCCAAGTTCACCCCGACCGCCCCCAACTCCGTAATCACCCGCCGAATGACCTCCTCCAGCCGGTCGCCGTAGCCGTCCTGGATGTCCACCGTCAGCGGCAGGCCCAGTTCGTGCGCGACGGCCGCGATGGGCGCGAGCTGTGCGAGGTTTTGTTCCAGGGTTAGCTGGCCGTCGTCGACGCCGACGGTTTGGGCTACGGCCCAGCTGGCGGAGGCGAGAGCGCGGACGTTGGGGAGCGTGCCGACGATGCGGGCCGAGATGGGGTCATAGACGTTGGCTAGGAGGAGGGGTTTGCCGGGAACGTGGAGGGCTTTGAAGTCTGTGGCTCGGGCGGCCAGGGTGGTGATGGATGGGGTCGCCATTGTGTTTGTGGGTTGTGGGGTGATAGTGTGGGGTTCTGAGCTGCGAGGGTCTTGAACACAGTAAGTTGAAGAAGAGGTAAGACTGTGAGTATCCGTAATGTGATGATTTCTTCAACTCGACCCCTGAGCCCTCGACAGATGAATCTTTATACGAAACGATCGCCAGGAGTTAAGTTTCGACCGGCTCGTGCTCGGCTCCTCGGAGTAGCCGACGTCTTCCGCGCTTCTCCGCTGCCTGCTGACGGAGCAATGTGCGCTCTTGGCGTGACGCACATGTTGCGCAAAGGGCGGACGCCATGTCGTTCGCCTGCAAGGTGATGTTGACTAATAGGTAACTTGCCTACACAAATGTAAACTTTTGGGCGATCGTTGTTACACAACAGACCCTTCCTTAATGGGAAAACGAGCCTAGGGTTTACTGGAATAGAGTTTTTCCAAAGGGCCTGATTATCTGTTTTGTGATCGAGCCGGCCTCGATGTAAGATCGGGATGATGAACAAGTCCCCTTACAATGTAGGGGCATAATCGTCAATTAAATTAGATGGAATCTAGACGATCAAAGAGACAACAGAGGGCAGAATGTTTTGCCATACGGGTATATTTCCTATTTAATGCAACATCCAACATTGTAATAACGGTAAATGGGCCCAAAAATAGATAAAATTTGCTCGTGACTTCATAATAAGATAAAGAAAAAAGATGTCTAAACAGCTGACAGAAAAAAGTGAAACACACAAAAGAAGGTAACAAACTGCAGCGCTCGCTCCCAAAATGACCAAAATAATAGCACAGACGGGGTATCATCAACAACCATCCTCCCTCCGCAAGCGAGCTCAAATGGCCTCAGCCACGAGCACACGACTTGCTTCCACCATAACTCCCCTTGAAAAAACGACGCCATCCACTGGTGTGCCAGACCACAAGAAGAGGGCCAGTCCGATCGCAGCGCGCAGCTGCATAGGCGGCCCAGACCCAAGGGCAGTCGGGGGTCTGTTATAAAAGGCGGACCTGCTACGAGCCGTCAGGGCCCAGCACCACCCAGGGATCGACGTCGCTTTCCGCCTCCGTCCCTGCATCCGTCATCATTACATCCTCCGCCATGTCGTAGTCTGATAAAGAAATCCTCCCAGAAGAAAGTGAAACCAAATCAAGGGAATTGTCCTCCGGTGACGCGGGGATGGTGCGTGTCTCGTGGTAGTCGTCATCCTCCAGCTCGTAGATAACCGTCACCAGCCGGTCGTCGTGTTGCGTGGTCGTCCATGGCTGGGACTGAGACTGAACCGGCATGGATATCGTTTGGGAGAAGGAAGAACCCGATAGCAACCACCCCGCGACCCTCTCATCTTCTCCAAACGCTGAGACCGCCAAATCCACCGCTGATAGCCCAGAGGGCTCATGATACCAATCATCCCCCTCCCTTCCACCCCATTCATCTCTCTCCTCCTCTTCTTTCTGCTCCTCCGCTTTCACGCGATCCTCTGCCACCTTCCGCGCACCGCCCCTACGCCGCGGTCGTTGGGGCCGCACCCGCAAGGAGTACGTCGGTTCCGCATGATCAATCTGCGCCAGGGAGAACCCTGCGCCGCGCTCATGGACGTTGTCGTAAAGCAAGCCGAGGCGGTACAGCTCGGCGATGTCTTCATCATTGTCGTTGCCGTTATGGTTGTTGTTGTTGTTGTTGTTATCGTCATCGTAGTAGTAGTGAGGAATAACGCGTGGGGTAGCCCAGACTTGTGAAGGCTTCTTGGCTGTCTTTTCGTCGCGAAAGGCATCTTGACGTTCAAGTGACGGCGGACGTCGTTTCTCTCCTTCCCCGTCTTGACCACCACCACCACCACCACTGCGCCTTCGACTTCGCCTCGACTGCGTTGATGACTGACTTGACTGGCTCGACTGACTTGACGGGGATATCTCATCTTCACCAGACCCTTGAGGAGCGAAGCACCGTACCGACCCTAGATCTTCACCTGGCAGCGCAAGTGTCGAGCGCGCAAGGACACACCCCTCGTCCGCGTCTGCAGACCATGGACTGCGTCGCTTGGTGTAATGCGGCTCAGAGGAAGAACTTGGGGTTGAGACATGATTTGCGTCGTGGGGGGATGGATCCAACTCAGGGGTAGCGAGTTGAGCACGCCGCCGGAGCTTATCGTGATGCTTGTTGTTGCTGTTGGGTTTGAAATTGGACCTAGACCTACTGCACCGGTCGAGCGTGGTGCGGTAGCTGTCTGGGTCTAACCCGCAGGCGTCACCAAGGCATCCGCGGCGTGGATGGGAGATGCGGAGAGAATGGGTGTGGCGAGACCCGGAAATTGGTTGCCCGGAGGCCATGATGCTGAGGCCGAAACCCGAGCCGGAATCGGTGCCGGACTCGGAGATGTCGTTGGACCCACCCGGACCCGGAGGCCCGGGTATGGGTATGGGAAGACTTGCGTTTCGTAAGGGTAGGCCCATGATGGGGTTTTAATATGGATGGGCTTTTCAAAAAGTAGTTGTTTAGTTGTTCTTAGTTTTTTGTTTTGTTTTCTGCGTTCTTCGCTCCTTTTCCAACTGTCAATTTGCTCGGATTCGACAAGGGCGCGTCGGATGTGGTATGCCTAGCAGGTGCGCTTGGACGTTGAGGACACGCCGGTGATGCGAGAAAAAGTACAAAACTGGACTGACCGAAACGAGGGGAAGTGGCTCGAACGAGGACGAAGACATCAATGTCTTTTTGAACAGGGGCGGATCATGACCACCAAGGCCGCTTATTGGGCCCTTGTTCATGACGGCGTCAGAGTCATGGTGAAGTTTGGGGCGACCCGGTTCATTGGGCCTGGCGGTCCTGGCCCTGTTGGGGGCGAGTTGGCGGGTGGGAAAGCGCCGGGATTGGTGGGGCTCCAGCCCTGTGACTCACAGCCCTACCCGTCTGGGGCCGCCAGTGTGGCAGCGCTAGGCACTTCAGGCAGGGTAGCCATTAGCGTCACAGCAGTCCTTCCCCCCTGTCACCACTCAAGGCAGACAGACTGACAGACTGCTCATGTGCTCCTGAATTTCAAGCCCCCACCATTTCGGCATCATCGACATCCCGCCGTGTCCCTTCTTGATGAGTTCGGATAGAAGTCGGAACGGAAACAAGAGATGCGGGTCGACTAGTCGGTCTATGTGGACAATAAGGTGCGTTTGATTATTGATATCACAATGGGAAGATGACTCGATGAGTTTTCGGAATTTCTAGATTGGAGGAGTAAGGTAATATCACATGTGCTAATGCCACATCCGTCGATAAGTTGCTCTGTACAAAGGAACAGCACCTCTCAGGCTGTCCCGCAATTAGTCCTCGTCATCAGAAAAGCTCTCTCGGGGATCCCAGCCCGCGCAGCCGGGGCAGCCCCCCGCCCAATACATGTGGACCAGGGCGCCCGAGGCCCTCAACCGCGGACCGTCCCACATAACAAACCCCCAGCGACGGAATGCCCGATGCACATACGGGCCAAAGAAATTGCTCGCTTCGCTGTACCAAAAGGTTACCCAGGCGAGTGGGGGTTGGTCCGGCGTGTATTTGACGAAGGGTGTCTTCTCTTTCCTTTTTTCCGGGCCATCATACTGCTCCGAGTACCACTGCTCCCGTCGATCGGCTTGGGGTAAATAATGGACTGCCTCGTCCATCCAGTCGGAATAGGAGTTGACGTCATGCGACTCAAGAGATAAGATACTCTCTCGTACGAGTTCGACGAGTCCGTCATGGTCCTCCATTTTTTGGAAGGCGAGGGCTAAAACGGGAAGACCATGGCGCAACATAGCCTCGAGAGACGTTTGGTTGATATCTGGTTGTAAGGTCAATAAATAATATGAAATTCCACTGGATCCACGGCAATGGACTTACCGTATCCTGGGGGGCCCGAAAACAACAACAAGTTCTCTCGCACGGACTCGAGGTCCACGTCTTTGTATATGGGATTCCGCTCTTCGTTCAAATCCCAGGCAACGCGGTAAAAAATACCACCGTACGTGTCCTTACCGAACTCGTGAATACAGAGTATCTCCTCGATCTGGTAGGCTGGGAACAGACTAAGAACGCGGAGACGCTGCAGCGGCACTTCAATGCACTCTCGCGAGCTACGCCCTTCTCCCCGCGAGCCACAAAGATTGCAAAAGATTTGGAAGCGGTATAGCCCCCTTTGAATGCGCACCTTCTCCGTCCAGCTAAGTGGATTGTCTTCCGGGGCCGAGGACAAGGCGGCCAGGGCCCAGATTGAGTACCGCTCCGTCAGAGGCTCGACGATAGCATGATGGAAACGGACCAGCTGGACCAGGTCCTCTAAACCCAGCGGCTCAGCCAGCTTAGACTGCCTGATCGTTGTCACGTTCCGTTTATTCTCGAAGTCGTGGACGAAGTCCCACAGCATTGGCTCGTTGCGTGTGAGCTGAAACTCGTCAGTTCCAGAGCGGTAGGCAGCGTAGGCGTCAAGAAAAATGCCCTGGAGGTACTGTTCGACAAACGCCCTGAGGATGTGCAGTCGGTCCTGCGCGTAGACGCTGTGCAGCCGGGGGGACGCGTGAACAAGGGCGCGCAGCGTATCAAATGTCGGAGCGTGCGATAGAATAAGGCGCTGGATTTCGAAGGGCAGACTCTCCAACGGTCCGGTAACCGCGGGGGACTGAGTCGGAGCGCATTTGGATGTGTCCGTTATGTCCATTGACGCCCTAGTTGTGTTGTAATTGTTCGTCGATTCGACAACTGACACCGCATTGCCAGTCCGTTCCTTGGGCCTGGACAGCAACCGAACGACGGATGACTGCGCCAGGCGCCCTTTCAGGCGTGATGCTGAAAACTTGAAGGGAGACGGCATTGAATCGGGCGAATGTGGTCGATACGTTGCAGTTACGAGGCGAGGGAGGTACGAAGGTAATGAAAGTTTGGTGGGAGGAATAACCAACAATCAATTCCGCCGGGTGACTCAAACCACAGGCAACTCGCAACCAACCCATGATCGCTCGCAAGGTACACCGTACCCGACGAACAGGACAACATGTGTGATTAACACAGTGGAACTCAAATTCTCCTCATACCGACAGCGGGTAGCAATGGCATCGTTAGAATCATCGTCAATCAAATATCAGTCTTGATTATTACTTGTTCTCGATGCTATTAAGTCGTGGTTCAAAAATAAGCTGGCAACTCGATATCGTGGCATCCACGTAACCCTAACCCTGAGCAGTCCAACTTGGCCAGGATGCCCACTTCTTTTCTCCAAAAGTGAAAGAAGACAAGGGAGAATAAATCAAGCCACCGGTAGTTAAGACAAGATTTTAAACAACAATACTATGAATACATGGATATTAGGCTCCTACACAGCTATTCAAATTATTATCGTCAAAATCCGTTAAGATTTGATCGAACCTTAGCGGATTACGAAGCGGATTCAAGCTTTTGGTCCGCCGCTTGTTTGGGCCACGGTGCGCATCTCGATTAACCGAGTCCTTGGCGAACTCAAAATCGAGGCCGACAAGTTGGAAGCGCGCGGCAAATCTCGGCAAATTCATCTCGACGGACTTCTACAAGACACGTTATGTGTCTGTCATTCTCTGTCAGTGCTGAATAACCCAGTGCCAAACATCGGAAAAATCACGTGCTCTGCACTCGTCGCTTGTGTGGGCGTGACGAATCGTTGTGGCCTTGCTTGCAATTCTCAAGGTGGGTTGGAAAGCAGCTTACAAATGCCGGGGTGAACATGCTAGCGCTAGTGGCTGATTGGGCCGGTGAATTCGAAACGAGCGGACGTGGCTCGGAATTACGACCACGGTAACGTTATGACAGAGACAGACAACGTGCTTTCTTACAGGAACCTTTGTCATCCAACTTGATATCGACGCCTCAACACCAAGTAATATGAATGCAGATGGTTGACGATGAGGACGGAAGGTATAAAGAGGGCGAAGGCCCCCCCTTTCAACGTCCCAGCTCAACATCAGCATCACACACTTCATTAGCAACTCAACTCAGCACTCGAACTCACTCGTACAAAACCGCTCTACTCTTCTTACCTTGAACCAAACTTCAAAACCACTTCACACAACACTCACAAGACAATGGCCCAACAAACCCCCAACACCGCTGCCTTCCTCCCGGCCGCCGGCGCGGCCCTCGTCCTCGGCGAACGCCCCATCCCCACCCCGGGTCCTAACGAGCTGCTCATCCGCACCCATGCGATCGGCATCAACCCCATCGACTGGAAGCGCCAAGCCTTCGGCATCGCCATCCCGTCCTACCCCACCATCCTCGGCGCCGACGTCGCGGGTGTCGTCGTCGCCGTCGGTTCCGACGTAGCATCCTCCGGTCTGTTCCGTCTAGGCAACCGGGTCCTCGGCTCAGCCGACGCCATGGGCTCAGGCAACATCGACCACGCCGGTTTCCAGACCTACACCATCCTCTCGGCGTCCGCCACGGCCCCGCTCCCGTCTTTCCTCTCCTTCACGGACGCCGCGACCCTGCCAACCGCGACCAGCACCCCAGCCATCGCGCTGTACGAGACCCTCGGCCTGCCGGCCCCAGGCGTCCCGCTTCCCGCGCACAGCCGGAAGACGGGCATCCTCATCTGGGGCGGTGCATCGCAGGTCGGGGCGGGCACGATCCAGATCGCTGCGCGCCAGGCCGGGTTGACGGTGTTTGCGGCTGCTAGCCCCGCACACCACGCGCGGCTGCGGGAGTTGGGCGCGACGGGGGTCGTGGACTACCGCTCGCCGACAGTTGTGGAGGACCTCCTGGCCGCGGCGGAACAGGCCGGTGTGGAGATTACGCTGGGGGTGGATGCGGTGTCCTCGGAGCAGACGTTGAAGACGACTGCGGAGGTGTTGAGCCGGTTTACTACTACGGAGAAGAAGGGACGATTGGCGACTGTGGCCCCGTGGCCGCAGGGGCTGACGGTGCCTGGGGATGGGAGTTTGGAGGTGGAGTGGGTACAGGGAGGCAAGATTTGGAGTGACAGGAAGGATTTGGGTGAACTGCTGTTCAACCAGCTGTTGGCTGGATGGTTGGAACGGGGCGAGTTTGTGCCTGGCAAGGCCAAGGTTCTGGAGGGGGGCTTGGGCGCGCTGCAGAAGGGGTTAGAGGAGTTGAAGAAGGGGGTCAGCGGGGAGAAATTGGTTGTGGAGGTGTGAGGTTGAGTTTGAGTTTGGTCACCTACCTGTGGGGAAGGCGCCAGAAGGCCCAGAAGGGAAATTGAGGATTTAATTTAATTAACGTTAGATCTTTAAGAGGGATTTTGGCTTACAAATTGAGTTTTTTTTGCCGAATCACGCTGGAAACAAAATTAAAGTGCAGAAAACATGTTACATCCGCGACCGCCGACCTTGCTCTCCTCATCGCATCTTCCCGGAGATTGGGAACATGAACAAAGGACGCGTTGATGTGGCGTTGCAGATGAGCTCAGACCTGGAACGCTGCTGCAGGAAGCCTGGCCTGGCTGGATCGTCCCATCCTCCACGCCCTGCCGTTCCAGCAAACACGGACGCGTCCCGTCTGATATCAGTTTGAGTTAAATTTTGGTGATCTGACATAAGCGCCAAGCCGCAGGATTATCCGACTACCACCTTATTTTCATCCACCAATCTTTTCGTTACTATGAAGGTTTCCCAATGGGCCCAATCCTCTTCGTCAATCGCCAGCGCCTGCCTGCCTGTGATCAAGCTCAGGCACACGTGTATCGCAAAATCACTCACATTCCGCACAGGGCTTCGTCCCACTGGGGGCTTGTTCTTGTGGGTGAACTCACAGTACCGCCTGCACGGAGTCAGAATTGAAGGATTTGAGGCTTTCCTCCGTTGGACCGTTCTTCAACATGGCGCCCGTCGCGTGTCGCATGGAGGTTCCTGGTTGGCGCATGCAACCTACCGAGCCAACCTTATTAGGTCCGAGACGACCCGGCTGCAACACCGCTGCAACCCTCAGCCGTGCTGCGGCTTCCCGCGCGTTTTATTATTATCTTTTGACCCTTAGCTTGGCGTAGGCAACCCAAGTGCAAACAAGCGACCCCTGGAAGCGTTTGGCTGTGGTGGGCTGGAGCCGAAAATGTCCCTCACGACCCCTGGACCCTTTTTAATGGAAGCCGAGTGATACAAAATGGACACAACGCCCGCGTCCCCACGTTCTTGCCGTGGCTACGTGAGACGCTGTTCTAGAAAACACTGTCTGAGACACTCTCAACCACGTTGTACATTATACTACCCCAGTCTACCACCCTGTCGAATCTGTAAACGACCTTCAAACCCACCTGCCTGAAGCCGCCGTGCCCCTCCACCAACCGCCCACGATGCCCAAAATCCTACTGGCCACCAATTCCGAGCACGGGCAAGCCAACGTGTTCCTCGCCGTCGGTCATGGCCTTCAGGCCCTCGACCCAACCACGGAGGTCCGCTTTGCCTCGTTCGCCCCCATCGCCGGCGCCGTCGCCTCGGCCTCGGCCTACTCGGTGCAGACCAATCCCGGTGCGGCCCCATGGAAGTTCGAGCAGCTCGACGGGATCGACTTTATGAACGCAACCAACAACAAAGAGGATCAAAACCGGATCGGCGATAGCATCGAGAAGCGGCCGTCTTTCTCGTCGGTAAAGGAGATCCTGCGCAAGCTGAGCGTCTTGTTGCTGCCATGGAGCGGGCCCGAATTTGTTGTGGTGTACAAGAGCCTGGTGCGGATCTATGAGGAGACCCGGCCGGACCTTGTGGTGATCGATTCGCTCTTTGCTCCCGCGTTGACGGCGGCCCGTCACCTGGGCTGGAACCACCTTGTGTTCTCGCCAAATACCCTCAAAGACTTTGCTGCGGCGCACCAGCCAAAGGCCGCCGTGCTCTGGAAATTCCCAATGTAATAACCACCCTCCTTTTCTCTCACCGTCGCGATGGTCAGCTAATATCTCTCTCCTCCCCAGGATGGGCTCCGCTTTCGAGTACCCCGTGCCCCTGAAACAAATCCCCCTCAACATCTTCTATGTATTCTACCAAATCTACCACTCCTTAACCGACCGCACCATCAAGACCGCCGCCAATCACATCAAGGCCGAAACCGGCGCCAGGCTCATCACGTTCACCGACCTCCTGCTGAAGCCCCGGCCGGACGACAAGGTCCTCGTCAGCAACCGGCCCGAGATCGAGTTCCCCCTCGCCGTGATCCCCAAACACCTCTTCCCTTGCGGGCCCGTCATCCGGCCGGTGCCCCCCGTCAAGGACGTGGACCCGGAGCTCGACGTCTGGCTTGCCCGTGGCCCCACCGTGTTCATCAGCCTCGGCACCCACCGGTTCATGAAAGAGGACGAGGCGCTCGAGATGGCCGGCGCGATCAAGCAGTTGCTCGAGGCCGGCGATGCGCACAAGGGGGATATCGTGGAGGGTGTGTCGGGCGAGCTGCAGGTGCTGTGGAAGCTGAAGCGGAACCGGCCGCATGAGCCGAAGCTGTATGAGGTTGGGCCCGGGTCGAAGGTGTATGAGGCGTTGCGGCCAGCGATCGAAGCGGACCGGCTGCGTATTGTCGACTGGGTCAAGCCGGAGCCGTCGGCGGTGTTGTTCGCTAAGACGGTCGTGTGCTCGGTCAACCACGGCGGTGCTAATTCGTTCCATGATGCTCTGACGTTAGTTTTCTTCTCTTCTTTCCTGATCCGGTCCCCACTTGCTTTCTAGCACTCACCTTAACTAACTTGTTTTCTTGCCACAGCTCCGGCGTCCCCCAGGTTGTCATCCCCCCTTGGCTTGACTGCTACGACTTTGCCACCCGCGCAGAATTCCTCGGGATCGGCCGCTGGGGCAGCAAGCAGGCCATGCCGCGCTGCACGACCGCCGAGCTAGGCCCCATTCTGGTTGATGTGGTTTTGGGACCGAATGCGAAGGCCATGCGCACCAAAGTCCAAGAACTGGCTGCGCTGTGCGGCCAAACGCCGGGCGTGGAGGTCGCTGCGGCACAGCTGCTGGAGGCGGCGAGCGGGAAGAAGGTCGATTGGAGCTCGAGTGAGTAATGAGAGAGGAGGGCGTAGGTGTTGTGGTGGATTAATTGATACCAAGATGAGAGGAAGACATGGTGGGCTGTAAGAGATGTTCCTATGATAGACATCATGGACATGTAGTGCCGAGATAATTATACCCATAGATCATTTTTTAAGCTTTAGTCCTCGTTATCATACCCTGTCCAATATATACGCACTAACCTTTCCATTGCTAAGATTACCGTAGTGGTAAAATGCGTGGCGGGCTCACCCCCGGCGGCTAAGCGGACTCTTGAGGGCCGCAAAGAAGCCGCGGTCCGCCTGGTGATGGTAAAGAGAGGGCGGCTAGAGGCGAAACGCTCAGGGTGAGGATGACGTAGAGGTCGAAACGAAACAAGAAGAGTGAAGCTTCATTTGAAGAACCTTCGCGAAGTGGTACCCCCGATGGTTGTATTTCTGTCGTGGTTTTGTTGCCGTTCTCGTTCATCATATGTTTCCTATCCCAATATTTTATATACCTGTGCAAAACAACAAATCCCAGAATTTTGAGCCCTCTTCATCACTTTCCCTTTCCTTCCTACTCCCCCGCCAGTCCGATTGTCGCCTCAACATCATACTCCACCTCCGTCCTAATCACATACTTTGCCCCCTTCCTCACACCCGTCCCCTCATGCAACAGCGCCCCCTTCGTATCCCCATGAGGGAAAACTGCCACTCCACCCATGACCGGTCGCACCGGATACGCATTCATCACCCCCTCCCTCGCACTCGGCAAGAAAAAAGTCGTCTCACCACCCTCAAACTCATCATTCAGATAGATCAAAAACGTAAACAAACTACTCTGCTTCCCGCTCTCTGGCGACGCATCATACACAAAGGTATTATCTGGTAAGATACCACTCGGAGGCCAAGCTCCGTCGATATGCGCACGGTACTCCGCGCCGGGAACATACCGATAGACGCGAAAGCGACGGTTTAGGCCCCGTACCATCCGACCATCTACGGTACGGGGTACGAACGGGGAGATGCGTGACCAGAGGCTGTCGTGGAACGGCTGGTCGACAACCCAGTAGAAGTTGTGCGCGAGAATGGAGACGTCGCCGTCCTCGCGGAGGGGCGCGTCGGGCAGGAAATTGGCGGTTTCGCCGGCGGCGATGATGGATTGGCATTCGGCGGGGGATAAAACGCCCATGGCGAGGGAGAGGTTGGGGACGACGGGGTGGTGGTGGTAAGTTATGGGTGGGGGTACAGATGACAAGGGAACACCGCCTGGCTTGGTAGTGTAGAGGATGGCGTCGTGGTGGTTGGGGGGCTTTCGGAGGGGCCCGGGGGTGGTTTCAATGACACGAAGAGATTCGCGGAGCTTAGGTGGCGCAGAGAGGAAGATGGAGCCGTCAACGACGGAGGCATGGGTTTTGAGGGTCGGGACGGAGGACAGGGAGTGGAGGTCCCAGATTTGTTGGACGCAGATGGGCGTGGAGGGGTCGAAGTCGGCGGAGGGGTTGGTGTCAATGACACCGCAGACCCGGAGGACGCCGTCGAGGACGCTGATGAGTTCCTTGTCGCGGGCGGTGCGCTCAGTGGGGATTTCGTCTTTGAGCGTGGAGATGCCGCTGATGACATCCAGGTCGCGCACCCAGCGGCAAAGAGCGCCGAGCTTGGGCGATTCGCCGCGGATTCTCATCTCGGCGAGGAGGACCTTGGCGTCGGTGAATTTTCCATCGGCGAGAGCGCCGGTGATGCGGCCGGTCAAGTTAGAGCTGGCTCCGGTGCTGTTGAGGCCGGTCGGACATGCTTGGCGGAAATCCCAGACGGCGACGCGGAGGTCTTTACAGGCTCGGGATTTGAGCAGGGCGGGATGTTTTGCGAGCTCGGTGAGGGTCTCAACCGCGATTTCTAGCTCTTCTGGTGAGACGACGGCGTGCACACTCGTGGGTTCGACACCGTTTGGTTTGACGCCGTCATCGCTGCGGTGGTCGCCTTCGAGCGGCGGCGTGAGTGGCTTGTTGGTCGTTTTGAGTTGCTTGTTCGGCAGGTTGCTGGCCGGGTCATTTTGTTTTCTCTTCTTGTTTTTGTTTTTCGACATGATCGCGGTTGCGAGTGGTGGCTTCACTGGCTTGGTTGTCGTGAGGTTGATTGTGGGTTCTCGAATGTGGCAAGGGCGATCTGCCCGGACCCACATATTGACGCAAAATCGTGGAAGCTAACCGTCTTTAGATTAGCTTGCCCCCGCATCAGGCAATTCCTTATTTTCACGGTGTCGACTGCCAAGACAGATCCGACCCCCCGCGACCGTGCATCGAACCCCCACCATCTACAATCCGATTTCGAATCTCGTCCAGCTACGAAGTTGTGTAGTATAGTTACTTGTCGGCCGTGGACCTTCTCAGGGAAGCAGCCGATCAGGCTCGCTGGTTGAGATCCAGGTTCAGGGTCCAAACGCGTGAGCTGATTGGCCGGCTTAATGGATTCCACAGCAAATCAGAATCCGCAGGCCCAACCAGGGCACCTGTATTCGAAGCGTCAAGATTGGAATCATTGGATACGCAACACGGTAAACTGCATGAATCGCCTCATTTCACGTTACACTTGGATTGTTGGCCTCAATCACCGTTTGTACGCCAGCAGGCAGGCAGACAACCATCGTATGACTCAAGACTTGTGAAGGACCACATTAAATTTTTAAGCCGGTCCATCCCAGCTTGCAATTTGGAATGATCAATCATCCGATGTTGAAGCATCCAAGTTTAAACCCAACAGGAACTTGTCATCCAAACCTCAAGCGACAACCCCGAATTGTAGGCCGAGACTAAGCTCTTTCACGAATATGCCTGCCAACGGAGTTGGGAGTACGTGTTTACTCATAGTTATTGTTCGCTTCCGTTTCGGTTGTTAGAACTAACGATTCCGGCAGAGAGACACGGCAGTATGTGGAAGGATTCAGTGGGAACGAGCATCAATCTTTTCACAGCCTAAAGGATGCCATGGAGTACTTGGGCACGGATCACTCAGAAAGTGATGATGGGTTGGCAAGCGATCCACAGTCACCGACATCATCAGAATCAGACGAGCATCATCGCGGTCCGCTTTGGTAGTTAGGCCTGCGCTTAAACTATGCCAAGAACACCGTCCACGTATTTCTGAACACAACGACACAGTCGAACTTCCAGGTTTATCTCAGAGTTGAAGCAAGTCATTGTAATTACTTAAAGAAATTTTAGAGATCTGTTTCTGACAACGTCCGCACCAAAGTGCTAAGTAAACCGAACAGAAACACCTTCTGATGGTGTCGCTCCTTGTTGTTCCGGGCAGGCTGACAGCTGCCGTTACGGTGCCGTTGCGCCGTTGTGAGCTTCGGGAAGCCACAATGTTAGTGGAGCAATCCCGGACCTTCGCAGGGGATCTGCCCCACATACCCCCGCTATGATTGGCACGTGGGCATGGGGCATTGAACTTTCACGGTGGGCTGTTTAACTAGCGATCAAAGAAAAAAATGGTTCCCGTTTTTCTGCAACCTCCACTCGACACTCTGCGATGCGAACGGTTTGCCGGTTCATACCATGGCGACCAATGAAACTACCGGCGCTCCGGCCGATGCGCAATTGGGGGGTTCCAATTCGGCACCTGCCCCCAATCCCTCGTCTAAGAACAATGGCCACTTCGACGGCCGTAACAAATTCCGAGGAAATCGCGGCGGACGAGACCGAGGCAACGACAAGCAGAAGCGCAAGCATTCCGGCTTTGGAAGCGCAAAGTATGTGGCAACATGGCCTCCTAGCGAAGCAATCGCATCATTTTCGTCCACCAATGCCGACACTAATTCAGTTCATGACAGAGGGGAGGTCCCCAATAAGCGCGAGCAAGTCCGTAACAATCGCGATGCGAAGCGACGCAAGGTTATTGAGGAGGACAACAAGGGCAACAGCTTCATGAGCATTGCTTTCACGCCGGAGGAGATCGCCGCCGAGGAGCGCCGCCCCAAGCGCAAGGTTGCTGTGCTCATTGGCTATGCGGGCACGGGATACCACGGTATCCAGATCAACCACAAGGAGAAGACAATTGAGGGCGACATTTTCGCTGCGTTTGTCGCTGCCGGGGCCATCTCGAAGGCCAATGCCGACGACCCGAAGAAGTCTAGTCTCGTGCGATGTGCCAGAACCGACAAGGGCGTTCATGCTGCTGGAAATGTGCTGTCGCTCAAGCTGATCGTGGAGGACGAGGACGTGGTCGATAAGATTAACGAGCACTTGCCGGAGCAAATAAGGATATGGGGCATCCAGCGGGCTAGTAACAGCTTCAGTTGTTACCAAGCATGCGATTCGCGCTGGTATGAGTACTTAATGCCTAGCTACGCTCTGCTTCCGCCGCAGCCTCATAGCTTCCTAGGGAAGAAGGTTGCCGAGTCGGCGAAAGAGAATCGGGTCTACGATGAATATGTTGAGCGCCTGGACGATGTGAAGGGATTCTGGGAGGAAGTGGAGAAGAACGATATCGAACCGATCCTCGAGCAGTTTGATCCCGAGGTCAGGGCGGAAGTTCTCCGGAAGCTGCACGACATACAGGATCAAGACCTTACTGAGGACGGGGTGCCCACGAAGCCGGAGCCCGAGGTAGTCGGTAAGGATGCTCAGACAACGGATGGCAACGGAGACGCCGAAATGACGGATGTACAACGACCATCTGAGACGGCCACCGGAGACGACGCCCCCGTTTCCGACGACGCCACACCGAAAGGCCCCAAACCCGACAAGGACCTCACCCCTACCGAGCTCGCGCTTCGCCGAATCAAGGCCGCCTACGTCGCCGCAAAACGCCGCTACCGCGTGACCCCCGCGCGCATCGACAAACTCCAAGATGCCCTCAACCTCTATCTCGGAACCCACAACTACCACAACTACACCATCCTCAAGTCCCACAAAGACCCCTCCGCCAAGCGCCACATCAAGTCCTTCACCGTCAACCGCACGCCCATCACCATCGGCGACACCCAATGGCTCTCTCTCAAAGTGCACGGCCAGTCCTTCATGATGCACCAGATCCGCAAGATGGTAGCCATGGCAGTGATGGTGGCGCGGTGCGGTGCCCCGCTGTCGACGATCGAGGAAAGCTACGGGTCAAGACGGATTAGTATCCCCAAGGCGCCCGGATTGGGGCTGATGCTGGAGCGGCCGATGTTTACCGAGTATAACAAGAAGGCGGCGGGGATGGGCAAGGACGCGATTGACTTTGCGCAGTGGGAGGAGAAGATTGAGAAGTTCAAGGATGAGCACATTTATCGGCGGATGTTTGAGTTGGAGGAGAAGGAGAATTCGTATGTCCCCCCTCTTGCGCCCCTACCCTTCCACTTCCCGAAGAAGCAAAGGCTTTACTAACAGGACCTAGTTTCCATCTATTCTTCAACCAGGTCGATAATTTCCGCACCGATTACTTCCTTTGGGTCACTGCTGGTGGTGCTGAAGCATCGCGCGAGCGTTCGGACCGCACCGAGAAGGTGCCTAAGGCGCTGGAGGCTGAGCTGGGCGATGAGGCGGATGGTGTGGTTGAGGAGGGTACGTAACCATAGGTATTGGCTTACCTAGAATGCATACAACTTGCGATTGCGAGTGCATTGGAGACGACTATCCCACGCTACATTGAAGGAAATAGAACAAAAATGACTTCTGATTGTGGAACCTATCTCTATTCGCTACCGTGGCCCGTTGACCCCCTGATTTGTGCGCTTCTTCTTCTTCAATCCCTTTCCAACCATAGGTTACCACTTCCTCTTCAATCCGTTTCCAACCGTAGGCTGCTGGCAGTGGCTGCGGACCTGATCCCCCCACTGACCTCCCGTCTAGTTCCTCCACGGTGGACTCTGTTGTCCAGTTTGTCCCGGGTCCCGATGCTGCCTATCTTGGTCATGTCTTGACCCTGATTCTGTGCTTCCGTCTCCAGAATCTGCAGTCCCCTATGCTGGCGGCATTACGGCCCGCGGAAAAGGCGGAAGAGCAAACTGGTCAGCAACCTGACTGTCGAATCCCCGCACTCCCGGGCGGGCTGGCCGCAGCGGTGGCAACTGCTATTGCCGCGGCTGCGGTTGGGCTGGCCGCAGCGATGGCAACTGATATTGCCGCGGCTGCGGATGTTGGCCCGGCTGATGTGGAACGGCCGTCCTGGACCGTTCGTTGGCCGTCTGGACATGCGAGTTACGTCCGTTGGGAAGGGGGACTTGGGTTTCGGTTCGAGGTTGGACTGGGTCATGGAGCCGGGCCATAGGAGGCAGACGAGGATTCTCGCTGCCAGCGGACGAAGATTGTAATGGGATCGGTAATGGCGGGGGAAGGGGGTTGTGGGTTTGGGGCTGGGAGCTTAAGGGGCTGTGAATCCGGGGCGAGGGGAGGCCGCGCGGAGAGAAACGACCGTGTGGTTGAGTGCAAACCACTATCGTTTCTTCGGACGCTGGCGCGACATTGTGGCCATGGCTCCGTGGTGGGGACGGTCGTGGCGGGGGTGGCATGAGCCGTTGCTCGTCTAATGAGATCTTGTTATGGTCTTGTTCCGGGCCTGATTCATGAGATTCGGGGTCGTCGTCCCCGGAAACCATGGTTTGCCGCGGTGGTGGAATTGGATTTTGTCGTCTGTTATTATCGATAATGGGGGTGGAGCGAGAAGTCGCCGTTATTAGTCGTGGGGGTGATAAGGGTGATGGGGGTGAAAAGCCGCGTTGGTTGCTCTCTCCGGATCGAGAAGGAGCGGCTCTGCCCGTCGGTGACTTGGGGGCTGGTTTCTCCCCGGACAAAGCTAAATCATCGAGTTGTGGCAATAGCAACCAACCTACAACATTGCGCAGCCCGGGTCTTGGATGGGTATCGGATCGGGCACTTCGGCCACCGGGGTAAGATTCCGTGGCGTTTCTCGCCCCAACGTGACACTGGAGGTATCAGACGGGGCTTCGCTGTGGCCACGGGTCGATGGTTCTGCGAACACATCGGAGACCATGCTCCCTGGTGAGCAGCCTCTCTAGCGTTGCTGGCCAGGCGTGGCGGCGGCTGACTGTTGCCCTTGGGGGACAGTGGCTCCTCCGGCTGGTTGAGGTGGTGGTTGAACTTGCGCACCAGGCCCATCAACCTCACCATTCTCGTAAGTGAACCCGCCGCCCGAGGCCTCTGCCTCTTGCAACATCGACTGTCGCTCTCTCCCCCTCAGAGCGTTCAGAATGGAGAAAATTTGGGCGGCGTCCTGGTTCATTTCCTGGTCGGCCTGAGCGTCCTGCGTGCTTGGGGCCTTGAGAGCACCAATGACCCAGAGCTCCCGGATTTTGCGGGTCAGGGTGAGGAGATCCTCCGTGGATTTTATCTAGGGCGCGGTACCATTAATCCCTGATGGAATGAAGAAGCATGAATCTGTGTACCTACAATTCCGCTCATCTTTGTGTTAATGGCCAAGCTGTTGTAAGCTGTTTGGCCGGTAGAAGCTGTGTTATCCACCGGGGCAGTGGCATGGGTGATAATGTCCCGAAACGACGTCACAAGGTCGGCAATTAGAATATTCTTCCTCTCTGAATGCTGTTAGAACATGGTGTATTTGATGTATCCGGCGAGCTATGATGGTGTATGTGGAATGGTGGTGTCGAAGGTACACCGTCACCGGGCCCAATCAGGAGTCCAGGACCTAGCAGCTCTGGGCTTACCTTGGAGGTTGTCGGTCGAATTCGCGTCTCGATCCATGGTGCCAATTCCGGGCTTTATTGAGTTTCGTCAATAATTGTAGTGTTGCCCTTTTGATGACGATGTGTTTAAACTATGTGTTGCGGATGAATTGCCGACGTAGTGGGCGGAATGCGCAACTTCAAGGGAGTTAGCTTTTGGTGTAAGTATTGAGTTTTGGATCCGCCTTGTGAGACGCTGGCGCTCATCGTGGCATTGCGCCACAGGGTGGCTCATTGAGACAGGGCCCGTGCACAGGTGGATGTGGGTCCCCTAATGTGAAAAGTGAACAACCGGCCCAGGGCCTTGTTCAGACTTCAGGAACGCTCAACGCCGACCCATAGTATGCACTGGAAACAGGCATGTCTGGCATATGGGCTACATGACAATGTTTCGATGGTTCTGACCATTACCATCCCCGTCCCCCGCCTGCGCGTCTGCACTCCGGACAGGGTCTCCACGATCAAAACACAGCGTGACAGCAGCTTCGCGGCAGTTTTCCGGACTTGGGGAACTAGTCAGTGTGCTACCCGCGACAGAACCTGTAATGTTGAGGTGAGAGAGGATTCTGTAAAAGGGGTGGCCCGGGGTGCAGGGTTAATAAGGGTACCGTACTTCTAGACCTTTGGAATCTTGGATTACATTTTCCCAATCCGGTTGGAGATCCAAAATGCCCAAAGCGGCGCGTCAAGCTTAAACAAATGCTAGGTAAAACTTCAGTCTAACGAGTACTAGTCATATGAATTCTTCGCGTGTTACTCTTGGGCCAACATCCAGGTCTCGGTCTCTGTTGACTCCTGACTTTCAAGCTCATACACAAACCAATACCCAACACACAGCAACAACCAATTACCACGTATATTGCCTCCATCTCCCCGGCCGCTTCCCGACTTGAATCGACTCCAGCCTTAGACCCTCGCCACCCTGGCCATCCGGGCGTTGTGGGTCTGCATAATAGTCTCCGATATCATACGTCGACATCCTTGTCGGAGCACACGAGTCCGGCCCGTAATTCTCATACGCGCAAAGGGACGAGACAATCTCGTCACGGTATAACCCAATGATCTTTCCCAGCCCTACCGTGCCGTCTGCCTCGTCCGCCAGCGCAGCCTGCCAGTTCTTCGTATACTCCGTCTGCTCGAGCCAGGTCTGGAAGACGGGGAGCAATGGCACGACAGATTCTTCGGCCACGACCACTTCAAAGATGTCTGGGGATTGCCAGCGCGAGCAGCGGAGACAGCATTTGAGCCCCTTGAAAGCGGCCAGGGACTCGGGGTCCGCGTCTTGATCGTGCAGCCACTGAGAGATGGCGGAGAATTTGGGCTCAAGCGGGGTGGGTGTGCTCAGGGACTTGGCCACACGGTGTTTGAGTGCCGCCAACCGACGGGCGATCTGGACCTTGCCGCGCCATATGTTGAGTTGTACTTTCAAGGGTGGGTGTTCTTGACTACCGGTGGCTGTTGTAATAGTCCTGCTTTTGCCCTCCGGACTGTCCAACCATTTTTCACACTCGATCGAGAACTAGCACCAGGTTAGCAGACATCCTTCCTCTCGCAAGTTTCTCGGATAGCAAAATTACCATCTCGTCCCCGACCCTCCGCATGTACATTTCCTCCCTCAGCAACTCATCCATCGCCCCCTTCCAATCAAATACAATATCCCCATTCTCCAGCACCTCCAACCCCGGCAGCGACGTATCATTCATAAGGTACGCCCCGCGACAACCTCCTTTCATCGTTCCTTCGCCCAATCGAACCACCACCTTGCTTCCCTTCCAAGACCCCGTGTCACGCCACGCCTTAACCAACAACTCGCGCGCATGACGCCCCAGCTCAAGCGTCTGAAACACCCCCATCATCGGCCAGTGAACCAGATTGTCAACAGTCAACAACACCCTGTTCCCCTGTATTTCTGGGCTTTCCCCCTTTCCACCTGCGCGTAGCGGCAGCATCCTCCCAAAGTAATACTCAAATCGGTCCTTCGACCCCGTGTAAACCGTAACCCCTAACCGTGGCACCCATACCTCCCCAAACACCCGCTCAATCACCCGCTTCTGGTGTGCTGACAGCTGACGGAGTTTTGTCCAGGTATACGCCGGGTCGGTGTACAAGTGCTGGTTGACCAATACCGAAAAGATGTTCTCGGCGAGATCGTGTGGGAGGGCGCGCCAAATAGGGGAGAGTGGGAGAATTGGGATAGTTGAGGTATCAGGTTGAGGGCTCATCGTTGCGGTGGTCGGCGGCGGAGTAATCGGGGGTGTCCTCGTCATGGTGGTTGCGTTGTTGGTGTGAACCTGAGCAGGAAAGGGGTCGGTGGTTAGCGTAGGCGGAGTAGGGAGGCGGCTAGGGGTAGACATTATTGTTGGAGGTTCCTTTTGTGTGATTCTCGGTGCATTGATGTCATGTGGTGATTTGTGTGAGCATGAAGCTGCGTGCTTTGGTCCACAAAAGACGACTGCTCGGTGGTATGTTGCGAAGCAGATACACTCTCCAAGACTGGGCTCATGGCGCATTTAAAAACAAAGCCTACAACCGGTGCAAGCCTTGAGGGGCACCTTGCTGGTCAGCCGTCCGAAGTCAAAAACACGTGTGACTCAGGTAGTCACCCTCCATAGCGCCTGCCCCTTTGTTCATTCAACATGAGATGGATTAGCCTTTCTCAACGCCCACTGGCTGGGAGAATCCAATGCGGAAGGGGCCAGGCACATGCCCACTTTCTTAGGCTATGTGTCATCAGGGTTCTTGTCAATGGCGTGAATCATTAGACGATGACGCCTCTTGATTTCTGTGGGCTGGGGTAAACAAAGGAAACTAGGAAGCGTGATGCAAGAAAACAATCACAGATGAGATTTCCCCTGTGGTTGTGGTCACGGCTCACAATCAAGTCAAGTTAAAGGGGAGATGAAATGATCCATTCAATGACAACTCCCGGCTAGGTAGGACCAAGTGCACATGGGACACCATGTCTTCTTAATTATTATGTACATTCCAGGTTTCTATTCCCTAGTCTAAACATCATTCCGGAAACTCATAACGGCATGTTCCCTGTTGTTTGGTATGGTCGTACAAGCATTGAGTCCTGCACCCTAATTTCCTTGCCTTTTTATCTCCCATGAACTTTGGCTTGTTCCATGATTGCCCCTACAGCTGCAGACCCATCTTCCGTAGCCGCTTGCCGTACCTAACAAGCAGCAACGGCACCGGAATCATGATCACACAAATAAACCCCAACAGGGAGTTGCCCCAGCCCAGCCCCAGATTCTGGTACATGGCCGGCCCTGCCAACGGCAACAGCATGCCCACCAGACTCCGGAATACCGTGTTAGCCGCCATGGCTGATGCCGCATACATCGGGTAGCAGTCCACCAGGTACGTCATCAGCGGCAAGAACAGGCCAATGATGCCGAACGAGAAAGGAAATAGGCCGATGACGGGGACAATCCAGTGCGTGTGGTAGTAGGTTGACCACCCGTACCAAAAGAACGTCGGCGGTAGCATAAAGCTAAAGAAGATGCTCAGCGGCAGACGCATCTCGGGCTCAAACACACCGTTGTTGGCCTTCGTAGCCTTCACCACGCCCTTGTCCGAGGTCGCCGTGATAACAGCCCAACCGGACAGGTTTCCGAGGCCCAGGCAGATGTACACCAGCCCCGTAATACCGACGCCCCATCCGTAGGTCTGCATGAACACGATAGGAATGGTGGTAAAGAGCAAGTATAGCGTGCCGTAGGCGAAGGCGAGGTACAGCGAGATGAAGAAGACGGTAGGCGACAGGAAAAGCATCTTGGTCGGGCGTACCAGACCGTTAAGCAGGACGCGCGTGGGGCTCTGCTTTTCAACGCCGGGGCTGTCGTAGCAGCTGCGCAAATCGGTCCGGTTGAGCTCGGTTTGGAGGCGCTTGACTTTGCGCTGGATAAGAATGCGCGGGTTGGTCTCGGTCGTGAAGATCTCGAAGAGGCCAGTCACGATGACAGAGACGATCAAGACGATCCAGAAGTCCCAGCGCCAGCCGATTGTTTGTGAGAGCCAACTGCCTACAACGGGGCCAATGGTCGGACCTAACCTCGAGTGTCAGCCTTCAACTTTTCCTCTCCAACAGGCACCGTTGAGAGGGGGCAACCCACCGATGAGCGGACCCAGTGTGTACATGCCAATGGCCGAGCCTCTCTGCTCAACCCGGAACACATCCGCAATGACACCAGCTCCCAATGTCTGGACCCAAGTTAGTCAACAGCAATATTCAACCAGGGGATCCAAACAATCAAACGTACCAAACAACCCGAACCTCCGATGCCACTGAAGAATCGAAACACGATCAATGACTCAATTGACGGCGCCAGGGCGCACCCAATCAACCACAGGCAGAAAAACGTATTCGCCGCAGTCAACACTGGCCTCCGCCCATAAAGTTCACTCAACGGCGCCAGGAACAACGGCCCAATCACGTAACCCAGCAAATACACGCTGACCGTCATCGTACCAATCACATCATTCTCATTGCCAAACTCTTTGTTCACAGTCCCAATGCCTGGAGCCAAGATTGACGACGCGAAGGGCGTCAAAACGGTAATGCCCGACAACAGACTGACAATCAACCATTTCTTGGAGGATGGGAAGTTGAGTGGCATACTGGGGTCGTCTTGCCCGTCCCAGCCGACGATGCCCTCATCCAGGTTGGACTCGGGGATTGGCGCATGCGGGATACCTTCCTTCTTAGAGGCCTTGGAGTCTTTCGTGCGGTGCCGGGAGACCAGACGGGAGATGCGCGAGCGTGTGGAGTTCCGGGTGCTGATACGGCTCAGTTCTGCGTCGTCATGGGGCTGTGTGGGTGTGTTAGTCCGTGGGGCCTTTTCATGTGCTGGTTCCTAGCATCCGCCAGCAGTAGCAGCTGTAGCGAAGGGTGGTGAGGGACTCACCTGCTGCGCGAGCTCGACATCCAGGTCGTGGCCTGGGACAGCGCCCTCGGCCTCCTTGTGGCCCACATCGGGGGTCCCGAACGCACCGTCGGTCTTAGTAGCGTCGTGACCGGCGGCTGTTGAGCTCGAGTCAGAAAGGGTGTGGTCGTGTTTTTCGTCGCTGCCCTCCATGGTGGCTGTAGGTGTTGTAGTCATCAACGTCTGATTTGAGCGCGATGCAATCCGGGATTTACTCCCTCCCAAACGGTGGCTTGTCCGGCGGGAAGGTGTCTTTCCCTTCCACTCTTCGTCTCAACTTGTTTTGCTTTCTTGAAGGTTGTTTGCCTTCAAAAGACAAACAACGACGCAATTCTGTAATTAAGATGTGGGCGCAAGCAAACAAGCTTTTGCCACAGCTCCAAATCAAAGTTCAAGATGCAGGCGGGAGACGGTTAGTCGAGAGGCCAAGCAGCAGGCTAAGAGCGGGAGGCTGGAGGGTTTTCTCGGCCGGGCTTAGCTGGAACAATGGGAACTTCCAAAAAGAAAAAACAATTAACTAGCGGGAGGCCCGCTGCCGCAGCGGGGGGCGTTGGAGCGGGATGCTTGGGCACCTCAGCGTTGCATTTGGGGGCATTTCGCCCGGACTGCAGCGGAAAGCGCGAATGCCGACATTGCCGGCCCGGAGATAGACTGGTAATTCCAGAAGCGGGCTGGGCGCGCGGAGCGAAGCGTCGTTTTCGGTTGGGGTGCGTGTTGTGCATCATCCCGCGTACAAGGGCTCTGTGTCAATGGGCCATTGACGTCTCTGCATCTGTCCTTCTCAAAACTTCACCCACCATGGGCTAACCCGAATGCGAAAGCCCGCATCCTTCCGGCCCCAATCCCCGGAATGTGGGAGAGGATGGAGGGTCACAGGTCGGTCACAGCTTGGGGTTTGTGGAAGGTGAAGCTGACCTCCACCTGCAGCACGAGCACTGTCAGCCCGTGCTGCCGTGTTATTGCCAAAAGAGAACAGGCGGATGGAGACCATTGGAAGTGCCACAGACATCTTTTCGCACGTGTGCAGTGGAAGAAATGGAATCATTTCCCCTCCGCTTGGAAGGTTTGGAAGGTGAATCCTTCCAAAGCCCTGTTCGAAGTGATCCAATTGGGCAGCTGCAGCTCTGTCCTCACTTCCTCAGTGGAGTATCCACACTCTTCCCAGGTCTAATTTCTCCCCAAGCTCACCAGAGGCTCTTACACGGAGATAGGTACTGTAACCTCGTGTAGCAGCACAGATACCTGAAGTATGCCGCCCTTCCAACTCCCGAAATGAAAACCTCCGTCCTGCTTTGCCACTCCTGTTACCTCACTTGCTAAACTCCGATTGGGAACTTACTCAGCCCTCCTTGAACCAGTAAACCATTTCAACAATCGCCGATGGATCGGTGGCCCTCGAGAGCTCGGGTCGCAATGTCTTGAAGGGATCACACGGGTTGCAGCTCCGGCAGACTTACATCTCGCATGGTGGTCAACCAACACCTCGGTGACCAATCAAGAACCTGCCCGCCCCGGGGACAATGGCACAATGGGAAGGGCAACTGAAAAAGGCTGCATCGACCCAGTTGTTTTCCGTTCCACCATGTCCGCATCATGCTGGCCGTGGCGATCAGTGAAACATCCATCCCCCAAAGTGGCCAGCAGGTCGGTTGGGGTTGTTTGTCTGCAGGACGTTTCAACAACCAGCCCGGTGGGTAGCTTGGCAGCACCGCAGCCATTACCCATGTTGTGGCAACTACACAATTAGTTTGATAATTTTCTTTTTCTCTCACTTGCAGAGCTTAAGGGAATCTCCCACATTTGCGAAGTTTCACAACGGTATGCATCTTTCAATGGCTGGAAGAGAGTTAATAGCATTTTTCTAGATCCCTGACCGACAGCAAGGAACGTTTCACCGCCGGCCGTCTTCCAGAACCTGCATTCACCGCCTATCACTCCTAACTACGTTAGGAGAGACCTCCTCTCAAATGCCAAGAACGAGTTGAGAATGTCTCACACTTCGACCGGAGCGGTTAGCTTTTGATGATACCACAAACATCCAACCAACGGGGAACCCCAACCAAATAAATCTTCGCCGCCCATTGGGCTCTCTCTGTGTGTCGTGGTTTTTTTAATAGCAAGTGGGCAGCAGATGCCCATGCATGCGCGCATAACTCCTCCACATTGCTCCATGCAAGGCACGGCGTGTTGGAGTCGTTGCTGTCAACAAACCGCCTTTGATATGGTAAGGCTCCAGAGAGATTTCGGTTTTGTGGTCACCAACTTAATATATTACGACATATGAGCAATTCATGATGTAATTGCGAAGTTCCCGATAAAACTCGGTGGTGTGACGATTTAATTTCAAATAATAAATCAGTTGGAACATTAATTATCAGAAAAAAGAGAAGAGGAGGATAACGATAAACATAGAGAGGAAAAGGAAGTGAGATAAACATCGGTTTACGGGAGGCGATGAGACATGAAGATGAAAAAAAAAAAAAAAAAAACATGCTGAAGAGGGTGAGAGAGGAGTGTAAAAATAAAGACTCTACCTAGGTAACTATTTAACACCCATGTTTGTAGACGCAACCACCAAGCATGTGTCATCATCTTCGGCATCCGCAACAAACCTAATCCAGACACTTTTACACCCGCTATCACTAATGCAAGAAAAGAATCAATCACGGCTCACATACCATTCCCTTTGAACCATTGCACAAGAAATGGTGCTAACGAAGAAGACACATATCTTATTGCACTGACACACTCGGTGGTGTGATACAGTTTTAATGTGCCCAACTTGATGCATGGCTTGGTTGGGGCACCTGGGAGACAGAAGCAGGAACGTTCAGGTTTGCAGATGGCAGTCTTTTAGAAATTGATGAGTCGCTATCTGCAACACTTGGCTTTTGTCTACCTAGTCATAGCCGACGAGCAGAAAAGATAAACGCTAGTCTCTACCACAAGCTAGAAATGCCTGCTTGGGGACACACACACAGCTCCAAAGGCACTTGCCCATTGGTCCAACTTCCCCATTACCGACAGGAGGTGGTATATTGCCCCCGTTGGCAATAACCCAGCTGGCAACGACCGTCAGTGCTCTCTTTGGTCTTCACAGCAAACCACAGCCCTTTGTTGTGGGTGTAGGGTCTAGGCTTGCTCAGACCTGCCTTCTAAGGCAACTTTGGCTCTCATCATCCGGTCGTTCTTGTCCTTGTTCGGTTTCCCGTTTTTGCTCCCGGATGGGACGGGCATACGCTCATAGACGCCTCTGGCACTACAAGTCCCTTCCCATGAAACCCTCACTTCTTCCTCCTTGACGTGCTCGAGACAATCTTCTTCTTGACTGATTTTGGCATCTTTTCCTTCCTCTTCTCCCGCTTCGCCTCCTTGACTGCCTGCTTGTGTTGCCGCTTGTCGTCTTTATCCTCATGCTTCCTGCCTCGTGGCCGGCCCTTCTCGAACAGACTCTCATCCACCTCGCTACTATCATCATCACCCTCTGAGCCTGTGCCGTCTTCATTTGAGAGGTCGGCATCTTTGTCCTCCACGTGGATCGTAGCGGGAACGGGTGCCTTGGCGTCGCTGCGTGCTTGGTTGTCCACGACGTGGTCCGCCAGCATATGTTGGTAAATCTGCTTGTCCACGTGTTCGCCTGCGTCTTGTTCCAGCTCATAGACCTGGTCCAACGTCCGCGGGATGTATTGGTTGCGGAATACTTCGTTGTCAACTTCCAGCGCGGCGATGGCCTCGTCGGTCTCAGCCACCGCCGGACGGGACTTGTACAGACGCTCGATTGCTTCCGACATTTGCGGCTCCACAGTCGGGTCCTCAGTGGCGGTGATGAAGTTGAAGACCGTGCGATCCTGCAGGGTATCCACCCCTTGGCGACGGAAATAGTCCCCTACGTTCTTGATGTCCATGCGAAGGAACTCGAGCGCGCGTGGGTGGTCGTGGCCAACAGACTGCGAGACATCGATGATGTACAGCTCCTTGTCATGGTACAAGATGTTGTATTCGCTCAAATCGGCGTGAACAAGTTCACAGACCTGGTAGAGGCGACGCATGATACCGAGAAGCTTGACGTAGAGACTGTGCCATTGTTCTTCGACGTTGTCGCCCACGAGCCGGGCATCGCGAAGGCGCGGGTACGCGTAGCCCCGCTTGTCGCCTAGGAATCCCATCACTAGCACATGTTTTTTGTACGTGATGGGTTCCGGGCAGGGAATCCCGTTGTCGTAGATCCGGTTCAAGTTGCGAAACTCTTTCTGCGCCCAAGCCTCAATCATCTTGCGGTTGTTACCCTTGCCAACACCCCCTTTAAAGCGGTGATCACCAGTGATGTAGCGTTCGCGGTCCTTAAACCCTAGGATAGCCGTCTTGTAGACCTTGATGGCCTTTTGGGTCGGTTCGTCTGCATTTTCGGGGTAGAGCACCGCACCGTACACATTTGCTTCTTTGCCCGTGCTGATGGCACCGTGGACTTCGCTGACGAAACTGCGGTTGATCATCTGCAGGAGGATCATGCGGGTGCGGTTGTCGAGTACTAGCTCAGCGGTGGCGCGGTCCGCCTTATCCTTTTCGCGCACCTGACTTTGCTTGACATTGTCCAAGCGGATCTTAGCAGCGTGCTTGGAGAGTTCGGCGACCTGGTCGTCGATGCGAGCGGACGTGTTCGCTGTCGGCTTCGGGGCTTTGGACAAGGACGAGCCCTGGCCCTGGGGGTTGGGAGTAGCGGGATCAAGAGAAGCTCCGCCTTCCGTATCGTGGTCGCCGATTTCAAATTCGTCGGCCGAGTTAAAAATGTCTTCTAGGTCTGTGCTGTCGTCGTGGATGGCGGGGTCGTCGGTAGCCAATGCAGTGGGTTCGACCGGCGGGGGGGAAGTCATGGAAGCCCAGGTAGGTATGGGAAGTTTTCGCCGATTTTGGCTGTGCATTTTGGCGGTGAGTTATAAGAGATTATAAGAGAATGGGGAAATGAGGTCTCTTCTGGTGAAGTTTGGTCGTGGGGTAATAATACAGCGGTTTCTGTGTCGTGGGTGAAGGGAGCTGCTCAACTTTAAATGATAATTTATATGGCGGGGCACGGTCCGTTATCTTATCGTATCGCAAGGAGATGTCTAGGGTTAGGGGCAACCTTACGAGCGGCTGACGCGTTAAAGAACGCGGCCGAAACATGTATTGTGGAAGGAAGGCTAACGATGACCAAAAGGAAAGCGAGGGAAGGAATTGTCGGGATTCTTGAATCTTGAACCTTGCCTGCTTTGGGAACCTTACTCGGTGTACCACTGAACCTTGGTTAAGGAATGGGGAGTCCACAATGCCTGCCTCGCATCGCGTAAATTGCATCATACTGTCCGCATGAATGCACGGGTAGGTAGCCACACTGAAGAGCGGCCTTTGTCGTGTCGCGAAAGAGAGATAAAGTTAGTTTCCTATAGTGTAGGAAGGGATCGAGGGGTTGACACAAGCTGCAACTGGGACTGTCCAACAGTTTCCCACCTCCGTTTTCGAGGCCCGGCTCCCAAGGTCGCATGGTGTTTTCTCCAAGACGCCGGGTCTTCGTTGTTTCGAAACCATTCCCCAAGTTTTGATGGGGACCCACCTGAATCATCGCTCACAGGGGCCTGGGCCCAGAAGCTCGGGCCATGGCATCCAGGATCGCGGTTCACGTCACAGGCTCCCCATGAACCATTCAACGCTGTCCTGTCTTCGGATCCAGCCTTGTCGCAAGGCAACCGCCCTCCGCCATTTGCCCACTGCATCGCCCAAACGACATGATCTCGCAACCGCGATGTAGCGCTTACCCACCTTAACATCGCTTTTATGCCACCGCCCATCTTCTAGTATCTTACTCGACCCCGCGTATCTCGACGTTTCCCTTTCGTCATGGCCGCATCGAGGCCAGCCTCGTCGGCCGAGCCTCGCTCTCGGCCAACTTCCTACCACGACCCGCCGTCTCCCGGATACTTGCAACCAGAAGACATCCCCGTCGAAGTTCTCGTCGGTCACCTTCTCGCCGCGAAACAATCTCTCTCCTCGATGGCGCTCGTTCTCCGAGCCAACGACTTGGCCACGCACGCCCACCAGATGCACGAGGAGTCCGTGATTCTCGATGCACAGACGAAGTTCCTACGCCGCCTGATTGACGATGAGACCCAGCTACTCCAAAAGCTCCGACGTGGGATGGGCCGCGCGTACGACGTCGGGCGCTACGAATTCAAACAATTGATACGGACGTTGGATGCGAGCAATGAAAAGCTTGAGAAGACGTTGCGCATGATGCAAGACACGAGGGTGGAGGCGGTGTTTCGCCCTGCTGGAGAGGAACAGAAGTTTTTGGTCGATTTTATTGATGAGAATAGTGTTGAGGCAATGCGGAATACCTTGAAGGAGAGCATTGCCGAGTTGCAGGTGCGCGAGAAAGACTATCTTTTGACCAGAGCGGCTTCGTACTGACAGAATTGGGAATAGGCCGCGCAAACGTCTTTCGACGGTGACCTCCTCCGCCTGGACAATGACCTTCGTCTCATCGCCAAAACCCTAAGCCCCCCGACGTCCTCTGACTCTCCTTCCGCCTCGGCCACCTACCAACCCATCGCACATCTTTTAGCCTCGCTTGCCGAAAACTCCGAAGGCATGGCACAACACCTTACCTCCCTTACAACCCACTTTGACATGTGCGTCAAGGCGGTCCGCGCGACGGAAGGTGGTGCTGCGCTAGCTCGACGACGTGCGGCCGAAGCGACCGACGACGGAGATCCCGTCTCCATATCCGGCGTGATCACGGAACAGGAATCGCACGTCGAGGGGCTCGAGCCGATGGACCCACAAGAGTTGGCCGAGATTATACAAGTTGTTGTGGAGGACGCGCCCGAAGTGGACGAGGTCGTGGCCGAGATTCAAGCGGCACTACTGCAGATGGAGCAGGAGTTCGGTGCTCTTAAGGATCAGGCCGACCGCATCAGAGACGCATGGCTAGCGACGCTGCGCGCGTCCCAAATCCTCGAGGATATCGGCGCACGCCTTCAGAGCTACGTTGCAGCCGAGCACGAGTTTGTACAACGGTGCGCGGCCGAAAAGGACATTATCTTTGGGCGGCTCGAGGAGATGGACGGACTGAAGCGGTTCTACGAGGGCTATGCGAGCGCGTACAGCAGTTTGCTCCTCGAAGTGGAAAGACGGCGGGCCGTCGAGGACAGGATCCAACACACGCTGCGCAAGGCTCGGGATAATGTCGAGAACCTCGTAGAGGCGGACCGGAAGCAGCGCGAACACTTCCGCCAGGAGGTCGGCGAGTTCCTACCAACGGACCTGTGGGTCGGCATGAACAACCCGCTTAAGCGGTGGGAGCTGACGCCGGTTGTGGCGACGGCGGAAGGCGGCGCTTCGATATCACAGGATGAGCTAGTTACGCCCACGGCGACGCAGCCGGGGAAAGGTAAAGCGCCGGCTCGGTAGTGGACCGGCAGGTGCCTGCCTACCACCGCTCGAGGGTGTGTGGTTTTTTTCACCTAATAATTTGAGTCATGCTTACAAACAACGGTGGTCGGGACGGCGTTTGCGGGTTTGGGATACGCCTACGGGCCGGCGGCGTTCATTTTGGAAAACTTTCTGGGGCGTAAATACCCGGGGTTTGGGGGCTTGGTTTGGCGCTGGAGACTGGAAGGATGAGAATGGAATCCTAAAGTGTGACTGCCTTGCGCATTGCTTCTTGTATCGTAAAACTATGTGATCCTGTCATCTAAGTATCTCGTTTTACGAGAGTTTCTTCACACCATACGGATATTCTGGGAAATCTTCATGTGCACAACACCTCGGCTGGGTGGTGCAATCTTGGTCCGACGGCAGCAACAATTGATGCCGAACCCCTGCCCCTTCGCTCAAGTTCGCCCGGCAGTTGTGGGTCCACGGGGTCGGTCCAGGGGGGCGAAAGCCTGGAATCTTTCCGACGCGCCGGGTTTCAGAAGCAACTTTGATAGTATTAATCAGGGGTGAAACTTAGAAACAACTTCAACGACGCGAGCCCATTCTCATTTTATCACATCCACAGCCGTGTATTTTACACCTCAACTTCACCCGCCCATTCATTGCACAGTCAGACACTCGGCCGGGCATTTTCTCGCCCCTTTCCGTACCTAAATACAAAACACAACACCGCCAACACAATGACATCCTCAACCACCACCACCTCCCCAGACATCCCCAAAACCATGAGATCTTGGGTATCCACCTCCTTCGGCAACCCTCGCAGCGCCCTCTCACTCCTATCTGACGTGCCGCTCCCCACCCTTCCCGCCAACACGAACACCGCTACGCCCGCTACTCCCACTCACCTCCTCCTCAAAGTCTCCCACGTCACTCTCAACCCAGCCGACCTCGTCACCATCAAGCTACTCCCGCCCTGGCTTCCCTTCCGCCGATCACCGGTGCCGGCGCTGGATTTCGCGGGGGAGATTGTTGCCGTTAGCGGGGGTTCTTCGTCTCCGACTCCAGGAGGAGAAGAGGCCAAGGGAGGCGCACCTAAGGAGGAAGTGGGATGGAAGGTCGGAGACCGGGTCTGTGGTGCTGTCGGGTTGAAGGACGTTGCGCGGGGAAAGGGCTCGTTGGCGGAGTATATCGTTGTTGATAGCGGGTTGGTCAGCAAGGTCCCCTCGCTTCCTGCTACGCCTAGCTCTAGCGGCAAGTCGGCCGGTGGTGCTGGGTCAGTGTGGGAGGGTGCGGGCGCGGCTGGGACGATGGGCATTGCGGGCCAGACGGCGTGGACTATGGTGAGGAAGGCGATGGGGGTGGAGAATGGGAGTGCGGTTTTGGCTGCGCTTGCTTTGGGGAAGGGGGAGAAGGGATTGGAGGGGAAGAGGATACTGGTGAGCGGTGCGAGTGGTGGTGTGGGTACGATTCTGCTGCAGATTTGTAGGGGGTTGGGGGCTGAGGCTGTCGTGGGTATCTGCTCGGGTGCGAGCGAGGAGTTGGTCAAGAAGTTGGGGGCTCACGAAGTAAGTCAGTCCCTTGGACTATTAGTTGGACTACTACTGGGATACCTTTCTCCCATGAGCGTTCGTTGCTCAGGTTACTAACGGAGATAAATTAGATTGTCGATTACCGCCAACATTCCCCCCTTGAACCCCATCTCGCGACTACATTTGCCGACTCCCAATTCGACGTCATCTTTGACTGCGTCGGCAACCAGTCGCTGTACACCAACTCCGCCAAATACCTTAAACCAGACGGCAAGTTCATCAGCATCGTTGGCGGCATGTCGCAAGGCGTTGTGCCTTATGTCCGCAACAAGATCCTGCCCTTGTTCTTCGGGGGTACTTCGCGCAGCTATGAACTTTTCCTACTTAGCGCAGCCGGGGAAACAGCCAAGGAGGTAGCTGCGCTGGTGGAATCGGGCGTGATTACGGAGAGTCTCATCGATGAAGAATTTCCGATGGAGAAGGCGGTTGAGGTACGTTTTTCTTTCGTTAATGTCGTTGCTATTTCGTATGAGGTATGGTTGGAAATGCTGACAGTCAACGCTGCAGGCATTCGAGAAGCTGGCTACCAAACGTGCAAAGGGGAAGATCGTGATAAACCTCACGCATACCTAATGGCGTTTGCGACCTGTTTCTGTCTACCTTCATAACTATCGTGTCCCGCCCTCCGGCCTTTTCTTTCTGCCGGTCAGAGTACACTAGATTTAATCCCCTATCTTTTGTTTCTTTGCGGATGACCTCCCAGATCCAGGGCGGTGGCATCTGGGTGAATACGATTCCGGTTCCGGCGCTTTGTAACCACTCAACGTTATCAAGGTTCCAAACCTGCAGGCGAAAGTATGAACGAACATCGGATGGAGCTCGAGGTAAGCTATGGTACTTATATCGCGGCAGATACATTCCCATGTTGGTCACGATCTCGAGAACCGAATAAAATACTGGATCGCGAGCAAAACCAAAGGGAAAACTAATCGCAAGCATGAAAGGGTTGTGTGTTGTCTTATAGAACTCGTGATGACTTCTCTATCTGTGCCGTTTGGCAATGGCAGCCCACGTACGAGACCAACATGCAGTTATGCTCTCTCATGAAGGGCTGGCAAAAGCTTGAGTGCGGCGAGGGCACGAAAATCTGTTGATGTTCACTAGCCTTCAATGTTTGCCAATGTCAGACTTTTAAGGTATGGGGTGAATGCCCAGAACGAAAAGCGATATCACGACCACAAATATGAAGACTCTCAGGTAGATAACTATTCATGTATTGCTGTTCCTAATCGTATCATGGCATAACGAATAGTTGGCTGTTCACCCAGCCCCGTCTTCCTCCGCCCAAGCTTTCATTATCCCCGCCTTTCATCCTCCAACCCGTTTCACCTGTCCTTCACTTTTTTGCTTCTTCCCCTCGCCTCATCCATTCTCATCCAACGTAGTACGCGTCATCCGCGGGCTTCGAGCCAACGTTCCTGCACAAGAGTTCGCCCATCGCAAAGTGCGGTGCTTGCTGAATATGATATGATGCACGGCGAAAAAAAGTGACCAGCGGAAAAAAGTGAAAGGAGAGAAATAGGGCTGCTGACCCCCGAGAACCTGAATATGCAACAGAAGCCTGAAACGCCGTTTTCCATGTCAATGTCCCGGGCTACTACCATGTGCCGAACAGTAAGCAGCGCTGAAAAAAGAGACGAGCAAAAAAAATGAGTAACGGAAGTGCCGAGAACGCCAAAGAAATATTTTTACACCGCCGTTCCATACTATCATGTTTGGAACTTGGCGGGCCCAAACGCCATGCCGACTGGGACTGTGAGAGTCGCCGCGGTCCAGGTAAAGTCAAAATGACGATGAAGTATTAGGACGTTCCCAATGTCGCAGTTCATGCGGTTTCGCTCATGGCAAAGCCAGAGCGAGGAAGATGTCGCGGATTGATAGGCGACGTTCTCCCCGTAGACCCCGTAGGGGCGACGCGACGGCCTTTTGCGAGCTTCAGCTCTTAATCGCTGCCGGCCCATAAGTCTCCGGTCCGTAAAACGGAAAACGATCATGAGGGCACTCGTAAAGATAGTCGTTAGGCGACGTACCGAAAGGGGCGAAGATCCCTGGAACCGCGTGCGACGAAACCTTGGTATTCGGCTGGCCGGACACGGGGCTAGCAGGGTTCTCCGAGGGAGAGTCGACGGGGGACGCTCCCATGGCCTTCAGGATGGGAACATGCACAAAGTAGGGGCTCGGCCCCAGCGGATGTACCGAGTGGTGAGGGGCGCCGCCGTAGGAATGATAAGGGTTGCTCAGCTGCACCGGGCTACCATCGTAGCTTGCGGTACTGCTGCTGCTGTCATCGCCGATCTCGAACTTGGGAACTTTGGACTGGGTTTGCGGGGAGGCCGTTTTAGGCTTGGTGCCATACTATAGAACACGAGTTAGCCACAGATCTCGGCGGGACAGGAGAGAAGCTTGCCTCCCATCTGCTCCTGCGCGGTGGGCGGGCCTCGCGGAAGGCGTGATCCGGGAATACCTACAAAGCACCACTTGTTGACAATCTCCTCGTACGAAGCAGAAGACATGGCAGCGCTCGGCGAGTCGGTCGGCGAAGTGGAAATCGGGGCGGCCTTCAGGGGTTCGGATTTGGGAGCAGACACCGGCTCCACCTTCTTTTCCGCAACAACGGGCGCGGCAGTTGGCGAACCCACGCTCTTGTTGCGCTGCTTCATGTACAGGCCGTCGGACTTCCCAGACATCTCGTTCTTGGCGCCCTGAATGGCTCGGCTGAGAGAGTTGCCGAAGTCGTACCTCAGAGCAAACTGACCGCTGGGACCAGTCAAACCCTTGGAAAGGTTGTCACTTGGGATGTCGCTGGAGCTCTTGACTCCCTTCAACCTTAATCCCGTGCCACTCGTCTCCCCGAGGTAATCGTGGATAGCTTTGTCAACCGGTTTCTGGTTCTCGTCAAACTCATCAGACCGACCACGGCTCGGCTTGGCCTTCGGACTAGAGCGGCGGTTGCTCTTGGGAAGCCCGTTCGAGGAACGAGAAGCAGCGCCGGCGGAGCCCGGTTTGCCGGGCTGCGGAACCAGCTTCTTGCGGAAGTCTACTTGGAAGTTGATGCCGTTGTTGTTGTCCCAGTACTCTTGTCCATTGACAGTGTACCGGAGGCAAAAGTACAGCGTTTTAGCCTCCAAGTTCGCCAGATCCGAGAGTTTGATGGTGAAGTTAAACCGGTCCTGCGCTTGGATCGTGTCGTCACCTCTGATCTCGTTAACGTACTCGGCAGTGACTTCCGATGTTGTTTTCCAGTAGTCGAGTGTAAACCGGCAGGCAACGAACTTCTGGAAAGCCAGGTTGGCGACTGCTATTGAGCCAACCAGGGACTTTTGATCCGCCGAGAGCCACACTCTCTCGAGGCGCACAGGCTGCATCTTGCGGACGGGTGTGTCCACGGGGAAGTTATTCATGATGATTTCCCACTCAAACGACGAGGCGCGCGTGCTTGATCGGCTTTCCGTCGAGAACGGGTACTCGGCATCGCTGTCATAATTGTCCACCGGTGATGAACCGGCGCTCACCGCCAGCGGCCTGTCAACCTGGAGAAAATGCCTTACATGTTCCAGATGGGAGTCAAAGTGGACCACCTTAGAGAACGTCGGGGTCCCGGGCATGCTTGAGGGTCGCCTGCGAGAGGCGGGCCGAAGCGCTGGCCTGACGAGCTCACCAGACTTCTTGCGAACCATTTGGGGCTTCCGTCGCCGCTCTTCATCGGTGTCTTCCTCGGACCCTGTGCTAGAGCTGGCACTGGATTTGCTGATGGTGATGTGCGGCTCGGTGGCCGATCTGGTATGTGTGTACCGACGTGTGCCTCCAACCTTCAACTCAGAAAGTGACCCGGTGCTAAAGCTGTGATGCATGGCCTCCGTCATGGCGTTAGCTTGGGTCGGGAGAACAAGCAAGTCCCCGGCATCTGAGGCCTCGGTACCGGGTGCTGCTCCTGCAGGCACACGGTTTCTTTGTTGGGGTATTTGGCTGATGGCCGCATGTAACTCCTTGATGTTATCGATCTGGCGGCCGCGAACTTCGGGCTGTTCATCATCGTCGCTCGCGGAATCGGGAGGCGAAATTATCGCGGCGTTGGGAATTCCGCGGACCGCGGTGATGGGGGGAGGTGATTGCCGAAGGCTACTCCCAGCGACCAGGCTCTTCAGATCCTCCGATGTTGCCTCGGGCGACAACTGGCTCCCCCGGGCCTGCGCTGATGGCGAGCGACGGTGTTTCGTGAGGTACGACGCGGAGCGTGGCAATGCCGGCCGCGGGTTGCTGTTTGGTGGTTGGTGGAAGGATGGGCGGCGGCTCCCGTCCGGGGACGGAGGCCCCGAGGAAGCCGGTGAACGCTGTGGTGGTGTGTAGGGCATTCTTCTCCTCGCACAGACCTCGGCCAAAGCAGAGTTGGCTCCACGAAGATGGGGTCAGAACGGTGGAGTAAAGCTGCCGAGTCTTAGAGCCGGGTCATGGGTGGCGGGCGGTTGCACGGGTGACTGGGAGAAAGGACGACAACTGGAGAAGGGTTCAGAGGTCAGTTCGCGGCTCGCACAGGTTGTTCGGGTAGAGCGGGAGACTAGGGAAAGGAACGAGCCGAGCATCGGGTGCCGAACGGGAAAAGCAGTGAAACTTTTGTTTCCCTGCGCAGCCAACAACAGTGGCCAAAAGAAGGGTCGTTTGCGGACTATGACCAACACTGACCTCGAAGAAAAGAATGCTGACTCAAGCTACTCGAGCTGAATGAAGATCGGACAAGAGCCGGCCGGGCAATATTCCAGCAACGCAAGCCAAGCTCTGTTTAGATCCGTGACAGCGAGTCCGTTCGCAAAGTAGAAGCCGCTAGGGGGGTCTTTGCGAGACGGATGATGTGCCGCAAAGGGAAGGGTATGGTCGGGAAGACTGCGGACCACGCTGAGGGTTGTCCACCTATGATCGACTGAAAGGCCCCTCTACTTCTTGTCTCGTGGTGGCCGCGATTCTGGCCAACGTGCCCGTTTCGGCGGTCGTCGGGATGGCGGCCGAAGGGCTGATGGAAGCAAAATAGAACGATGCTCCTGCTGGGGCTCGAGGCCGATGCCAGCAACGAACGTTCGGAGAGAGTTCCTAGGGTGCTGGCTGTGACCTGTCAGCAGCCTGCTCCTGGGCGAGGGGAAGGACCTCGATGGGGCTTGTCAAAGGAAACAAAACACAGTTGTGCTTGAATGGCGAGAGGGGAGCGGGAGGTTCAATGGCAACGGCGGGACCAGCCCAGTTTTGAAGGACGTGACATGGTTGGGGGACAGACTGGGGGTGTGCGAGGTGATGGGGGCAATGGGCATGGGGGTGGGGCGAGACCCGGCGTGGTCGTGCAAGGAACTCGCCTCGACACCATGGACGGGTTACATGGGGAGTGGTGGTTCAAGTTGTGGGTTGCGACATGCCTTCTTGGGGGGGACGGCACTAGAGCGTTTCCAAGGTTGGCTGGAGACGCCAATGCCGGTGGAAACGCAAGCTGTACTCGGCTCTGCACGTCAGAGGACTAGACACAAGAGCGTTCAGTTCATGTCGCGCTTGCCTCGGGGGCGGGAATGCGAGGCAACGAAGCAAGGTGGAAGGAGAGAATGGCGAGTGATGGGGGAGAGAACTCGCAGCGATGCAGGTCGAACCTGCCGGTTGGGATGGCACCAGGGAGGCGTGGATGGAGTGCTTCCTGCAAGACGCATGCAAAAAAGGTTGGTGGGGCCACATGCTCCACTGCTCGCTTTTTTTTGGGCAAGGGTGGGGCCGATGGCAAGGCGACAGGGCCTAGCCAGCCAGGGCAAGCCCATCTCCCAAACCAACCGGGCTGCAAGTCTTCGCCCGTTGTGAGCGGCGTTGCGGCAGCCCCCTGCTCTGGCGCATTTTGTAACTTGGTTTGCGCACTGTATGACCGGGCCCGGCTGTGTACGATGTAAACCCCCCAAACCTCAAGCTTTTCGCAACATCCGATAGAGCCCCCGATGCCGGCGCTGATACGGATATTGGCAACCCAGACGCACGCAACATCCTTTGCATTTACTGCGTCGCCGATCAGAGAGATACCGGTGGCGGCCATCGCTGGGGAAGATTGGGAAAGGGGTGTGAGATACGGAGTGGTCTTGCCGCTTCGCGAGAACAAACCCCAACTGCCCGGCTCGTCCGGATGGGGTGCCATTCCTGAAAGCGCTCGGTCATTGTGTGTGGCGCCGCGCCTTTGCTGGATCCGGTGGGAACGAGCAACTCACTTTGGGGGTCTAAGACAGATCTTTTGAGGCAAGAAAGGAGGACGGGACGTTTTGATGCGAAGAATTGCACCAATGTGCGATGTCCTTGCAATAATCCCACGATCCCTTTGGTCTGGAGCTGGAGCCGGAGTACCACGCCCAACGCGCTGAGCCTCACTGCCTCTTACCGGTAATTACGGTAAGCCGGCGGGCAGGCAGCTGCAGCGCCTCCTTGGCAATGCCTGGCGCAGCAAGAACAACACACAAGATGGCGTGGGGTGGAAGATCCAAACCTCAACGATCAAAACTTCGTCCTGAGAGTATGCTTCGTTCCCTTCCGGCCATAGTAGAAAGACAAGCTGGTGAGAAGAGGGTGGTAAAATCGCGCGACACCAGTGGTCCATGGCACGGGTGTGTTCGACTTCCAAACCACCGCCCCCTTCGTGATTCTTGGGTATGGGATGAGGAGCGGTTTCCAGGGATTCCACAACTGTTAGGAGACTGTGCCGCGAGGAGAATTCCCTGTAATTCGCCGAGCGTCTTTTGCGCAACTTGTGGGGGAGTACTCTGTAACCAAGTGAAATGGCATTTAAACCATGACAAAGAACAACAGATGGATATGTTGAGATCCCCGGTTTGTGAACTCCCAGTGGCGCGCAACTCACCAGCTCGCCAACAAGATTTGAAACTGAATCGCTCAGACATTGCCTCCAGAACATATACTCAGGGGCCGACCGATACATTCCCTACGCAGTATTAATGGTGTTAGTTGGATTTCCCTCCAGCTCTCCAGTAACCGTCCTCGATGTGACGTCGAGTCGAAGAACAGTGTCTGTCCTTTGCCTTGATCTCGCCAAGCCGGTGCCTGGCTCGAGCCCCGGCCAACCCCGGCTCCGTCTTCCAGCCCGGCGACCGAGCCGATCCCCTTCTAGTTCGGTGTACATAGTACACTAACGCAAACTGTGTCGTGTTGGCTGGACGGGGACGAAGGTGCGTGTATGGTGGCTGCCAGAAATACCAAGGATCGAGACGCAAAGTGCTTTATCATAAGTTTTCTCCCAAGGAGACGCCCAACTTTTTATTCTGGGGCTCCGGGCTCTCCCGCTCAACGCGACCGAGCTCGGGACACTCCAGTGCGATTGATACCCGTACCGTTACTGTGTAATTACATGGTCTTGACTGTCAAGATCCCAACCCCTTGGGCTGCCGCCCATTGTCTGCTAATGCCTGCAACGCCACTGCACAAGCCCCTCCCCCACCCAAAAACCAAGGTAGCCGCTAGCGAGTTACTAAATGTTTGCTCCGGGATGTTCGATTTCCGCGGCGAACGAGGAGTCAGCAACGAGGGTGGAGAAAGTCTTTGCGCACAAACATCGCCGAGCATTTTGCCCTCGAAGGGTTAAAGCATTTCAGCGTCGTGCTCCTCCACTAGTGTAATCCCCTCTAACCCTTGGACCCCGCCACCTAGGTCAAGAAGAGGGATGGAGCATGCTTGGGCCCCGTACCATTCTCAGCCAAGTGCTGAGTTTGTTCCTCTCAACTTCCGCTTGATGATTGCGGCGATTTTCCTCACTTCGCATTGCGGGGTGTTTGTCATGCTCACAGGGGGCACGCAACCCCGGATTGTCAAGCCTCACCCCAGCTTCTCATCAAAAGTCCAAAAGATTTCACCTAGCATTCCTAGGCCGTCGACACCGATGTTGACCAACGAACGCCGAGGCTGTGTGGGGGTTTTCAAGGACATGGGTCAAACGAGCACTTTGCGCAACGACGAGCAAGCCACTCTTGTCGTCCGCGACACTGTTCTCTGTGTCCCACAATGCGATCGAAGGCTCGTTTGATGACTTCTGGAATGCGGCGCGGTGACACATGACCAGATCGTTCGCGGCACAGGTTGGTTAGCTTGAGTCGACCTGACACTGATGGATTGTTTCAGCCTCTCAAAGCCCATCCACCCAACAACTTTTGATCACGCCAGCAATCGCAAGTGGGAAGTCGGTGGTTTCATTCATCTTACTGCTGACGACCAGGAAAAGAAATGTTGCGGCGCCTCCAAACCTTCGGCCAGCCGAAAATTCGGGATGCCGACCCCCACGACCGCCTCCAACAACCCTGGTAAAATTTTCCGCGCTTGGTCACCCACACTCTGAAAGAGCAGGAGACGCTACCCACACTGATGTGAATGGAAGTCGAAAGGGCCCGCAACTATTCAAGTTGCTCACTCACTCAGAGTCACCTCCCCTTATTAATCCCTCTTCTGTTACCTCACCTTGGTGGACATGCCATTAACGTTACCCCGTCGGTCGCTTCGATGCTGGGCTTTGAGAGAAACGCGCGCGCAGTCGCTCTGGGGATCGAGCCTTGGCCTGGGCCATCGGTTTCTCGCCGATCCGCTCTCATCCGGGCGGCAGATGCATTTTTTCAATGTAACAGCCGAACAGGAGAGCAGTCTGGCCGCTTTCAAGCATTCCCTAAAAAGTGTAAGATCTACCCTTATCATTGCAGCAGTCTCGCAAGGTGCGTCGAGATTGCCTGCCGAGCCTCCGGGCCTTGCTCACTGTCGCACCTTGCGATTTGTCGCAATCGCCCCCGCCACTGCCATTGGCGAATCATTCGGGCTTATCTCCGTAACTCGCCCACACGTGGGGATTCGCGTGCTTGTCAACGGTTTGTTCGCGGTCAGCGTGAGGCAGCCTCAGTATCAGCCAGGGAAATCGCACTGTGCCTTGAAACTCCAAAACCCGAGACACCCACGACATCAGACGGCCGGTGAGCACCGGCCTGGAGATATCATCACCAGGTTATAACTGAAGTGCGCAGAACAACCCTACCCTTCTTGGACCGCTACCTTGAGCGATACGATCCGACGAACAGCCTTCATTTAAGACAAAGGCATCAACATATTTCCTGCCCGGAGAAACAGCTTGGGGCAGGAACCTGGCGACGACTGGACCGTTGTGGGAGTGTACGTTGTTAAAAGAAAGAAAAGAAAAGAAAGCTGGCGGCGACGGTATGTACGGGAGGTCTGCAAAGCGACGGCTACATGAAGGGCTGAAAGTGGAATATTTGGCCATTAGCACCGTGTCTTGTCCGTTTCTCCTGGGGAGTCCGGGCTCCTCTGAAGTTTGCTCGATCGATCGACTGCAGAACGGACTCTTCGCCAATGAAACCCCCGTTTGTCGGATCCTGCCCCCACCTCATATCGGAAGACGTCGCTCAACCCGGGTAGGCACATCACACCGGCGCACACCTCAGGATCATACCCGCACATAGACACAGCAAGTTGTGTTGCGTGCATACAGAGGGAACGCATGAGGCGCGCGGGGCTCAAACACCTGCTTCTGTCCTTGATGCCGCGTCTTTATTTTAGTTATCCTCGACTAAGGCAGTCCCGATGACGGGAACCCCTTAGCCCCCGCTCACCTGAAAAAGGGTAAAACAAAACTCGAAGATCGTTCGGTATATTGTTAACCTCTGAGGTGTCATCATGATGTTGTGCTAAGACAGGGGCATAGGACCAGAGAGAGCTCGAGAAATGCCTCAGGGCGAAACCAGTGGTGGCTGGCAGGCTGCTGGGAAAGGTGCGTGTTCGAGAAAACCTATCACCGTCTCGTAAGATTGGTGAGGTTACCTGGTGCTTCTGAGGATGAGATTGGATGCGGATTGAGTGTGAATATTTCGCTATCATGATCACGATCTTGGGCGAAAGCAGCATTCCACCGGGCCCTGCCTCCCAAACGACGGGAGCATCTACTCGCACAGTAAAAGCTCAAGATATATAAATACAGTTCCTCCGTTCCATTCCTCAATGGTCCCTATCGGAAGTGATAGCCCAACCTTATCTCTCTGCAACTTCGAAACATTGTAGCTGCCTGTAGCTGTGCGTATTAGAGGCTTGCTCAATCCATCGGTACAGTCGTGCAATTATGGAAGCGCTTGGTGCCCTGGGTCGAACAAAATGCCCCATGCTGCATTAGCTGCAGTGACTGCAGACGCTGCTTGCTCCGGCTCCCCGTCAAACCCTCCGGGGAACCATTCGCCTTGCGAGCCAAACAAGGGGGAGACTCATCTTGCCGTCCACCACCAAACCGGCCAAACACCGAAGCAGTGACGCTGTGTCGGCGCCTAGCGAAACAAAACGAACAAAACTGCTTTGTGGGAGCCCGCAGACAGATATAAACCCACCTGGGCATCAACCAAGTTACCGGGAACGGTTTTGGAGATTGGTAGTCCTCAACATCTCAGTGTCAAGCTCCGCGGACTCTCAACCCTCAGGTTCCCGAGTTCCGCAAAAGAGGACAACGTGAATATGCTGCCGCGCGGAACCCCCCGCCCCTCCCCCATACTCGTGGCTAAGACTCAAGCGGGTGGCCCAAGGAGAGGAAGTTAACCCCGCTCCTCACCTCCCGCCTTGAGCCGGATTCCTTCCATATCCTTCTTACCCGTTATTCCAACTGCCTGCGGTCGCGGCCAAACTGTTTCCGGACCCGTTGAGGCATGAAGTCGGAAGGGAAGGTAACAACGACCGCGTCCTCTGACCCTCCGGAGCCCCCAAAGATGAGTTGATTGTGTCGACAAAGGTCGTTACATGGACGCGGCATGCCCTGCTGGATTCACATCCGCGCGTTCCGTGGTGGATGAGGGCATCCGCAATTGGGAAGGTCCACAGCAGCCCGGGAAAAATATGTGCCAAGGACAGGAGCGATACCTAATAAGGATTAGCTTGCAGTGATATTTTCGCTTGATGGATGCGCGATGACGTCACCTGGTGAGCCTCTTTCTCCCCCAAACCAAGGCGCCGCTGGCAGCTTCAGGCCCCAAGGACTCTTGCACTCGCCTTAGTTTTTGGCCGATCAACTTGTTTAACCGTATTACGCGACCTGCAACGCGGCCAGGCGGCCTTCTGACAATTTCTGTCAAGATGCCTTGAGCAGTTGCGATGGCAGGGGTTGTGCGAGAAGTGTATGCGCACTGTATCGTGTCGAATATCGGAATCGGCGGTTTCGTTTTCTCGCCTTGGCCGCTGTGTCGTGACCCAGCGCTTCATCCCTTGGTTTCGGGGTGAACAACCGGAAGCCAACTTTATTTTGCATCACTGGCTTATCAAGTCCTTGAAGCTGTATTAAGCCTCGAAGGTGATAGAATTGCATGTACGCATCTAAGCTACATAGTGCAGCCCTATGTAAAAAACACAACGATGTTTGCACTTGCTCACCGTCGCTCACCAATCCGTGTATATGGTCCGAGCGTTGCTGACAACCCAACGGCGGGGTCTGGGCTTTTGGCCCCACCACCTCGAAAAGTTCATGGAGATCTCCCGCGGCGATCGCCAGAAACTCCCAGTTGATCCCTCAATGAACGAGTCGCAAATGTTTTTTCTTTCCGACATGGCATACATCAATCCTACACTACATAGTGACAAAGAATGCAAATCCCTCGGACAGAATTAACATAGAGTTTTTTGGCCCCATATTGTCATTTTGCCACCAAATAAACCTCCTTGGCTCCCCAACAAGCGGCCTTGACTCAGCTGCCATGTCCCATCAGCCACCTGAATGGCGCAAACTGTTTCTTTCCGGAAAAGGCCGAGACGCCATGCGCAAACGTTCGGTCGCAGCAGCCACAAAGCAGGTGATTTCAGGAGTGTACCTCCCCAACCAGTGGCCATCACGAGCGAAGGCATTCTCGGCAGCTTCACTAGCCAGTCGTTGAGCTGCTCCAGCACGGCGTTTGTTTGACTGGTTCCCAAGCCACCGGCGCCCGCTAGCGGTGGCGGAGGATTTGTTCCTTTCTGTCGACACGGCGGGGTGGTGAGCGAGTCCGACAGAAGCTTCAGAGCTTCCGGTACCCCTCGCCCCGCACCTCAGCGGCAATTCGGCATTGGCCAATGACACGCAACGGCCGCGCGTGCGAGGTGGGATTGGCTGAGATAACTTCCAACCCGTCACACACTGGGAAAACAGCGGTGAATCTATTCCCATCGTCTCGCGCATGGTTCGTTCACTCTTCGAAGTTTCATTTGACCTTGCTTTCTCCGGGTCCAGTCTCCCTAGCTTGCTTCACTTGCGCGGGGTAAGCTGAATGCAAGATCAGCACGGGCCAATATGGGGGGCTTAAACTTACTCCACCCGAAGCTCTCGCAGAGTGGTGGAAGCTGTCGACTTCTGTCTATTCATACTGTATGGAATACGTTTGGTGTACGAAGTACACATATTCCGCCCCCGCGGGACCGTTGTACCAATGGGCATCTCGCGCGGTGTTCGAGCATCTCCAGCTCCGAACCCCCTTAGCACAGAGAGGCCGCGACCAAAGATCGCCTCCCGAGGTATGCAACTGGCCCGGCCCGGTCGTCAAGTCGTGCGCAAAGTCCGGACTTATCCACTACATCAGGCCCGACCTGCAGCACGCTACCAGATCATGGACTCCACGGGCCATTCTAGATATGCTAGAAACCCCTTTTTATTAAGGCCCTTCGATAGTCCCGTTCGCCTGCCAACCGCGACAATGTTACTACAGCGCTTGTAAGGTCGGTAAGAACATCAAAATTAGAGGCCACTCGCACCGTTATCAGTCACCCACCCGCAAACGCCGGGTCACGCGAAGTGGCTGCAGCGGTGGCACGTTGTACAATTTGATGACGGAACACCACGTCCTTGTCTCCCGTCCGTCGCTGCCGAAACTGATCACCAGGTCTGCTATGGGATAGGGCGGCTCAGGCGGATGGTTGGTTGGGACGAGAAGAAGGCACGGTTTCGGCTAGGTACCTTTCCCTGGGCGATGAAAGGTGAGACTCTTGGATATTATTTTTGAGAGTCCCAACTGTTGCCGCCCTCGGCCTCGGCGGCCAGCGTTTGACATTGATGTTGATACCTCGATATCAAGCCAAAGCGGTGCCGGCCCCACACTAAGCCCCTGGAGGACGCATGAAACAGCAAGGTCCAGGCACTCAACACCACAGTGCAAGAACGACGCAGCAACACCACCGTGCATTCCATCATTGAACTTCTCCACGATCAAGGGAAAATTCCCACTTTGCTGTGGAATGTGAACCCCGCGAACTGCGGAGACTAAACGCACAGATATTCGCGGGGACGTAAAAGAAGGGGACTCGATCCCTGGGGATATTCCCTTCAGCGCTTCAGACGAGACTGGGTCTCGGTATGCCGCAGTTTGATGTTGAGAGTCGCAATCCCAGCACCGCATAAGCATGATTGATGATTACAGAGTAGTTATGTGCGGGGAGGACAATGAGCACCAAACATTTGGTAACACTGCAAAAAACGATATCGCTCCAAAAAAAGTCCAAGCCACACACGGCTGGTCTAGATCGCCGGGATCTGGTTCCCTTGCGACGTTGGTGGAACGCGAATTCGATCTCATTCGTCGAAGGCCCTCGAGGGCAAGCAAAATTCCAACAAGGGCACATCGAGAACTTCGCTCAATCCGCATGGCAGAAGCCACACACACCCATCAAATCCCACGCAAGCTGACGCCACCGCAAAGTGAATGTTCTGAAAACGATGGGCTTCGGTGATGGTCGAGGAGGCTTTGCGCGGTCCCAAGAAAAACTTAGGGTTAGCTTGTCGAAAATTTTCTCTGCCAGGGCTGTGGGTGGATGAATTAGGCAAGGGAATGGTCCCCCCCCACGCGCACAGGGTATCAGTGGGAAAGGGGAACAAGAGGGAAAGAGGAAGCGAAAGAGATCATCGTGGCGAATCCTGTCAACAAACATATTAATTTAACATTCGACAGGAACAAGCGGATACGAGAGCTAAAACGTTAGTCACGACAGGCGACGACAAGTGAACGCCATGGGCAGCCCCGCCAAAGATAGCAACTGCCGCGCACTTTGCAAGCATGTTGCACATTAGCTGCACCGTCACAGCAAGTGTCCCGCGCCGCCTGCGACGGTATCCTGTGACGGTGCCAACGCCGATGGGACGGGTTGCAGTCGGCGTCACTTGCAGCAAAAAAGTCGCGATTCCTTCGACCTTGCGCGCGACGCGGTGATCAACCCCCCACCGTCGTCAGGGTGAGGTTCAGCCTTGGAAGCGGAGCGGATGCCGGCTCGCTGACCGTGCTTGCTTACTGTGCCTGCGGTGCTTCCTTGTGCGGTGTGCCGAAGAGCCGGAAGGATAACAATTTGTTGAGTGGGAGGTATTTTCGATGCGTCAGAGTGAGTCGGCATTGCGAGATCGATTACTCACAAGCACCGAAACGGGAAGAACACCGGTTCTCTCACTCCAAATTCTTATTCAGCAGGCAGCTCGGAAACGACGGAGTAACTAAGCCATGATTTTATCCACGGCTGGCCAAACCCACGGTCTCAACGGAGAGCGGACAACAAAAAAGAATAAAAAATAAAACGGCCAGGCGAGTCCTGAGGGAAAGGTGAAGGAAGAACTGGAGGGGTTCGGAAAACGTCAAACGATTCGTCAATGGCTTCGGGCATCCAACGATTCTGTTTCGACACGGAGTGAGACAAAGGCGCCACTGATGTCCGGTTCCGGGCCCGGCAGCGGGGGTTCACACAGGGGCGGTTTGGAAGCAAGCCGTGCGAGAAAACAAAAATTCGGTCGATTGGCACGGCCCCTATCGATCGGATAACGGGCAGCGGACAACCGCCACTGAAACACCATCGACTTTTTGGAACCCGAGATTGAGGCGGAACAAAAAAGTCTGCGGCCAGCCGTTTTCGTTATCGCGACGCAGGAGTCGCCTTCCTGTGTGCCCACACTACACTACACCATTTTGGCTGCCTTCCCCCCTCTCTCAACCTGCAGAACTACTATGTAATATCAATATCAACATGGGGTTGAAGCGTCTCAGCTCGCAGGCAGGCAAGCTGTCAAGGTTAAGCTGTCACGGCTGTCAAGGTTAGTGCAGAGGATCACCTTGACAAGCGTCGCCCCTTTGCCTTGCAGAGTTCCAGCGCTTTGCCGAACAAGGCGCAAGCAAGGAAATTTAGTGAAGGATCCCTCGTCTCTTATTTTCGCAAAACTCCACAAGCGAAAAAAACTGTCCGGCCCCGGCCCCGATCGCTCGCGATGGCCGCTCCAAAGTACGCTGCGCGCGCATGAGACGAGACCTGCAAGGCAACCTCACAACCTTGGAACAGCTGGGAAGCGCCCTTGAAAGCTCTGACAGGGGGAGAAACCCAGACCGTGAATCCACGGGTCTTGGCCCTCGCTTGACCTTCTTGGCGCTGCCGGTGCGTTGCAACGCTGCGATAACCCACCACAAACCCACACACCCTCAAGGTGAGCCTCCTCCTCTTTCAAGATTGCGCTGAGCCAATCGATGGGCCTGGACTGAGAACGGGGGTGTGTGCAGACATGTTGGGATGTCGTCTTTTCCGGACAACCTCACACACAATGCTGCGCGTTGATATGTACTGTACGAAGTACGGTGGTTCTGTTTCTTCTTGTTACTTTTCGTGGCTTCCTCGCTTTATTTATCTCGATATTCTTAGGGCTCTTTTCCGCGGAAACGAGACCAACGACACAACATGGATGCCTCACCGGCACCTGTCTCACTTTCACACCGACAGCCGACCAGCCGTTTCACTCGGTTCTATCCTGCCGGTTCTCAACGTAATTAACCAACATCCGTCGTTGAGAACGAGGCCACTTGCCGCCGCCGCCATGCGGGTTCAACGGTGGAGTCCCGCCGAGGTCGCACGGGCGGCATGTCGTACATGGTTTGCGTGCAGCCGGTGAGGTTGCAGGTGGGTTTTGAGGGGGATGAGCTTGGGGTTCGTTGGTTGGCTGTGGAAAGTGTACTTCGTACCGAGCTTGTCTTTTTGATGCGAGGAAGCAGCAGGTGAATGGTAAGATCGCCCGCCCGGGTGTCGGAGGCCTTGGATGTCCGCCGCTTGTGCTTCGTTTCTGTGCATTTTGTGCTTGGCCCCGGAGATTGTGGCTGGCCGAGTGGGCTGCCACATGATGGTCAACGGTTCCGATGTGAGACAAAGCGAGCTTCTCGAAATGCTTATTGTGGCTGCAGACGATCGAAGTACAACACCAAGATCATTACCGTTTATTATTTTTGCCTTCTTTTCTCTATCCCGGTGTCTGCTTTGCCCGATCGTGTCAAGATCTCATCCCGCAAGCTCATCCGGTGTAGTCGTCCCGCAGCAGCCAATCCTTAAGTCACACCAGCTCGACCTGTCAAATGGATCGACCCGGCCGCCGTTTCGGCTAGTCGCCGCTCCCGCTCACTTTGGCCAGATGCTGGTGGTGTACTTAGTGGTGGCGATGGTGGAGATGGTCGACCATGAAGTCCGAAACAAGACACCCCCCTCCTTTATGTGTAAATACACCCTACACTATCTCGGCAGCCGCTGCACCCTTCCACCACTACACCGTGGCGTGAAACTGTTTTCCATCGCGCGGCTCTAGCACCGTCTTGCGCAGGAGGTTCACCGGCCCTCACCGGCCCATAACCTCGAGATTAAGAACGGAGATACCCCCCCTTCATTCCCCCTGACCACGGCCGGTATCCACACACCTTTACCCTCTCTGTTATCCTTTGCATACAACTGGAACCCCCAAGGCGCATCCAGGCGTAAATAAGCGCGGGGAGATTGTGTCCAGTTGCCCCTCTCCGAGTTACGAATCCTCCACCCCTCCTCCTCCCGATTGTGCCATTGTCGCCAACCGGCCGAGCATTCACCGGTAAACGACCACCTTCTCTCTCCTTTTTTTTGTCTCATCCCCGCTTCGCGGACCCGGAGACCTCGCCGGCGCCGGGTTACTATGTAACAACTCGGCAGCCTGAGGACTAAGGTGGTGTCGCGTCCGGTGTATTGTTTCCTATCTTTAATCCCGCGAACAACCCCCGCCTCCGACATGTTCCCCTTATCTCTCCGGGACCAATACCTTTCCCGATACCCAATGCAGGCCCCGGAATTGCGACTGCAAAGAAGGGTGTTCACCTGCTCGTAAACTCCTGCACACTATGCTTTTTGGCGAACCACACTCTGCAAACTACTTCCATGACAGAAGTCCTCCTACCACAGTGTCCGGCGAGTAAACCAAGGACGGCATTCGTGTGGTCGCGAACCAACAGCCGGACTGTCGGAATCCGGGGCTGAACCTATCGCCGTCTGTGCTGTACATAGTAGCGTAATTTGTCGCATTAGTGTAATTAGGTTCCTTGGCCGAGAGATCTAACGGTTCCCGGCATCGTCTCCCATTCGACTGCGACGTCGTCCAAATCCGGCCTCCTGCAACCGCTGAAGCTGAAGCTGTGGCCTCCCTCCTGGAACGCGTAACCGAAGCATGGAGCGTTTCCCGTCTCGGAGATGTTCGCAGGTCGGTTTGAAGCAATGACACGCTGTGGTCGATATGCGATTTGGTTTAGGATATATTTGGCTTGCTCGCCAAACGGCCGGATGTATGGATAGATGGATCGGTGGGGGACGGCGAATTTGGAACCGATAACGACCAAGCGGTTAATGGGGGTTATCGAAGGGTTCTCTCGATTTTGTGTAACCCGGGCGACCCGAGGGAAGGACGTTGAGGCAAGCGAAAAGAGGGGAAATGGTGTGCAATGGGATGGGAATTGCGGATAAAAAGGACCATGGGATTTTGGGTGTGCGACACAAAGCTTCACCGGTGAGAGGCAGGCCGTTGCCGTTGACGCAGGGTTTTCTAGGTTTGTATGGGACAGGTGTGCTGCTCTCGGATATGGGGTGCAGATGCGTGTTGCATGCGATTATCTTGGAGCTAACGGTCGGATAGGGGGCGGTTGTGCGTTCGCGGTGAAGGTTGAAGCGAAAGATGATCCTAACTGTTCATGCTGGATTAATAGCTGATTTACTAAGGTAAAGCGCTCCCGATATAATTATTAACAAGTCTTATTAGGCTCGTCTGTTGGATCGCATATAATTAGTCGAATTACTAAATATAAGTTGCCTTCAAGATATAGCCACATGCCGAGACACCTCTCCACACCGGCTCTCTAACACCTTACGCGAGCGGCGTTCAGATGTACATCGCGTAGAGTCGACACTGTGTGGTTGTGTAAAAAGGCGGCGCAATGATCGGAACCAATCTAACCACCACGGGTTTGTGCCACTCCAGGTCAACGTGATGCAACTATTAGGGTCCAGTCTCTCACCGACGTCGCAACCATAGGTAGCATTAGCATCTTGATATCATCCACAGCAGAGTAATTATTAAAGTTGTGGTTCGTAGAGGAACAACACGGAAAACAATCAAGTGTTGACTGTTGATCACAAGGCAAATGCCGGAAACAGACTCAACGTTGTGCCATGAACTGATGAACAATATGAAGCGGCATTGATTGTCGAACAGTATTAGTTCTAACTTGTTCATGACAACCATCTCAGGGGCATTGTTTAATAAACCCTTCCTCATTGATACCAAATATCAGCTTGGTGATAGACCAGCGGTACGGGAATTGATTCCCGATGGGAATATGCCTCTCGATGATATTATTCCTATTATCACCCCCCCTAGAACTCTGACCAACCATCGCCACCCCACGCAGGATCCTAACCTTCCCAAGCTCCCACACCTTCTCATTCCACAACCCAGCCAGCCAATGCCTCAGAACGTCCATATCTCATCACTAGCAGCAAACCACACTAAACTTTCATACCCCCTTCGCTTCGCACAGAACAACAACAACGTGATTTATACACATTTGTCAGTCGTACATACACATACGTAGTCCGTCATGGGCGCATGCACTTTGCCCGCCGATCCTTTACCCTTCGCACACAACCGTGCATGCATAGATCTCCTTTCTCGCCTCCCGTAACAATTCCATAAGCACAAGATGGCAAACTTGAATTTGCCACAGAGATAGCGATAAAATTGGAGGGAAACAGTGGAAATGTCGGGTCTGGGATTGGGGTTTTGTGAACTGGCTCTGTTATGATTGGATGCGATTATGCTGTGCATATCCTGTGGGAGAGAGATTGATGTGACTGGGTGGAGGGCTGATGAGGGGGGAAGGGATCGACAGGGTGTTGAGGTCATTATGATCATGATGAGGTGAACTTGTTTGGGGTATGTTAACGTTAGGTGGTTGGCTGTGAGAGACTGTGGAAGGTTGGTGGTAGTTTGTGTGGCAGATCTTGTAAAGTGGTGAGCGCGTTTTGGATTTCCGGCGTCTTGGATGATGTGTTTGAGTGTGGGATGGGGTGATCGCGATAGGGGCGAGGGGTCGACGTGGACGTGTGGATGACCGTGTGCTTTCTGAGCCTACCTCGAGCTTGTTAATGGTGCCTCCACATGTTGTATACGGTTACGCGTGGTAATACCTGTTGTTGTGTGGACTTCACAAGCTGAGGAGATGAAGTCTCAGGGGCTATCAGGATGAAATTACATTTTTAAAGCAGAACTCTCAGAAATGATAGGCGTACTTGTTTGAAGAGAACCATATCTCATTAGTGACGTGCCCTCGAACTTATTAACGGCCTAGTATCACTCTAGCCGTGTCGACATCGCACGTTGTACCCGTCACCATAGCAACCCTTGAGAATAGGGGGCAAGTCAAGAGTAGAAAACAGCAGAACGCGCAATTGCTTCTAACTTGACCCTAATCACTCTCGCACCGTAAATACATTATACCGTAAACAAAGGCTCCAAAAACAGAGCTTCCAAAACAGAGCTTCCAACACAGAAATCACCGTGTAAATCGCAACATCCAGGCAAAAGCACAACGCAAACACCTAATTACCCAAAACCGAAACCCCCGTCCAACCTCTAGACCCCTTCTTTCCCTTTACCCCCATCCCCATGTTGAACCATCCCATTCTCCTCAACGCCCTCGATAACACGATACCCATCCTCCCTGCCTTGACCCCTTCCTTGATACCTCTCTCCTTGATACCTCTCCCCTTGTTTCACACCCTCACGGCCATCATCATCATCCTCATCGTCATCATCATCCTCCACCCGCACACACCACAACTTCACCACCATTCCCCGCCACCGTCATCGCGTCGTAGTATTATTACTCTTCCCGCTGGTCGAGGCGCTGTTATCCGTCCCCTGAGTCCTCCTGACCGTCCGGGTCACCGGGGCCGGCTGCTGCTGCGAAGCAGGAGGCACGGCCGTCCGACGACTGGTATTGGTCGATGACGCGTTGGATGTCGAGGCGTTCCCGTTACCGGTGCTGCTCGTGGTCGCGCTGGTGCGTTTTACCCGGCCGGCTCGCGACGGGCCCGGGCTGATGGCGCGTTCGCTCTGTGAGGTGGGTGCGAGGCCGGGGCTGCGGGGGCGCGAGTTGCCCGAAGATGGGGCGTTCAAATTGGTGCTGGCGGACGGAGGAGCCGGGGCAGCCGCAGCGCCGCCGGGCTGGACGTAGTTTCGCAGAGACCGGGTGAGGAACTTGAGTTCCTCGCTGGTGTCGTAGCCGCGCGTTTGGCCTTCCTGGTAGAATTGGAGGATGGTTACAGAGGAGGGTTTCGAGTCGTAGAGGCCATTCTTGCTGAAGGACTCCCATTTGAGGGGGAAGTAAACCATCATCTGGGTGTTGAAAAGAGCGACACGGTCCCGTTCGGACATGCGGCCGAGGAAATCATTGATGATGTCCGAGTTCCTCAGCGCTACGAGCATGGCCACGTGGGAGGCGGCCCTCTGTCCGTTGTTGGCCTTGCTGCTCCAGCGTGGCATCCACTCAAAGGCTGTGTAGTGGGAGGTGTCGTGGTGCCCGTCGGAACCCATGATCTGCAGGGCCGGGAAGGAGGGGCGATAGGGGTCCATGACCTGGTACAGCAGCTTACGGTTCTCGGACTTCTTGCCGAGGTCGTCGCGGGCCCAGTAAAGGGCAATGCGCGTCTGGCGCAGCGCCCAGTGGTTATAGTCCTTCGGGTCGCCATTCCTGTACTCGGGCACGTTGGACGACTGGGGCGCGGCCGTGATCTGCACGGCGGTCTTCATGATGGTCTCGTAGTAGATGGCGTTGATGAGGCCCGTGGGCAGGTGGAAGGCGGGCATACGGTCTTGGACGTACTTGCTTTGCAGGAACTCGCGCACGGTGTAATGGGCGAGATAGACGGACCCGTCGTCTCGCACGCGGAGCAGGCACACGCAGGCGCGGCGCAGCCTGTCCATGTCTAAGAAGCTCTGCTGGCCGGGACCGCCCGCCACGGCCGTCACCAGGGTGTTCCTGTGGATGGCGCCGGACTGGTCCATGGCGGCCATGATCAAGGCCAACGCCCGCACCGCATCCGAGCGGCTCCTGGTCTCGATTTTGTGCAGGATGAGCTCGTAGATCTCGTTGAGCGTCTTGGGCATCACTTTGAGGTCCCTTTCGACCTCGGCCAGGTTGGCGCAATCGCCCAGGAGCTCAAGCAGGCACGCGGCATAGCGGAACCTAGTTCAACGGGGATGCCCCTATTAGCACTCGTTCATGCATACATTCAGGGTACCTATTGAAGATGATAAAAGGGGGGGAGAGGGGGGGAAGGGACGGGGGGCTCTTACATTCCATGCGACTTCGCGTTCACGGCGGTGGCGACCTTGCCCCGAAGGTCCGCCGGCCACCGCTTGTACGGGTCGTCCTTTAGCGAGGAGTCGGTGAACGTGGCGATGTCCTCACGCACGCCGGGGTTATCCATCCCCAGCGGGATGGATACCCCCTGGAACGAGGACTCGACGTCAGCGTACTCCCGGCTCGTGACCGCCAGACGCAGCGCCGAGAAGCGCTGTTCCGACCCCAGCGCCACTAGCAACTTGAGCAGCTTCTGGCGCGGGCTGCTCTCGTCCACGGCGTCCAACACGATGTAGGCGCGCCGGAATTGCCCCAGCACGGCCTCGAGGCAGTCCAGCAGAGCGTTGGTGGTCGGTTCTAGCCCGCTGCTGTGCAGCTCCCTCAGCCCCTCGGGGATGTAGCCTGACTTGCGGCAGAACTGCGAGAGGATCCATTTCAGGAACGGCGCCGCCTCGTCCATGTTGCGGCCGTGGTGGCAGTAGTAGTACGCCGCCGCGGTCTTCTTGGTACGATCCCCCGCATCGAACCCTTTCACCTTCTCAACCATGCCGGACGCCAGCACCGTCTTGCCCGCGCCGGGGATGCCATGGATCCAGAGGAGCCGCCGTGTACCCTCTGGCCCGTCTGCCCAGGCCTTCCACTCATTGCTCCCAAAGATCCACTGGCCCGTACGGCTCTCGTGCAGCTGGATCGCTGCGTTGTGCAAGCTAGACGGATTGATCTGATTCTGCTCTAGCCAATGGTACAGCTCGCCGCGTTGTGTCGCTGATGGTAGGTGATTTGTTAGTCTAGATACCCTTTTTACACACAATCCACTTTGTGAAAAGAAATAAGTGATCAAGTAAGGACTGTGTATTTTTGCACTTACCATCCAGGTGGGCCTGCATCGTGTTGATGCTGCTCTTAACGTGCGTCACATCCGTCCTGATCTGCTGGACTTGGTGGCTCAGCCCGATCGACAGGCCGAGGCCAAGTGAGGCCTTGTGCGTGGTGAGATCGGCCAGCAGAGTGTCACACCGTCCCTTTTTCTTCGACGTGCCCCACTTGACCGCCCTGGCGATGATCTCGACCTTGTCACGGAACGAGTACTTGCCGTCCGCATCCAGCATGGGCTTGGGCACCAGGGTCAGTAGCTCGGTGATGCAGTCGGTGCAGTGCTTTATCGTGACACCAATCTGCTTCTTCAGCTCCTCCTCATCCTTTTTCTTATCCTCGCTTGCGTTGAGGATGGCTTCCACCGCCTTTAGCGTCGCCTCCAAGCTTGATGTCTCGATGAGGATCAACTTGAGGTCGTGGGGGCAAGCTCCGCGAGCCGCTTGGACGTAGTACCTGCAGATCCCGTACAGCTGGATCGAGAAGCCGATCAACGTAGCAAAGGTGGATGCGAGCGCGACAGCTTCCATGTTTGTGGTAGTCGTAGTCTGCAAGGAGGATTCTGGAATAAGGGTGTTTGGGTGCTTGGTGGTGTCCTGGTTGCTAGTAAGGAAACCCGGGAGGTATTTATAATTTGACGAAACAAAGGAAAATGAACCGACAAAAGAAAAAGATAGGGAAAAAGAAACAGCGGAGAACCGATGGAAGACCAGCTTGCGATGGAATCGAGAATAAACAAACAATAGCGGCAGTATGATCCCAAGCTTCCAATATGCTGATAGATGAGGAAACGCCGAGAACTTATAAAGGATCGGAGGCCCTCAGATAACCGCCTCCAGCGGCCCGTCACGAGAATAGGAGTGAGAATGTACGTCGCGGAATTACTGACTCTCGTTCTTCCTCGCATCGCCATCTGACAATCTGTGCCTCGCCCGAATATCGACCGTCCCTGCTTCGTGGCTAAATCGGACAGGAACCCCAAGTCGGCGGCGGCCCAGCAATGTGGTCAGCGCTAAGCTTTGGGTTCAAGCAGTGAGGACAGAGGTCTGGACTGCAGTGCCTGCCGGAAGCTCAATTACAAGCGTGGGGGTCCCTGTGTGCGCAGTAGGTGGCTAAGGGTTTGTTGCTGTTAGTCTGAAACGCGCGCCCTTTAGGATCCGTAGCCAAGGCTGCTCCGACAGCAAAAAAAGCTTATCTCGTGATGCGGTCGGTTTTCTTCGGGCGGCCCAGCGCCGTCTCCCACTGACCAACTACCTACCTAGCCTCGGTACATTACCCCGCCGCGCACTAACAGTGAATTAGGTTCCACTCCGCTGGCTGGCGTCCCAAAGCCTGTGCCTATGACTGTGCCCTTTTGGACATGATAAGAGTTGCCCAGAAATGGAATGCTGCACTTTCCTCTTGGCGGCCTACACATGGAGTGTTGGTCGCGCTCAAGTTAGGAGGCAGCTGCGGATCATCCCGCGTATTGCTTGTTTCTCTTCCCCTGTCTCGGCACTCGCGTGTACGAAGTATCCAGGGGTGGTGTCAGACGTTTAAATTTTGTGCCCCCCAAAAACCTACATAGTTATGGTCTTGAGGAGAAACCGATCAACGAACAGGCCTCGGCACCGAAGTCGCGGATCCATTGGTAGTCGCTGCACTAGAAGGCTGAGTGCAAGATGCGATCGGGGTCACCAGTCGGATAAAAACTTGCAAAATCGGACGTAAGGCTTAGACCTCTGGCCGGTATCTCCCGAGAATGCCTGGTCTAATCTACATAGGCAACACGATTCCTTCACTCTCCTGTAGTGTACATCGTTTCTCATCATGGCGGCGAAGTTTGCAGTGGATGATGTCGGGTTATTCAGCAAGCCATAGTAGTGTTACTAAGGCCGAATGAAGCGTTCGTATGCTAAAACTTAAAGAGCGTGGAGAACCTATGTTAAAAACAGCAGCTAAGAGAATAGTCTCGCATTTCCGAGACCCGGGAACGAGCTGTTTGATAGTAGACATAGTGCGCAAGCACCACTAAAGCGGCCCTTCTGTATCCCCGTCCCCGGATTTTAGGCTGGCGTTCCTCTCAGGCGCCCCCAGAGTCTCACCATTGCCATGAGATGTCAGCAGCCAAGACAACAAAAGGTGGAATGTCTTGGCCTGTTGTTGGTGGCGCCCAAGCTGACACAATAATTACGCCGTCCTTCGTACTGCGCAGGGCTTCGTAGTCGACGACTCGAGGCAGGTTTTCTCCTCCAGAACCGAAAGTGCTCCACGAACACAATTGAGATTGGAATTTGGTAGCGTTAACTAGGTGGAGGGTCAAGTTATGATTGTCCGTGCATTTCAAACCTCATCGTCCGAGGCTCCGAGGTGAGGTTCGAACATCATGTTATGGGCGCCGAACCTGGTCGCTGGATATTAGAGCGTGATCGGTCTAATCCATCGTCATCCCCTAAAAAAAACTAAGATCCGTCGGCCTTTGCAAATGCGACGCGGACTATTTCTCGCGAATCTTGATTGCAAATCAACAATTCTGACGGAGATTGCGGACATAGTGCCGGCCGGCAGTTTGAAACAAACGTTCCTTGCGGGAGCAATTGAGTGCACAGCGCCGCAGGACGCGCCTCGTACCCTCATCCTCCGAGAGTTGGCGGCCAGGGTCCGTTTCACGACGCCGTCTGGAGTTGGCTTATCTATCTTTCGTTATGGTTTGCCAATGGGATCTAGTAATGACATTGGTTAAGTTTTCGTTTCTTCTCATAGCTTCGAAAGCGCATCGATTGTGGAGGACGATATAGGTATTACGAAAGGTGCAATTATTGATCGGTTACAACGGTATACCGGGTTTGAATTCGAAATATGACTGTGAACGTAGCTGCTACTTGTTTTCCTCCTTAAAAGTTTCCTACCAGTTGCGAGTGTTGGCATAAAATGTGATCAACGAAGTGAACGAACCACCAGACACGAAATTAAGGAACGAGAATTCTTTGCCATCCCCTTTACTTCGGTCCTCCGACCAACACTTTGAATATCTAGGCGCAAGAATGCCCTGGTGCAGTGTTCCAAACCGTCCGTTGACAGTCCCCGAAAGCAATGCATTGATCATCGGGGAGGTTGTGGCCCAAGTGTCCAGATTCAGATGAAATGACGAACCGTCTCATGATGAAGCAAACACAACAGGACCCGCTTAGCAAACTTGGGAAGAATGGTCATTGACACAAGTCTAGATCGCATCGGGAGCGGTCTAGAGCAATTGGCAGTCGTGCAATTCGCGATTCGCGCGCCATCTCAAATAAAACCCCGGGCTAGAAGATTCCTGTGGAGTTAACCATTGCGTTCTTTCATGATTCTGGCCCCTTGACGACCCAAAGAAACCAAGATCTATCACGTACCTGTTTTTGTGTATTGTGCGGAGTATTTATCCAAGCCTCCTGCCCGCACCATGGCCCTGTTGTCTGTATTTGACTTCCTTCCGGTTTCCGACCAACGAATTAACCGAATAATTACATTTTCCCAGTTCCCAACAACAAATAATTAAAGCACAACACCAATCGACAATGGCTGCCGTCCAACCCATTCCTGATATTGGCACCTTTGAGAACCTCAGAAGGAGCAACGAGTTCCTTTTGGTCATCTTTATCTTCGACCACACCTCGTTCCGAGAAGACACGCTACTCGAGGAGTTCAAGTTCGAGGCCAGTCGCAACCAGCAAGACAAGCTCCGTTACTTCACCATCGACACGGCTAACGTGCCCGAGTTTGCCTCCCAGGTGCTGTTCCGGGAGGTGACGGAGGCGCTGATCATCGTGTTCGAGAACGGACGCGAGGTCTTCCGGCTGGAGCTGAGGTCGGAGGAGGATATTCGCCAGGGCATCGAGCGGGCGACGGAGATTGTGGGTCCGTCTGGGTAATTATGTCCTTGTTCCCCTCAAGGCTATTCCTATCTATGGTGGCTAACCATGTGTCAAACAATAGCCAGGGCATGGAGCAGCATCGCCACGGCCAGAGGCCGGGATTCGCGACCTAACTTGCTGTGTTGCTGGGGCACGGGTTCGGGCGGGAATCCAGACTGTATCGAAATGTGTCTGCCGTTCCTTAGGACTTTCAAAAGTTTTGAGCCGTGACCTAGATTGTATCACGGCGGTAATACTGGTAACCTGGAGGCACAAAAACGTTTTGTAAGGTGGCGAAGAAAAGGAAGAAAATATTCAAAATATATATTAGTAGTTATCAGTTTACCTTTCCGACCCGTTAAATTCGAAGCACCAAGGCAAATCCCAAACGCCTGTAACCGACCTTCCGATGGTCGGCAACTTAATAAATAATCCTTGTCTCCCCTTCCCATAACGGGCTCTCCTCCAAGTCACATTCTATCCGCCCGGCTGTGCCCTGGCCCTTCTTCTCTCTGCCCCCCAGCCCCAAACCTTTCAACATCCCTTCCCTTTTATCCACCGTCTTCGACCCCACCAGCCAACACGCCCGATCACTCGCCCCAGCTACGGACCCAGCGCTGTGCGCTAGCTCCTGTCGACTCACGCGCGCTTCGTCCCGGGGCAGCCATAATCTCGGCGCGGGCGTCCACATCTCGGGCGGGCGATAGGCAAGACGTTTGGCGTAGTTGGCGGGGAGGGGGTGGTCGTCTGGGCACGGGCCTGGGTTGATGCGCGGGGCGAGGTGGCGGAAGGATTGGTAGATCTCTGGGTGGAGGAAGGTGAGGAGGGCGTTTGGGGGCGTGGTGTCGGAAGGGGTGATGGAGAATTTGAGGTTCGCAAGGATGCGGGTGAAGTGGGAGGGGGGTTCTTGCGGGGGGGCAGCGGAGGGGTTCGTGGTGATGGTGGTCGGGGGTGGGGAGGCAGAAGAGGAGAAGCTGGATTTGAGGTAGGTTTTGGTCCAGTTGGTGATGTGATATTTGATGCTGCTGCTGCCCTCGATGCCGCGGAGCTGGATGTCCGTGTCGAGGTCCTGGGGCGGAGTCGGATCAGGGAGCGAGGACGTATCGTCGTCATCGTCGTCATCATCATCTCCTTGATGGTTGTTGTTGCTGTTGTTGTTTTCATCTTCGGCTGACATATTGTAATAATCTGCGGCAAGCCCACCGGTGGGGTAATCGGCAGGTGTTACGGTATCTTCGCTCGACTGCCCATCCTCAGAAACACGGCCAATATCTTTTTCCAGGGCGAGTGTTCGTGGGAGGTTCGTGAGTAGTGGTGTGACTGCATCGCTGAGCGAGACGTGGACAAGAGCAGTGAAGACGAGAAAAATAGCCATGAGGAGCAATGGCCCGATGGAGGCCTTGAGGGCGAAGAGACCAATGAGGCAAACCTCGGCAATGTAAAGGCCCGTCATAAGCTGCATGAGGGCGCGGGGGTAGAAGAGGCCCTTGGTGTCGGGGCCGGTATCGTTGACATAAATCAAGCTGTAGCGGTAAATGCAGCCGATGAATGTCATGCCAAGACCGGCAAAGACTAGGACTAAAGGGGCGATGCAGGAGTAACTGATGGCTGGTAGGGGTTAACTTATTGCTGTCACGTTTGTTGATGTTGTCGAAACCAAAAAGGGGGGTAGAGTAAAGAAATACTGACCGATGACACCCATGTTGGTAAACCGCGGGTATTCACTGCCCCAATGCACCTCGCGCAGTTTCTTCCACCGGTAAAACCTCCGCCTCGGGTCTTGGATGCTGTTGGACACGATCTCATGTCGGAACAGGTCGCCGAAGTTGGCTAGTCTCGTTGTGCCCGCAGCAAGGCACTGGATAAGGATGTACGAAAGATAGAAGTTGGACGCCTTCGGTAGGTTTTCCGACAGCATATCCTTGACCATGATCGGATTTTGGATGATATCAAATACCGCTGCTGAGGCAGCCGAGGTGAGTGTTGTCACCAAGAACACCTGTACGACCTGGAAGAAGAAGTAGGCATTCTGGACATACAGTTCGACCAGGCCATGCGATGGAACACCAGCCACCCGCGCACAGCCTCTGAGCATCCAAGGTACGGCTGCCATCAGCCAAGACAGGGCCAGCGCCGGTAGCAAGCCCTGGATAACGCCGAGAATGGGGCTGGGAAGCTTCATGATGAAGGACAGAAAGACGACCTTCTCACTGAGGGATTTAATGTTGCTGATCATACCGACGACCGCGGCCGGGATGGACCAAAAGATCACAGCCGCCGCAATAATGCCCATCATCAAGAACCGGCGCATAATGTGCTCCCACCAGCGGATCCGCAAGGCACTCCAGACGATGTCGCTGGGGTGCATGCCGATGTAACAGGGCGACATGTGCAGCGGCTGGTGATGAGCCAGGATTTGGAACCCAGCCTGGGCGTTCGCTTGGGTGTCGAATTCGACGAAGGCCGCGTTGAGCGAGGCGCCATCGCCGCGGCGGTATTGTCGTCGGAGGTTCCAAATTTCGCGGTTGAGGACCTTCAGCCGGGCGCGCGTCCAGCGGATCGTGTCGACGCGGCGCCCGAAGTTACGTAGCGGGCGGTGGTGGGGCCGGGCTTGCACGGGCATCCAAAGCGCCGCAACGGAGCCCCGGACGTCGGGAAGCGAGGGATCGAGGCCGTAAGGGTGGATATATTCAGGATCTATATCCTTTGTTTTGTCAAGCGATGGGCTGTCGGGGCTCGTTACTGACGGCGGGTTGTGACTCGGGGTGTGTATAGATGACGTGTCGACGACTTGCCCCTTTTCTGCGTCGTTTTGTGAGGGCCGAGAAGAAGGAGGGCCGCCTTTGTCTAGGTGGCGGTCTGCGGCCGAAGAAGCGGTCGGGTACTTCTTTAGGTGTTTATTTCGTGCCGTATTTGCCTGTCTAATAAGTCGGACCTCGGCTTGCTGTAGCCGAGAAGCCGTCTCCTCGCGGTCGGCAACGAGAGCACGGAGGGCGCTCGTATCCTTGACGATCCAGATGTTTTTGACCGAGTCTCCGAACAGCTTGCGCAATATCGCTTCGTTAAGATACGGCTTAGGAATGCAGGTGAACAAGACGGTCCTTGATGACAACCGCTTGGCGTAGTTTGGTGAAAGCAGGTATGCCTGTCGAAGATTGATGAAGTAGATGCACTCTCGGCATATCATGAACAACACAAAGCCTGGGCCGAATGTTAGTTACGTACTGGGGGGTAGCAGTCACGCTCAACATGCGGTGGGACAAACCGAAGAAGCACCAGGCGACGAGGACATGCGCATAGTACTTAGCGGCCAGCTTGACATTTCCAATCGTCAGCGAGTCCAGTTCGCCTAGACCACTAGCACCCGTCCCGTTGATAGGCAGAAGAATTGGCCAGACAATACAGAGCCCGGCGAGGCAGATGATGGACAGGATGCGGAGGAAACGGAGGAAAAAGTAGCCATCGAGCGAGCAGTTGTTGAGGATATAGTCATCCTTGATGGCAAAGAAGGGCTTGATCCAATTGAACCAGCCGTTGGGAAGCACAGGGCTGGGAGTCCTAATTTGGCCGTGTGAGTTCTTGAGGTGAACTTCTGCAGAAGCGGGCAGACAGCTCCGGGAGTCCGGCGCATGGGACACTTACTCTGGGGCCCGGAGCGACGGTATCGTCCTTGGCGCGTACACTCGATGGCACTTGCGCCGGAAGACGAAGAATACCAAGAGGCAGACGGCCGAGTAGACGACAACGGGGATAAAGGTACTGCCGAGGGCGGACAGCGATGCCGAGTCCTTCTTGTCCCCGGCCGGATTGAAGTTGACGAGGGTGCCGCCGTTACTGCCGTCGCGACTGGAACCGACACGGCCATCGTCGCTTTCGTTCTGCCGAAAGGGTGGAATTGATGTGTTAGTCCCGCAAGCACACCACAAACGCCTTGTCAGAATCATCTCCCTTGACGTACAATGCCCAACACCCTGCGCTCCAAACGCACGGCCGACGCATGTATAATCCAGTCCATCATCCTCGATTTTTGGCGTGTCGACGGGGGCACGTGGCGCTATCACACGGGCGATGCACCATAGCAAAGCGGCTGCAACATCGTGTGGTTTGTTCCCGACCCGTCCCGTTTTGTCCAACCCTTCTTGTTGCTCTCGGTTTTGCAGTACACTACTGTCCTGTGGTGATGTGGGTGAGTTTGACCGTTGGAGCTAGCGGTGGAAGTGGGAATGTCTCGAGTCGCAAACCAGCCAGAAAACGAAAAGGAAAAGATGGGAAAGGCCCCAAAAAAGGGTCCAACTCCACTTCTCCCCATCGGGCTTTGGTGCGCTCTCAGCGCTCCCCTGGAACCGACTTGGCGAGAGCCACTCGGGCCCTTCCGGTGCAAGGTGGGGTCGAGGGATGTGTGTGCGTCTCGACCCTCCCAGTCTGAACCAATCAGTGGTAATTTTGCGGACTTGGCGGGTACTGAGTTGGCGCCACCAGCCGGATCAGTGACCATGACGAATTTTGAAAGAACGGAGATGGACAAAGTCGAGAAGATGGTAATTGACCGGAGAACGACTCGACACTACACTACATGCGTTTTTCCCAGGACCTCGGAGATACTCTGTGCCAGACAGGCACCCTAGCATCCGGAACACGCGCGGTTGAAGCACTCTGGGATACTCGCAAAACGCAAAGTAGGAAATCCCAGCACCAGGGAATTGGAAATCGCGGGAACCCCCCCAAAAATGATCGGCACTTGAGAAGCGTGCCATGGGAGCTTGGCAACATCATTTTATGTCCCGGGCCAATAAATCGCCCTCTTTCAAGCCCAGCCGCGCCACAATGTTACACAAAAGGAGGCAGCCGACTCAACAGAGAATACAAATCGCCATGATTGTTCAGCTCTTCTTTTTCGCTTTTCGGTACCGAGGATTCGTACTCAAGGACTCTGTGCTCCGCCCACACTCGACCCTCCTACATCGCCTCACCCCCTTTAGCGATGGCATCCGAAAACCCACCGCCAATCCTCGCCACTGGGATTGGGCACCGCCAAAAGCACATCCTGTCCCCCTGATCATTTATGTCACCTCAATGGGGTACCTGAGACCGTATCAAGCTGGGCCGAGACTACGAGCGTTACTGCGAGCTCGCTTGAACCGAACACAGGTTGCCCACCACGGCTATGTTGTCGTCGACAACACAGCGAGCCCCTCACACCAACTAACCTTACTTGTGATGCCAGTTGATAAAGTAATTCAGCACGCCGACCGCAAAGTCCCCGTGCTTGCGCATCACCTCGTCCAACCGACTCCGTTGCGCCTGCGAATGGATGTTGCAGCCCACCAGTCGGCAAACAATTTCCCGCAACGCCAGGTCGCTCGGCGGGGTACCTGTGTACAGTTCGTCCACCACGGCGGGAAAGCATGGGTGGTCGAACCAGGAGAACTCTGCAGCCCGGTAAAAGCGATCGCGCGCCAGGAGCTTCAGGGCAGGCACGTCGAACTTGTCCGCCATGAAGTAAAGCCGCATGGACAAGAAGAAGCCCTGCTGGATGCGAATCTCTTGCAGAAACCGAAGGTTCCCTTCAAGCGCGTTTTCCTCCCCGGTGTTAAGCTCTTTTTCCCGCCGATTTAGAGGCAATTCGGCCTCCGCCCCCGTGCCATCGAGGACTTGGACGTGATCCTCTTGGGGTGCGAACTCTGCATATTCTTCTGCGGGGTGGTTGGATTCATCGGATGCGGAGCGATGAAAATTGGAGTTATCCGAGAAATTGCTTCCAGTGTCGGATTGGGCATCGCTGGTGGGGGGCCCAGTCTCATCCTGGACGTTGTCGGCATCGTTATGTTTCTGATCAGCCAGTGCGGGGGTTCCTGCCGGTCCTGCTGGCGACAACCGCCCTGTGTCCCCGACAAGTGTCTTCTCATTGTCCTTCCCGTTTTCCTTGTCCTTGTTCTCGTCCTTGTCCTTTCCTGGTTCCCTTTCGGTGTCGTTCTCATCATCCGACTCTAGAAACGAGACACCGGGAGCGGTAGCTAAAAAGGCATCAAACTTCCTCAGGCGTCAGATTTTGAATCTCGGACGGTGGTCCCCATCCCGGTACATCATCCTCTTTGTACGTCCCTGTGTAAAGGAACTGCAAAAACCGCTCTAGTATATCTGGGTCGTCCTCTGGCAGGTTGACGATACCGCTCGCCGCTTCCTATTACGCCCGGTACCGGAATCAGCGCTCAATGACTCAATGACCAAGTATCCGTACAGCCATCCCACCCATTTTTCACCTACAACTATCCTATTATGTGTGACATACTGAGAACCCACTCGTCATTGCCTTGTCAAAAAATGAAGATTGAGAGCACACAATGGCGCGGTGTGCAGGAAACTCACGACCGCCACAATGAATGGCCATATCAGAAAACTTGTCCGAGTTAAGCAAACCAGACAATGCGCGGTAAAGAGAGTTGGTTTGAAGCTCCCCAGTTCGATCGTTGTCGCCCATGTAGGCAGCTGTACGGTACTGCCGCCCGGTCGATGATGCCCGAGAGCGGGGCTTTGCTTGATCTTGACTCCCTGGCATAGCGTAAAATACGCAGACGATGAAACAGGCAGGAAAGCGGAAACAGTATCGATGGTATAGTGACTCTAAGGGAACAATCCGTGCCGCATAAAAGGACAAAACCGCTGAATCACCGGAGATGTTAGGCCATGCGGACGGCAGGCAGGCGGAACGAAACCATAGTTGATATCAAGGGGCGAATTACCCCGCTAACACCCCTCGCCTGGGAAACATGAAATTGGGCAAGCACCAACAATTGTTAACCACGTCTCAGACACCCAACTGCTGCCTAGTCAACCCTAACCCTGCTACATCTGGCTGCCTGCTCTACGAGGCGATGTTTGCTGTGTGGTGACTGTCGGATGCTTGAAGTTCGTCGACTGGCTCACAGAGGCAGAGTTTGGAGACATCAGCAGGGTGTGGGAGTATGTAATCAATTAATCGTTGTGGACCCATTGCTCCTCGAAAGAAACCACCCACCAGTCCACGGGATGGCTACCTCGAGTAATGGTGAAGCAGCTGCGGCAAGACGGGAGGAAAGAGCCAGGGCCAGTCGTCCGGCAGATACCTACAGATGAACACCATTTCCATGGGGGGATGTGTTTGCCGTCGAAAACCCCCATGCAGGGTGAAACGTGGCAACGTGCCTTAAGACCAAATGTTGAGCAACGAATCAAGGCAACCAATCGTGTCATTCTATGGTGCCTCGTCAAAGAAGCCAGATTTCATAGCTCATGCTAACATTACCTACACGTAGTAATACTTCTTGATGCAGCTATGGTAGTTGTAGTTTGCCCCGTTCAAGTTGTCATCCTTATATCCACCGAACGTCTTGAATCCATTGGAACCAGTACTGTCTCCAAGTTAGTCTCCAAGTCTATACAATGACGCACTCAACATCCAGCACCGGCAAGCACACCGACAACCAGGTAGCGTGAGGAGGAGACAAGGAAGGAGCAACCCACCCGACAGAAGAATAATTCGGCAACGATTGGGCATTGGAAGGAATGTCCCAGGTGAACGTCACACCAGTGGAGGCAAAGGTGCAGCTCTGGCTGCCGCCTTCCCACTGATGCCAGTTCTCATATGCCGTTGAGCTTGAGACCACACATGCGTCGTTGGCTGGGATGTTGTAACCGACGCTGCTACAGTTGGCATCATCTGCGCAGTACTAGAAGAGGAGAATAGGTCGGTCAGGGAACTTTCTAATAGTGTGAAATGGGAGGGCTTCCATAATTACCGCAACGATGGAGAGAAAAGTGTGGTCGGAGGATGCTTCACCAAACGAGCGGCAGTTAAGCAGATGCACGCCCTCGCCCAGAACGCCTCGGGCGAGGAAGGCGACGCCGGCGAGCAAGGTAAAACCGAGCATGTTTGGGGCGGGACAACTGGGGGCAGGGGCGACGATGCGGTCAGTCTGGCTTTTGTGAGAGATGGTGCGGTAAGGTCGAGATGCTACGCAGCACCTCATATATTTATACACTTTTCGAACTCAAATATCGTGAACGTTGTTCGTACGTTTGGTTGTCGATGCTCCAGGCATCTAATGTAGGACTTAGTAATGGCTTGGGGCATTCTGTAACCGATGGTGTTGTTATTGGTAGTTTCTAATAAGTGGCAGTCGTACAGTTACATCTGGCGTCGATGTGGCTGTGGCGGCGACTCGGGTTGATTGAGGGAAACACGTCGAATCGTCAGCTCTATAACACGTAGTGCATGTGAAGTTTTGGCTTTGGGCCGTTTTGAGAAGAGCGTCATGCTGGGCGCTGACAGGAACCCTTCAGCCCTCCAGGCAACCCAGAAACACAGAAGCGGCTTTACATTTAGAGACCACCGCTTGGGGATAATTAATTCGTGGGTGGTGTCCATGAAAATTGAATGCTAAACGCTCACACGATCGGGAGAGGCGACTTCGTGCTCCCCAAGACGTTGGCATTTCTCTTCCAATCCTTTTCGAGCACATTCTTGTCGCCGGCTTCGTCAGGGCGGCGGGTTTAGGGCTAAGAAAAGACAAAAGAGGGGGGGGGGTTTATAGTTATCGGTGGGTGGCCCCAGCGACACCTTCGTACTTGCCCTCGCTAAACCCGACAACCTACGGTAGAGAAGGAACGATTGAGATATTCTCCAGCGTTGAGTGGTTCAGCTTTGAACCGAGTCGCAACACCCATCGAACTAAGTGGGGGTACAAAAACAATGGTGTCAACCCCCAACTTATATTCTAGGCCGCCAGCGGAGACACACGGAGGGGCGGCTCACTGCGATGGTTCGCGTTCCATAAAGGAAGCGGCCACCGGAATGTCGTATCCAAGTATCACCAGACCGTTCTCGAATGGGGGTTAGCGGGATGCGCGCGTCCCCCTCCCTTGAATGCCCCAACTGCATGAGGACGGCACTCAGCCACTCAAATGGCGCAGATACAGGTAACAGCTGCAGGTCATTGCCAATGCGGCCTGTCGCGACCCAACACCCAGTGGCGGAGGAAAGTGGTGAGACAACTGGGTAGATACTCATCTAGCGGCCTCGCTGTGAGAGCTCACATGGTGGGTGGGCCAGTGATTGGTCTTCTGAGATGGTGTCGCACCCGAAAAGGGTGGTGTCTGGTGGCCTTGTCGCCCTTAGATGCATCATGCAGGATGTTCCGCGCTTGCTTCCTAGAGCTGCCAACCGACAGGCTCATATAAACTGAAGTGCGGCGCCTCATTCCAGCGACATCCCGTGTCTACTCGTTTAAGGCTGCGCCAGGCCTGCCGTTGGCTTGAGGCGGCCTTGCCATTCCGCCTTATCACGCTCGATGGCTGCCTTTTAAACACCCCCGAGTAAAGCAGAATTATTTGCGCGACTCTGTCGTCATCATCCCACACCCTTCATTATTTAACCTTAAAATCGGTGCTCCTCCGATGGCAAACCCGGAGGTGACAGTGGCACCGGCCGCTCAGCCCCTCTTCGCCCGCACACGCGTGGTCACCCAAACCATCACTCGCCCGTCCACAACTATCGTCGCCGTTGTCACTCTTGGTGATGCACCACAACCCGACCCCACGTTGACCTCTATCATACCACCATCACCACCGCCACCAGCCGCAACAACGACTACCACCACTCTCGCGCCAGCACCATCCACCTCTTCACCGTTAACCCCACAACAACTCGGCGCGCTGCTCGGTTCCGTCCTCGGTTTCGCCTTTGTCGCCTTCTGCATTTGCTGCTGTCTGACCATCCATCGCCGTCGACTCCGCTACTACCGTTCGCGCCGCCGTGGTTCATATTCCTCGAGCAGCGGCAGCAGCGATGACATGACCGAAAGCGAGGTCGTCCGCGTCCAAACGCGCGTATACAGCGGCGGCGGTCTAAATCCGGCGTGGAATGTACCTTTTACTGGACGTGGTGGCGGCGTGACCATGAGTTCGTCGCCTACGAGTGGGACTACCACGACGACGAGCGGGCCGTGGATGACGGTGCCACCGCCGGTGCGGTTTCCGCCTACGACTCGGCAGGCGGGGTATTCCCAGTCTAGGGAGCAGCAGATTAGGGGGGTGAGGCGGTTTTTATGATGAAGTGGGGGTTGAGAATGGGCAGTTGGGTTTCGTCCCGTCTTGTTTTTTGGGTGGGTTTTGGTTTTGAGGCATTGTTTAAGGAACATAAGGCTCGCGAATGTGGCCTGTGGATTTATGACGATTACCTAGGCTGGATTTAGACTCGGGACAACTAATTAACGTTGACGATGATTATCGAGAGGATGATGTTCTCTGATTCAAAGTTGCCAGGGAACTTTGGTCCTCATTTTTGAGAGTAATCAATTTTGTTAAGCTAACCTAAGAAGACGACTACACTGCAATGCTCTTATTGTGATTGAGATTCAACTTTGATGTTGTCATCCTCTAGAATGAACATACGCCGGTTACTAAACTCCAATTAATTGCATGCCTACTTACCCCTAACGGCTTTCGGTCGAGTTTGACATTGACACTGAGATCGAGTGCGCACCCAGGCTTGATAATGAAGTCGAAGTTAAGGTCAACAATAATGACAAAACTCTTTAAGATAAATCCCCATCGACCACCTAGCACCTTTCAGCACCAGATTATCACCTTGTAAAACTTGCTCAATATTTGAGCGACATAATGGGAATTCGGGGGATTAATTCGTAAGGGCTTAGTCGTATCAGCAAGCCTATCAAAGACTCATGAATCCTGAGAACGAGAAGCGTGATGAGAGGTTAAAGTGAAGATGATCACTGGCGCCTTGGTGAGTTGGTCCTCGCGCAACATGCCTCGACTCTTTGAGTTGGAGGTATGTATCTCATCCTGTTGAAGTATAAAAGGGGTCAACTCACCATTGGGACGGACGGTCATCTTGTGTTATAAGTTCTGTCTTGTAATTACGTATTTTATTTCCCACTCTTGTCCCTGCACCAGGTATTGATCTACCAGCCAGTCTGTCCCCGGCTAGGTGTCCGCATTGTCTTAAACCGGGCGCATTCACAAATCCACAGTTGTAGATAATTTGAGAAGTTGGTTCTGGGCGTTCTCGGCGTTCATTGTTTCCATGCTACAAATCCTACGACATGGCAGGCTCACAAACGAACAATAGTCAGGAAAAGCACGATGAGAACAGGGGGCGTAGGGGTGTAGGATGGAGTTATAATCACGACGCTGAACTTCTCTATCCCCCCCAATCTTCTTTCTCCCTTTCACACTGGGAGTTTGTTGACCGAGATCTGGCACTTGTCCCTCCCATCCAACCCCATCACCCGCATTGCCGTTCTGCCGACCATACACGACACACCGGTACACTCACCGGAGCCCCGTCGACCTGATACCATACAGCCGGACGCTCACGAGAACCTCGGTGCCCGTGCAGCCCACATTCACACACTTGTGAGAGTCCCGTGGCTTACACACTACACATCCCCGTTAACCTCGCATCACACACCTACAAACTCACCGGAACCCCGTTGCCCGTACACAACACAACGACACACTCGAGAGCCCCCGCCGCCCACACCCCATGAAAGTTCACCAGAACCCCGTTGCCCACACAGTGCACACCCCCGTCGCCCGTACATCACACAACGACACCAGAGCCCCGTTGCCGGGCATCAACACGCCCACTCACTGGAACCCCGTCGCCCACAAACGACATGACCCCGTCGCCAGTACACAACACAACCACACATTGGCGAGAGTCCCCGTCGCCCGCACACATACGACACCACCCCCATCGCCCGCACCGCACAACCCCGTCGCCCGCACACCACACAACCACACATTTGTGAGAGCCCCGCCGCCTACACATCACAAAACCTCACCAAAACCCCGTCGCCCGCACACCAACAACGCTCAAAGACCCGAACCAACCGCGCCCAACCGCGCCCAACATGGCCAACCACCCCGCCGTGATTCCGGCCGTAGACTACGGCGACGAGATCGAAACAAAGGACATGGAGGAGATCGAGGAGCTGCGAACCACCAGCTTTTACCGGCCGCTCTCCAGCCTCTTGGGGTCGGAGAAGTTCTCCGACATGAGGATCCGCTGCGGGGGTCGTGAGTTTCCGGCTCATCGGGCAATTGTGTGTCCCCAGTCGTCCTTCTTTGACGCGGCGCTGACAAGCGGATTTGTGGTAGGTGAGAGGGAGTTGAAGTTGGTTGTTGAGTGGTTGGGATATAATGATGGAGCTGAAAGAAAGGGGTTCACTGCTAATCATGTTCCTTTCCTGTTCATAGGAGACACACACTCGCATTGTTGAGCTCCCAGAGGATGACCCCGATGTTCTCGAGCGCTTCTTGCAGTTTCTTTACACCGGCACATACGAGGATGGTGTGATTGGAGCGTGGACCTCCGCCGCAGAGGCCAGTATGATCACCCCTGAGGAGGTTAAGGAGTTGCTTGCCACCGCCCCTGGCACAACTATCGGGCCAGGGAGCGAGGACGGTGAAGACAGTGATTACTACCCCGACAATGATCAGTACACCATGGACGACTTCCAGAACTTCCCGGAGGATGACTTCGACGAGGACGACTTTGAGGAGGATTCCCTCTCCGACGAGGAGCAAGAGGATGAGGAGATGGCGTCATCAAGCGAGGGGTCTACCCCCGAGGAGCAGCGCATGGCCGAGGCTGCGGAAGAGCTGAAATTCCTGGCCACCAGCCCCGAGTCCGGCGACGAGGATCCCCAGCATGACTTCTCAGAAGCGGACCGCCAGCCACAGGCCCTATTCCTCCCGTTGCGACTGTTCATCATGGCTGACAAGTACGATGTCCCTTCGCTGAAGCTGTTCGCCCGTGAGCGCTTCCGCCACGCTGCGGAGATGTTGTGGGAGTCGGTCGACTACTTCCCTGACTTGGTCGATGAGCTGTACAGCAATACTCCGGAGCAAGATGGCGGGATGAGGTCGATTGTTTGCCGGTTGGTAGGCCTCACGATTGTCGGCCCGGAGCAGCGCCAGCGATTCGCGGCCGTGATGCACAAGCATGGGGACTTCGCGGCAGGAGTCATGAACTACTGGCTCGACACCGCGGATATTTTTCGCGCGCGTTGGGTTTGAATGGTGGAAAGGAATCGACGCGTCGGGAGTCGGGATTTAACGATGCGGTGCTTCACTGCTTCATCGGCGCGGGATGACTTTTGTTTTTTTCTTCGGGAATAAAATCTCCACGAATGGAAGCTCCAAGTAGATCAATAAGATTTGGAGCACTACTCCAATTGCCTCGCTTCCTGAGGTACACTGTTGCACTGTAACTTTGTTGTTGCATCCTGTCGGCAATTCAGCCGGCTGGTAGAATGCATCGGGATCGATATATTAAATTGCCAGTGCACACTCACCTTCAACTCCATGAATAATCAGCAACGCTTCCCTTGCACATCACTCATTCCCCTTCATTTCAATATTTCATCGAAATGGGGTTCTCACTCACCTCATTGTTCAAAAGCTCCACGCTCCCGGCTCTTCAAATTCTTTCAATCATCTCGCCCGCCTTGGCTTACACGAACCCCCTTATTCCACAACGCGCCGACCCCCATATCACCAAGCACACCGACGGCTGGTACTACTTCACAGCCACCGTTCCGGAGTTTGACCGCATTGCCCTCCGTCGTGCGGAATCCATCCAAGAATTACAGAATGCCACTGAAACCACGATATGGCAGCGCAAAGCCTCTGGCATCGGCAGTGGCCAGGTGTGGGCTCCGGAGCTGCATTTCATCGACGGAAAGTGGTACATCTATGTTGCGCTCGGGGTGGAGGGCGAGTGGCGGATCAGAGCGTCGGTGTTAGAGGGGACGGTCCCCGAGGGCGACGACGCCGACGACAACCCGCTCACGGCGACCTGGACCGAAAAGGGCGTGATTGAGACCAACTGGGACACCTTTTCCCTCGATGCAACTACTTTCACCGTGAATGGCACACGGTATTTGCTCTGGGCGCAGCAGGAACCGTCGAGACCGGACGAAAACTCCAGCTTGATGCTTGCGCCCCTTGACAACCCCTGGACCATCCGTGGCACGGCTGTCGCCATCTCCCGGCCGACGCTGGCCTGGGAACGGATCGGGTACAGTGTCAATGAGGGCCCGGCGGTCATCCAGCGGAACGGCAAAATCTTTGTGTCCTACTCGGCGAGTGCTACGGATGCTAATTATTGTATGGGGTTATTGACAGCATCGGAGGATGCGGATTTGATGGACCCGGCATCGTGGATTAAGGCAGATGAGCCGGTGTTCGCAAGCAATGAAGAGACCGGCCAATGGGGCCCGGGACATAACTCATTTACTGTGTCGGAAGATGGGTCGAGCGACGTGTTGGTATATCACGATCGTGGGTATCGTGATATCGAGGGTGATCCGTTGAATGATCCAAACCGGCAAACGAGAGTCCAGGTGCTGGGTTGGAAGGCTGATGGTACGCCGGATTTCGGAGTGCCCGTGGCAGACGGAGAAACGCCCACTCTGCTATAATCTGCTGGGGGTCGTTTGTTCTGTCAATGCGATGGCGGAGTATAGGTTGGGAGGGTGATGCTGTTGCTTTCAGCTGCTGTTGAGGTGTTGGCGAGTTTAAGCATAATACCGGGCTGGAGAATGAGGAAGTGTATCGTTTCAGAAATGAATTGGGATTTTGGCCAAGTAGAATGCCATCAGCTATCTTCACCGTGGAGGAAACTGTCGAGTGAGACCGAGTGTTTGTCTCCCTTGATTGATGTTAGTCGAATGCAAGTCTTCTTGCGGGAGCTTAAACAAAACGAAGCGGCACGAGGTACGGAGAGGTACGGAGTAATTACAGAGGACGTATGTGTGCTGTCAGCGCATTTCGGCCCCACTCCGACGACTCCGGGCTTCAATGCCGAAAGTGGAAGGGCGCTGCTCGGTTTGCATGATCAACCATCCGAGGCAAACACCTTGGAGTGTACGTTGTCACCCACCCGAAACGGAAGGAAGCGGCTTTGGCGGCCTTCGTCGGCCGCAGTTCCCATGAAACAGCTCCATTGACGTTATCTCGCGGCAGTGCCTGGCCAAACAAACCGTCGGTCGGCGAGATCCCGGTTCGCTGGCCGGACGCTCTGGCCAAATGACACTTACCCCACCTCCCCGCATCCGATGCTTCAGGGCCGGGGATGCTGTGGGGCGGGCCGGACGGCGGAAATCCTCGGCTCAGCGAGTCGAATGTTAGTTCAAAGAAACAGCTTAGAGGAGCTCGACTCGAAAACTGATGGGAAAAAAGATGTGACGGGGGGTTATATAACAATGAAGCCCGTCCCGTAGGTTGCACTAGAGGTGAGGCTGTTGGTCTAGACTTTTGCTGTTCTGTCGAAAAGGAAGATGCTGGTGACTTACACAATGTGAGGGTTGGGGTCAATCTCCTCGGCGTCCGGCTGCGGGGAATGCGGAGTCCCAGTGAGACAATGCAACTCCCAGCAAAACCAACGATCCCTGGATTGCTCAAACAGGTCATTTGTTGGCAAACATTGATAACGATGGCTCATCTGTCTCTGTTAGGTAACGCTTTGTTTGTCACAGCCCTACTCACCTGATCACTTGATAGCCCGCGCCGTGTTTGAATGTAGGAGCCAAGGACCAGGAACGGGCCCGGACAGCTTTTAAGCCGAGGCCACTTGCACCGCGAATGACCGGGGCAATAGAGAGCCAATGGGCCGGGAGTTCCTTCCTGAATCCGGCCTTTTGGCGAACAACAGACCGGGAAACCGCTTCTGGACGCCACCCAGAAGGAAACTTCCGATCACATGAGAGCTTTCCCCATATCCGGATTCTTTCCACTGCAGTCACCCGTTTTGTTGAATCTCCAACTGCACAGCTCAACAGAAGTGGCACATGCCGCAACAGCAGGCAGGCTAACAATCGCCTTGCACCAGGCCACGGCGGCTGAAGAGGAAAACGAGCTCCGTCCGGGTCTTGGCCCACGGCACAATATTCACACGGGACCATCGAGACCCGGTTGTCTGGAACCCCACCAGCCAGGTGTTCACGACTTCTTGAGCTCCCCCGCATTCCGATTCGCGACAATGCCGCCATCCTTGCTCCGTGCAACCCCACTTCAAGCGGCAAGAGCAGGTTGGATATCTCTCCAGGGGAAGCACCTCCAAGACTACCATCCAGGCCCTGGGGTGCGGCTGCCGCAGCAATGACCGGGGTTAGCCGTCACGGCGCCCATCGGTTTATATCCTGGGCCACCCATCTTTTTGGTCATGGTAGCTTCCAATGCTCCGGTTCGATAATATATCGTGGGAATAGTCCTGAACCACGGTCGAATCAGGATTCCCCGGCCATCCCACCACTCCGTCTTATCAACGACGCGATTACCGGCCCAATCAACTGCCCCATCAACAGTGCTTCCACTCAAACACGTCGTTCATCCACGGCCACCACTTCATCCATAGAAATCGAGCCCAAGATGTACACGGCTTCGTTCGCCTTCTTCGAGGCGCTATGGGACGCCGGCGTGGAGCATGTCTTCGTCAACCTGGGCTCTGATCACCCCAGTATCATCGAGGCCATGGTCAAGGGAGCGCGCGAGAAGAAGGGCCAATTTCCGCGGATGCTAACTTGTCCGAATGAGGTGTGCTTCCATGACTCCCATCTTCGTTTCGTCGTATTAGGCTACTCACCTTCTTACAGATGGTTGCCATGTCCATGGCCGATGGCTACGCACGCTTGACCGGCAAGCCCCAGGCTGTTATCGTCCACGTCGACGTCGGCACCCAAGGCCTCGGCGCTGCGGTGCACAATGCGAGCGCCGGTCGTGCCCCTGTCCTCGTCTTCGCTGGAATCTCCCCCGTTACTCAAGAAGGTGAACTCCGCGGTTCCCGCACCGAGTTCATCCATTGGATTCAAGACGTACCCGATCAAAAACAGATTGTGGCGCAGTACTGTCGGTACTCAGCCGAGTTGAAGACGGGGGTGAATGTCAAGCAGATGGTGAACCGTGCGCTGCAGTTCGCAAAATCCCAGCCACAGGGGCCGGTGTACTTGTGCGGTTCACGCGAAGTGATGGAGACGGAAATTGAGCCTTACCCGATCCCACAGGATCAATGGGAGCCGGTCGAGTTGGGCGGACTGCCGACATCAGGAGCAAAGAAGATCGCCGAAGCGCTCGCCGGCGCCAAGGAGCCGTTGTTGGTCACGGGGTACGGTGGACGCAACCACGCCGTACCTGGCGCGTTGGTGGAACTGGCGAACACTGTCAAGGGTCTCCGGGTGCTTGATACCGGCGGCAGCGACATGTGTTTCCCTGCGGACCACCCCGGCTGGCTGGGACTCAAGTTCGGCGTAGATGATGCCGTTCGCTCGGCTGATGTGATAGTTGTCCTGGACTGCGACGTCCCTTGGATCACGATGCATTGCAAACCAAGGAAGGATGCTAAAGTCTTCCATATCGATGTCGACCCCCTCAAGCAGGTCATGCCGCTGTTCTACATCCAAGCGCAACACCGTTACCGGGCCGATGCCTTGACGGCGGTGGAGCAAGTAACGGCGTTGCTCAAGTCGGATCAGACGCTGAAGACGCGGCTAGTCGGAGACGAGGTGGAACAGAGGTGGGCAGCGCTCCAAACATCGCACAAGACGCGCCTAGACGACATTGCAGTGCGCTCACAGCCATTGGAGAACGGCGAGTTTGGGACTAGCCATCTCTGCGCCAAGCTTCGAGAGCTGTGCCCACCCGACACCATCTGGGCCATCGAGGCTGTCACCAACACTGCATTCGTCCACGATAGCTTACAGCCAACCCAACCCGGCCAGTGGATCAACTGCGGTGGCGGGGGCCTAGGCTGGTCAGGTGGTGGGAGCTTAGGTATCAAGCTTGCGTCGGACCATGAAGCGCAGAAGAGTGGAGGTGGAAAGGGCAAGTTTGTCGTCCAGATTGTGGGAGATGGGACATTCCTGTTCTCCGTTCCGGGGAGTGTGTACTGGATCTCAAAGCGCTACAACATCCCGGTATTGACGATCGTGCTAAACAACAAAGGTGAGTTATCAAATGGTCCAATGGTTTACCACGCTTCGTTTTCGCCATTTCGCTGACTCTTTCCAGGCTGGAACGCACCGCGCAAGTCGCTGCTCCTTGTACACCCCGAAGGATTGGGGTCTAAGGCGACCAATGAGGAGATTAATCTTTCTTTTGACCCCGCCCCTGACTATGCTGGTATTGCAAAGGCCGCGGCCGGCGGAGACCTGCACGCTGCGCGGGTCGACAAGGCAGCCGACCTAGAAAAAGTACTGAAGGACGCGATTGCAGTGGTACAGGGCGGGCAAACGGCCGTCCTCGACTGCAAGGTGACTTCGGGTTGCTAAACACGGCTTCGCTGTTTTCTTGTGGTTTTGTGTCATTTTGGGTTTGTCCTTGAAGCCGAACATCGGGCCAAGACGCCTGCCTGGCGGGGAGCCACATGGGAACCCGGACTCGGTCGGAAGGACCCGTTGAAGAGTCTCGGGTGAGTTGTCTCCCCGGGCAGCCAGCAATTGTGCATGCGGGGGTAGTTCACGGGGTGCGGCTCGGGGTTCTCCCCGGGGACGCCGGTGGCCAACGAAAGAGGCGGGGGCTGCAGAGCCACGCATGTTGTTTTGTTGTTTCCCTGCATCAAATTAGCAAGACAATTCATACAATGCCACGACAACAGCAGCTAAAAGTCTCGTTGGTCTGTTATGTACACTCGAGTCAACATTTAACCGCATGCCAATAAGATATGATGGGCATCTTGCAGCAAAGTGCTCCATGGGCCCGTCCAGAGCGAGACGGCTCCCTGCTTGGGTGTGACCCTGTGTGCCGGCGTCTCCAGGTCTAACTACACGTGTAATACAAATGTTAGAGGTCCTCGAGGACGGATACAGTTGTCGCGTGGGGGTAATGCATCTTAAATTGGGCTACTTCGACAATTCTAGTTGCGCCGTTCTTCCTCCTCAGTTTCCTATGTAGAGCGCATGAGCTACCTAGCTGTATTTCACCTCTCGGCAACGACGGCCTAAATCCTCAGACTCGCGCCATTCTCGCCACAATAAGGAACCGGATTCAGTGAACGGCGATTCGCGCTGGTGATTCGCTCGAGAATTAATATCAAGGAGCACATCTGAGGCATCAACAGTCAATGATCGTCGGTAATCGCGTGGCTCGCTTGCGGTGTTGAGGTGGCAACTGCAACCATAGAGTTGGGGTTGTCGGTGTTGTGCGTGAAGATTTGGGGAAGAATTTTGCTTTCCTGGCAGGAAAGTGGGCCATTTGCGTCCCAGACTTGGCCTGGGGCACAGGCCACAAGGGCCAAGAGGGACCTGAATGTCCACAGCGCGGAATTTTTGTCCGGGAGTTGATCTTCAACGCTCGCAACGAATGCAGCAAACCCTTTAATCAACTCGACGCGCGCCGTCCTTAGAGGTCCACCAGCACCCCGTTTCAACCCAGATATTCGCCCGATCTGAGATCAATTCTTAGCGCCGGCGATGGGAATTGCCCCCGTGATCCCACTTCGAGGCCCAAAAGACCCGCCGAGCCGGGGAACGACGCCCTCCAAATTTTTGCCCCTCTCGTCCCCATCTTAACCCCACCTGCCGAATACCGAGATCTTGCAGCATCACGCGCAGCCCCAAAAAAAGAACTTCTCTCGACCACCCGCGAGACGATGAGATTGGGCCTGGCGCGTACCGGGAGACACAAAACGTGGAACCGCCCCGGGTGATTTGGGCTGCGCACCCACGGGTAACGCCCATTGCGACAAAACCACTCGAGGGAGCGAATCCCCCTTGCGCCCGAAGCGCGGATCACAAGCCGACGAAGGACGCCGCGAATCCGTCCGAGAATATCCCGCCGCGGTCCGATCGAGTCGGCCCTTTTTAGTCTCGACCAGAACAATATACCTTCGGCGACGATAATTCCGTCTGGGCTCTTGGCCCGACAAGAGTAATTCTTATTGCAATGAACGAAGGGGAACGACAGCCCGAGGGCACCACCACGAACGCTACGGATGGCCACAACAGCGACTCGAGCTCCCTACATTCACCGCCACCGCCGCCCGTCCCGGCGACCGACCCCAAACTTCACGATCCGGCAGCTGGTTCCGACGAACAGGTCACATCGCCGACCCTGGCGGTGCGGCTCGAAGATGTTTCTCAGGTCTCTCCGCAAGCCGCGCTGAGGCTGCTCAGTTCTGGTGTTGAAGCGCTGGTCAACATGACGGGAGATATCCCGCCAACACCACCGCCTCACAGCCCGACGTTGCCACACATGCGGGGAATGGAAGCTGAAAAGCAGAGCATTGTGCGGTCGAACTCGGAAAAGAACTTGGCTCGCCTGGCACAACGGAACAGTGCGTCGGCATCACCAATGCCCGGGAGGTCGCCTCTGCAACAGGCGTGCGCTGCGCCTATAACACAAGGTGAGGGGTCGACACCCACACCAACGGCGCAAGCTATCGATGGGGTACATCTCCGCGCACCCATCACGATGCCCAACCCGCCACCTCAAACACCGCCCCCCTCCAATAGTTCCGGCTCCGGCTCCGGTTCCGGCTTCAGCTCGCAACCGCAAACACCCCCGCTACAATCTGCCCAGCTCGCTCCGTACATCATTGTCGGCGACAACTCCCAACCTCTCAACCAACAGCACAGCGCCATCACCCGCAAATTCTACTGCCGCATCCCGCCGCCTATCTCCATCACCGACTATCTCTTGCGCGTGCATCGCTACTGCCCCATGTCAACGGGCGTCTACCTCGCCGCATCCCTCTACATCCACCGCCTTGCCGTGCTGGAGCGCGCCATCGTCGTGACCAAACGAAACGCACACCGTTTGCTACTGGCGGGGTTACGGGTAGCGATGAAAGCGCTGGAAGATCTGAGTTACCCGCATGGGAGGTTTGCACGGGTGGGCGGCGTGAGCGAAAAAGAGTTGGCGAGGTTGGAAATCAGTTTTTGTTTTTTGACAGGGTTTGAGTTGGCAGTGAGTGGGGGGATGTTGACGAGGCATTGGGACTTGTTACGGCGAGGGGCGGAAGGGTGGAATGTTTGGGATGAGGAACTGCAGCAAGAACATGAGGGTAATGTGGAGCGGTTCGTGGTGCAGTTGGGAAATCCGCCGGGCGGTGATAATGTCACGGCGGAGGCTTGATCCGGCTTCAAAGCGCACCTTAAATACGTTGAAAGCGACACGGCGGACGGGTCGCGGGTTCTCATGCTTGAAGGCAGAGACTTTATTCATGTTGTTGACCGTTGGATAAGGCACAGACGATGGGAACGTTGTTTTCGAAGCTCTGGCGCTCGGTGATTTATTTACGCACAATCGGGGATAATATTTATCAATACGAGAAGCACTTATCGCATCACAGTCTGACAGCCGGACAGGCCCTCATTACAGGATCACCAAGCTATCATGGCACAGTACAGTCGTAGTATGATGGCGGATATCTAATTATCGCCCCTAGACGTTTGAATGTTGACGACGTAATTACAATCAACGAACCAAGCGATCTCAACTAGATATTAAAGACATGATCTGGTTAGGTAAAGAACCAAATATACGACTTGGTTGCTTAGCTGCTCGCGATCAACTTTTCAATCTCATCCGGGTCCTTCAGCGCGACTGTCAAGTTATCGCTGCCGTCTTTCGTAATGACAATGTTGTCCTCGATTCTGCGCGTGGGTCAGTTCCAATTCGATACCACGTAGCTAACACCTCCGTTTTGACTTACCGAACGCCCCCAACATCCCAATACTTCTCCAGTACCTCGGCATCGATGAACTTGGCGTGCTTCGGGTCCTTGAGGTACGGCTCGATGATGAAGTTACAGAAGTAAATACCCGGCTCCACCGTGACCACGCTGCCGGCCGGCAGCTTACCCCGGACGCGCAAATACCGGAACAAAGTGTCCTTGTCGGCATAGTTGGGGTTACCTCCTGTATCGTGGGTGTCCATTCCGAGGTAATGGCCCAGACCGTGCGGGAAGAAGGCCACGCTCGTCCGGCTGGCAAGGATTTCCTCCTTGTCGCCCTTGAGAATACCCAACTCTAGCAACCCGTCGATGGCAATCTTGTGCGCCAGGAGGTGCACGTCATCCCAAAGCACTCCCTCTTTGAGCACCGCAATAGTATCCAGCTGCATCTTGAGCACAATGTCGTAGATGGCTCGGCTCTCCTTGGTGAACTTGCCGTTGATGGGGAAGGTTCGAGTCACATCGGCGCAGTAGCATTGCCACTCCGCGCCGCCGTCGAGGAGCAGGTTCAGCTTGCCGTCAAGTGGCTGGTTATTGTGGATGTAGTGTAGTGTCGCGGCTGCCCGTCCGCTGGCAAAGATTCCGTGATATGATTGCTCCGGGGCATCGGCAGCGATGCAAGACCCGATGAAGGCACCCTCGAGCTCACGCTCGTTCTTCGCGTACTTGACTTTCTCGATCACGAGGCGGTGGGCGTCGGCAGTGACAGCGTTGGCCTTGGCGAGCAGGGCAAGTTCGAACTCGTCCTTTACGACACGAGTGACCTCGATGGCCTCTTTAAGCAGTGAGAAGTTCTTCTCGTCGAATCCGAGGAAAGTGACATGGTCAGATACTTGGTTCGCAATGGCAAAGGCGGTCGATTTCGACTTTTGGGCTGCGGTATGGGCAAGCTCGGCGTTGATGTCGCTGGTGAACTTGACCTCGTCGACATCCCACTTCTGCAGCGCCTCCTCGGGGGATACGGGCAAACCGGACCAGATAACGCTCTCAGCGTCAATCGGGGGGATGAAGAGGGTTGTTTTGTCCGCGTCTATGTCGTGGACCACGTAGGCATCGGCGAGCAGGGAACCAGTCAGGTAATAGAAGAATCGGCGCTGTCTTGATGGCAGTGTCTTAGCAAAGAGTTCTGTCCAGCAAGATCACGAAACCCGTGCAAAGCACATACCGAAACGGCTCGGGCTCATCACTGTCCTCCTTCAGCTTGGTCAAACGACTCTCGAGGTAGAGCACGCCTGAGGCATTGGGGACCTTGGCGCGAATGTAATCGACGACACGCCTCGCGTGTTGCTTGGCGGGGTACTTCCCCTTCAGAATCGTCTCGTAGTCCATGGTGCGCAATGTACTCAATTTCCGTGGTTGGGATATAAAGTAGTTACGGAAGGGGGAGCTCGTGTTAAATATCCCCAAAAGCGATCTCCAGTTTGGCATTGAGGAAGAGGGGCGTCCGGCCTGCCGGATGGGATGGAAAACATCTTTCCTGAGGGAAGCTCTTCGAGGGCGGGGCAGCTGGCAACTCTCTGGGACAGCAAGGGTCCACAATAGGCCAAGAACGGCAGGTGGTGCGCGGCTTCCAGCGGGCTTCGAACTGTTCGATTGGCGTGCCCTTTTATCAACAACACCCCGCAATCCCTCCCATCTGTCAATTTGTGCGTGTGCTCGCTTTCCTCGGATTGGGTTGCGGGGTGACACAAAATCCTCCAGTATTTACAAGACTCCAGCACCTATCTTCTCTTGCCTCTCGCGCGAAACAACACATCTTCCCGTCATCTCTCCGTTTTCGTACAAGCGTCAACCGTTCTGCCAACATGTCCTTTTCCGTCTCAGTTGAAGCTAACGTGAACATGATCCCTAGGAACACGAAAGGTCATTCGTTAGCCACGGCATCATCAGCCACACCAAACTCGAGTCAAACGACGTACCAATGGTTCTGCGTAACATCGCCGCGGTCCTCCATCGGACGCCAGCTGGTCCACGCTTTGACGCTATCCTGGGAAGGATTCCAAATCTTCTGGCCGTAGATGACATACTTGAGGTTGAGCGTCGCGCGGTTGTTCATCGCCCACTCGGCAAGCTGACGACCAGAGGTGGTGGGAATCTACAAAGGCAAATGATCAATATCAGTCTCAGGGGCCCCCCGGAGCTTGGAAATGGATGACAACTTACGCCACCGCCGTCCGAGCACATGAAGTCAATCGCCTTCCCGCAGCAGTGATCCGACGTGCCTGGGCAGGCACAGTCGCGGGTGCAGTAGATCTGGCGCACACGACCGGGCCACGCAGCGACAAGAGTCTTGGCGCCGGTCACCGCGACGGCCTTGCAGGCGCCGACGGCCGGGAAAGCGGGCGCCGCGTATCCGCCGAACCCAGTAGCGGCCGACGAGCAGCACTTCATCTGCGTCGGGCCGGGGCATTGGTTTGCTACGGAACTTCCGGCACAGTCGCTTTGCCAACGGCAGTTTCCGGCGGACGTGTTGGAGCACGAGGCTTTGGTGCAGCACTTGATATCGGCCGCGTCGGCAGGGCAGCCACCGGCGATGGTGACACCACCTGCCGAAGAGCAGGCGCTGGTCGAGACACAAACACCTAGAGCGAGGTTAAACTATACCCGATGAACGTGTGTGATACCGGGCTAGGGGGCGGGCGACATACCAGCTCTGCCGTCTGCGCCAAAGCAAGGTTCATTGGTGGCGGCCATGGCCGTAGCCGCCATGATAAGGGTGAGTGCTTTGAGCTGCATGGCGTTGATGGGTAGCCGTCGTGGGTGTGGACGAATTTGATGAGGCCAATTATTCCTCAGGTGGACCTCGAGAGTTCTTATACCCTTCTCGGCACTTAGTTACTGTGCGGGGTGAGTTCCAGATTCCGGGATGGTCCCAAATAATAAATGTCTAGTTATCCATTGATCGCTCCACGTGCCAGGTCGTCTATCCTGTAGCCCTGTACCAAAATAGAAAACTCGAACATCAACATTCGCTTCTGCGCTCCGCTTTTGTCCGTCGGTCAAGATCTTGGCTATCAATTGCCACTGCTCCAGGCAAGGAACAGTGCAGCTGAGCGGCGCCGATGAAGCACGAGAGCAGGGGTTGCACTGTTCCACGCTTCGTTGCATTCCGATCTTAGCCAACCCCGAAGAGATTACAGGATGCGCTGTTGAAGATCGCCGACTTCCCCTAACAACCCCACATGTCTTAAATCTGCCAAGGCGAGTTATTCTTGGACCGCGGCACTCGCGGGTCAACCGGTCGCCGTCTCTGCTGCTCAGGCCCATTCTTGCTCTCCCCCCAACTGGGGAACGGAATGGGGTGATTACCTAGGTAACTACGAGTATTGAACTTCTGGCCTACGATGGCGGTTCTTGGTTGATGATGAGACAAACACCACACGTGTGCGGAAAATCTCGGCGGGATGCAGGGATAAGGTAGTGTAGTGTTAGCGTTCCCAATTTGAGGGGGAAGAATAAATGTGGGTTGCAATTACTACCTGTCTCTGAGATCTCGGCGGGTTAGCCACCGGCGACTGATTGCCTTGATATTCTCACGGTTATGACAGTGTGGTTCATATGCCCAATTCTTGGTGCTACTGAACAGTTCAAACCACGGTTCCTCCTTTGAGATGTTACGTAGTGGTCAGTTGCGCCTAGGTACCCGTGGCAGATATGCTGTCCCGAAGCAAGTGTGTTGAATTGTGCCTTAACCAAATTTGACAAGCCTACCATCAATACCTACTGAGTCGTAGGTAAATTAGCTTTGAAGATGACTAGATAGGCCAGGGTGGGTAGAACTTGTAGTAACCATCACCTGTCCAGTTAATGAGACCCAGCCTAACTACATGGATCTGTATGCCCAAACTATGTCCCGTTCTGTTGCAACACAAGTTGAGCACCTTTCCAATCCACATATGGTGATACTTCTTGGGGGTTCTAATCGCATTCGATGTGGGTTATGTTTACGGAACGAGCTATAGGGTTATTCAATGTCTTGCTCCGCAAGCGCGGGATTGTGGACAGTGTAGTTGAGTCCTCAATTACAGCTCGGCACATCGCCATGATCGGGAAACGGGGGAGGTTCATACCAAGTTGTGAGCTGGTACGGAGCAAAGATAAAGGTATAGGAAGAACAAAACCGGAAAGCAAGATGAACAGTGACTATTCAAACAATCCTTTCACAGCCCATCGCTATCCCCTAACCCTCTTGAGTAACTCGTCTCCTGGGAGTGTTTTCATCTGATCCTCAGTCATTCGCGGTTCATGGGTTCAGCTTAACTGTTCAGGTATTCATACGTTCTTTCCTTTCTTAAATTGTTTTCTAGGAATGATGACTATTAAAAGCCTTGGGAGCTCAAAAGAAATCTCTAATTAGCGAAACGTGTTTTTGACCCGTCTTAACACACCTCGTCCCCTTCTTAACTCCCCAACAAAAAGAAGAGCCTTCATCCTTTAGAACGCCGGCCTTCCCCGGCCCCCGACCGACAACGAAGTGCAATACAAGAACCAAAGTTAGTCGCCAGAGACAATGGCGAACCGGTCGGCGCTTCTCGACCTTCCTGTCGAGATACACCTGGAGATATGCGACAACCTCTCGCTGCACGCACTCCGACCATTCACTTCATCGCAGCCATGGGGTGTAATCACGACCTTCGATAGCTGCGCGCCCGGCTCATTCATCCTTAAGGGCTTGTCCCAGAGCTGCAAATACTTTCGCCGTATCACATTCCCACTGCGATACCAGCGCGTGTGGCTTTCCGTGGATCGCCTTGACGCCTTTATCTCCATCATCAAGCATTTCACCCTCTACCCTGAGCGTGGCGACTTTGTCAAGCATCTCATGATCGACATTCCGCCTTTTGTATCGACCCCGGCCAGCCGACCCGAGAATGAGACTCAAGAACTGCAACAAGAGGCAAGGCGACTAGGCCTCCGATTTGACTCAGATAATGTCAACCAGAACCTTGAGGGATTTCTCATTGACATGGTCTTATGTCAACTGCAAGGAATCAGGAGGCTTAATCTCGAGCAATGGCCGGTAGTTGAAGACCAGGTTAGGGATGAAACGGCACGCGGAATCATCTACGGAGCCCATCTCCCTGGTTCACTTGTGTTTCCCTCGCTGCAACACCTCACAACTGAGCACCCGGGCTTAATCGACCGTCCTGTACAAAGATTCAAGCGCACATTGGAGTCACTCCTTCGTCGTGCCCCATCACTCACCAGCTTAAAAAATACAGGCTTGGTGCAAGAACCGTTCGGCTTTATCCAGGTCAACATGCCGGAGTTGCGAAACCTGTATCTGCAAACGGCAGTGTCGGATGACATGCATGCGATTGTTCAGCATTGTCCCAAGGTCTCGTCACTGCAATTGGGTTCAATGGATGCTCCATTTGGCGCGACGGTTCCTTCCAACGATTCTGGCGACGGGGAATCTTTAGAGGCCACCTTTAACAATGTTGAACAACCAAATGCCCATACAATACCCCGGTTCCTCGAAATCTTGTTGCCCTTGGCATCCACACTTCGCCGGGTCACAATCATAACACCGCCGACCTTTCAAACCGACATCGAGAAACTGGCAAGCGCAATCTCCCAGTTTGAGGGCATTGCATACCTGTTCCTAGCCGTTGGAACGTGGGAACCTGAGAGCCAGATGGCTTTGATTGATTCCTTGCCATATACCCTGGAGTACCTGAGTCTTGGAAGAAACGCTGGCTCAGCACACGAGTTGGCAGTGGCGGTTCGTGGCCGGGTCGACTACGGGGCCTTGCCAAATCTCAGGGAGTTTCAGTGCCTATTGGCATATCACCCATCAACAACTGTGACGGAAAGTGATGAAATCAAGGACATGATCGTGGAGGTTTTTGAAGGAACTGGTATTACCTCAATTGTTGACCGGGACCCATATTCCGCCTGAGGCGCCCAACATAAGGATTCCTTACAGATTTGTCGGCGGGGTGGTAGCATACACCACAAAATGGGATTGTTATTTCACCACTGTTGAACCGCCTTGTCAACGTCATGGCTCTGAAGGGATAGCGTAGCGGTATAATGTACTCATAATTAGTTCTGTAATTAGAACACTTGATAATTGTAAATGCTTAGCCGACCAACCATTCCTGTCCGTGGGAGTGTTAATTACATGGCCCAAAACATCCACCTTTGTTTAACCAATTAATGGTAATCAATTGAATTCAAACATAGACTTGATTGTGCGTGGATGACTTGTGGATGACACAATGTGAGCAACGAGGCTGTGTCGACTCTCTCTGGGTGAACTACACCAATGATCCGCTTAACAATTCAAACAGTACAGATGATTTGGGCCAAGTGTTAAGTACGTGATACGTCATTACTGTGCTCGGAAAACCGTGTCTAGAAGGAATTTAATGCCTGGTGAAAATACAGTATAGCAAGGCTGGTGGTGTTCAGAAACACAACTGCACCACTAGGTTGCTGCTTGTAGCAGAGGTGTGTTATCACATACTCGCTCCTCCAGGAGTCCAGGTTGAAAACTATTTGAATGTGGAGGACAACTGAACAACTTGCGTGATGTCGAGCACCCCCGCCCCTGTCGACATCGCACGAGATGCCTATATAAACACCGACTTATCGACCCTGTATTCCAAAATCACCTCGTTCACAACGAACCGACCAAACGTGACTCACTCTTTCTTACTTCTCCAGCTGCTCAAGCCTCATCCGAGCAACATGAGTGATCAACTCCCGATTGCCCTTTTGCGCTGCATGGGAATGTTGAACGTTGACGAGATGGAGACAGCAAGTCATTGTTCACCTTTGGACACAGTGCCAAACGAGCTGCTTCTTCAGATTTGCGAAACACTCCTGTACGGGGCCCCACAAGATCAGACCTATGGTTCGACAACTTATAAGATCAGCAAGATGCTCCCAAATTATCTGCCACTAGCGAATCTGGCACTATCATGCCGTCGTTTACGCGACGTGGCAGCAGTGCTACGCTTCCGACACCTCAGGATTTTCATCGCCAACAAGGATGAGTTTCACCGAGCCGATAGGCTTACAAGCTGGTTTCCGCAATGGACCAAGTATGTCAAACACCTCACAATTTATGACGCCTACGACGGCGTGTCAAATGAGGCCTTCTTCAGCATCTCAAAAGTCGACGCCATCAAGTCACATCTTGTTTCCACGCTATTGCCCAAGTTTCCGGCCTTTACAACACTCCACCTGGTTCTCGGCGTGTGGCCGGAAACCACCAACTGGGATCTCATCGTACGAGGCTTTCCCAACTCACTACATTCAATCACGGTCGGGTATGGCATTAAAGCGGTCTTAGTGGCGGGGATGGCGCTTGAGATTGGTGCTAGGGTGAAGACCGGCCATTTGACATCCCTCAGGGAATTGAAGTACTCATGCCGCCCTGATGGGTATACTGGCACGGTCCCTGGGAGGAAAAGGATCGCAAAACCCTTGGAAGGAACCGCGGTGCGTTGTGTCTCGCAAGTCATGGCTCCAGTGGTAGCGTTTTTTGGGCTCTCGGCTATACCCCACTGGTGGCTTTGGTGAGGAGGAGCAAAAGGACCGGAAATTGGAAGCCTGGGGAGACCGGCAGCCACTGGGTCGGAATGCTCATATAGGATGTCCACATCAATGATTACCAGAATCTCGCAAAGTTTCGACAAGCGAGCGGGGGAGGGGGTCTACTCGGGTTGTGACGGAGAGATGCAGAGAAAGCTGGCCGAGGCGGGCAGTGTAGCGAGGATAATTAGGTACTTTGTTTACCTATTTGTAATTACCATGAAGGATAGCAGACACTCAGGTTCTTTTTTGACTTGTAATCATAATTACAGTGCCCAATTGACCATGCACAACAGAATTACCCTGCAAGACAACGATGCCTACGTGATTTTCTAATGATCTCACTTCCGACGCAATTAATTACACCCTATGCTGGTCATTCGGGAACGAAACATTGATCTGACTCCGCAAACAGTGGCTTAAGTTCCTGCATCATGAGGTAATTCTGCTCTTCGCGGGAAAGTGTCACCCACTATAATTTCAATGTGCCTGGCCCGTGACGTACTCAGGTAGGTAAGGTTCCAAGTCTACCTAGGTGCCTAGGTAGCCGAACAACAAAGCTGTAATGATTCAAGTCGTGCACTGACTCACTTCAGCAAGAGCCGTAATGTTGTCCGAATATGCTTACTGTTCTTACCTGGGGGCGTCTATCTTAAATTCCGGCCTTTGTGCAACTAGTTAACTCATAAATCGCGTCTCTACCTAACCTCCTTCCTTCCCCTACCGTTCCGACTCTTTCCCCATATCATTTTCCCCCATATCCCCCGTCAAGAGAGAAAAGCGACTTGAACCAACACGCAAGTGGTAAATTTCTAATTCATGTTCTGCGCCGCCCTCCATAATTATCGATTTACCCAACTTCGGCAAGGAGAGAACCAACACGATGGTCCGCCGTCCTCCGCTGGGCTCCCTCCCGGTCGAGCTCCATCTCTTGATATGCGAGAGTATTCTGGAAGACCATATCGACCCAATGCCGGCAAAATCACCATGGCCCCCGACTCGACCAGGCTCCGCGCCAGATCCGCCCAACAGCCCCCCCTTCGTCTGGGATTGTGTGCTTCCCAACCACGCGGCATTGAAGAACCTGGCTCTTGCCAACCCATACTTTCACAGCATTACGCGCTCACTTTGTTATCGACGCGTCGTGGTATCCATCGCCAACCTCGACGTCGCCCTCCAGGTCATTCTGCGTTTGGCGCCGCCGTCAGGCTACGGCGAGTTTGTCAGGGAGCTCACCATCGACAGCCGCGGGATTCGGGCCAGTCGCTCCCAGGCAGAACGTCTCTCGGCACTAGGTGGTCTAATCCTCGAGTCAAAACGGCTGCGCCTCAGGCCCGGTCCTAACGATCTCACCAATCCGCTTCTGTTCAAGGGGGTTTTGATCGACGTGATTCTGAGTCAGGTACCACGCGTCCGGAAACTCTTCCTTTCCATTTACTCCGGAATTCCGCTACCGCCCGAGGCCCCGGCAGCCCCAGCAGCGGGGTCAGCACCTATCGTCGAGGCTAGGCCAGTGGAGCTGTTGTACGGAACTCGGTTCCCGGAGGGAATGACCTTTAGGAACTTACGCGACCTAGAGACGCGGCCACCTTGGGCTTGGCCCGCCCGATACGTCCGGTGTAACAGAGCGTCAATCAGCGCTATCTTGAGCCGTGCTCCAGCTCTCACCCGCCTGGTGATTTGGCCCTTGGAGCCGGTACAGAACCCCATTCAGATGTGTCGTATGCCTCAACTCACGGAGGTGGTGGTAATGGACAACTACCCGGCTGACGTCGCCACCATCGCCCGGAATGCAGGAAAACTGGAGCACTTCACCATCCGCGCATTCGAATATTACCCGCCGGCGGCCCCGGTACAGGTTGTTAATCCGTCCTATCAACCCGCCTACTTTTCCTTCACCAACGCGCACATCTTCCTGACGCCCATCTTGTCGGCCCGCTCGACCATGACGCAACTTTGCATTCGCATCGACCGACTAAACGCCGGCTCCATCAGAGGCTGGGGAACGTTCCTGTCTCACTTCGTCGCCCTACGCCGCTTATATCTCCTGACTACGATCTGGCCACTCGATGCTCCAAACCACGAGCTCATCGACAGGCTCCCTGCGTCCCTGGAGGTCTTGTACTTGGGGGAAGGTCAGGTGCCTCTGTATCGCTTGGCGATTGTTCTCAATAGCCGGGCGACAGCGGGGCGAATGCCGAACCTGAAATGGTTTGTACGCATCGTGCGGCGCAGCGAGGTCAGAGTCGCGATTGACGCTCAGATCCGTTCCGCGCTACAGGAGTCGGGTATCAACTATGGGGTATTCATTGCACCAAGCATCTACGACGAGTGATGGAAGGCGTCAAGAATGGCTAGCTAGACGGTGGGAAATCTTGCTTTATTTCTACGGGATAATTATTCGGTTTGCTGGACAAAACTATTGGCAGGATAACAGACGGACGCTGGCGTGGTGGGATTGGGATGAAGACAAGATGAAATGGACGGCAAGGATCTGCCAGGATGCCCCGAGCGACGACATGTGATGGCTTGCGGAGTAGATTTACACAGTAGCAGCAACGACCATGAGAGAATTAATTACCGTAGCATGCATAAAATAAAAAGCCAATGATGAGTAAAGAAGCATCGTAGATTTGTTGTTCGGGTTTATCCGGATCACTCCGCTCCAATATGGACGTCCTGGGGACAGCCACGGTTAAAATAATAAGTGCCGACAGATGCAATTTAGGCAGTTGGTCCCGTTGGCTAACACGAATAATTAGTTGTATTATCCAACACCTCTGGGTTCTGAACTGGTGATACTATAATGATTAATTAATTAATAGATGTATTAAAGTATCTTCTGTCACAGTCGGGAACTCACTCCCGAACCCACCTCTGGGCCACGTTGCTTCATCGGAGTTATTCAACGTCATAACCGGAGAATTTTCTCGTCTTGTAAACACCTGAGCAGTGTCACCGGTATCCTACACTACCCTGTGGCTTCAGGTTACTCGTAATTGTCCGCTCAAATCATAACATCCTCGCCACGCAGCTATCTTGCTGTTGAACCACGGGCTGTCTGAGGCTAACGAAATCCTCTCGGCCGCACTTTGTTTGGAGAACATCACTCTTCAAAATGGGTCAAGGGTCGGTGTCATGGGCTCGTGTGCTCTTGCTTGGACTTCTTGCCCCCCTTTCCGCCGCCGATTCTTCCGACGGTCTAGCATACGAAGCCATCGACAAGAACCCTATCTTTACCAGCAACTTGACCCAGCACGCTGCCCGAACTCCACTTGTTGACGGATGGTGGGACTCGAAAATATGCTCCGGTGACTTCTGTGTCTTTACCAACCGGCGTCTCGGCAAAGGGCGCGGCCTTGTGGCTGTGACGAAGCTAGAAGAAGCCCAAAAGCTCGAGCAACTCGAAAACCACTTCGACAACGGCGAAAACAAATACTTTGACGACCCCGCCCCCTTCACCACGACCGATATCCCGTACAAAGGTCCCGGCATCACTGCGACCAAAACCATTCGCCGCGGTAAACCGCTCATGGTCTGGTCGCCCGTCCTGCTAGTCCACAAGGCCCTCTTCAACCAAGTCCCCAAAAAGAAAGAACGCACCCGCCTCCTCGAAACAGCCGTCTCCTACCTCCCCGACGCGACCCGCGCCATCTTCAACCGCCAGCGCATCCGCCCGGGGGATGACACAGCCCACTCCCACCCTCGCTCGATCGAAGATATCCTCCTAGCACACCCGTTCGAGATCGACTTAGGGCATGTCAACTGGCAGCGTGTCAACGACAACGACAACGATGTAGATGCGCATTCGAAACACTACGTCAACTACCCGGAGGTGTCGGCCATGCAGCACGACTGCCGGCCGAATGTCGCGACGCACTTGGATAATTCGTTTGCGCTGCGTGCGACTGTTGCGCGCCGCGTGCAGCAGGGTGAGGAGTTGACGGTTAGTTATATTGATCCGTTTCTACCGCGGGAAGAGCGTACGGCGTGGGTGAAGCGGTATCGTGGGTATGGTGTGCCTGGTGGGGAGGAGGGTGGGGTGCATAATGGGTGTCCTTGTAAGGCGTGTAGTCCGGATGCAGGGACCAAGGGGGAGAAGGTGGTAGCTGGGGATGAGCGGTTGGAAGAGATTCTCAAGCTGCGGGCGATCTTGCGGAATCATGATAGCAGGAATGTGGATTTCCCCATGATCGAGAGGTTCGTGAAGCTGTGCGAGGAGGAGCGGCTGCACATCCGGTTTGCTGAGATGTATGAGTTGGCGGCGCTCAATTTTAACTATCTGGGGGATGACAAGCGAGCGAAGAAGTATGCCGAGTATGCGGTGCAGGCGGGTATTGTTGAGGGTGGGTTGGATTCCAACGATGCCATTGCCATGCGCGTCATGGCGAAGGATGTTAAGGGTCATTATTCGTATCGGTTTACATTGAAGAGGAGGGGAGAGTAGGCATGTTGTGGACAAGGGCATTGGATAGTGTTTCACACGGGCAAATGTATGGAATCATCGGGACATAAGACTTGTGCTGCAGGTGCGAAAAGAAGACGCATGTTTTAACTATGCCCTAAAATCAAAAACTCCGGCCTATGCTGTTTAAACCTCTCGCAAGGTGATAAAAAAATCGCTCGACAACTCCTCGCAAGATCCCAGGGTATCAGATCACCATATGCCAAATGCCTACCAACTGCCATGCTTCCATCCAAGAGAACTCTTCTAAAATGCTGCCTCTCGCGACATTTACCTCTCCGACCTGTACAACCGCTCCAAATCATCACTGAACCGATTCCTCTGCATCCGCACCCTCAACGCCTCATCATCCGCTCCCGACCCACCATATCTCCTCACAAACCCTCCCGTCCCGGCATTCACCGCCCCAAACGACGACGCTCTGATCCTCCCGCTTCCTATCCCCTCAACCCCGCTACCCCCTCTGGCATGCACCTCGCACCGCTCGCGCTCCCGGTCCACGGTCAGGAAACTGCTCGACAGCGCACCCTGCTTGGCCCGCAGGCACCCCATCACCGAGCAGGCGTGTCTTGAGCAGTGCCCGCCTTTGTCGAGCGCCCGTGACCGGCAGGCCACGAGGCCGCATTCGTGTGCGGAGCAGTACTCGGCGTTGATAGTGGCGCTGTTGCGTGGCTTGTCGCAGTCGAGGCAGATATGGCTGGAGCAGAGCGGCGGGTAAGGGGTGGCTATCGTGTTCGGTGGGTCGCTGGACGATGGGGCGTAGATGACGGTTGGCTTCGGGCAGCCGCGTACGCTGCAGAGGTGGATGGAGCAGGCGTGTGCGTTGGGCTCGGCGGATTTGTTGCAGCCTCTGAGGGAGCAGGGGTTGCTGTCTTTGTCTTGGTCGTTGGAACCGTTGGGGGGGTTGTGAACGTGGCAGAAGCTGAAGGAAGAGCCGAGCGTTTGGCGCGTGCAGTCGCGGTAGAGGCAGCGCTGGGTCCCGTAATGGAGCAGGCAGTAGTGGTCGACGCGGCCGTCGTCGTGTGTGTATGCGGAGCGGGAGCAGCCCTGGACGCGGCAGCGGACGGCGTGTAACTCGCACCGACGCTCGCGATCGCCTGTTTTTGGGGGCTCCTGGCAGCCGAGGACGGCGCAACGGTGTTTCCGGCAGTAGAAAGGCTTGAAGTCGCTTAGGTCAAGGGTCAACGGCTCTCCCTGTTCTTCGCAGCCCTCTTGGCCGCATGTCCGGTCTGTTGGTTGGGTTAGCACAGGCACAGAAGCGAGGGCTGTCGGATAAACTGACGATGGGAGCAGTAAGCACTGTTGGCAACGCGAGGAAAAATGCAGTAGTATTGTGATTGTTCGGGATAGACGCGGCCACAGGTATCTAAGCAAGGCGTTAACTCCCGATTCCTCAGTGGCCACCGGAAAGACAGTGACAAGACGTACGTTTCGTGCAAAAATCCGAGTACACTTTAAGCCCTTTCGGCGCGCGGGCGTAGGCATGTCTCTTGTAGCAGCCCACGATCTGGCATTTTCGAGGGTCGTCGGTGAGAGCCTCGGAAAAGCCGCTGTCCGACAAGTAAGGCGAGTTCGGCACCGACATGGCGTCGGCGTTGGTTGGTGCAGATGGTTTGGAGTGCTGGTTCGAGGGTACGGTACGGGTGGTAATTACGAGAGCCGGTTGGTTGGCGCGCGGTTGTGAGTTTCGACAGGAACCTCAAGTGGCACTCAAGGGGTTGACGCGTTCAGCAATGGTCGGTATGATATGATACGATGCGATATGATGATGCCCTGCAGCCCTGAAAAAGAGGCCATGTGGTTGTTTTTATAATGCTTGACCTCGACTGGCGCGCAGGACTTTGCAGGCCTAGGCCAAGAGAGGGAGCCGGGGGAGCCACGCGGGCCGCCTGCTGCACGATGCAGTGCCTTGCAGAGGTTTGCAGAAAAGCCGGGGCCTGTGGTGTCACTTGAAGCTGTCGGCTGCCCCTGCTGCGACCCAGATGCCCCACTCTCCACACCCTCCTGCAGTTGCTTCGGCAGCCGGGCTCAGTTGCCAATGCTTCTCGACAGCTGCCAGGCCCGTGGCGGAGCAACGAGGCGCCCAATGTCAGGCTCTCATATCACCTGTGCCACTGCGGCCTCCCTCTTGCACCTGTTCTGGCGCAGCCAACCATCCCGCTCAGCCTCCAACATGGAGGTCGCCCATCCCGAATTGTCGGGTCTCAACGACGAATGAACTTGGCGGCGACGGTGCATCCTGCACGTCATGCAGGCCTTGCGATTGCCCTCAGCAACAAGATGATGCAACTCCCAGCATTAACGCGGTTGACGCGCAGAGTCAAAGTCGACAAAACCAAGCCAGTGGGCTCCCAAGACAGTTGGCCCTCTTGTTACCGGCGCGGATGTTTCACAAATTGATGTTGGGACAGCCCGATTGTACCATCGCAACAGGCCCAGATGACCTCTGCAAGCCGAGAGCACCAGGACGCGTCACTCGACCACACAACAGTGCAAGGCAGCAGGTAGAGGCACAACTTACAGCGTGTGTGAGCAAACGTCGGCCGCGATGCGTCACCGCTAGAGTCCTACTAGTATGCTCCAGATACAAACTGAGCAGTCTGAATCCCACACGTCTGACGGCCGCCCCCAAAGTGTCAAGTGATGGCTAGGACTATGATGGTGGGTTGCCTCTTCGGGTGCGCCACAACGACGCGGACCACCCGCATTCCAACCGCTGTGCCGCTCGGCAGGAACAATTTTTCTGTGGCACCTTAGGCAACCTACGCCGCACAAAAATATTGCAAGCGCAGAGGCAGCCCACCATTGCACCCCTAACCCTGACAACCTACATGGCAAACATTGTTTCCTCCTACTGACATTGACAACACCTGCTATGTAGACGGCCGAGATTGACGAAGGCGTTGCTATTTCCCTCACAAATGATACCGAAACGATTTGTTCTCCCGATCCGTGTAATCCTCCAACCCGTGCACATCATTCGGCTCCCCATACTTTGCGTCTCGCCGCTTATTTTCCCTCACGGACAAGAAACGAAGGGCCTCGGCGCACACGAAGCAAACGACGAAGCAGACCATCACGCCGGTGAAGCTCTGATCGTAACGCGGTGCATATGACCTAGTGTTTTTTGACATGTGTTAGACCACAATTTCGACGTGATAGGACTTTGGGGGAACATACGCGTCGAACATCAGCGGCCCAATAATGTTGCCGACGGAGTAGGCAATGAAAGTAGCGGCGGCGTAGACGGACTTTTTCGTATGGCCGGCCACGTTGGAAGTGCCCAAGCCAATGCATTGCACCCACGCCGCGGAGAAGAAGTTGATCAGATAGTATCCGGCGATGCGCCCTGCCACATTAGACGAGGGGAGTTGCCATCTGGTTGTAGGTTAGTCATACCCTGCAGTGATGCGCCGCCTGGAGCCGCAGACTTACAACAACGCGCAACCCAGGATGACCGGAAGACATGAGATCGAGATGAGATGGAACCGTGCGTTCGGGACGAACCGGCCGATGTACCCCGACCCAAGGATACAAATAAACGCCAGCGCACCGATGGGCAGGTTGAGCAGCAGCGACTCAAACACTCCGAAACCCATTCCGTTGAAGACAATTGGCGCGAACACCGTCACCGCCGCGGAACCAGTGCACGACACGATTGAGAGCACACACAATCCCCACATACGATAGTCCCGCAACGCCTCCAACACCTGGTACAACTTGAACTCCTTATTCTCCGCCCCAGCATTGTTCCCCCTAACCCGTTCAACCAATAATGCCCTCTCCTCTTCTGTGAAACCCTTAGCATTCTGCGGTGTATCAGGGAATAGCCACCACAAGGCAACGCCCCAAATCGTCGTGGCACCGCCTGCAATCAGGTACATGTACTGCCACGGCTGCAGTCGCCCGCCTTGGATGTGGCCGAGCCCATAGTTGATCAACGGTGACACCAACAATGAGCCGCCGCTGAAGGAGTACCACCAACTCGATCGCGATACCTGCTCGGCATGTGTGTACCACAGCCCCACGACCAGCATGAAAATTGGCGATACGCCCGCCTCGATCAGCCCGAGAAAGAAACGATTGACCAAAAAGTCCTTCGCGTTTCGACAAGCCGGTGTGGTCAACACGACGACAGACCAGAGCAGACAGATGGCTGTCAACACGATGCGGGTTGGATAGCGCTGCGCAAGCAGCGAGACCGGGTAGGTGCCCGCTATGTAGCCGAAGTAGAAGATGAGCGAGGCCCAGGAGTACGTCAGGCCATCTTCCAGCCCGAGGTCGGCGCGGAGACCAAAGATGGCGGCTTGACTGAGGAGGGCCTTGTCGTAAAATTGTAGAGCGTAGGTGAAGCAGAGCTGGATGGGCGTTAGTCTCGTCTTCTCTGACGTTCCCATGAGTCCAACGAGTTGTAACCTACTACTGGCATGACCCGCCAGTCGATGCGTCGGAGGAGTTTCTTGTTCGTTTCCTCATCGAGCACAGGTCTGCCGACGCCGTCCTCAACATGGCTCGGCCTAGCCTTCTCCAGCCCACTAAAGGCCTTCTCTTTTTCGAAGTCCGTCGCCATTTTCTGCTCCCAGGATGCGGAAGTCTAGTCGAGATGGCGAAGGGAAGCGAAGGATAAACGGTCAATAACCAGACGACGTCCAAAGGTGATTCACTTGCAAAGCTCCGGTTCGGCCACAACTCGGCTTAGCGGACTCCACCGGGTGATCAACCCCGGATGTTATTGTTCTTGGCAGGTCTTGGATTGTTGGGGTCGCATCACGGCCATGTGGCATCGAGGAAACCCGTCCCGATCGAATTGCCGGGTTTGTTTTGGTGGGCCGGAGGGTTGGTAGCTTACCCGTTTTGGGGTCAACAACGATGGAGTTTCTCTTGTTTGTACGGGCCGGATTTGACACGCGGCACTTTGTCCTTTGCTAAACTTCTGATTCAACCTTTTTGTTCACCAAATCGAAAAGAGGGAGAGAGAAAGCATATCCGTTTAAGTTCATAATATTAGTTCCCCGGAATTACTGTCATAAATATCCATGATAAATAGCAAAAGAAGCCCTATGATCTTGGTCCGAACTGTTTCTAGGCCTTCTTTACCAAAGCTGCCATTTTGATGAGATAAGGATTTACGGTTTATTAACCTCTGACTTTTCTAGCAATATCTGGGGCTGGCTTGAAAATCGCCGGAAAGCTATCCAAAATCGTTGCTGTCAAGATAATTATCCAGAGCTGAGCCCATATTATGCGCTGCGCTAGCTGTCAATGGTCGTTGTGACCTGTTGGGCTGATGAAAGGCGCAAACAGTTTGCGTAATTAAGACAACACAATATTTACGGCGGGGATACATAGTCATGAAAACTCTTTGAACAATTGACGTTAGGCTATGCTCGGAAACTAAAATAAAAAAAGAAATGACACAAGATCATGCGTCTCTAAGCAGCGTTGCTTTTGCATGACCACGGCGTCGTCCCCGAATCTTTCGCGATCGCCTCGCCCGTACTCCACAGGCCCAAAGCACATAGTACCACGCCAATCAACACCAACGTGGTATTGAGCGAGAAGTAAACAATTTTCTTCGGGCTCGAAAACCAGTTGCCGTAGTGCATCCACAACCACAACATACCGGGGATGCCATATGAGAACCAGCTGGCGAAGAGAGCCGCCACCAAACCAAGCAGGTTGCTGAAGACGGGAATGGACTCGGCGATAATCCAGGCGAGAGTCCAGATGGCGGCGGTGATACCGAGCCAGCCGAAACGACCGAGGGTGGTGCGGGTGGCGAGGTGCTTGGTGTTGGCAAAAACGCGGACGAAGATGTACTTGGCCGCGACGTGACCGTAGATGACGCCGGCAATGACGATAGTCGGGATGGCCAAACCCCAGATGACCTTGCGGACAACAGTGGAGCCGGCGGCGGAGAGCGCGGGTGAAGGCACATCGGGGCCAACGTAGATGTAGATTACGACCGAGACGACCAGGTAGAGGACAGTGTCGCAGATCTGAAGCAAGAACAGGGCCTTGGGCCAGTCGGATGGGTTTTTGAACTCGGACATGACGGTGAAAAAGCACGAATGACCGCTGAAGGCCACGGCGATGTTGGTGACGGACAGGAAGGCTGATGAGAAGCCGATAGTGCGTGAGACCTCAACGGCGGTCGAGCCGATCGGCTTTTCGATGCCGACGTCGATCATGGTGACCATGACGGCGGTGAAGATGGAGGCAAATGATGCGAATGAGTAATAGCCGGCCGCGCGGAGGGTTCGTGGCGTGTTCAGAAGCCAGAAGACGCCAAGGCCGATGACGCCCCAGATGATGGTGCAGGCTGCGCTGCTGGTGAGGGTGTTGAGGCAGATGGTCCAGGTTAACAAGTGGCTGCCCATGACGAAGATCTGGAAGATGGTCTGCGCCCAACCAAACAACTCCTGGAAGACCTTGCCCATCCCGATGGACCGGCCGATAATCTCGCCCGCGTCGCCAAAGCTCTGGACCCAGGGGTATTGCCGACGAAACTCGCCCATGACAAGCCCAGAGTAAGTGGAAAAGGCACCCATGATCAAGATGACGACGATACCAGGGGCCAAGCCGAGGTTGGCAACGACACCGGGCAGGGAGAGGATACCGAGGGAGACAGTCTCGGCGACTAAAACGACGCCGGCTTGCCTGAAGGAAACGTCAGCAAGTTCGCTCTTGGACGAAGGTGTCAGGGTGAGATTGGGCATACCACCAGGTGAGCGTGTGGTAGTTGATTTCCACAGCGCCCTCGTTATCTGTCTCCCCCGCGCCTCGGATGGATGCCGGTTCGATGCGGGTACTGTTGGCGTCGATAATGCTCTCCAAATCGCCGTTCGTTTTCTTCTCGCTGGAGGCATCTGGGCCGACGCCCGTGATTTGTGTGTCCGACGCCATGGTGAAAATATTTTCGGTTTGATGGTGGAGGAAGGATGAAACGTCCGGACTGGGGGTTCGGCCCAACTGACGAGATATCTCGTGAAGGTCGGCGGGTTGCCCTCGTCTGATATCCACGAACCCCTTCTAGCTATCTTCTAGAAGCTGAGAAGAAGTCAAGGAACGTTGTGGGGAGAGAGCGGGTCGAGAAGAGATGAGAAGGACTGTGGGCAGGGGGCGCATGGTATTTATTGTCTCTCCCAAAACCTGGGATCGATGGGGCGGCTGCAAGGTTTTGTGGTGCCTGGAAATGGAAGCATCGTAAGGTTCCCCTGGTAAGGTTTCCTGTCCGTTCATCGCATTGTTGGCCCTCCTCGAGCCACCTTTCCCGGCCTGCAGGACATGGCATCGCAGGCTCTTGCCGTGACTCTTCCGCTATCGGAAGGTGTTTGAGGCATTTTGGACCAGGACCGGGCTACGTCCATGGAGTACGTGGACTCGGGAGTCAAGTACCGTCTGGGGGAGGCGATAGTACGGGGTCGCTATGGGCGCATTTGGTGTTGTTCAAGGTTTTCGGGCCCGCCGTGTAGTGGAGCGAGCGCGTTCCTTGGTACGTGCATTGCGGAGCCTTGGGAGTGTTGCTTGCGCCGGGTACGGCCTTCTCGTACTTGCCACTCCAATCGCCCGAGTCGTTCACCGAACACTGGGGCCAGGGTGGATTTTTTACGAAACGAAAACTTGAGACAAAAGCCCTCGGCGCACTCGGGCGAGTGCTCAATTAGGGAGGTTGACGACCATGGCCGGTTAACGGCGGGCTTTATCCACTTTTTGGGTGGCCTGGCCCATGAAGCTGCATGCACAACAATCGTCGTGGTACGGTACGCTACCGTCAGAAACGCAAACCAGCGCGTCTTACAGGTGTATTCGGGCCTGCCGGAACACTCCTTTACGCCGGCGTAAAGATCGACGTCATTTTCCTTTTGACGCCCTGACCGCCCTCCAAGCAGGCGCCATCTCACATCTCCTGAGCTGCATGTAACAACGCATGTCTCAGCAGCTTGGTGAACGTTGTATTTGCCGGCATCCCCTGGTGACAATGGATTAGCGTTCTTCGTCGACGACTTCTTTTTCGCCAACACGACACTAGTGTCCCCAGAAACTGGGGGGATCGGAAATGCGACACCCCAGATATTCGAAGTTCCTCGGCTTTCAGTTCCCCACATCTAACCGGTGGGATGAGCCCCTGTCAATCTGGGGTTGCAGAGCGGCTGCCGCCGGTGGCTATGCGGTATGTAACCCAACCTTGCCAACTTCAACCACCACCAAGGGAAGGTGGTTGAGGAGAGTTGATAATAAATTAAACATTTTGGGCTGGCCGTTGCTTGGCGCCTCCTCTTCGGGATCTGGGCTCTTGATGGCGGAGGATACGACACATTGTTTAACGCGACCTGTCCATGCATCCTGGGTTCCGGTGTCAAGCTGAATTCGCGACCAGGCTCTCTTGTCCATGCCACGATATTCACTGCTGTTTTGTTTTGGGGTAGGCAGATCGCCGGACTCCTTGAGTCCTTAGGGTGCCGATGCCGTCGCTCCGTGCACCAATAACCGACGACGCCGAAATATTCCGTTCCATTGCAGTGCGACAGCACCCGAGCTAATGTACGCGCCATGTCAAAGCTGACGTGTAATTGGGACCGGAGAAAATGGCCTTAAACAGAACTTGGCCGGAGAATTGTCTTCTCCATTGAATCCTAGTCACTGGGGGGTTGATGGACGTGTGAGACATGATCTAAACCTCAACCCGTGTTGTTGCCGAACATGGACAGACCGGGGTGACGAATTTCAGGTGCAAACACTGTTTTGGGATTCAACAGTTATTTTGGGACTTCAGCATGTCCGAATACGCATATTTTCCGATTCGAAGTCCTGAAGCTTAAGCTGAGGATTATTTTTACCCCGATCCTCAATGTTTTGCATTGAGGAGACCGGTTGTGCTGCGCACCACGTCCCTTTTTGCAGAAGTGTTCGTTGCAGCCGGCGAAACCCACTAATAAATACGGAGCCTCAAACCCCAAACTTTCCAATAACCCCCACGCCCTAATATTCCCGCCCTGGTGTATCGAAAATGCCCTTCAAAAAATGAATATTTCCTCGTTAAGGTCATGACAAGATAAGATATAAACCCTAACCCTAGAAATGTAAGTAGGTAAAATATATATAATAGCTTATAACCTAGTTTTTAAAGTATAACCCTAACCTCTATTCTGGTTACAAATTGGAACTCCCAGGCTCTGACCCGCTATAAAAAGCGGTCCTCTTCAATGGTTGGCTCTCCTAGGCTCTAGCCCGCTGCAAAAAGCGGTCCTCTTCAATGGTTAGCTCTCCCAGGCTCTGACCCGCTGTAAAAAGCAGGCCTCTTTAATGGTTGGCTCTTCCGGGCTCTGACTCGCTGTAAAAGTAGGCTACTTTAGTGGTTAATAGGTCAAGGTAATATAGGTCAAAGCAAGGGTTAGGGTTAGGGTTAAGGTTAGGGTTATATATTTCTTAAAGCTACTTCTTTTCAATACCTCGAAATATAATAGTGGGTCCTTTTCGAGATTTGGCCACTCAAATTACTTTATTAGTTTCGGCTCTTGTTTTATTAGAATATTCGTTTAATTGTGAAAAATTGGGCCTTCTGCGGGCGTATCGGGGCCTGCAAGTGGTGCGGCCGGATGAAAGTTGTGGGCCTTGGGGGTTATTGGAAAGTTTGGGGTTTGAGGCTCCGTAAATAAACAGCGACCGTGGCCACCTGGACGCAGCTGTCGTAACGAGCGAACTTCCCACCATGACATCACCACATTCTTCATGCTGCACCAACGGGTGAGGTAATGATCGCAATATGGGACCGTTTCCTGGTGAACGTTGTCATCGAGAACAATTCGAGCCTGGGAAATGAAGGTTAACCCGGGCCGTGTTTGACGTCATGACCACCAGCGCACGACATCGACGGCGGTCCTGGCGGGAAACGATGACCAATATCCGGAAGTTGAGTGGCTATAACTTGGGACGGTGCTTTGATCCTTAATATTTCGCTGGTCCGGACAATTTCCCTGAACACCACATTCTCTCATTGAGCAATAAGACATCACACCATCACGATGGCTGGCTTTGTACCTGATTCTGTGCAGAAGGTGGCCCACGCGGCCTTGGGCTCCAGGGAGGGCGACAAGCTCAAGGACCTCGCCAAAGATACCAAGGATATCTCTGAGAAGGACCGTCTCACTACGGATTATGGCGTCAAGCAGAGCACTGCGGACGACTGGCTCAAGGCCGTCAGTCCGAACCAGGCGGGCCCCCTCCTCCTAGAGGACCCCTTTGCTCGAGAACGGGTAAGCTATCGCGCCTTTCCTACATCGGTAGGGCTCCAATCCACATTGTATTGACATTGTGCGTAGATCATGAGGTTCGACCACGAACGGATTCCAGAGCGCGTAGTACACGCTCGTGGAGCTGGCGCCTTCGGGAAGTTCAAGGTCTACGATAGCATCGATGAGTTTACATTTGCCCCCGTCCTGACGGATACCTCGCGTGAGACGCCCGTATTTGTTCGCTTCTCCACGGTCCTCGGAAGCCGGGGCAGTGCAGACACCGTCCGCGACGTCCGTGGGTTTGCCATCAAATTCTACACCGAGGAGGGTAACTGGGACTTGGTGGGCAACGACATCCCGGTTTTTTTTATTCAGGACGCGATCAAATTTCCCGACGTTATTCACGCCGGCAAGCCGGAACCGCATAACGAGGTACCGCAGGCGCAGACGGCCCATAACAATTTCTGGGACTTTCAGTTCAACCACACGGAGAGCACGCATATGTTTATGTGGGCGGTGAGCACATCTTTAGGTCGATCCGTGTTTTTCTCCCAGGTACTGACCGTAATTGCTAGATGAGCGATCGAGGCGTGCCCCGTTCCTGGCGCATGATGCAGGGGTTTGGCGTCAACACGTTTACTTTATTGAACGCCAAAGGAGAGCGGCACTTTGTCAAGTTCGTCTGGACTCCTGAGCTCGGAGTGCACTCCTTGATCTGGGATGAAGCGTTGAAGCTTGCAGGCCAAGACCCCGACTTCCACCGCAAGGATCTATTTGAAGCCATCTCCAACGGCGTCTTCCCCAAGTGGAAGTTTGGTGTTCAGGTTATCCCGGAGGCGGACGAACACACGTTTGACTTTGATATTTTGGACGCGACCAAGATCTGGCCTGAAGACCTGGTTCCGACCCGCTACTTTGCCGAGCTAGAGCTGAACCGCAACCCCGAGGAGTTCTTCACGCAGGTCGAGCAGATTGCGTTCTGCACCAGCCATGTTGTCCCTGGTATCGGTTTCTCAGACGACCCGCTTCTGCAAGGTCGCAACTTCAGCTACTTTGACACCCAGATATCTCGCCTGGGTGTCAACTTTGAGGAGCTACCCATCAACCGCCCAACGTGCCCCGTCATGAACTTCAACCGCGACGGTGCTCTTCGGCATACGATCACCCGCGGCACGGTCAACTACTGGCCTAACCGTTTCCAAGCCTGCAAGCCCGCGTCCCACGCCGAAGGTGCATACGTCGAATATGCGCAAAAGGTCAATGGCATGAAGGCGCGTATTCGCAGCGACAAGTTCAAGGAGCACTTCAGCCAAGCACAACTGTTCTGGAACAGCATGTCGCCCATCGAGAAGCACCACATAATTGCGGCCTTTGGCTTCGAACTCGACCATTGCGAGGATCCCGTCGTGTTCGGCCGCATGGTCCAGCGCCTCGCAGACATCGACCTAGGTCTAGCGCAGACTGTTTCCAACCTCGTCGGCGGCGATGTTCCTAACCAGGGCCGCACAAACCATGGCCGGCGAGCACCCGCCCTCAGCCAAACCGAGTTCCCCGGTTCCACGCCGACCATTGCCTCGCGCCGCGTCGCCATAATCATCGCGGATGGCTACGACCAAGCCGCCTACGATACTGCCTACGCCGCGCTGTCGACTGCCCTCGCGGTCCCACTGGTTATTGGCACCAAGCGCAGCAAGGTTATCGGCTCCAACGGCCGCGAGACCCAGCCGCACCACCACCTCGAGGGCTTCCGCTCTACCATGGTTGACGCCATCTTCATTCCCGGCGGCGCAAAGTCCGTCCAGACCCTTGCGACTAATGGTCGCGCACTGCACTGGATCCGCGAGGCGTTCGGCCATCTCAAGACGATTGGCGCGACGGGCGAGGCCGTGGACCTCGTGCACAAGGCGATTGGGCTGGGACCGACGGTTACGGTGTCGAGCTCGGCGGAGACACATGAGAGTTATGGTGTTGTGACATTGCGGGAGGTGAAGCCGGGTAGTTTGAAGGAGGCGGTCACGCTTGGTAAGGAGGCGAAGGGGTTTATGGAGCAGTTTTTCTACGGGATTGCGCAGCATCGCTGCTGGGAGAGGGAGTTGAGTGGGTTGAATTCGCAGGTGGCGTACTAAGTGTGGGGAGGGGATGTTGTGGGAGTGAGGTACTCGTACTGTATGTACAATATTAATCACAGAGTTGTCTAGGCGGTCGTGGGTTTACAACGCTCGATTCACCTCACCATAAATTGAATTCGGATACCCTACACATGGGCTCTTATGCCGATCTTTAGGATGCACATTCTCGGACAGGCATGCGATTTGCACCAGCGCGCCAGCCGCTTCGTTCCGAGCGTGCGGTTCGGGCCGCGGTTGAGACTTCAGGTGCCGAGACAACCTTGGGTGACACGCGGCAGGGAGAACAACGTTGCAAGGAATATAGATGTTGTTAGAATGTGATCAGCCCAATGGAATTCCCGGAAACCACAGTAAAAGTTTCTTCAAAATTGACGAGTTTTTCAATGGCCTGAGCCCTTGTGCTGGTCTACCGGTCTGAATGTCTCAAGTTAACAAAATCAAAACCATAGGAGCTCCCCGTCTCCTGCATACGCAACCCAAAAAAGTAAAAAACGACCGCGTGGACCGGCCACGGCCCGCAAAGCAAGCCATACACAAGGGTCAGATGCCAGCCACCGTTCTTGTGCATGCAGTGAGGCTCTGCGGGCACAGGTACCCTTGTTGACGGCGGGAGTTTGGTAGGGCTGTGGGAGCAAAGGGCCCGGGTGGGATGCAAGCACTGGATTTTGGTGTATGCATGGCGTCCAATTCCTTGTCCTGGGGATTGGATCGCGTGGTTCCTTTTCCCGTGATGAACAAAGATTGCGGCCCAAGGTCGTCTGACAAGTCACAAGAGCCTTTGCCGCTGAAAGCATTCTCGCCATGAAAAGGCAGTTTTGGTGGCCATTTTGAGGGAATTGGGTCCTGAGAAGACGGCTCCGATCGCTCCGGGCCTGCGCCTTCTAAGAACTGCATTAATACCATTCAAGAGAGGCAAGTACCTTAGGTTCCGTCTAAACTTGATCTTCGGGGCCAACTACTCCTCGCTCTTTCCTTTGTTCACACTGCTTGCCGGGTGCGGGTGACCTGAACACACCACATGTTCCCTAAGACCTACAAAAGTCCTCTAAGATTCCGCTTCCCACTCCCCAACACCACGGTTCCTGTTCCCAATCCACATCGCCCGCACTCCCTATATCGGTTATCTACCTACCTACCGACCTACATCGCTATCATAGTAGCCCACCATGAGCGACCCCCAAACCATTCTGGCGCGCCTGACTGCGCTGAGGCCCCCGTTCAAGCAGATGCCCCTTACTCCGCTCGACTACACAGCGCCTCAGAACTACATCATGAAGTGTGCCATTTTTCCGTTTTCAACCTACGACCACGACCAGATAAAGCTGGCCGTAGTGCACCTCTGCACCCGACTCGGGACCCTATTTAGGAACCTCCCGTTTCTTGCCGGCAAAGTTGTCCATCCTGCAGAAGAGCGCGAGCGTCCCAGGCTCGACTACCCAGAGGACGAAACACTCCATGGCGAGAATCTTCCCGAGGGCACCTTTGCGTACGACATCCCAGACGAGGACAGGTTTCCTTGGACGTTTCAAGAACTTTCAGCCGCCGGGGTACCTGCGTATACTATGCAGAAAGGCCTTTTCTGGCTCCTACCCGATGGAGTACTTTCCCCGGGAGGTTCTTATCCAGTGTTCACGCTCAAAGCGACCTTCTTTCCTGGCGGGCTGATTCTTGGGTTTGCCTTTCACCACGGCGTCGTTGATGGGGGTGCCACCGCCAGGATCTTGGAGCTGTTCGCCAGCGACAAAGTAAGCGAGGCACTGTACAGCGTTCGCAGTTACAAAGAACAATTCGTCAAATATGCCGAGATGCTAAGCAAAGTTCACGCCAACGTTGATCCGGCTACTATCCCGGGCTACGACTTCCCCAAACCAACGGCTCCAGCCACGAGCAGTCCCAAGGCCCCGTTTTCATCCCCTAACAGCCCAAAGTCGGCCGGACGCGCAGATTCGACCGGGAACTCCGATTCCGACACGCACTCCTCACCTCCTGCGTCGTCCATCGCATTCTCGCACAGCGGCCGGTCTACGACCGGATCGCCCGCCGTGGCCGCTACCGGCCATGGAAGCCCCCAGAACCCGTCACCACCGCCCACAATGGGTCTTGACACACCGGCACCGGAGCCTGTCATCGGATGGACGCAGCCCCCGTCGCCGGTGCCGGCTATCGCCAAGATATTCGCCATTGGGGCAGGAACACTCAGGACCCTTCACTTCAAAGTGATTCGCGAGCTTCAGAGACTTTACGGCCTGGAGCCTACACTGGGTGTTTCGCGTACCGACGTCCTTTGCGCTCTGGTTTGGATCTACGTCATGCGCGCTCGTGCGCACAATGGCAGGGTTGAAGCCACTGATTTGACACGGTTTGCAACCGCTGTTGATGTGCGCAGGAGACTGCCCGCTGACGATATCCTGGGCCCATATCCACAATCGTACCTCGGGAACATGTTTCTGAGAGCCTTGGCAGATATGTCAGTAGGCGCCATGATCGATTGGGCGCCCGATGATTCGGCTGAGGATCAGAAGCCCTCGGAGGGAATTCAGCCCACCGTTGAGCCCAGTGGAGAGAACCGCAAGCTTCGCAAAGTCAGGCCAGCGCAGCTCGTAGACGCCGCAATGGCGATTCGTGCCGCCTTGAAGAAGCTATGCGAGCGGGATACTCTTGAGAAACACATTGCCCTTGCCACGCAAGCGACAACCGACGACGACCCGGTAGCTGTGAAAGATGACGATCAGCAGCAGCCCCCGCGTGACAAGATCACCTGGCCTGAAGTCGACGCAGCCGTCCGTCGTGCCATTGCCCGCCACCATACAGGGTTGGATGCTTCTGTGGGTGTAACGCTGGGCGCAGACGTGGAATATACCATCCCCGGGGTCTGTGGTGGTAAGCCGACCAAACCATCCTGGATGAGAAGGGCATATGTGGCGTTTGATGGAGCCATGACCATCTTGCCGAGGCAAGGGGGGACAAAGGGTGATGCAGATTGGGAAGTGTGGCTGGCTCTCAGACGTGAAGATATGGAAATTATCCAGAAGGAGAAGGAGCTGGGCGGTTGGGTGTGCCGCGAGGCTCTGTAGAAGAGTCCGGCTTTCACGATGGAGAACGGACCGAGACGGAAGGTTGAGGATGAGGATTTGCTCGAGACCAGACTTTGAGGTAAGGGACAGCAGAGTGGAGGGGATGGAGCAGAATCAGAAAGCAATCCACCAGCGAATAGCCTTAGACACATTGCCAACGCCATGCATGGATAGCGAGAAATTTTATGGGAATGCGAAGCTCCAGATACGACTGCAGACATATCAAGGTGAGGTGACAAGCAGAGATTCGCCGTTGATTTCCAAGTAGCGGTAATCGGTGCGGTGGCCCTTCCACTGTGACGGTCTCCCTGCTGCTGGACTCTCAGGCAACCTGAATGAGTATTGCTCACCATCATTGTAGAGACGCCTAAATAAGCCTCAGAAATCATAACCAGAATAAAAGCAAAACAACAGATATCCCACGCTTCGCCAACCTTACCAACCAAAAAAAAATCACTCCGCCGTTCACAATCCCCCCCCCCCCCTCTTTCGTCAACAACGACAAAAACACGACAAAAGGACCCTCACACCAACCTTGCCGAATTGCCAAAGAGTCATGAATGAACGACATACTCATCAAACCTCCGACAACGGCGTCGGCATCGCACACCGCCGCCAGACAAAAGTCCATGCGATGGTGGATGCGTTGACGTGGCCCCAGGTCGTTGGGACGGGGATGGCGAAGCTGGTTGTTAGGGTGGATGATGGGACGAGGGTTGTGGAGGAGGAGGCGGGCTCTGAAGTCGATTCCGAGGTCGATTCTGATGATGAAGAGGACTCGAGCGAGGTGGAGGATTCTGAGGAGGTGGAGGATTCTAAGGAGGATGAGGGTGTGTCGGAAGGGCTACATCCGTGATGGTGGTGGTGGTGTGAGCTGGTGCTGGATGATGAGGGGGCAGTTGTTGAGGAGCTGGAAGATGGGAGACAGGACCAGACTGTGATTTCGTCGCTGACGATTGGGGTGATGACGGAGAGGAGGGCTGCTGTTAAGAGCAGGGGGTGTTGAGACAGCTTCATTTTGGCGTTTTGTTGGCCTTCTTTTCGTTGCTGGCAGACTGCAATGATTCAAAGTGTAAGTGAAAACTTGGCCTTCGGGCGATAATAGTTGTTTCTCTCGAAAAATGTCTTTGCCCGAAAAACTGCCAAAACAGACAGCAAAACTCAGCTACTTTATCCTCTGGGGAGACGCGGGATGTTCACGATGTCTAAATTTAGCATGCAGGACCGAAGGAGCAAAGGTCACATCAGGGTAAAGTGTTGCAATATCTACCCGTGCATCGCGATGTGGAAAAACTGGTAGCGACGGTGAGAATACCCGGTTGAGGTCATGTCAAAGTTGAGAGAGCGCCAATAACCCGGAAACTGGAGATCCGTCTCTGCGATTAACAATACGGATAATATGTCTTAATTTACAATTATTGATGCTGCGCCGTGGATTTGGTCGACTGTTAATAACCATTGTCATCGTGGAATGGCGATTATGAGGGTCGTACCGGTGACAATTCAATTCTCCGTGTGGCTCTGGGATATTATTAGTTCAGATGTAATAATTAGAGAAGAAAGAGAAGAGAAAAGCGGGTATGAATGCTCAAACTGCGTTCTCGAGACGGTGCTTTACCTCCGGTCTTCCCTTTCCCCATTGTTTTTCCCTCTATCTTTTTATGTTTTGCGCCGTTCAAAGTACCAGAATAGGAACCTGAGTGGTTAGGCTGAGCGCGTTAATTGTTTGGATGATGCACCCGAAACGTTCTAAGTCGAAGCCCGTGTTGAATGAAGTACAGGGGCGAACCGAGTCTTATCTACGATGAAGTTTTTTATTTTATCTTGTTATTGTTACTAGACAATGCAGGATTTATATAATTAGAAATATCGGGTTAGGAACCCGAAGCCACATTTCTCGCCCTTCTTAGGGGAATCTCCAAAGTGCCTCGTCTCAGCCCAACTCCCTTATCAATCGACAGTCGGCAATGTAAAACATACCACCTGACGCGCCTCGCAGTTCAACTTCAGACTTTAGGAATATTCAGCCTCCCCGTCAATGCCCAACGCAAACGAAAGCGAGGTGGAATCCAATAGTCACTGCCTTTTTGGGCTAGCTGAAGCGAGAAGCCTTTGCCAAGACGGTCTCGACGCCGCCACCCTTGTGGAAGCTTTCCTGTCTGGGCTTCGAGAACGAATGAGATGCGTGATATCGTGTAATGCGGCTGAAAAGAAATGCATGTCGGAGGAAGCTTGATACGTCCGTCTGTGTTGGTAGAAAAGGGGTCCTCGTGCCCGGGACGTTGGAAAACATCGCGAGTTCTGACGCGCTTGTTTGACCTCCTTTCATCGTCGCAGCTCACGACATCCCAACTCAAACACTGAAAATATTCTCGCCCTGATCATGCGTTCGCATATCATTTTCGCGGGCATGGCCAGCCTCATGGCTCCAATGGCTGTAAGTAACTTATACAACCAACAAACCTCCCTTTTTACACCCCCAACTAACAACCGCTCCCAACCTCATTAGTCCGCATCCACAACCTGCACATCCTCCAACGCAACCCCCATCGAGAAATACATCAGCGACAACGGCGGCGGCGGCAGCGGCGGAGGCGGAGGAGGAGGAGGAGGCTTCGATGTCTTCCTCTCCTACGACCCCTTCGCCGTCCTCAGCAACGCGGTCAAACACAAGCGCGCCAACACTACCCCCGACGCCCGTCTCGCCAACGTTGCTAACATCATCCTTGCCCCGCGTGACGACGGCACCGGCGCATCCGCGACTTGTGCGGACACAGAGATCTGTCTGTCGGTGCAGACGTCACCGTTCTGTTTGGACGTGACGAATGGGGATTTCCATGATGGCCAGGGGACCACGGGGAATGCGTTGAGTGGGGATTATACCCTCGGCGACGGACGCAAGGGGAATTTGTACAGGGGTCCGTATCCGCAACCTACTGCTGCTGGAGGAGGTGGTTCAGCTGCGGCGCAGACGACGGCTGTTTCCGGGGGAGATGACAGTGGGGATGGAAGCGGGAATGTGAGTGAGACTGCTGTGCCTACGCCTACCCCTACGCCTGGGACGGGAGCGGGAACGGGAGGAACCGGTGGCGGTGGTGCTTCTGCGACGCAGACGGGTGTGGCACCGGCGGCTACGACGACCAAGCCGAATGCGGGGGTGAGTGGGCAGGTGGATAGGATGGTAATGGGGGGTGCTGCTGCGCTGTTGGGGGTGCTTCTGGTGTAGAGTGGAGGGTTAAGCTCCCCCTTACTCATAATACTACAGGTGGCATAATCACGTCAATAGGGGGTGGGTTTGCGTAGACATCAATATCAAACTAATTCTCATTGTGCTGCGGTTTAATTATACCCGGCCACTGTCAAGTACAGTTCGTGGTTACCTCTTCCTAAATGTCCTCCACAAACTCCGCAAAATCTATGCTGACTTAGTAGCTGACTTGCTTGCCGACTTGCTTGATGATTTGCTAGACGACTTGCTAGCCGACTTCGTCGTCGATGCGCTCCCAGACTTTGTCGAAGCCGCTGTTGTAGAAGCCGGCGGCTTGGGCGTCCCGCTCGAGATGGTCGTGTGCGGCCCCGAGATACCGATACAGTACCAGTTGTTCGCCCAGAGGCCGGTACAATCCTTGCCGATGTCGCCGTTCCATGCGTAAAAGTCCCTGTTGATGCGTTAGCCGTCTTGCCTAACATTACTACGGAAAGAAAGTTCACTTACTCAACGGAAATCCCCGCAGCATCCGCCAAATCCTGACAAAACATGTCCGCCGCATCCTTACCCCGGTAAAAGAACCGCACACACCCCTCAACCATATCCGGCATATGCGGCGTCGGCGTCGACACCGGCTCGCCCGTTGTGGTGGTAGCCGGCGGTTTAGTCGTCTCCGTGCCCGTCCCAGTCTTCGTAGTGGTCTTCGTCGTTTTCGTCGAACCACCACCACCGCCATTCCCATCACCAGGAACGGTGACCGTCGAAGTCGGCTTTACCACGGGTTTGGTCGACACACAAACATAGTAATTCACCTCGAGCCCCTTACAATCATCACCCAGCGCCGGGTTCCAGGCGTGGAAGTCCTTGGCCGAAAGATGCGTCGCGCGCTGGATGGAGTCGCAGTTGTCCGAGGGCGAGACTAGCCAGTAGCGGGTGCAGTTGGGGTTGATGCCGGATTGCGTGGGCCGGGAACCTGTGGGGGTTGGGGGTACAGTGGCGGTACGGGTCGTGGGCGTGCCCGGGACGGCGACGCAGTAGAAGGTGTTTTCGACGATGGTGCTGCAGTCTGGGGAGACGGAGGGGTTCCAGGTGATGAAGTCTGGTGTTAATGTTTTTGTTAGTGGTGTGATGCAGGTACTTAAGTATGCGGGGAAAAAGGGGCAATGTAAGTAATAAGAGTTAATACGCACCGTCTTCAGAAAAGGTCCCAAAAGTGATGGAAATGGTCGCGCAGTTATCGCTGCCCACTGCTTGGTACCATGCCTTGCATGCTGACGTCGTGCCCGACGCCGTGGGTGAAGCGCCGGACGTCAGCGTGGCTGGCATGGGCGCTTTGCCGGCCTCAAAGTTGGCCACGCAGTAATACATGCCCGATTGGAGACTGTCACAGTTGCCCTTGAGCGCAGGGTTCCAGTCGAAGAATTGGTCTTTGTTGATGTAGTTATAGATACCTAGCACGGTTTTACAAGTGTCTCCCTATAATTGTATCAATTAAATGTTCTCCTGTCCTCGAGCTCATTAACAACGACAAAAGGAAGGGCACGTACGTTCTGAGCGAGATAAAAGTTCCCACAGCTGTCAGGGATGCCGGACTGGTGCGGCTCAGCAGTGAAGTTCTGCACAAACGTGGCCGGAGGCGGGTTGAACTCCGTCGGCGCAGGAATCGAGGCATTGGTAGCACTCGTGGACCAGCCGATGCTCGAGGAGGTCTTGGACTGCGTGCCAACGCAGACATACCACCCCACGAAAAGGCCGCTGCAGTCATCACCCACGGATGGGTTGTATTCATGGCTGGCGCAAAGGTTAGCAACTTGTAATTAAGAGAAGAGAACAGTAGAAAAGACTACTCACAACTGCTCCGCAGTGAGACGAGTGCTGTAAAGATTAACGATGCTCTGACAACTATCTCCGATACTGACCCAGTGCCAGCGGTTGCAGTTAGGCGGCTGACCGGGCTTGGTGTGCTCGGGTGGGAAAGCAGTCGCCGTCTTTCCAGGCGTGTTGCTGTACGAAGTGACGGGATTCCGCGTAGAATATGGGGGTGTCGATGTGGGCACTGTCTTGGTGCTGCTAGTTTTGGTGGAAGTTTTGGAGGAAGTTTTGGACGTGCTCTTCGTGGTAGAAGTGCTCGTGGGATGCGCATCTTTGTCAATCCCAACCTGTAGCGATTGTCAGATGACTGGAGTAGTTTGAAACGCCTGGGTGGTGAAATTGAAAAGTGAAAAGGGGGCAACATACACAATATGAATACTTCACCCAAAAGTTCTTGGTGCATTTCTTGTCGACTGCTGGGTTCCATTTGAGAAACTCGGCGGAGGTGATTTTATACTTCTTTTCCACGGACGGACAGTCATCACCCTTCGCAACGACATGCCACTTGTTGCAGTTGGCCGCAATGCCCTTCACCGTCTCCGTCGGAGCTCCGACCCGCACGCAGTACGAGTATTTGGCCTTCCAGTTGGTTTTGCAGTCCTTGGAGACCGACGGGTTCCAGTGCAAAAAGTCGGTGTTTGTGATGTTGTACTTCTTCTCGACGCTCTTGCATGTCTCGCCTGACTTCACGGTATGCCATCCGCTGCAGTCCCATGCATCGTTTGAGAACGTCTTGCCCCCAGGCGAGGTTTCCTGCGCCGCGACGGGGCCAGGGAGTATGAGTAAGAGCAATAAAGCTGAGATAAATGTGGCCATCGTGGCCCTGAATTGGGACGCCATTTTGACTTGGACCCAGTCTGAGGAGGCTAAAACAATCTGTTAATGACCGGAGTGTGTACGGCCTGGGTTGGCTAACTCCCGCTGGAGGGTGACTTACACAAACACGGCCAAAGAACAATCTCTGGTGTTGTTGCTCAGATGCTAAAGGCCGGACGACAACGATGGGCCATGGGCCAGGAGGAAATAGAGCCAACAACGCTGAAATTCCTTCCTTGGAGAGGCGTGTCGTGGGACCAGCGGCAGTACCAGGTCAACACTGCTGCTGCATCACAATCAAGAATTATTGTGCCAAGTGTAAGCCGAGCAAAGGGAGGTCAACGTGACGTTACTGTAGTGTAGGGCTCCCTGTTACTTGATCATTACCGAGGCTTGATCCTTCAACATCCGTCTGATCCCACGATCGACATGGACAACAAATACGAACCGGATCGTCGTTTAACTGCCATATTTGTTGGTAGGACAAGGCGATTGGACATAGCCCGACTCCCTATGCCGGATAGTTGAATTCTTCAATCACCGCCTGTCCGTACTGTCGGTCCGTTTGCCGCGCCTCGCGGGTCACGTTCCCGTTGAAGGCCAGGCACAGCCGGCAGGCAGCCCTACGGCATCCCAAGTGGTCGGGAAGTGGGCAGAGACCCCTGAGCCCCTATTAGTGGGCCCCACTGCACGGTACTTGATAAATTAAGCTTATTGGCTTCGTGACACCACATCCTTCTGCATTTGTGCATCCCCAAGTTGTCGGGATTGTGATTGATTTGCCAGGCTTCCATTGGAACCGGGAATGTCGGATGGGCTGTGCTTCTCGCTGGAATCCTTCTCCGGGTGTTGTGTGTGTGGGGGTTTTGACCTCATGGATTCGCCGTTGATCTTTGCCTGCATCGGGTTATTCTGGCACAGTTTGCGGAAGGATTACACGGACGCGGGGAAGATGGTCGGGTTGTGATTACCAGAGTACCTTGGTATTGACCTATCAGAAACATCATTACCCTGCGTGGCAACAGTGGTTCGTCTGATGAAGAGAAAAAAATAAGGGGCCCGATCGGCGATACCGCGCCGCCCATCTGAATGCCCTACTGAAGATCAGGACGGCACGAAGCCCTAGAAAGGGATGACAGCCTTGAGGATGGATCACGGGAAGCTCCTCCCACATTCCGGGCCACTTCAGGTGTAACTGTAGCCCCCCTTGTGAGACTCTGTGACCTCAGCAACGATTGTTAGGCTCACCGCATTATAGCCAGCCGTGCATCCTTAAGGCCATCCCTTGGCGATAATGCCAAGCCAACGTCATGGGGGGGGGGGGGAAGCATTCGTTATATCGGGGTATTGATATATGGGGGCGTTCCTGATATCCAGCCATGTCGACGGGAATGTCTTCTTCCCGGTGGCCTCCCAGTAATCAGGTCCATCCCTCTCGAGGTCTGGTCAGTCAGGTTGTGCTGTACCTCCTTTACTTCCCTCCCGACTGGCAACGGGCGCAACTAAGACCAAGCTTTGTTTTGTTCCCCTTGATTCTTGTCACCCAGGATTGATTCATCCTGCATGCTTTACACCACCATGAAGACAACCCTTCTTGCCCTTGCGTGGCTTCACTGCCTCTGGTCGGGAGTGGACGCATCCGTCTTCCGGGTCGCCAACCCCAACGTCACAAGAGCTCTGAACCCCAAGGTGCGCCCACGAGACGACGACCCAAGTGACTTTGGCTGGGTGAAACGGTGGGCGGCCGTGGGCGACAGTTTCACGGCAGGCATCGGTTCCGGTTCACCCATCGGCAACCCTCTCACGGAGAGTCCGTACCAAAATGACTGGTATTGTGCTCGGTACGACACCTCGTACCCCATGATCATGAACGATGCCCTTGGGAGCTCGGTGGAGGACTTTCAGTTCCTCGCTTGCAGTGGCGACAGGACCGGGGGCATTTACAAGCAGATTGACGAGCTGGAGGGAGAGTTAGACTTGGTGGTCATGACCGCGGGAGGAAACGACTTATGTCTGGTAAGTAAGCCTCTGTTGGTGTAATTGATATGTCTGATTCTAACCGTAGGGTGTAAACCAGGCATCCATGATTGAAACCTGCGTTTTCCGTGCATTTGACGGGGAGGATGCCTGCACCGATGTTATCTCCATCGCGCAAAACAACTTGGACAAAATTCTCAAGGGGAATCTTGAGCTGTTGCTTGACGCGCTAGAGAACAAGATGAATGACGACAGCGTTGTAGTTTTCAACGGCTACGCCCAGTTTGTAAGCTTTAATCTCTGTTGCACACACGCAGCCAGTGTTGCTTTCCAACGCCCAGACGGAATGTAGCTAACATGGCTTAGTTCAACACGGAAAATGAGGACTGCGCCGATAACCAAGACTGGACATTGTTTAACTTGCTCAACAAAGATGCGCTTAAACTTACCGTGAAGCGCCGAAAGACGTTCAACGACTTGGTCGTCCAGATCAACGACATCATCAAGGAGGTTGTGGATGATGCCAAGGACAAGTACAAGTACAAGATCGGCTTCTCCAACTGGGACCTGTGGCCGAGAGAAGGGGTCGACGGTCAATTCTGCGACCCAGCATCGACGGGAGAATACCCGGACCCGGACCAACCGGACCTGCAATTCTTCAAGCCCGACACCAGAATCGATCTCACGGGCGAGTTAAGAAAGCGAGACGGCACGCTCGAAAGGATGTACAGCAATGAGACGCTGTGGAACATCGAGCGCGAGAATCGCGACCGCTCGGCCAGGGTCAAAAGAAACATCTACAACTCGCTCCTCATGCACTCGCCCAACCCCCAAGCCGAAGCGCGCCACCTGCTCCAGAACCGCGCCGACAAACCTAGCCGTGCGAACTGCCCGGACGACGAAGACGTCGATATCCAGCCCGCCAGCATCGGCCTGCCCAACTCCATCGCTAAGAACTTCCACCCCAACGAGCTCGGCCACTACACCATCGCCTCCTGGGCGCTGCAGACCGTGATCGACCTCCGCGCCGAGGTCCTCGACGTGCCCCCGCCCAGCTGCGAGCCTGTCGACAAATTCACGTGCTGGCAAGACACCGATTGGAAGGGTTACGCGAACGAGCCCTTCCTCAACGACCAGTATGAGGACTTCTGTGACGACGTCGAGACCGGCGACGAATTCGACGGGTGGACCTACGACGACACCTTCGCCGAGGACACCCCCGACGAGACGCAGTTCAAGGTGACGCTCGAAAAGGACGGTGCGGGCAGCGCCGAGTACAGCAAGGCGGAGTGCAAGGACAGCATGTCGCGCATTATCAACGGGTGCGACGGGAACGACCCAGACAACCCGATGGACTGGAAGTTTGGCGGTGAGTGGAAGCGCGGCCGGTTCACGTACCAGGTCAACCCGCAGCGGGAGAATCGGCCGTGGCCGCCGCCGAAGGAGACCTCGGGCAATTGCAAGGGGTGGTACCACGGTGTCTGGAGCAGCTATGTGATCAAAGGCCAGGGGTGGGCGACCAATGACTGGGGCCAGGATACCCTGGAGCCCGCGGCAAGCGACTGTATTGGCGGTGGCCTGACGCTGTGGCGGTTCAAGTACTTTGATGAGCCTGATGAAGATGGGATGGAGTGGCAGGCTGACTTTAACACGCCCATTTGGGTGCGCTCTCGGTGCTTCAAGAACAACAAGGCGGTTAAGGAGGCTGGTGGGTACACGGATGGTTGTGGCGGCAATGATTAAGATGTTCAGCTATAGTTGGCACAGCTATAGTTGATAGAGGGAGGGTGTGCTTCGTGTCGTTTCGTTGGGTATGAAACAGTTCATGGTTGTTAGGAATGGTGGTAGTTGGCAATGGTGACTTAATGATTTGTTTGATCAATATGAAAATGAGGTCCGTTAATCTCGTTGGCAATTACCGTTGAACTTTGAAATGGGTGGAAAGGAGAATACGTAAGCAGACGATGAAAAGCACACGTAATTAATTAATTAATTGAGCAGCGGGACAGGATTTAAATCACATTTGTGTTGTCTTGGTGTCAAAAAAAAAAAAAAAAAAAAAAAAAAAAAAAAAAACGATGCATGATGAAACATTGCAAAGGGGGAACGGGTTAAGAATCACTTATATTAATTACTTTAAACAGGGCTAACAGCGTGCGAATTTACCTATTTTTGAAAACCAAGCAAATTAACCTTATCGAATAAAACTACCTATCGTTCCCTTACTACTTCGTTTACTGTGTGAATGTGGAAAGAAAGCAAAAAATGATAAGAAATGCAAAAAGCTCACTACCGAGCCCTATCCCCATCCGAAGGGATATTAGCGGTTGGTAGCTGCGAAAATCTTCCGGTGAAGATTTTACTTCGCTAGCCCTGGAAATAGAACCCAGAGCCATTTCGATTTACGACGGTAATTAGTGAAAGTGCTCCTCCCAATACCGTTGCGCCAAACACCGCTGTTTGGTGCATTAGGAGGAGCCGATGACAGGAAGAAGGAGAAACAGAGTTATAATTATGGTGTGGTTGTGGGCTCGGGCCGGAAGGAAGGTACGGAAGGAGGTTATGGGAAGGGAGCTTGCATTCTTTGACCGCCTCCATCCCCGACTCCTTCAAAACAATGTCTCTCGTCTCCACTGTGAACTGACACACACCCAACTACAGGCAGGCTGAACCACCGCTATTGCCCTGGCTCTTAGGGTATATCTTCTTGAACCCTTCGGTCACCTTCCCGCCCGCCTTCTGCAGCAAGTCTTTCGTGACCGCACTCTTACTGCGACCGTACAGCTTATGCATGGCCGCAATGTCGCGCTGGGTAGGGCCCTCGCTGATCTTAATTGGGTCGCCATTGTGGTCAAGCAAGATTGGCAGACGCTGGTCATTGCCGGGACTCGCCTCGCCTCGGCCGCCGGCGCCCGAAGGGTCTACGTAATTAGATAATGTCAGTTCACGGATTCTTCCCACAAAGTTTTTTCTTATTCATTTTTTTTGTTTTTTTTTTGGGGGGGGGGGGGGGGGGGGATGAACCCTGTTACCGGGTTTGGAGTAATTACTTACAAATCATGATCGAGCCCCAGTCGACACTCTCCCCGTCCATGCCCTCGGTGTCCGCCGAGCCCACGTCCTTGGGCATCGGGAGATAGTCACCAGCGCTGAAGTCGGAATTGCTCGCATAAACTTGGTCCTTGCACAGCAAATCGCCCGTTACCCTGTCGCCAGCCGGCTTGCCCGGGTTCTGCACGATAAGTCCGCGGTGGACTTTGACCTCATAGTCCTTCAAGTTCTCACAGCGCCAGTTGCCGTCGTTTTCCGGGCCGAACACCGTGCCCCCGCGGCCGTTGACGATACTTGGCTTGCTCCAAAACGCCGGGTTCTGGTGCTCGTGATACAGGCCCCAGGCGTGACCGATCTCGTGGGCAAAGTTCTTCTGCTGGTCCAGCATGCCCATGCTGGTGCTGGTGGTGAGGATCATCCGGGCGCGGGCCTCGGGGTTTTTCGTGTCGCGATACGGGGAATCCTCCCTGGGGAGGCCCGCGAATGTCGCCATTCCGCCGTTGTCGCCGCTCCAGTAAATCATCAGCGTGTCCCAGCGCTTCTCCCTGCATTCATCGCGGTCGATCTGGACCATGGTGAACTCGCTGCCGAGTCCCACGTTTCGCCATATATCCAGGCCGGCGCGGAGAATTGTCTCCAGGGCATCTTGTGCCTCGTCATTCTCGTAGCAGTAGCGAATCTTGCGGTTGGGCCACGGCATCCGGTCGCCTTCGGTGCGGTCCGTGTTAATGACGTAGGACCGCTTGCCCACGGCTGCGGTTGCGGGTTTGGCGGGCTGCCAGGACCGGCCGCTCGCCAGGGCAAACCCGGCATTGAGTGCGGCACCGACCAGACATGCAAATGATACCTTCATGATGGTGGTTTTAAAAAATGTTGGGTAGTTAATCACAAGATGGCAAACAAGAAGTTGAAAACAGGCTGGGACAATCACAAAATAGGACAAAATGGGAGTGTGTCAACAGCCGACTATGCAATAAGCACAACTTGAGACCAACTCCTCTCAGGTCCGCGGGGTGCCAAAGGGGGGATCTCGAGGTATCTGAGCCCAGGGAAGAGACAGACAATCCATTGCAAAAGATCTTCATACGAAGTACGCCAGGGGGATGCCCTGCTGGGCTGTAAATGCATCTAACAGGGCAGGATGAAAGTCGGATAACTCACCCGTCAGGCAGGTCGTTCGCGTATATGCATATCCCGCCCCGCACAGGCATTCGCCGATCCTCCCGTCTGACCTGCATCGCAATCCTTTTGCCGGGAAGTGGGAAACGCCGGGAAGCAGGACATGTAACATTGGACGGCCTTGACGGGCTGCGCCCACCAAAAACCGGGTCCCCATACCCCCATCTCCGTATCATTGAGCCTATTATACCGACTGCCAAGTACTTTCAACAACGTATCAACAGACATCTGGACGGTCCTGGCAACGGACCTGCAACGTTTGGATCCCACAATCCTAATCCTTCTCAGCTTATCGTGTTCGTTGAAATTTCATGACGAAAAAAAAATCTTTTTCTCACGCACGGGATGCAGCCCTGACGATCGTGACGTAAATGCCACCGAGAGTTGGCTGACCGCTGTCCAACTTGTACTTCCCAAAGTGGAAATATCGGGTACTGGGATCATCATCCCAAGACAACGACCGCTCCTGGTCAGATACCGCAAAGAAGTTCGTCTGTTCCGTATCTATCCAACACCCCTATTACTTCCAGCGGGACTTTGCTGCTCGTGAGCTCTTCCAGATCGTAGCCTGTAAGGACGAGTTGTGACCCCCTCAAACACCGAACAAACGCCTTTCCCCCTTCCACTTGATTCACACACGCACATTCCACCATCCTTGTTGTATCCTTCCCAGGCTGCGTGTCGGAGCCGTCACGGACACTCCGTAGCCACCATGAAAGTTCTCGGGTGTCTTGTGTTGTTCGCGGGTGTTGTGACAGCAGCAATGAGCGCAGAGGCCGCTGAGAGGCACCGTAAGGGCTTCGGAGCGCAGGCCGACGCAAGCAGACACTGGATGACGGCGCAAGACGACACACCGGAGAAGTACACATGCACCAAGACGAAAAAATGCGAGATTGGATGTTGCGGGGAGCTGTAAGTGGTCCAAGACAGGTTCCCAAATTCCAACGAATTCTTCGCGACACTAACATGCTCAAAGAGATAAAAACGGCGACGGAGTCTGCGGCCTAGGGCCGGACTACTGCGGCGACAAATGTACCTCCACTTGCGATTACAAGAGCGAGTGCGATCCGGGTTGGGGCATGAAATGGTCCAACGCGTCGGCCTGTCCGCTGAACGTATGCTGCAGCGAGTTCGGCTTCTGCGGCACCACACCGGACTTTTGTGCCGGTGAGGTGGTGTCCTCGCCTCAGTGTGATCCGGCCAAGAACAGCTCCAATGCCCGGACCATCGGTTACTACGAGGGCTGGAACTGGCAGAGGCCATGCGGCACCATGACCCCCAACAAGATCCCGCTCGGGTACTATAGCCACATCTTCTTTTCCTTCTCGCTGGTCAACCCCAAGACCTTCCGGTTGGAACCCATGGACGACAAAACGGGCACGTTGTACGGCGCCGTGTCGAGCCTGAAATCCCGGCAGCCAGATCTCCAAGTGTGGCTCGCGGTTGGAGGCTGGGCCATGAACGACCCGGGCCCGTATCGGACCACGTTCTCCGACCTGGCCGCTTCAGAAGACGCCCAGGATGAATTCTTCGAGTCGCTCGCCTCGTTCATGATGAAGAACAACTACGACGGCGTGGACATTGACTGGGAGTATCCCATGGCCGACGACCGTGGCGGTATTGAGGCCGATTTCAAGAACTTTGTCAAGTTTTTGAAGCGGCTGCGCTCTCGGCTCAACCAAATCGGCACCCCCAAGGGCCTATCCATCACCCTCCCCGCGTCGTATTGGTACCTGAAGGGATTTGATATCGTCGGCCTTGAGCCATATGTGGACTTTTACAATGTAATGACATATGATATCCGTGAGTACCAGTACCTCCCTCTCTTTAAACAAGACAGTGAGATTGGAATTGGCAAATAATATGCGGCTAACACATACCTTGCAGACGGCGTCTGGGACTCAAAAGTCAATTCCCTCGGGCCATACGCGCGCGCCCACACCAACCTGACGGAAATCGAGGAAGCCCTCAAGCTGCTCTGGCGCAACAACATCAACCCGGAGCGCGTCAACCTCGGAATCGGGTTCTACGGCCGCAGCTTCACCATGAAGGACTCCAAATGCATGCACGCCGGCTGCGAGTTTGAAAAGGGCGGTAGCGGCGGCGAGTGTACCGGTACGCCCGGCGTGCTCTCGGCTCACGAGATTACCGAGATCATCAAGAACGGCGCCAAGGTGACGCTCGACAAGGAGGCCGCCGTCGAGATTGTCACCTGGGACGACAACCAGTGGGTGTCGTGGGACAACACCGAGACGCTGGCGATGAAGGTCAAGTATGCGAACGAGCGGTGTCTCGGCGGCGTGATGGCGTGGGCCGTCGACCTCGACGATGGGACACTGATCAAGTCGCTGGCGGGCACGGGTAGGGACACTCACAATTATGTGACCAGCGAGCGGTGGCTGCAGGGGTGTTTCGGGACGGAGTTGCCGGCATGGTCCCACTTCAATGACACGGATGCAGATGAAGGCAAGTAAGGCCCTCCCTGATCACTGTTGTAAGGGAGTGTGCTGTCTCGAGAGAATGGAAAGGTCTACTTGTTGCGGCATGTTAGTGACGGTTAATTACGTATTTTGGAAAAAACAACTTATTTTGTTACCAAGATTTCCCGTCTTCTTCGACAATTGAGAATGTCTGTCATCTCTTTAATTGTCCCGGGGGGAACTCGTCACGCTGCAAGCCCAACGCCCAGCCCCCAAAGATTGTACAGCCAATACTGTGACCCAAGCACCTCAAAATCGTCCCACCCCCAACACAGCCAATATCCGCCGTCCCTTTCCTCGAGGCCAAGAGGCTTCCACACTTTCTCCCTCCAACCGACCTGTTCCACACTCCCTGGTTCCCCCGTCTCACTTCCCACCTTAACCTTCTCTACAACCCTCCGTCCTTTCAAGCCTTCTTCCATGTCACCCTCTGTCCATCGTTGGGCAAAGACCTTCCACCCGCCCTGCTGTATCGCAAGGCTAAATTCCTTACCCGGAGCAGGACCCAACGCTCTGAAAACATCCTCGATCGGATGAATGAAGAGCGTTTCGACCGCGCCCCGAATATCAGGCCCACCGTTCCCATCTGGCGGCAGAAGATAGGCTTGCATGCTGATGTATAGCCGGCGAAGGTGAGGGAATGTGGTGGGAATGAGGTCGCAGAGCCGGTGGAACTTGGTAGGCTCGATAACTGACTCTGACGTGGACGGTGTACCGATGTAGCGGTCCCAAATGGATGTCATGGTTGAGTCGCGGAGACGGGAGGGGTCGGCAAAGGTCCAGAGGAGCTCGAGGGAGGTAATGGTGGGGAGGTACCGGGGGGGTAGCAGTTGTGGGAGGTCGAGGAGGAGTGGGAGGCTGGATATGTGGAAGGTGTTGGTCCGGAACAGGACGTCCATGCCATCAAGGTAACTAACGAACGTTTGGTTAGATATCATCTTTGCAGTAACATCTAGCGTCTCTGGTACCCTGTTTATACTCGCATTGACTAAACACATCCAGCTCGTAACGGTCCGAAACGGCCCGGAACGGCCCGAAATGGTCTGCATCGGACCGACCGGCCGAGCCGTACTAGGTACGAACAAGGTACCCGGGACATGAGGGCCTGAAGAAAGAAGAGGACCCCCATCCAAAGGAAGGGTCAGTTCAACTTACGCTTGCCGGGAGGCCAACAACCACCCGAAAACGCCTAGGAGGCACTCATCATGGGAAGATCGGTCGGGGGACTTGCATTCGCAAAATGCGGCAGAAGGCGGCCGGTACCCGCTTCGATGCCCAACACCACTCGGAATGCAACCGTCTTCCCAAGCTTCAACCGCGAGCCCATTCACAACCGATTCATTGTCGTCCGTGGGCCGTATAACTCTGCGATGGCACACACAGCTGAACCACTGCCACTGCTGGGGCCGTCGGTCGTTGCGAACGATGCCGCCTCGGAGGCTGTTGGTGGCCCCACTTGATTTACGAGCTGGGAGCTGTTTGCGAGTAAACGGGTGGCCGAATTCTAGGTGGATGTGTATAGTCCGGTTCCCAAAGGCGTAACCTAGAATCTGCTGCCGCAATTCCACTGGGAGCTTTTGAAACAGGCCGTAATTGGCTGCCAAGTCTGCGTTTGGTGCTGAAATGTTGGGCCATTCTGTCCGAAACGGCGGTGCTGGTGGAGGATCTTCGTAGTTCTGCTTCTTTCTAGGGAACATTTTGCGCTTGATCCATTTTTTCAGGGAATTCGGCATGGCTAATTGGCAGTAACGTACCTATTTCATGTACTGATTCGAGGGGACGATGTTCTGCCCATTGGGTTGTGAGAGGGAGGGAGGATGAAAGCCAGAAGAAATCAGGGCCTGCCGCTGACGCATTAATAGGTACCTTAGCGTGCTGTATGAAGGACTCAGGTACACTTACCTGAAGGTACATGTCCCAGCCTGGTATTTTAGTAGGCGATACTTAGGGGATCAGCGCCCCATTACCACCACAGGTTAGGTAGCTACCTACCTACCCTCAGCTCAGTGCCCGACGTCAGATTCTCCGCACCCCACAAGCTGATGATGGGTCGTCGCTCCGTGTTGGGAAAGCTTTTCAGCTCGCATTGAAGGCGGCTCATTGAAGATTAATTACATTGGATGTGTATTTTCACCGTGTAATCATGGATTAAATATCAAAAATCTGTCATTTGAACCGATCAGAGCATTTTATCCTTTTGCCGTTGTTTTTCCAATGCCCCGAGCGTCCGGTTCTCGCCGGTAATGCTTTCCCAAATTTGTGAACGCCCTCGAAAGTGTGAAACTCCAGACGTTGATAACTTGATCGTAGAATCTCAAACGTTTCAATTTCTAAAACTTCTGTTTGGAGCCTTTGGCACCGATAGAGCTATCAAAAACGAGCAAATATTCTCACGGTTAATTTCCTAGTAAACGGGCAATAAAATTGCCCACGTTCACCTACCATCGCTCTGTCCTGTCGCTCAACAAAGCTGTTTCCGTTTGTGCTCTGTCCCTGAATCTCAACTCACTTTACGATCAACGATCACACCCAACGGCCCGAATCACCACCCCCTACATCAACCAATCCTCCTCACGGCCGGCAGTCCGTCCCACTCCATCTCCATCCTCTTCCGCAGTCCCGAATCAATCTTGGGCAAATACGGGCTCGTCGGCACATACGCCCGCCACGCCTCACAATTCGGCTGCATCTGATCCAGATGCATCAACTCCATAATATCCGCCTTCCTCTCCAGGAACTGAATCCCCAGCCCCATCGCCACATGCCACCCAATATGACAGTGCATCAGCCAACACCCGGGGTTATCCGTCCGAAACGCAATCACTAATCACCCGCTGCCAGGCATCTGCGCGACATCCCGCCGGATCGGGTTATCAAACTGCAACTGGCCGGCCATGGTCGCCGCATCAAACGTGCCCGCGCCCGTGCCGAGCACGAGGAAGTCATGCCCGTGCAGGTGGATCGGATGCGGTAAAGCAAAGGTGTTTTGGACCACCCAGAACGTCCAGACCTCAGGCTCCGGGACGTCGACGAGGTTGATGGCCCCCGGGAACTGGGCGGTGTTGTTCCCCAGGACGTATTCCAGAACCGGGTGGTCCCATTCGACGGAGATGGGGGTGTTACGGACGCGCCATTCGAAGACCTGGCCGCGGTCGGTGGTGGGGAAGGCGAGGGAGACAGGCAGCGTGGATGGCTGGAACTCGGAGGGTGATATGGTGCGGGTGATGAGCGGAGCGAAGTTCTTCTCGCCGTCGCAGCCTGCGGTGATGGGCGTACCGCGGTTGGTAGGTAATGCTGTGGTGCTGGCGCCGTCGTAGTGGAAGATGCCTGCGGGGAAGGGGTTGCGTGAGGAACCGCAGTTGCCGTTGGCTTCGAGGGTCGCGTTGAACCAGTAGTTGCCGACGGGTTGGTTGGCCGTGATGATGACGTCGTAGCGCTGGCCGACTGCGAGGAAGAGCTTGTCTCGGACGACGGGGGTGATGGGGACTAGGTCGGTCGTGATGACCGTGAAGGTGTGGCCAACGAGGGATACGGTGAAGGAGTTGTCCACGCTAGGGTTGATGATCCGCAGTAGATGTTTCTTTCCCGGTGTCAAGGTGATGCGGTCGTAAGCTCCACCGGCCCCGTTGGGGTTGATGTTCTTGCCACGAAAGAGGACGTTGTCGCTGTCGGGGGGTGGACCGTTGCTGACCTGCTCGGCACGGAGATGCAAGCGGTCTGCAGTCTCATGGTAGTAGTCGCCCACCAAGTATGGTCCGAGGTCGATGTCGTAGTTGGCGGCCGCCGGGCCGTGGACGACGAGTGCACCAACAATTCCGTTTCCGTATTGGCTTGAGTAGTGACTGTGGTACCAGGAGGTGCCGTATTGGGTAACGTGGAAGTCATACGTCTTCATGTGTCCGGGAGGAATGGGACATTCCGTCACACCGTTGGCTCCGTCTTGGTTGCTCTCCCCAAACTGCCGGATACCGTGCCAATGGATAGAGGTGCTAGGTACCATTAGAATCGTGGTGAGCCACATTTAGTATCCTCGCTCAGTGGCAGCTTACCCATTGTCTTGCATGTCGTTGTAGACATTAACGACGACATAATCACCCCAGTCAGCTTCAATGGTCGGTCCGGGGAATTGGTCTGGACCATGTTAGCGACCATGAGGCAAATATGCGTGGGATTGTCATTGGCATTGCGTACTGTTAATCAGTAGGGCCGGTTTGCGAACACCATCGGGACCCAACCAGTTCGTGACGTTAGTAATGTGCAAATCCACCTATTTACCAAGTGTTAGCCAAACATAGCAACCCACAACCCGTGCCTCCTACATCGTCAACGGAGGGTCATACGTTTCGCGTGTTGAATGCGGGCGGCGTTGTTGTCTCGTAGTCGGTATTGATGTTCCATGTGTTCTTCCAACAACCCCGGTTTGTGGCATTCTTTTGACCACAGGGCTTCCCGCCCGGTATGATGGTCTGCCTTGGGGCAAGGTCAACGACCCGATGTGGCTGCAGAGGGGAGCATAGAGCGGTTTGGATTATGAGAATGGCAACCAAGAAAGCTGCAGGGGGCGAGAAAGGAGACCAGTTCATTGTAGTAAGAAAGAAACAGTTGTCGAATTGCAATTTTGACAGTGTCTGATGGATTACTTTTGCAACCTCCAAGCGGCCCAGAATCTTCCTTTATAGTTGCACAACGACACCATCAACTTCCATCACATCCTAGTTGCCCATCTCTTCCGCCCAAAACCCTCACTATTGACGGCCTGCATGGGGAGTTATTCCCAAGACGGAACAGCAACACCCTCCTGTCTCATACTTTTCGGCTTTTCAGCCTGTCCCGCGATGCATGCCTCTATTGCGAAGCCAGGTTATGCCTAGAGAAAGGAGTACAGGACGGGACATGGGACAAGGGGACGCGCCATCATCCCGTCCCCCCATTCGCACGTCTCTAACCCGTCGGTGAGCCGTCATGGCGATGTTCGACGGGCCCGTATGGTGCCATACACGGGCTACGCCGCATAGATCGAGGATATTCGGCCCGTAACACGTTCTCTGACCCTGCCTCCATCTCAATGATAACCCGTCCCACCTTCCCGTCTCTTCTTTCATACCACCTATCAGAAATCTTCTACCACCACTTTTGATGCATCCTAGTTACCAAAACACGGGATGGGCCCAAGCCACTATGCATACTAAACCGGGGAAAGTTGTCCTTGAAGTCGGCTGGCAGATCAAGCGGCAAGGAAGAGGCCGCATACTTGGATCTTTTGATGCGCAGGGCTCAGAGAGCGTCCGACATCGCCACATTGGCAAATGTTGCGCACGCGCAGCAGGGGGCCGGTCCTTGTGGTTGGCTGTTCTCGAGCCGTGTTGACGGATTCGGGACCGCTGTCGAGGGGGGCATGGACAGGTTAGGTAGTGTACGGGAAACTTCATTCGAGAGAGCGGCCAAGTTTGAATCCCGTAGACTTGCGTTCATAAGTAGAACTAGTTTGTCGATTTCACTTTCAAGGTCGACGACACTGGGTCACCTACACGCTACAATTAGTTACTATTTTATGGCATACCAACTCCGACAATTAATTAGCTTCTGAGCACCGGCGAAAGTCACCGCGTTCATACAAAAGTGGGCTTAGTTTTTCTCAAATTAATTGCATTCCATTTCCCGGGCTCCTGGGTTTCTCTTTCATGAACTGCCGATGTCGAACCCGGGAGTCGGGACGCAACCCCAGTCTATTTTTGGCGTGTTTTCCTGCAGGTCCAGCCCCCGCCCTCTCCCGACAACACGGGACATCGACTTGGAAAGTACACCCTCGCCATTCATTCTCTCCTTCTGTTGCAGCAGGGTAATTAAAAGTCCCGGGCAGGAACGAAGCGGGGAAGTCCCAACTAGCCACCACTGACCGATCGATAGTGTTTCAGGAAAAGACTGACGACTTTCTTCTTCGCCTAAGGGCGGGCTGTTGATTGAGCACCGCAGACACGGCAAATAAATTAATCGACACACCCGCTGCAACCCCGTGTTGTGTCACTAGAGCCACAAGCGGAAAGGTGTAAGCCTTGTCCATATGGTGTCAAAATCATTGGCTACCCGAGGAGCCCACCATCCTCAGTTGACTTTCCGTAGTGCCGACGCTAGGAGGCTCCAAGTGTCACCTCGGCACCGACATCTCGCTAATTCGTACGCCACGCTTTCGAGAAAGGGTGGTTCGGGTATTAGTTGCGAGTACGAGCCGATGGCCACGGTCTGCGATAAGGAGGAAGAGACCGAAAAAGAGGTTTGGCCGACCCGCCGTATCCGCCATTGGTCAATGTTCAGCGCCATAATTCAGACGGATCATGAGACGGGAAGGAAGCAGAGCGGGTGGGCTAGTTGCACCAGAGACTGTCGTCTGGAAACTTATTTGTTATCGATTATTCCAGACTCCTCAAGCCTTTCACGTAACTTATGGCTTAGGCACCAGATATCCTCAAGCTGACCAAATCAGTTGTAGTTGGGGGGCTAGGCCATTCAAGGTTGGCCGATAGTGCCACGGTAGAGAGCGTTTGGAACTTCAACGCCGTCCTTACATTAATGCGGCCGATGTTTCATGGCAGGGGATTGAACCTTGCTGAATGTAGCGATTGGACCATCGCCCGGCTGTATAGATGATTAATTGGTTACTCATTGCTTTCTCATCAAATATTCAGACCAGGGCTAACACCAATTCCACACTCGATCATTCATTTGTCTTTGGGCGGCCTTGGGAGGTTCACCCCCATTGCCGTTCATATCTCTAAGAATCAAAGTTTCGACATTTTCGTCTCCCCTGACTCAAGGCCCCTTCCCAACTTGAACCCCAATAATAGGCAAGACTCATGGTGTGCGGCCTCGCCTCAATTACCTAGTAAACAAAAAATTCGTTGTTTCATCAATCAACTCAATCCCTGACACAACGGGTCAACTCAATCTATTTATGATTAATGGCCAAGTTCATCCCGCAGCAATGTCACGACCTCTTCACCAGATAATTAGTTATTATGTCCTTAATTGATTAATTACACTTAATTATTGCAATGGTAAGCAAAGCAAAGTAAACACCCAAGGAAACCGACAAGCGAAAGGCGATGCAATGGCAAAATAATACAGTGCCTTCATGTGACTACCCCTAGAAAAGAATACGAAACCTAAAGAAAAAAGAGATAAAAAAGGACATAGAAGGCAAGGCACGCATTCCAACTCGGGGCTCGGCTCCCGTTCTCCTCCGCGCCGGGTGACTCAGCCCCGGGCCAGCACAACGAAACGCGCCCCACAGGGCTAACCATCGTACACAACAACTGCGCCGCGGTGTTGAAACTTCCTTGCTGCCAACGTGGGAGTGACATTATAACATGTTTTCTCGTCGGCTCTCCGGCCACCCAGTCTGCTCTCCCCTCCATCTTCTGAAATCGACGAAATATAAAGGCCTGCGAGCTGGCTTTTCTTCTATCGTAAGACGCGTGCCAACTCGCAGCCCTGAAAGGCCCACGCGCGCTCGAACCCAACTCCTTAAACCTAAACCAGGCCAAAGTGCTGCGACGCCAACATCGATCAAAATCCCCCCCAACATGGAACCTATCATAACCGAGCTCCGACGGATTTCCAAGTTCAAAATTCGCTCCCATGACACATCTGAAAATTCCCACATCCCTCTCCTACATTCACAAACCAAAGATGCGCCAGAAAACGGGCCCACAGTCGTCCTCATCGGCGACTCCATGCTTGAGCGGATGCTCACGACTGGCAAGGGGGTCAACTTTGTCGAACCATGGCCGTCACACGCCATGTTGAGCGAGGACACGCTGGGTCGGGTCAATCTCGGACGGGAAACGAAATCGGAAGTTACCCGCCTAAATCGCGTATTCAATGCCGGTGTGGGGGGCGACAAGATCCAAAATGTTGCCTACCGCTTGGCTGGCACACCTGCCACGGATGGCGGCGAGGGGGAGGAGCAGGAGAGAGCATTACCCGGCCTCTTGCCCATGCTGGCAGCGTGTGGGACGGTCAAGCTCTGGGTTGTTCATATGGGAGCGAACAACCTGAATCCGAAGCGTGGGTTGTCAGCCACTGATCTGGCAGCGTTACGAGCTCTCATCTCGGCGTTGGGGCGTGTGAATGAAGGAAAGAACAAAATCTTGGTCACGGGACTGACGCATAGAAAGGACATTTCGCGGGAGCTGGTTGTGGCGGCCAACGTGGGTATCGAGGCCATGGTCAAGGAATTAGACGCCGAGATAGGGCCAGCGAGGGTCCTATTTGCACGCGCACCGGCTGTTGATACCGGGAAGCATCTGGATGACCATGTGCATCTTAACTTGGAGGGGTATCGGCTATGGGCCGAACAGTTGGTCGTCGAGGTTGTAGATTCATTGCAAGTTACAGCTTGAATAGTTTATCAAGATGTCGGAGTTAATTCTACAGTTTGGAACGACTGCAAAGGATCGAATGAAGAATGACGCAAAGATAAGGTAGGTATCCTTTTCATGGAGACGGGGACACGAGGAATGGAATATGTCAAACCCATGCGGTAACATGACAAGTACCTAATTAAAATGGCTGTATAATCATCACTTAATTAATTTCTTACGACTGAGTTAACATTGAGCAGATACCCTCTTGATGCATTAAGGCAGGACAGTATAATCGGCCTCTCACGATGGCAGCGGACGGTGGTCGATTTACCTTTGTCAACATGGAAATTTGAGATAATATATAACACCTCCACGACCTCTTTGAGATGGCACAAAATTACCCTAGCATTCGGCGGGCTCACCGATGAAGGAACTGACCTAATTACCGCTTCCCCTCGCTCCGGCGCGCATCCCGGACCGTATTCGCTTCCCTTGCACCACTGCATTTGGAATCACCGGGTTCGAGTATTGTGTCGGAGAAATTTATACGCCTGTGCCTACCTATGTATGTGTCGTTTAACGTCTGAACAGGGGAGTACCGGATATCGACGATGTGGTCCATTTCATATCATCCGGTCTGCCTGAGGGTATGTTAGAGCCGTATTAGCAACTGGCAGTCGCTTGGCAGAGCTAGGCTTGATGCATGACGATGACACGGCTAAGGATGCGTTGCTTCGGATATCTGCATGAAAGAAGGGTGTGGGCCGCGGCTGAGGGTGTGTTGCTTTGGATATACCTCTGACACATCAGGGCCACGGCTTCTGAGGTGGTGACAAGGGGGTGTTGGATCGCAACACCAACTCAGGAAAAACGCCTGCCGGGGCTAGCCCGGACGGCGACCGGCTTGGGCTATATGTCATCATACCATTTAATTAACGTCTTTGCTAGGGTTCCTCTGGCACCTTTGATCTTAGTGATCGAGGTGAAGCGGTCTGTGAGCCCCTGTGGCTCGTTCTTTAGGCTTGATTCCACGCAGACGGAAACGAACTAGGATACAGACACATCCTGGGGGCAAAAGGTCCCACAAACAGGTTGGAGACCAGGCGGGGGCGTAGGAATCAAGCGACGGGAGTGTGCAAAACGAGAACATGCCAAGGTAAGCCACTTGAAGGAGCAGCACTGCCCGTTGAGAAAGGGGCCAACTCGCTGCTTGTTAATGCATCAGTGGTTGGTCAGACGATCTAGACGGTGTGGATGGTGGATCTGGGGCCGCCAGCAGCCAAGGGCATTCCGTAGGGGAGAGTTGGGCATTAATTTACGGAAGTGCGTATCCGGCTGTGAGTTGGGTTCTCATGGTTAATTAACTGGGCAATCGCCGTAGGAGCCACAAGCGCCGGTGCGTAATTACACGTGCCTTGGAATGGGAGAGGCGTACAGCCCTCCAAGGGTGTTGCAAATTGGGAAACTCTCGCATTGGGTTCTCGTTACCAGCGCTGCCTCGTCCGGAAAGCGAGCACGGAGATGCGCCCCTTCAGTTCGCCGGTTAAGGCGTGTGTAACGAATTATTGGAAAGGGTGCAACTATGCGCTTTGCTCGTATCCGAGATTGATCGGATTACACAGCTGTTGGACGGTAATTATGAGGAAGTATGCGGCAGCCTGACAGGGAGAAACAAAGGCGGGAGTATTTATTTGACCAACCATCAAGACTCTAGTCTCAAGTGTTCGTGTTGCAGCTTCATTTTTATTTTAATATTTTGAATCAGTACGCCAGATTTGCCTCGCCAAGTATGAAAAGATTCCTTTAAGAACGCTATGCCCCTCAACCCTAAGCCGACCTAACTTGGGCTCATCCCCTTATCGATGCTTCTCCAACAATCTCCCCACCTCATACATACTCTCCGGCCACCACTCACCATTCTCACCCTCCCGGTCCCAGGACAACCCCATCTGCCAGTTCATGTCAACCATCGACTTCCTCAACGCGACAGCGCGGCCCAGCTCCCACGCGCCGATGCCCCCAATCCACCAGACGTTATCTAACAACATGACCAACACCAACCAGTGCGTGAAGATCTCAAAGGCTAGATGATGCGCGAGAGTGAGTTCCGACATCGCCCCCATCGCTCCTCCCGATGGTTCGGTATCGGTCGGCATCAACGCGATGACATCCTGGACGAGAGTGAGGAAACTAGTGGGTACTTTGTGGATGAAGGACATGATGGTGCGACGGGGCATGGGGGAGGGGACCATGGAAGAAATGCTGGCTGTGTAACGGCGAAGCCAGGGAGAGATTTCCGAGAGCATGGCGGTTGGGTCAGCTGCGGTGATGGTGATGTCGATTGGGAGAGGTACCGCAGCGTAATACGGGTATGTGTTGTTCGGATTTGGATTGCTGAGCTGGGCACGACTTGTTGGTGTGCTGGGCCTTGTCCCTGGGCATGACCCGGCCGGTGCTTGTGATGGAGGGAAACTGCTGGCCACAATTTTCCCGAGCATGTCGAGTGCTTCGAAGCAGGATTGCAGAGGACGGGTGTAGGAACCGTTGGTGTGGGCCAGCAGCTGCACTTCGGCCGCTTTCTCGTTCAGGCGGGTGAGTGCTGGGCCGACGGTTGCAGCGAGGATCGGGCCTAGAGGATGGCTGGTGATTGTTGGGCCAGCTGCATCATCTGTCAGAGTGTGTGAGGGCGCACGGTACTCAGAGTGTGCTGCGAGACCGTTGGGCGAGCTGACTGGACTCCCCTGGGGTGAGTTCTTGAGCAGTCCTGCGTATGCCAGACGAACGGCGCGGAACAGGCTCATCCACTGGGGACACCCGGGGGCAAGGTCACCCCCACACGGCTCGCCGTACGGCGCGGTCTTAGCGAGCCAGATCCGGGCGCAGTGGCTGGCGGAACCGTACATTCCCATCATGGCGGCATTCGCCAATATGTGGTCGTAGTTGGTTGACTGGTGGAGGGTTGCCTGGATCTCGTGCAAAGAATCAAGATGGTACTGGTGTGCCAGCCGCAACAGTTCGGCGACCTGCTCGCGGCGTGCCTCATGATCATACACGTCCAGCGGCTGGTCAATCATATCGCAGCACTTGCAGACAGCAGCGAGCGCCAAAACAGACCGCATAAGCGGCTTGCATTGGCAAGCTAAGTTGGGAATGCCGATCTGCAGGGTGTACTTGTCTTGCTCACCCACGGTGGGGTGCTTGCTAGTGTGTTCCAAGTAGTGCTTGAAGAGCTCAAAGTCTGCGGGCTCCAGCGTCTGAGCCAGCCACGAGAAATCCGGGGGCTCGGTCCAGCCCTCAGCGTCCTTCCTCTTGCGGTATTGGCAGGAGAGGTTCATCTTCTCGCACCTAGAACAACGCGGCATGGCCTCGTCGCACTGTCATGCAGCCACAAGGCAACCAGTTAATCGGGGACCTCCCACAAAAGCCAGCCACTCAACGCATGGGGGACTGCGTACCTTAATCCTTCGTGCCTTGCATTTGGTACACCCAAATCTCGACTTTCTGTGGGGTCTGCGGGTCTTGAGCTGGCGTTGCTCACTGCCGCTTAGGCTGGACCCAACTGTTTCGTCGGTCTCATCCATGGGATGGAGGTGAGTTGGGGGCGAACAAGACATGGTTGTGTGAGTTGTTGTAAAATGTGTTGGTGTAGATATCAACAAGTGAACCCCGATTAGGTACTAAGTTACCACCTAGCCAGCTGTGATATCAAACCTTGGTGTAGAGCAAGCTGCCCCCTTCCAGGTTCCTTCTTATTTATGACTGCTAAGATGTTGACGCCTTTTGCATCTCCGGGTCACTACCAAAATAAAGCCAAAATTTCAAATCTTTTAGATTGTCAGCTTCAAGCCACACCCGCCCTTTTCAACGGGGCACCGTGGGTTCTGGGGAAGCGATGGTAGCATAGCCTAGCTTGTCTCCGCTAAACACCGGCTGTGCCCGAGCAGCCCGATGCTTGGCGTGAAGTACCAGACCGCCCTTTTTTGCTGTGTTTCGTCGGAAAAACGTTGATTTTCATGTTCCCGAATCGGAGAGCGGGAGCTTGGCCAGGCCCGGTCCGCCCGGGAGCGTGAGGGGAATGTTAAGTAACTTCCTAGAAGGGTATTTGAAGGTAGCATGGTACTGCACACTCCTGAGTCATCCAGGATGATTCATCGTCGAGGTTGTCGTCGCGCACGTGTCGGGGTTAAGGGCGGGTATGCAAGTGCGTATTCGCTTGTTAAATAGTGGGGCTGTGAGGGGCCGATACGCGCGGCCCCACATGCGTATCCATGTCAAAAGAATTCCAAATCGCGAATTCATCAACGACGCGGTCCCCAACATTAAAAAATTCTTCACAAATTTCGCAAGCCAAATACCGTTTGTCAGCCTACACTAGACCAATTTCCCGGTCCATATGCACACAGCCGCGTGTGCGGACCGCGCAACGTGGCACGCCCGGGATTCCGGGACGCTATGTGACTGCCGGTCATTTGAGTCTCCGTCCGGGCCGTCGGCGAAGTCAAGTCCCCATTCACTCCGCCATGAAGCGAGACCGAAATACGCTGTTGAATTGAGGCGCAATGGGCAGTACGCGCTGTTTACATCGTGAAGGATGGCAATGGAGGAAAAAGGATGTAGTGTATAAGTTGATACGTTATGGCCGTTCATGGAGGATGTTTTCGAAACGCAAGCACCGCATCCTTCTCTCCATCATCCGTTCGATACTGCATCGTGATCTACCAAGTTTAACTTTCCATCACCTCCTTTTAACATGAAACTCAACTTTCTCCTTCAAGCGGCGCTTGCTGGCTTCGCCGCAGCCATCGATGAGCCGGAAGGTCATGAGTACCACAGACACCATGGTGATAGTGAGTTGCGACTTCGAACCCTCCATCCTTCTCTAGTGCGTATCATACTATGAAACAAACGGCTGATACCAAACCCCAGGCCGTTCTCCTTGCCCCGGCCTCAACGTCATGGCCAACCACGGTTTTCTCCCCCGCTCCGGTCTCAACATCGACCTCGAGGCCGTCCGCACCGGCGTCGTAGGGGCCTTCAACTTCGAATATACTGCTTTCGACATGCCGTTCCAGCAGGCAGTTGACTTCAAGCTGACCACCACCGGCAACGCCTCCACTTTCCACCTTGCCGACCTCGCCAAGCACGACACCATCGAGTTCGACGGCTCTCAGTCCCGCAACGACTTTGCTTTCGGTAACGACAACGACTTCGACCCGGTCATCTGGCACTCTGTCGCCAAGAACCTCGGCCTCTACCATACCGGCCCGGCCAAGGAGGACCAGTATGTCACCATCGAAGTCGCTGCCCGCGCCCGCGCCGCCCGCGTGAAGGAAGCCATGGCCGCCAACAAGCACTTCAATGCGTCAGAGGCCCAGATGATGGGTAGCCCCGGCACGACCGCGCTGTACTTGGCTACCTTGTGGGATGACGAGGCGCAAGCGGTGCCCAAGAAGTGGATCAGGGCTTTCTTCGGTATGTTTCCTTTGAGAATGCGGGGTGGTTGCGTGAAGCATGCGATGCTGATGATATTCCAGAGGAGGAGCGGATCCCGTATCATGAGGGCTACAACCCGGCTACTCGCTTGCAAAAGACTGGCGCGGATATTGGAGACTTTTTCGCGAAGATCGTGGCGGTCGATACCAGCACCCCGAAGTGCAAGCGGGGGCATTTGTAAGGCAGTACGGAGGAGTACCCTTGCTCCGTTGAGTTACCAGGGGGATGATTGTACCCAGCCCTTGGATTTCCTTCGTTGTTTACAGCGTGCCCAGAGCCGAATGCTGTGAGAATATTCCCAGTGTCATAGAGTCACGATCTCATACATCAACTACATCTATTTAGCCATGATTCATTCCGCATGACCAAATACACGCATGTTTGTCAATCTGATTTGCAACTCAAAGCTAACACGCTCCTTCGCCCTCACCCGATTTTGTGTGAGAATTGACCACGGTCTATGCTTTACGTACCGCTCATCCACTGCCTAGTAACCCACAGCTAGTAGGAAAGGAGTGAAGCCTTCCATGTAAACCGCGCGGTCGTGAGGCCGGACAGGAAGCACGAACGAGTAAATGAAGTTTCCGTTCACCCCTGCATGTTATTGGACGCCCGTGTTTATTATTAACGAGAGCAAGCAGTGAGGCCTACCATCGACGCATCCAGGTAACACAGGACCCCGCTCAATTTCTCAAAAGTCGTCCCATGTCGACATGGTACAAACGACGTAGCAAAAAGGGCTTCGCGTCATTTCCTGTCCGACACTTCATATCCATCAATCAGCAACTTTCGCACATCGCCCCTACGATGGCTCCGGTGGTTTGCAAATGTGACAAGTCCTTCAAGGCAGAGGCTGCAATGAAGCAACACCAACGCGACTCTCCAAAACACCAGCAGCAGCTGGAGATCTCGACCGGCCCGGTACTAGCAGCCCAGGTTGCGCAGACTACGGCCACCCCCACACCTGTCGTATCCAAGACCGAATCCGCCCTCCGTTGTTCTTGTGGCCAGTCTTTCAAGCATAGTCAAGCCTTAGTACAACACAAGCGCGACTCTCCAAAACACCAGCAGAAACCGGAGATCTCGGCCGGCCCAGTACTAGCAGCTCAGGTTACGCTGACTACTGCCACCCCCACGCCAGCAGTATCCGAGACCGAATGCACCCTCCGTTGTTCTGTGGCCAGTCTTTTAAGAGTCTTCACGCCTTAGCAAAACACAAACGCGAGTCGCCAAAGCACAAAGGGGCGGAGCCTCAGCCACCAAAGAGCCAGGATGGGGGTCCGGCGGCTAACAAAGCTACCTCTACACAATTCGTTATCACCCCCATTTCTTCATCCTCGCTTGTCTGCAGCTGTGGCCAAGTATTCAGAACACCAAACGCTAGGACTCAGCACCAGCAAGACTCGCCAAAACACCAACATGAACGGCCAGCTTCTAAGGCCACCGTCGATTCTCATGTCGTGAAGGGAGGAGAGTCGCCCACAGCACCGAAGAGCACGAAGAAGAACAATACCAGACGTGGCCCTCCGTATGGTTCGGGATACAACCGGTGGGGCGTCGACGGAAGTAGCTACAGCGGTCGGTATCAAAGCGAGGGCGAAGACTATGGGCTTTGCGACAAAGACTGTGGTTGGTGTGGGCACTGTGTTGATGATCACCCCTGGCTCTGACGGTGAGGGAGGGGGGTTCGATAAACGCGCGCACACTGACGACATTACACGGATAGCGGACGGTGGGGGTATGAGTGAGCCAGTTGTGGTGATATTGTGAACACTGGAGGTGCTGTATGTACATGAGAGCAGATATATGGCCACTCCATCAAATCCTTTAAACAGTTCTCCTGGATCCCATTCCCAGGTACATGTATAACCCACATTGATAAACTCGGGTCTCATCAATCTCCTCAAAACGGGCCCGCGGCGTCCTCGTCGTCAGTGAACCCACAACCCCCCAGACGAGCTGAGCTCGAGAATTAGTACAGGGTGCTAAGCTAATTCTTGGGGCACCAACCATACCTTGCGTGCAATGATTATCCGTATAATGTCCGCTCACAAAACAGTCGTGTTGCTTCGAGTAATGCCACCCGCTACGCCCCTGTGTCAGTCTCCTCCAACCTCAGACGGTTTCAGCGAAAACTCACCAGTTCCGGAACCCGTTGATAGTAATACATTGCCCAGAATAAACACACCAAAAGTCGTATGTATTCCCTTTCCTCATGGACAATTTGACAGCATATTTCGTGTTCGGGCCACGCCGGCAGTTTACGTATGTGGAACCGCCGACGATAGTGCAATGTTGTGGGCGGACAATAGCTCGGGCGTCAAGGAGTTCGTCGGCCTCAGCCGTCACGTTTAGGGTTGGAGCAAGGTCTGGTGTTGGGCTCGCGAACAGGCCAATGGGAAGCAGGAACCCAACCAAAAAGGACTTGAGGTGCATGTTGAGAGTAGTGTTCGGGGGGTAAGAATAGAGCTGAGAAATCGATAGAAACCGAAAAATAACCCTACCTACCGCCCTGACAGAAGCACGTCAACAAGGTTTAAATAATCCGACATCCACGAGACAAACGGGGAAATGCCCATCCGCTCTCCCGATATCTGACACCCCCTAACCAAGAGGTAAAAGCTCAAAATAGTCTATCAGGGCTTATGCCAAACCGCCAAGTCGTGCTAGCTGAAGATGCGTGGCAGTGCTAATGGACAGCCTAGGCTTGGCTCTCCAGAACCCACGACAAAATGCCCTCGCAGGTTCCCAGATCCGGCCATTAGTGCGAGAGGGAACAGATTCGGTGTCCTTTCAGGGAACCACAGTGACGAGGCCTTATTTAGTTGACGGCAGTCGGAAAACTCGGATTCATGCTTAGCCCCGGATGGTATCCGGGGCGTCCTACTATTAAAGATACAGAATTAAATCCAAGTACGGATACAGTAATGAATCATGTGATTGTGTTCATGTGTAGTCAAAAATATCTAGGCTCAGTTCCGGTGCAAGCTTCTCCAGCTTATCCCTCGCCCCAGTGCTCTCAATCCTCTCCGCATCCCACATCACATATGCAGCATCCCGCGTCCAGTCCGGAATACACTCGCCAAACAATAAACTGTACTTTCCCTGCCACATCAATGTCCAGGCCAGCGGCGGGAAACTACCCTGAGTGCCCAAGTGTGACTCGCTATCACCTCGGAACGGCAAGGGGGTGCCGATGAGTTGCGCTTTCTCGTCTTCGTCCTGGTACCTTTCCCAGCCGGCCTGGTCCAGGCAGCTGAACTCGTCAGCATCCAGCCGCAAGTCTGCCGGAAGGCAGATGGCCTTTTGCATGGTGGCAACCAGACTTTCGTGATCGGTAACCTTGAAGAAAATCTCATGTAACAGTGGTATGCCTCGGGATGAGGTGCCCATGAGGAGGGACTGACGATTCACCACTTGCGAGGGGGGCACAGTCAGCACAGGGCGCTTTCATCTGTTTCCCCATGTCCAGGTAACAATTGAACGCAGATGTTTAACAGGAAAATCCGAAACACGTACCGTTGTCCAACTCAAATGCGCCGTCCGGTGTTGGGGGTCGAACCTGGTCCGCAAATCGTGGATGGTCGGGATGAAGGTCCGATTCGATACTGTCAAAAATGCGATCGTATTCGAGTGCGGCAAAGTAATTGACGCTAACCAACTGCTCAATTTCCCAGGGAACCAAGGTATTCAGGAGGTCACTAATCCTGATATCTCCTTCCAAGTACCAAGTTCTGTATGCCCGGCTCGGTGCGTCGTCTTGGGATCCAAACATGCGACAATACAGTTGAAATCGGTAGAATGCACGAAGAATGCGCACCCGCTCGGTTTGGCTTATGGGAGAGCGTGGTTCCCCCATCGTCCCTGTGTCGCGAGCCAGCCCGTCCAAGGCCCATTCCACGTACTTTTCGACCACGGGTCGAATGAGGGAGTGATACTCGACCACCATATCAAGCACTTCATCATCGGTGAGCTGCGTGTCCGTGGAAGGTTGCCAGTGGCTCGCGTCCAAAAGGCGACGGAAGTCGTCCAGAGCTTCGTACGTCTCTGGCCCCCTCTTCTTCAACGTCCGCACATGGTTGAACCGATGGAGAGCGCGGGCAACGATGACGGCGCCGCCCAGGGTGCGCCGCAGGCTGCTGCGAAGAATGGTCGTGCGGTCTAGTAAGTATTGTTGGTAAAAGGTAGCTGAAGCTTGGATGATGGTGAATATCTCATCGAGGTCGAGTGTGAGCAGAATGTGTCGGCGGATCTCGGGCGGCAGGGACTCGAGACGGGAGGTCGAAGGTGGTTGGGCGTTTTGGGCAAACATCTTTGAATGGGTCGATCTACCAGACCGCAGGGGCGCCAATTAATTACTGAAGCTGGCCAGGTGGTCTTTTTCTAGATAGGTAGTTGTAAGGTAGGTAGACAGAGAGTTAGGCCCTGGGAGGGCCTATCCACGAAATGACGGGGTGCTGAATAATTATCAGGAATGAAAGCCGAGTTGTTGTTTAGCCACCTTTGACTCACGACAGATGTGGCAAGGTGCTGAGCTGCTGCGCCATCCTGGCACCTCAAGCTGCAGTGGTTCGGGCAGGGGTCGCAACCAAACATCATAACTCACTTTATGTCGGCCAAACAATGCGTAATGCCTGGCAACAAGAAGATAAATTGGAATGAATCCCGATTATGGTAAGGAAAAGGGCCCCGTAAAATACGATGTATTTTCTCAAAATTTATTAAGCCTCCCTTTAATTCCAAAATGAGCCAAGCCCAGCGATGAACCCAACGACCCCCTCCTCTTCGACAAATGCCTAACCTTAACCCGCAGATCCTAGCTATTATACCAGTCCCAGCGGTCTTGAATAGTAACACTCTCAAATCCATCAGCTGCCGTCCTCAAATCGTTGTCGGTCATGCTGCCGACAAGCCGGGACGCTTCCCAGATGACCAGGGCTCGCTCCGCCCACCAGAACGGCAAGCAGTCCCCGAAAAGGTCGCGATACCTGCCCTTGCACAACACCCCCCAAGCATATGGCGCCAGGGCCTCATCATCTTTACGTCCGTCTTCGCCTGAAAACGGCATCTTTTCTCGCGCCGTGGCTTTCTGGCTACGCTTCAAGCTCTCGTCCCGTACGGTGTATTGCGCCTGGATACTGAACACGTCCTCCTCCATCTCCATGGCCGCTCCATGCCGCATTGTACCGGAGAGCATTTGAACGAACTCATCCGAAGCCTCCGCGTCACCCTTGCGTAAAAGATCCCAGAAGTGCGTTACGCCGAGGGTTCTCGTGCCCAGTTCGAGAGAGCCCAGGTTCACCACTTTCCCAAAAGTGAGCATATTAGTGAGCAATTACATGACCTTCCCTGCGATGGCCCCCAACAAGAACAAAAAACGATCTTATGTTTGGTTGCCTGCGATGGGGCTAGGAAAGAAAGAAGGGGCTTTGGCTTACTATCGTCGAGCTTCTCGAATGTATCGGGAGAGACAGGGGGCTCATAACCATCCGCATACCGAGGGTTCGTAGGGTCCAACGCGGTTGTCATCTTCTCGAACGCTTCATTGTACGTCAGGGTGACGAATAGGTTTACGCTCCTGACCTCTTCAAGCTCCCAAGTTTCCAGCCCATCGAACACTTTGCACGTGTTAGTGAACTCTTGTTCCACCATCCAGCCATCGACCCAACTGTTCGCCTCCTCGGCCTCATTCTTGGCCCCAAACATGCGGCAACACAGATCGACCCGGTAAAGCGCACGAAAAATACGTATTCGCTCTACCCGGGTTGGCCAGGCGATTTCAGCCTCGGATGAAGAGTCACTGCTTGAATCTTCCGTTGTGTCGTCCTCCGAGTCGCTGTAATTAGAATTCTCCTGTGCCCCCGTAGATATTGCGCTGGGATCCTCCGACTGTTCTCCTTGAGGTGAGTGGATTGCAGGGTCATTCGGGTGCTCCTCGTGAGGCAGGTTGTCGGCATCACCCAAGCTCTGCCCATGAGCCGGCTTCGTGGCCAAAGTGAGATGTTCATATTCAGAACGACATTTCCCCGATTCCAAGTTCCCCAAGGCCCAAAACGCAAATGCATCGCCCACAGGCTCTACCACCTTCGAAAAATGAGCCGCGATTGAGACTACCTCCGCGTGAGTAAGTTGCACCGCCGAGTAGAGGCGTGCATCGTTGGCATTGTGCGCGCGAAGGAAGGCATCGACGGCTTCCGTGGCCCCAGGCGCACTTCGAGATGGGAATTGCCGGAGCGCCTCAAAACGCAGGAGAGCGCAGGCGGATATGGCAGCACTCCCGATGCTGAGATCCAAGCTGTTTCGCAGTATCGCTTGCCGGTCCAAGCAGTATTGTTGGTAAAATACAGGGGAAGAGAATATAATGGCCTTTAAGTCGTCGAGATCAAAGTTGAAGAGGACCTGGCGCCGAATCTCGGGTGGGAGCTGTTCCAGACTGGTTGCCGGGACTGGGGACGCCATGGTTCCATCACCGTGGGACAAGTTGGCCATCTTGTGCGCAGTGATATTATTGCCAGCTAATCGGATGTCCGCGAGTATGCGATGAAAAAGATGCGGTCTGGGTCTCGCTGCCCAAGTCAGGAAGTGTAAAGACCGCGCAAAACGGAAGATATACAAATCATCCAGCTCAAGAGAAAGCATCACGCGTGTCACGATGAAGTTACGGGAGTCGGCACCTTTAAGACCAATTAACTCCGCCACCACTCCGCAATTACGCCAAGATTTTGGGTTCCCCGATTCGGGTCATTCAACATTCCATCCACCATCCTTCCGTGGGTGAAAAGGTGGGGAAGGCTACGGAGAAAGTCCCATTAATATTCAACACTCCCATGGCCCCCTTATTCCTGATGTTCTTCATTCAGAAGCGAGGACCGCCTGTGGTGTTCTCGTTTAGGGAGTTTGTCGGTTTCGATAAGGCCAAAAAAAGCGGCAGCCGAGCATAAGCTTCACCCTTTTACTACCTAATATGTATAAACCCGCAATAACGTCTTACATAGTAATTACAGCCGCTTAATCACGTACCGTGTTGCCTACCTATGATGATTAACCCCGCTGAAACAATGAAGCACCTAGGTTGGCTTATTTACGGAGGGAGGCTCCTCCTGGGCCATGTCCATCCAATGATAAATTTGGATGGGAGTCGCCAAATTCAAAACGCCAACACGCAATTGGCCGCGTTGACCCCTCTTTAATTCCTCCTTCCCACCTGCAGGCCTCGAACCTCACGCGGCATCATTCCAATTTGATCTCGCTTCCAAATCTCACAATTTCGCAATCTTGAACTCTCGGGAGTCGGGACATCGATCCCTCAAACAACAGCACTCACCGGGAGTACCTGCAGAAGCGGTAGCGTGCGACCGCCTTGATTTTGCTTGTTTTTCACCACGATTGGAAAATGAGCCCGCGCTTTGCATGCCCACTCTGTGGTGTTGGGATTTGCGGGCCTAACACCGAGATATGGCTTTCCGAGTACCGTGGCGGTGAGTGAGAATGTCTCGCACAATAGCTTCATCAACGACGACTTGCATCACGATCTAACGACACGTTCAGTCTACACCACGCCAGAGAAATACATCCAACTAACAGGCGTCGGACGCAATGCGGAGATCCAAATATACCAATATATCGCCCCCCCAAATCCGTCGGCGCGTTGGGACGACCCCGGCTATGGCAACCCGGAGGCTGACGAGTTCGGCGTGATGACCCAAGGACCGCGAAACGGTCGGCACGGTTATGTCTTTCACGACGCATGTTGGTATCTGCTCGAGAAGGCCTTTGCACCCGGGGACGTACCCCTCTCTAGGGTAATGGATGTTTGTGCTTCGATTCCGATGGAGATGGTGGGGCACAGGATGTACTGGGGGCATGACTATGGTGGCATGACGGTGCTCAGGAAGGAAAACACTTTCCCTTGGGAGACGCCGATTGTGGACCTCGGTGACGATGAGGATTTGTGGGCAGAGAACGGGTACTTCGTCGACCCCCGGGCGACAGCAGAAGTGGATGAGATTGTAAGGGGCAAAACCCAAGAACCGCCCGCTGCTCCGCCATCGCTCGTCCCTGCTGTTACGTTATCACAGAGGAATGGTAATGACAGTAACAACAGTGGCGACGACAACGACGACAGCACTGACCTCAACCACAAGGAAAGCACCGGCCACACCGACGGTGACCCCTTTATGACCCTTCCCCAGGAGCTCTGCTCGGCCATTGCGTCATACCTGCCCACCCGCGACGCCCTCAATGTCCGTCTGGCCTCCCGCTCGTTCTGGCACATTTACTACAGTCAGCAGTTCTGGGCCTCCCGCTTCGCCGAGGCAGGGGAACGGTCATGGTTCTACGAAGTCCGCGAGCGTCATGGCCAGCGCCCCTGGGAGGCTGACTGGCGCTGGATTTACCGTCGCACTGGATACACCCGTCTCTCCCCGGGCCTCCGCAACCGTGCCCGGATCTGGGAGCTGATACTGGGTCTGGTTCCCGTCTTGAACTTGGGATGGGCCGACCTACCCGACCCTTTACCGCAGAGCTGGCAAGTTCCACCCAAGCCGGCAGAGAAAGGCGACGCCGATCTTCCGTGGCTTTCGGTCGGCGGAAACATGAAAGGCGACCCAGAAGACTTTTCCCCGCTGGAAATCGGCGGACGGCTGCTACGCAGCGAACGTGTTGGTATTCCTGAGCGCGTTGCAAGCGTCGACGTTTCCACAACCCGCCTTGCCAATTCAGGGTATATTGCCGGTCTTTCCTTAACATTAGTTTCCGGAGCTGTAATCCGGGTGGGACGTGGAGACTTTGCGCAGGGGTCTGTACGCTTGCGTGAGGGGCTCATGGGGTTTCATGTGGCGGTTGGGCTGAACGGAATCCATGGGCTGCGGTGTGTGGATGGTGGCCAGGAAGAGGAGGTATCGGCCTGGTTAGGGTTTGCGGAGGACGTGCCACAGACGACGAGGTTGACTTTAGGATGGCCTGTAGCGGCGTTGGAAATCGGGTTTGATGTAAGCCTTCATCGAGTGTTCAGCCATTTCCGGTCCCCAGGTCTCTCGCTAATTACCACTGCGAACCGTACAGGGCTTCAAAATAGTCAGCATTGCTGTCGCCCCAGGGCCAACAACATCCAGCCCCGACCCCTCTCCAAAGGCTGATATCCGCCACGCCGGCGTTTGGTACCCAACCCTACCGCCCCCAACAGTCAGCCTTCACGACACATTCTTCCCCGCTGCCCTCACGTCCACCCGCGGCTTGCATCCGCTCTTTTGGACTTCCTTCGGGGGCCCTGGTGGCATCTACCTCCGGCACCTCAACAAAATCACGATATGCTGGTATGGTCTGTCCCGGATTGAGTTTTCATTCGACCCAGCAGCCGATGTGCCCGATGAGTCAAGAGTATTTGGCCGGATTGAAGACAGGAGGTGGACAAAGAAAATTGAGCTCGAAATCGATGGGTCTGGGGGTGAGGTTGTGGATCGCATTGAGGTTGCACAGCATGTTGTAAAAACGGATCCGACGTGGAGGAAAGAGTCTGGGGGGACTTTGGCCTGGCTTAAGGTGAGTTGCTTGTCAATATCCGGCACTCACGAGGAGTCGAGGACGATATAAACGGGGCGATTGGATGACCTTACTAACGAGTAATTAAACAATTAGATATCGACGAACCGTGGACGGAAATGTGAGATTCGTAACACATCCATCCGCCGCAAGGACACACAAACGAGGGTATTTTCCGCCAAGGAAGGGAGTGTGATCACAGGGTTTTACGGGGTACAGGTCTGTTTGTCCCCATCTGGTTATTAACAAAACTTTTACTTTCAGGACGGGCTACTGACAGCAGTCTATTTACTCCTTGGCAGTATACAAATCTGGGCACTGGCATAACGTCTCTCGGTGTCATGACGGATACTATTGCGTCATGATTGGGTATAGGAGCAGCAACATGGACTTTGATGACCTGGCGTGTGTACGACTATCAGGCACTCGTTAGCCTACCTAATCAGGCAGACTGCTTTTAAGCCTCTCAAAAACCTAGGTGCACCTCGATAAAAAAACCCATATCTACCACGTTCAAGTTTGAGCCTGAGCCGTGTTGCAGCCCTTCAAACTGGGCTAGACCTGCAGCAACTTGATGAGTCCTGGCTGCCTGCCAGTTCGCCACAGAAGCTGAGCGTGCTACCAATCCATGCCTGGCCGTAGGCTGCAAAGTGACACAGAATTTGGGCCTGCGCAGACTCGGAGAAAGGCGGGCAGACGATCCCGTTAAGAAGATTCTTCTCTTAGCAGGTCACCCGCGGAAGTACGGCACATACTAGTACATGGAAATTATGAAGAGCGTGATTTGACTGTCTTCGGAAACGGCTACGACTAAACGAAAAAGGTGGCCAAGTTGCGATGCATCCTTGAGCTTATTTCTAACAGCCGCGGCTCGTTCTCCGGCGTCAAAACGCCGTGTCTGCAAAAGTGCGCAACCCACTGGATTCCCACGATCGGTTTGAAGTCGTCTTCGAAGAGAGCCTTCATAACTTCGTCCTCAGTCATCGTAACAAACTCTGAGACCTCCCCATCGTTAGGCCTTGGGGTAATCTCCGCGGGAAGTTCCATCTCGAACACATGGAGGACATGGGGATACGACCCCGGGTTGTCGAGAAAGCTGCAGTCGAGATGGTACGAGACGATGCCGCACGACTTCAGGTGTGCTGCGGAAATATCAACAGGGATGCTGGCCTCCTCTTCCGACTCTCTAATCATGGCCGCAAATGCCGTTTCTCCGAGCTTTATACAGCCGCCGGCAGTTGTGTCCAACCTTCCAGGATGCATCTTCTTGTTCATTGACCGCCGCTGAAGCCAATACTTCTTCTTGCCCTCGGAGGTCATTGTCCAGGCAATGAGATGCACCCCAAAAGAGAGCACTCCAAAGAGCTGGCTTCCGCCGTTGTTCATGTTGAACAGATGCTCCCCTTCCGGAGTCAGCACACGCACTGGCTCCCCGGCCCAGGACAGTTCCTTGATATTGCCTTCGGCCTTGGCCCGAGAAATTGTCTCATTGATCAGCCGCGTTCGAGTTTCAAAAAGGTCGCCTCCGTCAGCTGGGGTTTGAAGGTGCAGCCTCCTACGTTCCTGGTCGATTGTCCAGCATCGAGGCCAGGTGACGCTCTGGATGATAGAGAAGTGCACGTATCCCAGGGGTTTGGGATATGAGTCGATGGTGAAGTAGTAGTAATTCTTCATGAAACTGGCGTACGAATGCGGGTCGTCTGAGTAGTAGGGGAAGCTAGCAGAAATTGCAGTGTGAGGTTCAAGCCCTTGTGAAAGAAACAATTTGCCAGAGCGCCGCAGTACGTACCTGTCGATCTTGTCGACAATGTCGAAGAAATTGCGAGTTCCGGCCATCTCAGCGAATCGGCGATGTTCAAGAACAAAAAATGTGAGCGACCTCCAAAGCGCTCAATTTCACAAGCCTGCAACTTCACATGGGAGCAAGTCCAAAGAAACAAAGCGGCTGGCCCGGCTCCACATACACCGTTGGTTTCAGGGTCTGCAATCAATGTCAGCCTACCTAACCGCAGTTTCCACAGTCAAGCGCACGTTAGATAACTGTTTGGCACCTCCCAACGGCATCGGCGCGTCTGGTCACTGAGGAAGCCGGCCCGGGATTTGGCGGCTCTCATATGCGAAGGGCGTAGGTCGGCCCTAAGACGCGCTTCATCTAATCAATGTATGAGAAGAAGCTGCATACAGTTTCTAGTAATAATATGTCATGATATGACTAGCTTCTTAATTCTCGATTAATCAAACTATCCCTACCCTACAAATAATTCCTAATATTTGCCGTATTCTCCTCATTATCATGCACTTCCTCCCAGGGGTTCCTTCCGCCCTGTGGACTAATTATCAAGTCCATCGGCCAAAATAACACGAAAAGCTTTTTAGCTGACATCACATCAAGGAGGTTCCTGTTTATCACACCATGGGTTTGAGGAAGAACTAGTTCAATTCAACGTGGTTCAATTCACTAAATCTCAAGTCTAACAATGCTTAGATGCCGAGCCCTAACTCCAGCAACTCCAAAGGTACATGCAGCTGAAAACCATTCCCGAAATTCCCCTTGTGATTCTCGAAGTCGAAAGAGATCCACCTCCAAATTAGAAGATAACAATCTTCCTGGGAGCAGTGAGCTTCGCCTTCGGCACCACAATGCTCAAGATACCGTTGCTCAGGTTGGCGGTGACAGCGTCCTCGTCAATCCTCGACGCGAAGTTGAAGACCCGGCGGAACTGGCCAATCGACCGCTCACGAACCCAGTACTTGTGCTGAGCCTGCTGTGGCTTCTGCTGCTTGGCCTGATCTTGTTGCGGCACGGCCGCGGGCGTGATCTCCTGGTCACGGGTGGGGGTCGCAGGAGCAGACGCGATGTGGCTGCCGGCTTGCGATGCCGAGTCGGTCACCTCGGACCAGGAAGAGCCCGGGGTCGACGGGCGGGAGTTGTTCTCGTCCTCCGGGTCGTCCTCAACGGTAGCTTGATGGGAGGAGCGGCGGGACTTCTTCTCCTCAGGCTCAGTTGCGATGGGGACCGGTTCCTCGGCTACGTTCTTGCTCTCATCGACAGTGCTCTGGGCGATCGGGGCCGTGGTCGGGGCCGTGGTCGGGGCCGTGGTCGGGGTCGTAGTCTCATTGGTCGGGGCCGAGCCGTAGTTGCGCTCAACGTGGCCACTGATGACAATAGTCTCATGGCCAGGGAACTCAATGTTGAGGTTCTCGCGCTCCACGCCGGGAAGTTCGCCGTACAACTCGTACGCGTTCTCGGTCTCCCTGACGTCCCAGTTGGGGTGGATGGTGGCGCGCCGAGGCTGGCATTGTCTAGCCTTCTGGCGGAACTGCGCCGGGGCTACGAAGGCCGGGCAGTGATTTGCCGACTTGCTCTGTTGAGTTTCGATCTCGTTGAGAAGCTGGAACAGGCCAGCGTTGAAGTCATCAGAGATGGGGAGGAAGAAGCTCATTTTGTCGATGTGTTGGATTGGTGTGTTGGGAGGTGCTCTAGCCAGGCTTATGCCAAAAAGATTTCGGAAGATGGAGTTGAAGGTTGAAAGTGTGTGTGTGTTGGTTGCTTGGTTGAAGCTTTGGATGTGTGTGTGTGTTTTTGTGTGTGTTTCTGGAGGAGACAAGATTCAGGGAACTGGGAAATTGGGATTCTTAAATACACGTTGAATTGGAAACAACATTGTGCTAGGCAGTATTTCAAACGCGTCCAAAGAAGCCATTACAAAGATTCAGGTGGCGTCGAGAATGACCGAGAAGGTTGTCGATGTTGCTTGTGAAACCGAAACACGGGCTGAGCTTACAATGCTTGAATGGTTGTCGCTGGAAAGTACTGTCAGCGACCGGAAACTTTGAGAAGGTTCCATCTGGTTCCACACTCAAATGACAAATTAAACACTCCAGGGTTAGGGTTATAGCAGCATGGCGCAGCAAAATAACCCTAACCCGCGCCATGCTGTCCCAGGAGCCCAGCTGCGCAACTCTTAATCACGACGGTAACAAGAAAAAGGGAAATTATACGGTGTCCCTAAAGAGCTAGGCTCGCCAGGTAAGAATTGCACTTCTACCTTTGTCGATGAAGAGGTCCTACCTAATTCCGGGACACTTTCGTGAATTTGGGACACTCCGGCCTGGGCTTTCAACGCGTCGAGCCAGCCCCACTGTTCGCTCGGCAGACATCAAGTCGACCAAACAACTTCTGTTTTTCAATTCAATAAAACAGCACTTAATTAATTGTTGCGAAGAGGAGGGTCTTGTCTTGCCAGCCACAATTGTGACCATGAATTACTCAACTTTCACCACTACGGACAACTGCGTCCTTGCCTTCCAATCTTCCCTCCCTCTCGCCACTCCCACAAACCCCTCACTACCCCCTTCATCAACCTCATCGTCGACAACGAACCCAAACACCTGCATCCTCCTCCTCCACGGCTTCTCCGGTTCGTCCGCCTACTTCACCCGCAACGCCACCCCGCTCTCATCTTCTCCCGCAAGCCACTGGGTAGTATGTCCCGACATGCGCGGCCACGGCCGCTCCGGCCACAACCCCTCCCGCGGCGGCTTCCACGTCGCGCGTCTCGCAGCCGACCTACGCGAGCTTCTTCTCCATCTCCGCAAGAGCAGCGCTCTACCTAACGGTTCCCCGCTCAAGGTGGTCCCCGTAGGCTGTTCCATCGGTGCAGCCGTAGTCTGGACCTACCTCGAACTTTTCGGCGAGACCAGCCTCGTCGCAGATGGCGTTGAGCTGGCAGGGTACGTCTTTGTCGACCAGGCGCCGCTGCAGGACCGAGCGGCCCTTGGATTGGGCGGGACTTGGGACGCGGGCCTAGCGCATCGCGGGTGTTTTGATGAAGAGACTATGTTGGCAGCGCAGCGGGCGTGGATGGCGGAAGATGCCGGCGTACGGAAGGAAACACACCGCGGTTTGGTGGGCGAGTGTTTGGGGTATCGATTTGCTCCGAATACTAGCGATTCCATTGGAGTAGAGGAGGCGGAGCGGGACGAGGAGTTTTTCACCGGGATTAGCGAGCTCTGTGATGGGACCTGGTTGGCCCGCTTGTTGGCGGACCATACTAGGTACGATCATCGGGAAGGGTGTGAAGGGATCACCAAGCCAGTGTTGGTCATGGCGGGTAAAAGGAGTGGGTGCTTCTCGCTGGAAGGGATGGGAGAAACAGTGAAACGGGCCAAGAGTGGAGGCAATGAGGATGCGGAGTTGATGGTGTTTGAATCAGGGCATTGGTTGTTCTACGAAGAACCCGAGCGGTTCAACAAGGAATTGCTTGGGTTTGTAGAACGATGCACCAAAGAGAAAAGGAAGTGAGGTTGTTGGATTCAATCTATGCCTGGGTTGCAGGTCCAGCCTATCCCTAGTCTTTGGGTTTGAATCCATCCTTACTCAACTCATTTGGCACTCCCAGATGAGTGAGCACCGTCGTTGGGCCGTGCTTTAACCAGCCCTTCACCTCCTCGTCGCCTTTTACCCACACCATCCCTAGCATGCCCGCTGCGTTCGCTGCGTTCGCAATTACATCCTCCCACTTATCACTCCGTCGTGGAATCACCACTATCCATTTTTTATCCAGCACCACGTTATGGGGAACGGCAGGCTCCCCTTTCTTCGGCGCGTTACGGCCCAATGCTCGTGCAGCATCGTTCAGAAGCCCCTGATACGCCGTCAACAGCGCCTGCCCTGAAGGCAAGCCATCTGGAAATCGGCGCCTTAATACCTTGAACGGGAGCTTCTGCACTTCGCCATCGGGCCATAGCTGGAACCCTTCCGGCGCTGCAAATACCTGCATGTGCTTATGCATGCGGCTACAACCCCCAATAATTCCGCAGTTGAAGATGGCGAGATGGCGCGTTGTGAAAGAGGAAATCACCCGGCCCGCGGCCGTGAGGTCGTGGAGGTCCAGTGGCTCGAACTGTCTCCGGAAGCCGTCCTGCGTGAGAATGAGGTAATGCGGCCTAACAGAGGGGAATTTGTTCACGGTGAGAAAGTGAGTAGACCCAACGGAAGCGACCTCGTAACCGGACACGTTGATGTCGCTGCCGGGCCGGCATCCCGGGTGTTGGGCAGAGGTGTGTTCTTGGGGGTTGAGAGGGGCTCCTGGTTTTTTGGCGTGGCTGGCGAGGATGCGGAACTCGAACTGCCTTCTTGTTAACGAAGGGGGGACTTGGTATACTTACTGGCGTTGGTCTCACAGTAAGTCCCTGGTCTGTGCACATCACTGTACGATAATTTTCGTCATAGATGACCAGACCCTTCGCAATTAGCTCGTCGAACTTGGCCTGGAGCTGCTTTTCAGTCGGCTGACTAGTCGACTGTGTCGACATGGTTTGCAAATTCCGATATGGTTGGGGTATTGCTTTTGGTATGGGAACCTATGAGGGATAACTTGTCCCCTGATACCGAGGTCAGACGTGAATTGGACTTTGGGTAGAATAGTCTTATATGAAGTTAAGAACAGCCGAATTCGCGTCCAATTCGTTTGGCGGGAACCTGGGTTTGAAGTTACGACGACCCTGCCCCACAGCATGGCCGTGGTGTTTCGGCGGCCACCGTGCCAGCCTTCTAACTCGCGTATCTAACAACAAGTGAAGCAAATGCGAAGACACGTGCGAGGCACCGCTGGGCTCTTACTAAGCCTATAAGAAAGACAATCCCCCCCAATTCACCTCTTGTTATCGATTTTCTGTTCTCGCATGTTTATTCGGGTATCAGTAATTATTGCACTAGTTAGCGTTTGGGTGAAAAACTGAGCTGAGTGGTCAACCCAGACAAACCAGGGGCGGAAATTACGGCGGGCCCACTCCACAGGGCCGTCGCAGCCGCTGGTTTGTGACCAAACCTCTTGGCCCAGGTAATTTTGGGGAAATAACACATCAATTTTCGCAAGCGCTTGATGGCAGTCACGAGTTCGCTCGATCGCCCCTTCCCTTCTAAGGCTCTAAACCTAATGAAAATTTTCATTCCTTTTTTCCCAAATCCACAACTGCCAAACTATGTCCAGACGCAAAACCTGTCTCAAACTCCACACACATCATGATTTCCTCCACAAACCGCTTTCCAAGAATCGTTAGAACACAACGCGTCGCCCATTCTCAAGGCCCTCACGGGCCTCGCCGCCTCACACAGGTCGGCTTCACGGCCGCCACGAGTTTGGACCGTCCCAAGCGAGCCGGTCAGTCTTAGAACCTGTGAGGAAACTGGCCCCATTACGAAGTATCAGCCTCGTGAAAAGGTCAATTCTGTGGGGAATCCCCGACTAATTCATAGAATCCACCGCGTCCCAAGTTTCATCACACGACATCCATCAACTCAGTCGAGCATGAAGAGTCAGTTGCCAACCATGCGCGAATCTCATCCAAACAACAAATGAAACGCGGGGGTGAGAATTGCGCCGAAAGGGTTTCCACGGTACGACACTACTACCAGTTTTGAGCCCGAGCCACCGGAGGAGGTTCTGGAGCTGGCGCGCCGACGTGTGAGAGCCCGGACAACGGCCTCACGTTTCCATTGGGATACCCCTGATGGTAGGGCGCTTGTGGCGGTAATGCCATTGGGGGCAACCTCGTGCCGGAATGCGGGCCGCTCGAGGGGATGAATGGGGGCGGCGGCATACTCCGATCGACTGAGCCAGGGACCGACATTGGGACTGTGACCACCCCTGGGCCCGGAGCCCTGTCTAGATCAACGCCGTGTCCGGTAAATGCCGTCCCGAACTCGCTCCCGACCGGAAACCCTGGCATCGGAAGAGCCCCCTGGCCGACACTCATGACCTCCGCCTGCGCTTCTCGCGTCTTCTGTGAGATCCGGCTATCTCGCCGGGCCCGATTCGTGTACGACCGAGCGTTGGACTGGATGGTCCGCAGCCCGGCGTTCATGCACTGTGCGAGATCTGTCAGCGCACTTATATGCGACCTCAGCCCTGGTAGAAAGACTCACCAGCGCTTCCACGGTATCCCATTTCATCCCCACCCGCTCTGCCAACCCCGACCATATCTCGCGCCTCATATTCATATACTCATTCGACACACTCTCCAACCTGCGTCCGGTGTAATCATGTATTCCCCGTCTCTCGACCAGTCGCTCGTACCGTTTTCGACACGCGTTGGCTGATTTAGTCGGGAAATGGGCCTCTTTAAGATCGGCCCAGTTTTGGCCCTGCGACCGCGCCTGGATTAGTCGTTTGTCGTCATCCGCAGTCCACGTGCCGTGGTTGTATATCGAGTACGGATACTCTGCCAACGCCGCCGATTCATCGCCCACTAGGTCAGGATGTTGGATCTGCTCTTCGGATGTGACGCCATCTCTGTGCTCGCGGCCAGCTGTGGGCGAGGCTGTCTCGATATGCGCGGGGATAGGAACTCGTGGTGCGGTATTATCGGTCGTGGGAAGCGGAGATGCTGCAAGCGGTAGTGGGGGCAATAATGGTGGTGGTGGTGGTGGAGGTGGTGGTGGATAGCGAAGTGATTCGACTCGAGAATCGGTGCTCGGTTGCTGGGCCGCAATCAAACGGTATCCCCCCGTCTGGGTTCCGAGACTTGGGAGCTGAGGACCGGACGAGCTGTTTCCCAACCGCTGGTTGGAGCTTATATCTCGACTGGAACGCCGCGGTGCGTGCCGTGACCTCGTCATCGCTATTGCTTCGAGTCACGGCTGGGTTGCCTCGCCTTTGGTGTATCGATGCCAAACCACTCTCTAGGCGTATCTTTCGACTCGATACGGGATGTTCAGGTTCTCCGCTGACTTTTCGGCCAGGCCAGTGACCAGATGTCGCTCGGTTCTCGTTCAACTCGGCCTCCTCGGGCGGTCAGGCTAGATCGGGATGATGAGGTAATTCTCCCCCCTTCCCCGGGGATCGGCCCTCTTGAAGCAGGCAGTCGCCTCCCCCGGAAGAACAGATCGCTGTGGAACCTCCCACTGCGAATCAGAGCGGGCCCGGAGGCCGCTGCAGAGGTGCCGGTGCAGAGGCGTGGGTCTAAAGGGCGGCCGCAGGATATGCGGCCTGGCTGTCTGCCTTTCAGGTTCAGCCCCGGGCACGACTTCGCCCCGCTGCTTGGTGCTCGCCGTCCACGGCCTGCACAGACGCCTAAGCGACCAGACCAGACCAGACGGGACGGCCAAAGTGTTTAGAGGTCAGCAGCTTTGTGGTCTCTCGACTCTCATATTGGAAACAAAAGAGGTGATTCTACGGTCCCATATTTTGTGGACGATGAGAATGATTCGGGGGCACAGGACGGCACCCGCTCTTACCGGCGCCGCTTCCGGTCCACGATCCTAGACATCGATCTGAAAATACTACCCTTTGTTCACCATGGGAAAGGGGTTGGGACAGGGAACCACCTGGAACGTGCCAACTCAGGTCGCCAAGGGGGGGATGCACCGGACGGATTATTACTTTTTCCCGGCCTAGCTGCATCGAAGCAGCCATTCCAGAAGGCCTGCCAGACCGTTCTTCTCCCCTTTTGCGGCCAGCCAACTCGCTGTGCTGCGGGTCGTCTCTGGTTGCATGCCAAGCGAGCCCCTTCAGCCAGTAGCATCAGTTCGGGACATTACAGAGCGAACCACCAACCTGCAGGTGCAGGGTTTCACCGGGTCCCATCGAGGGCCGTCGGCCAAGTCAGTAGCCGGAGTATCTGAGAGTTTTGGACCAGCCGTGGCTTGGAGTGCTTCACTTTTTGTCTCTGTTTTGGGGTCATGGGCGGCAGCTACGAGTGCGCGGGCCGTGTACAACAGCGCCCGGCAAAATAAACTTTGGCGCAACGGAAAACGAAGATAACGTTAGGACCCGCCCGTCAGCTTGGTGGGGTCGCCCTTCCAGGTTCATAGATCTCGTGTTAAACAAGATTGATTTCGGACTTACTAGCACGACTATCCGCGTTGAAGAAAGGAGAAAAAATATTAAACTCTGTGGTACGGCATGGGAAAGGTGAGCCCAAGATTCTTCCTAGGTTAAATGCCGGGTCCCACAACGTACCTAAACCCTGACCTAGAACCCAAGCTCGTGCAGTCCAAACCCCCGGGCCCATCTACTCCTCGCCCTCCAGCATCTCCGCGTCTTCCCCAACGTCATCCATCATTTCCTCCTCAATTTCAGTCTCGTACCCGTCCTGCTCCTCCTGCACAGCCCCGAACCCTACCTCTCCATCCTCCGTCTCGCTCTCCATCTCAAGTTCACTCCCAACTTCCCTCTCAGCTTCCCTCTCTAACTCACTCTCAAGCCCACCCTCAAACTCACTCCCCCGCTCACTCCCACCCTCCTCCAAACCATCAGACCCATTCCTGTCCTCACTATTCTCAGTACCCTCACTACCCTCGCTATCCTCCGTACCCTCACTGTCCTCCTCAGTATTACCCGCTCCCCCAAAAAACCGAGCCAACACCTCTGTCCTCTCCCGTAATTCCGTGCTAGGCTCAATCTCCACCCGCATGTCAACCCTCACCCAATCCCGGTGGCCCCGCGCGCGGATCATGTCGACTTGCTGGACTAGTTCGTTGGAACTGAGGCCTGTCATGGAGAGGTAGCGGCCGTCTGTGGCGGGGTGGTGGGAGTGGGTGGTTATTGTTGGGGTGCTGCTTTTGGTCGTGCTGGTGGCATCGAGCGTGTTGCTGCTGGTGTTGCTGCTGGTAGTAGTGGTAGTGGCTACGCCGTCCCAGATGAAGCCCCGTTCAGCGTGGTAGTCGATCTCGCGGTCGAAATGGTAAGGTGTGTAGTGGACCATGTCGCGGATGCGCACAAGACAGGCATTGTCGATGGAGCGGAGGAAGAAATCTGGGGGTGTGGATGTCGATGTTGATGTTGATATTTCCACAGGCGGCGAAGAAGCGGGGGTCGTGGACACAGGGTCAGGCGAAGTTGGCGGGGATGGTCGGGCGGTGAGTATGTCGGTGCTGGAGGGTGGGTAGGAGATGGAGCTGGTGTCGGGGAGAAGGACATGGGTGGCGAAGGTTATGGGGGAGAGAGGATGGCTGTAGAGGGTTGTGCCGTCGTCGAGGCGGAGGGAGGCGGTGCCGTAAGTGGCCAGCGGCGGGGGATCGGGGGTTGGGAGGCGGTAGTAGAGGGTTGTGCGGAGGTTGATTAGGAGAGGGGTAGAGGCGTGGAAAAGGGACATTTTGGTAGCTCAGGGACGGCCGTTTGCCGCCGTTATCGTGAGGTGGTGTTTGGTATTGAACAGAATGGATGTTGGGTGATGGAAATAGAGCGTTAGTAACAGGGTAGGCTATTTATACTCAAAGGAACCAACCATTGATTCGTTCGCAACACTCTGTTGTCAGTTTTCTTTACTGCTCTCTTCAAAGGCCACACTCCATGGCCTAGGCCTCAAAGCCTGTTCTGATAGAGTCACACGAGACCCCGTTGAACTATTTGGCACGCCGGATAACTCTTGGTTGTTGACTTCGATATGTTAACACATGCAAACCAACTGTTGTGATGAAGGAGATGATTGATACAGTGAAGCTACCTTAGTCGCTTGATTGACACCAACACAGCAGCAGCCCAGCGCAAGAAGTAGAATCTCAATCAGTTGAATGATGAGAAAGAAGGAGGAAGAAGGAAAAGACTCAAAGACTGCCAGTATTAAATCCCATTCATAACAACCACCACCAAACAAAGACAAGGCCTTAGGTGTGACCGCAGGCCACAAAGAGTAGCGAGTGAGCGTAACGTAACAGTGCAACACCACAATCCCCAGTTACCACTAAGCAGCCCGGTAGGTCTCCTCAAACGCCGCCTTCTCCCTCTCAGCAAACTGCTCAAACGTGCCCACCTCCACGCCCCAGCCCTTAGCAACCTGCTTCGCATCTTTATCCCCCAGCGGCCGCACATCCCGCAGCTCTTCCTGCATCGCCAACAAAGGATTCGTCGCAATCCCCTCCTTGATCTGCTCATCCGTCAAATACTCCACCTTGATTTCGCGCCCTGCCGCACCGCCAATGATCTTCATGGCCCGCTCAAACGCCACCGTCTGGCTGATCACATCAACCACCTGTCCATGAAACTTCTCCGGATCCTGGAACGCAGCCACCGCAAACCGCGCGATATCCTCGTGGTCAATCATCGGCAATCCACTCGTCGGCCGAAAGCCCACGGTAAACGCCCCGCTCTGCGCAGAGCCCGGGTACAGCATATTGACCCGCGGCGCGAGGAAGTTGCTCATGAAGAACCTCGGGCGGAGAATCGTCCAGCGCGGGAAGATGAACGGTGCGCTGTCCCCGGCCTGCAGACCCCGCTCTAGCTCGAGTTTGGAGCGGAAAACGACGGACAGGAAATGCGACGGGTAGCGTTTCAGTACCGGCATGTCGATGCCGCTGCTGTAGACGACGTGTTGGACGCCTGCGGCGGTGGCGGCAGCGAGGATGGTTTCGCCGTCTTGGCGTTCCGCATCCGGGTTGGTGATGTCGGGGACGAGGTTGAGGAAGAGCAGGTCGCAGCCGGTGAGGGCCGTGGTGAGTACGGAGGTGTCGTTCCAGGAGCCGGCGTGGACGTGGACGCCGAGGGAGGTCAGAGCCGTGGCAGCTGGGGTAGAAGGGTCGCGAGCGGTGGTGTGGACGGTCCAGTTGAGGGCGCGGAGTTGGCGGGCGAGGGCGCCGCCTTGGAGGCCGGTGGCGCCGCAGATGAAGATAGTGTGAGTGGCCATGGTGGGTTATAACTTATGTGAGAAGTATTATGGTTTGGGACTTGTGTGCGTTCTTTTCCTTGTGGAATGAGTTGAGAAGTTGGTGTTGGATCTGTGGGAAGGTTGTGTTGGATTTTTCCTGGAAATGGTGTTCTATTTAACTACACGGCGCAAGTCCTACTTTGAGTCGGTGTTATAGCTCAACTTCATTAATTACATGGAAACAAATCAATGCGCCAGCAAGAACTGAGCAAGGGATTCAAAGTGTCCATGTGCGTATTCCTACGTCCCCACCAGGCCGCAGGCGGATGTTCGTCATCTTCTCAGCCACCGGGCCGGTTTACACGGCGATGCCGGCCGGCGACAATATCTCCGGGGCTAAAAACGTTGTGCCGAATGCAGTGTGCTGCCGGGCTCGCTTCGCGCCGGCAGAGCCCGGGCCAATCAATTACCAATGCAAATGGCCCTGTGGCAATGCGGAGGAATGCGGCGAGTTTCTCGAGGCTAGGCCGGGCCCGAACAACATCCCGTCCGAGACCCTACCACCTGGCGGCATTCATGCCATGGCCTACACGACTTATTACCTAGATAGCCGCCGTCGATACCAATACCAAATAAGGTTAAAATAAGCGCGATAGCCAGGTTCATCAATTGGTATTCCTCCCCGAATCACACCTCCGGTACCCCGGGCTACCCCCGAGCGGAACGGACACTTGCCAGTCCCGAAGCCACATCCGACTATGTAGGTAAAAAATGAGACAACAAATCCGCTCTCCCTGTGACTACGAGTTAACTATCATGAATGCATGTACGATGTGCTGTGTTTACCTTTGACTTTCGGTCACTATTCGTGAGGGTTAGGGTTACAGACAGCCATTTTTCCTTTCCCTCATGTTTGGATAGCTAACAAATGAATCGGCAAATAGTGTTGATGCCTTTCATTCTCATGATTACTCATTCTTGTGTTCTGTTCATCCAATCCTTGACCCATGGGTGGCTGTCAGCCCCAGGCAGAGCCAAGATGGCTCGATCAGAATCCCCAGTGATATCCTGCATACAATGAGAAACCATACGAGATGTTGACGCTCTAGATGGCTCCATCTTAATGCTACCATGGCGAGCTCGCCGTCCTCGGGCACGAGTGACGTCGAGGTGGTCGGGCACGTCCTCCACAAACCTGCCCGTGTCACGCCGAAACCCGCGTTGGACATCGCAATGGAGGCGGGTGTCAGTGTTGGCCCTGCCTTGACTAATCCACCACACCCAGTGGACGTACTCTCTTATATGGCCACGATCAAGCCACGGCCAGAGATCGGGCTCAACACACTCTCGGGGGACCGAGCCAAAGGGAGTCCAGGACAAGCGAACGGACATTTCGTCCTGGAGGTGGAAGTTATAGCGGTGGCGGAGCAAATCGTGTCTAGCTATCTGCTGATCGGTCTTGCCGGCGCCGTACGGATTTTGTGAAGGCTCGTCGAGGAAGGATTGGGGTGCTCCCGTCCAAGCAGCGACAGCGGTGTCGGGACGCGCGAGGGAGCCAAAGCCCCAGCGCTCTTCTGTTGTGGAGAGGTAGAGAGCGATGCGGGAATGAATGGTAGGTAAGTCGCCCAGGAGGAGTAGGCCCACCCACCAGAGGGCGACACGAGGCCGGCGAAGGAGGAACACTCGCGCAAGCTGGGTGGGGTTAGGGGTAGAGGTGAGCACAGTGGAGATAGACGCGAGCCAGGGGTTAGCCAGATTGGCTGGGACGCTTGGTTGCCAGAAGATGCTCCACAGGACGGACCCGACGGAGCGCGGGTGCATGCTAAGCGTCATGTAGTAGCGAAGGTCGGCCGTATACTGGCGGATTCGGGAGGGCTCAGTAGCGGGCTTACTAGGGAGGGAGGTTGTAGTGGGGGTCATGGAGCCGGGGTTAGGAAACCGCGGATTCTGACCATCATCACGGGTGAAGGGGAGGGCTAGAGCGGCGAGGAAGGCTGCTGTTGCTGGGGTAAGCTCAGAGGGGGGCCCGTCGAGAAAGCCGTAGATGGTACAAAGCTCGATGAGCAACTCGGTGGCTTGCCACGAAGTCGGCGGCGACGGCGGCTGTTGGTCAAGCGGGAATGGGTCCGGTGAGACGACGATGCGAAAGCGCAGCGGACGAGAGAAGAAGGCAGCCCACGGAGGAAAGTCGGGTCGATTGCCGTCTCCACACCAGCCTGGCGTCGGGGAAAGCAGGGCACTGAGCCAGCGGACGAGTGCAGGAGAGGCAGACGCAGGCAGCTTCAAGCTTATCATGTCACGAACCGTGTCTTGGAGTGTGCTGATGGCTACAGGGCTGAGGAAATGTTGCGTGTACGCGACCTTCCTACCCTGTAGCTCTAGGAGCCGAGCCGACAGGATGTACGACCAGCACATGGTCAGGATGGCGAGCCCTTTCTGTGATGCCTGTAGGCCGTCGTCATGGGGTGGCGGCTGGGCGGCGTGGATGCTGCATCCGACGGGCTTCGAGAAACAAAGCTGAAAATGCTTGCGTATGCCATGGGAATACTGAAAGTCCAGGTGGTCGCTAGTGGGGTCTGGTTTCTCATCACCCGCACGGTTAGAGCCCCCCCTTTCTTCGGGAGACGGGCGGGCAGGGCCGGGACGTCCTGCAGCATGATGGATGGATCGGCACATCCGGTAGGGAGGACTGCAGCGGGAGGGACTCGGCCTGCTTGACGAGTCTGGTCCACGTAGCGCGGCCATCGTGGAAAACACGCTCTATCTCGGCCGTGGTTGGGATGAGGGGGTCGTCGGCCGCGCCGCTCAAGATGTCCGGGGGATCCGTGGAGGACGAGGCGGTTGAGCAGGAGGTGTCGTCACCAACTGCGGCATCGACGACGGGTCGAACGGGATCATCGATGAGTGCAGGGCCTTCCTTGCGGGGTTTAACATAGTCGGTCTTGACGATATACTCATTTGTACGGATCCAGTGGAGGATCTGCTCATGTCGAGGATCCATGATCGGTAGTTATGCTGTTGTTCCTCGTTAGTCGAAGCTCCAACGATTATTTGTGGCCTTGTGCTCCCGTCGTCTCACGTGACAACGCGTTGCGCGCAAAGGTGCGACGCGTTGGGTTGTTTGAGAAGGAGACAAGGAGATGCAGCTTCCATCAAGTTGTTCCAAGAGGAGCCCAGTGTCCCAAGAAAGAACCAAGGAAGTGGAAACTAACTCCTCTTACTTGAACGGGGTCAGGAGGTTTTACCCAAAAGACAACGGACCTTCGAATAACATACAACAGGCATCAAAATGTTTGGTAATTTTTGACATGGGTCACAGTCAAAATGTCAACTTTTGCTAAGCTACCGAGTTGAACAGGACAACAACTAGTCAAAATGCCGCGAGTGCGAGCGACTGAGGATAGTTACCTGAAATCCAGCTCCTTTTGACCGTGCCTTTTCTGCTTTTCAGTGCGTTGGCAAAACCGCAATCTCACCCAGCGCTGAATGATGCCTCTGTTTGTCCAAATGCAGAGGAAGCATAATAATTTGCAGCACAACTAAGTTAGCACCCCCACACCAACAAGGCGAGGGCCGCATTTCACAACTTCTGTGAAACCGCGTCATCCTACCGAGGCCTTTCGGTTTCCCAAGATATCCTTCAATGCGTGCATAACTAACCTGTTGTGAGAATGGGGTTGCCGCATCAAGTATATCTCAAGAGTGTCGGCCCGTTTCGGTCCGCACTTAGCTGCGAAAAGCCAAGCGGCAGCTGCTAGCCGACCGTTTCGCTCCGGTTTACGCTGAATTACGCACGCAGACCAATGAGCCTCGTCTTCTCGATGCAAACGAGGAACAATCTCCGAGATCACGCGTTTGAACCTCAACTAAACGGACTGTGCGAAGCGATCGTGAACCCCAGCTGCGCACGATGCCGCATGTCGCCGGCCCGACGCCAATCATTGTCTTGGCTTTTATTGACATCGCGATAGTCGCGGCTTGGCAGGGCAAACGAGATGGGGTCTCATCGCCCGTTTAGGAAAGTTTCCAGGGAAGGCGTTTGCCAGAACGCGGTCCGGGCCCGGGTAGCCGTCATCGTCGGCCCATCGTCAATGGCTTACCGAGATGGAGTCTTGCTCGGCCGATCGGGATCTTGCGGAGTCGTGGCGCTGCGATGAGCAAACCCCCCCTGAATAGGAGGAAATTGGGAATTTCCCAACTTCAGGAGACGGACTGACGGAGAAGCGGTTGAGACATTGGAGTTGAAAAGAAAACGCGGCGCTCTGCTCATCTGCAAGTTGTTGAACTTTTTCTCTCCTCTTATCCTTTCTCTCGCAAAACATCGTCCACCACATCTTGCCCGTCTTCAAATCATTCCAGTTCTCACGACCATCAACCCACAACTACACACAACCAAACCACACAAACCAACTCACAACCCCAAATCCACAATGTCTTCCGAAGCCCCCCAACTCGACGCCACCTCGGCCGCCATCCCCCAAACCGAGCAGTCCATCCCCCAGCAACAACAACAAGCCGACCAAGCCTCCACCAACGAGAAGGACGCCGCGGCCGCCACCGCCGAAGAGGCCGACCCCTCAAGCTCCACCAAGAAGCCCAGTCCGCTGAAGAAAATCAAGGGCGTGTTCAAGACGCTCTTCAGCTGCTTCCGCAAGCCTGCCGTGGGCGAGGACGGCGCTGTCGCTCCCGGGACGGCGGGCGGTGAGGCTTCGGCTGCTGCTGCTGTCGGCGAGGAGGGTGCTGATGCGGAGACCAAGTCGGATGTGGTGGAGATCACTGGGCCTGTGACGGCGGAGAAGGCGCCGGTCGTTGGGGAGGAGTTGACGGGTGGTGAGGGGCAGCCGTTGGAGCCGAAGATTGGGGGGAACTAACTAATTAATTAAAGGATGGTGAGTTGTTCCTGAGTTTCTCGCTTCTGTTTTGTCATTGACTATTTGGCGCTGACGTTGGTGATAGGGAAGTCCATGTTACGTGTTCAAAAATGGGGATGCTGAGATGACGAAGGGGTGGTTTACATCGTTGTAATAATGTTCTTCCAATATACCCAACCGCTTAATTCCCCTCCCTTGACGGAGGGCAGATAATAGAACCAACTATCATCAACCTACACCGTTCGCTCATCATGATTGCTCCAGTTCCTGCTCCTGCTCCTGTTCCCTTTCATCCTGTTCCATCGCATCCCTCGCATGCCTTCTCTCCATCCTCCTCCCATACGCCGTCTTCTCTTCATGCCCAACCCCTTCCCACGTCTTCGTATCCGGCAAACCATACGTGCTAATCCCCCGTCCCCACGTCGTCCACGGATACGTCCAACGCACCAGTTCAGGCGGTACTTCCACATCCGCTTCATCAACAACACCTTCACCCAACCCTTCACTCGGCACCATCGCCCGCCAATCCTTCGGCTTGTCCCGGTGGATCAAATACCCTCCCAAATGCCGATGCCACACATCCGGTGGGATCCCATCACGTCCACCGTCACTATTGCCCCCGCTCCCGTCACGCGTCCAGTGTCGTGCCAGCGCGAGACGTACTTGTCGATCGATACCGCGGTGGCCGGTGACGGTGGTGATGCGGTTCGCCCAGCCGTGGCAGTAGACAGAGCGGTTGAGCGGGGAGAGATCGCGAGCGACGGCCAGGGCCATGGGTGGGAGGGCGCGGGAGGTGATGAGTGGTGGGATGGATGCGAGGTCGATGTCTGGGACGATGGTTACCGGAAGGTGGAGGTCGGGGGGTACTGGGAGGGTGGACCAGGATTCGAGGTTTTGGCGGAGGGTTGAAGGGGATATTGGGCTTTCGTCTTGGGTGGGAGATGGAGGTAGGATGAAAGCTGCGCGGGCTTCTTCGGAGTGTGTTGAGATGGCGTCGATGAGCCGGCGGAAGTAGGCCGCCGCGGCCCGAGTGCAAACCAGCTTGCGACCGCGCAGAGCCGGGTACAGCACGGCGGATAAAATATCCTGCCGCGCGACCAGCTCGTTGTTGTCCGTCTCGTGGTCGAGAATGGACCGCGTGATGATGCGCTGCTGGCATTCCGGCTGTTGAGGCACCGGGCCATGGTGCAGGTCCGTGACGAGGGCCACGAGAGCACTCGGGTCAAGGTTGACGGTGTCTGTCAACCGTCCACAGTCGTCCGCGACGAGCGGGTCTCGGTCGTGGATGAGCGCTGCGATGGCATCTTTGAGGGGCGGTGGTGGCTCGGTGAGAAATGCGCTGTTGGCACAGCTCACGTTGACAGAGACATCGTTGCCCCCAATCTTGTGTCGGATGTAGTGGATCACCTTGTCCACCAGTTCCGATTTGCCTTCCTCCAGACCTGGCAAAATAAGGCGCAAATGGTGGCAGTGATTCCACCGAGCAGCCCCGACTAGCTTCTTCACGGTATCCGCGAACTCGGTGTGCCCAACACCTTCTTCCTTCTCCTCAGGTTGATCCCCCGCTACTCCCGTCCCATCCTCGTCTTCATCTTCATCTTCTGACTCGCTCGCCCACCCTTCCGCCACGACCTGATACTCCAACGTCTTAGGCGAGATGGCAATAAACTTGATCCACGTAGCCCCGCTATCCACCACCGCATCAACAGCAACCGGCCGCTCCTGAAACGGCTGGTCCTTGTATGCCAACCACCCAGCATCCGCAGCCACGGGTAGTCGCGGGCTCCGAGGGAAGTCCTTGTTAATAGCCACCAAGCCGCGGCATTTCTTGACGACTGCCCATCGGTCGTCCCAGCAGCAGCTCTTGATGCCAAAATACTGCGCTGGCGAGATGGCCGGAGCCGATGACGAAGTCGAGGACAAACGGTGTTTCTGGGCGGCCTTGTCCAACGTGCGCTGTTGCACTTTAAGCAGCGCGTTGAGCCCCCGCACCGGCCGGCTGGCTGCCTCGGCTTCTTGCTGAAGGCGCTGCAGCTCTTGAAGGCAGCTCTCCCATTGCGTCAGAAGAGAATCTATACGTTGGTCGAGGGCGGCCTTTTCCTCCTCGGCGCTCAGGTTTGTTGGGGGCTTATGCTTCTGCTCGACATCATTTGCATGATTTTGATGATTCTGGCCATTTTTGCGGCCATCAGCATCGGATCCATTCGTAGATATCCCGTTTGTCATTCCCAGTCCGGGGTTGTTGGCCGGGGCCATTTGTGACTCCATGCTTGGTTAAAGACATGGGTCGTTTTGTCCGTCCTCGGTTCTTCAAGCAAAAGGCAAAGAGTTGCCACACAAGGGCGTGCGCTGCGGGCTGAGAGAAATTCCGGGGCAAACCAGCTGGCGGCAAGTGCTGTGTGTTGGCAGGGTTAGGGTTCCAATAAACTGAAAGGCGAGGGGCATTATCGATTTTTCTCAGTTTCATCGCTGAAGCCGAGTAGAGCACTTGCATCGGCCACTTGATACAGATCGTTCTGTGTGTACTTCGTAAACCATGCCCATAACACGAGGCATCCTCATTCAAGAAAGCCAAGGCGGCACTTCATGCGTAGACCACTGTGCCCAACCATGCCCAACCCTTCATTTATTTATTAGCGCTGACTGTCCGTCGTATCTTTTCCGTCAGCCTTCCATCGTCCACCTCGCGGCTCGTTGGTGTTGTGGCACAGCTGAGTCGTTGCGCCACATGCGGCTAGGGTCAAGGAAAATGCGAGTAAAGAAACAAGAAAGAAACGAGAGAGAAAAAGTTGGAGATAAAGAAGGCTACTATGTGGACGGGCAAATAGACCCTTGCAATGTTAAAAATACTAACACAATGGTGACTAAAAATTAACAGAAGGAAGTGCAAGGGGGTCGATAGTCTTGCCCACCAACATTATGGCTGTGTGATTTGGGTACATAGTAATTCGTCAGATATGGCCTCACGATAGCATGGCAGAGCACACCGACGGAAAAAGAGTGGCAAACAGCAGTGAAAGGAACACTTCACGGTGTTTAAAGATGCATGCAATGTCATCAGCCAGTGTCAAGTCAGGCAGGTCAGTGAGAGTGGTCATGGACACAGCTGCCCAAACACCATCCAAAACATCACCAAAAGTCAAAGCTAGCGACAACTCGTTTCGATCGAGTGACCTCCGGGTTATGAGCCCGGCGCGCTCCCCCTGCGCCATGCCGCTTTCTTGGGAAATGCTCCCGTTGGATTTGGTTGGAAGCAGGCAGTTGGAAACCGAGAATATATCTTCCTTGTTCGCTTGATTGTGACTCATTTTGCGCCGTGGGGCAAGACAACCGCTGGTGGGGTTTTCCGTGTCTGGGGGCAGGGTGCCCACAACAAACCACACGCGAGGCAAGGGTCCTGTTGAGCCGCCTGTGCTGCTGAGCCGCCTGCCAGTGTGGCGAGCCGGTAACCGTGATCCGGGGTGAGGCAGAAAAATGCCCGTTTTGGAAAACGACTACAACTTTTTGGTCCCTCATGGGTGGGATGTCTCCAACCGCCGGACTGTCAATCCTTATTGACGATTTGGACAAGCTGACAGGCTTGACAGGCTCTTCACCTTTCTTTAGCCAATCCCTTGTGTCCTCCTCCTCCACCTTTCGCTCACCGAACCAAGTCCGGTGGGCTCCACCGAACGGGTTCGAAGCCTGACTCGAGGCTCGATACGGCAATCCGCAATCATCAAGTTGTTGGCGGTGGACGTCGGGATAAAAGTGCCAAGCCCGGGAGTCTCCTGAGCGGGGCGGGCATGGCGGGCCAAGTATCGGCAGCGAGAGAGGGGTTGAAGAGCCTCCACATCTAACCGAGTTCTTGGAGCCCTTCGAGCGCTTTTGGAAATCGAGGGTTGTCGGTCAGGTTTTCTAGCGGAGGCTTTTCCTGGTCAGGTACTCGGATTCATCTGTATATCTCTGCTTTGGTCACCGACTGGTGTTTAGTTCGGGGAGTCGCGGGACCAGAGTTGGAAGCGAGCGTTGGCGGGGAACCTGGAATGTCTTGCTTGCGGACAGCTTGTCGCTCCTCCAACGTTAGTTATCTTGCACAGCCCTCTGTGCGAAGGGCCTTCGCTTTGGACTCCGTGTTGACCGTGGTCGAAACCCATTACCGACGAAAGAAAAGGGTAAGACTGCGAGAAAGATAGGCGCATCTCCAAGACGAGACTGGATCGGGGCTGGGCTCAACAAATATTGCACCGCCTTGATAGACTTGACAGATGCAGCTAGGCATTGGTTTCCTCGAAAACTCCAGTTGGGCAGCCGTTTGGGCAATCAGTACAACGTCAGGGTTTCGGTTGGCGACTTCCCCTTGGGCAACACCTTCTGTCTGCAAGAGAAGGAATGAAGGAGGGCCGTCGTGAGCACCTTCCTTATCCGCTGCCCCTGCTATGTCTTGGCGATCTTGGCCGCTCCATCGCTCGGCCAAATCCCCAGAACGCCACAGGGACAAGCCCGGAAACCGATTGGGGTCCTTATCGCGATGCACCGCTCTGCAAGCCAGTTCCGCACCTTTTCGTCGCGCATCTCACCCCATCCCAACCATTTCTTCCCTGATCTTGACTCGCAAAAAGCTGGCTCACTGCCAGCTCAGCAACGGCCAAGCCTGGGCGCCACAATCACCCGGGGAGTTTAAGGACCCTCGGCCGACTTGCCAAGGTGCCAAACGCCCGGAGGAATGCACTGGAGCATCGTGCGAGATTCGTCCGGCGGGATTGCTGTTTGGGGCACCGAAGGCGTGCCCATGAGCTCTCCACCGACATGCGTGTCTTGTCTTGCGCAACCAAGGATTCTCCACAACCTCAACACAATCGACCTCGAGACACCCAAAACACTTTGGAGAAAGAAGGCTGGGCCCTGCGGTTCCCCAGGCTTGCCAGGGCCTCCAGGTGGCGCGCCGGGTTCCCCCGCTTCCAGCCATTGATGCTTGATTCGACGCCAATGCACCAGCGGCCAAGATCTCGGGCAGCGCTGGTTCTGCTGGTTCTGTGCCCCGCCTTTGCAGGAAACGTCCAGGGCCCGGTCGCCCGGAGCAGCTTCCAACTCGTTGGTGGTTGGTTATGGAAAGAGACCTAGAAATGGCGAGCTGCGAACCTTGAAGCGGCCAGCACGTCGTATTATTCGGCCCACGCCCTGTTGTCGACGCCCACACGTTGCGCGGCCACATCGCACGATGATTCTCGGGTTTGAGCAAGCGTTCGCTGCAACGGTGAGCAGTCTACACTACCACACTATGTAACTACACTAGTCCGGTGAGATTCGACTCCTTGAGGGAAAAATGGGAAGGGCGCGCGCCAGGCAACTCAGCTTGCTGGGATGATGGAACAACAGCACATGGCGAATCCAATCACCAACAATGGATGGTCCCGTCAGCGCGCGAGCTTGAACCCTGCTTGGTCAAGTTGCAGCATGCCATCCCGCCCAGCTGCCGTTACCCAAGGTGTGCCCCCCCAGCCTAGCCAAACCGTGGGTGAGCCTGCATTGTGCCGCTGCGCTACGCTCCAGATTGGCCGACCGAGAGAGGAAGGGGTCCCATTCTCGCCGGCCGACCGATGATAGCCATTTCCTCACTAATCAGATGCCTAATCGATGCATGTTCGTCGCGCATGGGACGAACACACAGTTTCGGTTGCGTGGAAGAATATTTTAAGAAACCTGGTCCCGACACAACCCTGCCTTGAACCGCTCCCATCCCTTCTTACTTCTTCCCCCTTCTCTGCGCCTTGGAGTGTTGTTGGCCGCTAGGTCCTCTCCCACCACCTCTCTAGTCCCCCCAATCCCAATCGGAGCGGAACCTAACACATTTCGCGACCGATCCAATCGCCCACCCACGGCAAAGAGGAGGCGCGCCAGCTATTCTTACGCGGCGGAGCGGCTGACAAACACCGAAGCAACCCCGAAGGGTGGAATCAACAACAGACAGCTCACCACACATACCACCACCATGGCGCGGTTCTTTTCTAGGAAGCGCGGCGACGACGAGGCCGAGAAGACAGCAACAACTCCTCCACAGGAAGTGCGACAGGAGGAGGCCCGCGTCGATGAAGACGCCGGCGCAGAAGATGACCTGCATCGGGGAATGAAGCCCCGGCAGCTGAGTGCGTCATTCTCCGAGATGGGGGACTTACAAAGGCATTGGAACCGGGCGCGTTGCTAATCCCGATTTCGTGATCAGACATGATGGCGATCGCTGGTGCGATTGGAACTGGTAAGCAACCCCGGCGCAATGGCTTGACGTGACCAAGAACATCGAAAAGAGGAGCACGGCGTAGGGGAAAGAGGCGAAATGGGTGGAGAGGAGGAGAGGAAGAGGGTCGAAGACGCATTGGAAAAAGAAAGCTAACTGAAGATCGCAGGTCTCGTTCTCGGTACGGGAACATCGCTCAAGCTCGGCCCGGGGTCTCTCCTAATCGGATACGCCATTATGGGATTCGTCGTCTACGTGGTCATGGTCGCGCTCGGTGAGATGGGCGCCTTCCTCCCGCACAAGAAGAGCTTCTCCGGATACGCCTCACGGTTTGTCGACCCGGCCATGGGCTTTGCGACGGGCTGGAACTACTTCTTTAAATATGTCATCGTGCTACCGAACAATTTGACTGCGACGGGTATTCTGCTACAGAAATGGCGACCAGATATAAACGTCTCAGTTTGGATTGTGGTCTTTGGCGTGTGCATTATCGCGCTTAATGTACGCCTTTATTCTCGTTTTCCGTTCTCCCGGGGATGGGAAGTGAGGGATCCAGCTGACTGACCTCTCATAGATGATTCACGTCTCCTTCTTTGGCGAAGCCGAGTTCTGGATGTCGCTGATCAAAGCGCTCGTCATTGTCATGCTCATCCTTCTCTGCTTCATCATCGCGCTCGGCGGTGGCCCGAACCACGTCCGCACCGGCTTCTGGTTCTGGAAAGACCCAGGCGCCTTCGCCCAATACACGACTAGCGTTGGCGGCGTGACGACCGTCATCGGAGGTGAAACTGGCCGCTTCTTGGGCGTGTGGGCGTGCTTGGTCCAGGCCACGTTCGCTTACCTTGGTACCGAGCTGGTTGGTGTGGCCTTTGGCGAGACCCCGAACCCGCGCAAGAACGTGCCGCGTGCTGTCAACCAAACGCTGCTCCGTATTGTGTTCTTCTACATCGCCGGTGTGTTGGTGCTCGGCATGGCAGTGCCTTACAACAGCAAAGAGTTGCTCGACGCTACCTCCAAGGGCACTAGCGGATGTGGGTTCCCTTCTTTTTCTTTTTCTTTGGAAGGGTTTGGATGTTTTATCACGAATCAAGCAGGATGCTAACATCACCCCTTAACAGTGGCGTCCCCCTTCGTTGTCGCCGCTCAAGTCGCCGGTGTCAGCCATCTAGACGATGCCGTCAATGGCCTGCTCCTCATCTTCACCATCAGTGCTGCGAATTCGGACGTATACCTCGCCTCGCGCACAGTCTGGGCTCTCGGCAAGGACGGCCAGTCGCCGCACATCATGCAGCGCACCAACCGGAACGGCGTGCCCGTCCCCGCTGTCGCGCTGTCCTCCCTCTTCATCGCGCTGGGCTTCATGAACGCCACCAAGTCGTCTGCGACGGTCTTTGGCTACTTCGTCTCGCTGGTCACCGTCTTTGGCGCTCTCAACTGGATCGCCGTGCTGGTCAGCTACCTAGCCATGATGCGCGGAATGAAGGCACAGGGGATCCCCCGCGAGGTGATGCCGTACCGGAATATCTTGCTGCCGTGGGGCGCGTACATTGCGCTGGCCGTTACGGCGCTGGTCATCATCTTCAGCGGATATTCGGCTTTCATCCCGCACTTCCAGGTTGACAAGTTCTTGACGGCGTACATCGGCATTCCGGTCTATATCATTAATGTGTTGTGGTGGAAGTTTGTCAAGAAGACAAAGAGGGTCAAGGCGTCCGAGATGGACTTGGTCACCGGGAGGAGAGAGTGGGATTAAACGCGGCATGTGGAGTAGTACCTAGCTGCTTTCTCCGGAAGGGTCAGCTTCGAGCTTCAGGTGTTCTGGCGCAGGGCTATTTCGAGCACGTTGGCCCCGGTCTCTTCTTTTTTTCTCCGTCTCTCTTCTTTTTCGGGCAGTTCTGTCTGTACGTCCTGCTTGGCCTTTTTCGCAAGAACCGGGAAATGAACATAATGATTTCTCCATGAAGCATCGATGGGCGTTGATGAACGTCGCATTCCGCTTTCCCCTGGGGATGCGGCATTTGTCAAGCCCCTTTCGTCATCCCGCAGAGGCTTCCATTTCGTTCTTTCGCTTCTTTGGCCCGTTTCAAAGCCTTCCATATCGGCATCTGCTCCTTCGTGACCACTCACGCGCCCCAAAACGCTGAACTTGTGTCTGACACTCAGTGCAAATAAAGTGCGACTGTGGGGAATTCCTACCCCAGAGACGGGCTCGGTATGACCTGGCGTGGAGTTTGGCCGGGCGACGATCGAATCCCGACTTGGGAATCCTCGGCTCCCGCTCCGTGCACTTGCCCAGACAGTGCCAGAGTTGCATTGGGCCCGCGCCGGACCCAGTCTAGCCGGTTCTGATTCGCACAAAACAATGCCCAGACAACGACTTCCCAGGTTCGGCAGCATGTTGTCGGCCGATCGTTGCTCGTCTTGCACGCAAGGCACGGAACCGTCTCTCCCACGGGCCGTTAAACCTGTCGATCCAATATCGGCGAAGAAGCAGAGCCCTGGCAGGCCTGGCAAGTGATGACAACGAGCCATGCTTTGATCGCGCCGCGAGCCGTTTCCGCACTCTTGTTGATGAGGTCTGTATTAGGGGTTATTGGGGCAGGTAAGCTGTAAGCAGGGTTGGGGGGGGGGGGGGGGGGGGGGGGCGGAGGAATGGCGCGCGGCCCGGCTTGGTCCCCAGATATGGGGGTCAGAATCTGGGGAAGACGGGGAAGGCGGAAAGAACGGGTTTTGATGACTCCAGAGACATGTATATATGAAGGGGCCGAAGGACCTCTGGATCCCTTCTGAGATCGTCCCCCAGTACCTCGTTTCCAAGTCAGACCACACGTGCTCCCTGCTCATCACTTTGTCGATCTCCCTTCCCCGGATTATTTTGAGACGATTTGCAGCGTGTCCACCCGCACATCACCTGCCCAAGATGAAGACCACCAACGCCGCTGTCCTCGCTGCGGGTATCTTTTCCCAGTACGCCGCCGGCCACTCCATCTTCCAGCAAGCTGGTAGCGGCTCGACCGACTTCGACACTAAGTGCACCCGCCTGCCGGTAAGCCCTAGACAGCCACCCGCCCATGATCATCGACACTGGGGAGAAGAAGATGGGACTGACGTTACTTGCCTTGTAGCCAAACAACAACCCTGTCACCAGCGTCACCAGCGGCGACATCGTCTGCAATGTTGGCGGTGCCTCGGCAAGCGCCTCGGGCATCTGCGAGGTGAACGGTACGAACCGTCTTGATTCTCATCACCTGAGTTGATCACCTCGTACTAACATACAAACACAGCCGGTGACCAGTTCGATGTGGAGATGCACGCGCAGCTCAACGACCGGTCGTGCTCCAACGAGGCCATCGGCGGGAACCACTACGGCCCGATCATGGTGTACATGAGCAAGGTCGACGACGCGTCCTCGGCCAACGGGTCCGGCGACTGGTTCAAGGTCGACGAGTTCGGCTACGACGCCAGCACCAAGACCTGGGGTACCGACTACCTCAACGCCAACTGCGGCAAGCGCGCCTTCAAGATCCCCAGCAAGATCCCCGCGGGTGACTACCTGGTTCGTGCTGAGGCCATCGCCCTTCACACCGCTGGCCAGACTGGCGGCGCTCAGTTTTACATGAGCTGCTACGTGAGTACCCTTTTCTTCAACAAAACGTATTCACCTTGAAGCAAAGACACAAAGATGCTAACCGGGTTCTTTTTCCCCCACTACAGCAAGTCCGGATCAACGGCGGCTCTGACGGCCAGCTCCCTGCTGGTGTCAAGTTCCCCGGTGCGTACAGCGCCTCGGACCCCGGCATTCTCATCGATATCTACTCGGCCGACCTCAGCACCTACCAGATCCCCGGCCCGGCCGTCATTGACTCCAGCTACTTCTAAGTTAGTGGCCTTGGGGTGGTTGTGAGAGATTGAGTTAACAGGGGCGTAAGTGATAAGGCCAGGGAGACGGTGGGATGGGATAGATTAGGGAAATACCACGGTAGGGGGGTCGGGTGCATAGTCAATTTGGAGTCTCGGCAATATTAAGAACATAACTGTATCACTGACGGTATCGAGTGTTTGGGTGAAGATTGTGACGCTCTCGATGTTTGTTTCCATTCGGGCGTCAGCTATTCCGCTCTAAGAGGCAAACTTCCACTTTAACCTGGAGTTCGTGGTGGAATTACAGATCGACATCCGTATATTCCTGGAAACATGTTGTTTTTTGTACCTGTATTTTTTTTCATTTTTCGATCTTCCTGCCCATTACAGTTACTTCCTTTTTTCACCTCCATAAATTCGCATCGAGGTGTTGTCTTGAAATCACAAGGTGTAAAATAACAAAATTGGTTCTTGTAATTAACACCCAATGCCAGGTCTCCACTCTCTTCACCCCGCTGTTCAAACAACTTTGAAGTGCAACCTCTGCCCCTCACCTTTACTCTCACATCGGGACTCCATCTCACTCTTCACGATATCGGCCTCGGCCTCAAACCAAACCCTGTTTCGAATTCTGGCCCACAGGAAAAAAAACCCTCTCCCGATCGTCCAAGCACTACATTGGCACCTCCCACGCATTCCTCTACCTACTACCCCGCCAAAATGACCAAAACTCAAGAACCCACCATAACCTCGGTCACCGACCTTCCCACCAGCGACGCTAAATGGCTCACCCTCCAACAAATCGCCTACGTCGACCAGACCGGCAAATCTCGTACCTGGGAAGTCGCCTCCCGCAAGACCCGCGCATCCTCCTCCGGCGGTGTCGACGCCGTCGCCATGGGCAACATCATCCTACACCCGTCCCGGCCACCGGCCACCGTGCTCGTGATCCAGTACCGCCCGCCGCTAGACGCGTACACTGTTGAGTGGCCCGCGGGGCTGGTGGATGAGGGGGAGAGTGTTGAGAAGGCGGCGGTGAGGGAGTTTCGCGAGGAGATTGGGTGGGAGTGTGAGGTGGTGAGCTTGAGTCCTGTGCAGGCGGCGGATCCGGGGATGAGCAGCGCGACGATGCAGATGGCGATGGTGGAGGTGCGGTTGGGGGAAGGGGATGATCCGCTGGCGTTGCCGGAGCAGAGGTTGGAGGATGGGGAGCATATCCAGCGGGTCGTGGTGCCGCTGGCGGAGTTGTATCAGAAATTGTCCGAGTATAGTGCGAGGGAGAGGACGATTGTGGCTGCGAAGCTGTTCCATTTTGCGGCGGGAATGGAGTTTACTCGGACGATGGGGAAGCAATATGGGCTTTCGGGGTAAAGGGGGAGATTGCATCGAAGCGATACTAGCAGGTTTACATAATGTTATTTCTTTCTTCTTTTTTTGGTGCATTATGTTGTTATTAGGTAGAGCCAGCATTTCCCAACATAGAAATAAACAACTCCTTGCAGGCGCCGGCACTCAAAGATTCCTGCCCTTCATTTTGATAGCGGCTCAGAGAGGTGTGGCGGTAGGCTGTGGCTCTCTACGTATGAGTGTAATTATCAGGTTTACTCAGGGTCGAGGTGCTTTACCACGATCCTTGTGGATATGCGGGAAACTACACCAAGAGACGGAGGTAGTTACGCAGGATACACAGATAGAACTATCTAGTAAAGACCAACAAGAGAGATACGACGGGAAAAGCTCGGACGGGGCGAGGACAAGCGGTCAGAGCTGGCTACTGCCAACCCCAGATGCAATACGAGTTAAACTCAACGGCGATGTGGTGCATTTACAACTAGTAAGATGTTGGTTAAAGTAGGTAACTACGGTGCGGAATACATCGTACGAGACAGGAGGCCACGTTCCTGAGATTCGACGCTTGGCGCATAAGTTCTACAGCGGGAAAGAACAACTGCGAACATATGAGGCAGGACTGTTCTTCTTCGGCAAAACCTCGCGGTGTTTCAGAAAGTGCGGTTTGGCGAGTCGAAGCGGTGTGGGACTGGAGCTAATGCAACGGTGAAGAATCGGCATGAGGAGGCCCGCTCGTTTGCGAAATAAACCGGACAAGTTCATGCTATTATTAGCATGCACCCCGTCATCCTCATGGCCGTCATGCACCAAATTGCAACAGATTTGAATTGTTGTGTGCCTCAGGAAGAATTCTCTTTTTGTTTTGTTTTGGGCACTGCATGGTGACCTTGGTCTGCTTTGGGAGACAAATCAAGAGCCCAAACGAGCAGCAGCTAGCAGGTCATGCAGCCCAACACCAGTGTCAGGCGGGACATGCGGACCCACCTTTGTTGCCCCACCTCTGTGCACGGTTGCTGGGGCGCCAATCGTTGGCGCATGCGACAAGCCCCAGGCGACCAGGAGGAGCGACAAGCGGCCGCCAAGCCAAACATCCTCCGCTGATGAGCGCTCGAAGGGGGTCCCTCCTCCCTCTAACATCGACGACACCGCAATCGACGCCGACGACAAACCACCGCGCCAACAGGTAGGTAAGACCGTCGCGCGCCGCGACCAAACGACTTGGGAATTTTTGCGACACTTGCGGACTGGTTTTTCGCTCCGTTTTCTTCGATTTTCGACGCCCGCGGACCCTGAGCGACAATCCACCTCCCCGGTTGGTATGTTGTGGTCTCCTGGTCGCAACACAAAAGGCGGAGGACGTCGTTGACCCATCATTGTCGCCAGGATTGCAGCGCCGTAGCCAACAGACGGCTACCGAACCCTCCTTTCTTCTTTTCGCCACTCGCGACGCACTTTCTCTTTTCGACATTTAATGATTACGACGCACGACCTCTCTTTTTAGTCACGACGCCAACTTCGCAACGCTCTTTCTCCCATTTTATTGAGTCTCTTTTTACACATGCGAAATCGCGCAGTACAGTACGCCGCTGCGTAACCAAAAAAACCCACAACCGCCTTCTAAATGTCCGAGCCGCCGTCATCCCCCCCGAGAGCAGGAACCAGTGTGGAGGATGCTTTGGCTTGGTATAAATCGCAATACGAGGTGCTAGAGGCGGAGCTCTCCGAGTTCCAGGCCTCCAGCAAAGAGCTCGAGGCGGAGCTTGAGAAGGATCTCGATGCGGCAGACAAGCGGGAGCGGTCACTCCGCCAAAAGGCGGAGGGGCTGACCTTCGAGGTTGAGGAATGGAAGGTGAGTCCGCTCTCTTGCGAAGAATGCGCGGCTGTCTCAGTCAACCAGTCCGCTAATGTGCCTTAGCGGAAATACAAAGAGTCCAAGTCGGAATCCAACTCCGCACAAAATGGTCTCGAAAAGGAAATCACGAGCCTGCGGGACGCCAACAGGACACTCCAGCTGAGACTTCGTGACATCGAAGTCGCGAACGACGATTTTGAACGACAGGCCCGGACCACCACCTCTTCTCTCGAAGATCTCGAATCCAAGTACAATATGGGCATAGAACGAGCCGTCATGCTGGAGGAGGAGATCAAGATTGGGGAGAAGGAGCGTGAACAGCTACGGGTAGAAGCGCAACGACTCAGGGAGGAGCTGTCCGACCTCAAGATCGAAGCCGAAATTCTGCAGGACAAGCTCAAAAAACAAGAGTCGCGGCACCTTTCCACCATCTCGACCGATATTTCTTCGATTCCCGGGTCACCGTCTTTCTGCAACTCGCCACACTCGACTGCCAGTTCGCCGATGATCATGACTCCGCCGGACCTTAAGTCGCTATCCGCCGCGGACACGGTCCCTGAGCTTCACGGTCCCCCTTCGCCACCCATGTCGGACGCGTCTCTCCCACTCCCGAGAATGAGTTCGTTAAAGACCCCGGGCCCGCAACGCAAGAGCCGCCTCCCCTCCGCCGAAAATAGTACTACCCCGAAACCGAGAACGGCCACGACTTCGTCGTCTTCAGCTCGTGGGTCTCGTGCCGCGAATGGAACCGGCCCAATGCGGCAACCATCCGGGCGACCGTCGGCTGCTGCTAGGGCGAGCCTCGCCGCCCGCGGCATGTCGTCCTCAAACTCGCTGACCCATATCCGGACGCTTACCGCTCAAATGCAAAAGCTAGAGGCACGTGTGCAGTCAGCGCGATCGAAGCTGCCTGCTCCCAACGCCAATACAAACACTCCACCACGCTCCTCGCCGAGGGGTACTATGATCGTGCCGCCGAGCGTCACGATCCGCAGTCGGAAACGGGGGGCTGGGTCCAATGCATCCAGCCTAGCCGGCTCCGAATCTGCGGCTTCCCATACCCGCCACGGCACATCCGACTCGCGCAGCAGCATATCCACTAGCACAACCAAGCACGTTCCCCGGCTTAGTACGTCGGGCGTCTCGCGTCTTTCCTTCGGCCCCCTGCCTAACCGCAACCACCCGTCTGCTACCCACTCCTCCAACAACCACACCGCAAACGAACCAGATTACTCCCGTCCTAGCAGCCGCGCTAGCCTTTCCAGTTACACCCGCCCCGCGAGCCGCGCCGAATCCCACCATTCCTCTACGACCATGCCGCCACCCCGCCCCATGAGCCGTGCCAGTATGTCAGGTAACCGCACGCCGCTCGCTCGTCCCCGCAGCAGCCTCGGCATGCACGGTCACGGGCATAGCGGCAGTGTCAGCTATGTCAACACGGCGGGACCGATGGCGGAAGCAGACGAATACACCGACAGCATCAGCGAGATCCCTACGCCAAGTCGACGTGGCACCTACAATCGACTAGACATGGAGACGGCCGCCGCTGTTCATTCAGGCAGCGGGATCCCCATGCCGTCGTCGATTAGGCGGCAGAGCGGCGGTTCGTCAGGGATTCCCATTGGGAGGAGGCCTAGTGGTGCTGCTTCAGGGACGAGAGTCTTGGGAGATTTGGGAGAGACGTATTGAAGTAGGCTAGACGTTGGGGGGGCTGGGTATTCAGAGAGAACGGATAGATGGGACCAAACGAGGATTGTGAAGTGATGGTCACCATTGCTTTGCCCTCATAATACGTATATACCCCGGGCCATACGGGGATGAAAGGAGGAATAACAGCAACAGAGAATGGGAGGGAATGAATTTGGGTGCGGGATATCTGGGGTTTGACGGTTAGAATTGCCCCCTTTTCCCCTTCTACTCACTTCTTTCTGCGTGGTTTATCTGTCTGTCTGCCCAGTTGGGTCAGTTGCGAGAGGAAGCGGATACCTTTTTGCCTGCATTGCTTTTTTGCATTGCATTGCTCTGCATGTTTCATGTTTTTATCTGCCTTCGCGCACTTCGTTTGGGTTGGTTTGGTTTATCATTGATATCGAAGCTGGTTTAGGATCTGGAGGAAGTGTTGTGTTGGGAAGGTTTGGACCCTTGGGGAGAGGATTGAAGGGAACGATGATGATGGGAGGGAGGGTGCGGCGGTGGAAATGGGGTTGGATTCTGGGTTGGCGGGGAGGTTTGATGAAGTTTGAGTCCAGTGAGGATGGATGAGTGGTGGGGGGTGAGGATGATTGTGGGTTTTCTGGGTCTGCCATCTTTTTAAGGGGCTGGGTGGCTGCCGGTCGGTTGGATGGTTGGTTGGTTGGTTGGTGTTGGGTTGAAACGGACATACCTCTTTTATAACAAACTCGACTTATTCTTCTTTTCTTTTGTACTACAACACCGTTCTCCTCAATTCTGTTCACCGATTCGTGACTCGTCCCTTGTGCTTCTGGTCGGTTTCATGGTCATGCCCTAGTGTATTCTGGACTAATTCGGCTGTGCTCATTCTTTTCGCGATTCCGAGGGACCCGGTTGTTTGATGATGCTAACACTCATTTAAGTGAGAGGTACATACCCAAGCAATCTCAATGTGTCCTGCTTATCGGTGGAGCTCTGCTCTAGGCTTCAGTCTCCGGAGACAGCTTATATCTTGTATAGTAGACCACATAGAGACAAAAAACTTATAATGACATTACGGACATACATGCCTTACGTACACCACCTGAGTTTACGACAAAATTACGATACACGTGCGCATTGCTTCACTTTTCGTCACGTTGGTCAACTCCGGATGTCTCGGCAGGGCCCTGAGATGCTACTCCGCCCGCATTTCTCTTCATTGAAATTTTATTATTCCAGTTCCTGGCTAATTGTGGTTCGGATGACTCGCCGGCACGCGACAGAAAGAGTCGGGACGACAATGAGTCTGGCTGGGCGGGCAAAATGTGGCTCAACACCGGGGAATCCCGGACACGCTGGCCTGTGCGGAGAGCGGTTTTCTGAATGATTTATGTATTCATTGTGGTTATGTACAATGTTTAGCATAACCGATGCTATGCAGGTGACGCCATCCGGCCCGTCCCTCTCACGCCCTTGCAGGAGGAGCGTGGCCCAAATGGGCTCAGGCGCACTGTCCTTCTTTTGGCTTGGACCGAACTGCTCAGTATCTCTCACTGTGCGCTGTTGCGGGAACAGGAAGCGGGTGATTGCCGTAGGGCTGAGCGGGAAGATGTTGTGACAACAAGCTTGGGAGGGATGGGGTGCAACTGTCTTTGCATGGGATGTGGGTTATCGTACGATTTTTGCGTGAACGCGCAGGGTGGGACCGTCTGGTTGGGTCCGCTTGGAGACGATGCGGTCTGGGGAAGGACTGCTCCCTGGTCGGCGGCGTCGGCATCGGACCTGGCTTGTCTCATTGTAGAAGGTTATCTTAACAACACCTCATTACTATGTAGTTAAAGGACAAAGGAAACAGATTGTTATGAAATATCGTTGAGGTTGACTGGAGCGCTGAAATTGACTGCACGCATTGGGCCGGAACCGGCACAGAGGTGGCTTGAAGACTTCGGGCACTTTTCGGTGCATTTATCTTTCGGAAATGGGTGCGTGTGCTTACGATGAATTTACATGAAAGATTGATGGAGCTGATCTCCTGTGTATCGATCCACGAACTCCATTGCGGTGACGGACGTAAGACGGAAGGCCGAGAATGGGCTCGCGGTTGACGTCTTATCTGCTGTTGCGGTCGTGAGCTGAGAGGACGAAATGCAGCCCAGTCTCCACTTTACAGCAATGCGTCCGGGCATTACCGGAACTTACACGTGTACCTGCGGCCAAATCACTCCGGATTCCGTCTTTGTGCCCCGTCTGGCAAACATCATGGCCTACTCCGTAATGCGGGAGGGACGAGCTCTCGATGAAGATACTTTGGTAGCAGAAATGGTTGGTCGTGTCGTCTCGTCTGAAAGCGCCATCCCCATGTCGCGGGGAGTGTTGGGGATCTGCGGGTCCCAACTCCGACCCCTGGCCGTTTCGAACATTTCACCGATCAGCTAGCGGGGGTACCCGGCCGTTCGGTGGTGGGGACTCAACAATTGGGGATTTCATTTTCGAAACTCAGTGCGTGGCACCCACGGCGAGAACTCGCCGCTTGCTGCTCTCCTTCCTTTCCGGTCGCTATATCAGTTCGTCGAGCCCGTCTTTCGTTTGTCTCATAACTGAGTGGCTCTTGCGGGAGACGAACCATCCAGCTTGGACCTCGAATAGCTCAAGTCGGGCGGCGATGCATACTTCGTGGAATTATGTCGGGAACTTCCCCGGGGGTTGAGTTTCGCTCGGTTGGTTTGTGGCGTGGGCGAAGATGCAAGCCGGCGGAAATTTGGTTGAATTGTCAGGTTTCGGTTGTTGAGATTGCCGTTGTCCCGTCCATGACAGAACCCCACTTGTCGCAAGTCAACGTTCAATCCTCCCACAGACGATTGAACACATCAACATGCAGACATCGTCGGAACTCGAACATTCCATTTGGCTAAGGAAGGGGCCGGGACTTGAGTTGACCTTGACCAACGCTCAGGTCGGTGAACTTCGTCTCTTTTCGGACGCCGGACCCCGATATCCGACGTCGGGTTCCCGACAGGATCTTGGCGTATCTCATAGTCCGAAGCTCGCCGCCTCCATGGACGTCCACCCCGCGTTGAAATGAGAAATCGCGACGAACGCTTTGGTAAGACATGGACGGGCCCATTTGGGAGCGCCCGGCCCAATATCGCGCCACGGCGGTAATCGCATGGTGGTGGCCCGCATGGTTAGATAGGCCGTGGGATGCTGCAGGTAGCAGGCCCTTTCCCCAATCTCGAGACGCAAGTTTTCAACCTTTGCCCACCCGTCCGGGTGTCTTGAGGACTCGATGGGGCCTGAACAGGGGGCTGTCATGCAGCTTCCCCTTTCAACGGCTTGGAAGTTGGAGTGCTCGCACTGTATGTAGCTGTTCCCCTCCTTGCGTCTTCCAAAATACCCAGCGGCCGGGAAATATTTGAATTTGGAAAAAAATATACGGGAGGGACGAGAAGAAATAAGAAAGATTTCCAGGTCTGATTTCCCGGAAGATGCTTCGCACCGTCCCCCGAGGACCACCGACGGCTTCGGGCAGTTTTGGGGGTGAAAAGAGGAAGTCCCCGCCTTGGGGTGACGGGCACCGTGCCCCACCACGTCGGTACACTGTCACTTTTTTCTGGCTCGGTCCCACTTCTCGTCCCAAGCACGCAGGTTCCCACCAGAAACTCCCACATTGCCATTCATCTACCTGCTCCTCCTCCCCTTCCTGCCCAACGAACTGTCTCCCTTCCATTCTTTCCCTAATTCCAATCAAGACTACTTGCTGCGTGGTAACTACGGGGCACGAGACGACCTTTCGCTTCTTGTACTCTTTTTCGCCCTTCCCAACCTCTGTTCTAATCGGCTCCGAGTCTCAACACCTCGCAGATTTACCCACGATTCCTTTCTCACGACTCCTCCCACCCGCGGCCTAAAGCATCTTTTGTTCGAGACGCTTTCGCGGTACCTGAAGGTTCGATCCCCAGCTTGGGTTCTCGGGTTGGTTCATGTCATTGGGCCGTGCTTACAGCGGAACGCCGAGATCGCAGTCAGCAAGCATCCAGTTCGTGTGCTGGTGCTCTCCAAATTCGTTATCGATAGCCCGAAGCCCAAAGTCCGGGAAATTGTCCGACTCCGGTACTCGCTTCTTCGAGTCTTACACCCACCCTCGTGGTTTACGCAAAGCGGTTGAACTCGACCGGTGCTTCTCACAGTCATAATCTTGACATCCTTTACCTTCAGCAAGAATGGCGGAGTCCAACGCCCAGGGCAGCGGCGCTGAAGCCGTCCACACTAACGGCAAGACGACCTACGCCGAAAAACACAGCTTACCTTCTCACTTCATTGGCGGCAATGAGCTTGACAACGCCCCTGCGTCAAAAGTGAAGGACTTTGTGGCTAGCCACGATGGCCACACTGTTATTACAAACGTGAGTTGGGCCTTTCGACGTCTTGCCCGTTTGTGTCCTACCGCGAACATCAAGCTAACCGTTATCTCCCTAGGTCCTGATCGCCAACAACGGTATCGCTGCCGTCAAGGAGATTCGCTCCGTGCGGAAATGGGCGTACGAGACATTCGGCGACGAACGGGCTATTAAGTTTACCGTTATGGCCACGCCGGAAGACCTCCAAGCAAATGCTGATTACATTCGCATGGCGGACCACTACGTCGAGGTTCCCGGCGGCACGAATAACCATAATTATGCCAACGTAGAACTTATTGTGGACGTGGCGGAGCGCATGGATGTCCATGCTGTTTGGGCGGGATGGTGAGTCTATTCTTTCACGCGACAATCTGGCGCCTTCGGAGCTAACGGACAACTAATACAGGGGTCACGCATCCGAGAATCCAAAGCTTCCCGAGTCGCTGGCGGCGTCGCCAAAGAAGATTGTGTTTATCGGTCCCCCTGGTTCAGCCATGCGGTCTCTTGGTGACAAGATTTCGTCGACTATCGTCGCCCAGCACGCCGATGTGCCTTGCATTCCGTGGTCTGGGACGGGGGTTAGCGAGGTTAGCGTTGACAACAAGGGAATCGTGACCGTACCCGATGAGGTCTATTTGAAAGGTTGTGTGAGCTCATGGCAAGAAGGTCTGGAGAAGGCCAAGGAGATTGGCTTCCCGGTCATGGTCAAGGCATCTGAGGGTGGTGGTGGTAAAGGTATTCGCAAAGTCGTCGACGAGGAGAACTTTGAGGAGCTTTACAAGGCGGCCGCCAGCGAAATCCCCGGCTCGCCCATCTTCATTATGAAGCTGGCAGACAGCGCCAGGCATTTGGAGGTCCAATTGCTCGCCGATCAGTACGGCAACAACATTTCACTCTTTGGCAGAGACTGCTCGGTACAACGGAGACACCAAAAGATTATCGAAGAGGCCCCTGTCACCATTGCGAAGCCCATCACCTTCAAGGCCATGGAGGAAGCCGCCGTTCGCCTTGGGAGACTTGTCGGCTACGTTTCCGCCGGAACCGTCGAGTACCTTTACTCCCACGCTGATGATAAGTTCTACTTCCTCGAGCTCAACCCGCGCTTGCAGGTCGAGCATCCGACCACCGAGATGGTCAGCGGTGTCAACCTCCCGGCTGCCCAGCTTCAGGTTGCCATGGGTCTCCCGCTTCACCGGATCCGCGATATCAGGCTTCTGTACGGCGTCGATCCCAAGACGGCGACCGAAATTGACTTCGAGTTCAAAAACCCCGAGAGCGAGAAGAGCCAACGGCGGCCCACCCCCAAGGGTCACACCACGGCCTGCCGTATTACCTCCGAAGACCCCGGCGAGGGATTCAAGCCTTCGAACGGTGTCCTTCACGATCTCAACTTCCGCTCGAGCTCCAATGTGTGGGGTTACTTCTCTGTCGGCTCGGCCGGTGGTATCCACAGTTTCTCGGACTCGCAATTTGGTCACATTTTTGCCTATGGCGAGAACCGTGCTGCTTCGCGGAAGCACATGGTTGTCGCCTTGAAGGAGCTGAGCATCCGTGGTGATTTCCGCACGACCGTCGAGTACCTGATCAAGCTTCTTGAAACGGACGCCTTTGAGCAGAACACGATCACAACGGGGTGGCTTGACGAACTTATTTCCAAGAGACTTACCGCTGAGCGGCCTGATCCCAATCTCGCCATCGTTTGCGGTGCCGTGACCCAGGCTCACATCGCTAGCGAGTCGTGCATCGCCGAGTACCGCGGTGGCCTCGAGAAAGGCCAGGTGCCGGCGAAAGACATTCTTAGGACAGTTTTCCCCGTCGATTTCATTTACGAGGGGTTCCGCTACAAGTTCACCGTTACTCGCTCGAGCACCGACAGCTACCGTCTCTTCATCAACGGTTCCAAGTGTACTGTGGGAGTCCGCGCCCTGAGTGACGGTGGCCTTCTGGTGCTCCTTAACGGCCGCAGCCACAACATATACTGGAAGGAGGAAGTGGCGGCCACACGCATGTCTGTGGACGGGAAGACATGCCTGCTTGAGCAGGAAAACGACCCCACGCAGCTCCGGACCCCTTCGCCGGGAAAGCTCGTCAAGTACACCGTTGACAATGGCGCCCACGTCCGACGTAACCAAACCTTTGCCGAGGTAGAGGTTATGAAGATGTACATGCCACTCGTTGCCCAGGAGGACGGTATTGTGCAGCTGATCAAGCAGCCGGGCGCAGCACTGGAGGCTGGTGACATTCTTGGTATCCTTGCGCTTGACGACCCCAGCCGTGTTAAGCAGGCTCAGCCATTCCTTGGCCAGCTGCCGAACTACGGCACCCCCGTCGTTGTTGGTAACAAGCCCTCGCAGCGGTTTTCACTTCAGTACAACATCCTTCTCAACATCCTCATGGGTTTTGACAACCAAGTTGTCATGCTTGACAGCTTGAAGGAACTTGTTGCCGTCCTTCGCGACCCCAAGCTACCGTACAGCGAGTTCGCAGCACAATTCTCTGCCCTTCACGCCCGCATGCCCCAGAAACTTGACGCTCAGTTTACGCAAGTTCTGGAGCGTTCGGCGCAAAGGCAAGCTGAGTTCCCGTCGCGGAATCTTTCCAAGGTGTTCCAAAAGTTCCTTGACGACAATGTTCCCGTCCAAGCCGATGCCGACATGCTCAAGGGTACACTATCGCCCCTTACCGCGATCCTCGACATGTATGCGGACGGCCAGAAGAACCGCGAGTTGAATGTTATCTCGGATTTGTTGACCCAGTACGCCGATGTCGAACGCCTCTTCTCCGGCCGCCGGTTGCAGGACGAGGAGGTTATTCTGAAGCTCCGTGACCAGAACAAGGACGACATCCAAAAAGTTGTCCAAACCGTTCTCTCCCATAGCAGGGTTGCGGCCAAAAACTCCCTCGTCCTTGCCATTCTGGAGGAGTACCGTCCCAACAAGCCCCACGTCGGTAACGTGGGCAAGATCCTCCGCCCCGTTCTTCGCAAGCTGGCTGAACTTGAGTCTCGACAAACTGCTAAGGTCTCTCTCAAGGCTCGCGAGATCCTCATCCAGTGCGCTTTGCCGTCATTGGAGGAGAGGACCGCGCAGATGGAGCACATCCTCCGCTCGTCGGTCGTGGAGTCTCGGTACGGTGAGACCGGCTGGGACCACCGCGAGCCAAGCCTGGAGATTATCAAGGAGGTTGTGGACTCCAAGTACACCGTTTTCGACGTGTTGACCCTTTTCTTTGCGCACGAAGACCCGTGGGTCTCGCTCGCGGCATTGGAGACGTACGTCCGCCGGGCTTACCGTGCCTACATTCTCAAGAAGATCGAGTACCACACCGACGAGACCGATACGCCCTCCTTTGTGTCCTGGGACTTTGCGCTCCGCAAGATCGGCCAGTCCGAGTTTGGCCTGCCTCTCCAGTCGGCCGCCCCTTCGACCCCGGCGACCCCCGTCGACCACAGTTTCTCGCGCATTCACTCCATCAGCGACATGTCGTACCTGACTTCTAGGACACAGGACGAGCCAGTGCGGAAGGGTGTGATCATTCCCTGCAAGTATATTGACGATGCGGAGGAGATCCTTTCTCGGGCGCTCGACACCCTGCCGTCTCAAGGGAACCGCAGGAGGGTACCCAACCCCCTCGCTGAGCTGAACGACAGGCGCAGGCCCGCGCCGCCCCAGCGTCTCGACACCTCCGATGAACTCTCCGCCGTCGTCAACGTGGCGGTCCGCGACGCCGAGGGCCGCAGCGACGATGAGACGCTCAAGGATATCCTGCCCCTTGTTCAGCAGTTCAAGGATGAGCTCTTCGCTCGCCGTGTCCGCCGGCTGACCTTCATCTGCGGCCGGAATGACGGATCCTACCCGGCCTACTACACCTTCAGGGGCCCCAACTACGTCGAGGACGACAGCATCCGTCACATCGAGCCTTCTCTTGCCTTCCAACTCGAGCTTGGACGTCTGTCCAAGTTCAAGATCAAGCCCGTGTTCACCGAAAACAAGAACATCCATGTGTACGAGGGCATTGGCAAGGACGTCGAGACTGATCGCCGTTTCTTCACCCGTGCGGTTATTCGCCCCGGGAGGCTCCGTGATGAGATTCCTACGGCTGAATACCTCATCTCGGAGGCGGACCGCGTTATTAACGACATCTTTGACGCCCTGGAGATCATTGGCACGAGCAATTCCGATCTCAACCACATGTTCATCAACTTTAGCCCCATTTTCCAGCTGCAGCCTAAAGAGGTTGAGCACTCGCTTCAGGGCTTCCTGGACCGGTTTGGTCCCCGTGGCTGGCGTCTGCGCGTTGCCCAGGTCGAAATCCGCATCATCTGCACCAACCCCGAGACCGGCACGCCGTACCCGTTGCGTGTTATTATCACCAACACCTCGGGTTACGTTATCCAGGTGGAGATGTATGAGGAACGCAAGTCGGAGAAGGGTGAATGGGTGTTCCAGTCGATCGGTGGCACCACCAAGATCGGCTCGATGCATCTCCTCCCGGTCTCGACCCCGTATCCGACCAAGAACTGGCTGCAGCCCAAGCGTTACAAGGCGCACATCATGGGTACCCAATACGTCTACGACTTCCCTGAGCTTTTCCGCCAAGCCATTCAAAACAGCTGGACCAGCGCAGTGAAGGCCAACCCCGGCTTGGCCACGCTCCAGCCCCCGACTGGCGAGTGCATCGACTATAACGAGCTGGTGTTGGACGACCAAGACAAGCTGGCAGAGGTAGCTCGCGAGCCTGGTACTAACACTTGCGGTATGGTCGGTTGGTTGATTAACGCCCGCACTCCCGAGTACCCTAAGGGGCGCAAGTTTGTTGTCGTGGCCAATGATATCACCTACAACATCGGGTCCTTCGGCCCCAAGGAGGACAATTTCTTCTACAAGTGCACCGAATTGGCCCGTAAGCTGGGCATTCCGCGCATTTACCTCTCGGCCAACTCTGGTGCCCGCTTGGGTCTGGCTACCGAGTTGATGCCTCACTTCAGCGTGGCCTGGAACGATGCTGGGAAGCCCGAGGCCGGCTTCAAGTACCTCTACCTTTCGGAGGAGGCCAGGGCCCGGTTTGAGAACGAGGTGATCACTGAGGAGATGACGGAAGACGGCGAGAAGCGGCACAAGATCGTTACGATCGTCGGTGCCGAAGACGGCTTGGGTGTTGAATGTTTGCGTGGATCCGGTTTAATTGCTGGTGCCACGAGCAGGGCTTACACCGACATCTTCACCTGCACGTTGGTGACCTGCCGCTCCGTCGGTAAGTTTATATTTCCCCTATTGGCCTTGTTCTAATGAAAACATTCAAGCTAACCAGTGTGCCTAGGTATTGGTGCTTACCTTGTCCGTCTCGGTCAACGTGCCGTGCAAATCGAAGGCCAGCCAATCATCCTCACCGGTGCCCCGGCGCTCAACAACCTGCTTGGTCGTGAGGTGTACACCTCTAACCTGCAACTTGGTGGTACCCAGATCATGTACCGCAACGGTGTGTCGCATTTGACAGCCAACGATGACTTCGCCGGTGTTTCCAAGATTGTGGAATGGATGTCGTTTGTGCCCGACAAGCGTAACAATCCGGTACCTATTAGCCCCAGTGTCGACGATTGGGATCGCGACGTCGTGTACACGCCACCGCAGAAGCAACCCTACGACGTTCGGTGGATGATTGCCGGCAAAGAAGACGCCGACGGCTTCCAGCCCGGTCTTTTCGACAAGGACTCGTTCGTCGAGTCTCTCGGTGGCTGGGCCCGGACCGTTGTGGTCGGTCGTGCCCGTCTGGCTGGCATCCCCATGGGTGTCATTGCGGTCGAGACCCGCTCCGTCGAGAACATCACGCCGGCCGACCCTGCTAACCCAGACTCGATTGAGCAGCTTAGCAACGAAGCCGGCGGTGTCTGGTACCCCAACTCGGCGTTCAAGACTGCCCAGGCCATCAACGACTTCAACCACGGTGAGCAGCTGCCATTGATGATTCTCGCCAACTGGCGTGGGTTCTCGGGCGGTCAGCGTGACATGTACAACGAGGTCCTCAAGTACGGCTCCTTCATTGTGGACGCCTTGGTCAAGTTTGAGCAGCCCGTGTTCATCTACATCCCGCCGTTCGGCGAACTCCGTGGTGGTTCGTGGGTCGTCGTGGACCCGACCATCAACCAGACCTTCATGGAGATGTACGCAGATGTCGAGGCCCGCGGTGGTGTCTTGGAGCCCGAGGGTATTGTTGGTATCAAGTACCGCAAGGACAAGCAGCTCGAGACGATGGCCCGTCTTGACCCGCAGTACGCGAGCCTCAAGAAGCAGATGGCCAAGGAGGGTCTGTCCAAGGAGGAGGCCGCCAACATCAAGAAGCAAATGACGGAGCGGGAGCAGCATCTGCTCCCTGTGTATGCCCAGATCAGCCTGCAGTACGCCGACCTGCACGACCGTGCCGGTCGCATGAAGGCGAAGGGCGTTATTCGGGAGGTGCTGGAGTGGCGCGAAGCTCGCCGCTTCTTCTACTGGCGTGTGCGCAGGAGGCTTAACGAGGAACACATCTTGCGCCGCATCAACAACGCCATTTCGGATGCAGGTGTCCGCCCCAAGACCGACAAGGGCGAAGTGCGTGCCCGCCACCTCCAACTATTGGAGGCGTGGTGTAATGTTCCCAACTTTGCGACCAACGACCGCGAGGTCTCCACCTGGTATGAGCAGAATAGGAAAATCGTGCACGACAAGGTTGAGGCTCTCAAGAATGAGGCCCTCGCAGCTGAGGTGCGGGAGCTAGTGCGCAACGGCAGCAATGACAGCGAGGAGGCGACAGAGAGCGCGGCTTGGAAGGGTGTGCGCGACATGCTGCGCGTGATGCCGGTGGAGGAGCGGGACAAGGTTCTTGAGTATCTCAAACAGGTTTGAGTGGGGGGTAAACGAATGCACAGGAATTAGAGTTTGGGGTGGCATAGATTTAAAGAGTGTATGAGAAACGAACGGGACTGGATGTGGGTAGTTTGGGTGATGAATAGCTAGCGCATGGTTAGGTCTTCTTGTTAGCGATTGTGAGATTATGTTTGCTACACTACCCCTTGCTACTATTCTACCTTTGATCAATGTGACATGGTGCGATCCGTGACCACGATGTGCCTGGGTGTCAAGTTTCCACTATTCGAAACTGTTTGCCACGTTGTTCTACCGTCCACAGTTAGGTTGGTTTATTCTAGGTAGGCGTCCACGAGCTGCAGGTTTCGGTTTTAGGGGGCGTCGGTATGCAGATTCGGTGGATGTTGTAGGCCGCTTTCTAGCTCGGGAGGTGTTTATAAGGGGCCCGCCCCAAGTTTGTCGTTCCAATAGCTTTGTGTTTCCCTCCTAGGGGACAGCACATCACCCTAACTCCCCCATTAGGGCTTACAATGAGGGAAATGAGGAAACAGTCTTGCCTCAGATGCTCGTTTGTCGTCGGGCTCACTTGTTGACACCATGACTGTTGTTTATGGGTAACGTTGTTGAGACAATGACAGTCTTTTGGAAGATGGTACGGGGGATATCACAAGAGTTTTAAGACGAGATGGGTGAACGACACTGACGATGTGTCGATTCGGTTGACCCATGGTGAAGGTGTTATGTGCTGACTTTGTTTAATCGGAGTATAAATTTGGGGGCCTCTTCAACTGTTATATTTCTTCATTCCCTCCTCTCTTACTCCCATTAGCTAAAGGTTTATCAAGCTCTCATCTTGAGTGAACCAACCTACAAATTTCTAACCATCCTTAGCTGCAACAGCAAACAAACACTTGCAAACAATAAAAACAAGAATATACGCCACCAAAAATGCCCGCAACACTACAAGTCCACCAACAACCCCGGGAGCTAGTGATTCATGGTGAGAGGATGAACCCGCCCATCGAAATCCAAGCCACCATCCCATCCAACAGCCCGGGATTTACGAACATAGGCAACCTCACGGCTATGGCGGCTGTGTATGATAACAACAACAATCCGCTTCAATACCACGAGTATGAGGGTGTCTTTGGGACTCGTGCCCCGGAGGTGCGGAAGGTTGGGGGTAATAAGGTTGTGACATTTACGTTTTCGGATTTGAAGATTCATAGGTCGGGGACTCTGTATGTGAGGGCGGCGGTATATTATACGGATGCTCAGGGGAGTGTGGTGTTGTGTTCTGATGATACTTGGAAGTTTACGGTTGGATGAGTTTGGGGAAGACGGTTGGCAGGTTCTGGGAACCGGTCTGGTTTTGGTTTTGGCTTTTGGTTTCTCTTTTTTCCCTCCTCTGGTGAAAAAATATCTCCTTGCTGCGTTGAGTTAGTAAATTGGTTCTTTGGATTGTTTTGGGCGATTGTCGGGATGGTTGAACCTGAAGTATGATGTTTAAAGGCGATGGTTTGTTTTCCTACGACACATTTGGTTGAGCTGAATTATCCCGAGAGCATGGGAATTGCGATGTGTTTCGGAATAAGTTAGAAAATAAAAGTTTACCAAGCCCACTTCAACAAGTGTGCCATTCAAGGTCAAATCTAACGGGGATTTTGTTGTTTTGATCGCGTGGACACTTTAACGTTGTTGAATGCAAAAAATCTCAATGTTAAAAAAGAAAAATAACGTTGAAATTTTAACAAGAATGTATTTAAGATGGGATTACGCGAATAACTGAATTTGAATCCCACAACCTCTTTAAACCTCCTCTAAAAGTAACAAGGCCTTTTTCAACGTAGTACATGGCTCAGTAGGGCGGCGTGGAAGAGCGGCGACATAAAACCCGTGTAAGTGAGCATGTGGTCAGTTCCCTTGTTGTTTGCCGATTTCCCAATTGGGAATCAGGTGGAAGCCATGTGCTGCAATTGCTTTTACGCAACCCCTCAGCAATAGGGCAAAAGGTGAGGTGCCCCACCATACCCACACAACCCACAGGCCGCACAACCCACACCGAAATGCGGGAACGCAGTGGCGGATTCCGTCACTCGTACATAACCTCCAGGTTCAAGCTTGTATCTCAACAAATTCACTAGCCTGCCCGGCTAGCTCAATCGGTAGAGCGTGAGACTCTTAAATCACGCGGTTCTAGGACCCAATCTCAAGGTTGTGGGTTCGACCCCCACGTCGGGCTCAATTCCCGGCAAGCGATTGCCTCTTTTTTCGTTTTTTTTTCTATCATACTAAATAGATAGAGACCCTGGCTTCCCTTTTTGGCTTTTTGTTTTTTCTTTAATTTTGTCGGTAAGAGACGGGGCAGCGGCAATATCTGGCTACGGGGCCCACGAGAATTTGAACGGGCTGTTCCACCTCTTGCCATGACACTTGCGGTTCATCATATTGCAGGACGAACTGCTCACCTGAAACTAACTCGGCGTCAAATTATTCGTACAGCGACATATGCGCCCGCCCCCGTGGGATGAACAGGGCCGACTTCCCCGGCTCCTTAACACCGAGGTCACCATGATGGACGATTCCGACGAGAAAAAGGAAACCCTGCGACCGACTCTCTTATTCCCCCCCTCCAGAGTATGGTTCGCAGTGTCGCACGAGCAAACGCTTCGCAGAACGCCGAGCATGGCTGGCTCTCCCGTTCTTAGAAAATAGATACTTGATGTACTGGCGTAAAACAACCCAAATCCAGTAAAAAAGGAAAAAAAATAAAAGAGCGCCAAATAAAGTGGTATAATACATCCTGAACGTCGCCCTAGACTTAAGATCCCCGCGAGTCCGCGAGGCCACGAAGTTAAGGCGCGGTGTCTGTCGGTAGCAACGGGCGATAGACCTGGTCCCAGTCCCCGGCACCCCCCTCTTGACCAAATCTGTTTTTTGTATCGACCGATATGTTGGTTTAAGCAGTGCCGCTGCTGTGACGCGGCCGCTTGTGTGCCCTGCTCGGAGTTGCACCGGGGTGCATCTTCTCGTTGCGCTCGCGCTTGAGCTTCTCGTCGAGGACGCGGGCTGTGAGTAGACAGGGGTGGTTAGCGCGAATTGAGTTTGGGCCGAAAGGCGCAAAGGCAAATGTACGTGGTGGAAGGACTTACTGAGCACGTCGTAACCGAACTGGGGGTATTCGAGACACAAGCTGCGGAACTCCTCTTCGGCCTCGGCGCGTAGGGTGTGGGAGCGGGTGGCCCAGAAGTTGGCGACGGGGGCGCGGATGGCGACGTCCTCCTTGGCGGTGAAGCCGTAGACGTAGCGGGCGTAGGCGATCTCGCCCTTGGCGGTCGAGTTGACGCAGTGGATCTTGCTGGAGGCGAGGTTCTTGAGTGTGGCGAGGCCGAACTTTTCGGCTAGCGTGTACACCTTGGCGTGCTTGAGGAGCTGGTCGCCCGTCAGGTCGACTTCTGGGATCGTTGGGTCCTTCTCTAGTGTGCGCTGTCCCGGCACCTTGCGCGGGAAGTAGTCGCCAGTGTAGAGGAACTCGAGGAAGCAGCCCGTAGCGTCAATATCCTCGCTGAGAAGCTCGATCTGGCGGGGCTGTACTGGAACCAAGAATACGTCAGTAACCCAGGTTGAACAAACTCAATCCCCATATCTCCAGCGTGCGTAGACCCGGCCAAAGAAGCCGGGCGAAAAGGGCAAAAACCTACACTCCCATCATCCGCAAACTCCGCACACGCCTCCTGGAAATATGGGCTCTGCACCAACAAGCCCTGATGCGCCGTCAAGATGGTCTCCGTCTCGCCCGACCCAACAAGCAGCGTCACGATCGGACTGGACAGGTACTGCAAGAACGTGGTCCGTTGTGGGACTGCTGGCTCCTCTTCCCCCACGTCCTCGGGCCCGCTCTCGGCGAACGGTAGCTCGGAGGTTTCGTTGTTGCCGCCGGTGTTCTCGGCGCCTGTAGCGGCGGCGGCGGCGGCGTCACCGCCCTCGGCCATCTCGACGTCACCGCCGGCCGTGCTGGCGATGGGAGTGTTGTCCTCGTTGAAGCTGTCGGCCATTGTTTTTGAGTGTTGGGGCTGTCTGGGAGGATCTTTGTTGTGGCGGGGTCTCGGATGGGACTAATCGATAGCGTTTTGTTGTTTGGTACGGCAGGTAAGGAAGGAATGCGCCGATGAAGAGTCGGTCGTTGATTGTTTTGATTCGCGAGAAGAATGGTTCGAAGGAGAGACCGAGGATTTCGGGACCGTCTGTTGGCGTTAGCCAGAGGGGAAAAACGATTAAAAAAAGTAGAAAAGATGCGATTCGCAATGGAATGAGTGGGATGAATGCGGGGGAACAGGGCCTAGAACCGCGGTGTGGAAGCAATGGCTGTTGTCGCAAACCTGCCTGGTCGGGAAATGAAGAGGCCGGGCAAAGAGAGCTTGAAGCTTCAGTTCAATTGCTGGTTGCCGGGGCGCTGGGGCAACACAGGGATCAAGTTCCGGCAACAGGGTGGGTCCGTGCCTGGGGGCCCACAGTTTTGCTTCGACAAGAAGATTCCATTGAGCATCTCGCAAACGACTCAACATCCCACAATTGAGCCGAGGGTACAAACTGCTTCAGCCTTCGTGATGCTCCGTTTGCACGCTCTTCAGCCGCGGGAAAAGTGATTGACTGGGAGTTAGATATTATTGTGTATTTACACGTTTCCCATTTTTAATTCCAAGCTACTATTTATACCAAACCACATCGTTCTCGGGACGCACACTCAACGTTTCACCCACTCAAGACATAGTATGGATCCTCAACCCCCCCCTTAACGGCGCGTCGCAGTCCCATTCGCCGCCGGCGGTGCCGGCCACTCATCCAGCACAACAGCATCCCCCTCCAGGGTAAACTGCACACTCGCCGCCTCCTGCACTGGCTCATCAAGCGACAGCGTGTACGTGCCCGGGTACAGCACCGTGTTTCCGTTCTCGTCGTGCCGCGCGAGGTTGCCCACGGTCCATTCTAGGGTTGCGGTCGCGGGCGCATCGGCTTTGACGGCGCTCACGCGGGTGTATGACGCGAGGGTCTTGCGCGGGTAGGGCTTGGGGCCGTACTCGCCGGACACAAAGGCTAGGACGACGTAGTCGGATGTGCGGTTGCCTGTGTTGGTGATGTTGACGGTGAGAGGGGGTAAGGGGCAAGTGTCGGGGTAGGTGTTGGTGCAGTCGGCGAGGACGTCCTTGATGGCGGTGGTTTTGGGGGTGACGGGTTTGACGTTGCCTTTGCCTTTGCCTTTGCCTTGGCCGTTGTTGGATTTGCCGTTGGTCTTGCCGTTGTTCTTGCCATTGCCGTTGCTGGTGCTCGAGGAGAACAGGGAGTGCTCGCCGAAGGCAGCGGTGAAGGTCGTGTAGTGCAGGCCGAAACCGAAGGGCTTGATCGGGGTGGAGTACCAGCGGTAGGTGCGGCCCGGGTTGGTCTCGGATGGGCGGAGGTTCATGTCGGTGACGGGGACGGCGTCGGTGTAGTTGGCCGGGTACTGGGTGGCGGGGAGACGGCCGGCCGGGCTCTGGGCGCCGCGGAGGAGGTCGATCACGGCTGTGCCGCCGTCTTGACCGGGCCAGTTGGCCCACAGGAGCGCGTTGACCACGCCGTCGAGCTCGAGGATCGGGGTGTCGTCGATCTGGTCGCCCATGCGCACCACCACGATGGGCTTGCCGAGCTTGCCGAGCTCCTCGAGCAGGGCTACTTGGGCCGTTGGCCAGTCGAGCGTCATGCGGTCCTTGGTCTCGCCCGCGGCCGAGGTGTCAAGTCCGCCAAAGTACAGGATGTAGTCGGCGTCCTGGGCGGCTTCGAGGGCCGGGGCCGTCCAGTCGTCGTTGTCGCCAGCGTTCTGGAGGATCGGCCCGTCGGCCACCTTGACCGTCCAGCCGAGCTGCTTGGCAGCATACGCGGGGGAGTGCATGAACGCGGCCGAGCCGCTGTAGCCGCCGGACAGCTTATCACCCGCGTCGGCCCAGAACCCGATCAGGGCTACCGTCTTGTCCTTAATGTCCTCCGGCAGAGGAAGCGTGTTGGTCTCGTCGTTCTTGAGCAGCACGATACCCTCAGTGGCCACCTGCAGGGCGAGCTTCTGCGACTCGGGCTTGTTGACGTCCTCCCAACTCAGCGAGGCGTGCGTGGAGTTGTCGCCGTCGAAGTAGCCCACACGCACGAGGCTACGGTACAGCCGCTGCAGGGCGCGATCAACAGTCGGCCAGGTCAGGTAGCCGCCCGACGAGGCGCCCGGGATGTCGGAGGAGCCCGAGTACTCGCAGCTGGTGTCCATGCCGGCCTCGAAGCACATGCCGGTGCCCTCGGCGTTGCTGCTGGCGTAGTGGTGGTTCAGCCACACGTCGGACACGGCCTCGCAGTCGCTGGTGATGTAGTTGTCGTGCTCGGTCCAGTTCCAGTGCTCACGGAGGATGGTGTCCATGAGGTACGAGTTGGCGCACGATGGCACGCCGTTGACGGCGTTGTACGCGCACATGATGGACCCCACGCGCGAGTCGCGTACGCACTGCTGGAAGGGGGCCAGGAAGTACTCGGCCAGGTCCTGCGTCGAGATGATGGCGTCGAAGTTGTGCCGGGTCGAGCCGTTCCAGTCCTCGAAGTCGTTGCCCGCGTAGTGCTTGCACGTCGAGATGATGCGCGGCTCGGCGCTGCGGTCGTCCTCGAGGCCCTCGAGGCCGCGGATCATGGACGCCGCGTACCGCTTGAGCCGCAGGACGTCCTCGCCGGGGGTCTCGGAGCCGCGGCCCCAGCGGGGATCACGGAACGGGTTGACGTTGGGGGTCCAGTAGTCCAGGCCGGACCAGCCGCTGTTGCCAAAGGCGCGGGCCTCGGTGCCGATGACATTGCCGATGTCCTCGATCAGCTGGTCGTTGAATGCGGCCGCCATCAGCAGCGGCATCGGGAACGACGTGGACGAGTTGAACTCGCCATCGCCCTCCTTGAACTGTGTACCGGGAGCAGCGGCCACGCCGTGGAGACCCTCGCTCCACCAGTTGTACGCCGGCAGGCCGATGCGGGAAGCACCCGGTGACTTGCTGTGATAATCCAAGTCAAAGTGTTAGTCGTGGATGGTTAACCTTTCTAGTGTCCGTCGGCCTTGTGTGTGCACACTGCTATGTAGTATGTACGACACACCCACACCCCACACGGAAGAAACACGTACCTGACTAGGTTGTCCAGCTTCTCCTCGTCGGTCAGGGCAGCCACGAGGGCAGCGGCCCGGTCCGCCTCGGAGAGGGTGCGATCGCACACCGCGATCTTCGAGAGGGGCCCCTGGGAGCAGTCGGGGTATGTCTGAAAGGGCTCATTGGCGCGGGCCACGGCGCTCATGCCGACGAGGCACGAGACAAGGCCGACGCGGCGTGAGACGGAAGCGGTCCTCATGATGCCGGCGGTGTGTCGTCAGACGGAAGTATCTCGGAGTCACCGAGTCGGAGGAGAGTCGCAGACAAATGACGAGATAGCAGGCCTTCCGGAACACTCTCTCGATCTGGATCAAGTTTCCCCACGCAAACAACTGCAACACAAAGTGACCTACCACACACGCACCTTGGGGCTCCCGTTTCATCAGAATATGTAGTCCATGGCACCTCATACCCCGACAACGCGGGGAACGACCCACAGTCACTTTGTTATGTCATATCGGGCATATTAACCGTGACTAGCTCCAGACTAACTGCAGACTAGCTTCGACAGAGTAATTCTTCCTCTTCTTCTCTCGTCTTGTTCTCGGCTGTGTGATGCCTATGTATGGCCCGGCTCCTCGGAAGGGTCGAGCTGTTCACCCGGTCTGCGGGACAAACAATATGGACAGCCGTTGGGACGATGGGACGGGATGGCTGGCAACAGGTGTGGCCCGATTGGGGCGCATCCCCTTTGAGCAAAACCGAGCCTCTGGTCCCTTGGCAGTCCCTGTTAGTCCCTGGCAGAAACCCGGCGATCACCCCACCTCGCCTCGCCCGATGCCCGGATATTGGTCTCCGGAACCCGCTTCTCTGGCCCAGTTCGGTAAGGCAGCGTTACATTCCGGATCGTCGGTTTCTGGGGGCCGGGGGTTGGATATCTTCCACGCAAACATCCACGCGCGCCAATTGGGTTCGACAACCAACAAAACCTCCAGAACCACACATTCCCAGCCGCATCCCGACATGAATTCGTGGTGCCCTTGGACGAGCACAGGTTCCTGAGAAACGTACAAAAGGGGCAAGCAGCCTCCATGACCTCCGAGCAGCATCCCCGTTGCGGAGCGGATGCCAAAGACCGACTCGACGGAGCGAGAGAAGCACCGGAGACCGTCCGAGCCCATGTCTACATAGTATGGACCCGCGGTTTCAATGTTAATGACCAACCCCCCCCTCTTAGGGCAGGGCTACCCCCGGCATTTGAGATCGGCTTGGAGGGTGCAGGCAAGGCAAGCAAGGCAAGGCTGCGGGCGCTACCGCACGGAGGGTCACGTTCAAGGCGTGCAAGTCAGCAAGACTGCCGGGGGAAACAGTCCTTGTTGCGACGCTGGAGGTCGAAGCGAGGGGAATAAGCCTTTGTGAGGAGGATGGTGGACTGGAAGCCGACAAATCAACGCGGATCGCGGCGCCATAGTAGTAGTCGGGCCTTTTTGACATCATCGACGATGCCGGGGGTGTCCTCCCTCTGGTCGGCAGTCGTCGGCAGTGTGTTTCCCAAGGGCGAGACTTTCAACGTCGTGCAACTGGTATAAGAGGAGGGTAGATCCGAGAGATCGTGAAATGGGCAGTTCCAGACATCTAACCCCACGCGCTAGTGTCCACCAACAAGACAGACCAACCCGTTTCAAAGCCATTACCACGAGCCCATCACCATGCAGCTGTCTCTGCTCCTCCTCTCCTCCGTCGCGGCCGCGACCCCTCTGACGGCCGTCGACAAGCGTCAAACAGCCACGCTCTGCGAGCAATACGGCTACTGGTCCGGCAACGGCTACGAGGTCAACAACAACAACTGGGGCAAGGACGCCGGCTCCGGTCAGCAGTGCACCTACGTCGACAACGCCAGCGGCAGCGGCGTGACCTGGCACACGACCTGGAACTGGAGCGGCGGCGAGAACAACGTCAAGAGCTACGCCAACTGCGGCTTGCAGGTGCCCGCCGGCCGTCTGGTCTCTAGCATCAACAGCATGAAGACTTCCGTCTCGTGGACTCTGACTAACAGCAATGTCCGCGCTGATGTTGCGTACGATATCTTCACCGCTGCCGACCCCAACCACGACCACAGCAGCGGTGACTACGAGCTCATGATCTGGTAGGTTATCCCTGTTGATCGAGAGACGGAGGAGATGAACCTCCCGAAAAAAACCAAAGAGTGCAACTAACCCCTGACCTTTTACAGGCTCGCCCGCCTCGGCGACGTCTACCCCATCGGTACCTCGCAAGGCAACGTCAACGTGGCCGGCCAAAACTGGGACCTGTGGGTGGGCAACAACGGCGCCATGAAGGTCTTCAGCTTCATCGCGGGGAGCCCCGTCAACAGCTTCAACGCCGACGTCAAGGAGTTCTACAAATACCTCGAGAGCAGCCAGGGGTTCCCCTCCAGCAGCCAGTACCTTCTTAGTAAGACTCCCTCTTTTGCTTCTGCTCCTGCTCTGAACTACAATCTTGGTTGGAGAGGATATGATATGCTGACTGAATTTCCCCTGCTACAGCCTTCCAAATGGGTACTGAGCCCTTCACTGGCGAGCAGACTACCCTCACCGTCAACAACTACTCCGTCAACCTCGCTTAAGCGGGATATGGAAAACATGGGGGTCAGCCGGTCGGTCCTCAAACCCCCAACGCCAATGTCACCTGGCTTGACTTGGCCGTACATAGTATTGAAACCAAGTGAACTTGTTTATTTATAGCACGTAAATACTAGTTTATTTTTGGATTTTGGTTTCCCCATGGTTTAATATCGTGTCACATATTAGTGAAAGTCGTAATGGTCACCTCGCGCCAAGTGGTTGTGCTTAGTTGAGACCAGTGATTCCTGAATCAGAATTTTGGTAGTAATATCGTCTCTGTTGAGTACTGAAGCGAGACAGAGACAGTCATATCATACCTCGCAGTAACATTTTTAACCGACAATATCCGAGCTCCGGATGGAGAGAAGACAAGTAGAGCCGCTCTTCAATTCGAGTTGCATTACACGAATGGTTCTACGCCTGGGTATCTAGCTATGAAACAAAACAGCAAGCGACGTATTGTAATACATTATTATATAGCAACACAACAGCTCCCGCATTTGGCAGCTGCCCAATTGGGACATCTCAACCCCCCATTCCTCACTCCCCAAGGGCCTTCGCGCTAGCCCTCCGGGCCCGCCCACTACGGCGCGCCGTCGGATTACCTGCCGCGTTCGCCTCCATGCCCTTGACCTTTTCCACCCTCCCTCTCATGACCCCGCCACTTGACTCACTACGTGCCACAGAGCTCGACATGCTGCTGCGGTCCCCGCCGAGCCGATCCCTCCAGGGCTTGCGGCCCCGGATGATAGCCTCGTCCTCCGGGTGCAGGAAACGGTTGATAAGCCTGTGGTCCAGCACGCGTTCCTCCTTGTCGTGCTTGCCGGCCGGTGCCGTCTTGGGCCACACGAACCCGTAGAGCTTGGAGTGGCGCTCGCACCGGGCGCAGTTGGCCCGCGTGTAGTATGCGTCGCGCTGGACGAACGCGGTGTTGCAGTTTGTGCAATGGATCCATGCGGTCTCGGGCTCAGAAAGGAGGAGAGGTGTGAGCGTGTAGTCGCCGGGGATGCGGTATCTATCCGCGGGCTTGCTGACGGGTGGCTCGAGGGCTCCGCGTTTCGTTCGCCTCGTTGTTGTGGTCGGGCCGGCCGCAGCTTTCTCTTCGGCAGGCTCTGTGACTGTTATAAGATCCGCCAACGCTGGAACTGCGCTCGTCTCTCGTTTGATTCTCGTCTCTGTTTCCTCCTGGTGCTTGCCCTGATCGTTAAACACGGGCAATACCGGCTCAGTAAGCGGACTAGCGTCCACTGTACTGAGATGTTCCAAGATTGTCTCTTGGGAATCTTGGCGTTCCCGATTTTCCGCGTCCTGGAGGCGCAATAACTCGGCAGAAATGGGCAGTACCGTCGCTGGGGCTTCAACAGGCTGTTGTGGTGTTTCCTCTTCGGGCCCGGGGGAAGGAGCGGCCACGTCGAGTTCTTCGCGTTCTATCACGGATAAAATAGACGTAGGCTCGGGTGCCTCCGACGAACTCGTCAAGAGGGCAACGCTCTGCTTGACTGGAGATAATTCTGGCGAAAGGAGAGGGTCCGGGTTGTCGGACTCCGGCGACGTGGCCTCCGTAAGAACCGCTTTGTCGTCCTCTGACGACACAGATTCGCTCGTCGCCCCGCTCGTCGTTGAGCTATCCCTGGAAACCCCAGCGTCCATCACTATTGGAACAACTTCATATTGGGTTGTTTTCAGGCGTTTGGCCGGCGTGAGCGGGGGTGAGCTGAGACACGCAGTATCTAACTTTCGTTTCCGGCGAACGGCTGGGACACTCAGCATTTCGGGGTCGGCGGAATCAGTTGTTGATGCTCTTTCACCCGCCCTCGATTGATTCCTTGCGGTCTTCAAGACTCGGGGTCGGATATCCGGCGTGACTGACGGTGTGCGGGAGCCCGTGGCGCTAGCACTGCGGTCCCGTTGCCGTCGACGTAGCGAATACCCTTGGTCGACGCAAAATGTGGCGGGCTCAATGCTCCTATGCACTGACGCCGCGCCCTCTGCGCCCTTCCATCCGTTCGTAGCGTTGTCCTCGCAGGTTTGGCAGAGGCAGTCGCAATTATCTTCTCCGAAGTAGCTCTCACTGTAGGTGACTGTGATTTCTTCGCCCATATCAATGTCCCGGCTCGCGAAGATTTCGATCCCTGCCTGGCCGCGAGTAACGAGCCGGGCATTCGCCTTGCAGTCGTGGTTTGCAAATCTCGCTGGCCCCATGAACAGGCTTGTCAGTTTGCTCCTGCTGCTCACCACGAGGCTAAAATCCTTTTTGCGCAGTGCCAATTGAGCCTCCTCCTCCGGCGAGACAGTCACCTGGATACCGGCCAAGTACTTGATTGCTTCATTGCGTCGAATGGGTCGTCGCGCTGTGATACTCGCTTCGTATGACTCGATCGTGTAACGGTTTGTCGCATTTACTTCAAACGGACAGTCGGGTAGGTAAATGGACATGTAACGTCGGAGATGCCCCTTGAAATCCTCCTTCTCTTTGAGCGTCTTGAGAGAGTTGTGGAACTTCTTCAGCCCGTCGGTCGCTAAGAGTTTCTCCTCGGCGATGGCCACGTCTGGATTGACAATCAGGTGAGTCTGGATGATCTTCGCAATCTCTTCCTCCCGGACGCCGCGTGAAGGGTGGTATGAAGGGCGGTTCTTCGGGATCGTTGTCCAGTAGTACACCTACGAATTGCCATTAGCTGGGATGTTCACTGCGATCCAATTGGGGACAACTTACGTGGTCGACCAAAGCGTCGGTCAAGATGTCATCGTATGCCGCAAGTTGGCCAAAGGTAAGCGCCTGTTTTTTGCCGGCTGAGGTTGCTGGCCGAGGCATCGTGAGGAGTTATGTGTCGATCGGGCACCCAGAGCGGTCGTATTAGTAGAATGGGTCGGGTCTTGTTGTCGTGGTGATAATTGTATTAAAAGGGGGTAGGAGATCTTTCGACGGGAGGAATATCGTTGGAACGGTGAGGCGGGTGAATGAACGGCGGATAAGGGAGAGTGAGGCCACCTTTGCCAATACTAGGTGTGATGGGTGGTGGCTGGAAGGAGTGGATGTGCGGCGTCCGGTGTCGCGACCGCAATAGGAGAATAAGCGAATGTCAGCTTCTCATGCCCGGGTTGACAACCTCATGCGACTGACTGCATGAGCTGTCTGAGCGTTGCGTCTTGGTCGACTGGCAAGGCGGGCCAGCGGCGGCAAGAGCACGTATCAGGGGCAGGCGATCAGCCGGAGCTGAGGCAGGATGGAAGAGCAACAACAAAAGAAATTGTTGCTCAGCCGCCCGCTGCGATTTTCCAGCCGCAATTGGTGTACCAATCGACAAACTGCAGCGAGTGATTGCTCTGAGTTGCCGCTGTGCTCCCACTGGTTGCCGAGAATTGGATCGGGGACGCTGTCGTCATAAACCAGGGAGATTCGAGATCGGGACACACAAACCGCTGGAAATGCGGTCGAGTTTTGATTGGTGATTGTGCTGTAAGGAGTAATGTTCGGAGAAAAGTAGGAAAAGGTTGATGGTGGGCGGAAAGCGAGTTACCACGCTTTACGAAGTAGTGTAACCTTCTCCAATTCAGAAAGCAGCTGAATGAACAATAGCAAAGAAATAAGGTATCAGAGATGATGCAAAGGAAAGAACGGGTTCCATGGCTTTGACCCCTCCTCTCCCCATGCTGCTGTTGCCCTGGAAATAGGGAGGCTAGGCGGCTTGACCAGACAGGGAAGGAACCCCCTGCAGTCATTGCTTTGCGCAACCACGGTGATTCGTTCATCGAGATGACATGCGCCCCACTCCAGCTGGGGTCACACCCCTCCAAGCTGTTGCGGAATTGCACAGACCATTGGTAACTAAGTTCGGAATTATGTCAGCGAGGCTGAGCCTTGCCGGAGCGCGCCAGCCGCGAACAATTTTCTACGGCTGGCAATTGGCTGGGTGCAGGAGGAGTGGGCTTCAACATCCGAACTTCGAAGTCGAACGCAGCAGGACAGCAGCAGGCCGAGCGAGCGAGAGAGGAAGTCCACGACCACAGTTGGCACCCGCCCGGTCACAGCTAGAGGAGCCAAGATGATTCAATTAAAGGTGCGTTCACATTGGGTTTCCCCGTTGGCAAAACCAGGCTGACATTGCCCCTCCTATCAGACGATGCTAAATTGCATCGACAACTCCGGCGCTGCTGTCGTCGAGTGTGCCATGGTGATCGGCCAAAAGAGACATGCCTCCATTGGTGCGTAGAAGCACGCCCCGTTCAGTTTGCCTCGATTCCCGATCAGTACCCCCCGCGCTCGACCCGCCCTCAAGGGAGCGATTTACCCCCTCGAACGTTGCCCCCCACTCCCGATATCTCAGACCAACTAACACCGACCCCCCTTCACAGGCGACAGGATAGTAGTCGTGGTCCAAAAACAGCGCGGCGCCCAAGCCGAAGGCATGGCCGGGTCGTCGGCCGGCACCAAAGTCAAGCGCGGCGACATCCGCCACGCCATCGTCGTGCGCACCCGTCAACCCGTCCAACGACGTGACGGCAGCGTCATCCGATTCGACGACAACGCGTGCGTTTTGATTAACAAGTCTGGGGACCCGATCGGGTCGCGGATCAACGGGGTGGTTGGGCAAGAGTTGCGGAAAAAGAAGTGGAGTAGGATTTTGAGTATGGCGCCCATGCAGGCGTAGGCCTACGGTTCATGGTTGGATGCGTTGGGGAGGAAACTATTCGGAGGAATGAGGAAGCGATGCGACGCTACGACCAGAGTCAGACGCCAGACTGATTCGACTCTCCGCGAACCGCGAACTTCGAGGATGAGAGCGGTGATTATACCTGGTCAAACGAACGATTTGACGGCATGGTTATTGGAGTGACGGGATAACGTGGAGAAGTTGGTAGGGATATCACTTCACGATAGGCGGGCATGTCCTTGTATGGCGCCAACGGGGTGCTGTGGTGTATACTACATGTACAAATGTAACGAGAGATGATTGATCACCACATCGGGGAGTTTCGCATGCGATATGAATCAACGGTTGGTTATTGACGACTCTGCAGTACATACATGCCATGGACCCTGGTGGCGAAAACGCTGCACCCTCCCTTTCTGAAGCCAATATCCATTTTAATGAACCTTCCCTTCTCGCTTAACGCCAAAGAGCGCCAAAGTCCTGTGATAAGCCACTTGAACGGAAGACTCTTGCTCCGCGGAGACAAAAGCCTACTGGAAGATGTTACCACAGTCGCAGCAGACATAGAATAGTTTCTAAAGAGACGATGTCAGAACCTGATTGCGGAGGGTTTGCACTATGGGGGAATTTCTCACCATTCCTGTTTCAGTGCTGCGCTGCTGTGACTGGAAAAACACGGCCTCGGTATGGTTGCAGGCCGGGCAGTTCTTTTTGGATCTTGGCAGCTACTCGAGGATCATCCGTCAGTCGCTAGTTCGACTCAATCCCTGGATATAACGTGAAATGGCCCCATTCAAACACCAGTTTGGTGCCCCTCGCCGGAATCTCCTGGATAGCGCCGTCACCGTCGCCTGGACGAGACATTATGCCGTATTGTCGAAATGATTGATAAAACATGGTTGGATCGTATGAAAAAGACCCCGCTGTCGTGGCCGGTTTTAACTCGCTTGTTCCGTATCCTTTCTGTTGGTTGGGTCCCGTATTGCGTTGATCGCGTTGCCGATGGGTAATTGCATGCTTTTAAGAAGCATATCCCTGAGCGAAAGGAGCGATGACTTGGGCCTGAAGAACACTTGGGAGATTGATGTCATCCCCCTTGGACTCTAGGCCAAGATCTGTTGCATTCAGCCCAAAGAAATCCTCGGTCTGAGACAACATCGCGCCCAGCTCGGCAAGACTCTCGCCAGTCCAGGGAACGATCTCGACATCATCAAGGTCGACGTCCAGGTTAAGGTCGCTGTCGCCCTCACTCCTAGTAATGTCGGGATCCAACCCCAACATGTCCGGTTCCTCTGAGCCCAGGCGGGCTGTAGCTGACTCGGTGCTGTGCGTCCCAAGCCCCCCTCCACAGCGTACACATATGATCGGGCGACCACACTGCGCGCAAGGCGAGGTGGATTCCGAAGCGACGGTGGCCGAAGTGACGGCGGTGTAGGGATAAAGAGAATGAGGTCTACCCACCGTAGGATCACTACCGACGTCTTGCGTCACGCCGGCGGTTTCACCAACCGCGTTATTCATCTGGTTGCGAAAGATGCACGACGACGTAGCCTCCTCGGAAAAGTTGCAGGTTCGGCAAGTGAACATGAGCTTTCGGTCGACTTCATCCTCCTTGGGGTACAGCATGTTGCTGCATTCGGAACAGAAGCGGAAAGTGATTTGCTCGGCCGGCTTCTTGCGGTCGCCCGAGGCGTCGGCAGCAGCAGCGGGTGACGACATTGTAGGTGGTTGGTGTTGTGTGTTTGGTGGTTTCTGGTCGGTGCGTGCCTGAGATGACCAACAGGTTGTAGGTGAGAAATGGTTGAGCGTTCCTGCTTGGCACAGTAAAGCTCAGTGCTCTATTGAAGGGCGAAGGTAGTGAGAATGGAAAGGAAGCGGAAATGGTTCCGATGTTTTGCAGAGATGATGGTATGGGTGTGTGGTGTGATGTGACGTGAAGAATGGGTAACAGGCGGGCTTTGTTCAGTAAAATCGGTCGGGACCAAAAGGCACTCTGGATGATCTGTTACCTGGTAGGAGAAAGGAAAGTGCGAGTAACCTATGACCGGGGGTTACCTCATTTAAGAAGGCCCAGGTTTGGCTATTGCTGAGTGCTGCTGGAATTTTTCGATGGCTAAGGTTTGGACAAGACGGAAACCTTGAATGCACTAAGGTTCTGAGGCAGCTCTTGCTCCAGAGGAAAAGCGCTGCGGCTTTGCCCATTCGCCGCCGCTTTACTGTGAAGACTTGGTGTGGGTTCTGGCCATGAACACGTAATACACAGAAACACATGGCAAATACCACTGCCACACCAAGCAGTACTTGCTCAGGCGAAGGCCTAAGGTTCGACGTTACTCGAGACACGATAGAATATTTTCCTGAATGGTAATGACTCCTTAAAGAGCACTAGAATATGTGAGTTCCGGCGTGGTAAACCGGTGGGTTGGACGGCGGGGACTCTGCGAGTGTGGGTAGGTAATTTCACGATCGAGCGAGGTCAATACATGTATTTTACACCTGAGGTCAGCCTGAGAGGCTAGGGTGTTGGTCCGGATTTTTCGATGTTCTTCAGCGGCCGGGGATCTGGTCGGGTTTCTGAATACTCTGTGACGATAGTTAACTACCTAAGTATTACGGGATTGGAACTGGAAATATCCTGCTTGGGTGGGTTGGGCCACGCTCTGTCTGTCTCAGTTGCCCACCAGCTTGGGCCTCGCCCGGCGAGCCCTTCGATTCCGACTCGACGCCTCATTCCACACGCCCGGTCCTTTCCATTACTCGACCCGGCCGTGTCCTTGATCAGGTTGTACAAGATGAAGTGTGGCCCACGAGGACACTCCCGCAAAAAGAGACCTCTCGAAGAGCCGACAGGTTGGAGCCAGGGCCATGAGCCTGATTCGCCCCGGTTCAATCATCACGGCAACCAACTGGCTATGGGCTGGCGCTAGTTGCCTCGATTGTAACCCCGAGTCTATCGAGCCGCGAGCCTCGTGATGGGTGATGCGCGCGGTGGCGCCCACACGGGTGGGACAGGTGACGGGTGACGCAGGCACGCAATGCCCTGGCTGACTGGATGGTGGGGTGCTGAGCCACTGAAACAGGGGCAGCCGGTGCAACCCGCCCACTGAAAGGCGCCAAGCAGGAGCATGGCAGCCCGTCGAAGCCCCCCACACCACCCACCAAATTCGGGTGGGTGGACAACAACCTGGAAACCCCCCATTCCATTGCTCCGTCACCCCGCCTTTTAGGCCCAGCTGCACTCCGCAATCCAGAAAGGCTTCAATTAACAATCATTGCTACCCTGTCGTTCTGCCGACCAGAGAAAGAAGACAAAAGCGCGTCATCCCGCACATTGCGGGACTTCCATCATTTCCATTCTTTTGGACTCGCCCAACAAGCTGTCTCTTAGACGCCAAGCACATTCACGTTACTCGTGGTCTTGCTTTATCCTTGTCGGGGCTCCCTTACACTCGCGAACCTTGAGTCTTTGTTGAAGCTCACCACCCTAAGCTCCTCTTCCTTGGTGCCTCTTGATCCTATAGCCGTTGCCCCGTAACGACGCCCTGTAATCACCATCATGGCCGACGTGAGTTAATGCGCCCAAGCAAGCCCCCTATCCCTAACTAAATGGAGACGAACTGTTACTGTTATTATTCTCCAAATCTCCAAATCTCCAAAAAGAAATGCACAATCCGCTACCAAACAAACTACTAACATGCATCCCCCTCCCCTAGACAACGGAAACCGGGCTCCCACCCAACTGGGAAGTGCGACACAGCCAGTCGAAAAATCTTCCCTACTACTTCAACTCCGTCGAACGGGTCTCGCGCTGGGAACCACCGGCCGAGACAGACACTGAAAAGCTAAAGCTTTACATGGCTAAATACCACAACAACAAGGGCGCCGCCGCCGGGTCGGCTGAGGAGGGTCAGCAGGGCAAGATCCGTGCCGCTCACCTGCTCATCAAGCACCGCGACAGCCGGCGCCCGTCTAGCTGGCGTGAAAACACCATCACCCGGACCAAGGAGGAGGCGTACGAGATCATCAAGGCGCACCAGGACCGCATCCAAGCCGGGGAGGCCTCGCTCGGGCAGCTGGCGTCGACTGAGTCGGACTGCAGCAGTGCGCGCAAGGAAGGGGATTTGGGGTTCTTTGGGCGTGGGGATATGCAGAAGGAGTTCGAGGACGCGGCGTTTGCGTTGCTCAAGGGTGAGGTGTCAGACATTGTGGACACGGCGAGCGGGCTGCACCTGATTGAGAGGTTTGTTTTTGTGTTTTCCTAGGGAATTGCTAAGCTTCAGTTCTCATACTAACACTTTGTTCTTGCAGACTCGCATGAAAGATTCCCAAAAGTAACCTTGATTTGTCGATGGCCGCGGAAGAAAGGGCGAATCTGGTATAGTTCCATATGTGTACGGTTGCAGGTGTCTGGGGTAGCAAGCTAGACAATCAAAAAGCCATTTCTCATTTCATAAATGCTACGGTGGTGTCGGCTCCGACGTTGTTCCTAGCAACGAATAGACGGGGTATATCTGCTTCCACCTGGTAAATGCCCTAGTTCCCGTTCATCAAGGATCCAGCCAGAGACGCCGGGAAGAGACCAAGGCTAACGCCCTGTCCCATTCCAAATCAATGCACACACTCCCCAGGCCTGTGTCTATTTCTCGTAGCGCATCACTCATATCGTCCACATCATCCATGTCGTCCACGTCATTCATGTACATGCCATACCGCGCCGAGCCACGCTATACAATCCCGATAATCCACTTCGTTAGAGGCGGGATACTCGCGAACACCACCGTCATCACGCCGAGCGCAATCATGGAAAGTGCCGCATATGGGGCAGCCTCACTCTCGGCTTCGTACAAGTAAGCAGTGCCCATGGCAGCTGCGTTGATTCCCACCGTGATACCAGGTGCGACGATCCGTGGGTCGTTGGGGAAGTGAGGTCGTGAGGGGGATAATAAGCCGGCTGGTGTTGTTGTTGGGGTCGGAGCTGTGTTCAGGGCTGGCACCGGGCCAACGGTACGCAGTGTTGTTCCACTTAGTTGAGGTGTCGGTCCTGTGGCTGCTTTCGCCGCCGCTCCTATGGGGTCGCCCGTGTCGTATCGTGTTGTTGCTGTGTTCGTACCATCGTCCCCCTCAGCAAGCCCGACCGGATCTGCCGTACCCTCACAGTCACCCGCATCATCTCCTTCCCTCTTGTTACTTAGCCCATACCATCTCGCGATTCCCCTGTCCACAACCACCCTCTCCAACCATACTCCGACTCCCAATCCCATCCCCATCTGGTACACAATCCCACCTGCGACCACCATAGCCGCGCACAACCCCGCATCACCTCTAAGCATTTTCATGACCGGATTACCCAGCGCAATGGTCACGCTGCGCGCTGCAAAGGCTACTGCCGCCCCGCGGGGTCGTACCCCTAATGCCCGGGCGGCGAGAACGGGACCGCCGACAAGGTTCGCAAGGGCGAGGACCGACGAAACGATGCACACGGTCGCACCACTGCGAGAAAGTAGATGCGTGCGGTGGGCGTAAAGTTTGAGTCCCCAAGCCACAAGGCCGGCGTTAAGGATAGTGATGGCGACGTCACCTGCTGCCATGGTCAATGATGCGGAAGGTTGGGAATACGGCGTCGCGGCGTGGAGGATGATTGATGATAGCGGGGTGTTGGTCTGTAGGGTGGCCAGCATGGCAGGAAGTGAGCGGCTGCTGAGTGAGGCATCGGTGAAGACGTAGGAAATCATCGTGAGTGCTGTCCAGAGAACCGGGTTGAGAAGGCCAGACAGGAGAGTACGGATCCTGGGGGGGAAGATCGAAGATGATTTGATCGTGGCTTGGATGGCGATTGTCGTGAGCCAGAGAGAGAAGAGGAGCAGCGTGGCAAGCAGCGGGTCGTTGCCAGTGCAGTAGCGGAGTGGCACCCCGACAGTGAAGGTCAGGAGCCAGCAGATGACGAGAATAGGGTTGGACATGGCCCAAATATGAAGGCACCGGCCGATCGGCCGGGGCTGGTCGATAGAGTAAGAGGTTGCGGTGGGGGGCTGAGGCGGCACTGGTTCGTCGGTTTCAGACAACTCGGCGGGGAATTCAGGGACAATGGTACAGGAGCTCCCCGCGGGAGAGCTTTTGCGGAAAGGCCCGCGCGTCCTGGCATTGCTAGCGCCCTGGTGGTCTCCCCCTTTCTCGCTATCACTAGTTGGTGTGATCCAGAACTCTTTGTCGTACCGAACCATCAGGCATTGGAGCGGAAAGGCGAGGAAGAACGCGAGTATGGTGTTGAACAAGCCCATCAGTGCTGAACATGTTAGTTAATATCCTTTCTCAATGACAACTATTTATGCGCGCCAAATCTTACCAAAGCAGATGACGATCATGCCAACGCTCCGGGCATCGGACAACGGGCCATGGCAGAGCATGACCACGGGGATAGTGAACCCTATGGACATGTGGCGGTTCAGGAGCTCCGTCTGCCTTCGTCAGTGCCATTTTTCACGAAACAAGGAGTTAGGATATTACTTACAGGCCGCTTAAGCCGTTTGGCATAAAACTCCTCGAGTCCTGGAATAACGACCCCGCCGAAAGAAAATACCAAAAACACCACGGCCATGGCCAATATCGGTGCGGGGAAGTCGGAGCTCTCTTGGTTCAACCCAAACTGAATACCCGCTATCAAAAGCTGAGCAAGCAGGGCGATGACAACTGCAATGAATCCGTCTTGAATGCGCCCCCGCAAGTTGGCTTGCTGGCTTGACCTTGGTGATGTCATCGTGGTGATCTTTGCGGAAGCTTCGGGGCGTCGTGTGGCGGGGAAGGAAGACGGGGATACGCCTAGCATAGTCATCCCGGTATCGTGCCGGCACCACGGTACCGGCTCTCGGAGAAATGTGAGATGGGTGCGGAACAACGGTAGGTGGACAGCGGGTTGTTTGCTTCTCACACAGGTGCACACGTGTAAGATGGTGAGACATGGCCATGGGGAGAAAGAAAGTAGAGACGAGAACAGAAAGAACCCGGGAAGCAGGTAGGCCGAAAAGAAAGACAACAGTCCGCACAGTGGCACTTAAAAGGATGACAGCAGGTGCGACTCAAAGGCGTGCCTGGGGCACTCCAGCTTCGGCACCCGCTTTTGCGTTTATATTCCCCGCTTCGCGTCGCCGCTCCGACGGTGAGGGCCGGGAAGGAACGTTCGGGTGGCCTTGCCTAGGCCTTACCTGCCGGGCTGAATGCTTTAGTACGAACTGAACGCGGTGCTATGGCTGATCGGAGAAGTGCACCTACATAAACCGCTCCGTGTGGTTGAGCATACGGGGAACGGGGAAGGAACCGCTTTCATCAACGGGGGCAAACCAGAGCGTGGCCGGAGGACGTCTCTGGCCACTGAACGAATAGAGTCTACAGACCTATGTGCTCCAAAAAGGCTGTGTTTGCCGGGTTGGGCTCACAACATGTTCCGAGGTGACGTACTGAAGCGACACGTCAACATGTCGGTGTAGATTGTCCGTTTTACGAGGCGGTTACCCAGCAGACTCCGGGACATGCCCCGGGCCGCTACTTACGTATTGGTTTTGGCCAAACAGAGAGGGAAAGGACAAGTCCTAGCCGGGAAGGAAACACCAAAACAACGAAACTTGTTTTGTTTGTACGAGTTCCGGGGAAGCGGGACGGACACGGGAAGGAGGAAGGGGCGCACCGCCGATGTGAGAGAAAGGAGCTCCGAAATCCCCACTAAACCCAAACTGCCGCTTCAGGTCGAGATGCTCCCGGCATCGTCCGGCCCGAGATAAAATGTGCTTCTTTTCCCGCAAGGGTGACCAGCCAGTTGTCAAACAGGGCTCCTGATCTTGCATGTTGGTTCCTGTCATTGATCACGAACCATGTCCGGGCGTCAGGGCCGGGGAAAAGGGGGAAGTTGAGTGGATAAGAGCTGTCAGGCACATCGAAGTACCACCGACAAACGGTTTTAGTCGCAGCAGGGATCCTTGTCTCCATCAAGGCCATAACACAACCAGGGGTAATGGCAATGTGTACTTGCAGACAACATGCTCATTGGCCGTGTTCTCATAGCCCCCTCAGGCATCTGAAGGCATGAGATTGGAGGCCTGGTCAATACCCTGAGCTGGTTGTATGGGGGGAATCCCAAACGTGATTAACGAACAAACCACCAGCCGGCGGCCATCCCCGTCAACACCGCGTCGGGCGGCGATAGATATGCAGGTTACCGCCTTGCCACAACGGTTGGCTGCGGTTCGACCCGCCGTTTGGTCCGCGGGTGGTCGCGCACGTTTTAAGCCCATGAGTTCTAACAAGATTAGCACAAAGTAGCAAGGAAAGCAACTCGCCTAAAACTGACCGATCCAGGGTTCGTGTAGAGTGCCAGGAAAAGAAAACCATGCGGTCCTAAGTTGGACAGGCTTATGTCCAAAAGTTGTGCTTGTGCTGCGTCGTGAGACTAACTTGGGCTAGAAGTTCCTAGCATATGACAAACAAGGGGAGCAAACACAGCCCATAAGGCTATTGCTTTCTTGCTTCGTCGGATGGCCTCCCGCTGCCCGCAAACACTTCCCCGAGAAACTTAATCTTGCACCAAAATCGGGTGTTCTAAGGATGTCGCGGAACCTCTCTCAAGTTAGGGGTTGCTCCAACCCTTTACATGAATCGAAACTACAAGATTTGATGACGCTGTGGTACACCATCTTCGAGAACTTGGGCAACACGACATCCTCATCTTTGAAGAGGCAGGTGGGAGATACCCTTCGACCGTAGCGAAGATGACAGGCCGTCAAATCATGCTAGAGGAATCGGGGCGCCAGCCGGTGAAAAGGTTTCGGCCGAAGGGCAGCAGTTCCCAGCCAAGATGGAGGATTTTTGAAATCCCCTTTTAGCAAGCAGGACAACTGGGCTCGGTCAATGTCGAGGTGTTGGAGCTCGGGGATTGGCTCATGGCATAATGATGCCGTCCACACCAAAGTCAACTTCGCAGTGTGCCGGTCACCTGTAAACGTATGATCGTGGTTTCCAGAAGGTAACAGTCTTAGGCCTTGTGTGCGACTGTGCGTTTGTCATGGCAACAATTGCCACTCGACTACCTCGTCAGATCTGCCGGACGGCTACGTTGATGCAGAGAATCGCGCCGTGACTTCGACGACTCGAAAGCCGAAATGGTCGGAAGTGAAAGCCGAGACATTTTGACAGGTTTGCTGGCGATCGAAGAACTAATTTCAACGGCTTCGAATGTTGCTTTAGCCCGTGCAAGACCGGTAAGAGATGCGGATGCTACTTCAAATGAAACAGAGACAGACGCATGCAGCCTCGATCAGCGGACCTTAAACCTTGACAATTGAAGTTGTTGAGCTCTCTACAAGCAGAGTATGGGTTGCCGTTTTCAGAGGGGCAAAGGAGAATCCTGACTCCTGGGGTTGCGCTCCGGTCGTATCGATGAATTTTTGTTGCGGGGAATACATAGTTGACATGGAATTGAAGGGCTTTTAGCAGGGACGGGGTTTTGGCGTACGGGCGTAAAACAAGAAAGGGCCGAGGCGTGCTTTCGCAAGCTTTGCTGTTGTGGAAGGAGCCTGTCTGCCTCCGGATACTTGCCCTCCTGCTTTGATTGCAGGCGAGTTGATGGGGAAGGCGAGATGCCGGCTTGGCGCGTCACCGAAGATGTCAGTGAGCGCACGGGCCAACTTTGGGGCTGAAGCACTGGCCAACCGCACACTGTCCATCGGGCCGTGGCCAGCCCTTGCATTAGCGAGAGACCGCCCGGCAGATGCACCGCGGTGGCTTCTAGGGAATCGAAAACATCGAATTTCAGGAACCAGGGGGCCCACTTTGGGCTGTTTTGGTGCTGGAACGTCCCTGAAACAACCGCCCAACAACCCTTTCGGGAGACCGAACGGAATCCCATGTTGCTCAACACCAAATTTCCCCGGATTTGATATCCACGTCACCCCAATCACCCGACAATTTCGGAACCGAGCCAATCCCATCCTTGGCCCCCTTCCCTCGTAAGGCCCCGCTCAAAATGAACATCGAGTCAGTCGTTCGTACTTTGCGGGCGTACGACGCCTCGTTCGATGCCGCAGCGGTGAGAGCAGCGCTCGCGGACTCGAGTTCGACGACCGATCTTGTGCGCTGGGCCGCCCTCCACCTCACACCGGATACGTTGCTCACCGTCGATGAGCTAAACCAGTTAGTAACCTAGTTTATTGACCCGCAGCCTCGAGTCTTTCCCGCTTGTTACCCAACACATGAGTAACAGGTGACGAGTGACGAGTGACGAGATCGATCCCATATTCGAGAAATAGTAAATTTAGTGCTGACGCGACCAATCATTACCGATCAGGTATGCTGTCCTTGAGGAGTCGGGCGTGGGGGAGAGGCTGGCGTCTATGTCCATGTCGTCCGACGTCACGGCTGCTCGTGTGTTGAGTGACCAAGAAATCAGGGATGCGATCCAAGAACTCGACCGCTCCACCGAGGCCATTACCCGCCAGACGGAGGCTCTTAGGCAACAACAAGAAGCCTTTGGGCGTCTGGTGGGAGCTATCCGCGGGAACAGTGAGGAGCGTGGTGCTGCTGAGGTTGACCAAGCACGGAAATGGGAGGCCGGGCGGAAAGCGGTTGCCTCGGAAGTATGTGGTATCCAGGGTCCACCCCATTAGGTAGAGATAATTAGTCCGTGCTAACAGGCCATCAGGTGGATGACCTCACTCAATCTTTGGGCGCCCGGGTTGGCGAGGTCGGGCAGCACAACACTGCTGGCGATGCCACTATCCGCAAGCTGGTTGACACCCTGCTATCTTCAGACGACAAACTCCTCTCCAGCCTCCAGAAATTGGGATGGGAGTTGGAAACAGAGGATGACGAAGAACAGCGAGATGTAACCCTATTGCGAGAGACGTGTGCTCGGTGGGTTGTCTCCGAATTGGCCTTGAAGCACTCGATCTGCCTGACACTGACGCCATTTTAGTCTGATCAAATTTACTGTGGAGGGAACTCGAACAAAGCTCGACCGCCTGTACCTGGAATCTCTAGAAGAGTCGCAGGACAGTCAAGGTGACCGTGTCTCAGCGGACGAGGTTTCCACACTACAAGGGGAACTTGAGTCTCTCTATGCTGAGATTCTCCCCGTCGCCCAAATGTCCACCGAACAGCAGTTTCTAGAACCCGCGCTTAAGTCGATTGCCACAAAGAACGGCCTAGCCATGGCGAGATCCGGCCAGGCTACGAGCTATGTAAGTCGAGGTAACCTTGTGTTGCGTAGCCGCAGCAGTAATAATTAACGCACGGCAGATTCACGAATGTCTCGACTATCTCATAGACCGTGCCCAGGATCTAATGGCCAGACTGGACGCCTTCCAATCCTACAAAGCAGCCGCCGGTGCCGTCCTTGATGTAGCGAATGTGGAGCTGGACGTAAGGGATTCGAATACAGAGGCTCTTCTCGCGCCAAAATCAAACCTTCGACAGCAAGACTTTATATCACCGGTTAAGCCCAAGCCCAAGGCTCGACCGAGGTACTCGGTCGGCGCAGCCGGCATTGCTAAGGAGCCGCCCTTGGACGAGATCTTGCGCATGCTTGCCATAAGCGCACCCCAAGACGAGGAAGACTCAGCGGGTCCAGAGGGCCAAGTGAAAGAGTTAGCTTCGACATTGGCCACGCGACGGGCAAAGATGCAGGATGTAGCACTCAATGTCCAAGAAACATTTGAGAGCGTAGCGACAAAACAACTTGCAGACGGGAAACTGGCAATTCAGCTACTCCGTGATTCGGTTCTTGCGGAGAGTCCGTATGGCGATGTCCGACTTGTAGATCCGGAGATCGAGGGATCGATTGGCGTGTTATCCCAAGAGCTGGTGAACGTGGATGAGAAGTTGAAGGGGGTTGAGGTTGGTGTTGGGAAGCTGAAGGGGAGAAATGTGAAGAGGGATGAATTCATTAGTCGGTGGGGGTCTTAGCAGAGTTCGACATCTGAATCGAGTTCGACTCCATGAGTCCATAATTGATTAATCATATTGTCGTCGTTGCTCGTCCTTCGCCTAATCACACGCACACTCCAATATTTGCAACCAGGATCTGATTATGTGTCGACGGTCAACCTACAATTAGACCCCTTTTTCAAACACTAGGGTCGATGCGCCTCAGCACACGAACCCCATTATACGTTTTGTATGGTAACCTACTCAAGTTAGGTTTGGGAGCCTTCATGAACTCGGGTAACACTCGACAACCCCGTACTTATGAAAGGCCCATTGACATCAATCATCATTCTAATTCCCGACATGTTGGTGATACTAAATTAAACAAGCCACAGCCGCCTACCCAACCTCATAGCAGAATTACACATCCACCCCTTCAGGATAGCGGACTTCCTCATACACCAACTCCATACATACTCCCCCATCAAAATCAAGGCAAAGTCAACCCCCCCTCATCCTCCTCAGGCAGGAACGTAAGCCAAGAAACCACCACAATAAGCCAGCCAGCAATTGTCACAACAAACTCCGCCGTAACACCAAAGAAGATAGCAAAGGTGACAATGCAGACGAGCAGGATGCCCACGTACAATACATGCACGACGGCAGATCCCCCCAGGAACAGCTCGAAGAAGCGTCCGGGCTTGGGGTTGATGTGTTAGCTGATATCTTAACACTTTGACGCTGAGAACATACGAAAGATGAAGGCCGACGGGTAAAAGGAATACAGTAAATAAAACAAAGAAAAGACACTCACAATCCTCAACCCCCCAACCCTCCTCCCCGCCCCCGAAGCCGCGGCATCCACAATAAAACTCAACGCATACATCACCACCAGTTGGTCAATGACATAGTACAGACAGACCAACGGGCGGCGGGACAAGCCGGTGAGCACAAAGTGGGCGATGTTGGCGAGCGCGCGCAGGAGCACGGTGGCCGCGATGATTTGGCCGCGGGTGTTGGATAGGTCGAGGGGTCGGAAGATGCGCGATTTGATGTTGGCTGTGATGGTGTGGAGGGGGTTGTTGGCGGTGGTGGTGGACGGCTGGTCGTCGGTGGGGAGTGTGAGTGGCATGGTTACTGTTGGACGGTTGGTTGATCGTTGGATGAGGTGCCGGGATTGATTATAGGGTCGAAATTTATGATTATGGTTCCAAAATTGGCGGGTGATGTTGAGCACAGTATGCGTCTGGATAGCGATGAGTAAAATCGGTGATAACTTGTTCGCGATGGTGATGAACGAAGACAAACGGCTCGTGCCCGATGAGCTGCCACAGCCGCAGCCCGAAGGATTCAGGAGACGCGTCGTGCCCCTTTTTTAATTCGGGACAGGGGTGCAGCTTCGCCAATAGCCGCAGCAGCGGGACAGGCTTGGCAAAGTACCAATCACTGGAGACTGAGAAATACGAAGTATTAATAACTAATTGTTGCAGTTTTTTTGTTTTCATTATTTTCCATCTACCGAGTATTTAGTTGAATATGATACCAGGCTTGTCTCAATAATTATCGACTTATCAGATAGTGTGAAATGCCCATCACCGGAGGTAACAAGAATTATGAGTAAAGGCCAAGCGCCTCATCCGGACTAAGTCCTCGTCAACGATTCTCACGTCGACCTCCACACAGCTCGTTTTCTCGTGACATAACTAGTCACTCTCGACCAAATTGCGTCCCATCTCCTATAACGCGACATCGGTTTTATACTACTCCACTTGGAAGTATATCGTTAGCTTGACGCTTCCGTAGCCACCAGTTTTAAGGCTTTCCAAAATTTCTAGGAAGAAGTAATTCTACCCCCTCAGATAGAACATTCGGAATCCCAAACAAAAGCCAAGTCACCCAGAACCTCCATCAATCTCCGCCAACGCATCCGCCACAACATCCACCACAGCCGGCGACGGACCACCATCCGACCCAGCAGCCGCCCCCATCCGATTTATGATCCGCTCCAACTCCCGCAACATGCCGAGCACCTCCGTCCGCGAGATCAACGCCGAGTCAAACATCACCTGGACACGAACCCCCTCGCCGGCGGTAGCACCCGGAATAAACTCAACATGCAGCGGGCTAGTCACCGTCTCAGCACTGTGGCCGTCGGTGGGCTCCGCAAGAAAGCCCGCAAGATCCGGATGGGCACCGACGTCATCGCCGCCGACCGGCTGGATGATTAGGGTACACCGGATCTGGCAAGCCTTCTCGGCGCTCTCGCTCGCTCTCCTGATGTTGGCAAACCCGAAATGGGCGTGCGGGATCATGTCGATCGACGTTTGATGCTGCGTGGCGAGGAACTCGCTCACGGTGAGGGAGCGGTCGTCCCAGCGCACGCGGTACGGGACTGCGGTGAACACCGGGCCGATGACACGATCGATGCCGTCGAAGGGGATGTTGCGGCCGGAAAGCACGACGCTCAGTGTCACGTCGTCGGAACCCGCGTGTGTGCCGAGGACCAAGGGTGTTGCGGCGAGCAGGACGGTGCTGGGGGTGACGCGGTGTTGGCGCGCGGTGGAGAATATGTCCACGGCCATGGTGTACTTGAGGACTTCGGGATCGCGCGGCGGGAGCGACGCAGTCGGGGCTTGGTCTGCGGGTATCGCGGGGATGTTTGGTACCGTGGCACCGTCCAGATAGTCGCGCCAGAAGGAGAGGTGCTCGGCTTCCCGGTTGTGTGTGTCGTCAGTGATATGCCGGATGAAGGAGCGGAATGACGGCGCGGGGGGTTCGTCATTGATGGGCTGGCCGTCGGCGTCGTAGAGCCGCTTGAGCGTGCGCAGGAGGAGGGTTTTCGCCCAACCGTCGTACACGGAGTGGTGGGCTTTCCATGCAAGAACGAATCCCTTTTTGCCATCCCTGGGTTCCCTAATTTGGAACCGACTGAGCGAGTCACCGTACGACATGGGGCTGTCGAAGTCACCGCGACCGCCGGCGGTCGCTGCATCGGGCCGGATGGTAACCTGCACAGCAGAGCCAGGCGGGCCCGGCAAGCCGGCTAACCTGGCGCGCAGGATGGGCACCACTATCTCCAGCTGTTGACAAGCGCGACGCAACCGATCTCGGTCCACATCCGGGCTGAAGTCAAACTGCATCTCAGAGGCATAGGCGCCCGGCATGTACTTGGATAGCATCATCATACCAGCCTGTACAAAAGTGCAAGGGTAGATATCCAGCACGTCGTCGACTTCCACACCGCACTGTTCAGCAACGGAGGCTCGCAAGGCCGGTAGTTCCTCCGCGGTGACGGGGGCTAATGCGAATGGTTCGTTGTCGTCGTGTGTGCTTAGGTCGTCGCGGGTGTCCTCAGCCGAGCGGGAGGAATCAGGCGATAGGGAAACGGCTTGCGCAAGCTGAGACACCGAGGTGTTGCCGAGCACTTGCTGGACCGAAAAGTGGATGCGCTCGCGATGGGCCATGGACACGAGCCGGATGGCGGCCATCGAGTCAAGCCCCAGCTGTAGCAGTGACACGCGCGGGTTGATCGTGGCTGGGGGCAGCCCCAGCACCCGGCTACACATGTCGATGAGCTGTTGCTGCAACTGTCGCGTCGTAGGCGACATTGTAGCATCGTCGTCCTCTCCGTCATCTTGATGGCCCCCTTCCACGTCCCCGTTCGCTTTGTTAACCTCGCCCTGGCCGGTGCTCGTCCAAGCCTGCACCGACCGTGCGAAAACCTCCTCCGAGATGGCATCCATCCACCCTCGGATCGCCATCCGATCAATCTTACCACTCGTTGTCAACGGAAACTCCGACACGACCAGCCAGGCACTCGGGACGGCATGGGGCTGCACCGTCGCTCGTACCGTAGCGACCAGTTGCTGCAGCACATCTTGCTGGCTGGCCGCCGTTGGCAGTAACAGGTCCCATCCTTTGCTTTCCGTCGTCGATACCGCCACATGTTCCCAGGGCTCGGTACCCAGTCCCCCGGGACCGTCCCGTAACGATACCACAGCGGCTAGACGCCCTTCAACCACGCCGGCTTGGGGCACTAGTGTGACGCAGTGGTTGGCGAATGGAAACTTGGCCACGGCGTTCTCAACATCGCCCAGATCCAACCGCACGCCATGCACCTTGACCTGCCGATCCCGCCTGCCCAGCAGATGGATAGTGTGCTCAGAGTCCGGATCATCTGGGTTCAAAGGCATCGACATTCCCAAGTCTCCAGAGCGGTAGAAGCGCTTATCGCCGCGGTAAAAGAACGACGACGACGACGACGGAGCCGGCTCGCCGAGATACCCGCGGAACAACTGCACGCCAGCAATGCACAGCTCGCCCACTGTCCCCGGGGGCACATCACCATTTACTGCGGCGTCGCTGTTCGAGTCCGGGTCCACGAGGACAAGCTCCAGCTCCGGCAGCCCAGGCCCAACATACTGCGGATTCATCACCCCCGCCGGCCTCGTCATATCCTGCACAGCACAAATAATGGTCGTCTCCGTCGGGCCATACGCGTTGAGCAGCCGAATCCTCCCCCCATGATCCCCATCGCGCCCCCATCGTTGCAACACCTCGGCCGTCATCGGCTCGCCCGACGAGACAAACAGCCGTAAGCTCGGCACGTCCTCGGGTTGTACCAACGAGGCCACTGTCGGGGTGAGCTGGGAGTAGGTAACGCCGTGGCGCCGCATGAACCCCGAGAGGTCGGACATCATGTTGGTTAGGGTGTCCATTATGAGGCACCCACCAGCGAGGAAGGTCATGAACACGTCGCCGCCGAAGAGGTCGAACGTGTAAGTGGCGAACTGCAGCGTGCGGGTGTCTTGGTTTAGCTCGAACATCTCGGTCAGGTGCTGGATGCTGTGGACCATCCCCCGGTGTTCGATCATAACACCCTTGGGAGTCCCTGTTGATCCCGAGGTGAAGATGAGGTGGCAGAGTGCGTCGGGGCTGATATGTTCCTCCTCCAACGGCAGGTCAGTATCTGGGAGTGTTTTGATGACCGCTTCCGTCGGGGCATCGTCAAGTAGTAAGATCGCAGTGTGGTCTGCTTGACTGACGGCGTGCTGCGTAGCTTGCGATGCGATAACCAGGCGGGGTTGTGTCGCGTCCAGAATCTTTTGGATGTATGCCTGGGGAGCAGTCACGGGGAGTGGCACCCAGGCCATCCCGGCTTTCAGTACCGCAATGACGGCAATTACCATTCCTGGGCTCTTGTCCAAGCAGAGAGCCACCACTCCATTTTCGGCCCCCTGTCCAGGTCCGCAGAGCTGCCGGAGGTGGCTAGCTAGTTGGTTGGCGGCAGTGTTAACGTCTCGGTAGGTCAATGTGGTGTCTTGGAACACGATGGCGTCCTGGTCCGCGTGCTGCTGCGCGCAGCGCTCGAACAGGCGATGTAACAGCATGTTGGGACTGAGTAAGGTAGGTACACAGGACGGAGTTGGCGAGGGAAAAGGTACCGTGAGGATGTCTAAAAGCTTTCTCCTCGGACTGAACCGTTAATGCCTCAAGATAACGCCGAATAATACTTGCCAAAAACGACAGGACTTACATCCCACAGGTTCGGATAACCCTAGCCGTCAAGACAAAACACCAAACACAGGCACTGTTGCGGGCGGGGCGTTGGGATCACGACGTAATTCCGTGCCCAGGGGAATCGGGCCCCTTATGGTGGTTAAAACCGTCAACTCTTATAGCTATTTATGAACCCGTTCAGTCAAATTTTATTACGTCGATCAGGCGCCAACCTATGCATGAGATTCGTGATATGGAGTGATCGGTCCCTGTCTAATAAGTCCGAGTTGCTGCACTTTCCCGCCCACAACAACCTCGTCACGCTGGTCTTAGATGTCATGCTGTGCTGGCACACTTTGTCAACTTCAGACCATTGGCCCATTCGGTTATAAGAAGCTCAGCTCCCCACATCTTTCCCGATTTGGCATCAGACTGCTCAACCTTTTCAACAAAAAAATGCGATCCGAACGGGGCAAGGTGGGAAGCTGAGTGAGACAAGCATGCTCTCGGCAACGGTACCTACTGGAGCAGCCCAAGCCGTCGGACGGCTCGGACCACTCACGAAGCGCTTGCGGCGGTTGAGAAACACACACAGAGAGAGGGGCAGATCCTACTCAACGGGCGAGCACCTGCGAAGCGTGTGATATGTATGCTTTTTTGGAGCGTCTATGTTGTCGGGTCCATCAATTTAGCGTGTCTTCGTCCGTATCCAACTCCTCAGCGAATCACGGGACATCACCCCCATGCTCGTGGGAGTAGCCCAACTCAACCCGTTGTTGCTGTTCATGCGTCCAACGTGCCTAACGGGCGGGATGGCTTCTGAGATCCGGGACCCGACGAAGAAACTGAGCGAGGTGGGCCTGCACCCATCAAGATTTTTTGACGGGTTAGATCGTGAGAGCGTAAGCGTGGGTTTGATGAGATGCCACGCGATGAGAGTTTCGCGATCAAGGGGCAAGGGGGAACCAGCAACGGTGGTTGAAAAGATAAGGTTTTTGGTGTGGGTCGTTGGCTCCACAACATTTCGGGATGCCCGCACTGCTACGCTCACGTGACACCCGAGCTGTAGCATGTGACAAACCACCGCAGCGATGACAAGACAAAAAGTTTTCCCAAACGAGCCCGGCAAACAGTCTTTTGGGCAAAAGAATTTCAAGAAAATGCTATGCAAAATACAAAACATCAAGCACCAAAGCTCTACCGCTTTCCAATTCCACCTATTTACAACTCACCCCCAAAGCCGTGTGGCCGATCTGTAAATTGCTGAACTCCCCTGTCCCCACTTATTCTTCGTATTTCCCACCTGTCAGAATCGCCGGGCCGCTCCTCTCGAGGTGCTCCTTCAGGTACTCGTAAACGGTGAACGTGACGGCCTGACCGGGTGCAACACGCATGATACGGGGTGTGATGCCCTTGTAGAAGGCGTGCATTCCTTCCTGCCTATTGTCGTGGTATCTCGGTTAGCACATATTTTCCCCAAAGTTGCAAACGAGGGGGATGAAGTTGGGACCGAGAAACGTACTTGAACATATCCCCCGCAATCCTGGTAATCCGCTGCAGGGCCGACGTGCCCTCCTCGGCCTTCATCTTCTGCAGTCTCGTCTTGATGGTGTCAATCGGCGCATTGCTTAGCGGACCCATAGCACCCGAAACAAGACCGATCAGCGTCGTTTGGTAGCTGGGCAAACTCCCGCCCGCATACTCCGGCTGCCACTGGAACAACCACTCCTTGAAGTACGTGTACGCCGTGAAGTTGACCGCCTGGTTGCTGCCCTGGCGCAGCGCTGTGAGCGATACACCACGGTACAGCGCGCCGGCGCCTTCCTCCTTAACAATCGTGTACAGCGCATGCGCGGCGTTGCGGTACTTGGGCACGTCCAATGGGTCAGCCATGCTGTGGTGCTGCGCCTGCAGCCGGATCTTGACGACCTCCATGGGGGTGACGACGGCGACGGCCTCAGTGACGCCCGCAGCGAGACCAGCGAGGAAGAGGCTCTGCCCAGCCACGACGCCGGTCTCCTTGTTGGCGAGGAGCTGCTTGTAGGATTCGAACGACGTGAAGCGGATCGCCATCTTGGGCACGATACCCGTCAGGACGGCGCCCAGGCCCTTGTACAGGCCTAGCGGCGTCTCCTTGCGCACGATTTCGAGACCCGTTGCTACGAACCCGCGCTTGGGCAGCCCTGGTTGCCGCCCACGGCGTGACAGCTGCATGCGCACCTTGATTGTGTCTGTGCGGTGTGGGTTGTGGTTAGACCACGGCACTGGGGTCAACAACGGCAAGGGGAATTGGACGCTACTCACCAAGAGGATGGCATACCAACGCCTCCATCATACCGGCACCACCACCAGCTAGGCAGTGTTAGTGGATCAACTCGCAATGGATTCGGCTTTCTAGAGGGCTTACCTATGAGGTTGGTGGCCGCTGATGGTGGCTTCTTGCCGTCCTTGCCCACTTTTGTCGCCATGTTGACTTTTCTTGCCTTGCTCCCAGACCTTTCTCGGCTTCAAGAACTCGCTCCCAAGACTACGCCCCCTGATATTCTTGCTCGTTCGTCGTAGATGCCCTGTCGTGATGGCGCAAAGGGTCGGTAGAGGGAGTGGATAGTTAGGATAACGGCAGGACAGCACAGTTCAGCTCAAGTGTGATAGCCGAGGACGGACTCAGACGTGATGTCTAACACGAGCTGTAACCAAAATAGGAATATTTAGGGGTATCACCAGAAGAGAAAAGTGACAAAATAGAAAACCGTGCCAAAGAGAAGAACGAAACTCAGAAGATGACGCCTCAAGAAAAGGAAAAACACGGGGACTCGGCCCTGACATATGACTCTACCAGGTTCCGATCCACCGGGGATCGGGTGTCCAGGGACGGATTCGGAGCAGGGAGCCGAGCCGAGAAGGCGGGCGCAAGGCCGAGCTAAACAAGGGACCGCGGGGATGTGCCCACAACGTCTTGTCTGGTACGTACCCGCCTTTATGCCCTTTATGGGGATATAAGACCCGGAGATACATGGCTTCAACGGACGGACAGGACAGAAAGAAAACCACAGTACAACAAAGTCAGCTCCTCGCCCGTCGTGGCATGTAAAAGGTCACCGGCACACGATTCATCGCCAAATACCTAGGACGAACGGAACTGTGCACGCGACAAGAAGAAGGCTCGGGTGATGAAGCGGTTATTGGTGTCTAGCAAGCATCCATCGGCTTAGCGGAGAAAACCGCCTCAACGGCGTCCCACTGTCTCCAAGATCCCCCAAATCGCGGGGCAGAGAAACTTCAACAACTTTTGAACATTGCAGTTGTTCTTTCGGCACGCATCTTTCCCCAATCTTTCACATCAATCCCATGTTTCCAAAAGACCAATTGAATATGGTATAATTGGTATTGTCTCAAAAAAGCCATCAATCTCCAAAGCCGTTGATGCGGCGGGGAATAGCGCGTCTCAACTTTTTGGCTTGTGATCGGAACAAGCAGTGACGTAGCCCACCGCCCCTCCCTTAACCGAAATCCCCTACCTAACAAAATGCAGAAGCGGCTGCGGCTGCCCCCCCAAAAAGCCAAAGCCGAGCTTGTGATTCTGCGGGGTGAGGGGCATTCCAATTTCCCCACATAAACGCCATGGTTGGCGGATGGAGCCAGGCCCAGACCAAGGTTCCGGGAATGGCCGCTTTGCTGAGGTGAGTGGGCACCGGGGCGGGGGCCCACATTATGTTAATGCCGAGGTCAACTTTGAAGAGCGGCAAGGGGAAGACAACAGAGAGAAGACCAGAAGACGGGCTGCCGGGCTCACGGGATACTTTCGGCGGCTGGTGGGCAACTGAGGATCATGTACATAGTATGGCGTGCGGCGCACAAGTCAGTCGCCTTAAGCCGGGATGGAGTTGTCTTGACCCTTGAGGTGTAAGGGGAGCAAGGACATTGAGCATGGCGCGCGGAAACAAGACACCATATCAAGACAGACAACGCACGACAAGCAGCTTATTGTATTTCAAGACAACAAAGGGTATTTTGTATCCGACCAGCAACTAACAAAACACTGGCCTGCCTATACTCCCCATTTCCCACTCCCATTCCCATTCCCAATCCCCGATCCCCGTTTCGCCCTGTCCCATTGCGTCGTCCTTCGGCCATTTGGCGCCCGCCGTCTATCAATTGTATTTTGAGCACCATCAATTTGTCAAAAAAATGCGCCGCCGTTCCGAATCATTCCAACCACTGCGCCTTTTACCCCGAGACCAGCCGCCTGAAGATCCGAAAATTTGAGAGTAAAGAAACACAACCCGATAAACGCCCGCTCCAGAATCGCGGGCAAGCGCCGATACGCTAAAACCAAGATGATAAGAAAATTAGGGAAGACAAGGCGTGTCCCAAGGAGGGCATCTCATGGCTCTCCCTTCATAGCAAGTGTTGAAACTCTCCCACCCTCTACGTTCACAGCCACATAATGTCGTCAGCCTAGTTAGGCGTGGACACATCCACGACACATTGCCCATGCCCGGCTGTGCTGCCCCCAATATCGCGGAACGAATAGATCCGGATTTCTCCATCCTCACTACCGCTGGCCATCCGACTGTCGCTCAGCCCAACACACGTGACGGGGCCCCTATGTCCGACAAACGTCGCGTCGCACTTGCCACTGCGCGGCTCCCAACACTTCACCATGCCATCGTTGGCGCCGCTGATAACACGCAGTGTGTCGCCCGCCAGAGACCACACGCCTTCCAGATGGCCAAACATAGTCTTGAGGCACCGTCCTGTCGCGCTATCCCATAGCCTGATGGTGCTGTCGAGAGCGCCCGAGAGGAAGTAGCGTGGTGGGAGCGGGCGGAGCGGGTCGGAGGCGAAGGCGGAGCCGTAGAGCAAGCGGACATCGTCGGGGTCGCGAGAAGGGGAGTGGCTGCGCCGATCAGAGTGGTGCACGGCAACAGTGGGTGTGCTATCCGCGCCGCTGGCAACGGAGACGGTGTCGGTGTTGTCTGTGTTGCCGGCAGTGGCGAGGCCGCCGAGGAGTTCGTCATCGGGCTCATACTCGGGCGGGAGGAGCAGGATTTGCTGAACATGGCCGACGTGACCTTCAAACGTCCGGATAACCTGCCTGGTGTCCAGGTCCCATAGCTTGAGGGTTGTGTCGTCGGACGCCGACATCACAGTGCGGCTATTAATATCGAGTCGCGTGCAGTTGACCCAGTCCGTGTGGCCTTTGAGGCAGTAAGCCTCCTTGGAATTGAAATCGAAAATCTTGACGCTCTTATCGATGGACCCGCTCGCGAGCAGCTGCGCGTCGAAGTGGACACTAACGACGCCGTCGGTGTGTCCTTGGAGCGTCGAGATGCATTCACCAGTGTGCCAGTTCCAAATCTTGATGGTATCTGCGATCAGTCAGCAAAATGAACTATTATTACTCTGGGCAGAGACCGGCAACATACTGTCGAGACTACCGCTGATCAGTTTCGAGTCGTCGAACTGCAGCGCGCGAATGCCTCGGGTGTGTCCGTGCAATGTGCGAATCTCTTCGCCCGTCTCGATATTCCCTGGTGCGAGTTAGTGCCAAGGTTCCTAACGAGCCATTGAGCAGTCAAAGACGTACAAATTTTGATGGTGGCATCATACGACCCAGTCGCGATGATGTTATCATCAAGCTGAAGGCAGGTAACGCCGTTGGTGTGGCCCTTGAGCGTCTTGATCGAGCATCGACCGTACTTCCAATTGTATCCGATCTGCCATCGGTCGCGGTACACGGCCTTCCAGCTGCGAGTCTTAGGCTCAACCACCGCCTGCCCGGCCAAGCGCCGCCGTTTCTCATCCGGGCCATCCGCCGATTCGATTTGTCGCTTGCCCGAGGCCGGGCCGAGGGGCTCTGGCCGCGACCCTTCCGTGATCTCTTGTACCCTTCCGTTGGAGTTGTCCTTCGCCAACTGTCGTGCACGTGTGTAGTTGCGCAACTTCTTCCTCTCCAACAATGGCAGTCCCCACCCACACTTAGTGCACTTCCGGTTCACATGTTGTTCACACATCCGCACCCACACCGCATCGTCGTCTGCGAGAAGCCGCCACCGTTGGCTAACTTGAGCTGCTTTGGTAAGGCTCACGGTGTCGAGGTAGCAGAGCACCTTCTGGGCAATCTCGACGGGTAAGGCGGCGATGAAGTCGATCTTGAGGGCTTCGCTAACCTCGCGTGACACTAGAGAGAGCTGCGGAAAACAGAGCTGTGCGAGGACGCCCTGCAACATTAGTTCCCGGTGTCGCGACGGTGCGGCAGAGAACAGCGACCACACATGGGTGATAGCTTGCTGGTCGGCTGAGGTAAGCTTTTCGAGCTCGCGCTGGATCATAACCATCTTGGCTTCGTCGGCGGCTCGTCGACATTTCGAATCGGGTCGGTGGCGGTAGCAGTACTTGGTGTTTGGGTTCTTCTCTCGCGCCGACTGCTCGTTTCTCGACTTGCCCACCGGCGCATAGAGACTCGGAATGTGCTCCTTGAGAAACGGGGTGACCGTCTTGCCAATCAGCGACGACGACATGCTGGTCATACTATGGCGCGACCGGTGCCGCGCCTCTTCCTCTGGTCGCAGGCGTTTGCAATTCTTGGCTGGGTGGACGGTCTGGCCCCCGGCGCCGTTCCCCACACCGTCGGTATCGTTATCGCTGTCGTCGCTCTGTCCGTAGTAATGGTGATGATATTCCTCGTCGTCGTCGTCCTCCACCTCCCGGTCGGGAAGGGGAATGTTCTTATGGCGATGTGCAGAGCGGGCTGCTAGGAACGGCCGGGCGGCGTCATCTGCTGAGCGATCGATGCCATCGCGGTTCGGGAGCACCGGGCTGCCACGGGTGATGGTTGAGGGAGATTGGAAGTGGTCCATCGGGGGCGGGAGCAAGGGAACGCAAGCAGACGGATGTCTTGCGTTTGTACCAGGTTAGCTGGCCCGTGCCAGCATTGGGCTCGCTTGCCGGTGACGGTCAGGCTGAGCAGATGGCGTGCTGTATCCTGTTGGCGGTTCAGAGGCCGGGCCTGGGGGCTTCTCTGGGGCTCTCTGTGACTCTCTGGGGGGCGCTCTGGGACACGACTGGCCGGGTCTCGGAGCGGTCAAGCGACCGGATAAGTTGGAACAGGGCGGCACGGTGGCACGCAATGCGCGGCTGCAGCTTCGCAATCGGGCAGCAGCAGGGTCAGCGTCAGCGGGCAATGCGGCGGAGGGGAGATCGGGCAAAGGAGGGCGAGTGAGTCGCCAGAATTCGATTCCTCGCTTTCCCTTGCAACATTCCAGCAAACGACGTGCGTTTTGGCTGTTTGATCTGCCCGTTCGGCTAGCCTCGAACTGTCGAAAAGGTTATTCAAAGCCACGCGCAACAGCGACAGGGTTGAGCCGCGCTTGGCGAGGATGCCGTTAAATCTTTGTCAAATGTGTGCCGTCAGTCGGTGGCCGTGGCTCTTTGGTGCAAGAACTGGGCGGAATGGCGAAATCGGATGGTGGAGCTGGTTTGCTGCTTTGCACCAGAAATTGCGTTATCGGTCGGCAGGCCTGGCCTGTGCGTCCCGATGCCCTGCCGCAGGTTCGGATGCGGGGAGGGTCGCCGATGTTAGTGCTCGCCTCAGCTGAGGCACTCGACTAGCACCATACTAGAGCGAAAATAATGACCAAATCGGGCGATAAAAACGCTAAAGGTATTATCTAAGAAGGTCCAGAAAATAAATCCCTTCTTTCGAACTCTTTACTGTCCCAGATTCCTGCTGGAAGCACATCGTCTTCCCTTCACAATCGACAGTGTCGGATCGGGGACGATACCACTAACATCGGGGACCCACCCTCAGCTTTCCAGGCGGCTCGGCCTTGGGGCTTTGATCAAGAGATGTCTCGCGTAGGTTCGAGCATATTTCATTTCCACCAAAACCACCAAACACTTCTCTTTCTTTCCTCCACAGGGATTTGATATGCGTTTGGGAATCAGAGGCAAATATCACATTGACAATCATCAAAACCACATTGGTGAGAAGCAGTTCAACAATCTCACCGGTTTGGTGATCAGGCGAGCAGCCCACAATGGAAAAGAACTTCTTTACAGTGGTCGCTTGCCCCCCTGCACGCATTGTAGCAATGCAGCGGGCCTGCAGGTGCCGAGCAGCCGGGAGTGGCCAATCCGCACTCAAGACATCTTTGAACCTCATCAGCAACTCCTTGCCCAAACATCACACCCTTCAAACGGTCTTCAAAGGCGCCACAACGGGCGCTCCCGTGTGGATGATGCTTTCTGAATCGAGTCGCTAGGGTCAAGCATGAGTCGAGAATTGTGAATTTATTAACCCCTTATCACACGAAACACACGTTAGTCCCCTTCAGCCCAACACCTTGCATTTCAGAGCTTGTTTAGCACAAAAGTATCGAGATGCAATCTCCGAAGCCATCAAGGTGCGGCAGGAGTCGTAGCAACAGCATGCGGAAAACGCCCCAGAACTGCCCAACCAACAATCAACTCTATATTCCCTTGCATTCACCCTTCATTTCGACCACTCCAGCGTACATAGTCAAAAAAAAAAAAAAATCAATTTAAATCCTGCTGTTTCGTGCTGTCAAAGCTGCAACCCCGACTCAAGTTCACAGAGTCTTTGGATTGCGCCATTCTTGGCGTTTAAGTTGTGAGCAGTCCGGTGACAGCTGCGTGGCGACCGACAACCGAGCCGACACCGACTCGGACCGACACCCGATAAATTCTCCACTTCAGCTCCCCGAGCGAGCGAAAGTTCATCCCATGTTGAAGAAGTCCATGTTGAACTGGTGAGGCTATCTACCACAACAGATTCCGGTGTGCCAGGATGGCGATGGCCCTGGTACACTACCGCTTCTCGGAAGCGATCAACAGAAAAGGACCGACGACGCTAAGAGGGTGATGAACGAAACCACCAAGACAATCAATGGCACGGATTACCCAGGCTGTTCAGGACTGGGTCCTATCGTCTCCTAGCAGGCCAAACCGCCAATTCACCGATGTGATGGATGCACGCAGAAGGCGCATCGAGTGTGTTGACGATGCTTGTTTTGACTAGCTTCATCGGTTAGTTACTACACCTTGAACTCAGCTCGGCCCTAAAAAGTCAGATCCTTCCCAATACGTTGATCCCACCATGTGCAGCATTTTTGTGCTGTCAATGCTGTCAAAAGGAATATCAGAAGTGTGGCGCTTGACATCTCCTTGAAAAGCAGAACTAGCGGGCACAAAAAGATCAGGTTGACTTTTTTACGTTGAGAAACAAGACGAAAGAACCGATTTTAAAGAATAGAGAAAGCCAACGTGAAAGCGCTGATTGAATCCCCAGAAACGAATGCAGCAGATAATACCAGGTGAGCGAGTCTGTCCCCTGAGATAGAACAACCCACTTAAGAAACCGGAGTTGAAAAACGGGCTGCTCACTCCCGCCAAGCCCGTGACCGTCCCGGGTGGAGCGCCGTGGGGCCGAAACCCTCGGGGATTGTGAACTTCCTAGAAGGGCAAGTCAAGAATCATCTGTGTACATACATATCTGACGATCTTATTGACCAAACGCCATCACAAGGAGGTCTCTACCGACTATTGCGACCCGGGAACTAAAACTAAGTAGTGTAGAAGCGGTGTTATATTTTTCAGAACTTAGTTACTGTCCTCTTTTTCTAGCCCCAATCCCTTGGTGGTTCGGATGAACTATGCAGGATTATTTGGGAAGTCCCTGACCATAGCATGGCACTTGAGGGTTGGCTCTTTGTAAGGCTTTTGAGTCCTCAAATTTTGAACACAAATTCCAGAAGAAAGTCGAGAGCGAATGTATCACCGAAATGAATATGTACTTTTGTGCTTTAAAACCGGAAACACACGCCGAGAAATATAGGGCGCCTCACTATCACACCCGGATTGTTATGAGTAGTAACGCAAGTTGTTGTTATGTTTAACGCCGCCGATTCCCGCATCGTATCACAGTTTTGGCGTAGTTTAGGTAGGTAGTCAAATGATAGAAGACGGGAGAAGCCAGAGGCTTCGTGTTGAATCAATTAGGTCAGCTAAGAGCAAATAGTCTGCAACATCCCAAGGCCTGAAACCATGTTGAAGTAGCTGCTATGTAAACCCAATCCGGAGAAACTCCTTCCCGCGCCAAAAGCTTCCCCGTCCTAAAAGATTTCCTGCCCTCGAAGATTCTTTGTTCTCAGGCTGTACCATCTCATTCCTCTCATCCAAGCCCCTTGTCCTGCAATCAACTCCGGCTTCTGCGCACTACGCCGCACTTCCGTTGCTCACAAGTGCGAGTATTGGCCAAACCCTTTGTCGGTGGGTGTATCTCCCACCATGGTATGCGCTCCCACCGGTGCTGCCGCTGCTGGAATCAGTGTTTCTTCTTCTTCTTCCCCTTCCGCTTGTCAGCCGTCTTCTTGTTGGTGTTAGACGGCTCAGACTTTTGGAAGCCTTGTTAGGTTCCATCGGCGGGGTATCCAGAATACCACATGGCCTGTGGATTCTCACTCATAGAGGCCATCGGCGCAGGGCCTGTGTGCGAACTAGCGGCTAGTTGGGTTTCGCGGGCGGGGCGAAGATTCCACACGTCCTGCATACTCGGGGCAGGGCCTGAGTGTGAACCAGAGCCCATGAAAGCAGTTGGATCTTGGGCGTAGCCCATGTCGGCCACCGGCGCAGGGCCTGCGTGCGAACTAGAACCCATGGAGGCAGCTGGATATTGGGCGTAGCCCATGGCAGCAGCCGTGTGGGAAGCGGAATCCATGGGGGCACCTGGATAGAAACCGTGACCTGTGGCAGCATCGGTGTGTGATACGAAACCCGCGACAGGATGGCCTGTGGCAGGGTCGGATATACTGTCCTGGGCGGTGTGGTCTCGGACTGGAGAATCTGGCTCCTGGTACTCGGGAGGAATGTCGATCGGCATATATAGCAGCGGTGAAATTTCTTCGCCGGGGCCCGTAATGGTGTTTTTGCACCACCAGCACCAGTCATCCGGGTTCTCAGGGGTGGGAAAGCATTCGCACCCAATCACACGGCGGATCGTAGGGCTCATGGTGTTTTGATGTTGGAGAGTGCGGCTGGTGAGTGTAGTGCTGTTTGTTGCTGGAGAGTATGGCTTGTGGGAGGGTGTACTGCTGCTTAAGGTTGGAGAAAGCAAGGTCGATGTAGTGCAGTGGCTGGATACTCGGTTGGGTGATGATGGGAATATTTAGTTGAGAACCTGGCGATGGGAAGGGTGGGATCCGGCCTTTTATAGTTATTCGCCGGCGAGAAGAGGTTGTGATAGAAACCTCGAGCCCGGAACAGCAACTACATGAACTGGGCTACTGTTCTTTGTTTTGCTATTGTTGACCACCTTGGCACCATCCATCACCTGAACTGGCGAATCTTCCTTGTTGAGGGAGGCCACATGGTGTCATAGAGGATAAGATGAAACCGAAATTGACTTGTTCATGATGGTAATCTCATTGTTGGGGTTTCAAGGCTTAGAGTCTTAATAGAGCGTGAGACCTATTAGAATCTCACACCACAGAAATCTCCTCCATAAACTCAAAGGCATCGTCAGGTTTGTTGGGCCAACGTGATGGCTGTTAATGGCGTTACTGGCTCTGAAGAAACAAGTCATCGGTATACCATTTTTGAAAACTATTGGGGACGATGAAAAAGCTTTCAAGCTAACTACATTTTGCTCGTGGTAGGCATGCTCTTAAGGAGCTTCACACAAGATGTGGCAAAACCAATAGCAAAGATCTTTTCTTTTCTGTGTGTTAACTGAAAGCCTGAACCGCTTGATTTCTTTCTCGTAAGAATTATGCCCCCGGTGTTGAGCTGTTGGGAATGCTAATAAGTATTAAGCTTCTACAGGAGTACAGAATGAACGTTGAAATCAAGAAAGCAAAAATCTTTGATGAAGTGGCAACACAATCACTTCAACGCCAGGGTAGTCAATCTCCAAGCAGTGTTCAATGATGGTCATCGATTGTTAGCCTTGATTCAAACGACAGGGAGACCAGAAAAGGACAAAAGGCTCTTCGAAAAATCATTGCATCTGGTCCGTATATACTCCAAAAAATGGCAAAGAAAAGGTATTTACATAATAGAACAACCGCGGCATCCTCCCGAACCGTGCCACCCTAAGCCAGGATTGTTCATCCACCCCTAATTCGAAAAGCTCCCTACTGACATTGGAACCATGAGTCCACTCTGCTTGTTTCCGCAGCCACCTTTCTAGCCCCCCCGCAGACAAAATAAGGCACCGCTCACCCCCCATATTAACGCCAACCAAAGACACGACCAGTCGGTCGGTCGGAGTCAGATCGTGAATTATATCTCTTTGCCCCCCAGGAACTCCCAGCCAACTTCCGTTTCCACTCCTCTCTTACTACCAGCCACATGGTTATCGTTAACAAGAACCAGGGAAAAGAATATTTTTTGAAATGGTGGGAACCGGGGTTTCCGCTCTGCGAGGAGCCCCAACGAAGGTTGAAAGACGACAAGCGGGATAGAAGAAAAAAAAGAGTCCCGCGTTGTATAAAGCCAAATTGTCGCATGCAATGCCCGATATGCCCCCGGCCGATTTGTAGCAAAGTTCCGTTATCTACGCCGCGCGTGGACCTGTCGCGACCAAAGGGAAAGAGATGTTGAACAGATTAGAGTCGTTTCGTGCCGATCCCAAGAGTCGACGTAAGAATATGCTGGCGTCCGTGTTGACGAGCCTCCCTTTTTACCCTGTTTACCATAAAGGCGAAGGTCGACTAGGGAGGAGGTAACGGTCGTTCGCCCTCGTGATGGCTTCTTGGAGCTAGCAAGCCGCCGTTGGACATTCCGCGAGCATGGCCATTAGACACGCCGCGGGTGTGCCCATTGGCATAGCCTTTCTCCGCCAAGCCTGCCTTGCCCTCCGTGTCCTCGTCCTCGAAGACCTTCTTCTCTAGCCACTGGGTAGCTCGCGCGCAGGCGGTGTCTACCCACCTCATCCAGGCCCATGCGGCAGTGTACGTCAAGACAGTGAACACCACAATGGCTACCATCTTATACGGCCGGCCCTTGGGCTTGACCCAGATTGGATCCCTGTTGGACCCATCCTCGTTCTTCCCGCCGGGCGTGAAAGGCTCACCGCTTGTGCCATACACAATCCACATGCCGACGGTACGCAGGATGGTGCCATGCGTGAGGTAGACGGCGAACGAGTGGTGACCAAGCCAGATCAGAACCCGATGGGACAGCAGTTGTTGGAAAAGCGGAGAAAGGAAGAGTGAGATGGCGGTGCACATGATGAAAAACGAGGACGTGCGGCGGTTGAGATCAGTGCCCTTGGGGACAATGAGGCTGCCGGTGCGGTGACCATCGACGGGGTTGACAAGGAATTTGTGAAGGCGCAGCGACCAGGGAGCCCAATCCTCGTGCTCAGCGGGGTGAGAGCCAACATAGCCACCGATGAGGAAGATGAGTGGGGCGAGGACGTAGGTGCAAAGCCGCTGGTACTTGGAGAGCAGGTTTTGGGTCGGGCGGTGCTGCGACAGTTCGGCAAGCAGGGTCCCCAGCGCAAGCATGGCACCGAAGGTCTCTGCAGGATTGTTAGCATTGAACGATGCAGAGTGGGGCGGGGCGGGCCGGTCGGCGGCTGCATGCAAGCAAAGGCATACCTGTCAAAGCGTTGTGGTTCATCAGCCAGTACAGAATCAACATGACATGCACGAGCACACGGTACTTGAACCGCATGCCGATGGTTGCAGCTAGCACGATGTAGACCTGGAAAGCACCAACTAGTAGCGGACGCATTGCCCACTGGTGCCGGTCGTAGAGGTTCTCCGTGTTTGTCCAGGTCGTCAGCGAGCTCCTGAAAAGCCGTCTCACGTTATCCCAGAAGGGCAGTGGGTCAGGCGCATCAAAGCGCACCCAGTAGCTATCACAGTGGTTGGCGGACTTGTAACCACCTAGGATTGACATGCAGAAGCTAATGAAAGTGGCGATTAGGGCGGGCAAAACGAGCCGTGGCGGACGGCGGAAGGCGCTGCGAGCGACAGATTTGAGGGATGCCGGGGCATTGTTTTGGATGTACGCCAGCTTGATTGGTTTATATGCGCACACAAAGCCTGTCAGGAAGGCGAAGATGGGCACGCCGATACGGCCCTGCCAGGGCAGCCGCAGATATGGGAGCTGCAACAATCTCGGTGTGCCATCTTTCTGGTCGGCGGGCCAGAAAAGAGGGAAATCGTACGCTCGGGAAATGTGGGTGACGATGACGAGGACGGAGGTGATACCTCGAAGGCCCTGGAGAATACGACGGCGCGTTAGTCGAGGAGGGAGGTGTCAGGAGGAGTGAAGGGGGAGGAGGGAATGGGACGCACCTCAACCCACTTGATGTTCCGTTGGTTCGGCCTCGCGCTCATTGTGCCTGATGTCGAATGCCAAACGTCGACAATTGTTCAGGAATGGAGGACAAAGGACGGAGGAAGGAACAAAATTTAGCGAGACGAGATGACGGTGACAGCTGGATAAACCTTCTCCACCGATCCAGGGGTGTATCTGAAGATTGTGGAGCGCGCCCGATGCTGCCGGGATGGCACTGGGACCCTTCCGAAATCAGATCCGAGACGAGACAGCGAACGTCGGCCTCGGCGGCGGCTGAGCGTAGGAGAAGCTCAACGTGTCTCGATGTGTCGGTCGATGTGTGTCGTTTGAAAGGGCGGCGTCTGGTAGACGATTGTCGTCGCTGTCGTCGTTAGGAGGAACGCATCGGACGGCTGCACAAGCTGTCGGAGTGACTTTATGAGGGACGAAATGTTGACACGCAACAATTCTTGGCGTGGTGCTCGTGGGTCCGCCTTTTACCAGGAATCCTTTCCCGTCTGTCGCCGTTCCCTTTCACTGCAGTCGTTCCGTTCGAAGACCCCCAAGGCGGTTGACGGATGGGAAAAGGAAAAAAAGCGAGCGAAGTTCAGCCTGGATGGCGGAGGGTGGGTGGTGAGCGAGCGACGGCAGGCAGGAAGTTGGCAGCACCCATTTGGAGGAGGGTTTGGGCGGTTTTGGTGGCGGCGGGTTGAGGAAATGGATTTTTCGATTCTGGGTCACGCACGCCCGCCAAGAGTGCTTCCCAACAGCCGCTGTCGTTGATTGGTACGCCAGTAAGCATGCCAAGCCAGCCAATATGCCTCGGAGGGGGAGAATGCTCAGGGGCTGTGGGGATGCATGACCAGGTCGAAGCTTCCCTTGGCTGCTGGTCCTGCCTGTCCTGCCTGATTTCCGCTGTTCCTCGACCTCGCCTTCCTAAGGAAGGAGCTGCCAGCGGTCGTATGGCCATCAGTGCAAGTCGAAAAATCGGTATATCGTGGCTTGTAACCGGAGCGGAGTGACAACCGAGCGTTGCGAGCCTCTGCGGCCGCACATCGCGGTCCGCTGAAACAAACGGCTGCGGGCCCGTGGCATTTCTTTCGCTTGGCGGTCCCGTCGGCCTGCAGCTTAATGTCCCCAAAGAAATCTACTAGTGGGAATTTTCGTTGACTGCGATGTAATCCGAGTTGATGGCGGCACCGACAGGGCGCGTGGATTAGGAAATCTCGGAATCAGTGGACACGCAGTTTTTGCATTTTGTTGTCTTGGCCACATTTCAGCAATCAATCCATGCGTTCTCGCAGCCGCCGGTCCGTTGTCCGTGGTTCTCAGACCCGAGCCGCCCCTTTTCGCCTTGGCCCGGTGGGCAATGCGGCAATGTGGGTTGCTGTCACAGGATCAGGGTCCATCCATCTCCAGAGTTGCCGGGTGGGTTGGGGCTTCGTGGGTTCCTCGAGTTTGCCACTGACATTTCACAAGCCATGCCTCCCGAGCCTCCCCCTTTTCCCTGCTTGAGGTTCGAACACGGAGCCTGGGACAAGGCTGGCTTCAAAACTCGGTTTTGTTCAATACGGATAGACCTCGCCTTTTTTGGGAGCGTGGCTGTCCCGAATGGGTTTAAAACTGCCTGGTTGCATGAATTTTCTGCGATTACAGGCTTGGCGCTTGCTCCTTGAGTCCTTCTCACATCCCGGCAGCCCACCCAGCCGAACGTCGCAAGACAATGGAACCCACTGGCATCCATCTCGTCCTGCAATTGATCTCCCACCAACCCGCAGACGCCCACACCCCCATCCCAACTCGGGATCCTCGACGATTCGCCCGCGCCCGCCCACACGGCATTTCGCAAGATGGAGGGGCGGGGAATTGATAAATCACAAGCGGCGGTCAGGACACCTCGAGAACTTCGTATCAAGCTTCGTCCCCTCACCGTATCCTACCCCGAGAGCGAGCGGCATTTAGCACGTCATAAACAACATTTGACATCCTTCGTCCGGGGTCATCCGAAGAAAAAAAACGCTCGCTTACCCTCGCCGCAAACGCCGGGCCCGATGTCCCGTCAAGAGGATCCACACACCCGGACAAGAGGCGCAGTGCAACCTTGGGCTCGGGTTCACGTCACGTTGCGAGACCGCAGAGTTTCCTGAAACCCCGGGACGATGGCCTTTTTGGATGGCTCTATCCCGGTTCCCGGCTAAGAACTCGCGAGCCTCCCCCCTTGTTTATTTTAACCCCACGAAGCTTTTTTCCACGACTGCCGGCTTGGTTGACAGAAAATGCGATAGATGAAAGGTGCCATTGGACACTATATCAACCTGCGAGAGATGGCTCGGCGTTAAGCGGGGCAGCGGCTCTTCGCGGAGCCGGGCCATTGATACGACTTCGTTCCGCCATGGCTTGATAACGCGTTGGATGGCGTGCTCAGCCAGAGAACCTTCGCTGGTCGAAGATTAGAACAGATGGAAATGAAAACCCACGGCCTGAACGAGAGGAGGAAGAAACTAGACTAGCCGAGCAAGGTCGGTTCATCAACGGGAGAACCTGGTAACGTTAAGGCTGTGTGGGGCCTGTCTTTTTCTCACCGAGATGAGCTGTGGACGACCCTGAATGCGGCTGCCTTCGCTATCCCTTCCAAGAGATTCTAGGGTGGGAGCGACGCTGGGTTTAACCACCAGTTTGGCGATGATCAACCTCAAATCTTTGAAGCTCTGGTGATGGACATTGTACAAGGCAGGTCGTTCTCCGACGTTGTCTGGACAAGTTGTCCTTCTCAGAATGTGAACAGTGGATGAGGTCGTCTTCGGCCTCGTATTGGGAAGCTCTCTGCCACGTTATCGGTCCGGTCTTGTTCCTCCAATCACGTCTCTCATTCGCTGGCTCCTCGGGTGGTTTTCCTCGTCAAGTGGCCCGTTCTCGAAATGCCCTTGAACCCCCACTCCACACCCCCCCTCTCGGCTTTCAACTGTTGCGGGATCTCCGACATCGTTGAAAGAGCGGCGGTCGGCGAAAGCGAGACCGATTCGGGAAGAAAGGTGCCGATTTCCTCTTCCCGTCGCCGGCCCACGTTGTCGATCGTTGGCTGTTTTTTGTCGGTTCGCATGTGAAGATGGGATGTGCAGTTTCAACGTGTCTTGTAGGCAGGTGGAATTTTTTTCCACAGCCGTCTTGGCACTGCTGCCTCGCGATGATCGACGCGCGACTCGGTCGAGAGAAAATATTCCCTATTTCTCCAGCCATAGCCATGCTGATATTATTATCTTCAAGAGATAAACAATCTCGGAAGTTTTGAACCGACACAGACGGCGGCGCCAACGAGTTATCGGGCGTTTCCGAGGAACGTGACGTGCGTGACCTCCTGCCATGTCAGGCAAGGTGGAACAAAACGGCCTCCAAGGTTCCTCTCACCCAACCCACAGTGGATTCGGGGGGTTTCTCAACAAGGCTCAAGTGCCGGACCATCCTCATGGGGAAGAGAAAGACGATACACAATCACCGTTGTGACTCCACGTGTGTTCCATAGTCGCTTAGGGACAAGGGAATTATGTGCGGGCTCGCTACATAGTACCTACCGGCCCGCAGAGTTGTGCCAGAGAGGGACGGTGGCACTTTCGAGGACAAATCCAATCTTGGCCGGTGCACGGATAGTCAATGCAAGATCCGAAAATGCCGATGTCAAGTGCGGATACTAACGCGTCGCCGTCGCGTCGTGGAACGCTAAAATTAAAGGTTGCGTCACCCATCGGACCTCGTAACTCCCGGAGTGCCGGGTTTGCGCAGCACAGTCAACCACACAGGAAAAATATGGTCCTTTCTGCTAATAACTCGTATAGGTCCGGACCTACAATTTTACTTCTGATTCTTTGGGGGCCGAACCAACGGGTCGCAGGCAAGTATCCAAAATTAGTTTTTTCACGTCCTCCCGGAAACCCGGGTCAAGCAAGTTTGGCGGGATCCGCGCGGGGAGGATCGTTCCGGCAAGGGAACCGGGAAAGGAAGCGGGTGAAATAACTGTTGGGCTGATCAGACTGGGTGGATTGATGATCTTGCGAGGCTGAACTGAAGGCACACTGCCTGTTTGGGAGGTATTATTCATGCATTACAGCTTGACACTTATAATACCTCACGGCCTTGCCATGCGGCTTGCTGCATTTCTTTCCTTTAACAAGATCTTGTATAGAAAAAAGGAACAAAGTGGCTTTTTGTGGCGCCCTCCAACAGAGTATGTAAACAATTACTCAACACACACATCTCCCCGCTTCCCCTACGCACCGAAAATAGCCCGGCAACCGGGTACGCCTGCAAACAGCAGCTACGCCGGTTCGTCTGGCCGGCGTTACGCGTCCTCCTTCACATCAATGTCCACCGGTGTGGCAGCAGCAGCAGCGGGACAAGAAGCGGTATTATTTTTCCCCTCCATTACCGCCGGTATTCCCGGTCGTCCGCGAGGTATTATCTCTCCCCACTGCCACCGCCCCCGCCGTCTCGTCACTAGTCCCATTCGAAGTCCCATTAGCACTCTCATTCGAACTCCCAATCGCACCCCCGTTCCCATTGCCGGAATTCGGTAACCGCGTCAGGCAAACGTCAGCCAACTCATCCGACTCCACGAAAAACGCGATCCCTTCCTCCTGAAACACGCCCTTAAGGACCTCAAAGTGGAACTCCAACGGCACCGCGCCTTCGAGAATCCATGTCCAGGGGATCTGGACCAGGAACACGACTTTCTTCAGCTGCGGCAGTCGCGCGACCACCTCGCGCGCAAACTCGGTCAGGGTCCGCAGCGCCTGCACGCGGTAGTGGTGCTGGGACTGGTAGTAGCGGACTTTGTCTTCGACCTTCCAATCGGGGATGGTGTCGATCAGCTCGACGTGGTGCCACCACCAGTCGATGAGGGTGAGTTCGGTGAGGTTGGGGGGGAGCAGGTCGACTAGGGGGGTCTCAAGCACGGCTTGCGGGGTGCCGTAGAGCATGGCAAGTTGTATACAGAGGCTTCGGAGGGATGGGAGTTGTGGGAGGGCGTTGAGGCGGCCGTCCGGGCCGACGAGGCTTACGAAGCCGGAGATGTCCTCCCAGCTGACGTCTAGGGTGCGGAGGTTCTTGCCGTGGTTGATGAGTCCGTTGTTTAGGGAGTCTGGGTGCTCGGCCAGCCCGTTGTCGTCGACGGAGGCCTTGAGGGCGTAGTCCCCTCGCGGGGCCATGTAGAGCGTTTCGAGTTTGGGGGCTTGGAGTAGGAGGTAGTGCAAGTCGCCGGGGTAGGCGATGCTGTCGTGGAGGAAAACGTGGCGGAGGTTGGGCAGGAAAGGTTTGTCAAAGTTGAAGGGGTCAGGGTTGGTGCCGTCAGGCATTAAAGGCCACGTCTCGTCGTCGGGCATCATAGACCACACCCCGTCATCGCTACTGACTTCGAGCGTCGTGAGGTTGGGGAGACTGGCGAAGAGTGAAGCGTACTTGCGTGGTTGGGCGCCCCAGACGTCGGAGTGGTCGTGCTCGCACTCGCAGTCCTCCTTCTCGAACTCGGCTAGCAGTTCCGGATCCCCTTGAATCGCTAGTGTTCGGATGGAATGAAAGGGACGCGGCGAAGACTCACTCTCTGGGGCCATGGCGTCATAATGGCTGATACCTGCGATTTGCTCACAGAGAACTTGGTACTCCTCTTGGTCGTCGCTAACGGGGACTTGGATAAGTACCGTTTCGACTTTCGAAAGATATGCTAGTATGAATGTGAGGAAAATCTGTGGCAACCGTTCCCCCCCACGACCGGCGACGAGGTCTCTGACGGAGCCATGCAGCAGAACGAGCAGCCGCCCCGTGGCCATGACCATCGGCTCGACCCCCTCGGCAGCGGAGAACGTGGTGAGATACCGTGGGATCAAGTCCCTGAACTCCCGAATCACCGCATTCGACGTCAACGTGAGGTGGCAGGAGAAGTAGCGGGTCCAGGTCCCATAACTGGGGTTGTTGCACAAAGTCCGGAAGAAGAGCAGCATCGATTTCTCATCCCATACTGCGACGGTTCGGTACAGTAACGGAAATGCCGTCTGGGAGAGCCGGCGCGAGACAAGGCAGAGGCTCCTCAAACCACGGTGGCATCTTGTGAAGTTAAACCAAGGCTCGTCGGCGATCATCTGGTTGTAAGAGACGGGCTTAGTCTCGCCAATTTCCGGAGGCTGCGGGATCAGACATTCGAAGATTGATGAGATGATCTCGGGCGGCATCGCGGCCAGGACGCGCGCGGGGCCGTGGAAGTCGGCCATGGCGGCGTCGTGAACCGGTGAAGCCCCCCTTCTAGTGAAACGTGCTGTTCGCAAAAGTCGCTGTTGGTTGAGCTCGGTTTGCTGGGAGCACCAGACCCCTGGGTCTCGGAAGTGGGGAATTCCACGTCCAGGAGAACGTCTTCAAATCGGCTCTCCCTCGGAAACAAGGTGTGTGGGTTGCGCAGCGGGATCCAGTGAATAGTTATTGTCGCCAGCCGTTGATCAGGAAGTAAGGGTTCTTGCGGTGATGGCGTTCGTTGTTGTGATGGCTGTTTTGTTGACTGAACAGGGGATGACTGCAGCTGAGAATGCGGAATTGAAGTTGGAGCTGCAAAACTTATGGGCTGGCAGCCCCGCCAAGTAAAATACCTTTTTGGGCGGTGGGGCCTGCACAACTCGGCACGATTGCGTTGTTCGAGGGTTGTTCGAGGGTTACGTCAAAAATCCGTCAATCACATCTGGCCTTAGAGGAACCGCTTCAACATTCCATGTCGATTTGACACAACGCCGCGATACAGAGAATTTCGTACTAAGCATGCCATCACCTAGGGCACGGATTCCTAACACATGGGTCAGATTTAGGTAATATTGCATTGTCTTATTGCATCGTCTTGGCGTTGGAATTGTGGTTGAGAGAACCTGGAAATTGGTAGGTGATTACCTATGTCTAGTAAAAAATGTAGGAATCACGGATTAGATAATTCCGGACTGCAGTGCGTTATTGACGGTTGTCTGTCTAATATAATTACACTACTGTACAACAATAGTTACAACATGTCTTACAACAAGCTCAGTAATTACCTCGTGCCACAATGGGATCACACACCTGTAACCTCCGGGTACGTTTCTTATCTGTATTTTTCAAATTAGTTTTTGCTTGATTCGATAAAGTAGGTACATATAGATTCGAGGACGAGGCTCCTTGTCCACTTTGACACCATGCCGAAACAGCCCTTAATTGTCTGACGATCGTATCCTCACCGTGGTACGATGTAATATCGAGGAGCACACAGTACACTAGCCGGATTGGAAAAGAGGGACCGGAGTTGTAAAATGGACTCGGGAAATCAGGGCTCATCAATTTGGAAAATGGAGCTAATCAGTACACTTAGAACCCCAGGTCGGCCAACGACAAGACCCCAAGGCCTTCGTACCCGTTCCTCGCCGCGAACACGGTTGGGGCCTTACCCACGAACTCATCATATGGTTCGTCTCCCTCCTCGACATCTTCGTCCACCACAGACTTGAAAGTCTCCTCCGTATTCAATACACCACGGGATGCTCCTCTCGTCGCCATCGTCTGGGTCTGCTGCGGGAGCTTGACCCCCTGGTGCCACTCAAAGAAGTGGTCGGGATCCCACCTCTTTTTAACCTCACGCAGCTCCTGCTGGTTGGATCCAAAATACGCTTCCTCGTGCGCCTTGAGCTGGCTATCGGGGAAGTTGACAAAGGCAGCGTGGCCGTTAACCGAAAACTTCCTCAGGTCATTGCTCATCGTCTTGAGGAAGTCCTTCATGTCCCTGGTCAGCCATTTCTCCTTCCACTCAAGCATCACGTAGGTATGGTAGGTCGAGGAACGCCACGGGTAAGCTGTGGTGCTCGTCGTCTTGTCCCGACTCGCTTCTCCCCCGGTATGTATCCATGTGACCTGTAGCAGACCCTCCTCGCCTGCAAAAACGTCGCGAAAGTCCTTCATCTGCTTTCGAATGAGGGCGGTGACCCCCGCGATGATTGGCTTGTCGTTGGTGAGGACGACCGAGGTGTAGATGCGATATTTTCCTGTTGCCGACGAGAGCGTGCTCTGGTTCTCAAAAGACCATTGTGACACGAGCGTCTCGAGTAGGAACCGCGTCGACAGCTCCTCTAGGGTGCGCCGCTTGAGCGGCTTGGCTAGCTCCTGGTTCCTGATATTTTTGTCGACCGTGGCATCGAAATCGGCCTTGTTGCCGTTGTGATGGATTGGGAAGCGGACTTTGAGTTCCGTTGTCGGGGGGTCGTTCAAGTCGCACAGCCAGGAGCTGTCGATGGTGGTCTGGTTCGGCCACTCCGCCGTGTAAAAGTCGACCATGGTTGCCATGAAGCTGTCAATGTCCCCGGGCTTCGGCACCCAGACGAACAGGCCGGCAACCACGGTTTTGCCCGCCAGCTTCTGCACCTTTATCTTCATCTCCACCACGACGCCAAAGTTGCCCCCGCCCGCCCCGCACAGGGCCCAAAACAGCTTGCCCTCGTCCGAGGTCTTGTAGTCCTTGTCGGTGACCTTCACTATCTTCCCATCGGCCGTCACAATGGTGGCCTCTTGGAGCGTGTCGCATCCCATGCCGAAGCTGCGCGTGAACGGGCTCAGGTCGCCCCCGAGGACGAACCCACTCACGCCCACTATAGGGCAGCGCCCTCCGTTAATGAACCAGCCGTTGTGGCCACCGTCAACCAAGGCCTTGTAGGCATGACCCCAGCGAGCGCCGCCCTGCAGCGTGACTGTCTCCGAACCGGGTGTCATGTCGAGCGTGACCTTGTTCATCCTGGACAGGTCTAGCAGGATGCCGCCGTTGGTGGTCGAAAAACCGCCGAACGAGTGGCCGCCGTTCTTGATGGTGACAGGTCGGTTGTGGGCTTTGGCCTCCCGAATGAGGGCCTGGACCTGGCTGATGTTGGACGGCTGCACCACGCATGCCGGCCGCGCGTCGCGGAACATGAGGTTCCCGGTCGCCACCGCGTGCTCATATTCCTAGTCTTGCGGCTTGAGCGCTTTGACGTTGGAGTCCTCCATCGGGTTGATTAGAGAGCCCATGGTGTCTTTGAGAGTCGGGGAACGTGGCCCAGGGTTTGAACTGAGTGAGGTAGGTAGTAATGAAAGTGAATAACAATGAAGAACAGGGTTGTCGTCGGCGCCTGAGACTATCTGAGCTTGAGTCAACAGTGGAACTTGTCAACTTAAGCAAAGGGGAAAGCTTCCGACAGGAGGTCCAGAGGAAGGTGTGCCATCTTAAGTACCTATTCAACCACTTCGATCTCAAGAACCGATCTTGTTGATTTCCCGATCTGGTATCTTGCAGCTTCACTGCTGTGGTGATGGATTGTCTGCACAGGACTGCCCCTCGGTGAATTGGCCGTGAATGGGGTGATGGGGTGATGGGGTGATGGGGTGATGGGCTAGATCATGATCGAGTTTGGGTCGAAGTCGGAGTGCATGATGTCAACAGACGGGCCATTCCGGCCCCGCAAGCTGATATCCACTTCGACATGAGTGCAGCCCATCGTTTTCTTGGAGTACTCGTACACCGCCGGCTTGTCCCATGGGATCGGGGAGCTCAGCGATTGGTGCTCATAGATGGAGCCTAGGACGTGCTCAAACTCGTGCAAGATGTCGACTGACTGGAAGCATCTCTCTGGGGACCTGTTCGGGGGAATCGCCTAAATCATCATTGGCTCGCCAGTGAGGAAGGCAAGGCATTCAATACCGATATAAATACGATCACGTCCCCCGGCTGGAATCGAATCGGACCCGGATCTCGGCCGCGCACGAAGAAACAAGGTCGAATTTCGGTATTTCAGTTATAAATCGGCCTCATTTTATGTCGGATAGATGCGCCAAGACGCCCTGTGTGCCGAGAACGTTCTTATTCCTAACCAGAGTCTCCATCATGAAGTGAGGGAGTCGCGAACGACTTGCAGAGCGCCTGGCCAGTCGTCATGTCTCTCGTTCCACGATTATCCAAACAACGGTATACAACTTCACCTGTCTCACCAAGACGGCCCAGCGAGGAACCGCCCTCCTCCCAAAGAAGGAAAGAAAGAAAAGAAACTGATCCAATAGGCAGAAAGCTTTAGACATAGGGTTGGGTCTCTGCTTCGCTGAAACGCCCCTTCCATACGTCAGGGCTAGGGCCCCGGGTCTCTTCCGCACCCGCGACTCTACTCTGAAGGATGAGACGGCACCTCCATCTACACCACCTTGCCATCCTGGACAGATCATATGTTACCGATAGCCAGGTCACGGTGCCCACAACGAAACACACGACGGCCCACACCCACAGCGGCGGACCGCCGCCCTCGATCTCGCGCACGTGCATGCCGAAGATAGATGTGACCAACGCCAGCGGCACAAACAGCGTCGCCAAACGGGTGAGCCGCGTCACGCCGCGCGCCTCGGCGATGGCCTTCTGCGACTCGCGGATTGTCGCGTTGTGCGCTATGATGCTCATCCCTTGCACGCAGTCCGCCGCCAGCGTGTCGGCGTATGCCAGCGCGAATTGGTAGTCGGCGAGCACTGTTTTGATGGTGGTAATGGTCCCCGCCTGGCCGCGTTTCCTTGTTGCTGTTGCTGCTGCTGCCGAATGTGAGCTCGGATGCTTCTGCTTCGTCCTCCCCTCCTGCTTTCTCGGGTCCTCGGGTTTGTGTCGTTCTGTTTCAAGTGACTCACCTTCCTCTTCTCCGTCTTCGTCTTTAGTACCTCGAGGAGTCGTAGCGATAGAGGAGGCAACTGTGGAACATAGGGCTTCCATGTAGCTAATTGGGGCCTGGAGGTTGCGTATGTGCCGCTTGAGGACCTGTTGGCTGTACAGCAGGTTCGATAGCGTTGGGCTGGTACTACCATCGCCGTCACCAGTCATGCTGGAGTGATCTAGTTCGTCACGGATCTTGGTGTCGATAAGATCCAGGACCTCCATCTCGGAGGAGACGGCGAGGCTGAACCAGGGGCTTAGCGCGTAGAAAGGATCGTGTACGGCCCGGGAAAGGTCTACGGTGCGCGCGTATTCGTCCAAGATGCGCTCCATCGGAGTCATGTTTGCAGTCAAAGCAATGTCATTGACACTGAGACGAAGCCCGCCTTTGGTGGTGGTGTCACTAGTGCCTCTTTTTCTCTTCCTGCTCTTGAGCGCTACTCCAGGCGTGTGCACGGAGATGGGCAGATACGTAACATCGAAGGTGTCTGACCGGATGGCCCTCGTCTGCCATGGGCCCTGAAGGCTTTTGTCAAGCGGGTTGCCAACATCGTGCCAAATGATGCCTTTGTTTCGCTCGCAAGTTAGTGATCGATCGACGTTAATCAGTTCCCCCCTCTCTCCATCGTGACACTGCTGGGGGTTGGGCAGGTATAAGGTATCCTGAATACGCTGAATAAGAGGAAGATGCCTGCGCCTGCTTACCTATCCATCCTTGCCCGAGCTGGTGGATGCCGAGCGAGACGGTTTGTTCTAATGAGAAGTAGTCGAGGCCGTGAACGGAGAACTCGCGAACGATAGAGTCGGCTGCCGCGACTGCGGGGGAATTGAGGCTTGCCAGCTTGCTCATGTACACTGCCATTTCTTCCGAGGTCTGCCGTCTGAGTTGGTCCAGGTCCTCCTGGTCATGGTGTGTTGCGTGTCTCACAGAGACGCTCTGATGACGCCAGCCGATCCTTGTAATCGGCAAGGACACCATGTCCCCATGGCATGAGGGCAAGATATGCGTCGCTGTTCGCTTTGGGATACGCCCGCCAACGCCGCCGCCTTTTACAGACCCCGAGGTAAACAGAAGGTGCCGCTGGAAGAACTCGGGGTCAATGCCGAACCTTGCCCCTAACGTGTTGAGCCACTCGGGAGAAGGGTAGCCCTGCAGTAGCAGCAACGCAAAGTTGCCTGTACCCGGGAGTGCCGAGTCTCCGAGGTCTTCAAATTCACGTACAGTGTCAAAGGGGAGTTTGGCAACTCCCTGCTTTGACGCGTGGTAGAGGGCGGCGAAGCGAGAGACCGGGGGTTCCGGTGGACCAGGAGAGGTAGAGTTGGGTGTGGGCGTGAGCGTGAGTGTGGGCGTGGGTGCGCCCGGAGATGTAGAGTTGGAGTTGGGCGTGGGAGTGAGCGTGAGCGTGGGCGTAGTTGTAGACGCAGGCGTAGGAACGGGAGCGGACAGTGACGGGGGTTGTAGAAGGGCCAGCTGCGCCGCTCGCTCGATATAAGGCTGCAATAGGAAGTCTGCTAGGTTCCTAAAACTGTCGCCGGGGTGAAGACACTGCGATGCCGTGGTGGCGGCGTGGTTCCGGACTCGGTCGGCATAGTCCTTTGCTGTGACTGTTAATACGGTTGGTGTTAGTGTTTAGGTTCAATTATGGAGTCGGCGGAGGCCCCTTGGAGGGAACCGAAAGGGGTTGCGGGTCTTTCGGCCGGACCGATCCTTACATGCACGATGGCGATGGCTGTCCCCAGTCTCGCCGGTCGCGAAGGCCCCATCACTGCGGCGAGGGCTACCTGGTTCTAAAAGAGGGGGTGGCATGGCATATCTTGACCATGGAAGCTTGAGTGGTTCGGAGATATTGTTGGAGTGCGTATCCGCAGAGCTGGGAGCTGCATCATCTTATCGAGGCCTTTTAGCTTATAGTGCGGACATCCAAGGCTCCAGGACCTCCAGCAATGAGGACATGATGGGGCGTGGGGAAAATCGGGGATTGGACCAGATTGCTTGATGCAACCGAATGATTTGAGGCGCAGCCGCCCGCCCGCGACCCGTTTCGAGGACCTACATGTACCTATCGCCGATCGGCCTGCCGCCTTACGCGCTCTAGTGGCCAGTGGTGTGTCAGGCTCTGTAGCAAAACCCCCCCTGCGGGCGCCTCCTGCAAGCCTCAGTGGGTGAACCTGAGAGAGCTGAGCATCCATCCCACGCGGGTTACATTTCACAGAGGGCGGCTAAGGCAGCCAATATGGCCTCCGCAGAATCCCCCTGTCCGTGGGAATCATGAGTTTTCTCCTTGAAGCTGTACGACCATCACCAGGCTGATTACCCGTCGCAGCAACCTGCCTTGGGTGCAACGCGTATTCCGATCATAATCGGGCAGCTGGCTTGGGACTCTACTCAGGCTTCGGCTCCGAGAATAGGGTACCATGTACCTGGGTAGGTTAGGTAGCTAATTACGTGTATGCGTGTACCTAGGTACCTAGGTAATTAGGTACGGATATCCGTCCCTGTTAGTGTGCACGGGTGGCCAGTTCAGACAACGAGGCATGTACGACCCAAGGTGAAGAAGTGGGGTATGTAATTCACTCAAGTAAGGTAATTTACCTAGGTACTGTACCGATTGCCAACTTGGAAGTAAATCAAGCCTGTACGTTTTGTGCGGTCAACTAGGTACCTATCTCGACCAGAACATGACTAACTCATCAAAATCATCCTCAGTCAGGTCTTTGCCGTCTTTCTCGTCTGGCTTCCCTTCAAGTTTTAGTAGCCGCCGTCTCGTGGAAGCAGCATCGCGAAATAATTGCGCGGCTTCGTCCTCGCGCCCAGCCGAGAACAGGGCCTTCGCTTTAAGGAACGAGGTGCGGGTGATCTCGGGAGCATATTTGTCTGCATCAACACTCCAGACCTTGAGCGCCTGTCCAATGAACCCTTGAGCCTCATCCAGCATCCCCTTCCGGATGCAGTGCTGCGCCATCTTGTGACAAACGTCGGCTGTCCGGTGGTGATGGTTTCGAATGGTACTCTGGTACTGCTTCAGGGCCCGGCTGTGCAGGTCCTCGCTCTCCTGAATCCTTCCCTGTGAGAACTGCACGTTCCCAAGCGCATGGAGAAACCTCCCGGTTCTATTGAAAGGTCAGCGTCGTTTTCTTTTCTGCTTCCTGCTTCATTACCCGAATACCCGCAATTGGAAAGGGAAGTTAAATAGGCCCAAATCCGCACCCGCACGCACCTGAAGCTGTGGCTGTCCATGTAGCCGTAGAGCTCCTCGCGGTCTGCTAAGCCCAGATTTAGGAATTCGGAGGCATGATCCCAGTCACCCTGCAGCCAGTATGCCAAGCCGAGATTCACGAGCGCAAGAGACCGCTTGTCCTTGGTGTATCCGGGGATCTTCTCGTACTCGCGCGCCGACGTTGCAAATGACTCCTCGGCCTTCTTATACTCGCCAGCCATCGCCCACACGATGCCCATCTGATTGTAAGACCTGGCGAGCCTCTCGTCGACGACCCCGGTCTCGGCTGCCACCTCCAGTCGGATTTCGAAGAAGCGCTCCGTGTGCAAGCGGCACGACACGGCATCGTTGGTCTCATTTGCCACCGCCCCGAGGGCGTAGCGGATATCGGATTCGAGATCCCTCGTATCGATGCTGGTGATCCCCTGGCAGAGTTCTAGCGCCAGTTCGAGGACCGGCAGCTGCACGCGCGTTTCGCCTCGTTCATGTTGATACCTACGTGGATGAGTAGTTAGTCTTTTTGTCAACTATCCCCCCCGTATCCCCCGGTCTACGTCTTTTATGTGAAGCAAAGCCCGAAGTCGCTTACCACCCTGCGCGGTTGAGAAGGGTTGCGAACGCCATGTCTAACCCATCGTCACCGGGCTCCAGATAGCGCAGGTACATGTCACTCAAACTCGTAACGTGCTGGTACAGTTTCTCCGACAGTTCCCACAAGGTGACGTCGTGCCCGCCGACCGCCGTGGTGGGCCAGGTGGCCGAGACGAGGGCGACGGCGTTGGCAAAGACATGTTTACGGCGCGCAGGCTCCATCTTGGCGCGCACAACGTCCTGGGTCACGCGGTGGACCCAGTACTCGGCCAGTTCCTTGTTATGCCGGATGAGCGACGAGCCTATCAGCTGTTTGCGCGCGGCGAAGAAGGCGCCGCGTTTCGTGGGGAATTCTGGGATTATCGGATAGTCGATGGCAGCTATTACCTCGTGCGTCAGCACAGATTCCTGGATGCAGTCTGGGTCGAGGAACGACGAGATCTCAAGAACGGCTCTGGCGGATGCAGAGAGTTTCTCGAGGGCCCACACGGTCGACAGGCTGCCCCGTGCCGAAGCCCGGAGTGGCTGCAGCACCGTTCCGTGCACTTCGGCCTCCTCATCGGCGTCGCTGTACAATTCGAGGAACTCGGTGTACGATAGGAACTCAAGCCGGATGATGCCCGCCATCTGCGCCAGAGCAAGGGGAAGACCACCGAGTCTCGCGCCGATCTGGCGCGCTTCGTCGAGGTGGCCAACCGTGCCCGTGATGCTCTGGACAAAGTCGCCTGCCTCCTCAGTGTCGAAGGATTGGATTTCGATCTCGCGGGTCTGGGGTGAGAAGCTGTTCTTGGCCAGCGGACTACGGCTGGTGATGAGGACGGCGCCGCTGGCGGTGATGTCCCGGTAGGGGGCGAGAATGTCCGGCTCATCGGCATTGTCGAAGATGACCAGCCAGGAGGCGGGGAGCCGCACGGCATCACCGGATTCGTAATCCATCTTGAAAGGGTTGCATAGCCACTCAAGAGCGAGTCCCCTGTTGATCGCTTTGTCGTCTGGCTCGTTGGGGTCTTGGATCCCGAGCCGCACAGCGATCTGCGCAAGGTCGGTCTCAAGCTTGGACGTATCCTCTGCTCGGATCAGAAAGATGGCGTCGAAGCGGTCCCTGCGGCTGTAGGCGTACTCGATCACCGTCTCGGTCTTGCCGAGCCCGCCCATGCCGCACAAAAGCGCGACCCGGATACGTTCGGGTTGGGATGATACTAAGAGATCGCCGGAGGGGAGGAGGGATTCGTCGAGATGCGTCAAGACGTCCTTTCTCCCGAAAAAGTTCTTGTTCCTAACTAGAGTCTCCATCATGAAGCAGGGGATCCTGGGGTCGGCTTGCTTGATGGAGAAGTTGTCTAGGAGGGATTGCATATCTTGCCGGCTGCTTGATGCGGGATTGACGTATGCAGAAGTCTGTGGTCCCGATTGAGGGGATGTTACAGCGGCCGGTGGCTGTCTTGCGAGCGCTGTACAAGTCAGAGACTCAAGAGTCAGCCGTGTGCGTGTTGAAGTGTTTAATTAGTCGAAGAGCGCCCCAAGGATCCCAAGGAGTCGGCCCGCCTGACGCACCTTGCCTGACTTCCTCAATGCGTAAGCTCCCAATTGAGAACCCCGAACTTGCGCTGTTGGGTCGATGGACTTTATTTATCATCTCCAATATTAGTACCAGAATTTGGAGCTAGGATAGACTCTGGCATGTGCGGGCGGGAGGATACCAGTGCTTACCACGAGAGAGATGACTTTCGAGATTGTTCGGCGCTGATTTGATCACCGAGGAGAGCCAGGTCCTGAACTGCCCGATCGGCTTCCCATCTGGTTCGCTCATGGATGGGAGTTGCAGGTGGTCAAGGTCCACTCCGAGGCATTGTTCGGTGCGGGTTGCGATGGCACAGAGGCTTTCATCAACAATCTGCCAATGTTTGAGCGGCGCAGACGCCGGCAGTCAGTATGGTATTCTTATGTTCTCATCTAAGCACGGTTGTATCCATCACGAAAGAAAGGGCTGCTGCTCGGCTCACGATTATGTTCTTGGTCTTGGATCTCCGCAGAGCCGCGGGTTGCCGGATTTTGGTGACCTTTTGCTCAAACACAGAGAGAATGTCGACTCTCAGGTTTGTTCTGTTGAACCGACCGGCCAGGTCCGCCAACATGCTGCTGCTCTCCTTAAGCCTGGCGAGGCATTTGTTGCTAAGGGACCCTGCCGCGTCCTCAAGCTTCATGATGCCGACAAGTCTGTCGCCGAATGCGCGGTTGCCAACTCCCTCGAGAAGATGCGGCGTCCCAAGGAAGACAACACCGCTAATAGAGACAAGTAGGTGTGAGTACCGGTCATAGTGCATGTTGGCAACGCATATCGCCTGCCGGTTCTCATCGTTAATCTCTGGCAGGGGCAGTGGTAGATGAGAGGACGGGGTTACAGCTGTCTAGTGAGCCTAGGCGATGAGGCGCACTTACCTGCTTCAATATAGCTCCTCCCAAACCATGACAGATAAACAGCAGAGGCTGTGGTGCCTGTAGTCTCCGTTGCTAGCTGTCAGCGGCTGGCTCATACGGTAGGTATTCGGTTGACTCGATGAACCGCACAGTCGGTACATGTACCGTACTTACACCTAGCTCGGCCACGAAGGCCTGGAGCGCCTTGAGTAGGCTTGGACCTTCCTCCAAAACATGCTGCCATGTAAATTGGTCATCGTAGGGGATGGAGTGCTCGTATCCAAACAGAGTGACGCCCTGCTCGAGCTCTCCGAGAAATTCTGCCCACGGTGTTGCCGAACAGATTGGCCATGCATCACTTTGCAGCGTCCCAACACCAGGAATGAGAATGAGACTTGCGGTCCCGCATTAGTAACCCCGTAATATGAGGTAGGTTGGGATGAGGAATTCCCCAATCTTTCGACGTGCTGAGCGGGGACTTGGGGAGTGCGGGAACCTTACCAGACATTCTGCGACCCCTCTTTCACCACACGGAGCCGTTTAAGAGAGGATTGGGGTGTCCCGGTAGGTTGTTCGGGAGGCATGGCGCCAAAAGTTACAGATCAGACTGCGGTCGACAATAGCGAAGCAAGAGACTAGAGAGTCGAGACAGCCCTGCACAGCTAGGCCTGAGGTTAAGACTTGACACTCAACAGTTAACACCGTGACGCGCCGGAATTTGGTGAGTGAACATGGAATGCGGGGTTGGGCCGCTCTGCCGCCTGCAGTTGGTTTTGAACTTTCGATTCGGCTGGCCAGTTACACGGATCACAATACGTCGCGCAAGTCACGCATACTTGCCAGGCCGGCCGGATTGAATCAAGTATTATACAGCCTCATTCAAGCATAAATACCGAGGTACTGACTGCAATCATTCAACCAGACTTCCGACGCTACAGTACTTACGCTAAGAAAGACCTAGGCGCCACAGATGAAAACGGACGAAAGAAATCAGTGTGTTCGCTGCGAAAATACGTTGCCCTCCACCTTGGGGTATTCATCGAGCGGCGCGTCGAAGACGAAAAACCTCGAGTCAATGCTCTCCCGTGGGTGCTCGCTGGCCTTGACGCGCGGGTTACAAAAGCTTCCGTGTGGCACCGCTTATATCCATCCAGCCGTGAGCCAACCATTAGCATTGTCCGACTTTAGGCTCGGCCCATTTGGTAGTTGGTACTTACCTTGAGCTTTGGCTGGGGACGACTCCCCGCTCTTGAAGATGAGCACCTCATTAACCATCTGGTCAGGCAAGTAGTACCATTTGTACTTGTCGCTGTAGTGAACTTGCAAGTTCTCGGTCGCCCATTCTGTGTACACAATGTCGCCGGGCATCAAGTCGACTTCACGGTTCACCGTGCGTGCGTCACAGATGGCCAGCGGCCAGTCATTTAGGGGCCCCCGAAGTGGGTTCCAGGTGCTACATCCTCTAGGTTAGTCCTAATTATGCTCTCTATCCAACCGACGGTCGCCATCATGACTAGAGTCTAAACTCTAGCGGGATGTTGGCAGTACTTGCTTGATTAACTTCCAGCCACCCGCGATGATTTCCTCAGCTTTGTCAGGATACATGACCCTCAGCATCCTCTCTCCTTCTTCTGTGCTAAAGTCTGTGGTGATTGGGTGGATTGTCAACGCTCATACTCGGCCCCAATGTGAAGGCGTGAACGTGCGGGGCGGTCGGCTCTGTTTGCTCACCAATGTGCGCCATTGTGGTAGGCTGGTCGTGGTCGTAATCGTCTCCAGTCGAAACAGGAAACCCTGCATGTCGACGTCGAACCTAGGACGGGAACGGAGTTGGAATCTTTGTTCGATGTAATATTCTACAAACCTCCTAATAATATCTCTCAGGATAACTCACTGAAAAGTCGAGCGCAACAACATGTCGAGCACTCAAGTGCTCTTTGAGTCTCCGGCACATCGCAGGTAACAGGACATGGGCGATCTTGTGACCATCCGCAAAGTCCTCGTATGAGAGCGGAGAGTCGAAGGGCATGACCTCAAACCCGCAAGTCTCGAGCTTGAGTTCGGGTCTATCTCTCATACTGTCCACCTGGATCAGGTGGGACTCGGAGAGGACGTTGGACTGCTCAAGGCCATCCCCAGGAGGAAACCGAAGGCTGTATGGTTTGACTGTCTCGTAGATTGGAGATGATTGAAGGAAGTACATAGGGGCGTGCACAGAGGCGCTCATCTTGAGACCGGCCACCCAGTTGGTGGATGGCAGCTGGTCGTGGCAATGCTTGTTGTTTCTCCCATGCAGAGCGGTCGATAAGAGAGATCGTCGCTGTTGTTCGCCGGTGATTTAGGTAGCTTGCGGGCCGTCGATATGTCCACTTGAGCCTAGGTTTGCTGGTCGTTGTTCTAGCCCCGTTCCAGTCAACGAACGCTCACCGAAAGCATAATAGAACACGCTCTGCAACTAGTTTAACAAAACCAAGCACATGGCGTGCTTGCAAACTTTCAGAGCGCCTTACCTCGACCGGCGTACTAAGCTGGTTACTGGGAGCAGAGCCGCAAACACCTGATGCCGGTTCGGAAAGGCTGCGGTCGACTCCCAAACGGGTGTGCAGAGCACCTTGGCGTGGTGGAAAGGAACTCCCATCCCGCATTGCACGTTGCACATAATAATAAATCATTGGCACAAAACGGCCCACGAGACCTTCGTTAACATGCACTCACACGTCTTGCATGTACTTCGCCGCAGCGGAGCGCATCCCCCACCATAGATGATTCGATATCACTACAAGATGGCTGCATTCGTGGACGTGGGGGTTGCACTTGTTGTTTCCCCGCGTTGCACTACTCATGCATACCTACCATACCCTCCTCTGAAAGATCACGAATCATCGGCCGGCGATATGGTCATCAGGACAAAATCACCATGCACAAGGATCCTTGCCACCCTCCTACGAGTACGGGGAAATTCTTTTAGACGGCGTTCGCTTTGCGGCATTTGAGGGCCTCGCGTCCTGGAGCGATGCATGCGTCACGGCCACCGACAACAAGCAGGATCTAATTATATGGTCTTCAGTCCAAGCCGTCGTGCTCGGCAGACATCCCACCAAATCATTTTCCAAGCACACTTGCGGCGTTGACCGAATTCTTCCGTAAGTCACTCACGATCTCCCAGTGTCGCTACTGACTCCTCAATTCTCGCTAACGCCAGCTTTGTTGCATCCGGCTTAAGCTCGCTTCGCATTATACATTACAGAAGTCGACATGGAGCGCGTCGCCCAACCCAGCAAGCCTGCAAAGATCCAGCCGTGGAAGGAACATTGGCTTGCAATGGGCAAGACCAGCGAGTCGGTGGCCCCTGAAGGTACCCGCCATGGCTTTGCCAAGGGTCAGATTGTCATTATGGATGGGAATGCCAATGGCCATTCACTTGACCTCATCAAAGAGAATGCGGCGACAGCGAAGTGAATGATGTGACTTGGGACTACACTGTTTGAGGGGGCCGTGGGATGGTAGGGAGAGATTGTCCACCTAGGTTTGAACCTGGAAGGATATGAGGTAGGAAAGACAGCCAGAGTCGCAGAGATCGGCTTCTATTAGCAATCAAGTTTGATCGAACTTTTTTAACTGCCTGTTTTGAGATCTGTTGTTTACGCTATCGCCGGTCCCCTTCAAGCCTGGCTGACCTTCTTCTCCGCTCTGACTGCGGTCTGACGGCGGCCTGTCAATCTTTTGCACCATACAGCTGCCCAACCTCTGGCGGAAGTTCTGACGCCTTGGTGAAGAACACAATAACTCTACAATCAACGCTTTCACGCAACGGAGCGTGGGGGGAAGCCCTTGGGTTGGCGAATGCGACGTGTGGGCAAGCTGTATTCATCCGGTCTTTTAACTTCGTGTCCAAATCCAGCCGCGTCAACGGATTTCAGAAGTTGCCAGGGGGCTTACCAGCGTTGAGTCCCTTCTCCGAGTCCACGCTCTTGAAGAACAGTATTTCGTCAGGCCGTTGTTCTGGGAAGTACCACCATTCCTGGCTCGTGGCGTGATGAACCAGCACATCTTCGGAGATCCAGTCTCTGTACACAACATCCGCGGGTGCGCCGTCATGTTCCGCGTCGAACGTGCGACTGTCACAGACGGCCAACGGCCAGTCAACTACTGCATCTTTGAGCGGTTTCCAGGCACTGGAAACGGGTCAAGGTAAATAGCAAGTCCGTTAGTGGCACTTGCATTGAATAATGATGTCAGGCGTAGAAAATAGACTAACTTGACAATCGCCCAACCTTGAGAGATTACCTCGTCTGCTCGAGGGCCGTACAGTGTCTTGATCATCTGGACAGCGATATCCGGGGTGAAGTCTGCCGGAAGAAGTTAGTTCCCAGCTATACTGACCTGCTTAGGAGAAGCAAGAAGGCGGTGATCTGATACTTGCCAATGTGAGCCATGTTCGCAGGTTGTGCGTGTTCGAAGTCGACACCTGTGGAGGTCGGAAAGCTGGCATCTCTACGCCGGATCTGATTTACCCCTCAGTCAGTTGGGTGCGAGGTTAAGAGGCGGCAACGTCAGCGGCTGCCACTGGCGGATGTCCGAGGTAATTACTCGCCGAAAAGTCAATAACACGGGTGTGGCGAGCGCCTGCAACGCCCGCCTTGACCGCCTCTGCGACCTCCGCACAATAAACATCTTTGACCATCAGGGGCTCATCAAAGTCGGTGTACTTCATTGATGTAGAGAACGGGGCCAAGCAGAACCCGCGGGAGTCGAAGGAGAATTTCTGGTCCTGTAAACGGCCATTTTGGACGTTGACCGACTGCGTGTGGCCTTCGATATTGGACTGAGCGAGGCCCTGCGGTGGCGGGAACCGCAACCCATAAGGCTTCACTTCCTCATAGAGATTGAGCCGGGCTAAGAAGCCTAAATCGGCGAGTACCTTGTCCTGCTCCGGTTGGGAGAGCACCTAGTCAATAACATGCTTGATCGGTCACGTATAAAAGGACTGGGACGGGGCAATAATCAGCCTTACCCGGTGCTGTGCCATTATACTAGGAGGCATCTGCGACGGAGTGTGTTCAAGAAGCGCCAAGCGTTTATTCGTGGGATGAGAAAGGGGTGTGCAATCGGGGTTTTAATTGGGGTACAACGATGAACGCGGGGAATTCACCAAATTCCCTCTCTGCTATTTGTGCCCACGTGCGCGTGCAGTGAACCTGTGTCTAGCAGCGACAGGCACCCCAGCCGCCATCCGTGTCTTCCTTTTCCGACCTGCCGGAGATGGTTGGAAAGCAACTGACTTACCAGCCAGCGACTCTCCGGACCCGTCTAGTGTCATCTTGGTGTGATTCTTCAAAGGTACTCTCATCGCCTAGAAAGGTTGTTATGAAGTTTGTTTTGCCTCATGACCAGGCTGGAGGCCATTGAAACCGCGCTCATGATTAGAATAGTGACGAAGACATAACGTAGGGATTCCATGTAGCCATCCTGAACAGCACTGCGTGTTGGTGGATCGAGCTCCCAGATGACATCCAAGTTCCTCCGGATACGTTCAGTGAGTTCATCAATGTTTTCTCCGTCGCCCAATCGTCGGTGGAGACCACGAATGAGGGTGTTTTGGAAAACCGCTGACGCGACGGTGATACCAGTAGAGGATCCGATAGCTCGAAAGGTAAACGATGCCGAAGTGACAACGGCGTGTTCGGAATGCTCCACTGAACTAATAAGCGCAAGCATGGTCGTCACAAGCATAGCCCCGAACCCCAGTCCCATCATGCCAAGGTATAGAAAGGGACACCAGGAAGCTGTCTCTCCATGTAGCGTCGCAGCCAGAGCCGAAGCAGCAACGAGAAAGAAGTGAGCAGCGGCCGAGAGGTAGACATAGTTACCCGTAGCCTTAATCAACAAACCGGTCCCATACGCACCGATGGCAGTCCCTATGCTCTGCGGAATAAACCGGAGGCTGGCGTGAGTAGGATCGCTCCCCCGAACCTGAAGGTAGATGGGGATGTAGTACATGGTCGCAAAGGCAGCCATGTGAGCGAAGAAGTAGGTAAGACAACCAGACCAGACGGTGCGGTGTAGCAGAAGACCGAGGGGAATGATCGGCTGCGTCGCACAGTGAAGTTCAATGTACAAGAACAGCGCGAAGAAGATGACGGCCAGGGCCATGGTTGACCAAACAAGCGGGTGGCTCCACGCCACTTGGTTGCCTCCGGCGTTAAGACCAACCAGCAACAGGACGATAGCGAGAACGAGCGTGACGGAGCCGGCATAGTCCAGCCGGCGCCCATCATCAATGCGGGCTTCGTGATCTTCCTTAGCCGGGCGAGACGGGATGTCTGAGACCACAGCGCAGAGCACGAGGCCGAGGATAACAAACGGGAGCTGGACGAGGAAAGCCATTTTCCAGCCGAACCATTTGCTGAACAGGCCACCCACGAGCCCACCAAGCCCAGTGCCGCAGCCCATCGCAATGTTGTTAATGCCCTGGACCACGCCGCGTCTCCGCAGCGGCACCAGGTCGGCACCGACAAATGTGGAGGTTGCAGTCGTTGCCCCTCCCCCAGCCCCGGCAACAGCGCGTCCGAGTATGAACACCCATTCCTGAGTTGCTAGCCCGCAAAGCAAGGTACCAATGCCGAATACAATGCCAGCCACAATCAGACCCTCACGCCGCCCGTAAATATCGGTCCATCTTCCAGCCAAGGGTTGCGTCGCGGCAGTTCCAACTAAGTAAGCGGTACCAAACCACGACAGGTTGTTGAACGATGAAAAGGATGTTGAGATTACGGCGGTGAGAGTAGCGACGATAGTTGAGTCTGCCAGGCGATGAACAAAACCGTCAGTACCCATCCCTACACTGGTGATTGAACCTTGTAAACTCACCAAGAGCTGTTAAGACGACAATGATCTATCGTCGGTGCGGCAGTGGATCAAAAGTCGTCAGCAAACACACATCGGAGAACGCTGTGGGGAGAGTTCAGAATTACCCAAATGCTCCCAAACACCGCGGAGAGGCGGGCGTTGCTGAGCTCGTTAGCGTCGGGTTCAGCCGTGCGGTGGGGTTCCTGCGCGTTGCCCGTTTCTCTGAGGAGGGGTGTTTGCTCGGTATCGTGGGCATCTTCATGTTGTCGAGCTTGTGGGGTGTCATTCATCTTTGTTGTGGTGTCAGAGGCAGGTGGGTGAAAAAAGCAGCATCAGTAAGCCGAAAAGTTCAGGCGGTGCCTCGTCCCACAATGACACTGATGTGATTGTTTGTGGGAAGTAGGGGGTGCTCAAATTTCCCGGGGGTCCAGGGCCACCGCGGAAGGCAAGGTAGTACAAGGTGGCTGGGCAGCAACTAATTCTCTTAGGGGGCGCAGCTGCCTGATGGAAATTCGGCACGCAGCGGTTGGGTGTCATGCACTGTATGTCTCATGGGCAATTCCAGCGACTCTTATTCCGGGCTCATGCAGGAGTTATTTCGCCAAGCAAGGTCCACGCATTTCACACATCCGACAGTCCATCCCTTCGCTGGAGCAATTTCCCATCAATGCCATCCGCCATCAGCGCTCTCCTGGGAACTGCGTTTTATATGCATCGAAATGGCCTTGATCCGCTCCTGCATCGACTCTGTCGTGGGCGTATTGCGACCTCTGCGTCCTTCACGACAATTGACGGCCGGCATATCCCTATCAGCCGCTGACAACGATATTGTTTTTGTCCGCGGTCCGGTCAGATATGCTGCCCTGGGAGCCATCCCTGTATGCAGCTTTAATCACCACCATACGTGAAAGCTTGCTGATTGCTGTCATAGTTTGAGCCTGGCGCAGTCGACCCCGCGCAGCATTCTCTTGTCACCGTGGTCGCCACCGAAGAAGGTATACCCGTCAGTCCACAATGGCTCGATGAGTACCTTGCCACAATGGAGGAGAGCTGCGATGTATACCGAAGAGAGCACTTCCTGGACGGCATCATCTTGGTCGGCTTCAAGTATGCGCAGTCTGCGATTGTTTCGGACCTTCGCAGACATCTGGAGGCACTTGGTGCCAAGTGGTTAGATGTTCCGCACGACAAAGACCTCACTGATCGGCTTCCGCCAGGGCCATATCTGTACCTGGATAAAGCGCTAAAGCCCGTCCACCGGCTCTACGACGATGTGCAAGGAGCATTTCTCACAGCTCTAAAGCCCAAAACCACTTGGTGAGTCCTCTGCAGATCTCTATACCCCGGAGTGCTAAATCTCATGCAACCCACTCCAGGCCCAACGCGGACCCCTTCTCGCAGCTCCGAACCGCCGGCACGTCCTATGACTGCCTCAGTGTTGCGGTGCCTACGAGATCGCCTGAAACCTTGAGCCAATCTCCCCAACGGCTGCGCGTAGTGGTGAAGGACCTGTACCGTGTCAAGGGCCTGAGGACCTCGCTCAACAACAAGGCCTACTACAACATTAGCCAGCCTTCTGATTCCACCGCCGCCGTGATCGGATCACTGGTCCGCGACGGCGCACATATTCTGGGCCTTACCAAGCTGAGCTCCATGATCGCACGTGAAGAACCATTGGATGCAGTGGATTTCCATACCGCTTTCAATCCACGTGGAGACGGTTATCAATCACCTGCGGGCAGCAGTAGCGGCAGCGCTGCTGCGGTAGCTGCCTACGACTGGGTCGATTGCGGGATTGGAACTGACACCAGTGGCAGTGGGCGGCGCCCAGCCATGGTGAACGGTGTCTGGCAATTTCGCCCATCCCACGATCTTGTGGATCTTCGCGATATGGTTATTACTTACGCGCCATTCGACACACCATGCATCTTTACGAGGGAGCTGCAGCACCTGAAAACGGCCTTGCGATCTTGGATCCCTCAGAAGGAGGGCGGTCGCAACCAACCAGACCACAGGGCGGTTTCCGAGTTACCATCCTACGAGATCGTTTACCCGCTCGACTACTTTCCCGTCGCGAACAAGGAGCAGATGGCCCTAATCGATAGTTTTCTTACCGATGCCGCGGCCCATCTTCCCGCCACCATCAGGAAAATGTCTATCCGAGAAACCTGGAGATCAAGCCACCCTGAAGGTACCATTGACGACGTCGACGAATACCTCAGAGACGTCGTCGCCCGGACGTACTACTACGCCTTTTATCACTCTAGCGACGATTTCCGTGAGAAGTACGCGGCAGCCCACAACGGCAGACCTCCCTACGTGATTCCATTCGTACAACGCCGATGGGCAAAGGGAGCAGCAGTAACGACCGCTGAGCACGAGGAAGCCGACCGCAGGCTGGGCGTGTATAAAAAGTGGCTGATGCAGACTATCTTTCACCAAGGTGGTCAACAACAGCGGCCAAAAGAAGTTTTCATCCTGCTTCCGATCAGCAATGCTGCGCCAAACTATCGCGACACACTCTCGCCTTCGCCCGAGGAACAGTCGGTCCTCGACGAGCTCTTCGTACCGCCGATCCTGGGCTCCCCCGACATCGCGGTACCCATTGGCGACGTGCCTTACGAGTCCAGAATTACGGGACAGACGGAGCATCTACCCGTGGTTGCCAATTTGGTGGCGGCGCCGGGGAAGGACTGGGAGCTGATGGCGGCCGTGGAGAGGATTATGGCGCTTTCGGGGAGGCCGACAGTGGTCAAGACGGGGAGGCGAATGTTTGCGCAAGACTGATGGGGTTGGTAGATAACTCTCAGCTTCCCCTTGAAAGGTAAAGACTGGCCAGGCGCCACTCCGAATCTACTTCATTGACTTTGCAGGGAATTGGCATGCTGGCGGGGAATTAGATAATGCGATGATTTCTTTGAACTAATTATGACGAGCCAGTCGGGAGCAACCTCTCTTGTATTACCCCAAAGGTCGGGTTGGACAAGCAGCCACCTCAACGGTCTCCTAATGGCATGTGAGGATTAGGCACTCAAGGCCTGTAGTGGAAATGTTTATACGCGGACCTTCCCCCGTTGATTAGCTCTTAATTCCAGACACTCCGTAACGCACAAGGGTGTTCTCCCGTCGCCAAAACTGAGAATCCGGGAAATTGGGATTCCCATCCACCCACAACAGCGGACTCGGGCCCCGCGTCTCCAAAACTGGCACACAATCTTTCCTCTGCTCTCCCGTAAGTTGAAACATACTCTTTCCTGTTTACACTCTATTTGGCTGCTCATTTGTTTTCACGGCGATTTCCAGAACACCTACAAGGAACAATGCACTGACACCATCTTGTGGTGACCTCTTAAATCTAACCAAAGTTAGCGATCACACATTTCTATCCATCACCTGGAGTTGCAACATAATCTCTGGGAGCTCGTCCCGGTATCTCGGGGCCGCTGACTCCTGGAGTATAACAATGAGAGCATCTGGGTGTTTGCGTGTTAAAATTGTTTCATTAAACCATTTGTCATAGACACCCAATCTGTAGAACCCTTCATCGCGTTTGTGTTTAGTGAGGCTCGTTCCGAACGACCTAAACAAGCACAATCAGTCAATTAATTTGAAGACTTCGACTTGGGTCGGAAAGAGGGAACGTTGCGATCAATTTTTGGGTTGATGTCGATAGATATGGGAGGTGGCGAAACTGTTCCTGGTATTTAATTAACAGGGAACTCCTCGCCGTTATGGTAGACATCATAGCACTGCGCCTTTTATGCCTGCTAAAATGCAAACCGTGGATTTTTTAGAAACCAAAAAACGATGTGATACTTACCCCCGTGATGTAATTAGTTGTGGAGAGGCTGACCTCCTACATCAGCTGGGAGAGGGTTGTTCGGACTTTCCACAGAGAAAGTCACACCCATTACAACATCGCTGGGACAACAGGATATCACCCGGGCCCATTCTTGTCTCATAACCCGGGACGCGATTTCAATGACCTCCAAGAAGTCTCTGGCCTATATGACTAAGGTAAAACGCTAAATGTAATGATCAGTTTCAGAGCTTCCAAAGCTCGGAAAGGCAGAGCTGCAGTAATCTCACACCTCCATTCAAGACTAAGGTATGCTGATGTAACCAATGGGTTGCAGTACCTTCATAGGCTTCTGCATTGGTCGTGGGAAGACCCGTTGTCATTATTAGATTCCCGGAGCTTGTTAGTTGAAACAGCCAGAACATTTTGGACCCCTCACTTTACCCTACTGGGAAGATCGCTCGACGCCCGCGGCTGAGGCTGGCCCGAGGATTGGACGAAGGGCAAACGACTTGTACAACTGTCTAGGTCCAGTACCAGTGAAATTGGTTCTCATCACTACCAGGATTATATGGTGCTTGATAGTCGATGTACTTAGGTGGCTCCCCCTAGTTGGTAAACGAATTTAACGAATTCATGTTAGCCTGCCCAACAATCATTGTACCTTGTTACAACCATCTCTAAATGCACTCAGTGTTGTGCTGCTTCGGAGGAAAAGTGTTGTGGAAAGCCTTTTCACCTTATGAGGCGGTGGTACCTTTGAGGTGAATATTATCTTTGACGACTACTCTAAGTTTGGCCAGGGGCATTGGGAGGGAGTTTGCTCGCGCCTGGATCCGGGAGGCGAGCGCAAAACATCGAGACTGAGAATCAGAGCCGATCCATTGGGACGGTTCAAAGGCGTCTGATAGCCTGGTACGCAATCGGTGAGTAGGTGAACCGACGATGAAATGGAAAAGGGGGTGTGTACTTTCACTGAGGCTGCAGGACCGCCATGTCAGTCTCGTATCTGTCATCAGCTATCTGCCAAACATCTCTCTGTTTGTCGTCTACAACAAGAGAGCGGCCAGGTAACAGGTAAACCGACAAGTCGAATACTGCTTGTGAGTTACCTAGGTAGGCCGTTTAACTGAATAATCTCGCGCGCCGTCGGTGAGACAAGGTCGGTTTCATCGGCGCCGGTAAACACCACAGTCTTGAGGAAATCGGTGTGAAAGACATCGTCTTTGTGTTCGTAAGTGCTTATGGTCGCTCGGGCCCAGTTGATTGTCAATTCTGGCTTTGCTTCTGTATTCTGGGAGACATGAAAGACACAGGCAGGTTCAGAGCCCCGACGAACAACAAACTTCTGCAGATATCACATCATCTTGATTCGTCTTTGAAGGGACTAGAAGTTGATTATCTCTCAATGCATTGTACACCTTGCACTTACCCTCTCCTTTGCGAAACGAGAAAAGTAGACAAGTGTACTTCGGACTATTAAATATCTCATCTGGACTTCCCGGACTGTGGGCCCAAGTACCCATGTAACCCCCCCCCCCCCCCTCCCCAGGTGTGTTGGCGTTGTGTAGGTATGTAGGTAATTAAGTGGGGGGAACTAGATTGTATTGTGGGGTAGGCACTGCCTACCTCTCTATTAAGTGCTTGGTTGATTCGGTAGATTTCGATGGAAAACGAGGGTTTTGACGAATTTTTGTGAAAAACATGTATTTGATGGATGTCAACCGAAACCACACATTCGACGCGGCTTGTGCCTTTGGAGATACTGGTGAGCAACTGTCAGGGTTGGGGTTATGTACGGGCCAGGTCACGTGCACATCGAATGACATCCGAATTACCCGCCTTGGGAAACGGAAACGCGACCCGGACACCGTGAAAACAATATCAACCCCATACTTAAAAGATATTGACTTTTGGCGTGTCATAATACAGACAACCCGAGAGGATGGCCGGACAAGGGTTCGAGTCGGTGGGAGCCTGCAGAATTTGGACGAACCCTACATTGAAGCCTTTGAAGGAAACCTACCTACTAATTAGCGGAGCGGTTGCTAACAGGGGAAGTTGATGGAGATGTGTTTGGCTACAGTAAGAGATTAGGAAGACTTAAAGCGAAGTGTGGGGTAAAGGAGGGACTTTGATGGCCCTCCCCTCGCTTCGAGAATTGGTTGGGAAGACGCGGACGTCACGGCCCTGCCTCAGTGCCTAACTTCTCCCTCTTCAAAGACAGCGGAGGGCGTGTGATGCCACGAGTGTGCGCTGTACACAGTTTCGCGCCGTAGATACTTACTGTAATGTGCTCACTGGAGGGGTCACAGATGGCTCCGCGGCTTGCGCCCAATGGGCCGGACTACCTGTTACTCTCCGGCCTCCCATAGACGAGTTTCCTACGGAAGTGGAAACACTTCACGAGGCATGGACAAGAGTAACATTCTCTGGACACTTATACAAGTACCGGTGTTAAAATCGAGACATGGAACATGGTACTTTTGTACCATATTGGGTCCATGAACATCGTGCTTGTTCAACTGTGGACCTCAGTACTGCACGAAAAGGTTGGTCCATGCCAGCTTGCTGCGGCTTATCGGGAGCCATCTTCAGGGGGACACCAACCGAGTATACCCCCCTGGACCCCTTTGTTCGTGCCATGGCCTTCACCTATTGGCTTTATCTTTGTTCTCCCTGGGGTGTTGCTGGGGACCTAACCGGCTTTTCAGGGCTGAAACTTTTTACCTGGGGCATGATAAAGAACTTCGAAAACATTAGGCCCCTCCTTACCCGGCAATGAGCAGAGCTGGTTCATGATTAGGCTGAAACCCGCCCTTTGTGTTGCATTGAAAACTTAGAGTGGTGCTGGGAGTAAGGCAAGTTGTGTTGGCAAGACCTTATTGTTCCATTCTTGAAAAATGCACTGGGCTGTCTGCTGGAGGATGTTGCCTTGTCACGTTGTCGCCTCACCGGTTTTGAGGGTGGGGTAATGAAAAGCATACCACCGTGCGAGAAATACGGTCTGGCCCTCCGAGTTTCTGGAGGCATTTAAAACGAGGCTGTTGGCGCTTGGGATCTCGGGGTGTTCTCTCTTTCCCATCATCCCGCAGAAACACACCTTACCGAGATACTTCACAACGCCAGGAAGCATGCGTCTCCAGTTATTCAAGTCCGGCTCGCTGGAGAGCGAGGCCTGTGCTCTCAAGTGAGTCCCAACAATGTTTTTAAAATCGTCACTGTCCCGAACTCCCCAAGGTGACCGTGGTGACGACTTGATGCTAACAGTGACCTGGTAGTATAATCGTCATCCCAGCCCTCGGACTAAGCCGCGCGTCCGACTGGAAGCATCCCTCAGACCCTCCTGGCTCCTCATGGCTTCAAAAGCTCGTTGAGGACATCGTGCCCGACGCCGTTGCCTGGGAGCATGTCTACAGCCAGGACCGGCCGACCTCACTCGCGAGTGGGATTGCCGCCGAAGCGGATATTCTGCTTCGTACCATCTTCGACCTTTACACACGTGTTAACTCTGAAGGCACTGTAAGTTCGAATCCAAATGATAACGTGAATAATTACAGCGGTGAATAAAAAGGCTCACTATGAATACGTAATTAGATAGTCAAACTACCGCTCGTCTTCATCTGCCACGGAACAGGCGGCTTCGTGTTGAAAAAGGTCAGCTTACCTCCACCCTGTGCCATTGTTTTGCCCTTCAGCCAGTAAACTTGCTCTGACACATCATAAAGGCCTTGCACATTTGCCAACAGCCATTCTCCGAGTATCGCCCCGTCATCGAGCTTGTGTCTGGGGCAATCTTTCTGGGCTCACCCCAACTCGTTGGCGACAAACAACAAGCCAAACTGGTGACCGACCTTCTGCTCGGGGGAGTACAACGGTGATTGCACTGGGTCCGAGTCGGATGATACTGATGTCGAAAGCGTCTTGGAGATTTGCAAAAGCTTTGAGCGTCTCAACCTTGCGGTACCTCTCGTTTCAGTGGTCGAGAGTGAGGATACCTCAGGCATAGGTACCCTCAAAGCGAGTCATGAGACCGTTGGAAGCGATGCAGATCACCTCGACATCTGCAAGGTCTCGGTTAACTCCAAAGCCTACCAGGTGATCGAAAAGTTCTTTGAGGAGGTCATGCGCGATGCGCCGCGTAGACTTGCCGAAGCGAGACAGCCCGGTGAGCCTCTCTTAGAGGAAAAGACCAGGGACCCAACTCTCCCGTGCTTCTCGCTTGGCACACGCCAGAGACTGGACCAATTTTTTGGACAACAAGTTACTCTCATGCAGATGGACGATGTTCTCCTCCCCCAAGAGCCGTCAGGATTGGATCTGAAGGAGACTACGGATGGCCCGCTGCGCTCCTTTGCTATTTGCGGCCTGGGTGGCATTGGAAAAACCGAACTGGTGACTGAGTACGCTTACTCGCGCAAAGACAAGTTTGATGCAGTCTTCTGGCTCGGTGCGGATGATGCCAATCTCCTGGCATCAAACTTTGCACAGATCGCGCAGAAGTTGGGACTGGAAGATGACGTGTCGGACTTGGCCGCAGCCAGGGATATCGTCATGGCATGGCTCTCACGGCCGCTGAGGAAAGCCTCAGAGCCAGATACGCCTGAGAACTCGGTTAACTGGCTCCTGATTTTTGACAACGTCGATAATCTCGATGTACTTTCCGACTACTGGCCCAAGTTTGGCCGCGGTGCAGTGCTCATCACAAGGCGCGACCCATTTGTCAAGCACAACCTTGGCGTGGGGCATAGCATCAACCTGCCCAAACTGACAGAGCGCGAGACCGAAGCCATGATGCAGCGCTTGACGCACGTCAAGGCCGACCAGGCCAACCAGAATGCGCTCTCGACCATCGCAGACGCACTCGATGGGTTCCCTCTAGCTATCAACCAAATATCCGGGGTGTTTCGACAACTGGGACTGTCCTACGTCGACTTCCTCAAATACTATCAGGAGGAAGGCATCGAATCTCTCTTCCAAAAGCAAGCCGAGGATAGGGGGGTCCATGGCAGCGAGCCCAGCGGAACCACGCCTGTTGCCACAGCCGACAACGCCTCCGCCATCCGCTCACTCGCCACTGTCTGGGCATTGGACCGCTTGTCCCCAGGAACCAAAGTCCTCCTCCAAGTCATCTGCCTGCTCGACCCGGACGAGATCCCCGAAGAACTACTCATCGATAAGACCGCCGCCGTCAAAATTCCCAATTACCCTACTACCCGGGATGAGTACTACAAGGCCCAGTCCGAACTAATCTCCTCCTCTCTGATCAATCACTGGGAGCAGCAAGATATTACCCCGGACAGCTTCCACAGCACCAACAAGATCTCCCTGCACCGCCTGATCCAAGACACCGCCAAAGCCCGCATGACTCCCGACGGGCTCGTTGCGGCCTTCCACGCAGCGGGCGCGCTCATAATCGCCTCCTGGCCTTTCCAGAACATGAAGGAACATCACTCGGTCGCGCGGTTCACCGCCTGTGAGGCTCTCTTCCCCAGCGTGCTACGGCTCAAGAATGGGCTTGAGCCGTTGGTGCAGGGGTCTGACGATTTCCCGTTGGATATCAGCTGGGCGAGATTGTTCAATGATGCAGGGTGGTACATGTTCGAGCGTGGATTAATGGAGAAGGCGAAGCCATTTTACAACTTGGGGCTCTCGATTGGGCAGCGCTTGGCGTTGAGAGACGGGGAACTCAAGGAGGCTGCGGTGGAGTCGGTACGGGAGAGCTATTCGTTCATCGGGATTGTGCTTGCCGAGACGAACGAGCATGCCCTCAGCATGGCGTGTAAGAAGAAATGGTTGGCCATGCTGGAGGAGCGGAGGTCTCCAGAGGGGGGTCCAGTTGAGGACTATGAGCTTGGGTATGCGTACAATGAAATTGGGGTGGCGTATGGAAACAACGGTATGCTGGAGGAGGCGGCCGATGCGTTTCGGCGGTCGATGAGGATTTTCCAGGGGCTGGATGATTATGAGGATACCATGCTGGGGTGGCCCAGCCGAACTTGGGGTTTATCTACTGGATGCAAGGAAAGTTGCCGGAGGCTGAGAAGGTTCTCATGGAGATCTTGGACATACATGCCACTGCGTGGGGTGTCGACGATACCAAGTCTTTTAAGTAAGTCGACATACGAACGGTGGTCTACAAGACTGCGCACCCCTCCTCTACGAGCATACCGGCCCGTTGGCTAACATTATCAATTTATCTAGGACCGGTAAAATTCTCTACGGCATCGGGAACGTGCTAGAAGCCCAGGGACGGTTTTCAGAAGCGTTCAATTTCCATGGTCGGTGCCTGTGGCAGTTCAAACAGGTGCTTGGGGCTCATCATCATCGGGTGGGCGACATTTATCACCGAATGGCCGGCCATTACATCCGTCAGCAGCTGTACCTACAAGCAGGGTATGTCCTACACCCATCGCAGTTGTATTCCGCGCTAACACTTCCACCTTGTTAGTCAAACCCTCAATATGGCGCTCAAGATCTTCAGCGCGAGATCGTATTTGATCAACGAATACGCCAGAACCGCGTATAAAAAGGGGGTTGTCCTGAAATTGATGGGCCAACACGGCGCGGCTAGTAAGCGGTTTGAGGAGGCGTACCAAATCTTCAAGAGATTACGACCGCAGGATCATCGTACAGTGGAAGATCTGACCGAGCGTGATTTTGATCAGCTCGTTGGATTCTGGTCGCGCTAAAAGGGAGCGACTGATCAGCGACGGAAGGGCATTAATTACTGGAGGCGAGAAGGTAATTACCGATCCCTGGATGTAACTACATTATAAAATATATAGTGTGTCAATTCCCGTGTAGTCCGTCGTAACGCGAACATGCCTTTCTGCCAATGCTTGGAAACCCCTTGTTCCCTTTTAGCACCGTTGGTTTCCTCGCCGTTTGGTCACCACGCCTCCTGATCCAACACAACCACATGTTCGCTGTCAAAGGCACCTGTTCACACTCAGAAACTCACGGCATGTCCCCCGTGAATCATCGTCCGCCGGGTCTGCTTCACCACAATCATTAGGTACTTAAACAACGCTTCATTTGGCCAATTCTACCATCCCCCCCCAGCACACCAACCATCATTTCCTCCAGCACGCCGTCATAATCATCCTCGCCACCTTCCCATTCAACGCATCCTCCACCGGCATGTGATGTCCCCCCCGAAACACAACCACCGTTCTCCTCGTCTCCTCAAAAAAGTCCACCAACTGCTCACTCTCACTTCGCCACGGATCCCGCTCCCCAATCAAATGCACACTCTGCGCCTTCACCACCCCCATCCCTATCCTCTCCTGATATCCCCTTTCCCCGGCCTCGGACTCCTCCTGACCAACCCATTTCCGCCCGCCACCTTGATAAGGCACCGTCCCGCATACCGACACCATAATCTTGATCTCGCTTACCCCTTCTGCCTCTAACCGCCGGACTACTTCCATCCCGACCTTGGCGCCCATGGAAAACCCTACCAGCGCTACCACCCCCTTGCCGTAGCTTTTCACCTCGTCCACGAGCCGTTGGAAACCACCTGTGTTGGCGTCATCCTCGTCGCTGTCGCTGCCTCCATCGAGAGTAGCACTGCTGCTATCCTGTCCACTCCCCCAGAATGCGCGCTCAGTCGTGGTGGAGGTATCGTCCAGCCAGGTGAGGAAGGGGTCGCAGCCTGCAAAGATGGGAAGGACGCCCGGGCCGGCGTCGCGGGGGATGGGTGCGGCTGGGTAGAGGAGGGTGAAATGCGGGCGGAGGTGCTCGGCGAGTTTGCGGGTTTCTAGAAACGGTGATCAGGGTAAGAATGGGGTTGATTATGAGGAACTTGGAACCCGGGGGCGGGGGACATACGAAGACGGTAAATATCTGGGTTGGTACCAGAGCCGTGGAGGAAGAGAATCTTTGGCTGGGACATTGCTGGCTGGTAAATATGTTGTGTCGTTTCGGGATAGAATTAATGTGGGAGTCGTGTAACCTCGCAACGGGTGTCACTGCAGAGTCGGTACCAGCTGTTGAACTTCGGTCTCAACACTCGCAAGGCGAAAATGAACGGAAATGAACGAATGATTTAATTAGACGTTCGTCCTTGATTTGGCATGAGAAAAGAGTGCAAACGGGAAGACTCACGAATACATTGAAAGAAAGTCTAGAAGAATCCAGCCCGTGACAAGCCCCAAAATTTGCTTCCGCTGACAGCATGCGAGCGATCAAAAAATCACCGAACGTTCGGAGCGGGTCTCCAATTCGGCGTTGGTCGGGATTGCAACGCCACAGTTCTGCAGGTGTCAGCTTGGCGTTTTGGTCGCCGATTAGTAGAAAAAGACAACTAACTCCTAGGGGAATCTTACTTTGAGGGTTGTCTCGGTCCGGTTCAGTGACCATGATTCAAGAGCTTATTATTTGATTAGGTTGATATTTAATTGGATTTTGTCTCCGCATCTATTAACGTGGGAGGAGGACGAAAAGCAATAGGGAAAGAGGAAATCTGAAATTTGACATCTTGACAGAGTGAAATACAAACACCGTTGTCGTGAACAAGACTCCAAACGTCCAACCGGCTGCGACAACAGTCTTTGATTCTCGCCCACCTCGGTGAATGATCTGGTGACAATTTAACATTGGAATATCCAGAGTTCTCGCTTTTGTCTGCCCAATCCAACGACCTCCAGGATTTCCGCACCGATTGTAGACAACTTCACGCTGCCAGATGTCCCTCTATATGGAACAATCAGTTCCCTTTATCTCTCATACTTCTTTCTGACAACGGCCTCAGAGCGTCACTATAAAACAGGGCCTGAGGGCTAACAAAGTACTGTTGTCTTGTTGCTGTGAGATTGTCGAGACGGTCGAACAAGGGAGGTGGTAGAAATCCACACGCTTTGGACTGCGTCGATGAAGATAGAAACAGATAATTAAGGTGTGACTGGGGGTTTTTCCAGGTCCGAGAGTTCAATAATAACTCACAAAGGGCATGCAAGGGGGATAGGGAACGATTGAGACACCGTCGGTCGGGTTAATATTTCGATAGAGTTAGACAACTTATTGGATCGCTCGTCAAGTATATCTTTCTATAATTAAGAGACGGGATATTGGCAGCGATTGAACGTTACAATAAAATCAAACCTTGCGAATGTGTGATTAGCTCTGGTGTGCCTCAGTCGTGGGCTAGCCCACTATTATCATAGATTTTGCGACGTCATCCTTCCCTGGAACTCGAGCTTTTTCTTGGAGGGGAAGTCTTGAACAGTATCCATGTGGGTAAGAGGTGGTCAATGCCCAATGCTGCCTGGAGCAGTGACCAGTTCCTGAACCACGGAGTTGATCAACATGGTTGTACAGGGCAAGTTTCTCTCTTGAAGAGATCTTTTGGTGCTGCATATTTAAAGTCCATTCCCTGCCCACTGGTTGCCCCAATCATCAAGCCTCGCAACACACCCACAGTCATCGGCAACGACAAACTCCTTCGACACAACAACATGGAGGTGCTCGCCGAAGGACCCCGCCAAGTATCAGTCCCCATCGAGTCTCATCGACCAAGGCTTACTGCGCTCCCCTTTGAGACTCTTCGCCAGATCGTATGGGATGAGGAACTCGATCAAGAGGATGTCGCCGCCCTTCGACTGTCCTGCCGAGCGCTTCTCGGTCCCGCCTCGAGTCGAATCTTCTACCGCATTCGCATATCCAAGCTGAACCGGGATCGGGAGAGTTTTTTGTCGATTTGTCACATTCCTCGGTTGGCTTTTCACGTCCATGAGGTAGAGTGGCAGGAGATTTCTTGGGATACCGAGTTGTTCGACCGCACTTCGGCACCCCTTTGCCTGCCTAGCTCATGCAACATCATCGAATGCGACGGCGACGAAGAGCTTGTTACGCGTGTCTCGACATACCTACGGGGCGAGGCTGAAGCCGCATTTTGGATGCGAAATGCGCCGCCGAGACCACGTTTCGGTGACGTGATCGAGGACGCGAATCATTTTGAGGACTTAGAAAAAGAACGACACCAGGCTGTTGCCGCGTTCAAGGACGATTTCGAGGCCGCCATCGACCTCCTCCCGAACCTACATACATTCGTTTCGGGGCCTATGAACACAACACGGGTTATCAATGACCCAGAGTCGGAATACCCAGTGGAGGCGGGAATGTTCCAGCGGTTCCAGGAGTCGGTTGACGGGAGGGAGGGTGGATTGAGTGGCCGAATCCAAACCAATGATGGTCTTTTTTTGTTTCTTTTTCCCGCGATGGACCGAGTTGGGTCGACTGTCACCCGCCTGTGATGGGCCGACGAATTTCCGGGCTTCAGCGCTTTTCGCGCATTCTCTCCATCAGCCTTTACGCACTTGGAATCGATTGAGCTTTGCTTTACTCGAATCGGTGGTGCGTCACAGCATATGCGGCATTTCGAGGAGGCGTATTCTCACGCTGCCCCCACTCTTCGACATTTCAAGCTGTGTTTGGACCATGGGATAATCGTCCCATTCAGGGAGGCCGTCGTGGAGATCCTTTTGGCACAATGCCTTGGTAACCCGCCGAATGTCTCGTTCTTGCGATCGCTGGTCCTAACTGCGGTAAAAATGGATCGCGCCGACCTCACCCGACTCCTCGAGTTCCACGCCAATTCGTTGCAGCATCTTGCTTTCGACGAGGTCACTCTCTGCCCCCCAGTCATGAAAGCGCTGAGGACTAGCCACAAGCGGTTCGGTTTGCGTACTATATCGATTGTTTACTCCGAAGATCCGACCGAAGTTTGCCCATATGCTCTTGTCCGCTACATCAACAGAGACGACCACGGTCGCCCCTGTCCCCTATTCCTGGACGCCACGGCAAAGAGAGCAGAGAGGGGCGACATTGGCAGTTGTCGTCGATGTCACGAGTCCTATCAGGGGGACGATGGGATTTGCGCAGCTTGTCATAGGAACTGCGAGGAGAGCTTGCGCTTCGAGCTCCAAAACGATGACCAACGGTTGTGCACGTTGTCTCATGAAGGAGTCAAGCCCTGGGCGCCTGCGTCTGAGCCGCCGCCTCGCCCCGTCTCACCTTCCTCGGACGCTGATAGCCTTGATCTGCGTCTTAACCGCGAGAGCCCTTATTGGACTTGGGACGTTTTCTACGGCCACTGCGTCTACTGTTACCGGGTAGATCAACCACACCCGAAACAGCATCCCACGGTCATTTGGAGATTTACCTCTCGCGACGGCAGGTCCGCGCTGGACCAGGACCCGCTGAAATGGTGGGAGGAATGGGATACTGGCGCCGGGGACGTCGAGGAACCGACACCTTTTTGCGACGCTTTGCATGAATTTTATGTTGATGTTCAGTCTGCTGTGCGTAGAGGCCTACACATAAGGCAATGGCAAGGTCATCATCCCCCTGAGGGCGCCATTCATTACCAAGGGGGTCGCGAATGGCAATCATAAATTAGTTTAAGTTCTTGAGATTCCGGGCTGGGCAAAGTGGAAGCGAGTCTTGTGTTGAGCTAAAGGTTCAGGTCGTTGCCCATATTTTTTTGTGGGAGGTAATTGTATTAATATATGATATCACTGTATTAGTATGTACATACATACGTAGCACCAAGCAGTAATTACAGTGACCCCACTTGTTGTCGCGAACTACTTCTAGAAACTATGTTGTGAGCATTGTGGGGGCAAGCGACCACTCCAACGGCAATGATAATTCCACAACAGGAAGGTCGACTTTGTGCAACCATCCGATAACTGAGACCCGTGGTTTTCTGGCGCGGACCGTGTGTGTGTGGCGCAAGCCAGCCGTTGTGTTGCTGGTCTTAAGCACGCAATCTCGCGTCTTAGATACGCCACGTGCAACACGCGTAGATTGGGCGTTCAGGCGCTCTTTCTCGTTTCAGAGAGTGCTGGACAGACGCAAACGCCATGACGTCTGACAAATGGGACTCATTCGCGCCTTCCGGATGATCCGCGATCCCTCCTTCTCAAGAAGTTGGAATTATTGTTCTTATCTAGTCGGGCTGGCACTTGGCGTTGCCTCTTTCACATTCTGTCATTGCGCATCACCGTTTGGTTTCTTGTCGGCCAAGTTGATGATTTGTTGACCTCTTACTTCCAAAGACAAGTGTTTATTAGTAGTTAATAATTAGCCGACTTGTTTCGCCGTTTCGCCGTCAACCACCGCCCATCATGTCCGAACCCGATGTCGAAACACCACTCCTCTACAACACCAACCCCCGACCCCGCGAACACCAAGAAGTCCATCGGTCCAGCCAATCCTCCTCCGCCTCCTCCTCCAATACCAAAAAGCCCCTGCACCACCGCTCCTCCAACTCCTCCTCCTCCTCCGAAACCGCGGCCCCCCTCCTCGCCCCACGCACCGTCGAAGACGACACCCTCCCCGAAACCGCCGTCCTCGGCCGCAACCTCGGCTGGAGCAGCGCCTACATCCTCATCATCTCCCGCGTCATTGGCAGCGGCATCTTCGCCACACCAGGGGCCATCGTCAGTTCCGTCGGCAGCGTCGGGCTGAGCTTACTGCTATGGGTGGCCGGCGCGGTGATCAGCTGGGCCGGGCTGATGGTCGCGCTGGAGTACGGCTGCATGTTGCCGCGCAGCGGTGGGCAGAAGGTGTACTTGGAGTTTACATACCGGTGGCCGCGGTTCTTTGCGTCGACGCTGGTGGCCGTGCATGCGGTGGTGATGGGGTTTACGGCGAGTAATTGTATTGTGTTTGGGGAGTATGTGTTGTTTGCGCTGGGCTGGTCTCCCGGGGAGAACCCCGTGTTGGTGAGGGTGTTGGCGGTTGGGTTGATGACGGGGATTACGGTGCTGCATGCGGGGTTTATGAAGACGGGGATTTTGGTGCAGAATGTGTTGGGGTGGGTGAAGATTGGGTTGGTGGTGTTTACGACGGTGTCAGCGGGGGTGGTTGTGGTGTCGAGGTATGTTCGATCCGGGGGCTCGGGGGATGAGACAGGGGCAGGGTTGTTCGGGTTGGACACGGCGTCTGCTACCGGCCCGGCTGTTGTTGTTCCTGGAGCGTGGGATGGGATCTGGGAGGGTTCCGTTTGGAACTGGGGCGTCATCAGCCCAGCGCTGTTCAAGGTGTTCTACAGCTATTCCGGGCTGACAAGCGTCAACAACGTGATGAACGAGGTCCGGGATCCCGTGAGGACACTTCGGTCGGCTGCGCCTACGGCTTTGGTGACGACGTGTTTGCTCTATCTTCTCGTCAACGTGGCATACTTCTTGGTACTGCCGCTGGATGAGATCAAGAAGAGCGGAGAGCTGGTGGCCGCGTTGTTTTTTGAGCGGGTGTTTGGGCAGGCATTCGGGAAGCTCTTTCTCCCTTTGGCCGTGGCGGTATCGGCGGCTGGGAGCGTGATGGTTGTGACCTTTGCTTTGGTGAGTCCTGGCGCTTTTAGCACAACCATCATCATAACTATTTGAGTTGCTTGGCGAAAACTGACATTTCGGCTAGGCACGTGTTAACCAAGAGATCGCGCGCCAGGGCCTTCTCCCCTTTGGCGAATTTCTTTCCTCCTCCCGGCCTTTTGGGTCACCCCTCGGTGGCGTCATCCTGCATTACATCCCCTCTGTCATTGTCATCGCCATCCCATTCAAGAACATTTACTCCTTCATTCTCGAAGTAGAGGGGTACCCCGGACAGTTCTTCACCTTCTTCATTTCCCTCGGGCTCATCCGACTGCGGTGGACCCGTCCGGACCTGCACCGCCCGTACAAGGCGTTCATACTAGCTGCCTGGTTTGGACTGTTCTTGTCTACGTCCTTGATCCTCGCGCCTTTCATCCCGTTGGACAACGAGGACTGGGCGTCGCATCTGGCAAGGGTCAGCTATGCGTTGGTGGGCATCTCCGTGTAAGTTTCCCTTAACCCTAACCCTTAGCATGTGCTGCGGGTGAGATCACTAACATGGTGATAGGCTTTTGTTTGGCGTGTTGTACTGGGCAGTATTGACCATCTTTTTGCCTCGGTGGGGCGGGTACCGGCTCGATGAGGTGACTGATGTTTTGGAGGATGGGACAACCATTACCAAGCTGGTGCATATTCCGAAGGATAGATGATTTACATTAGAGTGGATTGGGCAGGAGTACATTAGGCGGTGGATATAGGTAGGTATTGTGTTTCTATTTGGTAAGGATACTTCTAGATGAGGAGTACGGGTCGTTTTCTCTCGCACTGGATGTGCCATTTATGGAGGTTACAAGGATATATCAGGCGGGTTACCTAGGTACCGAGGTAGTTAGGGAGTTACGGTTGAGTTTAGACGACCGCTATGACCTCTGGCAGCTCATGGCCCCTGATGATGTCAACGACGGCGTCAACCGCAGCCGAACGCAGCATTGTCACCCCCATCATACATCCGCAGACATCAACATCAATAATTACAGCAATAATACAACAAAATACCTACACAAGCACATAAACAATGCTACGCCTCCTTCCCCATCTCCGTCCAGGCCACCGCGCCGTCCAACACACCGGCCCAATCACCGTCCCCTCTCGCTCCATCACCTTCGTCCCGGGTCGAACCAGTCGACCCCTGATCCTCACACGTGCAGGACAACAACAGAGGGTCAAGAAGACCAATACCAATTTTGTCGCGCGACCGGTGTCTATTTGGGGGCCTAGTTCGTACGTCTTTGTCTTTTCTCTTTTCCAATTTTCACGATCAACGCCCCCAAACAGGCGAAGTATTCAAGAACTGGGACTGCTGCTAATAGTGATACATGATAAAATAGGATGTCAACTATTGCGCTAGGCATCATGCTAGCCGGATCATGGTACATCTGGGAGGCTGGACGGGATTACATGGTGAGTGAGGAAGTGCGTAAGTATGAGCCAAGGGATATGGGGGAGGGGAAGGAGGGGTCGGTGAATCAGGATTATCGGAAGTATGAGCGGTGGATTGAGGGGGACAAGCACAGACATGATAATTAAGAGTGTGTTGGGGTTACTGACCCTTTCAGGGGGAATATTGGGACCTGCGGTGGGATAAGAGGAGTTACTTGAGAAGGATGATGAGGGTTTAAGGATGGGTGTAAAATAATGAGCTTGGTGTGTGGCTTTTCGACTGTCCAACTCGTCCTCAGTTGGGAATGAGAGTATTTCCCGTGGCGGTGGCTAGTGACGTCGAATGATAAAAGCCCAAGACAAGAATGCTACTTGACCTTTTCCCGGGACGAAACATGAAACGCTGTGCAGTGCCGAAACCCGAGCCGTGCACACCCAGGATGGAAATCATCGACGGCACTGGCGACTGGCCCGCAGCGTCACGTCGGGATCATCTTGCTGATCATGATCACCGGAAGGGATAAAGGCGCGTATTCTATTTTCGGCTGGAGGTCTTTCCGAGCTAGAACCATTTGCGAGTTGGCGGTATCTATGATATCTGTGAAAGTCAGGTTGGTGGCAAACGCCGTGATCAACGGTTCTGGACGCTGCGGTGGTGATTGAAATGAGATAGGGGCGAGATATATCGGGCACTGCTTTGAGGATGAACTGCCGGGTATCAGTCCGTATCGTTCATTTTCGGCGATGCCGTGGTATTAATATCTCCAACTTGCCCACCCCTTGTACTCTTCATGGCCCAGGTCCGTGTCTCATATGACCGCATCCAGCGTCTCCAATGTTACTATGCCGTGCCTAATCCAGTTATCACCCCCTGTTACTAACCAACCCACAAGAATGAAAACCAGAAAAAAAGGCCCGACGCCAGACATCCATCGCCCCTCTTTCCGCGACAGAAACGACAAGACAAAAAAACTCCGAATGGCTCGTCATTGGGTCGCACCGCAATTATCCAAACACGGAACCCCATCCATCCCAAAGCCTACCCCCCGACTGGCCCAATCGGGTTTGTTAACGGGTATTCTCCTGTTGCGGACCTGCCATCGAATGACGGCACTTGGAGGCCCCACTGGCATGCCCCGGACTTGGCAGGCGTGGAAGGGGGCGTATATTAATTCGTGTTTCTCGGCAGTTTTGGGCCGTGGGGTGGTGAGTTTCTGTTCGTTGTGGGTTGTTATTGGGGTTTGGGTGATGGAGGGAGGATCGAGGTTTGGTGGTGCATTCGGGTTTGGGGCTCGGCAGTGGTTGTTTGTTCGTTGGATGGGATGGGGGAATCGCAGGGGTTTGAGAATAGATGGGAAGATTGAGCAGCGAGGGAGGCTTGTTGTTGGTAGGCCATGGTGTGGTGTGCATAAGTAGGACAGCGTGCAAGGTTGTTTCTGATCGTCTGGGTTCTTCGGTTTTTTGTGTTCTTTTCCGGCACTGAGCTATCCATCACTGTTAACCCGTTATAACTCATCTTCTTCTCTTCTTAAATCGTCGCTTGATATCAGTCCACAACATGCTCCTCAAGGCGGCCGTCACCGCCGTGGCCGCGGCCCAGCTGGCCATGGCCCAAGAACTCATGCGGTTCGGGTGCTCCCAGCTGACCATCGACCGCATCGACCCCCTCGTCAACCCGGGCAGCCTGCCCTCGCCGCACGTGCATCAACTCATCGGCGGCAACTCGTTGAACGTGTCGATGTCTCCCGAGGACCACGACCTGCCGTCGTTGTCGACCTGCACCAGCTGCACGTACTCGGAGGACTTTTCCAACTATTGGACCGCCAATGTGTACTACAAGGCGCGGAATGGTAGCTACAAGCGCGTGCCGCAGATGACCAACCTCGGGCTTGGTGTCCAGGCGGGTATGACGGTGTACTAGTACGTTGATGCCCTGCTAGAGGTATAATCCTGTCTGTCCGGCTTACTGACTGACTTGGTGTAGTATCCGCGGATACCAGGCTAGTGCTACTGTCACTGCCTTCAAGCCGGTCAGTCCCCCGAGAACCTAGCATGACCTTCACGCTATGCCATATGCTGATGAACCAACACAGGGCTTCCGCATGCTAGTCGGCGACCCCAGCAACCGGGACGCCTCCCGCGTGCCCTCCGGCCTCTGCTTCCGCTGCGAGGAAAACCTCCAGCAGAACCCCTTCGGCGGCGCGCCCTGCACGGGCTCCGACACCAAAGCCTTCCCGACCGGCACTTGCGGCGGGGGCTGGCGCGTGACCGTCACCTTCCCCTCCTGCTGGGACGGCAAGAACACCGACACCCCGGACCACAAGAGCCACGTTACGTACCCGGCGTCGGGCACTTTCGAGAGCGGCGGCGCGTGCCCGTCCACTCACCCCGTCAAGATCCCGCAGGTGATGTACGAGATCATGTATGACACACGGCAGTTCAACAACAAGGCGGACTGGCCGACGGATGGGAGCCAGCCGTTTTACTGGAGCCATGGTGATAACACGGGTTATGGTATCCATGGTGACTATGTCTTTGGCTGGAAGGGCGACGCGCTGCAGAAGGCTATGGACGGCAAGTGCTCGGGTGATAGGTGTGCGCCGTTGCAGCGCCAGACGGATGCCCAGGCTATTGCGTGCACCAAGGAGCAGCAGGCGAAGGAGGATATTGGCACGGATACCTGTAAGTGTCTGGCGGCCCTTTAAGAGGATTTGTGCCCCAAGCTAACCATGTGACCTTAGGGCTCGATGCCATTCCCGGCCAGCTCACCCCGACGGTGTAGATGGTGCAATGGTAACGGTGATGGTTAGTGTTGTGGGCCGTTGATGTTATGGCACTGAGGGCTCTTTGTTCTGTTGTGTTGTGCTGCGTTCCATAGCTCAAGTGTGACAGTTAGCAAATGGTGTATGAGTTGTCCTCATGTTGAAACGCAAGAGTCCAGACTTTGTGATGATACCACCAACACTCACCGTTCCCGTCGATCGTGGGTTATGACTGCTCTAGCAAATGCATGTCCAACTCGGGTGTTGCTTCCAACTGGGTGTTGGTCGAAACTCGCCTGACCCAGTACCCTTGTTGAACGCTGTTGTTCCCATCAGCCACATTGACCGGACTCCAGAATTGCACCATATCTCCCGCCGCCTCAACCCTTTCCGCTTTTTCCCTCTCGTCGCCCATAACCCGGTCAAACCCGTCCTCTCCCATCATCAGCACACATTCTCCCAACTGACCCCCGTATCGCTTCACCACCCCGTCCATGGACCCTAGTAAGTAGTCCCGGGTAGTCTGCGGATCCAGCTCTGCCCTCGTGACATACGACCCTCGCAACACCACTGACCCCCGCTCGAGCTTCCCCTCGACGCACACAATCAACCTCCTAAGCCCCGGAAACCCATCCGGTATCCTACCTATCACCTTCTCATATGCCAACAACCCCAGATCAATCCCCAAATGCTCGTCAGCATAGTCCCACGCCGTCTTCAGCGTCAACCGAACAACTAAGCTTCTAATGACCGCGGCCCGTTCCCGAACGAGCAACTTCTCCGTGTACAGCACCAACGCGCCCGTCCCAATATGAAACGTATTCTCCGCGTACACAATATCCACCACCTCCCGATACACCGTCCTACAGCACATCATCAACCCCAACACCTCCTTCCCGACCCCACATGTACCGCCCAACCCATTCCCACTCCCATCCGCATCCCCAACAAACAACCCACACGCCCTCGGCCCTCCACCCCCAATAGCGCACCGATCCACCAACTCCGGATAATCCGGATGTCGATGACACGACGAAGCACGCCAGATCCATCGCCTGTTTCCGTGCAGCCGGGCACCTGCAGTGGAATGAGGCGTGGAGGTTTCGGCTGCGGAGTAAGCCATGTCGATGTGGATTTCGCGGCCGTGGTCGGAAGGGTGGGCACGGGGGTGGGTGAGGACGAGGCGGTAGATTGTGTTGCGGAGTTCGGGGGGGAGGAGGAGGAAGGGGAAGGTGTTGGGATTCCCATTGGGTTTATGGTTGGGGGTGTCTGGAGGTATGACGGAAGAGGGGTGTTGGTTTGGGGGGAAGGGGGTTAGAGGGCGCCGGGGAGTGGGGAGACTGGGGAGGGTGTCGAGGGCGTGTGGACGGGAATAAGGTTGGTTTTGGTCTTCGTCGTCTTCTTGGTTATGCTCCGTTTGGGCATGGCCGCGATGGAAGGAGAGTTTGCCGCGGAGGGCTTGGCGGAGGAAGTCCATGGTGCGGAGTGGAGAGGTTTCGGGTTCAGAGTTGCTGCAGACTCGTGCGATGATCGGAAAATGTTAACGGGAACTGTAAGGAAGGTTGACGGGTTGAGATCCATGAGGCTGTGAGGTGAACCATGAGCCGCCAAGAGCTGACGCGAGGTCATGCTGCTTTCGGCAGTAGATCACGTGAATTAGGCCGCTTCTGCACCTGGACCTGTTCTGGAACTACCCTTTTTCCTCCTTTCTATTTTCTTTCCTTCGCAGAGTCGTTCCATCTCCGTCCGCGCGACCAGCTTTCGCGATCGTTGTTTGGTGTCCGGTGTCAAGGGGGCAACCGGTGAACAAGTGGAAGATCATGAGCTGTGAAACTGATGAATCCATGGAATGAAGATTTGTCTTGGCGTTTTCTCCGATTATTATGTTAGGGTTAGGGTTCAGTTGCCATACACTGAGACCGACAGATACTCCCAGGCGCCCAACTCCATGCACCTTCCCTCCCACCTCTATATAACCCCCTTCCGCCCTCGCTCAGTCACCATCTCCTCCCAATTAACGCCAAACACCGGTTTAGCGCAGCGGCATTGGGAGGAGGGTCACGCCACTACCGTCGTAAATCGAAGTGGCCCCGGGTTCGATTCCCGGGGCCAACGGAGGAAAATCCTTCACCGGAAAGATTTTCGTAACCACCGACCGTTATCCTTCCGGATGGGGATAACGCTCGGGGTGAGCTTTTTGTTTTTTGTATTTTTGGGGTTCTTCTTCCTACCTCTGTGTTCCTTTCCCTCTTGTTATTTCTTTCTTGGTTACTTGGTTATTTCAAGTCATTTTGTCTTATACGGAGATCTGCAAAGGAATTCGGCGTGAAGTCGGCCGCTGCAACCTTGCCGGAGTTGTCGAACATCATTATGCAATATTGTTTACCTATGGCAACACCACCGGACAACATAACATTCGAGCAACTCGCTTCTCTACTCAGATGGCACCTGGTGGTGCTGGTAACAGTAACCCAGGCATTATTGTCAACCATCTCATGGCACGGGTAATGAACTCAATAAAGCATGTTCCACACCAACGTGCCCCAGACATGATGTGCCTGTGGTTTTCGACTCCCTCAGGTTTGGTGATGTCCACCTAAAATGAACAAGATCATGGGTGACCCGAACGATTCAGCGACGGGTTGCTTACAACGTGAACCTAAGCGGCTAATTACGTTGGTGCTTTGAAATCATGATTAGATTTTTAATGGTCAGTTCCACAAACCAGACCGCAGCCGGTTTGTGGTGATCGATTACTTCTTAGACAGTGAAGCATCGGGTTGTTGCTTGCGTTGTTGACCATCTCAACTTCTGCCTTGTGGTTTCTTCGGCTCAACCTCGTTTGCACAATGTGGTGAGTGATATGCCGGCTAGCGTAATACACCGAGGTTACGCTGCGGAAAACTGCCGTCTTCCCGTGTTTTTAAGAGCCATTTGTTGTCGGGACCATTAGTCTTCATCCGAACTCGGAAGTGGAAGACCGTCACAAGCCTCTCCCCATTCCTCAATGATCCTAGACTTCATTACATCCACCACCTACCCGTCCTTGCCTAACGTGTCATGTGGGGAGGTTCTTTAAGCGAGACCTAGCTTTGATAAGTAATCATTCCATGTGCTTAGAATCATTGCCCCCTGAAAATGCTCCCAAACTTTGTTGATTACTATTCAAGAAACGCGTTCCGGTAAACTGTGGAACCACCCCCTGTGTCCCATACTGTAATAGCTAACCATAAAAAAGCATCTCTAGACACACTAGTTCACAGACTCTCTCTCTCTCTCTACAACCCTCCTCAAACCCCACACCAATCTCCCAAAGTTCACTCACAACACACCCACCATGCCTCTCTGGTCCATCTACCACCCCCCCTCCACCTTCACCACCCCCGAATCCAAACAACGACTCGCAGCCGACATCACAGCCCTCTACACCATCAACGGCCTCCCCGCCTTCTACGTCGTCGTCAACTTCATCCCCCTACCCCTGACCAACACCTTTGTCGGCGGCAAAAACCCAACTGAGGCCAAACCCTTCATCCGACTGGTCGCGGAGCACATCGCCGTGCATATCCGCGAGGATGCCACCCGCTCGCAGCGGATGATGGACCGGATTAATGGCGCGCTGCAGCCGCATATCAAGGAGAAGGGGTACGATTGGGAGGTGCATGTGGATGAGACGCCGAGGGGGCTGTGGGCTATTAATGGGCTGCCGCCGCCGCCTTGTAAGTTGAGGCCTTCGTTATAAGGTGTGTTTATTATGAGAGGTGCGGATGGAAGTGGGCTAATCATTTCGGGGATGGATGGTAGTTGGGAGTGCGGCGGAGAAGAAATGGGCCGATTTGAACCAGGCGGTGCCTTGGGATGGTGAGGCCAAGGGTGACAACCCGAAATAGGCAAATAGCCGACGGAATATGGTGGCAAGTATCTCGGAGTGGCTCTTCTCATAAGGAGCTTTTGGTAAGGAAATAAAGGGCAGATTGTGAGCTTACAAATTGGAAGAGATAAAACCAAGTACATATTGTCATAGAAAAGGGGGCAAACTCGGTAAACAAACTCCGAGTAAGGAGTTCTCCAAGCCACCATTCTGATTAATTAGATTGTACTTCGGACACAAACCAGACAGAACATAGAGAAAACACGTTATTGCGGCCGCACTCGGCGTTCCACACCGTCTTTGATGCGCAGGACGAACTGGACCCATGTTGTAACCAACGTCGGCTCAAAGTTAACCAGAAACCGTCCTCGAATACAAAGCGTCAAAAGAGCAAACTTGGGTGCTTTGAGATCTCCGAACAAGATGACGACATGATTCCAATGTTGCCACGAGTCTTCCGTTTGATAATTAGCCCAGCCCAGCCCAAGTATCATGCGTTTGTTCTCACGTCCGCCTCTCCAGGAGAAACGACCCACCATCAACGAGCCGAAGATTTTCAGGTGAGTTGCCACCGACAAACGGTGTCGGGGCAGTCTGCCCGGCCCGTTGTTGACGAGGGCGGTGAGTACAACAAAACTCGCGTTTACCTACTTCACCACTAAACAACACCAAAGACCGTTGACACCCATGGGGTCAATACTCGCCTGGTTGCCGTCCGAAATTATGACGATGTTGGTCACGCTAGGCGAAAGAGGAACGTTTCGCGCTGTAGACGTATTCGTGCAACATTCGGACAACCGTTAGATCTAAACAAGAATCGAAAGTTAGGTAGGTAAACATTCAACCACACAAATGTCATAATTCATTCGCCGTTCATGGCCTCCCTTCAAGCTTAGCTGCTCTGCCACATTCGTCGAGACCAATTTGCCTAATTAGTGTGCTCACAACTCTCTCGCCCCGGCTCCGGAGCCCATTCCATGGCGCAAACGACCTAGCGTTGGTGAGGCCTACAGTGATGAGCCTACTTGGAGAAACCAGAAGGAACGCGAGTTTATCAACTGGTCACGAGGTGGCCACCCAGTCTCTTCCCGTTTGTAGACCCTGGATCTGCCCAACCCGAGTTACCCGTCCTGAGAGGCCTGGAGGTGTGAATGAACTCCCGGTGCTACGACACGGACAGGGACACAGGCAGAGAAGTGAAGTGCCATCTACACATCTCATTATCCGCAACGACGCCCATCGCTTCACCCCGTCTCGTGAGCTTGACCCCCATCCATCCCGCAGATCGCCGTCCACCCACTTTGACTCACCGCACGCCACCGACCCTTAGCTACCATTCACGACCATACCCTCCTCGTTTGAACATGTGGACTCCCGCGCCTCCCGTCCGCCGGGATGCCAGCCGGGGCGATCTGGGCAGGTTGATGTTGTGGAGAATACGATGGATGATAGAGGTAAGGTGCTTACCTGCGCTCCCGGGGGAGTTCTCCCGTTCTTCAATGTGGACTGGAACGAACGAACGAATCCATCCCGCGGGACCCATATGCAAGAACCTCCTAAAGCGGGAATGTGGCGAAATGGTCTAGCACGGGCCGGAGCTGCCGTCTTGCATCTTTTCTTCCTTTGCCGCTAGTTCCTAGTGGGGAACGGATGGTGAATGTGATTCCTCACTGTTTGTTCTCGCTGCCGAGTTCCCGGCATGCTAGGAGCAACAGGAATAATGATAGCGCTCTAGCGTTCGCATGTGTCCTGCATTTCGAGATCCGCTTGCTGGGTACCGTATGTACACTACTGCGCCTGGGGTAGACCAGCAGGCTGTATGTCGGTAGGTATGTAGGTAGGTACATGTCCTCAAAAAGGCTCCAGTAATTAGCTGTACGTATCGACTAGGCACATGTACGTAACTGGGGCCCCATGCAGTAGCCGAGGCCGCATCATGAGTGGCCACCGCAGACTGCCTGCAGAAAAGCATCATCCCACACCGCCGAGGCCCCAATCACGCCCGTTCGTCGCCCGATCGTATTTTTTGAGTTTTCAACTACACTGCTAAGAGAGACGTGGTTGTGGGTTTGGTGGTATTTTCCCCTTGCTTGTTGCTTTCTTTCCTGCGATATCATGTGGGACATTTGTGAGATGCTGAGATCGCCAACTTCGATCAGATCTCGAAGATGTGGACCGAACGCCGTGACGTTTGCATTGCATACCGCCCCTTGTTGACTTTTTCTTTCACTCCCCTCATTGCCCCGCCTTTCTCTGATTGCAGACATGGCGGGGCAGAGCGCAAGAAAAAAAAAAGAAGACAACAAAATCTGACTGGATCCAACGAACGGCCAATCGCCATTGCATTGGTGCGCCGGCCTTGCAGATGCACGCCTGCTAGCCTGGCCAACCTGGCCCAGATCGACTTCAAAATCATTGGCCACCCACACAGACGGGTTTTGTGGTGACTGCCGAGACAGTTCCCGGGGTTTAGCTGTACCTACCCGCGACAACCTCTGCCTCATGACCCTTCAAGCATTCAGACCTCAAGTGTACGAACCCTAACTTGGCACTACGACCCTGTCTGCAAGGGGATGTCCGACTGAAAGCGGAAATGCTGCAGTCGGCTGTCAGTCGGCTACCCCGGGAAGGTTGCGTTTACACTCACTCATCTTTCCGCATACTGCCTTGCCCCCAGATCCAGAGGGTACACAACATGACCTGACAGGAACGGCGAGGGTACAGAAAAGCGAGCAGTGAGATGCGGCCCGACGGTTTGCAGACGGGTCGCAGGAGGAGAGGAAGGGTATCGTCCAGGGGAGTGGAAGCTCGGAACTGGTCCCGTGCAGCAGATATCCTTGCGGGTTGTTCTGCTTTGGGTCATTTGCTGTCCATATCGAGAACGGCACCGGCAGCTTGGATGGTGCGGAGGGTTGTGAAAACTGACAGAGCAGCGCAGATGATCTGCCATGCGGCAAGATCCTACCTAGTTAGAGCAGAGAGGTGTAACACTCGTTGCAGCCCTGGGCAGCCGAGGACAGCCCGTTGCCACTTTGTGGACAGGGGCTTGATCCATGGTCACATTGAGGCCGACTCGATGTCTTGTTGATATTCGTCCCAGTTGCCGTGTCTTTCCCCTGTTTTGTTTCCTCTTTGTCCTCGCCGTCATTCTTTCATACCATCCCGAGGACTCGACAGCCACAAGCCTACCCGAAACATCCTTTTTTCTCGTTTAATTCACATCACAGCTTTATCCCAACATCACCACTGTAGCTCTTTTCGCGGGCTCTTACTTCTGTGATACTACGCTCCTTTCACTCCCGTTCCACCGCTCGTTCTCTACACACGGCAGCCAGCGAGTCTCCAGGCGTTCCTTTCGGGAAGCCACACCACCCTGCATACACACGAACCAGAACTAGAACCCATCCCCTCTGACCGCCTAACGCTGCGGCCCGACGCTTCCCCTCACTACTGCCGGCCTCACCACCATCAAGCGGTCTTTTAGGAGTCTCCGAACATCATATCGGGTCGACAACAAGCGGCGGTGAGCTCTAGAGAGCAGCCAGCGGTGGAGGACACATCCGAAAACCCTCGGACAAGCAGGTAGAGAGGTAGCGGAAGTGAGGTTTTGCTCGGCGCTGGAGAGCAATTCTAGAGACGAGATTGGTCTGACCCCACGAGGTTGCGGCCCAGCCCAGATGTTTATCAGTCCCGACAAGCCCCCAGTGGTGGACATGGTCTCACTTCGGGACAATGTCTTTAGCTTCGCAGCAGCCGACTTTGTGGCCCCGTGGCTCCTCCAACTGAATCACTTGAATCATCTGAATCATCACGTCAACACGTCACTCTTTCTCCGCCACCACCAGGACCAGATCCAACAGGAGCAGCTGGACAAGATGGCTTCTTTCAACCCCGTGTCTCTCAAGGCTGGCTGGTCTCACTCTCAGACTGCCGGACAAGGGCTGCCCGAGCATGGCATGCAGGTTTACGATGGGTATTATGAAACGCAGAACACGGGAACTTCCGCTATGGTATGTACAGCCTTTTAGTGACCCTTCTCCTTCTGGTACTTCACACCTAAAAAGCGTTGGGACTAACAACGGAATTCGCGGTACAGTCGACCGAAGATCAGCCCCTGACAAATACCAACAACAATAACAACACCAACAACAACCGAGCCTCGCACTCCTCCCACTCATCGAGCACCTCCAGCTCCTCAGTCTCGCGCTACCCGTCATCCACGGGTACAGACGTGTCAGCGGGCCCATCGTATTGGACTCCGCTCCCGTTTGCACCAGGCACCGGCACGCACACGCAGCACCAGGCCTGGGAGCACCACGCGAACCACGGGCTCGTCAACCCCGCGGAACTCCACTACGGCTACTCCGTCAACGTCCACACCAGCGCCATTCCACAGAATGTCTTCAACTCGGCCAACTATGGACTCCAAGGGCTGTCACTACCGTCCATGGCCAACAACACCAAGGACACGAACCCTAACCCTGACCTGAAACGAGAGTACACCCCCTCGCGTGTGCTCGACGGGATGGTCCTCGATGAGGAAACCGGTTCAGGTGTTTTGGGCACCGACACATCGCCAAATGGTCACGCCAGGTATGACGACCCGCAGGGCATGGAGTTGTCCGGGTCCGATGTCACCAGCAGCAGTTGGGCAGAGCACGCGGGCGACAAGGACACTGTCTCGCCTCGGATGCTGCGAATTCGCCAGACCCCTACGCCGTCAACATCGTGTGAGTCGATGCACGCGCGGTTTACATTGGACGCCAACACGCCGTTGGCCACTGGTACGCCTGCCGCTACAACCACAGCCACAGCCACGGGCACTGCGGAGCTCGCTCACAACGAAACCCCGGTCTCGAACACCGCTACCGCGGAGCCAGCGGCTAAAAGACCCCGCAAGACGCTCCCCGACCGCACCACAACAGCCCACCGCCCGTTACGGCCGGCCAACGAAATGACCCGGCGTAAACGCTCCGCCGAGCTGACCCAGGGCCAAGCCGAGCCCAGGACACAGACAACCTCGTCATCGTCCTCTTTCAACAACACCAAACTAACTCGTCTGCGACCTCAATCTCGTCGGACCACAACCACTCCGGGCCCAAATCAAACTAACAACACGCCTTCCCAGCCCACCTTAACGCTCCCCCATCATGCGAGTTCCACCTCCACCTCAACAACCTCATCCTCCACCCTAGGCCGCGCCCCCCCAAAGTCCCGCGAGCCAATGGAGTTGCCTGATCGAGCATCCAAAGACGACTTCCTCGTTAAACAGAAGCAGGCAGGTCTGACATACAAAGAGATCCGACGGATGGGGGGGTTCACCGAGGCAGAGTCGACGCTGCGGGGGCGGTATCGGACGTTGACTAAGAGTCGTGAGGCGAGGGTGCGTAAGCCGGAGTGGTCTGAGAAGGATGTAAGTTGTTTTCCCAGGTCTCAGGGGGGTGGGTAGTTCCAGCTTAACCTTAACCCTGGTCCTATCTTACTTCACACCCCTGACTCCTCACATCAACACCGCCATTGACATTATCACACCCAAACTAACCTCTTTAACCCAACACCAGCTCCGCCTCCTCGACGCCGCCGTGCGCGCCCTATCCTGCCCCCCCGACCACTACACCCCTTCCCCTTCCCAACACCATAACCCCCACAACCCCTACCATCAACAAACCTACCACCACCAGTCCTCTTACACATCCCACTCCCCCGCGACAGCAACAGGAACAGGAGCCCCCCCCACCCAATCCTCCAAAATCCCCTGGAAAAAAGTCGCCGAGCACATGGTCGCCCACGGCGCTTCCTACCACTTCGGCAACTCGACGTGTCGCAAGCGATGGGATGAACTGGTGAGAGAGCAGACGGCGTTGGGGAAGAGTGTTAGGCGGCCTTTTTTTGATCACACTTCGCCTTCTCCGTCTTCGAGTGCTTCGTCGTTTTCTGCTGCTTCTCCGGGGCTTGGGGGTGAGGGTGATGAGGAGAATGGGTATGAGGAGTTTGAGGGAGAGGAGGGGTTCTTGGGTTATTGAGGTTGGTTGGTGTTGGGTTGGGTTGGCTGTCGTTGTTTTCTTTCTGGGATCTGGATGAACGTTAGTGCGCAAAATTATTCGGGGGAAGGGTAATAGTATAATTAGTTGGAAACATGTGGGAATAAGGATTGTACTGATAGCATGTAATATTTAGTAAAACAAGTGTGCATTGCAAGACAAACCCAAACCCAGCAAAAAGGTTTCTCAAGAAACGAGTTACAAAAAGCTCACCAGCCGACCCTCTTCACCGGCTGAAGAAGGGTGCTTGGTTACGAAAACCGCGGTCGGTTTTTCTCCGGATTGAACTGGAGCCTCTCGATCGGTTGTCGAGGGGTGAGGCAGCCCCTGGGCCGCGCCCCGCCAGCCAACTGCGCTACGCAACCAGTTGTTGGTATTGCTGGGGGGTTTGGTGGCAGGAGGTCGTTGGATGTTGTATATATACTCGTGGGAGGGAAGGAGTGTGATGTGGCCGGCGGAGTCCGCCGGCGGTGGTCAGGCGTCCAGGCCACGACGACAACAGTGGGGATATTCCACAAACACAGGCAGTCAACAACTCGATAACCACAGGTTGCCTGGTGAAACCCTCCCTATAATACACCTCTCGGCACCCCTATAGAGCCCAAGACCCCCCCAAGCTGCTCCGGCTCCGCCCTCAGCGCATCCCACTCCTCCTGCGTCTTCACCAACGCCGTGCCCGCCAGCACCGTCCCATTCAACGCCAGCCGCCCAACCTCCTCTCTCCTCCCATCCGCCGCAACACGCGACACGGCCCTGCCCTCAGCCACCCGCGGCGCAACGACCATCACGTCCCGCGTCATCGCGAGGTTGTACTGAATCCTAGCCGGGCCGGTCGTTTCCCGGTCTTCCAGCGGTTCGGTACTGGATGTGGTATCCCCCAAAACGGCGTGACAAGCCCGTTGATACAACCGCAAATACACCCCCCACAAATCCGTCTCTGGCCCAATCCTTTCAGCAAACGTCGCAAACGGGACTTGTTTCCGAACATCCTCATCCAGCAGCGAGGTCGCTAGCACATCCCACGCTTGATAATCCTCCCCGTCCAAACCCTCCCGCATCCTCTCGACCGGGAGCAATTGCAGATGACGGTGAGGCTGGCTGGAGCCGGACTCAGCGCCGGAGTTGTAGAAGACGAATAATTCACTACCTCTATCCTTATCCACCGCTGCTCCCGTGGCTGAGGCTTCTTTGTGCTCGTGATACGCCTCGATACACCCGTATGCCACTTCCAGGTCGGCCCGTTCCAGCAAATCGGTTTGTTCCTTGTAGGCTTGGGTAGCGAGGATGAAGTGCTCCGGGACGATGGCGAATTTGTTTAACACAAGATTGTGTGAGGGCGGTAGGGCAGTGATTAGCATTGGGGGCTGGGGGTTGTCGAAGGGGTCGAAGAAGGGTTTCTTTGGGGGGCTGGTCGCATCGTTGGGTTCTTTCGGCTGTGCTGCTGCGGGTACGGGTTGCGGGTTGCGCGGTTTGTTGGCGAGGGCCGGGGAGAAGCGGAGTTGGAACTATCCGGGAGTTTGTATTAGGCTTGCAAAGTAACACCGGGTTGAACATCTTAGGCAGTTTACCGGTACGGAGTTGACGTTGACCAGCGTCACCTGCGTCGGGAAAAAGTGCACATCGCCGGTCGCTCGTGCGCTGTGGAAGGCCTTGCTCACTAAGTCCGGGAGGTTTGCCGGTATCCTGGCTCGTGGCATGCTGTCGGGCCGGCCGGCCATGTTGTCCACACTCTCTGAAGGAAGAAGTTGTAGAGAGGAAAAAGAAGGGTCCTGACAACTTCGATGAGGTCATGTGGTCCGTGCACTGCCCCTCGTCCTGCCAAGAAACAACCTACTTCGTACCGACCTCGCTGTGGCCTAAAAAGGGGCAGACTAACACAAATAACGTGAGTCCAATGCGTCAACGTTCGGTCAAATCTTGACGATAATGAATCTTGACAATAATAACTGGGATAGCTACCGGGAAGCCTAATATCCGTATAGTCATAGTATTGTTGTTTGAAGTCTTGTTTTAAACCACTGGTGACTTTGATTTGTTCTTTTTCGTTTTCCTTCGTTTTTCTGTTTATTCTGTTGTGTCTTTCTTCACTTTTGCAGAAAACTAGGTATCCAGGGATTTGGTCTGCCACTTTTCTACTCACAGTGAGCCTACCTCGGTAGGTAGACCAGGCGATGGAAATCGCGAATCGAGTTGGAGCTGATTTTCGAATCGTCGGTCTATTCTCTATATGCTGAGTGTCACACTTATATCCCCGGAAGCCCAATAATCCCGCGCAGAGCAGGGACCCAACGTGGGACAATGTAAATTGCGTAAAGGCCAATAAGCGCAGTCAACAGACCCGTAAACTAGTCGTCTTGTCAGCAGGTTCAGCGCATAATATCACCACCTCCCAAAAGGGACCTCAACCGGGATTGACTCACCTTCTCGAACCAAGTGTGAAAGTAAATCGCCGTCATCAACAGCATCCACCCACACAAGGCCACCACCACAGCAGCCAACTTCCCCCCCAACCCCAACGCCTCAACCACCGGCACCACAGCACCCTCCTCCTCCTGCTTTCCCTTCCGCTCCGCAGTAACAGCAGCCCCCTTGACAGCCCCATCCCCCATCACAACACACCTCTCCTCCCTGACCACGCGCGCCCACTTCCCCACGACCCACCCAACCTCCTGCACCAAAAAGAAACTCCCCAACACCAACAAAAACACATGTCCACTAATATCATGCCCCCCACTCCAATTGCCCCCGCTGGCCTTACACGCCGCCGCCGTAAACACTTCCTTCGCCCCGGCGTCTGCCCCGGAAACCCTGACAGCCTCCTCTACAACCTCACACCTCCCCCCACTCCACCGAAACCCCCGATCAATAATCGCCGGCCCAAAAAACCACTGCGTCACAAACACCCACCACCCCGTCACCAACCCATACCTCACCAACCCCCTCACCAACCCCTTCCCTCTCCCGCCTTCCCTCCCCGGCGTAGCCGCACCCGCACCGGTACCCGTACCCGTAGCCGAGACTAATCTCGGATGCGTCCCCCAAAAAACAAAAACCACCACCGACACCCACGCCCACCCCCTCTTCACAAACACCACATTCAGTAGATTATCTTTGCGGGCGAAATAGGAGGGCGCGAGCGCGGCATCTTGGGCGTGGGCTTGCCGGATGGGGTCGTAGGGGGACGCGCGGGTTTCGGGGGAGAGCAGGGAGAAGAGGGTGCCGAAGAGGAGGATGGAGGGGTAGATTAGGAGGAGGGCGAGTTCGGTGGGGGTTGGGAGGTAGGGGGTGTTTCGTTGGGGGGTTTGCGTTAAGGTGGTTGGGGGGGTGGTTGTTGTTGCGCCGGGGGATCGGGACGGGGAGGATGATGGGGGTTGTTGGTAGGGAGATGGGGAGGAGGATTCGCGGGCGAGTTGGGAGGGGGATTTGTAGCGCCGGGCTGGGCGGTCGGTGTCGGACATTGTGGGTTTCGGGGGAAGGTGAGCAGTCGGTTGGGGTGTTGCGAGTTGGCGGCTACAGGTTCGAGGTTCGTGGGAGGTGATGCGACGATGCGATGGATGGCCGTGCGACGCGTGGAATCGGCTGAAACGAGGGTTGTGCCGGTCGAACGGATGGAATGGAGGTCGAGATGGAAAGGAAATACAAAGGAGCGCGGGACGGTAGACACGCGACAAAGCAAGCAATCCGTTTTCGTTGGGCGGCAATGAATGGAAAAGATGGGAATGCCAGAGAAAAGTGGCAGTAAAGGGAGAAAGCTATGACGTTGCGAGATTGCGGCGGCTTGGTATGTGCAGGGGTCACACTGCAACGGGCCGAGGTATCTTTCAACCGTTACGCCCCCAAGACAGGGTAAGTTACAGCCACCATACTGTCCTGACACTGCGAATGCCAACACATTTATGTCATTTATTTCATTTCTGTCATTTCCCTACATGATTGCCCATTTGTACCCCAGGCTACAACAAAGAACTCAAAATAAAATGCAAATGCCTCTCGGCCAGTTCAGAAGAATGTACATCGAAGAACCCAGTTCTCACAAGACCCCACGCCAGAAAGACTCGGGAAGAAGACAAAACATGGCATGCTACGTTCTCCCGTGGGTATCGTCCGTTATCCTAACCCCCTGAGCCTCCCTCCTTAATAGTGACCCCCTCCACAACCACCCCCATGACCACCACCTGAGCCGCCTCCGCCCACGCCCGCCCCCCCGCCAACTCTCTAAGCCGGCTGGAAAAACGCAAGCGTAGCACAAAAGTTATTCCTGTTATCCCTATCCAGCGCCTTCCCCGTACCATCCACCGTCAACATATTCACACTCGCCTTCGTACTCAACCCATAAAAGTGCACCTGACTGCTCCCACCCCCCATCTTCGCCCCGCTCCCCTCCAACGACACCATATTCGCCTGGCAGCTCTCCGTCTTCAGACAGTCCTGCCCGTAGTTATCGAAGAACGAGTACAGCCCTGCGCCGTAAATGAAGATATCCTTTGAGTCTATCGCGCGCACGCCCCAGGCGCGTTTACACGTGCCCGTGGTGTCGTCCGCGCAGGACTTGGAAAAGTCCGGGTCGGCGTAGTTGGGGTCGTATGCGAACGGTTCTGTGGCGTCGGGGTTACCTTGGAAATAGGGGGTTTCCGTTTGGATGAGGGCTAGGTAGACGTTGGAGGCGAGGTGGAATTGGTAGTTGTACAGCACGGAGTGTTCTGAGGCTGTGCCGAAGCCCCATACGGGGCCTTCGCCTTCGATCAACACGCCGCGGCCGTTGAAGATGTCGATTTGTCCGTCGTGGGCTCCTGGCTCCAGAGAGTGGTCGGCTACCCAGAACCAGGTGTTTTCGAGATACACCGACCCGCCCTGGGGCACGTGCAGCATCATGAACGCGCCGAAACAGTTCTTGTTAATGGGGTTGGTGACGTTGGGGTTCTTGGCGCATTGTTCCAGCTCCAACTGGGTGCCGGCGTAGCCGCCAATGCGGGTGTGCACGTCCCAGAGACCGGCGGCGCCGTTGGAGGACCCGGCAAGGTTCCACTCCATCATGATGGCGCCTGGCTGCGGGCCGGCGGTGCCGAAGATGAGGTCGGACATTTCGACTTCGCCCTTGTCGCCGGGCTGGCCGACTTGGAAGACGGGTTGGGGTTTGGTGACGTCTTGGAAGGTGGTGGAGCCGCCGGCGAGGATGAGAGGCCAGATCTCGCCGACGATGCGGATGGATTTGGGGACTTTGACGGTTTTGGTGACGAGGTAGGCGCCGTGGTCAAAGTAGATGATTTGGTCGGCTGTGGCGTGGTCGAAGATGGCTTGGATGGCATCCGTGTCGTCGGTTTTGCCGTCGCCTTTGGCGCCGTTGGCTTTGACGCTGACGAAGCTGCTGGCGGGGACGTCTTCGTATTGTGGTTTGCTGCGGGTGAAGACCTTGCCGTCCTTGTTGAGGAGGACATCGGGTTTCTTGATCACGTCCTGGGGGGCCTGGATAGCCTTGCCGCTGACGCCGGCCGAGCCACCGTAGGCGCGGCCTTGGGCGAAGAAACCGACGGTTTGCTTGCCTTCGACGATCACGTCACCGCCATCATTGACCACGCCCTTGGGCGAGTTGGTCAGGTCGACGTTGTCGAGCACCAGGGTGCCGTTGGTCTGCTTAGAGGCTGGGTCGTACGCCGTCTTGATGGCGGCCTCAGTCGCTGAGATGGTGCTGTCGAGAACGAGAACGGAGCCGACGGTCTGGCCGGCCGAACCGCCGTTGGCCATGTCGATGCCGACCGCGCAGTTGTTGATCTTGATGTCGTGGAAGGCCCAGGCCCAGTTCCAGTTCATGAAGATGGCTGTCTGGCAGTCGTTGAACGTAAGGTTGCGCGTCGTGAACTGTTGGTTGCCAAAGAAGGCACCGTATCCGCCCCCGTTGAAGACCAGGTCGGTCATGAAGCCGCCCGAGCCGTTGTCCATGAAGATGCCCTGCTGCTTGTTCTCCTCACCGCCGCCTTTGCGCATGTTGAAGACAATGTTCTGCAACGAGGTCGCCTGCGCCACCTGCCAGTGGATGCCAGCGCCGGCGCTGATGGGCATGTCCTCGAGACTGATGACAAAGTTGCGGATCTGGCGGAAGAAGTTGTTCTGGTTCGTCCACCAGTTGTTGCCCTCCGAGTCGTACGGGTCGGTGTCGATGACGGCCATGCCCTCAAAGCTGGGCGAAGCCAGCAGAGTCGGAAGCGAGGCGGCGTCACCGATAAGCTGGGTGTAGTAGTATGACACAATCGGCTTGCTGACAAGGTATTTGCCGGGAGGAAAGTACACGATAGCCGGGGTAGTCGTCTGCGAGCTGCAGCCCTCGCCGCAGCGCTTGCCATCGCTGATGGCCTTGTTGATGGCGTCGGTATCATCAGTTGTGCCGTCACCAACAGCGCCGTAGTCGTGTACGTTGCGGAAGACCTTGTAGCTTGCGTCCTCGTTGAAGGCAGCGGCACCCTTGCGCTCGATGCTCGAGAACCACCAGCCAGAGTCGGCCTGTCGCGGGGAGGGCGCGGCGAGAACCGGCGCGGCGAGGCCCAGCGCCAGAACCACCGCGGTGGATATTCTGGAGAATATCATGGTGGAAGTTCAGTTATCTCCAAGTTTGTGTGTTTGTTTTGTGTGAGGTTGATGTGGTAGAAGTTCTGCCGTGAAATGAAGGTCAGTCCAGCTGTTTCCAGAAGTGAGTTGTAAAGAGAGTCGGAAGTTGGTTTTGTTTTGGTTATTTTGTGTTTGTGGGAAAGCACGGAAAATCCGTCGCCGCCCATTAAATAGGGCGCCAACCTGAGCAGCGGGCGTGAGGTGCAAGTCACGGGGTGTGTTGGTCGATAATAGAATGAATGGAGTTGGCAATAACCCCATTGTTCAACCAGACCAAGCTCAAACAGGGGAGTCAAGGGTGGTAACAATGGAACTGTGCCCCGGGTAGGAGGACAAAGAATGACTGCACCTATTTCCACTTCTGTGCCAGCTGTTCCCTCACTTGAAGTTATCATGAACCCGTGGCATTTCCCTATCGGGTAACTCATCAACAACCACCACCGAAGTGGAGGTGCCAACCTGCAACCCCGAAATAAAATAAAACTAAAAAAATGTTTTGGTACTTACAGTTCCTCTGAACCAGCCAGAAGTGCGCCCTAGCCAGCAAAGGCGAAAAAGAAACAAGGAAGAGAATGTAGAGGAGGAAGAAGAGGAAAGCAGCAAAAAGCTGGGTAAAAACAAAACAAGGAGCGTAGCCAACGTGGAGGGGACATCATCAAGCTGCAGGAAGCGACGGCAAGATGATCTTATACCTGCTGCACGGTGACATTGACAAGCCAGCCGCCCGCACGGAGGCCAGGGTGGTGACGGCCGGGCCCTCGGGAGGCCAACCCTGCATGAACAATGGACGACGGAGGATGGGAGCCATTGGGCTGGTGGCGGCAAACCGTAGCCGCCTGCTGTGGGAGATCGGCCACCCCCATGACCCTGCCTTTTAGAAACAAAGAGTCACCGAGATGGCTTCTGCCGCTGGATAGACACGGAGAAAGAGATCGATCGGCCCTTGTCCTGGCCTGTTTCTGAGCCATGACTTGCCCCCACACCAAATGCAGGAACAAGGTCCAACCACTGCACCATTGAGCTTCGCTGGCAACGAACAAGGAGATGTCTCAACGCGGGATGAAAATGATTGGAACCTAACTTCACCTCACCCTCAACCCAATTCCCAGCTACAGTCGTGGCAGAGCATTGACGTCTAACTTTCCGACCCGAGCCCAACCTGAAGCTCGAGCCAAGAGAACAAAAGAAAGGACGACAGCAGGTTTCCCTCTCCGCAACTGGTGACAAGCCTACTGTCAAACAACCAACGCCCAAAAAGGTTCGTCAACCGACCGACTGGGCCAGTAGACGGGATGGGGTGTGCAAGGAAACACTGGGCAGACATCGGACGAAGGAAACCAAAGAGAAGGCCACGCGGATCTGGCCGCCAGATCCAGGGGCGAGTCGAGTGGAGGGGGGTCTATTCAGGGGTCAAGTTTATGCAACCGCCAAAGCCAGGAACCAAGCGGCACGCACCGCCCATCGGTCGCTTGCGAAGCGCGGTTGCGACAGTGGGCGCTGGACTTCGGCTCGTTTACGATGCTTGCAAGGCGTGGTTCAAATCGCTCAGCATCAATCTCGCGGTGAGTGGTTGAGCCGTTTCGGGCGATCGACGAAAGATCTCCTCGACAGGCGCGGAGCGCTCCATGGGACCTCCGTCGATGGTGAAGTTTCCAAGTTTTTCTGAGTGTCCGGGGAAAGAAAGGGTTGGTTGACAATCGCCAAAACCGAAATCTTGGCGCACCAAAGAGGCAACAGAACAAGGAAAAAACAAGCGCGCATTGGTGGGGAGAAGCTCGGACCCACAGGGCAAAAAGGGACAACGACGTTTCGAAACGCAAAGTGGGTCCGACCCCACGTCGCCTGCCAAAACTTCTTTCCATCTGAGCTTCTCTCTCAGCCAGTCGAGCCATGTCACTGGCTCCCCGCTGTTGCCCCTCGCATCTCCCGGTGTTGAATCGTTGGCCAGTCTTGGAGGTTTTCGACCGCCTGCGCGTGTTTGAGATGCCGTGCCTTGCAGGCCAGTCACATCCCTGAATAGAAACTGCGCTGAGCGGGAGGCTTTTGCGACGTCAACTCCCAGCCGATGAGATCCACATCGTGGTTTGGTAAATCCATGTGAGCCATCCGATGCAGGCCAGTGTCTGGCCGTCACTCCGTTTATCGTCATCATCACAACGGCCCGGAGATGAAGGACAACGGAGGGCGAGGTCATGATGCAAACTCCAAGTGCGGGGCTTCAGGACTTCATTTTTTAGCACACTCAAAACTTATCCATAACTTGCTCAAGCCCTGGTCATCTGAGCGGTTGAATCGCGATTCGCCGTCACATTCTACTCCAAGCGGATCCCACTTTAAAGTGCAGCGTCAACGCAACCTCCTTGCCCGATCTTGCCAGGGACGGCGCTTCGGATATATTAAGCCTCCCAACCACCCGTGTGCTGATCAAAAAACTTCCCGAATAACAACCGAATCACCCTAATCCACGTCACGTGTCGAAAGTTCATCATCACCGGTCCCGTTCTCCGTACGAAATCGCGAGGATTTGACGTTGTTCTTATTTCCCGAAAAAAGAAGAGAATAGCAAAGGAAACAGCATTGCGCTGGCCAGGCCAGAATGACAGACCAGTAGTAGTGGCTTGACGGGATGTGCTGTTTTTCATTGTTGACTGCATGTTTCTTGATCATTCTGTAGCGCTTAAGTACATCCACCGAAGTTTGAGCGAACATGTTACGGATTTCTCAACATAACCCACGCCGGCTCGGAGCACACTCCCTGACTCCCATGCCGAAGAACCATCACATAAACAACAACCAAAATTCCACATGAGAACAGAGATCGAAATGCGTTACAGAACAGCCACACATGGCTAACAATACGTCTTGTCTACGATACACAGCTGGATCTGTCTAGATGCTAAGTGACAGTACGACATAAGAAAGAAACCCAAGGCAATGCCGTGTGTAATGCTAAAAAAAAAAAAAAAAAAAAAGACGACAAAAAAGAGAAAGAAAAAACAGGAGATCCCACACAAAATATTGCCCAACTGGCTGTAATCTGACAGGCAAATCCTACCAAGGCAAAAAAGTCGTACCAAGGCAAAAAGAAAACCAGAAAGGCAACAAATAAAACCACAAAATTGGAAGCGAAGCACCCAAGGCCAATGACCCCTTCCTAAATATGACTGTCCAGGTGTGTGCCGTTCCGTCCCAGGGTACTTGTTTCCCCGCCCTACCCAACGCCGCCGATATGTGTTGTTTTCCTTAATGACCGCCAAAAGCAATACTGGTAATGTATGTGTATCCATCCATCCAACGCCATAGGTCTGTCTTCCTAGATGCCCGCCGGCGGGCACACCAACCCATAACGCCCTCCAATCTTACCATTACCCCCGCGCCTTTGTGTATCACTGCTGTGTCGTGACCTCCGTCTAAAAATATGGCCCCTCTACGCCACTCTCCAGCCTCTTGCCGTTGTTATCAAATCCCCCCGGGGGCGGCGGACTCTCTAACATCTCCACCCCCTTAACGCCCGCTCCAAAATCCAATATCAAAATCTTCGGATCCTGTCCCGAACTGACAATCCGCCGATAATCACTCTTGGCACTCAACACCCAACTCGAATGCCACTTGGGGAAATCCAACAACGGCTGGCCCGTTTCCATATCCCACACTTTAATATCCGAGTCATAACTCGCGCTGACCAACCGCCCGCTGACACTGTCCACATGCAGACTCCGCACCAGGTTATCATGCGCCTGCATCTCGCGCACAAACTCGCCCGTGTTGGCGTCCCACACACGGATGACTTTATCGTTGCCCGCCGACGCGACATACCGGCCGTCCTCAGAGAATTGCGAACACGCGAGACCCTTGGAGTGCCCGAGGAACTCGCGGATGTTCTTGCCCGTGTCGATGTTCCACAGCTTGACCTTGAAGTCGCCGCTGCAAGAGACGATGGTGTTGCCGCGCATCTGGACGGCGTTGACGGGGCCGGAGTGGCCGCGGAGTTGGCGGAGTAGGGCGCCCGTGGCGCGGTCCCAGACGCAGATGGATACGTCCTTGGAGCAAGTAACGATGTGTTTGTCGTCGAAGACGAGGTCGAGGACGGCGGCGGAGTGGTGGCGCAGGCGGCGGACGGGCTGGTATCCCTTGGCGATCGAGTAGACGATGCATGTGAAGTCGGAGGAGCCTGTGACGAGGATCTCGTCGTCGTACTGCAGGCAGAGGATGGACGCTTTGTGGTAGGTGGATGGGGAGTACAGGGCCGGGATGGAGTGGTAGGCACGAATCGGAGCGCGCGGTTGGCCGTCGGCGGTCGGAGTCGGGTCCAGGTCAGGGATCGTAGCGTGATGGCGCGGGGTGTCGGCGTCGTCGTAGAGAATGCTGAAGGGGCCGTCGTGGATCACTTCCGGGGGACCGATGACCAGCTTGCAAGCGAATGTGTGCATATCCCAGACGCGGATGGTACGGTCGCGGGATCCGGTGATGATTTTGGATCTGCCAAACTGTTAATGATTCTCTGATACACGACGCATGTGTACGAGACAAAAGAAACTCACTCATCAAACTGGAGGCAGTAAATACTGTCGGTGTGCCCATTGAGATACACCGGCCGCGCCTTGCCCTCCCTCCAGCGTTGGTCCAACTCCGTCTTAACGCGATAAATCTCCTTCCAGTCATTGCTCGGCTGTACTTTCGGAACACCCAACCCAACACCGGGCTTGACCGGTCCGCTGGTTGCGTACGTGGTCGTCTGCTCACGCAAAAACGATTCGCGCCAAATGTGCTGGTTCTTGATTACCCTGTTCCAGTGCGACGACACGCGGCTGGCGGTATTAAGGGTCGGCGCATCCAACAAGGCGAGAATCTGAATGGACAGCTCCACGGGTAAGGTGGAAACAAAGTCCACCTTGACGATGGTTGCCTCGTCGCTGTGTAGGCTGCTCCCCACATCCACATCCGAGTCGACCTCATCCCCGGGCACGTAGGCGTCCATGTCGCAGCAGGTAGGCGCGATGCCAATGCCGCTTTCGCGGTCGTCTTGTGCGTCCCCTGCGGCCAACCAGCCAGGGTGTGGAAACGGCGCGTTGGTGTCCATCAAGTCGTATCCCCTCAGGCCATTGCAGGCAATGGCTGCTGCGTGCCGCGCCGCGGCCCCAGTGTTACGGGGGATGATCGGGGGCTGCTCGCCAGAGCCGGGAACCGGGAGAGTCGGGGACTCGATGGTGCCGAGGTCGTCCAAAAAGACATGATCGTTGAATTCTGGGTGAGTGCTTTGTGGGTGTCGGTGGAAGCTGGCCCGTTGGCGCAGGCGGTTCCAGGGGAAGTGAGAGGTCGTCGGGCGACCTGCTTGGTTGTTGTGTTGGTTGTGACCACCCCCAAACAGCTGCGGTCGCGTGGGCCGACCATCGTGGTCGAATGTGGATGTCGCTGGGACGGAGGTCCGCCGATGAATGAAGCCCTTAACGCCCGTCTTCAGCGAGACCGAGGCTCGGCGCAGCATTTTCTTAAAGTTGCCATGCTTCGACGATGTCGGCGCGAGGTATCCATCTTGATGCTCTTCCTGCCCCCCGAACGCGTGGCTCTTGCTCTTCTCCAGCGACAATGCTTGGAACATGTTCTCCATCTCGGGTTCAAGCAGGGCTGACTTGGGGCGTTGTTTCCAAGGGAGCGAAACACTCATGCTTCGAAGTCGCGACTGCGGATACACCTCGTGGGAGTGTTCATGTGATAGCGTCGGTACAGCAAGGTTCGTGTTAGCGCTGTTGGTCGCCTCGGGAGCAAACACCCAGTCTTGCACGGGGCCGGTTCTGTGAGCCGTCGTTGATTCGGGATGTGTGCTGCGGTCAGCAGAGTTGGAGGCTTGCGAAGCGAACAGCGCCGCAGAGGTGGTGCCGAACGGAGCCATGGTCGAATTTGTATGGGACGTTGGCCGGCTACCGGCTCGAACCGCGAAAAATCGAAGCTGAACCTTCCCTGCTGAACTGCCCCTTTTCCCCTTTGTTTGTCGGGCCCTTTCCCAAGGCTCTCCCTGCGCCAATGTCCGGTGGCGCTGCAACGCCTCAGGAACGGTTTCGGCCGCACGAACAGGCAACGCCGGGACCGCTAAACAATGAGGAACCGGAGGCAACGGAAGACCTCAGTTCCAGGACCCGCGTCAGTAAGGACGGTGGGGTCGGGAGGTCGGGAACGCGAAGATTGGTTGGAAATGCTGACAGGACTTGCGGAGCCTGGGGGCGAATGGGAACCGGAAATCGAAACGCCTCCACGCGCAGAGGCCGGGCGAGCAGCGAGTCAGGAAGAAGGGATTCGCCTGAAGCCTGCGACTTGATCGTGGTGGGAAATCCAAGACAAGTAAGCAGCAAGGAAATTGTCGCGAATGGACCAAAAGGCGTCGCCGCTGAAAAAGATGACAAGAAAGGAAGACGGAAACAGAAACAGCGAGGCGCAGAAAGAACAACTTTTTTGGCGGCGATCAAAGCGGCTCGTGCGGCACCAATTTTGGTTGCTGTTTTGGGGACGGGCAAGTGGCACAGGGGTCTTCGGGCTTGTGCAAGTTGTTGGTTTGCCGCTGTGTTTGGAAAGACGCCCGTGCAGATGCGCTCAAAAGAAAATGTTTAATGTTTGCGTAACCAGGCAACTTGACATTCCATTCTTACGGAAGAAAGAACAGGAAAAGAGAAAACACACGTGGGATGCCACATTCTTCAGCGAGAAACGGCGCCTTCTTTACGGCCGCGTCTGCGATTTTTTTCCTTTTTGCCTCTCAGTGCTCCGATCCCAATCCCGATACCCCAAAGAAGCAGCTTCAGTGCCGGAAACGCCGATGCGCGGCTGCGAACATCGGGGAAGCGTATTGGCTGAACTTCGGAACGGCGCTGGAGATCCTTTTAGACGATGCTGAAGCCGCTCTCCCGCCCCCCTTTTCTTCAATTCCGATTTCTGATCCCCTGATCTCGGATCTTTTCCCCAGACTTTTAATGGGGCAGCTGAGTTGCAACGGATTTGCCCCATCTTTCCAGCCGCAACCCCTGAAAATCTGAAGAGAACTCCATTCTTGCCGAAAAGAGTTGACGAAAGGAATATGCGTAACTACAAGCGCGACAGCTAATCTAGAAGTCCGTAATCGTGCTGCACTTCTGTTGTTCAGGAATTTATCGCGGTATTTTTATTAAATACAGCATGATGGCTGTTCACTTGGCGCGGCGCTAGGAGAGAGATCAAAGAATGGGAAAGCCGATTTGTTGACATGCCACTCCTCGATACCTGGTACCCCTTAATCACGAAGTGACCATGAGTCTTTCTACGACCACATGTCCTATTGTAAGTGACATGAAATAATAATTTGTACTTGCTATGCTTCAATTGCGGGCATTGCATTCACCATTCTCACCCTTCGGGGGAACAAACTGTGTGGATTTAGAAACTCGGTTGTTTTTATAAATAAAAACAAAATACAAGTAAAAAGACACCACAGAAAACAAATTATCAGTACTCCTTCGACCTGCTTACCAGGTCTGGGATACTGACTTGAGTAATAACATCAAATTGTAGTGACCGACTTTTGTTAAGTTAAACAGTCTTCCGTGATAATTAATTAGTGGCTAGCATTATTACTCTTTGGTCTTGCCCGTTTCCCTCACTCTTAATCATTTTCCAACCCCCCCACAATCCTCATACATCACGACAATCTATGGATGCCTACACCGACCAGCTTTTCACCCACCCCGCCTCAGATCATACCAGCCTCACTCCTCTGCGACCCCCCACGCAGCTCATGAGCCTCCTCATTCCTCTCCCTCCTTGGAAAAACCAACCCCAGCACCCCAAACGTAGCAATATTCGCCACCATCCACACCACCGACGCCCAATTCCCCCCCCTCTTTACCCTCCTAGCCTCCGTCCCATCCACTTCCAGATACGTCACACTATCATGCGGCAAAAACCGTCCCGGATGCCACACGTTCCACACGACCGAATTCACCAGCATCAACGACGCCTCAAACACATAAAAAAACGCCTCATACCTCACCAACGGACTCAACCTCCTCAACGCCTCGATATCCCGAAACTCAATATGCGTATACCCCGCATGTTCCACCAACCTATACACACACCTCACCAAAATCAACCCCATACTCCCATACAACGTCCACAACATCGTCCTCACCTTCCTCCCACCACCTGCCTCAGCCTGCCCCCGGGCGGCAGCAGCAGCAGCACACCGCCGTTGAAACCCCACGGCCAACCCCACAAAAACAGTAATTATCCCCAACTGGATGGACACAGCCGCGATGGTGAGCTGGCCGCCGAGAGTCTGTTGTGCGGTGGAAGAGGAAGGGTTGGCGGAGAAGGAGACGCCGAGGGAGTTGAGGAGCTCGACGATGGCCATGAGTCCGCCAAAGGTGCTGAGGACGCTGGTGGGGGGGATGGGGGCGCAGTGTGGGATGTAGGAGAATGTGCGGGCGAGGATGTGGTAGTTTGAGAGTTCGAGGAGGGGGCTGGCTGCTTATTAGTATTGGCTTGCAGGGTTTGGGGTTGGTTTGGGGGAGAGGGGGCTTACGGGCAGATGTAGATGAAGACTTGGCTGACGATAAACGTCACCAAGGGGGTCCGGTCGGCAGGATCAAACAAATAATGGTAGGAACCCCATTCACGAAGGGCATAGCCGACGGTGAAGAGGACGGCGCATATCGGGTGTAGGCCGATCAGTCGAAAGGCTTTGTAGCGGCTGTTGTGGATAATGGTTAGATTTGTGTGTGTTGGGTGAGTGGGAGTGGGTGATGAGATCCGTACAAACATTGCCAGATGTGGAAAACGGCGGAGAGGGCAAAGGCGATGGTGAAGAAGATGGGGGCGCCTTGGTTAGGGGCGTAAATGTACAAACTGCGGGGGACTGTGGGGGTCAATATGAGGTCTTGTTGAGGCGATTGGTTAATGAGTTCTTACCAGGGTCTCCGGCTCCCATGGTGAAGGTGTTGCGAGGCTGAACTTGCTAGGGGTCAAAGGAGTGACAGGCGAGGGTAGAGAACGTGGGATGTGTCACACTGTGTTCTGGGACACTTAGAATCTCGACATTGATACAGACGAAGCCTGAGGACGAACACAGAAACCTCAAGGCATAAACGAAAAGAACTTTATATTTTTCGACGACATCGTTGTTGACTTTCTTCTCAAAGGGGTCGCCAACTACTATCATGGGTGCATGGTAGCATTGGGCTGGTACGCGTCACCTCGGACTATCTCTTCAACGTTGTTTGTGGTTTTGTAAGTGATGACGACGCTTTGCCAAGCCGGGAAATTGTTTTGCTCTAGGCTGCGAGATTCTTCTTTTCGAACGCTGCAAATACAGAAACCGATCTCGCCTATGCTGCCCAATAGAATTGACCTGTCTAGGACTGATAACTGTTGTTCATGTCTCCTTACGGCTGGTACTGCCGGGTCGGCTGCGGGTTGGGTGCGGAGTGTTGTGGGTTTCGCCAAGACCGACCTTTTTTTGAGTCTCAACAACACCATGATAATTAGGCAGCCAACAACTTCCTGTTGGTTCACCCCTGACAACCTGCGCGGTTCAAGGCCTAGGAAATTTGGTTTCGTCCTCGACTGAATCGATACCTCTCCCCCCAAAAAATCCCAACTGAAACGATAACGAATCACCACTGAACCGCGCGGCCAAATCCATCTTCCCAAGTTCCCAGGTATGTACAGGAATTACCTTCTCCCGTCCTGTCACGACATCCAACCTTCCATATTCTCACTGCCCCTGCGAAGCAACAACCTCCCGAATCCCCTCTACCACCACAGCATGATCATCCTCCTGCTTCAACCCACTAACCACTACGACCGCAACAACCCCCTCCACCCCGCGCACCCGTACCGGATACCCCCCGCCATGAATCGCATACTCATCCGCAACCGCACCCCCACTCCCACTCGCCAGCCCAAACTTCCGCACCAGCGCCTCCTCCACCTCATCCGCCGTCACCACACCATCACGACCCGCCTTAGCAGCCAGCCCCGCAGTGATCTTCTGCCGCATCGTCCAACTCGACAACCCCCACCTCAACACCGTATTCCGTTTCCGGCGCACCCAGTGCTCGTTATCAGGCAACGTGCCCGGTTCAGTGGCACATTGGAAGAGGACATGCGGCGGGTCAGCGGCCGTGGCTGAGGTGATGGAGATCACGGCGGGTTTGCGCTGGGAGGCGGGGAGGGAGAGGAGTTTGGTGCGCAGGGTGGTGCCGAGGGTCCAGGCGGTGTCGGCGTTGAAGTGGTGGAAGAGGTAGGCTTCGTGTTTTTCTTGGGTGGTGAGGACCACGGGCTGGGGGTGTTAGTGGAACACTGGGGCTTTTGTGTGGGGGTGCTTAAGGTGTGAGGGGGGACTACATACGTCGGTGCTGGGCGTTGGGAGGGCCATTGTGGAAGGGGGGTTTATCGTGGTGAATTGGTGGGAAATAGGTGGTTTCTTAGATTTTGTGCGGTATGTGAAAGTGAGAAAGGCAGTTACTTGAGGTGGTCTAAGAAACGGATTGAAGATGAGAGAATTTTGGAGTGCGGAGTGCGGAGTCGGACCGATAAACGGTAAAGAGGAACGGAGATGGTGCTCCACTCATGACGTCTAGGCTGGAAGGAGCTACACTCAACAATTTTGCTTTTCCTTTTATGGTTCTCTTCTGACAGAATCGAGTCGAGGAAATAATGCTAATTCAAGGTTTAATAAGCTGTTAGCAAATCACGAACGGAGAATTAGTTGGCGACAGAGTCGACCGACATCAACCGGTAAGTGTACTTGTTGTGCTTCCCAGAGATACTTAGTAACATTTATAGCCGTATAACATAGTCGTATAATAGACCAAGTGTTCATGAGATTTAGAGAAGCACACTCACTAATTAGGGCATTCCATTTGGTAGTCACTAGGGTGTTCATGGGGCCGTGGTCATCTTGCGCCGCCGAGATGTCCAGGTTGCCCCGGCTTGGTATTACATTTACCTATCGGCTGCTATCTAATTATCTGACTAGAGGTACGTTCGGGGGTGTTATGAGGTGTTCACCTCTAGCATTCACCTCTCCCATCCTCAACACTAACATTCCTCCCCGGCAATATTAGCCCCCGTAATTACATCTCCATCTCCACATCTTCATCCTCATCCTTATCTCCCTTCTCCTCCTCCTGCTCCTCAGCCTCCTCAGTATCTTCTTCCTCAGCATATTCCTCCTTCTCCTCCTCCTTCTCATCATCCCCCCCAAAAATCTTCCCCACCGCCATCTTCTCCTCAAACTCCCTCACCATCTCCCTCTCCATCTGCGCCAAAAACATCCTCTCCAAGCAATCCCCACACTCCCCATTATAATCCGTCTCAACACTAAACAGCTTAGTGTCCTTCTTCGTCTCGGCGCACGGCTCCGCCTTCTCGGGCAGCCTCCCGAGGAGGATCAGGCACAGCATCGGGTGGCAGTGCCGCGTCCGGTCGGTCGCCCATTCTTGGTCGAAGGGCGTCGTGTCGCCTGTCGTGGGGTTGTAGGTTGGGCAGAGCGGGTTTTTGTCGGCGCCGTGGCGGCAGTAGTAGAGGATGAAGACGCCCTTGCACATGGTGGTGGTTGGATAGGGGGTTGTTTGGGTAGGGGGGGTTGTTTGTTGTGAGGGTGGTGAGGGGGAAGAAGTGGGTGGTGGTGGGATGTAGGTGTGTGAGCGTGGTGTGATGGTGTTGCTGGATGGCGATGCCAGGTATCCGGTGGGTGGTTGTTGGAAGAACTGGATGGGAATGAGAGAGGAGTGCTAGGGGGGTGGCCGTGTGTTTAAATAGTCCTCTGCCAGCACCATTTGACAACTTGAAGAACTTGGTTACAGCTCGGTTGTGTAGGTTGTTGCGATGTGAGTCAACGTGGATACTAGTGGAAGGTCAATATCATAGAATAGTGTTGCTGTTCTGCGGTTGGTGGAACACATCCGACAACCGATGATATTGTCATGTTGGCGCGGCCGAGGCTACTGCCGTGTTCACCTTCGGGGGCTGATTACACACAGATCTCTACGGGACGACTAGCAGCGAAAACAGAGTATCTCATTACATAAGGAGCGAGCAGCTGTTTACTAGTAGTCATCATCGTTGATACATCGTGGATGGATAGTTGTATAATGATAGTGTTCATGAGATTACGACAGTCACTAATTATCGGCTCCCATTTCGCCACGGTCATCCTATGCCGAAATATCCAGATCTAGCCTGGTAGGTATATTCATCTATCGACTATTCTCTGACTATATTCGGTGGGCGCCCTACGGACGGTTCGTTTCCCGCGGACGCTTGTTCTTCACATCCAACCTTACCCATCCTTAACCCCAACACTCCTCCCGAGAGGGCCAGCCCCCTCATATCTTCATCTCACCCCCATCAATCCTATTTCTCCGCCGCCTTCTTCTCCTCCCCCATATGTTCCTTCTCCCACCGCTCCCACCGCTCCCGACACGTCCGACACTTATGCTCATACTCGTCATCCGTCCTGTACGTCCCCTTCTCCTTGGTCTTGGCGCAAGGGTCGGCATCCTCATATTCAAGGCCCGCCTCCACCAGGGCGGCCATGTCCTTGCAGTGGACGGTCTGACTGGCCGTCCAGTCCTCCTTGAAGGCCCTTGTTTTGCCGGTTTTGGCGTTGTAGTAGGGGCAGAGGGGGTTTTTGTTCTCCCAGCCTTCGGAGCAGTAGTAGATTACTAGTTCGCCGAAGCACATGGTGGGTGTATGGGTGGGTTGGTATGTTGTGGATGGGTGTTGGTGGGTGGTTGTGGTGGTTTTGTTGTGTGATGGTTGGTAGTTGGTAGTTGGTTGATGATGTTGATGAGAATGCGAGAGGATAGTTGAGAGGGTGTCCCTGTATTTATAGTCCTTTGCCCGTATCACTTTCCCAACTCGGTTGTGTCGGATGCCGCGTTGTGGGTTAACGCATATATTCGTGGAAGGCCATTATTTACGGAATAGTCTCCCTGGTCTGCGGTTGTTGTGGCTCGTTGGACAAGTAATTACATTGTCACGTTGGAACAAGCGAGGCCACTGTTCTCGGACTCGGAATGCCACGCAATAAAGCTTGGCTAACGGCGGAAACAGAGTATATGATCAAAGAAGGAGAGAGTAGCTGTTGTTCAGCGTTCAAAGTCGCCGACACGTGTGGGATAGCTCTCGAGTTCAGAACAAAGGTGAGACGGGAATTATATACGCTTTGGAACGGGAAGTCGTTTGGTAATGTTGGCGGCCGGCACAGCCACTTCTTCATAGCACCCAAAACGGTTACCAGTTTGCCTAGCGGGAAAACATATTGGTTGGCTGGTCCCGTCACTTGCCATGCTCGATGCTTGGATGGAGAATGCTTGCTTTACTTTTGCCGCCTGAAGCAAACCGACCGTAGACTCATCACATCAAGCGCCTCAGCACACAACCGGGAGGAATAGCAATAGCCCCGCAGAAGAATCACATTGAGATATCATTACATCTAGCATGGCAGCTCTCGCGTTTGAGTGGCTTCAATTTACTATCTACCAAATAATTATCCACAACAAGGCTGTGTTTTCGGTGCCCAGGTAAAATTTGCGTTGATGGGTTCTTTGTTTCGATGTTTTGGGCATAATTATTGGAAACCTGGGATCACGCTCTGCAGATATCACCTTGAACAGCAAACCGTTCATAAAGTCTGGAGGACATCTGTTAAGGTTGCCGAGCTAACAATACTGCAGAAGTCGAAACGACAACACAACACAACACCTTAACAATCCCCCTAAGCACCCCCCGGACCCTCATCCACCCCCTCCCTCGCATCCTCAACAGACAGCGCCAAAATCCTCTCCGCCGCATGTTCCGCCGCAATAACAATCATCGCAGACGGATTCCCCGTGATATGCCCCGGGAAGATCGACGCATCCACCACAAAGATGTTGTCGGTCCCATAAACCTTGGTGTTGAGGTCCACCACCGCTGTTCCGTCGGCTGCCCGCCCGTCGTCCAGACCCATTTTGGCTGTGCCGATCCAGTGGTTGGAACACCGCCTTGAGGGGGTCGCGGGGATCTGTGCGTACATATCGTCAGTCTCATACAGTGTTTCCGTTTGTTCTAATTAGATGTGGGTTGGACGTACGGAATCAACAAAATCCTCCACCGTCATATTCGACGGCGGGGTAATCCACGTCAGATTGGCCACATCCTTAAGCGCCTCACGCAGGTTGGTGATACCCTGGATGACGGCCTCACGGTCGTGTTCATCGCGGAGATAGGGAGGAGTGGACACCATGGTGTTGAGCTGCTTGCTGATGGTCATGCGGCCGCGGGACTTGGTCCCCGTGCCGAGGTACTGGGTTATGGTCATTGAGGCTGGGCGGTTTGATTAATAGCGTGTTGCTGTGTATGACTTTGGGGGATTGTGGGCTTACTGTTTAGTGTGCCTTCGACACGAGCTTGCCATTGGAGATGGCGGTTGGTGCCGTCGCTTCCGGTGATGATTTCCCAGAACTGATCGTGTTAGCAGGCAGCCGGGCTACTTGCAGGGAAACCACTTACAATCGGTCCAATGTTTGGGGCAGCCTGTGCTAATGGGCCGGTCCTGTTTGCTACATTTTCTTAGTCTTGCTTTTCTCACGCTGGTCCAGACCAGAACTTACCCAGGTATGTTTCTGTGTCCGCAACAATGGGCTCATCCCAGGCACCGTAGTAATCGTAAAAGACAACGTCGGGGTGGGCGATTTCCACATCGGTCTAATAACAGACAGGTAATCAGCATCATTTAGGCTCGGACCTTCAACAAGATTCGACAAACTCACTCCCACGTGGTCGTTCAGGTTGTATCCCACGGGCAAGTCGATCCACTGGTCCGAAGAGATCATCGTCGGGCCATCAGTCGAGTTCTGCACAACCTTGAGTTGGTCCGTCGGGCCAATGCCGCCTGTAGTTACCGTTAGCCATCTTCCTAGTTGGTGAATCACGGATATCCGAAGGAAAAGAGAAAACACCCACTCCTAAACAACAACTTAGCCGTCCCGAACGCCCCAGCAGAAACCACCACCCTCCCGGTCCCCGGCGTCAACGCCACCGTCCCATTCCTCCCAAACCCCCCCTTCCCACTACACTCGACCTCCACCCCCGTGGCATGCCCCCACTCCCTCACCACCCTCTTCACAGTAGTATTCATCCACAACGTCAAACTCCCCCCTCCCTCCTGCCCATCACCACCACCAGGAGTCCGTCCCACAGCCGAAACCAAATACGTCGCCAACGGCCCACTCCTCTCCCCGCCAGCATACATAAACGTACTCGGTCCCACCGTCCGATTCTTCTTCCCCGGCTCCTGATTCGGCACCTCCAACCTCTCCCACCCGGCATCAACCAAACTCCCGCTGAGCATATCAAACCCCTGCGCTAGATACCGCTCCCCATCCATCGACGGCGCTACCGTCCCGGGAATCCGCGAAAACACTCTCTCCGTAGCGTCCGCTAACGCGGCGTTGTTCCAACCACCATCATCACTACCATCGGAAGGGGAAAAGTTGAAATTGGTGTCCCAATCGTCGGGGTGTGGTTTCCACCACAGCCCGGCATTGACTGCCGTGCCACCGCCGAGCATGCAGCCGGCCATTTGGTCGACGTCGGTGCAGATGGCGCCGGTGGGGTCGGCCCAGATTTGGTTGCAGAGGCCGGGGACGTCGAAGCGGGTGAGGTTCGTGTTGGGGGTGTGCGGGATAGGGGGGTCGTCTGCCCTGGTGAAGAGGGTTTTTTTGTTTTCGTCCGAGGGAGGGTCCTCGGTGGGAGGGTCCTCGGTGGGAGGGTCTTCGACAGGAGGGTCAGCAGGGGCAGTGAGGTTGGCGAGCCACTCCGGTTTCATGGTTCCGCCCCAGTGGCCGGTAGAGGGGGGGCCTTTTTCGATGAGGAGGACTTTGTGGCCGGCTTCGCTGAGGCGGTCGGCCATGGGGATGCCGCCGGCGCCGGAGCCGATGATGATGTAGTCGTAGGTGTCGGTGGATGAGACATTGGCGCATTGGCCTTGGCTGGCGACGGGGGTCACTGAATGCGTTAGAGTGAAGTGCGTTGTGGGGAGTGAGGTCTAGTTGACGGTGGACTTACAAAGACCTAACCCAACCACCGCAGCCAACGACTTGAAAGATACGACGCCCATGTTGACACCACTATCACAAGACAACGATCGATGATACTAAACCCCCAAGAACGCAGCACAGTCGGGCTATCACCCCCTAAGTATCCCCAGACAAACCTTGGCATCTAATACCCCAACCCCATGATCCGCATCCAAAGCCGAACTACCCTTCCGAACCCCCATCCACACCCTACCTAGGGCCTATTAATATCCCATCATCCTACAACGACTTGCCGACACCTCAACTACCACCCTGCCTCGTACCACCCAGGATGCAACCAACCCCACATTCGGACAATTCTCCCGTTCTTCTCGAATCCTTCCGTCTACGGTTCCCTCACAACACATGTTCACTGCACTTGGTGTGTCCAACCCCATATGTGATATTAGCCGAGCCAGACTCAGTCCCAAGCTGCAGGTCAGCCCGCATGCATATATCCCACCCCCCAAGATTCGGGAGTCGGCACTCAACTCAACCGAAGCACGGCACGTCTCCCCAGAACCCAAATGCCAGGTCCTACTCCCGCTCTCTCCCCATCACGAGACAAGCAAGCCGGGCTCGCAAGGTGAAAAAAGTCCGGGGTGCATGCATCGCTGTATTTAATAAATTGCTCCATGCGGGGAACCCTACCATTGCCGACCATCCCCCCAGCGAAGTTGAGCGTCAAGACAATTATGATTCGTGGATTGCCACTTGGCCAAGGAAAAAGGGTTACTACGCAGTCTACACGTAAGTATTATCCAAGCTTCCTTTCGCCCTTTGGCCCCCTTGATGGCCCCCTTTTCGCCCCTTTTTATTGTCCGGATTACACTGATCCGGAACACACCTCAGGATAACTTGTTGTTGGCGGCCCCTGACTGCCGTGATTTTTCCGCTTGGTTTTGGTGACACTGAGGTCCGTAATAATAATGCCGAGCTGTTGCATGTCTTGGTTGACGGTGACAGTACGGTGGTCTACGGAGTAGAGCAAAAATCTGTGTTCGGAGATTATTATATGCGGGGAGTCGAATCGGTGTGTCTCCAAGTCCCGAAACGAGTTGTGATTGACATGTTCTCGGTGAAGCCGGCTTGGCCGAATTTCACCCACAATCTGGTTCTCCTGTGAACCTTTTGACGTCGTGGACGGTGCTCCGATCGTTTCTGCGCGGGGGACAAGGAAGAAAACCTAATGTGGGGTATGTATGTATATGTAATTACCCGGGCTTTGAAGACATTCTGTGAACTTCATGTTCAAAGACGCCGGGCAACCTCAATATCATGGGGCACTTGGGATAAATTTTCCGTTGCAGGTCGGCGGCTGGTGAAACTAATCAGCACGTAATTGAGTTGTGTGTTGCCGTTTCTGGTCTTGCTCTATTACATCTGGTAATTATCGGGCTAAGAGATGAACAAATCCCGTGAGCTGGGTTCCTTGGGGTTACGATTTCGAATTATTGATATTTAACCTGGATCACTAATCCACCACCCTCGATCTCTCGGAAATTGGCAAAAAAGAAGAAGAAAAGAAGAAGAAAACAGAGGCTTATAGATAATTATACGTTAGTTATACTGTATAAATATACTGATTGGGGCTATACTCACGGATTTATACAACAATAAATCTGGGTAGCACACCATCGTACTAGCGATGCGTGACGTGATAAAGGCTCGGTCGTTCAGCCACTCCAATGTGCCGGCCTTGAAGAATGGAAACCGCCGACCGCCCATTGGCCCTAACCACCTGCGCCCCTTCTAACCGACCGACGGTCCGATAGGCCTGTTGGTGGACGAGGACAGTCGCCAGCAGTTGTAGCTCGTAGCCCGGGAGTTAGACGCTTTCGTACCATTTTCGCTTGATTTCAAGCTATCGACCCACTGGTCACGCCCTCATCTGCAAGGCGACGTTCACCATAGCGCCGAGCTGCGTCGAGCCGTCCTCCCGCACCACCCTATCTTCCATGTCCCTGAGAATGTCATCGATATACTCGCTAGCGCCAGAAAGATGAAGGATGTGGCCAATGGCAGAGTGAAGCTGCAGCAGTCGTTCTAACGGGGGGTCGATAGATGGGTGTGAGAAAAATGTCCTCCGGACAGGAACACGGAGCACGGCGGCTAAAAAGGGGTGGAATGCTCGGATTTCATAGGTATCCGCAGTATCATCATCTACTACGCGCTCGAAGAAGATCTCAAAGTTCCCGAATCGCCTATGCATCTCGAGGGAAAGGGTAAGAGCGTTGCGTGGCCGATCGATATCGGCGCCTTCGATAAGATGGATTACATCAATGTCAACCATATTAAGGATGGCAATGGCGGCCTTCTTAGAATCGTTCTTTTCGATGTTAGCACAAATTTTAGACCAAACAGAAAAAGAAAAAGAAAAAGAAAAAAAAGAAAGGGGAAGGACAGAAACAAACTAATTCGCCACACGCTTCCACCTTTGTCAAACTAAAAGGGAGAATGTGGGCCACCTCAAGATGGCTGTAATCATCACGGGGATTAAGGACATTTCCGTCGTCGTCTTTGGCAGAGGGTTGGCGCAATCGCTTTGTCAATTCCTCATGGTCAAAGGCACGCGTGATAACGCAACGGTGGCGGTCGCGGGTAAGGCAGAAGCCCCGCAAGGCCGCTAGACGTTCGGGCGTTCCCACAAGATCTTGCATGCGCTGCTGGTCCTCCTGGGTTTGGACTTGCCCGACTGCACTATGGTAAGTAGGTGTTGGCTGAGGTGTTTTGACCGTAGCGGCCCGTACTGTTGTTTGGCTCTTAGTTAGAAAAGCAGGGGTCTGAGATAATCGAGAGATGTTACGTACGAGGGAGAAAGAAGTGGTCAATGAGGTGGTCGGAAAATGAAAACAGCAGGGTGCGAAGGCTGGCTACTTCGGTGTCGTCGTTGAGGTTAATGCCGTCGTCGTCGTCGAGCATTCCAACCGCAAGAGATTGAAAAAAGGCTTTGAGAAACCTGTCTTGTGACTCCGGCGAGCGCGCATATTCGAAGGTAAGTCGGACGAGGGCTGGGCGGTTGTACCCCTCGCCGTATCTAGAAGAAGCTGGCTGCTCTTCGGCGTTTTCGAAGTGCGCGATGATGCGGTGAAACCTGTCAACAGTTTGGGCGCGTTGCTTACTGGTTTCAAAAATGGGATGGCCTTCGGAAAAATCGATTATGCCTTCCAAGGACGTTTGGTGACGGTGTGATGAAGCCGCCATAGTGATGGACGTTGAGCTTCTTGGTCACGCTGGTGGGTGAGGTGGAAGAAGGCAGACAAATTATACGGCGATTCGGCGCACGCGAAACCCACCCCACTCCATTCCCTTTTCTGCAAAAGTCCGTGCCTTTCACGTTAAATAGGAGCAGCAGACCAAGTCCATGGATACCTAGGTAACTAATTGACTTTGCTACAAAAGACCAAAAAGACCAAAAAGACCAAAAAGACCAAAAAGACCAAAAAGACCAAAAAGACCAAAAAGAATAAACTAAAGAAAGTGAAAGAAGACAAAAATGAATAAATCTAGAAAGTGAAAAAAAGACAAAAAAGAGTCAATCAATCAACATTCATTAAGATTTGATCGAATGTCATAATGGATTGGACTTGGGCTATCTGTTTTAGTGTGGCGCTTTTTTTGGCCACAGCGAGATAGGTAGGTACGCAGATTGGGCTTTGCCTCGAATTCCTTCCGCCCACAGAACCTCTTGAATTGCTATTGATAAGAATGTCCGGTACTGGCAACCCGCGTTACTGTTAAAGGACTCATAGAACAGTCGGCCACTTATGCTCAGCGAAACCGACGAGACTCCCTTTATCACGCCCGCCACTGTAGACCGGTACACCTATATCTACCATTCCGCGGCGGACTGCGCCACTCAGGAACGACATCATACCCTAACAGGTGGGTTCTTGGTCCATTATTCTCCCTGAGGCTGCTCACTAATGATAGGGCGGGTTTCAATCATCCCTCTCCAAGATGCATGAGGTTAGTCGCATTTGTCTCGAAAATGTGTTGTAAAAATCAATGGGTTTTGTTATGTAGTCGACTCTAGGTGTCCTGAATTGGCGTTTTTTGACCTCGAGTTTACGGGCCGCCACACGGCCACTACATTCCGTTGCGTCTTGAAGAAGTCACGGGAGAGGAAGCCGCTATTCCTCGCTAATGGTGCCTTGTTGTCATGGATCGAATGGAAGGGGGAGATATTTCTGGCCCTTGGCGACCATCGCGAACAATGGCAGTTTTTAATATTACCGGCTGGCAGCGTCCCGCCCCAAGCAGCCAGGTTGATCGCCCCCACGAGTCCACGACCCCCAAAACCCAGTCCCACGCGCGTGTCTAGAATCCATACCGAGTCCAAGGGCCAGCCCGGGAGAACATCATTGGGTTCGACATCCGCAAATCATCAGCAATCCAGAGAGCGACAAGGCCATCCAGAAGACGTGACTGGCGTCACCGCCGGGAGTTGGTTATCCTCACACCAATATGAAGAGGTTGCTCCCGCGCCGTGACCTTCACAATCTCCAGGAAACGGGGCTTCCGCCGCTACGGGCCGCCCTACCCGCCATTGAGCAGATCGAGCACGTAGGGCCTTACTCATTGATCAAACTTGTTGCGACGACCTTCTTAACGTACTATCCACCGCCCCGCCGGGCTTCCTGGGATTTCCTGCGGTACGGACGACACTCGACGGTTGTTGCGAAGGAACGAAGCGGGGATACGCAATGTGGGTTGAAAATTACTTAGATTTTGAAAGCAGCTATTGTGTTAACTTGATGTCAAAAACGCGGGCCAACTCAGCGTCACAGAAACCCGGTGGTGGAATTAAGCTACCCTCCGACGATAAACTATTCTCGGAAAGCAGAATCAATGCAACGCAAGCTGCCTTTTTCACCCGTGCAATTACATGAAACCACCCACTATTAACCCAAGCAGCAGTGTACCCAACAAATTACCTCGACCTTAAAACTTCCATCTCTTAGTTTCCGACAATCAAGCCTAATGAATGACTCCTGTACGACCCAGAATCACTCCTCCCAAAAGAGATGGACAGCGAGATTGGCTCCCATAATGACCGTCCAATATTCCGCGGGACAAACTTGACCACATGCTTTGAGGGCTATCGACCACACCCACTGCTGACAGCTTCCTCAACGTCAACCCCCGCCTCAACGGCACCTCCATAATTCCCACCCAGTGGCAGCAAGGTTACCCTCGCCACGGCCCACAGGTGGCCCTGTCTCTGGGCCCATGAACGTCGGAAGCCGCGTGAGGTGACACGCTGAGCCACCCAAGTGTTCGGAGCCCCAGCCCGCGGTGGGACCGGGATGGGCGAGAAAGAAGTCGAGCTGGGGAGAGTGCGTTCGTTCCAAGGCGGCGATTTGATACCCAACTGTCAGGGTGCCAATGCTATAGTTGGATCGTCATGGCCAAAAACGGGCGGCGTTGGTGGAAAGAAAAGCGGGCCTTGCAAGATCTCGGAGTGTGCGACAAGCCAGGCCCCAGGGCGTCAGGTAGGGTGCGGCAAGGGCCGGAGGTTAAGTGTAAAATTGCGTCTTTACCGGTTATATGGTGAAGGTGAGTTGAGGGATAGTGGGTGGTTAAGAACGGGCGGCATCGAGGAGAGGGATATCGAGTCTTGACTGCGGAGTCTGTGACACGCCAGGCTCCCGGGAGTCTGATATCGGAGGGAAACGGCGGAGAGCAGTAGTGCGTGGAGTTGACAGTTGACCGGGCGTGCCGTGTGAAGTGTTCGGAGGGCCGAGGGCGGCGAGGTACAGCATACTTAATGGTAGCCGAGCTGAGTTTTCTTGCGGCGCGTTCGCGACCGTCCAGATGAGCTCGGGGGGGGGGGGGGCGTGCGAATGACTTCGACTTAGGCGTGAAACTGGAGACGGGAAGGCGAAAAGTATGAAGCCAACCGAGTGAGCTTCGTTGTGCTGTGATCGGTAAAGTGTGCGCGTGATTCGGATAGTGTGTGTGTGTGATCGGGAGAGCGTGCGCGTGGAGGGTGTGTGTGATAGGGAGAGCGTGTGTTGTCTTGATGGAGGAGAGAAGAGTGACTGGGGCACGCAACAATTCAGGACCGGGAGATGGTTCGTATTTATAGCCAACTGAGGAGGATGTGAGATCGTGCTTGGACTGCACTCGGGCTTTCCTCTCTGACACAACAGGACACGACGGTGACACGGCATTCTTTCCTTGACCTCATGATCGAACTGAAGAGTTGTAAGTGCGCTGGAGATGTTTCGTTAGGTGCTGCCGTTGGGAACGGGTCGCGCCCATCATCGGGCATGTTTGTCGTGCCTTCCACCAACTGAGCCAGCACTGGCCGGAAGGATGTGTGGGCCATCTGTTCTGCACCTGGACATCATGAACCGCGAGGAACCACGGGGCTTCGCCCAAGGAAGGTGTTTTGATTCCAAAGTACACCTGCACAAGGTGAAGCCAGCAAAGACGTCAAGAGTGTCCATGAAATGATGGGAAAGATATTCCGGCAGGGGAAGGACGTTGTCGACGTTTCAGGGGCACTGTTTCTCCTGAGGTTCAACGCTGTGATTGCCGCTTGCTTCGGGGAAGTCGATAGTCATGGCTTCGCAGATTTGATGATTGTTGAGAGTAAGCGAACACCGAGAAGATGCAATTTCCTCGTTGTAAGTCGTCCTTCACCCGCACGATCAACGATGCTGCCGTTTTTCGCAATCTCGAGATGACCACGACAGGTTCATAGGGACCGTCGATCATGCTCCTTCTCTGATCGGTCACAATACTTCTCTCTGGGAAGTTGTGTTGGATGGGACACACTCATGCCCAGCTCGGAGCCAGACAGGACGGGAAAAGTATAAAAGGACCGCCATGGACGCCTCAGGGAGTCCATCTTTTCTTCCCATCATCCCACCATCCCAATCAACATCTTCCCGCTGAAACGGTCCATATTTTCTTCCACCATCCCACAGTCCCAACCAACACCCTCCAAGCAGAGCCGAAACAGTTCATTGTTTCCTTCCGGGAATCCAACCAAGGTCCCACAGGCATTGAACAAGCGTCACTTCTCTCATTATCATTGTCTATGGATGGCTGCCCCTTACACTTTTCACCCAATGTCATTCTCTGCCCCTGTCACTTTCACCCATAGCAACTCGGCGACCATAATGACTCGGCGATGTTGCTGCCCTGGCTTGCCGCCTCTTCTGGATCCATCCGTCGCCTGCTCCACGGATATCTTCCCACCAACAAACCGCGTCGTCCACGTCGTCCACGTCCTATCGGAGATGCCCCCCGGCATCATATGCGTCCTCGGTGCCCCTGGCCATCTCTCAGGGCTTAATCCAAGTGCTAGGACCCTGGACGCTCTCCGTCAATGCTCCAGTAGCCGGTCCTGCCGTCGGTGTCGTCCACGCGACGCGTTTGAATTGCCGCCGGCCGGTGTCGTTGAAGCGGTACACACGGTGGCCGCTGGTTTCTCACTCGCGCAAGTCGGTCCCGTTTACTCCTCAATATTTCCTCAACCCGCCTTTCTTGAACAACGAAGCATCCGAAACGTCACTAGCATCCCGACACCGAAGTCGACCTCATCATCCTCATGAGCCCGATGACGTACCGGGTGAACTCCGAGCGATCGAGATTTCCGGGACGCATAACGGCGGATTGGCTTCGTGGAGGGAGTTTATTGAAACCCGTGTCTCTCACCACTTTCAGAAGAACGAGCAACGGGTTCTCGATTTGGCTGGGGTCTCTCACGGGGCGGGCGGGATTCCATTTGGTTCGTCAGAGTATGTACTTCGACATTGGAGACATTCCCATCACGGCATGTCTTTTCGTTGGATGGATAACAATTCGCGAGCAATTCTTGGACCGGGATGAGGCGGAAAAGTTTGGGGTTTCGGCACGGTCGAAATGGGGGCTTGTTCGAGTTTGGCTGTTTCGGGATTCTCGATGAGCTGTGCCGGTGTCTGGTCGGGATGGCATTGCGATGAGGGAGGAACACAGGATGAAGATCAACAAAGGCGACAAACCGCTGGCACCACCGCCGCTGACGTGTACGACTCATCTACACGCTGAGACACAGCCAGTCGATGGCCTTTGTCCGGCAGTGCACCGCGGGCTGCAATCAACAACTCCACTGAGACGAGCTGTGCTGGGGATGAGGAGTAGCGTTGGACTTTGATGGGATGGAATTACTTCTTTAAATTAATTGAATGGTGTTTTGTGAGAAGTTCAGGTCGTGCTACTTTGTAATTACTTCCAAATCAGTGAATCGAGCATCCTGCCATAAATGTATTGCGAGACGTTCCTACTGTGTCAACACAACTGCCTCGAGTCTGGTTTATTCAAACGCAGATGGGTTTTCCAAGGCAGGGACATGTTATCTTGAATCTAGGAATTTGCTGAAGGGTTCATCCTCTCCCATTCCCCGGCTGTGGACTTGACTTCAAAACACTCCCGAGAGCGGCCAACGAAACGAACGTGAATCGGCCAGAAAAACGCAGCACAAAACGCCCTGCACTGAGGAAACACGCACGTACTAACAACCCCGTCATACCTACAAGGACTTGGCCGACCGACTTTCCCAAACGTGACGACATTGACGGCCTGCTGCTGGGTGTCCTCGGCACTGCCATTGCCTTGGGGGGGCGCCACAGAAATATGGGGGTTAAATGGGAAGGGGTTGTTGGGTTATTGGGTTGGGGACCTGCCTTGCTGGGAAATGACGATAGCAGAGAGACAACAGAGAGACAAGAATCGGCACCGTAGGTCAGTACTGGGTTTGCAATAGCGGTGGAAGGACCGGCACGTCTAAGGGGATATCGGTATAGTCAATAATAATGATAATTAATTAATTAATGCCGCGATAGCTTTGATGAACAACCGACTTAATAGATGCAAACAGGTGCTTAACCGCTTATCCTTGGCATCTTACACCACTGGTGTCCACCACTACCCAGTAATTATACTAATTAAGTAAATTAAGTACGAACAACAACAAACCCCATCGCAACTCACTCAAACAACAACAGCATAGCCACTTCAGCTCACTAAATAGGTAAAATCGACATAATCCCATGAGTGAACGCTACTCCTCATCCTCAGCACAACCCGTCTCAGTGGAATTATCCACTTGTTGATCACAACCGGCTGTACACTGCCTGACAAACGCCACGGGCTGGCCGTTATTGAGCGTGTATATGGAGTCGGACACGTCTTCGGCGGTGTTGTTGAGGGCAGTTAGGGTTTGTTGGGTTGTACCTGCAGAGGTGTTTTGTTAGTGTTACTATTAGTTTACCTAGGTGGTTGTTTTGGCTGTAGGCTGTAGGATGGGGGAAGGGATGTAAGGAAAGGAGGGGTAATTACAGTTGTGCCCGTCTGCCCCGGGGAGGATGTACCACCCGCAGGCATCGCCTGTTGCGGGACAGGATGACTGGCGGCGGTGGTGTCGGGAGGGGGTGTGTAGGTGGGGGAGGATGCGGGGGAGGATCTCGAACCCGTCGATGGGGGCAACGAGGCAAATGAAAAGGGTGAGGGTGTGCATATTTGTTGTTGGTTGACTGTTATGGTTGTCGTTGTGAAGATGGTCGTGGGTGTGAAGATGGTTGTTGTTGTGGTTATGAAGATGGTTGTGGTTGCGAAGAGGGTTGTGGTTATGAAGCTGGTTATGATGGTGGTAGTGGTGAGAGCGACAGTTGTCATTGAAGCGAGTGATTTGAGAGGGTCGGGTCAAGATGAATTGAACGAGTGTGGTCGGGTGTGGGAGAAAATGCAGCTAGTGATCCACTGGCTGAGGGGATGTTAAGTTTTATATGTCCTCACAGACACCTTCGCACTGACATAAGGTTGTATATGATGCGGACGCGAGCAGTAGCGCTGTGTAAGGGTCAATGACAAGTCCAGAGGCTGTGTACAATTCTTATCGGTGCACGATCCTCTGCTCATAATTCTTATGTATCCAACGACCTGCGCCCCAACACCTGGCTAACACCTGGGCAACACCTGGGTATCACTACAGCACATAACGATAAGTAAGAGCACGGTCTCCCTTCTCCGACAGCTCCTGCGGGGTGTACGCGTCAAGCCCGCCTTCATCCATCTGCTTCGCTCGTTTCTTGTTCTGGGCGGTGTATCCCACAACCAAGATCAGCGACGCAATAATGCCCCCGACGATGAATCCCAGTTCCAGCCCGTGACCGAGGATGTACCGGGGCTTGTCTTTGGCTCGGTAGAAGTTAGATGCCATGGCCTAGTCATGATTAGCATACCTCTCTCTGCTTGGAAATGGACAGGAAAACTTACACCTCCCAAATTCCCAACCCCAATCTGCAACGCCATTCCCACCGACCGTTTCAACGACCCCGACAAATTATTCGACAACCACGCAATCACACCCGGAAAAGCCGGGTAAATCGCACACGCCGCAATAAACACGCCCCCATACACCACCCGCGGGTTCTCCTTCGGGTCAGTCGCAATACACATGGAAAACCCAACAACCATCATCAGCATGAACCCGATGATAAAGGGGCTACGCTTCCCCACGCGGTCGGAGGCATATGCCGCGACGACAGCGAGGATGGCGGCTGTGATGTAGATGGGCACGGTCATGAGTTGGGCTTGGCTGCTTTGGTAGCCGAGTTCTTTGATGATGGTGGGGAGGAAGAGGGAAATGCCGTAGAGGGGGCAGACGACCTATTCTGTGTGAGCTAGGGAACGGAAGTTTTAGTTAGAGTTGAGACAGGGGAACTTACACCCCAGTAGACAAAGATGTTGACCCAGATTTGCCAGTCGAGAAAGGCGTCTTTGACGTAGGTCCATTTGAACTCGTCGGCTTGGGCCACTTGGGCGTGGGAAGAGTTGAGGGACTGGCCTTGGTACTTGAGACGGTATACTACAAAGGCTCGCTCTTCTTCGGTGAGGAAGGTGGCTGTGCCGGGGAAGTCGAAGAGCGCGAAGAAGGCGATGCTCGCCGTGATGACCGTGGCGATGCCTGCTCTGTTAGTGCTGTGTCGTAACAAAAAACCACACCAGGGAGGGAAAAAAAGCAAGAAAGAGAGTTACCCTCCAGAATAAAAATCCACTGCCACCCATGCAACCCCCCAACCCCATCCATCTTCCCAATCCCAAACGCCAACAGCCCACTAAACGCCCCAGCCACACTGGCCGCACTAAAAAACATAGCCTGCCTCAACTGAATCTCCTCCCTCCGATACCAGTTCGTCAAATAATACGCCACGCCCGGAAACAACCCAGCCTCTGTGACCCCCAAGAAAATACGCGCCGTTAACAAGCCCGTGTAGTTGTGCACCAGGCCCATGAGGGTCATGACGACGCCCCAGGCGACCATGATGGTGGGCAGCCAGATGGAGGGGCGGACTTTTTTGAGGACCAGGTTGCTGGGGACTTCGAAGGCGGCGTAGGTGAAGAAGAAGGCGGTTAGGCACCAGTTGTATTGGTCGTCGGTGAGGGAGAGGTTTTCTTGGAGGTGTTCGATTTTGGCGTTGCCGATGTTGCCGCCTGGTATTATCAGTATCTTTCCGTTTTTTCTGAAAAGGGGGGCATACGGTCGAGAAAAGAGAGCAGGTAGAGCAGCGCTAGCATGGGGATCAAGCGGAGGTCCATCTACGGGAATCAGTCCAAGATCCTGGTTAATTACTCGACGGACGAGGAGGATCACCTTCCGCAGAATGGCCTTCTCATCCAGATGGGCGAACGCCTGCAGCGTAACAGGGGGCACGATGGCCCGATCGACCTGCTCGACATCGATGCGGTCGTCGGATTGGGAGGTTTGGCCGTCGGCCTTTTCTGTTGCCATCGTGGGCAACACTGGTGGATGTGACGGGTTATCGGCGTAACGGCGACAGAAAAGGGGAACAAAAAATAGTGCAACGGGAAACGAAAAAAGACAGCAAAAAAATCGAGAGGCGGTCTACAGAGCGGGCGATCCCTTCTTAAAAACCGAGACATAACCACCGAGTCAAACCCCCCATCTCCATTTCCATCTCTCGCGAATCTGTAACCGTCCAGTCGATCGGTCCAACGGGTCCAGACAATCGATTTCCGCACTTCAAACCCCATAAGTTCGCCCCAATCTACCCCTTTCACTCCCCAAACGGCTCATAACCCTGTGTTAGTTGGCCCCTCCCCCGCATTCCACAGGCAAAGACAGGGAACAAGCAACCTCGGAATACCCCACTTCCCCGCACCCGTCGTGGGTTTGTTACCCCGAAAGTTGCCTGATGGGGTAGGGATCTGCGGTTTTGGTGGTTTCTTGGTTTGTGAGGAGGGCCGAGGTGATTACCGGCCGGCGGGTTGTCGAGGTTGTGAGGTTGTGAAGTTGTGTCGTCAGTGGTTGGAGTTGTGGGTTGGGATGATCGGTTTGGGGACCGACGGTTATGTGGAGCAACAAAGGAACGGGGAATTCCGCGTTGTGGGTAGGTTTGATAAGTGGGATGTCAGTTTGGCTGGTGGTCGAGACTTCCGGCATTTTTGAGGAAGCGAGTACAAGTGGGCCGTAAGAAGCCGAGCCGACCTGCGGTGTTACCGATGTCCGGTCTGTTTGGTGTCAAGAAGGAGCGATGGGGACGCTATAATTTGTCGTTGTGTTAATACCCTGCCATACGCATCGGTAAGGCTCGGTCCGCTAGAACCACGTTTCCAAATACTTAATATTCGGCTGTGGCTCAAATATTTGGAATATTGGAAATAATGCAACGGCCATGCCAACAATGTAAGTCTGACAACGTCAGCACGTGGAAGGCTGGACAATATCCAACGCGTATAAAACCGCGGGCTGATTCCCCACAAATGCGTATTACACCCATCGTACGTACAAAACGTCCATGCCTCAACACCACGAGACAGTGATCATGAGAAATATTGAGGGCGAGTCGCGAATACGCTGGACGTGGCTGTGTTTCTATTTTGTCACGCAGAGAAGAGAATCATGGCTATAAAATATCAGTCTCGCCTCGACATTCGAGGACATAATCTACCACCATCATCCACCCTCATCCACCATCATCGACGACCTCATCAAATCACCCTAAACCTTCCACCCAAAAAATAACCACTATGACCAACATCCACTCCCGCATCTCCCGCCTCTCCCTAGGCGCCCTAGCCCTCGCCCACTTGGCCACGGCCGCTCCGAGCACCATCTCAACAACCAACACCAAAACCTGCGTGCAGCTCGAGGTCCCGGTCCCCGTGGTCGCCACCAACTACCACTACACGCAGCCGTCGGTGGACAGCAACATCGACGCAATCGACTGGACAATCAACGTGACGTCTTGGTCCCACCAGGCGCCTGTGGCTGCGGATCTGCCCAAGGTGTTGGTGAATGACAAGTTTGTGATTAGTGCGCAGTTGTGCGTGCCGACCGCCCAGGGGCCGAAGGCGGGGATTTTGCAGATTGCGACGCCGGGATTGGGGTTTGGGAAGGCGTGAGTATTTCTTTTCATATCATACAATCCATTTTGTGGTGTTTCGACACCAGAGAAACGGATGCTGACATGCACAGTTACTGGGACGTCGACTTCAACCGCGCCAAGTACTCCTACGTCGACGCAGCCATCGCGCAAGGCTACTCGATTCTAACCTACGACCGTCTAGGGACTGGCGGTTCCGCCAAGCCGGACGCCTACGACGTGGTCCAGATCCCGACCGAAGTCGAGGTCCTCGCGGGTCTGACCAAGCTCGCCCGCGACGGCAAACTCCTTAGCACCTCCAAGATTGCTTCTGCCAAGGGGGACGCCAATGGCAAAGGCAAGGGGAAAGGCTCTGACAAGACGGCCACCATCCCAACAGACTTCACCCCCACCAAAATCGTTCAAATCGGCCACTCCTTCGGCGCCTACCTCCTCGCCCTCGGCCTCGCCTCCCACGGCAACGACCTCGCCGACGGCGTCATCCTCACCGGTCTACTCCCCACCAAACTCCCGCTCATCGACGTTCTGCACTACGACCACGAATTTGCAGCGGAACACGACCCGGTGCGGTTTGGGGGGTATGAGTCCGGGTATTTTGTGCTAGGTACCAACAGCGTGTTGCAGAAGCTGTTTTTGCGGAAGGGGGCTTTCGAGGGGGAGGAGATGCTGGCATATATTCAGCGGACGAAGGAGCCGGAGTCCGTCGGGGAGTATGCTTCGGAGACGTTGAATCCTTTGGCGCCGGTGGAAAAATACACGGGGCCTGTTCAGGTATTTCTTTTCTTCTCTTTACCCCTTCTTCTTTGCCCAGTGACTGACCGACTACACAGTTCTTCAACGGCGAGTTTGACAACTTCATCTGCATCGGCGACTGCCGCGGGACCTACGACGAGGAGATTGCCTCGGGCCTGTTCCCACACGTGTCGCACAAGGAGAGCTACCTGCAGCCCAACACTGGCCATGCTCTGACTGTGGCTACTAACGCCACGGCGGGTTATGATGTTATTATGCAGTTTCTCGACAAATGGGGTTTGTAAGTTCGACGTCAAGTGTCAGAGTTCGTAAGATGAGGCTTTCTGTTCAAGGTTGTGGATTTATCTTACAAGACTGTCGTGGTTTGTTACGGGTTCATACACGGTTGTAAATACACATATTAGCTTACATAGAGAGTTGTGCTGCTCAACCATCACAACTGATTTCCTTCTCCCTCAATTTAACCTTCCAACCTCCTGCCTTCTGTAATTACCATAGTAAATGACATTAACAACACAAATGGCGTGCCCAAACACCCGGGATCCCATCTGGAACCCCAACTGGTGTCATTTGGAACATCTCTTGGCACTCCCCGCTTGCATCTCGACCTTCCGCATTCGGCTGCATCGTATCACTGCCCAGCCTGCCATGTTTTTGACCTGCCATGCGTGGATTGAATAACCGGGCTTCCCGTCTGGCGTTAGATGAGGGAAGCGGACAAGATCGGCGGATAAGTTTGCCGTTTTCCTCGTTTGTTTGTTTTTTCTTTTTCTGTTTTCTTCTTTCTCATGGTTTAGGATTCCCCTCCCCAAATCCAATTGAGTGCCTTGCGCGTGTGTGAAGTTCGGTCCAAGCCGAACAAACAACACCAAAATGCGCCAATTCACCACCCTCCTCACTGCAGCGGTAGCAACAGTCTCCGTCTCGGCCATCGACCCCCCTCGCTTCCCGCACCAACCCACCGGCAACGGCACCACCCTCCTCAACTACAACATCACCACCGCCAACCCGGGCTCCCTCACCCCCTCTTCCACCTCCGTCACCTGGATCTCCGGCTCCGGCCAAGACGGCGATTTCATCACCACGGCCGCCGACGGTTCCTTCGTCTTCGAAAACGTCGTCACCGGCAACCAAACCGCTTTCTTATCCGCCGACAAGATCCCCGCTGATTACTGGGATTATCAAATCTCCGGGGACTATTCCAAGGTGTTGTGGGCTGTGAATTATACGAAACAGTACCGGCATTCGTATTTTGCCGATTACCTTGTGCAGGACGTTGCGACGGGGGAGACAAAGCCTTTGGTGGAGGGATCCCAGGGGGACATCCAGTATGCGGTGTGGAACCCGGCGTCGGCGGGGGAGATTGCGTTTGTGAGGGGGAATGATCTGTTTATCTGGGAAGAGACCGGGAACGTGACGCGAATCACGGAGAATGGCGGACCGGATTTGTTTAATGCCGTGCCCGACTGGGTGTATGAGGAGGAGATTTTCGGGAGCAACAACGTGCTGTGGTACTCGCCGGACGGGGCGTACATTGCGTTTTTGACGTTCAACGAGACAGGGGTCGAGACGTTTACGATTCCGTATTATATGGCGAACCAAAAGGTGGCGCCGTCGTATCCGAGGGAACTGCCGCTGCGGTATCCGAAAGTTGGGACGAAGAATCCGACGGTGGGGTTGAGTTTGTTGGATGTTAAGGCCAGGGAGGTGAAGCCCGTGGTGGTGGATGCGTGGCCAGAGGATGATTTGGTTATTGGGGAGGTGGCGTGGGTGACCGAGGAGCATGATAAGTTGGTTTATCGGGCGTTTAACCGCGTGCAGGACCAGGAGAAGTTGATTGTGGTCGACGCGCAGACGCAGAAGTCGACTGTTTCTCGCGAGCGGGATGGGTCTGATGGGTGGCTGGACAACAACCTGGCCATTACCTACATCGGGCCGGTCGATCGCAAGTCTACTGGTAACGGCAACGGAAAAGGCAAAGGCAAGGGCAAGAACCAATCCCCAACTGACACCGCCCGGTACTACCTCGACCTCTCCGACGCGTCCGGGTGGAACCACCTCTACCTCTTCTCCCTCACCGACAGCTCCAACATCACTCTAACCTCCGGCCCCTGGGAAGTCGCCTCCATCCTCAAAGTCGACACCACCCGAGGCCTGGTCTACTACACCTCCACCGAGCACCACCCCACCGAACGCCACCTCTACTCGGTGTCCTACACCACCGGCCTCAATACCCCTCTCGTCGACCCTACCATCCCAGCCGTCTGGTCCGCTTCCTTCTCCGCTGCGGCCGGGTATTATATCTTGACCTACTCCGGCCCGGATGTGCCCTACCAAGAACTCTACTCCATCTCCTCCTCTTCTTCTTCTCCCTCTAAGGCGAAGCCCCAGCTTATCCGCACAATCACATCCAACGCCGCCCTCCACAGCACCCTGCAATCCTACCGCCTCCCCCGCATAACCTACCTCGACCTCCCCCACCCCTCAGGCTACAACCTCTCCGCGATGCTCCGTCTCCCCGCCTCCTTCACCCCTCACCCTTCCCGCCCTTACCCAGTCCTCCTAACCCCCTACGGCGGACCGGGCGCCCAAGAAGTCAGCAAATCCTTCCAAGCCCTCGACTGGAACGCTTATATCGCTTCGGACCCGCAGCTGGAGTACATCACGCTCACAGTCGATAACCGCGGCACTGGCTTCCGCGGCCGGGCGTTTCGGTCTACGGTAGCGGGGAACTTGGGCGAGTTGGAAGCGCAGGATCAGATCTGGGCTGCTAAGTGGTTGGCTGATGCGCATCCGGAGTGGGTAGCGCGGGATAAGATGGGCATTTGGGGGTGGAGTTACGGGGGGTATTTAACTGCCAAAGTTGTTGAGGCCGGGGCTGACGACGTGATCGCGTTTGGACTGGCCACGGCTCCCGTGTCGGATTGGCGGTTCTATGATAGTATGTACACTGAACGGTACATGAAGACGCCTGACCTGAATCCGGAGGGATATAACCGGTCGGCGGTGAGGAAAGTGGACGGGTTTAAGAAGTTGAGGGGCCAGTTTCTGGTGCAGCATGGGACGGGGGATGATAATGTGCATTTTCAGAATTCGGCCGCGTTGGGGGATTTGTTGATGGGTGGTGGGGTTGGGCCGGAGAAGTTGGATGTGACGTTTTTTACGGACTCGGATCATGGGATACGGTATGATGGGCAGAATGCCTTTGTGTATAAGGAGTTGAGTGGGAAGTTGTGGGAGGAGAAGAGACGGGTGAAGGGGGATCGCCATCAGTGGAATCGGAGAAATGGGGCCGGGTGGAGGCCGGAGTAGTTCTGTGTTAACGGGTTAAAGGTTAATTAACAGGCTGAGGGCGAGGGTGGATGGATGGTTGATAACTAAATCTATTTTGAAGAGTTTAATAGTGGAAGGCATAAGCAATGGCCGCGTGATGTTTGTTGGTGCAAAGTGAAGCGCAGCTTGACCCTAGAGAACTGTCGTTTTAATTAATTACTGCCAACAAAAAGGAGTACGAATTAATGCTGAGAAATATTAAATTAACAGCAGACACTAATGGCAGTAAACCATGAGCCCCCCAGACCCATTTTCCGGCCCCCGATACTGGTAGTTATGTATCTACGTTTTCTGAATTTGTGTAGGTACTGAGAGATCTCCTTTTGGATCCGTCTCGGATGTATTATGAGGTCGTCGTGACATGGCATGGTCCTCATGTAAAGTCTCGAATCAAGCTTAACAATAGGTAATTAATGAAGCTTCCGCCTTCTTCCTTACCAGCACCATCACGCCCTCCCAGTCGGGAATTGGATTGCAGGACTGCCGAAATAAGTGGCTACGTTCTAGTAAAGCAACATTTTGATAGGTAGGTACCTAGGTAATTAATGGGGGAGAAATGAGAGCGTCAGACAACTCGGTCCTACTAAAATTTGAGACAGTGTTAGACGTAAGTTACATTAATGTGAACGGTTTTTACGGTATTCATTACATTACACCGCAGATTCCGTGCTCGCAGGTCGCCCTTTCCGCCTTCGTTTAATTAACTCGATCCCAGAAGGGACTGAGACCCTTCGAGCCTTCCATTTTAAAGCCTACAAGACTTCTCAACTCTGGACAACTAGATTTTACTCGCTTCACAAACTTCTTGTATCCTAAGAGTAAGACCGAATCATCCTTCGCCTGCTCAATTTTATTTTCCGTAATTATCCAGGATTAATTACTTCTAACAACTATCAATTTACACTTTGAATGGGACGTCACCAACTTGACGCAACCCTTGTTTTTGTTTGATGGTGGATGCACTTTAAGAATACGTCGACCGTCCACCCATCCAAATTCTAAGCTCCGCTCCGGAAACCGCTCAGTCACCACCATCACTACCATCACCACTGCAAACCTCGATCGACGCTTTGGCCACCCCCGCAACAGAGGGACGCCACATGCGACGGTTCGGGGATATCGCCCAATTAAATCCCCGGTATCACCACTGTCACACCTCGACCATGTGCGCACGCCCAATACCCTCCAAGGGAAGCGGTTTCGGCGCGGATAACTTTTGATGTGCCAAGCACGACGTTCATCCGACCTCAAACGATCCATCTTCCCCAAACTCAACCTTCTTAATCGCAGCGTTGGGTAGACTCACCATTAGCTGGAAAGTAGGTAGGTCCCTAACCTCGAACATATGTGAGAACACTCCGATTTTTGGAAGAGAAATAATTAGATGAAGAATGCAGCGACGACGAGTTCAACACGTTGAATGTGGGGTAATACCTAAACTCCTAGGGTTAATCAGGTTAGCTAGGTAACTGTGATAAGGTTAATGAAACGTCCTGTCATGCGCGACCTATGCAGCTCGCTCGATTGAGTATTTCAGCTCCCTTTTGCAAAGCTAACAGTGTGGTGAACCCAGAACCTCAACTGATGCAAAATTCGCAAAGTAAGCCCTTGCTCGATGTCAATTCTCAGACCGGACTTCGAAATGTCCGTCAAGTGACTTGACAAAGTCAGCATCACTCAAATCCATCCGACACCCCGAAAGTGATCAACCATGGCCCATAAAAACGTTAGTTTGTGTTACCTCAAAGAACCCGGCAAACGGTCCATGCAGCGGTTTTATTCCTTATCCGAGACACGGCACACTGAACCCGGCACGCCTAGCTCAGCAGCACAACCAAGACAACTCCGCATTTCTGGGCTGCAGACTGGGCGTTCAGCTTGACGTGGACAATGTGACGACATGGGTGTCACTCGATTAGATTCTGCATCTCCGGAACTCTGCCGGCGGGGTTCTATTGCTACCCTGCCGTTGAGTTTCGACTCTCGAGAGGTTAGAATAAAATACCCAATGGCCCCCAAGTTCGCTGTACCGAACCTGTGCCCGTTCTCTTCTTTTGAGAAGTTGAGAACCTCAACACCACCAAGATGGCCTCCCAAACAGCCATCACCCAATGGGTGCTCGACCACCCGCTCCCAGTGGCCCTCATTGGAGCCCTCATCACCATCCGCCTCCTCACTTCCACTGTATCTCCAAAAAAGAAAAACACCATCCCCCACCTCCCCGAAACCATCCCCATCCTCTCCAACACCTACCAATACATGACCGACATGACCACCTTCCTCGCCCGCTGCCGCACCCACCTCACCGCCCAATCCCCCATCTTCCAGTTCCGGCTCGGCCCCGAGAAAATCTACATGCTCACCACTGCCCGCAACATCCAGGCTCTGTTCCGTACCTCACCGGCGATCAGCCCGGATAAGTTTTTGTGTCTTGTGTATGAGCATGTAGCGGGGTTTCCCGAGAAGGATATGAATCGTATTAAAGCCGACAAGACAGGGCGGATGCGCACGCCTGCAGGAGCCACCAAGGAAGGGGATGATGGTAGTGGTTTGGACCGGTACTTTTACCCGATGCATGTTATCGTGCATGAACACCTAGTCCAAGCCCACAAAACCGATGCCCTAGCCCTTCGTTTCCAGTCTCTCTTCGAAGACCGTTTGGCCAAACGCTTCCCCCTTACCACCGACACCGGCGAAAGCGAATGGATAACCGCCCTCGTTTACAACGACCTCCTCCTCTCCGACATGACCTCCGCAGCAACGGGCACCTTAGCCGGCACACGCATCCTGCAAACCGAGCCCGACCTCCCGAACTTACTCTGGGAAATGGACGAGGGCGCTGCCAAGTTAGTCTGGGGACTCCCGAAATGGATGAATAGATCTATCTGGCGGAAGAGGGATGCGTTGCTGGCGGCGTGTCGGAGACATGTGGAACGGGAGTGGGAGGGGTTTGATTGGGAGGGCGAGGAAGGGAAGAAGGATTGGGAGGAGGTATGGGGGGCGAGTGTTACGAGGGAGAGTTTGAGGTGGTTGAAGAGGGAGGGGTGGGAAGTGGGGAGTTTGGCGGGGACGTTGGCGGTTATGTATATTTTTGGGTTCGTTCTCCCGTTGTTACTCTGTTCTTCTGGTTTACTACTGCCTTGTCCCCGTTTTCTTTTTTTTTCTTTTTTTCTTTCTTTTTGTCTTTTTGTCTTTTTTGGATGTTCAGCTGCTGATATACCATCCAGATCCAACGCCAACACAACCCCCGTGGTAGGCTGGTGCCTCATCGAAATCCTCCGCTCCCCCACCCTCTTCCAATCTGTCCGGTCCGAAGTCACCAAAGCCATCGTCACGGACCCTGTTACCAACACCCGCCACATCGACATCCAAAAACTCCTCGCCTCCCCCCTTCTCCAATCCATCTACGTCGAAGCAATGCGTCTACACGTCTCCATGAACATCACCCGCGAAGTGATGCAGCCGATCCAAGTGGGCGGACACGAACTGGAAAAGGGCTCGTTAATCCAGGCGCCGACTGAGGTGTCGCATTTGGATGAGGGGATTTGGGGCGCCGAAGGCCATCCGGCGGGGGAGTTTTGGGCGGAGAGACATGTCAAGTACGTGGAGAAGGTTGGGGAGGATGGGAGGAGCGAGAGGGTGCCGCAGTTTTCGATGACGGGACGGGCTAGTGATTGGTATCCTTATGGTAGGTTCTCATTTATAAAGTAGGAAGGGGGGACTGATACGGATTGGACGTGCTAACAACAGAAACAGGAGGTGGACCGTCGATGTGTCCCGGGCGCTTTTTCGCCAAACAGGAAATTATCCTGACGTTCAGCATTCTTGTCTCACGCTTCGATATCGAGTTTGTGGGCTGGACACACAAAGATGGATCGCCTTCGGACCGGGGGCCGCAGAATGATGTGCGATGGAGCGGGGCGGCTTCGGTTCCGCCGGACCGGGATATGAAAGTGAGGTGGAAGCGGGTGTGGTGAGTATGTGGTCACTGTGGTGAAAGGTGTGGTGAAAGGAAGTGGGAAATAGGGGTTCCATTGTTGTGTTTAAGGGATCGAGTTGTCAAGGGGTTAAGTGGGCCTTAGAGAACAAACTAGTTTGCGGTCTTTCGTATAAAGAAAGCTGGGGTCGGCTCTATTCTGAGCGTGCTTTATTTCTTTCTCGAATAATTATTGCAAGGTGATTGCAACGAGTAAATAACAGATTGTTATCACTGGCCTTGGCCCCCGCGAAATTGTACTACTGTGTTAGAGAAAACATTACAATGGCCCGGTCTTGAATCTCGTCGTGTAATACTGTTATAACGGGTAGCCTTTCCGTGATTAAGACGACTCGGCTTTCGGAGCAGATCACTTCTCGGTGACGGGTGATTAATCAATGTTCATTGCCAACTCTGAGTCGTCTCCGTAGTCGTCTGGTGCGTCCTAATACAAACAAGAATGACGCATAACGCTCATCTATTTCCGGCCCAGTCTTTGACCCCCTCTCCTACACTGACACTTGACTGAGAGACAAAATGGCATTGTGTTCTGGACTCGAACAGAGGTGCTGTTCATTCAAGTAAACAACGCTTTGTAGCCAAATTGGGAATCGAGATTTGAACAAAGCAGCTGTACTAGGTCTCCTCTTGGGATGAAAGCCTCGACTCCTCCATTATGTCGAGGCCATCTTTGTAAATTCGAGCAGCGTTTTGGCATGGTGCCTGCCATATAACTACCATGGCAACAGTCCTGTTCCCCGTAAGAGGCTCTAACGATGCTCTTTGCAGAGTAATAACACACTCGAGAGCCACCTCGAGAAGCACCTCGAGAAGCAACTCCAGAAGCACCTCGAGATTCAAACCTAAGTGTACAACCTCGCATCTATCGATCCGCTGTCAACATGTCGCAGTCCGATCCGAGCAAGCCTGTCGATTCCCATGGCATCCCATTCCCCCCCGGGCGCAGCCCGTTCATGGGGTTGCCCCAAAACATCATCTTGCTAATCGCCCAGGAGCTGGACAACATGGACAGGAGCCGCTCACTCTTCAGCCGCCCCAGCGTGTCCACCCTGTGCCAGACCGCTCCCGCCCTGCGCGCCATCACAGCCAGGGTCATATACAACGAGGCCGATCTCCTCCCTACCTACGACGAAACATGCCCGCACGAATTCCTCATCACCGATTGCCTCAGGGCCTCATCCAGGCTCCTCCGCACAGCCCGCTCGACCCCGGAGCTCGCCAGGCTGGTCCTACACCTAAAGATCGGCCCGCCAGGCCCCATCAACGCCATGGACTCCGTCCCCGACGACCTCGTCACCATGGTGCGCGACATCGTCCGCCGCATGTTCAAAGTGCACGTCCTCGATCACGGCCGAATCTCCGCCACGATCGTTCTCATGGCGCTGGTCATGTCCCTCCCCAACCTCACCTCGCTCTTCATCATCACCAGCGAGAAATGGCTGAGCACGTCCTTCCTCACCAAACCAGGCGCCCCCGAACCCCCCGTCAACCTCCTCCACATGCGCGGCCTCAACATCATCCCCGACGACCGCCTCGGCGAAACCGACGTCGGCGTGCGTCTCCAACTCTTCAACGGCCTCCTGCACCGCCTCCCAGCCCTCGAACGCCTCAACGTCCTCCTCCCCCGCAACGGCGAAACCCTCACCGCCCGGTTCCCCAACCTCAAAACCCTCTACCTCAAACGCGGCCACCTCTCCTACAAAGCCCTCCGCGTCCTCCTGCGTGATTGTGCCCTCCTCCAACGCGTCATGATCACCCACGACGTCTACTCCACCCTCCGCGACACCTTCATGCCGGTCTCACCCGCCCAAATCCTCGAATGCCTCGACCGCGCCGCATGCCGCGACACCCTCGAGAAACTCACCATCCACACCTGGTTACCGCCAGCCCCCATCCCAGCCCCAGAAAACCCTTACTACCCCCGTCACGACGACAACAACAACGCGGACGCGGATGCCGACGCGGCCGACGACGACGACGATGACGTAATGCTCGACATCGACGGCAACCCAGTCCACCCCGACGACGACGGCATGATCATCGACTCCGACTCCAACTCCGACGACGGCTCGCTGCACTCCATCTCCACGCTCTCCAGCCTAGTCTCCTCCATCCACAGCGACGACGGCGAGAACTCCCATCTCAAAGTCCGGCCGTACCCTGCGCGGCCCGTGCCGGCGGGGGAGTTTGGGTTTTTGGGAGAGTATAGGCGGTCGTTGGCGGAGGTGGGACCGGCGTTGAGGGCGGTGAGTTTGGATTATAATGCTTTTGGGTGGGTGTCTGGTGCTGGGAATGGGAGTAATGGGAATAGCGGAGAAAGCAGGATTACGATAGCGAGGATGTTGGATGGGTTGGGGAATTTGGAGACGGTGTCGTTGTTTAATGTGTTGTTGGAGGATAGGTTGATGTGGGATTTGGCAGAGTTTATTGAGCAGTTGCCGTATAATGGCTGGCCGAGACTCAGGGAGGTGGTGATTCAGACACCGAGGAATATTGAGCCGAATGAGAGGTGGCGGCGGTATTGGCGGCCGGCGAAGAATTGGACGGTGGCGTGGAATGGCATGTCGGCGGATAAGTGGCAGGCGGAGGGACGGTCGGTGTATAGGTTTACCGTGGGGGGGAGGGTTAGGTTTAAGTTGTATGCCGGACGGTTCGAGACGGACCATTGGCCGGATGTGGAGTATGGGGGGCTGTGAGATTGGGATGTAACCAAGTGTATTATTGTATAGGGATATGGTAGGATCTTGGAGTTTATAGGGAGTAAGTTGATGTGAATTGCAAGTTGTGTACTCTGAGTTCGCTCCTGATATCTCAAGGGTAATAACATATAATTATATCTTGTCATGTCACTGTGACTCAGAGACCGAATTAACAAACCATCATATGACTAGTTAGATCTTGATCGTTTGTTTAGCCCCTAATGCGAGTCATTTGCCTCAGCAATTTCTTTGTCGTCGTCTTTTTACAATCAGTTCGGTTTGAACGTTGTTTAACAAACAGTGCCACTACCTAACTAACAGGGCTTTGCTTCAACATGACAACAAATATGGGCGAGTTGGTTGGGTTATCACCTCATCAGCAACAGTCAACTTCCGTTACGCCGTTTTCCAGAGGTAGAATTTGTAGGTGATGAGGTTGAGGATGTAGTTGGGCGGATTATGGTGTAGAAATATCGTAAGATTTTAGCTGGAGGGAGTTGGCGGTAAATTGTAACTTATCTACTCCAAGTACCATCGGTTCCTTTCTGTTGTGACGGATATGCGGGCGTTTCTCAAGTGTAGTATCAGTAACCTTCTTATTTTACATCTCGTAACGGGAATGTGACTCGAAGACTGAACCAAGAAAATAAAAGCAACCATACCTATTTATGATCATACAGTCAGATCTCGAAATCGGTTGTTCGGCCCCTGGTGGGGGTCATCCGCCTCAGATAATCCACCAGGTTTCCCTTCAAAGCTTATTACTGAACTGAAGCATTCCAGCCAACACTGCTTTGCTTGCATCAATACAACAAATCTGGGGTTAGTTGGCAGTTCACTTATCATCTCATCGGCACACTCACTCAACTTCCATTGTCTCTATACTCGTGATACTATCACCTGTGCATTCTGCGAAAGTGTACTTTATGTCCCCACACTCCCAAGCCTGTAATTATCCATTGTTCCGATACCCAGTTGCCACACCTGAACCCATCACGCAACAACAATCACAAAGCGGCCGTTTTCATCCGTAGTGATATCTCGCTGCGAGGTTGGTCACGTTCAAATTAATTATATCGCTTTCGCACAGGCATTGTGCATCCGAAGAATATCCGAGAAGCATCCGAGTAACATCCGAGTAGTAACAAGCACATGCTACATCATGAGCAGCCTCACTTTTTACCCCGAGTATAAAATCTCGCCGTTCCCGGCACTCCCATCGATTTTTCTCCCTATTACCATCGCAACCAACAAAACTGCAGTATCAACCCCAAAGCCTTAAACCCAGTTTCAACCGCCAGTCACACTTAAACTAGGTAGATATCACCACCCTCAGGGCCTCAGCCAACCTCTCAAACCACAATCCAATACCACCGCCCAGTACCAAGTACATTCCCCGGCTACCCACCCCACCGCAAACTGTACTAACAATCCCAGGTCTAGTACATACTTCCCACATTACAATGTACCACTTCGAATACATAAACTGGGCCTGCGAGTGCCAAACCGGCCCCCACCGCATGCGCCCCGACACCGACGACCCCGACTGTGACGGCTGCTGTTACTGGCAGGATAATATCCCAAAAACCAGCGATACTAGGGAATGCCCTACCTGTCGGTGGGACAAACAACTGAGAACTGAATGGCCTCTTCCTCAGAGGGGGGAAGATGGGTATAATGAGAATCGCGAGGGGCAGGGCGAGGGGAAGGGGAATGGGAAGGGGAAGGAGACGTTGAGCAAGGCTAAGCAGGGGAGCAGTGGGAAGGGGAGGTGCGTTGTTGTGTGACCTGGGTTTGGATCGAGATGGGATGGATATCCTACCAGACAAAGAGGCAGAGTCAAGCACAGGACCGTGAAATATCCGAGAGGATATCGGAAAGGCTCGGCTGGAGAACCAGATCTGGCTAGAGGAACAATGGAAAAATGGCGGACCGTACTGATGACCTATTCGGGCCAAGTGACAAGTCATGTCGCAATCAGGGCACCTCTCTGGATATTTGCGTGTTTAGATGGTGTGGCCTTTGTTGTCGCTCGATGAGAAATTGCAGATCAAGGTGTGTGGGCTTTCCCGGCACCTCCCAGGCCGTAAGATTGCTTAGATTATCGGTACAGGCTGCAAATGCAGAGATAATTGGGTATGTAACGCAGTGAAATTCCAAAACTTGAACTCTAAACGCTCGGTGGTATCCAAAATCCTCGTATCTTACACCCATGTAGATAATGAAATTGAGGCCGAAAGTAACCCCCAAAACACCACCCACAACCCAAGCGCCATTGATTAATGTCCCCAGACACCTGTTTGAACAAAAACCTCCTGGCGCCCTATGCTTCCCCAAGCAAAGCAAAAGCAAAGAAACAAACAGCCAAATAATTGAACAAAGAAACCCAAACAGGCCACAACAAAGAGAATAAAACACACAATTTGCCCGTGCTCATTACTTCATAGCTCTCACGAGCTGCAGGAAATCCTGCTCACCCACCATATCAGGCCTCAGAGTTGCCAGTCCTTGTTATCAGACTCATGTGGCAGTGCCAGTGCCTGCCCCTGACCCTGCTCATCCGGGACATACTGAGAATATCCGCCATCCGGAGTGTTGGGAAAGTAGTATTGTCCACCTGCAGCAACATACGGGGGTTGGACCGGTTGATACGGGTTCTGGAGCGGCTGGGCGGACTGGCTCGGGGACGGTGGCATTGCTGGGGCTGGGTATAAACCCCATCCCGGGTTGGAGCTGGCTAGGGCCGTGGTTTGGGCCGGAGTTTGGTCAACATTGGGAGTTGGGGTTCCCACTGACGATTCGGCCAAGGCCTCGACGGGCAGCCGAACAGAGGCTTCCCCTGACGAACCAGTGTTAGGGGTTCCGTAAACCCGGGAAATTTCGTTGCGCAAGGAAGGCCTAGGAAGTTCGTTAGTTGCGTATAGACCTTCCACTCTCAGGAAAGGGAGACGCGTGGAGAAAGAGACATACGTGGTTCATTCCTTGTTCGTTAGCCTTCAACGAGGAAGCGTGTCCTCTCCGGTCACCGGTGTCGATTGGACTGCCCTGCGGACCAAAACCGAAAATAACATAACCCAGAACACCGAGCCCCTGTCCTCCCTCCCCAACAGCGGTATTCCTGGGTCCTCCAACTTTTGTCCTGCACGGCAGTCGGCGCACTCGTGCGTGGTTGCTATTATTTATCCTCCGTAGTACCGATAGCGGCACGCTCTGCCTTCTCATTTTAATGGTGAGCTGCGGCTGTGAGCCTGCCACTGATCGTGACCAGTCCCGCCCACTTGCAGCTTCAAGGAGGAAAGGACAGTGAGTCATGTATTACCGCCGCGAATCCTTGGGAACGAGGATGGCCGCCATGGCAACAGGCAACCAACCATATTGCTTCAACGCGCCCAACGTAGCCCAATCGTTTCTCTCTAGCAAGGAGCAGGTCGAGACACCACTTCGAAGGACAGATCGTTGCCAACATACCCCGCCACCATGGAGGAAGACTCCGTGGTGGTCTCACCCGTTGCTTTACAGACAGAGGCGCTAAAGTCCGGCGCGCCCAGGACAGTCCTGCACCGCCCCCCTGCAAGGGATCACCCGATCCCGGGGGTAGGCTTGCATTCAGCGCACTTCACTCTCTCCCAGTACCTTAGCAGGCCTGAACGCGGAGGATCCTACGCCTTGTATGCCTTAAAGCAACTGGCCCTCGCACTTTATATAATGTCGTCGCCCTGGTCAGTAGGATAGCAACAGTCTGTATGCCTTCTAGAATATAACCCCCTTTTCACAGGGGTGGCGGAGAACCCCTTAGAGGGTGTTTTGACTCGAGCAATAAACCGTTGTCCCTACCGCGTCGGGAAACTGCAAACGCGGCCAAGTGAGCCACTGGAGAGTTTGGCGAGACAGGAAACAAGGAATGCACGAGGCTACGCTGGCCGAAGGCAGAGGGTGATAGGGGGTTGTGTTACCCCCCGTATTCTTGTTTATTAGCGGGCGAGTTACGTATATAAAGTACAGTCGCCTTCCAACTTTCCTAGATAACTCTCTTTCTCTTCTGCATTTTCCCTCACATACCCGGCAACGCACCGCATCGGACGGTAGGCGACTCAGCCCTGGAACTGCCAGCTCCTCTAAGGGGTCTCCGATCCGGAAAACTGCCACCCAAGCACTCGTGCAACAGGCCCATGAGATCGTGAAGCACGGCGGGCTCAGCGAGCACCGCGGAGCGAGAGACTCCCGGGTACAAAGCGCATAGAACGGGCGGCTCCGGATGGAGTTGGCAAGCACAGGGAGGCGTTCCCAAAACGCCCCGGGGGATTGCGACATGATGATTGACGCCAAACCACAGCATTCTAGGAGCGTATGGATAGAGGTATGTCAAGACCGCCACAGCCAAACCCCTTAACAGGCAAGCCGTGCCAGCATCGGTGCCGGGTTGCCGCATGCCAGCGCCATGCACCAATCCAATTATTCGGCGGCCCAAGCACAGTCTGTGAGGGAGACAGTACAGTTAGACGCTGGATGTCGAGGTTTGTCTTTTCATCTCCCGATAATTCTGCAATAGAACAGTGAAGCTGAGAAAACGAAGACAACCAGGGCGGGGGGCGGGGGGACGCGTATGTTAAGGTCCTGTCAGAACCGCAGCATGGGGAAGGCTAGGTCCCGGAGGACAGACTGCGGTTGGCAGAATTTGAGGACGCCGAGAGGGAGCTTATCTCAACATCGGGGAACACTAAGTTAGGGGAAGTATCGACATATAACCAGCAGCTGTATTTATGTCGGCGTCTAGGAAGGCCACTAGGGCATCGCAGCTAATACCAAGACGACCACCCTAACCCTACTAGCCCCTTTCACTATATCTCTACAAGCAATCGCAGCACTCTCGGCAGCGAACGCAACGGTGGCGGCTATTTGTGAAACGCAGAGCATTCCATTTTCCAAATCCGACCCCATACATCCACATTATACATGTCTTAATGAGCACGTACAGCCTGCCCGGCTCTGGAAACTGTTTAACCTGACCCAGTCCCCATTCTTCCTCTTTCTCTTCGGTCCGACAAGCCCTCGGCTTCCGATCCTTTGTCACTTAGTTACCGCTTTGCCGGACATACAACCCAGATCATGACTTCAAATATACGGCGAGTCTCTCTTGCCTAGCGCGGAGTGCAGGACAGCAGGTTCTCATTACACTCGGGACAACTGCCGTCACCGTCATCAGCCTGATCAACGACGACACCTCTGCGAGTCTGGTTGCCACCCGGCCTCAGAGCATGACCCATGGCACGCATCAGAGTCCCCTAAAGCACAGAGAAACCTAAAAACACTCGAAGGACTTCCTGTTTCCGACATAACCGACCTGACCCACGATACCAACAGATACCGACGATACCGAGGACAACGACGACAGTGATCGATGGGAGCCTCGTGCGGTGTACCCTACGTCTCTGACATTGGTGTTTCAGGACGGCCGCTGCACGAATGACAATGGCGCGATTGATCTCGACTCTATCGCCGGGGGTGTGGTAAGGCCGAGTAACGGGTATCCCGCCAGCTTCCATCTGGCCCGTACTCCCATGAGAAGGTGAAACTAGAAAAATCGCAGTTGATCTTAGAGAGGTGAAAGCTATGATCCAGGGACGCAGGGAGCGGGTTTTGGCCTTTATGTGGTTTCCGGGTTAATCACTCAATAGTTCCCTAGCCATTTCGAAATGCTCAAATTTGAACATCAGCCGAATAATAACCGAGAGGAGAGTCAACCAACCCAAAATCGACGCATCAGCTTCTTTTCAACAATGCAATAATAGGGGTTCTTCATGTCTCTATGTATAAGCACTTAGCCCTGGCTACCTTAATTTCAGCAAGCAGGAACGCATGACGTATTCAAACTGCCGATCGACTTTGGGGTGGTCATCAAGAGTCAGTACTCTGTAAGATGTTGTTCGGCGTCTCATTCTCCCCCATTATACAAGCTCTCCTGCCTTGCTGGCTAATTTGAAGATAACACGTGAGGGAATTGGGCTTCCTATTATCGTAGTATTATACTATAGTTAGTCTTTCAAACTAATATAGCGCCCTATGTGGCTGTCTGCCTAAGGTATTACAATACTTACAGTTCTTCTCGATGCAGTCCATGCTAATATGCCTCTCTATCCCCTTTAGCATGACCCACGCCGGACGCGGCCTATTCTTGACAACCCATGGGATTCCCTGGACTTTTGCCACAACATTTGTTGGTCCTGGTCCACAATCAAAATTGACCGCCAGAGCAAGGTCATCTGGTCTGAAAATATCCCCGAAATTGTCCACATTATCCAATCCGGACTTCGAATATTTCATTGTGCGCAGGTCAAGGTACGGCAAACTGAAAACGGACCGATAATATTCCCTGTCACCGACCGTACCCTCAAGAACGGCTCCAGGCGCGCCACGGAGGCATCGTTGCCTGGCTACCTTTGACAGGTGCCAGCTATCCAATCCCTCGTTCTTGTGATTCTGATCCTGCTATTGTGTCGGGCATAGCTTGATAACCGGGAGTTTATCCTCAGCGCCGGTACCCGCTAACACCAATTGGACTCCACTTTCGTTTGTCGGCATCTCCACCCATTCGGTCCTCTGCGATTCGACGAATACGTCGTAACCTATTTCTCGCCGGCCGTTGCTTGGGGGGTAGATGAGATTCCTCCTAGACGCAAGGTGCGGCCGCGATGACCGAGCTTCTCTAGACGGGCCCCAAACCACATCTCCGGATTCGGTGACCGCAAAATAGGGTTCCACGCCGCCGCCCTGCCATTGCTTTTTCCGCCGCATAAGCTCCTCTTCAACGTCTTTACGGACCCGGACTGCCAGCCATAGCCTAACCGTGGATCTGGACTCATTATATGTCGTCAGCGGATATCTCCATCGATTCAAATCCGCTCCAATCAGAAAAGCAGCATGGCCTTTTTCGGTCATAGCCCCGATCTATGGCGCTACCTCTGGGATGTCTCTAAGTGGATTTGTGAACTTCTTCACTGTGTTCTGTCAGTCGGGGTTGGATGCAAGACCTAGAACTCCCAAAAGGAGAGCAGCATCTAGAGCTGAGAGGGACCGTAAGATTGATTCGATAATAGTATAGCTATGGAAAAGTACGTGAATTTTATCAGTACTGGATTTGGTAGTGTCCTTTTCGAGTTTCGCTACTTGACTATCGTGACTGCTAGAGATGTCAGGAGCTTGGCGCTTCTTTAGAACAGGTTTAGGCGTGGAGCTGCCGTTGATGCTGTAGTTACTGCCGCTGTCGTTGCTGTATCTTGTATCCCTATGGTGCCTTCTTCGGCTGCTGCCTCTGCTGTTCTGCGGTCTCTGCTGCGGCTGCGGTCTCTGAGTGCCTGGATTTCGTCGATGGGACTGCTTTGTATAGCTTTTCCCTCCGTTGAAGGCCGCTGGAATGGAGTACAAACCGCGAGACAGACTAATTACATGATACACATGACATTGCAGCAGTCTGTTTATACGAAAGCGTTTATAGAAAAGTGCTTTTTGGTCAACGATATTGCCCTTGACCCAAATCTCTCTTTTACAGTAGATCTAGCGTATTTACTGTATGGGAGACGATGGTGGGAAAGGACGACACACGGGGATAGAGAACCCTTCGCCTCCTTTCTACCCAAGTTTGAGAAGGAGTTGGCCCGATGCGGTGTTCACTTACGTCTTCGGACGTCTCGACGGGTGGCCGCAGGCAATGCTACGAACGTAATCTCTGTAACTACTGTAAGTTGGGGTTACACTAAAAGGCGAATCGGGTGTCGTTAAATTTTTAGTTAACATTTTGAAGGAGTGCGGGGTCAGCCTATGACGTGCGTGGCTTGACAGGATGTAACGGTCGTAGGAAGGTACTCAGCAAGCAAGACCTAACAATTTCTCGGCGTAGAGACCCTCAGCCATTTTTGGAGCCGACACCGTCTGCTTTTTTGACCCGCCTATAGACAAATCAGAGGCGATAGCATGGCTCTACATTTGCTGGCCATTTTCCGACCACCAAATGTGGGTCCATGATTAATGATGTCGTCGCCATCGCGGTTGCTCCCCTTTCTGAGAGCTGTCAGCTTGTCATAATGATATAACCCTCTCGTAGGGTGGTGAAGTCTGACAGTCTTTACAGCGAGAGTCAGTTCCGTTGGTAAATATTTGTTGATATCCGCTTGCTGTCAGGTGCTTCACGTGAATACGAGGTTGGGAACGGAGTGGTTCTGGTGGGGTTGTCGAAGCAGAAAAGAAGTCCTACAAAGCCTGGGCTATGTACGTCATGCACGATCTGTTACTGTCTGTCCAGCACTCTGGCATTGCGTTGCGTCATCGTTGTAAAAGAACGACGCTGCCGAGCGTAGGAGGAGGAGCAAAAAGAACATTCACAAAGCAGTTAATTCATAGTATAAATTTGCCCTAGCCCCTATGACCCAGTAAGAGCAGAGAGATGAAAGAAACAAATGATGAATGAATGACTTCCACAGACATTATACTCTAGTTCTATCGCGATCTGCTGCTTCTATAGCGACGACCTGCTCGAGCAGTACGACAGCCTCTTTGACCTGGCCGTCGGCCTGGTAGGCTCCTGCGAGCTCGTGCTGCGAGGCGAGCCGGTCGGGGTGGTCTTCGGCGAGGACTTGCTTATGAATAGCGACGACCTGCTCGAGCAGTACGACAGCCTCTTTGACCTGGCCGTCGGCCTGGTAGGCTCCTGCGAGCGCGTGCTGCGAGGCGAGCCGGGAGGGGTGGTCTTCGGCGAGGACTTGCTTATGAATAGCAACGACCTGCTTGAGCAGTACAACAGCCTCTTTGACCTGGCCGTTGGCCTGGTAGGCTCCTGCGAGCGCGTGCTGCGAGGCGAGCCGGGAGGGGTGGTCTTCGGCGAGGGTTTTAGCCTCTATAGCGACGACCTGCTCGAGCAGTACGACAGCCTCTTTGACCTGGCCGTCGGCCTGGTAGGCTCCTGCGAGCTCGTGCTGCGAGGCAAGCCGGGAGGGGTGGTCTTCGGCGAGGGTTTTAGCTGCTATAGCGACGACCTGCTCGAGCAGTACGACAGCCTCTTTGACCTGGCCGTCGGCCTGGTAGGCTCCTGCGAGTGCGTGCTGCGAGGCGAGCCGGTCGGGGTGGTCTTCGGCGAGGGTTTTAGCCTGAATAGCGACGACCTGCTCGAGCAGTACGACAGCCTCTTTGACCTGGCCGTCGGCCTGGTAGGCTCCTGCGAGTGCGTGCTGCGAGGCGAGCCGGTCGGGGTGGTCTTCGGCGAGGGTTTTAGCCTGAATAGCGACGACCTGCTCGAGCAGTACGACAGCCTCTTTGACCTGGCCGTTGGCCTGGTAGGCTCCTGCGAGCTCGTGCTGCGAGGCGAGCCGGGAGGGGTGGTCTTCGGCGAGGACTTGCTTATGAATAGCGACGACCTGCTCGAGCAGTACGACAGCCTCTTTGACCTGGCCGTCGGCCTGGTAGGCTCCTGCGAGCGCGTGCTGCGAGGCGAGCCGGGAGGGGTGGTCTTCGGCGAGGACTTGCTTATGAATAGCAACGACCTGCTCGAGCAGTACAACAGCCTCTTTGACCTGGCCGTTGGCCTGGTAGGCTCCTGCGAGCGCGTGCTGCGAGGCGAGCCGGGAGGGGTGGTCTTCGGCGAGGGTTTTAGCCTTTATAGCGACGACCTGCTCGAGCAGTACGACAGCCTCTTTGACCTGGCCGTCGGCCTGGTAGGCTCCTGCGAGCGCGTGCTGCGAGGCGAGCCGGGAGGGGTGGTCTTTGGCGAGGATTTTAGCCTCTATAGCGACGACCTGCTCGAGCAGTACGACAGCCTCTTTGACCTGGCCGTCGGCCTGGTAGGCTCCTGCGAGCACGTGCTGCGAGGCGAGCCGGGAGGGGTGGTCTTCGGCAAAATGACGATTCCTCCATTGGCAAGCCTCTTCCAAACTCTTAATAGCTTCCTTGATCCGTCCATCCATTCTCAAACACCGTCCCATCCAGAACAACAAATCGGACTTCTCCTCTATATCAAGCTCTTTGCTATACTGTAATACCCTGAAAGCATGCGGAAGGTACTCTCTCCAAACGTTGCGATTCGTGTAATCGTCAGATGGGAAAACTGCTGCAAGATGTCGAATCGCCTTTTCATCCGTCGTTGCCGTCAGGCCTTCTCGCTGAACCCAGATTCGCGTTGCCAAGTGCACCAGACTATGCATATCGAAGACCCTACTATCCCCACGCCTGGTCAGGAAGGCGTATCCACATAGCGTGCCGACCGCATGCACCATCTGCTCTTCTAACTCAAAGCGCGGCAGGATCGACTGCGGAATTTCCTTCGGTTCGATGCACGATAGGAACGCTAGTAGGTCGGCCGCGGCGCCGTCGGATTTGCGAATCTGGTCGAAAGACACAAGCCATGTTGCCGCCACAGCGTTCTGTGAGCCCCTGTACCGAGTGCCATCGTAGAACTCTCGGCTCATTAAACTAGCCGCCTCCCGGTCCGCCCCTCGTAGTAGTCTCAGATACTCTGCAATTGGCACTCGGATCGTGTTCAGGTACGCCGCCGCCTGTGTGATCGCCAATGGAAGGTAGCTGAGCTCCTTTAGCAGTTCGGCCGCCCCTGTTTTACTGCCACCAATCAGCAGCTTCTCCAGGTAGTCCGCCGCCTCCAGCGGGTCCATCGCGTGCAGCTCGATCACATCGCTGCCGGTAGCCGACACGGCTACTTCTCGAGATCGTGTCGTGAACAGGGTGATGCCGTCGTCGCTTTCCGGAAGGTACTCGCTGATGCCGCCTGGCATATCTGCAGAGCCAAAGAGAACATCTCCGTCGTCCGCGTTGTCCACTACGAGAAGCCACGGCCCGGCTGCCCCGGAGCTTAGGTACCGCCGCACAGACTCTTTGACATCATCGTCCTTGCTGCCACTCTGGATAGAGAGCTCCCTAGCCATCGTGGTGAAGGCTTGTTCAAAGGTCGCCTTGCTCAACGCCGGTACCCAGAAGATGGAGAACTCAGGCCGGTTTTTCTTTGTCCAGTATGCCAACTGCAGGGCGATCTGGGTCTTACCGATACCGCCTAGGCCGACAATGGCGGCTTTCCGCCACTCCTTGCGCACGAACAGCATCTCTTTGAGGGTGTCGAGCATCTTGTCCCGTCCGACGAAGCGCCGGTTCTCAGGGAGCGGAATATAGTGGCAAGGCCGGGCGGCATGATCTATAGCAGGTTCAGCAGTTGCTAGCAGTTATAATAGAGCTCTCCTATACTAACTCGTCAATGCCCTGTCCATCCCGCCTCCCGTTCCTACTACACTGGCCTCAACTCCAGACGCTATCGCCGGCATTTCCTGGAGCCCGGTTCCATTTTCATCAAGCACCATACGGCGTATGAACTGCTGAAGTACGCCGACGATGGCCCGGTACTGTGGATCTATCCTATCACCACATCTGGCCATCTGTATATGGTTTGCGTCAATACTCTCGACAGTCTCGAGGGAGCGCGGCAGATCGAGCTTCGAGGAGAAATCGTCTACAACCTGCCGTGAAATTTACGATTAGGACTCGACAGGACGTTTAAGATGTGCTGGCAACGTACCTTGCTGTGTATGCCCTTCACGCCCGATATTCCCCGTGCCTCCTGAAACGAGTGGATCTGAATTCGGGACTTGTCCGCAATAGTCTTAAACTCCTCATGGATGTTGTCCAAGACCTCGCTGTTCACCTCCAGCGCCTTGACGATCTTCTTGTTCGAGTCTTGCAGTGCTAGAAGAGCGAGATTCGACGCGATGTCACCCCATCCTGCATACGTACTTCCTCGATGAGGCGTGCCAAGGAAGATGACTAGTTTCGTTCGCGTGCGACACGTATACGATCGGCATATCCCCTGTTACTCAACATAAGCACCTGGTATTGTATTAAGCAGTCCAGACGTACATCTTTGACGATAACGCCGCCGAGGCTGTGCGCCACGAATATAATTGGGTCCTGTTATCATCAGCTCGAGCCTCCTACCCAGTCATTGAAGCGTAGGCACCTGGTTTCCGATCTCCCGCTCGACGCGCACTGCAAAGTCTTGGCCGTGCTGCGACACGCTGTTCTTGTTGTTCGCCTCGAAGAGCCCGCCGATTGCGTCTGCATTATAACCATATGTCCATACTCTCGCCTCGGGAATGTCCTGTGTAAGATATTCATCGGGCCAGAACAGCTTGTTGGGGCGCTCTTCGCTCGTCACATTGTCGGCAATTGGGGTCGTGGTCGAAGTCGACGCTGAGGACGATGGCTTGGACTTTAAGAGGGCCGCCAAGATGTCTCGTTTGCGTGGCGTCGCCGTTCCCGCGTCCTTATTGCCCCTGTCCACTCCGCCCCTGTCCCGGTTGTCCTCCCATGTGTGTTGTGGATGCCCTCGCAAGCCGTGCACAAAGATGATGCTGCTATACGTCAGTCACGGCTACTCGCATCGGCATCGATCGCATACTTGACTCGGAAAGGTCCGTCCCTAGCGCCCTGACTACCAGAAAGCTCTGTGAAGCCGATCCGGTGCACGGACATGTCTACCAGACGTTTGGTGTGGAGCCGAGTCGGTTGTTTGAGTGTGAAACGAGGGACCGATGTTCCATGCGGATGCGGGGTTAGAAGCTAAGAGCCTCCGCCGCTTGAGCCGCAAAGCCGTTTTATTTTTAGCCTTGCTCTCCAGCCACATCGCCACCACATTCTCTGCGCCATCTTGTTTGGCTTCGAACCTCCAAAAAGTGATTGACGTTTTCATCATCAGCAGGCCATGAATTGCACTCCAAAGAATCTGTCGTTTAGCCAAGACAATGCCAGCTTGCCTTTCGATTTGGCCGAATTAGCTGGTTAAAAAACGCGATCGATGTTCGAAGCGAGTGCCTTTTCACCGTATGCTCTCAGCAGTGCCCGTTTGACGTTGCTTACGAGGTTAGCGCTGTTGCGTGAGGTTGCAGGGGGCCCACAGCTGCTAGTCATTTTCCGACCGCCAAATGTGGGTTCTCAATTAATGATGCTGTTGGCAACGAGCAACACATCGGATGAGGAAAAGGTTATTTTCCGGGGCCCGATTCAGTTTAGACAAGCTCTAAAATTAGCTGACTCAAGACCCATATAGAAGCCCATAGAATCCCGTAGAAAGCCGGAGAAACTCCGCGAGGCAGCCATATGAACGCCTTTGTCGCCAGCGGTAAGAGAGGCGGCAATGTGGCAACGATCTTGCCTCGACGGTTTTCGATTCAGAAGGCATTTGTCATGGAGAACTTGGATTTTGAGTGGCCGGACGGGCTCCGAGCGACTTTTGGAAGGTCAGCTTCCAGGCCTGACTTGAAGCCCTTTTGAAAGACGATCAGAAATTTCCGGGCGATAAATACACGTGCGAAGAAACGACCATCTATACATCCATTGAGCGAAGCCGTCAGCGCGGTCTAAAGAAGCGCTTCAAATACATAGAGATCGATTGGAAGATGGTAGACAGTCACATAGAAAGCCTCAGTAGCTTGTTTAGTAAGAGGAGGAAGATAACATTCAGTATGGAGTTCATCTTTAAGGAAGTCACGAGTAACTCCGCGATGGTAAAGGGGAAGAAAATGAAGCAGAGCGCCACTGAGGCTCAAAAGCTTCAGAGAGCCGCCGACGCTGGTCTTTAGACCCGAGTCTACAAGCATCATCGTTGCAGAGGTAAGCACTGCAAACAAGGACCACACTGCTGGACGGACAGCCGAGGAAATCACCATAGGCTACTGCCAAGGCACCTAGAAGAAATTGTCCATTACATCAAAGGCAGCATGAAGGAAGGAGAGAAAGAGAAGGAGATCGACATTGATGTCGAGATCCCGCCCAAAATCCTGCAAGATGTATTAGATGATAGCCGCAAGCAGAAGGCCGATAGCTCCGACTGTCATTAGTATAAGGTCCAGGTCTCGGCCTACAGCAGGTAGTACAATACGGTCGAGAGCGACAGGTGGAGAGAGGCGCTGCAAGCTGTAAATCGGTTTGCAATGGATTAGTTCCTGGAACTATATTCTATCCTATAATACCCCAAGGTTACTGCCGAGTTGATGGTCAAGGGCTGTGACGGATCGTCTCTCAACCACACTCTGAAAGGGTTCACTGAAGGTATGACGTAAGGGTTGTGATCCGGTGAAGCCAAAAGGTTCACAACAAGATAATGATCTGGTTTCAATGTTCACTGGTCTGAGCAATTGTAGCGAGCAAGTTGTATTGCTTACTGGAGAACTCTCAGAGCTCTCCAGAACGAGTGACTATATACAACTTGAACCTCCAGGTACCTTGTACCTGGATCGAGAAGTATTTTCATGATCTTTCGATCCGTCCTGGATCACTAGATCGCTCCTCGATCCAATGATCCGTTCCTGATGGTTGTTGCTGGGTCGCGAGCTCCGCTCATGATCCCGTTCTTATTGGATAAGATCCTTCTCCATGATTGGCTTGGGGCGCTGCCAGCGTGCCCCACCTGGCCGTCTGCATGCGACCATATCCGTGACAAGGGCGGGGTAAAGCCAGGGATTAAGCCACTCTTGCGTGCATATGTTGAATGTCTGGGAGGTAACCTGTCGCCCAACTGGCGACTTCCCTTCAACACGGTCGTGGCCGAAATAATCAAGACCACAGGGGCCCAAAGAGAGCGCACATGTTTTCTCGGGGCACCTGCGCATTTGAGGTCGAGTTGAATGAGTCGCTCGGCGGCTAGATGTGGTTACCTGTACATTGATTGGTCACAACCAACGACAACCACGGGCCAACACGACGTGCACCTTCGCTCCCCGTCATGTGCCAAAGTAACTTGTTGGCTTGAAACATGGCCAAACGCTCCGGCGGCTTGCGCTGCGCGGCAATTATGTTTAACCTCTTCGTGCGCCCTTCCCGCCGCCGGGGGTTGTGAGGTCTGGAATTGCGTCCCCCCCGAGCCCCGTAATTATCGGCCCACAGGCTTGGGCCACCCGGCGGTTAAAACTGGAAGTTGAAGTTGAAGGCCTCCGAGGTAAAGTTGAATTTTGACAAAGTAATGGAAGTCCTGGAATATGTGGGAGTTGAATCCAACTTTCCGCAACGAGACACAGAGCTTACGTAAGGAGCTGTAATGAAGCATTCAAAAGAGTTCAGAGGTGCGCCGACCAAATCCATAAGGTGTACGGGGACATGGCGGGCCTTGAGGCTACTGGCCAGCGTAGAGGGATTCTGAGGTGGACAGGTCATCTTCCTACCCGGAATCGTTTCTGGTTAGTTCAAAACTTAATAATTTTCATCGGGACTCAGACTGCAACGTGTGTGAATCTAGAGTGCCATGTTCGTTGTTCATTCTGGAGCTGCCGTATGGGCGAGCTTGTTCTTTACCAACACCATTGCTGAAGGAGGAGCAGCTTTCATACGCTGCTCAGGCAGCCGAGGAGATTGCTCATCATCGATACCGAACACGTTGAGCTAAGGTACTCCGATTCAATGAATAAGGACCAGCCTGGGACGACTTTACAGTAGTGTAAGTGTGTGAGATGTGGCATCTGGACAGATTTTATTACTGTCCTTTTTGTAAGTACTATTTAAGGTTCCCCTAGTCATAAGCATGGCTAGGAAAGAGTTCAACTTCCAACTCGGCCGACATAACACTGACTCCATAATCAAGGGCAATACATGGTAAGACAACCGTGGCCAGCCCGGATAAGCGCTTGAATTACCCCCACATCAACTGCTAAAGATCCTAAGGACAAGCAAACAGGTAACCGAACTCTACGCTCCTCCTTGATTTACCAGTTACCCAACTCGGCGCGTACCCGTTCCAGAAACTGCCAACACCCACCTCTGCCCCGAAATCATGTGCAACTGGGCGCTTTACAGACGGCTCTGCGGCTGCACCGAGGGCCCGCGAAGGCTCGGCCGCGATCCTAGTGACCCCAACTGCCGTGGACGGTGCAATTACAGGGGCGAAGCTGCCCACATGCTTGTTGGCCATTGCGATACGTGCTTGCGTCGTGGGACTAGGCTGAAGAAACCGAGGAAGAGGGATAAGGATGGTGGTTGCAATATCTTGTAACTGAAGCTGGCTTATTAGGAGGTTAAAGCGGCGCTTTGGGGGAACAGGGGATCGCGTGAGGGGTGAGGGTCGAGCGATGATTTAGCTGAAGTTTCATACTTGCTGGCAAAGCGGGGGGCGAGAAATATGAACGAAGTATCTTGGTTTATGGATTTATATGATTGACCAATGTTATGGATATTGTTGTGCTTTACCAGCAGCTCTGCAACGAAACAGGGATCCAAATTCGGTTTTTATGGAAAGGAAACAAAGAGAAGAAAAAAAGGAAAAGAAAAAAAGCCCTTGTATAACACGCCAGACAGGCTTGAGACCTGGTTTTGCGCAGCTCCATGATCATACAGCTGACAACCTCCATATTAACTACTCATCCCACGCACCCTCACACGCTCACGATCCTCTCCGGGCAGCGTCGTTGCTCCCTGAAACTTCCCAATACGACCTCTATTGGAACAAATGTCTTCACTCGTTTCTTGTGGATGCTGTGCTGTTGCAAAACGGGGCGAAACGGTCCGCTAGCAGCTGTAGCGGGCGTTCGGTCAGCTCTGCACAGACCGAAACGATCCGAATGCCAGAGAGAGAGAGGATGCAGGAACCTCTCAAACCTGTTCCATTGATGGCTTGAGCCTCTCTAAACAAAGCCACTCAACAGGTTTGCATTCAAACTATTGATGTAACATCTCTCCAAGACTCATAAAGAGGCGGACATTGTGACTTTGAGAAACTGAATTTGGGAAATTGTAGGTTCAACCTCACGCAGGTGCGTCAAAGACAGATGCAAGATATATGAATAAGTTTGCGTACGTTTAGCTGGAATATATACAACGCATTAATTAAACATTCGATTTCAATAACCCCCCGAAGACCCTAGGTCCGATTATACCTCCCCTTCAACCCGCCCGACACAGCGGCAGTGGCCCCCGTGGTAAACGGAACGGTCTCCGTACTCCTAGTCACCACCACCGGCGTACCATCGGCCCTGTAAATACTCGCCACCTGACTCTCATACGGCACCGGCGTAGCCCCAGCAGCAACCGTCGGGCCCGGCACCGCATACGACGACACCCCGGCCGTGACATTCAACAAAATCCCCGGCTCCTCCGGCGTGTAAAACGTAGTCGCATCAATGTCATCCAGCACCAGCGCATCATCCGCCGCCTGCCTGGCACCATCATCCCCCTCCACCCACAAGTTCATACACAACGGGTAATTCTGCGCACCATCCTCCTCCGCAGCATAATGCAGCGCAATGATCTCATTCCGCAACACATACGGCCCAGCCGCCAACCCACTCGGCACCGTCACCTGCCAGCTATTGTTTGCCGCAATCAACACATCCGTCGCCCAGTACTCCCCGGGGACGCCCTCCGGCAGGCCGCCACCATTCCCAGACGAAGGGGTGTGTTCCATCACAGGGAGCGAATCGTCGACTTTCGTCCACCGCAGCTCCGTCTTGTCGACCCCGGTACACCCGGTATCCGCCCCGTCCAGCCCACCGCATGGCGCGAGGTATGTCAGCACGGGACCGACATGTCCCATGGGCCAGCCGTTCCACTGGATGTGGATCTGGTCGCCGGCGCGCACGGGGGCGTGGGCGGCTGGGCTGGTGCCGTCGATATGGCAGATGATGTCGGGGTGGGTGTAGTTGGAGGGGGTGACGAAGCCGTCGTCGACGGCACCCGTGGACCAGCCGACGCGGTTGGCTTGGTTGACTTGGTTTGGGCGGGGGTCGAAGCCGTGGTAGAGATCGCCGTTGACGATGATGTAGCCGAGGTGGGAGTGGCTCAGGACGGGAGCGGCGAGGGTTAGGAGGGAGAGCGCGGTTGTGAGGAGCGGTGGTGCCATCTTGGATATTGTGTTATGTGTTTTGTTGTGTCGGGCTCTCTAAGTGTTGTGAGAAGAAGAGTGGCAGCCCGAAGGCAATTGAGGTAAGGCGAAGATTGACAGGAACACACGGGTAGTTTGACACGGGAGGGAAGAACAAGGACGATCACCTCTATAAAATATACCAGACGCGGGGATCACCCGTTCCTTGTTCCTGGGCGCAGACGGGTTGATAGTTGGGCCCGTCCCCCTTGTTTACGGCATCATGTAAATCCTCACCCCTCTACCGGGTCCGTGTTGGCTTGGCCCGGGATCGCATCGTCCGCTTCAAGCTGATGCAGCGGCGATCCCATATTTCACCGGGAATTCGACCGCCTGTTTACTCTGTACTTTGAAGTGTCGTCGTGTTTCTGTGCGTCACTCCCGGCTCGGCATTGAATTACGGGAACCCCGAGGTTGCTTGGCCTTGAGAAAAGGGTGGCAAAATTTCTCTCATGTTTAGGCAGACAATCTTCCCAAGAAGACTGAGCAAATTCTCGTTGGCTGGGAAAGGGGTTTGTAACCGCACTCAAGTTGCAATTTGCAAATGCTCTCTCCGGAGTTCCTCCGTGGCTGTCAAAAAGAACGGGGAAATTCTCAAGGTCGATCTCGCTGGAAGGGTGCATTGCAGGTAGGCGTCTTGACGAATGACGAAGTGAACCGTTGCACTCCCGTCCTCGTTCCTGCCCAAACCCTTGGCTTTCCTGGGGTCGGTCCCATCCTTCCCCGGGTAAACAAGGCACTTCTTGCAGCAAATGGCGGCTTGATAGTGGGGATCGTTCAGGTCTGGGGAAGTTTGCCGAGAATGTGGGGTATTTCATTTATCTGATGTGAGCAAAGTGCCGTATTTGTCCCCGGACCGTTCAAACGATCGGCAGATTCGTTCACCTCGTGGGCGGGAATAAGGCCCGATGCCCAACGCTTTGAGAAGTTAATTTGTTGACGAATCCGTGTTTCCAAAACGCTTCGACGGGAGAACGACTGAGGGCTTTTCCTGGCCCTGCCTCGCGCCGTTGGTGATGACGTAGACTTTGTAGAGAAATGAGATATTTCAAGGGGTTTGTGAATGTTACATCGTACCATGGCAGTCAACAAAGTGGCGCGCCAAGCCGTGGGGAAGAACGGGAACCGCGGCTGCGCTCGCAGTACGGAGTGGTGTGCTGCTTTCTAAGAGCGGTAACTGGTGAATCTCATCATCCAATTGAAGGTCCGCTGGCTCAATGGCAGAGCGTCTGACTACGAATCAGGAGGTTCCAGGTTCGACCCCTGGGTGGATCGGAGTTCATCTTTTTGTCTCCCACCTTTAGTAGCTTACTACCCCTTTCTGGCAGAACCCAGTCAGTCAGTATTGGATCAGTCGCTGTTAGTTGTTTGTTTTTGTTCTCATCGTCGTTGTTAGATGGACGGACGGCCTCACCAGGGTTTGAGTATGGACAACCAAGAGGGGATACAACGTTTAGTACCCTAACCCTGAGATCGGGTCATTTCAAAGCCGCTTACGCTGAAATGTCTCATGAGCTGCACGCGTGTTTGGTCGAGGCAGGACTTCAACCATCAAAACAAACACGATCAACGGACAACCACGGCTTGACGACCTCGGCGCCACAAGGGAACATGGCAGCACGAACACGACTCGCAGCCAAACTCGCCCAAGTCGCCAATCAGCCCACACCCACAGCTGCCGCAACACAGCCGATCTTATTCTTCGAAAACGCGAAGGCGTGGGAGACGTGGCTCGACGTCAACCACACTGACCAAACTGGCTTATGGTTGAAGATCAGCAAGAAGAGCAGTGGCATTGCATCCGTTACATACGATGAGGCGCTTGACACCGCACTCTGTTACGGCTGGATTGATGGCCAGAAGAAGGGTCTCGATGCCGACCATTTTGTCCAACGATTTACGCCACGGCGCAAGAACAGCCTCTGGTCGAAGCGAAACGTCGGGAAAGTTGCGGTGCTAATTGACGCCGGACGCATGCGAGAGTCCGGGCAGGCGGAGATTGACGCGGCCAAGGCAGACGGGCGGTGGGAAAAGGCGTACGCGCCACCAAGCACGATGGAGGTTCCCCCCGACTTCCAAGCTGCGCTCAATCGAAACAAGAAAGCAAAAACCTTCTTCGAGGGGTTGGGCAAGTCGAAACGGTACGCTTTCTTGTGGCGTATTGAGACTGTGAAGCGGGAGGAGACGCGGAAGAAGAAGGTGGAACAGTTCGTGGCGCTTCTGGCCGAGGGTAAAACGCTGTGAACCCTCGGCCCCGAGCACAATTGTCGAGACATGAACATCACCGGGCTTCGGGGAAACAGCACGGTCACGAGAGGGCGGTTTCAAACAGTGGGGCTGCTCCGAGGCGCATCGTGGTGATCGGTCGTTCTTGCTCCGACGGGCTGGTTAGTTATCGTTTCAATTACTGGTTTGAGGAAGGAACGAGATAAGAAAAGTCCTCGTTGCCTTCCGACCTGGCATGTCGCCGATCTTTTGTTGTCAACAACTGTCTCACATCAGCGCATTATTTGAGGGGAGGCATTCCTGAACTTTGACCCGGTTGTCTCAAACTTGTCGATGTTCAACGCAGCGAAATCACATCCAAACTCGCTTCAGTTGAGCTTGAACACATTGAGCGTTCCCTGGGACTTTTTTCCCAGACCTGGCGCCCGGGGCGTTCTTCACCCTCTCACCGGCGACTCTCGGCTCGTCGCCAAGAACTCGACAAACGTTCAACTCACAAAACTAGACAAGTCAGGAATTGATCTGTGTTGCAGGATCGGTGTTGGCAAAGTCCCGGAGACATGGATAGAACATCCTGGTCGCACGTGCTCGACATGCTGCCCGTTCTTCCAGATCGGTGACAAAAAGAGAAACCATGCGGCGAAGCCACCGGGAATAACTGACTCCCTAGTACGAATACAAACACTGACTTGTTCGGAAACGGCCCAATCCGCAGCTAACAGCTGGTATAAAATAGAAATCCCGGCGCGGGGTGCGAGACACTTGACCTTAAAAAAGTCTAACAGAAGAGGGAGATGAGAACCCCGCAGTTCGGCCCACTCACCGATCACGATGCTTTTCGACCCCTCAGAACCTGCTATTCTGGTCGCTGGGAATGGCAAGGAAATGCGAGAAACAAGTGCCAATAGAGGTCAACTCGCTAAGCACTTCATCACTGCAAATGGTGTTGAGCGCGCGTCGCGACTCACGCCAAATCGGGGGATGCATGAACGAGAGTCAGAGGCGTCGCCAAGAACTGGCTGAACAGCGCCATGTCTCATTTCCCCCATGTCAAAAACAGTTGGCGCACCCGGCAGGTTCGCCAATGAGACGGCCGAATCGTATTACATAACACCTTCACGCTCGCGTGGTCGGCCTGGAGAGTCCGATTTCAGGATCAATTCAGGCCCAAAATCCGTCAAGTCTTCCGAACCGACCAGTCTCCGCCATGGAGAAGCCTCACCACACATTCGTCGCCGAAACGGGGCAGGGGATTCAGCGGCGGCGGAAGTCGCGCCTCGCCTGTAATCCGTGTCGTGCGCGCAAGACCGGATGCGATGGACGAAAACCGGTGTGCACAGCTTGTTCCCTCCGGGGCTGGGACGATAAATGCAGTTATCCGGACAGTGTCATGCAGCAATCCGCAGCATTGTAAGTAACGACCAAACTCGCGATACAAACCCGGGATCTTACTAATATCACGACAGAACTTTGGTGGAGCTCGACCGAAGGGTTCAGAGGCTTGAAAGCGGTGCTCGAGCTGATCCTGGGATTCTGCGTAGGCCATCACCAAATGTGCAGTCCATTGGTAATGACCCTCCCCCTCGCTACCCTCATGTCGTGGTGACAAGAAGATGGACTAAGCTGTCATAGGATCCGGCCCTCAAACTCCCGTCCCCTTTGGGGACGATATAAAGGAGGAGCAGGAGGGTCAACGACACCCAATGCCGGACCCGTTTGCCACCCACCTACCCATGTCAGGGACGAACGCAACGTTCATGCGGGACGCTCTCGAGGCGGTTGGCCAACAGCGCAACTCACACGACCCAACTGGCACGTCCGAGTCTCCGGTTCTATCTCTTGAATCGCCCACCTACCCGGGCTTTGAAGGATTCTCAACGTTACCTGTGAATCAACCTTTTGAAGAAGTCGACCTGAACGCGTTGACGCTTCCCCCCTACCGGGTTGCCAACGATATTTTCCGATGGTATTGGCAAAACTTTCACTCAATTTTCCCATTTCTCCATTGGCCCACATTTGAGGAACGATGCCTCGCTACTTGGAAAGAAAAACCCCCGCCGGTCCAATCATTCGAGCAGGTCCTGTTCTACGCTACGGTGAATATGGTGATGGCAGTGGCTTGCTTACGAAACGAAACACGGCCACCCGACCACAGGGAGTATGACCCCGACGTTTTCTACAAACGGTCCCTCCGTCTCGTATCGATAGAGGCTATTGACGAAGCTTCGATCCCTATTGTTCAGCTCATGCTCCTGCGGGCCATGTACCTGTACTTTGCTGGCAGGGCGGATCGGTGCTGGCTCATGTCAGGGGCAGCGGTTCGGGTGGCCATCGGGCTTGGCCTCCACCTCCCACCCAAAAGAGAACCCGGTCAACTCGAGCGGGAAATGAGGCGAAGGGTATGGTTTGGCGGCTGTGTAGCATTAGACCAGTACGGACACCCCATTCCCGGCGTTTCCCCTTCTTGCGACCTGTTGACTGGTTTGATAGGATTGTTTCCAACAGCTTTGGGCGGCCCGGTCTCATTTTCCCCGGTCTCACACAAACGCCAATCCCATCCTGCATCGATGAAGAGTACCTTTCTACCACCGAAGAAGCCTCACAACCACAAGGGCTTCCATCCCGCATGGATATGATCAGCTACACCATGAAAATGTTAGGCATCTTGGAAGACATGCGGGAGGCCGCTCGGGCGCCTCGTCTCAAGTTTGGCCACGCGGACGAAGAAGCCTCTATGCCGGATCCCAGCGTGCTCCTTTCCGTCAATTCCAGGATCGACGACATGATTAGTGGGATGCCTGCCCATCTTCAACCAGATGCCGACTACAATAGGTGGAATCTAAACGCGGACTCGATAAAATGTTTCCGCGTACAATCCCAAACAATTAGGTTCCGCTTAATCCTCCTGAGGGTCGTCCTTCTTCGCCCTTCCCTCTTAGCTGAAGCACAGAGATGGGCCTTGAGGGCACCCAACGCGGTGCAGACGGCGTCAGTGGCTCTCCAAGAGCGTTTGCATAACGAAATATGCATGCTTTGCTTGGAGACGGTTCACTCTATGTTGGAGGAAATACACGGATCGTTATCCGTCAACTCTGGCCTGTCGGTCTGGTTCATGTTACATTGTGAGAGCTAGCGGTCTTCTGCTTTACACTTCCGGTTGTGCTGACTGCCAGCGTACAGTTACGTTTGCATCCGCGACCATTCTCTTGGTCGCTACACTATCACCAAAGTTGGGTGTCAAGTTGGATGCCGAGCCGGCAAAGTCTTCCTGGAATCGCGCCATGGACATTCTTCACTTCCACAAATCCGACGTCATATCTGCTCAGCGGGGCATAGAGGTTCTCCTGCGGTACCGACAGACCATTTCCCAGCGGACTGGGGGCCGATCTGGTACGCCGTGATCCGACTAAGTTCACTCCGCCCTCTTTGGGGTACTAACATATCGCTTAGATACAACCCAGTTCCCGTCCACGCGAGGAGAAGTAACGACAGTACCGCCTCCTCCAATAGTGTACCCGGGACTGAACCATTCCCAACCGTCTTTAAACCCGTTTGCGCACAATTTGCACTGGGGACAACCGCAACAGCCGCCAACTATGCCGACGCCACCCATGGTCAGTTCGGGATATGTGGAGGGCTTACAGGGATACTTTGCGTCGGAGTCGTTGGGTGATGCGTGGTTGTCAGCTAATACACAGGACTATGGGTCGAACGATTGGGTACTGAACTACTTTCACAACCAAGGAATATAGCATACGCGTAATCAGAGCAATAAGAAGCGATTCAATCAGTTTTGGAATAATAATTGGTGTTCAACGTGGGGCATGGCACTGACTGACATGTAGGTGTTTCACGAAAGGCAACACACACACCCGTCTCTGCACAGCTTTCGGCCAATCGGTCTGGTTTGCGTCTTCAAATGTTTACTACTATGAAGAACAGGTCAAGATATGAGGATTTATTCTACAAGGGAAAGCTGATATAAGGAGAACTAGATGAGTAGCCCAATAATGCCTTATAACTCCCACGAACTAACGTTAGGAAAAAGTACATCATAATACACTACGCCTCATTGCCACTGAATGCATCTTACAAACAGGCTGACCACGGCCATTGACCTACCGTGCAACCACATACCGTTCACCAATCCAGGTTCAAGACCGAGGCCCTAATCTCCTCAACCAGCCTTGCACGCCACCCAACACTGATCTTTTCGATCTCGCCGGAAGGACCCCCGCATTCGCACTTGTACGAACCGGGCTCGTTTGGCGGCCGTGAAGATCCGGATTACTCCCCGTGCTACTCCCCTCACCAACCTTTTTATTCACCGCTACGACGCCTCCCGACTCCGTATTTCTCCTCCCCTTCGATCTCCTCAGACCCTTCACCTTCCCGATCGTCCGCGCCCCAGCTTTCTTCACCAACCCACCAGGCCGACCCCGGAGCTTCGTATCCCTGCGCCCTGCAGCAGCAAAGCTGACGGATACAACTTCGTCCGCCAAACGCAGGGCATACCCCAACTTATCGCGGGTATCTTGCAGCGTGGCCTCGCGCTTCTGGGCGTCGGCACGTAGCCGGGCTTCCGAGTGAGAGAGCGCGGCGATTTGGTCCTGCAAGAGGATCATGTTTGCGGCTTGCATATGGCTTTCCGCCAAACACCCGGCGTGGGAGGCCTCGAGGGCCAGGTGTCGTCCTTCAAGGCCGATGTATCCGGAACCCAGGGCGGCATGATTGCTCTTGAGACTTGTGTGTTCCGACTGGAGGGTATCGTACTCGGCTTGAAGTTTGAGAACTGCAGCCCTTTGTGCTTGCAAGCTGCTCGTGGTCAGCGCAGCGCGGTTTTGCAGGCCATGGTACTCCGACTGCAGGTCTGCCAAGGCCAGCGCCTTTTCGGTGTAGACCTGCTCGGCCTTTGCGAGAGCCTCGGCACGCTCTATCTCGATAGCTTCGGCCTGTGCTCGCATAGCTTGTGCATGCTCTTCCGCCTGAGCAGCATTCTGCTCCTTCAACGCGGCATACTCGGCCTCCAGCGCCTCATGTTCCTCACTCAAATCAGTATGCTGCGTCTGCAGCGTAGAAAGCTGATCCTGCGACCAAACCAGCGCATCATTCGACTCCTGACTTGACTGCGAATACTCCGCTTCAAGCGCCTGCAACCGATCGGCTTCGTCGCGGAAGTTCTTGTTCTCCTTCTCCAGCGTGACAATCTTGACCTGCGCACCGGCCAACTCGGTGGTCGTGGTCTGTTTGAAGTCGGCGTACTCCTTCTCCAGGGCCTTGAGACGCTGTTCTTGGTCGCGCAGCTCGGTATTTTGGATTTGGAGCGCGGAGAGCTTGACCAGGGCTGCTTGGAGTTCGGAGTTGGTGCGCTCGCGGGATGGGGAACGGACACGTGTGGCGGGTTTGGTTGGGGCATTGGCGTGCTGTATTCGTTCGTGGCGTGGTTTCTCGGCGGTTTGAACAGCGGGTTGGGTGGGTGGCGGGCTGGGAGTCTTAGCTGGCGCTGCTTTTCTGGGGAAATTGGCGTGCTGTATTCGTTCGTGGCGTGGTTTCTCTGTGGTTTGAACAGCGGGTTGGGTGGGTGGCGGGCTGGGAGTCTTGGCTGGCGTTGTTGTGCTGGGGGACTTGACTTGCGCGGCTGAGCTGGTGAGAGGTACGAGCACGCTCTGCCAGTCGGCAGATTTCCATTGCAGTGAGTCGAATGTAACGACTGGTGCAGGGACTGCGGCTGGTGATGTAGCCGAGGCTGGCACCAGGGGCGCCCACGCTGGGGTCGGCGTAGGCACGGGAGCCGGGGCTGGGGCCGGTGGAGTGACCGAGACCGGGGTCAGAGGTGACAACGCTGGAATCGGGGGATATGTTGTCCGGGTCGGAGGCGGCGCCGTGTTAACCACCGGGTTCCGGATTGGAGGCAGCGACGAAGCCGGAGCCGGAGCCGGAGCCGGGACTGGAGCCGGGACCGGAGCAGGCGGGGTGTACTTAGCAGCGGCGCTGCGGACCAACCGATCCCACTTCTGCGCGATCGACCTCATTTGATCCTGGTGGTGGTCGCGGCAAAGACACAGCCAGGCGAGTTCTTCGAGGGTGTCCATGCTGATGTTGGTAGGCGGGCGGGCAGCCAGGGAGTGCAGGAGCGCTTCGGCACGCCGCACATCTGGTGCCTCGTCGAGGCGCCGACCCTTAGTCCACCCGCATCGCGGGCCGTAGCCGCCGTTGGCGCCGTTGCATTGGATGCCATTCTGGTAGATGCCGCGGCCGCGGACGTTGAGGACTCGGTCGGGGTCCCAGACGGCGGTCATGATGATGGAATTGGCGGGGACAAAGGGAAAGAAAGGCACACGGGTGGGTTGGGTCAGTAAGTCGCCCGCGTCTGGAATGGGTGAGACAAAATTCGAGGTTCGACGGGTATGAGTTACTCAAAACGTGGGAAAATCGACAGGGAGCAAGGGACGAATAAAACCAGTCACAATCGCCCGTGAAGGGGAAACCAGAGTTATACGTCAATCATCGCGGGGTTCGACAACCACCCACGAATCCCCGAATCCGCCCTGCGCGCGCGCGGGGAGGCCTGCAAACGGCACAATGGAGGGGGAACCGTCCCTGTTAGTCTTGGGCGCGGCCCCTCCCGGCCTCAATACACCCTCAACCGCTTCTATCACATCTTCCAACCCCAGCCCTCGGCTATTTCGCAAAGGGCATTGGGCGCGCCAGATGACGAAACGCCAAAGAACGCCCTGGAAACGCGCCACTTATGCAGCTGGGGGGGTTAACCACGGAATGACATGGGAATTTGGGGGGGAAGGCCCGGAAAGGGGCGCATTTTATTGTTGCATTCATTGCATATGTCAAGCGATAGCGCGGCGCAGCGTGACAGGCCAAAGTCTCGAGCAAGTTAACCGTATTTCTGCAGAAAGGGAAACTTTGAAAGGTAAGGCGGTTTTCTGCCGCGTGGCCGAGGGCGCCAAGGCGTTCTTTTGGGGGAGGACACCACCACGTTGCACCCTTGCTTGTTGTGGCTTGGCGTGGTTGGCCTCAGTCACGTCGCGAGGATTTTGGGAGGAGGACGAAGGGCTTCATGATGCAAGGTGTGTTTTCAAACGTGAATCCTGGGTCTAATTTGTGGAGAGACGACAGTGTTTACCTTTAGCAGCAGCAACAAATCGAAGACGACGACAAGTTATCGCAAGAATGGTATCCGCAGCAGTTACGGATAATTACACGGGTATTCGGGAATCAGCACGACAACACTGGTATCAATTACACGACAATTGACAGGACGCAAGGCGAAAGCTGAAAAAGCGAACAACAATCCCATAACTATGTACAGCGAGATCTGTCGACGATGTTGTGTTATGTGCTCCAGTATATACAGTGAGTAACCCAACCCCTCATTTTACAGTTTCCTCCTCCCAAAAAGCTCTCAATGCTTCGTCTAAGCCGACTCAAGAGTCGAGTCGATATCACCCCAGCGAATGTTGGACAGCACCACCTGCGAGTCAGGGGCGTTGGCCTGGATAAGGACCGGGTCACCCTCAGTCTCAGTGCACGGCCCGTTGCTGCCGCTGTCAAGCCAGTTCATGAAGCCGCCGGCGTCGTTCCAGATGCTGAGTGCGAGCACCATGCCGCGGCCGAGCGCCTCGCCCATACCCTGCAGCTTGCCGTACGGCTCGGCCGACGAGCACGCGTCCGCCGTGATGGAATCACCACCCTCGACCGCGCTGGCCACCTTCTGTCCGTTCTGCACGTAATACCGGGTGATGGTCGTCAGCTTGCCGTTGGCGGTACCGTCATCGGTGATGAACTGCGTCACCATCGTGAAGGGCTTGGAGGTATCCAGCGTGAGCCCAGGGCCAAAGTACTGCTTGTTGCCCTTGGCGTACGAGTTGAAGCCGCACCCGCCCTTGTCGCAGCTGTCGTCGATGCACGGGTGGGGGGTGAAGGCCTCGGCGAAAGAGTTGGCCTCGAGAATGTCCATCTCGTTACAGCACGAGCCGACTTTGTCGGTGTTGAGCGTGCCGTTGTTCCAGTTCTGCACCGGGCACTGTGCGTCGCAGTAGGCACCGCCGTAGGCGGCACCGCCGGGGCTGGAGGCGCTGCGTCCGCCGGTCAAGTCCATCTCGGACAGGTACAGCGCCGCGTTCTCGCCGCAGGGGAGGGTGGACAGATCAACGTCGAAGCTGAGCTCCTGGTTGAGGAGTTGCAACGACACGTAGTCACCGCTCTCGTCGAGGAGGTAGGCACGCGGCGACACGCTCTTGAGCTCGCCGGTCTCGGCGTCAGCGACGAACTGGCGCAGGGTGAGGGCATTGCCGTCGGTCGTGATGCCGGACGCGGCGTAGTCGACACCCTCGACGTAGCAGTTCTGGGTGCAGGTCTCCTGGTCCGGGCACAGGGTCGGGTCGACGCCGGTGGAGGTGGTGCACGAGGCCGAGGCGTCCTCGTTGTGGAACCAGCGGTAGTTCCAGTCGAGCACGATGGAGGTCTTTTGCTCGACACACCCGCCGTCAGTGGTGCACTTCCACGTCGGCAGCTCGGGGTGCACCTCGGCAGTGACGTTGCCGGGCTGCTGGGCGCTGACGAGGGCGCCCATTGCTGCGGCGGCGATGAGGCCTTGGAGTGTCTTGTGGACCATGGTGGCTGGGAGAGTGGTTTAAGGGCTATGGTGAGTGTGTTGTTGAGGTGGTGCCTGAACGAGAACTCCAAAACCAGTCCGTCAAGAGCAGTGACGAGCTTCTTATTTATCCTCCCATCTCGGCGGACTCGATGGATTCCGATTCCCCATTTCTTTCCTCCACCATAACCCCCAATATCCCAGCCCTGCTTCTCCACGTCAATGGACGAGTATCATCAAACAACCATGGTAACCACGGTAAAAACCAACAATGCATCGTCGGTTCGTCCACATCAAGTCAACAAAACTGCCGATCCCCTGATTCCCGGGCCGCTGACCGTGCCAAATGCGACCCTCCCCGCCGACGGCACTAAACCGACTTGGCATCACGGAACATGCCCTTGGCCAGCCGTTCTCGGCATCTCCGTCCGGGGGCGCCACAAAAACGACGAACAAACGGCCGGTATCCCTGGATCTGATCGGCAGAACTCACTTTGAACAAGGTTGAACAGGGTTGAACAAGGCACCAGGAACCCGGCATATCGGGGTATGTTGGCCCATTTACGATGCGCTGTAACTTGTTCCCCAGCCGCTGTAGCATTTACCCCCCACCCATGGAAGCTCTGGAAGCTGATCAGCCCGCATCGAACATTCCATTGCATCCATCCTCCCCGCAATTCAATCCACTTCCTCCGCCCGAATCTCTCGTCCCGTTCCTGCTCTGGGTCATCTGGTTGGCGAACAACACTGAGAAACACACAGCCATCTGATTTTCCCCGTGGGGCGACCGTCCGGCGTTTTATCGGGCTCTTCCTTTCCACGATTCCCACAGGACAGGACTGATAAAGGTGAACCCTGGACCGGGTTCCGACTTCCGAGGCCCATTGCCCATTCATCACGGCCTCTCAGCGGAGCGCTTCTGTTGCTATGCTGGGCTGTGCCCCCGGCTGTCGAAATGGAGTGCGATGCAATGGACATATCCTTGTCCTCGGTTCATCTCAACCCGTCTTCCGCAAGGGGATGATTGATGCTTGCGCGCCGGAGCAGAGAGTCGGACGGTGATGATCGACAGTCGTTTTGGTTTGGTTTGGACGAGCCGCGCGCAACAATTGTCGGTTATTTGGGCCGGTGGCGGAACGATGTTATGCATTGCCCGTCTGCTTCGGACGATAAGCTTAACCTGTTCGGCCCTTTCTTTGTTCAGGTTGATTGTTATCGGATGGACGTCGGACGGATAAGCGTTGCGCCCGTTCCTAATGCATCGTTAATTGCTCCTTATTTCTTTGCAACAAGTAGCCCATTAATCTGTACACAAGATTTCTCTTTCCGACCATCCTGCTCCTGAAGGGAAACCCTCCATCCAATCCCCGCGCTTGATTCGGCATTCCACGCAAAGCTATGACATGACCTCCGTAATTTACCGCCTCAGCTCCTCCACAGGATCTCACACGCACCCCTGCACGACCAAGACAGGACACGGCAAACCCATATGAGCCAAGTATGAGCCAAGCCCGAGTCCCGCGCGCCCCAAAAGCTTCTTCTTCTTCTCTCACTTCTCGCTCATGTCGCCAAGTGAAGCCAAGTAGGACTAAGCAAAGCCAAGGGAAATCTTGGGGTTGAGATCCAGGTTTGGGTTTGGTCATGGTGGTTTATGGACGTCAAGTGTTATCAACTTCCTGGAATTGGGCGCACGCTCGTATTTATTGTTCTGATACAAATACAGAGGGTGCAAACCTCCATAATCCTTCACAAGTAAATTGCCCGCCACAATCGGAATAATCTCCCTCCTGCTTTGTGGGGTAACACCCTCACCGTAAGAATGCTGAACAACGGATCTCATCTCATCTCGTACATGCACAGAGCGATTCCGCAGACGAATGGACCCCGAATGGACACCCAAAAAAATTTCTCCTCCCATCGGAAGGCCGCCGTCCCTTTCTCTGTCCGGTGCAGATCGGCGGTTGCATGGGGGGTGTTGCAGGCAAAGTGGAAATGGTACTGTAACGGTGTGAGTGTGGTATCTGTATTGGGACAACGATTACCGCAATGTATGTAACGACCGTACCATCGCACTCCAGCGTCGTGGTGCCGTGGTTCCGGAGGATTTCAGTATCATGCCTTGCCTGACATGGTACCTTCAGATGTGTATTCGTAGTGTAGTGTACATGCCTTTGGAGATCATGGTTTAACGGGCCTGCCTCTACCGTTAAAAACAAATCTCGGTAAATGATTGATTTACTCGTTTTTGTCTTTTTTTCACGTTCGAGATTCATTCTTTTTATCTTCTTTCACTTTTTTGGTTTATTCTTTTTAGTTTATTCTTTTTTACTCTTTTTAGTTTTTGTTTTTAGTTTATTCCTTTTGGTCTTTTTTCACTTTTGTATTAAAGTAAGTTACTCATCCAGGGACTTGGTCTGCCGCTTTTTTTGGCCATAAGGAGCCCACGGTTGAAGCTTGCCTTACCGAGGCGACACACGTCTGTCATGCGCGAGGGCACGACATCGGCCAGGATCCTGCCCTGCTCTCTCATAATAGGTCTCATTACAGGCAAGGCGACGGAGGGCAAAATGCCAGATTATAGATGGTGGACTTCGATTAGTTCATCAAAAGATACGTGCTTACAGGCAGCCATGTCTCGGACCTCGAACTTCAATATTAATTAGTCGCTATCGCCATGAAAAATGAAACCTCCGCCGCGTCCCGACTCGTCCACTAACTCGGCCCGTAAATTCTCCAATTCCTTGCTCATCAACCCCGGGCTAGCATTCTCACGAAGGCATTCAAAGTCGATCAGCTTCGCCCCTGCATCGGTAACGAGAAAGTTGTATCGGTTCACATCCCCATGTACCAGTCCCAACTCGTGGAGTTTCCCTAGAGCGGTCTCACAGGCGCTCAGATCCGGGAAGGAAGCTGGGCGTCCCTCGGCTTTTTCCAACAGAAACCCCATGATACGTCCATTTTCGTGAATATGGCCCAGGAAGCGCGGCGCTAGGCCGGTACCCTCAAGCAGCTGATACGCTCTCGTCTCTTGTTCGATACGAGGCAGTTCCCATTCGAAACGGGCGATTTTGGCGATCACAGTGGCTGGTGGTGGGTGGGTGACAAGGGGGGTCGATGGCGGGAAGGCTTCGAACGCCATTGCCGTAAGCTGCTTTATCCTCTCCAGCTCGAGGCAATCAACTTTGGTAGGATGCCACTGACACTTGACGCCAGCGAGCGTTCGATTCGAGAGGGAGGTCTTTAAATCGCCCGTGGCTTCATCTCATGAGATGTTAGCGACAGTCCATTCCTCATGGTGAGGAAGATGGGGCAGGGACTAGATAGGGAATGAAAGTGTGTCTCTGTCGAAGGTTCCGGGGGCGATGACGAGATATTTGACTTGGTTCCCGATTCGCAGTCGGTATTCGCTTTCAAAAGAATTGTCGTCGTCCACATCCATGGACAGAATGACCGGCTGCATCTGGATCTTGGTCGTATCCATTGGATCACTGACTCTAAAGACTTATCAGCCGATGTGCCCAAAAAGATAGGTTCGCTCAGTGCAATTAAGTACATGTTAGGATTAATTAGTAAATACCGTTTCCGTTTCGCTCGCCGTGCGGCCTGTGCTTTCTTTTTCCCACCGTTGTCCTATTTTCTTTTCTGAGAGCGTCGGTGTTGAAAGGTCGGTGGCTCTCTAGCTGCGGCGTGGTGCTGTGATTGCTATGTGGGAACATAGGTAATTACCGGAACTGGTGTTGGGCTGCTTCCGGAACTTGATGGACCAACAAACATGCATCAAAGAACGATCAGCAAACGACGGATTCGCGCCAAGCCCACCATAATTTTAGATGTGTCACAGTCACATTGCTAGTTAACTACAAAGTACGGAGCCTCAAACCCCTCATAGTCCACGAATCCCCCACGGCCCATAATTTTCATCCGACTAGTCACCGCACCATTCTAAGTCCCCGATGACAAGGCACACCCAGGCCATGATGGAATGACGCCGAACCATTTGGTAAGTCGAGTCCCCGCCGCACGGTCACCCCCCAGAAGTGGTTAGCTTTTTTGGCCCACATAATCCGACAACACCATCAACATAACACCATATATTAGCTATCTGGTGTTGCGCAAATAATGCACGAACCTTGCGATTCGTTAGCCTCGTTATCGCTATCTTCAACCATATCTTCCTCGATCCGCCCAGCCGCGATTTGGGCGCGGTGGATCTGATGCGCGTTGACGAACACGTCGTTCGGATCCGGTTCAACACGCCGCCTCCGCGATGGTTGCAACGCCTCGATCTGGGCCTTTTGAACCTCCTGGGTATGTTGCGAGGATACGGCTTCAACGTGATCTTGATCCTGGGCCTTTTTTACCTTGCGCCATAGTAGGCGGTAGACTTTGCTATCATGGTTGTGGTTAGCCGCGATTTGTAGCATCCTATCGATATCTTTGCCCGACCTTGGTGTTGAAACTACTACTTTGGAGAGCCGATTCGATCCTTGGGTAGGATTAGGAGGTCCTAAATCAGGGTCCTCTATCGAAGGTTGGTTAGTATTGGTCGGCTTATTGGCGTTTTCGAGGAGTAGTCGGCTATTCAGGGGCTTATTGATATTGAGCGGCCACAACCCAGTCCCACGCCACCCAGATACGATATTTCGCGTAGTCATGGCAGCCTTGCGAGCCTTTACCAGGCAAATAACCATCTTTTGCTTGTTGACCACAGAGTTGTCGGTATAAGTGGTGTTCTCGTTGAAAAAGCTTCGATAGGCGTGTTTAAGAGGCGAGAACACGGCCAAATCGAGAGGCTGTAATACGTGCGAGGCGTGGGGAGGCAACCAAACGCAATAGACCTTGTTTTCGAAGCAAAGCCTCATAAAATCGGTAGTTTTGTGACTCCCGTGCCCATCCATGATCAATAACCTCCATTGGATCAGATCGCGTGGTTGGGTCCTTGGTAAAAAGACCTTTTCTAACCAGTCTAACACCACCACGTTGTTGATCCAGCCGTTATCGGTTGTTGTAAATAGCCAATGCTTCCATTGTTCCTTTTCGATAGGAAACCATTGTTGTTGCACGTTCACGGCCTTGAAAATAGCCGCGGGAGGGAGGTATTGGCCGGTAGCTGAGATACACTCGATAAAGGAGGTCCAGGATCGCGATCCAGGGACCTTGCGTTGAATCGACGAAGTATTAGAGGATCCTACTACTAGGCCGTTCACGCCCTGGCCCTCCATAAGGCCGAATTCGTCAAAATTCCACCGGTTTTCTGGTAAAATATCGTAGACTTCAGGGATCGTAAGGCGTGGAAACCAGGCCTTGATGATAGGCGTAGTCGCTCCGTTCACGCGTTTCGAATCCATGGCGCATTCCTTCTTGGTCCTAATAGCGGGATTTCGAGCGATGAAGCGTTTGATCCAACGCTTGCCGATACATGGTAGGTCTGGGCTTAGTTGTTGGTGTTGGAGAACGTGCCTGGCGAAGATCTTGATTTGGGCGTGCGTAGGCGCGGCGCCGAGGGCCTCCTGAACCAAAATCCAGTTAGTAAGGCGTTCTTCTTGCACGCGGGATAGGATCTGGGCGCGTTCGTGTGCCTCGCGGCGCGAATCGCAACCATGGTATCGTCTTCGTAAGGTAGTATATGGGATGCCGAATTCGATCGAGGCGGCGCGTAAAGAGGCGCGATTTTCGCGCACTTTGGCGAGCGCGTCATGCAAATCTTGCTCCGAATAAGGCATCTTGAACGGTTGAACGGTTTGGTAGGATTTGGTGCATTTTTACCAAGGTTTGGGTGGTATGGGCGCCTTTTTATACAGGTTGAGATAGAACCTTAGGTAGGTAAAAAAGTTGACCACTTCCAGGGGGTGACCGTGCGGCGGGGACTCGACTTATGCAATGCAGGAGGGCGGTTGCACCTTTGATCCAGGAGGGGAGTATAGGCGCCAAGGAAATATCCTTCATCACTCTCGACGGTTGAAAAACCCCCTTCTCCGAACAGCCTCCGGTAGCTCGGCCGGCCGCCTCGTGCCTTCACCACTCGACTTCCACAGGAGCTGAGCCTGTTCACACCACCGGAAATGTTCCAAAAAGGAATCCTGCGCATATACCTTGTCGCGAGCCTCGAATGCCCAGTTCTCACACCGAGCGCCGATGATGTATTTTTCGAGAGCCAGTTGACACCCAGCACACGACATTCCGTTCTCGACTCTGCCGGTTCGTTTATCATAATGAGGAAGTGCGCATGACCCCATGAAGTTGAACTTTCGATTTCGTCCCGTCGAGCTCGCCGGCTGTGCTTGTGCCTGCGGCTGCGCCGCCGCTGCTGCATGCGGTTGCTGTGCGGAAACCAATTGGGCCTGATGAGCAGAGACAACTGCAATGCGGGATTTGTATTCAGACTCCTCCATCGTATAGATCCCAGGTAAAGTTTCGAACACCTTCAGCTGTCTTACTTGGGCCCTGCTGAAGTGCAATTGCTTCCGGGTAGCGGCGAGAGTTTGCACTTGGATTTCCGAGGCCCCTCGAAGGCATGGAAAACAGCATCGAGTCCAGGTCAGAAGGGATACGAACCCGCCAAATTCGCCGCAAAGGGTGCAAGCCTTGGTGCACAGTGTGTGATAAAAGTCGACCAGGGAAATGCCGATGGCAAGTCGTTTTCGTAACAAGGCGCAGAGGAGGTTGAGTCCATGCGAGACCACCATCTGATAGTGATGAAGAGAGTCGACAATCTGCCTCGAACTGAGATTGGCTTGTCGAAAGTGGAAGAGAGAACGTATGTCCAGACGTAACACAACGTCATGCAAGAGCTCGAGGGGTAGCAGACCGAGGGTGCCGAGTCCGGTGTTTGTGTCGAGAGTTCGCGGGAAGGGTGTGGCGATTGACGGGCGAATGCCGGCGTGTTCGCGAGGCGAGAACCATATCACGGAGAGACCGAAATCTCTGCGATGGTAGGCTGTGGCTCGAACAATGGCGTCGGCTTGGTCCGGGCGGAAGCGATATTCGGCGGCGGAGCGATATCCACGAGACAGAGGGGTAGTCATTGCCTGCGTCGGTCGGTCTGATAATCTCTGATTGATTGATTGATTGAGAGAGAGAGAGGCACGAATCTCAGTAGGTGTCGTTGGGTGATGATCTGGATGATGGGGCGCTAGATGCTTGTTTGCACCCTGTGATGTGTGTGGTGCTGTGTTAATGTGATAATGTGTTTGTGGCATCTGCACCTCGGACGCGTCTTAAATAGATTCAATTCGGATGCGCCCACCTAGAGAAGGCCAAGAAACCTGTTCACTTCAGTGAATTGAGGGCGAGGCCGGCGGCAGAGGTACAAATTCCAGGCCCACAGACGCGCCTACGTTACCTACTTAGTTACGTTAGGTATGTACCTTGTTCGTACTCCGTAGCGTACAACACTTCGTGGAATGAAAGAGAGGCCCGCGCCGCGCTAGTGAGGCACGTGATTGGATGGCAAAACCAACAGGTGCAGGACAGTTTGGCTGTTCTTGCCCTTGCAGTTGCGATCAAGATCTGTGCTTGAACTGCTTGGCCAAAGGGATGTTGGCTAGTGCTTCTCCAAAGGTGGAGAGCAGACAGGCCTCAAAACCTCGTACCCAGGGCGCAGGGATTCTAGCACTAGTTGAATTATCCAGGGCCTAACTTTTCAACAGATCGATGAGGTCATTCTCGTCCAACAATTTGGAATCCTGGGAGAGCTTATCGTTTCCGTTCTCCAATACACCATGTATATCATAGCCCTCGAGTTCGCTCCCGCCCGGCTCAGCTATCTTGACAGACCGTCCGACGGCCCGATAAACCTCGTCAATCTCGGTATCTTCGACATCCAAGATTCCAGCATAATGACACCTTCAGGGCTATTGCCAGAATAATTTGCTGTCGAAAAATCGTGTCTCATATTTCATAAGAATTATGGAAATACTATCCGGGTAATTATCTCCACAAGCAGGCATTATTCCCACAGATCCGACAACCGCCTTACACAGGCGTCGTCGTGTTAGTATCGGCCTTGGTTCCCTTTCCATCCCCTGTTCCCTTCCCAGCCCCCGAGACCCCCCCATACGACGGCGTCGGAATCCCATGATCGAAAAGCAGCGGGTCCGGCGTCCGATTCTCGTCATCTGGACTTTCACCCGCCGCTACTCTCCTCTCCGCGCGCTTGTCCATGCGTGTACGCCACGGCCTGTACACAATCACGGACCCTATCCCAACAAGCAAGAACAGGCCACAGATACAGCCTCCGATAATGTCGTAGTTGTCCCCAATGGCACTGACACCATCCCAGAAACTGCCCTCGGGTTCGGCCACGTTTTGGACCAGAGACAGGATCTGGATGATCCCGATGAACGCCGCGACCAGGACGGTGATGCCGGTCAGGACGATGGAGTAGTAGAGGATGGCCACCACGTCTCGGGAGAACACCTTGGATGTGTACAGCGCCATCATGAGTGCTCCGTCTGTGGTGTCTAGCAAACACATCCCGGCTGTCTCGCGTTAGCATATCAAGCTTACGGGGACCAAAGGCAGAGAAAACCGAGAGAACTCACCAGTGAACAAAGCCGGAAAGATCAAAATCACCCACATACTCGTCCCCTTGGCCCCCTGCACACTCGCAATCCCCAACAACGCAATCTCCGAACTCGTATCAAACCCTAACCCAAACAATATCCCCAACGGCAACATCTTCCACGGCCGATCCACAATCTTAAACACTCTTCGAAACACCCTCGACAAAAACCCCGGCCCTTCCATCTCCAACGCATTCTGCCCCGTCACCCCATCCACATCCCCTCCTTCCCCTTCCCTGTCTTCCTCATGTATTATCTCCGCCCTCCTCCTCCTCCGCTCCTGCTCCTCCACAACCCTCCTAACCCTCCCCACCAACCTCCACAAAACCCACCCATTGCCCACACACAACACCAACAAGAAAGCCGCCGATACACTCGTCCCAATAATCCCGCCAACACGCTGGAAATCGCCAAACCGATCGCGTAGCGCGCCTGCTGTGGCGGCTACTACTATGCAGGTTACTATCACGATGGTGGAGTGGCCCAACGAAAAAAAAGTGCCGACTGCGACGGGACGTTGGCCTGAGGCGATGAGACGGCGCGTCATGAGGTCGATGGCGGAGATGTGGTCTGCATCGAGGGCGTGGCGGAGGCCGAGGGTGCTGGGAGGTGTGTTAGTTGGGTTTGTGATGGTGGTCATGGCGGTGATGGTGGTGATGGTGGGTGTTGATTATTTGCCTGTTTGGGCAAGAAAGTGTGGGGGCGGGGCAGGTTGATGATGATGAGGGGTTGTTGTTGTGAGTGAGCATGGAGGGGTAAACAAGATGCGAACTTCCAAACCACGTACTAAGACAAAACGGCTGGCGATATGAGCGTCGGGTTATAATCTGCAATTTCACTAGTTTAGTTCACCGGCTCATTTAAAGAGAGTCGAGAAGAAGGCACTTACGCAGCAGGATCCCCGCAGCAACCCAGACCAAGGCGTTGATGAACGCGATCAACGCAATCAGCTGCAATGCCGGCATTGGTATCCCGGCCAGGTAACTCGGCATGCTCCATCGTGAAACCCATCCAGGACGAGGTAGGCGGAAAGGCATGGTGGTGTTGTGCGTTCAAGTGAGACTCGCCGAGGGGGTTATTTTGTCCGCTTCAGGCCGAGCAGACTCGAGAGAGATCGTTCCAGTCAAACGATGGTTGAGTTGAGAGTCGAAAATTGAGATAAAACTGCAGCAATTAATTAATTATGCAGTGGAAGAAATTGCAAAAAATATGATGGAAAATTTTCCAGTGGACATCTTTGTTGGCGGGGCATCCCACCTAATGACCTCAAGTTTCGACCCCATTCAGGAAATGCACTTTGAGTCGCATTTGACCCCTCCACTCCCGATTCTGGCCGGTGTTGCAGCTGCAAAACAGGTGGGATTTGAGAGAGGAGACATGCTGACCCCACCTGTTTGCTGGGGCGGCTTGGGCGGCTCCGGGCGGTTGGACGTTAACGTTATCAATCTGGGGGTTCTGGCGCTGTGTTACGTTGCGATAAGCTTATCAGTTGGTCGTCGCTACATAACAAAATGTTGTGCCGAGCACGCATTTTCGGGATAAGATTCGTCAAGTAGCTCTGCAGTGGAGTGGGGAAGGTTGCTTGAGGTTGGAGATGAATTGCCAAGAGAGTATATCCAGTCTTGTGTGGGGGTTGAGTGGTTGCGTCGTTGTGAGGACCTTTATGGTTAAAGACCGCGATAACAACCGTAGGCAGATAAGAAGAGTCTTAGTCGTCTTAGTCAACGGTAAAAATACAACACCACGGGACGCATTATCACAACTTGAAATACTACCCAAGCCATCAGTGAGTGGAACCAGAAGGACAAACAGGAGAAAATAAAAATAAAAATAAAATACCATGCCCGATACGAGCATCCAGCATCGGCAGGTTGCTTTTCCCCGCTCCTAGAAACACGACAGTAGAGAGGGGAAGCCAAGCATGCAAAGGGAAAGCATGAGATTCATCAAGGACAGTGGCAATGAAAACAAACTTCAATGCGGCAAAACTGAAAATTCTTCGGCTCAATTCATGCCGGAGGCTTCGGGTGAGTCCCACCGCAAAAGCTAGTAAGTCATTGGCAGTTGTTCGACTTGGCGTTGAATCCACTCCAAATCTCAACCGGACTTCTTCCTCTTAAGAGCCCAAATAATTACGTGAAACCCTCGGCGGCACCCGGTGGGCTGTCTTTCTGCAGCATTATGTAACGATGAATAAGTTGCGAAAAGGAGAAAAAAAAACCCAAATTAGACATCCAGTCTTTTCGCTGTTTAGTCATAATAACTGATCATCTCATGAAATTCACGTTTGGTGATCAGATAATTAAAAATCTGGCAGACAACCACAAGGTTCAATAAAATCATCCGTTCTGAACAGGAATATTACATTTCCGTAACGAAATCCTCCCACTAACTCAACCCAGCCGAAAACCACCGGGTGTCTCGGGACATGTTCCAAGTTTCAACCACCAACTTAATCTCCGGCCACAATTACACTCAGTTTCAGAGGCAGGGCGTATCAATCACCGACTCAATCCCGAAAGGAGACTCACATAATCACCGAGCCGAATTCCAATGTAAGACCTTGCATTATCCATGTCCGAATGAGTCAATTCACAGCCCAGGCAGGCAAAGCAAATCCACACCAACCCCCCTTGTTTTGATTACCCTAATTCCCCTCTGATAGTCCCCCGTAACCCAAGAAGCCCCCTCCCCACCACCCATCCATCCACCACATGCCCCGCCCGTCAACATCCCGCCATCATATACACAGCCTGAACGCCTCCTGAACTCCTCCGCACACAGCCCCAACTCCCCCGGAAACCGAGCTTCGGACCTGCAGGTAAGCAACCGGAGATTTGAGTCCGCCACATGTCACAGTAAAAGGTGGAAGAGAACAGACAGTACATACCTCTACGGACAAGGCACAAGGGACGAGGCACAGTGCACAGGTCCAAGGGACCAGTGACCAAAGTAAGCAAAGAACGAGGGACCGTGCTGTCGTCGCTCATCTGGCCCGCCTGAATATGTCTGGTGGTATGACACGGGAGGGACACATGTTGTGTTGTGAGATGCATGTTGTGTAAGGTAAGCGGTGTGTGTACCCGTCTTTTCGGCATAGCCACCCGTATTCGTTGGGGGGAGATTACGAGCATGCGGTCTGTGCTTATGGCTGGCTGGCTGTGGTTGTGGTTGTGGTTGTGTTACCGGAGGTTTGGTTTTGTTTTGTTGTTGTTTTTTTTGTTCCTGGAGAGTTGATCGCGGGTGTGAAACAAGTTGTTTTTTGATCTGAGATACTGTTGGACTGGTCCAAAATTTGTCTGGGGAAAGGGGCTGGGGTTGACTTGTGGCTAGATGGTGTAATTAACTCTGTGTTGTTGATGAATCTGGACAGGAGAGTATGGGCAGAATATTTTGCCTACGGGACTTAATTACAGATCACCGAGGACGAGGAATAATTAGACAGATAATTAATTATTGGCCATTTATAACCATCATCAGAGTAACTATGTAATTAGGAATATGACCGCTGACCCCTGGCGGCCCTTCATCTATCGGCCCGCCGGTTATGCTTAGAATTACAATAAAGTCCAGTATTCCGCCCTAGAGAATCGAACAAAGGAAATTGAGAGTGAGAGAATTCCATACACTTTCCCCAAAAGAACGCCATCTACCACCGCCACGAACAAAGTAAAAAGTAGTGCGCAATGTACACATTGTAAGCGTTGAGCACCAACAACGGAATGGTATGATACCACGGAAACCCCGTCAGCAACCGGTACGTAACCGCCGCAATGACGCCCCCCACCGAAATAATCGTCCACAACCAGCACAAAATACGCATGTTGCGGTACTTGTTGCTCTTGTGGGCCTTCTTGTCGCCCGACGCGGCCCACAGCAGCTCAATGCCGAACAGCCGGTCCTTGATGGCGGTCAGGTAGGCATACGACTGCACAACCATGACGTGCTGCACGTTGAAGCCGTATTTGGCTTTGGCCCAGAAACGGAAGAGGAGCGAGCCGTAGATGATGGAGGGGATGGCGAAGGCGAGGTTGTAATATTTGAACCATTCTGGTCGGATGAATAGGAGAAGGGTGCCTGGGATGGGCGAGATGAAGAGGCCTAGCGAGACGGCCGAATAGTAGAGCAAACCTGGGGTTGTAAGCTTTCCCGACGAATGGAGTGTAAGGTGATAGGGGGTCTCACCGCATAAATAGCAAACCTTTTGCATGAATGTCAAATTCGAAACCCAAAAGTGCCTGGTGGTGAGTAGTGTCGTGCTGCCGCGCGCCCAACGCATCTGCTGCGAGAAGAACGAGCGTGGCGTGTTTGGGCAGATTCCTGTCGCCAGACACAACGGAACATACTTGACCTTCCAACCGCGGTCAACAGCACCGAACCTGGGTCTCGTCAATAATCGCCCCTAGATAGCAGCAGTACCATGACAAACTCACCCGGTATGGACATCCTCCGAGAACCCAATCTCCGCCGTCCCACCCACCTCCTCCAGCGCCGCCCGTCGATACACCGCATTACTCCCGACACAGATCGAAGCCCCCCATTTATCCCGATTAACCTGAACAACACGGTAAAACAACTCCTGCGTGGCCCCCGCGCCCTGCTCAACCCACGTCTGATCGTCCGTAACCCGAAAGTACTGCGGGCTCTGCACAATGGCTATCTTGTCATCCGCCATGTGCTCGACGACCAGCTCCCGCAGGAAATCAGGCCGCGGGCAAAAGTCGGCATCGAAAATGGTGAAGTAATCACCGGCGGTGCGGCTGAAGGCCCAGCGGAGGTTTCCGGCCTTGCGCAAGCGTGGCCGGTCCTCACGGACGATGTAATCGAAACCGTACTCTCCCGCAAGTTGGCGCACAGAGGGTTGGTCTCCGTCGTCGAGCACGTAGACACGGAGCTTGGCGGTGGGCCAATCAAGCTTGACAATGTGCTTGTAGGTGTTCTCGAGAATTTCAAGCGGCTCTGAACAGCAAGGAAGGTATACATCCACGGTTGGTGCGGTCTCCTCTGTGATGGGGAATTCTTCGACGCGGGTTTGGTGGGCTTGGTAGTCCCAGTCACGGCCGATGACGCCGACAAAGTAGGAGATGATCAAGTAGATGTTGAGGAAGCCGACGAAGACGCCGTACCATGAAAAGATAGGGGAGCTGACTGCGAAAAGCCACATGCCCGCCGACAACGTCAGGAAGGAGAAGACGCCGAAGACATAGAGCGGTATGCGGTTTGTCGAGACATACTTGAGCTTCTCGTCGTCTGTCGGGCCGGTCGGAAGCACAAGGCCGGGTTCTTCTGTAGGGCAGTACGTTCTGCGGAAGGCATGGTAGCCACGCTTGAAGGGATTGCGACTCTTCTTCTCTAGTGTTGCTGTTGCTGTTGCTGCTCCTGCGTCTTCCGGCAACGCATCATCTCCCTGAGCTTCAACCTTGACAGCCGGGGCTGCTGGAGCACTTCGCTCAAGGTCCTCATCTGAACTTTGAGGAAGGTCTACTTTCTCGTTGAGCACTTCATGACGTCTAGGTGCCGGTGTCTAGGTCCGTCAGCCACGATAGAACCAACTCACACCCTGGGTACACCGGTTGCTTACTATCGCATCGCTCTCAGCAAACCTGAGGCGTGCTGGCACTGGCGGGAGTGGTCGCGCTGGGGCTGAGCCAATTTCCTAATCAAAGTTCAGTTTCTTCACTCCCGAAGAGTCACTAGGAACTGTCAAATCACATACAGCAGAAGCCGCCGAACCAGCATACTGGGAGGAAGCCTCAGATGGGTCCTTAAAGGGATCATGAGTTTCACCGGTCGACGGCCGGCCCGGGTGAGAGCCAGCGGTACTGGGGCGCGAAAAGTGCGGGAAAGCCATCCGGGGCAGATAGTCGCCCATGATTTCGTTTCCCGGCAAAGAGAAATGACAGATCAGGGGGGGGGGAGGCCGCCGAAGTAAAAGTGCCACTGGGGATGGCCGCGGTGCCGCTAATCAGCGGGAATCACTGACGAAGTGCATCACGGATTTGCCACTAGCGCCATAATATAAAAGGCCCCGAAGACCAAGAGAGACGTCGGCGCTGGCCGAAAATCACTCGTGTCGGCGACGGAAACCTGCTGTGACGCTGTGTCGGAAATATGCCTGCGCCGTCTGCATGGCGATCTTGTTCAAGTGTAGTTCAAAGTCGGGTCAGGGGTAATTTCAGCCCGATGTCCCCGAAGAGAAAGGATGACCAAGATGGCGGGAACGCATCGCGACGGACCGTCGACGGGCGGCTGCACGCCCGGACCCAGGGCCAGGTCTAGGCGCGAGACATGAGGCACTTCGGGCGGTTCACCGCTGCTGTGCAAGAAGCGAAGGGAGGAAATAACCGAATCTGTGATTTGTATGTGCAACTTTTCCCATGCAGGTACCCGTGTTACAGAAAACGCCAGTGACCACCCGTCCATGTGCAGCTAATCAGCGAAGAACCCAAGCCATCCCGAGAAACGCGCAGATTGTCAAGTCCGAAAGCCACGGCGTACCGAGGCGTCTCGCGCCGGACGGGGTGGCGGTCGGATTAAGGTTTGGAGAAGCTTGACTCGGACTAGGAGTCGCAGTGCTGCCTGGGGCAGGTCCGAGGGAGACTTCCACCTCATACCTGGACGAGGAAAATGTGATGTTCTTGTCGGCGTGGCTCCCTTCCGTCCCGAACCCAACCAGGCCAAGGTGCGACTCGGAGGATACCAGGTCGTTGCGCCAAAGGTACTCCAGCAACGGCGAGATGTCAGCAGCAAAGCTGGTTTGGCGGGATGTCGCCGCCCAGGTGAAAACCGAGGTACCTCTCTGGTTCGTCCCATAGTACAACAAGCTATGTGCCGAGGTCAGTAATTAACCAGCCAACACCGAAATGACGCAAACAAGCCAGCGTCTACTCCGATTTGGCGTATGCCACTTACAAGTCCATGTCGCCTATCCTCAGCCTAGCGTGATAGGACTCAGACCCGTTGTAGCCAAGCGGTTGGGCGTTCCCAACTCTGGCGAGCCAAACCATGATTTCGGTCTCCGCCTTTGTCTCTTCCTGAGAGATATCAGGATCACGATCGGCAAAGAGGTCGAAGGCGGCATTAGCCGACACGTCCTGATCTGCCAAGCCGGACCAGTCGAAACCAGGCACAGAGTGTGGCGTTGATCCGGGGGCCATAGCCCACTGCGCCGAGAGAACGAACGCCGAGACTCTGGCCAGGGGTACCGGCAGCGCGGGATGGGTAAGTTTCACGTGGGGGTAGGAATGGACAGTCCCTGGCTCTGACGACCACCTCCAGGTCGCATCAAAGGACGGCGGGGAGTCCCGGACCTGGTGCCGTGCCCGTCCGTTAGCCCGAGATCTAAGCGCCGGTGTGAAGGCGTTGGGGATGAGCACTGACCGCGATGCATGCAAACCCGTTGCCCTCTGCATTCCATGAGTTCGGAACATCTGCCGGCCCCATTAGCTTTGTGAATTTCTCTAACAAAAGTCGGGCTCGCCACTTACATGTGAAGCCAGTATCCGGGCTATCGTAAGTTCCCTCGTTGCATAGCTTCTCATCGTATGCCCCAGTGGTCCATCGGGCCCAAAGGGCGGCGACCATCAAGAGAAAGGCAGGTGGGCGCATGCTGAGCTACCTGATGGTCTGCTGGTGGGAACGGCGTGGAGGACAATTCGGGGGTGACAATACAACACACCGCCGAAGCCTTCGTTGATAAACCCAGGAGAGGGCCGACTGAACTCTAGCCCGAAGTCATTGTTACCGACAGATCGACCCAAAAGCTTACGCAACCTCGGGGCTTCTGCAAGGTACCAATCCTGAGATGTTTCGCGTCGGGGAAATTAGTGAAATCGGGCGTGCGATCCGGGCTGTCAGGCCGAGCCTCATTTGATCCAGAGACGGGTTACACCCAAATGCCGCGAACTGACTGCGCCACTGACGTGGGATAGGACACCAGGTCCATCGCAATCTCACAATGGAGGCCGGTAGCGGTTCCAAGTGGGAAATGTTGCGTCCACTACGTCGAGTAATTACGCTGAGCACTAAGCCGTGGTATCAAAGCTCGGAGGCATCGATCATACAATCCAACCCTTGTTAAGGCGTACTATCTTCGGCTAAACCACGAACACGTTTCCCCGAACAAACACGTACCGGAGCAGCTGAAACTAGACGGTCCCCAATATCGGCCTAATCGTTCGTGGCATCGACACTCTGCCCCATCACTGTGATCAGCGGGGAACCCAGACGGGGGCTGTTCAAAGCACCAAGCCTCAGGCATGCCAGCCGCTTGTGCACAGCGCCGTGGCGTCAAAGTCGGCCCTTTGCGACGCTCATTGGCTTCGGTGTTGTGGTACCGGGGTCTTGCATCCGAGCGGCGAGCTACAGATGCAGAACCTTGTAGGCTTTACTCAGAGTCTTTCGCTGTCAGACGGGTAGGGGCATTCGGAAAATCCATTGAAAGCCGACCGATGCCTTGCTTTTCGGTGAGAAACGCAGTGATTACCATGTGGCGGTCTCCGAAGCCGCCAAGTATCATGTTCTTCGGACAAGAGTTGATGGTACGGTGCATGACGATCGTGAAGAAAGGTTTTAGCCGGTGTACATCGAAGGGGAAGGTGAAACGTGGCGGATATGGTGAAAAGGAGTGGCTGTCGTTAGAAACTGCACGTAGTGCCCTCAGTCTTGCCACGAATCCGATATATACCCCAGAATCCGGAGGCACTCCACTCGGGAGTTTCCAGACTGTAGCGCATGTCCCTGGATTATCGACGTAACGGAAGCACGACGTTCAACTGCCGGTTGTTAGAGACCCTAGTATCCAACAGAAACGCTCCTCGAAATGGAGGCTTTTCCGCCGTCACGGCAGGCAGAGCCGACCGCCCATCCAAAGCCCCGCCATCTGAACCGATCCAACCCTAGCTCCCACTCACTATCATCGACGGCTAGTCCTGGGACATCCACGCCGCGGTCATGGTCGGCCAACGAGTGGCTCGGCGGCACGCCCGACACATCGCCACCCAGCTCAGGCATAGGCTCACCGGAGCTGAAGGCCAAGCTCACGCAGGAGGATGATGCCGTCTCTACCTTCGAGGAACCCATAGCCCACTGCTCGCGAAAGGGCTCTGCTAAAAGCGTCTGCTTTGTTGGCGCAGGGTTCGTAGGTATGGCTTAGCACATACATAGTCCCCAGCCTTTTGTAAGTACGCTAACGAGACCATAACAGGTGGCCCGACAGCTGCCGTAATCGCGTACCATAATCCGGAAATCCGAGTGAATGTCGTTGACTTGAATACCGATCGCGTAGCAGCGTGGAACTCGTCGCATCTTCCTATCCACGAGGACGGGTTGTTAAAGGTTGTGCGGGTAGCCCGTGATGGGACACTGCCAGTTCGTCTATGCTTATCCGGGAGTACGGAGCCGATCGGGATCAAAGCACGCAATCCAAATCTGGTATTCTCGACAAACGTGGTCCCGGCCATCGCGGAGGCGGATATTATCTTCATCTGCGTGAACACGCCAACGAAGACTCACGGTTTGGGCGCTGGGTCGATGGCCGACGTCAGTGCCGTCGAGAGCGCTACTCGTACGGTCGCAGAACACGCGAAGAAAGGCGCCATCATTGTTGAAAAGAGCACGGTGCCTTGTGGGACAGCTCGGATGATCCAGGAGATTGTGAGTCATTCCTTCGGGCGTGACACGAGAAATGATACTAAATGCCGCAGCTTCGGTACCACCGTCAAAATCACAATTTTGAAGTCCTGTCGAATCCTGAATTCCTTGCTGAAGGCACTGCCGTCGAAAATTTGATGTATCCGGACCGGATTCTCATCGGCAGCGACCGGACGCCGGCGGGCTGCGAGGCAGCGGCTGTGTTGAAAGACGTCTACTCAGCCTGGGTGCCCCCGGACAGGATCATCACGGTCAACACCTTCAGCAGCGAACTGGCGAAGCTGGTGGCGAACACCATGCTAGCACAACGGATCAGCAGCATCAACGCCGTCAGCGCTATGTGTGAAGAGATTGGTCTTGGCGCGGACGTGGATGATGTTAGCCTTGCCATCGGAAAGGATTTGAGGTTAGGCCCAAAATTCTTGCAGGCAGGTATTGGGTTTGGAGGCTCATGTTTCGAGAAAGACATCCTTAACCTCGCTTATCTTGCCCGAGAGTTGCACCTTGACGTCGTCGCCGAATACTGGCTTGCCGTTTTGAAGATCAACGAGGACCAACGACAACGTTTTGCTCGAAATGTCGTTAAAGAGCTCAACGGATCACTGCGGGGGAAGAAGATCGCTGTCCTTGGCTTCGCCTTCAAAGATGGAACAAACGATACGAGAAACAGCATTGCGGTACACGTCATAAGAGACCTGGTATCCGAGATGCCGCGTGAAATTGCGATCTTCGACCCCGGTTGCGCCCCGGGCGATATCGAGAATGAACTGCGAGCAATCGGCCTTCCTACCGCACAAATGGAGAGGATCAAAATCAGTTCCAGTTGGAGGAGATGCGTGGAAGAAGCAAGCGCTGCGTGTATCCTCACCCAGTGGAAGCATTTCCGGGGGCAGTCCTTGGGGGCTTCCCCATCGGACGATACGAGAAAGATGACGGAGTCGAGAACGCACCAGTTTACGGCTCATAATACAGATGACTGTCCTGACGAAATGGCCATCACGGAACTGGAGGCGATGACACAGCAAGAAGTTCCAACCTTCACAGACGACCCTCTCGAGAGGTTGAAGCCATTAGCTTCGTGCGCTCCGGAGTGCAATCAGTGCCGCGATGATGAGCAAGGGTTCCGAAACCAAGAGCCAGTCGATTGGGCCGAGGTTGCAACTCTGATGCGTGAGCCACGCTGGGTTTTCGACGGCCGTAATGTGGTGAACCATGATGAGCTCCAACGATTAGGTCTCAAGGTAAAGGGGGTGGGTAAGGGGTTTCCATCGCCCTAAATGTCTCATGCTTCGCGAACCTGGAGTTAAGATGGCGTTTCGGGGAAGGAGCCTGGCGTGTTTCAACAACAACCGTAAACGATCTTGATGCTTCAAAGTCAGTATTTCAGGGAAGGGGAATAATAGGGTTCATGTACAAATGGGTGACGAAAAACAATAATTAGTTAGCTAGAAATAATTCAAAGAACTTTTATTCTCACCTCTTACCACTAAGGCAGCTTTCTGCCTCCGTTCCCTAAACGCATTGGCCAATACCAGACAAACAGGGTTATTAAATCACAAGGCCATGAAAATATGAGCGGGTTCAGCAGGATTTGGAAAATATTGGAGTGAACACGACGGATCCGAGAGGAGAGAGGAGAGTTGTAAATTGTGAACTTGGGCTGATAGCCAGGGGAAGGCGCGCTCCACACAGTGCGAGGTTACTTCAACTGCACGCGCCCGTCGCACCACGGTCGCAATCATCCTCCATACGCTCGCTATAGCCATAAAAGGCGGCACAACAAGTCCCTGGATAACTTACTTTACTAGAAAAGTGAAAAAAGACCAAAAAGAATAAACCAAAAAAAAAAGGGAAAGAAGACAAAAAAGAATAAATTCAGAAAGTGGGAAAAGATAAAAAAGAATGAACCAAAAAAAGGAAAAGAAGACAAAAAAGAAGGAATCCAGAAAGTGAAAACAGACAAAAAAGAGGATATCAGACAAAATTTATTAAGATTTGAGCGAATGTTAATGGATTACGAATAGACTTGAGCTATCTATTTTAGCGTGTCGCTTTTTTTGCCCACAGGGAGATACGGTAGGTACACTCGCTTGGGAGACTCCTTCCGTCATGCTCCTAGCCCCGCACAACTCGAGGGCCTCGTGAATACTCTACCTCTAGGCCCGGTACTTTTCGTTTCACCAAGCCTAGTGAGTTGTTTGGACCCCCCGGTAACATTCAACAGCGGCTCCCTCGAGCAGAACTCCCGTCGACGGCCAGCCTTGACTACATGACACACCCAATGGAAGATCACTCCGCCATAAACTACCGTATACAAGATTATAACGACTCCGTGGTGTTATTTGAAGATTCTTCCACTTTGTTTCCTACAATCGGAACGGGGCTATCACCCTCCATCCCTTGTGCCTGTCGGAAATGGGGCCGGAAGCCCAGCGGGTGATCACGAGCCCGTACAACCGAAGGTTGGACAGGTTGCCTCAACGACGCCTAGAGTGCCATTATCACACTCTCCTCCCAGCCGGTCGGGCGTATGGTAACATCGGCTAGGACCCAAAAGATGCCCAACAACACGTCGCGCCTTAGGCTCGGGTAGAACAACATTCCTTATCAGGCGGTAGCACCTTGAGGCTCATCAAAGCTGGCCATGCAGCGTGACCGCGATGGCCGGAAAGCACAAGCACAACGCTTGAACGACAGAGCCACAACATAGGAAAGAGCTCCGAAGGGTCGATCTATTACCGGGTCACGAATCGTGCGTTGTCATTGTGTACATTGCGAAGCATTTTGGCCACGCTAGCATCAGGCAGCTCATGGCCGGGTTACTAAACGATACAGCGGCATCTCCGAACCTCAAGAACCGCAGTTTGACAGCCATGATTGTGGTGGCGAAGCAATCCGTTACACCGACTTTGGGTCAAAGGTCACTTGCACAGCTAGTTTACCTTGTATCCGACGAGGAAACCAAGACAGCGAGGCACACGTAGACTCCCTCGGATGGCGGACTCCCCGCTGATATGTGACCGTGACCTCCACTCACAAATAGGCAATCCGGGTATGTTCACCAAGATCTTATGAGCTCACATTTTTAGCTTCTCGCCGCCCCGACAAAACAGCGGACTTCCCGAGGTCAAGTGGTCGGGAGAGTTCCATCTGTGAGGTTCGATGGCCACGGATTTTCCGAGAGGACCAAACTTCAACCGGGATTATGCGGGATACCAAGACTCTATGTTGCGGAAGCCGGTCTGGATGCCTTACTTTTGCCACGCGGTTTACGAATAGCATGTATGACTAGCTTCACATGCAGAAGTCCACGGCTTGTCAATTGTGCGCCTCCCGGTCGTCACGGGCTGGTCGCGACTCTTTTTGAGACGGGCCTGGAACGACGAGACGGGGGTGGCCGGAGTTAAGGGGCCGTTTCTTGGTCCATTTCGGGAAGCTTGGCGCTCCACTCAACCCAGAAGCCCCCAAACCAACAAACGATCGAAGTGGCACAGCATCGCAGCAGCAAGAGCACCGCGAGAGGCGGGGTGTCTGACAAAGGCTCGGTGAGCGACGGCGAAAAACAAGCTGTCATGTCTCTATTGAGTGACACGAATGTTGACATGAAGATGCACAGGTTGCCTAGACATGGACGTAGAGTACAGTCTCTCTCTCTGAGTCTCTAACCTTCGAAAGAATCGAAACTCACGATGCAAAACAGCACTGGTCTGCGGGGATCTGGAAATTTTTGAGATCTCAGTCCCAACCCGGTGGATGTGCCGTGAACGCCGCGCCGCCCGCCGCCTGTGGGTTATTTTACCGAACGTTTCGTTTCATCCGCCCACCAACGGCCGGCGGGAAGGACGTCGATGATCGGAGCATCGACGGCGGGGTGGGGGGAGCGCCAGCATCACCAGACCCTTGTCTTTCCGACCCTCCACACCCTCACACAACCTATCGGGGTCACCCGCCCACCACAACCCTTGTGGACTTTGCCGTTTTGGTGTGTAGTACCCACACCCACAGCCATCGTGCATGAGTACGAACACCCCTCGGGTTGACAGGCCGCCTGATACCCAAAAGCGAGACGCATGCGCTTATGCTTCGTCGTTTCCCATGACTTCCCCTTGCATGAAGCGAAGATGGGGGGTGAAGGGGGTGTACGCAGCAAGATCTGTCGCTAAAAGGGTTGCAAGCGACGGACGAGAGCCGACCCGGGAGGGTCACCGCTTCTCAGTAGTGCAAAGTTACCTCTCATTGTTATAAAGGCGAACCGACTGCCCGCCCCCGGGTCGTCGGCCCTGTTGCTAGCCGTCTTTTGCAACCTCCGCCCAGCCATATCTTGAGCAACAGAAACGCCTACCACCGCCCGGCCCGCCCTCAAACACGGCCTCTTACACGCACCGCCATAGTCGACGTCCGGAGGTCACCGACCTCAATATATCTGGGTCGCCAACCGTGCCCTCCCGTTGCTCTCCCGTCTCGCTCTGCTCCATGTCCTCATGTCGTTGAAGCATATCGGACGACGCTTCCACTGTCTTGTCTCGGATACGGCCGACTGACATCACTTTTGAGCAAGCCCCCACAGCTTCCCATCATCGCTGGTCCCTTACCTTGTAAGGGCTTTGCGGTCCGGGACATTTATTAGCACTTTGCTACCCTCCCACTACCCTCATACACCGCTCTACTGTGTGTCCGTGACCTTCGCAGCCAACGTCGACTCAACACCGCGAAAATGTGTCTTTCCAAGGTCTATTACAACACGTACGCGGACGGGGCACAGGACATCACCGAGAAGTCCTACCCTTGCCGGGATGGCCGCAGCTGTTCCCGTCCCGATGTCCGCCGGTATGACCGCAAGTTCCCGTTCAGCAAGCTCGGTGATGTTCCGACCGATTCGCACCGGAGTCTCTCAGAACGCCAGCCGACCCCTTACTTTTCCGAACAAACCCCACGAACCCCTCGTGGCTCCAAGTCTCCCTCTCCTTCCGGCCGCCGGGACTCGGGCGTCTACCTGGCCGGTACCACTAAGCAACGCGACTATGGCGACACCTACGCCGCCGACTACGACAAGTACGGCTATTCCTCTCGCCGCGACCCACGCGATCGCGACCGCGACCGCCACCGTGATCGAGACCGCGAGCCACGCCTGAAGCGCTCTTCAACCACCCCTCACATAATCTACGTGGATCGAGAGCGCGACCGGGACCGCGAGCGTGATCGGGATCGGGAGAGCAGGTCGTCTGGCTCCCGCTCCCGCTCCTCTAGCCGCGACATCCCCATCGGCATGGTGCCTCTCGCAGATGACTACGGTCAGCGTCGACGGCGGCGTCACTCTTCCTCCTCCCACTCCCGCGAACGCGACGGTAGCGACCACAGTCTCTCCGGCCTGTACTACACCGGCAGTGGCAGCGGTAGCGGCAGCGGCAGCGGCAGCTACGGGACCAGCAGCAGCAGCAGCTACCCCCGCCGACGCACGGACGACCCAGCCGGCTACATCCTACACAACGACGACGACGAGCGCAGACGACAGCGCCGCGAGGGCAAACAGCGCCGGTCGTCCACCTCCAGCTACTACGACCTGACAAGCGGACGAAGCAGCAGCAACAGCAGCGGTAGCCTGTTCGACCCCTTCAGCAGCGCCACCACCAGCACCAACACCACCGCCAACAGCAACACCAACCCTTACATCCCGCGCCGTGCCTCCGCCATTGTTCACAACAGCAGCTCCTTAGCCGCTGCCGCCGCCGATGCTTCTTCTTCCGGGCGCAAGCATCTCCGCTGGGAAGACGAGGTGCGCGCCCAACGCGAGCGACAAAACGCCGAGATTGCGAGCCGCTCAATGCCAAGCGAGGTCAAGAGCATCTTGAAACGCAACGGGTCTCTCAGCGACAGCGACCGTGATCGTGATCGTGGCCGTGACCGTGACCGCGATTACCGCGACCGTTTGGATAGTAAAGGCAAGGGTAAAGGCCGGGAGATAGACGATGTCGCCGACCTGCGGAGAGCGGTGGAGCGGATGGAGATTCCCCGTGGCCGGGGTCGAGAGCCGAGGGGTCGAGATTCCGAGTGGGGATACGACGGCTTGGACGATTTGGATGGGGGCAGGCGGAAGAGGAGCCGGGTGTATGCCGATGATCGGTACCGGTATTAAGCACGACACATGAATCGACATTGATAAGTGAGGAGATACATGAGGACACACAGCACGACTGGGAGTTTGTTTGTTTGCATCATCCGCATTTACACACACGCGGCAGGCCTTGTTTGGTTGGGTTTGGTGTTTGGGTTGCTCTTTGTTTGGGCCTTGGGGGGCAGTTTTCGTTGTGTAACGGTGTCCCACCAGAGCACGAATGCATCGCCTGGGTTTTCTGGTCCGGGTCACGCATTCTTTATTTTTTTTCCTTACGTTTTATTTTCCTTTGTCATGTATCGTTACGACTTGAATGAGAAACAAAATATCATGTTCAAACAATGCAGTTGTTCATGCTGACACTCAGTAACCCAACCCCTGAATCAGACCCACTTTACTTTGCACCACCAACAAACTCACAAACCGACTAACAAAATAAGGTCGACTGTCGAGAACACCCAAGACACAATGAAACAAAACGAAACAACCCCCATCGCCCCCAAATGCGACCCCAGATCTCGACCACCACAGTTCCAATCGAAGAATGCGACTCGATCTGGGTCGACTTTTCGGTGCGGGTCAATCCCAGGCAGGTAGGTCAACACTCAACAACCAGGGGGGCCGTCGTAACTCGGCCGGGCCGCCCGTCGGAGTGAGTGGGCAGGTGGGGTGCGGCACGGGAGGTCCAAACCATGCATGGAAGCGCTTGTTAGGTTGTTTGATGTTTCGGGATCCGGGCCAACACAGGTGCAGTTCCTTCTGACCTAGCTAGTTAGTGGCTAAGAACAAGAAAATTCTTGAGTAAAACAAAAAAAAAAAAAGTCAAAAAGCTCACCGCCCACCTGATCCCCCAGAAAGTTTCCAGGTTACGGTGGGCGGGGGGTTACTTGCCATGGCCTTTTTGGTAATACCCATTCTCCTATGTATGGGTTTATGACATAACAGGTTTTCCATGTTAAAACTCTTGTGTTTAGCCAAGTTGGAAAGAAATTTTTCAAAATAGCAAAATAAACAAACCTCCAATAAACCACCGGCAAAAATGTTAAAAACCACAAATTATCCCCCAACCCTCCCAAAAAACAACCCCCCTACCCCCCGAACACCAATCCTCCCTCCTAATCCCACAACCCCCCCAACATGTCACAGACAAACAAACAAACCACAAATCCAGGCACCATCCCATCGAATCAATCGAATCGACCAGGGACGGTAAAAGCGTGCCGTTCTATCCCGCCGCCGAGTCTTACACGATGACCGTGGCAGAGACGACGGCACACAACGGCCCGGTGTGGCGTGCGTGTGGGGTTTTACGATGCTCCCATGGAAGTCCTAGGTGATCTGGTATTGTGCCTTGTGTGCCTGCTCAGGTACGATGCTGCGGGGTTGGTGGAAAGGGGGTGGTCAGATGGGGTGAGGAGGTATGGGGAATGTGATAATGTGATATTTGAGGTTAGGGTCTCATGCTGGGACATCAGCACGAAGACATGGTTTGAGTCTCAGTTTATCACAGGCGTTAGCAAAAGCAGGCTGAGGACTCAGTTGACCCGTGTTTCATTCCCATTTCCATCCTACCCAAGACCGTTCCCTCTAAAAGGTCTAATATCCAAGACAAGAAAGCAGTATTAAATATACAATAAATGTGTTTCCCTCCTTTTTTTCTGACACAACGGTGTCCCCGTCAGTTCTAATAAAAAACACCAGACGCGTATGTATCATGCCGGCGAATCGATCAACCCCCCAACACCAGACCGCATTCGCCGTTCGTGCTTGTGTGCGCCAGGAAGGGGACTGGCGTAGGATGTTCACTTCTTTAGCCTCCCGAGGGTAATATTCACGCCAACAATGATATTGACACGGCTGGACCGCCCGCTATGGTGAAACGATTATGTGTGGAAATGCAGGAATGGAGAAAAGTTTAGGAAGACGGTATAAGAGTGCGGAGGTGGGTATATCAGGACGGAGGTGCGGATGAACGGATGGTCCCTCAACAGGGGTACCGTGGCGAGTGATAGCTTCGACGGTGGTGGCGTGGTAGGCGGGTGATTGTGGTTGAAAAGTTCTGCATGTTGTTGTTCCACAATCTTCACCTGACGTAGGGGGCGCTCGGAAGGGGGAGGGGCGTTGTCCCACGGTGCAGGAGGTTCGTGGCATCAACGGTGTGAGAAAGGCCGATTATGTTAAGAAGACGATGGATGGTGGCGAGGTCGGTCGCGTGTCATGGTGTGCGTTGAGTAGTGGCGCGTCTTCCCACAAGCACCTCAACCTTTCGCGGTTGCTGTAATGGTCGGGCAGCCTTATCCCCGTCCCTTCAATCATGGCTCTTCGCAAAGCCCCAAGCCCACCAACAGATCCTCCGCGCGCACATCAATGCCGCCAGCATGCTTATCCTCATACCCAAACCCAAGGACCACCACATCATCCAAATACCCATGGTAATTTACTCCCCGCTCTTTCCAGTTCATCGACGTGACATACATCATGTCCGTCTTGCGGCCCTCGTGGCGCTTGCGACCACTAATCCACAGCGGCTTCTGCGAGATTCCATACAGCTCATACGGCGCGCGCTGCTGGATGAGCAGCACATACGGCTCGTACTCGCTGTGCCAGTCGTAGTAGGTCTTGTGCTGGATGATGGTGATGATGTAGGTATTCCCATCGTGGGGTTCACACGCCTTGTCGGCGCGGTTGCACAGTGTGATCTTGAGCGAGTTGGTCGCTTGGTGGACGGACTCGAGCTTCGGCGGGAGCTTGGGCATGTAGCGCTGCAGGCACTTGCTGTCGTGCTTTTCGGTCTTCTCGGCGAGTTCGGGGCCGGTGGTACCGTCGCGCTCGAGCTTGGCGTACCCGCGCTTGGGGTATGCGTCGTAGTGGACATACATGTCGTCGTTCTTGTCCCAGAAGACGAAGTAGTTCTTTTCCAACGGAAAGTACGGAGGCGGCCGCTGGATTTCCGTTTCCACTTCGAAATCGGTGTTGGTCATCAACTCGTACTCCCAGTCGACCAGCTTGCGGAAGTCCTGGATGAACTGGCCAAAGCAGGTAAACGCGCTGTTGGAGCCCCAGATGGTCATAGGGCTTTGGGGCCCGAAGAACACGCGCGCATCGTGCGGCCCAACGTTTAAGCTGTAGAAGGCGATATCCCCCTCGCACACACCGCCCGGCGTCGGCTTGTAAGGTATCGGCCGCACATAGTCGATGCACATCAACTCGTCGTTTATGAACTGCGCCATGCAGCCGACCTCGTGGACGTCGGTGCCGGGCTCATTGTCATCGGGGTCGGTAAATAACTGACCCACGATCCACCACGTATTATTGAACTTTTGGTGAGGAATGATGTTGGGGTTGAAGGTGTCGAGGCCGAAGCGGATGTCGAAGTACCGGCCATCGGACGTCGATGTCGAGTAGATCTCGTAGTGCTTTTCGTCCGCGGTCAACTTCGGTTCCCGGTGTGGCCGCGAGGAAGAGGACGAAACGGCGATCCGGCCATCGGTGCCGAGGAGAGCGCCGACGCGTGAGCCCAGGTCGTTGTTGGTGTGCGCGTGCCAAAGTGCAACACTCAACAACAGGAGCAGCAACAGCGGCCCGAACACGAGCACCAGGCGCTTCACGTCCCTCACGATCATGATTGTGTCTGTGGTAGGCCAGTGGCCTCCGTGGTCTCCTTGTCAAAAATCGAAGCCGAAATTAGGTTGGATGACGGAGGGAAAACAACGGGGAGCAGAGACTGGAGAAGCAAGGCGCGCAACTCGATTTCGGCACGGGGGTCACGCCGCTGACTCTCGCATCGTCGGACGGGGGGGAAGGGCTTTCGGTCACTCGTTTGCTCCGTCGGATCGTTGGACGAGGGGCGCAGGACAAAAGGGAATGGTCGGGTTCGAGCCGTCAGCCAGCCCTTCGACAAAAAGGCCGTGAATGAAAGCGCTCCCAATGAGACTTCCACGGCCCGCACTAAGCAATTTGCGTGGGAGCGCCAAGCGAACCCTGACAGAATGCGCGCCCCAAAACGGTTCAATATTGGATGCAGTGGGGTTGCAGAAATCCGAGAAAGCGGCGTCGACGTGCAGCATGCGACCTCCGCAGGGGTGGCTTTGGTGAATGCGGGAGTGGGAGTTGGCGATTCGATAGTTACCGCTGGGGCTCGGGGCTCAAATTATTTTTTGAAGATCGCTGGCTCAGTTTCGCATGCTGACCATGGATTACCCCCATTCCTGGAACCCGCCTCCCTTCTTTGCGCTGCGAGTAACTACAATCTATGCGTCGTTCAACCCCGTCACTGAACCGACTGGGAAGGAAATTTTTGATGGCAACGTGGACAACACGGAGTACTCGGCTACCGGGCTGCAAGGCGGAATGCCACCCCCAAATCAAACAGCTGGTCTTTTTCGGGAGGAGATTGATGAATTTTGGCTCCAGGACACTTTGGGGCGCAATTCCAGAACACTGCGCTCCTGGGGGCGTGCAGGCCGCTAAGCCGCATTTAGCCCCGCATTCAGGGGGAGGCTGTATCGGCTGGGGTTGACGTCAGTGATTGGCTGAATGGCCGAAAGTTTGGCACGGAACACGAGGAACTGGAGGCTGTCGAGATCTTGTGCTTTGCAGAACGGGACCTTGTAAAAAGCAGACACGTATTGGTCAGCGGAACTCTCGTGGAAAGACGCGATGCACCTGATATCAAGATGGAAAAATCTAATTGACAGGTCGTTCAGCCCATTTATCCAGTCACATCATGCAGCCACCCTGACGAAGACCCCCACTTTTATCCCCGAGGAAACCCACCACCTTGTTCTGCCCTGTCGCATGGTGTAACTTGGAAAGCTCCGAGTCTCTGTCCCTCCATGTTCGTCTATCCGCCGCAAACCTCACTATTAAACGTGTACACAAATTACTCCTAAAAGAACACAGACCCTTGTATGACCTGACCGCCCATTGCCCGTCCCTCAACAATCTTTGCCCAAGAAAACATGTACAGTGCACAGTGCATCCCAACTCTGATGCGTTACGCGGGCAACCTTGCCGGGCGTGCGGCTGTCGTAGTGGACCGGTAGAACCACTGCGGAAATTTGACGCTAGGCTCGTCAAATGCTCTTGTAACCACCTCTGCGAGGTACAGCGTGACAGGGAGCAGAATGATATGCGGTACCAGGAAGGCAATCTCCAATCCTAGCGGTCCCGTCTTAGGAAGAGGGAACACATCCACCCACTGGGGAATGTTGGTTATCCGCGAGTCCTTGGGCCAACCGACCGCCGCATATAGGCGGTCGCCGAGCGTCCATAGCACCGGGCCATGAACGAGGTATAGCGAGAAGGAGATGCGGCCAAGATACTGACAGAAGCGGGTCTCGAAAAAGCGCTTGAGCCAGGCGATGTGCGGTGTCGACGCCACGAGCAGGACAGATGCCCAGAACAGGTAGAACCACTTCGCGTCGAAGACGGCCTGGGGCTTGAGGAACGAGAGGAAGTACCAGCCAGGGTTCTTCCGGAGCTCCGCAACGTCCGCGCTGTGAGCAGGGCAGCCACCTAGGTACGTGGAGATGGCGAGCAGGGTGTAAAAAATGGTGGTTTTGTGCGGCTTAAACCGGTCGAAGAAGGAGGGTAAGTCGTCCTTGGCGGCCAGTTGTTCCAAGTCGTTGATGAGCATGCCGGCTGTGAAGAGGGCGCAGAACCAGCCGTCGGCGATGTAAAGGAAGTAGAAAATGATTCCAACTTGACACCACAGTCGGGCGTTGCGGGTGCATCGCGAAAAGGCGAGTAAGGCGGTGTAGATGACGATGGAGCCTTTGAACTCAATGGGGATGGACCACAAATGGAAGTTGTAACTCAGCCAGCCGATTTGACCTGAGTTGAAGACAAAGCTGAAGTTCTTGATCTCGGCGTACCAGTCCCATGCTGCCTGGAGGTAGGTGGATTTGGCGTCCAGTCCATCAACCCAGATTCCGAAAGCATGAACAAACGTCATGTAAATAAAGGTTGTGGCAAGGATCGGAATGTAGAGCCGAAGCCATCTCCTGAAGAGCGCTGAGCCGAGGTTGTCGGCCAGCTTTGCCTGGTCTCCCGCCTGGATGAGGCTAATGGGTTTGGCGGACAATACGTAGCCGGAGATGACGAAAAATGTCGCTACAGCAAAGTGACCGCCGTGGAAAAAGTTGCGGATACCAGGGAGGGCGGCGAAGTAGTGTTGGCCCTTGAAGCCAAAACTCGATTCCAGGGCCGTGAGTTGAGGGGGCACGTGAGCCCATAATTCGTGGTGGTGCCAGTAGACCAAGAATGCTGCAAACCCTCTCAAGCCGTCGAGGTATGCCGTTGTCCTCAGTTTCTCGGGCTGGTTAGCGGGTTTGGAGGACCATGGTGAGAGGACGCGCATGAGGCCGGAGCCCCCAGCGGAGGCAAGCCATGACGCGACGGCCGTCATGTCGGATGAGGGGGCCCCGAAACCGAGCAGCAGGTCGTCGTCCCGTTTTGGCTCAGTCGATCCGTCCAGGTCGCTCGGCATCATCGGTCTAGCCGTCGCCAGCGTCGGGAGGGAGATGACAGAGAGATGCGGTCGAATGCGTTTGACTCCTGCTTACTTTTCAAGTTTTTCGATGATGGTGAACTTGTTCTCACGTTTCAAGGATTCTGTCCTTCGCAGCGGGCTCAGGCCGTTTCAGGCTGTGGGGCAGGCGCGGCAGTCGCAGGGGCTCAACGATGCTGGCAGGTGCCACAGGGGGAAAAGGGGCTTTTGCCGCTTGTCGCTCTCCACAAAATTGACTTGGTCTGTGCTGCCTGCTGCGCCTCTCAAGGCGATCGAGTCGGCTCTCGGCAAACGAATCTGGCCAGGTTTCCGGCTGATGAGGGAAGGAAGTGGTTTGTGAATGGATGCAACGATCTGCAGACGGGCCCGGAAGAGTATCTGATATCTCAGATGGGAGTATTGCCAAACTGCAGAAAAGGGGAAATGTCACCAGCCGAGCTATGCCGTTCCCTTTTCAACCTGTGGCGGCATCCACGAAAGGGAAAAAACGCCAAGGAAGCCAATCGGCAAGCATCAATGTGGGGTGTAAGGCCAGGGAGCAAGGGTTCACGCACGAAGCTCCGAGCCTCCGAAGATGAACGTCCTGCGTAAAGTTAGTGTCCGACCGTCCAATAATTGAAGACAAGTGACCTGAAGCGAGAAAGTAAAGGCTAGAAGGGAAGGTCAGTGAAACAAATACATATTGCCGCCTCAGGCTGGTAAAGCACAGTTTTATTATCGGTCTGCCTACGCTCTTTGTGTCGATTGCAAAACGCATGGGCAGGGAATTTCCACATATAAACCTTGGTTTCATTGTATGTACATTGACATGCCGCGGCAAAGACAGAGAACATGTGCAGGGACGTGTACGGATCTGTAATCGTGAAATTATCAAACTGCAGCCCCCCTAAGCTCGAGTTGATTTCCTCGAGGTTTCTTTCGGCGTCGACTTATAACCACACTACCAACGTGGAAGGCAGAAAAGACGTTCACATGCCCCTCATCTCCAGGAGTGCCGATCCGTGGCTGCCTCGAAACGGTTCTTCCCGAAACTGGCCGTTCCACAACAGACAATGCGCCCACAAACACACTTCTGCTCCTTTGCCCACGGTGACACGAAAATACCGTTGAGATTGACAAAAGGGGCGTTCCCTTCCATCGCGTCGGACACCACAAGGCCAATATCGAAAAACCAGATAAGCTTTTGTGGCCAACACAACGATCTTCCTTCCCCTTCTGTCGAGCAAGGATCAGCCTATCTTCTTGCTGAATCGAGAAGGGCGACTATCCCCCAATTGTCAACTTGAAACGGCAGATGCTCTCTCCCCACATTCCATGACGTCGGCCCGCCTTAGGACTGTCTCGCGGGAAAATCGCGACACATCAGGACACAACCCTTGAGTCTGATCCAGCAAGGTTTAGTCAAATCCCGAAAGATTTTTACTACTGCAACTAGAATACCGACTTCAAACACTAGTGTTGTTATGACCTTAGGTAATGTGGTTGTTTAATATCTTAGTTAATTTGCAGTGTTGAATGCTGGATATATATTCTGTGGTTTTTTCCCAGTTCTATAAACGTGAGGAGCATCAAGTCTTTCGTTGTCTTTCGTTGCGCCCCTGTCGTTAGCTAGGGCACGCCTATTCAACGTTAAGCAATGACAGAGCCGAGATGCGTGTTCTCCTTGCAAACCTTCTTGATGCATTTAAATTTAAAAGGCACCGGATTTCCTCAGCCACCCTTTTTCCTTGAACAAAAATTCGATAGTGCCACGGTATTTATCATGAGCAACGTTTACAATTCTATGTTAATTATCCCGAGACGCCTCGTAATGATCGAATTCTTCGCAACTTCAAGACATAATTAGATAAAACCGAACCCCGTTACTTTACAATCACTGCGGTGGTTTTCATCTTGGTAAAATTTGTTTAATGTCATGGGGTGGATATTGGCCGCGGAAAAGGAAAGATAATGTTGATTAATTCAGACTGCTATACCTTTGCCGGTCGTGGCGTGGCTACCAGTGCGCATAATGAGCTCTTCTGAAGCCAGTATCGGCTTTGAGACGGTTACAACTGGTGGACAAGACCTCACCTCCGTATGTAATTACTTCGTAGCCCTTTAGAGACCGCAACCAACAGTGTCGTAAATAGTTGCTTGAATGCCCCGGCTCGGGCTGGCCCTTCACAGGTCCGTCGGCCCGATCCGTTTAGATCTAGTGTATAGGTGTAACATGCCAAGCCTGTGTGCAGCAGTGATATCCAGAGAAATGTCTTCACGAACGCTTATTACGGCTGACAGCCAGCGCCAGCCATGTCCGCTCGTTCTAGGTTGAGTGGTCGAGGGCTCCCGAGAGCTGTGCCACTCCCCAGCAGCCTGACCGTCTGACATGCTGCTGCACCCCTTTCTGCAGCATCACGGGGAGAGCACTATGGCCGGGCAACAAGTCACAATCTCTGGCCACTCCCCGTTGATGGCGTACGCAAACAGCGGGTCATTGCAGCTCTTTGGCCACCCGTTCACAGTTGGGCAGCGCAGTTGCTTGCGGGGAACAGAGGGGTCTGGGATGCCTGGTAGAGCACGCGGTGTAAGGTCATTCCAGCCATAATGATATGCTGTGCTGCCCCAGGTGAGGTTGACATTCCATTATCTGGACGGCAAGTCTGCCTTGGCCGCAGGACATGATAGAGAGCAGGGTTAGGCGGGAATACCTGGAGGAAGGTACCAACCAACGACGGAACGAGATCGGTCCAGAGCTACCTAGGTGGATTTCCCGAAGCGCTTGGCTTGATTGCTCAGAATGCGTGTGGTACACCAGCTGTTGGGAATTGTGGTTGGTTTAGACTCGGGGTTGCTGAGGAGTGGACGCGGGAGTAGGCCGGGAAGCGGGAACGTGAAACGCTTTCCTCCTGGATTGTGGTTGTGTCCCCCGCTCGCTTGCAGACTAAATATGCGCGCGCGAGGAGTGGTTGGCCTCAACTGTTAAGACTGTATCTGGCTGAATTGCGGGGCTGCGTGTCTGCTAACTCGGGTCGTCAAGACTCTAGGTGCTGCTAATAATAATTCACGGTTGTTTGTTTCTCTGCACACGTAAATCTGGGTGTCACAGAGTTATTTTGGAAACGCTTCAGGTTGTGTTCAAGGCACAGGTGGGGGAATGGAAACGCGTGGATGGCGCTTGGGGGAACGCGGCACGTCTCAGCAAGCGCCGCCAACTAACAACCTCGGCCGTGCGAGATGGTAACGCGCTGTGCACGACGCAGGCGGCCAGCGGCACCACGCTTCCTAAAGCTTGGCAATCTCGAGGATTGGTGGTGTAGAAACTGCAAAGTCGATTGAACAACTATGAACGGCTGCTCCCGCAGGGATCGAACCACGGAGAGACCTCTCGAGAGTGGGGGAATGTTCGGGAAAAACACGGTTGATAACCCTAACCCCGTAGAGGACGCGTAGCTCTTCATCACGTGGGGATGAGCGAAGCTCGAGAGGAATTCGAGGGAACCTTTGAGGGAACCGAGCATTGCACCGCGCCTGCCTTTCCCCTTCAAAAAGAGCACTAGGACGGCCCTCCGCTCTTGCTTCTTACGTCCCTTTTCCAGCAGCAATTTGAATGAGTATCGAATTACTTCAATTTACATCGCTTATTGTTTGAGGGCGCGCTCTGGCCGACGATAGCAAAAATCGTGCAAACGCCCTGCGCACGCGTTCTTTGGCGGCTGGCACCCAGTTTTCGAGGCCCAATCCGCCCTAACCCTTGTCCACTGCTCCCGTTTTGGGCATCGCAACGACAACCCCACAACGTCGATAGTTCACGGTCCTCATCGCCGTTGCTCGACCTTGTTGCCGACCTTCTTTTTCCCAATAAGCTTATAATAAATCCTTCGCCATTATGAGTCGATATGAGGGACCCGATGATTTTGAGCGGGACCCTGGCGAGGTTTATCTTGCTCCCCTCCAGACATGGGAGCGAGCTGTTATGGAGAAGCGCGGAATTGAGGAAACCCTCCACCGCAGCTACATGGACTTGCTAAGCAAATATCGCGCCAAATGCGCAGAGTGCGACCGTGAGAAACGGAACGCTGTTCTATGGGAAAAAGAACAGCGCCAGGGAGAAAGAGAGCTAACTAGCCTGCGGGCTGCCGCGGTAAGTCACATTTCCCAAAATTCCGGTCACCGACTCGCGCCCCCCTGCTTGTCGTTTGGATATCCGGGGATGTGGTCTCCACGATCCCAACCCATTTTTACTATCTCTTCGTGGTATGAGTCGGCTATGCGGGGTACATGTACTAATCATTTATTTAGGATTCATCGCCTTTTGCTTTTATTGTTATCGATGGAGACGGCGCCGTTTTTCGCGAGGAGCTTATTGCCCGTGGCGAAGAAGGCGGTGGAGTGGCCGCTCATGAGCTGCATCACCAACTTAAGGCTTACTTTCAGGAAAATCCGCTTTTCCAAAACATCGACAGCATTTTTGTTCACGTTATTCTTAGCGTTGATGGGTTGTCTCGGGCCCTTCATGCCTCCGGAACCCTTCCTATCACCGATCATGCCGCCTTAACCAAATTCGCCCGCGGCTTCTGTCGTGCCCAGCCTCTATTCACTTTCACCGATGTCGGCTACGGAAAAGAGCAGGCCGATCATAAAGTACGCAAGCTCTTTGAGATCATGGAAAGGAACATCCAGTGCAAGTGTCTTGTCTTGGCGGGCTGCCATGATAACGGCTATGCTACGTTTCTCGAGTCCTTCCGTGGCAATCAGAAGATCTGTTTGTTGGAAACGACCTCCCCAGCGGCCGATTTCAGAAAGTTTGCTTTCAAGCGAATTGCTTTCCCTTCCGTCTTTCGCTCAGAGCCTATCCCATCGCGAACCGCCGCTCCTCCGGGATTTGCTGCCACTACGACCTTGCCGCCGTTCTCTTCCGTGAGAACATCCCCGCCACCTTCGGTAGTCAGCCCCGTTGCCAATGGATTACACGGTCTCCCGAGTCCAGCAGCCACAGCGTCTCCCAAGTTAGCCGCGCCCGCTCAAGTTGCCACGCCTGCCACTCCTAAATCGGAGCCTGCCCAAAGCAGCTATGCCAATATTGGACGTAACAGCGGGCCCCCCAACATCAATATCGGTGTCCAGAAGAAAGCGCCCACCACACGTCCGTTCTATCAACTCAACAAAAACGACGAACGCGTGGATGTGACTCTGGGTAAACCGGATGCCAATGCTATAAAGTCCCTTGAGGACCGCCGGCAGATGAGCGGTATGAACCTTTGCAACAGATACCATCTGGCTGGTAACTGCAAAAACAACAACTGCAACTTTTACCACGGCGAGCGCCTGACGCCGGCCCAATTACTTGCGCTCCGTCACCGAACACGCAACCTCGTTTGTGGATCCGGCCATCTTTGCCGCGAAGCCACCTGCAACCTCGGCCACCATTGCTCAAACCCCGGCTCATGCTACTTTGGCGATGATTGCCGGTTTTCTGAGATGCATGGGATGGACATTGTGAGTCTTCTTCTCCCTTGATTAGGTCGGATTGTTTGCTAACCCGTCATGCTTCCAGACCCCTACCATCAAGATTTACGAGGATGGCACCCGAGAAGTTGTTTAAGATTTGGGCTCACAGTCTAACGCCAAAAAACGATACAATTATTTTAATTGTCCTGTCCGAGTTATATAACGCCAACAGCTTGGGGGGACGCTGCTGGGTTCTCCTTTCTCCCTTCACTTCAGTATCTGACCCTTGTTGTTCGATCTATTCACATCACAAGCTGGCCTTTGTTGCCTCCGCTGCGTTATATCTCACTACGAAGTGATAATATAAATATGAGACCATTCGAACTGCGTTTATTTACAAACAATTTTTAATTTCTGTTGGCCGACAAACAGCTGACAACAGATCACCAAGTTCAACCTCGCTACTTTGAGGTTATATCACCTCGCAACCCTTATGCTTCATCAACGATACCTTGGTCCCGTTGACACTAGGATTTACTCCCCTATTCAATACCTCAATATCTATACTCCTTCTTTCCCTTCACCGGCAGCTTGTTGAGCCCCTGGGGCCCATTGACCCACCCGGCGAGCTGATCCCACCAGTATACCACCGTCATCAATACCACTCCTCCGAGGGCAATCCAGCACTCCTGCCTCAGCCTGTGGGCTTCAACAAAAACACCGTTCCTCGCCAAAGAATAAACCAACGTTAAGCTCTCCGTCCCAAACACCGCGCCTGCCATATACCCCATCCGGTAAGTCGCATGCGACAAGATCGCCACCACAGTAATAGCCAACCCCTGCAGAATCCTCCTCCGTGTCCGCCCCGTCACATGGCCCGTCAGCAAAGCAAACGGATTCGGAAACCACGCCAGCACACGATAATCGCGCCAGAACGACGCCCTCGACTAATAAACATAATACGCCAGCGTGCCCGTGACCAACGTGACGAGACAACTAAAAAGCATCAGAGTGTACACCGCCGTGGCGGCGCCGTAGGCTGTGGGCGTGAGCACGTTGGAGATGCTGCGCCGGGCGTTGATGCCGTTGCGGAAACCGTAGAGGAGCACGGTGCGGAAGAAGAAGGCTGTGGTTAGTGTCGTGAGGATGGTGCGGATTAGCCCTTGGAGGGACATCTTGTTGTCGGCAATGAGGTAGATTGTGGAGATGGGGTGGCGGAAGGTGACTGTCTGTTTGGGGTCGCGCTGGGTGGTGTTGGTGGTGGTGGCGCGGTTTGCTGAGACGGGTTTGAGAATGGGTTTGGGTGTGAATGGGCCGATGCGTATGAGTGAGTGCATCTAGCGTGTTGCAGGTGAATTTGGTTCTTTTTTTTTCATGGAGCAGGTCACGCAAGGTCGGCTTGCCGGGGGCGTTTCCGCTTTTATATCTGGATGTGTAAATCGATATTTCTACAATGGTTGGACTTGTTAAAGCCGGAATCGTGTGACAAAGAAATGGACGAAGTCGGAGTTTTATACAGACAAAGTTACGTCGAAGCAAAGACCGTTTTTGTCTATTTGTAGCACAATGGCACCAGCAAGATAAAGACTCGACGTCGTAACCGGGGTACAGAATCAACGGCCATTTTATTCTTAGAGCCTATTTAGAAGACATCGTTTTGAAGGCTCCAAGTCCAAAGGATCAGTGCGACTTGCGCAACTTCGGTCTATTAATTACCACTACTGAGCAAGACGCAAGGAATTACCAGCAGCTTTGCGACTCAAAATATGGCTTTGCGGGATGACACGCAATAGATCCTGATATTGATTCACACGTGGGCCTTCCATGTGTTTTCGACCTTTAATTACGTTCAACTTTATCAGTAAGGATGTGTTGTCGGGGCTTGGAGTGGAAGTTTTAAACCGAGTCGAGGCCGCCTTCAGGTTAGAAGTCCATAACTAGGTTCAACCATGAGCGTGTGGTACTGTTGAGCTAGTTATCGAGTGACAAAGATATAATTAAGACAAAGAAAGGAAAAACCGATTACGGCCCCCTTACATCGGAAACAAAGGGTGGACCTCCGAATATGACAGCATAGAAGACTGAATAGACTTCTTTAACGATGCTTAATGTGGATCAGAAGTTTCGCAGATCTCGCGTAAGTGACGTACGAGCTAATGATGGGAGAGTAGAAGGTCTAGATGCCTGCCCCGTGTTTGAGGCCGGGGAACCTCCTGGTATGGCCCAGGGAACCGTGGCCCTTGCCCGGGCAATAGTGCCGGCCACCGAGCTGCACGGCCCGACAAGGTATTGAAAATGTGAATTTATCGAAAGGCTATCTAAAAAATCCTTAACTCCGGGATCCTTACCTATGTTGTTGTCTACTCTTGTCTCTTAGCTTCTATCCTTCAGCTCCCTCACCTTGCGACGCAACAGCGCAAGCAAATCGTCCGTCTTGAACACAATCCTAGCCTGCTCCTTTGTCCCCTGCCCCAGTTCCTCCCCATCTTTCAGGTCAGGCAACCCCTTACCAGACACGTACACCTCACTAATGGACCGGGCCAAGGCAATGACATCCCGTCCGTTAGCCCACGACCTCGACTTGGCTAACTCGTCAAGCAACCCCAGCACAGCGTCCCTCTTCACAGCCCGGGCCCCCTTGACCGGCACAACCGCGCTGTCTAGCACAATTTGGACTTCAGCAAGATGCTTGCGCATCAACTCGATCGCGTCAGCAGACTTCATGGGTCGGAAATCGACATTCGTCGCAAACCGACTGCGCAGCCCGCGGTTCTCCTGCATCAAGTCATCCATCTCGTCCCGGTACCCAGCCAAGACGATCACGAGCTTCCCACGGTATCGTTCCTTGGTCATGCAATCCACAATCTCGCCGATCGCATCCGTTGCCCGGCCCTCACCCAACCGGTAGGCCTCGTCAATAAACAGCACTTTCCCCAAGCCGCGCTCAAACATCTTCATCACCCGTGTTGCTGACCCGTCCGAGTATGTCGGCAGCACGTCACCCACCGAACACTCGACGATCTCTGGTGCCGATAGAAATCCCATGTCGTAGTACACCTTGGCCATCTTTCTCGCCACGGTTGTTTTGCCTGTCCCCGGCGGCCCACGGAACACGAGTGCCCAGGGGACATACGGGCGCGGGTCGAGGCCGCGGGCGCGCATCCGGGCCGTCACGGCCTGGTACCTCTGGAACTGGCCCATCACGTCGCCCATGCCCTTCATGCTGTTGAACAGACCCGCACAACGGCGCGAGGCGTCCGCGGCGCGCTTCCAGTCCGGATCGAAGTCTTGTGCGAGCAAGGTGAGATCAAGGTCGACATCGATGGGGCAGTTGGCGCAGCGGGCGTTACGGGCGAGTTGGGCTCGTTGCAGGACGATGTCGACGGCGCCACCGTTGCCGAAGTTGGGGCGGTGCTGGGCTAGGTCTAGCATGTCCTCGGCGACGCGGAGCGCGGTGGGTGTGGCGGTTAGAGAGTGCTTAGTCAGTTTGTGCTGGAGGATGGCGGTGAGTTCGGGGAGGGTGTAGGGTTCGAAGCGGAAGGCTTGGGTCATGGGGAAGCGTCGGGCGAGACCCGGGTTGCCGGTTTCGAAGGCGTCGTCCATGGCTTCGGGGTAGCCGATCAGGATGATGGCTTCTTTGCGAGTGCTGTTGGGGTCGACTTGGGCGACGACGGTGTCGATGATGGCCGCACGGAAAACGTCGGTGCCGCGGGTGTCGTGCATGGAATTTGGGAAGAGGAAGTGGAACTCGTCGATGATGAGGACGCCACCGCGGGCTGCGTTGAAGGCCTCGATCGTTCTTGCTTCGGAACCCCCAATGTGCTCTCCGATGAGGTCCGACGCCCGTTTCTCCACGATGGTTTCGTTTCCCAGCAGGCCAATCTCGGAGAGGATCTTGGAGTACATCTTGGCTATCGTCGTTTTGCCGGTACCGGGTGGGCCGATGAAGCATCGCCGGGTTGACCAGCCTTCTGGGACTGGCTTGTTTTCGAGCGCAAGTCTCTGATTGAGAGCCACTTCGCCGAGCATCTCACGAATAGACTGCTTGACGGCCTCCATGCCGATCATCTTCTGAAGCTCTTGCCATGTCGGACTCCCGTACCCGATTTCCTGGGCGGTGTGGCCCAGCATGTCGGATTTGGTGAAGTGGATATTGTCCGGTGATTTGGGGGCCAACCCCTTTTCTTCGAACTCCAGTCTCTTGGACCGCCGGCCTCGGAGCCCCTCCAATACCCCCTTCATGCCGGCGTAGGTCTTGAAATGACTACCACTTTCGGCCCGTTGGAGACACCGTTTCATCGCGGCCCCTTCCCAACCCCCTTCGATCTCCTTTTCCCCGCGGTCCTCGTTCACTTTCTCGGGAAATATGCGGCGCAAATCGTCCTCCTTGTGCCGGAGCGGGATACCGTGAGTGGGTTCCGTGTAGTCAGTCCTCTTGATGAGGTGGCGTATGGCCATATAGTCGGTGTCCGGCACCGGTACGTGGGAAACAACAACGGGGGGGAAATCCAATGAAGAATTGCGGTAGAGATCCGCTAGGTGGGTCCTTAAGGACCAGGTATTTTCTTCGTCATCGTTATATGGGTGCTTGATGTTGATAACCTGAGTACCATCACCGCCGGTCAACAGTCTGGCTTTCAAGTGGTTGGAGGAGAGGAAAATGGAGTACGAACAGTGCGCGAGGAGTCTTCAGGGATGGTGGACCAAATGGTGCCGATTGGGTTCTTGTCATCACTATAGACGATCGCATCGCGTGAAACAAACCCCAGTGTTTGCAGGAGATCAATGTACAACTTGACCAACATCTCGCCAACTGGATCAGCTGTTAGTATGATGCATACCTTGCTACAAGCCATGTCGCGTCGGAGCGTCACAGAAATTGGACGAGGAAGACGCGAGGCAAAAAGAAAAATGAAGAGCACGTACGGTCCAGGTCGGCCTCTAGAAAGCACACGCTGAGCGACTCGACGCGCTTGAGATTCCTTCCCCGCTCTCTGGCAGCCTGCGCTAGGTCGTAAGTCGACAAGAAATGAGCTTTCACCTCCTCGATACCATGTTGGAGCATGATCTTGTCCAGCGCCTGGATGGTCCACGTGATGCTCTCCTTGCGGAGAATCCACTCCTTGCGGGAAGCAGAGTCATCGGCCATTTCGCGCAAGCGGGTTGTGGTCTCCATGTTCGAAGACTCAGAAGCATCGCCCCCTCCCTCGGTGGTCAAGTAGTTAGGATAGTCGTATCTCTGGTACTGGGAAGGGCTTTCATCGTCGTCGTCTTCTAAAGGAGCAGGGACAGTGTCGGAAACTGCTTCATCGTCAGGAGGGGATTTGTTACTGGAATTTGTGCCGTCGTCATTGCGGGAAGGATCTTCGTCTGCGGCGCTAGTATTGTCGGAAGCATCTTCCTCAGGGTCATCTGTCGGGCTGACGTCGTCGGAGGTATCTTCCTCGAGTCCGTTTGTATGGTTATCAACGCTTTCCTTGTTTTCGGGACCATCCACAACCTCGACGGCTTCAACATCTTCAACGTCGGCAGCGACATCAACGCCACAGTCGTCTTCTTCCGGTGACGGATCCTGCTCCACAGCAGGGCACTGCTCAATCTCAGCAGTCGAATCGGCAGGTGCTGGCTGTTCGTCTACTTCGTCATTCTTGCCGTCCTTATCAGCACAGTCACCACCCGACTCGTCTGGGACGGTGAGCAAAGTATCGTTGCCCTCGCTTCCGTTCTCCTCTTCATCGTCGGAGGAGCACGAGGTGGCTTCACCGTCTGACGAGGAGCTGGATGAGGAAGCTGGCTCGGCCTCGTCTTGCACGGGAGTGTCAGTGCCACTGTTGACATGCTCAGTAGCCGGACTGTTGTTGGACTTGGGATCCGGAGCCGGGTCGGTGGGTTGAGACCCGGCATCGTCGGCATCTACGGCATCCCCATTGGCAGGCTGCGGCAGAGGGGTTTCGGTGACCGTGGATGGGGGGACGGGAGGGTCCTGGGGAGTTGTGTCGTCGTCCAAGTTGCTCATCTTGTCGGGTGGTTCTTGCCGTCGGCCGTCTGCAGAATGCTAAGGACAGCTTTGGTTTGACGAGGCAAGAGCGTTGGGTGAAGAACGAGATTGCGAGCCATCGTCAAACTGGCCTTCCTCTCTCATTTTATCATCCATTTGCAATGGCCCGTGCCAGATGCTGAGACCACCGCAACAAACACCCAAAGCCTGTCCGTTCATGATCAACGAATTGTTCTTGTCGGCGAGGCTCTTGTGTCCTGCCGGTGCCTAACAGACCCAGGCTGTTGGTTCCAACACTCTTTCCTCATCGGCCCATCGTCCCCCACATTGCTGAACAACTTTGCACCCGCAGAATTGCCGATTGGGTGCGGTGTGCGTGAAAAGTGAAGGAGCGGCCGACCAACAACCCCCCAGGTCCCCCCTGAAGCCATTCACGGGCCAAAGCTTGGAGCCAGGCATGGACAGGCAGACATGCGCATCCCGCTGTTTTTGAGCCCAGCTGCCTTGGCGCATGGGCCACGATCGTCGGTACGGTGGCCTTGGTTGCAAACTTCACTCATTCCACAATTTTGATCAACCGACGCCACTGCGAAGTTTGGAAGATTGTGTTAATTGGAGGGTTGGAGGAGCTACACGGGCGACGTCAATGGGGGTTATGACGTGAAGCTGCTACAATCTGAATCCCGTGTCAGAACCATTTTCTCACTCGAACTTTTCAGTGGGGCAACCTCCCCTATTTGCGGTCGTGATGATTAGGGTTAGGGTTAGTTAATCACAGCACCACAAAGAGATGGGAGTGCCCCTAATGCGATGCAGAGGATTTGTGCACAACGGAGGGAATCCAACCCCGTAATCTCATTGGAAGCAAGGCAAATTTTCCATTCCGGCTGTTGGTCGCCTTAAAATTTGTGAATCGGCCGCGGATGAGTTGTCTTGAGGGCAAACAGCCGAAGGACAACGTGTGAGCGGCCGCTGGGCTGAGGGTTGAAGCCTGTGAGCCTGTAATTGACCGATCCGATTGCTTTCGGCACGCTTGGGCTCAAGGCACGCAGCGGCCCGATGGCCAGTGCTAAATCGAGAGCCGAAAGGCATCATGGGCCTCAGCTGTGGTTTTCCCGTCTGTCGAAACTTGGTTTCATGAGTGTGTGGGCGATTTTGCCATGATCAATTGCAAGCTACAAATCACGCAAGATGCTGTGTTACACCACTTAATATCAAGTACAGTGGGCTGCGCACACACACACCAGGAAATAAAAGAAAACCTGAGGGGAATAAGAAACCGACAGAAAGAAAAACTGAAGAAACGTTGAAAGTACTGAAGCAGTAGAAGATCGCTATTTTATCGACGGCCTGATAGTGTAGCTTGTAGTAAAGATTTAATCTCTAGTGACTCAGAGGAACAGTTGAAAACTTGAAGGGCCCCGCATCCATCGAGTCATCCTGCTTCCCATCTCACAAAGTCCGAGGAATACGACTCTTAATCCGACCCCTAATGATAAAACCAGTGAACTTCTCTGACTTTCCGAAGAATCATTTTTCACCTCTGGTTCTCACCTCTGGTTCTCACCACTAACAGTCCACTATCCAACCCAGTCCACGAAAATGACCCCCTCCAACCCCCCAGACCAAACACCCCCCTCAACCACCATAAACTTCCCACCAGCGCCCGGCTTACCTGCTCCCCCAAGCCTCACCGCTCGACCCCCTCACACCCCTCTCACCGGCCGCACCGTGTCCCTCATCCCGCTCCAACCCGACCACGCGGCCGACCTGTTCGAACACTTCGGCGGCCCGGACAACTTCGACAGATGGACCTACCTCCCACCCGTCGGTTACCCTGACTACCCCACCCTTGAAGCCGACGTCAAGACCTGGAGTCAGTCCCCTGACAGGCAATACTATACCATTCTCGCTTCCGTGCCGGGGGGCAGTAATGATGAGTTACGGCCCGCAGGGATCATAGCGTATCTCAATATTGAGCCTGGGTCGAGGCGGTTAGAGCTTGGCGCGGTGGTGTTGGGGAAGAAATTGGCGCGGACGCGGGCGGCGACGGAGGTGTCGTATTTGATGCTGCGTCGGGCGTTTGAGGAGGGGTATACCCGGGTGGAGTGGAAGGCGAATAATTTGAATCGGGCGAGTGTGAATGCTGCGCTGCGGTTGGGGTTTGTGGCTGAGGGGATGTTTAGGAAACATTTCATTATTAAGGGCCGGTATCGGGATACGGCGTGGTTTTCGATGACGGATGATGAGTGGCCTGTGGTGAGGCGGGGGCTTGAGGCTTGGCTGGATGATGGGAACTTTGATGGGGATGGGCGGCAGAAGAGGACGTTGCAGCAGTGTAGGGAGGATGAGTAGAGGGTGAGGTAGCTGGACGACGTGCCATCTACGGGTATTTAGGGCCGACGTTGATGAAGAGGGCAGTTCCATGCCAATCGAATCGCTTTTATTCTCATTCATTACTCATTACCATAGATTCCGTACCCGGACCCAATCAGGCCTGCGTGTACGGCGATGATTTCCTCCATTTCGACCCGTATTTGAGCAACAACACCGGCACGACCGCCAACACAAGATTCATCATGCTCAACACCGTGTACCCCCACCCAAACCCCAAATGATGGATCAACCCGGCTGTACCCAACGGCAAGAAAGCCCCAGCCAGCGACCGGATCACGGTAATACCAGTAAACGCCGAGGCCGAGTAAATCCCACATGCGTCGACGACATACACCATGACCGGCACGTTGATCATGGTCATGGACATGCGAATCCCAATAATCGACACGAGTATAAACGGGAGCGGCAGGGTGTACTCGGCACTCCAGCCGTAGAGCAACAGCGCCGCGGGCATGAGAAACGCCGCAAAGATGGCAATGGGTAGCCGGAACTCGGGCAGTCCCACGCCGTTGTTGGCGTCCCGGAGCTTGACGTAGATCTTGTCGAGCCAGGTTCGGCAGACCAGGATGGCGATATACGAGCCGATGCCGTTGAACAGGAACGCGGAACCTGTCGCGGAAGGGGAAAGGCCGTACCGATCGCTGAGAATGGTTGGGAGGGTCGTAGCGAGGATGTAGAAGTGTGCATACACAGCCGAGCTGAACAGCGATAGCCCGACCATCACCCCTGAGCTGCAGAGCACACTGGCCGGTCGGACGATGGACGCCCAGAACAGGCTGGCTGGCTGCTGCTGTTTCTTCGCGTCGGCGGGGTAGTCGGGGTGAAACTGGGAGTGAGCGTCTGAGTCCGAGTCGGAATCGGACCCTTCCGGTGTACCAACCTCCCTAACAGAAACCGCAACACCCCCATACCCGCCCTTCCCACTCTTCCCACTCTTCCCACTCTCCAACCCACCGCCCTTCCCCATAGCCTCACCCACACTCTTCTTCTTCTGCAAAATCACCGGCCCATAAGTCTCCCTCAACCAAACCACAAACCCAACCCCCACCGTCCCAGCCAAACACACACACGCCCCCAAAACCGCCCTCCACCCCATCAACTCCGCCAGCAACCCCCCAACCACCGGCCCCGCCGTCCCCCCCAACAAAGGCGCCACCCCCACAATACTCAACGCGCCCCCCCTCTGCTCCGGCACAAACACATCCCCCACAATAGCCGGGCCCAGCACATTCGACGCGACGGATAGCCCCGTCAGGGCGCGCGAGGCGATGAACAGGGGCATGCTGGGGGAGCAGGCGGAGAGGATGGTGGAGAGGAAGAAGAGGGCGTTGGTGGTGTGGAAGACGGGGGCGCGGCCGAGGAGTTCGGAGAGGGGCGCGATGAGGAGGGGGCCGAGGGCTTCGCCGAATTCCCAGATTGTTATAGGGAGGACGGTGGAGGGGGTTGTGAGGGGGGTGAGGGGGTTGTTGTTTGTGGTCATGGGGGTTGTGGTTGTTGTGGTTGTGTTGGGAGCGGCTGGGATTGGGAGGGGGTTGGTGGTGGCTAGGTCGATGACGATGGTGTTGGCGATGGGGACCACGGACATGCAGGTGAAGGTGCTAAGGTGAGGCTTTAATCAGTTTCTGCGTTTTTTATTTATTTAATTATTTATTTTATTTTTGTTATTCTGTTTCGTGAGCTTCTGTTGACTCACACCATGAAAGCAGCCGCAGTGAGGCACATCACGATCCCTCGCTTCATCGACGGGGACCAGTCCAAGGGGTTTCTTGGGTCCCCAAGCTCAAACCCATCGCTGGTTCTACCATTCCGGTGGTAGGATTCGGTTTCGTGATCGAGTAGCTGACATCTCTCCGACTCCGTTTCTGCCGTCACGAGAGTCATCTTTTCGGACACCTAGGAAGGATAAGAATATTACGGATTTGGGGGGATTAGGTCGCTGTAGCAGCGGAATAAAAGAAGGATAATTAACAGAGCTCTACCTGGGCACAGAAGTCAGCGTCTTGCTCTTGAATTCATACCTCCTCCACCTTTGACTCCGTGGAACATGAAGCTAGCCACGATTTTTCCGACGATCTGTTTCCGGCGATCTTGTCTCTGATCACGACAGTCAGGTCCAATAGGAAGGTTGGGATGTGCGTGATGTCCCGTCTTCCCGCCGCTGGTCTCGGCCAGGGGTTCAGCCCCCGGCTCCTGGGCTTCTTGTTTTTTTCACCATCAGCTCCCTAATCCTAGCGAGAGCTTTTTTGAAGGATTTTTATTTCCCTTTTAGACCTCAAAGAATATACCGAATATCACGATGGGATATCGGTATTCTTTTGGCGAGAAAAGACAGAAAGATGGGGAAAAAAAGACCAATTACGACAACACTGTTCGTGGTAGATATAATACGTGTGTGCTTCTGAATCCGATCTTCAATGCAGAATGAGGTCGGCCTAGCCTCCGAGTTTTCACATAACACGTAAAAGTTTGATCTCTAGCTTGTTTCCTCCTTCCAAGACCGGCCACCTGGACCGCGAAAAAGATCTCAATTTTCACTGTGGCTGGCTGTTTCACACGGCTATCCAGAATTTCATCACTTTTCTGTCTCACGCCCTCTCCGAGTCGCGGCCCGCGCCCGCAGATCCGACAGGCTGGTTCGTTCATCCTCGGTTTGTGGCTTCGGCGGGTTTGCCGATCTTTTCGCTGTGCATCGCTGTCACCCACCAGACCCTAAGCGCGTCCAACCAAACCCTCGTAGGGTGCCTCATGGGCGACGCGTCTAAATGGACTGTACCACCTTATAAGTTCACGGAGTACAAAGTACATCAGTGACGAATACGGCAAGGTCGCAACCCACCCACTTTCGATCAAAGTCATCCCCGCTGTGTCCCAAAAAACCAACACACATCACAACGAGGCGGCCATTAGGTTAATAGATATAGATCTCTTCGAATATAGGTATAGCTACCTGTTACCGACGGCGGTGTGGTTTTTGAGTTTACGCGTTGCGACCTTTGTTTGTTTAGGTAGATGGTGAGCAGGTTGGGGATACTTTGATCAATGCTGCAGCGAAAAGTGGGTGCAGTCGCGATCGACTTATTCTCTTGCCGCATTCGTCATGTACTCTGTGAACTTATAAGGCGATACAGTCCATTTAGACGGGTCGCTCATGGGGGGAGCTGAGCTGCAGTGCGCTGCTGAATCGAAAATCTTTTGCGATGAACTTCACCAAACCGGGCCACGGCCGCAGCGGCCGGCCGGCTAACATCCGTCTGGTCTGGACAACGGATGAAAGAAGGTTGACGGTGGGGAATTTTGCACACGTTCGGCCTCAACAGGCGCTCGCGAATCGGACAAAACCGCTCTTTTGACCAAAACAGCCGCAAACTGAAGTCTGAAGCTCTTCAATACTTTTTGATGATGTTTACGTCGCCTGCACCTATGTATCTTTTGATGTACACTTTTCCGAACCAACGGCGCTGCGCATGCGCCGTGTGGTTCAATGGTGAATGGCCTCCTTGTAATCATCCGTAGCTCGAGCGGTTCGGTGACCTCCTTCTACCTCGATACCCTCCTTATAACTATCTCGTGTGGTTTGATAACCGCGTTGCATCTCGATGGCCACGTTGAACCTCAACGACCGCGTTTCAGTCCGACGGCCGCGTTTTAGTTCGATGGCCGCGTTCTGCATGAAGCTCCTCCTGATATCTCGTATGCTGCAATTAATACTTCGTAATGCGGTTCCGGGATCAGGTGACCACCAAACCACGGGACGGCATGGACGTGCAACCGGCCATCGGACCGCGCAAAGGAGAATGGTGGCATGGAAACAGGCGAGATATAACGCGGCCATCTACCTAATTACAACGTGGCCATTGAACCGCACGCGTTGCTGCGGAAAGGCGAGGATGAAAAATGCGTTAATATCATAAAAATGGATTGACAAACTCCAGTTTGTGACTGTTTTGGGAGAAAACATGATTTTCTTCGATCTGGGAGCTCCTGTTGAGACCAGACGTAAGGCCTGTCAGACTGTCTCTGGATCACCTTGACGGCCTACTCTAGAACAACTTCGCAAGTTCACAGCCACCAATTCAAACCCCATCAAATCGGGAGAGGACGATCGGGCCGCGATAAGATCATCCACCTGTATTCTGGAAGCGATATCATACAAATTGGTAGAGTGCCGAGGCGGTAGGGTTGATGGCCGTGTTGAACCTCGATACGCTCCTTCCAATTCGATGTCTATGTTGAACCTTGTGCGGTTCAATGCCCTCCTTGAGCCTCGTCCAATTTGATTGTCGTGTTACAGCACAGAACCCCCCAACCTTCACCAGATCACCCGGCGGTGTTAGTGCACATGTGTTGTGATCGGTGGGAATCGTCTAGGTTGGGCGGCATCCATGTGACGCAAGACCCAAGCGCCAAAACCTGTGGGTGATTCCCGGCAAACTATGGGCATAGAAGCCAAGCAACGGACGGCATTGGAACTAGATATTTGGAATGGACACGGCAACTTGAACGAGTGACTGTTTCCGTTGACTACATAAGTAGTGGAGACCCTGTTTGCCCAACCCCCCCTTCGTCGGCAAAACCATCCCCTATGATCTACCTGTCAATTCCATCATGGTTGATCATCGACTCCAACTAACAACCGTTTGGGTGTCTCGTTGCACATACGCCGCAATTGTGCTTCTGGGGTAGGAAAACGTGAGCCATTGATCCTTCTGCCCATCAACTAGGGTCAGTATCTGACAAGACAGACAGGGATTGGAAAGGCTTTCTCTTACCGTGACTACGCCTTGAGCCAAGGCTGATCAATGTTTAGTTCTGGGTTTTACAACTAGAGCACTTGCTGCCCTTTTTGACGCTGTCGCTGCACTTCTTGCATTCAACACTGTAGGTAAGTTGAAGAACAGGGGGCCCGTTGGTACCGATAGTAGCAGCCGGAACAACTGTGGAAGTGATTATCGGCGACATGTTGTTGGATTGCGGGCGGAACGTAAGGTATTGAAGACGAAGGGCAATTCAATGTAGTGAGTGATGTGGGCCGAGTGAAGAAGTACTGACTTTGCTGACGATAGAGATATGATTACATTGCGGTAAATCGGGCCCTTTTATGCCAGACTGGCAGCGGGGTAATGTTGAAGCTGGGCTGCTCGACACGTTATCTGCTGCCTGTTGCCTTGAACAGGACAGCACCAACAAGCCGGCCGCATGCTTGTGGCCCACCATATCGTATGCAACTAGGTCGCACAGAATCCCTAGATAGGCAGTCTCGGCTGAGTTCCTGTTTTGGGGCGAAACTGAACCGACTCATACTTGCAGTAACTGTCACGGCGAGTGTGGGATTGGAACAACCAACGAGGGCGGGAAGGGATTTGGTTGGCTGGGGCCGCTGGGCGACTCCGATAATTAAGTGTTGGAGTCTTGGAGATGTGCGACTCCAAAGTTCCAAACACATGATGCAGATATCTGAGGCGGAATTCGGTGTGATAACCAATGGCAAAACACTACGATGCCCTTCTTGCAGGATCTCAGCCACAGCTGTTGGCCGTTGGCGCTTGGGTCGTGCGTCACATGGATGCCGCCCGGCGCCCGAATTACCTGAGAGATTCCCACCAATAACCGCGCCGGGTGCTCTGAGGCCGACTAGGCACATGACATGGGGAAGGTTGGGAGGTTCTGAACTTCTGTTACCAAGAATTGGTGCAAGACGGTCATAATAAGCTGCGAGACTGTTTCCTACGGATACGGATACGGGTACTGTACAGGGTATATGTGCACGGGCCTTGGCGTGAAGTCCCGTCGCTACCGGGCTACACTGTGGTGAAGTGATCGTCAGGCTGTGATCGAGAAATAAGCTGTGAAGGCCTCGGGGTTACAGACTTCTTTTGTCCTCGGGTGATTCCGGGCCATCCTCAGTGGATTCCGCACGCCGAGGAGCCCTGGCGTTTTGAGGTTTGTAAAATTGGGAAAGCGCAGTGAGTTAAATTGCAGCGCTCCCGGTTAGATCAGGCGGGAGGCAAGGCAGATGATTGGTTTGATGGCACATGGATAGGGATTAACCAGAACCCACATTTCTGGACAATAAATATAATAAAAGAATACCCAATACTTTGTACGCATCCGTTTAGGGCCATGTCAATTTTGCAATCCTCTCCTTGGCACCCAACTCGCAATTGTGCATGCGATGCCTGTTTGTGATGTGCGATGGCTGTGATGATTTGTGGCTGAGGTGCGTGGGTGCCTGCGAGACCTCAAGTGGTTGCGTGGCTGTCGGAAAACCCGGGGTTATCTGATTGGTCAAACCGCGTTCTGTGTTCTGCCCCGCTGGCACCTTCCACGAGGTTGTCTTTCTGCAAACGACCATAAGACGCTTGCGGAGGTCAATCGCAATACTTGGGAGCCGCTTTGCTCCGAAATTGTCCTTGTGGTTTCAACATTAGCTTGGTAAAGAACCGCCTCCCAACATGACAGAACCAGCCGCAATACCTCCAGCGAAGCATGCCATGCTGGCTGAAGATCCCGCCGGTTCGCTTGGAAGTGCGTCTTGGATCGGAGCCGACGCGTACGAGCCGGGCGATGAATTCCATGAGCGAGCCACGACATTCCTTGCGGCAGTCAAGTGGGACGTGGTCGCGTCGATTTCTTCCAGCCTTCGCAATGGCATTTCTTGCAAATTCGCCGAGAACTTTTCTATCGGCCACTTCAATATGGTCCGCCGCATCGTATTCGCCGACGGGGTCAGTTGGGTTGCAAGGGTCAGGCTGCCACAGCTCAAGGCGGTATTTGGTGACCGCGAGGCGCTGGAGGTGGCTAGTATTCTTCGGGTGGAAGTAGCCAGCATGAAGTTCTTAAAGTAGGTCGCGTCTGAAGATGGCTGTGGAGTTACGCTGACCGACAAAAGGGCCAAAACCTCTATCCCTGTTCCGGAAGTGCATTCCTATAGTGTCGATCCAACCAACGGCGTGGGAGCCCCGTATATCCTAATGGATTATGTCCACGGAACGGTTGCGACAGAATTGCGGGAGGCAAAAGACTGTGACGTAGGCCTGTTTGGCACATCGGATCAAGACCGGAAGTTCCGGAAGCAAATGGCCGAAATTCAAGTCACACTATCGTCATTCAAATTCAACCAGATTGGAAGCCTCTATTGGGATGAAAAGACGTCGGATTTCTTCATCGGCTCAGAGATTGAGACCGGTAAGGGTCCTTGGACGTCTTCCACGGACTACTACGCTGATCTCGCGAACCACGCTCTCCAAGTGTGCGTGCGTGAGGCAGCGCCTGATGTCCAGACAAGTTGTTCGTTCGCAATCCCAATTCTCTTCAAACATCTCATGTCGTTGTACGGCCACACCAATTCCACGGGAGGAGGTCCTTTCTGCCTCACGAATCGCGACTTTGGAGCCCATAACCTTTTGGTGAACGATAACTTTGAAATTGTCAGCGTCATCGACTTGGACGGCGTCATGGCTGCACCGGTTGAGGTCGTCGCGCAGTATCCAGTCTTGACGGGGCTAAACCGAGAGCCTCCGGGACATGTTGAGACCAAACCGGCCGCAATCGAGCGGATCAAGAGGACAGAGCCGAAGCTCAAGGAATACAAAGACATGGTAGGAACCGCGGAAGCCGGAATGGGACTCGGTAACGATGGGAACACATCAATTGCGCATTGGATGTTGTCAGACGCTGCTAGCGTATTCCAGGGTCTTGTGCGATACCAGGGCCACCAAAAGTTTGTCAACGACAAGTGGATGGAAGCGTACTTGAAGCTTCTGCGTGGACATATCAGGTCTGGGGAGCAACAGACTGTATAAAGGGGGTCATCCGAAAACGGCCCTCGGGTTAGGGGTTGGTATTTTTTGGGGATGGAAATGCGGCTACGGCAGGTATCACAGGAGAGGTTAGTTTGGGGTTTGGGAGTTTGAACTGATAAGGCGAGGAGTAAATGAGATATGTAATTAATTGTCAGTCTCGGCGAAGTTCTGCTCTAAGTGGGGGTCTTGTGAAGCCGTCTCACCCACCTAATCCGATTCATTTGCCCCCTCGCTTTGTCCTTGCGCGCTGATAGATCTGCTGCTCTTCCTGCGCGACGACGAGGGTTTGGGCCTCTTGCTGCTGGTAGTGCCGGAACCATCGGATGGCGGTGGGCGGGACTTCGCCGCCTCGGAGGCTCTCTGCCTGCTTTTTTCCAGAAGGGTGTCCAGGGAATCCCGAATCTCTTTCAGCCGTTTGTCCTTCCCCCAGTCGATGATGTTCCGGACGTACTTGCGGAACTCGATATAGTGCTCGGGCTCGTGAAGTAAGAAACTCTTCACGTTTGCCATGTAGTAGTCCAGTTCATTGTGCTTCCACGATATATAGAGTCGCGCCTGTGTGCCATTCATGGCGATGCTGAATGCGGCGCTATTGATCGGCAGGACCTCATCGCTCTTGTAGTTCATCAACTGGTGGTTGAGGTGTTGAGTAATCTTGACACAGGATGTTGAACCCCCCAAGCATTGATTTGTTGCCACCCACAAACTACCGGATTCAGTAGGACCATCCCCTTTGAATTCGATGACGAAGAATGGATACATAAGACCTTCATTGTTCCCCAACATCTCAGTCCCCATGGAAATAAGTTGGGTTTGTTGCTGAGGAAATGCTTTCCTGTGATATCCATAAAGCATATCGGGTACTGGAGTGCTGACTTTAAAGCTGGATCCGGCACTTGGAACAGCGTGCTTGGGCATCGGCTGTCTCTCATCGCGAACCAAACCGTCGCCTGGTTCGGGTTCAGGGAATATCCTGCGCCTGAAATAGGCTTCCACTCTCGATTCTCCCGCACCCATCCAGAGCTCATTCAACTCAGCATCTTGCCGCACTTCATCTGACGATGGGCCAGGGGAGTCACGGTCCCTGCGTACATGATCGACCAGGTCGGCAATATGCTCCGGGAACTGCTCGTGGAGATCGCGCATGTAAATGTTGTTCGCGGCCAGGTTCCGGATCCGGTAAAATGGATCCTCAACAAGGCTCTTTCCAGATGATTGGCCTGAACCGGAGGTCGCACCAGTGAGGTCCGACGGCGCGACAGATTCGGCATGTGAAGCTCGGCGCGAACGGGAACCGGTCGAAGCCGGTACCGGCGGCACTGTAAACCCATGATGGCTATCCGACAGGCAGTGTTTCTCTTGGTCTGAGTCGACCGACTCGAGCCACTCGGAAACAAAGGTGTGGACGGATGCGGGACAGGGACTGGAATGGACCGGGTCGACAAAATCTTTCAGAACCAGGGCGTATGGATGCCTGGGAGGACTGGGCTTTGCTTGACGTAGAGTGGTCTGTACGAGCTTCCACATTAGTTGTGAGGACGTATGGGGCGACTGGTGCCATACCTTGTCATCTACTTCCTTATCCTCAACTTCAGGCGGTTGTGAGTCTGTCTGTGTCAATCGGGCCCGCTTCGCAGGTACTGGATCGCTCTCCATTGTCGGGTCGAGTCTCCTCTTCCGAGCCTGTACCGGCGTCGCGTCTCCGGCGAGATCTCCACTCTCCCGAGACTGCTCTCGGTGGCTCCGTGGAGGCTCTGTACCTGAAGAGTGATGAGTTAACGAGTCTTCCGGGGACATCGGCATGCACACCTGCAGTGTTGTTTGTAACAGCGTCCAGTAGCGTTCCTTGCAAGGCTTTGGATATTTCCGCACGAGAGCGGCGGGTCCACGGCTTGGAAACTCCGCCGTTCATGGCGACGCGTGCAGGGGGGAATGAAATTTCTATCGGCGGTCACGCTGGCCGACAGAAAGGTCGTTCGTTTTGTCACAAAGCAGTCGCAAAGTTGGTTTGGTCGAGGTGATCTCGGGGACACGAAATCCGCTGGTTTGGGTGGCAAGGGGGTGTATGATTGGCTGTCGGATATGGTGCTGCCGCTGCTGGAATTGCTGGCTTTCGTAGTATAATTACGGCTCGTTGATTTGGTGGATCATCAAAATCCGGCTGCTGGATCTGCTGGCTTTGGTAGTTTACGGTTCTTTGATTTGATAGATCTTCAATTCAGGCTATCCTGAAGGGGCTTACCACGACGTTCGGACGGCGTGCAGGTCGGTTAGCAGGTAGCGAAAGCTTTGTGGCGTGCGAAGCCAGAGTTTCAGCATGGGGAGGAACTCGGCCCTGTTTGAGCCATAAGTGCGGCTTCCCTGGCACGTGCCTGGGTGCCGCTCGGTGGGCGTAGCCAGGGCTTTGGTGGGTCCCAATTATGTGTGTATAGCCCTGTTCGTCTGTTCGCCGGTGTTTGTCAATAACCTTATCTGCGTTGTCTTTGTTGTTCGTTGCGTTTCGTCGCCGCCCGCTCCCGCGGGTCACGGCTGCCCGAAGCCTGGATTTCTCTGCTTCGCCCCGGGCGCTAAGGGCCTTCGTTGCGGATTGACAACACCAGCCGTGACCTGGGTCACGGCCGGCACCCGCCTCGTGTCGGGCAAGTAGACAAATCGGCTGTGGCCTCTTCTTGCGCTCCCACATCCTGAATTCTGGACTGCGGACGCTCACTGGTATGTACATCCACCACCTAGTTTGTGGCTAGACTGGGCAGTTGGTATATCATAGCATGCCCGAAGCCCCTGCAATAATTAACTATACTGTATTTGTATATGACAGCATGCAGCCAGGTCTCGAGCGGACGCAAGCAGTGAACTAATCTCCACATGAACCTTTAGCATAGGACTCCAGATCTCGCAGAAAATGGCTCTCGAAACGTCGGCGGACGATTGGGGAAAATACGAAGAAAAAATACGGCAGTGGTACAAGGACCACACCCTTAGCGAAATTATAGAGTTCTTACGGAAAGACAACTTTCCTGTCAGGTATGTTTAAGGACCATCCTCTCAGCATAAGGCACTCTAATGTTCCACAGCGTCGACCAACTCAATTATAGGTTGCGTCTATGAGGTGTAAGGAAAAGAAAGTGGAGTACTCGTGTGCAAATGCGTAGTCAGACTGGACTGGACGTCAACTCTTCTGCTATATCTCCAGCAGCAGGGCCAGTTGGGCATGAACGTTCCGCAACATCCCACGACGGACGGGGCTTACTTCCGGCTGCTGAAGTTCTTTCCTGCATAGCCTCGACAAACGACTGTGCATCTTATGGACTCACCAAGCGGGGCTCTCAGGACACCAGGATTCATAAGGGCACTGAGTATACGCGAAGGGCGGCTGGGCCATCGAACGGCATGCTGGTCGACAGCGGTGCTCTCGTTCATATTGATCAGAATGATTACATTGAATTTCGCGTTCTGTATGAGATTGATTGATACTCGTGGAGGCTCGGTAGTGCAGGTCGCATCTCAGCGGTCGTTAGGATAGGAATCGATACATTAGACTAGGGTGGACATTAGGATGAATCAGTCGCTATAAACTGGGCCTCTGCCATCGAACACTCATACAGCACACCTAGATCGGAACTCGTAGTCCATGTATATCTTTTTGGAAGCTTTTTGAGAAGCATTCAGCTAGCGGCATGACCGGTGGAAAACGTGGAGAAGAGAACCTCGGATAGTAGTTTTCAGTACCTTTATGATTACTGATTACTCCGTGCATTCGGCAGTTTAAATAACTTGGTGTCAAGGTATTAAAGAAAACATTCAAGCTTTGACCCACATACCTGGCTGCAACCCCATGTGCACCAGCAATGCACAGGGATTGGAGTGGACGCCGCCCGTCATTCGCCGTTGTCATGACGAGCTGGGGAATTCCCTCCCGTCGTATAACCCAAAACGGAAAGTAACTGAAGGCATCGTCGGACTTAGCTTGCGGGCCGGCTTCGGGCCAATCAACGCTTGGTGCTGACGAACAACCCGGGCTCAGCCGGGGCAATGAGCGACGACATCCGGAAGTTCCGAAATGCGGAGACCACCGGCAACCCTATTAGGACGAAATCTCTTTGATGTATTCGGTACGCGAGCGACTTGGCGTCAGCAAGGATTGCCAAGATCCCTACACGTGGACGCCCACGCTATGAAAAGTCGCAGGATCGGCCTTGACAAATCGACGACGGCGTTCGAGCTCGGAGCTGCTATTATAATCAAGAATCACATCATGGATACCACTTCGCGGTGTTGTTGTTTACGCGACTGCCTGGTGTTTGTCATGCTGGATCTCCTTTAAAACCCACGGCCCCGTCCGATTTTAGGCTTGAATATCTCCTCCCCAGTCCATTGACTCCAGTCAACAACACCACAACACCACAACCCCTCCACATCTTCCACCCACCACCACCATGGTCAACCCCGACTTCGGCCTCGTGCCCGCGGGCATCCCCGGCACCCCCGTGCCCTTCACCTTGCACATCCCCAACCACGACATCCACCAACTCCGCACCCTCGTCCAGCACGCACCCCTGGACCCCCCCTCCTTCTACAACACCCACAACTACACCGACGGCGCCGACTTCGCCTTCGGCGCGTCCCGCGAATACATCGCCGAGGCCGCCCACACCTGGCTGCACGACTACGACTGGCGCGCCCACGAAGCCCGCTGGAACGCCGTGCCCCAGTTCACCATCAACGTCACCGCCCCGTCGGACGGGCAGGTGTTTAACTTCCATTTCGGCGCGCTGTTCTCCCAGCGCGAGGACGCCGTGCCTGTCTTGTTGTCCCATGGGTGGCCGAGTGGATGGCATGATTTTGTGGGTGTGCTGGAGTTGCTGGCGGAGAAGTACACGCCGAAGACGCTGCCGTATCATGTGATTGCGCCGTCGATTCCGGATTATGGGCCGTCGACGAGGGATGGGTTGTTGGAGACGGAGCTGGATTATTATAAGGCGGCTGAGGCGCTGAATGAATTGATGAAGTCGTTGGGGTTCAATGCGTATGTTGCGCAGGGTGGGGATGTTGGCACGGCGATCACGGCTGCGTTGGGCGCGAAGCATGATGAAGTCAAGGCTGTTTTGTGTAGGTTTTCCTCTTCCACGAGGGCTTTCGGCGGTTGCGCTCTCGCCCCGAACTTAGCGCTGTGATACTGACGATGCCTGACAATCTAGTCAACAACCTCCTCCTGAGACCATCCGAGATCGCGTCCGTCGCTGACCTCCCCGTCACCCCCGAGGAAAGCACCTCTCTTGCCGCGGGTGCAGTGTTTGCCTACTCCGGGACCGGCTACATGTTCGAGCACGGAACCAAACCGTCCACCATCGCTCTGGTACTGGGAAGCAGCCCGATTGCTCTCCTTTCATGGTATGCTACTCATCCATCCTTCTAACCACCCGTCCAAATAACTGACACCAAGCTCCTTGCAGGATTGGCGGACTCCTCACCGAAGCCGCCCCCATCCCTATCGATTTCATCCTCACCCAGGTTTCCTGGTACTGGTACACCAAGTCATTCAGCCGCTCGCTGTGGTCGTACCGCTCTGTCTGGGAAGGCGTCCTGAAGGATGTTGCTGGCAAGCTCCCGTCGCCGTTGGCCATTATTAACAAGCCCGTTGGTTATTCTTATTTCCCGCAGGAGGTGTTGCCAGCGGCCCGGTCGTGGCTTGAACACTGGTTTGGGGAGAACCTGGTGCAGTACCACGCGCATGAAAAGGTCGGTCGCTATCGGATTATCGCTCTCCAGTGCATGATGAGTAACGGATTTGCTGACCGTAACATATAGGGAGGTCATTTCGCGGCCTTTGAGGAACCTGAAGCGTTTCTGAAGGACGTCGAAGACTTTGTCGCGGTTGTGAAGACCAAGGTTGAATTTTGATTGAACATGGGAGCGTGATGAAAAGGAAGGATGTAATGACGAGGTACAGGGAGCGGATGAGTGAGCGTTGGAGTAGATGTGTAGAGTATCGGAACACCTTTCTATGATTGTCTAACCGGGACTACCCAAACCCTCGGCTCCCTTGTCTACCTCTCTGCGAATGTACATTCCCCTGCACTTTCCTCCGCCCCAGATCCTCCATCAGGGTCAATGGTTTGCAACGAACCTGACCCGTTCTCGGCTTGCCTGCTCCTGGTATTTTCCTGCCCCTCAGACCGACCTTCCAGGTCAATGGTCTCCCCTGGGTCTGACTGGTTGTCACGTTGCGTGAACCATCCCCGTGCGGTATTCCTGACCCTCGCTTCTAGGAGTGTCTTGGCCGCTCCTATTTGGTGTTGTTTCGGGAGTAATGATTTAATTCGATTTGAGGATGTCAACGAGGTATCTGCGCCAGCTCGCAGCAGCCGGGCAGCGACATCCGCGCGACCGTTGAGTAAAGCTTCACGAAGAGCGGTTGCGCCAGAGACCACCGCATTGACGTTTGCTCCCGCCTCTAGGAGCGTCTCAACGGCGCCTAGACTGCTGTACGTTGCAGCGATCATGAGGGCTGTGCTATGCTTAAATATAGCGTTGACGTCGGCCCCGGCGTTGAGGAGCACGCGAATAATGGTGGCTCCCCGGTACAAGATGTTTGGTTGACGTCGACGCCGGTTCGCAGTAAGTTGAACAAACGCTTCGTCTACATATTCCAGGAATTCCTCGGTTTCCAGGACTATATCCAGCAGCTCGTAATAGCCATCCCTTATTGCAAGGGCTGAGTGAAATCGTATGTGTACCTCAGTTAATTCGGGAAGACTGAAAACGCCACGCAAAAGCCCCATATGGTGACCTTTCAAGCCCCAATCCAGGAGTTACCGCCCACTTGATGTCGAGCGCAATATCAGCGCGCGCTTCGGGCGATGCCATTGGCAAACGCTCAATGGTTGGTACCGAGTCTTGAGTTCTGCAACTAGACTTTCGCGACCTGTTAAGAATATCCGAAGGCTTGGGCTTTCGGATCGAACGGCGGTAAGTGATCGAGGGAGGATACGGCGCTCCCTAGGTGCCAGTCCGTCGAGAGCGTCGATGAATATGAAAAATCTCTCCAGCCGCTGAATCATGCGGTGAAGAAGGCCCACAACCTTTTCAATGCTTGGTGTTTGGCAGACCGCGGCCAGTTTGTCGTCGAGGTCCTGCGAGAGTGTTTCCAGGTCGATTGATTGTTTGATAATGGACCGTAAGACAGTATCTGAACGTAACGACTGCGGTTCGTCAAATCGTCGAAAGAAAAAGGTGAGAATCTCGTGGGGCGACTTCATCTTAGCAAGGACGCGATTCACCGCGCTCGCCCTGCAGGGTGTTGATCGGCGTTTCTGCAGGTGGTCTGTCCCAACCCCAATCCATTAGCCTCGGGTACTTGGCTTACATGAGAATCATCTTCCCAGATCCAGCTGCCCGGAAGTTGTTAGATTTAAAATGGAATATAAGTACAGGGTGTCCATGGCCAGACTCACTCTTTCCTGAACACCGAGTCCAAGGTACTGTCCCCGTTTCTCATCGGTGGAAGTGGTCGGTATCGAAGGCCCACTGAGTTGTGCCAGGGCAGCACTCTTTACTCGTACGCTTGAATTGCGGTAAGGTATTATAAGAACATGACACAACAATTCACTCACCTTTCTAAAACAGGCTTATTACAGTGGTACATAGTACAGGATCTAGTAATACATTCAACTACCTATTGATCTAGTAAAAAGAAATAAAGGGAAATCATCTACAGGAGTATATAATTTAAAGCGATAGGCGCTTAGGTATATAATCTACAATAACCCTAAACCCGAGCACAGACCATAGGCAAACATGCCCAAAACTGCGACAGGATACAATGAGTTGAGCACTTGCTGCATTTGCTCAGCTGGGGTAGATGGTTAGCTGGCATCAGATATATATTTAAGGATTGCGCTTCGGTATAACCCGGTAATCATAAAATCACTTACCCGACCGACGCTTATCTTGTTGCAATTGCCAATCTTTGACGGAGTCGAGCTTGGTTCCATTCATCGACAAAGCACTGATGGCATGCCGACGAAACCCAACGGAAAGTTGCCGTTCCCTTTCCTGGAGGGTTTGATCTTGGGCGTCCGCTTGGGCCTTGGCAAGCTTTACCTCTTGTCGGATCTCACGGCTACGTTGTTCAACTAGCTCCAAGTCAGGCTTGAATTCCTGTGCGAGGGATTGCCGGATGCCCCTCCACAATTGTGTCGTCCCTGTGACCGGTTAATTAGTTCTGACACCCGCGTGGTTCGCCTCGGGGATTGCAAAACAAACAAGGTCGTCTGGCAGCTTCCACTGCATGTTGGCAGATTTGAACGAGGCCGGCATGAAAGTCACACAGTGCTGATTGCAACCTTGTTGAGGTTGGATAGAGCGCTTGGTATTGGGCGTAACGTGGACAATGCGTTGCAAACCCCATGAAGAGGTGGGTGAAAGCCTCGTAATATGAAGCAACGTTGAGAGCAATCTAGCAACGTTAGGAACTGAACACGGCCCTGCACAGCGATATAACGTGGCCCGCCTCACGAATACCCTCGCTTAGAACAGCAACATACCTGGATTGTGACCTTCACACTCCCCAAAACAAGCGCCGCTAACTCTGGTTTGGCGGAGACGAATGTATCAATGACAGCAGAGAAATCCCGTACTGATGCCAGCACGCCATGTAAACGTGCGGCAACACTACGGCCACCGCCGGTTTGCTTTGCGTCTAGCCGCGCTGTGAATACAAGGACATCAGAGGCATCAGGAACACTCTTTATCTCCCTGAGCTCCTTTCGCTGCTCCTCGGTCAGGATCCCTTGAAAATCCCGCAGGGCCTTGGTAAGCTTTTCAGCGGGTGCTATCGCTGCCGGTCCAGGGAGCCCACTGAGTTTTAGTGCCAGGGCCATGATTGATTATGCGCCCATCGAGGCACTGGTGCTTTGGGACAGTCGACAAGGGGAAATGGGTTTGCGTCGAGGACAACCTTTGAGAAAATGTCGAGCCTGAAGACGGCCCCCAGTCTTGAAAACGCGCATGGGCCACGGGGCTTAATGTGCACCTTTCTACGTTCCCCTGAGCGACACGTGTAAGGCTTCGTTCGGGCTGAAAAAGCTGGCTGTGATCAAGAAGTGGCGTCGCTCCGCCGCTGTCGTGCACAACCCGAGGCGCACTAGTCTAGAGCGTCGTGTACGGTAGTGCAAGGCTGTGAAGTTCGTGCTGACGAGGAAGAATACTTGAAAGGAATTTCTCGATCATATTTTTTCTAGGTTGAGTGTATCATTGTCACCGCCAGTAGCTTTTGCGCATTACGCACCTTGCAGCAGATGGTGGAGGGACCCTTTACCAGCGACAAAGATGGTCTGGAGACTGGGACTTGTGGGAGTGCTGGTGTCCAAAAAGTCCCTCCCCGCTTTGCTTAGCTACAGCCAATCATCGTTTGAGGCCGTGAGGAATGGTCAAAGCTTCTTTCCTAATTGAGCACACCGTTGAACTGGACGGAACTTGGACAAAAGCCATCGTTTGACGAGAGTGATGTTCTTCAGGATTCTCCTTAGTTGACAAATTATTCGCTGTGTATCTCAATCGAAGAAATCTGGGCGCTTGCAATCTTAGTTCTAAGTCCCACGCGGATGTTGTATTTTCCTAAGCTACGATCACAAACCGGATCGCTTACATGGAAAATTGAGGGGTCGACCAAATGGGAAAAAGATTCTCCGACTGCTTGTGTAATGCATGTAGTCAGCTGTGCCTGACATAATTAATTACACTGGAACATTCACTCCCGAAAAACTGGGATATCTTCCAATCCATTAAAGAAGCAGCGACCCAACGCCGTTTGCTGCAATAGATAGACCAAAGCCAACCAATTCAAGCACATTTTACCAGGTTACACACTGTCAACTCTATTTTCACACCCCCCATCCCCGCCGTTTCAGTATTCCCTACCTACCTAGCCATGGCGAATTCCGCAGACAAGACCAAACCGTACTTCCACCCGACCGGCCTCGTCACTGACGGATATTCTCGGGATGGCGAAGCGACCGCAACTTGCTTTTGTGGTAAAGTGCAACTAGCTTTTGTACGGCATTCCCTCCTTAATGTAACTATTCACCACTCTCTAACAACGTGGCTAGCCAACTGAAGCTCCTGGCTTTGTCAACTCCTTCGTCTGTCACTGCAGCGACTGCCACAAGATCCACTCGTCCATGCTCGGCGCCAACATCACCATTCGCGATTCTCACCTGAAACACATCCGAGGACGCGAACTTCTCAAAACGTTCGGACTTTCCAAGCACATCGCTTCGGGCGAGAAGATGACCAATCATTTCTGCTCAGAGTGTGGAACGCTCATGTATCGAGTCGGCGAGCATTTTCCCGGTGTCAGCATCCTGCGCCTGGGGACCGTGGACGATTTCAATTTGGCGGAAACCAAGTTAAGGCCTACGACCGAACATTTCACCAAGAATCGGGTCGGCTGGCTTTCGGAATTGAAGGGGGTGAAGCATTTTGAAGGACCGGGTTATGATGTGAAGAATCGGCTCAATTTGGAGAAGGGGAATTTGTAAATGTTGAGTTGTATCCGGTAATTAGTTGGTTTGGTAGCGGGAGTTCGGGCTTCGTAAATGTCAGGATCGATTTTCAGTATCGTTGAACATTCTGTATTTGCGCTGAAAAGCCCGGGATGTTTGACGGACGTACGATGAACTATTCATGTGAAGGACCATTAACTTAGTCCATGAGGGTGTACGCTGGGAATCAACTTGGATTCCCACCGGGGGCTCTCGACTCTTGAGTAATTAAAACACAGCTTCTCGGAAATTACTACCAATTATTATCTCCGGGTCACAGAAGGGAGAATCAATAATTATTGGGCGAAGGAACATCGCACAAGTCCCTCACGTCAATTACCTGTCTCATTGCTTCACCAATGGTCCGACTTTGCCCAACCCATTAGAACACTCCCCCAACTAAACCAGAAAAAATAAGTCAAAAAAATAAAAGCACCAAGCAACTAACAAACCCACCACATCCCCATCCCCCACGACCATGCCCTTCACCCTCACCCAAGTAACCGTCGCCGACGGCCCCGCCCTCGCAGCCAACAACATCCCCGCCTTCTGGGCCGACCCCCATTGGCGCCTCGAATGGCGCCATCGCACCCTCGAGTACCACATCTCCCAAGTCGCCCTGCGCTACCCACGCACCCTCATCCGCAACCCCGACAGCTCGCGGCACCAAAAGGCCGTTGGTGTTGACACGGGCGAAGTATTGGGGTATGCACGGTGGAGTATTCCTGTTGATGCGGTCCGATCCACAGCCGATGGGAAGACGGACCGGAGTGTGGAAGGGGGGGAAGGAGTTGGTGGTGTTGAACAGGGAGAGGGACAGACGTTGGTGGTGTGGCCAGAGGCGATGGTACCGCGGGTGACGCCGGAGGAAGAAGCGGAAATACAACGCGTGGCGGGTACTGCGGTGTGGGATCCGGACGGTGCTACGGATCCGCTGTTGGAGCCGGCGCGGAAGATTGAGGAGGAGATATTGGCGCGCAAGACGTACATGAGTATGAACTATGACTGCTCCATTGATTACTCCATGCTCGCATTTTAGTTGTATGTACGGGATGCTGACAGAAACGGTCAAATATCAGGGCTGGACTACTTGGCCGTTCATCCGAAACATCAACGGCAAGGCGTGGCTACGGCACTGGTTAGGAGTGGTCTAGAGCAGGCTGATAAACTGGGTCTTGACGTCTTTGTTCGGGCGATGAAGCCTGGTGTGCCGGTTTACCAGCGATTGGGGTTCCGGCTGGAACGAGAGTTGATACAGGATGATTCAGAATACGGTGGCCCTGGAGACTTTGGGGATTATTTTCTTGTTTATGAGCAGAGCGGGAAAGGTGATAGTGACGAAAAGGACGCGCCTTGAAAACTGTTGTTTACTTTCTGCACCCGTAAGCTTTGTGTGGACGATGGTGATCATTGAGTGCAAAGACGGATCTTGTTCCAAGTGATCCCTAAGTCTCTGTCATGAATCTTATTGGGGTCTTTGAAACCCACTTGACCCTCCTCCGTTCAGGGCAACTATACTCGGAGCTGGAGATATGTCATGATAAATATTCAAAATGGCACACATGTCATTTACTAATGGTTGGACTATCTGCCGGAAAGTAAACCCATTTTCCTTCAGTTCTCAGCACTTCAATAAAGTAAATCTTGTTCATCATAAATCCCCCCATGCATCCTATTCAAATGGGCATAACACTCCTCACTCGTCTTGAAAACCTCCAAGCACTTCCAACACAGGTGCGCACGGCAGCTACACGAAATATGATTGCACCCACCATTCTTCTCAATCCCCGCCCGACAGCGTGGACATTCCTTAATACCAAGCTTTGCCTTCTGCTCAGATGAGAATTCGGCACCCTCGGCATGATTAGAGCGGTGTTCGGCACAAGATAGTGGTGTATGAGAGACGCGGCAAGAAGTACAGATTGATACCAGGCAATCCGGACACGTAAAGGTGGGAGAGACGGTGTGGGTTGCTGAAGATCCGGTGCTACTGGCGCGGTAGACTTGTTTGCAGTCTGTGGTCGGGCAATGCTGAAACTCTGTTGGGTTTTGGCGGATGTAAGAGGCAAATGAAGATTGCAAGAGGGTTTCGAATGAGGCGGAAGAGAGCAGGTCTCGCAGCTCGGGGAGCTCTAGGGCTTTGTTGCAAGATTCAGCGACACAGGTGATGCGGAAAATGTTGGTAGTTGATCCTTCAGCCGTGCAGAGATTAGAGAAGCACTCAGAGCAGTAAGTGTGCCCACAGGATGTCCGAAGCGGGTCATCCGCGTCGCAGAAGCATGCCGGACAGGTGGTGTCGGATGAGATAGTGTTGGCCCCGTTGTCTTTTTTACCAGACATGAAGGCTCTTGCCACAGCCGAGTCCGCTTTGGATCCGTGAATGAGGATGCGTTTCGGCGTCGAGGTGATATCAAAAGTAGCTTTGGCATCACCAAGTTGCGCCCTGAGCGCCTGAAACCCTCCTCTGCACGCCCAATGGAAGTCGTCAGGACCGAGCTCAATCACATGAGCGAGGCTGGACGAGGAGCTGATATCTGCAATCAAGTTCTCAAGTGACCGAGTAGCCTCTTGGCACTTGATCTCCGGCCCAAACACGCGAAGCTGTGATTTGCGCAAGTCCCGGACGAGCACCACTCCGTAACGTCCTTCGATCTCTTTGAGTCTCTGAGACTCGGGTCCGTTTTTACGGAGGCTGGCGCGCCACAGGTCACCACCTTCTCTTTTCACGACCTGGCCGCCAATAAGTTGTTCCAACGTCTTTTTGGCCTCGCCGACAGCTTTGTTATCCTCCCCCTCCAGCTTCAGCACCCGGTAGCCATTGGACGGAGGATATGCCACAAATCTGACGTGCTCCAACTCCCATTTAAGCCCTTGAGATGCTAGTGCCTCACTGATAGCAACGTAAATTCGTGCGGAGACCTTAACCTTGGTCGTGGTCACCAACCGCACGGTGAGCCGTGCCGATTTGCTAAAGGGAAGAAGCTTATTGTCAAGCACTGATGCTGCCTCTCTCGCGTGGGCCTCGTCAAAGAAGCGAGCTTGGAGTTTGATGCGTTTCCCCTTGGAATTGGCTGAAGCCCGATGCCACTCGACGGGTCCGATTTGCCGTAACATCGCCTCCACAGCAGCGGTAGCTTCTTCGGCAGTGTTGCGGTACGTCGGCGTTGCCAATTCGATGTGTTTCGGGGCGTCAAACTTTGACAACGCCTGGAGAATTGCGTGCTGGTTGACAGCTCCATCCACGCCCGTGAGCATCACCGTCCACGCCACAGAGTTCCACTGGTTTTTGCTACTCTCTGGGAGGTTTGCCTTGATTGTGGTGCCATTTATTTTGTACGAGCCATTGTTGAACTTGTCACACACTTTCTGTGCGGTGCGACCACTAGAGTAATTGAGCCAAGCATTCCGAACTGATCGATGCCAGGAAACCAGAACTCGTCGGCATTCCACACGCTGAAGACTGGAATCTCGTGGCATGGGGACCTGGACCTGCGTAACCTTGACACCAAGCGGTATTCTGGAAGCACCGAGAAATTTGGAGCACAGAGTCTTTGCAAACCCTGGATCCTTAATAGTGATGCTGGCACTGCAAACGTCCGAATTCGGCATGGTGATCATCCGAATATCCTCTGAAGAGACATCAACGTCGAGTCTTGAAAGTAGCGCTTGTACGGACGTCGGAGAGCTGTCCGCGGCAAGGTTTTCGAGAAGGACGGCCGAGAAGTCGGTCGGAAGAGATATTTTTGCAACTGTTGCACCGACCCCAAACAGTGCTATGGCTCCGCCAAACACTCGAGACCAGTCATCGTTATCAGGCTCGTCCTATGATAGTAAACATCAAGTCAGCCAGAGTTCTGAGAGGGTCAAGACCGGATACTAGGAATTAAGGAACTAACGTCATGTGCGTCATGGCTCTCATCACCAGTCGCATTCCAGGGTTGATGGTCAACATCAGTGCTCTCCGTTCGGATGTGTGCAAACGGGCAACTGCCGCCATTCCGGCAAGCCCCTCTGGCAAAGAATTGGCACGGGACTTCTTTTCGCGAGTCGGTTGGCGACGGAGGGGCAGATGATGAGTCAACCTGAGGTGCTGCAGAAGATGACACGGGTTCGTGGGAAAAGTGGCAGGAGCTTCCCCTGACACAGCTGCCGGCGGCGAAATATCGGCATTGCTGTGTCGGACCTGGCTGAGGTTCCGATTTCAGCGGGATAGGGACTGCGTTGTCGACAGCATCGTGCGAGAATGGGCATGTTGCCCCTTTCAAACAAGTTCCTTGCGCGTAGAAGCGGCACTGAGCACGAGGCTTTTCCGTTACCCGTGGAAGCGGTTTGTTGGTCCTCCAGGGGAGTGGGAGATCCATTGCAAGAACTGAAGAGTTAAGAGTTGAGGAAGGATTTGGGACACAAAACTCCGTTTGTTACTCCTCAGCGGTATAAAAGAGTGAAATCAGGCATCAAAGCCTGTGTAACTATGCAGCACATCTGCAACTGTATGCAGTAGGCCTCACACAGGAAAAGAAGCTTAATGTTGATTGGATCCCGATCACCATCGGCCTGTTGGTTAACCTCTCCAGACACAGCCAGTCAACAGAGCCTCGAGGACGCTGTTAGGGAATTACTATTAATAGGGTTTCGTTCGCATGCAATCGCCAATCTCGAGGGTCAATATGAACAGTGAGTCAAGAAAAAAAAAAGGCAGCAACGAAGCAGACGATTTCCGGTGCTTGTGTCGAAGATTCGCTAAAACATCCCTGGTGACAGACAGCCCCGTTCACGAAGCATTGGTTAATCCACGATAACGAACACTGTATCTTATTGTAATGAATGTAACACTACTAAAGTCCACTGTACCCATTAGATATACACTCTAAGGGCTGCATCACCACTGAACCCTCCAACTCCCCGCTCTATCTTCTCCCAAACTCCTTGGTGACTTACACCAAAAACCGATCAAACCACTTAACCGCCTGCACAAACGCCTCCTCCTTCGCATACTTCTGCTGCTCATCCGTCAAATCCACCCGCACCCCAAACCCATGCTCCGTGCCCGAATACAGATTCACCTGATACCGCTGCCCAACCCCAAATAGGTCCTGCTCCGCAGCCGCCCTCGCCTCCGCCGTAAACAAAGTATCATTATCCGCCGAGGCAATCGCAACAGGCGCACCAATCGCGGTGATCTCCCCACTCTCCAACAGACTCGGATGCGCGGCAAACGCAACATCGATACCTTCGGTCCAGGCGCCCTCGATCGGCGACGGGGAGAGCAGACGGAAGGCGTACCGGCCGCCGAAGCAGTATCCGGGTGCGGCGACGCGGGTGACGTTGAGTTCGGTGCGGAGGTAGGTGAGGGTGGAGGCAATGATGGGGTCGGTAACGGACGGTTCGTGGGCGGCGAGGAACGCGGTGGTGTTGAAGCCGGGTACGTTGATGTCGCCCGGGGCGGGCTCGCCTGCGAAGAGGTCGGGGGCGATGGTTAGGTAGCCGGCGCGTGCGTAGCTGTCCGCGAGGCTGGGATGTGTTAGTTGAAGCCAAAATACTTGCACGATTTTCAGACGTCGGGTGTAGATGGTGAGGTTCACGAACAGTTTATTCTCGGGCAACGCGAGGCCGAATACATCAGACAGGTACAACACGGCGGTGCCCTCTCTTGCTTTAGCCCGCTGGTTCTCCCCATCGGGCTTTGTGATGTACAGCGTGACTAGAACTCAAATTAGCCATTGCGCAGATGCTTTCGGGACATTACAGTAGTGACGGCTTACTGTTATCATTCGTAACCACCTCTTCGCCAAGCGGATCGCCAGTATGGGCCACGAGTGAGCCATCCACACAAGTAGTATCGGATTGTCCGTGACGCTTAGCGAGCGCTCCTCCTCCGAGAAGCAGCGCCGTGCTAACGACCGAAAAAGCAGGAGTCCTCATGGTGATGTTCCAGGGGTCGGTGTGGATTTTGATGGAACTGGAATGCGATGAATGTTGAAGAGTCTCAACCGTCACTGATCACCGAGGCGGCGATACCACTTTATAATGATCCCCAACTTCCCCCTCATCCGATCCAGTAACTCAGACGGTTACGCCATCGTGCGGAGTCGCATCTCAAGTTCATCCGAAAACGTTAAAGGTATGCGCAAGGTAGTAGATGAGTGATTGAAACCCCCCTGTACTGCATATGATGGAAGCAGGTCGGTTGCCCCATCCTCGGCATGCGTATTGAACCGTGGACTTGGCGCTCTCTCTGATCTGGTACGCATGCTCCTACCTTTTCGCGACAGATTACCCGCCCAATAACAGCAAGGGTAATGTATCATCCCGCCTCGGCAGAAGACATGCCCCGATGGACCAGAAGCCGATACTTTGTTTTTGCGCTTCGGGGGTGGTGAAATGTGGATTGGACCTGGTTGCATCGCACCTGCATCTTTCAACCGCACTAGTCCGAGGGGTCCTGCCGGCAGCGAGGGCGGGGCCGTTCTTGCCCGTCAGTAAGCAAGGGACATCTTGGCGGGCCGTCTTGACGGCCGAGAACCGAGACTGGAAATACTACCACTTCTTTCTTCGTCCTGAATAAGTTAGTTTATTTTTTGTTGCTCGGGGGTGACGTTGAGTCACCTCCGTCCCCGAGCGTGGTAGCCATTTGTGAAAGCAACGGCTGGGAGCCAGGATTCCGGGTCATCCGAGACCCTGTCCACGCATCATCGTCTTGTGTGCCATTCCTTCAAGAACCACAACATCGCCGGGGATAATGGCCCTATCACTTCCTTAACACCGCGCATGTGCATGAAAAAGGGACACCCTTCTATTCGAGCGCAGAACGCCAACGCAAAAACAACATGCTGAACCCACTATACAACAACCTGTTCGGTAATATCGGCAGCGGTACCGCAGACCCAATGATTTCTAATCCGCCTCCTCTCCGTGCTGAGCCGATGGTGCAAAAACCCGATTTCCAATCATACGCCTTGAACATCCAGAACTATTCACCAACCCAGCCCGGATCATGATGGGGAAATTATACCTCCAGACCGACACTTACACCTCCTCACCAGCAACAGCCTCATACCCCCCAGCTCTCCTCGCGCCCCCACCCCTCAGCACCTCCATAACCGCAGGACTCTCATACATCTCCGTGTAATTCACGGGCACACCCCCCAACACGGCCGCGCCGGTCTCCCGCCTCCCAAACACCGGCGCCGGATCACACCAAAAATCCTTACAATTCGCCAGACACCCCTTGCTGAACGGATTCCGGTTCGCACCCCTCTTCTTCCCAGCCGCCCCCGCCGCAGCACCCCGGCCGCGCGCCGTCTCAATAAACGTGTCCACACCGAGCAACCGGCCCCAGTGCTTCAGCAGCCCACCGTGGCGGTGGCCGTGTCGGCCGGCTGGGCCATGGGGTCCGACATCTGCGCCCGTTGGTGGGGCGGCGGAAGCCGGGTCGAGAGGAGCGCCGGTGGAGGTGAAAGCGGACGCGAGTGAGGCCGCGGAACGGGTGTTGACGCCAAACATATTCTCGTAGGTGGTCATGGCACGGGAAACTTGGATGAATTGGACGAAGAGAAGCATGGAGACCCAGGTGAGTTGGAGCGAGGCCCAGACGGAGAGGAGGAGGCTGTAGGAATCGGCATTGATGATGCGGCAGAGGGAGGGGGACAGGACGTTGCATTCCTCTGACGCGTTCGGTGTGAGGGCGGTGAAATCTAGGATAGGTTAGTTAGCATGATAACGGGAAAGGGAAATGGGGATGGAGCGGGGCACGCACAGCGGTAAGTAAGCACATCGTAGGCGAGCACGCCAATGGTCAGGTTGATGAGGTAAATGAAGAAGTGGCGATGGTTGTTGATACCCACGCAGTTGTTGACCCACGGGCAGTGGCTGTTGCGAGAATTAGTCAAAATTTAAGTTCACGTAAACACAAGTTGCGAGATCCTTACTGATCATGCTTGGCGACGCAACGCTGGCATCGGCGGCAATGCTTGCTACGAAGCGGCGTACGGATCATACACGTTACGCAAAAATGCGACTCGTCATACTTCCACTCCTTAATGAGGTCGTCGATGACGGCCTTTTGCTCAGCGATGCCGTTCAGTTTCGGGACGAACCCGGGGTCATCCACCATGGCACGGGTGTAAAAGAATCCAGTGAGAGCAAAGGCTACCGCGAAGACGAAGTTCCACAGCCATGTTCCTTCTGCAGTAAGCGTTAGCCGGCCAAACTAGCGAAAGGGGGTAACCGCCTGGACATACCCTCGCCGAAACTGGTGCTTGGGAAAATGGTGAACAGCCAGTTCACGCCTACCAGCGTCAAGGAAGAGGCAAAAATACCCGCCATCCAAGGCTGCGGAACGGTTAGCAAGGCCCCAATAATTCATCATCGTCAAGCAGGAGAAACCTACAGTCTTCTCAAACTGCCTCATATCTGGCGGCGCATAGGCAAGTAGCTGCTGGCCGACCCATTGCACAGTGTACGCGGCCAAAAACCCAAACGGCACGCCCGCATACACCGGGAATCCCGCAAACAACACCAACGTCCCCCAGACCAGCAAAAACGGCCACAAAAAGAAGAACTTCGTCGTAAACGCTCTTCGGTCCTGGAGCAAGTAACCTGCCCCCGGCCAGCTTGGCACAATGGCGTTGCCCTCTTCGTCATACCCACACTCATACAACGCCTTGTGCCACGCAGCAGCCGTGTTGAGTTCGCGCGCCGTGATGGAGGGCGTCTTACCCGTCGTCGTCTTGGCGAACCGGTCCGCGCCATACTCGATAATTTTCTGAATGCACCCGGCACTGCCCTTTACCAACGCCCAGTGCAGCGCAGTGAAGCCCTGCTCGTCTTTGGCGTGCACGCTGGCGCCCCAGCGCAGGAAAGCATCCACACATGCGGGGAAGCCCTTGTATGCTGCCCACATGAGACCTGTATGGCCGTATGAATCTTCGACGTCCACGGGGATGCCTTGGTGGAGAAGGAGGAGGATTAGGAGGAGGTTGCCGTTGAAGGTGCTGATGTGGAGGGTATTGTAGCCTTGGGCATCGGTGATGAGGGGATCGGCGCCGTGTTGGAGGAGGAGGTGGACCGTGTAGTAATGGCAGCGTTGGGCGGCCCATTGGAGGGGTGTTGCGATGCTCTCGCCGCCTTTTTTGTTGATGGGTGCGCCGCGCTCGATTAAGAATTTGCACATGGCGTATTGGTTGTTAATTGCTGCCCACTGCGAGGTGTTCTGTTAGTGACTGGTTCTGTCTAGGGGCCGTAGGGGGAGTGCACGCACATGCAACGGGGTGATGCCCTCGTCGTCGGTGTAGGTCGCATCGTAGTCGCCCGTCTCGAAGAGTTTCTCCATACCAACCATGTTTCCTAGTCGTGCCATCTGCATAATATCGGTCTGCGTCGAATTGTCTGGCATGTCGCCGAGTTCCACCTCATTATTCAGCTTGGGTGTAGCTGTGTCCGATTTCGAGGGCGGTTGCGCCGGCGCACCGTTCGCGGACGGCGGCCCGGAGGAGTCTTGTTGCGCCATGGTCGGTGTGCGCCAAGTTCGAGCTTGTCGTTCTCGGTCTTTGGTGGATCTTTAACTCTTGGTCGTGGTTCTCCCGTCCTTTTTCTTCCTTCAGCTCAGCAGATCGGATGGGTTGGCGAGGCGCAGGGGAGAAGAATGGGACAAAGTCTGGGTATTGGGGAGGGTTGAGGTTTAACGCTAGCGCCGGAATTACAGCCACGGCATGACGACTCGCAACCAAACTGCACCGATGCCCGTTGTTTCACGGGGACTGAAAAAGGAGCCTTGCGTTGGGGCCGTAGGATCGTTTGCACGGTTGGGACCAAAGAAGGCGACCATGCGGCGAGGACGTTCAGTTTCGCTTTTTGAGGAGGACCCGAATGGGAAAATAAAATCAACGACCGCCCACGAAAGGCCGTCTTACCCGATGGCCCAGGAGACTGGTGAACCAGCGAGGCTGAGCCCTGGAATCCTCGGGTGGCTCGCATCTGATTCGGTTCCCAGGGGCCGTTGCAGGGCTGAGACCCACTCAGTGGATGTCTTGGCATCTCGGTTTGGCTGGCTGGGTTCAGACAAAGTGCAAAGGGGAAATCTCAAAGCCATTCTTGCAGTTCAATGGACCCCAAGAAACAAGACAAGCATTCCGCTGGCACCTAGGCCGGGAATTCTTACGTGTACATGGTTACCGGCAATGGTGGGCAGAACTTGGCCTTCCGGGCCCGGAACATCTTCACAGTTAACGCGAGGGAGCCTGGACTGTGGAACTCTCAACTCACTGGGGTTGTGAACTCCGTCAGAGAAAAGTCTTGGCATCCACGCAAAGCAACTGCTACGTAACCAACTCCTGGAGGATCCGCAATCTGCATCGGCAGCTACAATTCATGAGCTGATCCGATCACGACCGGATGTTAACGACCCGGTAACTACTTAACTCAACCGGAACTCTGCGAGCCGTATCACGCCAGAACGCACTTATGTTCATTCTAAGGCAATAAAGTCAACCTCGTCCCTCGACTTGCGGCTGTTGTGCTCGTCCTTCCTCAATCAGTAATTTTTCTTCTTTTTTTTCGCGGCGCAAACACAACCCAGGGGCAAACCACCAAACGACGACCATGACGATCCTCGACACGCTCAAGGGCTTCATCGAGGCGGCCTTCACGCCCTCGCCTACCGTAATTGGCATCGGGCTACTCATCGTCCTCCTAGTCCCCGTCCTCCTCCATGTCCTCTACTCAGCAACAACACCCTACACAACCCTCCCCTCGGTCCTCCTCCTCGGCCCATCAGGAGCAGGCAAAACCGCCCTCCTCACCCTCTTCGAGCGCGGCCCCTTCTACAAACCGGACCAACCCGCTTCCAATTCCCCCACCGACGACGGAAAACCCTCCGTCCCGACCCCCGTCGCAAGAACACACACCTCGCAAACCCCATCAACCGTCGAGCTCGCCGTGTCCAGCGACCCGTCCGCCCACAGCTACACCACCGACCTCGACGCCGCCGGCGCGACAGCCACTAAGTTCCTCCTCGTCGATACCCCCGGCCACCCCAAACTCCGCCGACACGCGCTCACCGCTCTGTCCCGCCCCAACCCGACCATCGTGCCCTCTGCCTTCTCCGCTTCCCTCTCGTCCAAGAACAACAAGAACAGCACAAGCAGCAGCAGCGAAACCCACAAATCCAAGCTCAAGGCTCTAGTCTTCGTCGTCGACGCCGCGGCGCTGGCGGATTCTGACTCCGGCGCGTTGGCATCGACCGCTGAATACCTCTACGACGTCCTCTTGACGCTGCAGCAGCGGTTTGATCGCCAGCGTCGCGGCGGTGCCCGCGCACCGGCTAGTGTCCCGGTGCTTGTGGCGGCTAATAAGTTGGATTTGTTCACGGCGTTGCCGGCGGGGTTGGTCAAGAGCCAGTTGGAGGGGGAGTTGGGCCGGATTCGGAAGACGAGGAGTAAGGGGTTGTTGGATTCGGGTGAGGGTGATTCGTTGGATGGACCTGGGGGTGATGAGGAGGAAGGATGGTTGGGGAGTTATGGGACGGAGAAGTTTTCGTTTGATGAGATGAGGGAGTTTGATGTGGAGGTGGAAGTGGTAGGAGGGAATGTGTTTGGGGACGGACCGGGTGCTGAGAAGTGGTGGAGGTGGATTGGGGACCGGGTTTAGGTGTGCGATAGAATGATATGGATGGTAATACATGGGTTAGGGTGTTAATCGATGGCTCGAGGAACGGGCAAAAGACATGTAGCAAGCAATGTAATATTATCACAGCTGTGTAATCAGATCTCTGTTTATGCGTGGGCATTAAACGACGCTAACACCAACTCCTAATTTGCCCGGGTTGAACCCTTTCTATCTCCAACACGCCGTTGCTAAACCAACCCAACCATAGATGTTAAGTCTCGGTTTCCCTCGCACAACTGCCATAAAATGCTAACGACAAAGGAAAGCAATGTACCGTACCGAATCTCCTACTATGTGCGTATGCCTCAAGACTTTTGCCTCACCATCCAAGTCAACAAATCAACCTTAGTCACCACCGCAACCGGCTTCGACACCTCGCCTTGGCCACCCTCCGTTACGACTGCCGCGCTGTTCCACTCCAAAAACCTGCTCAGGGCTGAAAGAGGGGTATCCATGGTGATCTCGATAAACTTGCGTTGCTTCCCCTTGAGATCGGATCCAAACATTCTCGGGTCCGTCACGACCTCATCAATGCGGCCAAAGTCGAACATCACGTCGCTCACAGGCGTTTGCGGGTTCGCCCGGCCACGGGAGATGTAGCTGAGCAGGTTACCGAGCGTGACGAGCCCAGCAAGCTTCCCGCCTGCAGACGCAAGCACGGGCAGCTGGTCAAAGCCCTTGTCACGCATGGTCTCGATCGCTTCGGAGCAGGAGCTCGTGGTCGTGACAGACGATACGGGCTTCAAGCGAAGGGCCCGGACGGTAGCGCCGCCGTAGGCATCGGCATTGCTGAGGCTGCGGTTCCGGGCGAGGACCGGGCTATCGGGGGTCTTGGGAGCTGGCGTGGAAACGGTAATGTTGTCGGAGTCGTCGGGGAGGAGTCCGTTGGCAGCGAGCCAGTCGTCGTCCGCAAACTTGGAGAGGTAGGAGCGGATGCTATCTGGGAGGATCACGACGACGACGTCCCCTTTTCCGAGTTTGAAGTCCTTGACCGCCTTCAGCACAGCGGCCAACGCGCTACCGGACGAACCGCCGACGAGCAGGCCCTCTTCGGCGATGAGGCGCCTGGCAAGCTGGAAAGACTCTCGGTCGTCGGTCTTGTACCATTTGTCGACTAGGTCCCGGTCCAGCACATCAGGGATGAAGTCATACCCAATACCCTCCACCTTGTAAGGGATGTTGGCCTGTTCCTCGTTCAATGCTTCTGGGAGGGCAAGAATACTTCCGTGGGGATCCGCCGCAATGACCTTGACGTTCTTGTCGTGCTTCTTCAACCCCCTGGCAAGACCAGAGATGGTTCCACCAGTACCCGCGCCAGCGACCACAGCTGTCACCTTGCCTCCGGTCTGCGCCCAAATCTCCTCTGCCGTACCGAACTCATGCGCGAGCGGGTTGTTCTCGTTTGTGTACTGGTCGAGGATATGCGAGTTGGGAATTTCCTGGAGCAACCGCTTCGCAACACCGATATGGCTCTCAGGTGCGTCCCAGGCAGCCTGGGTGGGCGTACGGATGATGGTAGCGCCCAGAGCTCGGAGAACTGACACCTTTTCGGCCGACATCTTCTCGGGGAGGGTGATGATAGTCCTGTACCCTTTGATCGCACCAACCAAAGCAAGACCGATACCACTATCATGGCGGAAGATGTGGTTAGCGACGACCCCGCAGCTTGCCAAGAACGACGAGGAATGAATCCGCAACTTACGTGTTACCGCTGGTGGGCTCAATCAAGGTATCGCCAGGCTTTATCCTCCCGCTCTTCTCGGCCTCCTCAACCATGCGCAGCGCTATCCTGTCCTTGACACTGCCGCCGGCGTTGAAGAGCTCCACCTTGGCATACACCTCGGCCTCGATACCGAGCGACTGGGGAATCTTGTTCAGGCGAACGAGCGGGGTGTTGCCGATAAGCTCCGTGGCTGACAGCTTGACGCTTAGCTTGGGCGCCTCGAGAATTGGCACTGGTGGGCGCGCCTCATCCTTGGGAATTTGGCCGTTCGGGACCGCCATCGTGTCGGTGGTGCTGGGTTTCTCTTCGTTCGGCGGGGTCCGTGTATGATCTTGTCAGTGGATGAAAACCGTGTGATCGATCGGCAAATGTCAAGGCAATCGGGGGGGCTCCAAATCGTCCGAGGTTTATGTCTCGAAGAAATACCAGTGAGGCGACAAATTGTGAAGCCGAGGATGGCGAAATAGCGGACAAATGTGAGGAGATGTTCGGTGGTGGGGGGCAAAGAAAACGTTCTCGGCGGGACGCCTAGGCCCTTGGCTCCACAAGCCGACGGTACGCGCCCCCTGTTGCATCACCCGAAGCACCGGGACCTGCCGTTCCAGGGGCGCGATACGGGCGTTGAACGGGGACTTCTCCAAAAATGCTGTGTAAGACGGGTCAACTAAAATTTTTATTTTTGTACGGGAATGTTGTCCTCCTACACAGTTTCCAGCCACTTCACCGCCTTGCAACTGACTAGGGCTAGCTATTGTTACGGATCATAGCGAAGTTGGCAATTGCGAGTGGCAAAGGCAAAAATATAGGACGGGCATCGTGGCAGTGATGTACTCAAGTTCAGGTTCTCAGAGTTCTCTAACCTAAATCTTTAGTCACAACTTTAACAAAACATCTTGATCTCTCGAGCCCCTTTCTCCAACAACCAACCAGAGGTACCCTTCGACTAAACCCTTAACCACCCACTGCATGGTAAGGCAGCGAGCGTTTTCTTGAGGCCTCGATACTACCTCTTGACAACCCAACATAGATCTGACTAGGGTGTTGATTGAGCCCAATTGAACTGATGGATCCGACTGAAAAGGGGCATGGTGTTTGCAAGGGTTAGGGTTACATGTGTTGCGGCACCTCCTTCGTCCACATTTTAGGATAACGGACATCTAAATTCTCATTTACTGTACGTAACTAATCTATACTGCTTTGGAAGGTCGTTGTGAGTTGAACCTTCCTATCCTTTAATGTGCTCCGGCCAACAAGGGTCATCCCCGCTCCGGCGGTGTGTAAACGAACGACGACCGTCAGAACTCCAACCCCGCTTCATGAATACCAACAAACACACAACCGCTTCAAACAAAAGCTCTTGAAAACAAGACCGTCAACAACCATGCAACCTCGCAACGACCACAGGTACGACCCTTCCGCCGGGCTCGCGGGCCTGGCCGGGGCCTTCCCCGGCGGTCTACCCGACCTCGACAGCATGGACTGGGGAGAAGAAGACGACCCTCTCCGCTTCCTCAAAGCCATGGGCGCCGGGAACCCCGGGGCACTGCCCCTCCCAGAGGTGATGGAGGCTCCTAAAGTCCAACGCCTCTGCGCAGAACGATCCAAGGCCATCTTCGCCAGCCAAGCACGCCTTCGCGGTATCCTAGACCGGCATGAAGCAACGATCCAGAAGCGCTGGACGAAAAAGACGAAACAGCAGCGTCTCACCATCTTGAAGGCCGCGTGGGACAAGTTGCCGGCTACGCATCGACCTGACTTTGCGGCGTTCCGGAAGTAATCGGAGGCCCAGCGCACCGCTGGCACCAAATACAAGGAGGCGTTTTATTCGCCTTACATCAACGAGGAAGACTTACTCCGACCCAAGAGCCTGCTGCTGATGCTGAAATCCCGAGCACGGTGCGACCCATGCGACTTTGCTGCGGCTGATGGCGAGTCGATGTATCTTGGTCGGGTGACGAAAGCGATCGTACCGATCTTTCTAAACTGCTATGTGGTCACGTTGAACGGTATGACGGACCAGCGGGAGTATGGCAAGCTGTGGGCATGGGAGGAACATCCTGATGCCTTTGAATGGATGCAATCGCGCAGGCAGTTTTTGCCCGGCGAGGGACTCGATATCCTTCAGGTGCAAAAGCGGGTGATGAAGTTTCTAGTGGATTGCAGCGAGCAGCTTCTGCACGACATCCCGAAGGCGGAACTGCTCTCGGACAAGTATCCGATTCAGCCGGAGCCGGAGTTGAAGTCGGGCGTGGAACCGGAGGGGTTTGCTTCACTGGCTGTCATGGCCGAGGAAGCCCCTTACCGTCGGCCGGGTAGCCTTGACTTTGGGCGGATTGAATCGCTTCTTGCAGCCCGCGCCTCGGCGTGTGAAGATGAGTATGTGATATGGTCACCACCTTGATGTTCGTCGACTTGTTCACTGACATTTGTGGAATGATAGTATCTGGGCTCTGCGAGAAGATCCCGGTTATTTCTCCGATCAGATGTTGATCTATCGCGAGCACAGACAAGAGATGATCCCCGACACTCGCGGACAACCCCATCCCGTTTTCAAGGGCCACATGTCCGTGTTCTGGGAGCGTGTCATCGGCAACACATTACTGTCGTCTCATGTCCAACTCGAAGTATTCTCCGAGCTGCGACGCCAGGCTGAAGAACTGAAACAGCTCCAGGCCAAGTACGAAGGCAAACTTTCCCCCCTCAAAGACCTGCCTGAGGACTATCTCCTAGGAATCCTACGCTTCCGCCACTTCATCAACCAGCTTGCCAAAGAATGGCTGAACGACCTCAAGACGAGTGTCGTGGCCTCGCCTCCACTGCGCAGTTGGTTTGTTCGCCAGCCTGCCCAAGATATCAAGATGATCCTGATCCAGGGCAAGCCGGGCCACAAGAAAACTAAGGTGGAAGGGGAGCTTCTTTGGCTTCTGCAGACCTTGTGGGAGGATGGCCAGAATCTCTTCTTGGCCCGACTCCCGGATATCGTGGATGAGCTTGAGCGCTTGATTCGCGCAGAGCCACGGGCCCGGGAACTGGTCTCTGGGTACATCGCCGGGCGTATCGCTGACCTATCCATCCTCTGCGAGTGCCTTCGGCAGGTCAACATTTACCAGCCGTGGGCAAACGGATATGAGAGTGCTCTGGTGGACAGAGAGAAAAGCATTAACAAGGACCTTGAAGCCTGGAAAGACACTTGGATCGGCGTTCTGAGGATGTTCAAGTCACGGCCTGTGTGCGATAGCTTCACTCTCGCGGAACCGACAGATAAGAGATTCTTTTACCCCGTCGAGAAGCGCCGAACTAAGGAGACGGTTGACGCTTTGCGGCAAGCTGAGGCCAACCTTGGTGCGTTTTGGGGCGGGGTCGATATTTTTCTCAACGCAAAGGCTAGGGACATTAGCAAAAGCGCGTTACGGAAACTGCTTTCACAAGACCGCACCTTGCAGCGAACACCAGAATGGGTCGCCCCGGCCGTCCCGGACAAGACAAAGACCTCGAAATCCCCTCCAGTGTCAATTGAGAACGACTCCATCTACCGTCCTCTCTCTACTCTGTACTTCGAACTAGAAAATCCTCCAACCTCAGCCTCCGCACCAACCGCATCCCAATCCAAAACTAAAGTCAAAACCCGCGGCACCGCCTCACAAAACCCAGCACCATCCGTCGAAGCCCGCCTCAACACCCTTACTCTCAACCCGGACAACCCCCTCGACGCCCAACCAACCTTCGCCGTCGACGCCCGCGCACTCAAGGTCTTCCGCGCCCTGTTCTTCAGCCCCGCCGTGACCTCCACACCCGGCGAAGTCTCCTGGACCGACTTCTTACACGCCATCACCACCGGCGTTGGATTCCGCGCCGAGAAGCTGTATGGGTCGGTCTGGCACTTCCAGCCGCCGAGCACGCTGGACGTGGAGCGGAGTATCCAGTTTCATGAGCCGCATCCCGTGAGCAAGATCCCATTTCGGACGGCACGGAGGATGGGGAGACGGTTGGCGAGGTCGTATGGGTGGTGGGCTGGGATGTTTGTTTTGAAGGAGAAATGAAGGCCATAAATGCTTTAGGCGCGCTTCACTATTAAGTCCCAACCGCCCGCGCCGAACTCAAGGCATCATCAACCTCCTCAATAATTATGTTACCCGAGCACTTCTCAATTGGAAGACAACGCCGCCCACGATGATCAGGGGCAGGAGAGCAGGCGGGCCGAAGAGGCGTAGGTGTTCCAGAACCGCGGCCGGAGAAAACGCCGTCAAAATATTGTTTGATCTCCTCAATTAGATCCACCCTAGCCTTCACGTGCTGGGTTCCAAGAACGCCATGAGCTTCGTTGTTCCAGGTCGCGGCGTTAGGGCGGGGTCTGTGCCTCCGATAAAATTCGTAACTTGCGCTCGCTTCTGGCGGGATGTTGGACCATTTCACGTACGCAGCCATGTCATGATCGTCCGATTCTAGAGCGTTCTCGGGTAGAAGAGGTTCCAGTGTCGTACACCACCACTTCCAAAACTCGTCCAAGCCGGGACCTAGCCAGTTGGAGAGCGCCTTGTCATAGGCTTGCAGGATCGCTTCAAGCTGCTCGCACGATTCCTCGTCCTCGTGTCTCAATTCGTGTCGAGTTTCTTCACTCATCGTTCGTCGTTCCATCCACCGCTGCGGCCAGTGACAGTCCTGTGATGGCCCTCGTTGGTACATGCAACATGTATGCGCCATCCCTAACCGTGTGAAAACCTCTAAGCGACACGCATCATACAAATATTCTCTGGTTTCCTTGGAATCATTGGCCAAGCCGCAGGCCCGGATCCACGACCAAACCGAGGTTGAGAAAGACTGCCAACATCGCAATGGCCCGTTGCCACGCATGTAATGGCTCCGCAATATGAACTGAAGCTGAGGGAGACCACCATGTAGAAGCCTATGTAGGGGCAAACAACCACCCGAGGAACACCAACATTCACATGAATCCCGCTGAACTGGATCACACTGTTGAGCCGCTCGACTAATTACCGCCCGGGTTGCTCCTTTCGGTACCGCAAGGTCAAAGTAACAAGTGGGGCCGGATTCGGGGGATCCTATTTGGACCCGAACTCTGTAAAACTGGCGCCAGCCGACGGAAGGCTTGCGAAATTCCCCAGGCTGGCCAAATTCCCTAGGCTGGTGTAGTTTGTGGTTCTTGTTGGGATCGTACTCCCGCGCTAGATAAAAAAGCAAATTTGGCATCTCCGGAAGTGTGAAATGCATGCTAGATCCATGGGCTAGCAAAATTTGGAGGGCCTCCTCCCGATGCACGCCTGTGAGCTCGGAGTCGAGAACCTGCACCAAAAGCGGCGCAGCGCCATGTCTTGGGGAGATATCCGCCTCACAAAGCCTCTCCTCAAAAAAAGAGCGGAATAGGTTCAAACCTTCCACCCCGCAGCCGATATTGAATGATAGCAACAGAGGGGATCGACCGGGATACAAGCTTTTTGGAACCTGGACCCCAGCATCCAACAGCGCGAGATACACCCGGAAAGCGTTCTCGTCAAGCGTATTTCGTCCCCGATTGATGTCGTTTAGACCGAACCTATGCGCCGTCGGGGGCGGGAGGTTCTCAAGCGCAAGTCGAGCCAATCTTGTGCGTCGATCCTTTAGAGCGTTAATCACGATTGCCCTAGCCGCAGCTCTTGTTGACTGATGTGCTTTATCCACTATCGGGTCCCTCACGCAGCAGTTACTCAGGTTCCTTTCTCCGCAGGCCCTCCGGGGGTAGGCGTGTACGGGCCACCAACAACATGTGCTGCAAAGGAGGGTCTTCAGCAGGTTCGGGCCGTCCTTCGCACGGTCTTCATTGCGGTTTACATTACCGTGAATCTCGTCGAAAAAGATTCCCGGATCCGCGGCCATAATATGCCGGATTGAATCGACGTCGTACCGAAAGATCGCAAGCTGTACAGCCAACGTAGGATTACATCCAGCTTCGACCAACAAACGAATACCCTTGGGCCACCCAAGGGCACACTCTAAAGGGCTCAATATTGACGGATCATCATCAACGTTGAGCTCTCCACGTTGAATGGAACTATAGACGGAATCGTACGACCGAGACAGGACGGCAAAGTGGAACGAGGTCAGGTCAGTGGCTTTGTTAACGAGTATTCGCGTTAGCATTGGTAGATGCCGCCGCCTTTTGCACCTGGATCAGTATCGGCTTACCGAGGTCGAATTGATGCTCGGGACTGAGCAAAGCATCTAAACATATGGATTTGGACCGCCAGTACTCATCCGGACAAAACGTCAGGGCACGGAGCCGGCTCTCGTCCAGAACAAGGCCCGTTCGAGATATGATGGTCCAGTACAAAGAAAAGTCAGGGTCTAGTGACTGGCAAGGCTTCGACTGCATCACTATTGTAGAAAATGCTAGGTCCGTCGCCGTGAATTGGCCTGTAAAGGATCGGGAATATGACGCGTGAAGGGAATAGCGGATCACTCCAATCAATGTAGAGCTTACGTCGACGTCGAGGCTCAGTAACATGTTTCCAATGCCCCTGATCCTTTCGTGGAATGCAGGAGACAATGTGGTAATTCCGGATACAACTTGGCAAAGAAACAGCAGCTCCTACCAAGGTCCGGCGGTTTCAGTTAGCAAGCACGTTCCTACAGACCCATCAGTTGAATACCGAGGTCAGAACGACACCCAGTTATCCCTCTGGGATGGCCACATACCAACATAGAAAAATTATGAAGTGAAAGGGTATAATCCTGCCCAAACTTACACAAAGAAGCGTACTCCCGTACTCGTCTTTCTCATTAACATGCGTTTCCCCAGACCGGAGCAACATTCGTAACTCGCCTGGAAGGAGCCGCGAGCCCATCTCTAGGATCTTAGAAATCAGATTTAGTTCCTCTTGGCGATAGTGGCCTGTCTTGCACACGATCACATCTGGAGTCCATGGGCTGCGGTTGAAATCCGGATAAACCACATTCAATCCCTCGCGAAAAGCTTTAAACCCTAGAGAGTCTCGGCGTTTGACTGTAGGCTGATACTTGATAGAAAAGTCTCGAGGACTACGAGCCCAAGAGCTTGAGTAAAAGAACTCGATTGTGGCCGAAAGGAATGGCAGCGTCAGCGGGAACACGAGTGAGCCCGACGTCTCGCGGTTGCTTCCCGGAAAATAAAGCGGGCATTCATTTGAGTGCTTCGTCCGTACCACGGTGTTGTACCGAATTGGGCCGAACGCACTGGTTGTGTGCTTCACTCGATGGCCTCGGCGTGCGCATCGGCAAGACAAATTGGGGGTCGTCCAGGAATCTGCCGGGCGGTCGAACTCCACGCTTTTGGGTATGAGCTCACGATCAAGAACCGTCTTTAGATCCTGTGGGTACTGGACGATACGGCGAGCTGAAGTTGCTAGCTGTTTTGGTCCCAGCTATCAGTAGGGGCACGGAGATTCAGACGCACAACTAAGAGAGCTGAGTTAGTTATACGCAAGATATCACTTACCACCTGAGATCTCTGCGCTGAAGAGGCGTTTTGGAAATGTAATTGGGTCGGCGCAGAAGGCACCGTGCCAAGTACCACACATTTATGAATTTCGGTGATCATCTCATTCATATTAAATAGTTGTGCTTCATTCATGATGCCGACTGAATACCGTGTTCCCCCACTGTACGTCTTGACAGTTTGAGGAGCCGTAGAGTCGCGGTCTTTCAAGCCGACGCGCATGGCTTCTAGAACAGAATCGACTGCGCTTAGTTTGTTCTCAATGGAACAGAGCGACACGTTGGCCTGGCGCATCTCATCGGAGACCATTCCGAGATTGTTTCTATTCAAGTCGTCATAGTTAGCGTTGGCTTTGTCTTAAAAGCCGAATGGTGATCGTACTTCACTGACGACAGCAAGATCAACCCCTGAGTTTGGAGCTCACGGGCGAGGTCATGTTTAAGCCTCTCTAGCCTGTCACACTGCTTGGCAATATCCGCTTCCTTCTTGATAGAAACAAATGCACGCCACACCCTGCTCGTCCTAGTCAAATCCCTGGGAGGGAGGCAGGTTGTGAGAGATTTTTCAAGTTCGTTGCAGACATTTGCCGTGCTGTCGAGAATGCGAGTTATGCGGTCCAGCTGCTCAGGGCTCAAATTGCTTAGCCGAGGATCGTGGTTGCTAAGAACTGACTGCAAGTCAGTCATAAGACTCGAAAAGTGGCCGAGATCTTCAAGAAGGAGGAGAAGCCTCGTCGGCACATCCTTCATGTTCTTGAGAAAACGGTAGATTCCAAAGAGGCCGCGGCAGCCCATATCGGCTAGCTGAGCCGCCGCGGCAATAGTGCCAATCTCCATGATGCAAAATCTAGATGTCGTTGTTCTTAGTCCGTTGAGGTTGTACTGTTGTCGATGTGATGGGGCGCGGAAAGATCAACTCACAACGGAGAGGGGAAGGGACAGAGAAAAGGAGGGGTCTTCAGCTTTGGACCGCGAGAGCCTTGCGGAACGGCAGGCGCACCAGTTTGCAGCATGAGCTGAGGCGCAGCCAAAATCTTGCTTCGACGAAGCCAATAACTTAACGAAATTGATACGTAGGGAGACAAGCCTCATTGACACGCCGGAATTCTTGAATGTGCCCAATTAATTGGCGTCTAGCGAGGCTGCCCAAAATTTAGTCCCTCATCTCCCAGACTCGAGCTTCTGAAGGGGTCGGGAGTTTCCATCCAAATGTACCTAGGTAAGGTGCACATTCGTGACACGAAACGGTAATTACCGTACACAGGCCCGAAAGCGGTCGGGTCTCCTTCCGTCCTCACACAACCCTCGCCAAAATACCGCCCTACGCAACGGCCTCCCCCTCATCGATCTTCACCTTGGTCACGCCCGTTTGACCATCCGGGGCCATCTGCCTGAACATGAGCATAGGGTCGAAGAACACCTCAACACTGCGTAGTTGCAATTTATCGTTCACTTCCGCAACAGCAACCCCTTCAATGTCAATCGGCCCGCCGTGGGCCTTGACCGTGACTTTTTCCCCCTTACTATACCACAAGTTGAACTACATTAGCACGCTGTTGTTCCAAATTGCGGGCTTTAGTTGCACTCGGTGTATCGCCAAGGAAAACGGGTCGACTCACTTATTAATGCCGGAATAATCCTCTTTCATCACGCCCCAATGCCGCCAGCGAAACGCGACCTTAGGCGGGCCCGCATACACCTCCAGGACCTCCCACGCAAATGTAGGCATCATGCGTTTGAACGTTTTGTGCGAGGCATCGAAACTCGAGCGCGCAGGACAGTAAAACTCGTTGCCCTCAACGATCGCGTTGTATGTGCCCACGGCGAGCATGTGCTCGGCCGTCTGAGATGGACCACCGTTGACGGCGAAGGTATAGGAGCTGCGATCGATCGTGCGCCAGTCGGCGAGATCGACCTTGTAGCTCGCTTCGATCTCCCAGTTTTTTACGAGCTTCTCGACGAGGTCGGGCAGGCTGCCTGCTTGGTGGGATGCGCGCTTTGCTAGAGGAGAAAGGGTCCCTTGTCAGTAGCTGTGGTTTTCGACGCAGGACAGAGGAGGTCGGTAATATCAAAAAGAATCCATACTTTCGGAATAAATCTGACGAGTCTTAGAGTAGTCCGGTGCCCGTCCGTGTCGCCATTTGACGTCGATGTCCCCGAGCACAGCGTCTTCGTTTAACACGTAGTCAGGCAATCCTGGGGTTTGCTCCTCGGCTGGGGGCTTTGCCGTTTCTGGGGTCGCCATTGTGATGTTGAGTGTAGTGTTAGGTACCGATATTGATCAGAAACCCACGGCAGTGAAATAAAGTTTGCAGAGTTCAAAACTGGTCACCAGGGCATCCAACAATAAATAAGGCACAAAAGGAGCAAGCAAAAGCCAAGATCCCGACGCTGCTGACCACCCCCTGCTTCCAGGACCATAAACTACTCAGTACACGTGCCTTCCACCGCCCACTGTGAGATTCAGGACCACAGGATATCACACTTGACCCGGTGTCCAACATCTTCCCGCTCCGCATTTACAGGGGCTCGATCCCCCGTGCTCAGCCCGTCTGGATAGATGGACCCTTCCTCAGGCGTATCATTTTTGCGCGCGCGGAAACACAAGGGCAGGGCATACTCGTACCCTACACCGCCTTAGGTACCCCAACCCTTTGCTCAGAAACGGTTCTCGAAGCCGTGGGCCGACCCCCGTGTGCTGCGTTTGCGTCTCCGATCTGAAGTCTGGACGTGTGAATTTGACAGGGGGGGTCAAAACCGTTAAACCAACTAGCGAGTTTTCGGGTTAGCGGGCTTGTGCCACGCGAGAGAATCCCTGATCCTGGGATACGATCATCCCGCTGCGGAAGGACTTGACCATTTCAAGGGCAGGATTGCGGGGGCCGTTTCGAGAGATCGTTCTCGCCGGCTTATCGGGGAATTATGGAAGCGAGCAAGAGGAGGGAGGGAAGGGGCCAGAACTGGCTCATCCCGCATGTCCTGCAGTTTCGGTCAGCAGAAATCACATGGGGTGATTGGTTGAGGTTTGGGTTCCTGGCTGAAGTGGTCTCGGTTGTTCGTGGAGATGGATTCTGGCCCGGGAAGAAGTCACAGGGCACCCGTTGATATTTTCTCGGTTCCGGGTTGGGGAGATTCGGTTAAAATGTTTCTCGCGAAATCGGGGTGCTCGGGGTCCGGGTGATAACCCTGCATTTGGAGAATTACTGTGCTGGCTTAAAGCCGTGTCTCTCCAAGGCTCCCTGAAAAGGTTGTTGCTTGGAGAAAAGAAATTCTCGGTCACAGAAAAAAAAAAACGCTGGATTCAAGGTGTATTGTTTAGCTAGCCCAAACACGATTGTTAAGCCAGACAACCAGTTTATTTGCTAAACCCGAGAACGCGAACTCGTACCTTGGCCGATAGCACATGCCCAGAAAGTCGTAACGGCCGAGCCGCGTTGAACGAGCGGTTATCGCAGACTCAAGTGCAGCCCTGCGGCATGAACTGCCCAAGTTGGTAATCAATGAGAGGAAAGGTGCAGCAGTTCGCAGCGCGGATGTTGCGTTCCGCTATCCACCCCGAACTGTCTTCATGGCCCTTGTTGGCCAACAAATAAGAAGATGGAGAGCCAAGGCCACGTTCAGGATCCATCATCAATACATATCTCTTTAGCTTGATGCAGTCCCAAGAACTTTCACATGCCAAGGCCAATGCAAATCGAGCCGAGAGCACCAACAACGTTGCATTGCATGTCACTCCACTGCGCACCGGAAAGCGGATCTTGTGTCTCGCAGGGAGGGAACAGGAAAATAGCTGGGTGTCCAAAGCTGTCTGTGAGATTTGCACCTGTGTCATTGACTCGTAGTCCTGGGAAACGATTTCTTGAATAAAGTCGGGTGACTACCTCGCCCTTAGATGTTTTGACTAACTGAGGTGGGTTCCTTGAGTCCTTCGAGATGCCGCAAGTCGGCCAGGTAATTATGATGAATTATCATCTGCCGCTAGAGTAGCAATTCTTCGTCTACTACACTCTCGAATGGAGGCCTCAAATTAATAATGATAGAAATGTAAGAGTTCTGTGTAAGAGTTCTATTTTAACATAAATCCCGAATCAAAACATCCAGAACTAAACAATAGGTACCTAATTACGGTTCCAGCGGGCGCCTGCGAAAAGGATTCTGCACAAAACATGTTTTACAGCGCGTCGTAGCCGGTATTTGTTTTGGTAGACTCAGATTACAAGGCGTATCAATTGAGTTACCAAAGAATCTGCGGGACGCTAACTAGATCCAAAGGTATAACAGTCTGGGTTTCCCGTGGTGTAGCCATACCCTTCGGTCCCGTCCCACGGACTAACAACCCGACGTTCCAGTCAGATAATCTTCCCAAACCAAACATGTAGACCGATTTGAACAATATCCCTGGGTAGCCCAAATTTGAAAGAGGTTTCCCCTCTGTTGTCTTGGCGTACATGCCGCGGCCAACAATCCCGCTCCTGCCCTCCCTTCCCATCCAGGGTATGTAACTCCCCCGTGCGGTCCTAGTTTTCAACACCTTGGGAGTGATCTGGCGGCTAGTTCAACGGTTTACCGATACACACTGCCGTTTCAATCTCTCTCTCAGGAGCTCCTTGGGTCGATTCCCAGCAATAGTCTCTTTTCGCATATTTAGAGATTTACCGTTCAACACAGGCTCTTATGTGCGATCTGGGTCCGGTTGTCGGAGCACACCTGAGAGGTGAGGCCGGGACGCCCTTGAAAAGATGTCGGAATACTCCCTCTAGCTTTAGCCGGCTACCCATCTTTTTAAACCTTTTTTAATTATAGCAGTCGATGATGATGGTAATTGTTGTTTTCATCCTCTCTCTGCATTTTCGCGGTGAAAAATATTTTGGTGTTTTCGTTATTTCCCAAAACACGTCAAGCCCTTTCCCGCGCCCTAATTAATAGGTACCCGACTTGTTTCTGCAAGCGCCCCAGGGCGAGCCCGAGCTGTAAAGCCGTTGAAGAGACATGTTTTTCATGCGACTGACGGACAAAGTGACGCCTGTATTTCTAAGGCAAAAAAAAGGGTATCAATAAGCAATTTAGGCAAGATATTTACATGCGATCCAAAATTTTACCCCTCCCCAGCCCTAACGCCCAACCTCTTCTTTGTACAAGCATCAAGTAAAAAACGGTGTCCTCGCCTCTGGCAGAAACAAGGTGTGAGACCACGAACGCGGTGTACACCAACAACCAAAACCCATGCATGAAGCTCCTGAAATGCCCCAAAGACCCTTCCAGATTCTTACATGCTCTATTTGGTGCTGTCAAGGCAGTTCGTACACCCGAGGTTTCTCTAATCCCGTGGGGAGCTCTGTCGGTGGGACAGGCAACTCTGACGGTGAGATTTGGTAAATCATCCCGTCCCCCATGGACCTCGGCGTGCCAGCCCACTTCTCAAAAGGACCAGTGGACTGGTCCTCAACCATACCGTTGTATTTCTTTCCCAATCGCCCCTGTCCTCGCATGTTTCGCCGCCTGAAAAACAGATAACCGGAAATGGCACCCAAAATTACAACCAAAGTGATACCAATGATAATTCCAATAATGGCGGCCGTGTCAAGACCGTTGTTGGATGTGGGTGTGTTGCTGGGACCCCCCGGGGGTACGGTGGGGTCTGTAGTGGTATCGGTAGATTCGGGTTTTGAGGAAGTGTTGGTGTTCCTGCTTGTTGGTGGTGTAGTGGTATGAAGGTTGGTTCCGGTGGATGGCGGCCTAGATGAAGGGGCCGATCCCGATTGCGCTGAAACTAATCCTGAGGATGGGGAGACTAAAGATGGAGAGTGCCCCGAGGATGGAAAGGGGCCTGAGGATGGAGGGGAACCTGAGGATGGAGAGGAACCTGAGGTTGGAGAGGGACCCGAGGATGAAGAGGCAACCCGGGATGAAGAGGAAGCCCGGGATGGAGGGGAAACCCGGGGTGAAGAAGAACCTGCGTTTGCCGATGACGATGTCGATGGTGGCGGGGACTTATTGTCGGGCTCCACGATGAAAAACGTATGGCTGTCCGAGTCGGAACGGGGCTGTCCTTCCCGGAAGAGACTGAGGTAGAAGACTTTGGAGGCCGACACATTCTTGGTTGTGGCCACGATCCACCTGAATGTTGTGATATCAACGCCCTTACCTGTGGAGTTTCGGCGTTAGTTGGAGCGGATTCATTTTCACGGGGACAAGCTTGCCTACCTACGGTTGATATACTCCTGGTCTTCAATCCAATCCTTCGTAGTCTCATCAATTTGCCACAACGTCAGTGATGTTGGTGTTTCTGGATTATCTGTTGGCGTCCAGGAAATGTTCACTACGCTGCCCAGCTGATAGACTGGGCTATTACTAAAATCGGTCTGGTGACCTCCCGCGGGTGGGTTAATGAATTTCATCACAGTGGCGGCCATTGCGCACGGCAGAAACGCCGCGGCAGCGAAACTGAGCCGCATTTCGGACGTGTCATGAGACTCCAGAACGCTCCGAGTCCCCGACGGCGCGGGAGGTAGAGTGGGAACCACATATTAAAGCTTCAGGGCCTCGAGGGCGTGATGGGGTCTCTCAAAGTGGCCCGTTTCCCCAGGAACCTGAGAATTGTTACGGCTTGCCTGTTGGTTTCAACTTCCCCTAAAGTTCATTCTGCACTGTGTCGAAAGCACCATTGTATGCCAATTGGCATGTTCGCGCTAAACGATGGCAGCTCGATTGGCCGGTATTAGTGGGGGATTGTGCTTTACTACAGGCGGCCGGACCGAGGTACATATATGGTTGAGGCTTGCAGCTTCATCCAAGACGTGAATTAAGCGCCTCTTCGGCTCGGTCCACTGGGGAAAAAAGAGGGGCAGATTTACGGGGCCAAGCAAGCTGCGCGCTTCGCGATGCTTGGCAATTGGTTGGGTGTTCCTTGAAATAGGGTAGGATCACCCTTCACCCCCGTCGTTCCCGCGTTCCCGTGTGGATGAAGCGTCAATTGGCGGCTGACTTCCAAAACTCTTCCACTGATTAACCAATGATGGGGAGCCTCAGGTGCAGGTCGGTTTGAAGAGCAGCCCGAGGCTGGAGCTTGTCGGCGCCAACCTGCATAAACCCTTACCCATCGCGCCACGTCTTCGTCGGCGTTGAAGGTCGCAAAAAGCCAGGGCTCCCACGCTCACGATGGATGTGTGCGCGGTACTGACCCCTCACAGCAGCGCTGGCAACTATGGGACTGAAAAAGCGCGTTTTTACGTCACGAAAGTCTTTCCGCTTGATCCTGCTCACCGTCCTCGTTTTGACATTATTTTTTGGCTTGCTCTCGAACACCTTCCAGCGACGGGCTGATGGTTGGGACAGCCGGGCCTGGCCTGGCCAACCCCATTCCTCACCAATACCCAAAACTTTGTGGTACAAGCTAGGACCAAAAGGCTTAACGGATGAGGCGCGAGCATGGACCAACACCTGTATTGGAAACAACACCGACTACCAGGTCAGATTCATGACGGACTCTTCGGCCGACACGTTCGTCCAGGAAAGATTTGGCGCATCACATCCCGATCTCGTCAAGATTTACCTCGGCCTCACCGGTTTGTGCTTCCCGTCCACCATTCCTGGCATCCGCCTGGTATCTTGCTGACCATGCCTTTCACTGTTTAGTTCCTATCCTCAAAGCCGACCTTTTCCGCTACCTCGTCCTTTTTTCCGAGGGAGGCGTCTATTCCGACCTTGACATCTCTTGCGAAGTGCCCATCAGCGAGTGGATTCCGCTACGGTACAAAGCCGAGACTAGCGTTGTTGTAGGTTGGGAGTTCGATGTTGGCTGGACCCTGCCGTTCAATCACCAATTTGCGACATGGATCATCATGGCCAAACCCAAGTCATCCCATATTTGGGCGGTGGTTCAAGACATCGTTCAGTCCCTTCAGGCTAAGATGGAGGAGAAGAATATCTCTGTAGAGGAGTTGAATCTTCAGACATTTGATGATGTCATTAACCTTACCGGTCCAAGGCGGTTCACGAAAAGCCTTCTGAAGAGCATGGGCAAAGCGAAGGCCAAGCAGGTGCAGGGCATTCTCGAGCCAAAACTGGCTGGGGATGTGTTGATTCTGCCCGGATACGCCTTCGCGGCGTCAACTAATTTTTACGATGAAGACATAGAGTTACCTCCGCCGCTAGTCACGCACCACTATGCTGGTAGTTGGAGAAACCGTCAAGGTGGCGAGGTGGCGTGATGTAATTAGCAGTCTTGGTATAATTTAATACAGATACCCCATCCAAGATGGCCCCTTCCCCGTCTCCTTGCCTCTTCTACTGGTCGCTGGAGAATGTAGCTCCAAGCAACAGTTCAGTCTTTACCTCAGTTCACCTCTACCGTACAAGTCGAGTTACGATGACAATGATCTCACAGATGGACCAATGGAAACTTGGGCTGAGTTTCTTCAAACTGGCCAAGGAACACCTGGCAAGTAACCGTGGTGGGCGTATTTGATCAAGAGATCCACTCCCTACCCAATCATTCCAGTGGGGGTGAACATAGAAGCATAAATGCTGGCAAAGTAACATACAAGCTTCAATCCTCCTTAACCTCCACAATCTCCCTGCACATCTTGAGAAATCTCTCGCGGTACTCGTCTGGCGTGGTGGTGATACTCATATGTCCTTGCCTGCTTATCAACAAGTTCCAGAGACTGATCAACCTCGTCATGGCTTGTGGCTGCGCTTTGTGCTTGGCCCAAAAGAAATCGAGGATGGATGCCCGAAATAGATATTTCCCATCCGCGGAGGGTATTCCCGTTCTCCAAGTAGGCGGGCCAGGGGGGGCCGAAGGTGGATCGACGGGGACGGCGGTTAGGTCCTGAGACTCGGACGAGGTACTGCCCGGTCGTTTTATGCGCACAAGGAATAGCGAGTAATCGACCGCGTTATGCTCGGCGAGTAGCTTAGTATCTTCCTCCAGCATAACCAAGAGATCGTCCGCCTGACTGCGTCGGAGAACAATCTTATCCTTGAACTTATCTGCGAGTTGGTCTTTCGTTGCGTCGCTTGTGAGGGCTCCATTCGCGATATCCCTTTCCGGGTAGAAGTACGACGTCGGTTTCAAGTCCCAGTTTTGCCAGTCGTTCTTATTCCACCTGCTCGAGTCTTCCTTTCCGTACATGATATTTTCCATGACGATGTGGTGCGATGGCGCGAGGCGGAATAGCCGCCCTATGGATGGTCCAGTAACGGCGAGAAAGTCGCAGATACGGACTAGAAGCGAGTTCGGGCGGTGCGCCATGTGGTGGACATATGGAGTCAGGAGATCGTCCCGGAAGAACGAATGCTCTGAATGTCGCGGTACCGACTTGACGAGATACATGTGATCTCGTGTCGAGTAGAAGGTATAATTAAGCAGATTGTTAATCAAAGTACTCGTCCGTTTGATTCGCTGTTACATACCGAGCCGGAGAAACCCATATCCCCTATCGCCTTCAGAGGTCTCTCTTGGTCCTCATCATCTTCGGGCTGGAAGGACTGTGTGTAGTCATCGTCGTTGACCTCCCAATGTTCCCTACGAAGACGAGAAAAGTCGGCGGGGCGAATCTTCCGGAGAGTGAGTTGATAGAGTGAAAACAAGGCCGAAAACAAGCCGAGAATGAGAGCAAGAGGGCTCCGGGCCCGCTTAGCCGTTTGCGTTGTCTTTGTGATCGCCGTGACCAGCGACCGAGCTATCTTCTCTTTTCTTCCCATGACGAGTAAATGGTGGCTCAATATTTCGAAACTTACAGGTCACTTTAAGGACGGGAAATACCGATTAATTGGGTAATCTTACTCTCGTGTCTACGTGGTTGGAAGATGATGGGGTGTTGATCGGGCAGAAACTTAGGATGGCATCCGGTGACGTCAGGGCCTCTGATCAACACCACCGCACCATGCAACCCCAAAACCCCGCGATCAGGTTACTTCTTGGGTCAGATTATTCTGCTTTACTCTAATTTCTTGACTGTCATGGATTCCAACCGATAACGAAGATTTATCCAAGGTGTAAGGCATTTATTAACGTATTCAGAGTACCAGACGATTCAACCTTGACGAACGTGATGCGAACGCAAGAATTAATTAGTGAGTTTAAATAAGATTCCGGCCACCAAAAACACAAAAAAAGACAAAGAAAACTGAAAAAGGGACCGGTACTCCAGTATATCCATGAAAAGCATCATCCCGTCCGACCAGCCCAGCACTTCAGCCACCGTACTCCTCAACTACCTACATCACAACACACCACCCCCGCCCCTCGCTCCCCCATTTCTCATTCATCTTCTCAAAATCGGCGCTCGTTCTCTTCTGTCGCCGGTCCGTCTCCTCCACCTGCTCCTGTAAATTCCTTACTTTATCTTCCAGCGCCGTGATCACTTTGAGAGCAGCTTCTTCCGCCTCCCGCTCCTTCCTTCTCCGCTCCCTCTCGTCTTCCCGCTCCTTCCGTTCCTCTTGGACCACCGTTTCCCAGGCCGCCCTTTCCCTGGCAGCCGCTTGTCGTTGCAACGCTAGTTCCGCCCGAAGCACCTCCATCTCAAGTGTCATGGCCTTCATTTGGCGTTGGAGTCTCTCAAAGTCTTCTTTCAGAACCTTGCCGGCGCCTGTTTCTCTCACAGGCACACCGCTCGCCACTTCCTCTTGGATTTGCAGTGTTGTGCGTCGGCGTTGGGCGACAATGTGCTGCAGAATGCGCTCTGCTGATGCCAGGCCGTTGTCCTGTCTCCAGACCTGGCAGCCTTGCTCCACTAGGCCGCCCCAGAACTCGGGCTGCGTGATGAGTTGTCTCTCTCGTTCCTCGGCCTTTGCGTGTGCTTCTGCTAACCTCGCCTCGGAGGCCTCTGTTGTTGTTTGCTCGGTTGTTTCGGCCCCTTCGCTTTTCTTCCCCCCTTCTTCTACCCTTTCCCCCTCCTCTTCCCCTCTCCCCTCTGTTTCCCCGGCGTCCTGTTCTCCCTCCTCCTCCTCCTCTTCAGGTGGAGCCATTAACGGATCCCGAGGCCACATCGTCGTAGCCAACACCACGCAAGCCAACCCATCATCTCCGCAAAGTTCCCGAAACATGCGGAGATTCGTCGTCCCCGCGCCGCCGACACGATTGTCCTCGATTCGATGCAGGTACACGATTCCCGCCAGCTGGATGTCTGCGTCATAGGATGCCTTCAGCCATTTGGCTACTTCGTGCAGGATGGCGGTGTCGGAGCGAGTGGTGTCGTCGAACCCGGGGGTGTCGATGAGGTAGATTGTTTGGTCGTCGAGAGTCGCGGCGTGGATGCTTATCGTAGAGGTGCCTAGATCGTTGCAGAAGGAGACATTCTTAGGGCAGGTTCTTCCAGATTTAGGCCAGTGGTGCTGGCTTACATGATGCGAGGCCATGCCCAACCACGGCTGTGTTAGAAAAGTGGGAGATGAAGGTGCTTTTCCCGACTCCTGTCAAGCCCATAATGGGAATCACGATGTCATCGGACCTTTTCGACGCAAATCAGTCAATAACAGACAAGGGGTAATTAACCAGTGTCACGGGCAGCTGTCTCAGGGCTGTTGGTAACGTACGTGATCACAGGCATCATGGGAACGGGGGTGGAAGGCCGTGTTGTCTGTGGTGTCGCATAATACTCTGGCTCCGAATCTGAGACGTCTCGCTGACTCTCCGGAATCGAGTGTTTCTGACCCATCGTTACTCTTGAATAAGTGTAGGATCCTGAACTGGCTTAATTCGCTCGCTTGTCTGGGTTGTGAGATGGGAGATGGGGGTTAATATTAATACGGAGTTGAAGCCGACTCGGAATTAGCAAGCCGAAAGGATAGGATCTCCTCTCATATTCTTTTTATTTTACACCCGGATTTCCCACGCATTTTAAACATGTCAGGTTTATCTGGGCGCTGACGAACGCAACAGGTACCCGAACCACAGACTCGCTGCCTTGCTTTGGGAAATGCCAGCCAGTAACTGCATACTTATCCTGAGAGTTGTTCTTCAGGGATTTGCGGCTCCCGTTGTTTGGATCCAACACACCATTGGAATGACGTCCGCATCCAACGAATGGTGGATGTGCGTCCCGGTGTCGTCCCAGTAAACGTGGCGGAGAGCTAACCTGACGCCGATGGGTTGGGCCGAAACACACAAAGCTGCGTTCAGGGGTTCCCCGCGCACAGGCTAGAATGTTCGGGGAAAGACAACAGCATCTCGTGTTGGATGCTCACAGGTTGCCTTTGGTTTATGGCTTGACTGTGCAAATCAGTTTTGAGTTTGCGAGCATTTAATCGAACACATCTCATTGGTGCCGAGATCCGGTTGCTTGTTGGGTGTCCATTCAAAACCCAACCCAGGTTGCGATAACGTGAGAACAAATCAACAAAAGTTTCGGTTTCAGATGCGCTCTTCTATCCCTACATCTCGTAAGAATATTGATGGTCTTTACCAAATTAAACAATTTTATGTTTCTGGATTGCTACGGCTGTTGCTTAAGTCTTCGACCCGGTGTTAGTTCTTAGAGAGTCACTCGCCACGATGGAAAGTTACGGTCCAGAATCTGAGGAAATGAGTGAAGCGCCAACTGTCCGACACCGAAGCCCTTTCCGGGACTTTGATGAAGATTCTACCGGACAAATCGACACCTCTTACGTCCAAGATGGAGATGCGGGGCTGGTGATACTCATGGGAATGACCGGATCGGGGAAAACAACATTCGTCTCACGTCTAACCGGTCATGGACGAGATGAAGTAGAAATTGGGCACAGTCTCACTTCTCGTGAGTAATCGTCTACCCACTTGGGTCTAACGAAGGCCCAACGCTTATTGCCTGGCGAGAATACAGAACTAACATGGATAATTACTGCCAGAAACCATCCACGCCACCCAATACACAGCAACCGACAGCAACGGGCGCAGGGTCCGCATCCTCGACACTCCCGGATTTGGAGACACCACCCGGTCAGATGCAGAAATTCTGAACGAGATCGCCAATCATCTCACCACGTCCTACACTAACGGCGAACGTCTCCTCGGCATCATATTTCTCCAACGCATCACCGACGTGCGGCTCTCACATTCTGCGATCCGAAGCTTCCACATCCTCCAGAGACTCGTTGGCTCCGCCAACTACGGGTGTGTCCTGTTAGCGACAACCATGTGGAGCAACACCGCGTTTATGGGAGGCGGTTTCCCGAGTGCGGTCAAGCGGCAGAAGCAACTTCAGGGGTACTGGGACGATCTGTTCGACAGGAAGAGCCGGGTCGTCCGCCATCACAACACCGCGGAGTCTGCTTGGGAGATAATCGAAATGCTTAGGGCAGTGTCTCACAATGAAGGCAATGTTAAGCTCAAAATACAGAGCGAGATGGTGGATGATGGATTGGGTCTGGGTCAAACTTGGGCAGGCCGGTATCTCCAGGAGGAGGGTGTGCGAGACGTTGTGCTTTCGGCAAAGGAACTTCAACCTCCGAAACCGGTGAAAGCACGGCAAGAGCCAAGACATGGGGGTATTGGTCACAGAATGGCAATTTTTCCAGGGATATGGGGCGTGATACTAGGATATATGCCATTGATCGTCAGGCTGTGGAAGAAATATTATAAGCGGGCCGAGAGGCGCCAGATAGGGCCCCCGTAGGGAATGCTCATTACTCATTGGTCTTATGAAGCAAACATGGAGTTCAAACGCGCTCCGAGGTTATGTGTTCATTTTCTAACCCCGGGTTGTGACATGTCTCGAAGAATGAAGATTCATACAGCCCTCACTTCCGAGCACATTACGAATTGACATACACAGAGTGCCTTGATTTCGCAATGAATCATTATTAGTGAAACTTTTGAATCATCTAACAGCAAACCTAGGTTCCAACGCCGCTATATAACATCCCGACGCGTACAATGGTAGATGTGTGGAAACGGTGGTACATTTAACTGCTATTCTATCAAAAAGAAACAAAGGGAATTATGCGCGGCAGTGCGTGGTTTGAGCACTTGGTGCTCAGGTAGGCCAAACATCTTTTAACCAAACCCAAATCCCCTTCATCCCAACTGCCTCCGCATTCTTGAATCCCCAAGCTCAGCTCCCCATCCCATTTCCTCCCGAGGTGCGCCGCTTTCGCCTAGTCTCTCTGCTGCCTCAACCTCGACCATCTCCTGCGCAAAGTTGGTCTACTCGCTCCTAATAAACGTCTGGATCCTCTGGATCCTCCGGGCCCTTTCCGACCTGGTGGTCAGTACCACTGGTGACATCCGGGTCCCCCGAAGTGCCTGTGCCTAGCACCTCGTCCAGCCCATCTACCTCCTCCAAATCACCCCCCTCGGGGTCCTCCGAACTGCTCGAGGCCGGCGGTGAATACACACCATTCGGCGGCTGAAGATCACCGCCCTCCGGCTTCACAGCCTTCTCCTTCTCGCCCAGCAGGTACGATTCCGGGTCGGCTCCCAAGAACTCATCATCCACCAAAAGCATGTGCAGGTCATCGTTGGCCTCCACGGTGCTCACGCGTGCCCGCTCCACCAGATCCTTCAGGTCTATGACCTCCTTTCTGGCCTCATCCCGCTCCTTCTCCAGTCTCTGGATGAGGGCTTTAGAGCGGGCCACGTAATTGCGCACATAATCCTTGACCTCCTTTGTGAGGCCTGTGGTCGTGGGGAAGGCGACATTGAGGGTCTTGGTGTACGGTTCCCCAAGACGCAGTGGCAGGTTGCGGAAACCGTTAGGGGGTGGAGTGTAAACGTCGGTCATGGTGAAGGGCTGGGAGGTGATCACTGATGGGGATCTTATTTGGTTTTTTTCTGCGCAAAACGTGATGTTAGTAATGTCGTAATGTGGTGTTCGGTATGGGGCAAGTCATGCTCACACCGAAAGAACAATGAGATGTCGGTAATGCCGCTGTCTTCGTTGTCTGATGTCTTTGTTGTCTGGCGTCTTCGTTGTCTGGCGTTCTGGGTTGGAGTTTACCTATGACTATCACAATCCCAGAGCGTACCAGCAGGCTATTTAAGTTCGGTTCCAGAGCGCATCCATGAGCCTCAACCAGAAGCCAACACCTTCACCGCCATCTTCAACCTCATCTCATGTTTCGCCCAGGTTACCTTTCGAAGTCCTTCCCGAGTCTAGCAGACCACTTTAGCCCCCATTATCACACCACGTCACCGACGATGATGCCCAACATGTCAATCTCCGCGGTTGTGCGATTGTTGTCAAAGATCTCGGTGACAAAATGAGGCTCAAAGAAAATTTGACTCCCGCAGTGAAAGGTAATTCAGACCGCTGGCCGAACCCAAGAGGTGTCGCCGAAACAGTAGGGCAGTGCTCAGAGCCTCAGTCGGGCACGCCGCACTCATCGATGCCTGATGATCTAAGTCGCCATTTGCCACCGTGGAGAGCACTAGTGTGGAATGTGTGCGACGCGAACAAGCGGTAGACGCGAGTCGGATTAAGATTGGCGTTTCGGGCGTTGCAAGAGAGGAAATCTCTGCAAGGCGCGCGGCTCTGAAGAAGATGTGGGGCGAACAACTTGTTACTGAACGGGACAATGGTTTTCTAGGGAAATTCGGTCAAAGATAGGTACCGAGAACCTTGCATCCAGCTCCTCGTGGGCCGCCACCCTCACCCGTTCTTGCCCATTTTCGTGGCCCCGACATTCCTCAGCAGGAGACCTCGAGACCGGTTTCTGCAGGAGCATTGGCCAATAATGGGACGCCAGCAAAACCAGAACCATCGCTGCCCGCAGTGGGCCAGCAGTGCAGCACGATAACAACCCCCACAGGATCGAAGAAAGTTTCGACGTCGCAAATCTCAGAGGTGCGTATGGAAATGGCAGGACCCTTCCCACATGGTTGGTATCTACACAGATGATTTGCAAGCCCCAGGGACCGGCGCACTCGTCATCGCGTGGCGGCCCAAACCCCCAACATATGACGATGGTCTCTGAAACATCATGCATTAGAGCGAACACCCACACACCTCCATACTACATGTACGGAGCCGCATGTCCCAAGATCGGCCCTGACAAAAAAAATCGGCCCCACCAAGCCGCTGTGGGGGTCGGCCAACCCAATATCGATCACCCCACGATCATCAAAGCGACCTTGTCCTTGACAAGCTGAAACCACCCGTCTTGTACCTGTATCTCTCCTCCTTCCTCCACACAATTTCTTCCAACTCGGTCACCTTCCTCTGCAGCCTTACCCTCTCTTGCTCCAGCGCCAGTTCACGCGCAGTTTTAGGAACCGCAATGCCATCCTCCCAATCACTGACAGCCACACTATGGCTCAAGTGCATGTTGAGCCTCCAAACCTCCTGCTTCAGGTCTTGGCACTGGTATCGCAAGTCCCAGGTCTCGGACCTCGTGTCTTGAAGCTCTTCTACCGTGCTCTTGAGGCTCTTTTCGAGAAGCTGGACCTCGTTGCGCAAGTCCCTTTCGACTTTGTCTTGTGCTACCTCTAGCGCAGTAACCTCCCGCCGCCCCCGCCTTGGGCTCCCAATGTCGCTCCCCATGAGCTGGTCGTCTTCTAGCTGCCGCTTGAGTCGGTCCACCTTTTGAGCTAAGTCACGCACCCGGTATTCTTGCTCCCACCTCTTGGAGCTATCATTGTCTAAACGTCTGAGAAGCTCAGAGAACAAAGGTGGTATTTGTTCTGCCAGTTTCTCCAGAACATCGACTTCCTGGTCTCCCGAATCCGGAAGAATTTGTTCTGAGCGGCTGGCCATGTTTTCCGTCGACTTGTTGTGCGGGCCTTTTTTTATTGCCTGACGATAGTAAAATTGTACGTTAATTACGGGAATACAACGCAATGACAAGGTAAACTGGCGCGCCTCTCCACGGACCGGCCACGCCGAACCGAGAGCTTGTACCCAGGCCGATGTCACTTACAATGCGGCATAAACCGGTTGTGCGACCTGCCAAGTACAATCAGGTGCCAAGGATCGTGAAAAAAAATGAGCCGATCACGCGTCCAGGAGCGACGTGTAGTCAATCTCGGAGAGGCCAGGGAAAAAGGCGGTAACTCATTTCCTTTAGAATCGAATGCTTCGTGGGATTGCGAGTCTTCAAAACCTGTCAATATTCATGCATTGGGACCCAGAGGGCTGAGCGTGACCATCAGGCGGGATTGGTTGTGTCTCGTGGCGCTGCATTGCTACGCTCGGGCAGCAATCAAACTGCGAATATCACCTGCGGGCGAGCCGTCCTGCTCCTGCTCGCCATGCCCGACTTACAGCTGGCAGCGGCTGCGCCTTCCTCGCATCATTGGTCAATCCCCTCATAGGTATTTCACGGGTGAAGGAAAGTCTACTTTCCCGATGCGGCTCTACCTCTTGCCAATACTAGATGTTGTGACCCTGCACGAAGCAGGAGAGACCGTCTTCGGCATGGACATTCGGACCTAATCATTCCCAGCCTTGATCTCGTGACTCAACAAAAGATGCCCCCGGTCGACAGAAAATTCGATGTTCCCGAGTACGAAGGGCCATCGTTAGAGTTGTTGTATCTTCCCGACAAACCTTCCGCTGAAATCATAGCCGAGTAAGCCATCCAATCCCCCCAAAGACACAATGGAGTCTAGATGAAAGGTCTCACCGGAAGTTCTAACCCAATTAATAGTGTCATATTTGTACCGGGGTTGGGGGGGCACCATATCGGAACTTGGCAATCTGATGATGAGCTCCCCAACGTGTGGCCACAAAATCTCGAGTCTTTGCCTAAATACATAAATGACATCCGGGTTCTGTCGTTTAAGTACAATACGTCTCTCAACGGAACCACAAGTCAAGCCGGGATTCGGGACCATGCCCAGCAACTGGTTACATGTCTCCGGGACCAACGCGAGGACGAGGAACTTTCTTCAATGAGACCTCTTATTTTTGTAGGGCACAGTTTGGGTGGGATGATAATTAAAGCTGTAGGCAAATCATTATATCAGCATTTTCATTTTAGCGTTTTTCCTTTCCTTTTTCCACAAGTCAACCAGTCATAGCGAGTCATCATTGTTAAGAGCTGACGATATTTATGGCGAGGTTCAAAGGCATTAAGTAAAATGGCATTCGACCCCCGCTATCAACATCTCTGGGACGCCAGTCGAGGCGTTATGTTCTTCGCAACGCCTCATTCTGGTCTCAATGAAAAAACCTGGGGGGAATTTGTTTACAGAGTGCTGCTTGGACAGGCGCCCGCCCGCGGGGTACTTCCCTCGAAGGGAATGTTGCAAGATCTCCGGGTTAATTGTCGCATGCTCAGCACCGTGACTCAAGATTTCAAACCCCTGCATCCTGAGCTGTCGTTTGTGACGTTCATTGAAGACGCCCCGATGGAGGGGTTAGACGATGTGGTTAGTTTCCTTGAAATAGTCCCGCAGCCGAGGCTCACTGTAACTAATTTCACAATGAACCACCCGCCAGCTCGTGAACGAGGTGCATGGTTCTACCGGGGCCGATTCCGAAGCTCCCCAGAAGCTATCGGGCGATCACCTCCAGATTTGCAAGTTTCCCGCCAGTGCGATCGATTCGGGGGACTTTGAACTCGTCTATACCGGCATCCAAGACCTCATTGACAGTCAGGCCAAGGAAATACACAAACTTACCAACCTCCTCAAACAAGCGCTTTACTCGCTATCTCCGTCCCCCAGGCTCTCGCGCTCTCAACACCTTAAACCAACGGAGGGAACCTGTGAATGGATCAAAAACGTCCCCGAAGTCGAGAAATGGCTCACCAGTGAGCCTGGTCAGCAGAACCTGTGGATCAATGGCCCGGAGGGCTCTGGGAAAAGCGTCCTGACACAGTACATTGTTTCGTATCTCAACAAAGGCAAGACGACCACCAAGCGAGACACACTGTTTTGTTCTCTGGACGACAATGATTCGGAGCAGATGGACGACCTAGAATATTTGCTACGGGTCTTGCTATATCAAGCGCTACACCGTGTACCAGAAGCTGAGATTGTCTCAGCAGCTCTGTTGCCCACGTTTGAGCAGGCCCAGGGTCGAAAGGATGGGACCGCGGAGATCTGGACAAAGGATACTCTAACTCGAATCTGGCCAGACACTATGGCCAAAGTCATGGCCCGTTGCCCGATAGCATTGGTGTTCGACGGCCTCGATCAGATGGATCCAGAGTCTCTAAATGTGTTCTTGCGCTGCTTGTCTCAGCTGCCACAAAAGTCGCAACAAGCATTTTCGAGCCTAGAAAACAAGGACGGGAAGACGCAACCACAAGTGAGGATGCTCGCTTTCTCTCGCACTAATGACCACATCCGGGGTCGGCTCGGAGAGCTAGGATTCAACTCCTACATGATTCGCCCTGACGACACCAAGGAAGATGTCCACAAAACGGTCGCGGCTAGTCTTCAGCCTTGGTTGCGGCCTAGACGTCAGGGCGTTATTAACACCCAGGCGGAAGAGATATCCCGCCAAATTGCCGAAAGTGCGGGTGGATCCTATCAATGGGCAACCCTAGCAGTGGATGAGGTACGACGGCAACGCAAGAAGGACGGCAAAGAGATACTGTCTCTGCTAAACAAGTACCGACCCGGAGATGTTCGAGGGTTCTACGATCAAACATTCACGGAGATGAAAAACAACACGGCCAACTCCGAGTTCATCAAGCAGGTCCTCCAATGGGCTGTTTTTCAGCAAGAAGGCCTTGCGCTTCCTGAGTTCAGGCAGGCCCATGCGTTATTTGAGGCGGTCCAAAAGCATCCCAACTGGGACATCAGCCCAGACACCCTGAGTGACTGTGAGGAACCCAACATCAAGGCACATGCGGCATTCCATTGTGGACAGTTGGTCAAGTTTCAGTCGGACGGCCGCCTCTCACTCGCTCATCGAGGCCTGAAGGACTACTTGACCACCCCAACCAACGTTTCGCCATCTTCTGAGCCCAATACTCCCTCAGAGTTCTTCCTCCACCCGGAAACCTCACATGCCGCTCTCGCCAGCCTTTGCATTGCCTACCTCACGATGTCCTGCTTTAGTAAGCCCTCTCCTACCCCTTCATCATCTCATATCACTAACACCAAACCCACCATCTTCACAGATCTCTCGATCCCCTCACCACCCCAGTCCCCCAGCTGGTCCGCAGACATGCGCTCCCGTCTCCAAGATTACCCATTTCTCCGCTACGCCTCACTTTACTGGTGCAAACACCTCGCCCTAGCCGGATCCGCATGGCCCGCTGCCGGCCAAGAAAGTGCGGAGACTACTTCTCAGACAGACGAGATCCGAAAACGAAAGGCCTGGCTAGAGGATAAGAACAGCGGGTATTCACGGTGCTGGACAGAGGTGTGGTGGTATGTGGTACGTGGTGGGTCGGAGGAGTATCCGACGGAGGGAGTTGGGGAGTTGGCGAAGAATGTGGTTGAAAGGGTGGTAGAGAGGGTGGTAGAGAGGGTGGTAGAGAGGGTGGTCGAGAAGGTGGTCGAGAAGCCGGTGATCGTTGAGAAGCCGGTGATGGTTGAGAAGCCGGTCGAGAAAGTCATTGAGAGAGTGGTCGAGAAGCCTGTATATGAGAGGTTCATCATCGAGAAGCCGGTGATTGAGAAGGTGACTGAGGTGTGCTACGTCGATCGTATGGTCGAGGGGCCGAAAAAGGCAAAAGTTCGTTATTTCAAGCGGGTCAAGAAGGCGATTGGGAATTTGGGTGAGCAAAACCCCCCGTTACATTACTTACTTGTTACCCCTCAGAGCATCCAGATCCGCTAATTGCTGGTGTAAAATTTAGTGACGACGGTGGCAGGCAAGGACGAATATTAAGTACGGCAGACGACGCCTACGAACATCATCTGCGCGTTCATCTCACCAACCACTTCGGGATTCCCCCTTGGTGACAACACAGACCACTCAATAAAGAGTGCGTACAAACAGGCAATACCGCCGCCACTTCTCACTTCCTGCGCCAAAATCTACCAAATCCACGCTTCCCGGATTTTTGAGGGACCTCTGCTGCTACAGCCGGGGAATGACTAGCAGGAACGGGGGTTGGAACGACAAACAGATTGTTGACCACGACCCCATTCCCCGACGTACCCCTGAGCGCATCCATCACGACCTTCGCGGCTGGGTCCTCCCTATTGAACTCAATCACCGGCACCACCCTTGGGGTATCAGTTCGGCGGTCCGGAGCCACGGCCTCGGGACTTGAGCCCAGAACCATCTCTATCCCCCCAACCTCCTCTTCCAGTCCCACTTGGGCCTTCGTCGGAGCTTGGACAGTATTCACCCCCTTCTTTTGAGCCGCACCAGCAGCAGTATCCTCACCCACCGCCTCATTGATCCGATCACGCAACATCAAGAACGCGTCATTTTTGGCATTCTCGAACCGGCACATCTCCTGATGATCCTGCTCCACGCCATAAGCCACCTCCTTCGAGACCATCATCCGCGCACTCATCTTCGGCACAATAAGCTGGCCCGTCTTGCCCCATGTGTGTGTCTCATAAAAGCTGGTGATGGCATACCGCGGCGACAGACATGCGAAATCCTCTTTCATCTCCTCCAGCTCGTCCGCATACCGGGTGATGGCGTTCGCCATCGGTGACACCGCGGAACCCTTCTTGGTCAGCGGTCCCAAGAGCGCATCATACCCCTTGGCAATGAGGTTCCAGCTGGACTTGTCGGCTCCGTTGTGCGGGGTGCCGAAGAAGATGACGGCCTTGGTCGAGGACGCGATGGGGCGATACCGCTCCTCGTTGTTCGCGAAGCAGAGCGCTTGTTTGATGACCAAGCCGCCGAGGCAGTGGCCGACGAGGATCAAGGGCCGAGTTCCGCTACCTGCACGTCGCGCGCTGATTAGGCCGAGCAGGTTGCGGGCGCGGTCGCGGATGGTGCTGGTCGTGTTGCTGTGGTACATGGCTGCGTTGAAGCCAAAGGAGAGGACGCGGGTTGTTGGCCGCTCTTTGGGTAGGAGGTCCGCCGGCCAGAAGACTGGCGGAGAGTCTTTTTTCTGCCATGTCCAGGTTTTGGCGGGGTCGCCGTCAACCCCGTGGACGAGGACAAGGCTTGGGTGGAGGTTAGTGTGATGACGATTACGAGGGAAGGTTTGGGGTAGCGCGACATACTCGACAGTTGGAGTTAATCCCAAGCTCACGAACGGGTCGTAGACCTCCTTGAATTGGGTTTTACTCATCTTAGTCGAGACTTTAGGCCACGGGGTTACTCGGAGTAAATAGTTCAGATGTTGCTGGCTTGATTGTAAGTCACAGGTCAAACCTTGTCATTGACTTGTTGAGCAGTAAACAAAAACTTATATCACCTTGGAATCATCACATCTCAGCCCACAGCCGACTCGAACATGCCAAACAGCCCCGAATCTGCAGCGCGGTACAGGCGGCTATGCCAGGCACCCAGAGCCCGAACAGACCCCTAGCCTCCATCAGAACGAATGAACCCCCTAACCGTTGAGACGATGCGTCCAGTGCCGAGTAGCCCCGGTCCAGTTGGGTTCGGGACGACAGAATCAACCTCGGGCCGTACACTTACCAAGAATGTGACTCGATGCCCTCCAAAGTGATCAAGGCCTCATCTGTTGATTTCATAGGCTCATGTTGCAAAAGACACTCGGTGACAACTGTCCAATCTGTGCAACCATGGTATCAGCAAGCGAGCCTGATCAGACCGCGGCGTTCCAAAAACCAGGTTTTGAGAAGCAAAATGAGGCTGCGTTTAAAAGCCTGGATATAATTGGCAGTTTGGGAGTGACAACGGCCAGTACGGTAGGGCAACCAGCTGAGAGTGCGGGTGGTAAGAGTTATGCATGAACGCCTGATAGGGGTCAGGCGCCCGACTAAACCCAACGCACAACGCCACCAAGGTCTGACTGACACGACGGTCACCGAACGCTGAACACGCGATGGGAAACGAATTTGATACCCAATTTAGCATATTGAAGGGAATTTCATCATGCCTCAAAAAAAAAGACTCTTCGACAATACCCCAACTCAAGCAAAGTCCAGGGGCAGAAATTCAGTCACAAACGAAGCAAAGACGTATTAACTAGCCATGGCTAACAGCAGAGATGTTATCGAGGCCGGAAGCGACCTACAGGAGCTTTACATCCCCCCTCCCGGGACCCCAAACCAAATCGAGTATGTATTCCCACGCCTAAGCCTTTCCAGTCGTCTCATCCCCCGTCACCTACCCGAGCCGCTAAGTAAGTAAATATTGTCCTAACCTCTCACAAGCGTCGTCGCCGTCCACGGCCTCGGCGGCCACTACCTCAACACCTGGGCACACGTTCCCAGCCGCGGAAATGGCGACGCAACACTGTGGTTGCGGGACCTTCTCCCGCAGAAGCTGCCGAATGCCCACGTCATGAGCTTTTCGTACGACTCGGCCATCTACAATAGAGCGGATCAGTCGGTGCGTGCTACTGCGGGCAAGCTGGTGCAGTTGCTCCGCGATATCAGAGAGGAATATGTACGTTGTTCTCGTGTCTTGTCACTCCTTCATCATGGCTGGAAACAAGAAATCCAGGCTAAGTCTCTTATCTAGGAAGATCAAAACCGCCCCATCGTCTTCATCGGCCACAGTCTCGGCGGCATCATCATCAAGCAGGTAAGTCCTATCCACACCCCTCCCATCTCTTCAACAAGTCCACACTCCTAACACCTCTGAATACTCACCCCTCTCCTCCAGGCCCTAAAACACGCCAAAGACAGACGCCACCTCTTCCCAGACATCCACACCAACACCACAGGGCTAATCTTCTTCGCCACACCGCACCGGGGCGCCGACGCCGCGCGATGGGCGGCCATCGTCATGGACATCGCATCCAGCGTCTCGCTCAGACCGAGTCCCGGGTTCCTGAAGGCGCTGCAGACCGACTCGGAGACGCTGCTGAGCGTGTCGGAGGATTTTCTGCCGCTCGCTGGAAGTGTGCATTTGGTTAGTTTTTGGGAGGAGCATGCGCATTCTGTGCTGGGGAAGCCGGTGAGTTTTCGTTTTTTTCGTTTATTTTTCTCTCTTCTCACATCAACGCCCACACTGTATTACTTCAAGTAAGGTCCCTCTCTACTAACCCTAATCCAACATGTACCAGGTCGTCGACAAGTCGTCAGCCGTGATGGGGCTGCCGAACGAGGAAGTAATGATGCTAGGGGGCAACCACCAGGCGATCTGTAGGTTTGGAGTGGGAGATAGACGGTTCGATCCCGTGTGGAGGGCGATTAGGCGATCGGCCAAGAAACTCCCTCCCGGGCTCTTCTGAGGATTGGAAAGTTGTCATTTCTTATTCATCATGCAAGATGGAGCAGTGCGGGATTCTCCGTCTCTTGTGAACGCCAGGGCCTCTTGGCGTCGTAGTTAGAGTGGACGGATTCCACTTGCCGAGTTTATATCCATGTCGATTGTGTGTGGAGTCCAGTCTTGTATGGTTTGTCGAAAGAGCTGTTGGGCGACATGTGGGCGGCCAAGACCGCACTTTCCATCAGCGTCATTGGCGGGTTAGGGTTGTTGCAGTGCCGTTGAAACAATTCACGCCCTATAATTAGCCCAACCTCTTGAACCTCACTTCATCCTGTTCATCCCCAACCCTTGTTCATCACCATCCAATTCAGCATCGAATTCAACATGAATCTGAGTGTCGGTGTCGTGAACGCGCCATTGAAACCGGTGAGCAAGCTGCAGTGACTCTGGTTCCGGCGGTCGTTATCTGATAAGGGAAGGAATGGGTTGCAACATGAAACCTTCAACGGACGTTCGATTTGGGATACCCGGGCTGGTGGCGAGAATCCTCTAAAAACGGCGCTCTTCCCGGCGTGGGGTGACGATGGTGTGATTCTACATTGGAGTGACGAAGTTTCAATGAGTTCCAGCAGCGAAACGCACCTGTGGATATCTGGGGTCCATGCATCACGACTCACGAGGGCAGCAAACGATACCACGAACTCCTACTGCAACGAGTCAGACGCAAGAATCCCACCAGCTCGGCCGAAAAGGGGAGCTATCAAAGCACTTCGAATATCGAAAGGCAGGAAGCAAATGCAGGTCAAGCAATAGCCCACTGCAGATGTTTTTTGCGGGGGGGTAGCTCCTTGGCATCAACCACTCACACGCGAGATATCCGAATCATCTCATCGGAGCCGGAATCACGACAACTCCACCCACATCACCAACCTTGCTCTCGGTCACACAACACCTGAACACCCCTTGTTGTTCCCTCACTTTCACAACTTTTTTCTTCACAATAACCACCCAAAACCGGTCGCGATGGACCCCCACGTTCCCAAGGGCCTGTCGGTCGGTCGGATTTAAGCCGCGAACAACGGGTACCAAGCCCCGAGAAGGAGAGAGGCGTCAGCCGGGCGAACCAGGACAAGCCTCGGGTATCGGGGAAGACCCCTCCGGTACCAGATAATGCTGTTGGTTGCATCCGTGCCGTGTGCGGCATGGGGTTGTCTTGCGAAGAATCCGACCGTGGCTGCCAGGGAAGATTCCAGGAGACCACGAGGGATATGGTGGTATCCTGAGACCTGAGGAGTGAGACAATGATTCCAGACAAAACGCCCTATCTCCACCCTGACCTTGCCTGACCACCGCCCAAGCCAGAGGTTCACCCCGTTTCTCGGGCCTGGGTCACCGAAACCGGTAGGTATCAGCTATCACGCCATCTGTGGACGAATGCAAGAATGCCTCCATCGTCAACGGCCGGCATACACCCGCTGCGCATGCAGCGTACCCTCGACAATGGGATTGCTAGGATGGAGTGGAGGGGGACACAAATAGTTCACCCGCAGGCGACGATAAATTGGCCACATGCCCCCCCTTCGACATCGTGTGTAACCAGGCTATCTCTTCTCGAGTAACTTCAACCTTCGAAGCTTCAACGCCAACGCGCCGGCGCGCCCCTGCTGTTTGTCCCAATCCGACGGCTTCCAGTCAAGCAAGGGTCAACAATTACAGCAGCAGCAGCAACAGCAAGCCGTGCAGGATCGCAAACCATGGCGAGCCGTCCGGAATCCAGCAGCCCTCCTCCCAAGTCGGGGCTGGTGGGGGAGGAAGACAAAGGGGCCAACGCAGCCGACTCGAAAGACCTCGCGATTCTCGACACGCCCTTTACCAGCGAGGGGTCCGGGTCCGACGAGGAGTTTGAGGAGGATCTCGCCAAGAACCCCTTCCTCGATCCAGACGTCGCTGCCCACTGGCGCGGCGTCTACGAGAGCGCCGAGTACGAGTGCCGTCATGCGTTTGACCCGACCGTCACCTGGTCGGAGGAGGAGGAAAGGAAGCTGGTCCGCAAGCTGGACTTTCGGATATGTACCTGGGCGGTATGTGGTGGTCTATCTCGGAGAAATAAAAAAGCAATTGGACTGATGGTTCATTAGTGTGTCATGTTTTTCGCGCTCCAAGTCGACCGTGGAAACCTCACACAGGCGTTGTCCGACAACATGCTGGACGACTTGGGTCTCAATACCAACGGTACGAAGGGTTTCTTTTCTACGTTTGGGTCAAGTGCCAATTCCATAACCACACCTTACTAATTCGTGATGCTATAGACTACAACCTCGGAAACATCACCTTCCTCCTCGCCTTCCTCTTCGCCGAGCTACCATCTCAGCTGGTGTCCAAGAAGCTGGGGCCAGACCGCTGGATTCCCGTCCAGATGGTCCTGTGGTCCGTTGTGGCGATCTCCCAATGCGCGATAACAGGCCGCTCCAGTTTCCTCGCTACACGCGCGCTTCTGGGACTGCTGGAGGGTGGGTTTATCCCGGATATTGTGCTGTGGCTGTCGTATTTTTATACGTCTCGCGAACTTCCAATCCGGTTGAGGTTAGTTCCCGGGAGCCTTTCTTCCACTCTTATCCAGAAGTTTTAAGCTGCTAACGGACGGTAAAAAGCTACTTCTGGATGACCCTCTCACTCACCACCATCATCACGTCGCTCCTCGCGTTCGCTCTGCTCCATCTTCGCGGCGTCCACGGCTGGGCCGGCTGGCGCTGGCTGTTCCTGGTCGAAGGCCTGATTACGCTCACAATCGGCCTCCTCTCCTTCTTCAACATGCCCGCCTCCGCCGTGCAGACCAAGACATGGTTTCGCCCCAAGGGCTGGTTCAACGACCGCGAGATCACCGTCCTCGTCAACCGTGTTCTCCGTGACGACCCTTCCAAGGGTGATATGCACAACCGTGAGGCCATTACGACGCCGCGTCGGCTGTGGGAGGTTCTCAAGGATTACGACCTGTGGCCGATGTATGCCATCGGTCTTGTGTCCTTTATTCCGCAGACCCCGGTCGATAAGTATCTCACGCTGATACTCCGGTCGGTTGGCTTCGACCAATTCACGACGAACTTACTCACCATCCCCGCGGTAGGCCCCCTTTTTCCAACTCCGCCACCACTTTGTGACCCAAATCACTGATTTCGCTCTCATCTTTAGACCGTCGGTCATATCATTTGCCTTTTAATCATCACCCGCATTTCCGAGTATCTCAACGAGCGTGCCCTCGTCGGCATGATGCAAAATGTTTGGATTTTGCCCTGTGTGATTGCCCTACGTTTTTGGCCCGGCCTCATCAACAACGCCTGGGGTACCTACGCTCTCGTTAGTGTCTTACTGGCGTATCCTTACTGCCACGCCATCAACGTTGCCTGGGTCTCCAAGAACGCCAACAATGTCGGCAGTCGAACTGTTGCCTCCGCGTTGTATAATGTAAGCCCATGCCACCTCTCTCTCATTATCCCTTAGTTGTATTTCGAAAGATCTAACCACCACCCCACAGATCTCCGTACAACTCGGCAACATCTGTGCTTCCTTCGCCTACCAAGACTACGACAAACCGTACTACCACGACGGAAACACCAAACTGATCGCCATCGACATCCTCGCCATCCTTACCTTTATCGTGGCCAAGGTCTATTATGTCTGGCGTAACAAGCAAAAAGAAAAGACCTGGAAGAGCATGAGCGAGCCGGAGCGTATCGAGTACACCAGGTACAACAAGACCAAGGGGTCGAAGCGGTTGGACTTTCGGTTTGCACACTAAACGGTTGGAGTTGGTTTCGGGGTTTGGGCTGGGTTGGGTTGGAGTGGGAAAAGGGTGCTGCATTGGGTATGGGAGTGATTTTGACACACACCCTATTTCGAATCTAGAGCGTCTAAGGGGTCAAGACCGTCAGGTCGAATTACACAAAAGAAGTCGTGGGTCAACCCACTGAATGAAAAGAGAAGTCAAAACAAGCCTAGCCAATACAAAAAAAAAGTTACAAATGATCCCCATTGTGTCATTCAGGTACTCGTACTCAAATGGTCCAAATCCAAGTTCAACAGGTAGGTACCACGCTGGGCGGAGAAACGCGCCCAAATGTGAAGTATCGTCGTCACTCAAACCAAAACTGAAAGTCACCAGGTTTAATCCAGCACAACCTAACCAACCCCTCCCCAAACCCAAATGCATTCCTGCTCATGGAAAAAAAACCACCTGATCCCGTTAACTCATAAAATAACGTTAACTCCAACGTCATCACTCCATCGCCAGGCAACCAGGCTAAATTCGACCCCACCAATGCCCCACCTCGCAAACAGCATTCATAACCCCCACTCTCCCCCAAAATCCCCATGCAAAATCCCACCAGTCACTTTGGCGGAGTGGTTAACGCGCTGCCCTGCTAACTCATAATTAGCAGTCTAAGGCAGTTCCTTCGGGAGCGTAGGTTCGAATCCTACAGGTGACGCTTACTTTTTTCGTTTTTTTCTTTTATTTACTTTTATTCTTTTACTCTTTTCTATCTCGTCCACCTCCTCTTCCTCAATCATGAGCTTATCGTGCATTTCATGCATGCATGCTATTTGTAGCTTTTTATTCTCTAGGTGACGATGATCCCTGGTGGTGGTAACGTTAGAGTTCCTCGGTTGGGGAATGACTTGCTGACGCCCCATCACTGCGACGACGGCGGGGTTCCCCAAACAGGGGCAAAGTCAATAAAAGGGGCCGAAAAACGCACACCAAGTAACCAAAAAGCCCACCAGCTTCACTCGCAGCACACATATCACCTCAAAGACATCATATCTCTCAATCAGAATACGCTGGTGTATTACCGCTGTGAAATCACGCTAAAGGTATGTAACCAAAGCAAACATGCCACAACACCACATCTTCCCCCAACCCATCAACCCAATCAATGTCTCCTCCTTCTCCTTCCCCTCCGATTTCTACCACCATTCCTCTTTCTACCCCCCCGACCCCCGTTCGCCACCAGACTAGTCAAATCCCCACCGGCATCATCATTCCCATCCTCATCGTCAGCGCCATCTCGATAGTCACCGCGAGCACAAAGGACACGGTCCCTATTAGGCGGTATATCCTCCCACCGTCTCGCGCTCCGTGGCGGAGCCACATACTTGTACCCATTGGCAAAAATAAGCGTGTTGGCGCCATCATCCTCGATGGCCTCGCTCGGGATCATCAGCTCTGCTCCTACCGCCTTTGCCAAGAAGCGCAGCCGGTCCCTGTCGGTCGTTTGGTCATCTCGCCGGGCAGTAGCGGCCTCCAGCGGTGAAATTTGACCCCTCTGGCTAATTACGTATCCTCTGGGCAGAAGCCGACGGTAAGGAACACTGACCTTGGCGACATGAGGAAGGCGTTTCATTACGATGATGGCATCGGCCTCATAACGCATTGCTCCGAGAATGGTAAAATCGAACTTGAAGTAGAACGGCGCCATACTTTTCAAGGTATACAAGAACCCGCAGGCACCGAGCTCGTCCATTTGCTGACAGAGTTCCACCATGATTTTGGAGCCCAAGCCTTTTCGTTGGTGGCCAGGCAAGATGTTGAGATGGATGATTCCTAAGAAAAGGAGAGGGGCCGTCAGCAATGCGTCCGACGAGTGAGAACTAGAAGATCGGGAGTACTAGAGGCCGTCAACTTACGGCAGACTAACGCGTTGTCTCCTAATATCGCGTAAAACCTCCACCTCTGTCTGAAGACAAAATGTAGAATCGCAAACCATACAGGGGCGTCCATGTCGTCGGGCAGAAACAGGGCCGAATTTGAGTCGTGTCCCCTCTCCTCCCATTCGACAAGGCCATCCGCTATGTCGGTCAGACACGAGGCCAAATCCACCTCACTGCTGTATTCCCACGAAACAAGCGAATATGATCGAGCACGGCAGGTGAGATCAATATTGAAATCCTGCCACTGCGCTCCGGGGGGCATCTCACAACCAACGTTGGCCGGTATGTCCCAACTGATCCGTCCCGTGCTTTCGTTCCATAACCCGTCAATCATAACTCGCAAGAACCAACTCACAGTTTCAGGTGTCTCGTGCCGCTCCTCCGGTCCCAATGAAGTGGCGGGGTCCCGGAGAGTTAGGGGAAAAGAATGTCCCCAACGAGTTGAACGTGGAAACGGGATGATACCAGCTTGAACTATGTCGATGAGCAACCCCATGGTACGTAAAATCGAATCCCGGCCCAAATCAGGACGTATGTTGGCGTTGACTCTCTGCAGCGCGACGTTCGCCTCATCTCCCAGAGTTCCCATGCTGATTGGGACTCTTCCAATATCCAGGGGCCCCTAAGCTCTTTCAGCCGGGTTGTTCCCCGCCGCCTTAGTAACACCTTTGTCCTCCGTCACAATGTTTTGGCCCACCAAGTGATCCAGAACGATGCCCATGATATCCTCAGCCATTCCCGGTGGGAGCTCTGGGTAAGCATCCTTTATGGCTTCTACTACCTTGTCCATATTCACAAATTTGTCTAGTCGACGTATCTGTGGGAGCCGAAGCATGCCTCCCCAGATGCCAGTATTCAAGGTCGGTATTTCATGTGCCCCGGCGAGACCGTTGTTGTGCCGTTCCACTGCGGCCATCACACGAGCAGCCAATTCTGGTGTAATGTTAGGTAAAGCCGCTGTCCCTTTTTTTGCTGTGCGAGACGCGGCACCAGATTCAGGAACACCGGTTTTGCCGGAACTCGTATCGGGTGGCACCGTGTTGGATGCTGCATTCGATGTTGTTATCTTGCACCCTGACTTAGACACTGGTTTGGATGCTGGCTCAGACGCTGACTTAGGCATCGTCTCGTGCGCCGTTTTAGACGTTGTGTTAGACGTAGCGTTCGATTTTGTCTTCGATGTTGTGTCGGGTACCGTGGTAGACGCCGTCTTCGACTCGCCGTTAGACACAGCGTTGGAAGCCGTGTTGGAGACTGTGTTGGATGCTGCGTTGGACGTTGTGCTAGATGCCGCCTCGGACGCCGTCTCACCCGCTGTGTTGGACGCAGTATTGGGAACCGTCTCGGATGATGTGTTGGATTCCGCAGTGGGCGTTGTAGGAGACTTTGTGTTGGGCTCCGTATCGGGTTTTATAGTGGACGGAGCCGCCCTAATGCCGCGGGCGAGATCGAGCGCCTTGGCCACATTCTTTTCCAAGGCCGTCAACGTGTCGATCAAGGCATTCGTCGAGGCTGAGCCGTCCTCCGCTGAGCGGTCCTTTCCCAAGCAAAGACCATCGGGCTGGGACGTCTGGGGCGTTTGCCGGTTCCGAGTACATTCGTGATAGGAAGGGGGTTTGCCAGCCGATCGTTTGTCAAAAGCTTCATCGATGAGAACTCGGATGAACGTCTCAGCAACGGTCTCTGCTAAGGTGTGTCGATGTCGGGCGTTGCGACGGGTAGTCCCTGTCGGTTGGGATGATCCAGATGCCGTATCGGAGTTATTGACATCGTCTTGGCTGGGGTTAGCGTTGGTAGGGTTTTGGGCGGAAGCCCCTTTGCCACCGACACCGCCGCCGGTCTTTTTCGGCATGCTGAAATGATATTGTCGAGTATCTTAGGGGGGGCGAAGTGGTGTGCGTCTAAGGGAAGGATAGTGGTAAAACATAAGGTATGTCTAGGAAAACGAAATGCCCATGTAAACAACGGGGAGCCATACTATGTAACCAAAGTGTCCGGGGTGCTCGGACACCGAAAATGGCATCTACGTCTTAGCCGTGGAAGCATCATGCTAAAAAGGAAAGAGGAGGTTGTCCGACTGCACTTGGAAAGCGCGATGTTGTCAGCAGAGACCGATACCTGCAAGAGAAGAGGACCACCGAAATAAACCACATCAACCTATTTCCTCATGTCACAATCCCACATCAAACGTCAGCATGCGTGGCCAAAAATACTTGAAGACTAGGCAAGATAACGATTAAGAGCTAATATTAACATGGAAGGTAATTTCTGTAAGCTCGCCACGCCTTCTTTATTTTACACCCAAAATAATTACGCGTTCCGCAACATATTAATTACGGCGCTCCAACTCAAGCCAGCTCGATCTGGAGATCAAGCTTACGGCTGCTCCTGCCCACATACGCGATCTTCTTGTGGTCGCTGATGACCCAGTCCTGGGCCTCGGTGTCCCAGTTACTCAGGTCACGGCGGGTCAGGCGAGCGGTGAACTGGGTAGTCTGGCCGGGGTCGATACGCAGACGGTCAAAGTCGCGGAGCACAACCTTCGGGTCATTGGGACCACCAAGCGACAGGTACAGCTGCGGCACCTCCTCGCCGACAATGGAGCCAGTGTTGGTGATGTCAGCGGTGATGGTGTACATGATGTCGTACAGCTGGCGGTTGCCACCAGGAGAGTTGCCGCCCGAGGAGCGAAGGTACGGCTGGGCATCGCTGTCGGTGGCGTGCGGCGGAAGGAACTCCTCAGCGGTCTGGCCGTAGTGGGGGTCCGCCGAAGCCTTCTTGGCGTCGGTGGTGTTGAGGTAGGGGTAGATGTACTGGTAAATGTACGGGAACTCATCCTTGGGGAAGAGGTAGTCGCTCAGGTCTTCCGAGTAGTTGCCAAAGGTCGGGGCCGCGTCGGTCTTGCCAACCGTGGGGGTGTACTTGCCGGCGCCAGACTTCTCAACCTTGATGTTGCTGTACTCGAAAGTCGTGTAGCTCAGACCATAGCCGAATTCGTACAGGACCTCGGCGCCAGCCTTGTCGAACTGGCGGTAGTCAATGAAGACGCCCTCGGTAAAGTCCACCTGCGGCGCGTCACCACCATTGTTCGGCTTGTACAGGATGTCGGCACCATAGTCCTCGCGGGTCTTGCCCCAAGTGAAGGGAGAACGAGCCGCAGGGTTAACGTTGCCGTAAAGAACATCAGCAATCGAGTTACCGGACTCCTGGCCCGGCATGCCAGCCCAGAGGATGGCCGTGACGTTCGGGTTGTCATACCACTCCGTGAGCAGCACGGGGCCAGGGGTGTGAAGCACAACAATGGTGTTGTCGCACCAGCTTGACACGTTCTTGACCAGGTCATCACCGTTCTTCCAGAGGGTCAGGTTCTTGCGGTCACCCATGTTGCCATCGACGTTGATGTAACCCTCTCCGGAGTCGGCGTTGACGAAAACAATGGCGGTGACGTTGGCCTGGGACACCAGAGCCTTAGTCTTGTCGGGGGCATAGTTGGTCAGAACACTCTCGTACCGGCTGCCGTCCTGGATAGCGCGAGCCTGGAGAGCAGAGTCGGGGGAAACGAGGTAAGGGAAGGTGGCCGTGCCCGAACCCCAGCCCATACCAAGTGTACCGTCGTCACAGCCGTGATCGCTGCACCCGTTGGGGCCGTTGGGGTTAGAGCCAGCATCTTCACCAATAACGGCAATGAACTTGGGCTTCTTCAGGGGAAGAGAGCCGGTGTTCTTGAGCAAGACGGTGCCCTTCGCGGCAATCTCGCGGATGAGAGAGCCATGGTCCTCGCGGACATCAACGTGGGAGTTGATCTCTTGGTAACCCTCCTGGGCAACCCAGTGAACAGGGCCATACGTGTCCGATGTCCAGAATGAGAAGTTGATCGGGTCCATGTCAGTGGTACCGCGGACCTTGAACAGCGCGGCCATGATACGCAGGGCCATGTCGTCGACACGGTAGGCCGGGACCGTACCGTTGAGGACCGCGAGCGTGAGGTTCGTGCCCCAGTAACTGAGGCCGGTGTTGAATTCGGTGTCACCCGGCATGGACATGTCAAGACCAGCAACGGCGCTGGCGGCGCCGGTATGCTGAGCCTGCCAATCACTCATGACGAAACCCTGGAAACCAAGCTCATCTTTCAACAGGTTGTTGAGGAGCTTCGAGTTCTGGCAACCGTACGAGTTGTTGACCTGAGTGTACGAGCACATGATGGAACCAACGCCGGCGCGGATGGCATCGGCAAAGGGCCACAGGTAGAGCTCGTGCATGGTCTTGTCGTCGATGTTAGAAGAGAGGGATTCGGCAATGTCGTACCCGTAACCGTGGGATTCACCCGTCTGCCTAAAGTTCTCTGGGCCCACGGATTAGTATCGCTCCGTTTAGTCAACCAACCGTGAAAAACGCAAAACTCACCCTGTTCGTTGCCAACAAAATGCTTCGCGCAAGCGATAGTGCCAGCATCCTGCATACCGGACACGGTCTGAGCCATGCCAATACCAGTGAGGACGGGGTCGACCGAGAAGCCTTCCCAGTTACGGCCACCCTCAGGAGAACGGCCAATCGGACCAGCAACGGGGCCCAGCAGAACGGTGATGCCCTTGCCCTTGGCCTCGCTGCCCATAGCAAAACCGCGGCGGTACATCAGGACGCGGTCCCAAGTGGCCGCCGTCGTCTGGCCAGAGGGGAAGGCCGAGTTGTAGTCAGACCCGCGAACGCCAATGGGAGCATCGTGCATGCAAAGACTACGGAGGCCCAAGCGGGGAATCGCGCCAACCTGACCAACACATTGCTCGCCTTGCCAACTGTGTTCCTGTTAGTACTTCCGCCGCTACTTGTGTCGAATAACACGTCCGCTAGGGCTGAACTCACCCAACACCGGTCGTCAGGTTGACCTTCTCAGCGAGGGTCAACTGGGAGACGAAGTCTTTCGCCTGGATATACGCCTCGGCCCATCCATCGGCCTCGGGATTCATCCAAGGCGAAGGGTAGTAGGGATCGGACTTGGCGACATCTCTCTTGTGAATCTGTTGCGGATTGCGGTCAGCAATTGATGCAGCGGGGAGTACAAGTAGCCATTGAGCTACTGATCGGAGTTGCATTTTGACCACGGCTTCCAACGTTCAACAATGCCGCCAGTCTTGCTTCAACGAAGGTGCAATGGGCGCAGCAATTCGTAGGCGGGGAACCCAACGAAGGGGGGAAATGGGGAACCTGAGGGATGTATCCGTATTTTGGCATGTCTCATACCTTATCGACGGGGTTAAAAGTAGCCGCAGCAGCAAGTGTGCCGCCGAGCAGGCAAGAAAGCGCGGAGGCCTTCATACTGAGCTGTGTGTGGTGAGATCCGAACGATGACCACCTCGCACAGGAGTTTAGGACGCTGCAGCGGCCCGAGAGTATTGGAGACACAAAAGATCACCGTCGGGACGAACCAAGGGGTGAGACATGCTACGCGACGGGAGCCAGTCCCGCGGCTATATAACTCCCTCCCAAGGTTCCTCCTCTCGCCTGGATGACAAAATGATCCACGAGGGGATCGGCCCTTCGCTCACACGGCGTGAGCGTGGCGGACGGCAGGGTGCCGTTGTGCCGTTGAAGTGCACGCCAAGTCTTTCGGTTCCCATGCCGCTGGCGAGGCGAGCGCGGGTGCCGACCCCGGGCCATCGGCCATCGTGGAGAGTGTGGGGTCCTGCCGTCCTGCAAGATCCCTCCATTCTGCTCAAGGCTAGACGGGACGAACGGCGAAGGGCAGAGAAGAGGATTCGGCGTTGCATCGCGCCCTTGCTGGCCGTGACTTGGAAGCAAGCTCACGCGTTCGGAGGGCCGAGGGCCAGAAACGGGCCGATCTGCTCTGGTAGAAAAGCAAGGGTTGAAGTCATCTCGCAGGCCGGCCAGACCCTGCGCAGCTTGGCAATTGGGGTACTGCGGGGAAAGATCAACCGGTCGGAGAAGTGCAGGTTATGTTTGTTTGGCTCACCCATGCATCCGCCCTGCGAAGCAGCTGTGGAAATTGAAATTGAGGTCGAAAACGGGAATTGTTCCAAAGGAAAATCCAAGTTCTTCCATGTGCAGCACAGGGGCGCAATTACCACCCCAAGCTGGCGGCCGTTCCTGCCCTGGATGGGCCGAGGCGACCTCTCCCTTCCGTTTGTCGGAATGTCCCTTCCAACAATCACAACAAAGTGGGGTCGCCTAGCAAAAAAACATCGCTGCTCACAGACCACCGACTTCTCTCCGTACCAACAGCGACACACTCTGTACCTGCCTAATCCAGACACTTGTCGCGCAAGAATTCGGCAGAGTCCTTCGATAGAATTTCCCGTGTTCGCTTCGACCGTCGACAGAAGTTTGTGGTCATTGTCCCCGTTTTCCAAGAAGCAGACCGCGTCAAATAACGACACAACATAAACGCGGTCCGCACAAGTTGCGCCCAAAACCCCCATTGGAACTGGGTACAAATTATATGGCGATCGGCATTCTCGACCCAAGTCGAGACATGCAATGCTCACCCGCTGAGGAGGCAGCAGTCTTTCACAACCGTGACAAAGCCCCCGATCCTCGGAGAACATTGTCTGTGTTCTTCCACGTGTAGTGGACCGCATAGGGTGTGTTGGGAAGGCTGTAGGGGAGAATGATGACGCTGCCCTTCCATCGCGGCAACCGGCAACAATGTGCTAGCCCGGGGACCCGGTACCTCCGTCCGGGTTGTGTTTTCCCTGATGTCAGCACCACCCTCCTCCCCACACAAACACAAAATTGTCGAACCAACTTTGGCCTCCCCCAACTTTTTCCCCGCGCTCACCCCGCAAAATTCACAGCCCCAAGTCCAAGTTCCCACCACAGTTTCCATACAATGCTGTGTGTGGCCCTGAATGGTAGCACTGTCGCAGCCAACCTCAAGCCTCATGCTTCCACACACATCGGCCCTTTTCTCAAAGGGCTCCGTCAAGCGCTTGAGACTGGAGCAAGCGGTTTACGCCCCCAACGCCCTAGACGCCCAACGAAAAAAAATGTCGTGGTATTGTTTGTCATCTTACCACCATGGCATCGTTACATGGCGTCTTTGGCCTCAGGCTGCAGCCTACACTATCTTCCAACACCACCTGACGGGAAGGTAACGTGGATATGGAGCCATGCAGGGAACTCTGTCGTTACTTTTTCCTTTTACGAACCTCCCCAACAACTTGGTTCGTCCCTGTCAGATGGTATCACGTAATCCAAAAAACCCGAGTCCCTGGAACGAATTTGGCAAGCCGGCGAGATCACGGGACATCGACGGGTAGGTTTAAAACCGGCGGCATTCTCCATCCAGCAGCTCAACTCGAACAAGTCCGGCCATGCAAGCGGCTTGGTTCCGGGCCGAATCACTCTTGGCAACGCCGAAGCCTCGCCAGTTGACCCGAGTGCTTGAGCTCCCCCTCAAAGTAAAGCCTCAAAGCATCCACAAGCGCCTTTTTCCGTCCGACCGCGTTCCACAAGATCGCAAGAGTCGGCGGGAAGGAGAAAACGCCAAGTCAAATTTGCATCTGTGCCATGGTAGAACACCCCGATCGGCCCACAAGTTACTACTAGTGACTCGAGGTTGAAAGAAGAGCCATATTCCGGCCCCTCGGACGAGTCCAGGCCTCGCCGGTGTCGGCTCTGTTTTCAAATCATGCAGAGGGAGCACGTCCGGATTCCGAGACCAAATCGCTCACTCTTTTCCCAGCCTCTCCCTCACACTGTAACGTGTCTCAGCGTGCCCGAGGCGCTTTATCCCCCCGGTCGTGTACCCAACTACATAGTATGTAAAGGGTTGGCGTCAACGTTGCCGCTGCAAAATCAGCTACTTCTTTCACCTCACGGCCCAATGGTGCCTCTATTCGCTGCTGTCCCATGTGCCACTGTGATAATGTACTAACTTACCTTGGTCACCAGGAGGTCAATTATTTATCTGGTAACACGTAGAATGAGGGAGTCGGAACCCCGGGAGATGAGTATGTCTCATATGAGTGGTGCTAGGGCATCAACTATTGCTTACGGGAGGAGCTATTAGGCTCTTAATCGTTATCATCTCCATCTTAACGGTACACCACTACTACCCGGTGTAATCGTTTCCCTTGGATAAGATCAGTAATATGACGAGAACTAATTATCAAACGGCCAGTGGTGTTTCTCGCAAACCCGGAGCTTATCAAGCCCGACCTCATAGGCTCATTATATTTTGCCAATGGCTAGTTCCATCGGTGGACTGGGCATAATTAGCTCAATGATTCAAAGTCCAGCTCACGCAAGTTGTAGTAGACCTTAGAACCAAATATTTTCATTAACTCCCAGCTGAAAGTCTAGCACATCGGTTCAACTTGGTAATTAACCAAAGCCATGCACACAAACGCCTAATGGGGGACGCCTAACCTCAATCTATTTTGCCATCCCGAACATTCCGTCTCGTGGTGAAGAATCGAGCGACGGCACCAAGCATCATGGACAACCTTGCCGGCCTCGACTCAATGGTAGGCCACCGCTTGCTCACAACCCTTGAGGCGTCAGACATCCCCGGGCTCGGATACCTGGTGGTTGCCTCTCAAACCCCAAAAGCCTGCCCATCATAGCTCCTCAAAACCAATCATACAAAATCGTCTTTAGCTCAGAAGAACGATGATGACACTATCACCACGCAGAAACCTAAACGGGGCGTCAGATTTGAATTCCGACAACCCTTGTCAAACGGGATACTCACATCTTGCTAATAAATCGATCCTTGTTCACCGGCCTACCCTTCTTGCCGTTGTGTACGGGTGTTTCGGTCCACATTTCTTTCTGCAGGCGAACAGTCAGTTTCATTCTACTCATCTCCGTTGTCGACGAGCCCGGAGCATTTATGAGACTGTATGCGCAAATGACATACCACATTCTCCAGGATCCTAGAAAATAAAAATCAGTTAGCAAACGAATCCCAAAATGTTTCGCGGGGAGTTAATCCTTACATGTTGCAGTGGCGGTCAAACGCCTTAACTCTCGCAAGCCTAGTGTTTAGATGCAAAACGGGGTTAGCATGTTCATCCCAACACACTCCCCATCGCTCCGTCCGCTCAGCCTCTACACAACACAAAATCCAGGCCAACTCACAGCTTCCGATTCGACCGAATGCTGATCAGCACCTGCGAATGGCTCCTCACAGCCGTCTGCAGCAGCGACAACGGCCCATTGCTCATCTCCCAGCTTTCCTGTTCGCGTAAACCACACCCGTCAGCCGCACACTTTCAAAGCTATCTGTTTCCATCCCGAACATACCAGCTGGGCAATCTCATACTCCCTATTTTGAGTCAGTAATTCTCCTATCAAAAATAAAACAGCCGAGGCTGGCTAGTGACGGGTCAAAACTCACGTGCACTCATTGCGCGGTTTTTGGAGCAGCGCTCTAGGAAGCAGGGTCGTTAGCAGCGGATAACGAAGGTTTATATGCAAAATCTTGGTTTTCGCACAATGAAAATGAAACCTGCGGCGCAGGGCCTGCGCCACGTGCCCTCAAGCAAAAATCATAGATTCAAACTCACTGGATGTTGACGTCTGACATATTGGCAACGGATTGTCGTAAAAACCGCCGGTTCAAAGGATAACGGGGAGCAAAAGTCGTTTCGAGAGTACCGGAGGCTGTTCTAGGTGGGAGGGATCAGGTCGGTTGATGTTTGTGATGCAAAACGATGCGATGCTTGAGAACCGTGATGAGCTTGACTGGCCCAAGGTAGGCGAAAGCGGTCGGCGAGATGCAAAATGTGGGTCCTGCAATCCAGCAAAACGCGACTTGGGAGGCAGGTCACGTGCAGCTATAAGAGGCACAATACTACACCGCTTTTCCTGATAGGGAATGCGTTTCCGAGAGTGTAAACAAGGTCTCATGAACAAGGAGACAACGCAAACAGAGGAAAAAAATAGACAGGCGGAAGATCATGGTTCAAGTCGGGACAGACTTATTCATTAAAAAGTTTTAGATTAAGGTAGGATCACAGCTGCGGTTAGGCTTAGTGTGTGAACATGGGCAGTGTCTTGCAAGGTCAATAGTTATTACATTTATGCCTATGATACCTCGAGATCCCGTCAGGAAAGTCAAGTATCGGCTGTGCGCACAATATAACGCCGACTTTTCTCTATCACACACACTTTCCCAATTACTTCACGCCCCGAAAAAGGCCACGTAGTCGCGGTTGAGCTCCCACAATTACATGTACACGCCGACTCTCCCAGCCGGCGCCTCACCCCTCTACCTCTAGTATACGTATGGCACAATGCGCCACCTCACAATCTTCTTGTACTTCTCCCAATCCTCACCATACTTGCGTGAGCACTTCTCATCATCTCGGCGGTCACGGTGGATAAGCAGGACAGCGAAGTAAAGCACATAAAAGTAGGTAAAGATCGCCCCCCATCCCCTAGCGTCGCCAGGCACGACCTGGCGGCCATCCAACATGCGTACGGCACCCTCAACGGTGGAGCCCGCAGTCAGAATAGTGTAGCCCGCCAGGCCGGTGGGCAAGGAGTACGGCCAAGCCTGCAGCCAATCACCAAAGTAGTTGATGTGGCGGGCGATGCCCCACCAGCCGGAGGTGAGCAGACGGGTGCCAGCCTTGGTCTCGATGTACTTGAGGTGGGCCACAGACGGGTCATTGGGGTTGGTGCGGAAGGCGTTCTTCTGGCTGTTGGATAGGCGGAAGATGGAGAAAGCGGCGAGCAGGAGAGCGCCAACGCCAGCGAGGCCGAGCGGGCCAAGCGTCTGCGGGTGGACAGACAGGTAGCGAGTTTGTTGTGTGTAGACGAACGGCACCCAGACGAGGTCGCCAAAGGAAAGCATCAGGCCGAAACCATCGGTGGTAATGTCGATAGTGGTCAGAATGGCGGGCTCCATGAACTGGCCGTCGAGAACGTAGAGACCTTGGACGATGGAGATGAAGACGATGCTGTCAGTCACGTATCCAAAGGTGCGGTACTGCTTGGCGATGAAGGCGCAGTTGAGCAGGATCCAGCCCGTCAGCCCGGGGCGAATCTCCATCCACTCCTTGATGTCAATCTCGCCGAGGAGCGGGAGCGTAACGCGTGGGTTCAGTTCGCGGCCGATAAACCAATCGTAGAGCATGTTTCCAGACACGCCACCAGCAGCGAGCTGGCGGAATTCGGGGTTGCCCGGCTTGACGCTAAAGCTGCGAACGTAGACATATGTGGCCAGGGCGTATGCGATGAGGATATCGACGGTGAGGATCTGCAGATAGTTGTCGGTGATAAAAGTCCACAGTGGGAACTCGGCGCCCTGGGCAATGGTACCAGCAAGGCAGATAGCCAAGGTAAACATAGTCGAGGCAAAGGCTACGGACACATATCGATGTTAGCTTCGTTGGTCTTTGTACGTATCGGGGCATGGTTAACTAACCGTTGAACTTGTACTTCAAGCGCCCGCCATTCGCAAGTGTGGTCCCCTCGACCTCAGTTCCAGGAAGAACGCGGTAGAGCACGGCGCTGAAAAGGTAATAGGCGAAGAGCCAGCCAGTGGCCTCCCAGCTCACGAGCCCCCTGACGCCATCTTCAGGCCAGCCGACTTCTGATTTAAGTGTTTCGAAATCGAGCGACCTGAGGTGGAGGAGTGACGGCGCGGGACACCCGGAGACGTCGTTACAAGCGAAGGCGAAAGCGTAAATCAAGACTGGTAACCCGAAACTGATAGCTGCAGCGCCAGGACTTCGACGCGTTAGCTGAGAACAAGATTGAGTGGAAGGTCTAGAGTATCATTGACTTACGGGCCGAAAAATTCGTAGCCATGCGGCTTGGACACGGCTTGTTGCGTTTTGGGTGCCATGGCTGGTTGATTCAGGAGACGTCCCGTTTAGCTATGGCTTGTTCACAACCACGGTCAAACAGGCGCGAAGCTCCCTTTAACTATCTTTTGCGTGTGGAAGACGTCGTCAGCTCTTGTGAGGCGCAACGACAGCGGATCCCGCGGGAAACGACGACAATCGGTCCTTGCAGGTCGTACGCCTTGCTCTAGCGCCGGGAGTCTGTGATCCGGGTGGGCTGTCTTGCGGTGTCCTTTTCGAGCTTTCTTCAGAATGCGATGGCAGAACCCCTGTCGGCACGACGCGACCCGGATGGCCTGATGGCCGGCAAGCCAATTGGCGACAGGGATGCCGGGACGTTTGGTGCGAGTCCCCACATTAATAGCTTGGCGTCCTTAAGAATCGGCTTTTGCCCAAGCGCATCAACCATTTGGATTTTCTCAGACCTGGAGCAGTGATGATTGCGGGAACGGTGTGAAGCTGCCGTTGCGCTTGTGAGTTCCCTCGCCCGAACCGAATAACGGTGAGATACGAAAAATGACATGATGTCCGACGCAAAGCAATTCTTTCCTCCAAAGTACCCATCAAGTATTCTCACCAAAATCATGTCCTCTCCAGAAGAACTTTGGGAGCCAAGAAGCCAAGCCTTCCAATGCTGCCCCACGCCCACCCACCAATCACGGTCTGTGCCCGGCACCAACAGAGGACAGGCCACGCCAACTGAACACCGTTGACGAAGCCACCCATCAGGGGTTCTTCAAGATCCATCAAGATACATCTTCAACGACCACTTCACCAACGCGCAAGCCGCGTCGGACGCCCCATGATTGCTAATCGCGTCACTCAACCCATGCGAAGCTCGGTCGTCCTTGTATGAGCAGATCTGCGCTCCCCACACTTCGCTCAGCGCGATAGCGCAACCCCTCGACGATCCCCGGGAGAAGCCGCCCACCCGCACGTCGACTAACAACGACATCCTGTCCGAGTCATCGTCCACATAGCTCGACCATTATGTTCTCCCAAAGCCCCAGGGGGTTGCTCCTGGCGCTTTTCGCCTTGGCGACCGTGTCTTCTGCAGAAGAAGCGACCAAAACCGACGATGCACCCACGCCGGCACTGACGCCCTGCGTCGCAACATCGACCGCAGGGGCCTTTTTCGATCTGCGCCCCGATGTGGCCATCGCTGTCGCGGAGGATGAAAAGGCGCCGAAGGGGATACCAACGGAAGACTACATTGCGCGCGGTTGGGACTACGGGTATAACTTTACACTCAACGTGTGCGAGCCAGTAGTGAAGGGGGTGGAAGATGTGGTGGGGGTCAAGGAGTCGTTGTGGAAAAACATTAGCGCCTACTATGAGACAAAGGGGAAAGTTTACTCCCTAGGGTAAGATCCTATTTCTCTGCGCACCAGGTCTTTGCCTGCCCCCAATCTCTGACATTCGTAACAGGCAAAGCTCGGGAGAGCTCATGCCCCGCGGGCGCAAACTAGTCCTGCAGTACACGGGAGGGTCACCATGCGGGTCTCCTAGCAGCAGCTGGGACAAACGGGAGATTGTGCGCGAGAATGCGGGCTATAAGCCTTACGACACGGATTTCGACGATGATGATGACGACGCGGGTGTACCCCCTCTCGAGGGCGTGGGCAATGAGGACGAACAGGATGAGGATGACGACGAGGACGGCGGCAGCAGGAAGGACGAAGATGGCGATAAGAAGAAAGACGAGGACGATAAAGAAGACGAAGACTCGGGGAAGGATAAAGAAAAGGACAAGGACAAGGACAAGGACCAGGAGGAACGCCGCAAGTCCGCCACCATTTCTTTCCTCTGCGACCACGACCCAGACACGCCAACGGCCTTCTCCTTCATCGGCACCGACCCCGACCAATGCGCCTACTTCTTCGAGGTCCGGTCCCAGCATGCCTGTGCCGGAGCCGAACCGCACAAGCCCGGCAGCGTGGGACCGGGGAGCGTCTTCGCCATCATCTTCTTCATCACCGTCCTTGTCTACGTCATGGGCGGCGTCTTTTACCAGCGCACCGTGGCCCATGCCCGCGGGTGGCGGCAACTGCCCAACTACAGTCTGTGGGCGGGGATATGGAGTTTCATCAAGGTATGCTTGCATTGCCGGTGTCTCCGATAATAAGTAATTTTTAATATACGAGGGCGTAAGGATATGGTTGCTTGAGTTGACCACCTTGCTAACCTACTTGGCCATGTTTCCCCACCCCCCGCGTCCTACAGGATCTCTTTGTCATCCTCACCGCGTCCTGCGCTCGCTTCGTTCCACGCCGGAGAGGCTACCACTCGCTGTCTGGCTCTCCTTCGGGGAGGCACCGCAACCGAGACGACGAAAACCGGCTGATTGATCAGCTTGACGAGGAATGGGATGATTGATGCCGGTCCGGAGGACGAAATCTCGCTTTTACTTCTTCTTGCTTTCTACCTTCGCTATAGGGATCCATACCTTTTGTATGGGCCCATTTGTGTTATCATATGCCTCAGCTTGACCTGTTGAGGTGCTTCAAGTTCCTTGTCTCTTTTGGTGGGTGGGGGGGGATGGAAGCAGGTATTTCCAGGACCATAGTTACTTAGCCGCTCGGGTGAGGGATTGTTTGCCAATTACTGTAGCATATTTCGATTTGAACTCGGATGGGTGGGTTTAGACGACGACCAGGAGTTGAATAAATTCACGGATATGTATTTGTATGGAATATTCATCGAGACACAGCTTGCGTCCCTTCGTGATGCTCCCATACCGCTAGCCTAATTTGAAGTTTGGGCTACACATAGAATGCCGGCGGAAGTGACTGTCCACCATACGAAAGCCCACAACTGCAAGGAAACCTAATTTACGTGCGGTTATTATTATTTTACAGATCGTGTTGGGAGTTGGGGGGCTCGTGGTGAAAGACAAGACCAAATTAATTAAGGATAATAAATAATCATATAAGGAGGACATTTGATATCATTGCCCACGAATAACAAAATACAGACCCCACAGATGCACCGTCAGCCTCGGGAGTTTATGAGCCAAGCCAACATGCATACCCTCATGTTAGGGAAATGTGAAGAAAAAGAAAAGAAAAGTACACGCTGTGTTCTCTGGTGCTTGTGGTACGTCAGGAGAAAAGGGGTCGTCAAAAATTATCCAAAAAACTCAGGGGCTCAATCGGGGATCGAACCCGAGACCTCGCACATGATTTGTTGTCAAATCAGGGTGATTACCCGAAGCGCGAATCATACCACTAGACCATTGAGCCGATTGTGATAGGGCGACGCAAACCTGAGGTTTAAGCACTGCAAACTTGGGGCTCCACCCGATGACAGGAAGCTCCTGCCCTCGCTGCCGTCTGAGTCAAAGTCAGCTTGACCTAACATGAATGAAAGGTGTTTTCCACTGGTCATAATCACATTCGTTGTTGGTGTATTGTTTTTGGTAATGCCGCATCTGTTGTCGGCTCAGCGTCTGTGAATCACTCTTCTCAAAAGAATTGAGGCCGAGGCTACGACCGTTTATCCCGCGGGTGATATTTACTTGGTGCCAAGGCGACCCGAATTCGCTTGTCACAGAAACTCCAACACAGCAAGACATTTCGGAGCATCCCTTCACGAGTATCCAAGCAAGCCAGGTAAATTCCACAGAAATGGTCATATTCACAGGTGGCAAAAGATCAAAGTATGTACACGAATTCGCCTTTTCTCATAACCTCATTTGAACTCATCCACCTACCCACCCGCTGTGCTGTGCTGTGCTGATGCTAGATAGATGCAAATCCCACTCTTCCTCATTCCGTTCCTCCACTCCCAACCGTAATTCGGCAAGGCGTCAAGAGGCTACGTGCCGAAGCTTACACGCACTGCGAGTAGTACGGCGGCGACACACCGCTGCAGGTCGAGCCCGACTGTAAGATACGTGTTAGTTGTGATGTGATCCTAATTATGGGACTTCGAAAAACGTGAAGAAAAGAAAAAGCTTACAGCACAGGTGGTGCAGCCAGTGTAGCCAGTCCCGCCGCACTGCTGGAACTTGGCAGCGGTGCAGCCGCCGGGGTTGCCCGAGCCGCCAGTGGGCGAAGCCGAGGAGGTAGGCTGAGACGGCGACGAGCTCAGAGTGGTGGACGGGCTGGAGCCGACCTTGCAGGTGGACTCGCAGCCGATGCAAGAGCCGCCGGGGGTGCGGGTGGTGCCGCCGGAGTAGACAGACGGGCCGGGCACCTTGTAGCTGCTGAGGGCGGAGTGGATGTTGACGAGGATGCCCGGGTCGGAGGCGGAGTAGGCGCCGGGGAAGTTGACGGTGGCCGGGGTGGCGCTGCCGCCGCCGGAGACGGTGATCTGGTAGCAGGTCACGTAGAACTGGGCGCCGCCGGAGCTGCCGGCGGTGTGCAGGGCGATGGTCTCCGCACGGAGGAGGTAGTCGCCGGGGGCGATGTCGCTGGGGATCTTGACGTTGAGCTTGCCGCAGCAGGTGTTGAGGTCCTTGTTGCCCCAGTAGTCGTCGTCGCCGGAGCCGCCCGACGGGTTCTTGGCCCAGCCGGACTCGAACACCTTGAACCAACCGCTCGAGCCGTCGGCCGACTTGGCGTCGGAGACCTTGGACAGGTAGGCCATCACGGGGCCGTAGTGGGCCCCACCGATGGCCTCGTTGGCGCAGGACCGGTCACCGTTTTGCTGAACATCGGTTGTTAGTCACTAACTTTTAAGAAGAGCCTGTACCCGGCTAGCATCTAATCGCCATCTCTCCTTCTCATGGTGCCTCCCCTCAACAAGGAACGGCCAAAGCACCACTAAGGGCACACAAGGAGAGAGAAGATAGAGTGAGGAGATAGGTCCCTTGGAGGACATCAAGTGAGGGAAACCTACCTGGTGCATCTCAACAGTGACAGTGCTGCCGGCCGCGACAGGGCACTTGGCGCTCGGGCTGGAGGTACCAGTGTTGCAACGGATGCTGCTACCGCTAACGCTGGTGATGGGGGAGTTGGAGGACGGGACACGGGCGCACTGCGAGCCGAAGTCGACGCCGTCGACCCAGAGGTCCTGGAAGGTAGCGTGGGCGGCAACATTGCCAGCCAACACGGCCAGAGTGGCAAGGGTGAAGGACTTCATGGTTGATGGTTGGGTTGTTGAGGAGGAACACCCGAGATGTTGTCGATATGGGGGAAGAGTCTCACGGGAGAAGAGAAGGGAAGACCTAAACTGTGGTGTGTTTGGTGGGCGGTCCGGGAGAGATCTATATACGACGCAGCTGGCTCTTCAAAACCTCAACCACGGTAGACGATGGGGCCTTTTGGATCCCACCATGCTATTCCTGGTCGACCCTCCTCCTTCTGGACACCCAGTGGCGCCCAGCCTGGCACTTTGAGACGAGGCATCCGCCCGGAAACCTAAAACGGCGAGACAGCAGAGTGGAATTCTACCCACCCTTTGCTGGCGATGTCCCATTGCCATGCACGACTGTGACCAACTGGACGCCTTTTCCGCAGGCTACGCCGCCACCGGCCGCTCCCAGTTCGTCCAGTCCTCTCATTTCCACGCACTTAGACGGCATGAAGCCCCCGTCCTTCTTCCTCTCATACCCCGGCTCAGACTTGTTTGCTGTTTGGGCGGCGGGTCGTTTGGGAAGAGCGTCGAGACCTTTCCTCGGCGCAACTCCAGGCCCTCTCGGCGGTTACCCCGTGAGCAAAAATCGGGCGGCACCGCGGCAGCTCCCCACACAGAATACCACGATACACACGATACCACCCCAGCGGAGGATCCGGGGTGCGTTGCGGGTTTCCAAAACTAGGTGCTGGGGGCATGGGCCATGGCCCATGGGGGGAGCTTGGAGAGTTTTTGAGGGTCGGTTAATATGCTGGCTAATCGAGTCCGGCAATGCGGAATGGGAGCACCGCGCGTGGCGGTCCCAAAAACCGGGCTAGCGGCGGATGACGTCCCGTCCCAGTTTGGGCTTGCTGCAACAGTGCAACTTCACTTGTGAGGTTTGTCGCTCATCTTCCCGTTTTTATCTCTCGTTTCTGCGTCCGTCGTGATGTGCGCCGGGGGGGAAGTGGGAAAGTGTTGATCATTGCAAAAATTGAAGGAAAAAAAGAAGACCAAAACGCTCTGGCCTTCAGCAACCCCCTGTGTCAAAGAATCGAGATCGCAACGCCGAGAAATGCCAAGTCGTTTGTCGAACGCGGGGACGTCTCAACGAACATCGGGAGATCAACACAGGCACAGCGAAAATCCAGCTGTTTTCCGGGTTTTCCTCCCCCTTCTGCTCTCACCTGCTACCGGGTTCCCAGAATCGCTATTTTGGGCTTTTCGTCTGTTTTTTTTTTGTGGGCTGCCGAGAACCCGAGCGATCTTGCGCCGTCGATCCCTTCCTGGACACACTGACACACTCGGACAGGGGGAAGGTCGGAATAGCTTCTGGTGCGTTCCGGTACCACGGGGCCACCACCACCCACACGACAGTGGCGCCGAGAATGAAGTCATGCCGAGCGAGATGCAGGAGGGTGCAGCTGTGAATTCTCGCATATTTCCAGATTTGGACCCCCGGTTTTGTGTGTAAGAAAAGAAGGAATTAGGCTTCCTTGGTGAATACTCTCAACTACGGTTGGAACAGCTGATGAGGACGAAACCACTGGCTTGTACTTCGTAACTCGCGCTAACAGTCAGTCCGTCAACACCTCAACGGAACCCACCCCCGCGCGCGCCGTTACAGATCTTACCCGCCCATCGCCAGCGCCACCAAGGCTGTCGGCCCTCAGGTGCCGGCGGCCCCTCCTCGCTCGTCTCGGGCTCGTCCTAGGCACGATGGAAGGCGGGGGGTTAGCCTCAATCGGGCGGGGACGAAGGAAACCAGCAAGAGACTAATTAGCTGACCAGTGACTGGCTGGGTTTGACAGGCTCGTGCCGGAAACCGGGCCTGTTTCCTCCTGCGTTGCCTTGGTCTCGAATTCTCGGTTGGGCTTCCGGTGTTTCTACACATTCTGGAAGTTGGATATTGTGGATTGTGCCCAGGGAGACAGACCGTTTCTAGACCCGCCACCGTATATCCGTTCATTGGACACCAGCAAGAGCACACACATCAGTTGTGAACAAGAAAAAAAGAGCCGAGCAAAGGCCGCGAGGAGAGCAGAGTTAGAAAGAGGATGTCAGTGGCCAGCTCAAGGGGTGACAGCCAAATATACGAGAAGCAACGCTACCTGGCCCCCCTTCAGGAAACAGGAACTTCCTTTGGTGTAGACTCCCAAGAAATTAACTCAGTCTACCAGCCCGATTACAACATTTATCCCAAGACACACCATCACCTCCACACCTATTACCCTAGTAGGGCACCCATGAATAGAAACCAACCCCCCCAACGCTGCAAACAAGCCACACACACTGCTTCAATACCCCCCCTTGCAAGTACAACCGCCACATGAGAAAGCCGACCGCCACATAAAAAGTACCCCCCGCCACACCCCAAACCATCCATCACTCACCACTCACCACCTAACCCAATACCCACCCTCCCTCCTAATCCGATCCCTCTCCTCCCCAACCCCCTTCACTCTGACCCCCACACGGTGCGCAACCCCACCAACCCCATTGACTACCCCTTTCCCCACTACCCCGGCCATCGTGAATTCCTTGGAGGTGTCACTTCCTAGGGGCCCTCTCGTGGTTGTGGATGTAGATGCTGCTATCTGCGCCTCTAGAGCAGAGAGAATGACGACAGATTCGGGGTGCCAGTGGGGTCTGGAAAGGGAAAGGAGGGTTAGGGAGATGTTGCGGGAGTGGGTGATTAGGAGGGGGCTGGTGGGGGTTTTGGGTTCGGGGGTTGGTTGGAAGGAGAGGGGGGATGATGAGGTTGAGGGGGGTTGTGGTGATAATAGTGATAGTGATGATGGGGATGATGGTAAAGGTGGGTGGAGGAGGCCCAGGGTTAAGATTTTGAGTGTTTCGCCGAGAAGCGTTGAGCCTTTAGTGTTGTTCTTCGGGGAAGTGTTGCTACCGATGGGCGGGGAATAGTTCAAAAGATGAATTGCCACGATAGGCTTGGGGTTCGCGGAAAGGGGGGCATAACGGCACGGGCCAACGGTGATGATTGCTTCGTGCCACTTCGGCGAATCTGCCGTACCAGCTCCTGCCGTCGTGGCCGCTCGGTTCCTCGGTAAGACACAGGCCCAACCAAAGTACACCCCAAGAAGACGGTATCGAATCTCATCCGGGACCCCAGAGAGATTGGCCGTGGGAATTCCGAGCTCCGCCTGGCTTCGACCCGTGCCACGGACGACTTTCCCTTGGAATTGGAGCGGAAACGGCCGTTCCGGGCCGGAGTCGGGGCCGATGGCCATGAGTGTGGTGGGGTCCGTCTGGAGCGATCGAGTGACGTGGGCTTTGTGGGAGGAGAAGTATTCTCGGTCTTGTTGGGCGTCGCGCTCCGCGGCCCGTTCGTTCAGACCATCACGTACGTAACCCCCGATGGTCTCTGTAGCTAGTCCTGGGCGGACCTTGCCCAGGACGCGGTCCACTGGCATTCGGACGGGAGCTGTATACCTCTCTGCTGCTGTGGTCGCAACCCTAGATGCCACGTACACGCCCATCTCTAACGGTATTGTATTTAGGGAAGCACCACGGAATACGCTGGAATCCGTTGACGTACTCGCAACGCGGAATATGGGACTGGTGCACAATACCTTGCACCTGGAAGAGCTTTCGTTCTCTTCGTTGGGCGTCCCCTTGCCAGTGCAGAGAATGAGGCGGAAATACCCGTCGTCGGAGGCCTCGGGGACTCGGATGACATGTGTTTCTCTTGGGACGTGGCCCTTTTTCAGCCCTCTCTCTTTCACCAACTTCTTAGACGCTTTCCCTATGTCCCTTTGCCAGGCACGATCGGTATCAGCGGCCAACTGATGAGCCTCGACCTGGGTCGACGGTGTGACGTGCAACCAGCTGTCCGTCGCGTTGAAGAATGCCTTGATCTTCATCCCCTTGTCTCCGGAAAAGCCGCGTTGCTGTAGCCAGAAAGTACGATCCCCGGGTAAGGGTTTGTCCGGTGAGCTGAAGATGGTCACCTCAACTGACGTGCTGGGGCCCCGATAAAAGATGAGCGCGGGAGAGTGCCGGAGGATGGTGTAATGCTTGGTTGACTCCGTTGGATGCGGTATCAGCCCGCCGGCGAAATGCTTCGCCTCAGCGAGCGCGTTTTGCATAAATGTCTTCTTGCTGACATTATTGGTCTCGGGGCTAACACTGGGGCCAAACGTGGTAGCATGAGTCGCTGGTTCGGCATCAAGCGGGCTGGGAGGTGGTTCCAAAGCAACCCTAGAGAGCTCAGGCATGCTCTTCTGTGGCCGGAGCCCCCGGGCAAGCGGGACTTGGAGGAGCGGTTCTGCCCCGCGGGAGCCCGGCCTTGTTGGCGGTTGTACATCTGTCCTGAGCCTTTGGCCCAGCTGCGGCCGGGCCGGAAGCGGTGGCGGAGCCTCTTCGGTGTGAAAGGAATTGCTGACGGCTGCCGTTTGCGGAACCGGAGATGCACCGATTGGCTTGCGCCGAATCTGCGACTGTGTGGGTGTATTCATCCCGGTTCGAGCAGCCTGGCGAACTGCCACGGATGGAATCGTTGTTGAAGAAGAATATAACCTCAAGACTAACGTTATCTGCGGACGGCCATCTTGATCCCCACGTTTCAGGAGCTCCCCTTGCCTTGTTGGGACACGCGGGCCGCACGCCGGGTGAACAGGGCGACGTTGTTCACACCCATCCCTAACCCTAGAAAGTAGCTCAAGCCTTGATTGAGTTCAAGTTCAACAGTTCGTCCTTTGCCCAAGATGGGCCCTGGTGTTCCCCTGAATCTGACGAAAGAGTTCAATTGGCTGAACCAGTGGCGCTCTGAGGCGGTTTCCCCTGCCAGCCAAGAAGCAAGGAGGACGCCCTGCCTGCTTGGCCTCAAGCGGTTACCACCAGACGCCCGGATGGTTGTCACGACGCCGCAGGCAACGCAAATATCTCCAATTATCGGAGAAACGAACAGACAGGAAAAATCAAGAGACGCTCCCTAAAATCAACGAGCGAGCGGGTTTGCACCCTCAAACGGCCATTTTGAGAAAGAACCGCCCATGAGCACGTGCTTCGCCATGCCCCAGCCTCGTTGTGGGTCACCTGCTGCGCACTGGCCCCCAAGTATTCTGATCGTCAGCGGCTGCAGCGGGTTGGCCAGACGATTGAGAAAGCACGACGACCCCTGTAGAAGGCTGAGTGCAGCGGACTCAATTAAACCTGCAGCTCTCACCCGCAGAGCAAACCGTCGCAAACCACCAAGCGCTGCTCCAGCAAACCCCGACCCAATTCATTCCCTCAACACCACCTCAGTCACTCGCTCCTTCAAACACCACCCACACTCCTTCATCATGGACTTCTCGATGCAGATCGACAACTCCCGCAAGCGCAGCCGCGACGAACCAGACAGCCTGGAGCTGTTCAACGACCAGTACCCAGTCGCGAAGAAGGCGCGCCAATCGGACGCGGACGCGTCAACCCGCGATTCCACCCCGTTCTTCCTCAACGAATCCGGCCCCTCGACACCTGCGTCTATTGACGTGGACATGGACATGGACATGCATGACGCCGTCCCCCAATCCGTGCCGGCACCTCAGCCTCGAGTTCAATCCCAATCTGAACCTCCATCGCAATCGCACTCGCAGCCCCAGCCTCAGCCTCAGCCCCGGTCCGGCGGCATGATCATCTCGGGCTGGAACCAGAGCCGCCGGACCCAGTATCTGAGGCAAGGTTATCCCTTGGCTTGGATGCAGAGCTCCTCGCAGGTACGATACCCTTACCTAGCCGTCGAAGTGAGAGCCATGCTAACGAACACCACCAGTAAACGCGCACTTTGTCTCACCTTGCCCTTTGCAACTTCTTCGCCGTCGCGAATGAGCCAGGGACTAGCGGCGTATCAGGCGTAGTCTTTCGAATTGTAACAATACATGTATCTTTTACAGCGATCATCGGCGAGGGAACATTCCGCCGCAGATTTGGGATTGGACTTGGGAGGTGGGTTTGCTGAAACAGGCAGCGCAGAGGCATTCAGATTGGAACGTGCTCCGACACAACGGATAGGATTGGGGGATATTGGAATTGGCATTCAGCATTGAGCATTGAAACACGCCAGGGCTAACAAGGCAAGCAAGCATGGCGAACCTCCGTTATATGCAGGCTGTGAAAAGCTAGCATCAAAAGACGTTGTTTTCATCAAGTTGGTACACTATTGAGCATTGCCGTGATTGATATGAATTGGTGACAGATAAAGTTAGACCGACGTGGACGAACGGCCGTACACGCCGATTCCGACCGCTCCTACAAGACACCACGCGAGTCGAGGCGAATCCACAGCAGACCGCCAACAGTGAACAAGCAACGACTCTCCTGCTTCCTGACTACACCAGAGCGTCGACCTCCCCCCCAAGCCCCGCGCTTTGATCAAGCTCCAACGGCCAGTTGTGTGTAACTATTCCACTCCACAGTCCCATTCCATCAGACGACAAAAGACCATTACTAATGCCGAGAGTTCTCTAAACAGGAGGACTGCGCCGATGGTTCACCCAATACCAATACCTGCTTTGGTGCCGGTACTATCATTATCCCAGAATATTATCGTCGGTGGTGTCGTTTCCCGTCGAAGTTGGCTCTGGAAGGAGATGTTTATTTACCATGCACCGCTATCTTGAGAAAAAGAAGAGAGTAATAAGTAACCACATTACAGTGGAAAAGCAAAAAGCTCACAACCGAACCCTATCCCCATCCGGAGGGATAGACGTCGGGAGTTACGAAAAACCGGTGTTTTTCTTCGCTGGTCCTGGGAATCGAACCCAGGGCCACTTCGATTTACGACGGAATTGGCGGGACCAGCGCCCCTCCCAATACCGCTACGCCAAACACGCTGTTTAGCGAATTGGGAGGAGATGGTGACAGGAGCACGGAGTCGGGGACTTATATCCTCTGGGAGGAGGGAAGGTACTGTGAGTGCGGATGAAAGGGCTGGGGTTGCCTTAGGCCCACCTCACCTTCACTCGCCCTGAAGCCGACCAGTCCTTCATGAACTCGCATTTTAGTCTCCAGCTCCTTACTAGGGTCAGCTGCCCGCTATCCGGGAAGATAATCTTCTGCTCACAAATGCAGTCAACATTCGTCCAACCACGTGTAAGTTTGATCGTTATGTGAAGCACCGGAACGTCTAGAATACGCCCTCAGCTATAAGAGGCCGTGGCCCAGGCCCGGCTTTTGAACAAGACGATTGACACGTTCCTCGTGGCCCCGAAATGAATATGAGACGTTCCAGGTCCGTTGAGTGGTCACACCAGGGCCACTACCAACGTGTCACGGTCCAATGCATCGGTATTAATGTGTAGGTACATACACACAGTGGTCTTACAGCTACAGTATTAACGTCCGTCTCCGTGAGATGAATGAAGCTGCTACGAAACGACGGGTTGCTGATCATGGAGTCAAGGAGGCTCATTGCTACGGCAGTATCACAGAGCAGCACAGATCTGTACCACATCCTTGATTCCATCATCAGAAACGCAAACTCTAACTCTATGCTGTAACTAACGCAAGGCACCCATTTCCTTCGCTCCCTTGTCATGTTGACAAATAAACCACCTGTCTAACCAGACAGTCAACCCGTGAAGAAGATTCCCCAACCACCGGACAAGAACTTCAGTTCCCCCCATCGCGCCAAAACAAAGAACACAAAACTACCAACGAAACCACTCATCACACCGAGTCGTTGCTGGCTGTCAAAGGTTCTAGAAACCCCTGCCACAACCTCTTTTTATCCCTTCCCGCATTATTCCCAGTCCACTCCCTTTCCAACAACCTCCATATCCTCCACCAGGCACCAATGCGTCTTCCTCCCCTCCTAACCCATGGTCTGGCACGATTGTACTTGACTACCTGATATCCTATGGAAGTGGAGAGTGCCGGCTCCAAAGTGTCGTATTCGACCCCCAGCCCCTGATTCTTGTCATGAAAATAATACCGTAATATGGCCATCATGGCCGTGGGAGTGGCCATCCCAAACAGGGGTAGCGCGTTTTGGATCTGGTGGAATTTGGTTCTTGAAGGACGCAGGATGATGGTGTTGGGATGGGCAGTGAGGAGGTTGATAGCGGCAATTTCTTCGGTCCCGACCTGCTCCCCTGCCAGTAGGTGGTCGATGTTGGCAAAGACTCGTTGGTCGCTGTCGAGGAGACCTATTATTGATATCTAGACGGGCCAAGGACTGTCAGCATGTACTTTTGGTAACATAAACCGATTTGAGTGTCTAATAACATTGGACAGACTTACTCCCGGCTCCAGCACTCCCCATGCGGCAAGCTTGTACAAATCCTCCGGATAATGGATGTTGTAGTTGTGGGGGTTGGCTCCTACGGATTGAACCGACGGGATGCCCGCAACCGCTAGGACTCGCTCGACGTCGCGCCTGTGCTCGGTCTCTGGCGATAGGATGGCGAACAATGGATATACCGAGCCGTAGTTTTGCAGACTGCGGTGGAGGACGAGAATGCCGGGCAGACAGCAACTGTTGCGGACAACCACCGCCCAAACCCGATCGCCGGCGTCCCAGGAGCTCATAATGGTCTTGTTCAGCTGTTGTGATTTTAACGCCAGGAAATAAATATTGTATGCTTAATATCACTTGGATCGTGAGCACTTAGATGAACGGGATATTTCACTTTTTAACTCGCTTCAGTCCCGGGTCTTATACGCTAGGCTGGACATTCTTTACTCTCACAATACCTTTGTTGTCTAGTCTCACCAATGACTTGGTTTCCTCCTTGGTTTGTTCAGTACCATCGTCCTACATACTCTCTACGAACACTTCGCACAACTCAAACAGTTTCGTGGGGACGTTTCCATCACCGATGGTACCATGATCCCTCAACAGGTGCTGCGAACCATCGTGCGGTCAGGGCGTGGCAGGAACGGTGTGCAAGTTAATAGGTGGAGTGGCAGCCTATCCAGCTAGCATCTCGGTCACGAAGTTGGACAATTCGGAAAACCCCTTGTTCTACTTTCTCAGTTGCAACAAAGAAGAATCGGATTGTAACCCAACAATGGATACAACTTCAACAACATCACCAGCTTAGGCGGACCGGTGGTCAACGTTAGGGGTCCCCAGACATTATTGTATCATGTGGGGTCACAGCTGTTAATGTGTGCGGTGTTCACTGAGTTGCTATCGTTTCGAAGTTGAGTTTGACGGGTAGGCAAGGATTCCGAACCATCGTGTCAAGATACACCTTGAGTTGTCAATGGTGTAGTTAGATAAAAATTGTGACGTCAACCGTGTCCCTTACCCAGGGTGATTTATGCACCGGTAACAATTCAACCGTCAAATTCTGTTTTATTCATGTTCAAGACAGCATACACATTGCAACACCGACTGGTATTTTCTCATATTGCTACAAGGGTTGTATTGAGAGCAGCACGCCAAGATATTATGGAAATGAAGGTGGTGTGATATGGAAAAACCGGCAGTGCAAAGGACGTGGGTTGAAAAGGAGTTTGACATCGTAGCAACGTGTAGAGAATGAAGATACTTCCTTGATACCCTCATCGCGTTCTCGACTCGATGGGAAGTTCGAAATGCTCCGGGTTGTAGCACTATTTTAGTTCCTTTCCCACCATGTTTCAACCACAAAAAACAATGAACAACTCATCGAAATTTGTGCCTTTCGTATTCCAGAAATGATCTCAGAAACAAAGCAATGGAAGTTGGGGGTCCACGGAGAGCTGTGTTTGTTTTTGCTGTGCCGCAAGGGGGGCCTGCGCAGTAGGGTTGGGGTTGGCGGTGGGAGATTGTCACGTGCCCTGTCAAACAGCACGGACCAATCAATATTGCATCACCCATGAAAACCCCCACCATGGTTGATTGGCCGACGCCCGAATTTCGGTTCTGATTTGGAAGATCGTCAACGAGCAAGCGGCGGGACTAGAAAGTTCCTCCTGATTTCTTTGCATTTCGTCGCTGCCTAGGCTTTTTCAGCTTTACGAAGCTACATTTTACATCCACACGTCTCCTCCGCTCGCTGGCGACTCTCTCAACCTCGAGACCCGATACCCCGCTCGATCTCAACAGCACATCCTAATTCAAGATGGGCGAATCTCGGTTCGTCCCGCGCCCTAGATCCCCGCAAGGCGTCCATCGACGCGCGCGCGCGCAACGGCAACGAAGCGCGATGAGAACTCAACTGACAAGCGGTTTGCTACAGGCAAGAACTCGTGCAATGGCTCAACAGCCTGCTGCAGCTCAACATCACCAAGGTCGAGCAATGTGGCACTGGGTAAGCTGCCCTTGTGGCGAGATAGCTCTGGCGGAGGGAAAATAGGGGAAGATATCGAGGCTAATCATTCAACGATCGTTGTGATAGTGCCGCGCTCTGCCAGGTGTACGACAGCATCTTCCTTGACGTGCCCATGTCGCGCGTGAAGTTTAACGTCAATTCCGAATACGCCTACATACAGAATTTCAAGGTCTTACAAAGTACGTTTAGCCCCGACGCAGTCCAGCTAGCGCAGATGGGATTTTGCTCACACCTAGCCTTCTACGGCACATAACAGACACATTCACGAAACACCAGATCGACCGGACCGTCCCCGTCGAGTCTCTCGTCAAATGCAAGATGCAGGACAACCTCGAGTTCCTCCAGTGGACGAAGCGGTTCTGGGACCAATACTACCCAGGCGGCGACTACGACGCAGTCGGCCGCCGTAAAGCCGGCCCAGCACCTGGCGTTGGCGGTGGCGGCGGTGGCGGACCTCGGGCGGCCAGCGGCGCAGCTCGACGTCCCGGCGGCACGACCCCGACGACTGGAGGCGCCCGCGCCGGCGTTAAGGCCGGAGGCGGTGCCGCCAGCGCCGCGCTGCAGCAGGAGAACGCCACACTCAAGGAAACCGTCGTCGGCCTCGAGCGCGAGCGCGACTTCTACTTCAGCAAGCTCCGCGACATTGAGCTGCTGGTTCAGCAGGCCGTTGACGAGGACCCCGAGCTGGAGAAGGCGGAGGATGGCCTGGTCAAGCAGATCCAGACCATCCTTTACTCTACCGAGGAGGGCTTCGAGATCCCCGAGGCGGAGCAGGCGGAGGACCAGGAGACATTTTAAGGGAGGGGATGAGGAAGTTTAAAAAAGAACAGGAAACAGTGGCAGAACGGAATGTGTGTGATAGAAGAGGGGAGAGAATGTGGCTAGAAAGGCAGTCTTGAGGAGGTAATTATCGTTCGGATTACGGGTACATACACGGTGTTGCCGTGGTCCCCCGAAAAGAACATGACGCATATGACAACACACCGAAGCGCGGTTGGGGTTACGTCCACAGGAGGGGGGTTTATCAGCATTGGGTTGTCCTTGTATACCCTTTCGCGCCGTGTCTTTTTTCTTGGTGAGGCTTCGCTGCCGCTCTTTGGCTTTTTGAGCATAGCCCGCGTATAATTAACCGTCTGTGGCAAGACTATTTCGGGTGGGCCGTGCTCGATGTTTATTGAACGGCCCGATATCTTGCACGCTGTGACGAGCCGTTTGGTTGAGGATGGACAGTTGTTCAACAACATCGACGGATGCACAAACCTGCTTCGGCGACTTTTGGATGTTTTGCATGATCGACACAATATCCCCGCCATGGCCTTGTTGGACCGGGTTTTGAACTCGGGTAATCTGTTGATAATAGCCATTCTTTGTCACTGGCTGGTCGCCCAGCCCGGTTGCTCTCCTATGTAACTCTTCTCGATTGACAGAACCCGAGCAAGCAATCGGCTCCTCGGAACCTTCGAACGGCAAGAACCGCGCCCGGAAATATATTTGTCTGGGTACATGGTTGGTGTGTTGATCAGATGCAGTCAATGTCGACGACGCGGTTCATATCCTATCTAGGCCAGATGCTCGTTTGCCGAGCATTCGCCCGACTCGCTCGCGCCCCTCTTCTATATTAAATTCCCCGACCAGCCTTGAAATGCCTGTCCTCACGACCGTTCACCTTCCTCTTCCCGCCGCCTGGGGTAATTTATACTAACCACTAATCAAACTGCCGGGGCCGTACCACGACGCACATTTGCCGACATCCGAACAAATATATCCGCTCTCGGTCGTGGAGTGGTGTTTCAATCTGTCCATGAGGGCGCATTGCTGTGGTTTCTTAGCTTTCGCTGCTTAAGGAGCCACCCGAGCCACTTCACGGCACGGAGTTGAACCGATTCGCTCATACAAGGGTTGTCGATTGCTGAGGAGGGTCGAGTCGTTTCATTTAGGATGGCCCTCGCTGACTCGTTGTGGATATATCAAAGGGGGGCATTTCAGGTTTTGGAGTTGGTATGTCATGGAGGGTTTGGGTCCACTGGCCCAGTCGGATCAACACTTGTTGGGTGGTGCGTCAATGTAGGGTGGACAGAAAGATAGGAGGAGGGACGGTATGCTATCGGTCTCGGCTGGATTAGGGGGGAGAGGTAGAGGAGGGGGTTCCTGGCCCGAAGTATAAAGAGCTGGATCGGCGCGGATGCCTTGGCGAGAGAACCCTTTCACCCCGTTTCCTATCCTTGATGCCGTTAGCCTTACCCGAAGCTATTGCTGTGTTTACACTCCTCCTATCTCACCCCCATCTAAGATGAAGACCCTCACCACGGCCCTGGCGCTGATCGCGCCGGTCCACGCAGGCCTGCGCTTTCCATGCTCGACGCTGACGACCCAGCGACTCGACCCCGTCGTCGAGCCGGGCAAGATCCCGTCGGCCCACGTCCACCACATCGTCGGCGGTAATGCCTTCAATGCTACGATGGAAGGAGACGTGGGCGCGCGCGCCACCTGCACCACCTGCCAGATGGCTGAGGACTTCTCCAACTACTGGACTGCCCAGCTGTACTTCAAGCACCCGACCAACGGGTCGTACCACAAGGTGCCCGTCATCCCGGTGCAGCCGTTGCTTGGTGGTTCCGACGGCGCGAAGTCGGGTCTTACTGTGTATTATACGCAATACGATCTGACGAGGGATAACCTGAACCAGCAAAAGATCACGGCGTTCAAACCGGTATGTCGTTGTCCCGGATGCTTACTCTCCTCTTCCAACATACACATCTCCAAGCCCCGTCGGGAAAGTTTCTAACCTCTGAAACCAGGGCTTCCGCATGACGGTCGGCAGCCCGACCGAGGAGGGGAAACCCCAGGTCGGTCTTCGGTACCAGTGCCTGCAGGGCCAAAACCGCGGCCCCGAACTAGACAGTTTCCCGACGGGCCCTTGCTCGGGTGGCATCTTCACGACACACCATTTCCCCGCGTGAGTTCCCTTTCTATCTTCTTTCCCTCCCTCGCCCGATGATCGTGTGTGGGTTAACTCACTAACGCGCGGGACTCTCTCAGCTGCTGGGACGGCCAAAACCTCGACTCGCCCGACCACCAATCGCACATGTACAACACGATCCAGTACGACGGCTTCCTCGACGCCCCAGCGTGCCCGTCGACACACCCCGTACGCATGCCGCAGGTGACGTACGAGACGGTCTGGGACACCACGCAGTTCAACTCGCTGTGGCAGTCGGGCGCCCCGAACCCGTTTGTGTGGTCCTTTGAGGGCTCCGCGGCTGGCACCCATGCCGACTACATGTTTGGCTGGAAGGGGGATGCGCTGCAGCGGGCTATGGATAAGTCGGAGTGCTTTTATGATGGCTGTGGTTCTATCACGAAGCAGGCGATGTCGGTTGCGAACCAGTGTACTATTAAGACTACCGTCAATGAGCCGGTTGAGGGCTGTAAGTTTCTCTTTTTGATCTTCCCCCTGTTGCTGTCCCCCCAAATTCACAGTTCATAGACGGTGAGGGCTAACACAATAAACCTGCAGGGCTGGATAAACTCCCGGGCCGTTAAGTTGGAGGTGTGGCCCCAACGCTGTGTTGACGATTCTCGGGCGTGTGATGCGTAGAGGTGAAGGAGTTCTAGGATGTTTGGACTGCCGACTGCGGGGCATAGTTAACGGAGAGGGAGACGAGCTGCGCTGGGCCCCGTTGTTTCTTCTGGCTTTCGTGGTGTTCGGGCGGTTGAAATCCTCTTGGGTATCTGCTGACTCTCGTTCAATGACGATTTACACATGTAGTTGGTGTCTACCCTAGAACTGTGTTAGGCGGGTCGTTTGTTCGTCAGTCCCATCGATCCTGCTGTTCTTGGTGAAACCCGGTTCTCATCCGCCAAATGCCGGCTGCCGATGCGCTGATGTGGAGCCCGCGTCAGCCCTGGGAGCTGCTGTGGGGTCTGCAACAGGTGACGGATCAGCGATTTCAGACAGGCCTGGCCCAATGCGGTAATCGATGTCACAGGTGCTCTTGTGCGTGTGTGCCCAGAAGCAGCCATGCCCAGGCACCGGGCATCATCAAAACCATCTTCGATTTTCATTCCACTCTTCACGTCTGCATCCCACATCTGCCTGCTCTCAGCTGCGTCTGCTTTACCGCCCTGCATTCCCGTACTCGCGAGATACCCGTGTATTTTTTTACTGGCTTTCTACCAATCAGTTTTTCTTCCTTCTTTTCCTTCCCCATTCCGCTCTCGAACACGCAATCGGCCACTCCGCGACCATCCGAACCCGAAACTTCCATCCGAAACACGACCAACACTCGCGGCCTTTCCACAACTCATTCGTAGCCAGAGCGCTTCCTCCCCTGCTTGTAACCGCAGCAGTAATTCCCGATTCCATCAACCATAGCATCATTGAAATCTCCCCTCGCTATCCCGCGCATCTCCGAATACCATCCCCCGGGTTCGCCACCCGACGTTAAATTCAACACAATCGAGTCGCGCGCAAGAGAGACGGGCGCTTGACAACCTATCATGGCGCCCCCGTTAGAGATATCCATCCCCACGACTTCCCTCCACACTCCCGACGACAACTCCAAGCCTTACACCCTCTACAACATCACCCTCCGCCTGCCTCTACGCTCCTTCGTCGTACAAAAGCGATACTCCGACTTCGCCACCCTTCACCAGTCCCTCACATCCCTCGTCGGCGCCCCTCCGCCCGCCCCCTTACCCGCCAAACAATGGTTCCGCTCGACCGTCTCCTCGCCCGATCTCACCGAGCAGCGGCGCGCCGGCCTCGAACGCTACATGCGCGCCATCGCGGAACCGCCCGACCGTCGCTGGCGAGACACGCCCGTCTGGCGCGGGTTTCTCAACCTACCGTCTTCCGCAGTGGGCGGGAGCGCCCGGTCGGCATCGGGCGTCAACGTCGAGGCCCGCGTCCCTGCAATCGGCCTCCGCGATGCGACGCTGGCTGCCGCAAGCGACCCTGCCACGTGGGTGGATCTGAATAAGGAGATGAAGGCGGAGTTGAGCGCGGCGCGCGCGGCGCTGGCGCGGAGAGAACATACCGTGGGGGAGAAAGAGGGCAGGGAGGCGGAATCGCAGGCGAGGCGCGCGTTGATCAAGGCTGGGAGCTTGCTTAAGCCGTTGGAGGAAGGACTGAAGGTTATGAAGGAGAGTGGGCGGTTAGGTGGTGGGGAGTTTACGCGGCGCAGGGACGCAGTGGAGGCGGCCAAGTATGAGAAGGGGTTGCTCGATCAACTAGCCTCAGCGCTGGTCACGCGCGGGGCGGCGAGCGCTGCGGTTGCGGCCTCGGGTGCATCGGCGGACAGCGATAGAGCTAAGCTCCTGGGCACCGCCCGCCGGCCCGTAGGCCGCACCATCGGCGCGCCGCTTCCCGAAACCGAGGAAACCCGCGAGCTGGACAACGAGGGCGTTCTAGAACGTCAAAAGCTAGTAGTCCAGGAACAAGACGAGCGAGTCAACCTGCTCCGCAGCGCCGTATCCAAGCTCAACCAGCTAGGCACAGCCATCGACGACGAAGTCACTTACCAGAACGGCCTTCTCGACCAGGCCAACGACGCCGCAGATAACCTACAGCGCAAGCTCGGCGTGGCCAACCGCCGCGCTAAGAACCTGTGACGGCGACCGCCGCCGACCGGAGGAGGATGGGATATGGACGACGAGAACGGCGCGACGATGATGATGCCGATTACTATCGCGGCGGCGGCGGCGGCGGAAGCGGTGGCCGTGGCGACACGGCCTAGGGCGGTGAGGATGACGACGACGACTACGGTGGACAGCAGCACGGATGCGGATGCGGTTTCGATGGTGTCTGCTGGTACGCAGACGACACATACTAGGAGTACGAGGAGCGGGAGTACCAATAGCAGGGTTACTGCTACAACTACTACTACCACGATCAATGAGGATGACACTGTCCCTACTACACCTGTTGTGGTAGCTTCACAAACGGAAAAGCCTGGAATCCAACAACCACGTCTATCACCAGAGCAAGAAGTTGAGCAACAGCACCAAGAGGTTCAACAACAACTTCAGGAAGATGGGACCTCCCAGGCCGTGCTCAGGGTTATGGTGCAGGTAGTTTTGGCTTGTGTCCAAGGAGCCGTGACAGTGGAATGGTTGCTTACGCAACTGGTGGATGCACTAATATGGCTTGTGGAAATGGTGATGATGTTGGCTCAGGAGCGAGATTGAGAAGCGAACGAGAGATATACGGCTAAGGTACCCCCTCCGAGAGGATTGAGACGGGGTGGGTTTTGGGAATAATGGTTTTATGGGAGTACGACACTAGCACCGGCAACGGAGGAGCGCATCAATAAACAAGCCTGGGGTGTTCTAGAGATGGTTCCTTGCTTCAGGGTCGGCTTAGTTTGTTTGGTTTGGCAGAGGTTTCTGGAGTATGGATTACGGGTCATTCGTGGGCTTTAGTGATATCTCGTATAACTAGCACAGCAAAGAGGGAATGCGGTTTGGTGTTTTTGCAAACTGAATCAGAGTAGGCTTGCTGTGATCATGATTCCCTACCTAACTAAACTGGTAGTCTTTTTCTCTACCCCAATGCCCCATCCATGTACCCTCTCACAATCGATGTTGAGGGGCCCCGAAAGTCAATGTCACCATGGCCCTTTGTGCTTGAGTAACGTTGTCTCTTTTCGATTTGTTTCGCATCGCTTGCTGCGGTGGCAAATAGGAGAAAACCTACGACCGCAGAGCAACACCAATAACAAGGGGTACCACATTCTGTCTTTTCTTCTGCAGTTCCCCGCAGTGTGCGCGATGGGCAATGGAGCCAATAGCCACCGGCTTTCTCCATCGTCACTGAGGGGTCATGGGGGTTTGGTTCATGACTCTCCAGTCGCCCATCGCGCTTTCTTTCACTCTCTTCGAAATGGCTGAAGTATGTGATAGGAATGGATGTGCTGGCGGCCTGAGGGCGACGTCACTCTTCGTTTCTCGCGCGCGGATCGCGGATGTGACACGCGTGTTCCCCGCGGCCGTTTTATTCTTTTTGTGGTACGTTGCTCGGCAACGGGTGTACCCACAGAACACACATGGGCGCACTTCTCAAAGCCTCATTTTCTCTACTTATTCTGAGGTTTATAGTGAGGTGATTTCTCGTAGGTTCTACTGTGGCATCATCAGCAGTGCGAGATCTTGTCTCCTTGTTTTCTCCAAGCATGCTGGCAACAGTGACAAAACAGTAAAAAGGGTCCCAAGAACAAAGAATGGGCGGAGGGATTGACAGGGCCCGAAGGGACCGCTCAAAAAACAACAAGGGAGGCTGGGCCACTCAGAACCCAGGGCTCTGGTTGGGATGAACAGGGCCCCCACATTCTCTTCGCGCTCGGCAACGACCAAAACGGACCCAAAGAGCTCGGAAGCTGTGGGGATTTTGTTACTGGATTTGCTACCAAGGCCTGAAGAAGTTGGAGGGTCGCTTGGGAACAATCCAATCCAGCATTTTTTTGTCCGCCTTCGGCGAGGAACTGCCGCGATTCGCCGTCCTGTCACGTCAGTGATTTCCCCCAGTCACAGAGTTCGTGAGCTTGTGACTTATCATGCCATCAACAAAAGTGGGCAAGAACGCAAAGAGACCCGTCGGATTGGGTACTGTCGGGCTGCAAGGATCCCCCACCACCATTCACCAGCCACTCTTCTGTTCAAGGAGGCTAGGAAACGACTCAGCGTTTGTCGGCATTTGTGGGCTCTTTTGTTGCCGCTCTTTCGTGGGGGAGGGGTGATTTTGGCTTGGCGATTTGTTGTTTGGCTGGTGATGACGCGTGTTGAGACGACGACGGCGTGAGGCGAGGAGGGAAAGAGGGGAATAGAGGGGAGAAAGCGGCTCGGAGGCGGCCCGTCGCTGCGGGAGAAATTTGCCTCCCAGCCGGGTCAACCATTGGGAGGATGACTGGCTGACCGACATGTGGTGCTGGTGGTTTGTGGGAGCGAAAACAATTGGTGAATTGAAGCAGTTCTTCAGCGTGCGTGGCCAGCATGGGCCTTCCCTGGATCGTGTGCTCCCAAACCCAGGTCATACCTCTTAGACGGGTTCTTGCAAGGAACAAAGCTTGGTGTACAATCGGCTTAGACAGTCTCACAATTGCATTTGGATCAAATTCGAGAATCGAGAGCGAGTGAAAACACGCCGCAAGCAGGCATTTCTTGGGAAGGCCCAACACAACACCGACAGGCGGGAAAGCCCGGTGCATCCATCCGGAGCCACGGTCGCTTCTGGGGTTGATTGGGCTGACAGAGCTGCAAGGAGGGTTCGGATGGTCCGTGCGCCACACCATTTTCCTCTGCTGCTCTGCTGCTGAAAGTAAACAGAACAGGGCCCGTGCCTGCATTTTCCCCAGAGGCCACCACACCTTCCTTCCCCTACCCTGACCCGACCATCCCATCTCAAACAGCTGCGCGGAAAACTTATTGCGACAATTGAAGATTTTCACGACAGCATCCGCCGGAATCCTCGAAAACTGAGCCCAGTGCACGCCGACTAAGCGACCACGACCACAACCCCGGCACCGACGACTAATAAATACCGACCACAACGGCAAGCAATTGCTTGCAACCTCGATTAACAGCGGGGCTGGGGAGGACAGCTCAACACCATTTCGCCTGCGTCACAACTGTCTTTGCGGGTTTGCGCTTTGCAGACCATTGTTGGACATACCGCAAGACGGCCTGTATTTTCTCTACAAGTTTGATTGTGTTGAGGACCGCAATTGCGGTTTCTACTTGTGATTAATCGTGCCTGTTGTTCGTTCGGCGTTTGGTGTCTTCTTGATTTCTCGGTAAGCCACTTGTCTCATTCTTCTCTCCCTCCCCTCAGAATATAATATCCTAAGACCCTTGATCCCCTCAATGGCACAGGCTAACCCGTCTTCTTCCAAGCTTTGGTGATTTGACGCTTCCTATGGCTTTGAGATACCACTAGAGTTCGGTTCGCGATTGTTTTCCTGTCGACGACTTTGTACCCACGACCGCCACGACGAGCGAGTCGGCCACTGTACACCATCGATCCGCTTAACTTCTTGGGCCGCCTGGCCCCTCAAACAACACCATGAGCCAGCCACCGCCCCCTCCGCCCCCGCATGGGGAAAACCCCAAAACCACGGCCGGTGGCTCTGGTCTTCCGCCGGGAAAGTACGACGTCTTTATCATCCCCGAGCATTCGGCAGGCTCCGGCTTCCTCTACCTTCCATCCCTCAAGCCTCAGTGGAACAGCTTCATCGCCGGTGTGGTTAGCACCCTCGCCGTCGTCCTGATGTCCAATCTTGCCAGCCCCTTGCTGGTGGGCTTGTTCACCAGCCCGGATAGGATGTGGATGGTGCTTTGCCTAACCATGATGTCATGCGTGGGCGCCGCAGCGTTCTTTTTGGGTCGCCACCTGAACGAGCCCTCAGGGCCGCAGACCGGAAATAACAATCAGTCAGGAGGACAGCACAAGCCGGGCGGAGGATATGGAGGTTGGGGCTCATCGTGGTATACCCCCCCGCCTCAGAACGGCCCCTCGACCAACCAGGCGCCACCTCCTCCCCCTCCTCCACCCCCTCAACACGAGCAACCACACGACGGTGGCGGCCAGTATCAATCTTGGCAAGAGCAGCCGAGGCAGCATGAACACCAACCGCCGCCTGAACCCCAACCGCAACCTCAGCCACAGGCCCGACCCCAACCACAGGCCCAACCACAGCCGCCGCCCAAGCCGCAACCAGCGCCGGAAGAGCCGAAGAGGGAAGAGCCGAAGGAGGCGCCTAAGCCAAAGCCACAGCCGCCCCCGGAGCCTGAACAGCCGACCTCCCCTCGGCCGACACAACCTACAGCCAGCGCCTGGGACAAGGCGAGGGAGGAAACACGGAAGAGGGGAGAGGAGAGAAGGGCGAAGGAGGCTGAGGCTAGGCGGAAGGAGGAGAATGCTCGCCGCCTGCGCGAACTACGCGAACGGGAGAACAAGGAACGCGAGCGACGAGAGAAAGAAAAGCGGGAGCGTGAGATGAAAGAAACGCTTCGGCAAGAGCAAGAGGCAAAGGAACGAGAGCGTCTCGAGCGTGAGGTCCGCGAAAAGATTGAGAGGGAGCTCCGCGAGAAAGCTGAGAGGGAAGCCAAGGAGCGCGAACTTCGAGAGCGGGAGGCTCGCGAACGTGAAGCGAGGCTCCAAGAGGAGCAGCGGAAGCGGGACGAAGAAAAGGCCCGTCAAGAACAGGAACGCCAGGCCGCGCGAGAAAAGGAACGGAAAGAACGTGAGGAGCGTTTGGCCCGGCTTCGCAAAGAGCAGCAAGAAAGGGAAAAGGAAAGGGAACGAGAGAAAGAGAGAGAAAAGGAGAGGGAGAGGGAAAGGGAGAGAGAAAGGGAGAGGGAACGGGAAAGGGAAAGGGAAAGGGAATTGGAGAGGGAAAGAGAAAGGGAACTGGAAAAGGAGAGGGAAGAGAGGGAGCGCAAAAACACGACATATGCTTACTCGTCGGTTGGCGAGAAGACCAGCATGTGGCCCAACGGCAAGCCCCCGAGTGTTGCCCCTTCACAAGCGGCATCAACGCCGCCACCGTCCCGGCCGACACCCACACCTTCCCAAGCACCACCATCACCAACAAAACCCTCAGCGGCAAAACCGCCACCAAAACCAGCCCCGTCCACCACTCGCGGACCATCTCCCACCAAATCGTCCGCCTCCGCAACTGGCACCGAGGACACCTACTCCTATCGCCCTTATGACAAACCCAAGAAGCCCCCGGCACGTAAGAACTCCGTATCGGACTTTTCTGAAGCTTCATGGGCCCCCTCTGCCTCGACTGCCCGCACCACACCTCCCCCCTCCACACGTGGGCCTTACACCACTTCTGACCCACAGAAGATCATCATCAAGGCCGTCTACGGCTACCTCAACCAGTTCTCCAAGACCCCGGCAAACCAACTCATCTCTGGCATGTCGCCTGTCACGGACGGGCTCATCTTGCGCGTCACCTCGGCCGGCCTGTTTGTGGACGATGATGTCCGTGGTGTCGCTCAACGCGAGTGGGATGTAAAAGCTTGGACAATCAAGCTAGTCGAGGTTTGGTGCCCCGTCCACGCCGTTAGCGCGCAGGCCGGAAATACCCCTGGCAGCGTGCCCACCAACCATCCCTTCTTCAAGACCATGCCACAGAATGCCCGGCGCGCAGCTGAGCGTGGTGCCACGAAGACTATGCTCGGCGAGGAAGCTGTCGGATACATCGATGAGTTCAGCCGGGTATGCGATGGGAATTGTCGGCGAGGCGGGAATGACAGTGGTCTGCATCTCTTGCGTGCCACAATTCGGGACCAGGAGGGCAAGCGGTATCTATTTGTCGTCAGCCAGGAGGAGGCTTGGAAGATTGCCGGGGGGCTGGCAGCGCTCCGCGGAAGCAGTCAGGTTAGAGCCTTGGGTGTGGCTGGGTTCAGTGGGCTAGAGTCCAAAACGCTGCTGGATACACTGGGCTGGACGTCCTAAATGGGGTACATCCATGCGTAGCGCCAGGGTTTTAAGAGGAGCAGTTGTCGGTTTGCTTTTCGTCTTTTAGTCGCCGCAACAGCAATAATAATGACGACGATAAATGCATCAAACCAAAGACGGAAGACCCAGACCCAACAGTGATGGCGTTTTGAGTTGCGATTTTTGAGACACAGACAAATGTCGGCCTTGGTGCCTTTCCGGGATCAGTTCGACTCATCGCTCCCCACGCACATCTGTTTTTATCGACCTCCAAACCCCTCTCAAGGCTCAACGGAAAAAACAACGTTGGCCACACAATCAGGCCCAGAAAAAAGAAAACAGGAAACCCCAAAAGAAATGAGAGGAAATACCATGAAAAGAGGTGGAACGCAAGTTTGATGAATGAATGAAATGACCGACAGGACAGGTGATGATGATGGGAAGGAGGGGGTCTGAAGGGCAGGAGAATGTGTGGAATTCGTGGTGTTCAGGAGGGGGAATCAGGAGGAGGATATATCCGACCATCCATTTGGTTTTTGCCGTTCATCTGCCCGTCGAGGCGGATGCTGTTTTTGGTTCTGTTTTGCTCTTTATCCCCCCCCTCCTATTCTCGTTTTTCAGCTCCCTTTCTGTTTTTCTACCTTCCCATGGCTCATCAGCACGCTGAAGGATATGAGAGATGGAGAGAGAGAGAGAATATCTGAAAATCTTGGGGGATGGTTGCATTTACATCATGTCGCTTGTTGTCGTTTTTAAAAACTCTCTAATTCACATTTTTGTAATCCATCCAGTTTTGTTCAGTTGAGTTTTTGATGGCGTCATTGTTCTGTCAAGATCTGTTGTTCTATTCCACACACACATGCATACCCACCACTCACTCACTCACATAGACCACCACCGCACCCGGTATCACTTGCATTCCTGGTGTATGCATAGTATGGTTGGTTGGTCATTTGGTTTCTGGCTTTGTTTCATTCCGATTTCAACTTGCATGCAACTCGCTACTTACATATTACTTTGCTTGGACATGGAGATAGACAGAGGGAACATAACAGCTTATGATTACAACTTGCCTTGCTAGAGATTAAAACGAACTGTGAAATCGAGTTTGTGAAACAATAAAACCCGAAATTCCAACTACAAGGGTATATTGGTTTATACATAAGATTTGTTTTTGCTGCGTGATATATAACCACCTCCTCAAACTACTCAAAAGTGTCATCAAGATGAAAAGGGTTATGAACGACAACTTGAACGTCAAGTTGTCACATCAATTAAGTTTACGTAAATTCTCTTGGTTATGTTCCCCTTTCCACAAACGCCCCAGATCATGACCGACCCCATTGCTATCCAAGTAGCATAAAACTCCGGCCGCCCATCTGTCCATATCTATCAACCCAACTCCTGCGATGTCCAAACACATAAATATATCTTATCTCTGAATATGCCTCCCGGTAAAAATGATTCAACCATGTTGCCTCTCCAAATCTCCTAGTAAATGCTGCTCTGGCCGCCCATTACCAGTCCCATTTTCGTGGTGATGGTGGTGGTGATCGTCCGCACCACTTTCCCCCGGCTCCTGATAATAATAAACCCCATTATGCCAGCCACGTTTTGGGCGTCCGCGCTGAAACCACCCTCCTGACTGATTCGCCCTTGAACGACCCTTTTCGTCCTGGGCCTGACTTTGCAAGGCTGGGCCGTCAAGGGACCTCAGATACTTGTCGAATAACCTTGGGACAATGACCGATTTTATACCCGACCTTGCCACAATATCCACGACATGTCCTAAAAACGCCCACGCGATAAACGACCAATCCAGCACGTCCATCCTGCTGACGCCGCCCGCAGTCGCAGTCACCCGGGAATAGGTGTACAACGCCACGAGCGTGAGATGCAAAAGATCCCAGAAAATGCGGACTTCGATGCCCGGAAACAGAAACATCTGCATTAGGAAGAGGGAATGCAGCATAAGCTTTGCGACGATAACCGCCTTGGCGAGAAGGGCTAGGCGGGCGTACATGGTGGCGCAGATGGCGATGGCGAGGCCCACACATCCCGATGCAACAAGACCGTCGAGCGCGGTGATGGCGAGATACGCGGATACGGGACTGACAGCTTCGGCGAGAGATGACCGGGTCGGAAGAGGCACGGGGAAGCTTGCTGGTTCTAGAAACGGTGTTAGCAATGTGCGCGTCAAGAACATGGAGCGCGGAGAAACTGACCTCGTTCAATGGCCACCTGCCAAGTATCGGGAAGTGGTTGAGCAAGCAGCGTTGGGCCTTTTGATGGGGAAGCCGTGATATCACCGGCCGGGCAAGACACAGTCAAGGGACAGTCATATACCGTGCGCAGTATTCCACAGGGATGTTGAGCAAAGGCAGACGCCAGCTGTCCATCCAGGTATCCCGTCGTCCTCTTACTCGCGGTCTCCATGTCGTGAGTTTCATATGGCCCGTCCTCAACAAGTTCGAAAGAGTTTTCGTACTCCGCCTCGAGATTGTGGTAGTAGACTTTCTTGACGCTAGTCACTACCTTCCGGACGCGGAACAGGGCGCCAGCATATGTTTTAGGGACGGGCCCAAGACCATCGATGTGACCGTCCGGCCGCCCGCCAAGCTCTGGTTCAAGTTGGATGGCAACGCAGTACGGCCCGATGTCCGGCGTTTCAAATTCGTCCACTTCGCCCTCCTGCCGATGGACTGCCACAGAATACTGCTCGCCCGAAAACGTATCCCGCAGCATAAACGTGCTGCTCGAGAATGGGTCGGCTTCACCGGTGCAGACAAAAAGCGCTACCCTCTTCCGGCTCACGGTATTATTTGGTATGTACAAGTCGTCGTTTATAAATCGGATGTTGGTAAATGGTGAACCAAAGGCTAGTTTTTGCCTTGATGGGTAGAGAGGAAGCCAACGATCCCGGTGATTCTTGGTTGGGTTGTGCCGTGGCCCCTCAAGGTTGAAGAGGAGGGAGATGGGGATTCCGTCCATGCTTCGCAAGATGCACGACATGCGGTCGGCCGATTTGGTTAGCCGCGTGATGGGATCTGTGTTGAAACCGAGTAAGCTGGCCATGATGATGTGCATGTCGCTTGGCATCGTTGTCGTCCGCTTGCTGAGTTCGTTCCAGACCTGGACAAAGAGCGTGCAAAAGTCAGGGGCTAGTTTGCCCTCGCCAACGGCGGCCCTGTTGGCCTTGACACCATTGGAAAATGCCGACCGGAACTCCTCTCTTAAGCAGCGAGTAAGGCTCTTCACAATCGACGTCTCGATGCCGACGCCCATAGTAAATTCGCTGTCGAGTGAATGTACAGGCTCCGCTTGTGGCTTCTGAAACAGAGTCCTCCTGATCCAATCCGTGGGGTAGGTGAGAGCCTCGAGCCAGGCAAGACGTCGTCTTCGAGAGGTCGCAGTTGATGCCGTCAATCTTTGCTTCGGTTGTGGGGAAAAGCCGTCAAATATACCGTCCGCACATTGGACCTCACAAGCCGTCGCCAGGGCGGCCTCCTGGAACGTCCATGAGCGCCCCATCCAGGGGCTGACGGCGAAGCGAGCAAACTGCTCAACGCTGTCCGAATCCATTACTGAAGTTTGTTCAAGCGTCGAATCTAATACTAGTAGCCTGTCGGCAGCCTGGTAAACGGCGGGTAGTTTGTTGATCGCTCGGAGTCGCAGGGGCGTCGTGAGCCCTCTGGGGGGCATGCACAAAGCATCAATCCAAAGGTACTTGGGTCGACGAGCTGCAGCAGATTGGAACCCCGTGTCAAGCGAGTTCAGCAAGTTGAAATCGACGTCCCCGTCCCGGGTTCGCTTGATGGGCTTTAGTGCATGCATGTGGGCGTGGAGACGTCGTAATTGACACTCGGGCAGGGCGTTTGTGTTTGCGTTGCCGATTCCATCCGACCAGACGTGAGACACAACGATGTATCGTGTTCGCGCTGTCATCCTGACCACTTCTATCCTGACTCCTGTCTTCGACGAGCCCCGGAGGTGGATTAGCGGCACCCCGCCTTCCTCGATAATCGTGCGAATCTGGTCCATGGGGGCGGCTTTAGGCTGGCAAAGACAGCCACGGCGTGCGTGTTTCGGGACGTAGCTGAAGACATCCGCATTGCTAGCAACACACTCATCGTCGGAGCAGCTGCGATGACTGAGGCCGGGAGAGTAAGTGCGAAAGAGTCGGGTGAAATAATAAGCGAGGGCGTAGTTGTATTGTGTGAGCACTTTGCGAGCGTAAAATGGGCACCAACCACGTAAGCGCAGCACATCCAACATCAGCTGCGCGCTCGGGGAGAGAGTCTGCTTTCCGTGGGTGTCTTTCGCAGGCACCACTTCACGGCGCATGCGGGTCGCCGGTGATGGCCATGGGCGGAGGGACTCGTCAACATCACCGCGAGCTACGTCCCACAGCACGCCTCTCAGGGTAATGCATAGCACTTTGACTGACAGTATGATAGTAGGGATGGGTTTAACATGGCTCTGGGAGACTGTGTCGAAGTCTTCAGCGAGTTGGATGACGGAATCAAGGAAGCGGGCGTGCTCGTAAAGCACCTCCCTGCGGTCGTCGTTCTCAGCAATTTGTTGGGCTGTTGAGCCGGGACGGACCGCGTGGATCGCGAGCCATTCGTTGAAGAGCGGGAGGAAAGGTTTTGCGGAGACGCTTTGAGAGACCTGGAATTCGCGGTAATCGATGGGGCGGCCTAGAAACTCGGAAACGGTCCCAAAGTAAAGCCACGACTGGGCTAACGAGGCGAGACGAGCAGCGGGTAGGCTAGCCCACTGGTCGCCGAACCCGTGCAGCTTAGGGAACTCCCAGAAATCAGAGCCGAAAACAAACGGAGTGTCGGCGACGAAGGGGATATCAAGAGCCTCAACACCGGAGGTGGGGTGCGGGAGAAAGTCCATGATCCGTGCTCATTCGGAGCCAATGAGTGCGGGGTGTAACCACGGCGCCATGGTTCGGCTCGGTTCTGGGGACGGGCGAGCTGGCGCTACTCCATGGGCGGCGATGTCGTGCGATTATAGGTATGTCTGGACTGAGAGCTTTCGGGGGGTTGGATCTCGGAATTTAGGCGTCGTGTTGTTGGGGTCGTTTCGGTAAAGAGCGGGCTGGCGAGGCTTATGGACCAGAGGACGTCACGGCGCGCAATGGGGAGTCGACAGGGGAAGGGATGAACCACTCGCGACGGAAATGAGAGGGGAAAGGAAGAAAGAAAGAAAGAGCAAACGACGACCCGGATGAGCCGAGGGCGAGGATGATGGGGTGGGAATGGGAAAGGGAAGTCGCTACCCACCCCTGTGTGTTGTGGCCCGCACTGTCATGTCCTGCATGTCCAGCAAGCACGTTGGGAAAGAAAGCGTGTGGCCTTGTGCGTTCCTTCCCTCCGCCGTTCTTCGCCGTCGGCGGCACAGTCTTTGCGTGGAGTCGTACTCGCCCGAGCATGGGTTCACCGTTCCGCCCAGCCCAGTGTATGCAGTGGTCCATGCGCTGGGCGGCTGGGATGCGGGGGGCGGGGGGTGAGTGAGACCAGCTTCGGACGGTATTCGTACTGAAAATGGAATTTGGCTTTTCTGCTTTTGGCTGCATTGTCCAACCATCTCCTCCCACAAGCGCCGAGGGGCCTGGGTGACTCGATCCGCAGGAAACCTCTCCCCTCTCAAAAAAACGCGATCAAAAATCCAACAGCCTGAGCCATTTGCAGATGGGCCCTGATCAACCCGTCCACTCGCCGAATATCTCCCGTCTTGGCCAGAATTCAGCTGCAGGACCACGACCGAACTTTGCACGTCCCACCGCGGTAGCTGACGGCTGTGCCGCTCCAAGATCGACAACTGCGCCCGTCAGCCGGCGCAGGCAGAAGGAACTCTCCGTATGATTTGATTTTAATTCAGGTACCGGAGATTTCAAACTTTTGCGCCTCGGTTTCTTTCTTTTCTTCTTTCTGTTTTTTTTCCCCCTTCCCTTGGTCTCACCTCAGCTTTTTGAACCAAATCTCTCTCTCCGTTTCTGAGCACAGGCGTTTCTCCCCGACGGTGGCGTTGTTGGCTGTGAGTGTTGGTGCGTTGGCTGCAGTGCAGCCGCCGAATACGGGAAGATCTCGATGCTGCATGACCAACAAGCGGAAGCCCCTCCGGGCTCCGTCCGCCCGCGCGGATGAGGCCAAGCCTTGTTAAGTTTTTTATTCTGGTTTCTTGTGCGCCAGCAGAGTTCAACCTATTTGGGTTCCTTTGGGCGAGAAATCGGGTTATCCCCTGTTACGGCAGGCGGTTCCTGTTCGCCACGTGAATTCAACGGGCAAAGTATTAATAAGATAGGACGGATTCGTCCAGGTAGGATTGGTGGCTGAGCTAACGCGCTTGCGCAAAGGACGACCGACAACGACAACGAATACAACGTACTATCCGCGCTGCGCAGGGCAACGGTAAGGCGAGATTCAACTTCATTCAGTAAAGTCGCCATGAAGATTTCTTGGTCCGCAGCCAACTGCCCCCTTTTTTCTTCGTTTTTCTTCTTGCTTTTCTCTCCAGCAGAAATATCGTGGTCGTTCAACGCGCTCAATTCCACCGCTTGGTAGCCGCGCGACTCGAGCCCCCGTCCTAGTTCCTGCCGATCAACTCCCGCCAGCCCTGTTCATCCGATGAGCCCAGTGGCCCATCCCATGTGCCTGGAGCGCCCCACACAGGCTCCGGACGACCGACCTCCAAAACCATCCCAAGCCACGACAACCCTTGTCCCATGTCCCTTGCCCGTTTGCTTTGCTTGCTTGCATGCTTGTTTTCCTCCAACGCTTCATCATCCTTACTATGTAGCCATGAAAACGGCGGAGCTTGCCGCCCATGAGCAAGCACCCCTACCATTTACTGCCATCGTCAAGTCGACCCTGTTCTGACGTATAACAAACGAACACTGTGTATCCTGTCCGTCGCGTCCCTAACAATCAAGCAACAAGCTTCCACGTCTTCCTAGGTGGAGTCATTTACATTAGTTATTTAGCCTTGAACTTGATATCCAGGGGGCAGTCAAACTTCATCTCGCCTTCTCGCGAATGACCAAAGTTGGGGGCTCAGTTTTTATGCAAAGTTTTGCAGGCCATGAAAACCGCAACAAGCAACGCAAATGCGGTCCCATTGGATTCTCGGAACCGTCTCAGCATTTCGGAGATATGAAAGAACCAAATATAGCAACATGGAGTACCGTGATGCTTTGTTAAGGCCTCTCGATGTTTGGATCTCCTCTGTTGGGAGGCGGGACCCGAAAAATCTCTATTCCGATATCCACATGTGTCCTGAACATCATCAAATTGCCCACAACACACTCCTCACCGCCATATCTTGACACGTCCATCCTTACTCGCACTGCCATGGTATTCCGCAGGGTGCATCTTCCGTAACCTTCGCCAACCACCTTCATCATCTAAGTGGACAAAGCAAAAACATGTCTTCAATGCCCACATCCCGTCATACGATAATAACTAGCAAGAATATAAACCAATTGCCCCAGTCAAATACCCTAATCTGTGTGATTACGGATGGGTATCACACCTGTCCCACCTTCAAACCAGAAAAGCCCAAGCCCGCCTATCCCTTCCCCCCCTCAACAAAAAAAGAACCAAACAAGCGCTAACATGACCACTCCCTTCCATCATCTTGTAGTTGCACAACACTTTCTCAAACATCTCACTTCCCCCCAAGTGTCCCAGCTAAATTCATCGACATATACGCATCTGCTTTCCACGCGTCATCCTCATCAACATCCCCGTCGGCACCGCCCGTACCAGCACCGGCCCCAGCACCACTCTTACTCCCGGGCCTCAGATCCCAATCATCCAACGATTCCCGCCCGTCTACACCAGGCAACCGGATCTGCGGCGGGGATTGCGATGGTGGTGGTGGTGGTGCCTGTGCAGATGATATGGCCATTCCAATCCCACCTGCCGTTGCCCCTGACGACCCGGGCTGCTCGTCAAAAGTAGGCGAGCCAAAGTCAGGTTGGGCTTGCGCCGCGTGGGCCCTAGTCGGTGTCTGTTCGTTGTCCAAATCGGCCGGCATTTCTACTGGGCTTGGGTTCGCGCCCGGGGCAGCCGTTGGGGTAGCTAGGTTCATGGTGTCCATGGTCTCCTCTGGGTGCGGCTGGTATTGCGGCGGGTACTGATCCAACGCGTGGTGTTCGATAATTTGCGGTGCGGGTTCCATCTTCCGTAGCGAGCTTCCTGCGCCGCCGGGGCCGGGCCCAATGATCCCACCGCTAGCGCTGCGGAAGCTGCCCAGACTTGCGCGGTTTTGGTCCTCCGCGGTGGCGATGGCTTGTCCGGCGGCCTGGTCGGCCAGGGTTGCTCCTGTGGGGCCCAGGGCCTCGCGGTCGTGGTCCCGAATGCCGAACTGTGCCATGGTCCGCAGCTTGCGGCTGACCCAGCCGGCGAGGATCTTGCCGCGCTGTTTCTCGCCGAGGCGGCTGCGCGGAAAGTCGCCCTTGTTGACGAACGCGACGATGTCCACGACGATTTGATGCTCGTTAAGGATGGAGTTGACGATGACGGGGACCATGGAGGCAAGATATGCTTTGCGGGCGACCTCTACTAACACCACGATAAGGCCCCCGGCTTGGAAGATGGCACTAGAGATGAGGTTAAAAAGAAGTTTTTCGGACCCAGAACATCGCCATAACTTACCATCCGCTCGGAACAATATTGCGGTGGCACCGCTCAACCGAGGTCTCAATATCCATGGGGAAATGGCTCAACCCGTTGATCTCAAAGGTCTCGCCAATATTGCCGAGCACAAATAGCACCTGCATATCAACCAATGCGCCGCCTGGCCCAATAGGCCGGCGCACGCTGTGGAGGAATCCCAGGTCACCAGTGCGCACATATCGGATACTCGGGTCCTCAATGGTCCGTCCATCGAACCGTTCAGCATCAAATGCATCCTTCGAGCCATAGAACGCCTTAACACAAGCCTCGGAATCGACCCAGATCTCGCCGTATTCTCCCTCAGTGCATAACTCCCGGCTCTCTGGATTAACGATCGCAATCTGCGTCGACACAGGCACCATGCCCGAATCCTGGATTAGCAGCGCCTTCGGGTCGCGCTCCTGGTCTGTGACAAAGACCAAGCCACGCCGCAAGGCTTTGGGATCTAGCCAGAGCTCGATGGGCTCAATGCACATGTACGAGCGCGAGGCGATCATGGGGTTCAGGACGTGCGAGTAGACTGTGTTGATGGCCGTTCGGTCGAGGCCCGTCGCGGCAAAGTGCATGCGCACCTTTTGGAAGACGTCTACCCGGGGCCGGGCGTCGGCTGAAATCATCATGTTTTTGAGCTCGTGCATGGTAAAGCCCTTGCCGGGCATCATGTTCATGGCGTGGTCCAGCATCTGGGGGGTGGCGTATGTGTCCTTGATCTTGTACCGCGACAGGATCAAAAACAGCGAGGCTGGGTTCTGGGCAAAGTCCACGGGGGAAAGGAGGTAAGTCGGCGTGCCGATGTAGATACCCATCAAGCATGTATGGATGAATCCCAGGCCGGTAGTACTCCTCACACAACCAAGCACCGGCCGAGAACTGGTCATTTGACAGGTTTCTTTTTGCACCTTGCACATGCCAAGGATTGTGTCGTGGCCGAGTTGGACCGCAAGCCGCCGCTGGTCGGGCGTCCAGTAAGTCCAAATAATCACCGGATAACCGGGCTGGATCCACGCTGGATCCATCTTGATGTTGAGGTCTCGCAAGCCGCTGTTCTGTCTCGGGGGCTTGCTGGTGTTGTACGTGCTCGGGATCGTGACCTTCAGAACCTGGGCAGTCTGCTTGACGTGCTGCGCGACTGGCTTCATCTTCAGCAGATGGTCCACATCCTGGTTCACCAGTACTGCCCTCACTCGGTATTCCGATACCAGGTGTAAGAAGGCCGGTACATCCTCAGATAGACGGTTCTGGTCCATTGGCGCCAGTGGAATGACCACGACACCAAGGTTGATGCACGCATGCACAGCAAAGATGAAGTCCTCGGAGTGGGTGTACATGAGAACAACGTGGTCACCCGCCTTGAGCTTGACCTTGTTCCTGAGATAAACCGCAACGGCGGCAACCTTCATGTCGAACTTCTTCCATGTCACACCCTTGCCTTCTTTTCCACGGCCGTCAATGGTACAGAACGACAGTTCTTCGGGTTGCCGGGCGACACGCCATTGTATGAGGTCAGTGATGCTCGAGAAGTTATTGAGCGGTGTTGATGTCCTGTCATCGATGACTACCTCTCTGCGGTCAATACCGGAATATTGCTTGTCGGCCGGTGCCAGAAGCTCCCCACGAGACATGGTAGCTATGGCTGACCAGATACCGCCCACCGGGTCGATACCCACAGGCAGATTGAGCACCGCGTGCTCAACAGCGAATTTGACGTGGACGCAGGCGAGGTTCCCCTGGTCAAATTCTCTCCTACACAACATGTTGCCAATCTCACGACGCCCGTTCTTAAGCACTCGCGGTAGAGCGTTAGGAGCCGTGATCATGACGCAGTAGACGCGGAGATTGTGCTCCTGCAAAAGCACCTCCATGCACCTCTCGGCGAGCGAGTCGAGTAACGCCGTGTCCAGCTGCCGCGGTGGCCCACCGTTGGTAGTTGGGGCCGTGGACGCCGACTGAGACTCGAGGACGACAACAGGGAGATGCTCCTCATTGACAAAGACGTCGAAAGCCGAACAATCGAATATCTTTGGCACATTCTTCATTATGCTGACCACAATGTGCTGCACGAAGAAGTATCGGTGCTCCGCACTCTCGAGACCGCCATCCTCAACCCATTCCACCTTCTGCCGAATGCGGTCTTCATACAGACCAAGGATGAATATCTTGCCCTCGATGATGGTGCCCAACAGACCGGTCCTCAGAAACTCAGGCTCCACTGCCGTAGGAGTTGGGTCGCCGGGCTCGAACTTGTATGGCCGGGCATGGAAGATCTGTTCCGTGTGCTTCGGAAGCGCCCAGAACCCACCCGATAGGGAAGGGGAATCGACCCAAATCTCACCCACTGTATTGGGCGAAGCAAGCAGGCCGGTTTCGGGGTCGACGATGGCCAGCGTGGCGTCGGGAATCGGATATCCAAATGCGCCGATCCGAATCGTCCCAGGTTCACTCAATGCTCGCTTGTTCACTTCATCGCCGATAGCCACAACTAACACTTCGTTCGTTTTGAGGGCTTCCCTGTCCAGAAGAACTTCACCCAGCTCCGTTTTGGCTCGTTCCTCCTTGGTAGTGGTGGGGGCCTGCCCAAGAAGCGTCGAGAAGCCGTTAGAAGGGGTGGCTTTCTGCTCCTCTTTCTCCTTCTCGTCTTCGGACTTCTCATCGGAGCCTAGGTCCAGCTTCAGGGGGCAGCCCATCCTCTCTTCCCCGCCCAACCAGTCTCGAACGCTGACCAGCATACCGCCGTGCTCAGGCAAGCACAGCATGGGCGCAATGATCTCCCGCGATCGAGTGTTGCGGAGTGGGCGGAACCAACGGTCGGCAAGAAGCTCATTGAACTCGCTGTCAACGGTGAGGGTGTCGACCAGGCAAAGCTTGACAGATTGAAAATTAGGGTCCAAGCCCTTCTTGAAATTCCTGGTTGCCATCGGGTCGGCCTGGTAGTTGTAGGCAGCCCGTTTCAAGCCGGGATAATCGGCAACCATCACCGTAGGTTTGTATTTCGTGATCAGGTGAGCGTAAAGACCAGGGACCTCAACTGCCTTGTTCTCCAACCAAACGGTGGTATGGCCCCCATACACGGCAAGAAGAACGCCAAGAATCATGCCGATTCCTTGACGGGCATCCAGGTAGGAGAGCAGTGTCTCATAGCTGGCACCGCCCGCCATCAAACGGCCATTCTTGTCACGCAGATCCCTGCTAAACGTGTCGGCCGGCCCGTTCCCTGGTGCAGTGGAGACAATGGCGCTCAAGCAGGCCATCTGATGCATGATGGTACGGTGGCTCAAGACGACACCCCTGAGATCGCCGGTCGGCGCCCGTGAGAACTCGATGTAGGCCAAGTCTGGGACGGACAAAGGAGGGACGTCATCCTTCCGCTTAGGATGATAACTTCCAAACTCGTTTGTCTTCCACCACTCAACACCCTTGGGCCAGTTGAGTTTCTGGGCGGTGATGTCGCGCTGGAAGGCCTTGAGGTTGTTGTCCGTGGTCAACGCAAGATGCGCCTGAGTCGACGTCAGGATAAGATTGAGCTTCTGATAGTCCTGCAACTCGTTGATGGGTACTGCGACCACCCCGGCGATGAAGCAGCCCAGCAATGCGATGGCGAAATCGATAATTTCGGAATCGCGGTAAATAAGCGCAACACGGTCTCCCCGGTACAGTGAGCTCTTGTCGCGAATGACCTGCGCCACCTTTTCGGCCCTCATGGCTAATTTGTCCCACGTAATCGACGCGATTTCCTTCCCCTTGCTGTCCAACACCCAGTACGCGGGCCTCTTACTTAGAGCACGACCGCGGTGCCTGAGTACCGCGGCGATGTTGTCAAAGTTTGACATGGGAATAGTGTCATCGTGGGGGTCGTGGATGGCGAACGGCACTTCGCGGGGTTCGAGGGGCATTTGGAACTGAAGAGCATCTGTTGGGGGAAGCTCATTTGTCGTGAGCATGGGGGGTGCCATAGCTGCCGTGGGCGAGAACGCATCGCTGGAGGAGTATCTATGGACCACCCCGTACTCTCCTCCGCCTGGGCCCGAGGGATCGTATGACTGGCCAGCAAAGTCCGAAAAATAGGCCTGCGAGTCCAACAACGTCCCTGTCCTGCTATCATAGGGGTTTGATCCAGCCTGGTCCGCGTACCCAAGTTGATGCTCGGGGTTGAAAGCATAGTCTCCCGATACCATGGTGCCAGATCTTGTAGAGGGATCATTTTGGGGCGCGGATAAGAAAAGCGAGTCATGCTGGCGTATTGTCGGGCGCTGTTCCGCCATCGGCCCACCGGGGGCGAGCAGAGACGCGGGGTGTGATTCGATGTTCGGGTACGAGGATTGCTCTTGGTATTCGTTTTCTGATCGAACGGGTTCGAGGCCGGGGGAGTCGCTCGGCGCAGCGTTTAGGGCAGCCAGCGAAGCGGCACGGTGGTCTTCTGGGGGGCCCTCATTGTCGGGAGAGTGGATTCGCAAGCCGCCCATCTTTAATTCGGAAACGTCACCAAACCCAAACTGTGACATGAGCTGGGTACGCCGTTTCTGGTACCTGCAAGCGAGCGAAGTTGCGTGGTCAGCCAGTTGTTCCCAGTAACGAATGTGAATGAAGCCGTGTGACCTTGACCAGAGTCCAAGGAGAACACGAGACGCGGTGAGGATCGCCAAAAGAAAAGAAGAAAGAAAAAGAAGAAGAAGAGCCGCACCCTTTTTGAGTGATGTCACCCTCCTGTCAAAAACCGTAGCGTGTTAGCAAACCGCGCGCTTTGAGACCCGTACATTCCACACAGGGGCTCCTCGCAATCGAACAGACGGAGGCAAAGGGCCGACTCGAGAAGCCACCCGCAACAAAAAACCCAAGGCGAGCGACTCATAGGCGACGCGCACGTACTTCTAACTCTCTATCCAGGTCCTCCAGCTTCCCCTGCAGCTCAGGACTGAGGGAGGCCATGACGTTGTCGGTGTCGCGCGCGACAGCGCGGTAAGTCTACTCGTAGGAGCTAAGGAGCGACCTGTGTGCGATGCGCAGACGAAAGGCGGACAGAAACCCGTCTGCGGTCCAGCTAGCTGGTTGATCGTGGGCGGGTGGCCATGCGCGGATCCGATGGCAGGCACTCGAGGTCGTTGTTTGGGACGGATGATGGAAGTTCTGGGCTGTCTCGGATCGGTGAGCGGCGCCGCTGTTTCGTGTTGCCAGCCTTAGCCCCGTGACGTAGCGTTGGCTGCAGGTGTGGAATTGTGGTTGACTTTAAAGAATCGAATGTCAGTCACAGCCCCGCAGGAGCAGCATATCGTTTGATGGGGGTTCGGGCAGGTTTGGTGGGGCGCTCTTCGGTACGAGAGCGGGTGGGCTCGTGGTGGGACGGGGTAAAAATGGGCACCAATGATCGTCGCCCGCTCCGGATCTGAAGCGCTCCCACCCCTGGCTGGAAGCTGCGGGCCGCAATCTCGAGCAACTCGAGCCCATCGCACCACAGCAGGGTGTGAGACTTCCCACGAACATTGGACGTCACGAGGAGATCAAAGCTCTTGTTACTTATGGTTTGCCCCCCCCCCCCCCTCCTCCACCTCAATCTAACCACTGGCCCTTTGCCGCTTGCGTTAGCCGCATTCCCATACTTTGTACGAAGTATATTCTATGGAAAAGCTCAATGAGTTCACTATTAGCCAACGACTTGTTTGCTGTCGCAACATCCAGGTGAAGTCCCCGTCTTCATACTGTACTTCCCGGCCTCCATCAAACTGACTTATAGGTCAAGTAGTGTTCAATCAGGCATTCGGTACAGTGCAGTTCCTGGACCTCCTACATAGTACATAGTATGTTAACTGAGGCTCGAAGTCAACTTGGGGTTGAGTGAGCGTGGACAGACCCCACACCCCACAACCGAGAGGCCCTGTCACACAAAAAATTTCCCGATAAAACCCCGAACGTCCCCCATCAACTTCCCACCACCCATCCTCCCAACTCTCTTTCGACCACAATGATTCAAAGTCTGTTCAAAGTTTGACAGTGGTCTCGCGCCATTGTTTTCTTTATTTTAGGCGAGTACCACACAATGCCTTTGTTCTACCTGTTGTGTGGCCATTCTTCGACGGCGGAGGGGATCTAGTGTACCTAGGTGAGATGGAAACAAGCGCGATGCGCCGCCCGGTATCTTTCTCTTAGGTATGCCACCAATGTCCTGCAATTGTCTCCTTCCCACAACTTTTTGCAACTTGTATGATGAAATAGACGCATTTCACAGACCTGTTCTGAACCTCTGTGTTGAGAAAAAGCTTGAGCTCTACTGATCTTGCACCTCTAACCTCGCCGCACTAAACAACCGCAACACCATTCGGTCGTGTGCTGACTATTTCCAGGTTTCTTCTAGCTGCGGCCCTCGCACCAATCCCCGACCCTGACGGCGGTTCCAAATCTTCTTTGTTATATTTTTAGCATATTCTTGACCTCGAATGAAAAAGATTCTCTCACCTCATCGAGTCGACTATTTTCGACACCCGATTCCCATGTTGTGACAATGGCCAAACACAGCAACCCAATCCCCCTTGTTCTCGTTACAATGTCCTTGTGCTGCTCGACATTGTTGTCCTCGAATACTTCGGTGCAAGAGTGGTGTTCGTCCTTCCTTTGTTCAATATTTCGAGGGGAGAATAAGATGTATATAAGCACTCCTCATCCGAGAAACACTTGGCTCGCAGCAGACCTAAGCATCATCAAGTCATTCCCAATATAACCGTTTTCGAACAGCTTTTACGTGGCCGATTAAAACCGCGACCTTGTTCACAAGACTTTTATTGCGATCTCCTCTACTGGCAAGCTCAAACGTCAAATTCTGACTGAGATCGTTCCTATTGTTTTTTTCTCTGCCTTTTTTTTTTTGGTTACAATACCGTAACCCATGTCCCAAGGGGAAGATATCCCGTGGTGGCCGCAGAGCGTCTCGGAGCCTACCATGGAAGACTACGGTCCCGGGGTGGTGCAAAATTACCTGGAACTGGATTTAGAAAACCATCTGCCAGGACTAGACGAGATGGACATTGACAACCTCGACGAATGGATAGACTACGACGGCGGCAACGGCCCCCAGATCGTGAACACTGGAGCCATCAATCTTTTCCCGAACGTTATGGATAACCCTGAAACCATCGATCCTCAGTTGCTATTCAATTGGGATCCCAACCAGGCTGGAACCGCCACGCCCGGGTCAGTGTTTCCGAATGAATACAACCTATACCCTCCACAACCCGATGATTCCGAGATACCAGGAGTACCTCCCCCTAACGTTATGGATAACCCTGAAGCCATCAATCCTCAGTTGCTATTCAATTGGGATCCCAACCAGGCTGAAACCGCCACGTCCGGGTCAGTGATTGAGAATGAATACAACTTATACCCTCCACAACCCGATGATTCCGAGATATCAAGAGTACCTCCCCCTAACGTAATTCCACCACCAGGGCCGCAACAGCCTCCACGGATACTCGGTGACGTAAACCCCCAACCCCAATCCGGGAGACCTCACGACTGGCTCCAAGGTATCGGGCCGAACGGAATACAGCCCCCCCAAGATCCTACACCTAGCGCCGAGAAGCTGAGGATCCCAGAACTCCCCCCTATACCTAACGAGAAAATGGAAGAAGTGGGGAGTAGGAGGGAAAACGAGGATCAAGACTTCATCGACTTCTATCAGCGGCCTGAATCGGACTGGCTACCTAGTTGGGGCGAAATGGTCATACGACGAGTCAACAGGGTTAAGAAACGAGGGGAGACGTTTCAATATAAAGAACGCACAACCGAATTGGACCCTAACCTGACATTCACTAGGGAGCAACTGGCCACTTTCCTTCGCGGCGAAGGGCATCCCAACCCCCACCGGCGCCCGACCCTCTGGATTCAAAACACGCCGACCAAGGTCAATGATTGGTACCTAAGTTCGCAGAAATCAACCAGGTGCCGCTACGACGGCTGCCCTGCGAAGAAAAACACCATAGCTCAGGGGTACTTCCGCATAGCGTTCGATGAGTTTTCTCACTACACCGGCGAGAGACTCAATCCTTATCACAACGCCGGGTACATACATTTGGACTGCTTCGAGGAGATCTTTGACCTGGGCTACCTCATCCACTTCGGCGCTGACCGCCTGCGTATCCGCATCCGGCCAGACACTCGAGAGTTTTACCTCCAAGACAGCAACCCGGCATCGCTCACCCGTAACTACGAGTCCATGATAGACATGTACGATGAGTGGGTGGCCGGCCAGCGGGACCGCGCCCAACAGCTTGAGGCCAGGAACGCAGGGGTCATCGCGTACACCGGGCTAGAACCTCCACTCAACCGACCGGGTAATGAACATGAGAACCGCCTCGGTTGCAAACTGACCGATCACCACCTCTCTAAGCAGCCTAAGATCAGGAAGAAAGTGCGGGACGAGCGCGGTGGGGTGACCATTAGCGATCACAGAGGCAGCCTGAGGAAACAGATGAAGCTCAGGAGAGAAAAAAGAGATGGCAACAATCATCGTACGCCCGGCACCCAGGGCACTCCAGCCCCTAACAGCAACGGAAACGGAAGTGGAAGCGCAAGTCAGGAGGGGTCTCCCGATCTGATGCCAGGGGACGAACGCTTCCGCATCCTGCTGAGGCGACGGATGGAACCACTGCGACTGAGACATGAACGAGAAACCCAGGAACTCGAACAGCGACATACACAGGAACGCCAAGAACTCGAAAGGCAAATTTTAGGCGAATATCAACAAGAGCAACAACAATCTCAACTAGAGACACAACAGGGTCCAGGGATGCAAAACAAGCGGCCGCGGCCATCTGACGTAGACGGAGGCGAGAAAGAGGAAGATGAAGACCAAGAACGGACTCCCAAGCGTCCCAGGCGAAACGGCAATGGCGCCGGAATACTCTCAGGCGAGGCACAAACAGGTACCATAACACGTCCAGAGCGTCCCCGTCTTAACCCTAGGCGGAGTGCGCGAACCCGCCGCCTGCTTCCGGCCCCAGCCACGGCGCAAGGCTCCCACCAGTCTGGACCAACTGGAGTGTTTCCGTCACCAGCCGGTGGGAATAACAGTTCTAGGAGAGGTTCTACCATCATTGTGAAACCTTACCCCATGAACCCCCTCGCCGAGGACGATCCCTCTTGCCCCCCTGACGACGAATTTGATAATGAATAACAGTGATGGCTATGGTCATGGTAATGGATTCAAATGGTAGGACCCGTCGTAATGCCAACAAGCATGGGGCCACGGTATGGTCCGAGGAACAGCCCGAGTCTGTTTCCGATTCGGGCACTGCGCTGCTACAGCTAATTTTCTCGGACGGCCGTTTCTGCAGGTTTAATCGGCCGTCAAGACTACCCAGGGAGCCAGGTAAGTGCGGATGTCTTTGGCTTGGTGGTATAGGGGCCCGGCATCCTGCTGGGCGGAGTAGAAAGGTAAGTCATTAGTTACAAGGTAAGGTGCTTAAAATCGTTATTCAACCGGAAATATTATTTGAATGATAGTAAAGGGTTCGGGCGGAACAACGCAGAGCTATGATTATATACAAGGTTTGGTAAGTTTTATAGTACGGCGTTACAAGGCGTCTAGCACGTTGACGGAGTCTCTCAGGCGATTATATTCCCGGGGTGTATTTATCATCATAGACTCGGACATATTCACCTTTGTATTTCCTGAGAACGGTGATCTTAATGTGAACCTCATTTTGTAAGAGACCTCTGACACGCTAGGACATGGGCGTTGGAGGCTGAGAGGGGGCAGAGGTGGTTAAATCTACTATGTTGGAGGTGTTAGTGAAGCCTTATACTCACCATCTTCGCCTGAACTACCCCCCCTTTCTAACAAATAGCTGGAGAATCAGGACCACCATCCGGACCGGCTTTTGTCCCGTCTTACACTCGGGAATTCGGTTCGCCTAAAGTTGTCACCATTCTTCGTGCTTTGAACATACAAGTCATCAACGGGCGGGGCCGGCCGCGGTAACCGCCCTGGCATCGCGTGATTCTCAGTCCAGTTACACAAACCCATCTCGTTGATGTCTTGTACTTTGATGCCTGACACATCCAAAGCCGTAACATAGTCGGAGATATAGCGATATACCGTTCACCGAACCACACACAAGCCTAACCGCAGCACTTGTTGCTGTTCCCAACGAATCGGGCGTTCCACCAACCCCATCACTGTAAGACCACATCTCACAACGCCCCTGACGGTAGACGACAACATTATTAAGTGGCACGTGGTGGTGAAGGTAATGCATGCAGTCCGGACAAGTCCGTTGGTCCTTTTTCCACTTCATCGGTTTTCCGGTACGTGTTCTTCATCGTCAATGTCTTTTGTTTTTCCGCCTTTCAAGGTGAAAAATAGTAGAGTAGGGAGAGGCAGCCAGCGCTTAGCCCTCCCGAGTACGCCGATGAAGGCAACTGGCCATCCCGGCTTACTCGGCGCCGATGGCCCCGGGATACCCACCGGCAAGTCCGAGAGTGGGGCCTTTGACGAAGGTAGGTAGTGAGAACGCCTTACTGTGTGCGAATATTGTTGTCGGTGACCATGACTCATCAGGCACAAAGTAGGGCCGGGGCCATCACGTTATCGACGGGTTCCGACTGTTTCGATCGTTCGCTGCTGAGTATCCGTAGTTTGAATGATCGTTCCGCAGTTGTCGGCCGAATAGTTTATCGGGTGGTGCTGCAACGGACTCGCCGTGAACGGATCCGTACTGTGGAGACGGGAGCGCCGGAAAGGCTTTCTTGCCCGCTGGGCGACCTGCCTGAGTGGACCAGGATACCTTGGATGCATCCAGCTTGTCAGTTGAGCTGACAAGCTGGATCTTCCCAGTCTGTTGAGAACCTTGCCCTGAGCTCCAAATCCAAGGGTCGAATTTTGATGCGGCCGATGGAGATGTGAGATGCACCGCGCAAGAAATCAAAAAGGCGATTGCTGCGTTCCGATTTTCTGTCCCCGGGCCGCACGTGCGCATCTGCAAGGCAACCGCAAATCATTCGGCCCCAACACGGAAGGCATTTCAACTCAAGGTACGGATGGCAGGAGCCGACATGATGGGGAGCGCACCACCCGGGCTGGAAGGACAGCCCTTGCGCTTTGACCTTGCTGGAATGCGACTGCTGCTGCGACTTAACTTATCCCATTGTCCCCAGGGCCGCGGTTCTTGATTGTCACACATAAAACACCCGACAACTGCACACACCCCATCGAGGCGCAGACTTCTTTTTCCACGGCAATCTATTTTTCCTCCGGCAAGATCGACTCTACGAAACGTTTTCGCCGTTTCGGGAATCCCAAATTATCAGATTCTGGGGAAGGCGGAAGAATATTCCAGATAAAAACCCCCCGACAGAATAAATTCATCCCGTCACGCACCACCTGGCCGAGGTTGGCAAACCCCGAGACCTGGGACCCGACACCCACGCAGCTCCCTGCACGCTGCAGCCTGCAGGGTCCCTTGCATCTCGCTCACCACAAACCGCAGCGGATCCCAAGCACGCGCCCCAAGCCACCAAAACCACCCACACTAAGAGCTGACGGGCCTCGACCTGTTGTCGCATTTCCCGATCTTTGTCTCTATTGACGAGGGAATCTGAATACATCTGACGCCATCCTCAACGCCTCGTTACACAAGAACGGCAAAGCCAATTCCCGATTTCAATACGCAACAGAGCGAGCGAGAAGAGAAGCCTGGCAAGCGCATCATCCTCGCTATCATCGCCATCAAGATTCAACCAAACCTCACTCACTCATCCCTTGGGACGAGGTCTCGCCCAGGTTAACCCCGATCTCACATCGCTTTCGATACGGCACGCGCGGAACACCCGAGCGCTAAACCGCCAAGCATTATCTGTTCTCAATACTCAATGAGTGTGAAAGGAAAGAAGGGCAACTTGTGATGGGGAAAAAGTCTACCCGGGCATCGCTCGCGGGCGCAAGCAAAACGACCGCCGCTGCAACAGGGCCGACGCCTGAGAAGGCGGTTCGCGCTCCTGCTGCTCGGACGCAGCCCGCATCTGGGCCCACCTCAGCTTCTGGGTCTGCATCTGCGTCCATATCTGCGGTACCGCCCGCGCCCGCGCTGCAGGTCATTGTCTTGGTGAGTGGGTTTTTTTGGTTTTCTTTTTCTTTTCCTTTTTGTTGTCTCCCTATGTCGTTTTCTCCCCCATGCCTTGAATGTCTGCGGCAGCGCATCTCGTTCTTTGTTTATGCAAAGACTCGAGGTGCCGAGTTTTGAATGTCCTCGAACGAAGGCCGAATGGCTTCTCCTCAATGGTCCGTTCCGAGACACTTCTGCCAAATGCGTCACCTTCGCCGCAAAGGCCGGGCGGTGGGACCCGGACCGGGACGTCCAGGCCCCCAAGCTTCGGGCCGGGCCTGAAATCGGGACCCAGCATGGACGGTGCAAACGCACGGATACTTCGGCGTTGTCTTCCCTCTTTCTTTTTCCTTCGTGTTCTGTTTAAACTTTAAAGTTTAAAGTTTGAAACACCCGACCTGGGCCACGTGGGAAACTGCTGTTTTCATCCGATTCAGCTCGTTTGTCTCTCGTTTTGGCTGCGTCTTTGTCTCACCCTAGTCGTGGCGCTGGGCTGATGGGGCCACAAAGGGGGCTTGTTTGTTTTGTTATTCATTTAGATGAGAAGCCATCTTGAGCGGCCACCGAGCATTTGCGAGATGCGCAACCTGTTCATCGTCTTGACACAGCGTTGAAGCAATCGCTAATATTTCCCAGGGCTCCGGTGGGGGCCCATTAGAAAATAACGTAACTGCCTTTCTTGTGCGCTCCCTCGCATCAGACTGGGCTCAGGGCTCGGTTGTGGCCGTTGACGCAGGTGTCCATCTCAGCGCCATCAAGGCCATCCTAGAGGAGACACAACCAGCCAACCTCGGCCAGCCTGATGGCCCGTCACTTCCCCATACGCTCACCACGGGCCCGTTTGCCGGTCTTGAGGTCCAGTGCACCTCTGCCGAAGCAAACGCGGCGCAAATACATAAAAATCTGATCGAAACGTACCTCATCACCCACCCTCATCTCGACCATATTGCCGGTTTCGTTATCAACACCGCCGGCCTACCTGGCGCCCGCCCCAAGCGCGTTGCCGGACTCCCCAGCACCATCGCCGCTCTTAAGACCCACGTGTTCAACAATATCATATGGCCCAATCTGAGCGACGAAAATAATGGTGCTGGGCTCGTGACCTACATGCGGTTGGTTGAGGGCGGGTCGCCAGCCTTTGGTGAAGGTGAAACGCAGGGCTATCTTGAGATATGCAACGGCTTGGCCGTCAAGGTCTGGAGCGTTAGCCATGGGCACTGCATCGAGCGACACAGCCACCGCGGCAGCAGCAGCACCCGCCATAACAGCATCGATGTCGTTCCCACGGGCCAAGGCGGTGGCGTCGGCCCATTCCAGCCCACGCCGTCCCCGTCATCTCGCGTCTTCCCGACACATCCCTCGCTACCTGCCAACATCTTACACCCACACGAACGTTTCCATGCCTCGCCCGCAGCAACGAGCCGACGTGGGAGTGCGTACTCGGTTGGCGCATCGGCGATTGTGGACGAGTCGGTCTGTGTGTATGACAGCTCGGTGTATTTTGTGCGGGATACCGCCTCGGGCCGGGAGATCCTCATGTTCGGTGATGTTGAACCAGACAGTATTAGCCTGTCACCGCGCAACGCGGAGGTGTGGGAACAGGCCGCGCTCAAGATTGTCACAGGTCATCTCGCGGCGATTTTTATCGAGTGTAGCTACGACGACTCGCGGTCTGTGGATCTACTGTTTGGGCATCTCACGCCGCGGTACATCGCCGAGGAGATGACGGCCCTCGCGAGGGCGGTTGTGGCCGCCCGCCAGGAGAGGGACACACCCGCCGTCACGGTGTCCGCACCGGTATCTATGTCACACCCCTCTGCGTCTCACCCGCATAACCAAAGCCAAATCCATCACCATACCCTGCGTAACGCACGCGCCGGACCCGTGTTCCTCCCAGCCATCGACAAAAAACGCAAACGCATCTCCGACGAAGGATCCCGGGCCAAACGCAAAAATACGCCACAGCCGGCCACCCTCGCTCCACCCACTCATACCGACCTCACCGATAGCGTCAGCGGGGGGGTGGATGCCCCGGTTTCCCCCCGGAGCCAGCATCCGCCGCCACTTATCAACCCGACAACGAGCTCGGCGCCGGACTCGGACCACCCTCCCCAGGCACCGTCGGCTCAGGAGCAAAGACAGACTAGTGTACCTGTGCATCCGCTACGGAATACGGTGGCCCAGTTGGGAGAAGACGGGGATGGCGGCGAACGAGATGACGAGAAGGAAAGAGATGGTGTATGTGAGGAACATGAAGGGACTTCTGACGACAGCAAAGGGAACAACCCCGTCCTAGACAATGTCCTTGCCGGGCTACGCGTGATCATCATCCACGTTAAAGAGCGCATGACCGACGACCCGCCCGCAGGAGATGTCATTTTAGCCGAGCTGCTCACACACGAAGAGCAGGGGCGTTTGGGCGTGGAGTACGTGCTGAGTAAAAAAGGTGCGGAGTTTTTATTTTAGACCCTTTTTTTTCAGGGGTTGTGTGTCGTTTTGTGTGTACGAACATGCGTATATATGTATATCTATTGCACACTACTTGGGGCTAGGCGGGGCGTTTTAGCCAAGATATGGGATACGACAGGCGTTATTATGAACTAAAGCAGGGAAAGCACGCAAGCAGGCGGAGTTTGGAGGGAATTGATGCCACAGTCAGCATGCATTATATCAACTCGGGCCACTAAAACTTAGATATGAATGAGAAATGCCATCGACGAAATGATCCCGTATGGTTCTGTCCCAGTTCTCACAACCGTAATACACAGTAAAACCCTAATTACCCGCCTCTATTGTGTCTCAGTCTATCCTTTTTGGTCCGACTCTATTGTGTAAGGAAACAAACCCAACCCAACCCCCTTCTCCATTCAGTTTGGAACATGCTTGGGTTCCAGCTTCTTTGCGCCCTCTACCCCGCCCAAGTCCTTCTCAAAGTCTGGCCGTAACAGCTCAAAGGTTTCTAAGGTTCTCCCGTAGGTGATTCCTCCTAGTCGTGAAACGGGGCGGAGGACCTGGTTTGGGGGGTTAGTTAGGGGCTTGGGCACTATCACCACTATCACCGGGAAAAAAAAAAATTAAATGAAGGGGAAAGGGGGGGAGGGGAAGAGAAGGGTGTGGGAAAGGGGAGAAGACATATTCGGCATGGAAGGGACCAACTCACCTTAGGATCCAACAAATTCCTCTCCTCATTAATCGAATCCTCCCTCGCCCAAAACCGCGTCCCCTCAATCACCGCCATCGTAGACGTCACCTTCCCCGGCGTCGACCGACTCTCAAACTCCTTCAAACTCTCCACCTTCCCCTCAATAGCAAACACCGCCTCCCGCACGCGGGCACACCCCACCGTCTCACAATCATACACCGGCGTTAACCCGCTCACGTCCCACTCGCTCAGGCCGTAGGGCGCGTGGATGCTCGTGCTGTTGGCCGCTTCGGGAAAGTCTTCGGATACGAGGTTGATCACGCATTCGTTGGTTTCGTGCAGGTTGCGGAGGGAGTCCCGCTTGATGGTGGCGCCTTCGGTTGTGGGCAGGGAGCCGACGAAGCCGATGGCGAAGAGGGGCGGTTCGTGGCTGATGAGACCGAAGTAGCTGAAGGGGGCTAGGTTGGTGGTGGTGCCGTCTGGGGAACGGGTGGAGAGTAGGGCGATGGGACGGGGCACGATGGCGGAGATGAGGAGTTTGTAGTTGGAGTTGAGGGGCCGGCCGGGGGCGTAGGGGTCGATGGAGATGTGGGATTGGGAGAGGAGTTTAAGGTCGGCCGTGGGGTTGGGGCCGGAGCCGAATTGCCAGGCGGGCTCGGCGGTTTGGACGAATTCTAGTTTGTGGGAGGCGTCCCAGGGTGGACGGGAGGCTTCGAGGGTTTTGAAGTCGGGGTGGACGGTGGGTTGGAGCTGGAGGGGCTTTGCGTAGATGGCGCCGGGCTTTTTCTCGGCGGTCATTTTGGAGGTGGATGGAGTGCTGTGATGCAGGCCGCGGGTGGTGGTTATGGTAGTGTGGGTGAGTGAGGAGGAGGAGGGTGCTGGGTGTCTGATGCGATGGAGTGGTAAAAGCTTCATCGATCAAGCTGAGATCGTGGGATATAAATATTGACTTCACACTAGGAGCGATCCATTGCAGTCGGAGGCTACCGGGCAGTATAAGAGCGAAGAGCGAAGACCGAACGTGGGGGAGGGTCCCGGAGGGGCAACGCCGGAGAGCGCTTGCCGTCGGTTAACAGTTTGTGGAATGCGGAATGCATCCCGGAGTGGGTTTTTGGGTACACGGCATGTATAAACAGGGGGGCGCTCGGAACGGAGCTCGTCGGAAAGTGAGTGAATTGTGCGTAGCAAGTCTAGATTGTGGTAAAAAATTCATATTGTAATGGACCACTTCAACTAAGGTAGTTAGACTTTGAGATCTTCTTTAACGTCAAAACAATTCTAAATTCTTACCCGCCCGCTAGCCGGCCGGGAGTGGCTTGACGGCGCGGGTGCCAAGCCCGGGTATCGAACCCCGGGATTTAGCGGAAAGACCCGCTGGGGCCGGCGATTGGGGATCACTAGAGATAGAGCTCCGGCAGCGTCGGGAAGTGGCATCCCCTGGGTCATTATTCAAGGATGGACCTAGGCCATGAGCCAAATAAGCGCAACAAGGAAATGTTGCCCGTAAAGGGTAGAATGCGGTTTTAACCAACATCCGAGACTCAAAAGGCCGCAAGACATCGCACAGCGAAAGAGGACTTCGGGAACTGTTTTCGGTCTGTGCTAGCTAACGACGGAGGCAAGATCAAATTTGATTTCTGCAGAACCTTTACCACGGTGAAATTTCGGTGTCCGAGCACGGTAACTTCAACGTCCGACATAGTAGTGTCGGTGCTAGGAATATTCTATCCCCTTGTTGACTAACACCGAGCCCATCATAAATAAAGCCCCTTGCTTGAGAATGTGAATATGTTTGCCGAAATGCCCTGGACATTAATACATTGGCCACACTATCTGAGCGCCAACAGTCTATCGCATCATACATCGTAGAATTCTTACTGATAATTATTTGATCTGCGACCACTGCGGAGGGTTGATTCCCGGTGCTTGAGTTTACCCCCGATCATGGGTTGTTCCCAGATAGATTAATTGGAACGGAAAAAATACCACGTTTCCCCTCAGTCGTCGAGGATCGGCGCACATCTCGGGGGGCATCAACCCGGGACCGGTTGTGTCTTTTGGAGGATCACGACCGACGAGCTCATTGTCCGGGCTCTCTTGTTTAATATGAAGGCGTCCGCTCTGAGGCCGACCTACGTCTCTCCTCCACTTTCACAACTCTCGGAATCCCTTCACTCCCGTATTGTATAGTGACACAGCGACAGCAATCCAACCACAATGAAACCCCTCCTTCCCCCCCTCACGGCCCTGCTGCTATCCAGCACCCCCCTCACCCTCGCCAAGCACATCATGATCCCCAACACCTCCTTCGCCTCCCAATCCGACTTCGACACCGACTGGAACTACCTCTACCCCTGGGGCAGCGACCACAACGGCGCGGCCCGCATGGCCCAATCCCAGGCCACCCTCTCCACCGACGGCGTGCTCACCCTCACCGCGTCCCGCGCCGACAACGAACCGCCCGCCAGCCACGGCGGACAACAGATCGAGATCCGCTACTTATCCGGCGCGGTGCACGCCAAGGAGCACTTCAATGTTGCTGCCGGCGGCGGGTATGACTTCTCCGGGGAGTTCCGCGCGCCGGTGGCCAGGGGGACGTGGCCGGCGTTTTGGTTGACGGCTGTGGAGGGGTGGCCGCCGGAGGTGGATATGGCGGAGTGGAAGGGGAGTGGGAAGATTTCGTTTAATACGTTCAATACGTCGTCGGAGGTGCGCGCGGTGGATGTGGAGTATCCGAGTCCGGACGCGTGGCATAGTATATTGTGTGAGGTGCGGGATGAGAATGGGGTGGATGTGAGTGTGAAGTTTTCGATGGATGGGCAGGTGGTGGATACGCAGTTTGGGAAGGGGTTCGTGGGGAAGCCGATGTATCTGTAAGTTTGGGTTTTGCTTGGAGTTGGGGAGGGATGGGGGAAGTGTGTGGTGAGAGCTGGGAATGTCGTTGACTGACGATCATAGGATTATCAACCTTCAGATGGAAGGTTCCTCTGGGTCGCCAGGACCAGACTCTGGTAAGTGAAGCATCGGGATGATGATAAAGAAATGGTGCTAATACACTTCTTTAAATAGACACTTTATATCAGGCCCGGAATGTTGAGGTTTGGAGTTATAACCCTGAGTAGGCGAAAGGGTGTATCAAGACAGGTCTTGATTCCGTTCATGGTGGTTACTACGCCGTCTCAAAGACTTCATGGTTAATAAGACCTGAATTCTGGACCTGAGAACCCTGCAACTCAAGCGGAGGCAAAATAATTGGTTATTAGTTCGCTGGCGAGTTGGGTGTTTCCAGTTGTTGGTATATGAGCAGCCCTCGATGTGTGGGATAAGCCACCGCTTGATCGCACAGCAGAGGGCTTTAGAACTGCAGTTCTCATACGCCCCAAATAGGACTAACTCCCTTCAGCATCGTTGTCTTTGATGGATGAGTTTTGCTCTCGAGAAGCCTCCCCCCCTAAACACTCATTCAGCGTGAATATCCGGAGCTTTCACTAGCCGTTCGCTGCTCAGCCCTGTCGGCTGCCAATTTATGCTGTCAGCAGTAGCAAGGTTGGCTTGGGGCCGTGCGAAGTTGCGAGGTTGACTCGGGGCCGATGTTCCGGAACGGCCCCGCTGCGCAAATTTGCGGTCGGTCGGCGTAATTTTTTCTTCAAGATTGACCGAAGCGCGCAGTTACGCTTGAAAGTCAGGAATTGCCCAGCGTTCTTCCCATGCTGTTTGCTCAGTTCGGGTTGAACATTCCGCACCGCGGCCGGGGGTTTCCGCTTTTGGGGGCTGCCCGACGGAAAGCACTGTCAGTCTGTCAGAGCGGACCAACAACCTTCCTTCCTTCTCGAGAGGGTGGCTTGAGGCTTGGCAGTTGCGCGGATCAAACAGCCAATCAGCAGTCAGGAGCAGGCGCTATGCGCCGCGCTAATTATGGAAGGGAAGGCGAAGCCGCCGCAGGTGTGTCCACAGAAACCCCGCCAGAGGTCCTGCTCGTTGTGGTGGTACGTTTTGCAGCATGAAGACCGGCTTGTTTGTTCGTATGCCCAAGCTGATGAGAAAGTGTGGTATTGTAAGTTTTGTAACCTCAGAGGCTTCAGCGAGCAAAGCATGTTGGGATGGGCAGGGGACGGGGGATGGCCGAGGGGAGAAGCAAATCCCGACATGGATGCAACAGCGGGCCAAACCACAAATCTCGATTCACGATCCTGGGCGCCACCCCCAAATGGATGCCCAATGCGCCGGGAGTGTCGAGCCACAGGGCTGCGCGCCACGGGTTCTCGCCGGAGGTCGAGACCCATGCGCGCGGGTCTTGAACGGCAAAAGGGCTAAGGCTGAATCGCGGCTCTTGCACCCTGAAGGAGAGGACCGCTGTACTGCGGCGGCACAGCGGGGGCTGCGGCTCGCGAGATGCAACAGGGCAGAAGAGAGAAGAAGACAGAACGCGTACTCCTCTCGCGTAGCGCACTCTGTCCTCTACACTAGTGTACTCCGTAAAGTTCTTGGGAGGACGGAGGCGGAGGTTGATTGCTTGCTTTCTGTCAGATCGACCCGGGCTAGGCTCACTGGACTTCGCAGACGGATGATTGGAAAGCCGGATTCTGCGAGTCTTTCCCAAAGCCCGAGTACCGCCAAGCAAGGGGTGCTCCAGCTTGGTCGGCTGGCTGCCCAATCCTAACCCCTGACTCTTCAGCCCAGCGCCCTCACTCCCCCGCGCCTGGCAACAACCCCGGCCGAAGCGAGCCAGGCGTGCTTGAGCGGGCTCGGTTCTTGTTGGTTGGGTTGACTTCTCTGGCAGGTCTGGCAAGCCCGGCCCTGCAAGCCAAGCCAGAACCGTGAGTTCTCCGCAGACTTTCGCCGACCCGCCTCCCCCTGCGCTCTTGCCCTTGAGCACTCACAGGTTCCGCTGCGCTGCGCTGCGAGACACTGAGCTGGGGGGCTCTGCCGCCCCCATTTTCATCCCAACCGTTTTGGTTTTGGTGGTTTCTTCTCTCGACTGTCCCATCTGAACTTTTGCTGCGAACCGCATCAACCAGCGCGTGCGTGCACGCCCACAAGCACTCACTCCGTGTCAAACCTCCTCCTGTGATGACCAAAACCGAGTCCATGTCTCCGTGAGACAACCTCTACTCCGCGCTCTCGCTCTGTCGCGGCTATGGCGACGGCGACCCGGACGACTGTTACCCTGCGGAACAGCCGGCGCCGCCCGAAATTCCACTCTCTTTTCACCCTCGCTGTCCCATCTTTGCTACTCACCACTGCTACGGGTGCCGCCGCGATCGCGACAACAAGCGCAATCACACATTGCACCCCGGCCGATTTTCTATTCCCAACTCCGGGACTGAAACTCGCCCACCGCGACACCATCGACGTCGCCTACCGTTCTAATCTCGACAGCCCTACCCTGTCGTGCTGGTGCGGCGCGCCCGCCCGTGCAATCCTGAGTTCGTGCCGTCCCCTCACCTCCTCCACCCGTCTGGGGCCCGCAAGTCGCCGCAAGTCGCAGGATGAACCGATGAACCCACTTTCTTTGCCTCTCGTCGCATCCTTCTGTTGCGATTTCCCCCTTCCCCTTTGCCAAGCGATTGTGCGCTTCCTTTCGAAACCCACGATCCCGTCGTCCTCTAGCTTGCCGGCTGAGCGACTCAAGCTGACGCCTCCCCGTTCCACAGAGTTCCGAGACGACCATGCTGGCCCCTTCAACGGGAGCACCCCTGTGATCTTGAACTTCTCATCCGACGGCGACCCCTGTTGGTTCGAACTCACCTCCAACGCCGGCGACTGCCGACATAGCAGCGAACCTTTCTTCATCCTGACTCCCGAATCGCACGCTGTGGACGACGATTCGGCAGCCTCGCCTGCGCAGGCCCCGATTCGTGGCCCCTCATCGTCCTCCACGACGACAACGTCCCCCCTCACCGCTCGCTCGCCCGCCGCCGTGGATTCGCAAACACCTAGTTCCGGCGGGGATAGCTTCAGCACCGGGGCCAAAGCGGCTTTGGGCATTGGCGTCGCGCTCACTTGTATTGCCGTTGGTGCTATGGCATCGTTTCTCTATTTCCGGCGTCGGCGGCGTGGGGCAGATGCGGAGTTGTCCGCAGGTGTGCTGGACGAGGATCGTCGCGGAAGAAAACGCCCTGAACAGAAACGAGCTTCACCTTCTGAGACGTCTGGGCAGTCGGAGGAACCTCTTTGCCCGATAGAGCCTGTGTTCGATGGCTTTCCCGGCTCGACGGGCTACGAAGATGTGCGCTCGCTACACTCGACCTCGCAAGCGCTCTCTACGCATTCGACACATTCCCAATCACCTACTAACACACAGTCGCCCACACACTCGCAAGGCGGCAATGTGTGGACATATGAGCGCAGCATCGAGCGAGAAGAGCTCACCGCTGCGCGATTAAAATCACAGCTTCAACCCTCCGCGCCCACCGTCATATCGTACGGTCCAAACCCCGTCACGCCCACCCTTACCCCTCGCTTCACGCCACGCCTCACCGTTAAACCCGTCACCACACCCGTCTCCCCCTCCAGCAACAGCGGCGACCAAATACCTGGCCACGTCCCAATGATGCCGCTCCCATCCTCCGACTACTCCGACTACAACAACTACAGCATTCCACCCCCGGCACCCATGCCCGTCCCCTCGCCCGACTCCAAACCTTCTCCACCCCACCAACAATCCGCCATTCCCATTGTCGTCTCCTACGGCCCCAACCGCGTAACACCCACCCCGCTCGTCGTCTCTCCCACTGTCCCACCAGACGAATCAATCGTCAATCGCCGCTATCATGACGCCAACAACCCGCCTTCCTCCTCCGCCGTCTCCCACGAACGCCAGTTCTCCTGGGAAGCCGACTCCCCCTTACTCGGCGCATCTTCCATGGGCCCTCTCCCGCCGTATGCCACAACGGCAGACTTCGAGGCCATGGAGAAGGGTGCCGTCCGCAAACTAGCCGAGCCGCAGGCCCAGGCCGAATTGCCACCGACCAAGGACGGGTTCTATCACTACACCTCGGACGTGGTCGAGTATGAGCTGCCCGGGGCCGGGGCCCAGCATGGGCCACAACTGCCGTTCCGACCTTATGGCGGGCAGCATCAACATCTCAATTCTCAGCAGTCGCATCAGCAAGGGCCGGGGCAAGGACGCCAGCAACGGTCAGGGCCAGGGCAAGGGCAAGCTCCAGGAGGGAGGGAGATCAATGAACAGAAGGTCTTACTGGAGGATGTTGAATTGATGAAGCTGATGGCTGAGAAGAAAAAGCGGCAAAAGGAAGGGGGAGGGGGAGGAGGAGGAGAGGGGAGTTCTGAGAAGAGACCCCGGAATTGGGGGACTGGGGAAGAGGAGGAGTATGATTTAGGAGAAGGAACAGGGAGATGATGACAGCCGGTCGTGGTGATTTACATCGGATCGGATATGCTATTGTCACTTGGTGGGAAGATCCGCGACAAGATGGCCGGATCTCCTTGGGCTTATAATTACGTTTAACTATTTATCGACAGTACCGGCGGGGCTTTTTGATCGCGGATCGGCTCGTACTGGGATGGAGGGATGGAACATCTATCTGGGCTGACAGGAAAAAGAGGAGGATCACGGTGCATCATATACCATTGGGAAAGGCGTTGGGCGGGATTCGTTTTTCTCTTGATCTTTACAATCTACACCTTTGTATTGTATTTTTTTAGTAGCTACTTAGGTATGGGGAAGCAGCCATCATCGTCTTGGTTCTGTCGGTTGGCTAAAACATGCTGGATGGGATGGGCTGGTTTTGTTCGGATACCCCCTGTTCGGTATGGGAGAAGTCCTTAAGAAACCTTCAAGGGAGCCTCCCTCAAATATACAAGAGTTTGACTTTGTCATTTTGGGCTCTGAGTAACTATTGTCTGGCCGTGTGAACAAAGGCAGAAAGATTGGAGATCAATCTTGAGAGAACTGTCTTAGTTGCTTCCCATGAATCTGAACTAAGTCCAGGCTACAATTGAGCTTAAATGGTAGATGAGACGAGCGAGTACTGTGTAACTAAATGCATCAACATGAAAAAGACAGTTCATCTCAACCCTTACTTCGTACGGGCCAAAGGGGCGCCCAGGCCTGTCCCTCAGCGCTCCACAGGGAAACCCCCAGACCGAACGGACCCAGGCGCCAGGACAGGCATCCCGCAAACCGCCCAGCACACCGCCCGGCAGAAAAAGCTCCCGCGTCCAAAAATTTCGGCCGGCGTGTCTCGCTCGACGATCGATCCTAGGAAAAAAAGTTGCGAAGGTGAGACTTTGCGCCCCGCCGTCACGAAGCAGATTCCACCACGCAACCGGCGAGCGCGTTCCAATTGGCATTGGCGGTGTGGCCCTTACCAGAGTTTATATCGTTTTTTTCTTCTCATGGTAAATTGGAAATAAACCTCAACCGCATAAATCACGGGGAAACCTCAAAGGAGGAATAACCATAAGATGGCGCCCTCACACAAGCGCAAGTCGCTCCCCGACGACGATTTCATCCACACCATCTCCGACAACGACGAGCCCGATATTGTCGAAGAAGACATCGACACTGCCCCTACGACTGCGTCCGCACGTCCGTCAAAAAAGGCCAAGACAGCCTCCTCCTCCTCCGCCGCGGCGGCATCTAAGAAGGACGGCAAGGGGAAGAACAAGAAGAATAAGAACAAGAATAAGAAGGGAAAGAAACAACCCGATTCTGACGAGGACGAGGGGGGTGATGATGATGCGGAGGAGGCAGAGACTACTGGTCTGTGGGGCGGGGCCAATGATGCCGATGATGGCGCGATGGATTCGGATTTTGAGTTTGGCGGGGATGGGGTCAATGGGGGCGGGTTTGATGAGGCGGAGTTTGAGGGGTGGGGGTTTGAGGGCGCGAAGAAGGGGATAAATGGGGCTGGGGTGAATGGGGGGGCGGCGAAGAGTGGTGTGGACTTGGATGAGATTATTAGGCGGCGGAGGGAGAGTAAGAAGGGTGGGGAGGGGATGGAGGATGTGGTGGAGGAAGAGGGGGATGACATGGAGGTGGAGGATGTGGGCGATGTGGATTTGGACGATGAAGTGTTGGCTGATGATGCGTTTGGCATGGGGGCTGGGTCAGATGTGGACGAGGAAGAGGAGAAGGGGAGGGGGGAAGATGAGGAGATGGGAGAAGAGGAAGGGAGTGCCGAAGAGGATAATGAAGACGATGAGGATGATGCGGCTTCGGATAATGACTCGGTTGCGACGCCAGTACAACATCCCGATGATGACGAGGAAGGGTCGGAAGACGATGATGAAGAAGATGCCGAGGAAGAGGCCAGACGGAAGGAGTTCTTCGCCTCGCCGGAGGAGACGGAGAAGAGCAGCGGCGGCAAGAAGGGCGACATGTCGTCCTTCCAGGCCATGTCATTGTCGCGCCCAATTCTTCGGGGGTTGACCTCGGTTGGCTTCACAAAACCGACTCCGATCCAGGCTAAGACGATCCCCATTGCGCTAATGGGCAAAGACGTCGTGGGTGGCGCCGTTACGGGTTCTGGAAAGACGGCTGCGTTTGTGGTGCCCATCCTGGAACGTCTCCTGTACCGCCCCAAGAAGGTTCCGACGACGCGGGTTGTGGTGCTGACTCCGACTCGTGAACTCGCGATCCAGTGCCACTCGGTGGCAACCAAGCTGGCGGGCCACACCGACATCAAGTTCTGTCTGGCCGTGGGTGGTCTCAGTCTCAAGGTCCAGGAGGCGGAGCTGCGTCTGCGTCCTGACGTGGTGATTGCCACGCCCGGCCGTTTTATTGATCACATGCGCAACTCGGCAAGCTTCGCGGTCGACACGATTGAGATCCTCGTGCTCGATGAAGCCGACCGGATGCTGGAAGACGGGTTCGCGGATGAACTCAACGAGATCTTGACAACCCTGCCCAAGTCGCGCCAGACGATGCTTTTCTCGGCTACGATGACCTCGACAGTCGACAAGCTGATTCGGGTCGGCCTGAACAAGCCGGCCCGGATCATGGTGGATTCGCAGAAGAAGACGGCCGTTACGCTTGCCCAGGAGTTTGTGCGACTGCGTCCGGGCCGCGAGGAGAAGCGCATGGGTTATTTGGTACATATCTGCAAGACGTTCTACCACGAACGCGTGATTATTTTCTTCCGGCAAAAGAAGATTGCGCATCGGACCCGCATCATCTTTGGCTTGCTGGGACTGTCGTGCGCCGAATTGCACGGTAGCATGAACCAGGCACAGGTATGACCCCTTCCTCCTTCTTCCGTTAATTTCAACAGGTTACTAACGAACTGCAGCGTATCGCTAGTGTAGAATCGTTCAGGGATGGCAAAGTCAACTACCTCCTGGCGACTGATCTCGCGTCGCGTGGTCTAGATATCAAGGGCGTCGATACTGTGATCAACTACGAAGCGCCGCAATCTCTCGAGATCTATGTCCACCGTGTCGGCCGTACGGCTCGTGCCGGACGCAGCGGTGTGGCGGTCACGTTGGCGGCCGAGCCGGACCGCAAGGTCGTCAAAGCAGCCGTCAGGTCTGGAAAGGCTCAAGGCGCCAAGATCATCAGTCGTATCATCGACGCTAAGGACGCCGATAAGTGGCAGGACCAGGTCGACGAGATGGATGATGAGATTGACGAGGTGCTGCAGGAAGAGAAGGAGGAGAAGCAGCTAGCGCAGGTGGAGATGCAAGTCAAGAAGGGCGAGAACCTGATCAAGCACGAGGAGGAGATCCACGCACGGCCGAAACGGACTTGGTTCGAGACTCAAGACGACAAGAAGAAGGCCAAGGAGCTCGGGCGAACGGAGCTCAATGGCGTCCGGGAGGCAATGAAGAAGAAGGGCGCGGGCAGGTTGAGTAACAAGGACAAGAAGAAGCTGGACTCGAAGGCAGAGCGCAGTGAGAGCCAGTCGTCAGGGTGGAAGAAGGGACGGCAAGAAAGAGATGGAAAGGGAGCGGTGCTTAATTTGAAGAAAGTCAAGAAGCCCAGGGGTAAACCACCTGGAGGCCGCAAGGGGAGGCGGTAGTTCGTGACACTAGATAATACATGTTTACATATTCGTATCGTTGTTCAATTTGTGGTGGACTTGAGTGCCCATACTGTATCATTCCCGTCTTTGTGCTCAGGGGGTTTTGGACGATTCGTACAATGGTGTCCTGGAGAGCCCCTGATATTTCAGCGCGGCGGCCCCGCCCGCCCTGGCTGCAGGTGACGTAGGTAAAGGGTCCTGACAGGGGCGATCTTTCAGACGACACTGAGTGGAAGTCCAAGCTTCTCTTCTTCCATCAAAACCCTCCATCCTGGGAACAGGACTTATTTTGCACCAAGTTTTACCAGCGCCAACCTTGACACCACAGTCAAAAGTCCCTGGGGTAATTATACAATTGATTTAACGATTGAGCGGTAGCGTGAGAAACGCCGAATACGCAGTGGCCCTTCAGCTGCAATCGCAAAACGAGCTTTCTTACGACGAAACGGCCACGAATAAATACACGCCTCGAAACAAAATAGCAGAAACAACCACCCTGGCTCCCTTCAAGCCACCACCGGCCAAACTACCCCCCCGTCCCGCGACCGTCGGGGGTAGCAGACCACCAGTAGTACCACCACGAACCCTCCCGCCTCGTCTTCTCCCACCCCACGTCCGAGCCCGACTGTTCGCACACCCACACCCGCACCCACACCATCGCTCGTCTCTCTTTGGATACCTCCTCCCACCCGCCCTACGGGCTGGTTACCGCGAGCGTCTGCTACGGCTGCGCTGGGACATTTTACCGCGGTACAAGCGGCGGGTGCAGAGCCGGATTTACGCGTTCCTAGTCGAACGACAGCAGCAGAAACAACAGCGGAAGAGGCGCTCTGTCAAATCGGGTGAAGACGGACAAGCTAAGGGCTTGGGGACGAGCGGGGGGGTCATAACACGGGGGAGAAAGAAGATGCAGAGCCAGTATAGTGGTAGCGGTGGTTATGGGTCTGGGTATGGATACGGGGCGTATGGTACAGGAGTGGGTGGTGGCGGTGCGGGGGACGGTGGTGTAGAACGCGGGTCGAGACGGAGGAAACTGGCTGCTGTCGCGGGCAGTGTGTACCGGGCTGGCGTGGCCGCGGCGAGCGAGCTGAAGGAGCAGTACAACAACACGCGGATTCGTGGGGTGGTGGATATGTCGAGCTCGCAGGTGTCGATTCCCGGGGCGTTCCCGAACGTGTCGATTGTTACGCAGGGGGAGGAACAGATGGTGTTGTTCCCCACGTACGCCAAGCGGCATGTGCGGGAGTATGACCCCCGTGGCAGCGATGGTGTTAATACGGGGACGCATTCGTTTCAGGCAGCGAACGCAGCGCAGATGGGCATGACGGAAGAGGAGTACTGGAAGCAGGAGTGGGCGCGGGCGGAGGATGAGAAGGCCGTGGTGGACGTGGACGTGAGGGGTTGGATATACATGCCCAGTAAGGGTCCCATGACACGGAGGAATCGCATGCTCATCGGTCTGGCGCGGCGGCTGAGTGGCATCCCGGCGCCTACCGTGCAGTCGGAGCCCTCGGCGAGTTCGTTGGAGCAGTATGAGGATGTCAAGGAAGAGCAGCGGATCGCGCGCGAGGCCCGGGAAATTGAGAAGCGAGGGCAGGATGAGAAGGAAATGGCGAGTAGGGGAGGATACAGCGAGCCGCCATCTGACTCAAGGGGCAGTAGTCACACGCATACGCCGGTATCATCATCGGCGCCCTCCTCGCCGACGCTCCCACCTAGGACCACGACGATGACGCAGTCGGATATGACCGATGCCGAGCTATCTGTGACCAACGCCAATCTCATGGCGCGCTTGGGGCCATTCATGACGACGCCCTTGGTACAGATCCCCATCACCATCTTTTTCTACAACAACGAGCAGTCGCGCTCACATACGGTCACGACGGATGACTCGGGCCACTTCAACACTCGTGTAGCCCTCGAGTTCGTGCCTACCAACGTCAAGGTCCTCGCCAACGAGAACATCTCGACGGTCAACCCTGTTGAGATCACCGAGTCTCGGGGTGTCAGCCTGATCAGCGACGTCGACGACACGATCAAGCAGTCCAACATCTCCATGGGCACACGCGAGATCTTCAGGAATGCGCTGGTGCGCGACCTGGCCGATCTGACGGTAGACGGCGTCAAAGAATGGTACAACAAGATGCATGAGATGGGCGTCAAGGTGCATTACTGCTCCAATAGCCCGTGGCAGATGTATCCTGTGCTGGCGACGTTCTTCCACATGGCTGGTCTGCCTCAGGGGTCGATGCATCTTAAACACTACAGTGGCATGTTGCAGGGTATTTTTGAGCCGGTTGCTGAGCGAAAGAAGGGCACGCTAGAGGCGATCATCAAGGACTTTCCGGAAAGGAAGTTTTTGTTGGTGGGCGACAGCGGCGAGGCGGATCTGGAAGTGTATACCGAGCTTGCGGTCGCGAATCCGGGCCGGATTCTGGCTGTATTCATTCGCGATGTGACCACCACGGACCAGGCGGAGTTCTTTGACTCCTCATATAACATCGACTCAGCGCAGCGTACTAGGCAAGCTACACCGAGGCCACGACCCGGGACTCAACCAAGCTCGGATGACCCAAGCAGAAGGCCACAGCTTCCTCCCCGAGCAACCGCTCCCCCGGCAAATACCGGCCCGGCCATGGGCACGCTAATAGATTTCGACGAGTCCCCGGCCCGGCCAGCTGCCCACACAACAGAATCCCACAGCTCATCGAATCAAGATCTCTGGGATCTAAACGGGCCTCCCACCCCAGACACCCCTATTCAACCACGGAAAGCCCCTCCTCCACGCCCGATCAAGCCACATGCGCTGCGGAGTTCGCCATCCATGACGAGCTTAGCCAGTTCCAGAAGCACCCCCACAACAGCCGATGCGAGTCCCGGACTCTCCCTTCGGCCACGAACATCTGCCGGGACCGGAAGCCCCGCTGTGAACACACCCACAACTTCCACAACTCCCAGAGGGACTCCCCCTCCCCCGCCCCCTCCTCGCCGTCGTGGAACGGCCCCACTGGGACAGCAACAACAGCAACAGCAACAGGCGTCACAACGACCGCGCACGAGCGGCAACCTCTACCCCGCAGATGTGCCCGAGATGGACCCCCCTTTACTAGCCGTCCCCAGCAACGGATACGGTTATTCCCCGAGCCTGGGTAGCGGAACAGGAACAGCAACCCCGCCTACGGCTGGTAGTGGCGGACCGCCCTCTGCTGCGGTTATCAATAAAAAGGCGGAGTTATGGCTGCGGCGGTTAGAGAGGGCGCATGAATTGTTGGATAGGCAGGGCGTGAAGCTATACACGTGGAGACGCGGGGAGGATGTGATTGCTGAGGCGGAAGGGATTGTGAAAGAGGCGTTGAGGGAGGGGGATGTTGGTAGGAGGAGGTGAAAGTGACTAACGTCCGCCGATTGGAGGAATTGGTGGAAGAAGTACCAAGTAGACGTGTTATGGGAGATGAACTTGGATGCGGTTGATTGGGGTATGGTTATGGATACGTTATATACCAAGAGATGGCGGGTTGCTGGTTAGGATACGTGTATTTTGTATAGTACCTGGATTACGGTCTTCACATACACGACACAGGATGAACCCCATTCTATTACGGATACGCACCGGAGACCCTAGCTACGGTATCTTCGACGCAGCAAAGGAGCACGAAATCAAATTCTAAACCAACCCTAACCCTGGTGTGTGTCCTCTCACCGCCTTCTGCATTTGGATCCCCCGCTGTCAGGGTCTGGCCCCGCAGATGGCCTGCAGAAAAAAAAGTTGGGGCGAGGTTCAACCGCTTGTGCAAGCCAATACACATCCTGTTCCTGGATCTTTACAAGGCAAACCGAGCAGCACCAAATTTGAGTCACCGGTCTGACCACACCCCGGCCCGGGACGACTCCTCCGGAGAAAACGATCGAATGACGAACGAATGAGAACAAGGACGCTAGTTATCGATGAGTACGAGAACAACTCCCAGGCCGTTTGACGAGTACGCCGCGTGTGGAGGTGTTGGTTCCCAAGGAAGGACTTAAAAAAAAAAAGAGCAAGGGGCCAAGAAATTAAATAAATAATAAATGTACGTTGCGGCAGCGCATCAACGTGTGCGGGTCTCGTCCAAGCCGTTGCACCTACACCTGCGGCTACACTTGCACCTACGCTCTTCAGCGCCTCGACTACTACCCCACCATCACCAGCAACACCAGCCCTCGTCGAATTGGACCCCATCCCCAAGATATCATCGGCGGACACGCGACCACCCGGCCAACCGAGATCCTTGGAAGCTCGATCCCGATTCCCCTCCAGGCTACCCCCCGCTTTCGCCCTGGGACACCGCCAAAGCGGCCCGAGGACCCAGGCCACACGAGTTACCCAGCACACCACCGCCGCTCGACGAAACAACCCAGTGGGCTGTAAAAGCTCGACCGCTGAGCAGCTGGTCGTTGGGCAGTCCCAGATTCGTCCTCCTTCCCGACAAACCCCCCTCCACCGACCCCCACCCCGGTATCACCGTCCTCCGCTCCTCTACCGGCATGTTGTCCTACGTGCAGGTCATCACCGCGCCCTCGGCCGACACGCCCGGGGGCTGCCTCGTGCTGCACTTTGACAACCGTCGCTACTTCTTCGGCCGTGTCGCCGAGGGCACGCAGCGGAACATGATCCAGCGCAAGGTCTCGCTCGCCAAGGTCCGTGATATCTTCTTGTCGGGCGGCATCTCGTGGGACTCGACGGGTGGTCTGCTCGGCATGATTCTCACGCTTGCCGACCTCCACGCTGCCTCGGCCGCGGATCATGAGCAGAATAGGAAGGCGAGGCCGAATAAGAAGAACGATAATACGATGCCGCAGCTGAACATCCATGGAGGCAAGAACTTGGTGCATCTACTAGCGACGGCCCGCCGGTTTATTCTGAGGAAAGCACTGCCTGTCCAGCCTCGCGAGTTGGGGCGTGACCCCCGCGCTGATGAGGCAAAGAGGAACGAGCCGGACTATGAGGATGAAAACATCCGCGTGTGGTCTGTCGTAGCCTGGGCTGAGCCTCCCGAAGCCCCCCGCAACGCGCTCGTGGACGAGCTACTACGGAGCTCCGGTGATAGCCCGGCAAAGAAGCGGAAGCTGAGCCCGCTTTCGGAGGAAGACGCCGACCAATCCGTCCGGGAGTCCGTCGTCAGGGACATGTTCAACTCCAAGTGGAATCTCGACACGCTGCATGAGGTGAGGCTCGCCGATGTGCGCCAGCCCGCCAAGATCTTTGTCCGCAACGCCCAGGGACACATCGAGCCCTACGAGGGTCCCACGGCCTTTGAAGCCCCGGATACCAAGGTGCTTGTACGCAACCCCTGGCCGGCCTCACAGCTTGAGCACCTGCCGCCAACCAAGCCCTCCACGCAGTCCATGTCGTATATTGTCAAATGCCACGCACGCCGCGGCAAGTTTGACGCTGATGCGGCCGACCGGCACGGTGTCGCCAAGAGAGACCGCAAGGTACTCGCGGCTGGGAATAACGTGACCACGGCACAAGGCAAGGTTGTTACCCCCGACATGGTCGTTGGGCCGTCCGTCAAAGGTCACGGGTTTGCCGTCATGGACATTCCATCGAACGAGCTCCTCGAGCCTTCGCTCGCGCGGCACGAGTGGGCCAACGAGGAGATCATGGACTGCATCGACACCATGTACTGGATCCTCTCGGACGGCGTGTCGTTCGAGGGCGACGCAATCCAAGCATTCATCGAGAAGCACTCTTCCATCAAGCACATCGTGTTGGGCCGCGAATTGTGCCCCAACCTGCTGGCGCTGGAGAACCCATCCGGCCAGCTCCTCAAGATGCACACGATCGATAAACACCGTTTTCCACTGCCCCAGTTCTACAACAAGCCGGTCAGGAGCGCCCCGAAGAGTCTGAAGGCCCTTACCGAGATTGGCCACGTCGGCCACAAGTGGCAGCTGGCTCCGACGCCCCTCGAACAGGTCGACAGCATTGTGCCCCACATGGACACTAAGAAGGCCATCTGGCAGCTGCAGAAGTACGCACCCAAGGCTTTAGCCCTGGCCAAAGCCGCCCGCCAAACCGCGGCCGACCCCAAGTTCCGCGCCGACGAGGAGCGGTCCCGGCAGACCTTGCCCCGACCGGACACCCAGATCATCCCGCTGGGCACCGGCTCAGCCATGCCGTCCAAGTACCGCAACGTGTCGGCCACGCTAATTCGCGTGCCCGGCTGGGGCAGCTACCTGCTCGACTGTGGTGAGAACACGCTCGGCCAGCTGCGCCGCTCGTTCGGCTACCGAGAGGCCGACAACATCCTCCGCGACCTGCGCGCCATCTACGTCAGCCACGCCCATGCCGACCACCACCTCGGCACCGTCAGCGTCATGGCCCACTGGGACAAGGTCACCAAGGCTGTTCCGGCCTACGCCAACAACAAACTCGCCATCATCGCCCCGTCCCGGTACCAGGACTTCATCCGCGAGTCGTTCGACATTGAACCCGTCGACCCCCAGCGCATAGTGCAAGTCGCCCTGCACCCTCGAGAGGACATGAACCCCGACAGCGAGTCCGGGCCCATTCGCCCTATTCCCGGCCGCCGTGCTGTGCCCGGGTTCCCCAGGGGCTTTGATCCTGCGACGCTACGCCTACCGTATATTCAAGCCTGCTACGTCGACCATTGCTTTGAGGCCACTGCGATCATCCTCACTTTCCCGCCAGAGAACGCTGAGGATGCTTCCGCGACCGAAACTACGGGGGCGACGGCTGGTTCCGTGGCTGATGCCGCGGCCGACGCCAACGTCGAGGAGACGAACACCGACGCTGATGCTAACGCTGACGCTGACGCTGACAACATCGCGATGGATACCACCGACCTCGAGGTTACTATCGACGCCGGTGTGGCTGACGTTGCTAATGATGCCCCAACCAACATCACGGCTGATGTCGACACCGCAACTCTCGAAACCAACACCGACGCCGACACAGTCACCGATACCGTCATCCCCGACGCCACACCCGAAACACCCACCGAAACAACCGCCCAACCCGCCCTCAGCGCAGGCAACACATCCGGCAGTCTCCGAATCGCCTACTCCGGCGACTGCCGCCCGTCCCCACGCTTCGCCCACTACGCCCGCGGCGCCCACCTGCTCATCCACGAGTGCACCTTCGAAGACGAGCTCAGCGGCGACGCCCACGCCAAGAAACACTCCACCTTGTCCGAAGCGCTCGACATCGGTCGCCAAATGGGCGCCCGCCGTATTCTCCTCACCCACTTCTCGCAGCGCTATCCCAAGCTGCCAACCTTCGACAAAGCCGCGCTCTCACCGGCCTCGTCGCCAGCACCACGCGGCTTTGGAGGAAAACCTTCTCAGATTCCGGCTGACGCTGCGGACAGCGCGGACGCAGCGGCCGCGGGTGAGGCAGTCGCTACTACTAAGACTGATGAGGAGATTGCTGCCGAGGAAGCGGCCAATGATGTCGAAGTGCTGTTTGCGTTTGATATGATGCGGGTTAAACTAGGGGATTTCAAGACGGCGCAGTTGTATTTGCCTGCGCTGCGGGAGCTGTTAGCGCAGACGGCGGAGGTGGAGGCTAAGGAGGATGCTAGTGCTAAGGAGTTGTGAGAGGATAGAGATAGAGATGGAGATAGAGAGGGGTATGTATAAGCACACAGAGCGAGAGGCAAGAGGGTAGAGATGACGATGTGTACCATGCTATACGCGTTTGAAAAAGTGTACTGTACGGATGTTGTTTGTAACGAGTATGATAAACGTATTGGGTGGGAAGGGATGGTGTATTGTACGATAACTTAGCTTCCTGATGGGTGATGATGGGGGTTCATGCATCTTGCATAGAGGAGCAAAGGGTCTAGATAGAGGAAAAGGGGGAGGATATTTCCCCTCAATGGCTACTTATCATATTTTCCGTTCTATCATTATTGGCTTGCGTGCGAGCTCGACTTGGTTGAGGCACGTCGTCGTAGCAGCGGAGACAGAATTGCATATATGATCCTCTTTGCGTACATTTGGGGCTGGTTATGATACTCATGTTGCACCGCTTCTCTGACTTGTTGTATTGTGATTGAGCATTGTACTCCTAGCCTTTCGGTTGTCGTGGCAATTTCCCTTCTTGTAGTTAACGCTCGCTCTCTATATGAGGAGGTCAGCCCCGGAATCTGCCTATTTTCGTTGCGAGTACTAGTTTTCATTTCTCCGATATAAACAGGAGGACCCAGACCAACAAGGTGATACAAGTATACAGTACATATCCCTCCCGTCACAAAGGACTCGCACTTATGCGTTACTGATCACGGGCGATGACCATCTTTACAATTCCAACTATCCAAAGAGTCAAGGCTACGGCAACTATGTCACATACTGAGAGCTAATGCTGCTGAACAAAAGCTGCAAGCAAAGCCTTGTTTATACGTGCCCGAGGAAACACCCAGCCACGAAGGAGAAGAGACCCTTCAGCGAAACCAAACATACCATATCCCAAACCCCTTTTTTCCCCCTTGCAAGTACTCCCCAACCTAAATTCGTTACGCCCCAACCGCCAAATTCCCATCATGTCGAAGCGATCTGACAGGCAAATATAGGATCGTCATGGAATTGAAAAACAATGGCCCGGCGTCGGCCTAGCTAGAGTGGTCCAGCTTGCGCCGGCCAACATATCGCAAACATGGGGTATGACAGACACAGTCCTATGAAACTTTGAAATCAACGCCCTTCAAAACCTCCACCGTTCATTACGATGATATCCCAGCCAAGCAAGAAGAGAAGAGGAAGAAAATCCCGGCATGATAGAATATGGAACACCTTGCCTTCCAACCTCTCTCATTTTCCACCTCTGCTAGCCCACCATGGCGCTAGTGTGGATCCCATATAGAACAAGAAAAGTAATGATATACCGAATGTGAAAGAAAACATGTCTTCGTAAAACCTCACCCAGCCCTAAGTCGCAGCGAGATCATGCCGTCGTGCAAAGCTCCACCACTGTCTTCCCCATTTTGCACTCATCGCTTGATTATCACCTCCTTATCGACCTCTCCTCCAAGGCATGAGCATGGCTGGCCCCGGACACCTCCCGCTCAAGCATCCGTTGCTTATCGGCCCGGATTCTGGCTGCTTCCGTTCCGTCATCGGGATGTGCGACCTCGCGGAACCAGGGATGTTGAAGGGCCTGTTTGGCGGTGATGCGCTGCGCGGGGTCATAGACGAAGATTTTTTCGAGGAGATCCAGGAACTCCTTCAAGAACTTCGAAGTAGGCGGGATGATATCCTAGAACTAGGTCAGCCGTCTGTAGACAGCGCTGGGCGCTAGGAAGACTTACCCGTAGTTTTTTCATGGCTTTAACGAATCTTCTAGATGCTCGTGTTGTATCAGGCATGGGATAGTCCAACTTGAGGCGCTTGAAGTATCTATTGTGTGTTAGCTTACTGCCCGTCGGTGTTGTTTTATATGGATTCATGTGTGGTGATCACGCACTTGGAAGCGGGGTTTCCGCCGTTCCTGGTCATCCGATTCACCTGCTGGACCAGAGCTGGGTCGATTCTGGTATTGACGACTGCTTCCATCATAGCCAGATGCTCGAGGTTATCGTGCGTTTGGAAGAGGGCGTCACCGGTGAAGAACTCCACCAGAATACAACCAATGCTCCAAATATCACAAGGATATGACCACCCGAGCCCAAGAATGATCTCGGGAGCCCGGTAGTGGCGAGTCGACACGACCGAGGAGTGATACTCGTCTTGAAAAGTCGCAGAACCAAAATCGATCAGGCGAATCTCGGTGTCCAAGAGAACCCGTCTCTGACTAGCTTGGCGGTTGTTACTACCGGTGCTGGCCGAAGGTATCCTCCTGTTGTAGGTGAACGTCTGGTAGGCATTGTGGCATAGCAAAATGTTTTCCGGCTTCAGATCAGTGTGGATCAAGTTGAGGTCGTGAAGAACTAGTCCCCAAGGTCAGCATTTACTGAGACCGGCGTCTCCAAGGCGGGGTGCGAGTTCCTTACATGCAACGCTGGTTAATAACTGGCGAGCAAAATTCTGGATCTGGCTGTTGGGGAAGGGCACAAAGTTGTTGCTCTTCAAGAAGTCGAAAACACTTTGGCCGAGAAGGTCCATGACGATGCAGATGTGGCCGCGGTAGTCGAAACAATCCCGGAAGTGAATGCAGCGGTTCCGGTTTTCTTCGTCGTTGGCCCGGAGCGTCTCCAGGACTCGCAGCTCAATCTTGCTGGCTTCGCGGTACTTTTGCACGGAGCGGATAATCTTGATGGCGACGAGTTTATCGGACCGTCGATCCCGAGCCTGCACAACTTTGCCAAACGTCCCCTGCCCTAGAAGTTTCACCATTTGGTCTTGAGGGAAAATATAGGTCAGCGCCAGTTCCAAAGTTGGTAGCATACAATACAATCACAACTCACATCGTTCGGTCAGGTCGTTATCCGGAACCACGATGTAATGGCCGTCATCGTCGTCAACGCGTATGTTCTTCGTTCCCGGGGGCTGTGTTGCTTGTTAGTTACTAATAATTGACGTATTCTTCATTTTCATATGCTTTGGGGAAAAGAAGGGGGGGTAGGGGGTATGGCTACTGACATCGGGCACTACTTTGATATGGACGTCGCGAGCCTTTTTGGGGGGATATGGGGGTGGCCGATAGTGGGCGAGGGCATCAGTATATGTCGCGGCTTCGCGACGCCTTGCCTCGTTGGCTAGTTGCTGGCGGGTTGTCCTCTTTCGTTTTTGGCCGGGTTGGGTCTCGTACTCGTACTGGCCATTTGATGACAGAGATCCCAAAGAAGTCGCTGCGGTCGTGTGAAGAGCCGAGTTTGTCCGGTCGCTGGCGGCTGTAGATTTACTCGGTGTGTGAGACCCAAGGGCGGCGCTGTGGTGGACGGGATCGTAAGGCGTAGGCTCTTCATCCCGCTTCCGTTTTTTGGCCGAGGACCCGGGCGCACCGCCGGTCGCGGCATGTTGCCGAGTGGTTGGCAGGGCCTGCGAAGTAGCGGCCGCTGCACTCGACCGCTCGGGCTCGGGGGTGTCGTCAATGACGATGATTTCCTTGGGCAAACCATTCTTGTAAAATGTTTTCCAGTCTGGTTCTCTCGATCGTCGTTTTTTGCGCGGAGGTTGCGCCTCAGACGCAGGCTGGGCCTGGGTCTGCGAGTTATTCGAGGGCATGGCGGTTGTGTAGAGGTGGTCGAGTCGGGAGGTGCCGTCAGCGGTTTCGTGCGGAGCGAGTCTCGCGTGGTCCGAGGCCACGGCAGCTACTCCATTCCCTGATGTGTGGCTCGCAGCGGAAGAGTAGCCTGGCGAAGGATAGGCGAGGCGGGAGGCGGGTGGGAGGATTGGGTTCGCTGCGCGGAAGGAGGAGGAATTTGGTTGCGGGTAGGCCTGGTGCGGGTGCTGATGGTGTGGATAGCGGAAATGCTGGTGCGGGCTGTAATGCGGCAGCGTCGCCGTCGCTGTCGTCGGCGTCGACATGGTTGTGGGCCCGCTCGAAAGCGACGGAAACGGTGCGTGAAAACCAGGAGAATCAATACCAAAGGGCAGGTACGTGGGTGGTGTGAATGGTTGTGTGAAGGGAAGGAGGGTTTTGGAACGCGGTTCAGGCGGAAGGTGGTCGGCGCTGAGTGAGTTGAGTGAAGGGCTGGCGGGTGGCCCCCCGTGAATCTGACTGGTGAACCACAAGCGTCCGGGGATTGATTGGGGGCTCCTGGTGTCCCGCAAAAAGCGCCCTGGCGTATCCGTAATGCTCACTCCGTGCTGGCGACTAACAGGAAACCATTGTCCTGGCCGAGTCGGTCTTCCAAGGTCGTTTCACAGGCCGAGTTGCAAATGGATTTGTTACTGTTGACAAAGCCTCGATTTACGATTGCAGGAAGGAAAGAACGAGGGATGTCACAATCTAGAAACTCGGCCAGAGTCAAATTCATTTGTTAGGGGGGCGGGTAGGAGGATGGACACCAACCCTCATCACTGAGTGGTCTGTGTGCTGGGCCGGGTTGCGACGCTGTCCACTGTTGTGCGTGGCAGAGCCTGGCAGGGCCTGGCAACGGGCGACCCAGATTCCGCTGTGGCCGAGGACGCTTGATTGCCCGCCAACTTCCCGTCACCCAACTGCCTTGTTCGGCAACGCCGTTACAGAAGCCGCCGGATGTCCAGTGGTTGCGGAATATGGATGCTGTTCGAATTTCACGTTTGATTTCCCTGTAACATGGGCTGCTATCTCGTTTTACAATTCTAACATTTCCAGTTTCTCTCTTCTATATTCATGGAAGGGAGCACTGAGAACGACGGTGGTGATGGGATCCTCATGATCAGTCGCACAAGGAGGCTGCCGCGGGAGAGCAACCAAGGAAGGCTCTGAGTGGCCCAAGCGAGGGGGGTTTGGTTCTTGCCAAGTCGCGACTTTCGGGCTTTCGTACACAGTGTCCGTTCAAAAGGGTTAGTACAGTATCGCTCCTCGCCTTCCTTGCCTCAGCAAACCCGTCGAGGCCCTCGTGGCCGTCAGTCGATTCTGTTTTGAAACAGTGCGAATATCACGGGCAATGGTCTGGGATCCATCACAAGTGGCGGCTCTCTTTCTCAGGGGCCAGTGCCCTGTGCCACATGAACAGCGCGAGAGTTAAAGACGTCCATCCTCCCCGTCACCACGGGGGTGAACCTTCTGCAGGATGCAGGGCCTGGGGCAGAAAGGGCGCAGGACGGCATTCCCAAGTTTTTTTTCTCGCATGAAAAAGTCGACTCACAAAGGGGGACCCAAGTTCTCAAAGAGGCCGCTGTTCACGACTCCCCACCAAGAGGAGGCGGTTTTTTTTTGGCTAGGATCTGCTTTGCAGGTCAAAACCCGCAGTGAGGTGATGGGGAAGAGCCTGAGGCCGGCTGGCGCACAGGGCAGAAGTGACCTTTTCTTCGACCACATCTGGAGCCTCCAATTCTTTGGGGGGCAACTTTCTGAGAAGGCGGAGATTCGCCGAGTGAGCCTCTTTTCTCCCAAATACAAGCCCCAAACACAAGCCTTAAGCTGAAAAGAGCATTATGGAGACAGACGGCGAGAGACGCTCCACAACAGAGGGCTTAACATCTTCAATTTGGCACAGAGGTGCCACAATATCAACCGAGGAATTCATTAAGTTAGTTAATGGTGCTCTTTCCCCGAAAGACGAATTCGCCAGCTCGCAAGACCAAAGCCGAGCCGAGACGGGCCAGCAAAGAGGGATCTTGAGAATTAATATCCGAGGAATCTGGGAGTGGATAGCTGCCAGCATCTCCTGTGTCATGTCGCCGAAAGGATCGATCTTCCCGTGGAGACCTGTAACATTACCCAGGCGAAGCCGTTACCAGAATAGCGCAGTTTCCCAGCAACACAGGCGCGCCCGCATTTGGATTCGGCTGCTGCAGCAAGGGCGGACTCTCACGAACCGAGAGCCGCCGCCCCCTCTCTGCGTTCCCGGTTTGGCGGCCGGAAGAAAAGGTCGTGCTTGACCCAAGCGGAGAAGGAAACGTTTTTGATCTCGTCTCCTTTCCTAAATCCGAACTTCCTTGCGAGGTATTATTATTCTTTTAAAGTCCCGTTCCTAAGGCGGTCAGGGTTCGAGCTCGTGGAATAGGATGACTCCATTCTCGTCCCCTGCATGCGACCGCGGGACCGAACCGGGCGAACTTCACTACCTGCTATGTATGTGCCATCTGCCAAGTCTGCGAAGCAAGCAGCTCATGGACGAACAAGAGGACCGTCCCGAGCGGGGTTACAGCAGCACGGTCAACGTGACTGCAGCTACCATCGCCGATGTCTGCGGGGCAACATCGCTTTTCAACATTCGGCAGGCCACTCGATGGTTTTGGAATTCATCCGTCTTGACGAACGGGGTTGATCTCCTGTGGTTGAATTTCCCAAAATGGTGGCGAGACTGTGGGCCGAGTTATCTGAGAAGCGGACAAAACAGGCCGACGATGCGAATGGGCAGTATTTCTGCAGGGCTCAGAGCATCCCGCTATCACTTGAGGCACTCGGTTGCTCCCAAGCCCAACACAAAACAACAAAAAGAAGGTGGGTGATTGAATTCGCCACTATTGAGCGAGGGGGATCTCCCACGCATCATCGTCGGCGTACGCCGCCACCAAAGGCTGATAAGCGGGGGTGGCTTTGTTCGTTTCATTCAAGAAATGTTTTCTAACGCCCCATCTGTAAAATGCCGAGCGAAAAAGGCGCTTAGAAAGGAAGAAGACGGTGCTTGCTGCACGGGCGAGTATCCGTATTCCGGCTGGGCATCGAATCGACGTCTCCCTTTCTCCCTCTTCCGAGACCTAAATAAACTGAGGATTCGCCCGCCCCCTACCGGCCTACTATGTAAACGAATAGGCTAGGTAGTTAGTCGGTCGAGGTCGATAACTTGAGCCCCAATGGTGCTGAGCTGAGCGCTGGGGCGTTGACTTCTATTTGTCTCGAACCCGGGCCCCTGACGTCCACAAAACCTCCCGGCACCCAGCCCCAATCAGTAAAAAAGGTTCCGACGGACAAGCCTCCCTCTCAAAAGAGGAGGTGGAATGGTGGTCCTGGGGGCTTAGTCTCACCAGAAGCATTCCATTTTTAGGCGACACGAGGGACATCTCCTGCTGTGGAGCGAAATGAGACAGCATTCCAGCTTGTGCTTGCGCCGCTGATCTCTCACAGGACGCGACGCGACGTGACGCGCTAAGTTTATTAACATTTGAAACGGGGCGGCTGGGAAGGACAAACCGTATGTATTTTCCCTCACTTTTTATCTTGGGAGAAAATGAAGATGACATCGGTGCTTTTTTTCATACCCAGTCCAAACAACACAGAAAGTAGAAATTCCCAGATACCGCCCCCCTTTAAATCAAACGCCAGGCGATATGCCATGCAGCATGTTCTGCAGTCCGCTTTACAGCACGCGGAAGCCAACGCCATGCAACACCGTTTCATGCAGGCCCTAGCGGATGCCAGCATGGGCCCCTTTTACAAGCCGTCCCCCGTTGCAGCCCCTGAACAAAGGCTCCAGATCACATCTTCCAATCCCCCAAGCTCCTTCTGAGGTCCCGGTCACGCACTAGCCTAACCAACCGCATCGTGAAACGACAGAGGAAATGGAGAAATGACAAGAGCTTAAATACCTCTGTTGAACTCCACCAAACCCCCCTCTCCTCCGCGCCCATGGAACTCCTTCTCAAGGCTCTCCGCCCTGAGCCGCTGACGCTGCGGGAACGCGGCCAGCGCCAGAGGCAGCGCGACAAAACTCGTGGCAAGGATCAACCCCAAGTTGACGGGCGTCGTCCAGCGCGGGTTCTTCTTGAGCCAAGCGGCGCGCTGCAAGCGCACGAGTATCAGCGGCGGGATCACCATGATCGGCGAGCTGTTGAAAACCCGGCTGGCCGCCGTCTCGGCCACCGCGAGTGTCGCCGCCTTCTTGCTCTTGCCAAGGCTCTCCGAATTGTTCTCTTCATCCACTGGAGTCTTCTCCTCGACGGCTACGGCCACGGCGGGGCTCGGCTTCGCTGCGCTGTTGGCGGTCGTCACCTTGGGCTTGGCCGGGAAGACGTCGATTCCGGTGCGCATCTCCTCGCCGCGCATGAGGAAGACATTTAGTGCACCGGCGCTGGCGACCGCGGCGAAGGGGACCAAACGGGTCAGGATGAGGCGGGTAGAAGGCGAGAGGCTCTTGAGGCGTGGGACCAGGCTGTTGAGGCCGACGGCGACGGAGCAAGACGCGGTGACGGCGAGGAAGTAAGACTGGGCGATCTTGGACCAGGACAGCGGCGACGACTTGTTGGAGTTGGAGTAGTTGATGGCTACGTTGAGGGACTGGTTGGCGACTTGCCATGCAATCGTGCCGCGGTTCTGTGAGACGAGAAACGGTTAGGTAAGGTCTTTAAAAAGGAGGCTGCCATGGGGGACTTCGTACACCAAGGCCTGGGGTCAACATGCCCGCCGTGACGACCAAATTGGAGAGCACGAAACATGACATGCGGAAGGGCAAAAACACCGGCTCCCCGGTGTCTGGGTGCAGCGTCGAGTCGACAATCTTCTTGGCCCGCCATAGCTCGGGGTTCATGGACGGGATCTGGCCCTGCTTGTACGAGACCAGGAGATTCTTGGCCTGCTCGAGTCCGGAACTTCCAACGAAGAGGGTGCTATCCCACACAAAATTGTCAGCGCTCCGCTCTTCGGAAGGTACGTTTTTTCCTGCCGCCAGTTATTGCAGAACGAGGCCTGGTGCGTACCCATTCCAAGCCCCCCGCCATCCATCACCAAGAAGATCAACCCCCCCTCCTACGCCCATCAAGCATTCTCACCTCGGATCCGTAATGCCGGCCGTATGTTGAACCCGCCCCCAGTACGTGCTGAGATCATATTGTGACTCGGGGAGTGCCCGGTGCCCTGGGAGAGAAGCAGACATGCTGGTAGTTTTGTACTTGGGAGATAAAGAGGCAGGTTTGGTTGGGCGCAAAAGTGAGTGACAACGCGGTTGCAGTGTGGGAAACAAAGGTGCGCTACAACCGCTTGAAACAAAGGGAAAGAATGTAAAAACAGTGCGCCTCGGGTCGCCAACTGCCAATTTCCCCGCCTCAAGCCGCTGAATTCCCGCAACTACGCCAAACGATGTAGTGTTGAAACCAAAAGCCAGTGATCAAACTTTTGGTGTCGAGTTTCAACGGCGGGCGACCCTGAAAAATGACTCCGGCTTCGGTGGACCGAGCCAGGGGTCCTGATAGCGGATGCGGGGCACTGGCGCTTCCAGCCGCGCTGGGCAGGCCGCTGACAGGGGGGCGTCGGGGGGCCGGACACGCACCAGTAACTAGCCCCGCTGACGGCCGGATGGAAAGCTCTTGGAAGCTCAACATTCCACGCCGAACAATCCGCAAACGGATGGACTTGCGTGACCCAGGTCTTCCGCCTCGAGTCTCTTTCGTCCAATTTCTAGCTTGCAGAATCCAAGCCATCTCAAGCCGCGTCGTGGAACGCGACGGTTCCAATGGAAACCAGAACACCTAATATATGAATTGACGAAGAGCAATTACAATTGGTCTTCCTCCGTACACCCTCACACGATGACCGTCACCGGGGCGCTGCTGCGACGGCTACCCTTCTCAACATCGACAACACCCCTCCAAGGAATTACGTACCTACTTGGTATCTCGCTGTTCAGCATCTCGTTCCTCGTCTTTCTCAACAGCAGCGTCTCGTTTGTTATCACAGACCTAATCGGCATCAAAGATGGCGTTGGCGACATTGTGGGCACCCTGGGCTTCGTGGACGAGATCGTGGCTCTCGTCGCCTGCCCCATCTGGGGGCTAGTTTCGGACCGGAGCGGCGTGCGATATGTTGCTGTAGCTGGATATACCGTCATTGGGTTATCCCTCTTTCTCTTCGTGCAGGCGGGCAATGTGTATCCACAACTGTTGTTGGCCAGAATCCTTTTTGCCCTGGGTGCAACTGCTTCGTAAGTGTTGGATGGTGGTGCATATTAGGCTCTGGGCACATGCTGATGTCCGAGTTCTCTTGCAGAGCCACGATGGTAACAGCCATCCTTCCCTCCTTGACCGACGAAACCGGCCCGACGGCAGAAGCCACGCCCGATTCCTCTTCTGCCAACGGCAGGCCAAGCATTGCGCTATCCGTCGACTCCGAAGCGACCATTACCCCCGAACGCTTCCGAACCGATAGCAACACTGATGCTTCCGGAACCGGCGCGGCGCGGCCAAGGTGCTCCGATGACACAGGGAAACCTTCGGCCCTCGCCGGCTACGTCGGTCTCTTTACCGGCTGTGGTGCGTTGGTTGCTCTGGCCCTGTTTCTCCCGCTCCCCGCCCGTTTTGGGCGAATTGACGGTGTTACGCTAGCGGATGCTCTGAAATACAGCTTCTACGTCGTGGGGACCATCTCCTTCCTTGTTGCTGTCTTTGTCTTTGTTGGTCTAAGGGGTCTCCGAGGCGAAGAAGGTAAAGGGTTCCGCATGCTCCTTGGTCTGAAAAGCTCGACAGCACAAGGCAGCGGACCCTCCGATTCTGGTTCCAACTCCCACAAAACCGTACGCAATACTGCCCTTCCTCGCCCCCTCCCGCAGACACGAGCACTAACTTATCTCCGTCTCTAGAAACCTCTCCCCTACCATCACCTACTTTACCGCGCGCTACACCTCGCCTTCACCGATGCCGACATCCTCCTCGGCTACCTCGGTGGCTTCGTCGCGCGTGCCTCCACCGTCGCCATCTCCCTCTTCCTCCCACTCTTCGTCAACACCTACTTCTTCGGCCTCGGATTCTGCCAAGGCTCGCCGACCGATCCGTCTCCGGAGCTTAAGAAGGAATGCCGGCAAGCCTACGTCCTCGCCTCCATTCTCACCGGCGTGGCACAGCTCGTCGGGCTTATTTGTGCTCCACTATTTGGTTACTTGTCCAGCAAAGCTGGGAGGAGCAGTGGTAGCAGTAACAGCGGGGTACATGGAGGAGAAGGGAAACGCAGCTGGAACTGGCCGATCATGGTATCCACGATCGTGGGTATCGCCGGTTTTGTTGCATTTCCGATGCTGGAGAGCCCCGAGTTCAAGAACGTCCAAGGGCGCGGTGGCAGCCCCGTGGTGTTCTTTCTCGCTGCACTCATGGGAATCAGCCAGATCGGTGCCATCGTGTGCAGCCTGGGATCACTAGGAAGAGGTGTACTAAAAGTAGAGGTGGTGAATGTCTTGACCAGACCTGACGGAGATCAAGAAACACTCGTTGAGACGGCAGACGGGCCGAGCGATACGGCGCCACTGCTAGAGAATCCAACGGTGCTGCCGGAGGATACGGTATCGAGGGTACAACTGAAAGGGTCGGTCGCCGGTGTGTATTCGTGGTTTGGGGGCGCGGCTATCTTGTTGCTCACGAAATTGGGAGGGTATTTGTTCGATACGTGGTCCAGGGGGGCACCATTCTACTTGATGGCTCTGTTCAACGCTGTGCTGTTGGTAGCTAGTGTTGCTATTGATATTGGGCGGACGGCTCAGGCGAGGAGGCGGCCCCTTCTTGCGTAATCCTGTAGGGAAAAACATGGCGTTGGGATGCTTTTGAAATAAATGGACATTATTTTCTCGGTTCAGAAAGACATAATTCAGCCTGGTCTTTGGCTAGGTGGGATATTGGGTTGGCCCGTCATGCTCGTGTGATTGTTGTCTGTAAAAAATACCATGGCATCCTTTCTTATGGAGTCAGCGATATCCTGACGGAGCCGAACACACCCTGCAGCTTTCGTTGTTCCCCATTTTAATGGACGCCTCAGAATATTATCCTAGAAGTTATGACTTAACTCTCCTCTTGAGTATCATTGACGAGCAGTGTGACTAAGGGGTTGAGCTGAACGAAAGCAAGGGACTCGCAGCTTAGATGTTGCTAGGTAGGATAACCCCTGATTGTATGTACCACCTCTGCCCCCGTCCAACACCAAACCTTGGAACTACAACAAGACGCCTATTCACATTAGACCCACCTAATTGTACGCTTCGGGGTCACGGGGGGTCATAAGTCGGAGGGAAAAGACACAAGCACCGTCACAAGATCCCTGCTCGAAAAAGTAAAGAAACATTCGTTGTTTTTGGTTGGGCAGAAAATTTTTTGTTTGTCAAAGAGCCATTTTGCTCACCCCTCATCATTGGAGAGCAGTGACGATGGGCGGCTAGGCATAACCACCCCAAGATAACCGACCTATTGCGGTGGTCCCCATGGGCCAACAATGCACACATGCAGATTTTCCCATCTCATCATCCCGCATTCCTCCCATTGCCCAAATCGGCTCCGCAAAAACTCAAAGTAGGGAAAGATGAGTCGCACCAGGTATCTGGGCGATTTCCCTTGCGGAGTCCGTGCCGTTGATGACGGGTTATTTAACTACCCAGGCTGGGGAACGCGGCTTCATCGTCGGTGTTGATGGGCTTGTTCTCCTGGCGACCGCCGCGGCCACCACGGAACTCACCACCACGGGGAGCACCACGGAACTCACCGCGGGGAGCACCGCGGCCACGGCCACGGGTACCGTCACCACGGCCACGGCCACCGTCACCGCGGGGAGCACCACCGCGACCGCCACGGCCACCCCTAGTGCGCTCAGGCTCCTGGAAGCGGGGGTCGATGTCGATGTAGTTCTTGACCTTGCGCTCACGCTCACGCTTGGACTTGCCGCCGGAGCCGGGGAAAAGCTCCTCATCGTCGTCCTTCTTGATAACGGCGAAATCCTTCCACTTGTCGTCCTTCACGCCCTCGTTGGGCTCGCGGACCTGGAGCTCGGCCGCAAGGGCAGCCTTCTTCTCGGCGACCTGGGCAAGGTACTGGTCGTAGGTGTAATGCTTCTCCTCGGGCTCCTCGTTGAATTCGCCCTCAGCAGCACCCTCGCCCTCGGCCTTCTGCTCGGTCTGGGCAATCTCAGCGCCGGCCTCCTCGTCCTTCAGCTCGGCCTCGCCCTCGTTGGCACCCCAAGACTGGGCAGCCTGCTTCTCCGAGTTGCTGCTACGGTGGGTGTTAACAAACTTTCGATAGCCGGCTGAGAAGAATGTGGGGTGAAATATGATATCAAGCTTACTGGATAGCGCTGCGGGACTGGTGACGGTCACCGTCCTCACGCCTGCCACCACGGCCTACGAGGTCACGTCAGTTCTGCCATTCCTTTGTTTGAGACGAGGGATATCATGAAAGGAGTTGCTGTAACTTACCACCACGGAAGCCGCCACGGCGGCCGCCACGAGGAGCCTCATCCGTGGACTTACCACGGTTGAAGTCACGGCCAGCGGTGGGGTCGCGGAAAGCTACTTCCACCGTCAGCCTAAAGAACACAACAGTCCAAACACTTAGGATAGATGGAAAAGGGCGTTACGAACCAGCCTCGTTGCCGCCCACCTTGGAACCACCCCGACGGTTACCAGTGGCTACCGGGCCCTTGGAAGGAGGTAAGCCATCGGTGTTGCGCTTGGCCGTGTGGGTGGATGTCTTGTTGACGGGCTGAAGAGGGGGGCGCGGGGGCTCATCTCCCTCGATGTCGTTACCTGTGGTTGGGTGTTAGAGAAGTTAATGGCTGCTAGAAGTGCGGTGGTAGTAGTGGTGCTGGGTGTTCCGTGATGATCGCATCCGAGCGCGCGGGGGGGTTGGGGATTGGGAAGAAGAGCGGTTTCCTCAGTCGGCGACGAAGCAAGGATCAAACTAACCGAGGAGGTCGAAGAGGTTCTGCGAATAGGATCCAGAGGTCAGTATCAAAGTGCTTGACGTCGCAAACCTCAAGCTGCGGGCAGCTATCCAAGTGATGATGGATGCGCGATTGGCCCAGGGCAGGAAGGCCCGCAGCCCAACGACTCAATGAATCGAGACCAGAGAGCTCCCTCCCCGCCTTAGCAAAAGCTCGAAAAAGAAAAGCGCATACCTTAGTAGCGACAGACATCTTGCCGCCGTGGTTTATCGCCTTTCAAGGCGTATAAAATGAAGAAAACCACAAGCTCCTAACGGAGTGAATTGGGAGGGGGGAGAATCGGTGGGTTGAAACGAGCACCTCACAGGACGAGCCCTGGTTCAGTGCGTCTCTTTGACTTCTGGAGGGTGGTCTCCACGACGGAATTTTCTATCTCCCTCGCCTGGCCTGCTAGGGGGGGTCGTGAAGGGACGGGAAAAGAATTGGAGCCTCCGTCTCTTGGCTTGGCCAAAATCACCGGGAAAGTTGGCTGCACGGATCACCTGCTGCCCCACCACCACAGTCCGGAAGCGCGAGCCGACGTTTTTCCTTTTCGAAAATTCAGTGCGCGGGGCTCTTGTTGTTAGGGCTTTGGGTCAATTCGGCAAGCACCGTTGCATTGCGACACGCATAGAAGTGAGGGGTCAAGCGTTCGTAACGCACGGACTGGCAAACGCCGTCCGAGCTATGACATAGGTACTTCGTAGAATTCCATGGTCAATTGAGTTGTTGATGACAGCGATATGATGGTTTTACCATACGTAGTAGTATGTTTTCGTACTTCTTCGTCAATATATATGACCTCGTACATACAATGGCCCGAAGATGACCAATAACTTCGCTCTCAATTGGCGGACGAATGGTCCTCTTATGATCTACATATGTCGCAGCTAGAAACCCCCCCAACAAGTGAAAGGAACTCCGACGGACTTCGGTTGTCTTGTTGGTGATCTATGAAATGCGTAAAATTTGTTGAAGGGACGCTTGACGGAAAGGTGAAGCAGGCAAAAGACGTTGCGTCACGAAGGCGTATGATAACACTTCCCCGGTCAACGGGAAGGAAACTAATAACAAAGAAACGAAATATGTACCAGCCGTAAAACAGCTTACACTGATAATTAGATGGCTGATGCCATCGGTCCCTCTGTTGGTTGAAGCAATGAAAGGGGGGAACCATAAACACATACAGGTATCTGTTTTTTCACGTACCTCTTCGATTTACCTAAGACAGCAGAAAACATAAGCCCATGCATGGCCTTCAAAACAGCAATGAGACATAACAGAGGGGTATCTCTCACGTATTGTGGAATAAATCAGTTTCGAGCAAAAAACCACAAAGAACGAAGCAACGAGAGGCGTGCATGTGATAGTAAATTGCGCGAGATTGAGAAGTCCGCTATAGGTTCCGGTTCGATCCCATCTGTCAATTTAGTAGCCAGATCATGGTTATCAAGACCGTGGTAAGCCTCAGAGCCGACCGGGGTCGAGGAGGGTCATACGCCGCGAGCTTGGAGATGGTGAGCTACTCAAAACGGTGCTCGCCGATCGAAAGATACCGCCTCTTTTTTTCGAGGGAGCCGCCGTGTGAATTCCGTGTGGGAAGGTGGCGGCGACCGTCGCCGCTCGTGTTTTCTTGCGCCCAAACTCCTCAACCTTGAACCTCCCTCCTCTTCTCTCCCAAACTACCCATCCAACATGCATCCAGCGCGCGGTTGTTAAGAAAGCAAAAACTTTTGTCGAGCCGTAACCGTGTCCCTAGCACAACGCCGGGAAGATAAACATTTGCAAAATCCTACACGCCAACCCCAAAACCGGGTATTATGTTGTTTTTGGTACGAGTATGTCGGGAGGGGTGCATGTGGGTAGAAAAGAAAAACCAAGCTTTTTGTTGGCCATCATGGGCCGTAGATAAACGAAGGAGGCAAAACATCTGTATCCCCCTCTTGCTTTTGTAGAACCGACCTCGCTGTACAAGACAAGTCGCTTGAGGGTATCTCAAAGAAAACTTTTTTGTCCATATTCCCTTATTTTGTTGCTGGAAAGAGAAGCGAAGTGGGTGGGAGGTGACCGGTAACTGGTGTTTGTCCGGGTGAGTTCGAGGTCGAAACGCACATAGAGCCCTTTTGATGAGCTCTGATGAGCTCTCTCGATGAAATGGTGGTTACTGTCAGGAGCAAGCGCCATGTATTTATTAGGCCTGCCCGCTGCTTCTTCACCGCATGTTGCTCGTATCGAACGAGAACTGGGTGGGGAAAGCCATGCTGGCACTCAGGCCAAAGGGGTCAAAGTCGTAGTTCGGGTCCAAAAGCTGCGTCATCGAAGGGAACGCGGAATTCTGAGTATGGCCCGTATTCTCGATCGGTGGCTGCCCGGTAATAGGTTGGCCACCGGGTGGCGCCGACGTGACCGGCGATGAAAGCGACATCGGCTGAGGATCGCTGGTATAAGAAGCACCAGGATAGGGTCCAGGCCCGCTTGGGGTATCCGGAGCCTCTGGGTCATCCATCATGTCGGCGGCGGCGTCATATTCTTGCTCTGTATGACAAGTTAGAATGTAGAATGAGACGAGGCGGATGGGGAAGGGTATGAGTTAGCTCACCTAGCTGCTCGATGTGATTCTGGAAAGAAGGTGTGGGATAGAACGGGGCTGCCGTTCCCGCAGGCCCCACGGCAGCACCCCGTGCCTGGTTGGCCGCTTGTTGCTGAAGGTTTGGGACTTGGATTTGCCGGGGTCCTGGCAGGCCGTGAAGGGGGGCCAAGTGAGGTGCTGCTCCCTTCATCGCCGCAATGGGTGGCATCGCGGGCCGGACCGCCCCGTTCAAGCTTTCGGAGGCTGCCGGGGAAGCCCCTTGCTGGGAGCCAAACGTCGCAGTGCCGGTCGGCGAGGCTGAGTGCGATGACGGGGTATGTCGATTTTTGGGTGAGAGAGCTGAGGCATGTGCATGCATTGGAGGAGGCAGTGGAGATACGGGAATGCCGGGTTCCAATTTCGGCGCAACACCAGAGGTTGACCTGCGGGCATGGTGCCTATTCAAGATAGCACGTTGAATAGGCGGCGGCTGCACTAGGTTTTGAGGTACATGGGTTGGGCCTAGATTTGGACTTCCAGTTTTGGCGCGCAGCTCAGCCTGGACGTCGATGCCTATGGAAGTTCATGTTAGCAACAGGCAGAGCAAAGATGCAGGGGTTGATTCCAATAAGCGCAACGGAACAAGACTGTGGACTGCGACGTACCTTTCTCTAAGAGAATGCGTTCCAGTAACGAGTTCTTGTACCGCAGCATGAGGCATTCGTCGGCGGCATGGCGATGAGCAGCTTGGAGATTTGCTAGGTTTTGCTCGTGAGTTCGGATGGCCTCCTCGAGTTGTTTAATGTACTCGGTTCGGCGCTCTCGGAACGCAGCTTGAGCTTGGCGGTTCCTTTGCTTCCTTTCCTCGGACGTCGCATATATCTTCCAGCAGAGTTAGCATTGATTCATTCCTACCAAAAGCTCACAGCTCATATAGCACCGGGCAGGTGCACAAGGTAGAGGGGACAGAACCCTTGATATGTGCCCAAAGGCTACCAAGGTAATGTGGAATGCGGCGAGGTGAAGGTGAGGTGAGGTGAAGGTGAAGTACATTGCGTGCGGTCACTCTTGTTGACGTACCGGCTTGCGGCCCCCTTTTCGTTTTGGTTGTTGACTTTCGGCTTGTTGCTGCGGGGGTGCGGAGGGGACTTCCCCCTCTGGGCTTGACTCCATTGACTCTTCGCTGTCGTCTTTGGACGGATCCTTTTTGTCCACGGACATCTTATCGGACATATCCTAAGCCGCGGAGGGGAAGGACGAGATGGGAAGAGAGAAATCCAAGAACACCCTTTCAAGCCTCCTTTCGGGGGTCAGGGGGTGCTGCTGCGCAGGAGACTTCTAAAAACTTTGCCAACAACTATCTCCTAACGGCCGCCGTGCTCTGTGCGACTTAGGCCACGGTGGGCGTTCACGCTTTGTGCGGGGCAAAGACACAGTAATGCAGTGCCTCTGTTTGGGTGCTGCAACTGCCTTCTAGCTTCCTGCTGCCCGCTGCCACTGTTTGCTGTCTCCCACGCAACGGCAGAAAAATGTCCGAAGGCACACACGCACCGCCCAGGATGCTTAACCGCAAGACGGGCAAAAGAGCACCAATCAATGCGTCATCTGGGAAAGGTGTTTGCGGTTGCGAGATCCGGTAGTCTGGGACTGGGTCTGTGATCAGTACCGGTGATAAGGTAAGGTTGGAGGATCGAGGTTCCCCGGATTCTGTGTGTCAAAACCAGATTGTCGAGGGTGACGCCGGGAGGGTCAGAGATAAGCGGAAGGTCATTGACAGGTCGAGGATGTGTCAAGAAAAGGAAAAACCGGAGGGTTTTATGTAATGCGAATGCCGCCTGAAGTGGGAGGGGCCCGCAGACCGCCGCTGGCCCTGGGGTCCGCAGAAGAACAAATAGCCAGGTGCTGCCACCTCACCCCCGGCTCTGTTTCTGGGCTGAACCAGGTCACCTGGATCCTTCTCCTCGGGGCCAGATCCTCGCCTCAGAAATTGGGGCTTTCCCACCCGCACCAATTGTGTCACCCAAGCTTTTCGAGGACTTGAAATGTCCTAGTTTCTGTCCACCCGAATCACGATCGGTTGACCGGAGCCTCAGTTGGGTGCTGTCCAACGCCACGCCCGACAGTCGGCCACAGCGAGAGCGAGGACTTCGATTTTCGACTCGCCGCTGCCTCTATTCAGTTGTGATCGAAGCCGACTACTTGGTCTCCACTCACTCGAACCAGATGGAGACAGGTGACCAAAGTTGATGTCCACTTGTCGTGCGCGGAGCGAGGGGACGAACACGCCAATCCAGTCAACCTGCAGCCACGAAATTTTTCGAGTTGGTGTCGACTGGCTCAACAGGGTGAAGAAACGCGGCTCGCGGGGCCCGGGTTCGGGAAGCGCTTATTCGTTGGGATTTGTGGGAGATGCACACTGCTCATGGACCAGAAACACGGTTCCGTTCCCCTGGAAATGTGCCAGTCAAGCTCGAGTCGGCCGGCTCCGGCTCGAGAGTTTTGGATCGAGGGCCGCCTCCGGGAGAGGGGGCTACAAGCTTGTCCCTTCCCTCATTTCTTGTCTCCCTGCAGATAACTATGACAAGGACAAGGCGAACAATGAATACGTTGGTAAGAAACACAAAGTACTAATCTTACTCCGTACAAGCCAGGCATTCGCCGATGGAAGCACGAACGCTCCTTCCTTCATCGCCCGCGATGGTGCGCTGTGGCCATCGAGGAATGCGTCTGTTCTGCATGAACACACAAACCCGCCGATGTTTGAGTGGCGGATGCGAGTTCGGAGGCGGGTAGTGAACGGTTGGCCCACCGTTGCTCTTTCCCCCAACAGACACAACCATCAAAATGCGAACGACAAGAAGGAACGAATGAGAGCATGGGGCGCTTCAAAACATCGAGCCCACTCTTTCGATTTCCAAGGTCCACGGTTCTGATGTTCAACAGCCGCAAACTCAGCGCGGCCCATGGCCAGCGTACAGGATGAGACGGGGATCATTGGTTCCCGGTCAAGGTGGAGAGGCAATAGTCGCAGCAAACCACCCCCGAAAACAACCAGATGCTCCTGTCGTTCACTCTCCGCGCTTCATTAACTAAATATTTCAACGTCTTCGTTCGCGGGCGTAAGTTGCTTCCCACCTGCGTAGCGACGGAACCACAGTAGCGTTGTCAATAACTTAGTTATGACGATGACTGGGATCCCCGGGAGCCGGTCGTGGAGCCGTCCCCGACATCCCCCCGAGTGCCGGAGAGTGGGTCGGATCTGTGCTGCAGCATCGGGGCCTGCCAGCCGAGGACGACGACGGTTCAAGAGCCACGTTTCGTTGCACGTACTGTAGATTGTTCAAAAACGCGGCTTCAGCAGCATAGTATCGGATCAGCCACTTCCACGCTGCACGGGGATCTGGATGCAACCGCTTCACTTCGGGTCAGATCCTCGGCCTAAAAATCAAAACGATGACTCGGCCATTGACTTCGAAACGCTGTGTGTCAGCCCGCATTGTTTGCTTGGACAACAACTGGAAGCCTTTAGCAAGAATGAGCCCTCCCGGCCCTCTCAGTTGTGGCAAACGTAGTCTCCGCGTTTCCCATTTCTTCACTCTGGACGTCCCGTTAAAACGAACCGGTTGAAGAAATCGCCCCTGTCCGCGCCCCTCCTAGGGCTCAAGGGCAAGAAGAATGGTCACTGCCAACAGTCCATCGTCAGGCAACGCGAAATTCGACAAGGCTCTCACACGTCGCTCACAGGCAGAGCAGACAGGCCTGTCCCAGCCATAACAGCCATAAGATATGTTGCCAACTACCTCAACTTGTAAGATTACTTTAGGGAGGGACAAAAGTACGAGACCGCCGAAGGACAACAATGAAAGCATCAGGTGCAAACCCCAAGTGAGGTTGTGGCCGGGACCTCTCGAAAGAATGCGCAATCCAGCCGACATCGGGGTCAAATCCCATGGACAACATGTCCCTTCCCCAACGAGCACCGCCGCTGGGATGAGTTCCCTTGGTTGCAACTTGTCGCCGATGCTCAGGTGACCATCATCAGAAGTTCCAAGAGATGGCTTCGAGACTTGGCGTTTTGCCAAGGAAGTCGAGGTCGTGCCCCGCATCTCCGTGCCACGCATCGCACCAAGGCGGAATGGGGCACGAGTTTCACACGCTCCAGCGAGCAACGGGATCAAAACGGCAAGCCGGGGACGGGGAAGCAGGTCACGCCCTCCCGGAATTCCCGCAGAACCCCCTTTTCTGAGAAAGGCTTGGTCGAGGCCAACTGCTCGCGACACTGCACGAAAACACACAAGTTCTTGGCTGACCCCCGTCCCACAACCACCAACAGAGTTTTCCTAGCCCAAAACCGCAACAATCCCCAGGTGCGTCAGTGCGGGGCATCACACCGAGGGGTTCCTGGGCACGCTGGGATATGGCGGGAGGATGAAGCTTGTGCCGTGTAAGAAAGCAAATGATTGGGTACGACAGAAAAGTTGAGGTTCGAAGGGTCCTTCAGTGCTTCCAATCCCCTTACTCTGCAACTACCATGTGCACTACTCAGGCACCGCATGGAGTTTCCATGAAGTCTTAACCCCCGCGTAGGAGCCTGCAAGGTGGAGTGGAGATGAAGCGATTGCTTGCGAGCTTTCCCCATGACAATTCACAAACCCCCTTTTCGGATTCAGATGGCGCCCGTGGTTGGCTCGCGGAACGTTCGACACGAGGATCCTGCAAGGAGACGAGGCGGATGCGTGAACGCGCTGTTGCGGTGAAATTTTGCCGTGGGCAACTTTGGGATGTCCAAATTATTGGCTCTTGCTGTTCAGCGAGCTGAGGGAGCGGCTTTCGCTCATCCCAGCATGTCTCACTCGCTCAAGGGGCCAGCTCAGCCTCGCTCCATCGTTCACAGGAGGAACCCTGGACATCAGCCACGACACTATTGTTGCGAGAGTTGCATCTCCGAGGACATCGTAACTCTGTCTATCTCGGACTTTTGGAAATAAGCATTTCCTTGGGAACCAAAGATCTGAAGATTTGAGACGGACAAGAAATGCCGCATTTTTGAGACCTCTTGAGAAGCTCCAATGGTTGCCGCTGCTTTCAGGTTCCAAGAATCTTGGCTCATCCAAAACGCGCAAGCTCGGCGATGCAAGATCGGACCATCACAATGTTTCTTTCAGGTTGGGAGTTGATTTTGTCCGACACAAGGAACCGTCATGCTGAGGCATTGAGCCAGGTCTTGAACCCCCAGCTGAATGTTGCCATCGAGGCGGAGATCTTGAGCCAGCCACTTGTGACTTCGATATGGATCTGGCGGCATGGCAATTCTGTTGAAGCCCTTTGCCATTCCAACCCAAGCCCAACTCGTTAACCCGGGTGCAGTTCAAGGGCACATCTCCAATGGCAGGTCAACATCTTGTTCCTCAGCTGAAGCTTGTTGAATGCCTTGTCTATCTGTATCAACCCCCCGCCCCGTGTGTATGGCGTTGATCATTTTGTTTCTCTATCGGCGGAATTGAACCCCCCGAGCGTACTACACTATGCAGAAGGATCCCCAGTCTCCAATTCTTCACGAAACACAGACCAGGTTCGCAAAGTCATGAAGTTCTTGAAGGGTTCCGATACTCCGACGCTATGAGCGCACCGTTTAGCTCTCTTCGATGCGGCGTTGGAAAAGATTTCGACGTCATCTTTGTTAAACGCTGTCTTCTAGGCCCCAGTTGCTGTGCCTCCGAAGTAAACTCTCAGTACCTACGCGTATGATGTACATGGTAGGTAGTGTTGAGATCTCGAAGTCGTAATAAGTTCAGGAACCGTGAAGAAACACTTGGGAGCCGGAGCAGCGTCACAGTGCATTGCAGATGCGCACAGTACTTTTTATGGGTCCACTCACGTCAGTCCTGACGTTTGTTTACTTACCGTCACCGCGAGCGAATCACACGTCTCCCCACTCAACTTTTCGCAACGCATTTTCCACGCGGCGATCCGACACACACGACCAATTCGTAATCCTCATCAAAATACACATTGAGGCATTGCTAAGAAGTCAGGTTGTCGGCGTGTCAAATTAAAGAATCTTTCTGCTATCACCAGATTGCTCGATTCAAAATGGCCCGCCGTTCCGCGCGCTTGGCCAGCCTGACCAAGGTAAACAAACCTGCTTTGTCCCATCGAGACCGCTAACGGTCGGGGATCGATCAAGATATCATCACAAATTATTGTGTGCTGACCAGAGTATCCAATTCATAGGCGCCAAAACCGGCCACTGAATCCCCTCCTCTATCGTCCGTCGCCGAGCACGATGACAGTCCAACCAAGGCGGCGCCCGCGCCCGCGCCCGAGCCAGAGCCAAAACCTGTTGGCAACAGCCGCGATCCCGTTCCTTCATCTCCTGCCCGCGGACCTAAGACCCCCGGCGGTTCATCTCCCATCAAGCCGCCCATGTCGGAAATGCATCCGAGCAAGGTGCGCCCAACAATGGGACCTCCTTCGTCTGGACTGCGCCTCGGTTTCACCGACATCAAGCCTACGACCAGCCGCGATGGCAACGGCATCATCGCAGCAGCCCAAACGACGCCTTCGCGCGTCACGGTCCCTTCATCGCCGTTTACGTTCCGCATGACGCGCGACACGCCCAACTCGGATATGGGGCTGGGCCTGGAGGCTCAGCGCATGATGGAGCAGCTTCGTGGTGACGCAGCCAAGATTCGCGAGGAACTGAGGGCTAAGCGTGACGCAGAGCAGGCGGACGCGAATGCGGGTCTTGACGGTGTCGGCGGCCGCAAGATTGCCCTGGCCAAAGGCAAGGCCAGCCGGTTTAGTGCTGCGCATATGGCTGAGTTCAAGAAGATGGATTCAATTGCCAACCATCCTTCCGCTTTTCGGGCCCAGCAGGGGCGGACTACGCCACTCAAGGCGGGCGTTAAGCGGTCGAATGCGGATCTTGACGAGGTGGACGAGGTGGCCTCTTCCAAAGCGCCCACTCCTGCCCGCAGCGCAACTATTAAAGAGCCTAGCACAACCGCCAAGCGTGCGCGACAGAAGGTGGATGATGACGCATCGAGCAAGCGTCCCACATCTCGTGACGGGAGCTCCATTCCGGCGCCCAGGTCGGGAGGACTCGGTATCCCCCGGTCGAAATCGAACCTCGCGTCTACCATGACGCCGACCAAGTCCTCGTTAGCTCGGACAACCAGCGTCAAGTCGCCGTCCAAGGCCACACCCAGCGGCATTCCGCGGTCTGCTACTACCAACAGTCTCCCTATTTCCCATCCCGCAACCGACAAGGAGCCCGAGGCCGAGGCTGAGGCTAAGACACCTGCTAGCCGATTCGATAGAGTTAAAGCCGTGTTGCGCAACACGAAAGCGAGCACGACCAAGCCGAAGAGTGCTCTACCAGTCCCTTCGGCCGTCACTTCTCAGACCCCAGCGCCCGCTCGCCAGGAGCGCCCGACTTTCACTGCCCCCATGACCACACCTGGTCGTAAGGCAATCAAACGTGTCGCTTTCACCCCCGACACCACCCAGCGCACAGTTCTGGCCCAAAACTCACCATCTCCCATCAAATCTATCCTCCGCGTCGGCGGCTCTCAGCCCCAACGTGAGATCCATTATCCTTCCCTTGAAGGCGTCTTAGCCGAGACTACGGGGTCGACAGCGACCACAGATTCAGACGGCGTTTCCTACCCCAACCTATCGGCGCGCCGGCCGCTTCCCCAACCACCGTTACAGCCAGAACTTTCCACGCCATTCTCATCCGCCAAAACTACCTCCGCCAAACCCGCTTTCCCTGTCTCGGGCCCGGGCGATTTTACCTTCCGAAGCGACCACACCATCAGCTTCAACACCACCGCTACCCGGTCCTTTGGCTCCTCCCCTGGTCAGACCTCTGTCCGCGCCGTGCGCCCTTCGATCGTACCCCCTTCTGTCGATACCGATGTCAGCGTTAGCAGTATGCCGGGTAGCTTCCCACCGTCTGCTACAGAGTCTCTCTCCGACTCGGCCACCCCGGGTTCCGGTGCTAGCGGCGCTGGTTCAAATAAGGAGAACGAAACCCCCACGCTCCCTCGCCCCGGTAGCACCAGCGTCAAGAAGACTGGAACGAGCTATACCAACGACAACAACAACACCGGTGTCTTCCGCGCCCTGCCACACGGCATGTCCACCAAGAAGCGCCACCGCGTCAGCACTGACGAAGAGGAAGCCGAGCAGGAAGCTGCCGAGCGTGCGGCGAAGAAGCGACGCGCGGAGAATCTCCCCGAAGGCGACGCGCTATTGGCACCGAGGCTTGTTGCGGCTGGCAAGACCAGCACGATCAATGGTGGCATCCCCAACGCCAGTGTCAGGCGTGGTGCTTTCACCAGTCCGCGTAAGCTGGCGGTGCCGGGCCGCGTGGGACCTGCGCCGGGCACGCCGAGCCCGATGAAGAGGAAGGGGATCAGTCTGAGCCGGCTGAATATGCTGGCTCGGCCGAAAATGCGGAAATAGACGGTGCCTGTTGCATCATTGTCATCGTAGTCAGGGAGATGGGGTGATACTTGGCTGTGTTCGGGCGTTGTGGGTGACACCACGCTGTAGCTTGACATTTAGTGGCCAAGCCCCCTTATTCTTCTGCTGCCTAACCGGCCTTTATTGATCGGCAGACTGGCCTTTCTAGAGCTTGGCATTGTATGCCGTTTGCTAGCCGGTTTGTATAACTATTTCTCTTCCTTCTGTTTTGCATGACGTCCAGAGTTTGGACTGTTCGCATTGCCCTTTCGTGTCCTAGGATCATACATAGACCCTAGATGGATAAACGGGGGCAAACCTGTGGCGTTTACGCTGGAGGTATTCCAGCTGGTGTGCATGTTGATTTTGTTTGATGGAGAGAGAGGAAGGGCGTGCATGTCGGAGTATGGAGATTGCGGTTGATTGCTTGATTGATTGGGTGTCTGTTTGTATTGAGTTTTGTTTCGATATTTGGTAGTCTGATGAATGTTATGACATACACTTGTGACTGTTTTAGAAAGGGGGTTGTTGATAAATGTATGGCATTAAATGCAAATTAATGAATTTGTTTCCAGAGACATTATTCATGAGGAATTTGTGATGATACCAGCAATGACGCCCTGGTTCTTGAATGTCCGTTGAGTCTCATTGAAAAAGGAAATATGTTAACTAAATTTAAGGTATGATACGGAGTAATGTATTGTTTAGAGAACTCAAAGTTTAGACCCGGCTGAATTCAACATTTCAAGCAGAAAAAACATACAAGACGTACATATCACAAATAGGAGATTGATAATCATATTCTTATCCCTTCAGAATACATAGTATTGGTTACTTCATGGCAAACGATGTTCCATTTACAGGTGCATTTACAAGGCTTGAGCAAGGCTGCTGGCCCAAACCTTAAAACTGCGGGGCACCCAACTCAAGCTTCAACCAATCACATCACGTTCTCCCGCCTAAACATCCTCGCTCACAGCCTCGCCGTCCTCCATTCTTTCATCTCCAACATCGAAACCACCATCGCCTCCAAGTTCCGAATAGTAACAACGGCAGCGCCCGCCCTAAGCCATGGCGCCGATAAATCCCGATCTTCAGAATGTCCAAGGTATGACCGATTAGCCTGCAACGCTCCAATTTTTCCAATAAAACCCAGCGATTGACCCTGTCATAGAGGACATCAAGAACGTAATCCAAGACCTGTACCAGGTCATGGTCCAGGTCTCCAATTATGATGGCGCCGGCCGCCCAACCCGCGATGTTCTCTCCCAAGACATGTATGTACCATCCTCCCCCTCTCTCCATTACCCATCATGTCACTTCAAATCCCAACTAACCCACCAAACCCAGTCAAACCCTCGACGCAAGCCTCCTCACCCTCTACCGCGACGCCCAACGCCTCCCCACCCTTCCCCCCAGCACCTCTCCCTCTACTACAGCACCCGAAACCAACCCCTCCTACGCGGCGGCCGCCGCCCCCAAATCCGCCGACCGCGCCGTGCCCGAACCGCTGATCCAATACGTCGAGAACGGCCGCAACCCAGATATCTACACGCGCGAGTTTGCCGAGCTAGTGCGCCGCATGAACCAGCTGGCGCGGGGGAAGACACATGCGTTTCGCGATTTTCGGGACGTGCTGGCGCGCGAGATGATGGGGGCGTTGCCGGAGTTGAGGGAGGATGTGGAGGCTGTGGTGAGGGCTACTGGGGGGGTGACGACGGAGGTTGGGGTCGCGGAGGCTGGGGCTGGGGAGCAGGGAGGGACTTCGGGGCAGCAGCAACAACAGCAGCAGCAACAGCAATAGTGATGGCAACAACGGATATGGCTGGAGATCAACGGCCTTCGTCGGTGAAGTTGGGTACGGCCGTGGGGATAGAGGAGCGCACGGGTTTGGGTTACTTTTCGGCGTTCTAGGGGGTTAGTAGGGTTTGAGGGGACATATATCGGGGCGAGCATTAACTGGCGTTTGTGGAATTAGGATACCCGCTGGACTCCCATGCCAGCCGATTGAAACTCAAAAAGTCAACATCGAGAGGCCACTGACAACTTTGATGGACCTTTCTATGAAGGGGCTTGTGAAGATGAATCGTGCCAAGAGTGGAAGGATAAGTAAACTTAGCTGCCACACAATGCCGTTTCACATGGATTTAAAAGATGATTAAAGGTAAAGGTTAATTTCATCCTTTTCAACGCCTATGCAGACGCGAGTCCTGCAACGACCGAACCACGGTCCATCTCCAATGAGTCTGCCTGCCGCCTATACAATACAGTACGAATCAACCAACCGACACCCCGCCAACAATGCAGCCTACACGGTAGTAACAAGACAAAGATGCTTGCGATCTTATAACAGAAAACAGCGCCCATATGATGACGACATCAAGCCAACAAATAGCCGTACCAACGGCCAACACCATTGACAATCATATCTGACGAGAGAGCTTTGCTCCCTTTTTTCCCCTCAACGCTTTCTTCAACTTCAATCCGCAAAAGCCTGCAACGCATGCGCCAACGGCACGACCCGCAAACTCCGCGCCCTCTTCAACGGACTTGATGTCCCACTACCGCTACCATTGGCGCCTCCACTCCCACCGCTAACAGGCATAATCATCGTCGGGCTGTTCCCATCCTTCCACTTCCGGAACACACTCTTCAAATCCCGCGGGATTCCCCCCAGCACAACGTGCGCGGTAGGCATAAACGGGCGGTCCTCCATGGTAGCAGCATGGATCGAATATTCTGAAACGAAATCGAGAGCGTTGCGGAAGGCGGCATACTGGTGTTGAGAGCGGGCGCCGACAATGATGTAGAGCTCGAAGAAGGCGTCGAGGACGTAGATGTGCGAAGGGTGAAGGTCACTCTGGGAGAATGGGGAGATTTCGGTGATCTGAAAAGGGGTGCGGGTTAGTATATGCCGCGGCTGGTATGGGTTTAGTTGAAGAAGGTTGATTGATGATTTACCTGGTGCTTGTCGGTTGAGCTGGCGCAAAACAACCTACCGCAGTATTTGTCATAGTTCGGCTTGAGCCGCCAGTGGTCTGCGGAGCTTGGCCGTGTGCTGCCGCCAAAAATTTGCCAGAAACTCGCCGACTCCTTGCCCTCCTCGACCTCGAGCAACTCCCCCATGAGCGCCAAATCCATGCCCACGAGCCGGGCACATCCCAGTTCTTCCACGTCGCTACCTTTACCCTTCCAGAGATAGCATTTCCCCTGTTGCGTGATGAGATACGGGAAACCGGAGCACAGGCTCAGCGGGGAGAAATCGACCTCGTCAAAGGCGACCTGGCCTAGGTACCGCCGACCGCAGAGCATATTGGGTGCCAGCGAATCGTACTTGTTACTTGAGCCCCGGCGGACAATGATGATACCGCCCAGTGCCTGTAGAAATCCGGACGTTTCCTTGCCCTGGGTGAGCTTCACCAGCCTGCCGCCAAGAGCCCGGGCCTCACGCGCGGCGAACAAGTGGGCGTCGTCGATCTGCGACTCGGGCACCTCATCACCCGCCCAAAAGTATACCTCGTTCACCTTCCTACCCGTTGGATCGAGATATGTATGCGGGCAGAGATACATCTCCCGCTCGAACAGCACTCGTTCGTAGTGTGATGGCACAGGGATCTTCTTGCCCTCTGAGGTGAGCTGGATAAGCTGAGCGCGCTGTGACTGGACCCTGGCCGTTGAGGCAGGCCGATTCATGAGGATATCGGCCGCATCAGCCGTGTACTTGCGCTTGGGCCGATCAGGGCCGAAAAATCCGCCAATATCCCTGGATGCTTCTGCGGCCTGTTTGCCCGGCGACCGTGTGGGGGATTGGATACGCGGAGATGTCAATGGGGGAGGCGAGGTCACCGGGGGAGGTGCCGGGAGCGGTCGCGACGTTTTCGGGGGGAGAGCTGGCGGTTGTTCCGCCTCTTGAGGCTGTGGGATATTTGGTGTGGGCGCTACGACCGGCTGTGTCAGTCCCAGGCCGGTGCCCCCAAACGATGAGGGACTAGTTTTAATGGGAAGCGCAGGCTTCAAATCGACTGGCTCATTCCCTTGTTGTTGCTTTAAGGAGGGTTTGTCTAGCCCAGGAAAACGTTCCTTGACTGGGGACGACGATCTTGACCTAAAGGAGTCGGCGCGGTCCCTAACCAACGATATCGGCCGCCCTGTAATTGACTCTGCACGCTCTCTAGCAAGAGAGACTGGCCGTCCTGTAATAGACTTGGTACGCTCCCGAACGAGAGACGTGGGGCGCCCCGAAACGGAGTCGGATCGATCTTTGACGGGAGAAGAGGGCCGCGACTTGACGGGTTCGACTGCCGGGCTCTCGGGAGCCGTTTCATCCATGAACCTCGACATCCGTTTCATATCCAGCTTCTTGGGCGACGACGGCTGGGAAACAATCTCAGGGCTTGGTCCGGCGAGGTTGGGTGACTGTCCGGTCAAAGCAGCCAGAGCAGCTACTTGCTCATGGACCTTGGTTGGCGAACGAGCACGGGTCTTGATAGGGGCCGGAGTAGACTCAATAATAGCGATAGGCTCCCCAACAGGCTTCGGCTCCTCCTTAGGCATATGCCGGGACGAATCCACTAGAGAGATTACCTCGCTTGTAGGCTTCGCTATGTTTTGCATCAGCGACTTCCGGCGTTCCGCCAACGACATGGTCCCAGAAGCGGGGGTGGTGAATTTCTCCGGCTTAGGAGAAACCACGGGTGCCTCAGATTTTGCAGAGACTGGTGTCTGCTCCATCTTGGGAGAAGGAATACGCTCGGCCTGGTCGAGTGGTGGGAATGCCGTCATCTTCTTTGGTTCCGGGGGCGAGAAGGCTGATTTCCTTTCGGGTTCGGCAGCAGCTCGGACAGGTTCTTCCTTGGGCTGCGCAACGGACGCCGCGACAGAACTTGGAGCCTTTCTCTTAGGACCACGGGCTCGGTTCTTCGTCATGTGAGTCAGCTGCGGCCCCGGCGCAGGGGGCTCGGTGGATGTTGTTCCTTGCGCATCAGAAGCAGGCGTCGATGCGGACGATTTCGGCCCCACAGCCGCGCCTGGAGGCCCTCTCGCAATGAGACTGGCCAACGCTGGGTTGAAACGATTCGCCAACCCGCCAATTTTACCTCCCGTTAGACTTGGGGCGTCTCCTGTTTTCTGGGGCGCGATCGGCGGGGCTGGGTTCGTGATGGCCTCGTTGGTGGCCTCACGAGATGCCAAGGTGGGAATATCATGCCGAGAGCGAGTGGAAGTATGGCTAGACCGGTTTGAGAGGGAGACCGCAGGACTCTCTGGAGGCAAGTCAGGAGTAGCCGAAGTTTGCTTAGAAAACGTCCCCGTCCGCTGCAACTGCAGCTTCTTTGCAATCCCCTCAGGAACACTCTTCTCACTCGCTGAGCTCGGCTCCCGGGTTATACCCCGACCTTCCTCTTGTGCCTTCTTGAAGTCGTCCTTCTTTTTCAAAATGGCCTCCTTAAACTCGTCCTTCCTCTCCGTCTTCTTAGGTCCGCCTGTAAGATTCAGCGCTGCTTTCCCGCGAAGGATATTATCCTTTAACTCATCCGGTGCCACGTAGTTCTGGGTCTTCGTCCGCCGCAGGCTTCCGACAACGTTCTTCAGCTCATCGGCAGAGCCCTCAGGTTTGGGCCCAGGTGGAGGAGCCCGGGGCTTGAGGTTGGCGCGGAAATCTTTCGTTGCAGGGGCTTCCGGCTGAGGTTTAGCAACCGCGGCCGGGTCCCCTTGGGACTCGCTGGGGTCCTCAGCCGTCGGGGATGCTCGACGGAGATTCCCACGAAAAGCATCAACAGGTTGTTTGTCTGCGGTCGAAATCGGGGGCACGACGGGAAAGCCACCTAACACGCTAGGCTTCAGGCTTGCACCCATGGGAGTGGACCTCATAAGTCCACCAGTTTTGACCTCGGTCTTCTTAGGCTGGGAGGTGGTGCGAGCCAAGTCAGCGGTTGCCTTCTGCGCCTTTGTCTTGTTCAGCTCGACCATCCACGCCGGTTGCGCAGGCGCAGGTGCGGCAGGCTTCGCTTTCGGAGACTCGGGTTTGCTCAAGGCGGCACCGAGCCAGCTTGAGTTCTTTGTCGGGCTCCACCGCCGAGTATCCATCGTCTTGGAAGGACTGACGGGTGAACTCGGTTTCTGCTCGGTGTCCTCTTTTGCCTTTGGCCCGGTCGGCGTGGATGGCCGATCCAGGGCTGGGGATTCTTGCTGCTCAACTACTTTCTCATCCTGCCCGCCTGCAGCAAACACGGATACGTCGGAGAATTCTCGAAGCATGCTTTTTGGGCGCGTGGTGGATTTCGGGGTAGTGGGCCGCTGTGCGCCGTCGAGATTGCTTGCATTGGATCGAACGGAGTCGACTCGTTGCAAGCCCGCGGGAGAGTTGACACTCCACCGCTTCACACTGTCAGACCGCTTCATCATGGCACTCTGCACAAACCCTCCCATGCCCTTGGTGGGCGAGACCGGCCTCGTGGGCGATGTCCGACCTCCTGGCGATGTAATCGACTGACGGTGGCTCGCGGTCGTGTCTTCTTCCTCGGCACCATCGCTGGCTGGCGGGTCCAGACGCGGGGTACCGGCCAAGGGAAATCCGGAGCTGAGTTTGTTGGACGGGCTGGTGGGCGTGACCGGTCGGGCCGTTGTACTTGTTTTCGGGGGCTCCGGCGCCAACTCTCGCGTCATGCCGGGGAGCTGAGTGCGCAGGGTAGGCATATCCACCGTGTCTTTATCTTCTACTTGATTCTTCCTGAAGGCACCTGATCCCCGCCCAGGGTCTGCAGTTTGGCGAAACCACGAGGGGTCCTTTCCGGCAAGAGTTAACGCAATCTGGTCTCGTGATACTGACGGTTCGGCGGCTTCCGTGCCGCTCGGGGCGGTACGGGCGGCATTCTCGGCGGCGACCATAGAGAGGGGGCGGCTTTTGGGGCGATCGGAAGCTTGAGAGGTCGGCCGCCTCTGCCAAGACAAAGGAGATCGTGCAGGCATGCCTATTGAAGGCGAACCCGGATTCACGCTGCTCCTTTTGGTGTCCGAATCGAACGGAGAATCGTTTTCTTTGGTTGGGGAGCTCGAGGGCTCGGTTGCAGTCGGGGTATTTATGATATCGGACGTGAGGTCGGCAGTGCGCGGCTTGGGGCTACTAGAGCTCCCAAGTACGGGTGATTCGAGGCTCGTGCCGTCGGCAGTGGACGGGAGGACTCCAGCACGATTTGCGGTTGGTGGGGGGGTGTTTGCGGGTGACGACTTTTGCGGCGAGATTGATCTTGCGCGTTCTGGGAAGGAAGTTTGTCAGTACTAGGCCTTGCGGACCAAAAAGTTCCGGTTAGTTGCCCTGAAGCTGCCCCAGTGACCAAAGGTTTCCAGCTTTTTGTAAAGGGGTTCAAAAGGGCCAAAATTCAGAGAGGAAGAAGAGACGGGGGCCTCAAGCTCGTGCAGTTTGGTAAGGAAGGTACGCCGTCTTTTTTTCTCCCTTGATCCAGTTTCGGAGGTGGGAGGCTCTAGGAGAGTGAGGTTAGGGTTGACGTACCTGCGCGGCGAGCCTGGCGTTCCCGTTTCTCCTGGAGAATCTTCTCCTCCAGCTCGCGTGATCGGGCCTCATCTTCCTCTTCTCGCCTCTCCTTCAGTAGCTCAACTGAGCGCAAAAAGTCGGAAACTTCGTCAGACATGGCTGTTTCCGCGGCGACGTCTTCAACATGACACACAACGGGAGTATGCAGTTCGGGTCTGGTATTTAATTGGGAGGCAGGAGCACGGGGCACACGAGTGTCGGGAAATCCCAGGGTTGGCTCGGTTGGCGGAATGTCAACATTCACAAATCCCGAATCCTTGGAGACGACCTAACAAGCAGAGTCCCAGAGGGGCAGTTTGATGTGCCCAGCCGGGCCCACAGCCGCCGACCGGAGTTTGCGCAGCTGCGCGTGATGAAGGCCAAGATCAATGGGGCCCTGGCGTCAAGCTTAACGCTTCCTGATTGGCCAAATTTCCGCCTGACAGCGCTGTCAGCTGTGCTGTTCGAGCTGTCTCAGAAAAACAAATGGAAGAAATGGACATGCGGCTTTGTGCACCCCCTTTCACCGGCATTGTCTGAATTGATGCGACCTCGAAATAAAATGCCTTTGTTTCATGCTGTTTCCGGACCAGGCTTTGTGCTACTCGAGAAGTTGGCCCAGCTTCGCGCGTAAGAGGCCATACACATCGTTCCGAAAACATCTCGAGGAATGCTGCTTCCTCGGTTGCTTCGCCCCAATCCGCCACCATCTTGACTTGTTGACCCACCATGATCTTTGTTTACATACTGCTCAGATTGCCCCAGTAACAATGGCCACCAGCACCCAACTTCCCCGACCCCTGACACCATCTCAGCCAACGTTCCGCTTCCAGATTCTCGGTCAGTTATCGACGTCAACAATCCACTTTTCGCGAGCCCGCGTTCTTGTAAAAAATCACGAGTGTCCTCAAATCCCGCAAGCAATCCGGCCCCCACTTTCTTGTCTTTCTCAGACCTCATCTTCGCTCATGTCCCCAGTAACGAGTAACGAGACCCTTGTCAATAAAGAAAGAGGCGGGCCTTGGCGTCTTCCACAACCCAGGCCAATCCTTCTTTAAGGTTCTCCCCAGTCATCGCACTGCACCGGAGAATGTTCCACCTATGTGTGCGGATTTCGTCAAGCCGCAGAGCCTACATTGGTTGGTGTGTGAGAGAAGCAGGGAATAAGCCGAGCTCGAGGAAGAAAAGACCAACCTTCCGCATCTCTTCGCCTGCCATACATCCTGTGACGTCGGTCTTATTCGCAAACACCAGCAGACTTGCCCCTGAAAGCCGCTGTTCGTCCGTTAGTAAAGAGAGGAGACTTTTAAGATAGGGATGAACGCCCACCTCCTCTTGAAGAAGCCCATGCAGCTCTTCTCTGCAATCGTCAATGCGCAGCCGATCCGTAGCGTCAACAACCCAAATTAAGGCATCTGTCTTTTCGAAATAATTTCGCCAATATGACCGGAGGGTTTTCTGGCCACCCACATCCCCTAAGACATTATTCAGCATGAGGAGACAAAACAGCGCCTTCCTCCGACCAAAAGGCCACTTACAAATGTTGAGCTTATACCTAAGCGAAGATGAAAGTGTGTTAAAAGATATTGACTAGAAAGTAACATCACACGTTACTGGGCAGCTCAGACATACCCGTCATAGTCGATGGTCTTGATAATGAAGCCGAGTGTGGGGCTGACCGTATTGACATCTTCGTTCATAACCTTCTTTACAATTGTGGTCTTTCCCGCATTGTCAAGGCCACTATGAGACCATTAGCATCAATATCGTTGGAGCACATAGTAAATTTAAAATAGGATGTGGAAGCCGCCATACAGCATGAGGATCCGGAGCTCCTTATCCTTGAGCCTCGCCTTGCGCAAAATGGACAGCATCTCGGGGGTGGGGTCCTCGGGCTTCTGGCGAGTTCGAGCAAATCAAAAGCTCACATAAGTGGTACTCGAGGGCTCCAGCAATAAAATATCATAATTGTCTTTCGAGGGTTCCCAGAATCGTAATTAGCTCCGTGCGCAAGTCGCAACAACTTGGACGCCTAAACTTAGGTAGCGACGAGCGCTGCGTTAGCGGAGACCCACGTGACAATCGCCAACGTTAAGTAACCACCCCCAAGAACATATATGTGTCTGTGTGTGAGTGGTGTAAGTGATTCGGTCAAACTGCCTCGAAAAAATCTTGATTTCTCCAACCTGATATATTGTCCTATTTATACTATCGCGGGTGATGCCTCGGAATGCATGTTGTTGTTAAAACTCCCACCTATTTTGTGGCTTTAAACAACGAGGGCAAGAATACCGAAGTAACTACCCGCTCGCTGCGGTAATACTTAGAACATCTCTGGGCCAGACCTCGGACATGAAACCCGAATATCGTTATAGCATCTCAAGCTTATCTTGAAGCACACACGCCATCCTGGATTCTGTAACTGTGTTTGAAAGGTAGGCTCGCGGCTCGTTTTCTCAAAAGCACTTCGACCGGATTGCGCGTAATAAGTAATATAAGTCGAACATTGACTACCTTAGGTGGTCAGGCAACATCCAGCAAGGTTGCTTTGATGAATCTACGTTCCCTACATTACGTACCTGCACGGCATGGCTGCTTCATCATGAGGTACTCGCACTGATTGCTTCATGATGGCACAGATGCGTTGTTCTACCTGTGGGTCTGTCCGCCTTGGGGTGCTCCTTCCCCAGCTTCGATCCTGTGAGGTTAAAACCTTAAGCCCGGGAAACACAGCAGGCCAACCTTAGGTTTCTTTGCGGCCTTATATATACCGTTCCGTTTGTGTGCCCAGCTTCCCGTTGTTTTCTTCTTCCAACTCGTTTGCCCCCAACTTTGAGCGTTTCCATACCTCATCCTTCCCCACGCACTCACACGCTGCCTACCCGGCTTCATTTTATTGCATCCTGCAAACGCACCTCATTTATCGACCGGAGTGGGAATTTTTTCCTCTCCATCCTTTTCTTCGCTGCAGCTTCCCGTCTCATTTCTCTGCGCAATTTGACATTGGCTGCGGCGACTTCTTCTGGCAAAGGACATTCTTCGAGAGTATCCTCTTCGCCGTTTGTCATTCCCTTCTCGAGCTAGTCCTTCAATCCCGATCTCTGGAAGCGGCCAGATCTGAGGTATACTGCTGCCATCGGCTCACATCCAGACGAGGTATGTCGGTAGTATTCAATTTCAGCCAAAGATGGTCTACGTTCACTAATGATGTTGTAGATTCGCAAGAAGATTATGTCGTATTGACATACGAATACGCTGGTATAGTTCTTTTCCAATTTCACTGTAAGACAGACGGCTGAATGCTTTGGAATACATTCGCTTATGCTCTCGTTCTACCCATTTAGTTCGACAGGTCCTACCCCCGTCTTGTGGTAGTCGGACTGCCATCAACATGAGAACCGGAGAGGCGGAGCACAGCAATACCTTAGATCTTGACTCTACAGAGGTCCAAAGCGCGTTCCTTTCGGCCATCGGATTTCATCACTCTCCAACACCGGGTGATTCGGCTCCAAAGGGAGTTGAAAAACAGCAGTCATCCCCCAATCAGGGTGGCCAGACCAAGAACGGCAACAGGTTGCCTCGAGTAGAAGCTTTTACGGACAGCCCGGCGGCCCCGACTTGGGTTCCGGGAATCCAACCGAATCACTCAGCTGAGGCACCACCAGCGCAACAGCGAAGAATTAGAAACGGACCTGCTGACCTCACGTACTGGGAAGCGCAACGGATCGCAAAGGGCATTGTTGACCCGTCCTCTTACACCATGGATAAGCTTGGTCCTGTCAAGACGCAGACTAAGTCGTCCACACTAACCCAGCGCGATGAAAATCGCCGGTCAAATCCCCCCTCGAAGCCTAATGGGTGGGGGTGGGATGACCCGGTTCCAGAGGGCACACCTATTGGCCACGCTATACCCGATGATATTCTGAGGGATTGGTATGGGGACAATAAACAGCAAACGGGTGGCGGTGGTAACCGTGGCCGTCGCAATCGGGGTGCTGGCGCACGCAGGAATAACAAGCCGGTTGCCACCCCATCTGGGAATAACCCGCGGCCGATTTGCCTTGACCGCATCGAGCCTGATCTCAGGATCTACAAGATGCCGCGCCCGGATATGAACTTCCCTGGGTCTGAGACCAGCGAACTGTCCGTTGGGTCTGGATTTCAGATTAGCGACAGTGGCATCGAAGCTAGAGAACCCCTCGACAAGAAAAGTGCGGACGTTCGCCATGACATTGGGTTGAAACACAACATTCACCGCCAACATGACGGAACTTGGACTACGTACAATTGGGACGGACCAACGGGACGAGATAACGACGAAGTATTTCTCGAGGACGCATATCTTGGTGCCTTCATTGGCGCATGGATGGACGACATTCCCAACAACGTGGTGGCCTCGTTCGATAAAGGAGAACAGCCGCATTGGACCAAGGATATCGACGTGCTGACTGGAGAGTTCTTACCACCAGTGGAGCAGCCAACATCGGTGACGAACCCCACGCCTCTCGATACTAATACGGACCGAAGGCGCCAAAACTGGACGGCGAGCTTGCTGCAAACTCACTACACAACTCAGGGTCCTGGGCGTCGGAGGGGTCGGAACTCAGACCACACTTTTCGCAACGAGCCTAACCAGCTTTTAAGAGTTGTGGAAACTCCCCCTCCCCGAGTCGTCAACCTGCCCGTCATCGAAGAGCCCGTCATCGAAGAGCCCGTCATCGAAGAGCCCGTTGTTCAGCGTCCCGAGTATCATCGATATGTTCCGCGGGTTGCATCCTTTCTGCGCCCGGCAGAACAATCCGACATCGGAGCCATCTGGGGCATTTACAATTGGGAGGTGCAGAATGGCACGCAGATGCTCGACTCACAGGATCTCACCGAGGAGCAGATGACTCAGATCTTCAACACCACCAAAGAAGTTGGCTTGCCCTTCCTCGTCGCTGTCCGTGGTTCAGCCCGAGGAGATAAGGCCCCGACGCGGGGTCACATCGTCCATTCTCCCTTCAAGCAGGTTCCGGTCGAGCCAGGTGACGAATATGGCGAGGTCATTGGTTTTGCTTACCTCTCCGTCTGGAAGCCGGGCCTTGCCGGCAGTGCCACGGGCAGCAGCCGCGGTACGGCCCAAGCGCATGTCGTTGTCCACCCGGTCCACCGCCGCCGGAAGGTCGGCTTCTCCCTCCTGGACATGCTACTTACCACCGTGTCGGGATGTTTTTCTTCCGAGACAGCCTACGACTTTGTTGACATCAATAACGATCCGGTGTACAACCGAAGCAAGATCGCCAGCCGTGCTCGTCAGACATATAAAGTCTTTATCAGTTACCGTGTCCGGAGCAAGTGTTCGCCGTTGACAGAGGCTGAGACAAGGGATATGGCGCAGGGTTTTTATGTCCATGATCCGACCTGGATGAAGAAACTCCTGGAGGACAAGTTCAATTGCGTGGAGCTGGTGCGCTTTGAGGCTGTCCACCGTGAGGTCTTCGGTGGCAAGTGGACCAAGGAACAGCCGATCTGGATGGATGAGGTGGTCTTCGAGCATACCTGCTCGTATGATCCGAATAGCGTGGGGCTGGACTACTAGTTGCAGAGTAGTGTTCTACCGACCGCCGAGCTCAGATTGGCGGGACTCTCTTCTTCCAAGATGACTGGGTCTGTCTGCTTTCCACACGGAGCAGAAGCAACATGGGTGGTGGGCGCCCAAGATGGCGCCTTGGGGTATTTCTCTGACTCCCGACTCCCCGGTTATGTGCGGCGTTGTGTACGCTATTCCGTTATCACTTTCTGTCTTTCCTTTTTCGTTTTCGTTTATTCTTTCTTTTCTGCGTGACCTATCAAGACACGGATGCCCTGATGAAGGGAACAAGTGGACGGAAGGGCCGAGCTAGATGGCATGGACAGTCATTCAGCAGATCTGAAGCAAGGTTAATTCGGTTGATCTTGGCGGATTTCATGGGCGGAAACGTGGTACGGTTCGGTATGGGGCTCGGTCTATTACGGTCTTGCTCGCCACCATCTCTCATTCATATGAGAAAAGCCGGTTTTGTAAGATCTACTTGACATGGAGGTGGATGTGGGCTAGCTAAGAATTCTGTAATGTACCAACACTTGTGCTCTCATTGTTTCTCGCGTGACTTCTCATCAGGTGACTGGCGCGTTAAGACATGGCTTGTTGTCTTGTTTGAAAGATATGTACGATTTGATCAAATAAAAAAAACTATGGACATGAAACAGGGTGAGGTTTACACGTGTATACCGTTTGTTTATGTACTCAACATCTCCCTTTAAACCCCCCACAACTATTCCCTCATACCTCTACACCCCCCCTCTACAAGCACTGGTAGTAGTAATCATTCTGCCTCTGGCAAGTCGACCCAGCAGCACAAACAAAGCTCCCCGAGTAATTCTTCCCACCGCACTGTCCCCACTTCGGCACAGCCGACAGAGCAGGCAGGGCCAAGATCTTGGAGGTGGCGTGTTCGGACGCGGTGACGATGTATGCGGTGGGGTTGGTGGTGGGCACGCCGGGGAAGATGGAGGCGTCGATGACGAACAGGTTGTCGGTGCCGTAGACGCGGGCGTTGAGGTCGACGACGGAGGACCCGCCGTTGCGACCGTCGTCGGAGCCGATTTTGTTGGTGCCCATCCAGTGGTTGGCGCGGCGGTTGCTTGTTGCTACGACCATCTGTTTTTTTGGGGTTAGTTTATATGTTGCGATGGATCATCAGGTGAGAACAGGGGGAGGCTTACGTTGTTAACATAGTCGCGAACAGAGGTCGTCGCGTTAGGATAAGCCCAAGTCAAGCCCTTGACGTTGCTAAGGGCCTTCTGCAGGTTAATAATACCCTGGATGACAGCCTCCTTGTCGTTGGGGTCCTTGAGGTAGGGCACATCCGAGACAACAGTCGTCAGCGACGGGGTGATGGTCATGCGGCCGCGGGAGGTGGCGCCACGGCCGAGGTACTGCGAGATGGTCATGGCCTGGCCGTTGGGGGTGTCGAAGCTGCCTTCGACGCGGGCGGTCCATTGGAGTTGGCGCACGATGCCGTCGGCGCCTTTGATCTCTTCCCAGATCCTGGTGGGGGTTGGGTTAGCGGACTGCGTGTGATAACCATATCGCCTGGTGAGTAGGGAGGGAAAGAGGGGGGGGCTTACATAGGGCCGATGTTGGGCGCGGCTTGAGCGAGGATACCGCTGCGCTTGGTGAGGTAGCTGCTCTCATCGGAGGCGATCGGGTTATCCCAGGCGGCGTAGAAGTCGTAGAAGGTGACGTTGGGGTGAGTGATGACGGTATCGGTCTGTTTTTGAGGAAGAGAGGTTAGTACTAAGTTCTAGCTGTCTGAGACAACTGGAATGTCCTTGAAATACTCACGTTGCAGTGATCATCCAGGTTGTAGCCAACCGGCAGGTTGATCCAAGACGAGTTGCCAATCATGGTCGGGCCGTCCTTGGCCGAGGCCTGGACAACCTGGAGCTGGTCATTGGGACCGATACCACTGCGAAGCAGGATCTTGGCACTGCCAAAGGTACCCGAAGATAGGATGACACGGCCGGTGACACCAGTAACAGGGACGATACCCTGGTAGCCGCCATCACGGAAGGGCTCAACCTCGACACCGGTGATGTGGCCACCATCGCGGATGACGCGCTTCACGCTGGTGTTGAGCCAGAGGTTGAAGTTGCTGCGCTTCTTAGCGCTGACGAGGTAGGTACCCAGCGGGCCGTTACGCTCACCGTTGGCGAACATGAAGGGGGCGTTGGAGAAGGTGCGGTTCTTGCTGTCGGGGGACTGGTTGGCGGTGACCTTCTTCCAGCCGCCGGCCGTCAGACCGCTCGAGAGCACGTCGAAGCCCTGTTGGTAGTAGCGTTTGCCGTCCACCGAGGGGGTATCGGTGCCCGGAATGCGCGTGATGACGCGGTTGAGGGCGGCCTGGATGTCCTTGTACTTCCAGCCGGTCGGGAATAGGTAGTCCCAGTCGAGGGAGTACGACTTGAACCACAGACCGGCGTTCACAGCGGTACCGCCACCGAGAACACAGCCGGCCATCTGGTCGGTGTCCTCACAGGCGATGCCCTTGGAGTCGACCCAGATCTCGTTGCACAGACCGGGAACGTCGAAGCGGGTCAGGTCCTGGCCAGCGAGCCACGCGGGGCCAAGGGTACCGCCGTGCTCGGCAGTCGAGGCAAAGCCCTTCTCGATGAGGAGCACCTTCTTGCCGGACTCGCTGAGCTTGTCAGCAGCGGGGATACCACCCGCACCACCGCCCACGACGATGTAGTCAAACGAGACACCGGACGGGACGGGGACGCCGACGACGGATGTCTCGGTAGGGCCACTGCACTCGCCAGTGACGGTCTTGGTGGCCTGGGCAGCCCACGCGGTGTAGGACGGGTTGGCGGCCTTGGAGTCGAGCTGGGCGCCCCAGATGCCCATGCCGTTGTCGTGCTGCTCGAGCGTGATTTGGGCCGGGCAGGTCGGGTTGCCGGGGTTGGGGAAGGCCTGGACCCAGCCGAGGACGAGAGCGCCGCCGGTGGTCGAGGCATGGCCGGTAGCACCGTCTTGGCTCCATGAGAGGCAGTTCTGGCACCGGAAGAGAAGAGTGAAGTGGGTGGAGTTGATATTGGACGAGATCTGGGTGATCTCGGCGTCGCCCGTGTACGGGTCCGGCATGGCGTAGCCGGTGGCGAAGCGGAGGGAGGTGTAGACAGTGTCATCCGTGGGCCACGCGGTGATGAGCAGGGAGTTGGTCATGGGACCACCCAGCGAGACACCACACCATCCTGCATCGTTTTTCCTCGCGCATTGCTGAGGGGTTGCATTAGCTCGTTGTTTCAAGCAACCAAAACAAAGAAAACCAAAACATACCAAGTACCCGATGAACTCCTCAGCGTCCTTGGTGAGAGCATCAGAGGGAAGTGCCACACCGAAGGTGAACCCTCCCTGGGTCTGAGCACCGCCGTCGGCAATGCCCCAGGAGTTGAAGACGATGCCCGAGTCCGGGTCCGTGAAAGTGTTGGGGGCGTTGTTCTGGGCAAACACGGACGGCACGACTAACGCAGAGAAGAAAGATGTTAGTTAATTACGGTCCGAGTCTGCTTCTTCTTCAAAGGCACACAACGGCCCCCAGCCGCTAACACTCACATGCTGCCGCCGCGGTGAGGGCACCGACGATGCGAGAGGAGGTCCTCATGGTGTTGAGAATGTAGACAAACGACACTGGCTCGCCTCGACTCTACCGGCCTACACGCGGGTCACAAAACGAGGGCATGGCCGTCTTCTTAAACTTCACACTCGGCCATGGGCCCCCATGGCGGCTGGGCGGGGGGTTGTCTTTCCCTTTTCGTTTTCCCTTTCTCCAGGTTCCACATCTTGGCGGTATTGGCGCCCTTTCACCCCGGTGTGGAGGAATGCCAAAGTTAGGACAAGGGGAAAAGTGTGAAATCTCCGGCGTGTACGCAGTGCGATGGTAGGAACGGCGGCAACCTCGTCCGCCATCGCGGAGTTTCGATGCAACACCAGCGACGCATTCGGGTAGCAGGCAAGACCGTTTTTCTCCTCAAGCTATTCTGGTTCGAAGACCACGAGGACAAGCTTGTGCCTAGGCCCGTCCGTTCTCCTCATCACCAACTCAAAAAGGAAACCAACTCAAAAGGGAAGGGAGGTGATCGGCCGCTCCCAAAGACGGCAAGGGCTCAAAAGTTGACGCGCCTCACTCACACACACACAGTCTGCTCGTCCCTGGGGAAGGATGCAGAAGAATCCGATTCCAAACATCACTCTTCTTGCGCGTGCACGCCCGCCCTCCACTATTCCCGAGACGGCTTGGAGGTGGTGTGGGGGAGGCCAGGGGAGAGAGATGCAAACCCGGTTCGTGGGAGAATACACTACACACAAGGAGAAACCAGGTGCGTGGGTTCTCAGTTTAACGTTAGCGGCCCTGCCGAGACATCAAGACAGAATTCTCGGAAAGGAGTCCCGGCCAAGGTACGGAAGGAACAGGGGCGCTGGCTGGGCCGTGCCGTGAGGCGCGCACGATGGGCGATGGGGCGCCCTGAACGCCCTGAACGGGAGGTCGGCATCGTGGTTTAATTGGAGGATGACCTAACCATCACCAAGCCGGACGCTTGGGTCTCGACCCTCCCGGCGTCCCGAAGCCTTTCCGGAAACGAGCCATGCGGCACGTCCCCTCCGAAGGGTCCCGCCGTCAAGACGCCCCAAGACGCCCAAGACGCCCAAGACGCCCAAGCCGCTCGCCGAGAGTCCGGGATCTCTGAAAGTTTCTGGTGGTGTCGGGTCTGTCGGCGAACAGGGAACGCCGCGTTTGTCAGGACGGGGGGCCTTGGCGGGTGTCTGGACGTTGCATGCTCGTGGAGAAGGACGCAAAGCGACCCCGCGTTGCTTCCATCCTCCAGGATTTACTGTGGTATTTCTTGCGCAATATTGGGGGGCGAACGTTCGAGATGTGGAAGATGGAAGAGACGAGAGTAAGGAGGCAGCCGGGTATTTTGACCAACGTTGCAATGTTCACAAAAAGGGAAAGTATCGCCGCGACCCGAAAACCCGGTCGTCTTCTTGACTCCCACCCATGCGAGGAGGCGATTCCCGTGATTTGCAGCTTGTCCTATTTTTGTCCAGTCAAGAATACCTCGAGACCTATCTTAGTCCACTGATCGGCCGGGCCCGCAACTCAATCGGCGGGAAGATGGAAGAAGCAGAAATAAACAATGGACGCTCGGTGTATGGAATATGACGGAAAACACCAAGTATGAATTGGAGGTTGAAAATCGACGTTTGAAGCTAACTACGCTGTGTGAAGCGAGTTACCTTAATTAATTGCGGCTCATGCAAAAGCGGGAAAGCCGCAGATACAAATTGCGTGGTGGCGGTTGGTGGGTGATAAGCCTCTGGAAGAGAAATGCCACGCTTGTCTGGGCAGGTATGTACCTACTCTGTCTGGGCGGGGATTCGCAGCAAAGTGGGAAAAATTAAGAAAAAGTAAACTCGACCCACGTGCGGCTCGAACGCACAATCTCCAGAGCCGAAATCTGGCGCCTTACCATTTGGCCAGCGGGCCTTGAGTGTGTTTGCGTTGGGATCCACCAAGATTTTGCTTATGCATGCTCCGAACCTGGGGTGGGAGGGCAGGGAAGAGACTCACCGCGGTGAGGCGGGTAAAATTGGGTCGCCAAGGAATGTCTCGGTGTGGGGTTGCGATAAGCTTCACCTTGTTTTTTTTTCTATCTCGCGATAACAACCGCCGAGGGCCCTCAACTTACCACCCGCACCGCCGTCTTGTCCAGCAATTCCGACCCCAACTCACCATTTAATTGCGCCCAGCCTCTGCAGCCCATCAAGATGCGCCCATTAACGGATGAAGAAATGAAGACTGTGTTGGACAAGGTACATCAAGCATTCCTCAACAACCTCTGCGATCCTCCACTTGGCCACATTCTCGAGGCAACCCAGGAGCTAAACTAGCTAACACTGTCGCGCAGTTGGCCAACTACATGTCCGACCTCAAAAGCTTGATCGCGCCCCTCGAAGACGGCGACCGCTATGTCATGCGACTCAACCACTCCCGCGTACGCATCACCTTACCCAGAAAGCACCGAGCCTTTCCCCCAGCCCCTCTCTCGACAAGCCAATCCGAAGAACACAATACTAACGCCTCTTTTTGGGACCACAGGTATACTACGTCAAGCTCTCCATCGCCAACCTGGCCACCAGCATCAGCCGCGACGCCCTCCTCAGCCTCGGCACCTGCTTGGGGAAGATGACCAAGTCGGGCAAGTTCCGCCTGCATATCACGGCGCTCCCCATCATCGCATCCGGCGCTCGTCACAAGATTTGGGTCAAGGATAACGGGGCGCAGCCGTTCTTGTATGGGTCCAACGGTATGTTTGTTGATGGTGGGAGATGTGGGCAGACTCGGGATATGCAGGACGAAACTGATAATCTTGGGATGAACAGTGGTCAAGGCGCATGTTGGGCGGTGGTCGGAGGACTGTCCCGAACACCAGGGATGTGTGATTTATAGCATGTCGGATGTGCCGTTGGGGTTTGGTGTGGTAAGTTTTCCGCCCGACTTTGTCTTAAATGGCGACACGGCTGACAGCGATGATGGTTAGACTGCGAGGAGTACGACCGAGGCGAGGCGGTTGGATCCCACGGGCATCGTGTGTTTCCGGCAGGCGGATTGCGGAGAGTATCTCCGTGACGAGGACACTTTGTTTGCTGGGTAAAGGGGGGTAAACGATCGAGTTACTGGTTTGGTTACCACAAAACAGACGGACGGCGTCAGGCGTTTATGGCTAGGTGTTTTACATAGGCGAACAGGGGCAGGGATTTTCGAGAGATCAAGTCAAGAGCTGTACATATGTTTGATTGAAGATACCAGAAAATCACGCCTATTTTTATCTAGCTATTGGGTCACCCCTATTCGCATCTAACCCACACATACCATACCCCCCTTTCCTTGTCCCCTGAAAATGCCATTTTCGCGCTTCACCCAACCACTCCTCACAGCACCGCACCCTCCCCCTCATACCCCCCAATCCCCTTCCCCTCCATGATCTCCTTCACCGGCGTCGCCGACCGGCTTTCCCTCACATCAAAGAAGCTAATACTCTCCCGTTGCGCCACATACTCGCTATCCACATACCCCAGAATCCCTTCTAGCTCAGCACTTTGCTTCCCCTTGATCCGCGCGACCTCTGTACTCGAGTAATTGCTCAGCGCGCGTCCTACCTCCCTCGGCTCGCCCTCCCAACCGACCACCTCTCCTCCTGGACCTTCCTCCTCTCCATCTCCACTGGTTCCGTTCTCTCCTTCCTTCTTCACCCCACCGCCATTCCCTTTCTTCCGATCTACCACACAGAGCCTCACAGCCTCATGCTGTGCAAAGTTCCCCTCAACTCCGACCACGCCTACGGGAAGAAGACCAGCTTTGCCCACGAGTGCTTTGTACGCGCCCTGGTCGATATACAGCGTGCCGTGGGGACGCAGACCGTGCAGGATCCAGAAGTAGCGGTCCCGTACGGGATGCGGAGAAGGGAGGAAGCGGGTGTGGAGCGGGATGGATTTCGGCGTAGGGGTTGGTGCGCGGTCGGGCTCGACATGTGCGTGGGATTGGATCTTGGAGAAGGCGTCGCTGCTTTGGATTCGGGGTAGCTTGTCGTGGGTTCCGGGGGTGTGGGTGCTGGCTCTTGAGGCGGGCGAGGCTGGGGAGCGGCTGGCCTGGATGTGCTTGACGATGTTGACGATGTTGCCGGGGTTGGAGGATCGGGTGATGACGGTGGTGACGCCTGCTGATGTGGCGAGACGGGCGGCGACGATTTTGGTCGACATGCCACCTGTGCCGAGAGAGGAGCCGGCGCTTGACACTGGAGAGATTGTTAATGACCGGCCTGTGGGGAGGAACTGCAATGCAAAGGGGTCTCACCATCCGCCACTAGAGACCCAATATCTTCGACCACCTCGATAGGGTGAGCGTCCGGATGGGTGCGCGGGTTCTTGTCGTACAGGCAGTCGACGTCGGTCATGAGGAAAAGGAGGTCGGCGTGGACCATGGCAGCCGTGATGGCTGAAAGGGTATCATTGTCACCAAACTTGATTTCGGACACAGCCAGCGTGTCGTTCTCGTTGACGATGGGGATGACGCCCATGTCCAGCAGCTCGTTAATGGTCCTCTGAGCGTTGAGATAGCGTGACCTCTATCTTGGTGTAAGTGGTTGACCACAAAAAGTAGTTACTGCGGATCAGGGCCACTCACATCGGCGATATCGTTTCTCGTCAGAAGAATCTGGGCGATGGGTTGGTTTAGATGAGTAAACAAGCTGTCCCAAAGGCTCATCAGGCGGCATTGGCCGATGGCTGCAAGGGCCTACATTTTTGAGATGTTAGTTAGTAGAATTCACATCTTGGTGGTTTAGAAGTTGTCACGAAAGGAGGTTATACCTGCAGTTTCGACAAGTGCTTCGGTCGCTTCTCGACATCCATCCTACGCAGCCCAACACCAATGGCGCCCGACGAAACGATAATGACCTTGTGTCCATCCTTCCTCAGCTTTACTGCCGTTTCCACTATTGACGTCAGGATGGAAAGGAGAGGCTCATGGGTTTTCTCATCGACGATGGAGCTCGTCCCTAGGAGTAATATCTTGGTTAGTTACACCAAGCCCCTGCCTCCAAATTTTACTCCGTCATGTCTCTTCCTGAACCTCACTTACCCAACTTGATCACTACGCCAAGTGGGCGTGGTCCTCTCATCGCTGTGATTTGACGTCACCCAGGGGTCAGCAAGAGTCACACCTCACAACACCAAGAACAATGAGCACAAAAAAAACTGTAGAAAAAGAGAAGACGATTTAGTTTGCGGGATTTCCATCCTACACGTACACAGAGTACAACTCGTTTCCATTATATAGCATCGGCCCGCCCTCGGGTATTTGCTCCAGGGGTTTGCTGTAATTTTTTCGCCTTCTTTGGCCCCAAGTCCAGGGCAACTCACATCCGATCAGTGGGACCACTGTGACGGCGGGAACAAGGACCGATGGAGTTTTGGGGCAGCTTGCGAGCCGTTCGATTGGCCGACATCGGGAGGGGCCCAAAAATAAATCCGGGGTCGAAAACAATTCCAAGCCAAACGCGCCCTTCTTTAAAGTTTTACTGCCCAAGAAAGGCGTGGGCGACCGCGGTGAGCTGCAAAGAGCAATATGTGGGGCATTGAAATACACGGGTGGAGTCGGAGACAGCACCTTGGCATTGCAGATCGGATCGCGATAAACTTGAACATTCTTAGAATTTGGATAATCTCAACGACGTTGACGAAAAGTGCCGGAGCGCCACGACAACGCCCACTCACCGCCTCGGCCCGACGACACACGAATTCCTGACGATCGCTACTGAGAAGCCCACGCGTCGGATACGACAGCAACCCACAGCAAAGGGTACACCCCCCGACATCGACTCCCCGCCAGAGCTCATCATGGGCGCCTCACAACCACCATCATCCTCCTCCTCACCCCCTTCTTCCCCCCCAGACGTCTCCTCGAGCCCATCACAACCACCACAGCCTTCATCATCACCATCACCACCATCACCACCATCCTCCGATTCCCAACCTCCTCTCCCCCGATTCCTCAAAAACGACCCCGCCCGCACCGGTTACGACCCCTCCCTAAAATGGTGGATGAACTACTTCAAAATCATCACCGGCCAAGTGACCCGCGAAGGCGTCGAGCACTACCGCGAAGACCGATACCGTGCCAACGAAGAGCGCGACTGCGCCCGCTGCGAAGCCGACCGCGCCTACCTCTTCCAGTACTCGCCCGTGATCCGGTTCCTCCGCGAGAAGGTCACAGCACTGAACGGCACGCTCGACGAGGAAAATGTGGTGTGTCGACGGTGTCCGGCGCGGATCTTTGAGGATGGTCGTGTGGTGCGCCAGGGTGGCGGGTTTAGCCCGGATCATGGGATATTGATTTGTGCGAACGAGATGCGGGATCGGAGCCATTTGGAGGATACGCTGGCGCATGAGATGGTGCATGCGTGGGACCATTTGCGGTGGAAGGTGGATTGGCATGGGGGTGGGAATCTGAGGCACGCCGCTTGTACGGAGGTGAGTTTATTGCTGCGCCTAGCGGTGTGAATGTTCTCGGGATGGACACAAGAAAGAGAAAAGCAAACTCCAGACGGCAGCTAACCAATGCTGGATTCCTTTAGATCCGCGCGTCTATGTTGAGCGGCGAGTGCCGGTGGACGCGAGAGACCATGACGCGGGGCAACTGGACGCTGACCCAACAGTTCCAAAACTGCGTGCGGATGCGGGCTATCCAGTCAGTCATGGCGCGGCCTGCGTGCCGGGACGATGTGCACGCGACCAAGGTGGTCAACGAGGTGTGGGACTCGTGCTTCACGGACAAGAGGCCGTTTGAGGAGATCTACCGTTGAGGTGTTCTCTGTCTCGCTGCAAACCCGTTTTAGACACACGATAAGGGTAAACCTCAGCCTCTCCCACATTGTAAAATGTAATAATGCCTGTACACTAGTAACGAACTTCTCCACCTAAGAGCAACCTGCCCGTTGCTTGCAGATCTTCAACCAGCGCATTGTTGAAGGCGTGGGATTAATTAAACGACAAAAAAACAAAAATCATACATGGCCAAATAGGCGACGCCGCTATGCTATAAAGTCCACAAACCCCGTGTCTCCGGTGGACCCGACCAGCAGAGACATCCTCAAACTCCGTAAAACCTAAGACATAAAACGCCAACTTGTCGACTCCGATAATCTGCACACATTCACTTCTAGTCTGCCCCTCATTTTACGGGCTTCTCCCGGTTAGCCGCCCGCTCGCCCTTGACGCAGTGTTTGATGATCCAGGGGTGGTTCTGGACTTCCTCAAGTGGCAGGCGCTTCTCAGGGTCAAGAACCAAAAGCTAAACAACAGCTGTCAGGAACCATACTTCAATACGTAAAGAGGCCATGGATGGATGGATGTACACACCTTCTTGATCAAATCCTTGGCGTCCTTGCTCACCCATTCCGGGATGGTCATATCAGCCCGTGCAATACGCTTGTGCGTCATGATGGGGGTGTCCTCAAAAGGCGCCTCGCCGACGAGGAACTCATACATGAGCACGCCGAGACTCCACAGGTCAACCTTCTCGTTGTACCAGTTGTCCTTGCTACCCGACTTGATCATCTCAGGCGGCAGGTAGTCAAGGGTGCCACAGAGGGTGTTGCGACGGTTGTTGGGGGCGTGAACGCTCCAGCCAAAGTCCGAGATCTTGATCTCGCCGTGGATGCCGACGAGAATGTTCTCCGGCTTGATGTCCCGGTGGATGACGTGTTTGCGGTGGAGATATTTCAGTGCTGCGGCCATCTGCGCAATGTACTGCGCCGCCTTCCATTCCGGAAACCGGCCCTCGCGCCGGAGGTGCTTGTACAATTCACCCTTGCCCGCGAACTCGAGGATCAGGAAGATGCGCTTGCTGTCGTGGAAATGTCCGTAGAGCTTGAGGATGTTGGGGTGGCGCAGATTGCTTTGGATTTCAATTTCACGACGGACTTGCTTCTCAACGCCTGTCCCCTGTTGAAGCTCAGACTTGTACAGCACCTTGAGCGCGCAGATGAAGCCTGTCGTGCGCTCCCGCGCTAGGTACACGCGACCGAATTTTCCCTTGCCAAGCGGCCGCCCGATTTCGAACATGCCAAGATGGAACTGCTTAGGTACCAGTGGCTGGTCGTTGAAGGAAGACGATGACGAGGATGAAGTCCGCTGCTCAAGACCATCTTCCTCAGACGGCCGGGAGCTGGGTTGCGACGTGACCTTGTCTTTCTTAGGCGAGGCTGGGTTGATTGGAGGTGCAGCACCCTTCCGTTGCGCGGCTTGTGATGGGAGGTTGACTGTGGCGGTGACGGTGTTGGCATGCTGTGTCTGCAGCGCTACTTTGAGGAGGTTGGGGCGAGCAGAGCTATGGGGCAGCTGTGTTGTAGTTGCCGTCGCCTAGCAGTTGATGTTAGCAATGCATTGTGCAAATGATGCGCTGTTATGCCTGTTCTCTTCGTACTTTTGTTTTTTGGTAGAGCCGTCCAGTCTCGCCCGTGTTGTTCTCATCGTTGACCGACAAGCGGTCAAAGCAAGTCTCCAGGACTCGGGTAGCCATGGTGAGTGATAGTGTTAGTCGAAGGCGTGGTCGGGATGACTTGAGAAACGAGTTTGTGGCGTTCAAATGGGGGAAAGAAAAAAGGCGGATGTCGTTTGGCGGCCCCCAGTTTCAATGAAGAATGGAGGAAGTCCAGGATGTCCCAAGTTCAAGGGGCGGATTATTTACCGATCATTGGACTGGGCGTTGCCTAGCAACCGCTGGGCTTGGGGTGCCCCACATCTCTGCGTTGTCGATGGGTTCCGCTCCCCAGTCAGCGAGGGCCGTGCGCAAAACTTGCCATGTGAGTCTCAATTCAATGAATCTCGAAAAGCCGCCTGGAATTTGTTGGTGTGGCTTTGGGCCCTGCGGTGATTGCGAGTGCGTGGAGCTCTACTTTCAGAGCGGATAGTATCTTAACAGATCAAAAACAAACAGTTTCTTAGTCCTTGCAATAACAAAACCTAGCCAGACGATCTCCGCATCGTCTGGTAAGAATCCTGCCGCACGAGGCAACCCCTGGCGTAAATAATTCCGTCGGGAAGGTTCAACGTAGGGAATCACGATGTGTTGAATTCCTGGGTTGTCACTTCTGTGTCCACCTTCGAGGGTGATGCTAGAAGTACCATGTAACTGCAGCTTCCAAGCAGTGCCCCACTACCCCGCGAAACGGCCCGCTGCGAGAGCTCCAACTTGCAAACCCGATCTTGAGCCTTGAACTCAATCTCTCCGTGAACGCCTCAAAACAATTCGAACACGACAAAACAACTATCCCATTACTCAACATCCTGATTAGACGATTTTTAAATTGTGCAAATCCTAAAACGGACACGCGATCCACGCCTGGATCAGTCGGCTTGTCTAACCTTCAACTTACAATCGGCGTTGCTCTCTTGACGAAACCCAGCGCTCCCTTTCAGGTCCACGAACGGCGGCACACAAATAATCCATCAAGACAACCACACGCAATCCACAATGGAACCACCAACCCTCCCCCCTCCCGACTCGCCCACCGCCGAGCCATACCCTTCTCCCTCCAACCTCGACCTCGCAACGCGCACACACAACCAACACCCCTTCGTCATCTCCTCCCGAAAGCTCCCCATCCTCAAAGCCGGCCCAATAGACGCCATGTCTGAGCGCCTGAAGATTCCCATCCCCGAGATGATATTCGGTGACAATCTCGTTGCCATCACACACCCACGCACGGGGTGGCGCATCGCTTTCAGCGCGGAACCGGCTCTGGACACAGTGGATAAGACGGGCGAGGCGGGGATGTTGAGAGTCGCATATGCGAAAGAATGGAGTTCTTCGAGAGAGAAGACGAGTGCTGGGATTAGTGAGGTGGTTCGGCCGTTTGACTGGAGTTATAGTGCGGCGTATCGAGGGGATGAGGTGAAAGCGGGGGATGGGAGGAGTTTGGGGAGTGCCGGTGGGGAAAGGAAAGAAGGACAAGAGGAGGAGGGGATACCGTTGGAGTTGTTGAAGAGGCGGGATCCTATTCTGTTTGCCGACGAGGTGGTGTTGTACGAGAGCGAGCTGGACGACAACGGGATCAGTATATTGAGCGTGAAAGTACGGGTTATGGAGCAGCGTATGTTGCTACTGTGCCGGCTGTACATGCGGCTGGATGGCGTGGTGGTGCGGGTAAGGGATACAAGGGTGTACGTGGATTTTGAGAAGGAGAAAGTGATCCGAGAGTACACGGCGCGGGAGGACGGGTTTGAGAACGTGAAGCGGGTAAGCAGTCCTTTCCCCCTCTTTGAACACCGTTTGTGCTGACAGGAGAACAGAGTCTTTACATGAGCGGGTTGATGCCCGATGCCGTCACTGTTGCGCTCCGAGATTCCAACCAGGTTGCTAATCTCCTTCCGGTCGTCGACCACTCCCTCGATAGTGTGTGTTTAGCGGGACAACCATAAGACACTGGCTGGTTCGGAAGTGATGATAGACCTGCTGCCATGGAGCTAGATGCGATAGCTGCAAACCAGAATTTGGGGCATGGCGGATTAGGGACGTGCGACTTCGCCGAATACAAACGATAGCTCTCTATTTGCCCGAGGCTAAGGAATACTAGAAGGCTAACCTAACCCAAGCAAACGCTGATACCCAGTGCAAGTCCTTCGTCCATGACATAAATCGCCCGTGATCCATTTGTCTCGTTGCTGCGGCAAATTCTTTAATCGCAAAACCCAAAGCCCGTTCCCTGTAAGGTATCATTTAATACGAAAAGCAATCAAGTGGTGGCTAAATCACTCCTCCGGGTCTGTTTTTTCACCTTGCAAACGGCCCAGGTGATGAGCTCGGCGCGGCCTCCTCAAACGACAATTGCCACTTATCCACCTCCTTGAACTTTTTCGCCGCCTTCTGCAGCTCCTCCCCAATCCGTTCGACCATCATCTGGCTGGTTTCCTCGGTTGGAGTCTCCTCGCTTTCCTCTCGCCCGCCGTCCACTGCCGCTTCATCTCCACTAGCAACCACAATTTCATCTTCAACTTCGTCATTCTCTTTATCCTCGTTGGCCGCGCCGTATGTCCGAACGGAGCGCTTCTTTCCCTTTGTCGCACTAGTCTCAACTGCTTTACCCTTCCCATTGGAAGTGGATTTGGCCAAAGGCCGCTGCGCTTTGTTGCGCATAGCAGTCCGCGTGTTGACGTAAGAAACATCCTCCTCGTCGTGGCGTTCGTCTTCTGACGCGTCTATATCGAAAGGATCGTTCGAATTGCGGCTACGATTCGATTCCTTGGTTCGACGGCGAGGAAGGAGAGAAGTGAGGTCGGCTGTGGTGACTTTCTTTTGCGGTGGGACGGCCTTCTTCTTCGTCGGAGGCGCTTTACTTGGGGCGGCGTAGTTCGGCGAGTGGGTAAGTGACGGTGGTGACGAGAGTTCTGAGGACGACTCGCGCAGCTCTGGTGTCTTCATCGACCTTGTTGGCGGCTTACGCGTGTAGGTACGGTGGGCAAGTGTATCCATCGACGGCCAAACCCTAGGACTATCGCCCTCGGAAGAACTGCTGAGTGGGGGGGCCATGTCCGGATCGTCTTCCTGAGCGGGAGTGGATGGCCGCTCCCTTTCTAGTGCGCGACCTCGCGGTGGTGGACTTGGGGATCGCTCGACTTCGATTTCGATCGACTGGTGGATCTCTTCCGGTTCCGACACACCACTATCGGCGCCGGTGGCAGGACGTTTCTCGCGGCCATCCTCGTGGCTTTCCAGGGATTTGCGCTTGCGGGATGCTGGGATGGGAGAGTTCTCTCTCGAGCCATTGGCGGCAAGCGACGCCCGTGTCTGTCTCCTCGTTCGGTCGAGCGGGGTTGATTCGCCGTCCGGCCCAGATTCGTCGCCGTCATTTGCAACGCTAGCAGCCCTGGAGGCCCGCGACGTCTGTGACGCCCTCGATTGAGATCGCGCCGTGCGACGCTTTCGTCCTGTCCCTAGAATACTCGGCTCCCTCGCGCGTCGCCTAAAGTTGCCAAAGTTGAGCGTAGAGCTAATGCTTGGCGTATTTTGGCCCCTGCTGCTCGGTCGAATTGGCGCGTCGTCTCTGCCAGCAACGCTCGACTGCCTAGGCCGACGTCTGAACATCCCGACGCTAAATGACGAAGTATCAGTCGAGCGATAACCCGTTCGCGTCTCCTCAATTCCATGATCGGTGTCGTCCAGGCTATCGTCGAGGTTGCCAAAGAGGTCATCATCCAATTCCAATCCAGACACGTCAGTCAACCGGGGCTGCCGAGCAGTTGTTTCATCTCTCGCATTGTGGCCGAGACCAGGGCTGTTAGCCGGGCCCGGGGTGGATGTCGAGGTGAGATCGTCCAAGCGGTTCATTGCAGCATCTCGCCTGCGCCGCGAGTCCTCCAAGGCAGCCGCCTGCTCTGCGTGAATATCCGTGAGTTGCGACGCGCGCGTCTTCTTGATTTCCGAGCTTTCTTTTGTAGTTTCAATCGTTTGTGTTGGTGCCGCCCCAATTCCCACGCCCTCTAGCGCTGGAGACGGAGCTTTCGCGACCTGGGTTGGAGGGACCCGCGACCGTTTTGGGCGAGGCATGGTTTCTGCACAGTAAATCGCTGTCCTGGGACTGTACTTGAGGGCGGAATGCGTGTCGAATTCCGGGGAAATGAGAGTGATGGTCGCGATGCTCAGATAATCGTGTGGGGTGTGGGAGGAAGGATTGCCTCGACGCGTCTGACGCGACCATAACAATTCCGGGGGAAACTTTCGGCCCCACTAGGTGCACGGCCCCTCTACTTGGCCTGGTTAGGTAATCAGAGCACATTCCCTCAACATCGAGGAGTGAACTACTTTGTATCCCGTCTGCCTCTTATCTGAAATACAGCCTTTTTGTTGTATCTTGATTTCAAATCCGTCAACGAAGTAACGAGGCCTACGGTGGGCCGTGCAACTCACGCAAGCTTTCTCTTCAAGAGGGTCAATTTGCTCCATCATATCTTGACTTCCCTTGACGCGAACTGCTCGCGGTGTCCAGTGACTTCGCAGCTTCCCAATTCCCATTACGTCATACGACCATCCCTTCTCGCAGCAGCTGCCCCCAGCAATTGGATTCCTGAGCTTATCCACAGCCGTTGCATCAACACCGCCTCTCGACGACACAAAAGTTCCAACCTCAAGTTCGATTCACTTGTGATCGTCATTTATTCCCTCCCAGCCACATTGCCTAAGTAAACAACCAAACATCCATTCAAGATGACAGCAACCTTCAGCCGTGCCTCCCTCACTCGTACCCTAGCCCGTAACGTGTCACACCGGAACTTTACCTTCACAACCGCTCGCCATGTTCGTTCTCCGCCTGGCTCTATCTGTCTCAATTCCAGGACCGTCGGCCTCGGGCTCGGCCTCACAACCAGTCTCAGTCTCGTCGCCATCCACCAGCAACAGCCGATTAAGTTTGACTCGCAGACGCGGTTGTTCTCAACCACCACGCCAAGAGAAGAGCCGAAGAAAAGGGAGGGCGGGAACGAGCTGCTGAATCCGGATACAGTGAAGCAGCTTTCTGGAGGGAGTTTAGCAGGTACATGGTAGCCGTGGTGTCGACATATTGGGATTTAGGCTGACTGATGGCAACCGCCAGGCTTCGCGGCGGGCTTGCTGGTCAGCGTCTTCTCTAAGACGTTGGTGCTTCTCGCAGGTATTGGCATGGTGGTTATCCAGGTATTTGATGCCCCCCTCACCTCGCCATTCGCACAAGATTTCTTCCTGGTTGGAATTGCAGTGCTTTATTTATGGTTCCTTCCATCATCCCCCATCCTATCTATCCAACCCGGCCGAGGATATCAAAACATGCCATTACCCTTTTCACCTCCCTTATTTCCCACTCCACTCACCAGGTTGCTTGCTAACCACAGCCCCACGCTCCCGCGTTACTCCCCTCCTTCAGGTCGCCGCACGCAACGGGATGGACCTGATTTCGATGTTCAAGCTCAAAGAGCGCGCCAACACGTCACGCATTCTAGCCCTCCTAAACCGGCACACGGCCTTCAAGCTAGCATTTGCCGTCGCTTTCTCCCTCTCGGCTTTTATGTCCTTCTAAAGTACAGGGGAAGCCCCCGAGCCTGTCTCCTCGCTTCATCACTAGAACTAGACAGCAACCATGCGGAACAGTTAGACCACCCAGTTAGACAAAAGTGATTGGAGCACTGTCGAATTCAGCCGCAGTATTTTCCTAAAAAAAGGCATCCAATACCTTTTAGAAAAGCTGCGTCTCCCTCTCCAGCCACCGCTGCGCAACCTCGTCGCCCCCTAGCCGCCCTTCCATCCGCTCACGAACCTCCTGATGGCTCTCATTCAACCACTGCTTCTCCTCCTCCGTTAACAAACTCTCATCGATCAGCTTGCGGCAGTACGGCGCAACCGTGATGTGCTCAAACCCCAGGAATGGTTTGTCGCCAAAAGAATGTTCGGTTTTGACCTCGCGGACCATTACTAGGTTCTCGATGCGGATACCGTAGTTCCCGTCCTCATAATATCCTGGCTCGATGGATAGGACGTTTCCGGCCGCCAACGCCACGTCGGCGTACTGCTTACGCGTGCCAATGCCGATGGGGCCTTCGTGCACGTTGAGGTACGAACCCACGCCATGGCCTGTACCGTGGCGGTAGTCTAGACCTTGTTTCTAGAGAATGAGTGTGTCAGTACTTTTTCCGGTCTTGAAATGTGGGGGGCAATGAGGGAGGCATACCCAGAGGTACTGCCGAGCCAAGCAGTCAATGGCAAAGCCAGTGGTACCCTTGGGAAACACGGCCGTGTCGAGAGCAATGTTACCCTTAAGCACCAGTGTGTAGGCCTTCTTTTGCTCTTCTGTGGGTGTGCCAAAATGGACGGTACGGGTGACATCGGTAGTGCCGTCCAGGAACTGAGCCCCTGAGTCCACAAGGTAAATGCCCTCTGGGTCGATGGTGGCGCAGGCCCCTGGTTCCGGCTTGTAATGAATGATAGCGGCACTGACGATGGTTAATAGCTGAAGACCCATCGCGTACACGATTGCTTACTTTGCCCCGGTCGACGAAATAGTATCAAACGAAAGCCCAACATAGTTCTTTTGCTCCGCCCGGAACTGCTCTAGACGATCCGCAGCCGCCACCTCGTCGAGTACTGCCTTCTTGTTGACAAGCTGGTCTTCCAACCAGGCTAAGAACTTGATGAGGGCCGCGCCATCCCGGATGTGACACTTCCTCATGCCTTCAAGCTCGACTTCGTTCTTGATAGCCTTAGCGTCGCCGACGGGGCTCCTAACCTCGTCCACATATTTGTCGCCGCCGAGAACCAGCTTGAGTGCCCACGAAGCTTTATTAGAGATGAGGTACTTCTTTTGTTTCTCTGACGTCTCGTTGGCTACGGCATCACTGGCCAGCGCCTTGGCATCGTCGAAGAGCGCTTTGTACGGCTTGACCGACACGTTGTTCTCCTCCAGATAGCTCCGGCAATCCTCATCGAGCTTAGCATCATCCACATACAGCGTCGCCGAATCTTGGGTCACCACGGCGTACGAGAAGAAGACCGGGTTGTAGGTGATATCACTGCCACGTAGGTTGAACAGCCAAGCAACCTCGTCCAGCAGAGACACCACGAAAGCGGCAGCCTTCTTCTTCTCCAACTCCTTGCGCAGCTCCGTAAGCTTTGTGGCCGTATTCTTGCCTGCATACTTCTGGTGCAGCAGCTTCACGGTGTTGCTAGAGCGAGCGGGTTGGGCCTGCCCCCAGACGGCATCCACCAGATTCTCACTGACAGCCTTCAGGCCGGCACCGCCTTTCTTCTTGATGCTCTCGTCTAGCTTCTCGGCAACTGAGCTCGAGACTAGCGCTGGGTCAATGCCCACCGTCTTGCCACCAGCAGACTCGTCGGCGGCCCACTCCTGCCAAGTCGGGACGTCCTGCAACCCGGTCTTGAGCAGGTGCCAGTTGTCGTCGAGCTGCTGAGTAGCCTGGTTGAAATACCGGCCGTCGGTTGCGAGAGCGGCTTTGTCAAGGGTGACTACTGCGGTGCCGGCGGAGCCAGTGAAGCCCGAGATGAAGGGCCGCCGGTTGTCACACGGGGCAGTGTATTCGGAGGCATGGCTGTCTTCGGAAGGTACAACTGCAGAGAGAAAGGGTCTAAAGTCAGCCAACAGCTATGGCTGCGCTCGGGGGTTGGTGATGAGCGGATGGAGGGGTAGTTGGCATGTGGATGTAGGTACCATAGATATCAACACCCGTCTCCTTCATCAACGACCTAAGGGTGGCCAGCCGGGCCGTGGTGTTGACCTTCTCCATCTCTTCGAGCAGTGGGGATCTAGAAGCCCCAGTGGTGTGGAAGCTTTTGGTGGTTCGAAATAGTGTTACAACGGCGGAAGCTGGCTGGTAAGACCGGGCTCGTAGGAGGGTTAGCGAGGGGGTTAGAAGCAAGGATGAGAGGGTCGGGCTGGGCCGAGCTAATTTATGCCACATGGAGGAGTGGGAAGGCAAGGAACATAGAGCAACGCGAAACGCGGGGGGGGATGTCAACGCAAGAATCAAGCGAGGTCGAGGGGCCACTAAGAATGTGTATTTGGGTCAAAAAGAGGTGCAGCTGCGGGAAAGTTGCAGCGCAGTGCGGGTAGCCCCGCCTCCCCGGGCCATGCTTAACTGCCCCTCGCTTTGCTCAGTTTTTGGTGCGGGGAGCTTCAACGCTTCCATGCTGTGCCTTCTTGTTTCAGCTTCAACTTTGTTATATCGTAGTGTCCGGCACATACGCTCTTTGCCCTCTAGGTAACCACATATGCCCCCAAGCCAGCTTGGATACATTTGATCAAAACTCAATAATAGATGCTGTGCAAGTCAACAGCCCTAAGTCCTGTTGCGCAACTTTAATGACAACCTGGAACTCACCGGCGCCCGGCTCCGGATACCTGCATCCGGATGAGCTAGCACGCGACCCCCGTGATTGTACTGTGTCACGGTGTTACTGGTTGTCTCGCTGTTCTAGGCCCTTAAAGCGGACTGTTTCAGGCGCCCCTCCTCGGTACCTAGGCTTCCTAGCCGCTGGGACAGCTCCGCCGGTAGCCGAGGGACCTGTCCTTGTGAGTCTAGTACCCGTTAGTCGCATATTGCAATAATTTCAAAATACAAAGAGGAGCCGAGCTATGCCTTGTACATACTGTGATTATCATCTTGGTAGCGGGGGATGAACGCAAGACAAGGCTGCTTTATTTACCTTTATTCTCACGGCGTTTGGAAGCCTAAGATAGGATGCGGGGCTGAAAAAGAACCAAACAGGGCGGATTTTAGCTTGCGGCACTTCAGAAATCCACAAACTCCACCTTTTACGATGAAGCCCAAATCCAGAACGTGACGCTCCGAGCTATTCGATCGCTGACGTGGTAGTTTTGGTGGAGGGGTTTCATCCTAATCAGAGAACGTGAATTTCATCCTCCCGGAGATCCAATAAATCTGGTGACACCCAGGCAAGCAACGAGACCATGGAACCACTACCCCTGCCCTCAAGCCTCGCTGAGGTCGAAGAAGTAAGTGAGCCGTGAAAACTTTCAAGGTTGAGATTGCGTGGGGGAGAGGGGAACGAGACAACATAATACAAGTGCAGTAATTAACCTGAAATGGTAGTTGATTCGGGCACTTTACCAACCAAATCCCCCCGAAACCATCTCCAAAATCCAGGAGGTACTGCATCGCCTCCAGAGGTCACCCGAGGGATGGCAATTGGCTCAGAGTTTAGTTGCCCACCGTGAGGACAACATTAGATTCTACGCCGCTTTAACCCTTATCATCAAGCTCAACCGTGATAGGTATGTGCCGGCTGGAAACCCCCTAACCTGAATGGAGGGATATAAGAAGATTTTGACTGACGCTCATCTTTCTTTGGCTTAGCGATGGCCTGAGCGACGACGATGCTAAGGAGCTTCTCGAGAACCTCATCGGATGGACTATCCAATCGATTACCGACGGTGCCGGTAACTTTGTCATCAAGAAGCTATGCACGGCACTTATTACCTACTTTATGCACTTCTCTCACCTGTGGCCGAGCTGCATCCGCCACTTCCTGTATTGCTTGGACTTGGGACGGGGTGCCTCGGTGGATAGCCTGGATGATGCCCTCAGTACAGAGATCCTCATTGGCAAACTCAACAGCTACAAGATAAGGGCGGCGATATGGTTTGCTACCTTTTTTGTCGAGGAGGTTGGCAAGACGGATATGGGCGCCCCAAAATTGTGAGATCTACCATATCCACGCCTCATGGGTGTGATAAAAGCCGACTCCTAACCAACGATTCCCCCATTTAGCGTTCAAGTACACAGCCGTCTAGTCAAAAACGGGCCCGATGTCACTTGCTTACTCGCTCGTGGCTTCTCTCCACCGCAAGACAGCACCGACCTCAAGACTCAGGGAGAGGCCCTTAATTGCTTCCAGGTATGTGCTAAGACGGTTCAACCTTGACGACCGAACGTGCCGATATTGACTCTGATTGTGGTAGGCTTGGATTTTGTATGCTCAGCGGGCATCTCCCATCCCGGATCTAGTCGCACCCCTGAGGCAACTTGTTGGCCATGCCATCAACTGCTTCGCCGACCCAGACCTCTTCCAGGCGACTGCTGAGCTGTTCAGTGACGCACTCAGCAATTACTCGTCCTTTTTCACCGATGAGCACTGTAACACACTAGCCTCGCTTTTTGAGAGCCCTTGGGCTGCCGAGCACTACCAGCGCGTCCTCCATGGCAACCACCAAGAAGACGGCATCTCGTTCGGCCTTGTTGTTCTGGCTTATGGAGACGCCAAGGTCAACGATTTAATGCGAAGTCCTGACGCTCGTTCCCAGCGGTTTCTCGAGAGTCTGAGCGGCTTGCTCGCTGCCGATGGTTATCTCGTTGGTGAAGATACCATCTTTGTTCCGGCCCTGGAGTTTTGGTCGACCTGCATTGAGACTATGATCGATGCTACCTACTCTGACGAAGTTGAGTCTCAGGCTTGGAAGCCTTACGCAGAACAACATCTCAAGACCGTGGTGATGAACTGTTGGCGCAAGATCCAGTGGCCTCCCGCCGAGGCATTTGCTGAGTGGGATTCGAACGAACGCGTTGCCTTTGGGGATGCAAGGAAGGATGTCACCGACATGCTGCAGTCAGTCTTTACGCTTGAAGGGATGCGGCTTGTATCCTTCTTCACCGACCTCTTCCTTCAAGCCCTCGCTGCCCAATCCTGGTCCGAACTAGAAGCCTCCGCGTTCTGTTTGGGTGCCCTATCCGACTGTATCTCGGACGAGTCGAGGTTTGATCAGGAGTTGGACAAAGTTTTCGCTTCTCACTTCTTTGAGCTTCTGGGCCAAACTCAAGGGCCCATACCGCTACGGCTGCGCCAGACCGGGCTGGCGTTAATTGAGCGATACTGCGAATACTTTGAGCGGCATGCCAAATTTCTCCCCAATGCTCTCAACCTGCTCTTTGCTGCCGTCGGCGACTCCGTTCTTGGAGGCCCCTCGGCACGCTCAATCTCTACCCTCTGCTCGTCCTGTCGCGCCATCCTCACCGGCGAAGCAGGCGCCTTCATCAGTCACTACCAAACCATCCGCAACAGCCAAGTGCTGGATTCGTTAGCTGAGGAGAGGATAGTCCTTGCCATTGCTTCCATCATCCAGGCAATTAAGGACCGAGACCACAAGTTGAACACGTTCGAGGAGCTGTACAATATTCTCAAAAAGGACTTCGAACTCGCGGTACAGCTCCAGGCAAACCCAGGCCTTCTAAACCTCCAAAATCCAGACTTTCTGCGAGGTCTCGACCCGCCTAACCCACAATCTGCGCCGCCAACCGAGGAAATCGCGCTTCAGATTGCATTACGTTCAATGCGTTGTCTCGTAAGCGTCGCAAAGGGTATGAAGGATGTTAAGGAGCAACCCGTCGACTTAGACAGCGAACCCCAACCACTCAGCTCCAACAGCCGCCTCGGTAGCTTGCAAGGGAACATCATGCAAGTATTGGCCGAAGTCCAGCGCGTCTTCGGCACCAGCGGTGAAGCCGTCGAGATCATCTGTAACATCTTCCGCGCGGGCTTCTCTGAGACGGAGCCGGGGCCCTTTGTGTTTGCGCCAGATGCGGTGACGGAATATTTCGTACAACAGAGGCTAGAGACGCCACGTGTGGGCACGCTACTTAGCACGGCATGCTCGTTTGTAGGGAGTCTTTACCGTGGGCCCAAGGCGTATGTGCCCGCCCAGTTGGCACGTCTCTTACCTTGGGTGGTGTCGATTTTGCAGGCGTTGCCTCGTATGTTTCTTCCCAACCATTTATGTCTATTTCGTCAACTAACTAACCCCTTACAGAACCTGAAGCCGACACGGAGATCTCACTTAACGGTATCAACTTTGTTGACAAGATCATGTCAAAATACTCTGATGTGCTCTTCCACCCCCACCACGAGCAGCTAATCGAGTTCTTTTTCTTGTTCTCTATCAAAGTCCTTGATGGCAATGAGCCGTTGCCCAAGGGCGCCGCAGCCGAGTTCTGGGTATGTCGTACCTTACTAGCCCACCCACCCCTTTTCCCTCTCCGGCATCCCCATTATGCTCTTTAAACCGCCCAAGCCCTAATCACGTATCACATCACCGACTCTAACACCAAACTAACTTCCAACTCCACGCTCCCAGGCCAATTTCATCCCTCTCACCAATTCCTCCTCCCACGCCGCCGCATCAACCGTCGTCCCCTCGTCCGTCATGACACACCTCGGCCCCCTCCTTGCGCGTTCCCTGGTCCGCAACATCGGCGGTCACGCGGCGCGCAGCGAGTTGGACAAACTATGCGAGCCGCTGAAGCGGCTGGTGATGTCACGCGTCGAAGCCCAGGGCTGGCTGCAGCAGGCGTTACTAAGTCCAGAAAGCGGCGACGTAGGCGGTGAAAATGCGGCTAGTGGATTTCCCGGTGCGGAAAGGGTGAGCCCGGCGGAGAGAGTGGTGTGGTTGAAGAAAATCATTGCGTGAGCCCTTGCCCCTTTTCTAACTTCTCCTTACTCCCTCCCTGCGTTGTGTAACGATCACTGACTAAAGCTCCGACCGGGTACCGCTACGAAAACAGACTCAGAGGCGGGAGACAAACAAATCAAGTTGTGAGGGAGTTCTGGATGGCGTGCCGTGGTGCCAATTTTGCGTATGTTTCGTAGGACTTGAGGCGAACTGGAAAAGCGGACTGCGTAGTGTACAGAATAGAGTGTTGTGGGTGACCTCGTGAATACGGAGCGGGAAGAAGTCCATATGAGGGCATTTAACTGACTGGCTAAGGGTCGGAATCTCAATTATCGGCCACCGACGGAGACCATGGTGGCTAAAGATGGTGTTGTCACGTAGAATCACACAGTGGCTCGCAATAATTAGGTGTTTGAGCTAGGATCCGTGCCACTTGTCGTCAAGACAAGACTCAACCAAGTGAGGCTTGCAGATTGAAAGTTGCGGGCGATGATAGTCGTGGGATTGACTTGAGAGATCATTTCTAGTATTGTACAAGGTTTTATAAACACACCCCTAACCTCTCATTATAAATACATGTACCAGGCCGTGAGGAAGAACAAGCTAGGTCAGCTCCCTAGTTCACACCGGTGTGGTGCCCACGAGTTCCCTCACTTGCCTCATCGTCTCGTCCGCCATTGCCCGGGCAACCACCCCGCCAGCACGAGCAATATCCAGCAATTTTTCAGGATCAGAGATGAAGTGCTCGTATCGCTCGCTGAGGCCAGCGAGTCCGTCGATAACAAGTGGTGTAACAACATCCTTGAGCTCGCTGTACTTTTTTCCAGTCATCTCCTCGCCCAACTGGTCCACGGTACGGCCTTTCGGGTCAAAGGCGGCCATGATTCGTATCAGATTGGCCGCGCCCGGCCGGTTGATTGGGTCGTACTGGATGGTGGGAAAATTGTCCGTCCTAACACGGTTGATCTTTCTGGTGATCTGGTCAGGTGTGTCGATGATGGAGATACGCGTTTTACCGGAGAGGTCCGACTTGGACATCTTCTTCAACGGATCGGTGAGCGACATTATGCGTCGGGAGATTGTGGACATCGTGTTCGGTGGAATCAGACACCTCATCTTGTATGCATGGTTGAAGTTGGTGGCACACTCTCGGGTAAATTCGACGTGCTGACGCTGGTCGTCACCGACAGGAACGTGTGTGGTTTGGTACAGCAAGATATCAGCGGCTTGAAGGACGGGGTAGGAAAAGAGGCCATGTTTGAGGGCTTTCCTAGCCTCAGGGTCTTCCATCGTGACCTCTTTGCTGAGTTTCAACTTGCTCTGCAAACTGCATTAGCATGCGGTCTCCAATTATTTCTCTAGCATCACCGCCATGATTTATTACCTTCCATTGTGTCATGCGCGACAGGTAGCCGGTCGATGCCGTGCAACTGAGAATCCATTGCAGCTCGGTGTGAGCAGGCACGCTCGACTGGAAGAAGATAGTCGACTTTTTGGGGTCGATCCCGATAGCAAGGAGACTGGCTAGCATCTCCAACCGGCCCTTCTTCAGCTCCTCTGCCGGCCGCGGGGAGGTCAAGGCATGCATATCGACGATGCAAAATAGCAGTTTAGTGCCAGGCCCGGCCCTATCTTGCAGCTTTTTCCACTCCCGCAAAGCACCAACATAGTTCCCCAGGTGCGGTATGCCGGTGGGCTGGATCCCAGAGAAGATGACTTTGTAAGCCGCTGATAGCTGCGAACTTGGATCTGAACCACCCCCCGTCGCTGAGGCTATCACAGATCCGGGGGCTTCTGGTAGTCCTGCTGCGTTCCCTATCCCGCTTTCATTCGCCCGAGTGCTCTCGACACTCTTATCATTCTCCTCACTGGCAGGAGTCTTGACTTCAGTTTCCGTCCCGGATTCTGATCTGGCGGGGGGTGTGGACGTGAATGACCTATTTTGCAGTGGGGCGATATTGTTGGCGTTTGATATTTGGGCCAGGACGGTTGTCCGTGGTGTGGTGGATGTCCAAGAAGCCGCCGCAACTGATCCTCGGTGCACCTGGTGATGGCTAAGTTGGTTTACCAACTGATGGCAGGCCACCTGTCCGGCCCTACACCCACGATACATTGCTGTATAACGTTGAATCCTTGTCTTAGGCCAATCGATATGAATCTAGGCCTAAGATTTAGAGACCGGAATTTTAGAGGGGCATGTATGTGTTAAGACGAAGTCGGGAAATGCTGTGAAATGGTTGCTGCAGGGATTTTATTTTTACGGCTTGCAAGGTCCAGCGGGTTTTGGACTGCGACCAAATACGGCCCCATATGTGTGTACATACCGCGACTCAACTCGGAAATATAGCTCCTGACATGGACCCAATTTACACAACCGATGCTAATAGCAGGTGTTCTCGGTGGTCAAGGGATTTTGCTTCGTTTTTTTTTTTGGGCGCGATGCTTCGTTTTCTGTACGGTAGCATACTGCTTGTATAATACACAGCTCAGGGTGACCCTCTGCAACCCCGCCCTCCAATTACGGGGCGGTACATGTGGAAGACATGAGACGTAATGATACATTGAACATCCACAAACATACATACATCATATGACGTTTGTTCCTACCCCTTACCGGCCGCCCGTAAGTTCCCTCCGGCGCCTCGCCATATACTCTGCTACATCCTCCGGCGCCAAACGATTCTCCGGCGTCGTGGTCTTCTCTGACGGGTCCTTCGGCCGCCGTTCCACGAAATTTAGGTGCTCCCATTTCTCCTCCAAAAGCTTCTCCGTCTCCTTGAAGCGGTTGTCCATCTCTTTGCCGATGCCTGTAAACCCATAAATTAGCCACTCCATCCTGTAAATAACTGGTTTCCCACGCCCGTTTCGAAAGGCAAGGGCCAAACATACTCAGCTTGCTGAATTCCCACACATTCGCCTTCAAACCAATACCGTAATACGCATGCCTCTGCAAGAATGCCAACCATAATTGCACTGTCTCCGGGTGCCCATCGCGAATCTGTATCAACCGACGCATCGTGATACGTTCGAAGTTTTCCTGGCTCTTCTTGAAAATGAAAGTCGACTTGGGCACCGTCCAACGCTCGACCATACGCGGTAAGGGCACTGGTCCGAACGCCGGTAGACCGCAAAAGTACGCCGCACGCAGGGCAAAGTCGCAAAAGAATTCGAGGTTCCGTAGCGAGTAAGAGCGCAATTGTAGGTCGCACGAAGGCACCCCGAATTCGGCTTCGCGTCGGAGAGGTTGAAGGTAGAGGGCTTCTAATGCGCGGGGCATGCGGGAGACGCGTGGCTTGGACGATACATCGTCAGAGTTCTCGTTTGCTTCGGCGCTGCTAGATGTGTCAGTGTCTGTTCTGGTGGCGCAGCTGGTACTTGATCGGGTGGTGAGGCGAGGGGCGGGCTTTGAATGGAGGGGTTTAAGCTGAGGTTGCGGACCTGGTGTTCGCGGCGGAGATGGGTTCCTCGCTGTCAATGATTAAGTCAGTAAAAATAAGACACCATCAAGGAGATATCACAGCGGCGCAAGGTTTACTTACACCGAAGCATAGGTTCGGAGCTGGGCCGAGACGCGAGGGGGTGTGGTAGGTGCCAATCGAGGAGTGGTAAGGGGCTAATGTTGAGGGGTTAGACGCATCCTTCGCCTCCGCGCAACTCAGATTCATTCTCACCAATTGCCGCTGAAGAAGAGGCCGTAATGGCCTCATCAACCGTGGCGTACTCATCTCTGCGTGGCTCTCAATTACTAGGGTGGATGTCCGTTCTTGCGCTGCCGAGCCCTTGTTCGGCCGAGTTTTTGGAGTGGATGTGACAAGCCGTGTTATCGATAAGAATATCCACTTAACGAGGAAACTCAACAACGAGATCAATCACAAAGTCATGATTCAGGGAATGGAAGCGGCTCAGCACCTGGTTTATTTTATCAGTGTCAAATTTTTGACTCGCCTCAAACCTCGGCGTTTGCTGCGTAAATGTCACACTGATCTACTAAGGTAGCCAGCCAGCCAGCCCATCTTGGTGTGTCGGGCCGGGGTTCGGCGAATGTGTTCCATGGCATGCTCCACGGCGTGGTCGATGGATGTTCGACGGCGCGATCAACGGCGCGTTCTACGGCGCCTGTCGCATCGTGAGTCCAAGACTACAGAGAGCACTGTAGCAAGCTCCAACTCAATCGCCCCCAATTCCTTGATGCCGAGGGTATTCCTCAAGATGTCGTTCTACTAGGACCCTCATGCATCTTTCATCCATTCCGTTTCCGTCGGCCTGCCCCAAGCTTCTTATAATGCGCCTTCTTTCCGCTCCTCTTCTGCTCCTGAATATCCTGATACTTGCTCTTGAGCTTGTTGGTGTTCGATGCAGCCATGAGCTCCTCGACGATAGTCTGCTTGCGCTCCTTGCGTGTGAGGCGGTTCCTCGCCCCGTCAGTTGGCCCAGCCACAATGGTCCCAACCTGGCTGTATTCTGGGACCAAGCCCTTGCGAGAATCCTTTTTGAAAAACTGCTTGCCCATGGCCGCCACGTCACGCATCCTTAAGGCCTGCAGATCGCGCTTTAGCTCGGGCGTCAAGTTGGTACGTGGTAGATTAAACCAGTCGGCGCCTAAGGTGTCTTTGGGTCCCTGTTTTTCTTGGTCAGCGTCTAGGACAAGACTAGCAGTAGAGGCGCGAATCAACACAAGATAAAAATGGGTGTTCCAGTCAGAGTAACTATGAACTAAAGGTAATCATTGTGGTGCCAGCTTGAGCCCCATGACGGGGTCTTACTGGCGTCATCGAGTTTGGGATTTGCTTTCATCAGGGAACACGTGGGTAGGGGCAAACTGGACAGGATTCCATGCGTACCTTCTGTTTCTGGGCAAGCTGGGGAACCCGTACAGACAGCTTCTCGGACTTTTTCTCCAGAGCGGCTGCTTGTTCCCCAGCGGCGGGCGCGAGAGACGCAGCGACAGGTGCCACTGTCCCTGCGGCCGGAGCGGTAGCGATGGCAACGGTGTCTACGCTGCCAATGCCAGAGAGCCGGGTTTCAGCTTGCGATAATAACCTGTCGATCTCATCGTCTGGGAGCCCCAATGCGGCCGCCATATTGCTTGGGGGGTGGTGGCTTCGAATCGTGCTGGTGGGATGGAGAAAAGAGCACTACGAGCTCTGCAAGAGCAAAGGAAGAAAATTTCCCGACCAAAGCCCCACTCAAGCAAGGGGCCCGGCGCGGCTCGCGTCAGTAGGGCCGTGCGCTCGGTGGAGGAACAACCGTGATGCCCGGCCGGACGTCACAGCCCACCCTCACATCAGCCCCAAATATGATTGGACCAAGGCAACAAATGAGGCTGGAGACCAGCCAGTTGGCAGCGCTTGATCAGTGTCGGAAATACCCATAAAAGGCAGCCAATACCCGCGCGTCTTCTCCGCTGAGAACCGGGACCTGCGCCACAACTTGTTGTCCGCCCACGCTTGCCCATGCCTTCTGCCCGCGCTGATGCCCAACCTTCCTGACTTTGACTGACCGCCTTGCACAAATCACTGAGCCCCGAGTTCTCAAGACTTCAGTCTTTTCACCCAAAAATCTCCGCCTCTCGAGCTTCATTGCAAGGTACGTTTCAACTGTCCTTTGCCTGTTCCTGCTTCTCGGCGGGCCGCACTCAAATGTTTCCCACTTGAGCCTCTCCATCCAATCCGCCCGTTGCGATCTCACCAATCATCTCATACCGCTTGCAACGAGAGCTGAGTGGCCCGCGTCTTCCCCTCGCCTGGCCGAGTCGTTCAAAGCGAAGTCCGGAACTCCACCCATTCGCTCCCCTCCATTTCCAGACACACCCACCCAATCATCATTCCGCGCCAATCAACGGAGCATTTGCGCGCGAAGAGGCTGGGTGCGACTGCGACGAGCGCTGCCAGCCGTGGCAAGTCCCGAAAGTAAACAAAGGCGTGTTGCTAACAGGATAATAAGAGGAACACCAGAACATAAACCATAGTACCCGAATCGGAACCCCATGCACGAGTAGAGGCGGGGGAACTGAGCCTGAACATATCCAAACATCAAAGCCCACATTGCGCGCCGGACGCATAGCCATAACATCCTGCCGCGCTAAACATACGCCTCCCACTCTACATCATGGATCCCAACTCTTCCTCTGCGCAACACGGTCAACACGGCCAGCAGGCCCGGCAGATGCCCGTATACGACCTTAGTCAAGGTGGGCATTATGGCGCAAGTGCAGCGGTACGATATAAGCTCTCGACTACTCCTGTTGAACCCCTAGTATTGCCGATTTGTATCTGACATTACGGCTTTAGATCTCTTCTCAAGGCTTTGCACCCTCTGAGTTGTACACCGGCACATGGGCGAACGTCCATCAGGGCCTAACGGGCCATTACAAGGATGTGCTCACGGCTTACTGGCAGCACACCATCAACCACCTCGAAAGCGACACGCACGACTACAAGATGCACCAGCTGCCTTTAGCGAGGATCAAGAAGGTCATGAAGGCGGATCCGGAAGTCAAGATGATCTCCGCCGAGGCCCCGATTCTGTTCGCGAAGGGCTGCGACATCTTCATCACCGAGCTCACCATGCGCGCCTGGATCCATGCCGAGGAAAACAAACGGCGTACCCTACAACGATCCGATATTGCCTCCGCGCTCGCCAAGTCCGACATGTTCGACTTCCTCATCGATATCGTCCCTCGTGAAGAGGCTTCCTCGCATGCCAAGCGGACCACTAACCAAGCGACTGCCGCGGCTCAGCCCACGGCCCCACAGCCGCAAATCCCGGGCGTTGGCGCCCCGAACCACGCCGGTCAACACCCCATGGCCGCACCGGATTACACCCTTGGGGGTCATAACATGGGGCCTGATCCTGACTACCGCCAGCCGCAAACAATGTATCCCGGCCAGGTCCAACCCGGTGCACCTGCGTACGGCCAACCCCAGGCTCCGATGTACAACGTGGACGACATCTACAACTACGGTGGGATACCTCCTCAGCAGGTACGTTTTGACTCCTTACCACCTTCCCACAGTATCCGCCCTTTCATCCAGCCCCATCCCCACCATCCTCACGATCTGACTGAAAGCTAAAAAACCTAGTAGGGCGCCTAGGGGGTGAATCCAGAGGAAGGTCGTGGGGTGGAGGGTCCAGAATTTGGGGGCCAGTCCGCCGCAGCGGTGTTGGGGGGTAAAGACGGCGTCGACGGTAAAACGGAGGTTGGGGAAAACAAAAATCCGCCCTCACAAGCACAGCATCACCCTATCATAGGATATGCGCCCAGCCCCTGGGGAGACTTGCCAGAGACGGGAGGCTCAAGAACATCCACAGCCGGGACTCACCAAGTCGCACAACGCCAGATGCCGTCGACAAGTCAGGCACTCCTTGAAGACGCAGCGGCTCTTGCTGTGTCTCTCGCAAACAACACAACTGCCGCGCCGGATGATGATGTGCGACCCTAATTCTATTCTTCCCACCCCTCCCGTGGGTTGTAGAGCTAGCGCAGAAGAGCGCGGGAGAATGATGGGGGTAAATAAGTAGATACCGAAGTAGATGAATCTGTGAGCGGTCGGATGAGCTGCAAGGAGCCTAGGTTCATATCTCATTTCCTAAATTGGGAAAATATAACCGTCGAGGGCTTGGGTTTGCGTTTTATTTTTCCTTTAGGGCATTGATGAGGTACTCGGGGAAGTGGGATATCCATTCATGATCTTCGGGAAGGACACCGGGCCGGTCAAGATATCTTGAGGATGGGTGTTAGTACGTTTTATTCTTGTTTTGTTGTCTCTGTCATGACCCGAAATATGATCCGTTTCCTGTTTTTCATTTCGGTCATTTCCCCTCGTATACCCAGTGTACATGTGATTGCAAATACAACGGATCCGTAGACCAACGCTAGGGGTGGTATCGTAAAATCAAGCCGTGGGCAAAAAAAAACAAGACAAAAGGCATCCCGGCCGTCTGTCACGAAACCATCTCCATTCCCAAATAAATCACCTCAAACCAAAGCGCGACCCGAAGTTAGCGAGTGGTGCTGTCCGGCTTGTGTTCTCCACCGTTGTTGTAATTCTGTCACCACCAAGGTTAGCCTTCCGCTTCCGAACTCCCCATACAGCAACCTCGGCACGGTGGGTAACAGAAGAAACGCAACATACTTTTCTAATAACACAGGCCCATTCATAGCGTCCACACGGCCGTACTTCTTGTTGCGGATCGAGATATCATAAAACTCTTCGTGGTTCTCGCTCTGCATTAGCGCCACCGTCTGTTGCAGCTCGTCTAGGTTCTGCTCCAGCATGAAAGCATTTTCGAGCTGGCTGACAAAGCCGGTCAAGTGGGCCACGTCAAGCGCCATGGCGGCCACACCGTTGGGGTTGATCCTTTTGACTTCCGGGGACAGGGGGAGGGCCTGTGATGCATTGGTTAGTTACAGTGGCAAGTCGGCGCCGAAACAAAATGTCTCACGAGGATCTTATTTGCTGCATGACTCAACGCGTCAAAGTAGATGAGCTCTTTGATCTCTCGTGGGAGGCCCAGCAGTGTCGATGTCATGATAGTTTCGAGGAAGCGCGTGAGCGTCACCATGTAACCGCTCGGCGCGTCCGGTTTCGTCGTGGCGGCCCTTTTTTGGAGAGCACGGTCAGCACAATGGAGATATGGGTGGTGTCAACTACTTAGCTCACCAGTCGTAGTCCGATGTGTCCACCAAATCGTCGATTTTGGAGTTGACAAGCTCGAAAATTCGCTTTTCGGCCGTCTTCTTACTACTCTTAAACAACTCGGTCGCTTTCAAAGTCACCGGGCCTCCGGCCGATGTGGTCGAGCGCCCCTTGATCAGTTGTTTCTCAAGGTTTTGACAAGCGGACTCGAAATGCTCCAGATTCGTCAAGATTTGAACGATTTGGCCAAGGTATTGGGAATTTAGCCGCTCCACCAGGTTTTGGCAAACGATATCGGTAAGCAGTTCATCCAATGTCTGCGAGAACAGTTAGCCAGCGGATAGACATAAAGTTGCTGGTGACATACCCTTCGAAGGGTTTCGTCGACGAGATTGGGATGATCAAAATTCTCCTTGGTAAAAGCCCGGAACTGCTGTTGGCACCCCTCGATATTTAAGCAACAAAGCGGAAACATCTTGGAAAAGGGGAAGACAGCTGGTAGTCTGAATGGTGTGTTAGCTAACAAGAAGCACACAAGCCTTCCCGCTCCAGGAACACGTACGTAACCTCCTCGGGGGGTATCTCGCCGCCAAACAGGACCGCGGAGTAGACCTCATCATATTCTTCGCGCGACTTGATGGTCATGGGCATGTAATCATCCGTCGATACGACCTTTCAACGTTATTAGCCACGACCAAGGAAGTTTGATTCCTCATTCTACTCACTTCTTGAAAGTCTTCCCCAAATTTACGTTGCACCAAGTCAGCGTACTTGCGAAACAGGACAAGCTGAAAGTTGTCCACCAACGATGCGGAATACCCCCATCCCTAAGAGAAATGTTAGAAAAGAGATACGAGTAAACCGGTTGACATACTTGCCTCCATAGTTTGAATGAAGAGGGCAATGTCATCCTTGATCTTGCGCAACAACTCCGCGTCGTTGATCATATCTAATGACTTGGACGTAATCCTGATGGTAGCCTGGCACATTGAATCCCAAAGCTCGTCGACCTGTCGAAAGTCAATACCTGCTACGAATTCCATACGGCGATAAAAGCTTACGTCCAGCGTCGACCGAACTGACGGCGCACGTTGCATGGTGGCCTTCTCAATAATTGCGAACCCGGCCACACTCTCCAACAGACCCTTGAGAGACTCATCATCGTCGTTGGAAAATATGTTCTCCGTGCTAGGTATTATCAAATCTTTCTGCTGCCGCCTTGTGGCAGCATACTCGGCGCGAAACCTGTCAACCTGGCCGAGGGCTTCGTGGATATGCAACGCCTCGTGGAGGGGTGTGAAATCGACCTGGAGCTCATCGTTGAAAAGCACGTCAAACTCGTCATTCTCATCAAATACCAGCTCAATGGCAGAGTTCAGCTTGAACCGACTCAACAACTCATTCCCCGCCATCCTTTCTTTTTGCCTGTCTCTTCTTTCCGAGGTATGGAAGAAAGCGACTTCCCCCAAAAATTGCGACGACTCTCGAACAATGAACAACCAAGTGTTCAGATCCGACATGACAGCTTCTGATATCGCCTTTTGGGATGCTGGTATCGACTTCTGGATCATATCGGCGAGCTTGTACTGAGTCGCAAACTTATTCTGGATGATGGGGACCAGATATTCATTTTGTAGGTCCTCCAAAGACTTGAGGGCGGCATAGTATTTCTTCTTCCGAATCAGATCGTGGGCATTGTTTACAGCGTGTAAAATTTTGAGAGACTCCTCGAGGGCATCGGAGACCTCCGTAATATTCTGGCGTACGCCTCGTGTGTTGACTAGGGCCTGCTTCTGCTCCGCAAGCTTCTCCGTGCTCGCTTGAATCGACTGGTTGAGATCAAGAATCTCAGCAGTCAGAACCACGGTGCCTTCGCGCACTTCCTGCAGCTGGTCGACAGAGCTCAGAAATTCCTCATGCTTGGTCAAACCGATCCGCTCGATATCACCCTCGCGCTCCTCGGCATATTGAGAAAGGCTCTGGACTAGCGATCCAATCCGGCTGCTAGCGGTCGCATCTTTCAGAACGGGTATCAACTGATCGAGAAACTCGGAGTCGGATGGCGCAAGGATGATCTGGGGGGGGTGCGGCCCGCATGGTCAGCTTCAAGTTGGGGCGCGCCGTTTGGATGGGGGCTTTCAATTTCTTGATCCAACTTACCTGAGTGACAGCCGAGTCATAATCATCCCAGGTCTGGGGTTTCCTTGGCATTTTGAATCGAGGGCATCAGCGCCTCGGTCGTTACCAAATTGGTGGTTGTGGAAGTTGGTTTGAGGCCTGGTAGTGTCGAAAGAAGCCCCTCGTCATGTCTCCCACCCCCTGCCAAACCGAGGTAAAATTGGTCCGTGCGCAACGTTCACAACACACAGTGACAGAGGGAACGAACAGCTTGGACAAGGCTTATTATTGATGAACAGGATTTGTGAAGAACGGCAAATGAAAAACTAAGCCGCTCCTAGGAACGTTACTACCAGCCATATTCTAACTCTTTTGCTCCAGCATATGTTTAGTGTTGCGAAATCTCGGCACTCCGCCTCTGGAGTACCTAGTGAACTCCCTCTAATTATAATAAGCCAAACTCAGATTCCAGACTCAACACTAAACCAGCCTTCCACATCCGGCGAACAATGAAGATAGGGTATGATGGGTAAAGCTAATGTTTACCCACCGATATCTATTATTACATGTAACGTTGTTACATTTCCCTTCCCCTCTAGATACGAACTAAAAGTAAATAATGAAACTACAATCCCCAACATCCCGTGGTAATGTATGTACGGTCTACAGTACCTAGCTACCAGATTCGTAAATAGCATCTCTTAGATTACAAACAAACCAATTCAAAACCCCACGCCCAGAAAAGGTCTGTCAGGCTCTAGTAGTCTGATCTTAGTTTTGGCCCATACCAAGACCTACTGGCCTCCAAGAAAACACAACGCTGCCAGCTCGTGAATCATAGTTGATGTACCCTCCAAACAAAGGTGTGCAGCTACCTTTGAACCAATATTCACAACCACTCTTTTTATACAGAAGATTGGATAGGTATATCATCTCATTCCCGCCGTATGATTAAGCCCGACAGCTTCTCGGTCATCCCTTAACCTAGCCCGGTTGCCCGGCCCATCATGGCCTCGCGGCCTCGGAGCCGCACGCCATCCTCGTCTCAATTACTGGCCGCCATGAACTCGATCCAAGCCCTAACATTAGGAAAGTCTGGCTCGGCGAACCCACGATTCTTCTCGCGTGTATTTCAAATTTCAAAATTATCCAAGTGGCTGAGGGCAGCTCAGGTTTGAATCTTGATTCTTCCCTCTTCCACCTCCACACCCACTTCCCACGCCTCCCAGGAAGAGAGGCAACCCCTACATACCTTACGTCTTCCCAGATTTCCAAGGCTTCGAGTTGAATATTCAACCGGGCCTACTATCCTTCATTAATAATTTTGACCGAGTAACCATCTATTTCGGACTTGAGCCTCGCTCCTTCCGCTTCTACCCCGGTGGAATTCAAATTTGGGAAGGACCGCACCAAGTCTCGATCTCTCCTTCCACAATTTCCCTCGACCCCTCCTCGGTCATCTCCTTCCCTCTCCCAACCACAGGTCGACTTACGAGAACAACCCTCATTCCACCTCATCTCTCGTCAGCTCCTACCTGATACCGTATCACCACCGTCGTTGACTTCCTTATAAACGCGCAACACACGCGCCATTGAGAAGGCACCCTGCAACAACAGCCTCATCGCGATCATCATGGCGCAGGTGCAGGATTCTTCGTTCAATCCCTCGTCGCCCCACTCGTCGAGTGGTGGTGCCGACTCCTACAAACAAGAGGGTACCCCGGATACCAGACTGACCGTGTTTTCTCCTGATGAGAACTTGACCAAATCTAACCGGCTGCTGTCGACAACCTTTGGTCGCGACGGTTCCTCTAACCACGCCGCCAATGTTCACACCAACTCACAGGAGTGCTACGGTGGCGCCCAAGGCGCTGTTGAGAGAGACCCTTTCGTCTCAAATACGACCATCAAGCCTGAGCAAAAGTTGTCGCCCACTGCCTCAGCTTTCCGCCCTGTCTCAGGCTCTCTTGCCGCCTACGGTCCTCCCAACACACCTCTGGGTGCTAACATCAGTGTGAATCCTAACCGTCAGCTGTTCGCTCCGCAAGCCACGGCTAAGTTCAGCGACGAGTTGGGAGTCTCTCGCTGCCTGGTCCTCTATTCACAGACTCAGCCCGTCAACGTTGTCGAGGTCGAGGAGTACCTTGTGGTAAGTCCACATGCATAGTCTTAATTAAGTACTGAATGTGGCCTAATCTTTTACACATAGAAACTAGAGAGGCTCGGGTCCCCATGCCAAGGTAAACGCCACATCGTCCCGGCCGAGGGCAAGGTCTTCCTCCACCTTCCCAACGTGCGCGACGCTCGAAATGCCCGCGAGAACGCTCAGCTGGGCTCTCCCCATTGGCAGGCTGCATATGTATCTTCGGCTGAGTTTTACAAGGTATCTCACGCTTATCTCTTCCTGTTTGTCACTACTATATTAACTAAATTCCAGGTCTGCGGCTCAACTGAGAATGTTGACCCAATCTCCGACGGTAAAATCCAGGTCACAGCGTTTGACCAAGGCGTCAGCTTCAGTGCTGTTCATGTTGAGACTGTCGTCCATACCTTCCTCGATACTCAAGGCGAAGTCTTCGCTCTTCTACGCCAGAGCGAGCCCAATGAGCATGCTTTCCGAGCCATGGTCGAGTATTCCGATGCAGATGTTGCCGTCTCCGTCGTCCACCGATTCAACGGCATGGCCTTGGGTGTAAGTTTCTTAGTCAATTGTTATTCAGATAAACACATCTAACATAAAATCATCTCCAGGGGGTTCACCTTGTCCTAACTTTGTGCCAGCTACATGGCGCGGCAGCGATCCCTCGAGTGGTCGGTAGCCAGGTAACTTCCTCCAACAACCACCGAAACCCTTCCCACCACATGCCCGCTATGTACCAGGGCGTGGGTATCCCAGGGACGCCACAGAACGCTGGGAGTTTTATCCCCCGCAACCATCTCGGCCATTCTCCCGTTGGCCCTCATGGCCCGCCGCAGTACGCCCCCATGCATCCCGCCCCTTACCAAGGCCCCGTCAACCCGGGCCCGAACAGGCTCATGCTCGATCACACCCCCACTCGTACTCAAAGCGTTAGCCACATGGCGCCGATGACACCTATTTCGGGGAGCATGCAGATTGTGTCGTCGCCGTTCAACACAACCCCCCCTGACACCCCAATGGGAATGCATAGCAACTTCACCAGCCCGAGGAGCAACCAACACTACGGACGTACAGACAGTCGCCGTCAGAGCGCCATGCGCGTTAACCGGTCTCCCTACTTCAACAATGGCGGCCATCACAATCATGTTGATATCACGCGCATTCGAGACGGTATCGATGTACGGACCACAGTAAGTCTTTCCCCTTACGCTACTGCCTCAAATGCGGCCGGCTCACAACTATTAGATTATGCTGCGCAACATTCCCAACAAGGTCGACCAGGCAATGCTGAAGCGTATCATTGACGAGTCGAGCTGGGGCAAGTATGATTTCATGTACTTACGCATCGACTTCGCCAACGACTGCAAGTGAGTACCGGAATGACCCGTACGTTGACGACGAACCCTTGCTGACATGCCACCAGCGTTGGTTATGCGTTTATCAACTTCGTGGATGTAAGTTTTTCTCATGTAACGTGTTTTGAGAGCACTCTCGGCTAACTCTTGACCAGCCATTGGACATCATCGACGTACGCTTCTATATATGTATGACTATCTCCATGTCACCGGCTAACTTCTTATAGTTCGTCAATGCGCGGGGCAACCAGCGCTGGAACTGCTTCAAGAGCGACAAGATCGCGGAAATCTCCTACGCCAGTAAGTGTCATCTTGTGAAACGTGAGCCAAATATCATGCTAACTCCAGCAAGCTATTCAAGGCAAGGATTGTCTAGTTCAAAAATTCCGCAACAGCTCTGTCATGTTAGAAGCGCCGCACTATCGACCGAAGGTAAATATATCACCACACCAAGTATGCCATGGTGTTCGCTATTAACAGTTTTAGCTCTACTTCACTTCCAATGGCCCTCGGCCAGAGCTGGCGGGTCAGGAGGAGCCGTTCCCCGAGCCCGACAACCAGTCCAAAATGAAGCGCAGCTGTGAGAACGCTGAGCATGTCGGTAAGTAACGTGGAACCAGTAATTCCACGGCTCTATGGCTAATTTCCCGCCTCGTTAGGTCTCTTCACCCCGAACGCTGGCCAGCATTTCCGTGATGAGCAACGGCGCCGCCGTTCTCAGTATGACCGCGGCACCAGGCTTGCTGCCCTCGAAGAGTACGATTATAACACTCAGGCTCGCCCGCAGGGGTACTACCTCCAGCAGTAGGTTCCGACCGTTCTCCTGTTGAAGGCCCGGGATCTCTAGATGGAAAACTGGGCACCTTTTCGGCAAAACGGCGACTTGCCTTGGGTTTTGCTTGCTTTGCAATCTGTGGTAAATGGACGGAGATGGCCAGCATTTATGATGCAATCCCGTTGCTGTCTTTCAAGATATAATTCTTGACAGATACATTCCAATCTCGAGCCATGGCGAGAGACAGTATTCTTCTTGCAGCATTATCTTGCCTCTTTGTTTTCTGGGGCTACGAGAACACACACGGAAAAACGGATAAACAGAAGGGGGGGAGGATTTCAAATGCATCATGAACAAAAGAGCCGGAAGGGTAATAATCGGGCACAGAAACGGGACGACATCTGGGATTGGACTATGGGGTTCTTGAAGCCTTGGTAGTCTAGGAAAGGTCGTCCCACATTGCAGAGCCTGGGATGTTTAGCAGTCGGAATTGCCATGGGAGCAATGCCCGGACACTTATCCTGCATACTTAGGATCTCCGGAGATAGCTTTTGGCAGCAATTAGCAATACCTTTTCTACCACACTAATTTCCATACCTGGTTTTGACCGTGACTATAACCCGGCGCACCAAGGATAGCATAGACAGCTGGGAAAATGACGCTGAAGCAAGGATTTCTGACCCGAAGAACCGGCAAGGGCTGCACACGGACAAAAACCTGATTATCATCGCTAAATCGAGCCGTTGACTATTATTATACTATTTGATGTTGTCTAGTGTCAACTTCGAGCACATCTCGCCATCAAAAAAGAAACAAAACCCCCGGCACGAACCACTTAATTAATTTGGGTCCTCGGGCAACGCAGGCAAAGGCTTCCTGAGCCCACCGCTGGCGCTTGATGGCAACACAGCAGATCGTGATCTAAGGACCGGGGGCTTATCTTGGTTTTGCCCATGCCCTTGGGCCCCTCGCTCCCTTTCCTCCTCCGCTGGGTCTTCTTCTTCCACATCTTCGTCCGCCTCTTCTGGGATCCGCTCTTGCACTCCCCCAGAGTAGGTTGCTGCTGGTTGTGGGGAGGGAGCGTTCAAGAAAGCGGATTCGATTATCTCGATCGAGGAGACGCCTGGTGTGTTGTCTGTACAGGTCGTGTCGGTGCCGTTTCCTGATGGGGAGGATGGGTTGGGTGATAGGAGGGGTTGCTGATGGGTCGCGGGGGTTTTGTTGGACGATCCTCTGCTGCTGCCGCTACTTCGGTTGCGCTGTAGTCCTTGCCCTCTTTGAGCGCGGGAAGGTGTTCCGGTATCATCATGGCCGCGTTCGCGTCCGTGATCTTGTTCGTTACGTGTGGGGTCGGGGCTGCTCTGATTGAGGTTATGATGGTGGGTTGTGGTTACGGGTGTGCTCTCGCGGCTGTATTCTGAAGGAGGGGTTAGAGGGAGAGATTTGTCTTTGAAAGAAGTCGTGGTTGGATATAAGTGTCGCGGGAGAGCAGAGGCCGCGAGGCTGTGGTCCGCGTTACCGGTGTTGAGGCTGAGGTCAGAATTGACCTCGTTGATAGGGGATGGGCCTCCGTTGGGGTATTGAGGGCGTGAGGCGTTAGGCGGGGACATGCCAGAAATCGAATCAGAACGGGCGTAGCCGTAACGGCGGTAACCGGCGGTAGCAGAGGCTGGTGGGAACGTCGGGAAAGAAGCGCTATCTAGAGCCGCGAGACCCCCGCGAGAAAATATCACGAGGACGAGACAAGAGAGGAGGAGAACGCTCTGGAGAATGGCCATGCGCTTCTGGAAAACTACTTCGTCGGCGAGTATGTTGAGACGTGAGGTGAGCGCGACGACCTCGCGCTGGGATTGATCACGCTGAGTTTCGAGGGCTAGGACGGTGCTCTGCCAAATCTGATCGTACTGGGTGCGCACGTTGCGGAGTTCCGAGAGGACCGTCTTGTTGAGGTTGTCAAGAAAGGAGTCGACGCGTGTGATTTGCTTCCGCTCTATCTTGAGGAGTACATCTTGCAAGAAGCGTGACTGCTCTTCGATGTACTGAAGGGACATAGACGTGTTGGATTCCAGCAATTGTAGACGCTTGGTTACTGTCTTGAAGAAAGATTCTTGCACGGTAGGCGAAGCGGCTGCTGAGGAAGTAGTTGCCGTTTTGTCACGAGGGGTGGCCGTGGCGGCTGGGGTGGAAGCTGATGCGCTCTCTGCGCTGTCTCTTCTCGCATCAGAATGTTTCTGGGTCGAATTATTGGCCATGCTGCTATCACTGGCTTGCGGTGGGGCTGAATGGGCACCGGAAGGTGTATCTCCCGCCGGCTGCTTCTGGGATGCTGGCGTTCCAGATGATCCTGACTCGGCCGGAGGCGAGCCGCCGGATCGAGGCCCTTCGTCAGCAGGCGAAGCCGCCGGTGGCGGCGGGACCGGCGATTCTGAAGGGGTTAAAGCTCGTTTGGCAAGCCTGTCTGAGCTTGCAACGGTGTGTGTAGTCCTGGCCGTTGTAGGGGAACGCGATTTACACGTCCCGTACGACAGTTCATCGAGTGGGCGCCATGGGGTAAGGCCAGTTTCGATGTGGACATGCGGTACAGGCTCTGGTTCCTGGGCCACAGGGGGATTGTCATCAACGACTTGCTCTTCCTGTACCTTGGGCGTCTCGGTGACTGGGTCCTGGGCTGGCCCATCGATCTGCTCCTGCTCGTCGTCGTGATTGGGTTCTTTCCATGTATCTAACATGCGAGTGCCGTGGACACGGAGCAAGGACACCGGGCAGTAGAACTCGTTCCCCCAGTGAGTCAGAAACTCGATACGGATGTACTTGGTGTAGATTTGGGGATGCTCAATCAGGAAGGCTTGTATGTCCCGCGAGTTGCGTGCCTCAAAGGTGCCTAGGTCCACCCACTTGTCCAGCTTCACAGGGTAACGATCGCTAACGCTGACCTTGAACTTGCGAATCATGCTGGAGAAGAATTCAAAGTTGGCCAAGACGACGGTGTCGACTAGAATATCATCGCTCAGCTCAACAATGATAAACTTGTTCTTGCTGCGGCACTCCAAGAGCATATAAGAATCCTTGTTTTCGGCAAGGACGGCCTTTGCATTTTGTGCTTTGGGGCTTGTCTTTAGGACGGTCGCGCCAGCGTCAAACGAGGCATACGAGAACCTTTCCTTGCAGGTCTTCCCAGCGTCTTTGCTTCGGTAGTACTGCGTCTTACCGTCGTCGTAGAAGATCGGCTGTTCTTGCTTCGTTTCCTCAGTTTTCGGTGCTGTCTTGTCCGCCGACGAGGCGATTTCAGAGACCTTTTCTGCAAGGGCGTCAAAATCGAGCGATATTTCCCCCTCTTCCCCAAAGCTGTCCGTGTCACCGGCGTTGGCGGCTGGTCCTCGTTCCCGTTCCCGACGCTCGCGCCGCTTCTGCGCTTCAATATTGGCAGGGTCCTGTCCCGACTTCCGAAGCATCATCTCCTTCCACTCCTCAAATGACATAAAGGAGCTGGCGGCCAGATCCTCTTGGCCATCTTGTTCGGGCGCCGTGGTGTTCTCCTGGGCCGATTCGGGGGTCTCGGTGACCGTGACGGTGCCCGCGGCAGCAGTGGTCGCCCCAGAGGCGGTTTGGTTCGACGAGTCATCGGTTGTGGCCGTAACTGCGGTCACGTCTGCGCCCTCATTCACCGCTGGGGTGGGGCTCGTCCACGAGGTCCGTAGGCACTGCTGGGGGAGGGTGTGGGTGATGTAGTTGATGGTCCTCGACTCGCATACGTCGGTCACGGCCGTCTCGGAGCTCGTCCGCGAGCCATAAGCGGCGAGGGCATGGAATGCCAGGACCGATAGTGCCGAGACGAGTGGCTTTGGCCAATTTTCTGGAGCGCGCATTTCGTTCCGGTTTTCTTAAGCCGTGGCGCTTCGTCTTAGCTCGTCCATGGCGCTGTGGTGCGATGGACGGGTGGTTGTCGGCTGTATGTACCAGCGCTTCGTCTCTTGTTGTTCTTTCTCTCTCCGTCCGGTCGTGCCCGGATTGATGTGTTCAGGGATGCATCAGGTCAGATTTCTTCTTTCCTGTCATCGATCGGCCTTGAAACGGGCGTTGGTCGGTCGAGACAGGGGAGGAAGATCGCAGGGTTGTAGCTGCAAGCTGGCAGTTTTCATATTGGCCCCGGGTCGCCTCGCTGAAGCAGCAGACAGGGGGCTCGAGGCCTGGCCCAAGTTCGAAACACACCGACGCCAGGGTTAGGGTTTTGGAAGAATGATCTTATCCGTCCTTCCACAATTCCCTTCCGCCTTCAACCCTCGGGTCAGGCGAGAACTCCAAAGAACCCGCCAGTGCCGCCCTCACGATGCGACAATTCCAATTCGGGGAGGGAGTCTTAGAGACAAACCAGAACATCCCTTTAATCCCTCACACCCAAACATCCACTTGCCCACACCATCGAGCGATATCGGAAAATGTCCCCGCGGACTAAAGTCAATTCATGCAAATGTCGATGTGACTGCGATGCAATGCAGAGCGCGCCGCCTTCAAGTGCCACGGGATCCCACGCGCCTGGGTGCCACGACGACTCGGCATTGGTCAAAAACATTGGTTGAAATTAGGCTAAATGAGTGCTCACGAGGCTGCTTGGCCGATTGTGCAGCTCTAGACGTGGGGCTTCGTGCCCCGCCATGTACCTGAACGGCCTCTTCGCCCGGGTATGACGAAGACGACCCCACGTCGGGTTAAAGGGGAACGAGGCGCGGCTGTTTTTTTCTTATATTCATCCCATGGTGCTATACACTTGTGCTAGAACTGTTCTGTAGGGTTCTGTGTTTTCCAAGTCCTGATCAGAGTCTCCTTTCGTTCCGCAAACCGACAGGACCTCGACTTGTACCCCGCCAAACTTCGAATCGATCCTGTTGTTGCTATCTAACGAAGCGTATTCCACCCTTGAGGCCATAATAATTCATCCAAAATGAGTGAAGGACCTCTATACCTGGGGTTCGACCTCTCGACCCAGCAATTGAAGGGTAAATCTCCTATGCTCCCCTACGAGAATCCTCTCCGCCCACTTAACACAAACTGACCACATCTAGCCATTGTCGTTCAATCTGATTTGAACGTTGTTTACGATGCCAAAGTCGACTTCGACCAAGACTTCGGTTCCAAGTACAAGATCAAGAAGGGTGTGCTAGTTGACGATGCGGAAGGTGAAGTCTTTGCTCCTGTAGCCATGTGGCTCGAGTCACTCGACTTAGTGCTCCAACGGCTGCAGGATAAAAAGGCACCTTTGAACCGGATCCGGGGTATCTCTGGGTCTTGCCAACAACACGGGAGCGTCTACTGGAGCAGGCAGGCCGAGACATTGCTCGGTGGTCTCAAGTCGGACAAGGCGCTGGTCGATCAGCTGAAGGCGGCCTTCTCCCACCCATACGCACCGAACTGGCAGGACCACAGCACCCAACGGGAATGCGACCAATTCGATGCTGAACTTGGGTCCCCGAACCGCTTGGCTGAAGTGACAGGGAGCGCGGCCCATCATGTTAGTGTTTCTGCTATTCACCATTGTAACAACACTGGCTAATGAGTGATGCAGCGCTTTACTGGCACACAAATCCTGCGCCTTAGGAAAAAGCTCCCCGATGTGTACGCCAACACATCCCGAATCTCCCTCGTCTCGTCCTTCCTCGCTTCCCTCCTACTCGGCACCGTTGCCCCCATGGACATCAGCGATGTTTGCGGCATGAACCTCTGGGACATCTCCCAAAACAACTGGTCCGAGCCGCTCCTGGAACTCACGGCCGGTAAAGATGGCGTGCCAGAACTCCGCAGCAAGCTGGGCGAAGTGCGTCACGACGGCGGAGGTAGCATGGGCGGGATTAGCAACTACTTCATCTCCAAATACAACTTCAGCCGGGATTGTCAGGTTGCCCCCTTCACAGGAGACAACCCGGCTACCATCCTGGCCCTACCCCTGCGCCCACTTGACGCCATCGTCAGTCTGGGTACCAGCACTACTTTCCTCATGAGCACGCCTGTGTACAAGCCAGACTCGAGCTACCATTTCTTCAACCACCCAACCACCCCTGGCCAGTACATGTTCATGCTCTGCTACAAGAACGGCGGTCTGGCCCGCGAGAAGGTCCGCGACGCCGTACCCAAGTCCTCCGACGGGGACGACACCTGGGCCGCTTTCAACCACCACGCTCTCAACACCCCACCCCTCGACCTCAAGTCTTCCACCGACCGCGCAAAGCTAGGCCTGTACTTCGACAAGCCCGAGATCGTCCCCAACATCCGCGCCGGCACCTGGCGGTACACATGCGACGCCGCCACCGGTGCCAATCTGCAGGAAGAGACGGGACAGTGGCAGGCCGAGACCGACCCCCGGATCATTGTCGAGTCCCAAGCTCTCTCGATGCGTCTGCGCAGCCAGCGCCTCGTGACGTCGCCCGACGGCAACAACAAGCTCCCCGCGCAACCACGACGCATTTACCTCGTCGGCGGTGGCTCGCTCAACCCCGCGATCGCGCGCATTGTCGGTGATGTGCTGGGCGGTGCCGATGGTGTGTATAAACTGGATGTGGGCGGCAATGCGTGTGCATTGGGTGGTGCGTACAAGGCTGTGTGGGCTCTGGAGCGGTCTGAGGGCGAGACGTTTGACGAGCTGATTGGGAAGCGTTGGAAGGAGGAAGGGGCTATTCAGAAGGTGGGCGATGGTTACCTTGAGGGTGTGTTTGAGAAGTATGGCGCTGTTCTCGGCGCTTTTGAGGAGATGGAGAACAGGATTTTGAAGGTAGCAAAGAATCAGTAGGTTAACGGAGGGGTTTGGCCACCAGGTGGAGTTTGGTAAATGATGCAGAGGGGGAACGAATAACTAAAAAAAAGTAACTTGGATACCTTGCGCCTCAGCCCGAATTTTCTCTTATATGATAGTGCTTACCATGTATAACGTTATAATGGCGACAGTTTGTTGAGCGAGTGAAGAAACAGAAGGATCAATTCTTCCCGAATAGCCGAACGGGCCGTACTCCTCTTACATCATCCCTCCTCACAGCGGAGAATTAATTCGGGGCTTGTTGTCAACACTTGTGTGAACATTCATCTAATGGCGTTTGGCGCAAATCAAAATGTCTCGTACGTTATAGCCTAGCCGTGCCATCATCGCACGAAAGACGACCAATGTTCTCATTAGAGGGGAATCCAGGGTTGACAGACAACATCACAGATCAACGTACCGACCCGTCGTTAGCACCCGGTAGGCCACTGCCGGCCATGAATCTCGGTACAGTCGCTTACATCGACTGTTTAATATTTTGTCTCTTCCTGGCGCCAACTCTAGTTTGGAAGGCTGGGCTCTTCGAGACGGTGTGGTGTGCGCTGCAGGCGTTACCATTTTTGTGTAAGACACTAGGCCCCCCTTTACTTTACATCGTTATCCTTTTCGCATCCCGTTTTTTAAGTCTACCCCTGTATCGTAACGGACATGGACCTTAAAAATGGCTGACTATCTTCGGTGAGGGATTGTTCGGGTTCAAAGTGCTGAAGTTGCCTATTACAATCATATGGGACAGGGGTTTGCCTCCGTTTGTGGGGAGGCGCAAACGAACGATCAGATGGGAGACGGAGAGGGGGCAACGAAATCAGCGGCATCAACAACTACAGCAACATCCATTCTCGCAACGGGTGACACTGTTCGAGGATGTCGTGGTCCGCTGCATACGATATGCGTTTGCGAACGTCCCGCCGAGGATCGGTCGGGTCTTCTTTGCGCGGGAGGTGGCACTCCCGTACTTATGGTTCAGGCTGCTAAGGAAAGGGCATTTTGGGTCGCCAATCTACTGGCGGGAGCATGGTGATGTGCGTGCGATCCACGGTTTTGATCAACCCAGGGTTTGTAGCGAATACGAGACATTTCGGGCTAACTGACGTGATAGACGGGGTTCCGAGGGATTTGGGTGCGTAAGGATCCTGTGAAGAAGCCTGATTTAGTGCTCTACTATCTGCATGGTAAGACAGTGCGGTCGATGAAGACGCGCTCCCAGTGATAGAGCCGAGTTGACATGAACAATTCCCCAGGCGGCGGTTTTTCAATGGGCTCTGCTCATTTCTACCTCGAGTATCTCCTCACCTGGCTAGGGCTCCTCAGCTTAGCAGGGTACCAGAACGCGGCCATCTTCGCACTCGAATATACCCTCGTTCCCGATGCGCCGTTCCCCGCGCAGGTCAGGGAGACATGGAAAGGCTACGAGCACGTCCTGGACGTCACACATAACGATCCTTCCGTCGTCTGCGTCAGCGGCGACTCGGCGGGCGCGACGCTCGTACTGTGTCTACTTCTTTGCTTGGGGAACAAGCGATTAGCAGTCCCAACCATTTACGGTCGGGAGGAACTTGATCGGCTGCTACCCCCTACGCCTGCACTCGCCGTCCTAATCTCGCCATGGACCATGCTCGTGTCAACACGACATAGGAATACCGTCAGCGATTATCTAGATGCGCAGAAGCTGTGCCAGTATGGGGTGCAGTTCGCCGGGAGCTACGCTTCGGCGGCCAATCCGTTGGCATCACCGGGCTGCTGCCGGGACGCCTCGTGGTGGAAGCGGGCGAGTCCGAAACGGGGGTTCGTGGTCACGTATGGCACGCAGGAGGTGCTGGCGCCGGTCATCGAAGACTTTGTCGATACTCTTCGGGAGGCCGAAATTGCTGTTGAGAGCAGGGCGGAGCCTGGGGGTATTCACGCTTGGCCTGTCGCCTCCTTATTTCTCTCCAGTAGCCATGAGGGTCGGTTGGATGGGTTAAGGGCTCTAACATACAAGATTAGACAGCGTATTCCAGGGTCGTAGGGTTCAAGAATGAAGATGCGATAAGAAATGCTCTCAGATTAGATCAAGTTTCTTGTACCGTCATGGACATTTAAGCAGAGCCGACCCCAGAGGCAATGCTCGGTTTCAACAATGCTGTGTTCCGGTCTCCGGCCATTGTTTTGCTCAACAAGACTCATCATAGGGCAGTGGAAGGGAGCGAATGAGATGATTATCCGTACCTTCATGAATTTGTGTCCGGGGAAGGAAATCCGTGGGTTGTACTGAGGGACTCGTTGTTTGGTTGACGCGCCAGGTCCACGCGGCGGAGCCGTGCATGGTGGGGCAGAGGATAAGCGGGTGGGTCGTTTCGAGGCAAGGGTTAGGGTTGGACCAACTAATAATACTTTGCCTAAAAGTTCCTGCTACATTCCGACCTTACTGCGAACAGCCCCCCGGAACAAATCTAGCCTCGCCCTCCTCCTCCAATGCCTCACTCCTCAATATAATCGCTATCGCACACGTGGCTCAGGCGTTGTTGACAATCCTTTAGAGCATTGCATTAGTTTGTGTTCATTGTCCCAGCTCCAAAGCGAGTTGACAAACCTCATTGCAAAAGAAGTTCCAGCACTCTCCAGGACACCTAAATGGCTCTGCTCCTGTATCTTGGCTTGTTCTGCCACATGTATCTGTTCGACTCTTATCAGCCACGTCTCTCTAAACACGGAACTGGAGTTGGTTATACGGCTGAGAAACATTATGCCAGCACCAAGCGCGGAGCACCAGTTAACTTACAACAGTTCAGCCTTGTCCAGTCCCTGGGCTTTCCGGCCGTGTAGGTCCTGAGTGCGAAGAGGAACTGCCTTTCCCCAGACCCAACAACGCCGCACTCTGGCAAAAACCCGTCGTATATCGCACAAACCTTGCGTAGATGGGCTTTTTGGGTATCGGTGATCTTCGCGCCGACACCCATCATGAGGGCTGCTAGTATTAGGGTTTTAAATCTTGCGCCCTGCATAGCGATTTCGACATCTGACACATCCTGTGTAATGCCAATTTTACAAGTGCGGTACTCGCCGAATAGGTGTTCACCAAGGCCAGCGTCTAGCTTCCGGCGTACTCGCATCATTGCTTCGTTGGCTCTTTTGTTACCGGGGTAGCTGAACGCGCCGAATGCCAGAATGGCGTCATACTCCGGCCCATCGCCATAGCCAGCAATTTCCTCGGCGAGCTCATCCGCGACCTCGGCGGCGGTTTCGTGATCGAAAATCACTGTAGAGAGGTTAGGGATTTAACAGTTTTGATGAAACCGCACGACTCATGTGAATTCAAAAGGCACTTACTCGTACTTGGGAAAGCGGGTCTTAGTCTCGGCGTCAAATTGTACTTGTTGAATATGTCAAAGAGCCGCACCACCACTTCGTTTGGTGACAGAAGTCGTCATTACTTCTTTGGGGAAGTTTTCTCTTTTTTTTTGTTCGCTAGGTTGGGAAGGTGAGTATGGTGGTTACTCGAACTCTTCCGTAGTGGAAGGAGCGCCCATGTTTTATACCTACAACAAGAGGGCAGAACCTTAAGGCAGAACCTTAAGTGCCCGAGCCACACAGTATGGGAATACATTCGCTCCCATCAGAATTAGAGTACTGGAATCAAACCGGCATTCGTCCGTTGAACAACAAAGCACTTAAATCACTGCTATCTACTTTCACACAAGAACTAGGGCAGGTAACAGGATGAAGTACGGAGTAGGGCGCAGGATACATTACGCCAGTCAAATGCTACTCTCATTTGCTCCCTGGTAGTTAACCCTTTTGTACCTATTTCAGACAGCAGATGTTAACCACGAAACACGGATTTATTGAAACTCTGATCTCTACTATGTAGGGTGCTGGGTAGCTCCGGCTGAGACATGTTTGACGCCGGGTTAACGTGTCATGTGATCTGAGGTGATTCAGATGGATGTAAGTTGACGATACAAGAACAAGAACTTGTCTTTAAGGTCACTCGAAATAGGTACGGATAGTATAACTGCTTAATTGTTTTAACAAGTGTCTTCCATGTTGTACCTGGGCAGTGACATGCGAATTTCAGGTCTGTGGAAGACATTCGTTGGATGGTCCAATGAGCCACCCCCATTGCAGTCAAGCGATGCCGATCTTGGTCAAATTACAGACCTCTTCCCATCATCTCAATCTGCACTGGCTCGAGACTGGCCAACAACGGCGTCGCGGTTCTGCCTGAGGAGCCCCACCTTGAACCTGCCCCTCCATTTCGCCCCTCCCCAAACATGGAGGTTCCTGCCGGCTTCAAAGCCCAGCCCCAGGAGCTGAGTCCTTCATAACCCGCCCTGCAGGAGAATACTTGAAGCTCCAACCACCCCGCTCCCAACCCTCGTTTCCGCTCAGGTCGTTTGCGAACGCGACTCTGCGCCCCACCCGAAAGAAAAAGAACACGGAGACCTAGGCGGCCTATCATAAATCAGGCCTCTGAGACGGTCGCAGCTTTGTTTTTTTTCTGTGTTAAATATTTTCTTTGTTCGCTCCTAGCCGGTTCTTTTCCGGCCAGCCGAAGCCATGTCTGGTGACGACACTTATGCGCCCAAGAGCCCCGACCTGTCGTCGTTCAACTCTGGCCCCACCCCGCCTGCGGAACCTTACGAACCTGCAGAAACCCAATTGTTTTCATCGCAGCAAACCCAGCCAAACTTTTCGCATCCGCAGTCCTCTTTGGGCGGCCATTCTTTCTCATTAGGCTCGCGCCAGCCCCAATTTCAAGAGCCCCAGGGACGGCATGACCAGCTCTCAAAACCGCCACAAACCCTCACTTCGGCACGCCCCACTGACAATTGGAGCACCACCAGCCAAGGATTTGGAGGGACTGTCGGTGTAGGAGCATCGTCTGGCGCGCAGCACGAATACTACCCTCCTCGTGCAGCAAGCTTTTCCGCCACAAGTTATTCACCACCCAGCACCGGATACGCGGCACCACAAGTTCCGCAACAGCAACCCGCCTTCTACCAACCTCCATACCGGGGCGCATTTCAGCAGTATCAATATCAACCACAGACATACACTCAACCTTCACCTTATCCGCCACACCAATTCCAGCATCAACCCTACCAACCTACAAACGAGTTTCTCGCCGCTCAAGTGCAGTCACAACAGCCCGACGACATGCCCCCAAGGAGAGCAGCCGCGGCAGCCGCGGCGGCAGCAGTGGCGGCTCAGTCGGCGCCTGACGATGCGGGCGGTGACGAGTCTGTGAGCCCCGTGCCGCCAGAAGTAGCGGCAACGTCGGCTAGCGCTATTCATGCGGCGACTGTCAAGACCAAATTCCCGACGGCGCGGATCAAACGGATTATGCAAGCAGACGAAGAAGTTGGCAAAGTCGCTCAGCAAACGCCCATCGCAGTGGGGAAAGCCCTGGAGTTGTTTATGGTAGCACTGGTGACCAAAAGTGCGGAGGTAGCGCGGCAGCGCAACTCGAAACGGGTGTCAGCGCAGATGCTTAAGCAGGTTGTCGAGGGTGATGACCAGTGGGACTTTTTGAGGGACATTGTGGGCAAGGTGGAAGGTGAGGAGAAGGCCGGGAAGGGAAGCACCGCAAGTCAGAGCGGCCAGGGGAAGGTCAAGGGGGAGACTAGCGACACAGACGAAGACATGGGCGTTGCTGCCACTGGTGAGACAACGTCCGCGGTAAAGAAGAAGAGGGGAGGGGGGAGAAAAAAGAAAGTCCAGTGAAGGAGGGCTGTCGAGGGACGGGAAATTAAGGATAGGAGTGGTTTTTTGATGTTTTCGCTGAGGAATATGGCAGACGGGCAACCGGAATGCGAGGGACTGGATGGGAATGGGTGGGGCATATGCCATTTCATGCACAGGGAGTACGGGGCGTTGGGACGGTAAACTTTTGAGCATAGAAATGAGCGACGTTTATACGATGTTTTGATTGTAGTGTAGGAGAATAGTGACACTGGGTAGTGGCGGCGGTTGATGAGAGGTTGATTTGCATGGCCACCTGCTCTGTTGAATGAAGGTTCAGGTCTCTGCTTCGCGCTGTCATAGAAGGGAGAGAAAACAACCACTTAGGAGTAGAAATGCACGGTTCGGATGTTGTGGAGAGGGGATGATGGTGTGGCTCCCGCTTATCGAGAGGGCAGGTGGTGTTTTGACGGTGTTAGTCAACCTAGACGATAAGGCTCTGCTGCTGCTCCTGCTGGCGTATGCAGCTTTATCGGGGGCAATATTGACGCCCTGCCACCCAAACCTGGGCTTGGCCGTCGGAGTCGGCCGCCGGGCAGGTCGTTCCCGGGAGCTTGCGTCTGGAGTGAAAGTAGGTGGGATGGATGGGTTGTACAAAATATTTGAGAGACAAAATCAGCTACCTCGTTACCCACCGAGCCGACTCACCGGATTGCGTGGGCTGATGCGTTTTCGGCTCGTCCGATAGGTCCTTATCGTCCACCTAAACGTGTCTATTCAATCATAGTTCTAGAAGTTTAAACAGAAGAAGCCTTGATAACGCCACAACACTTGAGGAGATCAGTCTGCTCTGCAGGTCTCACTCGATATTCACTTGGCAGGCATGGAGGCTTGGTTTGACAACAAGGATCGCTGAAGTCGCAAGTGAATTTGGGGTTTTGTGCGGGAGGGAGGGGAGCTTGGGGAGGACCTTCCTCCATCGGTAGGGGCTACATGTACGTACCTTGGCCCCTGGCGTGGGGAAGTGGGGCCGTGGCAGAGGGACCACCCCGAAGCAATGCAGGAGGCCCAGCGCCCAACGCCCAGGGCAACAACCCCCGAGGCGACCGCCCGGGGTGCGAGCCTGCCATGCTGCTGCTGGGCACCTCCTTCTCTCTCTTGCAGCCTGGCTAGCGCTGCTGTTGGTGGCCCCCCTTGGCTTCCCAGCTGAAGTCCTTCCACCATTTCCCGCTTCCATCGTCTCCTCTCCAACCTCCGCGCAACGTACACTAATTACCGTATACGGACGCATTCCCATCCCAAACCGTCGTGTGAGCATTCCGCCCTTACGCATGCTCCAACGCCGAAACAACAACAGCGAGGAGGTTCACATGCGACGTGTCGATCAGCCGGCACCCTCTCTATGTCAGCTTGACACCGCTATGGCCGGTTGAGACTGATGGGGCTTGCGCGGCGCCGTCCACAATGCCAGCTCGGGGTCGATCCCCGGCTCCTAGCCTACCGCCTGTCGCCGACGACGATGCTGCGGCGCCCTTCTCCGAAATATACAAGGCCCCTATCGACTCGACAACCCCCGAGGACACCACCGCTTTTGCCGAGCTCACCGATCGCAGCATTTTTGTGACGGCTAATGGAATCCGCTACCGTCTCGAGAGGATCGACGACGAGGACGGCTACTTGGCGCCCGCTCAACTGCACCACCGAAGTCGAGGTCGCGTGCCCACTTCCCCTTCTTCCTCCTTCTCAGGACAAATTCACCCACCTTCTCCCTCCGCTGCCCAGCCCGCAACCCAGCCCAACGCTTCATACACATCGAGCCCCAACGTGTCTGGAACCTCGATTTCCTACTCGGGGCAACAGCCACACCTGCATGCGCCGCCCCACAACAGCGCCGGCTGGGGGCGATCGTCCTCCAATGCCAGCTCATACTCGCGCTCCTCCGGTGCGCATTCGATGTACTCGATTCAATCTGGGTATGCTACGGCCGCTAGTACCATCGCTGTCCCGCCTCGACCAGGTTACCCCAGGAGAGCGGGATCGTTCACCCAAGACGCCGTTGCGGATAACATGGCACAGCTCAATCTGAATGGCTTCGGAGCGAACACATTCTATGGGGAATCGGATGGTGGCGCGCATACTGCGGAAGCCCTCACGGATCCGAGCTTGGGTCCCATGCCACCTATGAGCCCGATCCGCCGCCACACCGACGGGCTTTCCCAAGGGACAGCCTCTCCGGCGATATCCTATGTGACGGCAGTTCAGTACGAACAACAATCGGTGTCTCCCCCAGTGGTATCGGCGTCGTGGGAGTTGCCGACAAGCTATGCCTCACCGCCCTGGACCAGCGTCAACTACCCCAGCTACACAACACAGAGCTCAAAGCTCGTACAAGAGTCGCTCCAGCAAGCGACGGCTAAGACGGGGCTGCCGTCACTTGTGGAAGGCGCCACTCTTATATCACACCCACCGGTCTCCGTGGAGGCGAGCCCTGACCCCTCAAGTCTATCTCTATCAGCGCCACATAAGGAAGTTTTAGATGAGCGGATGATGCGGCATGGGTCATACCCACTTTTACATCACTCCATATCGGCACCGGCGTCACACTCGGGGCAAAATTCAACGTGGGTGAACATTGGGCATGGCGAGATCGATACGCAGACCCCGGTGGTCATACCCGAACCGGCCCACTCTACTTCGGGGGATACGACAAGTATTGGGCGAGATAATGTCTTTCCGGGTGAGGATTTGTTATTCGATGGGTGAGTCACTTTTGGGGTACCTCATAAATTTGAGCCGGTTTGAGTTTAACACGGTTCTAATCGATGTGTTGGGTAAAAATAGGCCAGTCAAGAGTGCCCGAACTCTCGCACCCGAAGCTTTTAAGGAAGGCGTGCTCAAAGTTTTCCGGCATAACATCACGAATGATCTCAGGTTCTACTGCACAGTTGTCAATGAGGCAGAGACATTCCGGAGTACGCCGGACCCCATCAACGAGATTGCTGCTTTCTTGTTACTGACACCCGGGTATAGTCAAGGCAAATAACGCTCAGCTTGTCCCCGTCTACGCCTACGACCAACGGCTGCTCAATGTTGTGTACATCCGGGACGGTGAAAGCAATAACGGAGCTGGATACAGGCCAAGTTGGATTTATCAATTCTCAAGCCTCAGAGGTGTGTGGACAAACATCTAAAACCCCACCATTGTGTGACAAACAATCTGACGCGATATGTTTGTACACCCAGCTCTCTTTGATTTCCAGGCCTGTCTCACAGGCGAAAAAGTTGTCCTAGATATTGGCAGCGTCCGCATGGTGACAATCAACAAGGCCAACGTCTTCACAAACACGCAGTACTCAAGCGCGCGTCTACAAATCTGGCATGAAGCCGAAGGTCGGCGGAATGCTCAGTCAGATGTGGCATCTTTTGTGACGGCTGGTACAGCGCTATCGGGGCCGCTGCGCGAACGTGTGACGGTGAGCTCGTCAAGGTTGATGTTGTATCTGGGACGGACAGAGGAGTATCTCACTTTATTTAGTACGTTGCGCCCCTACCTGGCCCTCGCAAGTCCGGGGCCCATGTGAACTGACAGTTTCCCTCTCCAGTAACCGATGACCTCGAAGTTAAAGCCGAGAGCCAGACGATCGTCAAAATACGGCCCCGGAAGGGGTCGATACGACGCTGGCAGTCTGTCAAGGCGCACCATGTGCCCAAGAGAGGCACTGAGCCAGCCGGGCTGGACATCCATGGCCGGGTGGTAGAGGTGGACGTCGAGTCGGCATACGATTCGTACCGCACTATTAAAATTGAATTTGAAAACTCCCAGAGTATGTTATGTCCCCTCTTCCCCGCCTCCCCATTCCCCCCTCTAGGACCACTGAAACTAACAGCCCCTTCTTCCCTCAGGCCAAGACGTTTTCTTGCGAAAATGGGAAGAAGTAATGCGGGAGCGGAGGCTGCAACGTATGCGGGTTGCAGATTACCGGGACAGGATGAACCAGGCAGTCTTTCCTGGACATGTAGCAATGGGTGTTTTTATGTGACCCCGAATGCCTTGGTAGATACTCGGGCTGGGGATGAAACAACGGGAAGCGTCCTTTTGGGTATATCGTCGATTTACTAACGGCCTACATGGAGAACAAAAGGGGAGTAATGGGGGGATAGGGAAAGGGGCGTGGTTTTGGGGCGTTGTGCTTGAGCAATTATCTGTTTGTCTGTTTTGGGAGATACCACACCGCATGGAGGCGGGCATCAATTTTGTAAGGAGATTCCTGGGTTGATGACAGCGGTGATATTGGCAGAGCAAAATCTAATTATCGGCATACTGTGTATTTTGCATATTTCAGTGCAAGTAAAGTAAACAACAGATTCATGGGGGATTTCATCCCTCATCACTCTTCTTTCTCATCCTCGGCTTGTTTATCCTGTCTCTGCGCTAACCCTCATGTTCGGACATTTCTGGATATTTTTTACCCCATTTAATGCTGAATCGGATATCCGTGCCGCAGAGCACCCTTTCACATGCAGTGGCGGCGAGCATGGAGCTGGAAAAACGACCTACTGCGGAAATGGGCGGCGGCCCCTCTTCGGGACTCAAATCCGCAGTGCGAACTGATCCTGCGTTTACTGGGGATGGGGTTACACTACAGCGCAGAACCAGGTGCAGATAAGCAGAGTGACAGACCTGGAAAATGAGAAGCAGCCTGGCGGCGCAGCCCGCCAGAACTATGGGACCCGCATCATTTGATCAATTCCGTCGTGCTAACCTGAACTCCGGGAGGCGGGCAGTCCCGATGGGTGCAATCAGCGCAGGATACTACGTGTACTGGCTTGTTGATTGTGAGTGAGAAATGAAGCAATGGATTAAACCAACTCCACTGCTATCAATTTTCCGTCCTGCAAGATCGTGGTGGCTACCAGGTGGATGACTGGTCAGATCGTAAGTAGTGGGTTTTTGTAATCAGAGTATCCGTAGCGTTTGTCTGTCAAATTTCCGGGGAGACAAAGTCATTGGGATCATCTGCAGACTCTTCTCGTTGGTTGCATCGTCGCTCGTTGCCGGGCCTGCCGAGAAATGAAACCGGCATCTGATGATGTCGTTGGGTACTCTTTGAAAATGAACCAGTGGGTGAACGAGGCTATCTGCCTGCCCGGCATCTGCCCCTGTGTCAATTTCAATTCCAATGGTTGGCCCAATCCGGTACGTGGGAAGCGAAAGTTGGGGGGGAATACAACTTCATGGCGTTACGGGCGGAAGGCAGAAAAGTAACTGCAGCGACCGTCGGGCTGGCTCCTTCTTTCTCTGGCAAGTGGTTCCGTCCATGCTTCGGCCCATTGGCTTCATTCCTTGCTTCCCTCCTCAGTGTCCCGCTGCTGGGTTGTCGGCCGCGGCACGGCGCGAAGGGGAGCTCTTATCTCTGGGTCTGTCAAGGTCGGGGGTCAGGAGCATTTGACATGTTCGGCCGGCGGCCAACAAGCGCAAGAGGGCACGCGACCAGGCATCGGATTTGGGGATTTGTGGGGACCTTCCCCTCAAGCTGATGAATTGGACGGACACCCCAAGGCTCCAGAGTATCAGTGCTCCGCTTCTGGAGCTAAAAACGGCCGAGGACAAGGGTTGAGATGCCACGCGCGTTGCCTTGAAACCTCCTTTTTTTCCTTTTGACTTTGACAAGCAGGGGATGCATGAACAACATCTGAGAAGATCGTGGGAATTCGTGAAGAATTAAGGTTTGCCTTGCCCATGCCGACCATGAGCCTGTGTAACGGCGTATTCTCCACACAGCCCTCGCTTTGAGTTGGCAAACATGGCACAGCGACAGCCTTCGGGACGCTGGATGACCCGGTTGGGATCGACCCACTCTGGGTTCCATCGGTCCGTTGATGAAGCCTCCATCGGCCGTTCCCTCTTCTCAAGCCAGGAAGCGCCGAAGGGAATCTCAAATACCGCTGGGCTTCGCCGCTCCCTACCCAAGACTGCGTGCGTCTGGAATCAGAATTGACGATGAGCCCTAGCAGGTAGTTTGGAGTGGACCCTATTCCCTTTCCAACCACTAACCTCCATATCGACCCCACGATAGGCGAGGTCTTGTGTGGGAGCGTTTGAAGGAAGCGAGAGGCTCTGTGGGCCTTTCCCAACCTCTAACTTTCCCGCTTTCGGGGTCTGGGCAAACTCCCCGCGATTTCCTCGCGAGTGCCTCTTCGCGAAGGCGGAAAGACGGCCGAATGAGACAACTTTCTCGCTTCCCAGGTCTTGGCTCTGCCCGCTTAGTGGTTCATTCTTCATGTGCCTTGCCCCCTCTTCCCCGACTTTCCTTCAGCTTGAGCATTATGTGCAGCTTGTGGGTGGTGATGGTGGTTGGCTCCATGCCTTTGACAGGGATTTCTCCTGCACGCTGTGGGCACGTCCATATCGGACGGACACCCAGACATGCGACACCCTAGTCGATGTGACACTGGGGGAATGCTGGGAATGGTCTGGGGTTCGGGGTGGTGTTGGGGGCGGCCCTGTGCTTGCTGCTTTGATGACATGAGATGAGATGAGATGCGGCTCTGCTGTTGCTTGCTGGGTTTGTGGTTGTTTCTTCCCTTTTTCTCTTTTTCATTGATTCCTTTGGATTACCAAGCTGGCGGTTTCTTGACTTTGACTTACATTTTACCTTTTTTTTTTCGATCCCTGACGCCACGCCACCCTTCCCCATTCCGAGCCTGGACTATCAATCGGTTTCCCCTCCTCCCCTCAGCTTTAGCGGACTCTTAAGACCGGACGCCTTGTGACGCCAAATCGGGCTGTGCTTGCGGTTTGCGTTCTTTTGAACGGCCTCGGTCGCTTTCTTGGGTTTGCTCTGCGCGCACGCTCTGCTTCCGCTGCTGCAGCCAGCCTCGTTTTATCCGGGACCTGATCGGGGCCGCGCGGGTTCATCGAGCCTCGCGGTCTTCCTTTTTCGGCGTCGGTGGATGGAGTGACAACTTGCGCCAACCCGGGCTGCATGTGGCGGGGTGGTTGGTGAGGTGTTCCTGGGCCCGACTTTGCGACTTGGATGAATGAACGAAACGAATGATCCAGGAAGGATTTGCGACCCTTTTTAACCACCTCTTCGTGGCCTGTTCGGTCCTTTTTGGGGGTTAAAAAAAAGAGAAACAAATTGGGCGAATTCGGTCAGAACAACATCGGCCGACGAATCGGCACTCGCATATTGCAGTTGAAACTGACCGAGCGTGGAGCGGCTTCCTTTTTCAACTGAGAGGTGGCACGGTCGGTATCTGAAGAAAAGAGGAGGAAGAGGCTGGACAGGAACAAGCCGCAAGCAACGGCATGGCCGATATGCAGCGCTTGGAAATTTTTGAGCAGCCCGTGGCTAGCAACGACCCCGAAAGTCAAATAGGCGGCGACGAAAATGGGACTTACAACGGAACCATCTACAGCAGCGGGTTGGTACCGACGAGTGGAAAGGACGACGATGCGAGCGATTACCGTGATTTTGTTTACCCCGAGGGTTGGTTCCCCGCTATGCTTATTTCGTTCAGCCTTCGGAAACATAAACGAGCTTTTGGATCCTAACACGGCTGGGGTGTGGTGTTTTAGACAGGAAACTAGGGCTATGGTCGACCGCGTTTCTTATCATCAACCGGGTGGTAGGCGCAGGGATATTCTCGACTCCCGCCGGCATCGTCAGCTACCTTGACAGCGTGGGATTAACGTTGATCTTTTGGGCTTTGGGGGGGTTCATGACCTTCTGGTGAGTCCTGATGAACGACCCCCTGGTTGATGAAGTGAAGAAGGCGGGCTAACGTTCGACAGCGGGTATGATAAGCCAATATGTTGTTCAGTCCCAGTTTTTAATTGACCTTGTGTTAGTCTGTTTGTCTACCTAGAATATGGCATTGCCATGCCTCGATCCGGAGGCGAGAAAGTCTACGTAAGCGGGCCTTCGGTTTCTTCTGGCGCTCAAGGGTTAACGTAACATGCTCTTTCTAGCTAGAACGCGTGTATCAACGACCAAGATACTTAGCCACATGCATTTTCGCAGGTTTGTAATCATCGTGGCCCTTACATGTGCGTACATGTTACTCACTCCTAATCAATGCTAGTGCAATTCGTCCTCTTCGCCATCTCTACCGGTAACAGTATCAGCTTTAGCAGTTACCTACTCCAAGCTGCCACAGGGACGCCACAAGAAAACACGTGGCTCAACGTGGGGATTGCGATTGCCACCATCACGGGTAATGAAGCTCCCTTTACATCCCCCGTATCCCGTCGAGTGTAATGTCCACTGACGACCCACCCCCCTAGTGGTTTGCCTCATCCACGCGTTTGCACCACGATGGGGTATCTGGCTGAGCAATGGTTTCGGCACCTTTAAGCTTATCATGCTCACCTTGTTGGTCTGCACCGGGTTCGCCGCGCTCGCTGGGCGGACAGTCGCACCAAGGCCGGATAACTTTTCTAGTTTTCACGGGGCGGGCTCTTCTAGGAGGGACCCGGGCAATTCCCCTGCTGCGGCGGGGGCGGCTGGCGGGTATTCGATTGCGTTACTGCAAGTCCTTTACGCGTATAGTGGGTGGGAGAACGCCAACTATGTGAGTTGGTTTCCAGTCCGACATAATGGAATATGACGACGTATACTGATGGGGCCTAGGTTCTCACCGAGGTTCGAGACGCTCCCAAGACGTTGAGAAAGGCGGCACCAATTTCCGTTTCCATCGTCACGGTGCTGTATATCCTCGCCAACATCTCATATGTGAGCATGCCTGCATCTTCCCTACTTTCCCCCTTCTCTAACTGGCATCTTAGTTCGCGGCCATGAGCAAGCTTGAGATCGCCGAAGCCAAAATCGTTGTAGCGGCGCAGTTCTTCGAAAACACATGGGGGGAGAGCAACTTCGTTACCAAGGTGGTGCCGTTATTCATCGGCCTTTCTGCCCTCGGCAATGCCTTTGCCCAATCCTTTGCCATGCCCCGAGTAAAACAGGAGCTGGCTAAGGAGGGTGTGCTGCCGTGGTCTCGGCTCTGGGCGAGTGACTGGCCGTTTAATGCACCTACAGGGGCCATTTTCTTGCATTGGATTATTACTGTCATCTTCATCCTCGGGTCGCATACGGACGACGTCTACGCATTTGCCACCAACGTATTTGTTTACAGCGGCAACTGGATTAAGTGTATGATGCCCTGCACCCTTTGCCTCACACCCAACATGACGCTGACCTTTGTTTCTAGTCTTCCTTGCTGTGGGTCTTCTTTACCTCAATTATGCACCATCCGAACGCTGGACCGAGCAGCGCACCACCTTCCGCAGCTCGCCCGTCCTCACCATATTCTGGACCCTTGCACTGCTATTCGTGCAGGTGGCGCCCTTCATCGAGAATAATTTCCTCAGCCACGTAAAATATTATGTCTTCCCAACGCTTGGCACCAGCTTGTTGGCCATCGGCACGATATACTGGCTCGTTTGGGCCAAGTTGTTACCAGCACTGGGCTACCACATCCAGCATGAGATTGTGCAGATGCCGGATGGGAGTGAAAGGGTCAAATACAAGGTGCGTCTGGTCTTTAGAGTGCCTTAACGGATGATATGTTTTGCTGACGTTGATATTCGCAGAGAGTCAAGCCGAAGAAGAGGAAAAGGGGGCGGGGACAATGGAATCGAGAGAGACAATTTGTCTGGTGAATGTAATGGCTTTTTTTTTGGCTTTTTTTTGGGTACAAGTGCGGCATGGAGTTTTGGTAGGGTTACGTGCTCCAAAAAGAAATTGGAAGAGAGAATTTCAAAAAGTACACCTAAAACAAACCGTTTTGGTGGCACTCGTGCATTCTCACGTTAAGCCCAGGCGTTGGGAAAGCCCACCGCTGACTTTCGACGGTGAGCTGTCATACCGAGCACACACACACAGAGAGAGACCACGGGAGGCACTGGGGGACCAGATGGTGTATGACCAGCGCACTCATTGCACAAACACGCGAGAAAATCACTTCTAATCGCTAGATTCAGAGCCAAAAGCCCAAATATCTCCTAATCTTCATTTCCACATCCCCTCATGGAATCGGGATCTGGGGCCCGAGCCGGAGGCTCGGCTAGTGGGGCAAAAATCCCGTGTTCCGCAAACGATAGGAGCGGAGCAGGCGGGGCCCCTGAACCCCCCGGGAGTGGCTGAATGGAGCTATTGGCTCAGTTGTCCTCAACGTGCATCGTGAACGGGCCAATTCTGAACAAGCTTCACCATCGTCGCTCCCCCTCGATCAGACCCTTCGACGCGCCGCATCGAGAATTCCTTCGAGGACGGCACCCGAGTATTAGCAAGCGACCGCAGTCCGGCGAGCTAGCCATGCTGCTGCAGTTGTGCGCGCCAGGACCTGCTATTACCAAGAATACCAAGAACATTCACGATCCTATTGTCGCCGACGCCGAGACTTGATCCCATCAGCGCGGCCACCTACCCGCTTCCCGGCCGATCTTTCCTGTCGACCTACTTTTCGATTTCCCAACTGCCTACCGAGCTAGCATTAGATTCAATGAAGACGGCCTCGAGGACATGACATGGGCCTGCCGCTTCTGCCCTTCCCCCACCACTACCACCACTGCTATCGCCAGTTTCATCACCACTGCTTGCGCTAGTACCACCGCTGCTGCTGCAGCTGCCGCCCCCTTTTCCGCCCGATCTAGCCGAGACCCCTGACGCCGCCGCGACCAATGTCTTGGGACTTGCTAAAGCGGTTCCTCGAGAGCGATGTCTTCAACCAGAATCCTTTCCTCTCGGTGTCGTACCTTTCGTATGTGGCCGCCCTGAGCCTCGGACTTGTTTACTTTTTCAAAAAGACATCCCGCCTCCTCCCGCATCGCTGACAGGTTCCGTTCGTGTTCAGTCGCTATGCCGATCACATAGGCATCCATTACGTGCTCTGCAGCAAGCTGCGACAGTTTCCCTACGAGGACATAGAATTCTTCCTTCCGCAGCTATGCCACCTGATCATCAGTGTCGACAACGAATCGATGGCCCTGGAGGAGTTTCTGTTGGATCTGTGTGAAGAATCGGTTACCGCTGCATTATTGGTCCGAGACCCCGTCCCTTATACAACTTGCCCCAAGAACTGGGAAAGATGACGTTAGTGACCGACCGCTGACACCCCGAATTTGCAGACCTTCTGGCTGTTCCAAACGTACCTTCACGATCTTGCCCCGAACCCCCAAACTGAAGCCTTCAAGATCTGCCGCCGCGTATACAATAAGGTGCAGCACATTGTATTTGGCCTTTCTGAGAGCGTCCGTCACGAAAAGATCACCGATAATGCCTTGCCGGTCACGGTCCTGGGTAGCTTCGTGTTGGCTAGCATTGCGTGCCCCTTGCTACCGCACTGGGCGGGCCCCCTAGCGATTGCCCAGTCGAGAAAGCCACGCCCCGTCGAGACGATATCATCCGAACCCTCCGTTGCTGCGAATAAGAACGTGCCGACCCGGGCACACACCATCACAGCTGGGAATACGAGGTCGAAGCGGGCAAAGGACGGGCGAAGCGTGAGCGTCCAGGAGGGGAAGCCGCCCGGGGGTAGTCCGCGGAAATCAAGGAAAAGCAAGTCGGGATCAAAATCGAGCCGGCCAGGGTCGAGGGCGAAAGCAAGCGAGTCGGAATCATCGAAACCCCATGAAGATGGAGCAGAGTTGACCGGCCAGCTCGAGAACCTCGCACTGGAAGCCCGCATAAGTTCGGCCTCGCTGCCTCTTCCGGACCCTAGGCCACGTCTCGTCACACGGCCGACTACGCCCGTCTCAGCCGGCTTGCACCCTCCCGACGCCTTGTCTAGAAGGCATCCGCACCATGTCAAGACGCTTCTGAGCCAGGCCGAGATGACAACGTCTCAAAAGACACAACTAATCCGCCAAAACTACTTTCGTTGTCAGACTGCATTCTTGACGGCACTCGAAGGAATCTCGAACCGCTTGGTGGTTGTACCGAAGCCGGCTCGTCTTAGTGCGCTTCGCGCGGAACTGGCCCTCATCGCACGAGATCTCCCTGCGGAAGTCGATATTCCGGTGATCTGCCCTCCCGAGCTAGCGGATGGCTCTCCTTCTAAGAGCCGCCACCACAGAATAGTACGGCTCAACCCGGCCGAAGCTACCGTGCTTAACAGTGCCGAAAAGGTGCCCTACTTGCTGATGGTTGAAATACTTCGGGACGACTTCACTTTCGACCCTGAGACCCAGGACAACCAGAGACTGTTGACAACACTGTTGGCCGAACAAGGGACGCGTAAGAGGATATTTGATCTGTCGGATGCGCCGGGGATACCTTCGAGCTCACGGTCAGCGGAACCTGTCGTGGATAGTGTCTTTGAGCCATCGTCTGGGGATCTCGGCAGTTCGCCCATGCTCAAGCCCACCGATGTCGAGTTATTCGGCATGGCCCCTTCGCAATCGAGCTTTTCCTTGGGCATGTCGAGTGTCAACTCGCCGACCCCGGCACTTTCGGAGAAGGCGTCACCCCGCAATTCCGGTGGTTCGTCCGAACCCATGAGCCCGCCACTCAGAAGGCGACTAACCCTCACCGGCGCTCGCCTGAACTCTGTTGATCAACCCGACTTTTCGGCGCTGGCCATCCACATGCGCACAGCCTCGCAGATGCTTGCCCAGCTAGATGCGACGAGTGGGAAACGGCCGCGGCAAGAAGTGGCTGCTATCCGCGCGCGCATCATCGCGAGCATGCAGAGCCTTGAGGAGCAAAGCTTCGACTTGGACGATGGACAAGGCCCGACCTTTGATATGATCATGGCACGCGCACAAGCCGCCGTGGCGACCGCTGCAGCAACCACAGGGACGTCTGATGGCAGTGGTGCAGGATCTGACGGGGGCGCCGAGGATTCCCCCGTTGAGCCGAACCTTAACGCCAACGCCGGCATCGACCGCATGGAGAACGACATCAAAACGGGCGGGCTGCAACGCAAAGGCGACCGCGATGACCCCAGCGCAGCCGTGTTTGGCGAAGCTTGGGAAACCAAAAAGGAGCGCATCCGCAAGTCGTCGCCCTACGGATGGATGAAGAACTGGGATCTGGTCAGCGTAATCGTCAAGACGGGATCGGACCTGCGACAAGAGGCCTTTGCCTGCCAGTTGATCCGCGTGTGTCACCGGGTCTGGGTGGATGCCGGCGTGCCCGTGTGGGTGAAATTGATGCGCATCCTCGTCACGGGTGAGTCGTCGGGCCTCATCGAGACTATCGCCAACGGCGTGTCGCTGCATTCCATCAAGCGCAGCCTGACACTGGCGACTGTCGAGTCGGGCCAGAACCCGCGGCGGCGTATCGCCTCGCTCAAGGACCACTTCGTCAAGGTGTTTGGCCTACCCGAGAGTGATGCGTACCGTGCCGGCGTGGATGCGTTCAAGCGCTCGCTGGCGGCGTATAGCGTCATTTCGTATGTCCTTCAGCTCAAGGACCGGCACAACGGGAATGTACTCATTGATAATGAGGGGCATATCATCCACATTGATTTTGGGTTCATGTTATCTAATTCGCCGGGGTCGGTTGGGTTTGAAGCCGCGCCGTTTAAGCTGACGTATGAGTATGTGGACGTGCTGGGTGGCGTGGGCTCGTCGGATTTTGATGACTACAAGCAACTTTGCAAACAGGCGTTTCAAGGTATGTGCCTTCTCTTCTCAGGATCCCTTCTTATTTTACCTACCGGATATGCCAGCAGCGGATGCTAACCTAACCCTTTTTTGCGCAGCCCTCCGCCGCTCGGCCGATAATATCATCGACTTGGTTTCCATGATGGGCCGCGACTCGAAGATGCCGTGCTTCGGGGCCGGGGTTTCGCAGGTCACGACCGCGCTACGCCAGCGATTCCAGCTGCAGCTGAGCGCTGATGAGGCCGAGCAGTTTGTTGAGACGGACCTCATTGGCAAGTCGCTTGGCAGTTACTACACACGACTGTGAGTTATCCCTTGCCCTTTTTTTTTCCTTTTCGTTTCTACTACTGTCGATGAGTCGCAACCGACTTGGGAACGAGTGAGGTGACTAATTGTGCCGTTCTTTAGTTATGACACCTTCCAGTATAGGACACAGGGGATCTACTAGACGGATGGGGTGGCTTGGGCTGGTTGGGCTAGAAAGAAGGAACAGATGGGTGGATGGACTGGGAAGAAAATGGCTGATGATGATGGTTGGTTGGGTTTGGGAGGGCCTTAATAAATCGGAACGGCCGGTGTTGGCTCCTTTCCGTCGTATATACACTGGCTCCTTGATTTTCATGCTCAAAGTTGTGGGCGGTACTTCCCCCCCTCGATTACTTTCGCCATGGACAAAGAAAGGCATATCGCATGGCGTTTGTTTTTTTCCTTGCTGGGTAAATAAACACAATAGACTACGTTGGCTGAGAGGCCGGCGAGGTTGAATATATCCGGTTTGCTTCCTGTCCCTTTTGAACTACCCTCGAATGTTTGAGCATCCAAACCATTTGATCAACCTACGATGCGAGTATCATGGATTAGTAGGCTAGGAGGTCAACGGTGATATGGATATACATTCATAGACTGAGAACACGCAGGCATGGATATGTTTACAATAGGAATGTGCACATTCATGTACCAGCCACGCCCACCAGCTAATTCCACACACGAAACCCACACGGCTCTAATACTCGAGCATTGAGCCTAGCCTTGGTATTTGACGGTATCATGTCCCCCGTCTCATCGTGAATACCGTGGATCTTCTTCACCTTGTGGCAGTAGCCTCGGGAGCATCTAGTTCTGTCCTTTACAGACTCCCCGTTGTCACACCTCAGGCGTGCGACGTCCTTTTGGTCGGGAGTAAGGTAACACACCATCGCTTGGGGCGGTAAAATGCGTGTGTAATAGATCTAACTACCAGCGCTCGAAATCGGTAGCTTGTGGCAAAAGATTTCCCGGATTTTGGAGTGCTAGAAAGTGTTGTGAGGCTGCCCTAGTAACGTTATTACATGGTTGCGTCGTTGAGGTTTCAAAACACCAAGCGACTCAGGTCACATCACAGAGTTCGGCAGGTCGCACGCGGGCGGGTCACAGCTTGGGCTACATATGTACGAAGTACATACTGCGCCAAGACTCGCATTTCAGTCTGCACTTCATGAGCCCCATCCCACCTTCAATGATCTTTCCGGTGAGATCTTGTCGACTTGATTGACCGACAAGTCGATTATGTTCCCCTCAATAATGGAGTCGGCGATGGATCAAAACAGGCTCAATGGACGCACAACATTGCAACCCAGCTGCCACGCGTGACGACCTGTCGTTGCCGCCGAGACCAGTCAGGCTAGTCCGCCTCACAAAACTCCGATCATCCCCAAATATTTCCCCATTTGGGTTTCAACCACGACCTCATCTCTCGACGATTCCTTGATGACGTGAACGGCAACCAAGCGTATGTCCATATCCCGCACGCGGGAAACTGCCGAGCTGCCAACAGCCCTGGGCGGAGGATCCCGCCCCTCCAATACTGACCTTGTATTCTTTCTTTAAAAAGAAAGCAAAGGTCCCGAATAGTCCACCTACCGCAGGGCTGCATATCACTCTGTGGGCGTGGAGCATGGAGGCAAAGTCGACCCGCACGGCACGACGAGAATGGAACAGGCCATGGACAAGCTAAACCTGTGCGATTGCTTAACGCACGAGTTACCGAGGAAGCCTGGCGTCCAGTCGGCCAACTTTTGGCTTGAGCCTCATTTCAGGCTTGGAGCCATCGAATCAACCCTAAGTCGACGGCTGGAGATGGGGGTGGTGTATCGCGATACCCAGCCCGTGCCGATCAGTACTTTCAAGGTGGTCTTGGTCGCCAGCGGCGGTAAATTCAATTCTGATGAGGCTTCGGGATGAGATGAGCCGGAAAGTTGTCCTTGCAAGTTGGCCGCCCTGTAACTTTCTTCCCATACCCAGGCCGTGCCCATTGATTGAGTCGCCTCCTTGAGCAGGAGGCAATCCTCGCGTATTACCCATCCATGCTTTTTGTATCAAAGCAGCTTACGCAGTACAGTACCGAGGCGGCGGCGGGGAGTCTCGTCGGAGGGCTTTTGGTGAGCGAAGGGGCAGGCGATCCATCTCGAGAACCTTTAGGTCCGTTCGCCTCGGGCTGGCCGCGGGACCTGGCCGCTTTGTTGCCGTTCCTGCATCGCGACCAGGGATTCGCCCGTTGGTAGCCAGGGCCGCCGAATCAGGCTATTGCCCTCTGTCCCGTTGCCGCCCACACTTTCTACCGACCTCTAGGACGGCCATGTTTGTCATGATGGTAGGCTGGGCGGCAAATGCGACTGAAAGAGCACTTGCTGCTAAGTTGGGCGTTTGGAGGGACCTGCGGCATTCGTGGGATTCACAGTGCCGTGGTCGCAGTTTTGCCCTTGAATCACCGAGTCCTGCTGGTCCTAAAGACACGGGGCTTTGCCGTTTTTCTTTTTGGAGAGGTGGGAAGGGGGGGGGTTTTCGAGCAAGGTCTCAACCAGGGCGCCAAATCCTCGTGATGGCTCTATTTCAGCTCGCCCACCCCCGAGCATTGAGGCGCCCCAGGGCGTGACGATAATGAGGGCGCGAGGGACACCCACGCCTTGTCCAAGCCGTCGTTGCATTTTGCCCCAGGATGATTGCTACATCAGGTTCGTAAAGAAAATCCGACTCTTGATACCCAACTATGTCAACGTCTTCTTGATCCTTGCGGCATTTTGACCGAGCCGTGGGGACGAGGCGTCGAATAATAGGACAGATATGGGGGTGGCGCCGTGGGGGGGAGCTATTCCTCGCCTTGGCCTATCCCCTCCCCATTTCGTACTGCTGCCGGAAGCTAGTTATCGAACGTCAAAGATGTCGGCGGATTTACGTGGGCTTCCTGATTTGGGAAAATGATGCAGTGGCGGTACGACGGTATGTCGGGGGGTGGGTGGACACCGAGATGTTTACACAGATTCACACGGAGGAAGTACTCCCTAGAACTGTAAGTCTTGTCATTAAGGGTTTTCGATCGAGTAAAGAATGCTTTCCTGTCTCTCGCGTACCTCACCTGTTGGTTACTGTCGGTTGAGCTCCACGTCTTCAATTCATGAGAAACAAAGGATCGAGAGCGAGCATGAAAAGATCCGGTTGTCAGGACAAATACAGGGGTAAATACATATCAAGCTATCTGGTGCTGCGGGTATCGGGATTATGGTGTTGTGGCGAGTGTGGAAATACAGAAAAGTCTAACCACGCAAAGAAAAGAAAAAAGGAAATAACATTGAGCCAGAAACAGGGGAAAGTGCAGTGTTGAAACAGGAAACAGGAAACAGGAAACAGGAAAGCGCGACCCTCCAAAAGCCCACCTCCTACCTTCCTTCCCCAATTGTAACGAAGCACAGCCAACCTTTTCCAAACCAAAAACAAAGGCCCACCATTAGAAGCACAACTCGTTTTGTCCAACCCGATGATCAACTGCCATGACGCCCAAGTCACACAACACCTCTCGGGTTCTCCCGTCGACAGCCTCACTTTCACTACTCCCACGTTTTCTCACCCTCCCACATGCCTGCCTACTATCCACCGCAAAAAGGTTGCGCCTCGTTACATCTACACCTCATCACCAATTTCCCGGAGGAGCCGGACTTCCCCAGGGAAACACCCCGCGGGTATTGGTGGCGTTACCCTCACCGGAGGTCAGAGATTCCATTTTTGTAAGCCACGGAACGGATGCGGTCCTGTGAAGTTGGCTTGACGCCACGTTTCCGTTCGAGTTGCCAGTCCCGTTGTTGCTGTTGAATTTGTTGTTGATACCATTCCCGTCCACGCGCCCAGTCACACCTGGAGGTGGTGGGGGAGGGGGAAACCAAGGTGCGTTACCTCGAGTTTGACGTTGCCCCTGATTCTGTTCCGCACCCGCACCCGCACCCACGCTCTCAAGCGGGATTGGCATGCCGGTCGTCTGATTCCATACATCGACCTCAAACACCGGAATCACCGCTGACGACGAGGTCGATGGCAACAGACCCTCTATTACCCGTGCCAAATCTGCCCTTCCACTTCCACTTCCACCACCAGCAGCGGTACCAGTGCTGCTGGTCTCGCTGCTCCACGCGCCCAAATCATACACCACCCCGTCCACACTCACATTGCGCAAGGCAGCCTTCAGGCCGGAAAACACGGTGGGAGCAGCGCTAGGTTGGATGTTCTCAAAGGAGTAGGGCTTGCGCTTGACGTAGGAGAGGGCGGCCTGTTGGATGCTGTGGGGGTATAGGGCGAGGCGCTCGAGAACGCGGTGCTCGCCGTGGCCGCGCCAGCGGATGCGTAGGGCAATGTCGTGCGTTTTGGGCTGAGGTTGGGGCTGGTTCGGGGTGGGTTGAGTAAACGGAGGCGGAGGTGGGGGTGGAGGAGGTGGTGGGACGAAGCGTTGCGGGCGGAAGGGAGGATTGTTAGCGTTGGTGGTGGTGGTGTTGTTGTTACCGGGAGGGTATGACACGTTGATGGGAGGTATCGGTGGCATACTGAGGGGGCGTGGCATATAACGAGGGGCGCAAGATATGGAGGATGGCGGCGGGGGAGGTGGTGGTGGTGGTAAAAGTGAGGCTGCCGAGGTAGCGGGATATTTAGCGGTAAACTTGGGGAGTCCAGGTACGAAGGGGCGCGGATCGGGGTTAACGCTATTGGCGGGTTTTCCGAAGGCGCTGAAAGGGGGCATCCGACGAGAAGACGGAGGGGCTGGAGGGGGAGGCCGGGAGCGGTTGTCGTCGTGGCTCTCATAATCGGACTCGGATTCGGAGGAGCTCGTATCGGAGCGGATCGAACGGGATCGTGTCCGAGTGATGGGCAACTTGAACGGAGAACGGGACCTGGAACGACCCCGTCTCTCCTTGGGGTGGCCGCTTTCCTTCGCCTTTGTAGCCTGTCTTGTCTTGGCCGGCGATTGTCTTGTCTCTATCCTGCGGCGGCTCTTGCGCTTGGCCTGGCCGACGGAGGTGATAGAAACGGTCTCGTCATCGGACAAAGACTCGTAGTCGCCGAGCGTCACGGTGGACGAGCCGCTGTCCTTCTCAAACTCCACGCCATCATCTGGTTTGACATGCTGCTCCTTGGGTTGCGGGACGAGGCCAAATCCATGGGCATCGACGTGCTCCTGAACGGCTTCTGCCGACTTGGTGAGAAGCAATGCCAGGGCGTCCTCATAGCGTGGCGCGGCTGCTGACAAGACGGCCTCGCGGGCACCGTCTTGCGTTTTGAGAACGATGGCCTTGAAGTTACCCGCAGCTTCCCGGGTGAGAACGAGTGAGAACCGGGCGTCGGGTCCGTAGGTGAACTCGCAGTTCTCTGCGCGCGAGAACAGTAAGTAGTGCGATCATGGGTTTAAGGGGGGGTTGTTTCCTGGTGAGCAGCAGAAAAGTGAAATCGGCAAACTCACCGATTACTTGAGCGCGCGCATCGCGCGGGTAAAGGTTGGATCCGGAGCCCATCTCAAAGCATGGGAGTGAGAATGGTCGTGGAAGCTGGCAAGAGTTAGAGGCAGGGAGATGGACGAGCATTGGGGGTCACTCGAAGCGAAGAAGTCTGTTCTGGCGATGATCGATCACTTCACGGAATCTGGGAAATGAGACAGAACAGGGACTGGAATTAGATTTATATATCGGTACGGGCAGCCCCCATCCCTCCTCGTTCCGCCGGGGCGGCCCCCATCCCATTCTGAGGCTCGCTCCGTGTCGCTGCGCCAGTGATGCGGTACCGAACGCAGAGCGGGCGGCCGGGCGTGTTACACGGGAGTTGCTCTCCTGGGGGGACGGGAAGAAAAAAGTGAGGCGAGGCCGCATGCAGCCTTGGGTGCACGAGGTGAATCGGGGTGTATTGGTACGGTAACTAGTTAACAGGGGTGTAAATCCACGAAATTTGAACGGATGGATCAGCTCAAGTGCCCGGGGATTCCGTGGACGCACCGGGCACCAGCACGGCATTTAATCATTGTACTATGTAGTTCGTGTAGGTACAAAGCTATGAAGATACTTACCGTTGTTAACCATATGCGTCGTTTGTGCCCCTGCTGCAGCGCCTCGGGCTTCAATCTGGAAACCGGGGGTTAGTTACACTTAACCTTTCTTCCCAGACTTCTGCTCCCCAGTCTGTGAGCGGTGAACGAGTCTGGGCGAGCCGCCGGCCTGCACTGCATTGCAGCACGGGGAAGCAGAACGGGAACCCGCGGCATTGTCGGGTATTTCTAATGATGTCGATGGTCAGACGAAGACATGAAAAGTCAGTCCGTTACCGGTTCGCACCCTGTCGGACTCCTATTCCGACATTCGGCCAACCAGCCGGTGTCCGTCGGCAAAAGGGCTTGTGTATTGCAGCCAGCCACATCTTGGCGTAGTTATTTAACTTGGGGCATCGCCATGATTTCTTGATTTTTGTGGGAGAGGAAGTTGAAAATTACCAACTGAGACACGATGTAATTGCAATGCTAAGTGTCGGTTGCCCAGAGTGGGTCTGGTATGGGCACGGGGTTACCTGTAACAGTTTCTTGTATCGCATTGTGTTATGCCCAAACGCCTAAACCAGAGAGAAGCGAAGAAATCAAAAAAGGACAAGCAACAAAATCTTGGACCACTCTTCGTGGTCTACACTAAGGTAACTCGGGGTGGGATCGGTGAATTCCGGACACACCGGGGGACAAAAACGCCCAGAAGATTCGATCAGACGGTTGTCTTGCGGCACCACATGCATCACCCCCCCCCAGCATACACCGGTCCTCTCGTCGACAACTACAGAAAATTTATCCCACCCTAACTGGTGCCCTCTTCCTTTGGGTCGACAGGTCGTACCATTCAATTTCTCTCCCAACGTGGGTCACGCCCATTCTCTTTTCCATCCACTTAGAACCCAAGCGCCATCCGACCCCCCCCCCCCAGTCCATCTCACGATGATTGGCCTCCGCGGCCTACCGACGGGGTAAGCAAACGGGCAGCGCTCAGTAGTGTCAGCAGGCACAGGCCATAGGCAGACACCACAGCAGGGTCCCGTCATTGTTAAGGCGGCCGTCCGAGTCAACAATAGCCAGATATAACGGGAGAGGTAAAAACACCAACAAACACACAAGAGCGCATGAGAGGAGGGAGCCGGGGTCCTGTCCGGGGCTGTGAGTACAATAGAATTATCCGTTTGGTCCTCCTCACCGACAGTGGGAAAACAATGGTCGGACGGACTGGCTAACTAACTGGTTGGCTTGCTGCTTCCTGTCCTGCCTGGGTGTTTGCGTGGGTGGGCCTGGCCCGGTCTGACCGCCCTCTTTCTTGTGCTCCTCTCGTTGAGTCCAGTCGACCTGTTTCCCACCTGTCGATCCTCCGCGAAATTTCGTCCGCCTAGCCAATACTGAGTCGTTCAATGCGGGCCTTCACGGCATCCACAAGAGCAGTTTCACGATCTAAGAGGCCGATGACCTGGGCCATCTTTTGCCTGCGTACCTCGGTCGGGATCCTCAGGCCAGGCACTGGAGAGGGCGATGCGTCGTCCGTGGGGCCATCGCGGGCCCGCTGCAGCTGCTCCGCCTGTGCCGCCAGGGCATCCCGGAGCGCCTTGATCTCCTCGAACCGTTTCCAGGGCTGCTGAGCCTTAGAAGGCGACGACGAAGCCGGTGACGATGTTTGGCCTGCCTCGGGGCCGAGAATGCTGCTCCCCAGCGCCCGTACCTCATCGGCCCACGCCTTTTCTTTCTCGCTCAGTTCCCGGCTCGTCGCCCTGCCTAACTGTCGCTTAAGCTTTTCCATCCTCCTCGCGAGCTCTTCTTGTCGTTCCCGAGCTTGGCGAAGGCGGTTGCGCGTGATGTTATCTTGTGAAACTGGTGACTCATCACCTGAGTCCTCACCAGTAATTACGTCGACCTGCTTCTTCCCCTCATTCGCCTTTTCAATCTGCTGCCTGAGTTCCTCCTGGAGGGTCTGGCACCTCCTGAACAGTTGCGCAACCGCACTATTGATGTTATCCACCTCGCTAGCGAGAACCTTGTGGCCTTCAGTAAAGACCTCGAGTGTCGCCATTGAGAGTCGCACTTCCTGGTGGAACAGCGGACGTCTTCTACCTGTCTTCAAGTGATCAATCCACGTAGGCATCATGCTCTTCTGATCCAACGCTTCAGAAGCATGGAAAAGCGGTCGTGGCTCCCATCCGAGGTCTAGCTGCGGGAGCTCGACGCGCTCAAAGACTGCCTCTGGAGATTCCCTGGGGGCGACTTCACGTATGGGTGTCTCGAAGAAAAGCACGACCGGGTCTTGGTGGGTAGCGGACAGAACAAAGTGGCCGAGGTCCGGGTCCTGGATAACCGTTGCTGCTGCGAGTGAATTCTGTCCACGAGGTTGTGTGTAGATGCGCTCCCGCTCCGAGCCTTGTCCTCGGACAAGCAGGTCAAGGCGAAAATCCGCCCCGGCCTCTCCGTCTCCCTGCAGCTCGCTCTCAAGCCGGAACACCCACGGGGCCAGCGAAACAGAAGTAATGCCTGCGGGGTGTGTGACGTAAAATGAATAGCGAGAGGCGGTGTCCTCACTGAACATGGGCCAACTATCCGGCAAAACCTCGACTGGCTTGAGCGTGTCAAAGGTCTGGAATGTCAATAGGGAGGGGGTGTTGGGAGGCGCAGTGAACGCCATGGACCTATTCTTTTGCTTGGGAGGAAGCCATTGGGCCTCGACTCCGTTCACATCTAGACAGATCTTAACTTGACCACTCGTAGAGAGAAGACAAACTACCGTCAGTGACAATCCGCTGCCTTCCTCTTCGTCCACTTCCAGTTCTTCCTCTTCACCCATCATCAAATCATTGAGACGAGCCTTCTCCCCAATGACGTAAATGTCCTTGAGTTCCACCTCATCGTCTTGTTCGTCTTCTGGATTCAAGTCAAACTCGAACGGGCCTTGGAGTCTTGGGACGATGCCAGGCCTTGTTGGACGGGTATAAACCTCTACCGGAGGTTCGCCAAGGCCACCCTCCAAAATCTTGGGCTCCTGATTATCCAAATCGGACATCCAGTCTAGCTGCTGCTGGGCCAACAAGCGGGTATCGGCAGAAGCTTCGGGGTCATCCTCCGTCGCTGCAACCCCAGCCACGATAGAAACCGAGAGAGAGGGAATCAAGGTAGGGGGTGGTGCCCAACGCTGTGGCAGCAGCGGGCAGAGCGAGTACACATCGCCGCCTGCCATAGCGACCCACAAGGTCATCGGTGACCAGCCTCCGGAGGCTCTAGCAGGGAAGCACGCGGCCGCAACTTCCATGTCGAACGCATCAGGCGAGAATCCCTTGTTGGTGGCCGACACCGAAACCCCAAAATCCTGGTCCAAAGATGTGCCATCCGCCAGCCGCTTCAAATCAATGGCGAGGGTGGCTGAATCAAAGGTCCAACGATCGGCCGTTGACAATTCCCAGATGCGCACGACCGCGTCTTCCGTAACCGTGACAAGCGCCGTTCCGTTCACGCCCAGAGGATGCCATAGCGCAGAGACGACTGCCGGACGTGAGGTAACATGTGTCGTCGGTCCAAGGGTCCAGAACTTGGGCTTGAATGGCGTAGCATCCCGGGCATAAAGATGCGAGGAGTCGGGTAGAAGGCAGATGTGTATGGTGTGAGAGGTCAAGACGGCGAGGAGATCTTGATTCGGCGAAATTACCAGCTGGCGGATATCGTCGGCCACCGGTGTCTTAATGATCTGAATGTCCCATGATGTTAGTCCACGGCCCAAAACCCCTTGTTGGTCGTGCTGCACTCACACGGGAACCGTCAATTCCGGAACCATCCTCGGCTTCAAAAGAGTCGTCAGACCCCTCTCTCTTGATACGGGTTACCAAGTTGGAGTGCCCGGGCTTTGTCTCCCACAATTCCTTGAGGTAGGCAAGATCGCCCCATCGTATTTGCTTCCCGACTGCCACAAACACCTCAGTGCCCCGACGCGCTATGGTTCGCCTTGGCCCGGGCTTCGGTTTCCTCGTGCCATACGGAGGCCCCGCAGAACCCCTCCCATCGTCAATCGGCTGCTCGAAGAGCTTATGAGCGGGAGATGGCTCATTGAGCCAGCTCGGCGCAAAGCTCTTGATCTTCGGCATCTGCAAACGAGAAATGCAGTTTTTCGTGGGGGGAGACGGGGGAATCTATTCCCAAGTTTGATCAAAAGTCGAAAAGTGAAAGGCGATGCGAGGCGGCGGACAATGCCTAGCAAAAACGGGGGGTCGCCTGGTGGCAGTTGCAGATGCGCAAGTTTGGCGGAGGTTGGGGAAGAAGCTCTTTTGGTCGCGGCGCCCAGCGCGTCCGTTTGGCTGGAGCACAAAAGGCACTGCAGCTTTTCTCGGCAGGCAGGTCAGACCCCTGTCAATCCGCCGCCATCGCGTCAAGCAGGACCCGCTTTTACATTCACCAAGAGGTGGTGCTTCACCTTCAACCATCTTTCTGATTGTGTATGAAGGTGATCCGTCATCCAAAACAAGTACATACAGCATGCGGGGCCCACGAGCAACGGTCGAACGGCTCGACCAACCGAGCGCCTATTTCAATAACCGAGTGAGTTGTTGCCCGATTCTTTACCACAGATAGTGATGTCGCCAATGTCTAACAAGTGGACTTTTCAACGTCGCAGAACAAACGAAGACGATTCGACAACAAGGATCAGCGCGATGGAGACGACGATACTAACATGCAGAACGACCAACCCGAGGAGGACCCCTTGAAAGATGCGGCTACCATTTACGTTGGCAACCTGTAAGCGGCTTTGCCGACTCGATGGATGGAGAAAGCGGCGTGGCTGATCCAAAGCGTACCCTCACAGGTCTTTCTACACCACCGAAGAGCAGGTATACGAGCTATTTTCGAAGTGCGGCGAGATCAAACGGTTGGTCATGGGCCTTGACCGCTTCACAAAAACACCATGCGGTTTTTGCTTCGTCGAGTACTACACCCATCAAGACGCACTCGACTGTATGAAGTACATCGGCGGGACGAAGTTGGACGAGCGCGTAATTCGAACAGACCTGGACCCAGGCTTCACCGAGGGTCGGCAATATGGCCGTGGCAAATCTGGGGGGCAGGTGCGCGATGAGTATCGCGAGGACTATGATGAGGGACGTGGTGGCCTCGGCAGAGCCATTCAACCGTCTCGGAGAGACCGTGAGGCGAATAACTACGATGATGATCACGGGCGTTTAAGATAGGATTGATAATCTAGAATACAAGGACGTGGAGCGTGGCGCGGGATTTGGGGACAGGCAGGCAATACCCCTAGGGAATCACAATGGCGTCCTTTTGACAGTTTGTTCATTACTGCCTCTGGTCCATCTACAACCCTAGTTCCACATCGTTGACATCAAAAATGGTACCGCCATAACGCCGTCCATCCCAATTCCAAAAGGATAACAATATACATTCCCAGGCCTGTCGATTTTCTCGTCTAGTAACCTGGCGGGTTGACTCTTTGGGATACACGGGTCCACTTGGGAAGTTCTACATCTCATGTTAGCTCCAAGGAGAACACCGGGTAACCCCCCCGTCCTGTACTGAATGAACATGAACAACATACTGTGAATTCCCTTGCGGTATCTCTTCTCTTTTCGGTCGAACATCGTGTACTTGTCGCGTGGCTGCATCTGTGCCTCGGTCGGCATCTCGGACTTCCACCGCTCCAACGAGGCGAGCGTCTCGCCCTTTTTTGCTAGCGCCTTGCTCAACGTCTCAACAACCTGGTCGACAGCTCGTAACCGTTTCCGTTGCCGGAACTTCTGTGTCGGGGAGAGGCGCCAAGGTATCTTCCTGTCCGTCCGTTAGTGTCGCGAAGGCGTTGATTTGGGATCGGTGGACCTTCTCGCATTCCGCCAGCCGGGGAGGAGGCGTACCATAGAAGACCCCCGCTAAGGGAGCTCGTAATTCTAAAGGGCCCGAACATGTTTATCGGCCTGCAACAGTTGTTGTTCGGGAGGATTGAAGGTCGGGCGGGACAAGCCGACGACGTGGAGGGGCCGTTTCCTTTGGCTTTACCGGGCTGCTGTTAGAAAAAATGCGGCTCCTCGTCGCAAGCGCCAAGCCAATCAGAACCGGTGCCTTTGGAGCAATGGTGGAGAATACGCCCCGCTGGCCGCGGGAGCCCACGCCTGGACATCGCTGCAACCCTTCGTGCATTCAAGCTGCAAGAGGTGGCTGCTTGAGTGCTAGGGTGAGCCTCTCCTCCACCACGATGAGTTCAACAACATCACCACGCCACCACACCGCACACGACACTTGATACACCACCATGTCTGAATGATTGGCCGATAATACTGATTTCAGGGCCGAAGGAAACTGGTTTCCCATAATCCACCTGTCCATACGCTTACCCCGATTTCACCCTCTCCGACCAGCGGCCCAAGCCGCAAGTTGCAGCAAACATGAGCTACTACTTCGCCATCATCGGCACCCAAGATAATCCACTCTTCGAGTACGAGTTTGGCACGAGCAAGCAGGGAGGCGACGGACAAGCCCGTTTCCCGGACGATGCGCACCACCTCAACCAGTTTGTGCTGCACAGCAGCTTAGACATCGTCGAAGAGGTGCAGTGGACGAACGGACAGTTGTGCGTGCCATTTCTCCGTCGTTCCCCCATTGGCACTCAACCTCTCCTTCTGAGCGCCCTGTCCTTCAACATCAACCAGGCGACAACTTGGCTCTCGTATCTTGACTGACTCCTGCAACTAGATACTTGAAAGTGATCGACAAGTTCTTCACCAACTACATATCCTGTTTCATGACCGCGGGGAACGTCAAGTTTCTACTCTTGCACCAGCCCACCGCGACAGCAGCAGCAGCTGCGGCGGCGGCAGCCGGTGTCTCTGGCGCGACACCCGTGGCAAACCCATCACGCAATTCCACAGCCGTCGGCGCTAACCCCACAAGCCCACAAACAGAAGAGGCCATCAAGAACTTCTTCGGCGAGGTGTACGAAAACTACGTCAAGGCGATCATGAGTCCCTTCTACAAGGTGAACATGGAGATTCGGAGCCCGGTGTTCCGACAAAGAGTAGCGGCAGCAGGGCGAAAATATTTGTAAAATGCAAACCAATTTTACTCCAGCATTCGAAATTAGAGCGCGTTCTTCTTTTGTTTTCATCATGGCGAACGACATCGAGAGGATCACGAGGAAATGCGACACAGGGCACGGGGTATAACTTGATCAAATCAATGTATTGTCATGGGGTAACCACCCTCCCAAAGACGCCGTGGTCATGTCATCGACCGTATCACAGTTGTGCCTAGCCTCCCACCGTTCCCAACGCCAGTAGAAAAATACGCGGAGCAAAATGTATCCCACGATGCCATGATCATCCCAGACTCCATTGGTCCGCCCTTTGGTGAGAGCGTAACCAAACCCCCACCTCTACAAGCCAGCTCCACGAGCTGCTTAACCACCGAAACCGTAAAGGGTGCGGCCCTGGCGCTTGAGGGCGTAGACAACATCGAGCGAGGTCACGGTCTTGCGCTTGGCGTGCTCGGTGTAGGTGACGGCGTCACGGATGACACCCTCGAGGAAGGACTTGAGAACACCACGGGTCTCCTCGTAGATCACTACAAAGCAGCATTGTTAGCAACACTGTTCTGAGTGCGACAAAGGAAGCAGAGAACATACTGGCTGAGATACGCTTGACACCGCCACGGCGAGCCAGACGGCGGATAGCGGGCTTGGTGATACCCTGAATGTTGTCGCGAAGAATCTTGCGATGGCGCTTGGCACCACCCTTGCCGAGACCCTTACCGCCCTTGCCGCCTAAAAAGGGAGAGATGTTAGTGTGCTGTCAACCCATGAAAGAAAAAATGGGTATTGAAACCACAACATCATGTGAAGCGTGGTGTGCGATAGTTGTTTTGGTGTTGAGCCCAGACGCGTGCATGTGGGACGCGTGGAGCCCCACCAACACTCCCGGCATCGCGACCAACAACCTCATCTGCAACGCCGACGATGATGCAGGGAGTCAAAAAAAAGAATGCGACTTACGTCCAGTCATCTTGATGGATGTATTGGGAAGTTGAAGTTATGTTTATTGAATGGACTGGGCCGATAAATCGATGGAAAAGTTGATGACGTTGATGATTGACCAAACACACGCAATTGGCAAAATGAGAGGGGTTTTGGGAAAAGCCAGGTATGAGGAGACGAGGCTTAAATAGGTTGGGGGGCGGGTGGCAGAATCAGAAAGCGCAGCTGATTTGGGAGGGTGGCCACTAGTCCCGTTTCGGATGTGGAATTTTTGTGTTGGTGCTTTCCCTGTTCAAAAAGCGTTGTTTGAATGCGTGTTTTGGAGCTCCGAAAATGGGCTGTCAAAACCGCGGCAAATGGGCTGGGTTTGGCCTTCACTTTTGGTCCTGCTAAACGGCTTTGAAAAAACGCGCCCCGCAAAAACTGTGGTCAAAGCGCCCGATGCCAAGCGGCTCAGCGCGCCTCCCGGAACTGCGTTTTGATTGGCTGCCTGGCTGCAAGAGTTCCCGGCTCGCATCGGGGCGCGCCGTCTCAACTTGTTCTCCTCTACACGCGTCAGGCAAACCGACCTCTTGCCAAATCAGTTGTTTGCCTGATTTTTAGCATGCTACCTCAAACCCGGGGTCTTCCTGTCCCTTTCTTTTAAAATGCCGTTCCTGGACATACCACCGCATGAGCCACGTGGGATCAAGAATTCTTAGAATAGGTTGGCACGGTTGGGTCTGGCTCTGTTCAAAGCTATCTCATATGTTATTGATTTTGCACCGCCCGTCCTGGGTATCGAGTCCTTGCTCAGACTGCTATGAGCTCCCGGTTATGATTCCACCGTGACGACGCCAACTGACGCCTTCCCTACCACATATACATGCCGGCCAATGTGATACTCGGATACTCATACATACAACTAGGTAGGCAGGTACCTTCCACTAGTGCCGTTCTAGGTTCCACCCAACGGTTGCAACCCACGAAGAAAACGCAAAGCATACTTCAAATGCTGTCCCAAGAACGCCCTTGCCATGCATACTACGGAATGCTGCTGCCCGCCCGTGTCGTGAGAGAAGAAACTAAATTGCCGCCCGAAAAAAGGGTATTGCCACCGCCGAAGGGAACCGAGAGGAAAGAAAGAAGCTTTAAATCACGGCGCCACCGGAAAAACAACCTGATGCTTACTCCAGTCGTGATGCTTGTTCGTCGGACGTCGTGGGGTATCGCAGAATTAGGTTCACGCGTTTGGCTGATCCTTGTCACTGCATCATAGAATCGTCTAAACCCTCATCCTCCTCGAGCCCCCCAATCTCGTTTTTAATCTCGCCGCTGGCCTGTCTCGCGCATTAGTACATGAACGGTTATTATAAAGGTAGAGGGAAAGCATACCTTAGGGTCCAGGCTCAGGGCAATAGTGAAATGCCGCACTGCTGTCCTCTTATCCCCGAGAGTCTTCGCAAGTTTGGCCAGCAGGAAGTGGACCTGGGCATTATTCGGTGCCACATCCCTCAAAATCATCAGTTCCCGCTTCGCCTCTTCCAGCTGCCCCGTGGCTAGCAATGCGCCGGCCTTCTTGCTCCGCATCTCGGGCGCCCGAGGGGCCAGCTCGACCGCCTTGACGAAATATGGCAGCGCCTGGACAATCTGCTTTTGCCTGTGCAGCACCGTGCCTAAGCAACAGATCAGTACAGCGTGTGTCGGGTGAATCACCAGTGCCGCGTGGTAGTGGCTCAAGGCCTTGTCGTAACTCCCTAACTTCTCGTAAACCTTGCCGATGCCGTAGTAGGCGTTGTAATGTCGCTTGTCCGCTGCGATCGAACGCCGATATGACACAAGCGCTTTGTCATACTCCTCATTCTCAACGTGCTCGTGCCCTTGCAAAGTGTACGCATATGCGAACTTAGGATCAAGATGAATGGCACGCTTGAAACATTGTAAGGCTTGCTCGTGATCGCTGTCCAAGGAAAACGCGTTCCCCATCACGCACCAAGCTTGCGGCGATTCCCAATCCATCTCAATCAGCTCATGTGCGAGGAATGAGAGATCCGTCGTCTTCCTGAGTTGCCAGAGCACCGTGGAGTACACCTCCATATCCTCCAGACGTGTCGGGGCGAGTATGCGCAGCCGCTTGAAGAACCGTTCGGCGTCGGCATAGTTGGCCAATTCGTAATGGGCTTTCGCCATCCTGGCCAACACCCATGGTGTGTCCTGGTGGGCCCGAGGGAGTGATGAGAACGCAGTCAACGCTTCTTGGCATTGAAACTGGGATGAAAGTCGGTATCCGGAAGCAATCTTTTTCAAGAAATCCAGGATCCACCTCAACCCCTCCTCAGTTTTGATCTGCTCGGATTCGGTTTGTCTTGGAGGCAAAGCCAGCGCAGCGGACGATTCCTTGGCTCTTGGCACTTCGTCAACATCCATAATGTTCTCTTCCAGTGGCTTCCGATTCCCGCTCACGACTCGACCAACGGTGGCTCCGCTGGAGCCAGGGCGACCAATCCTTGAAATTGGGGGCCTAGCCTTCTTCAACTCTCGAGTAGCAGTCGCGCCGGTTGCGTTGACAGTGGTGTTGGCCCTCGATGTCGTCCTTGGAGCTACATTTAACCGGGCGCTCCTCCGCGGTTCTTCACTGTTGTTTGGGCGCGGCTGAACGGGGTGTCCCGAAGCCGTACGTTTCCTTTCCGTGATGGCCTGTGATAACGCAGCACCTCGTGCAGGTGGCTCCGTCGAGTTGTCCCCCATGGGATCCTGGGCCTTCTCCCGCTTCCTTGCCCCCAGGCGGTAGCTCATCTTGGGCGGGGCGTCGAGGAAGGCGGGCTCCGCTGCTTGAGCACCGCGTGTTCGACGAGACGGGGCTAACGGGGGTTCGGAGGGGAAAGCTGCACGAGGAGCCTGTGCTTCCGGGACAGGCACAGAGCCGGTCGGGGTTTCCATGCTGTCCGTGCCATGTCGGTTCGATCCAAATCTCGAGTGGGAGGCAACCGGCCTCGAAATGTTGTCGTTCTCGCCCGGGTCGACAAACAACATGTTATTACTCGAAACGTCTTGGAATGCTGTGGACCGATGCCCCCCAAACGGATCGCTGTCGTGCCCAGCGCCCTGAATACCAGTCTTACGCTGCAGCGGATCCACGGGGCCGCCACCAGAGTCGAGATTAGTCGCATCTGGTTCGTGATCAAAACTGCGAGAAAAGTTGTCATTAAGTTTGAAGATGTTTGGTACCATCACATTAACGCCCATGTCGCAGAGAATAGTGAAGGCATCCCACATGAAGGGATTCGCCCTCAGCGCGTCCTCGAAACAAGAGACGGCTCGCTTCTTATCATCGTAGCCCCGGTACAACTTGCCTAAGAGGCAGTTAACGGCAGCGGCGTCAGGATATGGCGATCGTCCGGAGGTCGTATGTTTCCCGATGCTGCACTTTGTTGCCCACAAGGGTCGGGCCTTCTCTAGCGCTGCGATCCCGTCCTTGTACCGGTCCAGGTCCAGGCATGACTGCGCGAACACAAAGGAGCATCCGAGATGAGCCCCGCGACACCCTGAGGATTTGCTGATTTCGTACGCGGAACGGAGATCGCCGAGACGGAGGTGAGAAAGTGCGAGAAGGTACGCGGACTCGGGAGAGCGCTGATCGTGGGCGTGCAGCCTTTCGGCGAAGAAGAGGGCGTTTTGATATGAGATATTGTCAAGGTGGTAATAAATGGTCTGCTTGAGCAAGCCAGAAATCGCAGAGCTAGTCGGCGCCATCTCGCAGGAGGGGGGTTGTACCCGGATTGGTCTGCGAGTTGAAGTTCCAGTTTCTACCGGCGAGGATCGTCCATAGGGTCGCTCAGACTGGTTGTTGACCGGAGTTGCGTGCGCTTGTTCCACATGGACGAGACCAGTACTGGTGAGGGCAAGAAAAAGATGAGGTTGGTTGTCTGGTGGCGGGAACGAGCTGTGGAACTTTCGGGTCGCTTGGTTGGCCGCACCGCGAATGGGTCGAGTCGAGCGAGGGGTTGTTGTTGATTGGGAGATCGGGGGGAATCACTGATGGAGCTACGGTATCAAATTCAAAAAGTTAAGGCCGGAATTGCACGCGCAGTATCGATCGGATGGAGATGGCGGCTTGGACGGGTCGCTGCCAATTCAGAAGTCGGCAAGTTGCTGGCCTGGAAATGGTCGGCACGGCTGCTCACGCAAGTGACGCCGGGGTCAGCGAAAGGAGAAAAATAAAACAATGAACGAGCAATGCGGGCCCGCAAGGCTGGTGCTCAAGTTCTCCTTTGCTCCAGATGCATGACTTCCCAACCCAGAAAATGAAAAGAAAAGAAGTCGCGATTGTACACGGTCGACAATTGCCAATCCCTAGATTTCGAATCAAAGGGAGGGTGGTGGATTGTCATGAATGGGCCGCGAAGCTGTCAAGGCGTCAACCTCCTTTGCGTTGTTGTGGTGGGCTTCAGCACCTCGCGGCTGATTGGGCACCCGCGAACGATGGGGCGGGTGCAGCCTGCCGAGCAACCAATTGATGTGGGGTGGCCCACTGGGCTCACTAGCCACAAAATGAAGCTCCCCTGATGAAGGCTCGTGATGTCATCCTCGGAGAGCTGATAATGTTGTGGAGGGCGGATCTATAAAATAACTATGATGTACAGAGAAGTTGTAATATTCTGTAAGACGTAGCCTCATTCCTTACTTGATGGCAGAGTTCTTCACCCGTAAGGTGCGAGGGTGCCCGAAAAGTTGACGCCAGAGTCTTGTAATATTTTTAAAGTGGCTGGTGCTCAAGATGCAGGGGAAGGTCAGGGACCTGTGGGTCCAATCTCGATGCCACTGTGTTTCCAGTTCTGGACATACTCAGCGTGTTCAGCTCAACGAGCTGAAATCTGTGCTTGGTACATCGCCGCGACTCCAACCCCGTCTCTAGTCGACTTCAAAACACCTTTCCGGAACAAAATGGCACAAAAAGCACGTAAGGACCGGGCCAAGTCGAACTCGGCTGCCCTCAACAACCTCCACACTGGTTCGCTCATCGTCAACGCCCTCTTCCTACTCCTGCACTTCATCTTCAGGTCGCGCTCGCTGGTGCTTTGGGCGATCCTCTCCCTACCCAGTTTCATCTGCCAGTTCATTCTAGAAAGGACCGGCCGCCCCAGCTATGACGGCAATACGAAAGCTCTGAAGTCGTCTGGGGAAGACCTGTCAGCTCCGGGCCTGACCGACTTCATGTTCGATGTCATCTGGGTCACTTGGGGCGCTATCATTCTGGTCGCTTTATTCGGCAACTGGGCGTGGTTCTTGTGGGCTGTGGTTCCTGCTTACGGGGCCTACAAAGCGTTTGGTATGATGGGCGCCGCAAAACAGATGGCTCAGATGGGTGCCAACCCGAATGCTGCCGCAGCTCCCGCCGGAAACCGAAAGCAACGACGGGCAGCATAGGCCTTGGCAATCTACATCAAATAAGCCCTCTCACCCCTCAGCTACGCCCATCGTCACCCGTCAAGTTCGGTGGCAATCAAGCTCTTTCGTCCACTCCTTGAGCACGGCCAGTTCGACGTCTCTCACAAAAACGTGTACATGGTCCACCGTTCGTACACTCTGGAGCGCCACCCAGTTCTTGAACCAAATCACCTTATCATCACCGCCGGGCCCAAGACTATCAACAAAATAACGCTTGATAAAATCCCCCACCGTTTTCCTGCTCTCGGGAGTCAAATCACCGACGGTATCGTCCGTGGCGATCGGGGTGCGGGACCACACGACAATATGGGTGATGCCTGGCGTGAAGCCGTACGGCCAGTCGTTGATCAGCACACGATAGTCTGCTGGCTCTGCGAACGGCGTCTCGGATTCCCATTTGAATGGTGGGGATCCCCAAGCCTTGGGCAAACGGTGGGCAAGGAGATAGTTGGTAATCCCGCTGTATTCGGCCTTGACTTCAGCTGTCCACTTCATGTATCGCCGCAGGTCGGACGGTTTCCTCTTGAGGAGGAAGAGCTGGTTGTTTTCTGGTGGGTATGTTAGTTTGTGAAATATGCGATCGGTCGGAAGATAATGAATCAAGTTAGGCGTACGAATGAGAGAATAGAGCTCATCCCAGGTATGATACGTGTACTCCTCGTCCGTTTGGGACAGGACCTGTTTATCCAGATCCGTGAGAGGGAATGGCGCCTCTTCTACCACGTTTTCACCCATTTGAAGGTCTTTCACCGGCTCTCGAGATTGTGGTGTGAATTGGGCGCGGTGTTCTCCTCAGGTTCCGACGTTGTGCAGATGTGGGGAGGTTGCAAGTGTCAAAGTTTCAAGAAGTCATTCAAGGTTGCATGCAGACGCTCCGAGGTCGCCGCGCAGAGCTCCGAGTGGTAGAGCAAGGCCATAATCGACATTTCATTACATCAGCTCGGCAGAGCAGAGAAAGAAAAAACTGATCATACTTCGTAAATGTGTTCTTTACATCATCGGGCTCTTCGCACCAGGGCCCTACCGGCCCTTACGAAGGTACCAGTAATCGGGTTTCTTGAGTCTTTTGCCAAAGGTGCCAGCTGTGATGTGGGCATGATCGACGGGCATGATGGATCCGGGAAACTGCCCGACAAGGGGCATGGACCACCCGACAGGGAGCCGAATTGTTGAACCACGGCTCCAGAAGCCCGCCAAAATGGTATTGGTCCTGCAGCAAACCCCGGTCTAGCTCGCGACACATGAAGAACAAGTGAGCAACAAGCCCGCTGGACCCACTCAAAGTTGTTTCCCCATGCCGATAAAGTTTCTCGACTCCTTTTATAACTTGGGAGCAGCCCCGGCCCCGGCTTCGCGGTTCTATCCCCGTGTTAAGTAAGACCTCTCTTGCTCGACCATTCCTCTCCTCTCTTTCTAAACATTTTGCACCCACCGTCTCGTGTGCTCAAATAACCACAAAAATGGCACACCCTCTCCTGGCGCGCAAGTATGTCGATGGCATCTACATCCCCCTAGGCCTGCTCGTCTTCGGCACCGCCATTGTGAAGACCGCATGGACCGGCTACGCATTGCTGGTGGGCATTATCCTCGGCGCCCTCAAGTTTTACAACAGCGGTATGTTTTCAGTCGTGTTTTCAAGCTCGGAAGGACCCAATTGATCAATCGCTAACCCAACGCAGTCCCCAAAGCTGTCCTCAAACCTGACGCTTTCCAAGAGTTTGAGCTCAAGGAGAAGACGATTATCTCGCACAACGTCGCGATGTATGCGTTCCTCCCTCCCCTAGAGTTGATACGCCGCCAGTATTCTCCGCCACGTTGCTGACCAAGCTTGTCTGGCACTAGTTATCGATTCGCCCTCCCCACACCGACCGACATCCTCGGCCTCCCGATCGGCCAGCACATCTCCATCGGGGCAGCGCTCGCGCAGGCCGACGGGACGACGAAGGAAATTGTCCGCTCCTACACGCCCATCTCCGGGGATCACCAGCCGGGCCACTTCGACCTCCTGATCAAGTCATACCCGCAGGGCAACATCTCGCGGCACATGGCCTCGCTGGCGGTCGGTCAGACAATTCGCGTCAAGGGACCCAAGGGCGCGTTCGTGTACACCCCCAACATGGTTCGCCACTTCGGTATGATCGCTGGCGGCACGGGCATCACCCCCATGCTGCAGGTCATCAAGGCCATCGTCCGCGGCCGCGAGTCCGCCAACGATCGCACCGAGGTCGACCTCATCTTTGCCAACGTCACCGAGCAGGACATCCTGCTGCGCGAAGACCTCGACGCCCTCACCAGCCAAGACAAGGGCATCCGCGTACACTACGTTCTCGATAAGCCGCCTGCCGGTTGGGAGGGCGGTGTTGGCTACGTCACCGCTGAGATGGTTCAGGTAAGTTGCAAAAGAAAAAAACGCCAAACCCCGATGCGCATTTGTTGACCATTTGGTACCACAGAAATATCTCCCGAAGCCCGCCGATGATGTCAAGATTCTGCTGTGTGGCCCGCCGCCCATGATCAGCGGTCTTAAGAAGGCTACCGAATCTCTCGGCTTCAAGAAGGCTCGCCCCGTCAGCAAGCTGGAAGACCAAGTCTTTGCTTTCTAAACCAACTACTCCGTAATAGTGATGAGATGGCTAAGGCGTAATTGGTGTGAAACCTAGATTCCACCGCCAGCGAGCCAGCAACGCTCATGACATACATCCCCACGCAACGGCACGATGTTTTGGTCCGGATAATAATAACCCCAGGAATGAACTACACAAATACATGAATTAGACGCGACTGCTTGGTGCTGTATGGGTAATTACGGATGGGAGAAACAAAAGCAATGCCGCGGTTTTTTTCCTTTTTGGTATTTGGGTCTGGGCTGGGCTGCTCGCGGGACAACCATTACATTAGATAGTGAGAGAAGATCTATTCGTCATCACCATCGTGATCTTTTGCTTGATAACGACAGCAATGAAGGAGGGTGGGGTTTGGGGGGAGTGTCTAGGTCTGCTTATAATACACATATTCAAACACCCAAAGTAAATTCAGGCCCCATCCCTCCTCCGTCTACGCCATGTCCGCCGATCCGATCCAATTGAGACCCCAAAAGCAACCCTGGAAACCCCGTCCGTTGACCATGTCCCAATGCAAGAAAATATAAAACCCCCAACCCCCCAATCCAGCAAATGCTTAACAAATTCCCCAAGGTATATCCTCCAATATTGTCAAATGTCTCCCGCCTCCTCTGTTCTCCGTTCTTGGGTGGTGTACATCCGTTCGCTAAGCCGAGCAGAACCCGTTCGTGGCTGTGTATAACAAAAATATATCGTACAAAATAGTGGAGAGAAATTGCCGGCGGCTGTTTCAGTCATTAGTAAGTAAGTAGTTGTAGTGGAGTGTCGAGAGGACCCGTTGCTGTGAAAAGAAATCCCCAAATATTAATTCTCCCAAAGCCATTTCTCGAGCCATTTTCAGGCTTGTTGTTTTCAGCCGATTCTTCTTTCACATCCCCCCTTCTCGGTCTCTCTTCCCTTGACTGGCACCTGAGCCGCCGCCGCCGCCGGTATTACCTAGGGCCGCCCAAGCGCTCAGATCCCCACCGCTCTGCATTTGCTGCGCCCGCATTTGTCCCTGGGTAGGTGTCTGGGCCTGTTGTCTCTGTGCCTGTTGCGGTTGCGATGCAGCATTGAGACGCTCAGTTCCAGTCAAGTCCAACATGGCGTAGAAGGTTTCGGCGACAGACCAGTGTTGATCGAGATCAAAAATGCCGAGGTCACCGAGGTCAGGGCTAAGGGCGGTGGTTCCCGGGCCGGGGACGGCGGCAGAAGCGGTGGGGTTCATGTTGGTGTCTGTATCCATGGGCTGTGTTTGGCGTTGGTCGATGATCGTGTTCATGGCAGTGTTGATATCCGGGTTCATGTTCATGTCCACGGACATGCCCGTTGTTCCGCCGGAGGTGTCCAGTCCAAAGCCTGATGCGACGGACGCCGGTATGATTGGTCGAGAAAGGTCCGAGAACAGGTCAGACGGAGCAGCAGCAGATGGCGGGCCAGCCATAGAGAAGTTGAAGTGCGGAGTGGGGTTGGTTGGGGCTGGTGGCATAGCCGCCCGATTGTTTTGGGGGATGGGCATCATGTTGGGGAGAGTAGTGACGGGGTTGATCATGTATTTTGTTGCGTATGACCAGCCGTCGGTGTATTCGAACAGATCAGGTGCCGGGTCCATGACGGTATCGGCTGGTAGTTCCGACCAAGAAGAGGGGAGCACGCCCAAGTGTGGAGGTTGCCTGGGCATCCCAGTCACAGTACGCATGCGCTTACTGGCGCGAGCTTCGGGGTCGCCATCCAGTCTAGCGATCGACCCGGGACACAGCAAGTCCGAATCGAAGGGCATGGCGGTGGCATCGAATACCGGACCTTGAGCGGCTCCGAGAGGCAAGCGGCCGGGGAGTGGCGTCTGCGGCTTGGTGTGACGCGACTGAGCGATGACCGGAATACTGTGGTAGGCATTTTCAACCAAATCCCTGTTAGAAGTGGGCGGCTGTGTTGCCGAAACAGAGATGCCGTTGCGTTCGATGTCGGCCAAGAGCTGCCGAAGGTATGCCCTGGTAATGGCATGGTTGTGCGCAGCATTGATCATGCACTCAAGGAGAAACTCGAGGTTCTCCTTGTTGAACCCTTCAATATCGTCTTTGGCTTGGTCAATATACACTGATCCAGCAAAGTAGATAGAAAGGGCCATGAGCGGGTTCCTAAACCCCTCCCGCGGCCTGGTAAAAAACGACGCGCGTAAAATGTCGACAATTTCCTGGGCGGCCGTCAAGCATCGAACCCGGGCTGACTGTCTTATCCCCGGCAGTTTATACTTATCAGCCTTCTCCTTGGAAGCGTTCTGTAGGCAGATGACAGCAGCATGTAGATTCAAGTTGTACTGCACGGCCACTGGGTCTGCCATGCCCTGGGGCAGCTGATAGCGTTGGGGGAGGAACATGAAGGCGCTGGACAACATGTTGTCAAGGTCGCGGTGGCGGGTCCAGAATTGGCCAAAATCGACGTCTTCGGGGTGGTCATCCGGGACGGGCCGGTGTGCGTGCTTCAGTAGTCGGGTGAAGATGTGGCAGATAATCACGTTTCCGGCGAAGACGGAGTAGTTGGCCCCTCGGAAGCTCTCTTGTAGCGTGCACCCCTGTTCCGCCTGGCCACTGATAAAAGCTTCTTCGCTTGAAGGCAGGTGAGTAGTGATCTAGGGGGGGTTGGTCAGTTAGAAGGCAAGTCGACATGGCGCCGCCATCCGCCCCCTCATCACTATAGAAAACTTACCTGTTCCCTGTCAATCATGGTCGGCCACCCAGCGCTGATGCTGGCGTAGCTATCAATGCAATACCCACCCCAAAACAGACGGCGGCGCTCCTCGAGCTCCCCCCAGTTCTTGGGAGGAGTGATCATTGGGGCCATAGGAAGCTCATCCTCCTCGTTATCGAGTCGGTGAAGCCCCATCATGTTGGTCAGCCGGATAGCCCGGGCCGAGCTCATGCCGGCGCGGGTGAACAATAAGCTGCGGGCCTCGTCGCCTGCGATGAGAACCCAGGCCTGTGCGTGGCCAACGGTGATGAAATGTTCGCCTTGTCCCTAGAAACCGTGTTAGGGACGCAACAAGCCGAAACTGGGAATAATGTGCAAACCTTGAGCTCATCGGATTCCAGATATTGCCGGGCGCGGCGGTACAGAGCATCGTGATAGGAATTGTATTTGGGATGCCCGTTTGACGCCGCGGTCCAGATGGCATATTGGAGGCACATGGGTGGACGCATGTGCGGAGCCGAGTGAAACGAGCGTAGATAATTCCCTGGGTGAATGATGGGCAGAAAATATCGCTGGGTTGCAAAGTACACATTGTGACTATAAGTAAGGCGTCAGTAACCGTGAGGCTCTGGTGCGGTATACTGGATAACCTGAAGGGGGGGGCTCATTGGTGTCACATACAGGTCCTCCATCATCTCAAAAGGAGGCAAGGTTTCAAACTGGCCCAAGTCCACAAGCTCGCCAGTAGGGCGCGCGTGTACTCGACCAGAGGACGCAGCCTGAGGCGGGGCTGGGTTCCACGGCATCGCTCTCTCGCGGGGGCTACCATGGCGCTTTTCCGGCCGTGAGGGTTCGGCTCCGAAAGCACTTGGGGAGGAGTCCTCAGTCCACGTGCCATCCGACCGAGCCGAAGCGGCAGTAACATGGGGCGGTTGGGCCACAGTCCGGAGCATGCCCTCTACCTGGGCTACAACAGGGAGGGTAGGTCAATACACAACGAAGCTGGCGAGAAGCGGGTTGTCACGGTGGACAGAGTGGTGGTGCCGTACCAAGCCGTTCCTCGAGTTCCCTCACATTCCGCCGCTTGAAGGCAGGTTTCCTCCTGGATTCTGGATAAACACACTCGCTCCCAGCCTTCGCGCACCGGGCGCAGATAGGCTTTTGGCGATCGCCTAGGAAATTCAATATTAAGTAAGCACGTGGGGCTTAACTATAGCGGCTCCCCTCAACGGAGCTGGGGCAGTAGAGGACAGAGGACGGAGTTCATCTCTCACATTTGAGCTTGCGCGAACGGCAGCTCACGCAGGCCAGCAGCTCGTGAGCCGCTCCAGCGCTGTTGGCGCCTGTGGCGGTGGGTTCAGAAGGGCCATCTTCCGGTGACGACGGTGACATGCTGTGGCTGGCGTTTGCGGTGTACGGTGTTTGCCAAGTCCGGGGACGGGACAAGCTGAGGGGCGAAGAGAAACTTCGGGCTCAGAATTGGTGCGGCCCCCGGGCTTCTCCCCATGTATACTTGTAACAACTCGCAGAGCGTCTCTTCAGGATGGTCCGTGTTATTTCGCTGCCGTTCTCGATGGGCGCTGCCGAACCTAGCATATTCGTCACCAAAGGGGTGATGACTGCCTGCGATCCCACGATAAACTGAGCGAAGATCCAGGGCCGAGTCCCACTAAAATCCCGGATTTGACCGGACCCCATCTCGGACTTACTGGGCGGGCGGTCTTTGGCCCGGCGTCCGACCCTGGGGTTGTTAGGCCGGTACTTCTTTCCCAACCCGAACCCAGCATATTAGGCGCGCCTTCCATCCCCCAAACGCGTTGAAAAAACGCCTGAAATTGAAGGGAGGACATTGCGGCCTGAATCAGCTTGTTCAGGAAAAAGTCGCACCGCCATGCCAGATTACGTCGAGCAAACGGCGATATGGACACAACCTACGGATCCGTACTGTCGTCGAGGAAGTCTCTCAGTATCTCATTAAAAAGGGATCGAAAGCTGACCATCTCGCAAGGTGACTCATACCGTGCCCAGCTGCCCCTGGAAATGATCGTTCCGCAATTCCCAATTAACTAGTTACGAAGCACTGCGAAACAGCCGTGCATTCTCGTGGTCATCGCTACACGACGTCGACACGTTGTGGCGTCCTTGACGCCGCACCGGCTTTCTCAGTCCCGAGAAATCCCCTTCCGTGGCTCATGGATGCTGCAGATGGCGTTGCAGCTTGGGTGTGCCAGCTGATCTTGGGCCGCTGGCGTACGTCAGCTGCACAGCGCAATTTTGTGAATGGCCAGGATGCGAGTTGCATCGACAAGTCAAAGTCCCTTTCCACTCAAGCCAAACCCCACGGTTTATCCCGAATCTACGTTCCTCCCGCAACGGGATCTCGCTCCGTGCCTCCACCGAATGACGTTTTCGAGATTGCATCGACGAAAATAGCCCAAGCCGCGCCGGGCCAATCCGGACGGGAAAGAAGCGTCCCGGGATCAGTCGACGTCTCGACAATGTTCACAACACAGTCATCACTCCTTGCAGCAACTGTCCGGATATGGTAACCATGTTTACTTTCCCCCCTTACTCAATCCGGCCCCAACTCCAAATGTTCAGCCCTACTTTCTCCCCCTTCTGGACAGGTAATCCAGCATGCCATGTCTCCTCAAAACCCCTTCTGCTCCCATCCGCCTTGAAGTTCTCCCAATACACCGCATTGCCCGGTAATACCTTGAACACAACCCCCTTTACCGCGCCGCCGGCCCCATCACCATCCGTGTGCCCATCCCCTTCCTTAGCCTCAGCACACTCCACAAACCGACACCAACGACTCCCACTCTCCACCGCCCTCAACAACGGAAACTCCGTCCCTCCCCCCACCAACCCCTCGCCATCCCCTTCTTCACTTTTTCCAACCCACACCATCGCGCTACTCACTCTCCCCCATCCACTGCGCGCAGGGTTCCAGTCAAAATGGTGAGCATAGTGCCCGCCGGGACCGTACCGCTGCACCCGCAGGCGCTCAATCCAGACCTCGTCGCGCCATCCCTGGAGGGCACGTGCACGATCCTCGATGCACCGCACAGTAGAGGTCCGCGGGACGAGCGCGACGTCGGAATCGCGGACGGAGCGGTCGTGGTGTGTGGTGCCGCCGCCGTCGTGGGTTATGGTAGAGGGGCTGTAAAGTGGTTCGCTTTGGGGGGATAAGTCTGGGTTCATTTGACTGGTTCTAGTTTGAAGAAGACGGTTGAACAAACCTTATTTCAAGCAAATGATCCCGTTCATCAGTTGAGAGGAAGTTCTCGACATAAAGAACCAGTGGCTCCCGAGAAAAAACATGAACAAGGTAAGTGTCAGTCGGGCATGTGTGATTGGAAGGCTCCTCTAGGGCGAGAAGCTCTGGGTTGAGCTGACGAGGAGGGGGGCTGTGGCTTTGAGACGGAGAAGAGAACAGCTCGACAATGGGTGAGTAAAAGAAAAGTAGCACGGGGATTAGCCCGATGATATATGTATACATCTTCACTCGAGATGCATTGAGGTTGCAGGATGGTGTTAAGAAGGTGAGAAGATAAAGTGAGATGAAAGAAAGGTTTGGGTTTGGGGAGTGGAAAGGGGACCCTGGTAACTTGTGTGATCCTGGTCAGCCAGTTGAAACAACGCCAGCAAAACAACAGTTGTAACAGCACCCAGGGGTCAACATTGTTTTCATTCAAGCCATCAACTCGACATTCTTTGATACTTAATGTCCTCAAATAACTCGTGCACTCAAATCTTCTCAAAATCTACCTCATTTTACCGATGTTTCCGACAGGGGATTATATTCCCGCTCCTCCGCCAACCGTTTTGCCCGTCTAGTCTTCTTTTTTCTTTGTCTTGTCATTACATTTTTTACTGCCCTCTCTGTCTGCTTTTCTTCACTGATAACTCGGGTAACCTTTCTGCACTACCCCCGCCAGCACTTGCATACCCAAACCGTCCCAACCCCAAACTTTTGCTTTCTACCTAACTCTTTTTTTCTTTTTTGTTATCTTTCTCAAGTTCCTTTTTGTTTTGTTGTTTTCCTTTTTGTTATTTCCAAGTCTCCCTGTTCATCTCTTTTCACACCTCAACGCTCCGTTTTCTTTTTTCTCGATCTTTTTTCCTTCTTTCTCTTTTCATCTTCCTGTTTAACACTACTTCAAAATTTCGTCCCAAGTTAACTCACCTACCTCCAAGATTACAGGGATATACACTGGCAAATCAACGGCCGTTACCTATAGAATAGAATATCCCACAATGCATTTGAGCGATCAGAGCAATAAATCAATACTGGGTAACGCGTTTTGCCCGCCCCCCGTCGGAATTTGTGCTATCGTAACTAAGGAATAAAGGGAAAGAAAATAAAAGGCATACCATCCGCCGAGTGACCTCTTTGCACGTCAAAACCAGGCACATATCCGCCAAACGATTTTTCGCCCCGTCATCCTCTCGCCATTTACGCCCCATTCCGCCACATTCATGCCCTCCTGAAAATGGTATCAACGTCCCCCGCCGCTGGCACTCCTACCATCCCCATCGGAAATGCGCCCTCTCTCCCTCCTCGTGTTCCTATGCCTGTGGGTGGGTGTGATGGTAATATGTGCGTGTGAACTCAACGCTATAGATGCTGCAAAAATGCCAATCGCCATGGCAAACGCGCCCCCAGTTTTACTCGGCGGGCTCCTCGGCCTTGGGACGAACCTGCGGGCGTAGAGAAGCCTCCTCTTGGGGCTGGACCTGGGCCGGCGGCGCGTACTGGTGTGGGTAGCCTTGTGGATACTGGTACGGAGCCTGGGGCTGTTGGTATGGCGATCGATATTGGGGAGGGGCCGGGCTCATGTGGTGTGTGGTGCGTGTAGCAGCCGGGGGAATGGTGTCTGCGGTAGTGGCGGGGACTGCGAGGGCGTTGGCCGTGGAGGGGTTCCCCCCTGGGCGGAGACTCGGATCAATCTCGTTGTAGCCATGGGTCGAGGTTTCTGGGTGCTCTGGCCGATTCATCGGCGGGCCCATGGGCGTAGGGCCATGGCTGAAGTGACGAGCCGTTGGCTGCGCTGCCGAGGTGGTGTCTCCCGTCGGAAATTAGGCGCGTGTGTACGCCAGCGCTGTGTCTGGCATCTGCGTATAAGCAGGCGGCTGCGCTGGCAGCGGGGCCGGGGCCGAGGTTCGCGGCATTGACGTATGGAATGACTCGGCCGCGGGCTCGCCTGGGTCTTGTCTGGGTTGGAGCGGCTCTGGGGCGTAATCGGGACGAGCGTGAGACACTTCTTGGTACGCCTCTCGAAGCTGGATGGGAGGGTGGGCTGGGGCACGACGGCGGTTGAGCTCTTCGTGGGGGTTCCACGTCGGCTCAAAGGTCGGCATGTCCAGGACCCGTGGGAATTGTGTGCCAGAGCGGCGATACTCGCGGGCCAGAAGGGAAGGCTTGCGCTCTTCCTGTATGTGGGCTTCGTAGGTCGGCCGCCGCGGCGAGGGTACGGCAGAGGCGGCGGTGCCGTGTGGGATATCCCGCGAAACGGAAAAGGTCCTGTCTCGAAGTGCCTCGGGGGTCGCCTGTTCCCGGGCGGGAGCGCCCGCACTTTGTCGGGACGGTTTGATCTCTGCGGCGGTATCCGGGACAGTTGCCGTCGTGGCGGCGTACTTATACTCTGGGGCCGACTTGGCCTTTTCCAGAGTTTCGATCCGGGAGGTCAAAGTGGCGATCTGGGCCCTGAGAAGCTTATTCTCGGCCTCCAAGGCACTGCACTGCGCAATAACCTTCTCCTCCTTGTCCTCGAGCTTTCGGATGTTATCCGTCAGGGCCGAGCATTGGACCGTCAGGTGTTGGGCTTTTTCGTCGAGGCCCTTGCTCCCCGCCTCGAGTTTGCCGATGCCTTCGTTGAATTGCTGCTGCTTGTGCTTGGTGGCGTTGACGTCCCTACGCAGCTCCTTTTCCTTTTTCGTCAACTGCTCGACGTTGTTCCCCATCATGGCGACAGTATGATCGAGGCCACAGAAACGGCTGACTAGTTGTTGGTCCGCCCTTTTGAGTTTCTTGCAGCTACTCCTGAGCGATCGGAATCGCTCGTCGTCTGCCGTGGCGTTTCCCCTAGCTGGCGGGGGGGTGTCAAATTCCTCCTCCTCGTCGCCATTCTCGATCGACTCCACGACCGCTGCTGGCTGGGCGACTCCCGGTGCGGCCTTCGGCCGCTTGTGGCGGGTTTCTGTCTGGGCCACTTCTCCCCCTTTGTCGAGCGGTCTTTTGCCTAGTAGCTTTTGCCGCTCTGTGGCGAGAGCCTCACTAACTGTGGCGGCGACTCTAGACATGGCCGTTTGCACTTTGTCCTTCCGCGGTGTGATTTTGCCCTTAGTCTTGGGAAAGTTGGCCATTGCGGCGCCCGCAGCCCCCGAGGCTTCGTTGGTGAGATTGTTTGACTGGTGGGCCACCTCGTCGGATCCGGGTTCTCCTGGTTGTTGCGAGCTTTCCCTCTGACCTAGTTTATTTTTGTGGCGTACAACGCTGCGTATCAAGTCGTTGAGGTCATCGTCAAAGGGAATACGAAGTTGGTAGCCGTGGTTCTGCATGTGCTGGATCCGCCATATGCGATCGTCGACTTTGGCGCCCTAGATCGGGTTTTGGTTCGCAAGTTAGAAAGAGGGTTCGGCCGGGTTGACAGGAACAAAGGAAGTTTTGACTGTAAACATACCCGCCAAAACTCAGGGATTTTGTCGTCTGGCCGCCGCTCGTGATCCACTAGATAATCCAGCCCGATGCGGATCATCTGCTGCATAATGCAGTTGGGAAGCTGCGGACCCTTGCCGTGAATAAACTCCACTGCCTTGATCTCAGATGGAAAGCCGATGTACGGCATTCGCCCTTGCTTGATCGCCTCTCTCCAACTGTCGCATGGCCCCATCCACTCGCGGATGGCTGAAGTAGACTCACGTAGATACTTCCAAGCTGCGTGAGAGGATGACTTTTGGCGGGCCGCACCTGATCGCGCCAGGTGTCCGCAAACGACACTGAGGTCAAGCCAGGCAGGAAGATCGACGTCCTGGTAATGTTTTCCTATGTGAACAACGATGGTGCGCACAGAAACGTGCTCGTTCTGGAGCTCACGCAAGCGTTGCTTCTTAGCAAGTCTTACTGAAGAGCTGTTTTCGCTATCGCCGGAAGCGGTCGAAAGCCCGGGTGCGTTCGGGGATTTGGGACCGGCGGACGATTCGTTGAACCGTGAATCTTGTACTGCCGCCATTTTGTTGGTTATCCGAGGCTGTGGACCCGGTTTCCGGGGTGGTGGAAGGCCGGCTTAGTTTAGATCTTGAACTAAGGGTTTGCGTGATTAGAGATCGGGTTGGCGGAGGCCTTCCACCTGTGTAGGAACAGATTATGTTAGTTAAGGAATAAATGAAACTTTGTGGAAGGGTAAAAGGCTGGGCTGCATTTGATCATGAATGGAGGTTTTAATATGGAATGGAATAAGGATTGGGTTGGGAGAGGTCCTCCACCTGTGTGGGAGGATATTGTGTTAGGAATAATGAGTCAAAGTTTGTTGGAGGGTAAAAGGCTGGGTTATGGAATAAAGGAAGGTGCTCAGGTTAGTGAAGAGATAGGATAAAAAGCGTCGTCGGATGGGATTTGGTTGCCCACGGCTATGAATCAAGGTCTTTAAATATTGGGTCGACTGGGCAAGTGAATCGAAATTTTATCCATCGTGCAAAAGGCTGTTCGTCAAAGTCCTCGTCTAATAGACAATGAGTTGCCCTCATTTTCGGGTTATGAGAGAGCTTTGTTTTCGTCCTGGACCAAAGTTTCTTGGTTCCGAGAGTTTAACTTAGATAAGATCCAGGACCGAGAAGCTGTCGCTGCTGATATACTGGTGTGTATGACGTTAGGTCGTGAACAAAAGATCTTGCTGGGTAGAAATTGTCATTGTCAAAGCAGTGAACCCAAGGGTTTGTGCCGCCAGACACAGAGGTGGTCGTGAACGCAGATGATGTGTAGTGTGAGACTGAGTCAGAAGGGGTTATGAATTGAGGGTTTTGAGTGGCGATGTAGGTAGTAGGAACACAAACCCCGATATTGTGTGTTAGGTTGATATCAAGAATAAACCTGTGCAGGTGTTGGGGAATCCTCTCCTCCTAGAAAGAGACGAGTCCAACGCTCAATGTAGCTAGAAGTTTTGTCGGATAGCGTGCCCGCAAACAACCTGGGGTACGAAGGCAATTTTCCACTAGAATCGGTCTCCGGCAACAAAGCTAAAACAATAGGACGCAATGGTGGTTCAATGCCCGCACTACTCTTAAGAACGTGACTTCCTTCCTCCGCTATGCCAGAAGTGACTTTTGACTCGAGGCTCCCACACTCGTGCTAGGGGTTTGGCTCTCGTTTAGCAAGGTCTGGTACAGAACACAGGAAATGAGTATCTTAGCCTGCTATTTGCGGTAAGATAAGTTCATTCCTAAATTCTCTATCTGCGCCGCCTCGATGTTAAGAGGTGAGTAATAACCTGTCAACAAATTCAGGGGGAAGAGGGGCGAGGTTTGGCTCGAACAACCCTAACCCGCGCTATGGCCTTATGCATCGTTCTTTCCAGAACCCAAATCTCGAGTAAGTTCCGTCAACAATCCCTCAAAAAACCAAAACATTTTAAGCCGCTGCCCTTAGTACAGACGGAAAGTCCACACATAGGGCAGGACCGGTGTTTCCCCAAACAGCCGACACTTTGTCCTTGCCCTCTTTCAACCCTTCTCACTTTCCACAGTCGGCGTTTGCAACACCCAATCAAGCTCCACCCCGGCCCACCAAAAAGCGGCTGCGCCCGCCAAGCAGTTGGCCCCAAGGCTCTTGAACCGAACTTGCGGAGTCCATACGTCAACCAAGTCCGATATAGTGTAACGGTTAACATATCGCGTTTTCACCGCGAAGCTCGGGGTTCGATTCCCCGTATCGGAGGTATCAGGTGTTGAAGACAAATGGCAGTCGGAACACCGGCCGCTTGTGATGTTTTTGTCTCCGGTCGAGTATTACTGACGAACCTTTTTGGTGTTTTGGTGATTTTTGGTTAATTGAGGAAAGTGCGATTAACATTCTTGCCTTCAGTATGCTGTTTCCTCCGTGAGGAATATCACCAACCCTAACCCTCGCCGTTCCGTCGGACATGAGCTGACCCCTTTTCTTTGTTAATGGCCCTGGCTAATGGAGGAGTTCAATTTTTTTTGGCAGTCTGCTTCCCGGGGTCGATTTTCACTGCAACAAGGACGGCATTTCTTGACAGCAAATTTTTTGATAATTATGTAGATTTGACCAAAATATTTACAACTGGTCGAGTACGGCCACCCGTGGCCACTGCCTGTTGACCACGCCTAGCAACTGGATGTCGTAATGTAGGAAATATTTATGTACCAATAAGACATAAGCTAGACCCGTAAACTCCTTCCCAGGTCCCCCGGGCACGAGCCCCCTTTTAGTGTGCGTCCAACGCCGACATTAAGCCAAACCAAACCAGCAGGACCCCCAAAAAAGACAAAAGACAGAAACAGCCCCCGAGGGGTTTTGGGCGGCGGCATGTTCAATCCCGAGCGAGCAAATCCCGGGAAAGCTGAATGCCCTCCTTGGCCGCTGCAAGCCCACCGAGTACCCCCCTCACTCACTACCCGACCTCACCCCGGACCTTGTTCCGAAACTTAGCCAGCCGCTGCACGGCTTCGCGCTCCCAGTTCTCCAGCTCGGTTAGCCTCGCGGCTAGGTGCATGGCCTCGAGCTGGGCGGCGCGGGCAGCCGCGCCTTCGGGTGTCGTTTCGGCGTCTGTATCGTTCGCATCGGCGCCGGCCTGTTGGCGCAGCTGATCGGCTTCCTGGACTAGCTCGCGACACCGGCGTCCTACGCGCTGGATCTCGCGGTGGAGTACGTCGACGGTCTGTTGTGGGAAGCCGCGGCGTCGGTGGTTGGTGTACCATGTTTCGACTTGTTCTGCGAGGGGAAGTCAATACTAGTTGTTCTTCTGCTAGGAGCGGGCTGGGAATATTGCTCGGGAAACATACTCAGCGCCACATTCGCTTCTGCGGCAATTTGTTCCATCTCCTCACGCTTAAACTTGCATCGGTCGTCATTTTCAAGGATCTTGGCTTCCGCTGCATCCATAAATGTCTTAATTTGTGCCGGCGTGAAGTTCTGCCGCGACTTTGATGCTGCAGCCGCCGATAATGACGATATCGAAGACGGGCCTTCGGACCCATCTCGGGTTGATGGGGTAGAAACGTCCCGCTCGCTGCCAAGCGTGCCGAAATAAACACCATTACCGTATGAACCTGTGGATACATGGGTTCGCGCTCCATGCCCTTGCGCCGGGTGATGACCCGAGGTTCGTGACGGGGAGTGGTTCCCGTGACCACCATAGCCACAACGTATTGGGCTCTCAGCGGGTGCCACGATTGGGGGCAACCAGGCTCGTGGCTCGTTTTGGTGGTGGATGGGGGTAAGGTCGTTTCCCCGCGCTGGTGGCCGGCTGTCCTCCCACCCAACGGTGGATGAGGAGGTGGAGAAGGTGTAGTTGTTTGGGGATGTAGAGCCTCCAGAGGGAGACCATGTCCCGTGTCCGGGGGATGCTGCTCCCGATGGGGGTGTGGTGTCTGCCCGGCGGAGTTGGTGCCGCGGTGCGGGGTTTAGCATCTGTTTGGGGAGTCAGCATTCCACAGCGACGCCCAAGCGGATAGTAGTGGGCGCGGGAGTTCAACTCGTGTTTACCTCCAGGACGCTGAGGGCTGTTCTTTGCTCCTTTTGCGGACTGTACCCAGGCTGAGCATTTTGGGATGGTCGAGCGGACGTGTACCCGTCGGAGTAGTAGGAAGCATGGCCGTTGAGGTACGCCATGCTGGGGGCGTCGTGATGAAGTGATAATATCGAGGCGAAACAGACGACCGGAGAGGCCACGACACCTGGAGAGCTCACAGCCCCTGAGTCGAGGTGGACGTAGCGTTAGGTGGGAAAAGAAAACCCCAAATACGCGAGGGGGTCAAGAAACACGAGACAAGCGTCCTGGCTGAGATCTCAGATGGGGCTTCTCGATGAAAGCGCTACCAGTGTGTAACGGAGCGGCAGGTTGCCGGGAGCTGATCCAGAATAGACGATGAAGGATGACCTGCAGCCCGTGTGCGTATGTATGCGTGTGAGAGGATGACGGGAGGCGAAGTTGATCGGGAAAATGCACCAAGCAGCAGGAGATCTGCTAGTCTTAAAAGAAAGGATCGGGAAATGTAGCGATGCTGTTATGCAAATCGAAGTTGGTTCGCTTGGTCACCTAGACCCTGGCAGTTGCGAGGGAAGGGGCCTCGTTTGGGCAGTTGATTCGGGCGTCGTCGACTTACACGGCTCTCGGTCCGTCCGCCTAGGTCCAAGGTTGAAACACTGAAAACACCGGACGGAGGCTCGACCGGTAGTTTTATTCTCCTTGAACCCAATAGCTACACAGGAGGCCGGTCCTGGGGCCCGGGCCGTCCATGGGGCAGTTCCCCTAACCGTAGCCGGGGTTAAGGGGAGGGGAGTGACGGGCGAGAAGTGACGGGGCATGTGAGCCAGGGCCTGGGGGGGTGGGCAGGGCGGCACCTCCCTGATGTGAAAATCGAAATCCACCGAATGTCATGTTTGTAGACACACCACCTTAGTTCTTTGACAGACGCCCCTCCGTTATGACAGGGGTCCTCGGCCGAGGATCCGATGAGGTTCCATGGCGCGGGACTGGGCGCCCCCCGCGTGTGGGTCATTAACTAACTATCATGGGGGTCAAGTTCATTTGAAGCCCTAGGCCGGCGCTGGATACAACCGGGTTCGGACTGCGGTAATGACGGTGCGTCGAGCGGACGGCAAAGCCGCAAAGGACACGAGAAGATACCAGCGTGGTCTTTTTTAGTTCCTGGAGAGTCGGAAGGCGTTTCCGGATTGCGAGAACCTTGACCTCAGGGCGTCTCCTCGAGAGTGATCAGCTCCATGTTCACGACGGGCTGTGCAAGCCAGCAATTCGCAACCATTTCTTGTGAGCTTGTCTCGCAATGGTCTTGCCATTTTCTGTTCCTTTCGCAGCGCAATGCAAGGCAAATAAACATACGGAACGGGACTGCTTTCGGCTGAAAACGCAATTGCGAACCTCCGCTAGCCACGCGGCGTGTCGCGTGTGTTTCTGCAACATGAAGGGTCCAAAACCATTGCATGGGGCATGCGCTGACCAGGGTGAAGAAGCGGCAGCCACAGGCCGAATAACACAGGTGGAATGTTTTCTCTCCGTTAACACCGTCTTTGTACTGTGTTTCTCGGTCTGAATCTGCGACAGGAACGATGATCATCTCGCTGAGTTTCCCGGTACCAAACTTTCTTCAACCACGGTTGAAAAGACCCCACCCCGTTCATAATGCCAAAGCAGTGAAAAACACAAGAGTTACAATTGCTGGTCCAGACGGCGGTAGTGCACACTGCACGTGTTTTCGTAGTTACATAGTGTGCTTCGTAGGACCTCTGATGTCGAGGAGGGCCCATGATTGAAACAGTAGAATAAACGGAAATAACACTGTATTGACCCGTCAAGCTGCCCTGATTGGGCACCCGACCTTGATGGTTCTGAACTCCCCTGCCGTACAAAGGACACTCGTGGAGATGCGAATGACGCGAAAAAAAGAGAGAAAAAAACTTCGGCCGTTGAGCATCCACTCTCACCTGAACATTCTCCTCGCTTGACATACGCGATTCCTTCGCTCCCCGCCTCCACTGCAGCAGTCAGCCATGCCGACATGAGATGTAACGGCCCAACCCTTGTCACCGTCAGCGTCGGGTTAGACAGTTCAAGCGGTGAAAAGAGGGAAAATAGGCTGGTCGCACCGCGGACAAGGCCACCCAAACGAGCCCGATACCAGCATTCTGGGCTGGGTGTTCCGAAGACGCATCGGGGACAACAAGCTCACACAGGATACAGACCGGGAAATTGTTTGGCGGGTGTTGGAAGGTTTATCGAGATCTCAAGCATGCGCAGTATGGTGACGTCGGCGGAGCCATGCCAGTGAGCCCCAAGTAATCAACATTTACGGTTGGGATGCCGTGCTCCTCAGATCTCCCGGGACGAGCTGCTCGATCGGCTGCACGCAGATCAACACCCCAGCGCTCAAAACGGGTAAAAAAGAAGGTTGCAACTTTCAGGTGTCACAGCCCAGGGATGATTCTTGTGATGGCTAGCAACGAGCGCCTGCGGCTATACTCCCCGGGTTGTTCATGGTTCCCTCGGGCGTTCTTGTACGCCGGAAGATCTCGCAGCTCAAGACATAGCTAGGCCCAAAACGCCAAAACATGCCTGCTGTTGCGCAACCCGGAACACGATCGGATATACTTGACTAGTGTAGCTGCCATGTGTTGTGTCGCGGGCACGCCGCAATACATAGTACGGTGGTTCACTCGGAGCCTTGTCCCATTGGCTCTGTCACCGAGGCGGAAAATCCCGTGAAGGGGCCCTTGGTTGCCCCACCGGCGTTGTCACCCCTCCGTCGAAAAGAGGGACGCCATCGACGCTGGTGTGTTCCTGAGCACACGTGTTTCTGGAAAGCCTAGGAAGAATGGTCTGAGGTCTTCCTGCCTGAAACGGTCGGGAAAAAGGAAGGTCAAAATGGAGTTTACGAATACTCCGTACGTGTTGTTCTGCGAATTCAAACTCCCCACCATGCGGATTAAAAACACCAGTTCATCCCCAAGAACACTGGTTACATGGTACACGACTTCCCAACGGAAGACAATTGCATGCTGCTTCCACAAAAACGCATGTTGTCTGCGTCTGACATCGTCGATCACAAGGTCAACGTTACGTTCATTTCTAGCAGCGATACAGCAAATACGGGCCCAATGCACCGGATGACGAATGCAAAGTCCGTCAGCCGCCTGTTTTCCAGTTGACATGAAATATTAAAGCGGGACGATGTCACGGCGGATGGCAGGACAAAGCACCGGGACACCCACCTAGCTCCCGAAGGCTGTTTCCCCGTTTGGTGGCCGACATATTCGTGGCCCTGCAACAAAACGACGATTTGCTGCTCGTCGCCCGTCTTCTTGGGCTGTCGCTACCCACGCCGATCGATATGCCCGCAAACCCGCAAAGATGGTCCGTTTCGGGGCGCCGCGCCGAGATTCTTCGTCACTTGGAGGCGCGCTTGGTGGTTGGTCGCCAAGCCGCCGTGGTGGGCACCCCTTTTTTGCGCATGAGGTCAACACGTGCGTCCCGTTTAAGGAGATGGATGAAGCTATTCCGACCCATGTCACAGTTCGTCCATTAGTTATCAAGCAGCCCCCCATTTTTCTTTTGATAAGAAAGTCCAAAAGAAACCCCACATTTTGCTTACCAGGTCTTTCTGTCAAATGTCAGACGCCAGCCGTCGGCTGGCTTTTTCGGGAAGTGGGAGCCGCCATGTGAAAAGGTTCTAGAGCTGTTCCTTGGAAACGGCAAAAGTACGGAGAACACCGTCGTGACAAGGGTTGACGCCAAGACAGCACACCGGGGTTATTGTCGGCCGCAGAAGTGTTGAGCAAGGGTAAACCCTGGAACTCAAAAAGGGCTCTACACTAGCCAAGCAACAAAGCACCGTCTTCTCACCGACAACCCTCGAGCGTCGGGTCCCGAAACACTAAGACATATCGAAAGGAAACACCACAGCCGTCGGTGAGAACGAAGGATTTATCTACAGCCTCGCACTTGCGCCCACGGCGAGCAACAATTGCTCTGCTCAGCATGTGTTTTGGTATCAAGGGTGTGAGAAACCGAGACCGAAAATGGACGGGCCGAGTATACGAAGTACCTGACGTCCCCGAGTGGTGAGTAGTGGAGAGAGGCATTGCGCTGGTCGAGACATGGCCGTCAAAACGCAGGGAGGGATATACCCATAACCATACCAACACGAGTTAGCCACAAGAACGGCGATGTTGATGATGGCGACAGCAATAATAACCAGATCGGGTCGAGCAAGAGCAGGTTCCTCTGCGTCTACTGCGTCGGAAATCCCCGTGAGACCATTGCTTCACGCCCACGCTCACTCTCATGTTCTCTTCGATCGGACGAGAAAGATGGAAAACACGATCAAAAGTCTGACCAGCCGTTCCACGAAAAAGATCATGTTTACTGTGTGTAGTCCTGTCGTCCTACCACCGCCTCGGGGAACCGCAGTCACGGAGCAGCAAGCCAGATGCGGCACCTCGCTCCGGCGAGGCGCAGACGGCAGGTCGAACAACCGCGTCCTAACGTTCGTCAACGGGAACCCGCGCAGCTCGCATGATCATGACGGGGACGAATTATGATGCGAGTGGTGAATGAGGGCAGCTGGATGCGGCATGTATGCGATGCCGCGGCGGGTGCGTGCAGATAACGGTACGCCTACTCCCTCTTGCCCGTATTGATCGGAGGTTCAAGTAAGGTGTTGGGGGTGGGTGAGGTGAGTTTTCTTTCTCTTTGGCTAGGCAAGAACTCGGTGACGGGAACTGACCTGTCTCTCGCGATGCTCGCTCAGCTGACCAGTCAAGGAACTCGCCTCCAGAAGCACTTTCCTGTGTACAGTTCCTGTACGACCACTGACCGTGCCTAATGAGGCGCATCGCAGTCCCAGAGGATAATGTTACTGGCTTCGAGCGTCATTTGTTCCACAAACGAACCTATCCCCCAGCCCCCGTTGACTCCATTCCCCCCGTCCTTGCGTGGAGACCGCATGGCATTGGTCGCTGGCTCACACGTCCCGCCAGCCGCTTTGTGTCGGGTTACAGACACCCGGCTCTGCGTCCGCGTCCATCACGAGGTGCGACGACCGAATGAATGAACCGTACGACACACAGACGAACACGGGGAGAAGAAGGGGGCTCGGCTGGCGTGGCTGGTTAGGATGAGGAGCCATCTCAAGCAGGAGAATGGCCGTCTGGTTCCCATCCGTTACTCGCAGTAACCCGTTGGTCATTACCGTCCGTGGGGCGTGGTGGTTTAGAGGCGGCCCCCCCCTGAGATGAGCGTGGGAGTTGTGAGCAGCATGTGCTCAGGTAATAGTCAGTGAGGAGTCGTCGGAGAATTTCCTTGTATAAGAAGGACGACCGGGGCGTTGTTTTTGTTTTTCTGTCGGTTTCGCCTTGGGGGTTGACCCGTTTGCGATTTGACCTCCTTTTCCCGTGTCTTACATGCATGTGTGTGTTGTTGACCTGCCGGGTGATGAGACGGCGGTAACAAGGTGATGTGCTGCGCATCTCGATCCCATTACCAACCCCCTGGTTTGCCTCTACACGAGCGTAGGAGAGGTCCAACTTTCTCGATGTATTTGGACATGGGAAACCTTATTGCAGTGATGCCTGTTCAAACACGAGCAGGTTCCAGGGCCGCCCCGCCGTATCAAGCAGGCACGTGGACACTGGAAGCGGATGCCGTATGTCTGGGACCATTTGTTCTCCCGTGTGTTGTTGGTAAACACATAGGATACTCCCGACCTGTATCAACAGCTTCCTTGAGACAGGCAGATGTCCTTGAGTTACTGTCACCAGCCAAAATAGACGAGATCGTAAGTCATCAGGCATCCGAGCTGGCTTGATATCTCAACCGCAGAGACAAGCTGCATCGGATACGGCCCCGTGTGAACAACGAAACCCTTTGTCGACGGCCAACCTTTCCTTCCACCCCCTTTCCCTCTCGGCCCGTCAAGAACCCGGAAAGGCAGCGGCACAGCAGAGGCTCAGGCGAGCAACAAAAGACCCCAGACGGAAGCCGCCTGTCATTTCGGCAGGTGTTGTCGCAACAGAAGCCACCAAAAAGATCAGCCGACGTCGGGTCTACCCATCTCGGGCAACTGACAACGAACCGAGCCAGCGGATGCCGGTGCCTTCTGGCCCCCGGCTTGGCCCTGACCGAGGCGAGCGGAGGGGAACAAAGGAGCCGTGCTGTCGTCGGTCAGTCGCAAATGCAATGCAATGTTGGGCCAGTCTCGCCCAGGGATCTCGACAGACAGCGACCCCCCGAGTTGGTTGCATCAAACTCGGCATTTGAACTCCATGACAACTGGGTCCGGCATGCCGGGTTCTGGGCTTTGTTCGAAACGACGTGGAGATTCGATGAGCGAAACAAACGTCGAGCAGGCACAGTAATTCTGGTCGATGAAGCATAATGTGACGCGCAGCCCGTGGAAGCCGATGTGGGCCACCCGCCGGCGCCGTTGGAAGACGGAGAAGCTTGTTGTTTGTCTCTTGATCCATGCCCTTGGAAAGCTGGGAGGGCTGAAGCCCGTCAAGGTTGTCGAGGCAGGGGGGATAATGGAGGGCGAGTCTCGCAGGGGGGGTGTAGACATTGGCTTTGCGATTAGATCGACCCCCCCAGAAACTCAGCCCGAGCCCGTTCCAACAATCTTCTCGACCCGATGTATGGGATACCGTAGTCGTCTCCCTGTCAGACTTGTCAGACCCATTTTGTTTCTTGCCCTCCCAGGATTGTCCTCGGAAAGGTTTCGGCTTACTCACTTCTTGAACAAAGCAAATCACCGACATTGGAACTTTACTGGACTTATCAATCTCTCTGTAAACTCCATCGTGACCTTTTGGTTTTGCCCAGCCTTTCCACCGTTGATCTCACCTCTAGCGCATGATATAGCCATGTGGGTGGCAACCTACCCGAGGGGAGGATAGAACATGCAGCATTGTGCCATCACGCAGGAGAGACGGGCTCGATAGGATGACAGGCCCACTAGTTACCAAGGATCGAAGCAACAAAATGGAGAGACAGAAGGGAACACCATCGGCTCTTTTTTTTGTGTGTCCGTCATACCCCACGATGCGGGCGCCCGAGGTGGAACCGAGACAATGAGCACCGAATTGGATCCTTCGCTCCCGTCGAGTGACTCAGTTTCCATTCCAGCCTTTGTTTCCTTCCTCTTTAGAGTTTCAATTTCTTTAGCTTCACTTTCCCCCTTGTCACAAGGGCTTACCTGCCCTCGGCTTGAAGCAGCAACTCGAAAGAGGGGTTGGGTTCCCTGTAAGTTTACCTTTTTGACGGCGTTTTCGAACGGGGGAATGCGGACAAAAAGGTTCTGTTCCTAAACAATGAACGTTATCATGGTTCGCATGGCTCGCATCGTCATGTGTCACAGCTTACATACAGGTAGGTCCTCGCACGTTTTGCCCAGTATGGCCAGGGGATTTGGGTTCTTGTCCTCACGACACACCCTGGATTTGACACACACACTAGCTCCCGACGGGGCAAGGCGGGCCTTTTTTTGGGGGGGCCCTGTGGTTGCGTTGCGGGGCTCGGCAACCACATGTGTGGTGCGCAGATGTGTGGTGCGCAGGAACGACCCAGAATGTCACCAAAATCGCATGTGAATATTTTTATCAGAAGGTTCTCGATTTTGTTGAGAGGAGGGGGGGTGAGGCGGGAAGCACGCAAGACACCCACCAGGAGAAGCCACGGACGGACCCGGCCCTTCGATCAACAGTGCATTGTTAAGGTTAGTCTTAAGAACGGTAGAAATTGATGAGCTCGCGCTGGGCGTCTGTGTACTCGGTCCCGTCTAACGTGCGCAGATTTTACCACCGGCCTTCTTGTTTCGGCTTCCGCCGTCGGGCAGGCCGCGGTGGGCTCTGCTGCGAATTCCTTACCCGAAACTCCACTGGCTTGACGATGACCGTCGTTGCCCGAGGCCTGAACGTTGAAAAGTGACGTACTGATTCTGAGAAACCTCGCTCGGACCCGGAAGGTGTGAAGGTCATCGTGGTCGACTCCATTGTGGGTGCAAATGTGGGTGCTTCATTTGTAGTGTATGCGTCGAAAAAGATGTCGACGTCGATCGAGCATGCCGGTTGCCAAGAAGTGGGGGATAACGGCTTCGAAGACAAGATCATGTCATTGCGGCATGAACTGGCCAGATACCTCCACCGGCCGCAGTCAATGGAGGTCACCCACCGAGAACCGATACGCGGGTTCCGCGGGATGGGAGGGTCTTGGTCCCCCGGGGCAAAGACCCTTCTTTGGACTCCTCGGCCGGCGGGGGCCACTGCGGGGGTTTCATTAAAGCTGTCCAGCGGCCAGCCCCCAGGCCAGCGTCGGTCCGAGAGTTGCTCTGAGTGAGTGTGGGAAAAACGGACTGTGTCTCGTAGTTAACGGGAACCTTCAATTCAACTTTCTCGAAGAAAATTAACATTGGGTACGCACGTGGTATGGCACGCAGAACAGACCGTGGCAATCCAAAAGGTTCGAGAACTTCGATTCGATCCGAGGCGAAGATAGTGTACGGATAACTTGGTCGAGGGCGCATTTGCGGGCCCCTTCCCGTACCTGTCAGGCCCGCCCTGTTTCCGTCACACGCGCTCGAGATCCCTGTTTCTGTCAAAAGTTGGGATTTCTTGCGAAAGGAAAAAAAGGCAATTTATTTATCCGAACACGGCATGGGGTATGTGGGGTTTGAGTTACCCTGGCTGTGACGGTAACAATTGCTGTCACTTTGCTTATCACCTATTCCTGCCATTTCCCAATATTTTTGACACCAAACTCCAAAACGACTAGTAGAATACGTTAACCCAGGGAACCACAAGAAAGCCAACAAGCACGGCAGTCTGCAGGTTGCCGATCGTACCCACGCAGTGGAGGCACCGATCGAGAGGCTCGATCCCGGTTGCTCAAGCGCGATCCTTGGAGACGAGGTTTGTAACGAACGGCGGGTCTCCTTTCTCTTCAACTGGTTGAGGTTCCAGGTCGTTTCGTTACCACCGGAATCTTCATTTTCCTGTTGCTCTCCTTTTTCTCCTCATCTTCGACTGAGCCCGTTCAACGAAACGAATTTAGACACCGCATTTTATTAACTCGCTTATGGTTCCCATCCACAGCGGAGAAGTCCACTCGTGGACCCGAGAAAAGAGTTCCCGTCATGTTTCTTCAACCATCACACTCCGCGAGCGACAGGGAAGGCAGAAACAGAGAAATTTGTAGTCTTGAGCGGGTGGGCAACCGGGGCCGTCAGCAGCCGAGACACGATGTGTCACGCCTATATGCCCTCGAACCCAGATGCCCGGCATTGCTGGTGTGGCATGTTGCTTGTCAACGTGTCGCCGTCGAACGGAATGGATCCTGCGCTCGGGAAGAGCCCGAAGGCAAGCCCAGTTACTAGTGTATGAGCGGGTACGGGCCATGTCGAGTCGATGCTGAGACATTAGTAGGACCCCAACCCCCTTCCCGTGCGCAAAGCAGGGAACAGGTCGGCAGTCATTCACCTTGCGAGTGGCAGACCGGAGAACTGCGTCCGTGTACGTGGAGTTCCTGCTTAGAAAGGTAGGTGGTTAAGGACTAAGAAGCCCGCGCGCGCGCGGACTAACGAAGTTGAGACCCTGAACGAATTCTTGTCAATGTATGTGCCGCCTTGACCTCTTTTCTCAAGCTCAAGCACAAACAAGGCAAAGCTTGAAGACGAAACTGCAATTTGAGTTGCTTGTATAGTCCTGTTTAGCACGGTGGGCAAGCCCCATCCAACGGAGACAGACCCGCGATCTCGACAACTTCCCAAGCGCCTGCCAATATCGGCAAGTGGCTGAATGTCTGGTCGTCATTCGGTGTGACCCCGGAGGTTGAGTTAAGTTTATTAGTACCGTGGCAACGTGGTACGGTATGTCCGGAGTTGAGCTGAGAAGATTCGCCGTCTCGTTCTCAGCCGACGTAGCATATAGCAGGGGTGGTGGTTTGAATTTCCAAGTTTCTTGCGTGAGTTGACAGTTGGATTAGAGCCCCCGGCCCTGGAACTAAACGTCAAGACCGTGAAAGTCAATCTCAACCAGTGGCTTGAGCACATGATTAACATTATCCGTACCTAGCTGTTCCCGAGAGTTTAAGACCCACCACTGATTGACAGACGCTAACCGCACACCACAAAATACCACGTTGGCGAGATGCTAGGTTGGTAACCGAGTTTTGAGTTCTTGTGGCGAACAAGATTAGGGAACAAAGTCTCCAACATGCTGCTAAGTGTGGTTGACAAGCCCCATGGGAGGTATAAGACCTTATGATATACGGTATTAAAACCGTTGGACAGGCATCGTCGCCTATAACCGCCGTCCTATACTCGGTACATCGCGTACGACCGCACGCCGCGCAAGCAAAGAACATGCGGGAAGTCGATGCCGCATCCTGTATTGTAAACAGTATTCGACGCGACGGTATGGAAGCCACAAGCGTGGCACATATATACAGGGAGTAAAGTGTGTAAATATATTGTCTGCGCAACAAACTCCTAGGTGCTGGAGTCAATGTTAACGGCGAGATTGCTGAAGGGCTACTGCCGGGTACCATGCGACGATTAATACAATCATGATATATAGAGAAGGGACGAATCTCCCCTTTCTCACCGGGGGAACCCCATTACGGGAATGTGACACATCTCAACTCAACCGGGCATCTCCTCACACACCGGTCATCGAAGCGAAGAGGATGGCTTAAGTCATCTTTTCTAGCTGCCTTAAACCCATCGGCCAAGCTCATCATACGCATCTCTTGCATTCCAACTGTATGTATGAAGGCGCATCAAAGTTGCCTAGATTGGTAGCTGCTTTGCGAGGGGTGTTACAATTGACGTAGTTATGTCCTTGTTGATGCGAGCCCCGGAGGCCGTCGCCCTTTCGGTTAAATCATCAATAAATATCCAACGCTAATTTGGAGCCGATGGCCTGATCATGTCATATATCCACACAAAATATCACCACACACCAAGCTTCGATCCTTTCTCGAACCCCCGCTCGGTCGAGAACAAACACGGCCCGGAATGAAGGGTGGTTTCCCCCCACTCGCTATCACATCGCGAGGGGTTGCAATCAGCGGCCAGACTCTGTGACAAGCAAACCTGCAGGCCAAGCCGCGCACGGCTCACCGGGGAATGTAATATACTTTACAGGCGGGATGGTTCCCTTCTAGAACCCTTCCCGCTTCTTCTATTTCTCTGTCCGACACACCCTCAATATCAGCCCGTGTTCGGACGGCCGTCAATCATCTATATACCGTGCCGCGTCATACCTTCCCCAACCGCGTCAGCGTTTATTCCATTGAGGATGTTGGGTGTTCCTAGTCACCGAATCGGCTAACTTCTGCGGCCTGTGTGCTAAAGAGAAGGGAGAGCTTGCTGGGGTTCATCTACTTCATGTCGTCAGCGATAATTTTTGACGATGGGGGCCCCAGGCAGCGGGGTTAGTCTTACGCAGGTACTCCCGTCCGTCACGTATTGCGTGCTTGACGGAAAATGGCGGGCTTGTGATTCAATTTCCGGAGGGATTGTCACATTAGATATGTGAGGGTTGATAAGACAATGAATAACACAAAGTAACTGAGAAACTAATACGGTGCCAAAAATGTGATTTTGCGAGTCCAAAGAATTAAAAGTATCCGCTAATGCAGTAAATCAGGGTATTGCAACAAACAAAGGGGAAGCTAGAGCTATACGTGATACACCAACGCAAATATTTCTAGCCTCCCAAAAAAAGCTTGGGGATCAGCCCGATACTCCGTTCCCATGTCCAAAATCAAGGCCGTCCTGACAGCCGGTGAAGCCAACTCGAACCAAAATGCAAAACCTTAGATATTTCAAACCGGATATCACTTCGTGCCCCCACTCCTTAGCCGTTCCCAAATCTGCGGCCGCTTCTTACTCGTCTTTTTTACCGCGACATCCCCCCTTTCATGCTTCCCAGTAGATGCGGTGGCGGCACCCTCTCCGCCTGCTGGAAGTCCGGCTTCCTGGAACCCGGGATCGTTTCCAAGCCCTTCACTCTTGGGATCAATCTCCTCGTAGTCGTGGTCGTACTCATTTCCAAAATAATCCTCCCTATGCTTCACGGGATAGTCCTCAAACTTCTTCAAGGAAGTGTTTGAGTCGGAACGCGGTAGGTTCCCTCCCCCACCTGCAGCAGCCGCGGCTCGCATCTTTTCCAGGCCGCTAGTGAGCGGGCCGACGAGGGGCGCTTTACGCAAGTCAAAGTCATCATCGTCTAGGCTTTTGTCGTGGTCGCGACCGGCTACCCCAGACCAGTCCACCTGCTTGAACGACTGGCTCCGTCGGGTTCCGCTGTGGAAAGGTGGAGGAGGTGAGCCGGCTGGGGAAGTGGGTTCGTCGAAGACTTCGACGGGGCGCATCGTTTGGGACTTCTTGTACAGTGCCGGGAAGCGTGCCTCGAACTCGACTTCAAGCTCCTTTTGGTGCTGCTCGACTGTCCTCCTGCGCTCGAACTTTCTCGCTGGGATGAGGTCGACTGTCCCGGCGCGTTGTTGGCTGGTGAATATATCTAACCACTCGCGATAATCCTCGTTCCGGGTGTGCGCTTCAAGCTGTTGATTGTGTCAGTTACGGAAGGCACGTCAAGTATGCCAGGGACCATAAGCACTTACATCTGTTGGGCTAGACTGTTGCCGGAGACCGTCAACATACTCCTTAGCCTCACTCGTCATCTTAGCTCCACCGATATGCTTGTCAAAGGATGCCGAGAACTCGCGATAGTGGCCTTTGAGGATGAATGATTGGCCCTGCCACCCCTTGCGCCGGAACTTGGCGTACAGAGCGTCGGCAACAGGGCACTCCCAGCCAAACTCAACGACTCGATCGTAGAAGACGACACACTTGAAGTGCGACCACTTGCTGAAACTGCGGCGGCTTTGGTCGTCCATAAATGTGTCCTCGATCATCTCGAGAGACGTATTCTCCACAAAGCTGAGGGGCGCTCTCAGGTTGATGGCATCATGGATATGCGAGCGTTCGAAGTCTGTCGACGAACGTAGGTCGACAAGCAGGATGCCTTTAGAGGGGTAAATTTCGAGAAGCCTGTTAAGGTGACCGGGCAGTATCATGCGGCTACCGTCCTGGGTAATTTGCTGCGGGCTTTCATCCCTCAGGGCCTGGAGGTTGTTGTCCGTCATCCGTTCCTCTCGGCGATGGTGGAACCAGAACTATTTTTTTGTCAGTAGAACGCTCGGCGTGGTTAATACACGGGCTGGGAGCTTACGTGGATATCGGCGGTCTCAACCCCGAGGTTTGAGGCCAAGTGTTCTATAATGGCGACGCTCGGTTCCGGGTCTTTCTGAAAGTAATCCTCCAAGCGCCCAACAACATGGGGCGCCATTTGCTGCCCACGGGGGACGTCTTGGTCGGGCTGGAAGAGGGACTTTTTAGAAGTCCGGGTCTGATTGAGAATCATGGTCCTCGAGATCCCTTCGCTAGGAGATGGGAAGTCACCGCCACCTCCTGCACCTATCCCCAGGGAGTTGTGGTAGCGTCTGTCGATGGTACGCAATGAAGTGGTGGAAGCCACGTTTCTCAGAGACCCACCCAGACTGGCCACCGAAGGTTGGGGCCGGGGCCGTGAACTGGACCCGGAGGACGGGTACGCATCGGGGGCGGAAGAATCGAACTGATTGCCTGTCAAGGGCCTGACGCGTGGGGGTAGTCGATGGTTTATTTGAGGGTAAGGGGCGACCGCACTGGAGTGGGTGCGGTGCAGGCCAGAGGTCGCAGCTAGGTGTCGAGCCATATTTAAACTCTCCGACGGCCCATATGTCGTCCCGGATAGATAGGATTCGGTATCGTCGCGAACTGTTTCGGTGACAGGTACTGGTTCCGCAACTGGGACGCTCTCTGGTTCCTGGGTAGGCTTCTGAACGTTGATGAGATTGTTCGACCGGATGAAGGCGACAAAAGAGCAGGCCGGGTCATCAGGAAGGAAATCCCAAACCATAACTGGAAGCGAGAGCAAGAGCATGGTGGAATGGCTTTTGAAGACGCCTTGGACTTTGACGTATTTTGCAATGGCAGGGAACGCGCCAAGCCAAGTCTCCCATTCGTTCAGATCCAGGCGTTGGTCATCTTCCAGCGCCAACGAGATAAGCACATGAGGCTCATCCTCATTGGGTTCCGAGGTGGCGGGAATCCCGTAGTCGGGAAGGGGGGGTATTTGTTCAACCGGGTTCCGGCCCTCGATCATCCTCGGGAGGGTAGGGTGGCTCCAATAAGCCGCTTCGGTTGTTGGTGGGGACAAGGGGATGTGTTTTCGGGGGACCAGCCGACACAGCTCTATACTAGGCGCCCTATGATTGGAAGTCATCATGAAATGCACTGGAGTGGATCGGGCTTCGAAATGTTTCCCGTTGATAAGGATAGGCCGTGGGTGCTTTAAACGAGCAAGAATTTCGGCGTGGAGCATGGCGGCTGAAAAGGTCCGTTGGCGCCACTCCTCGAGCACTTCGATCAAGGCGTTGGTAAACGAATAGCGACCCGGGTCAGGCGCAATAGCATCCCAACTCGATGCCGAGATGGTTTCTGTGATGCTTTTCCCGGTGGGGAAAGTGGCACTCGCAGCTCCAGCACAGCAATCGAGGAGGATCATAACATCCGAGATGGACCGTTCGAGGAGAGTCTGGATCGCAGACCATCTATTGAACAGGTCAACCGACACGTGGTTCTATTTAGTGGCATGGAAGGTGGTGTGTGGACTTACTGGAGCCAGGGGGAACCGGGACGGCGGTTTCTAATGGGCGGTTAGGGGCCATGTCTAGGACAAAAGACAAGGCGGAAAGGAGACGGGACAAGATTCGCTACTTACGCACACCACGTACTCTGACGCGATTCATCTATCCTTGCATGACCACCGTAATAAACGACAAACAGAGTGTCTTCAGATTCGTGCTGCTTGACCAGATCGCCAATCTTGAGCATCAACTCCAGATGGGGATTCTCAGAGGGGATGGAGAAGATGTCGGTGGCGAAGTTGTAGCGCTCGCGGAAGCACTTCTCCAGGTCCTCGAGCTCGGGAAGTACGAACAAATCATCAGACTTCCAGTGGAGCATGAGAGCCTGCACCTTGGTGTACCTCTGGCCACGGCCGCGGTTGGGGAAGGCCCTCGTTGCCGACTTGAGAAGTTTTCGTGTTAGGTTTAAGCTTGCTCTCGCCCCTTGGCAACCTCAAGCTCGAGACTTGGCAGTTAACTTACATTTTGGAGTGCCTGAGCAAAGCTATCGATGTGCTTCACATGGTAGCTCACACGACTGAGGTCGTGGGTCGCTGGGGGAGTCGTGCTCTCCGTGGCCGAGCCATACTGGACGGTGCAAAACATCAGTTAGTCATATCGTGGCCAAGGCCGGCGCGCTGGATTCCAGACTCTCGGGATGGGCACATACAGCGGAGTCGGCGCTGCTCATGCTGCGCTCGTCGTTGGCGGGCCGCCTCGCCCTGAGCGTCATGAAAGATGGTTGTTGCTCCTCCATGGCGAACGGGAAGCTCCAAGGCCAGAGTTAAAAACAAAATAAGAATAGACCGCAGCCCAGAACCAGATCCGAGTCCAGGTCAGGTCCTCGGACCCAGATTCAACACCGTAACGTGGTACCGAACCAAGCGACCGGAGTGCTGTCGGAGAGACGTCGGTGTTGAAACAGCAACACGAACACCAACCGGAACCCAAAGAGGTTCAAGTGGTTGAAGTTGGATGGAGTCAAGAACAGGGGGAGGACCCGGCGATTGGCAGCGGAGCGAAGTGCTGAAAATGGAGTTATCGGTGCCGCATTTGCACTGATGGGGACATGGCCTTCGTCTCCTTCTCTCTTCGGTGCGAGGTTCCGGGAAAGGAGAAGAATGGGGAGGTGGTGGATGTGATGCTTGACATGCGTTGCCACATCGGGGGGGGGGGGGGAGATGGGATCCTGATGGACCATTCATGGATGAATGGCGTTTCCCGTGCCCGTGTGTTCGGTGCCGTCTTGAGCAGTGTTCTGAGACCCCAAAAGCCCGCGAGCTCCCGCTGAGCGGCGCTGAAACCCGCTGAGCTTACCCGCCGAAAGAAGGCTGAGCTTGTTGCCTCCCGGTCACCAATTCGGGTTTAGCGCCACTCATAACCTCCACGAGCCCGGTGTTGCTTTGGGAAAGAGCCAGGAGATCGCCGCGGGTTTGCGCTGATGGCCAATCGGAACGTCGCGGCGGTTTGCGCCTTGCTCAGGCCAAAGGGCGTGCCGGCTGTCTGAGCTTGGCGATCTTGGATCGTGCGCCACAAGCAGGGCTGTGACCAGCTGGCGTGGCTTGGCGGGAGCTGACAACAACTCTTGGCGCTACATTGGTTGAGCTTGCCCCATTCAGCATTCATGCTCTCGCTTCACTCACCGAGCCTAAACAAACTCCAAAGCTTCCCTGCTGATTCAGCCAAGTTTGGTCACCAAAACCACCCTCCACAGCTCAGAAGTGTTATTGTGACAGCCGTGGCTCCCATTTTCTTACCTTACTATTATTTATTAGTACTGGCCCGAAACCGGGCTCGGTCCAGCCATGCGGGAACGAATCACGTTCATCCAGAAGCTGGGTGACTCCTTGGAGCCTTCGGCGTTGACAGTGGACAGTCGCAGTGGTACCATCAATGGACCCGAGATACGCGCTGTACGAGAAGACCGGTTGACCCTGGCCCACCCCGAATTGCCGCATGAGCTGCAAACACTGACTGCGGGTGCCCGGGACCTTCACATCCGATGGGTGAGCACCGATGTATATGGGGTGGTGAGCCCGTTGTTGGCAAGGCTGCCCCCCGGATTCCATCTCTTTTACGCCCCGGCTCGGGCCGGGGCCGATGATCTGTCGTCGTACGTCGTGCCTCTTTGGCCTGGGTAGCATTACGGATCCGTATCCTAATCCGTTCCGGTGGTGTGTAGGAACGAACTATGCTTAGCTCTAGGCGACATATTTGGCGGCATCTCGTGTACTAGTCTCACTGTAGGTTGCGTGACCCAGGTGTCCCTGTCCCTACCTTGGCTTACCAACAACCCTAGGAATCATTTACTTCCCTTGGGGACGATAGCTTCCAATACTACCAAGGGCTCGACTCTCTGTCGCAGTTTATCCGATATGCCAAACACCGACTATGCAGCCCAACAGATACTTCTTGCTCAACCAGGCTAGATGCCCTCTCCGGGGCCGGCTCACTAGACATCACGTGGGAAGCCGCGAGGAACTTGCTCCAGATCACTGCCCTCTGGCCTTACGAACGCCAGCAAATACACGCCACGGCCCAACCACCGCGTCGGACTGAGGTTGGGATCCTCTCTACGGACAAACCAAAGACGCTCGAGGCCCACGAGATCGGCATCTCGGGATTGCTCACCGTTCTCGGCCAGGATTCGAAGCCGTCGCCGACCATGTTCACCTTCCCGTCGCGCCATCGCGATGCTGAGTCGGCCTTTTCCGCTGGCTTCCTGAACCCCACGGGCCTTCATCCCACACTTCAGCTCCGTCTGACCTCCACTCATCCGCCTCCGTTCTCGCCTTCAGGGGACAACAGCGACGACAATGACTACACTACCGCAGCATGCCACCCCTACGCTTACCTTACCCTCCCTCGCGGCATCTTCGCCGACAAGTACCAGCTCTCCGACCCCCTCTTCCTCGCTTCCAAAAATCTATCCACCTTGCGCCACACCACCCAACCCGTCGACCTCGAAGCTCCTGAGTATGTCCTACCGCAATGGGGTTCCGCCATCCTACTGCAGCTCGCCGACCCCTCCCCGGTCCCATCATTGTCATCTGGCTCCGAGTGGACGGCCGAAATTCCCCTCCACCTACGCTACCTCGCTCCTTCGGCCGGCACCGGCGGGTACTCTGCCGTGTCAGTGCCGTACCCAGCAGTGTTCTGGGCATGTGAGCCCGGCGAGGACGAGCGGGAATCGGCTGCGGAGAAGTTCCCCCCAATGAATCCGTTCGAGAAGACACATCTGGGGTATGATGAGCTGTTTGCGGCTGGTACGGTGTTTTGGCATGTCGAGCCCCAGCCGGCCGTCACCGCGAGCAGTCCATCGCTAGTGAACGAAGTGCGGGTGCCGGTACTTGACCTAGACCGGGCCGAGTGGGTGGGCGCAGGCACAACGGCGGCGGTGGTCATTGGGTTTGCGTGGGTGGTGTGGCGGCTAGCCGGTGTGTGGAAAAGCGGGGGTGGTAATGTCGTCGGGGAAACGAGGGAAGCGAAGCAAAAGAAGACACAGTAACAGACACAAGGAAGCGGCCGGTGAGGGTAATGGGGGGAAAGAGGAGTGGTGGCGCCAGATCGAGGGATCGGGGGGAATCTATGAATATAATTGTTGGATAATTAGCGGGTTAATTGTAGTCATAGCTCGGCAGGGGCTGCGGGGCAGGGATCGATTTATGTGTGCACTTCTCCAGGGTGTGCCGAAGGCGGCATAGGCGGGTCGTTGCGCGAGATGTTGTGCATTGAGCTTAGTCCAATAGGCTTGTTGGCGCAAGTGTACTGGTTTTGCATGCTGGCAGATTGTGAGAAGAACAAGCATTGTCGTGGGGGTGGTAAGCTTTGAGCAATTCAAGATGAGACGAGTGGCACTTTTTGTTATATGCAGTGTACGCCGGGAACGGCAAACAGACGTGTTTCCATCCTTTCTCCCATGTGGTGGATATCCAAGCAACAAGGCAGGACCGTCCCACTCCAACGGCCGGTTCGATAACGCCGAGAAAAAACTGGTAACTACGTGTATGTTAATTCTGTTCTCCTTTCCTCAGGATGTTGTGTACCTGTGCTTGGCAGGGTTCAATGTGACGTCATCTGTTCCTCACTTGCTATTTGGATCTTTTGACTTTCAAATGGCTTCCCCAAATAACTTTTTTCCGAACTCTCGTTTTCTTTCAGGTCCTAATCCCCGCACTCCCTGCCCGCTCGCGTGTTTCCTGCAGCAACTATCGTTTGTATGTCCTGTCGGTTCAGCTTACCATCGAGATCTTGCAGCAAGCATCAAGAGGCCGGAAGGAAAATTGTAACACTCCCGTCATAACGGCGCACCGAAAAAGACGAGAAGCAGGGGTTATGACAACATGACCCCACAACAACGCGCGCATTTCAAGTCCTCCAGGGTGCCGCCCGGCCGGGGAAACCCACTGGACCATGCGGCGCTATTCGCCGCCCAGGGGCAGGTGGGGGTTGATCCGCACGTGCGTTGCGGGTTGACTCAAAGGCTACCCAATCTGGGTCGAGCTTTCTCTATCCACCTGTCTTCATCTCGTCTTGTCTTGCCTTGATCCCTTCCTGGAGCTCTGGATTCATGGAACTCCCCTCTTTTCCCTCGCCGTCGTCTCAATAAAGTCTGCAAGCGATGGCTTGACCGGTAGGATCTCCGTGGCTCTTCCCTGGCGATTCCTTGTGTCGCTAGTCGATACCTCGGTCTACCTGATTCAAGGGACTGAGGAGAGAGGGGTTTCGAGGGGCTGGATGGGGCAGAAGGAGTTCGGTTCCTTGCGCCGTGACGTGGGGCCCCTCTTCTTGTTGTCTCAATTCTTTTGCCGCCAGAAGAAACTTCCATCGCTTGCTTGATGGGGAAGTACACTGCGGGCTGCGTATGCAGGTCTCGAATTCGGCGAGTCCGCCCGCCGCCACTCTTGCAGGCGAGCGCTGGATCTACTTACTTTGTAGGCCTAGTCTCGTCGAGCAATGCAAGCTTTATCGGGTAGTGATAACGTAGGTATCTCGTATGTTGTGGAAGGTATTTAAGTCTCTGGCGGAGTAAGGATTCTGCAGCCTCTTGTTCTGGCGCTCTCTGTTCCTAATCTGACCCGACCCTGTTTACCCTCCTCTCTTCCTTTCTCCTTTCTCCTTTTTTGTCTTCTCCCAACCAATCGCATTTTACATTGTCCGTACCTGTTGATCTCCCGAGATCACGTCAACGTTTTCCACCATGCCGAACAAGCCGATCCTTGTGGCTACCCACCCCCGGGCCTGCTCAACTGCCTTCGAACGAGTCTTCATGACCCGGACCGACGTTCTACATTGCGTCCACGAGCCGTTTGGCGATGCCTTCTACTTCGGCCCGGAACGATTGAGCGGTCGTTATGAGAACGACGGGCAGGCAAGGCAGGAGAGCGGATTTGCCAACACCACATATCGAGATGTGCTCGATGGTCTGTTGAACCCAGCCAACAGTGATGTAAGTCGCAAGTTGTGCCCAGGTCTCGCCCTCTCAGCCTATCTTGCCTAGCACTGACACATCACACCCAGGGCAAACGGCTCTTCATCAAAGATATTGCCCATTATCTTCTCCCCCCTCATCAACAGCCCGTCAGCATCGCCCCATCCCTCGCCTCGAACGAAGCAAAACAATCAGCATCAGCACCGCAATCGCAACGCGCCAATCCCACAGTCCTCCCGGCATCTGCGCTCCGCGAATTCCACTTCACCTTCCTCATCCGCCACCCACGCCGTGCGATCCCCTCTTACTACCGATGCACTGTCCCGCCGTTATCCACGCGCACCGGCTTCCACAAGTTCATGCCCAGTGAGGCCGGCTACGACGAGCTTCGCCGCCTCTTCGACTACCTCCTCCACGAAGGTCTGATCCAGCCAAAGTCCGGGGAGACAGCAAACGGTGTCAATGGTACCGGCTCCTCGGCCCTCAAGGTCACGGTCGTCGACGCCGATGACCTGTTGGACAAGCCAGCAGAAGTGGTGGAGGCCTTTTGCGCCGATATCGGCCTGGACTACCACGATGGCATGCTCAAATGGGGCGACGAAGAGAGTCAGCAGCGGGCGATTGCTGCATTTGCCAAGTGGGACGGGTTTCACGACGACGCGATTGCGAGCACTGAGCTACGGGCTAGGGTGCACGCTAAGGTGAGCGCTTCCGTTTTTTTCCCTCCCCCCTTCTGCTAGGTTCCTGGGTGACGGTAACGCTGACTCCATCCCTCACAGAAAACACCAACGGAAGAACAAGAGGATGCAGAGTGGCGCAACAAGTTTGGCGAGGAGGGTCAGAAGATCATTCGCGAGTGTGTCAATGCCAATGTGGCCGACTACGAGTATCTCAAGTCGTTTGCTATCAAGGTTTAAAGGGGGTTCAAGAGCCGGGGCGTCGGGGGACGGTGAAGGGGGAAGGGGCATAGATTGTTTAGCATTTGACCGGGGGGGAGTTGCTGTTTACTGGTTCTCGTCGCATGATACCCTTTCATTGGGTATACTATCTACCTTAACTACGTACTGTAATGTCAAATGGCGGGCATTCATTCATCTAGATGCTGTGCATTTTTTAGCGGCCATGGTGAGTCTTTATCGCGTGATATACATTTTACATACAGTACATACATGGTCGATGGTAGCTTCTTTTTCTAAAAAAAAACTGCCCACCTCTCAAGGTTATCTCTACCTGACTCGCTTGACTGAGACGACCTGTTTTGGGTAAAAATCTCGTTCGAGCCTCGACCCGACGCAGAAAACCTCATACCATCTCCTTATTCTTTCTTCGTGGCTTCAGCTCCCGCTTCGGGCTTAATCTCACTGGCGTCCGCCGCCGCATCGGGCTTTGCCTCTGCAGCTGCTTGACTCTCCACAGTCGCTTCCTGGCCCTCCGCAACGGCCGTCTCCTTCTCTCCTTCCTGAGCTGCAGCTGCTTCTTTAGCAGCCTTCTCCGCCGCCGCTGCAGCCGCCACGACGTGTCTCTTTGGCGTCTTGACTGGCAGCCCAATGACGTGCGTCACGTTATCCGTCCACTCCGACGCGAAGTACTTGTCCTGCTCGTTGGCCCAGTACACGGTCGCCCCGTTGAGCGGGACGCCCCTGACTTCTTGAGACACGCCGTCCTTGACCAGTTCGATCGTCGCCAATGCACGGCCGTGCCCGCTGGCAGGGCTATGATCCTCCGGGTCATCTGCGGGGGCGTTTGCGTCGACGGGAGCCTTCTCGACGGAGATGACCCTCTTTACGCCCGTCACGCCCGTCTTGTTCTTCCCACGCTTTCCCATCCTCGGATCCCGGTCTTTCGCCACGTCGATGTCCACCATGCGGTTGGCTTTGCCAGCACCGGCCAGGACCGCAGCCAAGTCTGCGATACAATTGGCCCGCTGGTCGTTGAGGGCGTGACCACGCTCTTCGCGGCTCATGGCCAGCAGCGCCGGGTCTTCCCATTCGAGTTGATGACGCTTCTGGAACTCTCGCAGCTTTTGGTACACGCTGCGGCCAATGTCGCCGCGACCTTCCTCGAACTCGATAACGGCCAGCGGGTTCCAGTAGTCCCTTCGCAGCTTGGCGGGGACGAGCTTCTTGCCGGTGTAGGCGAACTGACGGAATGCTTTTGTGGGCTGGTAGGTAGACGAGAAGTGATCAGCGACGAAGTGGATAGGAACGCAAAGGCACGAGACGAGCATGGACAGAAAGAGAACCTACATTTAAATGAGGGTTCATAGAGAACACCGTATAATTTTCCACCATGTGGTTGTGTATATAGATGCGTTCGGCATGCCGCGGCGGAGGTAACCCGCGTGGGCGGTACCCCGGCTTGTCGGACCTCTTGAACTCTTGCTTTTCCACGGGCGCCGGCACAGACTCGCCACTCGTCGGCGTGCTCGTAGCGGCCGCTTGTGTACTGGCGCACCTCCTATTTTTTGTGGCTGCTAACGTCGGCGTCGTGGGCGTCTTTCTCGTCGCTGTCCCAGTTGTCATCGCCCTTGTCGCTGCTATCGTCCGTGTGGCCCGCGCCGGCCCGCCATAATTGTGAAGGAGAATCGGTAGCTGGCTACTGCTTCGGAGAAGCGATAATGGCCAGAGAGAGCTCATCGTTTCGATTTTTCGTCGCCGTCGGTGGGGGTGTAGATGGGTTGAAAGGACGCGGGGTCAAGACGCTGGCCCAGGATGGAAGCACAGCTAGCTTCTTTGTGCCTAATCCTCGGGCTCTCCGGAGGAGGATTTACCGACGGATGTCGAGTTTGAAGATGGCCCGCTTCACGGCAGGCCCACGTTCAGACACCGGGGGGAAGTATTAAATGTTACGATCGATATGGTGTGGGGTGGTGTTTCCCATCTTGTCTTTGAGTGCTAATAATTTTTGAGTGCCAGGGTTAGGACCAATTGGGGATGGCGACTGGTCAGAATTTGTGGGGCTTATAGTTGTTGAGCTTGGCATTCTGTCCACCCAAGTGACTTCGCTCTGCACGAGACACGGAGGAAGCATCAGAGTCGGTTTTCCCTCTTGGTTTCATTTGAAGTACAAAGTTTTCATTTTTGTTAATGGTGAGGGAACTATCTACCTCTATAAACACTGGTCAATTGTTGACCGAATTATCCACCCCTAATTGGTAATAAAACACGTCGTTACAAAACCATAATACAAACGCTCCTCCCGCAACGCCAAATCGGAACCCATCATCATGTCATGCAACGGTCATCATTTTGGAGGTCGCCTCGGGCACCCTGTTCATCCACCTTTTCTTCCTCTTCAGTCATAAATATCTTCATCCATTGAATCTGGAGCCAGCTCATCCAATGCTTCGTCCTCGTCCACCAGCATATCCTCGTCCTCGCCTTCGCTGTCCTGGTGGTTAGGGAGGACCGTGACCTTGCCGTCGACAACGTCGACATTGGCGACCTCACCGTCACGGATGCTTCCGCGCAAGATGAGGATGGCCATGCGGTTAAGGACCTCCTTCTCGAGCAGACGCTGCAGAGGCCGAGCGCCGTAGGCGGGCGAGTAGCCAGCGGCGCCAAGCTTGTCTTTGGCGGCTTCCGACACGCGGATAAGGACATTGCGGTCGTTGTCAGCAAGCCGTTTCTGGATCTCGCTGATGCGCAGGTCGACAATTTTGCGAATCTCGCGACGCGTCAGCCGATTGAAGATGACGATGGACGAGATACGGTTGAGGAACTCAGGCAAGAAATAGTTGCGCAGCGCGTTCATGACGAGCTCGCGCGTCGTGGGGTCAATCTTGCCGTCCTTGCCGTTCGGGCGCGCCAGGTACTCGGCGCCCAAGTTGGATGTCATGACCACGATGCAGTTCTTGGCGTCAATCATGCGGCCCTGTCCATCCGTGATGCGGCCGTCGTCCATCAACTGCAGCAGCACCGTCAACACCTCCTTAGCCGCCTTCTCAACCTCGTCAAAAAGCAGGATAGAGAAAGGCTTCCGGCGAAGGGCTTCCGTCAGCTGCCCGCCCGCGTCGTGACCGACGTATCCAGGAGGTGCACCAATCATACGGCTGAGCGAGTGCCTCTCCTGGTACTCGGACATGTCGAAGCGGATCATGGCCTTGGCATCGTCAAACAAGAACTCCGCCAGTGCCTTGGTGAGAAGAGTCTTGCCGGTACCCGAGGGACCACAGAAGAGGAAACTCGGCGGCTGGTTCGGGTTGGCCAGGCCAGACCGCTGCAATCGGATGGCGTTGGACACGGATTGGACTGCCTCCTTTTGGCCGACCACGATATTGCCAAGCGCGCGCTCCATCTGCAGCAGCTTCTCCTTCTCCGACGTCTTGAGGCGAGTCACGGGAATGCCGGTCCAGCGGGCGACAATCTCGTTGATTTGGTCTGGCCCGACGACGTCGGTCACCATGGAACCGCCCAAATCAGCCCCGCTCTGGTTCAATGCTGCGTCGGCGGCGGCCTTCTCCTTCTCGAGCTGCCGGATGACCTGCTCTTGTTCGGGAATGGCGTAGTATTGCAAGTCGGCGGCACGGCTGTGGTCGCCCATCCGGCTGGCATCCTCAGCCTTGACCCGGAGGTTCTCTAGCTTCAACTTGGCCTCCTGGATATCTTTACCGCGCTGACGCTCGCGGTCATATTTCTCGCGCAGCGGCCGAAGCTCCTCCTCGACGTTCTCAGCATCCTGCTTCGCCTGAGCGAGGCGGGCCTTCGAGGCATCGTCCTTCTCACGGCCGAGTGCATGAATTTCGATCTTGAGCTGCCGCAAGCGACGCTCGAGAGAGTCAATTACCTCGGGCTGTGACTCCCGGGCGACTCGCACAGCCGCGGCGGCCTCATCGATAAGATCAACGGCCGAATCAGGGAGACGCCGAGAAGTAAGATAACGAGCAGCAAGGTTTGCAGAGGCGACGATGGCGGCATCGGCAATGTTGACACCATGGTGGACCTCGTACTTCTCCTTGAGCCCACGAAGAATGGAGACCGTCTCGGGGATCGACGGCTCCTTGACGAGGACTTGTTGGAAACGACGCTCGAAAGCGGCGTCCTTCTCGATGTACTTGCGGTACTCAGCCAATGTGGTAGCGCCAATACAGTGCAGCTGACCGCGAGCGAGCATGGGCTTAAGCAAGTTGGCCGCATCCATGCCGCCCTCACCAGATGAACCAGCGCCCATGAGGAGATGGATCTCGTCGACGAAGAGAACAATCATCTCCTTAGATTCCTGAATCTCCTTCAGGACCCCCTTCATACGCTCTTCGAACTCGCCGCGATACTTGCTACCAGCCACCAAGGCACCCACATCGAGGGAAAGGAGCTTGCAGGCTGCTAGATTATCAGGGACATCGGAGTTGACGATACGCTGGGCGAGACCCTCGACAACGGTCGTCTTGCCCACACCGGGCTCACCGATGAGCACCGGGTTGTTCTTGGTTCGGCGAGAAAGGATGCGAATGACGCGGCGAATTTCTTCCTCACGTCCGATGACCGGGTCAACCTTGCCTTCCCTGGCCATCGCCGTCATGTCGATAGTGAACTTAGCGAGGTTCTCATTCTCCTCTTCGGTGTCGGCGTTGCGTGAATCGACGCGCTTGGTGCCACGGATGGTCGTGATGGCATCCTGGATGAGCTTCGGCTTGGGGATATTGGCTTCCTTGAGTGCGTTCTGGATCGAGTGGTCCTCCGACAGGGCGGTGATCAGATGATCGACAGCAATGTACGTGTCCTTCTGCACCTTCTGCAGGTCCATCGATTTGCGTAGTATGTTGTTGAAGGAGGGCGCCATCGAGACCTGGTCAGGCGGCGGGTCCTGGCTCGGGAGCCGGACGAGACTCTTCTTGAGAGAGCGGTCGAAGAGCTGAGGGTCACCGTGGGCCCGCTCAATAACCTGGCGGAAGAGGGAGCTCGTCGTGCCTGGGGGGGCATTCTGCTGGTCTTTGCTCTGGTCGGGGAGAGGGTCGAGGAGAGCAACGGCGAGATGCAGCGGCAGAAGCTGGGAGTGGGCGTACTGCTCGGCCAGCACCATGGCGTCCTCCAACGCCTTCTTGGCACGGTCGGTGAACTCCATTTTCGAATTCATGTTGAATCAGTTTGGTACGAGACCGATGTCTCGACTCTGTTTCGTGCGGCTGTCTTGGACTATTAACTTCGGAAGATAGTGGTTACGTCGTTGGTTCTTGATCAAGTCAAGTGACGTCAGGCTGCAATATTAGGGAGATATGGGGCAGCTGTTAGGATGGTTTCGTCGTCGTCCTCGAGCTTTGTTTGCAGAATGAAAAACAAGAGAACAGGAAGACCCAGCTCGGGGAACTTCAAGCACGATTATATCGTGAGATATGAGTGGGAAATCGGAGAACTTGAGGGTGCTCAAGCAAGAACCAGAAGTAGGTTGAAGATCCTCGAGGGAGCGGGCGGCAGCCAGGAGCCTCGTGGAAGCAGTGGAAGCATCCCGCAGGCTCCAGAAGCCCCTCGAACATTCAAACCAACAGCGTGGGGCAGCTTTAGACCAATGAGGGGCATGATTTTGATCTAACCCAAAACAGACCAACGGCTCCACAACAGCTTGTCCAAGGGCCCCATTGATGACATCAGTCACGTGCATCTCTCGCGGCCCCCAACTCGGCCGCTCTAGAGTCACTTTGCCCGCATCAAGACAATTTCTTCAGACTGGCCACAAAACCGAGATAGCTGCGCTGCCCCTTTATGGCCGTCACAAAGATGTGGCTTTCTCCCGCACCTAGAGCAAGACACGGCTCAACAACGCAGCCGGTGGAGTTTGGATATGATGGCAATTACGACTTTCTGCCCTCGCATATCTTTGTCCTTGGATGGTTGATGCATACGCTCCCCCCATCTCCCCTCCCCCCGCAGCCCTAGAAAACCGGTCAAGCAGCGCGTGAAGTCGCCCGTGTGAAGTCGGCGGCAGATTCAGACGTCTTGTCGAACCTGTAGTTTCATACTTTTGGTGTGGGCGTGCCCGTGTGCTAAATCCAGCTAGGAAAGCAGAGCCTGTTGAACCAGAGGCCAAGTAAGGTAACGATATCATGCCCCCGAGTAATGCTATTCTTCACCACATACACCGGTAGTAGGATTCAGGATTTGACGAGGTTCGGGTTCAACAAACTTGGAAAAGTCACATTCGCTGGTACCATGTCAGATGTCCATCTCATGCCCGACAGCAATGTTAATGATGACGTCCCTCTACGTCACCTCCGATCTGATGATCAGGACCGTATTCGTGGCAAGATACTAGCATATCGCAGTTGGCGTTCAAGACAAGCAACAACAAACGAAAAGCAGCGCAATTAGAGCTTCCCATGCACCTGGTTTAAGCTCAAATCCCAAATCCATGATCCACCGAATAAGACCCATAACACGCACAATGACTACCACAGCAACGGTTACCACCAACCCCAACCTCCTCCACTTCACCGAAGCGATGCGGCTCGTCTACGGCAATACCGACCAGCTCCCTGCCGACACCGTGTCCACTTGGACCGCGCCCTCCCAACCTGGGGCTGGCGGGCATCGCGGTCGGTACCTCTGGACCGACGCGTTCGGGGTTGTCAACTTCATCTCACTGGCGCGCGAGACGGGTTCCACAAGCTACCTGACCATTGCCCAGAGGCTGGCTAAGACAGTGCACGATGTGCTGGGCCGTACACGCGATGGAAAGGCACGGCTCCCACGGGCGACGGATGAAGAGCCGTTGGCTGGGGGGTTGAGGATCGGGAAGATGGAGGAGAAGGGGCCGGATGGGGACGGGCAGTATCATCATTATCTTACGCTATGGATGTTTGCGCTGGATCGGTTAGCAAGGGCCACGGGCGAAGGGGAGTATAACAGGCTTGCGGTGCAGTTGGCGAAGGCGATACATCCGCATTTTGTTCTGCGGCGAAGAAGGGGGAGTGAGCCAGATGTCGGTGGAAGTGCAAGTGTCGAAACGCTTCGGATGGTTTGGAAGATATCCACGGATATGAATACTGTGCTGGTCCCTTCGGAGGGTCATCTTGACGCGGCAACGGGATATGTCGTTTATAGTCTGTTACGACAGACGGCGAAAGACATCCATAGTGACTCTCCCTCCTCCAAGGCGGGTGATCTCAGCAGCGAGATTGAGGACTATCGGAGGCTGATGAACCGCACGGGTAAGCTAAGCGCTAGCCGCGATCCGCTGGACCTTGGGATGGGGTTGTGGATGTGCCATTTTTTCAAGGGCAAAGAGGACTGGGCCGATGTATTGGGTGGCCAGAGCCTGGAGATGGCAGAGATGATATTGGACGAGGAAAGGGGGCTGATGGCCCGCGATGCTTCGAGGCGGCTGGCCTTCCGCGAATTTGGGACCTGTTTGGGCTTGCGTTGCTTCGGAGCTGAGGCCGGAATGGAGAAAAAGGTGCAGTCCGTGGTGGACTTTTGGCATCATTACTTAGAGAAGTCGACCGATGAGGATCTGCGACCGATTTCTTTGGTCATGTATGCTGCGGCGCTAGTACCCGGAGGTGAGTGTCTCCCAGGAGTGTTAAGTAGACTACGACTGACAATACCTCGTTAGCTTGGAAAGGTAACTATCTTTCGGAGAAGCAATGAGTCACAAACGGGCGGGAGTCGGAACAAGTAAGTTGTCTTGCTCGTACCTCGCAACAGTTTGGAGAGGGAGAGGGGAAAGAGCAATACATAGGGCAAAGGGGCGGTCGCATTGGTGACCTGAGATTCAGGAATAACAACGCTGGGGTATGCTAAAGCAGATGCTTGGATCCGACCTCATGGTTGTTTCCCCCTGGATTTCCTCTTTTTATCATGTTGGTGTTGCGTTTGGAAGTTCCCTTGGTGAGGTTGTTCGGCAATCTCGGGTTTCGCTCGGGATCTGCTAGGAGCGGGTTAACTAGGGTTTACTCTACCCAACTCGCAGCTGCACTCCTGCTTCATTTCGACCTTCGACCTTCCACGCCTTGTTCATATCAAGCAATTGAGCCGTGAAAAGCAGACCACAGCGGCCCCCAGTTCCGTTCTGATTCACGGCTGGAAGGTACTTCCGGCGCTCTTATCTGGTCTAAGCATTCGGAAGGTCGTAAAATTGCTGGAGACACCCCCAAGACCGCTCCGCGTCCCAATTGATAAAAATGACCTACCGTCTCAGCTGTAGTGCGCGTAGTAAACCGAGCTCCCTCGAAGACGATAATTTTCGACATCGTCCCGTCCCTGAACAATGGAGTATCGATAATCGCTCACGTTGTTAACGTCACCAGCGGGTCCGTTGTAGGTGTTGCCCTCTCTCAGACCCGGACAAACGCCGCCCATAGAGTGGGAGCTAACGTTTCCATCTCTTCCAAGCCCGTGTTTTGTTGTCGAGCATTGATACGAGGATTGATGTCGATTTTATCTTTGTGCGGGTTCGCATTGACGGCTCGGATACCCATCGCCGGCAACAATCGCGGGATGTCGTTATTCGCCGGTCTCGTCGCCTTTGGCGCTAGCATCACCTGGCAGTCCGAGATAGAGACGTGTCCAAATATTAACGAGCAAAGAGTGTGGTGCATATCTTAACACCACCACTCGGAAAGTGTTGGGCTCGGCATTCCGCATTCGCAAAGAAACCCCCTCGTATTCCCCACAGGGAGCATAATACATGCTGGATGGTGCGCCCGAGACGCAGTCACGAGTCAGTTTAATTTTCGTGCGGCCCGGGTGCCATCACTGGCAAACTTTGCCAACAGCGAGTGCGGTTGATAGAGTTCGATTACTCGGCGGCAGTATTCGTACTATCGAAGCATCTCTTGATCCCGCGGCTACCGGGCGGATACGGCGCGTCAGAGTCGCCTAGAAGAGATCCTCCAGGCTGGTACCTCGACGACGGGTCAACCTCATACGCGGAGCGTTCTAAAACCCATGCTCGCGTTCCTGTCCGACAAGACTCAGCTGACTTCCGAGATCAGCATCAGGTGCCCAGCCCTGTTGATGGGTTAAGCACATAATGTGCAAGGCCGTCCCGCCGGTGTTGGTTCTGTGTCTCGGTGTGGCCGCCCCTTTGCCAGGCAGGGAGTATTCCGAACCAGTCTGCCGCTGAACCCGACTGAAGCCGTAGGATTATTATCGTCGAGCACCCGAGTAGTAGGCTGGACGTGGCAGCAAGAGTCGAAATAAGTGAGGTTGTCTCGGTTGATTTGTCGAGAACGGCTCGTGCGTTGATGACAGGTCAGATGTTATACCGACGGCAGCGAAACCTCTCCCGCTCGAACTCGGAGATAACAACGAGAAAGCAAAGCAGGGGCGAGACCACCTGCCCCTTCTCCCGGATCCCCTCCGAAAATATAGCAAGTCGCTGACGTGAGACCCGCGGTACCGTTGGGGGCGACCATGCGACCACGACCATGCGAACATACCATCGCCGAACCTCCGCGCGTTTGACAGATCGGGGATCGTACCCTGCAACATCGGTCGACATCCCCCCCCCCGCGCCATGGCACTTTGTGAACCTGGGCCGGATCGACATGCTGCAAGCTTGTACATAAGCATTGTGTCAGCTTGAGCACCACTAGGTTGAAACGGAACTTTTACCCACGAGAGCCTCGGTGGAGTGCGGCACTATCGTCTTTAGCACTTTTAGTTGTTACTTTGTTCCAATTCTCCCAGCCGGCGACTTCCCATTTTGCTTGAGAAACGAAGCTCCAGAACAAGGGACACAATTTGCCCCCCAATGCTCTGGTCGGATTACTCATATTTTCCAGGACAAATTAGGCAGCACACATTTGGGTTAAAAAACCTTGATTTGTCTTTTGCGTATACGGGGGTCAAACCCGTATCCGGTAGCATTGCCTCGTATAGTCTAGCTAAAGGGGGCCCGCTGCCGCCAAAACAACTCAACCGGCCGCCCCTGTTCTTTTTTGTTCAACTGACTAGTCTTGCACAAACCTGCAGGCCGTTCTCCGCGATGGACTGCAAGATCCCAGGGGCCAATGTTGGTGGTGTGTATCAGGGCCTGCTGACTTCTTGCTTGGTTGGTCCTCTGGCTGGCTGAGAAGAGGAAAAAAGGAGACCTAATGTGACGTGATAGCGCCTAGTTTGTGTGCACGGCAAACCCGCAACAGCCGCGGGTAACTAGTCGCAGAAGGAGGAAGAGTAGAAGAAGCCGAGGAGAGGAGTATAGAAGGCAGGGGACTTGATTCTTGTTGCCGTTTGAAGAAAACGTTGGAAAGGCCGCCAATCATGTCGACCATTGCTACTACCATACTCTTTTATCTTGCGTCTGGCTCCATATTGGCTGCTGCTGTTGCTCCCGTTGCAGCTACCCCGTTGCAGGTGCCTTCTCCTAAACGCCTTGTTTGGTAGTTACCCCTTTCAGCCCGCTGACCAGGTCTCCCAAGAAAGGGGTGATCTATAGTCTTTCTGCTAGATAAAACCAACGGCAACCACAAACCTCCTCCGTCGCTAGCTAGGTGGTTGGTCCTGAGAAGTCTGCAGTTTACCACGCTGTAGCTAGCTAACAGTAGCAACCATGGACCACTTCAACGCAACCGTCAAGGACGGGAAGTTGGTCAAAACCCGCCGCGGCATGCAGGTCTCCAGGCAAAGATTCAACGGCATGTCCTTTGTCAACGCTTCCCCACACGATGTTAACGCTGTCGGGTCTGGACAGCCGACCCCCTGGGGTGTTTCGGGAGCGTCGGGTCCGTCACAGCAGCAGGAGATTAGGTTCATCGAGGAAGGGCACGGTGGCGATCACCATTTTCAGCCAGAAGCCACTCAAAGAAGGAATATCGACTCCTCAGGGCAGCTGCCCTCGACTGCGGCCCACGGTGCACGACGGCGCCGAAAAGCCACCGTTAACAAAGGGAAATCGCCGACTGATACGACGCCCAAACTAAACACGCCACCGCACCAACCTTCGCCCCCGCCCTTTGGGGAACTGAGCTCCCAACTAGGACGTCCGCCCTTCGGCCGAGGCGAGCCCCAGCCGAACACAAACGCAGCGTCAGCCAGCCCGGTCGAGGGAGTCCCTAGGAGGCTCCAAGCCGAGCCGGCTCTAATAGACGACAGCCGATTCCATGGCTACTCCTCCTCGGGTTCACGCACCATGTACCCTTATGAAGACCTGATCACCTACAACCCCTCACGGGGCGCCGATATGTACTCGATGATAGCCGGCGACCGGGCCGCGCAGCACTGTGTGTTCATGTGCGGGGCCATGGTTGAGTCGGTTGAGATGGAACGACCCGAGCCTGAGGACCTTACGTATCACATATCGAGTGTCTGCGCCATTCTGAATCAGAAGCTGGGCCGGCAACAAAATGCTGTAGATGCGGTCACGCTACTATGCATATCAAAGTTGGCGTGCTTAGGGGTATGTACAGACCGGGTTTCCTTCTAGTTTTCTGACGTATAAGATATGAACATGGCAACCCACCACTCAGGGCAACCTCGCTAACATGTCCATTTCCTCTCTTCTCCTTCCCAGTGTTTTGTCGGCCGTCTCGATCACTGGCACCTTCATATGTCCGGACTGCGAAAAGTGTTAGACCTCCATGGGGGGTTGGCCGGCTTACCACCATGGCTGCTAGCCTCGATGTATAAGTACGTGTGCTCGTGTTACTTCCCTATCTATGCGGCGCTACCTATCGAACCTCAAGTTAACCTCGTCCGCAATGGTAATTTAGAGCTGACCTCCGAGGAGCCACCGCTCTTGCCTCAACCCCCTATCTTCCATTCATTCGACAACAGCAGTATACCTCCCTTCTCCCCACAGAATTTCAAGAACACCAATCACCATCACCCGCTCACTCGCTCTCTACCCTCCTAAACCCGTTCCATATCCACCCAGACGTAATCGACGCTCTCTCCGCGCTAGCAGACTTAACCTCCGCCATCTATCTTGCTCGACGGTCCCGGCAACGATACCAGCAATTTCAACAACAACAACAGCCTAGCCAACCGAGCCAAACAAGCAACCCTCCAGCTCCTCTTCTCTTTGACCCACACGTGTTCACAGAAGAATGGCAGCGCATCACCCATGTCCTGTTGACTCGCCCACGACCCCTTCGTGCCGCACCAACCATTGCAGATTGGCGTTCCGGGATGGGGATGAATCCATACTCGACAGAAACTAGGGTCTGGAACCAGGGGCGAGGCTCCCAAACTCAGGGGGATTTTGGGTTGCAAATGGAGATGGAAATAGAGACGGGGGTGACGGAAAGGGGGGTAACAAAAAAGGAGGATGGTCCAATTGGGGGAGAAGGGGATAGGGAAAGGGTGGCAGGGGCAGAGGCGGAGATGGGAGGGTACGGGGGAAATCATCGGTTAGTTCCGTCGGTTCCGATTATCCCTTTCCGGGAAGAAGAAGAGGGGGATATTGGCGAGGATGAGATGGAGGAACACACAAGGAGGAGGAAGAGCCCCGGCCACGAACGAGTCAGTCCACTTGAGCCCGCTCTTCGTATCGCCGCGCTACTGCACCTAAAGGAGTTGTTGCCAGACTGGCCACGCAATTCGGGAGGGTATGCGGTGATGTTGGCACTGTTACGATATCATTTGGAAGAGGTGCTGCAATGGTACGGAACTAGTGGAAAGGCTGCGAGAAGTGATCGTGGCACTGGAGACGGTAATGGTAAAGGGGAAGGTCGGAGGTCAACGGGCAGTGGTCATCCAGGCCCAGAAGTGAAGGAAGAAGAGCAGGACATAACAGAGGTTTTGGGATTGAGGATGTTTACCAGTCACAGAGATGACTTGGATGGTCACCGTGGCGATGATAACGATGCAAACCTCGACTTCGATGGAGACGAAGACCGATCCGACAACAGCAATAAAAGCACAATCCCACCCCCGGACCAACACAACCTCGCCTTTATCCGACCTATCCTCCTTTTTCTCGCCCTCGTCGGCAGCACCGTCTCTTCACTTGCCGATATCAATGAAGGCCGCATTGCCACAGGAGACCGTTACCCCCAAGAGATATACCGCGACTGTTTAACGGGTGTGCTAGGGCTGGAGGGTCCAGACGAGGTTGACATCCTGGTCGGAAGGGATGGTCATGGAGGTGGGGATGAAGGTGCAGAAGACAACTGGGCGCTAGTCAAGATGTTTCGGTTGGAAATGGTTTTTAATGCAGGGGAAGTGCATAGCGAGAGGGAACACTGGGAAAGGGGGGCGATGTTGCGGAGGATTGTTGCTGGGACCGTGGGGATATGAACGAATCCCAGTTTCAATGGAGAAGGGGGCTGCAGCAAAGAGATACGAGATGAAGAAGGCCAAGGACACCGGGTTGACTGGAATAGACTTGAGGAATATATGTGGGATGGTTGGCTGACCCAGGCGTTACACACCCAACGGGTGGTAAGAAGTGAGCATTGTACGGTAAGTAGGATATTACCTAGGTGTCAATATATCTAGAAGTGTACAGTTAGCATAAAGAATAGGTTGGGAAAGGAAAAGGGCCGGTAGCCCAACGCAATATACAGGACGTTACTCCGTTTGGTGTCCCCTGCACCCTAGGAACTATTGACGAACTGCGCCATAAATATTACATGTACGCTACGGCGGACAAACCGCGCCTGTCGCGCAAGTTTCCAACATTGCCCAGCAAATACGAGACACACCTCACAGAAGGCATCATGGCTCTCATTTTGTGTACCCGAACTACCTAGACCAGACCTCTCTAAAATGGCTGTCAGTCAAATAAGGAAATTATAGATATTACAATCTCGCCACACCTGTCCGAACCGAGCGAATCACCCCCAAACTCCCTGAAATCCCCCTTTCCCTGCCTCATTCACTCACGCTCACTCGTCATCATTCGCATCCACCATGCTCGTATCACCTTTAACACCCTCCTCCTCAACACCAGGAGTAGGCGCATCACCACCACCAGTAGCCGCCTCCTCTTCCTCATCACTCTCATCCAGAATCCTCCCACGGCGCGACCTCTTGTTCTGCGGTCGCCTGGCCACCGTCTCTTCCTCATCATCATCCCCGCTCGCCTTCTCACCGCCCGCATCAACATCCATGCGATCCTCATCCCCTCCAGCACTGGCCTCAGTATTCCTAGACGACGCCGACCTGCGTCGCTGCAGTCTCCTCCGCTGCAGCTGTCTCGGCCGTCTCTCAGCCCCGCTCTCCTCCTCTCCCGTGCCCGACGCCGCAGTGCGGCTCCGGCTGCGGCGCGCCGAGCGTTCCAATGCGCGCTCGGCACGCTCCAGCGGATCGTCATCGTCGTCATCGGCTCCACTTCCGCCGCGATAGTCGCCCTCGTTGTCGTCGCTATCGTCGCTGTCGACGACGATCTCGGCAGACTTGAACTTGGAGTTCTCCTTCTTGGTCGCTAGGCGTTGCTTCTTCTTGGGCGGGCGCTTGCTGCGGCTGCGAGCGGCACCACCACCACCGCCACCGCCGGCGTCGGAATCCTCGGCGTCCGAGCCGGCTGGGGATGATGCGGCCTTCTTCTTGCGGCTTCGCTTGGAGGCGGGCTCGCCGGAGCGGGAATCGCGGTCGCGACGTGAAGCGGCGACGCGCTTCTTGCGCTTGACTTTCTCACCCGTCTCGCTGTCGGTCGTCATCTCGGCCGCGATGCGGGCGCGGTCATCTTCGGCGCGCTGCTCGGCTAGGGCGCGGTCGCGCACGGCGATTTCCTCGCGTTCCTTGCGGATCTTCTCCTGGCGCTCGCGTTCGGCTTCTTCTACCTTGCGGCGCTCGGCCTCACGACGGCGGAGCTCGGCTTGGCGCTGTTCAAGTGCGGCCGCGAGCTTCTCTTTGTTCTTGGCCTCGTACTCGCGCTGGCTGGCCAGGGCACGTTCGAGTTGCTTGCGCTGTGTGTTGCGCGCCATGTTTGCGCGCTGCTCGATGTCGTGCTTTGGGTACGGCGGCGAGGGGGACGCGGCAATCTCGTCGAGCGCCTTGATGGCGGACTCGAGCCCCTCGGCGGCCTCCTCGAGCTGGAACGAGGTGCGCTCGCTGTCACGCATGGCGTGCAGAGTGAGAGCGAGCTGGATTTGCACAAAGGCGATGTTGAACTTGAAGTGTAGCTGCTCCGGGGCAATGGAAAGAGCCTGGAGAGAACTTATTAGCTTAACCGGAAAGGGGGAGGTCGGGTGAGGATTTTCTGACCTTCTTAGCGTGCTCAAGGGCCATCTTATACGCCTCAAGGTTCTTCTCCGCGCGGCCCTTGTTGAGCCAGGTCCGGCCGAGGCACGAGATGATGCCTGCATCGTTCGCTTTACCCTCCTTGGAGAGAGCCATCTCGTAGCTCTCAATGGCTTTGCTGAACTGGCGCAGCTCGACGTAAATGTGGCCCAGGTTGACATACACATGAGGATCCTGGATAGTCTCGCGAACCTTGAGGAAGATCTGCAGGGCGTTCTTGTAGTCCTTCCTGTCCTCCACAAGAGCGATAGCCACACCCTGAGCGGCATATGCATTCTTGGGATCCAGTTGAAGGGCTTTGTCAAAGAACTCAACCGCGCGGTTGTAAGCGGCGCTCCGCTTCTGCTTATCCTGCTCGGTCTCGCGACGCATCTCACGCGCAGACATGAGGTGGAGGTTACCCATGCCGACGAGGGCGTAGCGGTCGTGCTTGTCGTAATTCTGTAAAGTGTGCTTGTAATGGCGCTGCTCGGGGTCCTCTGCGATGTTGGCTGGCCTCTTCTTGAGGTTCACCCGGCTTAGGAACCAGCCGTACAGCGAGCGGACCTCAATGTCGGACGGGTTCTCCTGGTACAACTTTGCTACAGCATCGGGGCCCTCCTTGGTGGGGTTCCTGCGCAGCTTGATGTAAGCCAGCCTTGTCTGCGCGTCGGTGTAGTCACTGTGGCGGCTCAGCAACTGCTCATATGTCTCAACCGCCTTGTCAACATCGCCTTCCGATTCGTAGCTCCGACCGAGATTGAAGGAGATAGTCGTCAGGAGCGCATCGATGTCCAGATCATTCTCCGTCTGGCTGATGCGGGCACAAGAATCGAGGGCGGCTTGGAAGAACTGGGTAGCCAGCGGGTGCTTCCCATCCTGAGAGTAGAAGCAGCCGATGTTGTTAAGCAGCTGTGGCGGAAGGAGTTTTCGAAGGGCAGCACGGGTCGCAGCCTCGTCTTGAGCATCCGCAGGATACTCAGACTGGGGGACTTGGTCAATCTCCAACTGCTCCACCTGTTGGAGGCACAGCAGCGCCTTGTCCGGGTTCTCATTCTCGTACAGGCGCGCGAGGTTGAGGAGTACAGAAGCATCAGGCGATAGATTCTTCTTGGGGTCTTTCCAGGCAATGCGCACGCTCTCCAAGAGACCAATAGCTTTCTTGGCCTCGGCGCTCTTGTCCTCCTTGACGGTCGCTGACTGGTTGGCAAACACCTCTTCAGCATACAGCGTGCCCAGCAGGATCATGGCCTCGTAGTTCTTGGCATTCTGAATCATCTTGTCCAGCAAGAGCTTCGCCTCGCCGAGATCATTCTTCAGCACCGAAAGCTGCGCAACACCAAATTTGGCAGGCAGGTAGCCGCGGTCATTGCCGCCCCTGGCATCGTCGGCACGACGGTAGTAGTCCCTCGCGCGCTCCAACGCACCATCGTAGTGCTCCTTTCTAGCGAGGAGATACCAACCGTCGCTGGCAATGGCGTTGACATCGGTGTATTGGATGGCCTTATGGGCAAGAGAGTCGACATTCCCAAATTGCTTGCGAGAAAGGAAGTAGCCGGCGAAGGTGGCGCATGTGAGTGGGAGGTTCTTGTCGAGCTTAAACGACTTCTGTGTGTACTCGGTCATGGCCTTCTTGTACAACCTGATGAACTCTGGGCTATTGGTCGGCACATGGCCACTCGCATCTAAATGGTAGAGGCCGAGAAGAATGTTTGCGTGCTTAGAGTCGGGGTTGATCTCGACGCAACGTTCCCAGGCAATCTTGGCGTCGTCCTTGAAACCCAATTGCCAAAAGCAGCAGCCAATGCCGAGGCGCGGATCCGGGTCGACGAACTCGGGCATCTTGGTGACAACTTCTTGGTACGAGGCCAAGGCCTCTGGATACTTCCCGAGAGAGAAGAGCGCGCGCGCTTTGCCTAGGACGGCCAACATATTCTTCCCTTGCGAAACGCGGACGGCCTCCTCAAACGACTTGAGAGCGTTTCGCAGCTGCTCTCCCTTGCTCGAATCCACCGCGCCAGGGGCCTTGGAAGATGTTTGAAGCGAGGCCTTGAGGAGGATTAGGACGCCACGGGCGAGGAAAAGAGGCGGGAAAGCCGGGTTGATGCGCGAGGCGTCGTTGAGGCTCTGGGTGGCCTGCTGAAGATAGTACTCCTTTGTCTTCGTCTCCGAGGCCAGCGCGCCCTCGGGGGCCACTCTTGGCGCGTCTCTGCTTTTCCATAAATACAGCCAACAGACGCAAGTGATGATGCTGAGCTTCTCACGCGGATTGGCCTGCAAGACATTGGCACCGCGCGCCAGCATCTCAATCGCAAAGTCGATCTTGTTCTGTTTCGCATAGGCCATCGCCACCGTCATCCAATATTCTCGGGGAGATTGTTCGTTCTCGAAAACGGAGCAGAGCTCGGTCGGGTCGTCGGGCAGGACTTGGAGGTCAATCTCGACCTCGACGTCATCTTGCATCGGAATGTCGATGGTTGGTGGGATGTCGGAAAAACGCTTGCTCTTGGGAAGATGGGCGGCGACCCCGTTGGTGCCCTTTGTAGCCCCATCGGAGCCATTGATCTGGCTGCTGAGGAGTGTGGAAGTCATTGCGACTTGGTTCGACGCGTTTCGCGTGTGGTCGGTCGGATCAGTGCCGAAAGGGAAAGAAAGGCGTCAAATCAGTCTTTGCCTGACTATTTCTATCCCTTTCTTGACTCGAATTCGAGAATAGGCGTGCGCAGCGTCGAGAAAATGGTCGAGATCGTCAAATCCGACAAGAATCTGAGCCTTCCACTCGCGTTTGCAGCGGAACTTGCATTGAAGTTTAATCCAGTGTTGGGTGGAAGATTGATGTTTATCGCCAGTATCGCATCGTGGTGGGATAAGTGAATTCTCGTCGGCCCAGGGAGGGGTGTGGATGCTCGTGGCGGAGAGGTATTGTCGCGTTGGAGTGTGCCTATTGTTCACTATTGATGGGGAGCTGTGAATAGGGAGTTCCACCCTTTCAATGGGCCGCGATGAGGCTGAGAAGGTCAGTGCAGTGGACCCTGCAAAGGAAAACGGCTTACAGGGCCCCCATGTCTCGGTGAGAATTTTCATTGGACAACCACAAACATGCCGTCTCTCATCCATCACCACCCGAACAACAAGGCTGTCAACCCACCCTCCCAACTCCCACCTCAGCTCCACGAAGCCATACCTTCCTCTCGAACCGAGCACAGTCACGTTCCCCGGAAATGATGAATTAAACCATAATAAATTTTTTGACCGATGCCAGTCATGTTACCACCTGTCCATATGGAACATGGAACCATACTGTTAACTCGGAAAGTCTACATACACTAATTACTTCTACATGAATTACAGAACGAGATGGCTAAATGAACCAGGGCTCTTGTAAATGGCAGTAGAAAGTATTTGCTGATATAATTGCAAAAGCTTACCTAGGTACCTGAGGTACTCATGGAAAAAATAATAACGTTTTGACCTTTATCGGTATTACAAGCTGTCCTTCCAGTGAACTGAGGGTCGACGGGAGTTGCCCTGTTTCTTTTCACCGGGTTCCTAATGCCCGGGTTCAATACCTCCTGCCTGTCGGTACCTGCCTTGGCCGCCGCCCTTCGCTATTTTTTTCTGAGCTACCCTGTTCCCTAGGATTACCGTTAGAAACCAGCCCCGCCTCAAGCTTTGCCTCCTTTCCTTTAGTGTGCCGAGAAGCCATTGACGAAAGGAAGAGCACGGCTTCTCATACAACAATCGGGCCATTGATTTCTTCTCACTGGTCCATTATTGCTCCGCCCTCAACAATCTCCTCGCACAACTTAGTTTGCACGGCCAATGTTAGACAGCAGATTGATCTCGACAATGGCACCCTCGAGCATTCCCCAAAATTGCCATTCATGGAGCGGGCCCCGCCGCCGAGATCCCGGTAATGACTGGTACGTCTTATGATTCTAACGGACTTAATACACAAGAGTACTTCTAACACCATTGGTAGCTCAGGATGGGGTTGTCTCAGCAATGCCGCACAGTTTGGCATAATTCTCGTCATTGTCTCCTTCGTATTGGTGGTGGGATACTTGTACTGGCGACTTAAAATCAAACCTACTCGAATAGCCGATCGCAACGGTGATGGAACCACGGTCAACGGCCATTGGGAAGTCACAAGACAGGATCCTAACAGGCTCTCCATTCATATCTACCGAGAATCACGACCACTCGGTAACCCAAAGCCCAGTAGGCCAGACCGTGGGCCGCCAGGATCCTCCAGAGACGACGACCCTAACAATCATAAGAACAAGGCGTTGCGACAATTTACCACAGCCTCGGGTTTCATGAACCCTTTAGATATCCACCTGGTACCCCCTCCGCCGCCACTGCCACCACCCTTCCCCGGCTATTGGGCTCCCCTAGTTCCCCCGACGGTGCCTCCTCCGCCAGGAGCTGACCCAGCGGCCTTTGTTCAACCGGGGCCAGTTCCCGCTCCCATTCAACCAACTTACTTTGCTCCTGGTATGGCAACAACGGTTCCAGGTCCTCCGGAGGTACCACCCCCATACTTCGGTTACCCGAATCCGCCTAGTTTTCCAGTTCAACAACCGCCACCTGGGCCACCGGCGGCCGTTGCGCCTTCTCAAGCACCACCTCACGTGCCACCTCCCATGGCCGCGCCTGCAGAAGCCCCAGGGGACACAAGAACAGGAGGGCCACATCCCGCACCAGTGCCTGAGACGCCTAACCTATGGAGGCGGTGGCTCTCACTGGGGACCAGGCCTCGCGCAGCCGGACACGCTCGAACTATATCGGACACCTCATCGACCAGTTCTCGATCAACTTCTCCCTCGCCATCTCCTCCTATTTTTCCCTCTCCTGTGCCCACATCCACCCAAGCCCGTGGGAGAAATCGCCCGAGTCATCCTTCAGAGAGGCGCCGTGAGCGAAGCCCTAGGCGATACCAGAACGATCTAGACCGCCGACAGTCTCGCCAACCCCGAGGTGACGGAAATAGCATACTCGCACACCGTGTGCGCAGTCCTTCCCCTTGTTCATCCGAGTCCAGTCAGAGCTCTCAGCAAACCAACGCAAGCCTCGAAGCGGTCATGCATCATTATAATGACCTTGCTGTTGGTGGCCGCCCAGATACCCGCCGATCTTTCCACAACCACACCCGGGCAGCCTCCCTCCAGCCCGAACAACGCCGTCGGGTTTCCATAACCACCCCCACCCGAATCCGGCCTTCTGATACGGTACCCCTCGCCGACCTCATGCATCACCAACGTCACCCGCCTCCCCCACCAGCTTCCTCCCGGAACTCGGCACCCGAGCCGAGATTGCGTCGACCGAGTCCCGATATTCAATACCCAAGCCCAGAGCGCCGCCGGCCACGGGTATCATTTACATTACCTAGGGAGGTAGAGAGTGAGAGGAGCGATACAAACCCGTCTTCATCGTACTTGACAACAGGCACTGAAGAATCGAGAGAGAGCTCGGGCGCTTGGTCCAGGGAGGCCCATGGGTCTGGACTGAGTCACAACCATCCCTCAGTACATCGGGGCCATGGCCATTCTGAGCAGAGGAACAGAGAGGCAGAGCGCCGCGGTATCGCCGACAGGGCTACGAGGACGTTTTACCAAATGAGACGGGCTCTTCGTGGGGAGACTAGCGCGGACTAGCTGGTGGGAAGGATGTCAATCGCGGAGTAAAAGGGCAGAGCACGCTGCAGCCATGTCAAGGAGCCGGTGATGTAGTTCTGAGGTCGTGTTGACCCAAAGAAAGGAGAAGTTGTGTAGCTGGGCATTGTGATAATGAGAGTGTACCAAATAGGTCTTGTAGTCACCTGCAGATAGAGGCTAGAGTTTCTTTCTGTGTAGGTAGTGTATAAATCTGTCACATCATATGTCTTTGATCGGTTTCCCGTCTCTCAAATTAAGGCTATTAAGCTGGTGGAAGACAGACGCCATGGACTTTTGAAAGCAACAGCCTTTCTTTCAGGGATGTTACCCGCTTGTGAACTGTCTGTGGCAAGCTAAATAATGTGGTACAAGTTTTGGGGAAGTAAGAAAAATTGTCACAGCAATTATTGGTATTATTTTAAACGTGAACGAATGGTGTTGCAAGCCGTAACTGCCACATGGAAACCGAGACTTCAAAGCTTCAAAAATGACATCATTTCAGGATCTCTAGTGTACAACTCTATCGAAAAGGGATTATCGAGGGCAGCAGATGTGTCTGCCTATGGCCACGGCCTTCAAATATTGGGGGTTTGCAAAATAGTCCATGCTAGAAGAACAGGGGGCAGTTGAAGGAGCGAAGTTGGAAATTTTAGTTTTCACTCTTCTTCGGTTGATCATAGTACTGTGCATGTCCGTGAAATCGCATCACCCAAGACATGTGGGGTGGGGTTAATCCGGGGTGGGCTTACGTAAGTCAGCTCTGGCCCGCCGTCGTCATCCCCCAGGAAGGCTGAGCATGGATCTGGCAAGCTCCGGCCCGCCGCCCACCTCTCCTTCCCAAACAACCTCCAACAACATCGACGACAAGCGGCGAATCACACGCTGAACACCGCCAATTGCGTGAAAGCTTCCGGAACCGACATATCGGATGCATAAACCTTGAAAGAAAGTTCCCTAAGCTATTTTACCAGTGCATCGCACAGACCGTATCATATCCGCTCAAACCACCAACCACGGACTGGAATCGCAACGAACCCCGCGATCGCAAGCTTCCGAAATCCCACCCGGCGTTCTAGCTCTTTGCGAAAACATCAGCCCGAGACACAAACCTGAAAACACCCACCCGATTGTGGTTTATCCGCTTTCATCTAATCTTCCTTTATTGCCGGCCTCACGCCTGTGCCTGTCGTTTAACAAGTACACGTTTCGCGGCGGCTCGGCGCCATGTGGAACGACGAGGATAATAACCCTTATGGCGAGAGCTTCGAACGCAGAGACTCCTTTACCTCGTCCGCTAACCCATCCTCCCCGATCACCCAAGATTGTGAGTCAGATTTAAAATAACACAGCCATTTCCCATTTATATTTCCTACTCAATGGAGGATATGGCAACCTTTCACGATGTTCCCCTCGGCCGGCCGAATGACGATACTGACCCCGACTGGGTGCATGTAGACCCACGATATGATGCTCCCGGCACACCATCATCGACAGGGGATGAAGCGCCGAGGCACGAGTCGACCGACGTCGAGACCGACGAGGAAAGCGCACATTCACAAGGCGAGTTAGTGCCACGTACGAAGCCTGGGGGCTACGACAGTAGGGTAGAACAAATGCTCTATGAGAACCCAGAGCTGCCCATACTCATTATAGAGGCGGGAAAGAGCACGGAGAGTGGTAGATATATCGTTTACACGATCAAAACCGGGGTAGGTCGAAATAAGTCTTAGTTTTGTCATTCACACTAACAAGTTACCCCTAGGAGCTGATAGTGCGCCGGCGGTATTCAGAGTTTGCGTCCCTTCGCGATGCTCTCACACGGCTACACCCGACTCTTATCATTCCCCCGATCCCAGAGAAGCACACCATGGCCGACTACGCCGCCAACCCGACCAATGCGAAGCAAGATCAACAAATAATCGATCTCCGGAAGCGCATGCTTGCGGTATTTCTCAACCGGTGCCGTAGGATGGAACAGGTTCGCACAGACGGCGTCTGGTGGCGGTTTTTGGACCCTAATTCTAGCTGGGTATGTGCCAAATCTGTACTACGGGCAGGGCGAGTAACTAACAATCTTAGAATGAGGTCCTTCATTCTCACCCTATATCGTCCATCCCTAAGTCGATAATGAGGGCGCCACCTTTGGACCCCGCCAATCCAACGCCGGGCCACGAGTATCTTCCTCTACCAGCCAGCTCCGCAAAGCTTAGGTCGATGCCTGCAGCGCCAACTTCGGACAACATCTCTGGTACCCAAGTATTTGCGCGCTTCCCACCAGACAGCAGTAATCTCGACGAGCAGGAGCTCGACCCATACTTCACGGGATTTGAAGCCTCCATTCGAGAACTCGAATCGCTCCTGATGGGGTCTATGGAGAAGGTCAACAGACGGACCCTGAGCCACCTATCCTCCCTAGCAAATGATCTCTCAGAACTGGGCGCGAGATACAATGCTTTTGCGCTTTCGGAGCCAACCCAGTCCCTTTCGACCGCAATTGAGAGGATAGGCCAGGCAGCGGACTCATCGTACATTGCGACCGAGGAACTTTCTAGCTCACTCGGTGCTAGCTTTGCCGAGCCTATGCGCGAGAACGCACAATTTGCCGGGGTCATTAGGAGTGTCCTGCGGTATCGGGTTTTGAAGCGGGTGCAGCAGGACATGACGGAGGACGAGCTTCACAAGAAGAGGCTGTTGCTCGACCAGCTTGAGCGGAGCGAGGCGGAGGCTAGGCGGATTGAGCAGTATCTGATTGGAAGCCAACAGCTTCCTTCACCGAGGCGCTCGACGAGCACGAGGGACGCCCAGGCGCATCGGCGCGACGGTAGTAACGAGGACACCGCGTCGATCGACTCGGATTTTCCCCCGACACATGGTGACCTCTCATCAGCGCCCTCTGCCAACATTGGTACGCCAGAGAGGTCACCGGTTGCTCCAAACCATAGGAAGGCTCCAAGTGCAGCGTCCATCACGAACAAGATTTTCGGGCCCCTCCGACATGCCGTTCAAGGGGTTGTTGACGCGGATCCTGAGAAAACCAGGCGGGACACCATCACGAAGACTCGCGAGTCGATCGTGCAGCTCGAGCAGGCGGAGGTTGCAGCGGCGCAGGATGTCAAAAATGCCAGTGCCAGCATTCTCAAGGACCTTAAGCGATTCCAGAAGGAAAAGGAGGACGACTTGAAGCGTTATATGGTATGTAATGTTTCCGGAGGTATCAATGATATTATTGTTTGCTAACCATCGGTCTAATTTAGCTTGCCTACGCGAAGAGCCAGATTGAGTGGGCGAAGAAGAACAAGGAGACCTGGGAGGAGGCTAAAGCGGAGGTGGAGAAGATTGACGAGTCTTCGCCTTGAGTTTGCCTAATTTTTGTTTTCGTCTTTTTGCGAAAGAGTTCCCGGGGACACCGGAGCATACCCAGCGAGGAGGCTTCTCTATAATACTCGAACTATGCCCACAGCTTAATGCGTTGAATTCAAGATTGCCTTCAAGGCACTCTCGCGCCCTTGCTTGGCTTATCTGATTTGATGACCACAGCGCAATTACATAGGAATTACGAAGGGTTCCTGGAGAGTTACTACAATCCCCACATATCACAACACGCCTTAAAGGTGTGAAGCCGGGGTCAGCCTAGAAATAAGTTCAATTGATTAGATTTTTCTTTAAAAAAACCACATAAGTTGATTCGAGCGAAAAATAAGGGCGTAAGCCGTTTTCCTAAAAATGAGAAGACGGCAGCACGACAAGAAAAAAATTAACATAGTCGATTTAGTAGAACACTGTTATTCGGTCTGCCAAGATCACCCGACCCAAACCCTCGGGAAGCAACCATCAACCCACCACCCCCCTTGCATGTCTCCGAGCTGCATCCTAAGCGGGGAGATGCCAAACGCCCCGTGCGACAAGTGGTAACGACAGAAACAAACAACGACTCACTCCAATCCATTGCTGTTGCCGGCATCTCCCCGTCGAGCCTATCTATCCGAGTGTCTTTACCTGTCACGCTCCACGCGCGTCCGAACACCATCCTTCGCGAAACCACCGAGCTGGTTAAATGCCACAGTGCCACACCCCCTTCTCTCGCTAAAACCAAACACACACAACCCGCCTACCGATCGGCCAAGAAATTGCCTGCCCACGATGGACGAGAGCGCAGGACCGCTGGAGAAAATTGACGCGCCGGGGATAAAGGCCCAGGGTGATCTGCTGAGAGAGCTGCGCTCCGAAGTAGCCGACCTATTGAAACGCAACTCGCAGGGGTTTCCAGGCGCGCAACCTGTTTCGTTTTCGCGGAAACATATGGATGAGCTGCGGCGGGAAGAGTACGTAGCTTTCCTGTTTTCTTGCATCGCCATACCGTCCAACTGCCATGCCCGCGGGGTCTCGAGGCTTAGAGAACGGGTCCGCTAACTGTGTGACGCACTCGACAGTTACTACGTCTGCGAGAAATCCGACGGTATCCGCTACCTGCTGTATTTAACATCCGACGAGGTTGGCAAAGAGTGCCACTACCTAATCGACCGTAAGAACGATTACTGGTGGCTTCACCAGCGCAACCTACACTTCCCACTAGCAACCGACCAGGGAGCTTTCCACACTGGCACGCTGATCGATGGCGAACTCGTCATGGACACTTCCCCCGACGGCAAGAGGGGGCCGGTATTTCTAGTTTTCGACCTGCTCGCGCTAGACGGCAAAGCCGACCTGTTGAGCAAACCACTGGACAAGCGGCTAGGATATTTTAGAGAGCACGTCATGAAACCTTACAAGAGCCTGTTTGATGCCTTTCCCGACGAGCTGAAGTACCAGGCGTTCAGGGTCGAGATGAAGGACATGCAGTTCTCGTATGGCATCGAGATGATGTTCCGCGAAGTGCTGCCCAAGCTACGCCACCAGAACGATGGGCTCATCTTTACCTGCCGCACCAGTCCGTATCAGTTCGGCACCGACCCGCATATCCTCAAGTGGAAGGCCCCACATGAAAACACTGTGGATTTCCGTCTGCGTCTGCATTTCCCCACCGTTGAGCCAACCGAGGAGGAGCGCGCTGACGGGATCACGGAGCCGTTTGTGGACTACGACAGCGTGCCCGAGGCACGCCTGTTGATCTTTACTGGTGGCGGTAGCCGTGGTACCTATGAGGAATTTAAGGACCCTCTGTATCTTACCGACGAAGAGTGGGAAACGCTCAAGGAATGGGGGGATCCGCTACAAGATCGGGTGGTGGAGTGCTGCTTGGACGAGGAGAAGCGGTGGCGGTTGTATCGGTTCCGTGACGACAAGCAGGAAGCGAATCATGTGAGCACGGTGAATAGTGTTATGGAGAGTATCAAGGATGGGGTTAGCGAGGCCGAGTTGCTCCATGCTGCCAAAGGGATTAAGGATAGCTGGAGGTCGAGACGGCAACACCATTGAAGAAGTCTTCCGAGTGGTTGAGAAGCAATATGTGTGGTTCTTCATTTTCTAAGGTCTTGGGATTTGGAGATTAGGGTGAGGGCGTTTTATTCCTTTTTTTCTTCTGAGTTTATAGTGGGTTATAGGCTATTACCGGTTTGGGAGGGAAAAGGCTCAGGTCCTGGCGTTAAACAACATGACATACCGAGGAGAGGCGAATCATAATTATTCCATTTTCAAAACAGGTTCACGCATATGTGGTGCTCTCTTCCGTAGAAGCTTCACCTGCACTTCAACCATAGGAAGCGTGTTCAACAACATGCACTGTACCTGTTGGAACGTGCAGAGGACTGCCTCTTTATCCCCATCGAACCCTTTAAACCTAGTCGTGTTAGGAGGAGTTTCACCTTTCAGGGAACCGTTCTTCAATTAACGATGGCCCTGCTAGAAATCACTCGAGATGGCCATCACAGCAAGGAATAAAGAACACAGTCTCTGAAAAGGGCAACAAGTTTATGTTTCCCCCTCAAATCTTTTCTACATGTGGCCTCCTGTCTCCCATTTATCATACATCCAGCAACCAAGGCAGGCCATCCTAAAACGAAATGCATCGCATCCACCCAGCAAGTATCCCCAAGCACCCAGGATAGAAAGACCATTCCTCTCGGTTCAGATCCCCACCCGGATCACCCTTTACCATTGCACTGCCGGCCCCGAGAGAGAAAGGACCAAAGCCATCAGAATGAAACGACAGAAACCCTCCCGATGAGGGGGGTGATGTGGTGATGGTCAGTCAACCCATGGCTCAAGCCATAAGAATGGCCGAGGCGCAAGCAGCAACAACCATCACCAGACAGTAGAACCCACCAGTGTTGCTGCCGCCACGCTGAACGTCGCTGCTACCACCACGACTGCCACTGCCAGCGCCAGTGGAAGCAGCAGTACCCTCGGCGGCTGCACCGGTACCACCAGCGCCAGCGGCCCGGTTCCTGAGAGTGGTCAACAGCGGGAAGGGCGACGTGAACAGGGATAAGCGGCCGACGCGGGGCGACGAGGCCGAGCTGCCGACGGTGATGGGCGAGACGGTCGGCAGGCTGTAGGTGTAGGTTGAGTTGACGGTGGACGTGGTGATGCTGCCGGAACCAGCGGTGCCGGTGCCGGTGATAAGAACTGGGTTGCCGGTGCCGATACCTGTGCCGGTGACAATGATCACACCGGTGCTGGTGGAGGAGGGGTCGATGGTGACTGTGGTAGTCAGGAAACCGCTGGTGATGTACTCGGTGGTGGTGCGGGTGTGATGAGACGTCTCGGTGAGAATGTCAGTTAAGGTGTCGGTTGTGGTGAAGGTCGTCATATCGGTCGAGTCGGATGAGGCTGTGGCACTCTGGTCACTGGCGGTTGTTGACTCGCTTCCGGTCAGGGCGTCGTTGTCCGAGATGGTGGTCACGGTCATAGTTACAGTGACGGTTTGGGTAGCATCACAGGCCACATCCGAAGTACTGGGGAAAATAGGGGTGTTAATGTGTGAAACTGTGTGAAGAATTTTGTTGCACGATATTGACACTTACCTCATCTCAGTGCCTGAGGTGGAAGAAGAAAACGAGGTGACCTGAAGGGTCGTGGTGCTCGTCTCTGTCTCAGTGAAGCCCGTCGTGGCAAGGCCCGAAGTGCTGGACGGCTCTGACATGATTGGGGTGACCGAAATGCCACCAGTGGTAGTGGCGCTTAGAGAAGTCTGAGTACCAGTGGGGAAACCAGACGAGGGGGTCATGTAGCTGGTGGTGCTGTTAAGCGAGCAAACAGAGTCGGTAGCGAGAGCGGAGGAGAAAGTGGTAGAATCGGTGCTGGCATCGCGAGCCTCAATCTGGGGGATGTCAAGAGCGCCACCATTGACGGCCATGGTGTGGGTACCGGCTATGGCCGCCGAAAAGCCCACTGCAAGTAGAGAGTATTAGTCCCAGTTAACCCCATTCTTCTTTTTCGAGGGACAAAGAACTTACTCAGACCCAGGATAACCATCAACCAGACGAGAACGAATGTGTAGAATTTCAGGTCCAAGTCGGACTTAGAATCTTGCATCTTCTTGCACTGCTGGCGGGGGACCTTGGACTCGCGGTCCAGGACGCCGGACTCAATAAGGTTCATGATGACCTCCTGAGACTTCTCGTCGTGCTTGATGGGCTGAGCCACCTTAGTCTCGCTCTTGGTAGAGAAGAGTTTGCTTATGAACGCCATAGTGGGGGTTTCTTGAGGTTTTTTGGGTTAATCGCGACCTGTAAAACTCCATGTCAGCTTTAGTAGACTGCGGAAATCCCAGCACATCGATTGTGGGTGTATGTTGAGAAACATGAGGACCGAAGGGGCGCAGAATGAATCTCGCAATGCTGGGCCAAAGGTGATCATCATGAACAAGACTGTTCCCAAGCTATACAAGTCCGTGATGAAAGATAGCATGTGGTGCTAGCTTTGCATAGTCTTGTCGGCGACGGACAGCCGGCCGACGGACCGGCCCGCTTGGAACAAGCCGGGTCAACTTGTTGGCGCGCGCGCCCGGGTTTGGTTTATTGTTTCAAAGAAAGGTATTCTCAAAGGATGAATAAGATAATACTCACTGTAATATCGGATCGGTGCAGGTTATCAGCGGTCTGAACGTTGTTGTCGAGGATTTGTGCGCGCCGAGGCTGGTTGAAGGCGGGGATGCCGAGAGAACGATTTGATTGTTTGGTGAAAGAAGGAAAGATGTGGGTGAATGACAGAGATCTACAACTTATGGTATTTCTGGGAGGTGGGTGATTAGGGCAGTAGGAGATGGTTCTGTCAAGGGCGGGAAGGAGGGAGATTCAAATTTTTGGGCGCCTGGATGCGCGTCTTGGGACGAGATGAAAACACGTACCAGTCCAGTCGGTCAACCGCTGTGTTCAGAAACAAATCTGGAGCATAACAGTTCTTGCCTTCCCGGCGAAAATTGTTGACCTTGTGACCACAGTGGTGTAAACAACAACAGTTTGCTCACTCTGGCATTAATCTGTTTACAATGTCAAAGCGAGACATATTGGAGACACATAAATCGATACACCTCCTATTCTTGTTCTTCCATTTGATTCAGTCAGAAATAAAACTAGACAGAAGTAACGCATATTTGCCACCTCAGATGCATTTTACCACAACACGATCAAGCCCGGGCTGTATTGTACTAGATGAGGACCGGGCATGTAAGCTCAAAGAGGACTGATAACGTCCATGACATCCTGGGAGGTATCTGTGAAGAACCTCAACGTAAAAACGGTACTCTACAACTGGCAAACACTTTGCAGGTCTACGTCTACATGCTAGGAACAGCCTGTATGTCGACCTATCGTTCCATGACAAGGTGAGAAATCCATCTGGCTCAAATTGCTGCGGCTTCATATCATTGTCCCAAACTGCCACCGATGAGCAACAACCCCCCAAACCACGGTATAGTGTAATATTGCTGCCCGGGCAGAGGAAAGGTGAACCATATCCAAACCAGGGCTAGAAGGCTTATTTTCTTGACAATTTTCGTCAAGTCCCGTACACATGATCAGGATGTAACTCGAGAGCGTTGACGGGCGATTGCGGAAATGGGTGTTGTTGGAACCATTCTTCGACTTCCTAATGTGAAAACAATTCCGCGAACAAGAGCACCAAAAACAGGAGAGAGAGGGAGGTGAGATCGTCGTGCCTCAGAAGATATTGGGTAGAGTAAACAATTGCCCCTGAGTCTTGGCAGCTGCGAGACGCTTCTGTGAAATCCCTCTAATTTGTTCGGTGTCAGATATGAAGAGCCGGAAAGAGTTAAAATCAATGTTTTTGACTAGTTTAATATTATAACTGGGCACTAGAATGACCTGTCGTTGGAAAATAGGGGTTCCTTCCTCGCACGTGAGGTTGTGTTGACATTGGGTTGTTGCTCGGCCACCCGCCCCCACGTACCCGAAGGTACCGCCGGCTTACCTAATGTACTTGCGCCACAGTCGCCCCACTCAAGATGCATGCTGCCAAAAGCTACGCGACTTGAGGAGCGCGTACCATGCAACACACTGGGAAGTCGCTCCACCTCTCCAATAATTATTATGAGCACCACCCGATAGTTAATCCAACATTCTTCTGTCCATGAGTGCCCTCGCCTCGCGACACGGGACAGCGTACTTACTACCGACCCGCATTGATTTCGTCGCATTTCTTACTTAGTTGACGCGCAGCACCCGCATTGGACATCAGACGTCCCACACCTTCCCGCACACGCAGCGCCAATTGACTGTTGAGGGTCGCTAAACGACACCATCGTGGTCGCACCACACGCGCACCGCCAGCCCAAACAGACTTTACGTCCCCCCCCGCCTTTTCACCATTTTCGCCAGCGACAAACGCGACAACTGAAACGAAATTGACCCGGAGTTTTTGTGGTATCATTGGTATCATTGACGGCCATCGCGCGCCATGGCGCCTCGTCGGAGTGCGGCCGCTGAGGTCGAGGAACAAGAGCCGGAGGAGGGAACAGTCGGACTGCAGTTCAACGAGTCACTATCATGGCGCCCCGGCAAGCCGATCGCCATCGATACGCTGCTCAAGCGACTCGACAAATTGACCAAGGAGCTGGCAGAGATGGACCAAGAGACGACCGATCCATCGTCGCTCACCAAGGTCGCCAAAGAGGTGGCCGGCAACCACCTGCTCGCTCACAAGGATAGGGGTGTGCGTGCCTACACGGCCTGCTGTGTTGTTGATATCCTCCGCCTTTGCGCTCCAGATGCACCCTTTACCCCGACTCAACTTAAGGTGCGATTGCCCCTCATTCCTCCCTCTCCTCCCAAGGGTCCAATCGGTCATCCCAGCTAACGGGTCTAAATTAATTAGGATTTCTTCAACCTTACCGTCACGTCCATAATCCCCGCCCTCTTCGACACCTCCAATCCCTACAACAACCAGCACAAGTACGTCCTGCGCTCCTTGGCCGAGATTAAGAGTATCGTCCTGCTGCTCGACGTCGACGGGAGCGAAGCTCTCCTATTGGTCCTTTTCTCCAGCATCTTTGACGGCGTGTCCGGCTCCAAATCGGCTCAGGGAGAGCAAGTCGCCAAGGATGTCGAGTATAGTATGCAAGAGCTCCTTGGCGTCTTGGTTGAAGATGCCGCGAGTCTCCCGGCTAAGGTGGTGGATGTGATGATGGCGCAGTTCCTGAGGGCTGCCGCGCCCGGGAGCGGCAGGGACAAGCACAACCACACTCAGCTTGACGAAAATCAGGCCACCCTCTTAGCCAAGGAAGAACCTGAGGCCTACCAGATTGTGAAACATCTATGTCAACTTTTCCCGGACAAAATGGCCCGCTTCGTTAGCCAGTACTTCAGCGATGTCATCGTCGACTCCACGGGCTTTGCTGGGAAAGGTGACGTTAGGGACGTGGATGACGACGACGAGGAGGGGCCATCCGGGGCCACCGAAAAGGATTTGAGGGAATTGAAGAAGGCGCACACACTCATCCGCGAGATCTGGAAGGCCGCACCTCAGATTCTCCAGAACGTGGTTCCACAGGTCGACGCTGAGCTCTCTGCCGATAATGTGCACCTGCGCCAACTTGCCACAGAGACGCTAGGTGACATGATTTCTGGCATTGGTGCTGCTGGGCCGCCGCCCCCGCCCGTTTTGGACCCGTCCGCCTACCCACCTTTGAAGCTGGATGACGAAGATAATCTCGATGCTTCGTCTGCGAACATTCTTACCACTCCCCTTTCGGCCATCTCATTTTCCCAAACCCATAATGTGACTTTCCACAACTTTCTTAGCCGGAGGAATGATAAGTCGCCCGCTATCCGCTCTGCCTGGACCGCCGCTGTCGGGCACATTCTCTCAACCTCGGCCGGTGGCATTGGGCTCGGGCGTGAAGACGAGACGGCGCTGATCCAAGGCATTGGAGAGAAGCTTTCGGATAGCGACGAGAAGGTCCGATTGGCTGCCGTCAAGGCAATTGAGTGCTTCGGCTTCCGGGATGTCATCCTGAAACTTGGCCCGAATGGGGGCGTCGGTAAGGAGGGCTCCGTCCTGTCTACGCTGGCCGACCGCTGCCGTGACAAGAAGCCTGCGGTGCGAGTCGCGGCTATGTCTCTTCTGGGGAAGCTCTGGGGCGTTGCTTCCGGAGAACTCCTCGCCGGCCACGAAGCAGTGACTGCTGCTCTGGCGGCAGTCCCTAGCCGAATTTACAATTCGTTCTACGCCAACGATCTGGAGTTGAATGTTTTGCTGGATCGTGTTATTTACGAGTGTCTCGTACCACTGTCTTACCCGCCACCTCCGAAGAAGGCTTCTAAAACCGCCGCCTCCAACGGAGAGGCCTCGCAGTCCCAAGGCGTGGCCAGCGACCCTGATGCAGTACGGGCGGAGAGAATCCTCCTCCTCCTCCGCTCACTCGATACTAGTGGGAAGAAGGCGTTCTTTGCCATGCAGGCGCGGCAACCGCAGTTTTCCCACGTTCTCGAGACGTACGTCAAGCAGTGCGACCAGTTCAACGGGGGCGTGATGGATGAGGATGCGTCGAGGAAAATCACCAACCTTAGCAAAACGACCCGGTACATCTCCCAGTTCCTCCCAGACGGACCCAAGGCGGAGCAGGAACTTTATCGGTTTGCTAAGACCAACGATCGGCGGAGTTACAATCTTATCAAGTATGTCATCGGCCAGGAGCACGACTTCAAAACGGTCTACAAGGCCCTGAAGGAGTTGATGAAGCGCATCCAAGCTAGCAAGGACCCGGTGGTTCGCGACACGCTGCTGCCCCTCCTTTACAGGTCGGGCTGTGTTATGTTCAACCGGAGCCACCTCGCCGCGATCATGGAGTACTCCCGGTCGGACAAAGACGGCATGGGGGCGGCCGCCCACGAAATTCTCAACGAAATTTCGCAGCGGAACCCCGACCTCTTCAAGACGCACATTGGCCAGCTATGCAAGGACCTTGTCGACCAGGCTCCCACACAAACGCGGCAAAACGACCCGGTAGTTGTTGAGACGTTGAAGGCGTGCTCGACATATGCTCGGAAATACCCTAAGGATGTGCCGGCAGAGCGGGACTTCACACGCACCATGATTAACTACGTGCTGTACGGCCAACCCCCGCGGGCTGCCAAATACGCGGTTAACATTATGCTTGCCAAGAAAGACGACAGAAGCCTGGTTACCGCAACCGACCTTCTCCAGCGGATCGAGAAGGACTGGACGTATGGATCCAAGAACTTCCTCAACAAGCTGGCTGCCGTGAGCCAACTTGAGCTGCTGGCTCCTCGAGTCACCGAAAAGGCTGAGAGCAAGATTTTGAACATGGCAGTACAACAGGTTCTTCTCGAGGTCCGGAACCCAGCCAGCGACAAGGATCCGGACTGGGTTGACGATGCCGATCTGGATGAAGAATGCCAGGCCAAGTGTCTCGCTCTCAAGACCCTGGCCAACCGGCTGAGGAGTACGGAGGACGTGGACGAGGCGAAGCAGACGGCTCGTGATGTTTGGAAGCTGTTCATGAAGCTGATCAAGAACAAGGGAGAGATCTCGAAAACCAAGAACACACCCAAACACCACCGGTCCCGGCTGAGGCTTCTAGCGGCGCAGTTGTTGCTCAAGCTGTGCACGCAAAAGCACTTTGACGAGCTGCTTGGCCCGGAGGATTTTGACGCCCTTGCCCTGACAACGCAAGACGCCGTCCAAGACGTCCGCCACGGTTTCGTCAAGAAGCTACAGAAATACCTAGCCGCCAGTAAACTGCGCTCGCGCTTCTACACCATCGTCTTCCTGATGGCGTTTGAGCCGAGCACGGAGTTCAAGCTACGAACCGAAACTTGGATCCGGTCGCGGGCGCGCCACTTCCAGGACAACAAGCAGCCCGTCCTCGAGGCTGTGATGCCGCGCCTTTTATCCCTTCTGGCTCACCACCCAGACTACGCCGCCGAGCCGGATGAGCTGGTTGACCATGCGCGGTACATGCTCTTCTACATCAATCTAGTCGCGACCGAGTCCAACCTAGGCCTGATCTACAAGTATGCGGAGCGGGTCAAACAGACGCAGGACGCACTGGACCCGGGAAGCGACCACCACCAGGTGCTTAGCGACCTGGCGCAGGCGGTCGTGCGTAAATGGCAGGAGAAGAAGAATTGGGTGTTCAACACGTTCCCGGGCAAGGTCGGCTTGCCGGTTGGTCTGTACAATGCGCTCAAGTCGCATGACGAGGCGCAGGCCATTGCGGAAAAGCAGCTCGTGCCGGATGGTATTGACGAGAAGCTGGATGAGCTCTTGCGCGCTATGGATCGCAAGAAGGTAATGAGAAGTCTCTTTCTTTGTCCCTTTCCGCTCACGTTATACTTGAACTCCAGACTAATCCCACCCTCCCGCAGAAACGCAAATCCGTGGACGACTCCCGCCACCCATCCAAGAAAGCCCGCGTGCAGACCAAATCCTCCGGATCAAGCCACCCCAGAGAATCACGGCCTATCAAGAGCACCAAAAAGACAAGCACCCCGAAGTCCAAGAAGACCTCATCGTCCAGCAAAGCCAAGAAGGCTGCTACGGCGGAACGGGCCGTGCCCGACTCGGAACGCCGTCGGAGTGGTCGGTCCAAGGGTCTCAGCCAGTCGTACATTGAGCGCGATTCGGATGATGATGACGAGGAGATGCTGGATGGTGTGGCGGAATGGGAGTATGATGGGAGTCAAAATGGGGAGGATGAGAGTGAGGAGGGTGAAAGCGGAAGTGGGAGTGAGAGGGAACAGGGGGAAGAAGAGGAAGAGGGGTCGGTGGTTGAAGTAGCGGAGGAAGCTGAAGCCAACGAGAGCGAGAAGGGAGATGAAGAAGAAGAAGAGGTGGTGGTGTCGAAAAAGGCCGAGAAACCGGCCACGCGCGGGAAGAGGACGCTGGCAACACGGACAAAGCCGAAGTCCAAGGCTAAGGTCTCCCCGGCACCGGCTTCCGACGACGAGGACGAAGCAGAAAGTGGAGATGTTGAAATGGAAGAGGCCACCGCGGATGACAAGAACGGCAATGGTGCGGCCGAGGACGATGAGGCGGAAGAAAATGGAGCAAACGGAGATGAGGAGGAGAAGGAAAATGGTGATGAGGAGGAAGAGGCTCCGCCACCGACGCGGAGTACCCGGAGGAAAGCCAAGCCTGCCGCTCCTGTGCCCGATGTGCCCGCTAGGAGGGCCAAAGCGGCCTCGAGGGGGGATAAGGCTCCTGTAGCTGTGGATGGGTCTGAGCCTGCCGCGAGGAAGCCTTCGGCTAGGGTTAGGAAGCCGGCTGCGCGCTAGGATGTGAGTTAGTAGAATCGTTGATTTTGCTGTGGCGGTGGCTAAGTATTGCAATACCGATTGGTGGATAAGGCAAGGACGACAAAAATGTTCAGGGTGGTTAGTGGAGGTTACTGTGGAGAGACGGGAGGGTTAATGTTATGCGGCGCTGGGAGACAGACCAAGAAGCGGCTGGGGGATGATGGATGGATGGGCTCGGTTGCTTGACGGCTGGGTTGAGGTTGCCGGTATGATTATGAAGATGCTCTGGTTTTGGTTTTATTTTCCCCCTTTTTTGCTTGTGCTTTATTCAAATTCAAATCCAATCTCGTTTCTGCGGCGAGTCGCGCGCGGTCTTGAGATCCCTGGGACGAGTTTGAGGGTGCTTTTCTTTTCGTCGTATGGATCTCTTTTCAGTATCGTATCACGGTCGGTGATTTTTTCTCCCCAGCTCTGAGTTGATGAGTGTTTTGCTCTGCTACGAAATTGTATGAAACTCCTCTGAGGGTTAGGGTGGCTACTTTGAGGGATTGCTATTTGGGTATCGCTTGCTTCCCGTTTTCGCGACGAAGCAAGCGGTGTTCCCGCCGTTCACTAGCGTGTTGCTTGTTCAAGATGCAGGATGTAATTTTAGTATTTTATGGAGTGATATTATCCGGAGTGGTTGTGTTACGCAGCGGGACGTGCCGTGGAGGTTCATATCCAACATCACGCTGCTCCTTCCGACAACCACCCCTCTTTCTCACCCGCAAATGCCCAAAAAATAGCCGACAATCTCAGCCCCCAATTACAACACCATGAGCCATCCGCTCAACAACACCGCTACCCACGCCATCCCCATGATCACCCTTGATGCGTCACTCTCCCCATCACCATTACTGCCAGACCCTCCTGGTGGCTGAACCGTCCCATGTGTCATATTGGTGTGATCCCCAAAGAACCAACTCGCCGCACTCGCGTCTTGCGGAGTAACCTCGGGAATCTCACAAACAGCATTCACCGCCGTCGGATCCCGACACCGACTATTATACTCCGCCTCACCCTCCCATTTCTGCTGCGGCTCGCCGCCGTCATCATTCCGGATGATCGTAGACGAGTTGAAATACGCCTTGACATAGCGCACCTCCAGCGCCGGCCCATCCGGATCCCCCTGCGCTTTCGCGGCCGCCAGCGACGGCGGGCCGCCAGACCAGAGCGGGTTCCCGTTGCTCCAGTGCTGCAGGATGAGATGGCCCGGGGTGGTCGGCACGGCGGCGGAGCCGGCCATTGAGGCGAGTTGTTGGCCGTCGGCGAAGAAGAGCACGCGGTCGGGGAGGTAGTCGATGCGGTATTCGTGGAAGCCGGCGGTGGGGTCGAAGGGGAGGTAGGCTAGGACGAAGTTGGGGTTTTCGTTGTTGTTGGTGTTGTTGTTGGGGGCTGGGTGGGCGGCGTCGAAGCCGGCGAGGGCGGATTCGCGGGACTGGAGGACTAGGTTGACGGGGTAGCTGTTGTTGGAGCGGTGGAAGTCTTTGGTGAGGAACTCCATGTCGATTTCTTGGGTGTCGTTGAAGTACTGTACGCATCGGGTGTGAGTTTAGGTCCGAGGTTCCTGATATCCAGCCAAGCCGCCCTGTATGATAACCACAGAAAAGAAGAGAGGAGACAAGAAACTTGGAAAAAAAAGGATAAACCTACCCAAAAGAAAGCGGCACATGTCCCCGGCACACTTGACAACTTCATCCCCGCCCGAAACGTTCCCCACCTCACATCCAACCGGGCCGTATCTAGCTCCGCAACGGGCACCATCCCGTCCACAATATCGCTTCTCACCACCAGCTCCAGCCCCTCCTCCGTCACACCCTTCTTCGTTGCCGAGCTCTGATCATCCGAAAAAAGCCGGACGTTGTCGACGGCAAACATCTCGCCATACTGGCCGCGGGCACGCTCGCGCGTCAGGTTGAAGGCCTGCGGGATCCAGTCGGTGTTATCCCACCACCTGTCTTGGCTATGATAATTAGCATTATTATTGTTGTTGTTGTTGGTATCCGCGCTGTGAGCCGCTAAACGGCTGAAATCCGTCTCGATTAGGTCCGTGAAGAGGAGTGTTGTTGTTTGGTCATTCGACGATGATGATGAGACAGAACGAGCGTTGGATACGGGATCGGCGGAGGGGAGACGGAGGAGATAGCCACATTCGCAGTCGGCTAGGACTGGTTGGGCCAGCTGGAGGATACACCAGGACAGCAAGACGAGGAGCGCAGCGGATTGGCAGCGGTAGGAACCCGGCTGGTGGTGAGAGAGTCGAGAGGTCATGGCTATCTATGGCTGGACTTGCTTGGCTTGGCTGAAGTGACGGCTACCTATCTATCTCCCGGCCATATCTCGAGAGTGGCTTTGCTGCAGTGGCTGGCTGGCTGGCGGGGAGGCTATCTCGGGGGTTGTGTCCCGTGCACTGTGTACAAGGTGAGAGTGAGGGAAGTGTAGAAAAAAAAAGAAAAAAGAAAAAGCCAGCGGGTTTGTGTTCCTTGACTGCAGGAAAAGACGTTGGCCCGTCCCACAAACAAGCAAGGAACAAAGCAAGCAAGCGCCGAGGGCCGGATTCCTCCTCGCCTAGCGCCACTTAGTTATTCGTCCTAGTCGCATTACCCTAAGTCGGTGTGCAGCAATGTTTCACCTTCTTTCAAAAGCAGCAGCCGCCCGGATGAGGACCGGGGGTGTGATGGAATCCTCACCATGCCCATTCCCGTCACGCAAGGTGAAACCGCGCCGAATATGCCGTTCCGTACTCCCTTGTATAAGAAGCAAACGGCCGACCGATACCACATCTTGACGGCCATTGTCTTGCGGGGCGGACGGAGCATGAGAGACAAACAACCCGTCCATTAAAATGGAAGGGAACCAAAGCCGAAGATGCAAACACTTCCGAACCCAAACGGTACGGGCCCTCCTCGGGCATGAATGAGCGGGACGGCCAAGCCCGAGAAAATACGAGGCCTAACTAAAGACTCAGCGTGACAGTCTTTTCCCAGTCCACTGCAGCTGAGAGAGAGGGAGAAAAAAAGGAACAAGAACAGGCCTTTCGTGAAGCGCGCGGGTGACTGTCCGTCCCCAGTCTGGCGCTGCAAGGCGAGCACCCGATACTTGAAGAGGAAGGCGGCGTGACTTTTGGGTGAAGTCAGGATGAAGAAAAGGGGAAGATCTGCAGGAACCCGCAGCAAGCTGAGAGGAGGGGCGAGGGGGGGAGCATGCAGGTTGGGCCGCATGAAGCCAGGGTTCTTTGCATGCATTGCGTTTTGCTTGGTTATCGTTGTCTGAATTAAAGGAACTAGAAAAAAGTTAACCGCTTTCACGAGCATGGTGTCTTCACGAGAAATAACTTCACCATCAACATAACCCTTGTCTCTCTTCTTTTACCTCCTTTTGTCTGAGGGGTGAAGGAGTAATGAAGATGCGAATTGGCTCTCAGGCCGCGAGGTCAAACAAATATATCATAAATTCAACTAGATACGCTGCGAAACGAGCAAGAGAGGAAACCGACGCAGGACAATTAACAGATATGAGACAGGAAAACTGAACTGACGCCAAGTGCGTTTCGAGGTAGGAATTATCAATCTTTGAGTTGAACGGACTCTGCCGCTCTCTACCTCTGCGCCAGTTAAACGCACAAAAACAGCCCAAGCCAAACAACTACCAGTAAGGAGATCCGCTCCTCCCCCTTTATCCCCGCCGCCGAATCCCAAGACCGCCCCATCCGTATCCGCCCGTGCTCTCGAGTTTCCATCCTCCTCGAGTATTTTCCTCCCTAGATTCCGCCCGTATCTAGTACAGGAAGCCGAACAGATAGGCAAATAGCAAAAGAAAGAAAAACGAGACTTGAAAAGAAAACGAAACGAAGAGCAGTACGCGAGAAAGAAAAAGGGAGAAAAAACCAGTATATCGAACAAGGTATCCGAGGTGAAGCGAAGAAAGGAAAGAAAACGGCAAAGTTAATAGTGGAAAGAAACGAAAAACAAGAAGGAAAAGAAAGAAAACGCTGCCAAGGCAAGATTAAATAGTGTAGAAGGGGTTAATGGAACACGGAGAACGAAATAGAGCCCTCCACATGGACCAGCCAACAGTGCAGATATTAGGGTTTGCGGGAGCGGTGGTCCTCCCACTGGACCACTGTGAATGCGAAACCGTACGAAACCTGCCCCGAGTTGCCGAGCCCGTGATAATGCGGCGCGGGAGCGCGAAGACGAAAATGCAAGCAAAAACGACAAAGGACCCAGATAAGAAAGAAGAATGAAAGGAGAAGGCATCATGAATGTCCCGACAATCCCATGGCGCCCGACCAGACCCCACGAGTTAAAGAAAAACAAAACGGAAAACGGCAAAGAGCCCATTAGTCCCAGCAAGGAAAACGGAGGAAATCTGAACAAGAATGAAATAAGAGACGCAAACAAGGTATATGCCCTAACAAGCCACACCCCAATCCTTGACGTATGAATTAGGAGACAAAATGAAGTCGTCAATGTCGTCAAAGTTAATACACGCTGTCTTCGTCAGCGCCCTGCGAGGTCATGGACGGCGTCGAGACACTGGGGGAGGCAGCAACATCGTCCACGTAGCCGATCAAGGCTTGCGAGTGGAGCCGGAAGGATTCGCCCATCAACCGAGTGATTCTGATACCAATCGTTAGCACTGGACACGTAAACTCGCAGGATAATATCAAAGAAATGATAGGTCACTCACCCCCAAACGACGACTTCATCCAGCATCGAGCCCCAAAGACGAGCAACGACGGAGCTCAGATGAGCGACATAAGTCTCGTCGACGTCCTTGTCAAACAGCTGGCGGATGCGATTGTACATGACTAGTTCCTCCTCCGTAGCCGGCTCCTCGTCATGTTCCAGACGATACAGCCACAGGCTGAGGATAATCATGAGATCCATGCCGCACAGCGGGTGCTCGATGCTCCAGTTGGTCGGCGAGGTGCGCGCAACCCAGCGGACGCCCTGCAGAACCGCAGTCTCGATGCAATTGTAACACTCCTGGATAACCTTGAGCATCTCGCTGGAACGCTTGACACGGTCCCTCGCGTTCGACATGGCCGCCGCGACCTCGTACGAATCGTGGTACCGGAGCGCCTCCTGTACCGCCTTCAAGTCGACCTCGAGCCTAGCGCGCGCGTTGCGGAACATGGCCTTGGCATTGAAGATGAGGGGATGGCCCTTGTGAGGAGCGCTGAGCGGCACCGAGAATGCCTCAGGCTCACAGAGATCCAGGGACTTCTCCCACGTCTCGAGAGCCAAGCGGAGCTTGTACTCAGTCACCACATCCTGCAGTGCCTCCGGGCTGCGCTTGTGGTACCACACCTCGAGGAAGAGCGCGTTGATCATAACACGCGTCGCGAAGGCGCTGTACTTGAGCGTCTCTCCCTGGAAGAGATTGTCGTGGGCGTCCATGAAGGTGACACTTGGTGAGACCTTGAGATGGTCCTGCCAAGCGTCCTCAGTGACCTTGATGTTCCACAAAGCTTCAGTAGACGGCAGCTCGAGATCCTCAAACTCGTTGAAGCTCATGGCCGGCGTGTGGTTGTAGGTCAACGTCAACAAGCCGAAGAAGATGTACACGGCGTAGTATGTACGGCGGCAACCTTCGTCTTCGACCCACTCGGCACGGGTCGGGGCGCGACCCTCGCGAGCTTCTTGTCGAAGCTTGAGCTCGTAGCGGTTCCCAGCAACCATGTTGGCAAGCAGACTCTTGATCGAACACGCCCATTCCAGGCCCTTGGGGTCCCCGCTCCAGCTGGCAAAGATCATGTTGAGGAGAGAGCTCTGCATCGTCCAGAGAGGGCACTTGCGAGAGCTGAAGTTCTCCTTGTTCTGGAGGAACTGGTTGACTAGCACCTTTGAACCAATGTGAAGCATGTATGCCTGCTCCTGGTCGAACGCGTACAGGGCGCCGATAGAGAGAACTGCCAGGAGAATGGCGGGCGACATCTGCGTCGGCTCGAAGGAAGCTGGGTGCAGGAACGGCAGGTGATGGTGGAACAAGCCAAAGTAGGTGGCCAGATAGCGGTTCAGCGAGGGTAGGTTCGGGACGCGGAAGCCCTCTGGGATGGCGTGTTCGCTGTCACTGCCGCGGATGTTGTCAAGGATCACGTTGCGCTCCTCGTCACTATAGACCTGAGGCGCCTTGAACCCAGTAGCAGGCTGAGAGACATCGAGCGGGCTGTGGGTTCGCTGAGCCAGATAAGGCGACTGAGGGGTCGGGGTGGCGGTAGCTGACGGAGGAAGCGAGTTGACAAGTGCCTGGAGGCCCGGGGCCATATGGGCATTCTGGCCGGCCATCGGGTGGTCAGAGCTGATCGAGTGCGCTTTCTGATCCTGACCAGCGAAGCCACCCTCCCATTGAGAGGCGTATGTGGAATCCATCGACGACCCGTTCTGAGAGAAAGACATGTTCGAACTAGCGTCGTACTGGCTGCTGTTGGCCCGAGCGGCTGCGGTCGCCTTCTGGTGGAGGTCAGCAACAAGCATCGCCGCGGTCTCAACATCGAACACCCCATCGCTGCTAGCTTCGATCTGCTCGAGGGCGGAGGCATCAATCGCAATGGCCGACTTGGAAGGGCCACTGCTCGGGCGAGCAGTCTTGGGGCCGCCGCGGCGTTTGCCGTCGCTGTGGAGGGGGACACCCCCATCTTTGGCGTGGACGGTACGGTCATGGCGGAGGAGAAGGTCGCGTCGCACGAATGTGCTGCGACACTTCATGCACTTGAAAGGCCGCTCCTTGGTGTCTATGGCCATGTTAGCTTGCATCTCCGAACTAGCAAAACGATAATAATAGAGAGGAGACATACGAGAACGCTCATGCCTGCTCCTGTGTTCGCTCCTGCTGAAGGCCCGATTGCAAAACTGGCACTTGTATTTTCTTTCTGGGGCGAGTGAGGTCTTCCGGGTAGCCGGTGTGGATGTAGTCGAGGATGGCATGACTGCCACGCTTGCGCCAGGCATCTTGTGGACTGATTTTGTCTTTGTCGCGATTTGCGCGTCGAACGGTGGGGAAAGAGACCGAACGGCTACTGCAAAGGTTGATTGACGGCGATAGCGACAATGACGACGGTACTCGGAAGTGGTGTTGGACCCTCCTCACAGAACGATAGTTGAGATCGCCTGAACTCCTCTTCGCTCGCGCGCGCGCTCCCGTGGGATTTAAAGTGTGTCTTGCGGACTGTTCGTCGTGTAGCTGCTCATTGGTGATATGATCATGGAAAGAAATGCCGATGGGGGGTGGATTAAATAATGGCCTTTCGCCGTGGAAATCGAAAACGACGTCTTGCTACGAAAGAGCAAAGACTGTTATGTGCAGGAACGGGGTGGGGTGGGCGGTGACGACGACGACGACAACGGGGGGAAGTGGTGGTGGGAATGGGAAGTGGAAGTGGGAGGGGTTTTCAAAAGCGCTGGCGCCTGGAAAGAAGGGGGGATGAGAGGGGAAAAATGGGCTCCGCGAACCTCTGGAGGGGGGAAGGGAAACAGCCAATGCAGGTGGGGGTGACACCCCGGTGACCAGCCAGCTGCGTGCGAGTGGGCACAATTTTGTCTTTGTCCCGATTAGGTTTAGCTGGTCGCGTTCCCAGTCAAGCACGGGAACGAGCTGCTGGCGGGCCCACCGAGTGGTTGGGAATTTCGCAACCAGTCATCTACATTACTTGCAAGGTCTCCGTCTGAGCCCAGCGCCGCGTCCTTCAAGTTGTTGTCTCTTCAAGAGAGCGGTGAGGGCCTCGGGAATATGTTGACAGGAACAACAGCTCTTTTTTGTGCGCTTACAGCGCGCTAAAGGTTCTCTGGCGGGGTATTGCAGAGCTGGCATTCAACGTCGTTCCATGTCTCGTACAAGTACCGACAAAATGAGGTGGGGTGTCGAGGGGCCACGCGGGGCAGAGCTGAAGTTAGGGAAGGAGGTAACTTTCTTAAGCTGAACGCGCTGTTAGAGCGGGGCACCCTATCAGGAGTCCCGTCCACCCTAACGCGTGTTGGAGAACGGAGCTTCCGGGTTCGCGTGGGAGGAGCGGAAATTGGCCACGTTCACGTTCTGGTCGCGCACACTCCTGCCGTTGCTTCTTCAAGACCACACTCGGGTTTCCTGCCCCTCCTCTCGTCCCTCCTCAGAATTTTTTTTTTTTTTTTTGGACAGGGGGAGAGGCGCCGGGGCGGCGCAAACAATCTGCCCCTCATGGTGTCAAGTCTTCGAGGGCGGTGTCTTTCTGCAGCACATTTCGCTGCGGCCGCTGACCGCCACATGGAGAGCGACCTTGGAGTCAAGGAGTACTTCGTTGTGGAGTTCGGAGCTGCAAGAGCTCGGGACGCAGTGGGTCGCCCTCGCCTTCATTGCAGCGCTGCGCTGTCATCGCGGGGCATCACCAACGACCTAACGAAGTGCGGTCTGATCAGTTACATCCCATCCTATCCTGACAGCGTCGTGTCAATCCACGCACCCCTCGCCAATACTAGTAGGAGTTCGGGTGGTGTTCAGCAGCACGCACGCTGAGTTTTGTACAGCCATACCGAAAATAGCGGTCGCTCAACAGCGCCGTTTGAAATCAGCACGGCCCACTCATGGGGAGGGTGTCTGCTGCGTAAAATGCACGGCAATGCCGCAAGTAGGGCTGCGGCAGCGGATAACCAGAGCCAATCCCCTTGACCGTCGACATCAAAAATGCCACATCGTCAACTTTCGACTGCCCCGTGACCAAGACTCTTGAGCGACGACGAAAAAGAGAAACACACAACCATCAGTCCGAGAAGATTCTGGGGTTGTTTATTCAAAAAGTATCAAGCAAAATTGGCGGGGTCGTTTGGAACTCCCTTCTTTTTTTTAACCCCTCCCCCTCCTCCCATCCTCCCCATCCTTCCCTCATCAATCCAATCTGCCCACCATGCCGTTTTGCTCCGCCGCTGCCCCGATCATCCAATTCACTCGGTTCCGTCTGCGCGGTGGCAGGAGCCGGGGTGGGTAAGCTCCGCGACCCACTCTTTGGAGGGGTTGGTGCTGGAGCTCGACCGGTCAGGTTTGGGATCTTGGCGGCTTGGCTCAAGACGGTTAGAACTGCGCTCGAGTGTCCATCGAGACCATCGAGGCCAGGAACCTGCAAACGGGTCCCTCGATGAGTTGGAGGGGCAACTGTTGTTACAGGTTCCATGCTCTGACGCTGCAACCAGCAAGCCTGGCAATATCGGGCGAAATAAAAAAGACAAGACCCGCCAGCAGGCTGATACAGCAGCTGGATAGGCCGGCCATCGCAATGTCCAAGAGGCATCCCGACTGGGTCTCTTCCAACGTCCGGCTTGTTTGGAAGAAGAGAATTTTCGGCCCCTGAAATTGGACGCACGGTGGCCGTCGGCCTGTCGGCCTGGCAAGGTTGCAATTTGGACGCTAATGCGGGGCGGAAGACGAAGCCGGTTGCGAGCTAAATTGGTGGTTCCCGGCTTTGGGAACGCAACACCCCTCGATCTTTTGTCGGTGACTTAAACTTTGCAGTCTGCCCCACTCGGACCGACCAAGAATGGAGCGCAGGTGCAGCCGGATTGCGTTTTTGGAGAAAGCGGGATGAGCGTTTCGGGGTGGGAATTGACGGAGAGTTTGTTCTCCCCTCGTTTTACAAGTTGGCGGGGAGATCTTACGCCTCGTCCTTGCGATCGAGATCATGGGCGAACGACGCTCTGGTACTTTGGTCCGAAGTAGGCGCAATCGAACCGGCGAGCTTTGTTCCAAAGTTATCTACTCATCTGGTACCCTCTTCTCTCCGTTGTTAACTACGAAATGGCATTACCCTGTTTACGATAGGTTTGTACATAGAGAAAACTGAGGACGAAACGCTACAGTCACCCAGCAGACCTGTGTTGTTTTGAAAACGTGTGACAAAACTGGAGGGCCGGGGGCTGGCCGTTTCCCTGTTAGAGTACGACACAGCCCATAGTATAGAGTGAAGTGTACTAGTGTAGTACGCAGTAGCGTAGTGTGTACACGACACTACGGCGATGCTCCTCCATGGCCGAATGCAGACGTGATCGCGGCCAGAATCGCATTGACGGTTCATCAAAAGCGTTGAGACCACGAAATGGCGGAAGATCTCGGGGTTGGGGGAGGACAGGGGGTGCGGTGCAAAGGAAAGAACGCTTCTGGAAGGAAGGAAGGAACGATGCGACAAACCCCTGGCTCCTCGGCGCACCCGGAGGTTCACACAGTGGCTAACCTAGCCGGGCATTCAGGTGGTTCTTCAGCCGCGACAAGTGGAAGGAAAAAGCGACGAGTAGTTACCGTTGATCGCTCAACTGATTCGCCCTCAGCTGCCTTTGAACATCCGTCAAGTCCACCGTCATTCAACCCTTCGCTCGGCCATCCCTCATTCCAAAACAGCGGCAGGAATCGTCCCTTCCACACCGGGTGCTGGAGGTGGGACCTTGGGTAACATCCGGGCCTCCAGCACATGGCCCGAGGCCGAGTGTTCGGAAATTGATACTCCTTGGGTGACGCTGTTCCCAATAACCCTAACGATTCCTTCGGCCAAGTATTCCTCGCTGATGACTCGCCGTTTCGCATGAACCAATTTTGTGTGCGCATGTCCGTTGTTGCGGCTTCCTCTGAGTTTAAACGTTAACGACTGGAGGAATACTTTGTACGAAGTACAGCTTTTTTTTTCTTACGATGTTCTGGCCTGACTTCCTGACTAATATGCTGCATGGCCCAGGGGTAAAGAAGCAAGGGCTGGGGCCAGAGCCTCACCGCACCTTCAGGAGGATTCCCAAGGTGACAAAAGGAAAGGAAAAACCGAGACGGAAGACCCCTCCGTCGGGACACCCACCGGTTTCCTCCCGATAGGGGGACAAAAAGCGGCGGGCGGATGCAAGCGATTCGGGTCATTCTCTTCGTAACCACGAATCACCATCCCAAACGGCAAGCGGCGCTGACTTCATCTTTTCCTCTGCTCTGCCGCTCCGGCATGGGCCGACACCGCCGCCGACGGGTTGGGCCTAGCCTCATCCAAGGGTATACGTGGTAACCGGTGGACGGCACCAAATTCGAGACACTTTCGCGCCGATGTGTTCTGCAAGAGGAGAGGGCCGAACCACCGAACAACATCCTTCCAGGCCCGATGGCGACGAGGCCGGGTCACGAGATGCTTGCCGTTCTCCCTGTGAGTGGGGCTTGTGTCCGCCAGTGTGTTGTTGTTGTTGGCACCCGGTAGTCTCGTGTATTTTCGCAACCGAAGGTCGGTCCAGAGAGCAACGCAGATGAGAAAGGGCTGGCAAGGCGATAACTAAGTCAACCGCGCCTTCCGACGGCCCAGTGTCCACGTGCTGGTCTGATGCCGCTGTCGTCGTTTCTTGAGCCTACCCATACATACGTCCGTAGGAAATGTCCATCCGCGATGTCAGCCACAGGCCGTTGGGGCAAGTCAGCTGCGTCACCGCCTTCTTGCATTCCTCGCTCTGTGGCTAGGGATTGGATTCGTACACCAATACGATTCAAAATCCCGACGTTGACTTGACGGTGTGGTGAACGGGAGTCATCGTTGGCCGTTGCTTCGGGGCTCGCCGGTTCGGTCGCCGAGAAGGGCAGGTGAGGCTTACGGTTATCGTGCGGCGAGATTAGCGTTATCCAGTGGGATAAAAACGTGGCCTCGAACTTCTAGATGCTCTTGCCGTGGGGGTCGAAACGAGACGTTGGGAGAAAGATGGGGCGTCCCACGCCAGGGCGGAGGAGAGAGAGAGTTGTTCACTGAGGGATGGAATACCCCACGGAATATCTGAATCAGCATCCATCTCTGCGACCTGTTGATGAAGCCGGCAGCAGCCCGACTTCGTGGTGGGTAACTTGCGAATTAGGTCATCGTGCAGCTGGGAGGCGTCTGCCCGACTTTTCGGAACCAAGAACCATCGATCGGTCCATGAATGCTTACTGTGTAGGTCGTGGGCAAACTCGCGATACCGCACCCGAGCGAGTCAGGTTTCACGCTGCGAAACCTAAGGGAGCTCGTTTGGATCGGAGAAGGCACGGAGATACCTCAGAGAGGTGACCGGTGGCCAGGGAGCCAGGTCGGACAAGTCCAACGACACAGATAACTCCCATTGCATTGATGGCGGGTGCACTTGTTTCCCTATCGAACCCACCCACTTGATGGCTCTCGTGCTTTCGCCTCAACCCCGCAGCCCCGCGGGCTCTGGACGATCCTCTGGTTTGCCGACGAGCTTACACGAGTCGATGGGGAACTACAGGGTCATTGGATAGTTGAAGGAAGTGGGCACTTCAGTAACGAGGAACATCCACGATGAGCAAACCTCGCACTTCGCGCCTTGTGGGAACACCCCGCGCGGCCGAGTCGAGGCTTGATCTCCCGCTCTCGATTTCAGGGAAGCTCCAGGTTCTCGGGACGACAAACGCCTCCAGCAGCGCTTCGGCAGTTGGCAGGTTCGAGTTCGATCGCCGATACAGTTCCACAGGGGAGGGGCCGATGGTCTCCAATGTCTCCCGGATCTCCCTCTCGCCGAATTGCACACAAAGCCCACGAAATGGTTCGAAAGTTCCGCATTTTGTTGAAAAGAATATGCTGCAAAACTACGGAATGCGGGGGGAAGTGCAGCCATCGGAGCGAGGCCTTTGGACCATCGCGCAGCTTGCAGAGAAAATTAGGCAAGGTCCCGAAAGGGGAATGAGGGGCAGGGGTGGGCGCCAAGAATCGTGGCAGCAGCCGCGGACTCGCAGATAGGACCGCACAAGGCATCTATCAGCGCAACGAACGGGAGCGTGGGTTACAGCACAGAAAAAGGGGCTTTGAGCTTTTGAGTTGCTAGTTTCATGTTCGCCCACGGACGCTGTCCCCGGGGATCTTCTGGAACCACACACGAAGAAGAAAACAGTGGGGTTTGTCCAGAGATCAGACGTTCCATTCCATTGCGTCCAAATTCCATTGCTAGAAAGTCCTCGAGCATCGCGGGTCTGAGGGAGCTTTATGCGGTACCGTACCCACCTTAGCCGTGGGCGTCCATGCCAGTGCCAGCTGCCACTAGACCTTGGTTGGTACAGTACGGTAACGTTGTCCCGTCCTCTCGGCCACCTGCAATCCTGCCCACAGACCGCGAATAGGTACTTTGTACATAAGTTAGTAGAGAGAGGTTTTGTCGCAGTACCTACATAGACAAGTTCTCTCCAGCAGCAGCATGAATTCTCCTTACACTACAGACCCAGACGCTTCTCAACACCATCCTAGTAACCCCCGCCCTGCCCCCTTCGTGCTCGCAGGCAAAGCCTAGCTTGTCCCTGTTTACCCATATGCCCGTCATCCTCAATCACGTTAGCGAGTGGGCGACCAGTTGAAGCAGCGCTGTCTCTAATTCGCGACGGTAGCAAGGCATGCGGGGAGTGACCTGGGAAAAGCCAGCGGATCCTTCCTCTGCCTTTCCCAGCGGCCCGCCTATCGGAGACCACTCGCCCACTCAGAAATTAGGCGAATTGCACCCTCCCATCCCCCTCTCTCTCAACCACCTGGCGCGCGCAAACCCTCAACCACCCTCCTACCCCCGCGAAGCGACCAGTCAGATCGCCCACCGCGGCTCTTTTTGTTCTCGTCAAGCCCCCCAAGCGCCCGCACAAGAACAACATCCAGCCGGTCACCTTTCGTTTTCTGGTCCAACAACATTGTGACTGGTCAAATTCGAGCGACCCCGAAATTGGTTACAGCCCAAATCGTGTCCGACGCTTTCGGCACCTCCAGCACCTGCACCCACCCGCGGTTCGCCTGGTCGCCCTCGGTCATTCAGTTCACGCATAGTGGGACGGACGCCCACAGGACGCGAGCGAAGAGTAACGGACATAAGCCGAAGGGTCGGAAGGCTTCTTGAATCGACGACTGGCTCCAGCCGACAAGGCCGCGTATTTCGTCCATGTCGCCGGTGCCTGTTCCGACAACAACCTCAACATGCTAATGACGCAGGGCTCTGTGTCGGCATTCCAGAGTCAAAACACATCTGCGTCTTCCTCGTCCTCCGCCGCGCCCTATTTTGTAGCAGACACCACTTCCGCCATGAACGGCATCGTGGGCTCGGCGCCTCCAGGTGCCATGTATGTGCGCGCCCTCTACGACTACGAGGCTGATGACAGGACGAGCTTGAGCTTCCATGAGGGGGACATTATTCAGGTCATCACAAGGTTGGAAAGTGGTTGGTGGGATGGAGTTATCAATGGTGTGCGGGGATGGTTCCCCAGCAACTACTGTCAGATTATCACAAGCCCAGATGAGATGCCAGAAATAGAGGATGGCGGCGATCCGGAGCGGATAGACGACGAAAATGACGAGCAGGAGGTCTATGAGGAGGGTATCGATGACGACGATGTCTCCGACCGCGACGACGAAGGACTTCCACTCGAGGGCGCCGATCGCGACCGTGCTGGGGCCGACTTTTGGATTCCACAAGCAACCACAGACGGCCGACTCTTCTACTACAATACCATGACCGGCGAGAGTAGCATGGAGTTACCGCTCGAGTCTCCCTCGTCACTGAATGAAACGGGACCGCGGGACCGCATGAATGTCAGCATGCCGGACAGGACGCGGCCACCACCCGAAATGACTGCGAGGGGCCTGACACAAGAAGAAGACGATGAATCCGACGTAAATTCAGCATCCGAGTTGGACGGCGAAGCGCTAATGAACGGAGCGCGTGGGCCTCTAGCTGCGACCCGCAGAGCCGGTGCCCGCGGCGTCCTCTCACCTTCCGCCTCGATGGACTCGATAAACGGCCAATCTTCCGGCACGAGGGCGCGCGGCGATGCGATCGGAAACGGCAACAACCACCTCCAAGCCCCCGCCTCAACTTCCTTCACCAGCTCCGGATTTAACCTCCCGACGGCGGCCACCATCCCACGTTCGTTTTTCGACGATGGTACCACCCCGCCTCTGACCTGGAGCCGGCTGGTTACGAACATGAAGAAGTCGGTCGACCGCTATCGCCAAGCCATCGAAAATGGGAACCGCTCAGAATACGTCGCGCGGGCAGAGGACATCTCAGACCACTTGCGCCTCCTACTTGCTGCCGGCTCGGGCACAACGGACAACCACTCCGGGCAACCATCTATCATCTCCACCAACAAAGCTCTCTACCCTCATTTCCGGGACATGATGTCCAAGTTCTCCAAGCTCGTCATCTCCTCGCACATCGCAGCGGCCGACTGGCCAAATGCCGAATCCGTTCAAAAATGTCTACAAGAAGCCGACGGCGTTCTTCTGGGTGTGTATAGTTATGTCGAAGTCGCGAGGCAACAGCGTGGCGAAGAGATACCTAGGCTGTTCCCCGGGTTCGTTATCGGTTCCAGCGCTGGCGGGAGCTGGCAGAATAATGGGCTGACGCCGCGCGATCCCATCACGTCCAACTTCCTAGAAGACGAAGAAGGCGTCGTGGAGCCCACCGCCATCCTCGACAACAAACTTTTAGAACGACTCGACGAGCTGAAGAGGTTGTTGGTTTCCAGCATCAGGGAACTCGAGAAGAACCTACTCGTCAGCGATATGGTGGTCACGCCGTACAAGCACGAGGTGGTTGGCAACAATGTCTGTGCCGCAGGGGGCAAAGTTTTGGACACCTTCAAACCCTGGATCGCCATGATCGAGTCTATTGATCTATCGTTACTCGGCAACAGCTTCCAGACTCCGCAGCTTGCTGATTTCAGCACCAACAAACAGAGTCTCTACGACAATATCTCGGACCTGCTCTTGGGATGCCAGGCCGTCGCGGGCCCACTGGCCGATGAGTGGTCGGAGGTTCGGGGACAGTGTCTGGAAGAGAGACTCGAATACGTCAAACAATGCGCACGAGCCCTCGAGACCAACTCATCCCACATTGGCTTCTCGCTTCAGCTGTTATCCGAACAGGTGTCCATGGTCCTCCAGCAACAGGAAGTCCACGTACGAGAAGAAGTCCTCCCACGCGAGCCCCTCAGGCGGATAGAGACGATGCCATACGAACGGCCGCATCAGCGGACAGAATCTCGGGGTCTGCTACGACCCGGGCTGCCAATTGGCTCGCAGTCATTCACAGAAGGCGAAACCATCCCAGCTAACAACTACCGGAAGGGTGATCCCTCCAAGATGAAACGATTCTTCGGGGAAGACCCAGAACCAGTGGCGCCCCCGCCCCCACTAGCGCCTCCAGTCGATAAATCGCCTGATTTCCTAAACCTTGACCATGAAGGCGACTTGTCCTGGGATATTAAGGTCACGCCTCCCGCTGTCAAGGGCGGATCTTTGGTGGCCCTTGTCGAGCAGCTGACACGGCACGACAAGCTGGATGCAAACTTCAACAACACGTTCCTCTTGACGTACCGCTCCTTTACCAATGCGCGGGAATTGTTTGAGATGCTAGTCAAGAGGTTCAGTACCCAGCCACCCGAAGGACTGATTCAACCCGATTTCGATACCTGGCGGGACCGGAAGCAGCGGCCGATCCGGTTCCGCGTCGTCAACATCCTCAAGAGTTGGCTCGACACCTTTTGGATGGAAGATTACAACGAAGAGACGAAGCAGCTTATCCGAGACATGTACAACTTCGCCAAAGACACTATCAAGACGGCAGAAACACCCGGCTCCGTTCCATTGATGACCATATTGGAGCAACGACTGAGCGGTAAAGATTTCGGCGGGCGGCGTATGGTCCAGACAGTGAACCAAAACACACCAGCACCCATCATGCCGAAAAACATGAAGAAGCTCAAATTCCTCGACATTGACGTCGTTGAATTCGCCCGACAGCTCACGATCATTGAGTCCAAACTCTACGCGAAGATCAAATCGACAGAGTGCCTCAACAAGACGTGGCAAAAGAAGGTCGGGGAGGGTGAGCCAGAGCCAGCGCCAAACGTCAAGGCGCTGATTCTGCACTCTAACCAGATGACCAATTGGGTGGCGGAGATGATTCTGTCGCAGACCGATGTCAGAAAGCGTGTGGTCGTCATCAAGCACTTTGTGGCAGTCGCTGACGTAATTACCCCCCTTCCCCCTTTACTCATGCTATCCTTGCCTCGTCACATCAGAGAGAACTTGACTGACTTTGTGCAACAGAAATGCCGGATTTTGAATAACTTTTCGACCCTGACTTCAATCATCTCGGCGCTGGGCACAGCGCCCATTGCTCGCCTCAAGCGGACGTGGGACCAAGTGCCACAGCGCATCCAGGCGACCTTGGAGACCATGCGCAAGCTCATGGCCAGCACCAAGAACTTTGGCGAGTACCGAGAAACGTTACATGCTGCGAATCCGCCCTGCATTCCATTTTTCGGTATGACTGACACGGCCCCTATTCCTTCATCCTCCACTTGACCCCTTTCTACAACGTGGGATACTAACTGGTGTCCCTCAGGCGTGTACCTTACGGACCTTACCTTCATTGAGGACGGTATTCCGTCCATCATCAAGAAGACCAACCTGATCAATTTTGCGAAGCGGGCGAAAACAGCCGAAGTCATTCGCGACATTCAACAATACCAGAACGTGGCCTACTCTCTACAATCGGTGCCCGAGCTGCAGGATTATATTGTGAGCAACATGCAAGCAGCCGGGGACGTACACGAGATGTACGACAGGAGTCTACAAATCGAGCCGCGGGAGCGAGAAGACGAGAAGATCGTGAGGTAGGCCAGCTCGAATCCTTTGCTCTGTTTGTTTGTGTTTCCGTCGGCTGCGCCCTGTGATTGCTGTACCCAATCCCCGTTGGTCTTTTTTCATCATGATTGTGAAACGCTAGTGATGTTAACATGACTGTTTCTCTCCAGGGTCTTGGCTGAGTCTGGCTTCCTATGAACGGACGCGCCACGGAGAATTACCCCAATCGGTTACTTGGTGTTGCTGGGTGACGCTCGATGTGCTTATCTTGTGAACCCGCGGCGGGGCCTTCCTGTGTTGGACGGCGCCGCGCCTTTTTTGTCTTCTTCTGTTTTTTGGATGCGGTCAAATCGGTCGAGATTCTGCCGGTCGTTCGTTTGAATGTGGCGATTTAGTAGGGGTGGCATGTCAGTTGATGATATAGGCCGGTTTGGTTCATTCTTTTCCGGAGTTTGATCGAAGCGTTGGTCGGCTTTTGTTGCTAGAGGGGCAACAAGGAAATTTGGGTTGGTGACCGATCAAAACTCGGCAGAAGGTCGATCTGGGGTATGAAACGGGCACAAATTACTCCCCGTCGCTTATCGGTCGATGAAGGCTCGGCCGGGAGGGAGATGATATTTACAACGAATGACATATCACGATATAGGACACGAACGGGCATGGGGCGATACAACACGGAGATGCGCCCCTACAGGGTCAGCTATCCCGAAGACGTTGACGAACGGGGTATGGGGCCGGAAAGATATCGAACAAATATATGAAAGAATCCAGGCTTTGTTTCCTTTTGGCATCGATCGGTTGATGGTCGAATGCCTAGTTGGCTTGGGGGTGGCGTTTATCTCATCTTGGATTCTTGACATGTTTTGGAGGGAGGGCTGCATTGGTGAGCGTCATAAACGGCTGTACCTCATCGGGGAATCATGTGGAATATATGAGGCATGTTTCGCTTTATCACTGCTGTGCTATGCTGTAAACCTCCTTCAACCTTCTTCTACTTGGCCTATTCTGGCCGTTACCAATTAACACGCTGTGTGGCTTGTTACGGTGCAACGAGTCCGATTTAGCGACCTCAGCTATCCTCTACTGCCATGACATGACGATAGCGGTCGAAACACAGCAGTTAGAATATGGGTGGTGACGACCCGTTTGTGCCCAACTATCCTCATTGTTTTCGATCCGAACAGATTGTTTCAACTCGAAACAGGATCCGATCTGCAACTACAACACTACCTACCCATATGTGTATGATGTAGTGTACTGTATGCTCCCCAACGTCGATCGACAAACCGCCCCCAACGTTGAGGATCCCCTCCCATCTCGGCCACCTTTTTTAAACCACACCTTACCAAGTACCGTTGTATCAATTGAACGCCACCCCGCTTAACCCGCCCTTGCAGCGGGTTGAAGTAGGACACAAACCCATTTTTGCTCCCGCTCCCATCCATCCAGAAAGGGAAAGGGGGGGTGTGGGTCAGAAAGGCAAGGGATTTTCGTCTCTCTCCTACTAATCAGCTTGTCGTGATGGGGACGATCGGGGGACGTTCCGGGTTGCATACATATGTATGCGGTCTGTCTGCTTTGCAGCAAACCACCTGGAACCTGCGGGACAAGGAGAACGGGCGGTGCGGGTGTTGGTCGTGAGTGTGTGGTATGCGTGATGTAGAGTCCTTTGGAGGGGATTGGTTCTATGGAGCCGGGGGGGGGGGGGGGGGGGGTGAGATCGGGGAGGATTTTTTGGATCCCGTCCTTGCATACATAGTAGAATTCCAATGCTATGAGAGGACGGAAGACGTCTTTGTATTCATGCAGGGCGGTTGGGTGGGGCTTTCTTGGGAGGTCGTACGTGCTGACGGGGCGGAGAGGACATCGCGATGTCCGTGAGCGGCGATGCTGTACTTGACGAGTAAGGACAATCCGTGAGTCTTTTGGTCAAACACAGTGGTAAAGTTGGGGTAAAAAGAACTGACAACTTGTACGAGGAAGATCTTGAGAAGAGGTGCTCTCGGCCTCATGCTTAAGTTGGGGATTTGGATATCATCCCGCAGGACTGAATCTTTCTGTTTCCGTTCCTGGTACTTATGAAAACTTTCCTTGGAATACACTCCGTTAACACCAAACACCAGGCTCCATCCTTGCATAAAACCGACAATGAACCAAACGCTTAAGTCGCCCGATCAGTAGCTGTCCCTGCTATCCCTTTCCCTCTCTCCGTTTCCCCTTGTGTCCTCATGGGGCCTGTCTGCGTCCTGCTCTAATCCCTTCTTCAACCTCTCTTCCTGCTTTTTCCAGTGGCTCCCTTCCTCATAATCCTTGCTAATTTTGAGCGCCTGCCTCAACCTCTCACTCTCCTTGATTTTTGCATCGGCCAGCTCGTGTACCTGGTGCATCTTGAAGTTCCGTCTCGGTCCGACTCCGCTACTCCCGTCCCCCCTCCTCCCATTTCCGGCCAGGCTCTTCTCCAGATCGGCCAGCAGCTTTTTGCGCAGCTCATCACAGCGGGATTCGATCTCGTCCTCATCAACCCTGTATCGTATATCGTTAGCGGGCCGTAACTCGGCGGAAAGAAGTGGAAGCCGAACTAACTCGTCTTCCTCGAGCTTGTCCCGTAGCTCGAACACCTTGACTTCAACCTCGCGCTTGCGGTCGTGCTCCAGTAGCCCCTTATCCGGTTGGCGGGGTTTGTGGCGCATGCTGTCGGCGTCATTACGCGGGAGGTAGGGCGCGGCCATGTCGCGTGGCCTCTGGTGGGCGAGGTTGCGCTGCACATACCCCGAGGTCCCAGAACCGCGGGGTGTCGAAAGGCCGACATTGTCCGACATGGCAGGAATTTGCGGAGCGGTTTGATCGGTGACGAATATCCGGGATCGAAGTAGGTCAATACTGGGGGATAGACCTGGGATGAGGTTACCGGAAAGAAGCTGGCGATGATGGCGAGTCGAGACGGGATATCTTAAAGGCGGTGAAGATGGACAGCTTGTCGCGCTCCAGGACCCCGGTAATGGCCGGCAGAAATGTTCTGACCCCAGTGCGGGGACCCCTTGGTCAGTGACTCAACCCCACTATGACTGACTTTCTGAGATCTTGGGGTACAAAACCTCCTCCCCCAAGAAGAGTTTATACTTTCTTTTCAAGAGGGAACCTCATCTATTCGATATTTTGCCATATTTTCGGCTAGAATTTCGATATTATTCCCTAGTTACGCTAAAACTGTTAGCACTACAAACAACACTATGCCGTCCATCGAATCAACGGCCTCGCAGGTGACAACTGCTGAGGCCCTGCAGTTCCCCCCTGTTGCGAGGGACCACATCCTCCATTGTTCCTACGATTACTGGTTTCCAAAGTAAGGGAAAGCTCAAAGCCATTGGTTGTGTCATGGACTGACGGCCTAGATACCGAACTTCCTGTATTCGTTCCCGCATCATTCCCCTAACTCCTGACTTCGTGTCCTACCTCCACGAAGACGGCATCATCCTCGCCGACGAAGGGAAGCCCAAAACCGACGACGATACAGCCACCTCAGATGATGACGACTGGGAACCATCATTCCCCACTTCCGCACATCCACCACCCCGACCCGACGACGACGACGATGCCTCTGACTCCGAGTCGGACACAGACGAGCCTCGGCCGGCGCGCCAACCCCCCGACGTCCGCTTCCCATCCCTCCATGCCGAAATCACTGACGCCATTGCTTCCCTTGGCGGCTCTGTTGCCCCTAAACTCAACTGGTCTTCGCCCAAAGACGCGACGTGGATCTCCCGTCACCCTAATACCATGAAGTGCACCTCTGCCAATGATATCTACATCCTACTCAAGTCTTCCTCCTTCATCTCGCACGACCTCGACCATGCCTTCGATTCCACTCAACCTCCAGCTACCAGCCACAACAACACTAACAATACGAGCGGGAATCCGCCTGAATTCAAGCCGGTCCTCGTGCTACGCACCTTCTTCAACCCGCTCCCTTCCCTAGAATTCCGCTGCTTCGTCAAGTCGCGCTCCCTCATCGCCATATCCCAACGCGACCTCAACTACTACGCCTTCTTGGACGCCCTTCGCCCGCAGATTGCCCGCCGTGTTGCCGAACTCTTCCACGGCCAATTACGCCTTACTTTCCCCGATGGCGACTTTGTGTTTGATGTGTACATCCCCGAGGCCAGGTATGACGCCGATGAGAGTGATGAGGAGGAGGAGGGGACGGAAGGTGATAGGGAAGGAGGGCAGAGAAAGGTCTTGGGGAGGGCCAGGTTGATTGATATTAACCCATGGGCGGAGCGGACGGATTCCCTACTTTTTGACTGGGGGGAGTTGCTGGATTGGCAGGTGGCGAACCCACTGTTGGGGGTTATTGGGGGAAATGAGAAAGAACAAGAGGCCGAGGAGCAAAGCGTCACCAGCACAGAGGGCACAGAGGACACGGAAGAAGAGGGGGAAACCGAAGAAGACCAGAAGCCCGAAATCAGGCTGATAGAGCACGATGATCCCGCGGCGTATAACTTTAGCTCGCCGCAGTATTCGGCGCATAAGCTACCCAGGGATGTTGTCGACGCGAGTATGGCTGGGCAGGGGGGCATTAGGGAGTTTGCCCAGCGGTGGCAAAGGATTACTGAGGGGAGGGAGAGGCAGTAGAATTTATTTCACATGGGAGTAGCATGTCGATACAAGATACTAATAGATGTGACGGTTGGTGTTTGTTTGGACTACATGCGCCATTGTTTAATAAATAGTACACATTTTTTTGAACTCGCAAGCAAACTCCCCCACCCGTATTAACGCTACCATCTAGGATCAAGAAGTTCCACCAAGCATTCCCGTCCAACTCCCACGTAGAAACAACCCAAATCAAACACCACTCCACTTCCCAAACTTCTCATACCCCTTATACATCTCCCTCAACACCACCCTCCCTCCCGCACCACCACCACCCATCCCATCATTCATAATCCGCAGCCCATCCCGCGTCGTAATATCCAAAATAGCATACACCCCCGGCTCCAACGCATCGCGCACCTTATGAGGGATCGTGCCCCCAGGAAGCTTGCTAGACAGCTGCAGCCGGATGTACTGCATCAGAACGAGGTACATGAATTGGCCGGCGTAGCGCTTGGCGCGGTCGCGCTCCGAGTCGAGAGCACCACCGGCTGGGGCAGTGGCGGTAGTTGTGGTTGTGGTGGATGATTGGGAGGAGCGGGAAACGGAGGAGGCGGTGGGTTCGCAGATGAGGGTGAGTAGGCGGGAGAAGAGCTTGGCGTGTTTTTCTTGGGGGTTTGGGGTTGGCTTTGTTGTTGTTGTTGTTGTTGTTGTTGTTGTTGTTGTTGTTGTTGTTGTTGTTGTTGTTGGAGTGGTGGTGGTCGGGGTCGGTTGAATGGGTGGGGAGAGGAGGAGTAAACGAAGCAAGGCCTGCAGGGCCATGATGAGAATGTGGAAGTGGCCGTCGAGGCGCTTTCGGTGGCGCTTGATGACCACTTCGACGAGGCGGCATAGGGCTGGGTAGACAGCTGGAGTTGTGGAAACTAAGATTTGGGTCGGGGCCTGGTCGGAGATGGCGGACACGGTACTTAGGCTGTGCTCAATGTTCCACTGGGTCATGCACGCCGGGTTCTGATCGAGGATGAGCTGGATGGCTTTAGCGCATAGGAGGAAATGGGCGGGAACAGTTGTATGAACGAGTTGGTCGCAGAGCCTGCTGTTTGCTTGAGCAAGATCGAACCGTACTGGTGAAGTTGACGGTCGGGATCCTAGAGAAAGAAGGTGTCTGAGTTGACGAACGGCTTGGGGTTTTAGGGTGATGGGTGGGTGGCCTGGATCAACTTACCCTTGAGGTGCTGAATCAACCGATAGGTTACCAAAAGGTTGCCCATTAAGCTCTCGCTAGGACAGTTGGTCGTCACAAATTCTTCCAGTGATTTAAGCTTAGTGTCTTCTTCCGCAGGCCCGATCACAGCATCCACATATCGCAACAAGGCTGTCTTGCCGAGTATTGCAGGAGAGCCGGACTCTGCTTTCTCGCCGTCAAGAGCAGGAGATGCGTCTGCCGCCAAATCGATCTTCAACGGGGAGGTAAGCACCTCGGGGAAGTGATTTGCCAAGAACATCCGCACTTCCCACCCGTCCCGCAGCCCTTCCCCGAGGAGCACGTCACTAGCTTCAAGTAACGATGGTGCGGCGGCTGCCAGCGCGGGCCTGACATCTTCATGGCTCAGAGGGTTGAGTGCATCCAGGGCGATGAGGAGAGCTAGCAGGCCCTTTGTGGCTTTCTTCTCAGACGTGACAACCGGTGTTGCGAGCTGAATGAGCTGATTCTTTAGGATGCCAGTATCCAGCCCATCTTCTCCAGACTTCTTAGCGGCAGGTAATACTTGAACGGCCGAGATGAAAGCGTGGAGAAGGACAATCCGCGCCGCGGCCTCTGAGTTCTGGCATGGAGACTGGAGGAGCGAAATGGCATCCCCGAGATAATCCTTTTCACGCTCTTCGGGGCTTCCATTCGTCATTTGGCTGTGCTAGTCAGCAGAACATTCGGCGGCTTGAACTCAGAATCAACATACCGGATTACCGATGTAGCCAGCTCATAAAGGAGCTTGAAATCACTTCGGGCCCGGAGCGTTTCTTTCTCTGATTTGCCTGAACGTTTGTGGACCTTCAAAAGGCATCGTCCGATGGATTCGAGATGAGAAAAGCTCATGCCCTATATGATTTGTTAGTATCATTTCCCGCGCCCCCAATAGATAGCACAGGCATACCTCATAGAAGGTGGGCCGCTCCATTAACTTAACCATGAGGCTGAGTGCCGGTGTCCAATACTCTGATTCGCCGTCTTTCACTTTGTCTGCATCACCTGGCAGCTGAGAGACAAGGGCCTTCATAACAGCCTCACGCTGGTTTCTGTTAAAGATTTCAATCGGTACTCGTAGATGGAAGTGGATCGCCACCATGGTGCCGAGATCTGAACGGCCCTTTTTGGATGTATCAATCATCATAGTAATGGCCTTGATCAGCAGGTCTGAATGGGCAGTGTTAGTGGACAGGACCAATACGGCAAGTTTAGGACAACGTACCCATGAGACCCTGGTTCTTTAAGATACTCTCGCGTTCCAGAATAAGGGGAGCGATGTACATGGTAGGACTGGCTTTAGCTGCCTCCTCCGTTTTATGCACCGCCAAGAAAGAAAGCACGACATCGGGAGCGTTTCCTGACTTTTCCACGAGCAAGCTGAAGTGTGTTAACAGTGAGATCGCCAATGGGAACCACGGAGCCATACCTGAAAACACGGGGCGCGTCTGAAAGAACCCAAGTGATATATGTGGCCATATTCAACGAAGGCTCCCCTGATTCGGCGCCCGTCTCGCTCGCCTCGTGCTCTTTCCGAAGCCTCTCGAGAAAAGAGTAGACCATGGAAGCCGTATCATCTTCATTTTCCCCGGTACGATAGTTAGCTATCCACGCACCAACGCAGCACTTGAAGGCGGCAAATGTGTCTATTCGGTCGGTGGGCCCCTTCCGGAGCGCGCTCTTGATGTCTGGCCTAATCCGAGTCCAGATCTGGTTCGCCTCTTCGAGAGTGCTCTTCGAGATCGCCTGAGAAGCAACAGTCCATCGACACGCGGCTACGGCGGGGAGGTCTTTCTTAGAAGGCTTCTCTAAGAAGGCCCCTTCAAACGTCTTGATGCTGGCGGCGTCGATGAATTCCTCGGTAGAGATACCGCCCGAGAGAGCCTCGAGGATGTGAATCCTGGCCATGCTCTCGGTGGGCTGTGTTCTGGACGAGAGCCATTCCAAAATCTCGATGAGCTGGCTGGAATTGAGAGACGAACGGACGAGATCTGCAACCGTTTCGGAAAGCTCCTTTTGTGCCCACAGCGGTTGAAGACCATTTTTGGCCTTGACCGGTTCTAGTTGCTTTAACCACAGCTGAACAAATGTTGACAGGTCGCGAGCCTGTGCATATCCGTTGGCAAGTAGAACAATAAACTGCACCGCCTTGATCGAGTCCTCGGCTCCAAGCGAATCCGGTTCCCTGGTCTGAGCCAAAACCGTGTCAAGCAATTTTTCCCCTTGATCGGTGACTAGAAAGACATCCGCATTGAGCTTGATAATGGCAAGTAGTAGGTCCCAATCACACGTCTCCTTACGGAGTGCGTAGTTGCTGCACACACTGCGAAGACTGTCCGCGGACAGGGCGGACGCCCGGTCTGCTGCTACGGCCATGACCCCCTTAACAGTGGGCAGCCTGGCATCGCGATTGACATTATTGGCTGCAAGAACCACAGCGTCAAAGACGGACTGAGTCCATGTCTCGTAGTCCTTTCGGGAGGCCTTGCCCCCAATTTCTAGTGGCGCCTTGCTCGCCAGGTCAAACAACACGGGGAAGGTTATTTGAGCGGAGGCACTCGCCATTTCCACAGCAAGCTTCACTACATCTTGGCCTTCCTTAGCCAAGAATGAAGCCCTAGCCGGTAGGACGAGGTTCCGGGCAAGAAAACGACGAATGTCACGGGCCCAACGCTCTTGCACCGTGACTTCAATACCGAGGGAGATCTGTTGTGGGATCCCGGTCAATTTGCCGAGAAGTCGAGATGCTGTGGCTGATAGGTGGGTCGCAACTTCAGATGCGTCTGTTGCGCTTTGTAGATGAAGCTCCCACAGTGCTGCCAGAGTTGAAACCCATGATGACTGCTCCCTGAAGAGACCGCCGCAGGATCCGTCCACAGCTAACTCGCAAACGGTTATCCACGGTACCATGACCCCCATTGTCTCAGCCGCAGTTGTCGAGAACAGCGCTTTGACGTGTTCAGCGCCCATTTTGTGCGTCATTGGCCCATCCATGGACTTAAGTTCGCATTGAGAGAGGAGGACTCGGACGGCCTCGAAAACCGCCTCGGCCGTGTGTAGACACCCGGTCATCTGCTTTTGACTTGCCGGATCGAACCCGAGCCCATCTAACCTCTTTCGTTTCCTTGGATTTGTTGGGCTCTCAGGGGCAGGCGCATCAGGCATGTCGATATCTAGGTAGGCCCCGCCCGTTTGCTTCTGCGGCTGTTCCTCTCGTTGTGGTACCGCAATATCGTTTAGTGTCTGTTGCAGTAACCCAACAAACCGGCGGTCGGCAAGGGTCTTGGCCAGAGAGGATAGCGGAATTGAGGCGAAGACGGCGGATAGGATGTCCCAGACTCGGTGGTAGCGTCGGACTCGTTCGGCGGCCGGGGAAGACCCCGTCATGTTTTTAAGGAGCCATCGTAGTAGCATCTCCTCGGCGGCGTGGAAACTTCCCCCGGGGTAGTCTTCGAGTATATCCCACACCCTTTCGAGTCGGTCCGGGATCGTGTCGATGTCGCCATGGTCGAGGCCCCGAACAGCACGCACGAGTGCGGCTTCTCCTGTCTGCGCGCGAGGTTAGTTTTAGGAACCAAGAATGCGAACATAGAGGATTGACCTTACTGTATTTTCCGGCATGCTTGCTACCTATTTTCCCCCAAAATAGCTTATCCCATGACCAATTGCTGATTTTCGATTGACTTTTTTGTTCTTTCAATCAAGACGAGCAAACGGGCAAAGAATGCCCCACGCTCAGTCGCGACAGGCGTTGCCCTGGAGCTCCAAAAAATCTAAAATTCTGCCGTTTCAATGTCAGAGGAACCCTGCAGCCTCCAACCTCCGACTCACCGCCTTCGGGCCAGCACGGCAACACCCGACCCAGAAACTCACTCATCAGGCAGGGGACAGCTCTTGGCGGGCGAGAACCTCACGTTGCGACACAAAATAGCTTGTTTCCGTTTCGTTTCGTCAACCTTAGCGCCACGAGGGATAACTGTCCGCCCGCTTCCACCACAGTCCGCCGCAAACCCGTACGCCCTCAATTGGGTCGCTCGTTAGAGGTAGCCTCACCCGAACATAGCAGAAAGGGACAATTGACCTAACGCGACAGCCAAACCACCCCGCGTCGAGAAAACAGACAGCACAAAAGCTTCTGAGCTTAGCTCTCTCGCCCTTCAAACACCACTTTCGTTACGAACACTCTTACACCCACCATGGCCGATACCGCTCTTACCCCCGTACCCTCACGCACTGGGACGCGCCCCGTCAGCGAGGCGCTCTTGAACGAAAAGGTCAGCACCATAGAATAATGCACACCAGGATCTACCATAGGCCTCGCCGACCCCTCCATCTACCCACAATCTCTCTCCTTGTCCCGCGAACAGCAAGCCGAACCGAACAAACAAATACACCTCAGGCCTGAACTATGTTCCTTACTAACAAGCCTCAACAGTGGGACCGCTGCCTCTCAAACCTCATCATCAAGTCCTCCCTCGGCCTCGGCTTTGGCGTCGTCTTCTCCGTGCTTCTGTTCAGACGGCGCGCGTGGCCGGCCTTTGTGGGTGCCGGCTTTGGTGCCGGGCGCGCATACGAAGAGTGCAATTACAGCCTCAAGGCGGCGGCGCGGGATATCAGAAAACAGGCGTGAGCTCGGAAACGGGGCATGATATTATGAGGTGGTCACGGAGTTGGGTTATGGGGATCAGATGGGAAGTGGGCTGGTATGTGAAGGTGATATAGTAGCGGGGGTATTGTGGTCGATCGGTGACGCCGTTGTGGCATCGTGATGACGGGCTGCAGAGCGAACAGGAGAGAGCGGGCGAGCAGCGAAAGCTAGAGTTATCGGCTGTACAAACCATGTTCTATCAGTCAAATTAGAGTCATAAAATGCAACATTTTTTCCGTTATCCTATACGGTGCCCCTTGTTTGTTCTATAACGGAGGCAAACCAGCTCTACAAGAAGAATTGATGCAAACAACGTCTGTTATTAACGGCCGAAGCACCCACGCCGACACGTCCCAACCTCCCAGTAACCCGCCTGGTCCTGGAGGCTATACAGCGTACTCCCCCTTAGACGACATACGCGTCGAGCCCGTCCTGCGCATCCGACAACCCCCCCCCGGTCGGCCTCGTCTTCCCCCAGCCTCTGGCCGGTCCACCTGAGCTCTTGATCCGCCTTCTCCCGCCTAGTAGATCCCGCCTTTTACACATTGAGCCTCGAGGTCCTTTGATGGCGCCAACCTCCACCCTTTCATCCCACCAGAGACCACCGCCGCTCGCTTCCCGACCTTGTCCGCCCAGGTGGCCGTCCATCTGCGCACTCGCATTTCCCCAGTACCGGCATCACTATAATCTGCCACACCCTTACTCCCCACTACCAGGCCTTCCCCCGTATCATCACCCCCCACCAACAACGATACCTTCTCCCCAGCGTTTTCCACCCCTCCATCTTCTTCATCCACCTTCTTCACCCCCCCATTCGCTCGCCACGCCCTGACCGCTTCCCGCCTCTCCCGTCTCCTGACCCGTGCCGCTGCCTCGCTCAGCCGTCTCCGCCGGAACGACACATACACGGCTAGTAGGAAGAAGGCCACTGATAGCACGATGAAAAAGGTCAGGAGGATGATCTTGGGGTGGGAGAGGGGTTGTGGAGGCTTGTGCGGCGGGGAAGGCGGGGTGTATCGGGAGTAGGGGGGGTTGTGGAAGCGATTGTGTGGGCGGTGGTTTTGGGTGTGGTGGGGGAGATGATGGTTGTGGTTGTGGTAGTGGTGGTGAGGTTTGATTCGCATTGTGGTGTTGGGTTGTATGTCCTTCCGGGCCTCGGAGGGGGACTATTCCTTGTTTTGTGTCGTGGGCGTTGACTCGATTCAAGGGGGCCGGATTAGTTTGTGTCTTGGTTTGAAGTTTCGAGGTGGCGTGTTTGAAGTCGTTTTGGCCTCTGTTGATATTGGCGGATAACCCTCAAGTGTGACGCTCCTATCGATGATACCGAAAGGTAAATTTAAGAGTTATTGAGAGCCCTTTATTCTGATCGCCCGCCCGCCAGAAGGAAAACGGAATAACACTGGAATAGACAAAAAGGCCTTATAACGGGGCCTACTTAAAGAAATGTATGAAGCTTATGAACAAAGACAACGGAAGATTCAACGGTTTTGTCCCTGGCCAAACCTGGTAAAGCGCCGTACTACTGCTAGCTGTCCATGGAAGGTACGACGGAGTACCTAACAAGGGTGGGTGTCAACGAGGTACCTACCTAGGTGACTTCCCCTGGTGTTCGGAAAACGCGACTCTCGGGTTTTTTACGAGAACTCTGGGAGGGTCCATGATCAAATGCAGGATTGGTGGAACACATCGTATGTAACATAATCATGATTCTATCATTCTCATTGTCCCATAATCCCCAAACACGCCGGCGTGGCTAAACTTCGCCTACCTAAATTTTCTATCTAAGACTAGGGGAAAGGAAAAAACAAACTCTAAGCCCCATTTACATAAGCACACAGCAGCCCTTGATGCAGCTGAAAAGATCGTCCTCCTGCTGCTGTTGTTGCTGGGGTGGTTGGTGATGCTGCTGCTGGTGCTGTTGCTGGTGCTGATGCTGTGGTTGATAAGGGGTCTCGTGGTGAGGTTGGTGCTGTTGTTGGTGATGGCTGTTGTTCTGGCCATGGTGCTGCTGGTAATGACCACCACCACCACCACCGTAACCTCCCAAGTTGCCGCTGGGCTGGGCCGGCAGCGGCGGTGGCGCGCTGACTCTCCCTCCCGTCAGATCAACGTAGATGCGCCCTTCGTTCTCCTCGGTGGCGTAATCGAGGCCAAATTCCTGACAAACACGCTCGACACGAGGCTTGATCTTCTGAACGTGGCCGGTGGAATGGTTCCCCTTGCCGACGATGACGTGTAGGTGCGATTGGCCGGTCGACTGGGCGTAGCGGATGCGCTCCTCGAGGATATCCTCGGCCTCCTCAACGAACTGCCCGTGCAGGTCAATGGTGTCCTCCGCCACGCGTCCGGGAGCGTTGTTCTCTCGGAAGATGTACTCAGACGCTTGCTTGTTGTAGTCGGCCTGCTTCTGTTGATGCCGCTTGCCCTCATCGGATAGCTCCTTAGCTCCGGCTCCATCGCCGCGCTCATACGCTTCATGGGCCTGCACCAGATAGTTCACATGCCAAGTTAACAACAATGGGGCACGGCATATGACGAAGATTTGGGTGGGATGAAACTGATGAATGCCATACCCTGTCGAAGCATGATTTCTTCTTGTCCGCCTCAGCCCGCGCAAGATCACGCAGACGGTCGTACTCGGCCTCTGAGTCCTGGCTGGAGCTGTGGTTGAAGGCTATTCACGGCATAGAAGATATTCATTAGCCGCCATTTATTACTTCCCTCTCATAACAGTGTGCTGTCTCATTTGCATTCTTTTGGAGGGGTCGGTGCGTGGGTAAACGGCCAGGGGGGGCTAGAAGTTTCATACCGCGACCGCCAAGATGGGACATATGGATCGCCGAGGATGCCATTGTGTAGTGTAATGAAGTTAAAATCCGGAAACAATTAGTTCACTACCGTTAGGGGTAACGTTAGAAGGGACGAAGAGCAGAAGAGGCCAAAACTGGGTTGGCGGTTTTCCGTTTGGGGGGTGAGGAAGAGAAAAGGAAAACGTGGGAGGCCGGAAACACGGTGTGTCCTGGTTTCAACAACGATCGCCAGCCGCAATCGGGTTCAAGTTAGTGCAGGCTACCCCTGTCACGAAGAGGAACGTTTAGAGGTCACAAAGCCTCCTCGGCCCGCGTCAAACAGTGCCAGCCAAGGAGAAACCACGAAGACGGAGGTATGAGATAAATCCAGATTCATATTTATGTCCGGCTTTTGATACCGTGAAATCTTGTCAGTTGCAACGGCGCACTGGTTCTGGGCCGCCGTCACTGGTCTATTTGTGCGCTGAATGCAACAAACACTATCTTGAAACGTCTGATGTATTTTTGAGAACGCCATCAACTACTTAACGTTATAAAGTTGTTATAAAGTTAGATTTATCTCTTCCAGAGTCTCTTTCTGAAACTGATCAAAGAATGCAATCCCAATTGTGAGCTCAGCCAACCTTGAAGTAGCTATCTGATATGACAACTCAATGCAAGTGATCACATTTACTTTCCTGAGACACAAGTCCCATTTTAAGTCCATCTGCCACGCAACTCCCATGTCTGCCCTCGTGGCTCGTCCCAAGCGAAGCCGAGCCCCATCCCATCTGATCTCGTCATCCCATTGTGTCATCCAATCCGTTCCCGGTGGCCGTCATTTCTACTTCTATGCAGACTCCTCTCTCATTCCAGCCCACCGGGAAGAGCAAAGCCCCTGACCCAGAACTTCCAGACATTGGAACCCGACCCAAACGCCTGGGAAATCAAACCAAGGGAGGGCCTGGAAGAAAGACAACTCTTCTAGAACCTTACCTCTCTAATCCTAGCGCGCTGGCATCAACCCCATCCGCTGGAGCATGATATGATGCATACGGATACCAGGGACAATGTTTGGAAACAATAAAAAAAATCCGAAAAAAACACAAACCGCCATGGGCTAGAAGACCCCCCGTCAACAACGGGAAGAGAATGTATCCCCCTACCTCGTCATATGTTTGACACCATCAATTTTGATGCGGCCTTCATGTCACCCGGCTCGGCAGCCCACAGAATGCGTCACGTTTGCAAAGGCCGTGATGTTGTTTGCTCTGCAGGACTTGAGCCTCAATCCGGCTGAACATCGTCTTGTCTGATGGGCCTAGGATGTTGTGCCTGTTGTGGGCCTGCGACCGGCCCGGCGGCACCACCAACAAGCAAGCATGCACCCCTCGCGCGGAAAATGAGACGGAAAAATAAAAGCGCCCTCCTCGAATTCGCGACCTACCCGTCCCGTCCGCCCGCCAGTGCCAGGGCATCAAACCAGGAAGCTGCGAACATTATGCCTGCTGCTTTGCCAGCCTCTGCCGTGCAGGTGTCCCGATTGCCCTGTCTGTCGGTCGGGCTGCGGCTCGGCCGGCCACGCCGAATTCCTCGGGGCAAGAAGGGAGCTGAAAAAGGCCATCTCGATGCGCCAATGCGGGGAGCAGATCTTCTTAACCTGGCTGTGCCCCTCTTTGCCAACTAACGATTTTTCAGCCTCCCGTTTTTTTCTTTCATTCCCGTGATCTGGTTCCTGGTTTTCGGGGGATACGACCGATGCGCCAATGTTGACGAACCATCTTGGTTTTTGACTCGCTGGTGCCGCCAGGAACCCGGGGCATTGGGTGGAGCAGTGTCGTGGTGGACGGTGGAGTCCCATGCAGGATCTCTCTCGCTTCAGTGCAAGGGGGATCAAAAAGTCTCCCCGCCGATTGTCACCCTGTCGGGATGGCGCTAATCAGACCTGAGCTGTCGTGGAGTGGATTCTTCATTCCTCGGCCCCTTCGCATCAGAGAATCCGTCGGCCAACAAACGGCCCCTCCTCTTTCGGCACTCAGGTCACACGGATCTCTCGCAAAATTGGTGGCGATTTTCGTAGTAAAGGTGATTGCCATCACATTCGTGACACACGACGAACCTTTTTTACCTTCTCGGCGGGTTTGATGTTCCCGCCGGAAGTTTGCGTTGCCACCGAATGAGGCTACGATCGATGTTTGCCTGATCGGCTTGCTCAATGTCGATCTCATTTGCGGGGCGCTCCAGGGGACCCAGCCTGAAATAAGGTTCGCCTCTCCGAGCATCAATGAGCACGCCAGGCCTAAGGAGAGTGTGATGAGAAGAACTTGGGCGGAAGACTGGCTTCTGTCGGGAACGAGCCCGTGTGCCCGTGTCGGGCCACAGCGCCACTCGGCAACGAAATGTGTGCTGCCGCCGTGGACAAGATCATATACGTTATGGACGTAACCCGCGGATCCGTACTGATAACTCGCAGCCTTGAAGCCACTCAGTCACGGGCGATGATTGAGAGACTTCCTCTCATCCCCATCGTCTGAAAACCCCGTCCGAGTTCACAGCAGGCCGAATGAACATAAACGGGATCCCGTTTCGGGTCTCTCGGACCAACTCTCGAAGGCCAAAAAAATTGGTCTAGACACAAGGCATGAAACTCAAGGCACACCACTGATCAGGCCCTGCGAGTTGGCGGGGCGAAACGGTGGTTGCACCCGCCTCAAAAGGGGAACGTGCCTCAAGCTCATTTTGCTAATTCCTTAGTTCAAGGGGAAATGCTGCCATCAGCGGCCGTTCTCGGCGATACACTAAATTCGCTCCTTCAGAGGGCAGGCTAGTCCTAGTCTTTTAGCTCACTATCAACAAAACTCTCACGGAAGAGGAATGGATGCTTTCGACATCGTGATACCAGTGTGGTTTGTCAGATCGCTCACCACAGCTCGGATGCAGTCCCGATCCGTGAATGTTCGCTCGCACGCCCGACTGGGGCGGAGATGAGATCTTGATGTCTCTCGCATAGGCGCAGGCGGGCTATCCCCATCTTTTCTAGGCCGGGAGGGTTTGAGTGAGCCAGGCGTCCGCCACATCTACCAAACCGCAGTAGTGTACGGCAGTGAGAAAGCCATCGCTTCTGGAAAACTTCCGGCTTCTCTGCGCGGCGCTTGGGGTGTCAGATGGTTGCGGGGAAATAACGAAGCGTGCGCACAGCACCAAGGGCGATCATGAGCCCACATGATTCTGTGTTGAAACAGCTCTCGTTGGTGGGAACGCGCGGGCGTCTGCTGATCCTGCTTTTACAATGTTCCCACTAGCCTCTCCGGTGTGTCGTTGGGAGAACCATCTTGAGGGAGATGCATGTTCATCCACGGACATCAACGGTTGTGCTTTGTTGATCTGGGGAACCCATTTCCTAGTTTGAGAACTGGCGTTCTGTTCACGCGAATGACTCCTACCTCAACGGCGGTCCCGAAACGCTGGTCGGCTCGCCGGCATTAAATGCGACTAGTCGATTGAAACTCTCAACTCAGCGTTGTTGTATGTTGAAACAAAGCCAAAGCTATCTTCCTCAGGCAGCGGCAACAAAGAAGACCAGAACGCCCAGGTTTCAAAGGGTAGTAAAATGATACAACTGTGTAGTGTACGAAGTCCGAATATGGGTGCGAACAGTTCTAATACCGGCGCGACAACGATCGGGGATAGCCTTCCTCTTGCTGATCATCCCGATCCCACGACGCATGACATTTCCTCAGTTCCTGGGACTGGCTTTTCTTCGAGCCTCCTCTTTTGGTTAGTCGGTGTGGTCCCTCGTCCACCGAAAGCGCCACTGGCATCTGGCTGTCAGGGGCCGTGACACCCCATGCTCCTTCGGAAACACCTCAAGGAGCCTTGAGCTGGTGGTGGGCGGGCCGAGGTGTTCGTGCGCCCCTTTCTGTGTACAATCCCAGGCTGTAGTGTATGGACGGCGGAATCGCACTGGGCACTACCGAGATACAATTAGTACAACATCAAGAGGCAAGGAAAAGACAAGATGAAAGACAGTCGAGTGCCGCCGTTGCCGCAATGCGCCTCAATTCGTCCATACTGTGTATTGCAGTCGGTGCTGCTTCACCGCGGCGTCGAAGCTCGAAAGACATGGGGAACGAGCGCATGCATGTGGGTCATATCAGGGTCGGCAGGGGATCCTTTTTCCCCTTTGGCTGCATTTGCAGAAACATGATCCGGGCTCTGGCCGGTCAGGGATGCGGAAGATCCACTTTATCGTCCGAGTCGAAGCCATTGATTCGTCACTCTGTCGTCCCCCGAAATATAGTGTGCATGGCTCCTCACATTAACAGAACCAGCCCTCCCACCTCCTCTCCCTTCGTTCAACTCCGGTCCGCATCCTCCCGCCACCAACGAGCAGTGAAGCCCTTGCCTCACTGTTCCGCTTCCTTGGCGACATCATCTCGCGACCTGTTGCCGCATCATTGTCCTTGCGGAATTTTATCATCGCCGCCGACTTTTTGCACCACACTTTTGGTTGACCGCAACCTTTTCCAATTGAGAAACCGACCGTCGGACCTTCGGGAAAAAGTTTGGGGGCATACACCCCATCCTCCTGAATAAGGTGAGCTCACCTTGGCCCTAACCACCACCGCCCGGCCCATCCCCAATCACCTGGGACTAGCCGCGCTTGTTTTGATCACGGACGTGACTATGACGACTGCTATTAAGGGCAACGCGGAACTCGCCCTTGGTGCGCGCACGACGTTGGAATCAAGTCAACTAACGCCTACTTTTTTTACGCAACAGGATATTGTTTTTGACAACATCCGACTCATCAATCGACGACACTCTTTTCTCCAGTTTCTTTTCACCTTCGACAAATCGCCAAGATGGGTTGCGGAATGAGCACGGAGGAGAAGGAGGGCAAGGCCCGGAACGAGGAGATTGAAAATCAGCTGAAGCGCGACCGCATGCAACAGCGCAATGAGATCAAGGTGCTACTTCTGGGTATGTCTTAGCGACTTGAGCGTTATTCGGGTCGTGGGCTTTGTCACGTCGAGCCGGCCGACAATGCTTCCTGTCCCCATACCTCCGAGGGCCGTTCCTGTCTAACCATTTGGTGCTGTAGGTGCTGGTGAATCCGGAAAGTCGACGATCTTGAAGCAGATGAAGCTTATCAACGAGGGCGGATATTCGCGCGACGAGCGGGAATCTTTCAAGGAGATCATTTTCAGCAACACGGTCCAGTCGATGCGCGTCATCCTCGAGGCGATGGAGTCGCTTGAGCTCCCACTAACGGATTCGAGGATGGAGTACCATGTACAAACCATCTTCATGCAACCCGCACAGATTGAGGGCGATGTGCTTCCCCCAGAGGTCGGCAATGCGATCGAGGCCCTTTGGAGGGATTCTGGTGTCCAGAGCTGCTTCAAGCGGTCACGGGAGTACCAGCTGAACGACTCTGCGAGATAGTGCGTCTCAATTGGCAAACCCATTCCCAAGTTTATGGGAACAAACAATATGCTAACATGATCGCCTAGCTACTTCGACAACATCATGCGTATCGCCGCGCCCGAATACATGCCGAATGACCAGGACGTTTTGCGATCGCGTGTCAAGACGACCGGTATTACCGAGACGACCTTCCTCATTGGTGAGCTCACATACCGGATGTTCGACGTCGGCGGCCAGCGGTCAGAGCGGAAGAAGTGGATTCACTGTTTCGAGAACGTTACCACAATCTTGTTCCTCGTCGCCATCTCCGAGTACGACCAACTTTTGTTCGAAGATGAGACCGTCAACCGGATGCAAGAGGCGCTCACCCTGTTCGACTCAATCTGCAACTCGAGGTGGTTCATCAAAACGTCCATCATCCTCTTCCTCAACAAGATCGACCGATTCAAGGAGAAGTTGCCCGTCAGCCCGATGAAGAACTATTTCCCTGACTATGAAGGTGGTGATGATTACGGCGCGGCGTGCGACTACATCCTCAACCGCTTCGTCAGCCTCAACCAGCATGAGAGCAAGCAGGTTTACACGCACTTTACGTGTGCCACTGATACTACACAAATCCGCTTCGTGATGGCGGCTGTGAATGGTAAGTGAACCCAGTTTTTCGAAGATGAGGTTAAAAGAAGAAAAAAATACTAACTTAGAACCCAGATATCATCATCCAGGAGAACCTGCGCCTCTGCGGTCTCATCTGAGCGGATCACCGCTCTTAGCCACGAATTTGTGTGTCACCTCTGCTTCGGCATCGAAGATACCCCTTCCCTGGATGCAATGCCGAAGGCGCGCGGAATCATGATCCTCCGCCGCTTAACGCATCCTGGGCCCAGTCCACCACCTTCACTGCCACCATCACCACAACAACAATTTACATCGGATCATGACGTCGAACCGGAGTCGTATCGGGACATGAACCAGCCGTGTCTGTTATTGAACGGGTGGGGGTAAATATTCTGTTTAATAATGAATCTCGTCCTGGTTTGGTGATCTTTTTAAGTTGTGTATGAAAGCATCTTGCTCTTTTTTCTACCTTTTTTTCTACTCCTATTTCACAATTCGTTCCTTTACTAGGCAACCAGCCATGAGTACCGTCCTTCCCCCCTTCCCAACAGTGTGGACAACACAGCACAGCGTTCAATGGGCGGATTTCGGAGAAAAGAACGAGGAATTACTTGCGAGGACGGGGTGCATATGATCTGATGGGCGGGTTGGAAAGAACGCTGGCCGGGGGATTGTGGGGGGGGGCGGGATTTGGCCGTGCGATACGACGAGGTTTACGGAAAGAGGGAAAGCAGGCGGGCGGGACATATACCAGTCAACAATTTCATTGCTCATCGTCTTTTTTCGAACCTATGGCCTCCCAATCATTGACTCTTTTCCCTTTATGACTCCGAGCTACCAATCCGGTTATGGTTCATCCAGGCGTAAGCCGCTCGATTGAACTGCTCTCATGAGGTATCACTCATGAGGTTCGCTACGGTTGGTTGCTGGTTGACGAACTCGGTGACAACTAATCATAATGAATAATACAAGCGTATCCATACCCCAAAACCATGGGTCAACGTCGTCAAACCCTCCTCTCCACCTATGCTCGCTTGCTTGTCCATGTGAGCTACGCTCGGCTGCTTGTAGCAAGCGAAGCACAAGGACGGTGCCTCTCCATCGTGTAGCCCAAGTTGGTGGGAGCCGATAGGGGGTTGCCACAATAATACTAACAATCTTTTGAGATGCACGACACCGCAGATCTTGTTCGCTGAGCCTCGCGGGCCGCAGAACAGATTAGCATTTTTGATGTAAATTTACACGGGCACGACTACCTCCGGACCCAACGTGGAGTTGAAATGCCCAACAGAAACATATGTGTAGACATACTCCCATAAGCTAAGGTACGGCGGGGCTCCTGGCATCCAACACATAGCAGCATAGGAGCACTCGGCTGGTCAGATTACCTTCGATCGACTCGTCCCAAGCATTCGAGGCATGCGTAGCAAGCAACTTTCAGCTGTCTGTCACCTTGGAATAGAGAACAAGTATTGATTGTGGGGTGGAGCTCTTGCCAGCAGGAAGGTACATACTCGGCTTCAGAGATCTATGTTGTGGTCAAGATCACCGAAATGGTGAAGGCAAACAAGGCACCAAATTGGAAAGCGTGGAAGGCACGTGGATGTTTGGGCGGGCGGGCAGAGTGGCCCTTGTGCAAACAGGCAGGCAGGCGGTATATGTAGAAAGTTTGCATCGTTCACCGTCACCGACCTCCCCCCAAAGGCGAAATGGCTTAGTGGTCAGGTGGGGAGGTTCGGAATCCGTGGCCTGGGGTTCTGCTCACAACTTTCCCAAGAGGTTGTGGGTTCGATTCCAGGTCGAAGTAGCAGGAAGCGGTACCTGCAGTTCTCGCCCGCCAACACCGACAACGAAGTAAAACCCCCCTCACCCAGGGGGTTTTCCTAGCCGACCACCCACGTTAGCGAGAGCCGTGGCTGGTCGGTGAGCTTTTTGGCTGGTTTATTTATTGTTTAGTTTATCATGTAAGGAAGACGAGCAAGGTCCTATTAAATCCATAAGGGGGGATAACAAGAAAGATGGGTGAACTATTCCTACTTGACATTTCGTTCAATCTCACGGACCGTCGACCGATGCTATCTTTTTGTTGCTACATTGACCTTTTCGATGCCCGGGTTTATGTTTCATAAAATCCGAGGAGACAATAGTGTCTGTCAGCCTTCTTTTTGTAGCCCGTCCCTACAAAGCGAAACGATCTTGGGAGAATTCAACGAGAAATCATTCGTGAGCCATGGCCAAAAGCCCAAGGCTAAACTAGAACTAATTTTGCTAGGTGCCAGAGCCCTTTTCGTTCCAACCTAACTCCAAATGGTGCTTGAGCAATCCATGTTGCATAGACCCATATTGCTCCCGAATTGTATCTTCCTAATGGAATGGTGGTATCCTTGCTCTAGTAAGTTGACCACAATCTTGGTAGCCCCGAAACAAGCGACTGACTGAAACAATTAAACCATTCATGTAAGCTAGGTAACGTGTATTAATAATGTGTCGCACCCCGGGCTCGTAAAGCATCGCGAAAACGGAGAAAGAGGACGGCGGTTGTGTTGGAGGGGTCGTTATGGTGAATGCCGTTTTGGGAAGGTGTCCGATGGAAAAAGGTCTCACTTTGCGGCCCTTCTTGCGAAAAGGCCAGAATGAACCCAAGGGGAAAAGGAGGAGGGATATTATTATCATTCTCCATGAGTCAATATTCGGTTGTACAAAAAAATTGGGCCATGCATCTGAGGCCAGGGCTGAAGTAGACTTGGGGGAGGACGGTTTGGAAGCCGTGGCTATGCCCCAGATTCATCGCTAAGGACCTGCTGGCCAGCCTGGTCTTGGTGGTTAACCATCTCCTCGGTCTCGACGATTTGCAGAGCCAGCTGCTTGGCGGCAATCTCGATTCGGATAAGTTGGCGTGTGGCCTTGTCGGCCTGGCGGACTTCGCCCATCGCTCGGTTGACCATCTGTTGGAGTACCGGATTGTTAATCAGCAACCCGCCTGGATGGGTGACACCCCCGAGTGCGGCGGCTCCATGAGGTAACAGAGGATGAGAGGCCGCGCCGAGGCGATAGCCCGGGTCGTTACTGAACCCAGCGGGGGCGGCTGGAAGGATAGCAGGATGCTGGGCAACGGCCTGTGGATTGCGCGTCTCTGTTGGAGGTGATGATGTTAGAAGAGGACTCGAAGCTTTACATACATAGTACTCCCGCACAGGCATGGAAAGGGGTGGAAGGGCGGCCTGAGACCTACCGTGAAAGCTGCAACGGGCTCCACTGGCGTTGAACCAACAGTTGGCACAGCTGCCACACATCTGACCATCGACAACGACGCAGCTCGTCCATGGCCCATGCCCTTTGTGGCAGTTCTTGCAGGGGATACGGGCGGGCTCGCCGGCAATGTGGGCAAAGAGAGCCTCGACGTTGCTACGTCGCGCAAGGTTCAAAGCTTGCTCCGGACGGCGTTGTTGGGCGAGGCGCTGACCGGGCTCTCGAGCTAACCGTTTGGCCAATGCACTCTCAACGTTGAGGTCGCCATATCCGGAGTCCCGCGAGAGATCCTCGGTCGTCTTGACCATGGACTGGTCTACGCCCTGGTGACCGCCCATTTGAGCAGCTGGTTGATGCGGGTGTTGGTGTTGATGGGCGTGTGATAGGTTTTGCTGCATCTCCTGCAACTGCTCCTGGACAGGTTGGGAAAGGGGAACACCCTGCTGGTTGCTCCCGCCGTTGACGAGAATGTTGGCGGCGGTGAGATCTACATGAGGCATGTTTGACGAAGCGCCGGTACCGTCGTCATCGTCCATCTCGGCATCGGCTTCGGCCTCACCGTGGGCGTCTTCGGTTAGATCGTTGTCCATCGCAGCAGCGGCAGCAGCAGCGGCGGCGTAATCCTCCGCACCCATCCTCACGTCCTCAAATACGGAACTCGGATCACCTTCGCCGTCCTTAAGCTCGCCGGACAGGGTAACGTGCGCTTGGTCGTCCTCGTGAGTGGCGGCCAAATGAGTTGCTGTCACCTGGCGCGGAGTGCGACCGCGTGGCGGAGGGCCTTGCTTCGTCACCTTATTGGGTCGGCCGCGCTGTGAGCGGATGACTGATGATTTCATGCTTCGAGGCCCCCGAAGCAAATATCAAAATGGGAACCTGAAAGCGGCTCGTGATAACTATTGTCGGTCGGGATGGCGGCGGTTGAGCAGCTGTCGTCAGCTGTTAAGGCCGGTAAATTTGGGTCGTGAAGTTGATTGATTTTGGAGAGCGAACAGGAGCATGGCAGGTCAGCGGAGAATTTTGCTGGGCCGCCCAATGAAACAGCCTTGTCAGAGGAAGTTGCCAATGCATCCACTTTAATGCAATTTAATTGGTCAGTACTCAAGATCCACCCATGTTTTGCTCACAGCAACATTTCGGATGAAATCTTATCGTTATCGGAGCTCCCAGGCCCCTTACATACACGATATGGTGGTACTCGTGTATGTAGAACCCAATCGTGGGTTGAATTTCTGAAACCAGCCGTCCCCGAGATATCTTTCTCTTTGGCCCTTCTAATTTTATTCATTTTGTTGTGTTTCCTTTGGCTCGTGAGCGAACTCGACCGGTATGAACTAGACGGGCCGGCCAGCCAGAAGTGAGTATGTTAATTAAATTAGATACATAATACAAACGCAAGCAACATTCGATCATCACTACTGAGGTAGGTCGGGGTGTGGTGACAAGATTCTAGCATTAACGTACTCATCGACCACATTACCTCCTGTGTACAATAAATTAGTACAGCCCCTGACATACCATCATCGTACATCAACATGGCCCAACTGCTTCCCACCGCCTACGCAGACTTGACACTCGTCTTGGCCGGGTTCCCATGAGTGCTCGTCCACCCCCTAACCTGCCCATTCATAATCTTCAACACGAAAAAGTAGATTATGGGGATAAACCAGCCCAACAGAGTATCCAGCAGCCAATTATTCCGTGGGGACGCGCCCATCACGCCACAGCGCATAAGATTGCCCAGGAACGACACCGCGACAAAGTAGTCGCCCCGTTCCAAACCGGCAATCGCCTTCTCGGCCACCGTGTCGGGGGTTTGCGGCGGTTCATCCTTCTCTAGCTCCACTGTGATAGCCGGCTTGGTCTGGTTTTCACGCTCCAGGCCGGGGCTGGTGATGGTCGCTGGGCACACTACGTGCAGTTTGATCGGGTGATCCGGGTACAGGTTGACCTCCATGGCTAGGGTATCGGCTAGACCGCGGAGGGCCCATTTGGATGGGGTGTATGGGGCGTAGCCAACAATGGCAAACAGCGCGAGCACTGATGCGGTGAAGATGATGTGCTTAGGTTCAGAGTTGCGACCGGGAGCTGCGTTCTCGGGCCGCAACCACTCGCGTAGAATGGCGCGGGACATCTCGGCCGAGCCAAAGTAGTTGACGTCCATGTTGCGGCGTGCTGCCGCCATGGCGTTGTCGTCGGTCCAGAGCAGCGGTGTAGAGAGTCCTGCTACACACCAAACAATGTCGGGGCTTCGCCCGCCGTTCCAGGCCGTGGCTTGGGCAACCACTCCTGTGGCATAGTCGGGCTCGGAGACGTCAGCTGAGATGTAGGTGAACCGCTGCGTTGCTGGGGATGCGGCGGCGGCCTTCACGGCGGCGAGGGATTCTTCAAGACGCTCCACATTGCGGGACACGAGGATCAGATGAGCGCCCTTGGCTGCGAGCTGGATGGCCGCGCTGCGACCCATGCCCTCCGAGGCACCGGTCAAAAGGATTGTCTGTCGGTTGAGTTAGTCCACTATACCTGTAAAACACCTTCCTGTTCTTGTACTCTTTCGCTTGGGGCTAATGATTGGAATTCGGGGTGGAGAAATTGAACGTACCCTGCCCGCAACGGGCATGTGGTTCTTCTTCCCAAACAATCCCATTGCTGCGATGAGAGCTATTATGAGGCCAATTGATCCGGTGGCAACGGGGAGAGAGATACCGAGCCTTTGCAAGATGTCCATGAGTGTGAAAAAGGAGAATGTGAGATGCTCGACTGCGAAGAGAAGAAAAGTTGGGATAGAATAGGTACTCCGTAAGCTGACAACACTCGATCATTTCCAAAGTCCCCCTGGATTGAACAGGGGAAGTGATTGGCAGCCCCAGGGGATGCAAGCACAGGCTGCAGGCGGGAGTGGTGGGGCCTTGAGGCCCACAGGGATCTGCCGTGCGACGGTCGACAGAAAAAAAGTTCTGCCACGGATTGATCTGAAGTTGCAACCCCACACCCGAACTTCTCCCCATGAGAAGATAATCCAACCTCCGCCATCCATTGTACGACAGCCCGGTTCGAAACGGTTTTACGGCCATACCGATCCTACCAACCGTCTTGACTCCGTAGCCATGGCCAAGAAGAGAAAGGTTTCGCGGAAGGTCGAACCGACCAGCGCCCGGGAGGTCGACGCTAAGGATGCGCGCCTCACCATCAAGACGTACGAAGACGTCGCTGATTCCGAAGACGAGTATTGGGCCGATCAGGATCGCATCGATTTTGACGACGACGACGACGAGCCGCGCTCGAAGCGCATCAAACGGCAGGATAAGGAGGATGCATTCCTAGAAATCTCGGACGAAGAGATTTTGGGGGAAGAGGAATCGGATGAGGACGATGAAGAAGAGGAAGATGGCGCTCCTTCAAAACCGGTAACGGGAAAGAAAGCTAGCGCGAGGGAAGAAGATGCGTCCGATGAAGAGGAGAGGAGGGAGGAGGAAGAGGGAGACGAAGGCTGGTGGGGGTCTTCAAAACGGGAGTACTACGATGCGGATAATATTGAAACGGAGGCTGATGCATTGGTAGGTGGCGCTTGGGCCCCAAACCATTGAAGAGAATGTGCTGATATGTGTTTGTAGGAAGAAGAGGCAGAGGCTCGGCGCTTGCAGGCCAAGAAGTTGGCTAAGATGGACGAAGCGGATTTTGCCTTTGACGAAAACGAATGGTTGGCGTCAAACGAGCAACCGAGGGAAGAGGAAAATGTCGTCACCGAAGTCTTGAAGGAGGTTGAGGTGACAGAGGACATGGGCCCTGAGGAGCGGTATAAGCTCCTGCAAGCCCGATATCCTGAGTTCGATTACCTGGTGGACGAGTTCAGGGAGGCGCAAACCCTCCTACCCGTCTTGCAGAAAGAGGCCGAGGGGAAACCCAACAAGTCACTAGAGGTAACCAAATCATGGCTCATAGGTTGCTATGTGGCTGCGCTAGCGAGCTATTTTGCGATCCTCACATCCCCATCGAGGGACACGGACGGGTCGGTTGCAACGTTGAATCCGTCGGAACTGAGGGACCATGAAGTCATGGAGACATTAATGGAGTGTCGCGAGGCCTGGTTGAGGGCCAAGGACCTCAAATTGACAAAGCCTTCCACGGTCGAAACCGGCATGCTGTCGCCGCCCGACGAGGACGACCTGGTAATGCCTGATGTCGACCCCATACCGAAGCGGAAGTCAGACAAGCTTTCCAAATCCGAGCTCAGGGCGAAGAAGACGAAGGCGGCGGAGGCGGCTAGAAAGGCGAAGGTCGTAGAGCAGTCTTTGGCGGACTTATCGACCCTCCTCAAAAGCACGAAGAAGAGTGCGAAGGCGGCTGCCATCCCTACCAGTTCGGCCGATGGGGTCAACGACGACGACAAATCCGACTTCGGCGAGGAAGATGCGCTTGACGCCCGCACAGCTGCCGACAAGGCGCGTCGCAAGAAGACGCTCAAGTTTTACACTTCGCAAATTGTCCAAAAGGCAAACAAGCGTGCTGGTGCTGGCCGAGACGCTGGTGGCGACATGGATATCCCATACCGTGAACGATTTGTAAGTTACCGTTGTCGGCAGAGAAACTTTGACACTCACAAGAGCCCCTCACTGACTTCCTTTACAGAGGGATCGCCAGGCCCGCCTCAACGCTGAGGCCGAGCGCCGCGGCAAGAAGGACAGCAAATTTGGTGCGAACTTGGGCGAGGACGAGAGCGACGGCGACGATGCCGCTGTGGCTAGGCAAGTCCGTGGGGAGGAGGACGAGTACTACGACATGGTCGCACATGGAGCGCAAAGAAAGCGGGCGGACAAGACGGCGAGGAACGAGGCCCTCGCCCAAGCGCGCAAGGATGGAAGGGTGGTGGAACAGACACAGGTCGGGGCGGACGGGAAGCGTCAAATCACGTACCAGATTCAAAAGAACAAGGGCCTGACGCCGCACCGCAAGAAGGAGGTGCGCAACCCGCGCGTCAAGAAGAGGATGAAGTTTGAAGAGAAACAGAAGAAGCTACGCAGTGTCAAGGCCGTGTACAAGGGCGGAGAAGGCCCCGGGGGCTACCAAGGAGAGCTGTCGGGTATCAAAACGGGCCTGGTCAAGAGTGTCAAGCTGTGAGCGCGATCCTTGGAGTCTTAGACCGCGCATACCGCGACGGCTGGGCGCAAACGCAATATCGGCCGGGGAAAAAAACAACGTTACTCCTGGCTCCAAGATTTGCGGCCAAAACCGTTCCTCTGTGTTTCTTGTCATTCTACACCGTGTGGTGATATCTAACATCTAACCCATCTTCAGCATCTTCTCGGCCCCCATGTTACCCTGGACTACCCGTGAATAGCGCGAAACCAAGACAAGCTGTTTTGGATACCGAGTTGCCTGCCCAGAGACAAGGCTGCAGACCCTATCAAGGACCGATATCATCAACTCCTGGGCCTCGGAGTTATTATTGGCCTTAGTAGTATTGGCCTCGGTAGTTGTGGCCTCGGCAGTTGTGGCCTTGGTAGTATTGGGCTTGGTAGCATTGGCCTTGCTTGCTAGGAGCGACCGCTGGGCTAAGCCACGGGCCGTCTCAGAATATCGGTGCATTTAGGTATGCCCCTGAGGCACGGTAGAACCCGTCGCCCGCCCGTTGAAGTCCGACAACGATGCTTATTCCGGTGGACTGATTATGTTTAGTTTTTGGAATGGGGTTTTCTCACGGTCCCTATGCTTAATACCTAACCAATGAACTTATTTGCTACTATTCGCAGTTTAACAGCTTTTCAATTTTGCCCGGCAGCGTGTAACTGATCTACCCCGCGAATTGCAGCCGTTGCAGCGGCACAGTCCAGCTAAGCCCCCCCATCATCCTTCATGGCGTGTTCGAGTCGCTGGGCGTGAGGTAAGTAGCTACATCGTCACTACGAGGCATGGTAGATGAAGCAAAAGTAAACCCCATGGTCATCCTGCTTCCCGCTAGGCCTAAGTAAGGTATTTGGAATTTCGTTGTGCAAGTCCCGGTCTTTCACATCTGACCCCCACATCCGATCCCCCACACCCGGTCTTCCACACCCGGTCTTCCACACCCGGTCTTCCACACCCGGTCTTCCACACCCGGCCCGAGTTGATTCAGGGGGATGCATCGTCACTACAACGCAGCGCAGACGAAGTAAAGGTAACCTCTTGGCCACCCTGCCTGCCGCCATGCTTGCCGCCATGCTTGCCGTCAGGCCTAAGTAGCGTCTTCACATGCTTTAGACATCTGGGGTGTCGGCTTCGCGCCCACCCCTCCCCCCCGGACGTTAAACACAAACGACGGCGACAATAACAGCCAGGTCTAAGTATTTGAAGTTACATTGGGGAGCTCCTGGTCTTTCACACCCGGCCCAAGTTGACCCAGGGGGATGAATCGTCGCCATGAGACATCGCAGATGAAGCACAAGTAACCCTAAGCTCCTCCTGCTTCCCTCTAGACCTAGGTAGGTATTTGGAATTTTGTGGTTGAGTTCGCGGTCTTTCATACCAGGCCTGAGTTGATTCAGGGGGATGGATCGTCACTTCGATACATCGAAGATGAAGCAAAAATAACCCTAAGCGCCTCCTGCTTCCCTCTAGACCTAGGTATTTGGGGTTTTGTGGTTGAATTCCCGGCCGTCCACGCCCGGCCTGAGTCGATTCAGGGGGATGCATCATCACTTCGAGACATCGTCGATGACTTAAAAATATAATCCAGGTCAGGCCTATTTCTCGGTCAGTACTACCTAGATAACGGGGCCAGTAACTAACATAAGAAGTCGATACTCCCACAGTCAAGTGGAAGTTCTTGGACGATATCATCACACACATACACACATCCAAACAACCTGAACTCAACTCCCGAATCTCACTCACTTAGCCTAGCCAGCTACGAATAAGAATCTCAACAACCCACGCGTTTACCATCTTTACATTCGCCTGAACTGAACCACCTTCTTTCAACAAGACAATCCCGACCTCCCCGATTCCAACATGGCCATCTGTATCGGCGCTTGCAGAGTCTGCGCACATGCAACTCAAGCCTATCTCGACGCTCACCGGCGCGCCGTGCCGTATTACACAGTGACCCAGGGACTCAACGGCTGCATCACGTTCACTATCCACATCAATGGCGATCCTCGCACTGCCGAGTACAGGTCCTTGTTCGCTACGGCCTGGAGACAAGCGGAACACGTTAGATTCCCGTATCATGGCACAAGGGTGCAGGGGAACACGATTAGCTGCATGAACTACTAGGGCAGACCTGGAGAGGGAAGGTTTGGCCTCGGGCGGCTGAGTAGGAGGACGGATGGGCCGAAAGGGAGGGAGTCTTTCCATATCATCACACAAAGGTGGATGGAAACATGGTTGGTTGCATTGACTACTAGCGCTGGATCGCAGGGGGAAGGTTTGGCCGCTGGCGGCTGGGTAGGAGGAGGGATGGGTCGAAGGGGAGCATGTTAGGAAAAGAGCTATGTTCATGGGTTCAGCTGCATATAGTCGGGGCCTTGAGACTGGCAAGAATTAGGAAATGAAAATGAACATTAGACTCGCTTCGGATTGCGCTCTCTACTGAGGGGAGACGTTGATAACATTTTGGTTGTGACAGGGGGTGTTTGTGGTGTAAGTGGTCAGTTTGGGCTAAATCGCGGGCGTCTAGGGCGTCCATAAGTTACGTTGGGGCATCCTTGCACAACAATCAGCCGTTCGAGCAACGGTTGTGTAGTGTAGCGGTTATCACTCCGGATTCTGATTACATCAGAACATTCCGGCAACCCCGGTTCGATTCCGGGCACGACCTTTCATTTTGGCGACTCCTCCGTTATTGTCCACGGTTTTCGGCCCTGGATTATTGAATTGTTCAAGCGAGGAGGTTAATGGGAAGAGAATCCGAGGACGATAGTGAGCATTCCTTTTATAATTTATGAAGTTTTCTTTGTCCATGCGCAATTGGCAGCACCCCTCGCCCTTTCCTTATACGATTGACTTTTATCAGCCCGCCTCACGGAAGGGAAGTTGGGAAGCAAGCAAATAATTGAAGAGGTTGCGGACTGGGAGGATGGAGTTTCCGGCGCAGGATTTCCCAGTCGAGTAGGCGAACCCTAGGATCTAAGAGGCTTTTCCTGTTTCGTTGAGCCTTTTGCGCTCCTTGAAGCAATCGCGAGGCCTGAGGTTGCGCATCTTGCCGCAGCCCGTGGAGCATGACGTCATTCGCTAGGGTTCAACCAACGTCATGCCTGCTCCCTGGAGACCTTCTGCAAACGGCCTGTGCTTCAGTGGATGATGCAAAGCTTTGTGGCCCACGACAGCTCGCAGAACGGCACACAACCCCCGAGCTGTGCGGCCCCAGAGGCCAATCGAAGCCCCCGGAGCTCTGGTGGAAGAGGGAACAGAGCTTCCATGGTTGGCACATCTTGCACACCTAACCTGATCGCAAAGTTGCCATACGTCACCCAGATGTGCTTGCGAGGGAAGGAAGCATAAAAGAGGATGGGGTTCTCGCTCGGTCATTCCTGTCGCAAGAGAAGTTCACTACACCATTCACCAATTCTGGAAGACCATGCATAAACAAACATACGAAAACGATTCCGTGTAATCCATAAACTTTGTTGAAGATTCGTCCTTCTTAGTTATACCCGTATTTTCCACAAGCAAACTATCTTAAACTCATCCGGTTCCTATTCCCACTATATCACCACCATGGATACGATCAACAAAGTCACGTCCGCCGCCTCTAAGGCTATTTGGGGAGAGAACCATAACCAGTCCCACGAGGAGCCCGTGTCGGGCAAGCTGGGCAATGTAGAGGCTGGAGAGCCATACGACGCCGGTAACATTGGTATGGCCCCTTGGTTAGTGCTCAACGTCATAGAGCGCACACTGACACATCTCCGCTAGAAACCAAGACTGGCACAACGGACACCGACCCTGCTGGCCCGGCCAAGTCTGCCCCTTCGGCTACTGGCATCCAGGGCGACACGACGAAAGCGCAGAATGATACCCGATCGCCGCAAGACGAGTCCATCACCGAACCGGGCAAGTCCACCAACGTGACCGACGACAAGGTCCCAAAGCCGGAAGACGGCCGGACAGCAGAAAAGAACGAGTCCCTCAAGACTTCGGACGAGGAAGTCAAGGTCGATGGCCCCGGGCCCCGACCTCTCGAAGAGGTCGCTCGTGAACACGGCGGTGATGCCGGCGCCAGCGGCGAGTCGGTATCCGGACAATCGCAACAACAGCCAGGACAACCAGGGGCACAACAACTTCCCGAGGATGCTTATACCGGACACAAGCGTCAGGATAGCGGCAAGGGGCTTGCCGGGGAGAACAATGAAGACGGCGGCGAGCAAAAGGGGAAGCAGGAGGGCACCGGGGAGGAGTACGTCAAGTCGAGCGGGCTGGCTGCTGACGGTGGAGACTTTGACGCCAGCCGGCCGGGTGCCGGGCGGGAAGCTGACCGTATGTGCTTACCTACCCTTTTTCTACTATGTAGTCCTGTGTGAAATCTATGTGCATGCTGACATAATACTAGGTCTCCTCGAGGAAAAAGGTGTGCATCCTGGCGCCGGTAGCCATCACGGTCACGGAAAGCACGACACTGGGAGCGGTGGTAGTTCCGGTACACGGACTAGCCACGGCGGGAGCGCTGGGAGCCCGGGCAAGGAAAAGATTGGCCTCAAGGACAAGATCAAGGCAAAGCTGCACAAGAGCAGCACGTCCTCGTAGATGGGACGCAGAAAAGCTGGATGCAAAGGAGGCCGGTGATTGAGGTTGGGGTGACGAATTAAGGAGACCTGGTATGTTGCCAGGCTTTGTATAAGTAACTTGAGTGGCGTGGGAATTTTCGTGTTCATGGGACTGGGCTTAATTGGCATAGGAACGCCGAGGTTAGGTTGGATTGTACCGGATAAAGTATTCATAGGCGTTTAGTGTTTTTGAGCTATGGACTTATGGGTTATCTCTCTTGCATCGGCCCAGTTGATTGTTGACCGATACTACACTAGGATTTGAGAAACACTATCAGAGTTAACTTGCCTAACAGTGAATGAGCCCTGGTTGAGCAGAAGATATTTAGACGTTTTTTTGGTGGTATCAGTTATTCGGATACACAGTTCACACAGCTACCTTGACTTCGGAAGCCTGGCGTTCACGATAAGTGAGAGACGGTTGATGGTTTAAAATCAATTCTTTTTTATCATCAACGATCCTTCGTCACCCAACTCAGCCCAGTCCACATAATTTGCACTCTCCCTTACTAGAACCTAACTTCATACATAAATCCATCGTGATATCATGAGAAAATTAATGAGGGAAAGGCGAATAAAAAGAATCCGATGAACCCCATACCACGGAGTACAACATCCCAACACATGACACAGTTGTCCGGTTGCCCGACTTCCAGATCCTGGACGCTGTAAATGATGGCGAGAATGATAGAAGAAAAGAAGAGAGGAGAAGAAGAACAAGAAAAAGAAGAAGGGGAAAAATGAATCCCGCTGATGATGGTGAATCGCGTAAAAGGGTGGACGAGCGATCCAAAAAAGAAAAAAAGAACAGGGAGCTAAAGAGGAGGACATCCTGGAAATGCACCCGCTGGCCGCCCTCTACTCAGGCGGCGTCAAGAACGGGCTTAGCATCAACTCATCTGCGCTCGGCCGCGCGTTATGGTCGATCTCAAAAGTCTGCGCTAGGAATTGCTGCGCTTCCGCACTCGCATGTTCCGGGATTGTCGGCGTTGCCTTGGCACCGCCAATCTTGAAGATGGCCTGCAGCTGGGAACAGTCCGGGAAGGGGTGCTGGCCCGTCATCATCTCGACTACAAGACACCCGAGCGACCAAATGTCGGCTTTGCGTGTATACGAGGTTTGTTTGACGACTTCAGGCGCCATCCAAAAGACGGATCCTTGAAGGGAGGGCCGGTTTTTGTTGTTGTTGGCCCCGTTAAGGATGTTGGTAGCTTCAAGTTTCTTGGAAATACCGAAATCCGAAATTTTGATGGTGCCCTTGTTGTCGACCAGGATGTTGGCGCCCTTGATGTCTCGGTGGATGATATCACGGTTGTGCAGATACGAGAGACCGTTGAGAATTTGCCGAACGAAGCTGCGCACCAGTGGCTCTGGCAGCGCGCCGTACGAGTTGAGCATTGTCTGGACGGACCCGCCGGGGACGTACTCCAGGAAAATGTTGAGGTACTCGGCCGAGGAGCCGCATCCGAGGTACTGCACAATGTTGGGGTGACGAAGGTCACGGAGAAGGCTGATTTCGCGTTTAAGGGCGTCAATCATGCTCTTCTTGCGCGAGTCGCTCTGGCTGTTGGCGCCGGGCGCCGGGGTCTCAACTTGCTTAACGGCGAGCAGCTCGCCTGTGACGGCATGTAGGGCGAGGTAGACACTGCCGAAGGAACCCTGGCCGATTAAGGCACCCTTCATCCACTTGCTGTCGTCCCACGACTCGCCACTAAGGAAGCTCTGCAGTTCCTCATCGGCATCCTCTCCGTCTTGGGTCAACGCTTGGTTGACTTCCTCCAGGGACCCAGAGCCTCCGGAGCTGAGGGTACCCACTCCATCAAAGTAGCTGTGGCGGACAATGTTGCCTTCAGGGTCTGTGATGCTAAGCGCGGCGGTGTCCGAGCCGCTGTCAGCAAAGGAGACGTACGACTTGCGGTTCGGCTCGATGGGGGACGACTCTTCTTGCAACGTGTCGAGAACGGATGAGGCCACAGAGTCTCGGTAATTCTGGAAGCGTGGGTCCCGGCCACGTACTTTGGCGATCTGGTTCGAGGCCGTGAGCCAGCTGTCGGCGATGGTTGGAATGGGCGGCGCGTCCTGGATGGTCGAGGCAAAACTGATGGTGCTGGCTACACTGAGGCGGTGATTTGCCCGGCTGAGGCGCTGAGAGCGTCGCATGGACATCCGGGCCGTCCTATCGATCTCCTCGCGCGAGTGGTCCGGGAAATAACTGGTCAGATCGGAGGCAATGAGCTCGCTAGGTGGCCGGAGTCCGCCAAACTGTCGCAGCAAGCCCTTACGGCGAGGTACCGCCTGGGCGGTCTCGATAACGGCCGGGCGCTCCAGGTCTCTGGCGGCATTATATACGTTTCTTTCTCGATCCTGGTAAGATACAGGGGAAAGAGGAGGTTGTTGAATCGTCTCCCAAGTCTCCCCTAAAAGTTTCTGAGCCTTTATTTGGCTGCGTTTATCCATGCCTTCCATGGCACGGTTGTGGCTTTGCTGAGCTTCTTCTAGCGCGATGGCAGCGGCCCTCTCGAGTTCTTGCTGCCCGGGTTCTCCAGCAGGCACCCGCCGCAAGATGAGGCGGTTACGTTCTGGTCGCGTGTGGTCCTTGATGACCCTCCACAGCTCTGTGTCGCCAAGGCGGCGGCACTGGTTCGGGTCCGGCTCTACTCCGTTGAGCACCCAGAAGCAATAGTTCCTTTCGTGGTCCTCGCGCAGGGCGAATTTTCGTAGCGTGACACGCATGACTTCCTCGATGGTGTTGCAACCAGCGATTTTGACGACTTTTGTCCCGCCTCCCGTGGAGATGACGCGAATCACATCTTGCCCGGGTGGCAGGGCGGCCATCAAGGAGCCGTCCATGCTGGATTGATTCCTTTGGTGCAGACGACCCGAGTGTGGATGGTCCGGAGGGGACATGGGGAACCGCGCGGTTGCGGGTGTCGGCTGGCCAACATATGCCTGGGCCTGAGCTTGAGCCTGAGCTTGAGCGTATCGTTGGCGGGTACGGAAGTCAGCGCTTGGGAGGGGCGAAGATGGTCTCGATGAGGGCTTGGAGGGGTCGGTAATGGGAACGGCGGTCGGGAGGTCGTATTGTCGTGAATATCGCTTGTTGGACGGGGTCGGGGGTACTGCACGCCCACCAATATGGCGAGGCGAGGAAGATGAGGGCGCATAATGCATGTCTAGCCCAGCGAACGATTCCTGCAAAGTGAACACTGCGTCAGCTACGGTTTTTCCCCGTCGAAATATCCTAGTTTCCACCAAAGATAACCTACCCTATTCCGCCTTCGTTGGCTCGCATATGTCTTGGTCCGTAGCTTTTTGATGCCCAAGAATAGGCGGACGCGGTCCCCAACCTTGTCTACGCCCATCTCTTTGAGCACCTCTTTGTCGATCTCCAACAGATTCTCGCCGTTGATGTGGTTCCTGCGAAATATCTTCTCGTACTCGCCACACTTGACGCTTCGCAGGTAATCACACACGCGGTCCTCATCCCAGTGCTTGACCGAGTCGGGCCCGTCGGCGTCATCGTCGTCAAAATCGGACTCGGCTTGGTTGGCATAATTCTGCGACGCCATCGGGGCGGCTGGGGTTCGTCGTGGGGCTGGGTATGTCGATTGCGGTGCGGCTGCAGCGACACCAGAAGACTGCGACCCTAACGGAGCCGGGTAGGCTTTGGAGGCTAACATTGCCATGGCAGCAGAGCTCCTGTCGGCCGGGACTTGGCTTATTGCATAGGCGGTTGGGTTTATGTACTCTGCTGGTATTACGGAGGGAAGGAGGGAGGAGTTGAGGCTCCGAATTCCGTTCCGACCACCCAGAGCTTGACTCGTCCCGCTGCCGCCTGAAGTCAAGAAACCGATGGTTAGAGGCGGAATTGAGACCGTGTGGCAAACGCTTGGCTCGGTAAAGGCAAAGTATGTAGGCCCGTAGATTGGGCCGACCGGGCCTTTGGTGTTATGGGCGGGCCGCCGGCTTTCTTTTCGTTAAGTAGCAAGAAGGAAAGGGATTCTTTCGTGATGCGTGCGTCGGACAAAAATCGAAAATACGGGGACCCACGCCGTGTCCAACACGCCGTTTCGGTGCGACCCTGCCGGTGCTTCTGCTACCGTTGGTGCCTTCTTCCCAACCGGAAGCAAAGGCGGCGAGCAAACTCGTTGAGTGATGAGGAGGAGGTTTTGCTCAGCAGCGTCGTCGGGCGCGGCACACACTCTGATGAGGGAATCAACGAGCGTTGGGTGGGGCAGCCAGCCGCAGGGGGCAGAGGGCCATGCGCTAATTCAAGCTGACAGGTGGGTTGCCTTGCAGTCCCTTTCTTTCACCATTCGCGGTTGAGGGGGCAGGAGCGACGGAAGTGAGGGGCACGCAACCGGCGGATTGGACAGGCTCGCCAATCGCTTGAGGTCCCCCGTCGAGATGAAACCGAGCACGGACCAACACGGGCGCTTGTTGGGGGAAAGCCAAAGCCCAAAGTGGCCAGGGGGTGCTGTGGCAAGAAGCTCTGGAAGCTTTTGGGCCGTCTCAAAATAAATCACAGGAGCACCCAGAGGAGCCGCCGGCCACCCACCGACCATACACTACTACCTAGGAGAATCGGACATCATGGACCACAGAGACGGGAGTTGGTGGTTGTCAGGGCTAACAAAGACACCAAGACACTTGCCACTCAGCCCGACAATTCCGGCCAGTACAGTACGGTTGCCTCTTACCATTCACTGTGGCAGGTCTTGATGTCTTGGATGGATGGTGAGAAGGGCGTTGGGCCGTCTGCGCCTTTTCCATGCACGCATCCATCCATAGCCACGAAGTCGAATCAGCGCCTCTAACTTGTTTCCGGCGCTCTGCGCCTCTGGAGCGTCTCACACCGCCAGTGAACAAAACCGAAAAACGACGCTCGGTTTTTCCAGCCGTTTGGCCCGGCACAGACCAAATCAAGTCCGTCACCAGGCGGGTGCCGCCAGCCTTGGCGGAGACCCAGGCCATTTTTTGGGCGACGCAGCGGGCCGACCACGGCGCAGGCCATTGTCAGTTGGGATGAGGATGATGTTGCAATTCGCCCGACATGGCCGATTTTGTTATGGATTCATGTAGTAATTACACGTGCAGAATAAACAAACCCAACGAAAGGAACCTCGGAACCAAGATCAAGCCCTGGGAGCCGAAAACAGTCACTTCGTATGGTCGGCTTAGTGAGCAACCTGGACACGGGTTGGGGTCTGGCGATGAAACAAGAGCGGTTTCATCCACTGTGCTTCCTTTGTTAGTGGAAAACGCGATTTTTTCAAGGCAATGCTAACAATTAGTAACGCAGGCAGGCACGTGGCATTAACCAGCGGCAAATGAAGTTTATGGGCATTGTAGGGGGCGATCTGCGAGAACGGCTGATGAACACTGAAGCCCCAGCATTTCTAGGGATCTCGGGGGGTCTTCTCCAAGCACATGTGTCGACTGCTCCCGAAGGTGCCCGTGTCCCTCCTGGTGGTCGTAGACACTTGAGCTGTAACCAAGCGACTATCAATCGGTGTCGCATCTACATTACACGAAATTGGTATGGCTTTCTCTCTGACTGAGAAATGGCTGTTTTTGACTTAACTGGGGCTAATGATTTTTCCTTGAGAAACCTATCGAGAAAGGAGATAAGATGGGCGGGCACATGCTGCCGGCTGCCAATGGAAAATGGATGGTGACGACAGTTCAGATTGAGTCGAGTGCTAAGCCACATGACATAACTGATGCGCCACAACATTCATGCGCCACATATTGACCCTGCCCCACTTGTTAGCCGGTGGGTTCTCGGTTCGGGCTTCATTTGAACTCCAGCTCGATCCATCCGCACGATCGGCGATCGGGCCTGCATGGCTTCGATTGATCCCACCCTGCCTTCTCGCTCACTGGCACCTTATTCTGGAGGCAGACTTTTTTGAGCTTTCCTTCGTTGTCTTGGCCTTCCTTCACTTGACTCTCTGAAATTCTTAACCAATGGCCTTCTTCCTAGATATACTCATACTCTATATATCCCTCCAATGCTGCCCATAAAATCAAGTAACGAAGCCAGTAAACCGGCGACGGCACTAGCCCGTTAGCTGTACCAGCTGAAATGCACACTCTGAAGATGCATCACAATAAATTTGAGAGAGAACGACATTTGAGCCGACACGTTTCTCAGGTTACGCTGATCAACGACGCCTCGTTTCGCTCGTCTAGTTCTTGTGCCCGCTTGGCCCGCAAGACAACGGTTCAGCATCTCCACCCGAGACTTTTTAGCGGGACCGATTGGCGGGTTTTTGAGTAAAGGTCCCCTGAACACCTGAGAACCGGCGGGCACGCCATTGGACGACAATCCTCGAAGAGCTGGTAACGATAACATCATCCTGCAGCCCCAAAGCAAAGTCTCCGCCCTGGTTCCCAGCCCCGAGATCGACAGCACAAAAAAGCCGGGAAAGAGACTTCCGAAAGGGGGATCCTGCCGCTATCAGGTCTCGAATGTCGTCCAACAAGCGAGAAACTGGAAATATCCATGGAAGAGGATTAACCTGAAGTTGGGGGTTGGCGGTGTCTTTCTTGCAACTTTCTTCATCATCACTTTGGTACAGTTCACTACTGTACTTACAAACCTCCAAGGAAGTCGTAGCTCTGCCATTGCGTCTCCTCATTTATTTCTCGCGTGTGTCTTTGTCGTCTTTCTTTTTGCCTGTGCAGCTTTTGCCTTGTTCCACACGCCAGAGGCTTCACTTTATTAGGAGGAACTTGAGCCAGTGCTAGACTGTGTCTGTTCGGCGGGCTGACGGGACCACGGGCACACCATCTGCGGCCTGTGTGGTCGCATCTTCTCGTGTTGACGGCCGGGACCCCCACTCGACCGCAGCTAAGCTTGGTGAGTGTTGACTAGGGAGTCTTGACACGGTCTGCATTGGGACGATACACGCAGGCGCCGAGCCGACAAGGCATGCGCCAGTGAGTTCCCCTCGTTTGCACCAATCTACTCCCGCAACTGTTCAAAACAAAGAAAAAAAAACGCAGACGCAGACCGGTGGGAAAAACCCCGGCCCCGGGGCCAGCAAGGCGTGCAACTTCGATCTTGTTTTTTCCTCCGTCTTCCGTCTTCAACCCTCAGGCCTCTGCACGTACCCGCACGCTGCGTTCTCCCCCTTCAGTTCCAACCGGAAATCGAGCCGGAACTTGACTCAATTGGTACCGCATCACCAGGACTCGGCCGCACATGGGACTATGTCAAAGATAATGATGGCGGCCCCCGACCGGTTGGTAAAGAAGCGGCCCGGTCTCGTCCCGGCCGTGACCATCCCCGAGTCTGAGAGCTCCGACTCCGTCGCCAGCCCCTCTCTCCTGACCCCGGACTCCCCCGCCAGCTTCGACAGCGCCCGCCGAAGCTTCTCCATCGGCTCGATCAAGGGCCGGGCATGGCGTCCCTTCAGCTCCAACAAGGAGCAGCGAGATGGCACGCCCGACGGCGGCCACAGCTTCCGCAACAAAGCCCGGAGGCTCTCCAAGTCGCGCCCATTATCTTCCTCCTCGCATGTCGACATTACCCCTGCTCGCCGGGGCTCGACCCTCTCCGAGGACCATGACCGGGCCTCGCTCTCGACCTCCGATAGCATGAGTCTGGGTACCCCCAGCTCGCCAGCGACTACCTCGTCCGTCGACTGGGCGACGCAGCGTGTCGAGGGATCGGCTCCGTTGGAGTCGGATGCGGGCCTGTTGAAGACTAAGACTCCCCATCTGGTAGTGACGACGAACTACCTCGTTAAAACCAAGAGCCGGGCGGACGCCGTGGCTCTTTTCCCCGAACTCTCGGAAACGACGAATGCCAAACCTGAGGCGAGAAACGCGCTGCCCGAGCCAGCGTTAGCCATCCCAATGGAATCAATTATATCCGTATTTTCCGCAGAAAGCATCCGCACGTCGTTCGGCATCGAAGTATGGTGGAAGAGCCCGCTAGCCGGCTCTGCGTTCTGCCGGTCCGATTTCTTCTTCACCAACCCGGCCGTACGCAACGAGCAACTACACCACCTCACACGCGCGATGCGAGCGAGCCGGGACAACGACGACGGCCCAGCTCGTCATTACCAGGACGTCAAGGCGGCGCTGGATAAAGTTCACGAGGTCGAGGAACCCAGGTTCCACCACCGCAAGGCCGACATCATCCCTGTTGTACCGCGTGGGACCACGCGACGGGAGTACATGCCCAAGCTCGAGGATGCAACGAAGAAGGCTCAAGAGGTCTCTGCGTTTTATCTCGTCGTGGGCACGTACTCGTGCCACCTTGTCGAGATCCAGAGGGGGAAGGGCTCAAATCCGGTGTGCCGGCACAAAACATATGGGCTGATCACATTAGAGAGCTTCAAAGGGGAATGGGTGGTCCATGAAGAGCGGTTCAACATTGTTTTCCGGTAAGTGGTTTGGATGACAGCCCCTAGCTCCCCCTCTTCTCAAATCTAGCGAGGGTCTAACCGCACGTGCGTGGTGTAGCGACCCTTTCAAATCGCCAGTCACTCTCGAGCTTGCTAGCCGGTACTTCCGTCAAGTCATCCGCGTCCTTGGCACCGCCGACCGCTTCCTCAAGCCCGCCTGGCCGCAACTCTGGCAAACGAGGGAGGTCTTCCGTGTGTCTGGTCTCAAAGAGCCGCAGTACCTTGTACCGAAGGAAGACTTTGGCAGTTTCAAGCGGACACTGGACGCATACCTCGCGGCGTACCATTGCCGCGACGTGGAGTGGGAAATCAACTGGAAAACACGGTTTGCTCCCGAGTTCCGGCTGCTGCCCGGGAAGAAGGGAACGCCGTACACGATCTTACAGCTGCTCGCTGTGCTCCGGGCACTGCGGTACAATGACTATTTTACGTCGTTGTCGTTTCGAGACGTCGATCTGTCCGTGTTGCATGGGCTGCGGGACAATTCGTCCCAGCGAGCAAATGTTGCCTACCTGAGTCGAACTTGTAAGTCCTCTCCTCTATGCTGTGTACTCCCACAGAAGTTTGCCTCTGTACACTGCCGGAAGTCGAATAACTGACATCTTTCAGGTGTCGCCCTCGACCCCGACGACATTGAAATCCTACGGATCAGCCCAGTTCTACACCAAGAATTCCACGCCCTCGCGTTCTGCTCCCAAACAATACGTCAGATCGACTTGAGCAACTGCACCAGGTCACTTCCCTCCCGACTGGCGCAAACCACCGACGAGAACCCGAGTGTACAGTTCTTAAGTCCGATCCTGCGCTTGCTGAGGTCCGGCATGACCAAGTGTAACCGTCTTATTCTCACTGGGAATCAGCTTCCCCAGTTGGATGTCGATGACCTTGGTAAGTTTTGAGATTACGCTCCACACACACACACGCGGCTTCTTGGTGGCCACTGCTGACCCGACCCCTCACAGCCGAGACGATGAAGTGCGGAACGATCCAGGCCTTGGATGTATCGTACTGCGGCCTCGGCGATTCTAATCTACGGGACATGATTGTGGAGCCTCTCTCTGATTACCCAGGTCTGCTTCAGTCTCTCTCCGTGTCTGGAAACCCCGGGCGTCTCCCGGCGCATATCCTCCCCGGGCTTTTCCGGTACTTGACCGAGATCCGAGAGCTCAACCTAAGCGGGAGCATTCAGGCCGAGAGCTACATCCAAGGCTCGCTTCTCCCCTTAACCGCCCTCGAGTGCATGGAGAGACTCGAAGCGCTGGATGTGTCGGGGTATAAACTTGACGAAGCGACCTTCCTAGACCTCGAGCGTTACTTGCAGTTCCGGAGCTGGCGGTTCGACCAGGGCCACCCGCTCCGGTTCCAAAAGCTCATCCTAAACCACTGCCGCATCACGGGCACCCAAGCAGCCCGGCTCTTCTACGCGATCGGCGAGAACCGCGGCATGCACCTCTACCTCAACGGCAACCCCATCGAAGACGGCCTCGAGGACCTCACGGCAGCCATCGAGGCCCAACAAGGCCCTGCTGGTCTCTTCGCCGAAATGATCGAATTCAGACACGAATCCAGCTACCTCGCTCTCCTTCGCGCCTTCACCGTAGCGCGACACCTCTGTCTGCTCAGCCTAACCGGCACCGCCCCATCGCCCTCCTCCCCAGGCCCCTGCAGCGAAGAGCTCGTCACGGCACTACACGACCTCTTCGCCCACAACGCATCCATCCAATGTCTCGACCTCTCCGGCTTCTCCGGCAAGCTTGACGACGGCCAACTCCCGCTCGGATCCGGGCGGGCCCTGGCCGGACTCGCGCACAACACCACCCTCACGCACCTGCGTATCCGCAACCAGAACCTCCACGACGACGCCGGCGTGCTAGGCCGCGCGCTAGCGGCCAACGCAACCCTGCGTGCCCTCGACGCCCGCGGGAACGACTTCAACCTGACAAGCCTGCGTTTCCTCGTCGACTCTCTCGCCCCGAGTTCTCGCGGGGCCGCGTCGGCGTCGGCCCTCACCGAATTCCCCCTGCCCGCGGACGAGCGTGCGGAGATCTGGCGCAATGTGCTGCGTGGCCTGCAGCGCACCCCGTCCAGTGTTGCGCTACCCGCGGCGCCGGGCACGGTGAGTGCCATGGCGGCGACAAGCGCAGCCAACCCCTCGGCGCCGTCCCTGGCGGCGAGCGCCGCAAAGCGGGATTTGCCAAAGGGCGAAGAGAAACTGCTGCGTGAGGTGTTAGATGGACTGTTTGCCACGCTGGAGAAGCGGCTCAAGGAGAATAGGAAGAGGCTGGAGGAGGTCAGTGGGGAACAACCAACCGGCAGTAGTAGTACCTCCAATTCTGCGAGCTACAACGCTGCTGTGGCCGAAAAGAAACGCCTAGCCTACCGCCACCGACACCAACGCAGCGGGAGCAGCATTAGCGTCGGTATCGGTATCAACCTCGGAGGAGCCAGCCACTTGTCGTCCCCCGGAGGAGAAGAAGACGACGACACCTGGCCGCCATTTGAGATGGCCGGTGTCGGGTTGGGTTTGGGCGTTGGCGTGGGGGGTCCTAGTCGGTCGTCCAGCCTCACTGACTCTGATCCGGGCGGCGGCGGCGATAACAGCTTGTCCCGGCCGGTGATGGTACGGTTGTCGCCGGAAGGCGTGGAGGGGGGGGCACCGGGGGCGGTGATTCGGACTGATAGTAGCGGCGGCGGTGTGTTTTTTGGTGGTGGGATGGAGAGTCCGACGGAGACGTTGGATCCTGTGTCGGAGGTTGAGACACCTGTTGAAATGGGAGGGATCCGTCAAGAGGAGGGGAGAGGGCTTGAGCGGGAGACGGAGAGAATGGATATGAAGGATATGAAAGTGTTGATTGGGGAAGCTGAGACTGGCAGGTTATCTGGGGAAGACGAAGGGGAGCCGGATGAGCTGTTCCGGAAGTTGGTCGATGACTTTCGCAGGGCTGGGTTTGAGGTTTAAGGAGGGGTTTTCTCAGTGTATGGTTTTGGGTGGATGGCCTGAGGCCGTGTGATCTCATCGTTCGTTGTTTATCGTTCATTTGGAAGGTTGGGCGGTTGGGAAGGGTCTAATGGCGCTAATGTGTTGGGTTTGTAATATTTACCTGTATAGTAACGGCACGGCTGGGATTTCGGTTCGGGTTCTGGGTTTACGGGCGGGTTTATTGATGGGGGAATCGGGTTGGGTTTGTGAGTGTACATCAAAATGCTTGAAGATACCCATAGATACACCACAAAAAGAAAGGCAGAGAAGATCTCAAAAGTACCGGTGTTGGTTCAATTAGGAAGATGGGTGATCAACAGGGCAGGTTTGCGGAACCTGCCACTGCGGTACCTAGCTAGGTTGGGTCACTCTTTCTCTCAAGGAAAGTGGCCTCAGTATCCCTTACACGACTGCCCTTTCCATTATAACCACGCCCTGCGGCTGCTCCTTCCAACAGCCCCCCCCAATCCGGCAAATGCCTGCCCCGGACCGCGGATGGCGCATTTGGGGGGGCGCGGGCATCAACAAGTATGCTCGTTATATCGCGGCCCGGGTTCAACTCCCGGGCCGGTCACAAGTAAAATCCTCCCATGGGTTTTCGTAGCTGTCCACAACCTCCACGGAGGAAGTGGGCAGTGAGCTTTTTAGTCTTTTCTTCTTCTTTTTTTTGGGAGAGGGGAGGGATGAAGGGAAAAGGGCGGGGTTGTTCGGGTGACTACTTTATCTCTTATGTGTTTGTTTCTTCATTATACCAACAACGTAAGTTAGTAATTAATAATCAGTGTCATCTCTACCCACAAGGCCAAGCAACGTACGTGACACCTATCCTTGACCCTCAACTTTACCTCGTCATCATCGTCACCGTCATCATGGCTGCCATCGTGACGGGAGAAATATGTACATACGGAAGATGAGTTGCCCTTATTTGTGTGTATTTTTAACGATGAGTACTGCATCGTGACAGGTCCTGTCCACAGCTTCAACACTCGCCCCATCGGCTGCACGACGCCTGGTTCTTCCTCTTCAATATCTTTCCTCGTCGTCGGACTTATCCCTCCTACTATGCAGCAGTCGTTACCGCAGACCCCTTCACAGCAAGCCCGCCCTCGGGCCCTTCAATCCACACATCCCATCCCAGCTGTCCGGGCTGAACAGAGTTCGTTTTCCGCTTCACGCAGACCGTCATCTTCTCACCGACATAGAGCGGCGAGATGTTACGGTAGCTGAGTGATTTGACGTATGCCGCTGGTCCAGCAGCGGTTGTCGTCTGTTTGTCCTGATTTGTGCTGCTATAGGGTAGAGACGACGAAGAAGATACCTTTGCCAGACAGGTACGCACGGCAGTCAGCATGAGGAGTAGACTTAGCGGGCCGTGAACGAGTAGGCCTCGGTAGCCTTCGCGGCGGCGGGCGTAGTCTGGGTCGAGATGGATGGCGTGGGCGTTGTAGGTTAGGGCGCTGAAGTGGAAGAGGAGCGTGGCGTCGGGGGTGAGGGAGAAGGTGAATTCGGGTGTGGCAGGGGCTAGGACAGTCTGTTAGTAGGGGTTTTCATGGGGGGAAATGTACGAAACGAAAAACAAAAAAAAAGAAACAAAAAAAAAGACAAGAGACATACCCCTCACAGCCCGTCCAACAACCACCCCCTCCCCCTCCCCCCTACTCCTCATAAACACCAACCTCCTCACCTCCTCCACCGCCGTCCCCCCTTCCTCTACTCCATACCCCCTCCTCACATCAACAAACACTTTCTCCTCTCCCCTCCCCCCCTTCACCACCACCCCTTCCCCAGCTTCCCCACTCTCGCTATAACCCACCTTCTCCACACACTTAACCCCCCGCCCATCCAGCCTTAAGGCCTGGTCCCACCCCTCGTGAAAGATAACCTCGCCGCCGGCCCACATGCGACGCTCGAAGGGCGCGCCGGGCCAGTGGGCTGGGTCGGTGCCGTCGGGCATGAGTTGGGAGGGGGGGAGTTGCAGGGGGAAGTAGACGAGGTGGTAGCCTTGTGGGAGGGGTGGTGCTGATGCTGCTGGTGGTTGTTGTTGTTTTTGCGAATGAGAATGGAGGGAGGGTAAAAAAGGCAGGGAGAGGATGTCTGGTGGGAAGAGAGAGGGGATGTGGTCGGCTAGGGAAAGGGTTAGGAGGTGGGAAGGGGTTGGGGAGAGGATGTCGCGGATGGTGGTGGGGGTTTGGGAGATCATTCTTTGGCGGGCTGAGGTAAGGTAGGTGTCGGGGTTGAAGGGGGGGGATGGGGAGGAGGAGTAAGGGGCATTGTTGATGTTGATATTGGTTTTGGTGATTTTGCTGTTGATGAGCCGAATCGATGTGAGGGCGTGAACTGGAAACGGCGATCCAATATGACGTTGGAGAAGTGAAACCGGGGCTGTTAGGCGCATTTTCTCAAAGTTGATTGGTCGTGGCGGAAGAGTGATGATATTTTGAGATTGTGTATGTCGAAGGTGGAAGTTGCGAATGTGATGTATTATTACACTGTATGAGTGAGGAGCCTCGGCTGCTGTCGGTAACGTTGGGAGGATGTAGGGTTAGGGTTAGAGCTGCACAGTTGCCATAAAGGTTATGCCCCCTTTTCACTTGATGTGATATTCCAGTCTGAAGCAAAGAAATTTTCGGATGGAATTAAGTGCTTGGGTTAAATCTATGACCTTCTCGCAACAACAACGCCACTCACCATGGAAACAGAGAGCGAATCTATGGTTCTTATATCCTGGTTCCCTCGGGCTCCCACTTCCTGAGATAAAACAACATACGCCTTTTCGTGGACGCTTTTGTATACCCCTTTTTAACCCGAACGATACATCACTCCCGCCGATTCCGCCAACTTCCCAACCACCTCCACCGCTCCGCGACACCCTCCAAGTCCTCCAACACACCCCCAACCTGTCCCTCCGGGTCATCAAACCGACCACCCTCAAACTCAACAAAGAACAGATACTGAAACGGCCCATCCAGACTCGGTACACTACTAATACTCGTCAAGTTCAACCCCCGCCCCCGAAACCGATTCAACACATCCGCCAACGCCCCAGGCTGCCGGTGCGGTACCGTAAACGACACCAACGATTTATGCCCGGCTGCCGCCTGGTCCTGGTCCTGGTCCTGGTCCTGATCCCGGCCAGGAACGCCTCCCCCATTCCACGCCTCCCCCCGCCTCAACACAAAAAACCTCGTCGTATTATCCTCCCTATCCTCGATCCACCGCGCCAACACATCCAGCCCGATCGCTTTGCCCGCCGACTCACTCGCGATCGCCGCACTCGTGCCCGACTCGTCGGCTTTTGCCAGCTCGGCTGCGCGCGAGGTGGAGCTGACTTCTACTGTCTCGACGCCGGGGAGGTAGCGTTGGAGGAACCGGGCTGTTTGCCCGAAGGCTTGCGGGTGGGAGTAGACCCGGCGGAGGTGGGTGAGGGGGGTTAGGGGGACGCCTTTATCTTGAGAGGCAGAAGATGAAGAGGGGGGAGAACCCTCGGGTAGCCGGCCTAGGAGGAAATGGTGGATGTCGAGGTAGACCTCGTCGCACACGACAATGTCGGGATACTCGTTTGCCCGGTCGGCTAGGCTGTCGAGGGTGAAGGTGACTGCGCCGTGGGTTGAGTTTTCGAAGGGCACTACGCCGTAGGGGGCGTGTCCGGCTTGGACGCGGTCGAAGACTTCTTTGGGGGGGGTTAGTTTGGTGTAACTATACTGTCGTTGGGAGATACAACGGCAACAAAAGCAACAAAAGCAACGCAAGACAGTGGAGCGGACCTTTTATTGTTGTTGTTGGATCAAAGGTCCACTTGGGGTCTGAAAAGGCATTTTTCGTTGCCTATAACAGAGTTAGTCATGAGTGTCAGGTAGAAAGAGTTATGTGAGAGAGACTGTACCCGGTGAGTGTAGGAGTTGACTGGGCCAAGGAAGGCGACAGTGACCGAGTTGTCAGACCCATTTCCTGAAGTCATCTTGAGTTGAGTTGATCAGACGTAATGGGCGGATGAAATGCTTGGTGTGTTTGGATGAGACGAAGTAAGAGTCAGGCTTGGGATTGATGGCCGGCCCGAGACTAATAAAACTTTTGACTGCTCGAGCAGAGAGAACTCCCTCAGCGGATAACTATTGTGAAACGGGTTCACAATGGTCCGGCGCTCAGATGTCGAAGCTCTCAAAGGATTTGTCGGGAGAGGCGCACAAAATACCGTTATGTTTGTTCCGGCCACCGACAAGCTTGAAGCTTACTGTAACAACCTAAATGCCCCTTTACGACGGACAGATCCACTCACTATTGTGCCTCAAATTGCTTGGTTGCTCTGAAAACAGGACCTCCGATTGAATAAAATGCTCCGGCATAGCCCCGCAAAACCGTCGTGGAACCGTGCCGAATTCGGCGGGCCGCAAAAGCCCTGCGGATGCATCAGCAGCCCTCTGGGCTTTCTTCTCGCTCAGCATTGTTTGAGGCTCGTCTTACTGTGGAGGTGGACGTTTTTCACATCACAAAATGGGATCACGCAGCAGATGCCCTTTCTTACCACCCACCAAAAACCGGCTGATCTACAGTAAAAACGAGCGTGGATTCGCAACTACCTAGCGATTTATCTCAAGCCTGAATAATCCTCCCGACGATAGTAAAGACCGGATGGACACCCCTGCGTGGCCCGGGGTGCGATGTCCGCGTACCCAGGATTCAACCGCTCTCCCGAACCAGCACGCATGTGTCCTTAAAACATGTTATCAATTTGCCGATTGATGCCCTGCAATGAACTTGTTCTTGTCCGACTTCCCGATCCTACGGGCATCTTCCTAACAAAGCATTAGCAAAAAGTCAGAGTCAACATATACACGCCCACGAAATATGCGTACCTTCTGTCTGCCTCCAACTCAAGAAGCCGTCATCACAGAGCGAAGCGGGCTGGGGCGCGACACCTGGTGCTCGCGGCTGGGGCTTTCTGAAAAGCCCTTCATCAGCCGCTGCTGCGCCGGTGAGACCTTCCCCAGGCTCCGCGGCGCCGCACCGGCCGCCTGCTGCTGTTCGCCAACAAGCGGTGCTGTCGTCGTCGGCTCGGACGTGATGGCTTCATTCCCCGGTCCCTCGTGGTTGACGAGGGAATCAACGGGTCAATCATCGTAGTAGTCATCATCGTCGTCTACTTCGGCTAACTGCTCAAAGTTGACCTTGTACCGGAGAATGCCGCCGATACCGCCAAATCCCTTGACGAACTGGTTCCCCTCCGTCGAACGGTCCGAAACAAACTCGAGCGCCGTGCCGAAATCCTTATAGTGCTCCGCGATCCACTCCAGGAACGACTCCTGCGTCACCACCTCCATTTCCTGGCCTGTTTCCCGGTCCATGAACTTTTCGCGGCTGGCCTGCTCCTGCTGCTTAGTCGTGTGGAGGATGATCTCGCTGCCGTTGCTGTCCTTAAGCACGGACCGGGTAATCTCGAGGTTTTCGAACACAATGAGCGTCTCCACCGCGCCGAGTTCCAAAGCCTTGAGCGTGTCTTCGATGCCGTAGCAGACGCGGCCCGTGTCCTGGCTGATCTCCTCAAAGTACTTGCCAATCAGCTTCTTCTCCTGGATGAACTTGACATTGCCGAGCGTCTCGGATGACAGCTCGATAGCCTGGTTGAAGCCGTTTTCGCCACCGTACGACACGTCCACGACCTTGATGACCTTGACCTGCAGGCGCTGGTCAAACATGTCGGAGGCGTTCAAGTCGTTCTTGAAGTCGGCGGAACCGGCCAACACGATACCACCCACGTTGACCTTGTCATTGGTGATGAAGTTCTGCACCGCCAACTCGGAAACCTTGCGGACGTAGTTGTGGCGCTTTTCCTCTCTCAGACGGGCGAAACGAAGCGCCGACTGACCACCACGACCGTGCTTCTTGGGGAGATCGACCGAGAACTTTTGGACGACGTCGCGAGTGTTGCCGCTAAGGGTACCAAACAGCGCCCCGTTACCATCCATGATAATGAAACCGAACTTTTGGTCTGACTCGAGCAGCTCGGCGAGAGCCTCCGTGTGGAACTTGTTGTCGCACAGGTACAACGACGTGTTGATCGGCTTGAACGGTTCGAAATCGATATTGACCTTCCGTTCCTTCCCTTCTTGGGTCAGGATTTCACCGCAGTAGACGACCAAGCCATTGGGCGGGACTTTGTTGTAAAGCTTGAGGCGCTGCTGGGTCGAGGTAATAGCGGAAAGAACGGACTGGCGGTTGACGCGCGACTTGATGTTCGATGCGGTGCCCTAGCATGTGTTAGACATACCTTTACTGGCCGCCAGACTGTCGACGCATCCCCGGCGAATCAGAAACGTACGTATTCTTCAGCCAACATCTTCGCCGCACGAGAGATCTGGTCCTTCGGCGCTGCCCGAGTGAATTTCGTCAGCAAAAAAACCAATGCTGGGTAACACGTGCAATCGGTGCGCGTTTTGTTCATTGATGGTTCTTTCGGATGAACATACGGATAATCAAAGAAATCATGCTAGTGCCATTTCCACGCGCAGCCTCGAGGCGCTTGATGAGCTTCTTCACCTTCCAGATCTCGATCTGCCGGTCGCGTCGTTAGTGGGCACAATTACCTCGAGGCCGGGGTGTGGTGCGCGTTCTCACGTTCTTCTCCGCCTCGCTCGCGTTGGGGTCGCTCATGGTGAATGGCCGTCACCAACTAACAGGGGAAAAAAGAGATAAGGGAAAACAAAATATCGGGCTTGATTTTCCCAACTCTTCCCGGCAGGAGGAAGAGCTCTTTTTTGGGGCTGTTAGGCCTTGTTGTTTTTCGAAAAAGGAGAATTCTTGAATTTGGTGGTGGGGTTAAGCGTAAGAGGGGTTTCGCGGTGGTGAAGCTTTTTATGGGCTTGGGGCAAGGTGGCGCCCTGTCCGCCCCACAGTGCCTGCTTCTGCCTGCCCATACGAGTCATCATTGGCCATTGGCCGCCAGATGCCCCGGTAAGACCTGTTGGCCGGCACCCAGGCGCTGGGGTTCAATTGAGGTGCCCTGGAGGTGGGGCCGGGGTTGAAGGTTCCCGTCCTCCAACTTCCATGAGGTGTGTGCACTTCTGTTGTGTGCACTTCTGTCCACGGGTCCAAGTTCCCAAACAAATACAATTCAACTGCAGTTGCGCATCTACCGGCCTACCTAGTACGTACACGTGGCGTCCAAAGAGTAAAATTATAGCTAGATCCTGATTTTAAACCGGGGAGAACGTCTTTCCCTTGCCAAGTAACCATGCTGGGTCGGATGTGGTCGCCGCTCCATCAGCGGTGCTAACTTTATGAGTGGGGCACTTGGTACCTCACTGTTCTTCGGGCTGGATGCTCCCCATGCCGACTTTAAATGCACTGACGAACAGGATTTCGCTCTTCGAACCCAAGTCCGGCGACTTTGATCATCTCCCCGGTTTAGGACGGCCACCCAACCCAAGCTGCCCTCCAACCACCATCCACAACAATGTCTCTCCCCACACAAGTCGCCGAGACGGTGCAAACAGCACACATCAACCGCAATCCCTCTCCCGAACACGACATCAACCCTTCCACGGCCGCCTCCCGAAAAGAGCCCGTCCAGCTACGGAAGCCCAAGGCCAAAGCCGGCCCCAATTCTTCCGATGATGGCGGCAGCATCGACGACGATGAATTTGTAGCAGGAGATGACGGAGACGTGGACGATGAACTGGAAACGGAAGAAGAGGATCTCTACCGCGCTCAATCTGTCAAGCCGCGCCCGCGGCGACATAAGCTGCCGCCCATGCCCGACCTGCGCTTTGAGCAGAGCTATCTGTGGAGTATACGGAATGCCGATACGTGGTGGAAGGTAGGGTGGATTACGGTGCGGGACCAGGTAGGCAGCTATTTTCTTCATGTATGGAGGTGTTTTTGGGGCATTGAGGGAAAGCGAAACAGGAACAGACGCAGTGAGAAGGCTAACAATGATAATGACAAAGGTTATGATGCCGTTTACGCAAGGAATTGTGTACAATCTAGGGATTTGTGGGTGGCATTACTGGAACCGCAACGCCCAGATCCACGGTTCGTCGATTGGAGCGCGGTTGCGGCGCTGGTGGTATGGTGTAAACAACTGGGCAATACCGCCCGAGAGGAAGATAAAGCGATGGAGATAGAAATGGGGTTTCGCGAGCAACCCCCCTTCAACATGTGGGAGGCCCTGCATTGCATGCACCACGGGCAGTTCCTATGTGACCACCCCCTTTTTTGTGTCAACAATTGTATTACGGGACCGAGAGCCTCGGTGAATATCGCGAATAATTCGCTGTTCTGCATATTTTCTCCTCGAAGTGTACTCTTCTGTTCCCGTAGAAAGCGTAACCGGTGGTCCAAGCACATTACCGGCTAACTGACTTCGTCTATGTTGTCCTATCATGGCTCCGAACTCCCCGTTTCATAGCAAAATCGTAATGAAAATCCTGACATGTTGTGTCTCCTCCCAAGACGCCAGTCACTCCGATGGGGCAATGTCGACGACTCGGGGGAGCGACTTGGCGACTTCTGGGCTTCCCCTAAGAGCCAAGGATGTCGCCTTCTCGCTTGTCGGCGTCGGGGGTGACTTGATAGCTTCATATCCAGGCGCCGTGGGTTGACCACCGATCTCCGCCTCCCTGGTTGGTTCAGTTGGCTTGCTGGCATCAGGCGCAGGCGTCGTAACGGTGGGCCCCAGCACCGTCGCAGTCTTCGTCGCGACCGCAATGACGTCGGCCGCCGGTGGTTCGGGTTCCGACGCGGGGACGTCATCGGGGCCAGTAGTATTGGGTTCCGAGTCGTCACTCACGACAAGATTTCTGTGCGCTGACCTGTGGTGATTGCTTTTGTCGGTTCCGCCGGACGCCCCAGAGACCGGCTGCACCTTATCGTTCTCGTCAAACGAAACCTTGATAGGAAACTTGAAGACGAAGCTCGGGTTCTGAACTTCGTCAAGGTCTTCGTCCATCAGGTCCTCTTGTTCAAATTCTTCATCATCTTCCTCCTCATCATCCGGGACGTGGTCTTCCTCCTCATCATCGCCGAAACCGGGCTCACTGCCCTCGTCATCCGACACGTCTGATTCATACTCCTCGCTCTTCCGCTTCTTACCAGCCCAGCCGTTCGAAGTCTGGTTGGCCGCGGCCGACCTTTGCGGGCGGCCCGACCGGGTGGTGGGCATCGCATCTGTGTCCTCGCCATCTCCCTGAACGCTTGCAGACGCGCTCAAAGCGCCGTTACTGGCATTCTCTGCGTTGAGCCGGGTTGGTGCCCTGACCTGCCGACCGCTTGCTGTGGTAACGGGGCCAGTAGGTTCTGTCGGAGTGTGATGCCGGGTATTGCGGGTCGAGCGGCGATTAGTCGAATCCGAGTAGAAATCTGCTTCGTCATCGGAATAGGTGTACTTCATCCGTTTTCCCCTTGTACGACCTTCGTAGAGAGAGAAGCCAGGGTCTGGGCGCCTGAACTGCTCCTTGCGCATTTGACGGTACTCCCTCCGACGTCGCTTCTCTTCGGTTGCCTCGAACCGGGGGATGCTGTTCAAGATTCGCTTGGCGAACACCTTGGCCTTTGGCCCACCGTCTTGGGTCTCTAGCTTGTCGCTTAAAGCTCGGAGATCTTCAATGCTACCAGCCACGCTCCACCAAGTTCGGTTGATTCCTGCCGGGTTACTCTCCCTGTACACTCGGAACGAAGTGTCGTCGTTCCCTTCGATGAGGAAGTATCGCCTCTTGTCTCCATCACCGCCCCATGGCTGCACGCTCACCGGGATGTTGAGATCTTCATCGTGTCGGTTCTTGTAGGATTGGGCAATGATCGTTCTGACGGCGTCGGACGAGGAAAGTGTCCACTGCACTAAGGTGCGTAAAAGGGTGAGCTAGGTACACCGAGTTAGTATTTCGGACAAGTCATTGTATCGCCGTAGCAGGTAATCCTGTTGGAGGGCCGGAGGGTCGCCTACCCGCTGCACTGGGGTCATGGACGCGAAAGTCGCCTGCCCCGCAATCGGGTTCTTGCTTTCCCAATCCTTCGCCCACTGCCCTTTATGAGTCTGAATAGCTTCCTCTAACGCACGGTTGTAGTGACCAGGTCTATGCGCGAGTTCGTGTGTTAGCGCCGTCTGGGTATCACTGTCGATGCCGGGATGCGGAAAACACACTTGACGTCTTGTTTGCGGTTGAGAAGCAAGCCGAGAAGAGCGCAAAGAAAGTGCTCGACGCGCTCTCCTGGGATCGATTCAACAACATCGCGCTCAAGTTCCTGGGGGCCGAAATTCGCTAGGCTCTTTGGGAAAGCATCGGTAAACCGGGCGCGGAACATGACGATGAACTAATACAGCGGAGATTAGCTCAGACCTCCCTCCGTAGGCGGGTCTCACGTCTCTGCGCGCAAAGGACGCAAACCAAGGCGTCGCCACATACCGCAATGTCTGAATTGTCCGCTAAAACGTATTCGTGCGGCGGCGAAGGCTCGCGCTTAGGTCTCGGGGGGGTTTTCTCCTTGGGCTCCAAGGCCGAGTTCTTGTCGACCTTGTGGAAGAATTTCAGGATTCCATGACGCTCTTCCAATTGAACCTCGGATTCATCGTCAGAAGGCGGCTCCGAGAGCGAAGAAATCGAAGACAGGTCGGAAGAGTCGTCGTCCGCCATTTTTGGGTGTTGTTTCGTGACTTTCGTTGGTTGGTTTAAGTTGCGAGACGGAGAGTTGGGGGTTGAGGACGTGACGGGACGCGCTCGCCTTCGACTGGGGCTGACAGCGCACTGTGCAAATAGAGCTAAGTCTGCGCAGGGCCCATTGAGAGCTTAAACATGTGATTTCCTAGAAATTCCGGCCCACTTCATGTTTATTAGAATAGTCTTGACAATAGATCCAAATTTCGGGAGTCAATTTCTTGGATGTATCAATAGTTTACAGCAAAATCCCGGAAAAACTCTTAGTATCACCTTAGGTGATTCGCGGGGCAAGCTAATGAGGCGAGGCCGTTGAGACACTGTGTTTAAGTAAGCAGTTGGTCTAGGCTTACTTTGAGTGCCAAGCCTTTCTACGACGCCACACCCTCCCCCGCGTTAGGGCACCTGCAGAGAAGCCACACACCAATTACGTGTGGCTGCCGCATCCACACAGAAATTTGGAAAAATATCGCTTCGCCCATTTGGAGCTTCCCTGTGTGTCGCAACCTCCAACTTCTTCAACCACCCAGTCAACCCGTCACTTCCACGTTTTTCAGGTAGGAAGGACAAGATGGGTCGCGTCGTAAGTAACAATCGCCATTGCACTCTTCCGAATCTCGAACCGACTCAACACCGATATCTCGATTGCGACGATACCTCGATCGAGCGAACTGGGCGATTTATCGCGAGAAGTTGGGAAGTCATGGGAAGAGGGTGCTAACCATGGGTTTTCAATCATTAGATCCGCAACCAGCGTAAGGGCGCTGGCAGCATTTTCACTGCCAACACCCGCCTGCGGAAGAACCCCGCCAAGTTCCGCAGCCTCGACTATGCCGAACGCCACGGCTACATCCGTGGTATCGTGAAGGAGATCATCCACGACCCCGGCCGTGGCGCGCCCCTCGCTCGCGTCGTTTTCAACTCGCCCTACCGGTTCAAGAAGGTCTCCGAGACTTTCATTGCCAACGAGGGCATGTACACCGGCCAGTTCGTCTACGCCGGCAAGAACGCCGCCCTGACTGTCGGCAACGTCCTCCCCCTCGCCTCCGTCCCTGAGGGTACCGTCGTCTCCAACGTCGAGGAGAAGGTTGGCGACCGTGGCACTCTCGGCCGCACCTCCGGCAACTACATCACCGTTATCGGCCACAATCCCGACGAGGGCAAGACCCGCATCAAGCTCCCTTCGGGCGCCAAGAAGGTTGTCAGCAGCAGTGCCCGTGGCATGATCGGTATCGTTGCTGGTGGTGGCAGGACAGACAAGCCCCTTCTCAGTGCGTACTCCCAGATCCGATTCCCAGCGGCATAAAACTCCTACTTGAAGAACCTGGGGCAATGTGCTAACAATACGACTACAGAGGCCTCGCGTGCCAAGCATAAGTTTGCTGTCAAGCGTAACCGCTGGCCCAAGACTCGTGGTGTTGCTATGAACCCCGTTGACCATCCCCACGGTGGTGTAAGTACCGAAAACCACAATAGAGCTAAGGACGTTGCGTATCTGACATACTACGACAGGGTAACCATCAACACATTGGTAAGGCGTCGACCATCTCGAGGTACGCCGCTCCGGGTCAAAAGGCGGGTCTCATTGCTGCGAGGCGGACGGGTCTGCTCCGTGGTACCCAGAAGACAAAGGATTAGATGTGTTCATGGTTCTTCATATGGGCAAGGGGTTCATCGGATTGCATTGGTCTTTTGCTGCTTTGTAGTTATGGGACTGCGAAGGCGGCCGGGAAACTTGCTCATTTGCGCAAGCGGTCATGGGCGTAAAATGAATAAAAGATTTCCAAAATCCGGTCGGGGCCAGGATTGTTTGCAGCGAGCTATGTGCTCTTCCGCAGAGAAATCCAGGTTTCGGGGTGCGCCTGAGCAGGATGCCTGTGCACTTGGAGATCCCGTCCCCCGAGGACTGGCAAGCAAGCAACGTGGCTGTTTGACTTCCAGGCTGTGCCATCAAGGTGTTCTTCTGGTGTAGCATAACTACCTAGGTGGTTATGTGAGCCGGACTGGGACGAAATCAGCGCCCAGAACCAGACATACATAGCTTAATCAAAATGGTCGATACAAACACCGTCTCGTGGCCAGTAATAGAGGATTTGACCAAGATCAAGTTTCGCTGACGTCAATAACCAAGCGATATCAAGCACCTGTCTTTATGAACGTTGTTTTAGCGCTATAAACGGCCTCCCTTCTTGCACTTTCACCATGTCTCCTTCTGCCATTGACTGACCGCCTCAGGTTCGGCATCAAACCAGCCCCCTATCGGTCTTTCACCATGTTCCGAATAGGGCCGGCTTATTCTTCTCGGTTCGGCGTCTCTGCCAAGCCCTTCGCAGCTGGTCCAACCAGGGCCTTTATTGCGAAATGCGAACCCGCCGATGGCGGCTTCGGAACCCCGAACCCCACCATTATCCCGCCCCGCCCGTCCATTAGCTGCGGGAACTCTTTAACTACTTCTCGGCGAGCGAAGAGGGGCAGAAACCTTTTCCTTCACCGCAAACCACACCATAGCATTCGCCAGCTCAGCAACATGGCTTCTACCAAGGACTACAGACTCCTCGTGTTGGAGAACCCTCTCCTCGGTATGTACAGATCTTGTGACACTGAATTGATTGTTCGATTTCACACATGCTGCTAGCTTCTACCCCCCTTCACACCACTCCTGAGGCAGCAGACGGTAGCAGCCGGTCTAAGAGTATTTGGCTGATATACAAGCTTCATTTAGACATCCAAGCTTTCGGCAACGAGGCCCTGCTTGAGAAGTATGGGCTCAAGGCCAACGATGCCATTCTCGCCGAGCCCAAGCACTTGGATATCTACGAGGACCTCCTCAACAACTACGATGCTAAGCTGATTGCGGGTGGTGCTGCCCAGAACACCGCCCGTGGTGCCCAGTACATCCTGGCGGACAACAGCGTCGTGTACCTTGGTGGTGCGGGCGACGACAAATACTCGGCTATCCTTCGCGATGCCTGCAAGAAGGCCGGCCTCCGGGTCGAGTACCGCGTTGACCCCAATATTGCGACCGGGCGGTGCGGTGTTGTGATCACCGGCCACAACCGCAGCATGTGCACGGAGCTGGGTGCTGCCAACCACTACGATCTGGAGCACTTGAAGCGTCCCGATATCTGGGCTCTCGTCGAGAACGCCGAGGTCTTCTACATTGGCGGCTACCACTTTACCGGTGAGTGTGGACCGCATTCGCCGACGTTTTAATGATGTATCGTATCTAACTATCTGAAAGTCTGCCCTCCCGCCATTCAGGAGCTGGCCAAAGAGGCCGCGACGAAGAACAAGCCGTTCATCCTCTCGCTGTCCGCGCCTTTCATCCCGCAGTTCTTCAAGGACCCTCTCGATGCCTCCGCTCCGTACTGGGACTACGTGATTGGCAATGAGACTGAGGCCGAGGCCTACGCTGAGTCTCACGGGCTCGGCACCAAGGACGTCAAGGAGATTGCCAAGGCCCTGGCTAACCTTCCCAAGGCCAACACCCAGCGCAAGCGCGTGGCCATCATCACTCAGGGTACCGAGCCCACCGTCGTTGCCGTGCAGGGCGAGGATGCGGTCAAGGAGTACCCTGTGCATGCGATCTCCAAGGAGCAGATCAACGACACCAACGGCGCGGGCGACGCCTTTGCTGGCGGTTTCGTCGCCGGTGTCGTCGAGGGCCGCTCTCTGGACGAGTCCATTGACCTTGGCCAGTGGCTGGCTCTGCTGAGCATCCAGGAGCTTGGTCCTTCGTAAGTTTACCCCTCTCCCCCTTTAACCATGAGACAAGAGAGTCATTTGATTCTAGACGTTTGAAGCACGAGACACTGACCAGACCCCCACACAGATACCCCTTCCCCAAACAGACTTACACTCGCAAGCAGTAAGCTGGTGAGCGGTAACAAACACGAAAAATCTTTTCCCATTTCCCATTTCTCATCTCAACAGAGAAAGGAAGTTCCACCTTCCATCATATTTTGTAGAACCGGCGTTGGAGGCAGGCATATTCAGGGCCGGGGCAAAGGGAAAAGAATACAATACTTGCACAAACGGAGCACGGTAGACAGGTTTCAACAACGGCAAAGTCCGATGGGCGGTACAGGGCGCAGGAGCTGCATCTGAATTACACGAGTCACATTTCCTTTTAACGGATCGAGACTTCCTTCCCAAGTTTTTATTAAGAAGCTTTGGAAAGGATAGACTGGCGAGCATATATTGCATTTCACCCTTTGGGTACAGACAAAGAATCCACAGTTCGGGCCGTAAGGGTCCAACTCGAGCATACGCGTTTCCCATTGACCTCAGTGTACGCAATCGTGTTGGTCTTTGGGTGGTATTACTCAACATCAAGCCATATGTCTATTAGGGGCTAAAACGTGCTAACGAGCAGGACATAAAGTCTTACTCGCCACCTTGATCAACAAGCAAGGGACACCGCGGGAGGTACCCGCAATCGTTCGAGAGACAGCACTGGGAGCATATCATGAACCGAGTCTAGCGGAAAGGGACGAGGCTGATATTATCAAGGTGACAGCACCGATTGCAGGTTTGCCTAGCTCAGGGGCGACTCAGACTTCAGGGTCACACATAAACATGGAAGGCAACTAACTACCTTAGTGACAGCTCACCACCCAACAACCCACCCAACAACAACCACAACCCCCAGCGCGAACCCGCTCGACCCCATCATCCCCCTCCTCCTCCCCGCCGCACCATTCTCCCAAGGCACACGACTCTCGCCCACCGCATCTTTGGCACGCGCACACGTGAGTTTGGCACTGGCTCCGGGAGCATTAACACTAGACCACACCGAACCGGTGGGTGGCAATGGCCTGGGCCCCCAGTGGACCAGCACCGGCCAGGTAAGGCGACCGATCTCCTCGTACGCGATCTGGTTGATCTCACCATGGGAATACGGGTGCGGGTCGTTGGCTAGGGAACGGATGGTGTAGCCTTCTGTGCGCCATGTGGCGATGTCGGTGTTGTTGAATGCTGAGGTGAGATCGTGGATTAGGATGAAAGTTGCCTACCCAGGGAGCATGGTAAAGCCGGTGGAGGGATGTAGAGGTGACAAAAGGGGAACATACACTTCGCAGAATAGCCGAACGTCTCGGAAATCCAGGTCTCGGCCTGGTCGCCTTGACAGGACTCAATCTCCCGCAAGTTCGGACAGGTACATCGTACCAACGACGCAGCCTGTTTTTCCATATCGCTAATACACTGCTCACTCAAAACGCTGTAACAGGTGCCGTCATCACCACGCAGCCGTGCCTGGTCCTGCTTCAGATGCACGTCCCAGTTGATAACGCAGACTTCCCAGCTGCGGTCTGGCTCGAATTCTTCCTCGTCGTTGTCGTCATCGTCATCCCCGCCCGTCGGCAGTGTGAGCTGCACACGACTGCCCGTAAAACTCTGGTTGAGGGGCCATCCGTGCCATTCGCGGACGCTAGTGTTGATGTTGGAAACGGGGATGTCGGCGGTGACGGAAACGGTCAGAGTCCAGTTGGCAAACCTGTTGCTGGCGGGGAAGCGGGCGGTGATGTCGGGGGCTTTGAGGGAGTATTGGGTCGTGGCGTTGGGCGAGTCGAGTAGGGTATTGTAGGTTGAGACTGGGATGTACCATGGCCCGTTGGGAAGGCCCGCACCACCATAGTCACCCGCGAAAGAGGCGGAAGAGAGGGGGAGGAGCGCAGCAGCCTGCAGGGCCACTGTCAGTTGTGAGCGGAACATGGGAAGAGGGTTGGGAATTTGAAGCTCCCGGTGGTGTTGTGGCTGAGGAAAAGGGAGAAGGAGAGCTGAAAGGGACTGAACAACACTCACTGCAGAGGTGCGTATATAAAGTACATCAACGTCTTGTCGAGAATCCGCGTTGTTGGACGCTGGGCCGGGCAGTTGGCCCTTCCCGCCTGGACGTTGCCCATGCTTCCTGGATCTTGTGGCCCAACGATCAATCATCCACCAGAACGAATGTCTCAACCTGGTTCTGATTCTCATTCATCAGTGGGCAGTTGGTAACTGTTCTTCATGTCCATAGGAATTCGGCCCCACGAGATTTGCGCCAAGAACACCAGAAATGATCGTGGTCAACCAACACACGAATTCTTATGTGGATCAAGTGGTCAGCCCCATGATATGCCCTGCCTGGAGCCTAGCTTTGTTTGTTGTATCACCGCCGGTCAGAGGCTCAGATGTGAAATGACACCGTCAGGCGTGCATCTTCATGACAACCACCCGTTGGGTCACAGCTACGTATTAGTCCTCGCTGTCCAGCCTTTTGCAACGAGGAGAACGGCTAACCGCTCACAGCTACTTACCTATTGGGGGGTAAAATAGCTGGTGTTCACGATCGTATGGTAAAAATACTGGGAGAAAGGGAGGTCATTACACTTGCTTCTAACACTATCTGTATTACCCTTATCCCCGCCCACCAATACGCCGCTCACGGTGTGCTCAACCATATCAGTCAGGGTGCTATTGGAGTGCGGGCGTCATCTGTACCAGTAGTGATACGACTCCACGCGTAGCCGCTTGACTCCATGTGCAACCTTTTATGGTGAAAGGCCCGGAGCGACAAAAGCTGAGGTGAAGTTCTGCATCGCTAGCATCCAACCGATACCGATTGTATGCTGTGTGCAAAAAGAACACGCGACTAATCACCTCATGAAACCCTTCGTGAGGCGGTCAAATGTTACCGCTCCATGCGCCGATGGAACAGCCAACGGCCGTGCATGCATATGCAGACCTGAGCCTCCTAGACGAAGGGTTCAGAGCCAAAACGCTCGACGGCAGGAATTTGCCGATGGTGCAAGAAACGACGGGAGGTCTGTCCAAGACAGCGCTCTCAGCGCTTGTGCATACCCTGAGGCGTCGACGGGTTGCCATTTGCATTTCCGCCGAAAGCAGACTGCTGCGGGTTCTGGATAGGCTGACCCCAAATGTCGACCTGTCGCGGCTGGGCCGGACCGGTACGGGACTGCCGAGCATCGTGCCATGCGCTGGTGCTGTCGAGGGGGCTGGCATTCGCCAAGAGCCCAGAACCCGTGAAGGGCCGGAGAGTTTGTTGACCACGGGGCTGAAGGCCGGGAGGGGCTGTGGCGCCGGGCTGACCAAAATACGATGGCGAGTGCCTAGCAGAAGCCTGATCGTTGAAGTTGTTCGGATGAGGCAGGCCCCAAGGACTGTTGACCCGCGGAAGGCCAGAGCTGCCGGCCGAGAAATTGAGCGTCGAGAAGGGCGAGTTAGACATGCCATTACGATCCGCCGTTCCCAGGTTGTTGCCATATGTGGTCTGCCACGGGCCTCTAGAGGCACCCCATGTGTTGTATTGCGGCGACGGGGCTGGGAGCGGGACGGAAACGTGAGAAGTCTGCGTTGGAGGGGCCGTATTCGGCCAGGTTTCACGGTCCCCCGATCCTACGTCCCCCGATCCTAGGTCGAGGAAGCGAAGCACCCCGACTTGATCCTCCATGGTACTCGATCCAGCCACGCTCTCGTCCTTTTGGTCTCCTCGACGCGCATAACGGTCGCCGATGCTGTCTCGGGCACCCTGAGTCCGGCCTAAATTCCCGGAGCTCGCTGGTCGGGACAACCCGCTCCCGTTCGTCGCTCCCCAATTTGTACCCGTGCCACTCGCTAGGGGGTTCTGCAAAGTAGAGTTGACCGGCGGTCGATAAAAGTACTCCCATGGCAAGGTTGGGAAGGTTCCAGCACCAGTCGCCCCCCGCGCAGGGCTGTTGGGGCCTCCGCTGGCGGTAGGAGCCGCTCCAGATGCAAAATTCGGACCATATGGGCTTGGAACAGGACGGCCGGTAGGAGTGACGGGTTGGGACACAGAGGCGGTGGACTCGGGCGGGTTGATGAATTCATTGAGAATGTTGAACATCTGTCGATCAATAGGGAACTCTGAACGCCGGATCGGAGCAGCAGGGGCAAGAGACTCTGCATTGGCAGCTTGTTTCTGCTGGACCACCTTTGCCGCAGCTTTTGGCGGGGCTGAGTCGTGAAAATCCCGGTTGTCGGAAGCTTCATTCGGGACCCCAAAGTTCGGAGCTACGGCTGGTTGGTTCGCCACCTTTTGCGTGGAGGTGTGGGTGCTGGACGGAGGCCGGACGAAGCGGTCCCCGGGAGGAGGCATGGGCTTTCCACCTTCGAGGAAGGTAAATGTGGTGACCTCACGGGAGCCCTTCTTTAAATTGAGAGAAAGCAGAGGAAACTTCGAGTTGGTCGAGCCCAGGTGTATGGCGCAAAACAAAACGTCTAGTCCTCGAGTAAAGGCGAGGTCATCCTCGCTGCAATTGGCGGCTTCCAGGACCTCTTCGGCGCGTGGCTTGAGTTCTCCAGTCGACGAGTCGTATGACAGACGGAATTGAGCTTTAAGATCGGTCCCGTTGAGACACCTGACACCCTCGGTCATCTCGTCCTCTGGGAAGCGCCAGCTAACGGCTTTGCCAGAGTGCTCCCCTCCTAATAGATCAAAAAGGAGGCTCAACATGTCGCCCAGTGTTGTGCACATGACTCCAAACTGCGGTTCCAGGTGCGGACGGAACTCGACCAGCTGCGATTCGTAAAAGCAGAACCACGTCATGTAGACGCGCAGGAGGGGTAAAATTCGGTTGAAGGAAGGGCTGAAGCTTGTCTGGGGTTCGGCTTGGGAGAAAGACCCAGGCGTTCCACTGGTTTCAGAACCTTCAAGGGCAGTCTCTTTGCCCCTACGCTTGATCATATCTGCTATGACCTCTCCAAGATAGCGTGCAATGGTAGTGATCGTACGAAGATTGAACGATAAGATGTACTGACAGGACAAAGAACCTGCGTCAGTCCACTTCTCTGCAACGTAGTCAGTAAATCTCGGCTCTCTTGAGAGTAGGTGAGTCAAATCACGAACGCATACCGTTGATTCTGTTCTGGGCTGTCATGTACGCCGTGATGTTGATGAGAACAATCCTAAGCAGGTCCGACGCCGAACCGTATCCGGAGCCAGTCTTCATCGCGAGAACGAGCTGATGTTCGACCTCGCTTTCGAGCGACTTACGCTCGCTGAATTCTTTCCCCCGGAAGTAGAAGGCGTGGAGTTTGACAAACCAAGCAGTCAAGGCATGCTTAGTAGCCTTGTCCTTCCGCTTGTAAAGCTCCCGGAACTCACGCTCGAGGTTCATCAACGCGTTCGGGTGCGGTGTGGCACAGGCCAATGAGCGGTATAAATGGTATACCACCTCAAAATGGTCTCCGGTCTCGCAATAGATGACACTGCACTGATGATGGCCGTGTCCCAAGTCGGGCATCAGCTCATCCGCCAGGAGATAATATGCCAGAGCATTGTCCCACTTTGGCTCCTTGCCCCGGGTCGTTCTGTACCTCGCCAAATCACCAAGGTAAATGAGAGTCTTGTGGCATGATGTCCTAACAACTTCGTCCAGCTTCTTTGCTTCGGCATCGACTTTGTCCTCATCCGGCACAGGCATTTCCTCGAGATCGGCCCGGCGTGCAATGCGTTGAAGGTCGGTCATCTGGTAGCGCGCACAAATCCGCTGAAGGTAGCCCCGGTAAAAGTATTGAGCCGTCTTGAGATAGTGCGCAAATAACCTGTCCATCTTACGGCGGGCAACAATATGGTTGGGGCCCTGTATTTTTGAGAGCGCCTTTCGGTAGGACTTGGTGATCGAGTTATGGGTACCCCAGAGCGCTTCTTCGGCCTTCTTGTCTGTCGCAGCTCGGATATCGGGCCAAATTGTCGCAATGCAGGCAAGACGATAGCTGTGTGCAATTAGTTAGTCAACTGGGTTCTGGCTTCGAAACTAAGGGCAAAGTCATGTTCACGGCGACGAACTTTTGCAACAGTGTCTCGACCTTCTCAAATCGGGCAGTTTCGCGTGTCCCAGGGCTCTCTTTCTGGACATACTCGAGTTCCTTGTCGATTGCAGCGCGCAACTTGATGGCATGCCTAGATGTCTACGTTAACACTGCTCGCATATTGTGTGCATGTCTTGATGCGCTCTGAACTTAGGTTGGTCCGGAAGCCTGGTCCGGAAGCCATAGAACAAAAGTACTTACGACCAAGCTTCATCGGCGGAGAGCGCAACCTCGGGGGTCGCCCCGGTCGGAACCGCAGCTTCGGTAGTTGAGGCCATTCTTGGTTGGCCGCCGTCCACGGCGACGAGCGGGGACAGCGCAAGAATGAGCCGAAAATAAAGTTCAGATGTAGGGAGAAGAGTTGGTGCCTATGGCCAAAGATCACACGCAGCAGGAGGAGGTCCGGTGTTGCGCAGGCGGTCCATAACTTGATGGTGACGCACTGATTTCAGCAGTCCTGCAGGGAGGGGTGGAAATGCTGCGGTTTCCGGCGGGCAGAATGGCGGCGGGTGATGAGTGCATTGGGGAGGAGGGGCCGCACAGGGAAATAAAAAGACGGGAGAAAATTTTCGGCCAGCAAGCAGCGGCGGCAAGTTGCGTCGTTCGTGCGAAAGCAAGCAAGAGGGCGCGAGGCACGGTGCGCAAGTCAAAGAGGCGCAAGAAAGGGAGGGCAGGTTCCCCAAAAATCGAAGCGATTCACACAATGACCCGCCGTGCACAAGAACGAGAGCACATTGGATGAGCAAGTACCCCTGTCCACTGTTGAAGACCAGCATGAATGCCCCGCCAATCAGGGATTCAATCTCGACCTGCCCGGCGCCCATGGAAATCACACGTGGTCCGTGCAGCTTTAAGCTCAGGTCCCAGCAGGAGGGCCTTGCCTTGAACGAGCATCCATCATCTCAAATTACAGATCTTCATCACAGAGCATGGGAGCCGCAATATCGCATGTTCCAGATCTTCCAACACTTCCAAGCCGGTAATGAGTAATTCACTGCACTACCATCGTTATACGCAGTAGTACTAAACGGCTCTTTTTAAGAGTTTACTCCAACAAAAGGTCGATCCGCGTTGACTTTATCACTATGACGAAAACAGCAACTTTCACCGTTTGAAGGGCTTGAATGTAACTTTTTTAAGAACGACACTATTCTTACTTTCTATTCTAGAGATGAAGCGCTCACGCGAACCTGAAGAGGACTCTCAAGGGGTAGTCGCACCTGCAGATCAGGATTCAGAAGCCGCTTTTGCAGGTAGCAACGATGGGCCAAAACGCGATGTGGGCGGCGATGTGAATGGGGTTGCGCCGCCTGTCGCCAAAATTGCTGGGCTGGATTTGTCCGACGAGTCGACGAGCGGCTCAAATATCAAGATGCACTGTTTGTTACCTCCTCATCGGGAGCAGTTGGTGTTTTCATCGTACGAAGAGTACGAAACGCATTACCGGGACCAGCACACCAACCGATGTGCCGAATGCCGGAAGAATTTCCCTTCCGCCCACCTTCTCGGTCTCCATATTGAAGAGTGGCATGATTCCTTCGTTCAGGTCAAGAGGGAAAGGGGGGAGCGTACTGTAAGTTCCGCGCCTGTTTCTCCCTCGTCACAGTCCCGCTAACATGATCTCTCAGTATAGCTGCTTTGTAGAGACTTGCGAGCGGAAATGCAGTACACCTCAGAAACGGAAGATGCACCTCATCGATAAGCACATGTATCCCAAGAACTTTTTCTTTTCCATCACACGCGATGGCATTGATGGCCGACGGTCCTTGCTGCTAGAAAGTCGCCCAAGTCAACGGAAATCTAGCAGCAGCGTGGAGCTGCGGCCAAAGCTCCAACCTCCGCCAACACAGCCGCCCGGCCCGATAGACAAGGCCGTGACCGCCAAGACAGACCAATTGGCAACGGAACCATCAAGTGAAGACAGCCCTGTGCAGCGGCCTGATCATGATATGGATGACCTGTCGAGTGCCATGTCGTCGCTGAAATTCGTTCCGATGAGTGTTCGGTTCGGACGAGGCAAGGCGGCTGGGTTCGCCAAACGGTAAACCCTTAGTTGGGTGCGATCTTCGGGGAAAGCAGCAGAGGGCTACATGAGCATGACCATAGCAAAACCAGGCACTCTAAGGCAGAGATGGAACATACTAGTTATTCGAGGGCCACTTTTGGTGGTTTTCAGCGTCACGGCCCGTAGGCCCAAATACTTAATCTGCGCCCGCCAACCAAGTCGGCTGCAGGGACCCCGTTGTTCCTAACGTAGTGAGCAACCTCTGGTATGTAACTGACGACAAGCAGGCGGCGAGTGGCAACTCTTACAATTTTGTCGATATTTCCACCAACAACATCCCAAACAGAGCTCGCTCGTAGTAAAAGACATGCTTGAATTCCGTTCCCTAACGCCGCCAAGTCGCCTCCCCTCAGTCCGTCGACGCGCAACCCCGACACCCACAGCTGACACATTGCACATCTTGATCCTCCTTAAGCTGCGCCCTCGGTACGCGGCACACGCAAGTGGAGTTGAAATTTGTCTCCTTCGTCTGGATGCACCTTAAGCAGCAGAGCTTCTCATACCCCTGTTTCTTCCATTTGGCGATGAGCATGGCGTCGGCGTAACCGTTCTTGAGCAGCCAGTCATACAGCGCCTTGCTGATGGCCTCCTTTTCGTAGTAAAGCTCGTAGACGTAGCGGCTGCGCTGGTGGGAAATTTGAAAGATGGGCCATTGCGCTTGGTGCTTAGGGATGTTGTCCGTCGGGGTGTTTTGGGCGTCCTTCATTTTGTTGCCGAAGATGAGAAGGTCTTCTTCAATATCCTCGAAGCCGTCCGGGGGCGGCTTGCGCTTGGAGGCGGGGCGAATGGCGGGCATGGTTTTCCCTCGCTTTGCTCTTTACTCTTTCCTGCTCTGATCCGTCCTTCTTATATCCCACTCCGTCGGGCTGCCGTATGTTCCCGCTGTTCCTCTTTTTTTTGTCCTGCTCCTTCGTTCCGACTAATGATCGTCCTTCGGCTAAGTCTTAAGTAGAAACTTCGCTGATCGACAGGTTGAATTTGCGCGACAAGTCGTGAATAGCGTGGTATCGGTTGCAGGTGTTTCGGTATCGAAGCTGGAGATCAAAAGGTGGAAGAGAGCTGGGCCTGACCTTGAACCCCACTGTAGAACGCTTGGCAATCAATAGCTGACTAAGCAGGTTTTTCTTCCAGAAGTCTTGCCTCCTGCGCAGATTAGCAGAGGGGCGTCAGAGGTGGTCCAAGCTTCTAGCACTCCAAACCACCGCACGCCGACCTGGGTCGCGGGTTTCCCAAGCCGACGACCGACTAGCTTCCCTGACGACCACGACCAATTCCCGCGCGATGGCGATTTCACCGACCCAATTCGCCGTTACCACCAGGCAGTGTGAGCCCACAACCCGTCGAATACCTGACGCCACCGGAGCAAGCAACTAACGAACGCATGCAGCGGCCAATTGGTCCGACGCCAGGCGGAGGGTGCTGACGGCATATCGCGACTGGATCCGGGCGGTACGAACACCTTGCTAGGTCATAGGGCGGTTGGGGAAGAATATCAGGTTGCGGTGATGGGCTGACATGTGTTCGTTGTTGTTGTCAGGCGCCGGAAATCCAAACGATGTATGCCATCCCTCACCCGGTCTCAGCGATCCGCACCCGCATCCGACAGGAGTTTGAGCGCAACCGGTTCGTCAACAAGCTTCCCGCTGTCGATGTCCTCCTTTTACAGAGCAACGCCGACTATCAAGTAAGCTATTCGTGGGGTGGGAAATCTGGGCGGGGGCACACGGTGGACTACAAGAGGGGGAGAACTGGAATATCGTGCCGGGTCACCGTATCGAACCACCGGAGACTGATATTTTCTTGCTGTAGGAGACCATGAACTTCTGGCGTCAAACGAACCATCTTATGTCTTACTTCAAAGATGAGAACTTCAGGGGAGAGAAGCGGCTCCCATCCGATTTCGTTACTGGGTTCTTGGAAGTGAGTTTGATACTCTATTGCCCCACTCCCTCTGAGGTCTTTTTGTTAATTGTTTACCATTTTAGGGCCGCAACTAAATTGTGGCATGTCGCGGTGTTATTTTTTGATCCGTACATAAAGCAATAAAAGAAGTCACACCAAATCTCTTTGGGGATGCCCACCTGCACTTCGCCCAGTAGTGCCTAACCTGAACTGCGCCGAGAACCCAAACGCCGTCCCATGTCGAAAGATCAAAAATGTAAGAATCAAGCAGCAGCCTTGAATTTGTCCCTGGCCTCAACGAACTTGTCCGTCACGACGTCACAAAGTTCTTGCAGGTCCTGCAAGCCCTTCTCCAAGGCCTGAGTGGCCGTTGTGCCCTCTAAAGCGACGTCTTAGTAAGGAACGGGCTCCCATTTTGAGTGACAGTGTAACTTACCGAAAGTTTGGATCCGGACGTTCATTTTGGCCTCAGAAGGATGGGGGATAGCATATGCGCAGAACTCAACATCCGGGCTGCGACGTGGGTTAGTACTAGCCTTGAAAATGGATACGACATGGGTATTCTTAACTTACTTCTTCATGATGATGTAGCGTAATGCATTGCCGAGTGTGTGCCCTTCGTTGAGAAACTCAAAAGAGGCAGCGGTAGGAGTTGAGCCAGGGAGCTATTCCATGATTAGCCCCAAATACACGGCGTCCCAAAGTGGGCAAGAAACGGTAAGTTGTGTAAAAGTTGACCTACAATTCTCACTCTTTGGACATCTTCCTCTTCCTCCTCTTCTTCTTCATTTTCGTCCATCTCAAGGTCGCCCCCCTCTTCATCCACGTCGTCATCATCCACAGACATGCCATGCCGAGTCTCCGGCTGGTGAGAAGTCGGCACCTCGTCCATCACGATGTCGGACCCGGGCTCGGTGGCCTCATCCTTCTTCGTCCTTGCTTTGGGCATATCGAATGGCTGTAAATTTCCGATGTGTGGCGTCTCTCAGAAATATGCTAATTGATGTTGAGGTGGTGGTTCAAGAAATTGAATTTCAAATGTCTGCATCCGGCATGTCACCGGAAAATTTTATTGGGTGGCACTGAAAGACCCAGCAAAAGATACCCCACACCCAAAACAGCAAGCTCTCAACAGAGATGATTGCCAATGCGAAGTTTAACTTCCTAGGGTCGTCTTGTTGAGATGAATAGTGTGAAAATTTTAAATCACCGAAATCTCGAAGTTGATCAACAAACGCAAGCCAGGTTTTTATTCTTTTCTTTCCCTATTTTTTACCACCGACCCATGCTTCCCGAGTCACTCCACAACCGTTATAGCTGCCGAGTAACCCCTTGCAAGAATAAACACACAATGGGAGTTTAACTCGTAAACGTTGTATGTCTGCTCGGGAAGTTACTAAAATATCATTTCTAGGGGCATGGGAATCTTAAACAACAAGAGAGTCAGTTCCGTAACTGTGAGAGCAGACGGCGGCCACAAACGTTGTTTGAGCCGGGATGTTGAAAAAGGTTGACTCAGCACATGCTTGGTCACTTAAAACCACACGACAGGGGCTAGTGTTGTCAAAATTTGTTTACCCATTCAAGTCAAAAACCTTTGTAATCTATATGCTCTTTCGCTAATGTCATAAACCCAGATACTCTCTATCAACATCTCGTAACCCCATCAACACCTTGATCGAATGCATCAGCCCATCCATCATCCGCTCCACATGCTTCAAATCCCCCGCATCATGTAACCCATTCGCCATGCGCGGCGGCCGGTCCTCATTCCCACTCCCCGAAACGCGTCCCGAACCCCCGCGGAGCGTTGCCTTTTTCGCATCCACGATCCCGCGCAGCAACCTCAACCCGCTCGCCAACTTGCGCAGCGCAATCATGCGCAACGACCGCAACAGCAAGTCCTTGTCATCCCCACTGACCTCAAACTCCCCCACCAGGATCGGCACGCCGTCCCTGCCCAGACCACCGAAGACCTTGTCTTCCGGCGAAGACGATGACTCCCGGCTGTACAATACCGACGACGACGCATCATCGTGCCCGTGATGATAGCCCCCGCCGCCGCCGCCGTTCTTGCGCAAATGCATCAGGCTCCTCGCATCGTCATCATCATCACCACCGCTAGCGCCGGCGCTGCTCTCGAAATTCGCCAGCGGCGCGACGGCCGGAAGCTGCTGCACTTGCGCCACGACGGCCCGTAGGCACATGACCAGGAGCTCAATCACCTCGTGGTCGTGGTTGTCTTCCGCTGTCTCCTGGCATTCGGCCGCTGCTCGGCAGGCGTGCCAGGCTTCCTGGGCGTTTTGCAGGACAAAGTCGACTGGGAGTGCGGTTGCTGTGATGCTTCGTGGTGTTGATGCGCCAGATGATCGATGGGGGACATGGGGCCGTTTAAGAGAGCAGAGAAGGTCCATGTGCCGTTGGAGACAAGAGCATTCCAATCCGGTTGGGTGTCTGCTGTTGCTGTTGCTGCTGCCTGTGTCTGACGTCGCGACGTAGGAGGACGAAGAGGAAGTTGGATCCAGGTCTCCGTACTGACTGTGTGTCCGGCCGGCGGGGGTGTAGGAGGTGATCAGCCGGGGGTCGACGAGGTCGGCGGTGGACACCGGCGGCGTGGGTGGTTCCATTGCCAACGCTGGCCAGCCTTTTCCAGAGGGTGGTTCGGACGAGCCCGGGACGTGGCCGTGGATACCAGCGTGGCTCGGTGCTGCGTATGATGCCGGGGTGTTGGTGCCAAAAAAGCATGGCAAGTCGTTGGGGCTTGGCGTCCACGAGAGGGCCGCGGTCGCCTCGTGGTCCAACTCAAATAGGCCGTGATCTCCTGAGCCCATGCACGACATGCTGTCCAGTAGCTCCAGAGGCGACGGCCATTCCGGCAGCTCCAGCGTATGTTGTCCGGGGTATTGTGGACGACGTTGCGAATGTTGTGGCTCCTGCTGGTGATGTTGGTGTTGATGCGCCTGTTCCCTCTGGCGTTCCTGGTGGTTTACCGTGGTCGTGGTGGGCTGCCACGAGTCCAACACAAACGTAGGTTTGTCTGCTGATGGTGACAGCCACACGGGTGTATTGGCGGAGGTTGGCGTCTGTTGCCCATCATGCACAACGGAACTCGTCGGCGCGGGGGCTAGAAGTTGCCCTTTAGACGGCTGTCTGTTCTTGGCCCCCCTTGGACGACCCAGGCGGTTGGAGACGCCGTAGCCACAAGCTGTGTTGGAGGTAGCACAGTTCTGGCATGGATTGCCGCCGGAGCAGCGTACCTTGAGTTGACGGCACGAGTTACATGCGGATCGCAGTTTTGGCGTGGTGGTTTGAGTGGTGGTGTTTTTTTGTCCGTCGAGAACCATCGCGTCGGCCCTGGCTAGAATGCGGCGTAGTGATCCCGTGCGTGCGAAGACCGTCAACGCTGCCGACACTGCCAATTAACTATGCCCCAAGCCTTGGGGTCCTCGAAGGGGCGACATCGCATTCGCAAAGCGTGCGTGGGGGTCGCTATAAAGGGCATCCAAAGCTGCGCGGGGCTTTGGCGCTGGCGTCGCGCTCAGCACCCGATGTCAGCAATTTAGTCCGGATGCGACGTCGGCGAGTCGGCGGCTCAAGAGACACAATTTGAGTTCTGTGGGATCCACGCACCCCTCTGCCCCTGTCATCTCACTGCAGGTCCAGAGTTCTCACTAGAAGGGGCTAGCGGCGATCTCATGGCCACAACCCAAGCCCTTGGCTTATCGCTATGTCACCGAATGCGAGGAACGCACGCCTGTCTTGGCCATTGAACCATCGTCCTAGCTTTGGAAGAGGGGACCGATATGCAAAACCATGTGGAGCGACGAGGGGATTCAGTATTACAGCCCCCTCCAGCCGTCGGGCTTAGAATAAACCGAACGGTGTGCATCTTACGCAGTCAGACTGAGAGTTAAACTGATTCCGGGATACTTGCCTTCGTTCGAGGAGCTTCCGCCACAACGTGGTGGATGTACACGCATGTGTAGCTTGTTCTCAGGCTGACCGACCAAGCCGACTAATACGAAGTTGTGGGTTCGGTTGGGGTTTCCCACCGACCCGTTCCACAAGATGGATGAATGTCTCGGCCGATCATTGCTCGAACAGGGAGAATGCGACATGAGGTGAGCAACGCGCCAACGCCGCAGAGTGTGCTTTGATGATTTCAGTTCACGGTCCGGCAACCGGCTGCGATTCTGGACCGACGATCGATCTCGGTGGGGGCCGAATGGCTTTCTCCGTTGGGCCCGGACCGTTCATACTTTAAATTACAACCGGGGTAGGTAGCAAGCCACCAAACCAGGCTCCCTCGGTATGGATGTACTGTGTAGATTGTCGCCTGCGGGCCTATCTGCATGGATCGTGTTGTGGGATTCTTCTTGCGCGTCGTGCGCGGGGTTGGCTCGGTTGTGTAGGTTTTTGATTGGGAAAGGTGTCGTCTCGACACTAGGAGGATGCAACAGCCTTCTGGCGAAATTTTCCCCGAGTCCCCGACCAAGTGAATGACCGATTATCGGGGACTCGCTTGCCGCGACTCAGGCGAGGTCGCGAGCCTTTCTCCGGCTGCTGCAGTCGGCCGGGCGTTTGTGGTCCGGGTCGTCCGTGGTTGTAGTGGGATCAAAGACCTGAGTTGTGGCGGATTCTAGCCAGTGATTGTTCTTTCCTCCCCTCCCTTTTGAGAAACCGGCAATGCCGATAACTATGGCGGAATACCATCCGCTCGCCTCTGCGGCCTCTCTTTTGGTTCTCGCGATCGAAACCTATTCCGGGAGCCCCCGCCTTGGCCCAAAGCTTGACTGCTGCGGTGGAGCATTCGTTGGGTATCGTCAGCTCGATGCCACGGTGCCAAGGCGGATGCAGATGTTCGAGAGCGGCAATGTCAACCGAGCCTGGGCGACTGATAAATGATAATGCAATCAACGTGCCAATTTGGGGAGGCGAATCAATAGGCGAGACTCGAGAGCCACCGAGGCGGCGTTTGTCCCGCACGAGCGTGACATAGTTTGTTTGAGTAAAAGATTTCGCTTCTAGCCAACCCCAGGATCCTTCACCAATAGCCGCCATGAGCAGGCGAGAGAGCTGAAACTCCAAGTCGGCGCCGAACGAGATTTTTCCGCCCCCGATCCCTGCACTAGAGAGCCGCAACTAAGCGATGCCCGAGCGAACAATGACGATAAAAGTGTTTTTCCGGCTGGCCCCCAACTACCTAATACCTTATTAGTAGGTGGCACAAGCCCGGCAGGCCGTGCCGCCGCCTTACCTGAGTTCCAGTTTGCCTATCGTTCAGGCTGCATACTATGTATCGGAGATTCCCGTCGAGTCGCGTTCAGAAAAAGGCGGACAATCGGTGAATCAAGCGTGCGATAAATGTTTTTCCTGAGTGCGAGCTACAATACGAAGTAGCGAATGAATATACCCCGAGAAGGAACAGTGCGCTATCAAGCGCTGTCAAGCGCGCTGTCTACAAAGTAAAGATCGGCTATTTTCTGTTGAGAACCCTGCTAGACCGCACGGAATAACACGGCCCGATCCGAGCTTCAGCACCCCATTGGATGCTCATGACATCTTTACTTAGCTAAGCTTACAGAGTACACTAGCTTCAACCTTGAAGATTTTCACGTGTCCAGGATAGAGCTGACTAACTAGTAACGGGACATAAGACGGCTTTGCCATCTTGAACTCGGAGATTCACATACCCAGCGTCGGCACTTCTCCCTCTGTGCCTGATGCCAAGGCGACGAGTAAACGCCCATGGTGCTTGGCACATGAAGCCACACGACGAGCTTCCAGGGGAGTGGTAAAGCCCTGTCTGGAAAGGGAATCAAGGTATCACAAGGCCGGGATGAAACATGGATTGGATGTGTGTAAACTGTAAATATCCCGAAAGCTATTCCGTTGACCCAAGACTCAGTATCGAGCAAAGAAAAAAGTCTAGATAGAAGCGCGAAGAAAAAGAGAAGAAAAAGAGATAAAAATAACAAGCATAAGAAAGGTCATTACAGCATGTGGGGGCTGGTAACCCCCCCCTTTCATTCCACCGCATACAACGGGATCTCCATCGTTGTAATCGCCGGGCGGATCTTCTCAATGAGTTGGTGGAAGGAAGAGCGGCGGGTATCCCGGGCCTGAACCACCTCGACAACCGTGTTACGGGCCTCGACTTCCAACTCCTCCTCTTCCACTTCGACTTCCTGAACCGTTACTTCCGCCCCGGCCCTGCGGGTCTTGACGGAGTTGGCCAGTTGCTCCAGGATCGTCTCCGTCTCTTCCCAGCCCACGCAACCATCGGTGACGCTGACGCCATATTCGAGTCCGGACAGACCGCATGCAGGGATATCTTGCCTCCCTGTAATGTTTTTGAAAAGGCAACCGTCAGCACAAATTTCTTTTTGTTTCTATTTGGGTAGGAGGCGGAGTGATTATCAAGGGTAACTCACCAGGCCGAATGTTGCTCTCAATCATGAGGCCAGCAATAGGCGCGCCGTCAGCAAACTGCTGGGCAACAGAGGCGGCAACCTTGCCTTGGTTGCGATAATCCTTCGACGAGTTCCCGTGGCTGCAGTCCACAACTAGACGCACAGGCCTGCCCGCCTTGGTCATGGCCTCCTCGGCTTGCTTCACATGCTCGGGTGAGTAGTTCGGGCCGGCCTTACCCCCGCGCAGGACCACAAACGTATCCGGGTTGCCCTGGCTGACGCGCTGGACTAGGCCGCCGTCTTCCGCCACGCTGAGGAGGGTATGTTGGCGCTCGGATGCCTTGATGGCGTCGATGGCCACGCCGAGGGAACCGTCGGTACCGTTCTTAAAGCCGACGGGGAAGGGCACGTCGCTGGCGAGCTCGCGGTGGGTCTGGCTCTCGGTGGTGCGCGCGCCGATGACGCCCAGGGACAGGACATCGTCGAGGAAGGGGATCACGAGGGGGCTGAGCATCTCGGTGACGACGGGGAGGCCAAGCTCGGCTACGCGGAGCATGATGTCTCGCGACACTTGCAAGCCCTTTTGGAGATCCGAGTCTTGGGACTGGGTCAGATCTGGGTCGTGCACGAGACCCTTCCAGCCGACGGTGGTGCGCGGCTTCTCGATGTAGACTCGCATGGCGACGAGCAGCTCATCCGCATGCTTCTCGGCGGCCGCAGCCAACCGTGCTGCGTAATCCATGGCCGTGGCCGTGTCGTGGATGCTGCATGGGCCAATCACCACCAGCAGGCGTTCGCCGAGACCGTCAGCGGACAGTGCATGCTGAATATCGCGACGATGTTGTTCGACATGGCGAGCTGCCTCTGGTGTCTTTCGTCATGGTTAGACGAACTCTGGAATATGAGAGGGGCTTTGGAGTGTAAAGAGGAAAACGACCGGACATACCAAAACCTGAGCCGCCTTGGCGGTTGCGGGTGCGAGCCTGGTGCTTGAAGTAACCGCCATTGGGAAATTTTCAAAAATGTCTCAAGGAAGATTTCAAAGGAAAATCAAAGAGCCGAAGATCTGGGGTAGGATGTGCGGGTTGGGAAGCGAATGTACCTAAGGTAGCAAGCGGTTGGAGACGAGAGTCTGGAGAAGTTGGAGACTTGGAGTTGGTGGAGTCTATTTTCGTCCCGTTGTGAAGCGGGATGCTTTCATTGATATTCTCGGTAACTACCAGCTAGATACCTTTGAGTCTCATCCTGTCTACTTGAGAATCTAGTCTCTTTCGGCCTTTTCCGTCACCTCTTCACGGTATCAGTCAACAACCCCCTGGCGGGGCAGGTAGAAATTCACCGGCGCAGTGAGCCTCATCATCCAGGGGCTCGGTACCATCGTGAAAGGGCTGTGGCTGTCAGAATAATGCTCCGGACAAAGATGACATGAGGGGCTGGGGGGAGTGGGGAGTTGTTGCGGAGCTTGATGGTCTGAGACGAAACTTCAGTGAAAACGTGGCCGTCTACTGGTCTCCGGGCTCGCCCTACCATCGCGCAGGGAGACGTTCCATACTATCCGTAGCTCCGGTGAGCGGAGCCCCAAGAGCCTGTTACAGATACTCGTGCCTCGTACTACACACCAGCCGGCTTGTCCCGTCTTGGTGCCAAGCCGCAAAGCCGCGTCCAAAGTAAGATAAGATTTCGGTTCCTCCGAATAAGCTTCTTTGATCGCCCAAGCCGTGGCGCGGCCATGGCAGCCGAAGCCTGACCCCTGCATGCTGCACCTCATCCTCAGATACAACTGCACTAGGGTACTCAGGTCTGCCTGCAGCTCAGGGTCCAGGGTGTTGAGGGATCTCGGCGCAGCCCGGAGATTATACCGGCAATTTTTTCGTCTGTTTTTTCCCTTTCTCTTTTTCCGAAGTCAGCTCTCATTGGTTGGGGGCTGTATCGGCCGTATCGGTCGGATTGACGGGAGCCGGCCTTTTTTCGCCAAGTGCTCGGTTGCCTCAAGCAGAGAAGCGCCGAAGAAAAGTAACTGACAAGACAACCTGAGAGTGAGTGGGAGGGTGGGAAAAAAGGCTTGCGAGCCGCGCTCAGCTCGCAACGCAACGATGGCAAGCAAAGGTGGCAAGAAAGCGTGGTTTTGACAATTCGACTCTTCTCGACCTCACACTAATTACACGTGTGCGGAAGCTTCCGCTGCAGGTTGACATCCAACATCAGGTAAAAATAAGGTAAGAACGTGTTACCGAGTGGGGGAGAAGGGGGGCCGAGCGAGTGCAACGGAAGGAGCACCACGCTCTCCATTGCATGTGAACAATATTGGCGGGATTGAGCGAAACAAGAAGGAAAGAGCGAAAAAAGAGCCTGAGTGTCGAGAATTTAGTCACGTTAAATTCAAAATTCTAATTATCTATCAAACTCTATAACCAATTTCTATATCATTTCAACATGTTCGTTATGAAAACCCGCATTTCCACGGGGGGTTGTCTTCCCTGAATTTAATGACCATCACTGAACCCGCCAATCTTCCTCAACCTCGGACCAAAGTAGTAGAAAACGGTCGGCATGGGCGTAACGACAAGGCAAATAAACGTCAGAAGCAGCGTCCCCCATTCATATCCCAGCTTCTTGTACAGCCCGTTCCCGATAAAGGCAAAGATGCAGCCCAAAACGCTGCGACTCACCGTCACCGCCGCCAAGGCACTGGCCGCATACGTCTCGAACGAATCCACCATGTACGTCGTCACGCAGATGTAGGTCATCAGCATGCCGGTCGAGAACACGGCCGCGCCGATCAGGGGCGCAATCCAATGCACGTCGGGACGGGCCGTCAGCGCAAAGATGAGCAGGCCCGCGGGCACCACGCAGGCACCGATCTGCATGAAGGGCATACGGTACTCTGGGCTGCGCGCTGCGGCGATGGTCTCGCCGTGCTTGCTGATTGCCCGCGTCTTCATGCTCACGAAGGAGCGGTTCAGGAACACAGCGCTGACGAGGGCGCCGGCGACCGAGCCCAGCCCGGCTCCGAGGTAGGAGAGCCCTGTGAGCTCGTCGGGCCAGTGGTATGAGGGCAGGCCGTAGAGAGACTGGGATGAGAAGAGAAGCGGGAGCGTGACCATGTGCAGGTACAGGATGCCGTAGATGCTGGTGGTTTTGGTTAATACCGAGATCCTGACGGAGAGTGCCCTTACGGGTTTAAGACAGCGGGGAATTACTTACATGGCCATGTAGACGCTCATCGCAGCACACACGGGCGAGGTAAACAGCATCTTGGAGGCACGAGCCATGGTCCGCAGAACCACTTGAAAGCTCGAACGGGGGACCGTGGCGGTCTTCTCAGACTGGCTACAGTAGCGCTCATCACCCGTGGACTTTCGCAAGCCAGCGGCCTTTTGGCGCAACAGAAACGGCGCATAGGTCTCATGCAGACAGAAAATCGACACCACGCTCGTCACACCCGCCGCAATGGCCATGATCCACGCGAGCCAGCGCCAGTTGCCGGTCCCGCGGAGAATAAACCCACCCACAACGCCACCAATCGCCGATCCGCCAGTCGGCCCAAAACTGTAAAACGACTGCGCGCGGCCGCGCTTTTCGGGGCTGAACATATCGCCAATTGTCCCACCACCGATACTCGGCCCAGCCGAGCCTGCCATCCCCGCGAACAGGCGGAACACGGTTAGGGCGGCGATATTGGGCGACACGGCGCAGCAGATGTTGAAGATGGTGAACATGCCGAAGCAGGCCAGGTAAATGACGCGACGGCCGTACAGCTCGGAGAGCGGCGCCAGGTAGAGCGGGCCAAGGCCGAAGCCCAAGACGAAGAGGGCGGTCGGTAGGGTGGGTGTGTAGGTGTCTGTCAGGCCGAAGTCGTCAGCGACGGCTTGGGCGGACACGGCGAGGATAACGGAGGCCATGGGCGATAAGGTCGCTTGGATGCTGATGAGCAGCACGTTTCGCCATTTTTTCAGGGCTGACCAGTTGCGAGGGTGTTGGGGATCTTCGGGGCCGTCCCAGGACTGTGGTCAACGGATGTGTGTTAGTCGTTGTTTTTTTTTCCTTTGAATTTCGTCTGGGTAGGTGCAGTTCTTGATGTTGATGATTTTGGTGATGAGGTTGAATGTGGGAAGTTGATTAAGATCAAGAGGCGATCAAAAACAGCACTGATCTACTTACCACGAGGAACGCCTCATCCTCACCCTCGGTGATGCTGCTGTTGGGTTCTGTAGCTCCCATCGTCCTGATCGTCGTGTTTGTTTGTGGGGCTTGACTAGTGGATTCAAGGGCTCACCGCCAAGCAAAGGCTAAAGGAACGACAAGAAGGGGGTGGTTGGGATCGTTTCGTTAACGACAAAGAGAGGGGTTCCCTCCCACCTTGATCACCTTGAAAAGACGATGAGACCATCGTGGTCGTGTGCAAGAAGGTTGGGCGGAAAAGAGAGAAGCCTGCGGCAGTGCGGCTTCCTGCGGCGTTACCTGGTGCAACGCTGAAAAGACGGTAAATACGACCCCCCCTGTCACTTACATGGACATGTTCTCCAGTCAGACATGCAGCCTTAAAAAACGATAGCGAAAGAAGCGAAAACTAGAAAAGTCGCCGGGTGGCTCCGTGGGCGAGACCGAGACTCCACCAACAACTGCAGCGCGGATAAGCATCCGGGCAAGGCTTTTCGATGGATGAATGTTCCTTGCAAAGCAACATAGGCTTCCAGAATTCCGTTATCTTGTTCCAGCAAGGGGGTGATAGGCTGACAGGGTGACACACATCGGATACACGATGTACCTTACACTTCCCCCCTGGACAACAACCCCCCTGGAGACATTCCAGACGGTTGGGTAACATCATCCTCGCGTGGGTTCGGCGTGTCACTTTTTTTAGGTTTTGGTATCGTCCGAATATTCTTTACCTGTCACAGACGCACATGGCTTCCGCGCGTTCCCATTCGAGATTATGCTCCGGATCAGTCAGCTTCGCCGGTTCCGTCGTCCTGTCCCGGCAGATGGAGTCGGGACGACAAATCGACGACGTTGTCGTCAGACGAACAGGCAGCTTGCGCAAGCTCCCAGCCGTCAGCCGCATTGCCGCAGCGGCCTTGATTCCGATGCTGGTTCAAGGCTTCAAGCGGCTATGTTCGGCTTCTGAAGCTCGAGAGATGGCATCATGGCTCTGTTGACAAGGCGTCTGAGGGCGGTGATGGGCGGAAGAGGGCCGCCGAGAGTAAGGTCAGCACAGTTTTAGGGTGAAACGCCTAGTGAGCCCTTGTAAACAGAAATGAGACTACTTGGTATCAGAAGTAGATATTTATGCGCGTTACCCCAGAGTTTTCGTTCGTAGAGCAGATACTGTATAAACATCTCTTTGATAACAAAGCAGCCTGGCTTGAACAGACGACCCTGAAGAAGAGAGAGACAGAGATAACGAGAGTCTGAGAGTGGATTCGCAGCTCCCGAGTCTCCCTAGTCCCTCGTCGACCATGGCACCACCATTTCACAACATTCTTGACGTCCTCGTCCGGGCAGCCCAGAACAGCCCGGACAAGGGACTTCTCATCTATCCTTCTGGGCAGTCGAAAGCCACCAAACCACAGCAACTCACATACGCCAGTCTCCTCCAAGAAGCCGCCGCCCTATCACAAGTGGTCGCAAACATCCCCAGCGTGACACCCCAGAGCATCATCCTGATCCATCTCGACTCGCACCTGCACAATGTGCTCTGGCTGTGGGCGACCATCGCGGCGGGCCTTGTGCCGGCCATCTCGACCCCGTTCACCAACGACCTAGAGCAGCGCAAGAAGCATCTGCTGCACCTCAACGGCGTGCTCCAGGAGCCCATCGTGATCACCCGCCAAGGCTTGGTGTCCGACTTCGCCGTGGCCGAGGGCGCGATGAAGATTCACACGATCGAGGAGCTAGGCAAGCAGAAGCAGCCCCTGACAGAGCCCGTCCGGCCGAGCTCCGACTGCCCACGCGGGTTTTCCAAGGCCGGCGAGGACCTCTTCGCCCTCATGCTCACGTCGGGCAGCACAGGACACGCCAAGGCAGTCTCCCTGCGCCACGGGCAAGTCGTCGAAGCGCTGCTAGGCAAGGCCAGCTTCCACGAGACCACCAGCCGGGATGTATTCCTCAACTGGATCGGCATGGACCACGTCGCCAACCTGACCGAGATCCACCTCCACGCCATGAGCCTCGGGGCCGACCAAGTGCACGTCCACGCCGTCGACCTCCTGGCCCAGCCCATGACCTTCCTGCGCCTGATCGACCGCCACCGGGCCAGCTACACCTTCGCGCCCAACTTCTTCCTCGCTAGCGTGCGCAAGGCCCTCGAGGCGTTCGCGCCGTCTGTAAGCGAGCCGCTGCCGGACCTCCGCTCGCTGCGTGCCCTCATCTCGGGTGGTGAAGCCAACCCGACTGCGCTGGCGACCGCCTTCTCCGACCTGCTGGCCCCGCTCGGGGCTCAACGGCACTTCCTCCGGCCTGGCTTCGGCATGACTGAGACCTGCGCCGGCAGCATCTACGGCAAGCAGTGCCCGACATTTGACATTGCCCACGCGCGCGAGTTCACCTCGCTCGGCCAGTGCATCCCCTGCATGGACATGCGGGTGTCACGCGCCGGCGTGGGCGTTGTGCAGACCGCTGGTGAGGTTGGCATCCTCGAGGTGAAGGGCCCCAATGTGTTCAAGGGGTACTACAACAACCCCGCGGCCACGGCGTCATCGTTTTCCGAGGACGGCTGGTTCATCACGGGCGACCTGGCGTTTCTCGACGACGGCGGTAACCTGCACCTGGTCGGGCGCGAAAAGGAAACCATCATCATCAACGGCGTCAAGTACTTCCCGCACGAGATCGAGGGCGCACTGGAAGACGCCAACATCCCCGGCGTGACCCCTTCCTTCACCGCCGTCTTCCCCCACCGGCCCAAGGGTGCTGACTCGGAGACCCTCTGCGTCGTCTACCTGCCCAGCTACAACGCCCAAGACGACGCCGACGCCCGCCTCGCCGCCCGCAACTCCATCCGCGACGTCGTCATGAAGCACTGCATGACCCGCCCGTACAGAATCATCCCCCTCGAGCGCGTCTTCCTCCCCAAGACCGCCCTAGGCAAACTCTCCCGCAGCAAGCTCCGCGCCGCCTTCGAAGCCGGCATCTATGCCGACGCAATCCAGCTCGACGAGCAGCTCCTCGCCACAGCCCAGGGCCCCCTGATCAACCCAGTCACTACCCCGGATGAAATCCTCCTCCAGGAGATCTTCGCCGACGTCTTCAACGTCCCCGCCGAGGAAATCGGCACCGACACCAACATCTACAACCTCGGCTGCACATCCGTCGAGATCTTCCGTCTCAAATGGGCTCTGCAAACCCACCCCTCGGGCATCTTCCCCGCCTCCATCCCCGTCACCACCCTCCTCACCAACCCCACCATCACCTCCCTCCTCCAAACCCTCATCAAACCCTCTTCCCCCTCTCCTTCCATCTCCTCCTACAACCCAGTCGTAACCCTCCGCACCTCCACCTCCTCCAACCCCCCCCTCTGGCTCATCCACCCGGGCATCGGCGAAATCCTCATCTTCCTGCACCTCGCACAGCACTTGCCCGACCGGCCCATCTATGCTCTCCGCGCACGTGGGTTCGACGGCGAACCGCTGTTTGGCAGTATCCCTGAGATGGCGGAGACGTATCTGGCGGCGGTAAGGCGGGTGCAGCCGACGGGACCGTATGCGTTGTTGGGGTATTCGTTTGGGGGGACGGTGGCGTACGAGATGGGGAAGTTGTTGAGCAATGGGACACAGCAAGGGGAGCTGGGGTTCTTGGGGGTGTTGGACCAGCCGCCGCATATTAAGGAACGGATGCGGCATGGTGGGTGGGGGGATGTGTTGTTGACGCTGGCGCGGTTTTTTGATTTGCTGCCTGATCAGGAGCGGGAGGCCGCGTTTGTGGATGCGGTGGAAAAGTTCGGGCAGGGGGATGAGGCGAGTGAGGAGCTGGTGGAGATGTTGTTGGGGTTGATGGAGATGGAGAAGTTGGGCGAGTTTGGGTTGGATCGGGATCGGTTGGCGCGCTGGACGAGTTTGGCGCTGAACTCGCATGTTATCGGGCGGGATTATGAGCCGGATGGCCAGCCCGGTAGGGTGCCGTTCTTGGAGGTGTTTTATGGTGATCCTATTACGGCGGTGGCGAAGGATAAGAAGGAGTGGCGTGAGGTTAAGTTGTCGCGGTGGGAGGGGCTGATTGATGATGTGCAGTTCCATGAGGTGCGAGGTCATCATTACACGCTGCTGGCGCCGGAGAATGTGGCGTCGTTTGCGAAGACCTTGACGGCTCGGCTCAAGGCTCGGGGGGTCTAAGGGGGCGAGTTGAAGGAGTTGTTGGATGTTGTTGTAAATGGTTTTCTTTCTTTTTTCCCACTTCATCATGTTATACGTTAGAATTTCACGTTCTTATTTCTTTGACTGTATTTACAGCCGCCTGAAGTCGACCTTTTGTGTTTTCGGGTTTCAGTTTCTGGGCATCATTAGTTACTTGCAGTTGGATCTGAGTTAGCAGTAGCGGAATTCATGTCTGTTATTTTGTTTGATTTTATTGTGCTTTAGAATCTTAAATCCTTCTCCAATTATCACTACTCCCGTGAAGCTGGCGACTTTGAACTTTCATGCTTAGGCAGTTTGGCTGATGACTTTGGAGTTCAAACTCCTGAATGAAGAATGCCGAGTTCCACACATCGTAATTAACACAATTAATAATTCGTCAAAGTCGGCGATGTTTCGCTGAGTATGGGCGTTGAATTGGTACAGCTGTATCCGTATTTGATCTATGATCTCCCAGAGAAACAAGTCAAACGATAAGAAAACACAAAATAGAACGAAATCTACAAAAATTGAAACCAAAAATAGAAGAGTAAACAAAGTGAAAGCAAAAAGGTCAAGGTGCCCGCTATAATACAATTTCAAAAATCCGCCCTGTGCGCCTTTACCGTCCATCTTCTAATCAATACACCACCCCTTAATGCACGCTGATGGCCTCTCGGACCTGCCGAGGCTGAAGAGGCTGCGAGAGTCGCTTCTGGTAGGTATTCCATTTTAGACACGTCTCAAGAGAGGCGTCGGGAATCTTGAGTTTAGCGATCTCATCAGGACGTTCCTATTCGAAGCAGCATCAGCAAAAAGTCTACCTCATCGTCGTCAAGAAGAAATGCAAAGAGAGAGAAAAGCAAACTCACCAAGATATTAACATAAAGCCCCGCATCCACATGCCACGCCAAATGGCAGTGGAACGCCCACACCCCCGGGTTGTCCGTCATAAACTCGAGCACCATGTAAGCCGGGCCAATGCTCTTGTTGCCCGGCTGCAACACGTGGGTATCCCGCCGCATGGGGTTGTTGCGGTTGGCGACGCCGTCCCACTTGCCCACGCCTTCGGCCACGATCCAGTAGTCGTGACCGTGCAGGTGCATCGGGTGCTGGCTGCGGTTGTTCATGCTGTAGTTGTTGACGATGATGCGCACCGAGCTGTTGCTGCCGACGTTGTAGGTCATCCTCTCTGGATTTTGGGCGTAGGATGTGTTTCCTTCGTTTTCGTGGAAAAGGAGAGAGTTGCTGTGAATGGTCAGCGAACGAGTCTTTTGTGGTCGATTTTTCCTTTCTCTCCCCGGGTGGTGAAGAACATTACTTACTCAAAGTCCGGACGGTAGGTTACGTCGTTGACCCACCACAAGGTATTCCCCGTGGCATTAGCTCCGAATCTAACGTTGAGCTCAATGGTAGTGGCCGGCTCGTCGGGTGGGTTCATCGCGTAAAGGGGCGTAGTGACATTCAGGGGCACCTAGTTATGGTCAGCAAATGGATGAAAAAAAAAGGGTTAGGAAGGCCTTAGAAAATATCCACTCACATTCCCACAGAATGAGTCATCATACACCGTGGCCTTCGTTTTGGGCAGAACCCGGGTATCGGCCTCGTCATAGTAAATCGCGGCCTTGGAGAACCCCTGGGTGCTGACGGCACATTTCGGGCTGATGTCGGACCGCATCCACAGAGAATCCGTCGGTCGGCCCGTGGCTTTCACCAGCACATCGGCACGCTGCCCAATGCCCAAGGTCACCACATCCGTCTCGTACGGTACAACCGGGATGAAATCCTGCGTAATGACCTTCATCTTCATCCCGTCAATCGTGAACCGCTGCATCCCCTGGCTGCCAATGTTCATCAAGCGCAACCGGTAGGTCTTGCCCTTGGTGAACTTGAAGACAGCGTACGGAGCATTGTCTGAGCAGGTCCGGTTGAAGATTGTGATGTTGGGGTTGGTGCAGTCAAACGGCATGAGACCGTTGATAAGATTGTTGTCCGAGTATGGCTGCGTAAGCGGAGCCGGAAGGCCGACGACGCCCTCGGTGACAACCTGGTATGTATCATGGTACCAATCCGTCTAAGATTTTGTTAATTTCCAGAACCGAAGAATATTGGGTGGAATTGGTTGTATAGGCTTTACAGCCAAGTAAAAAACGTACCAAAAATACAGGGCCAAGATCCTCGTCATAGTGGTCGTGGGGGTGTTGCGGTCTGCATTTTTAAATATCAATATCGGCATAAAGCATATTTCGGCGTAAAATACGACCAAACAACAGGACGTACCCATGAATGATAATGGCGCCATAGGCGCCGCCCGAGTACTGAGATCCCACATGCGAGTGCCAGAAACTCGACCCAAACTCATCGGCCCGGAACCGATACTGAAACGACTCGCCCGGGGCGAGGGGACATTGCGAGGCAGACGGCACACCGTCCATCCACGGCGTCCCAACCTGGCGGATCCCGTGCCAGTGGAGAGCGGCACCTTCTTCGGGCCCGGTGATGTTGTTGACGAGCGTGATCTCGATCCAATCGCCCCAGTTGGCGTGGATCGCGGGGCCCGGGAACTGGCCGTTGACGACCAGCATCTGCCGCTTGACACCATCCGGAGACAACTCGGCTCGCGCAATGTTGAAGGTGTAACGCCGCGTAACTCCGGTCTCGGGGATATCATGCGGGTCCGCGCGATCTGCGGTCAGCTTGCCCCATGGGCACGGCCCATCTTTTGCGGAACTGTGAGTGGTCTGCAGGGCTGTTAATGCATGTTTTACGAGCTCCGTATGGTAAGGTAAGGTAAGGGATGTAATTTGGAGTTAATATCGAACGTGGGACTGTGTGTGTGCGTGTATGCATGAGCTGCTGAGTTGCATCACGAACCGATGTATGGTTCTGCATGCACCCTCATATCACTCGTTCGAGTCGTTCCACATGCTGACCACCGGCAGCCAACCAGCCAGCCAACCAGCTAGAGAACACCAAGAGATTTGACGAATGGAACCGAGAGGCAAGGCGACCTACCGAGTCGGTGATACATATCGGGTATCTTGGTGCTGAGAAAGTGCCAAGTGTGGTAGAAGGGTCGGCCACCACGTGGGCGATGCCCAACAAAGCAACGCTCACCGCTTGGATGAGCCTCTGATGCAGCATGGCGAGATTCAAAATCAGCGCCAAGCAAGGCCGAATAGGTAGGTCCAAATGTCGTTCGCTGTGGAGACTAAGTTAAACTCGTGGCACTCCTAGGATTCTTCGAGAGCTGCTGGGATGGGATGATGACCGCGTCGCTCTGAGACACCGATGATCACGGATTCACGGTCCCTCGTGGCTTTCTTAAACGACCTTTTACTCGAACTTCGGGTCATCTTGTACCTATTTACGTTCGTTGGGCTTTCTGATCCTAGGCGAGCTCCCAAAGAGTCCAATTTCCAGGAGAAGCCTGCCTCGCCTTTGCGTGGCCTGTCATCTGTCATCAAGGGAGAACCATTTGTTCCTCGCTAGCTGTTCCTGGCGTGGCTGCGAGGCGCGGACGCCTTCAGCTCCCGCCTAAGTTCTCCCATTTCACCTTCGATCGGGCTGTACGAGATCCTCGGCGACTGTCAGATCGTGAAAGGTGTGGTTCGGTGTGTGGGTCGTATGCTGTCAGGTCCACGCGAAGTCCATGTCAAGTCCATGTTCCATTGTCAAGGTTCCACTTCGTTCGAGAAGTTCGTGTGCGGGTCCACTTGGCGAATTTTCCCAACTTGGACGTGACGGCGACTTTTGACCAATCGGCGTTTAACTGCCTGGGCGACTCAACGTCGCGCGTATCATTGTACTCCGATCCTTGCCGCCTCGGCCCGGATGACGACGGCTGCGGCTTGTGCGGCTTGCGGGCTGCAGTTGGTGCGAGGCAGTCGGCCGTTCGCGGCGAATTGATGAATTAATTCCGCTATCGGCGCAGCTGAAGCGGAATCGAGAGTCCAACCGCAGAGCCGCGAAGAACCGAGTGCTCCCAACCCACGGACGGTATCTGTTCCGCCTCGGATGCGCGCGCAATGCAGCCGCCTGCAAGGGGATGACGTTAATTGCTGAAGGAGGGGGGCCTGGAGAGGGGCCTAAAGAGGGGCTCAAATCGGGAAGAGCAAACGGCTGTTAGTCGGGGCTTAAGTCCGCGTAATCCCGTTTTTAAATCCCGGAGCAAACAAAGATCCCCATTGAGAAGTCAGAGTCTCACTGTCTCAGACTCTCAGTAAAGCACGCAGGGGTGGAGTCGTGGACGAAGAAGTGAACTATTTGAGAGCCAAGCCGTCGGCCATTCTACCCATTACCAAAGCAGCTTTCATCAGTCTTCAACCTTCCTCACTCTCTCATCCACCTTTGCACTCCCGCATCACCCGACTTGGCACATCTGCAAGTTCTCCTTGGCATCATGACTTCGCTGCCTCCCGCTCGCTGCTGCACTCTTGGCAACCTTCACGAAGGTGAAGCCCAAGGCGAAATCCGGGACATTGGGAAAAGTAAGCCCCCGAGTCGTGTGCCTGCCTACCCTGCAATCTTCCCTTGAGCTCGGCCATCCTTCCCGTTCTATTCTTAGCGCCGGGGCGAGTCACCAAGGCACTATTGCTCAACACTCGTTCTGGCTCGCACTTTTTCAAAGTTCTCGACTAATACTCATTCATCAAAGTCTCCACCTACTTCGCCTACCCCCCAGACAAGTCCGCTACCGAGAACGCCATCCTCATCCTGACGGATGTCATTGGCCACCAGTTCATCAACGCCCAGCTGCTGGCTGACAAGTTCGCCGCCAATGGCTACCTCGTCGTCATGCCGGACCTGTTTGAGGGCGACACCGTGCCCCTGAACAGGCCCGAGGGCTTCAAGATCATGGACTGGCTGCAGAACCACCTGCCCCAGCACGTCGAGCCCATCATCGACGAGGTGATCAAGGAGATGCGCGAGAAGCTTGGCGTCAAGCGGATCGGTGGTATCGGCTACTGCTTCGGCGGCCGCTACGTCTGCCGGTACCTGAAGCCTGGGACCGGCAAGTTGGAGGTGGCTTACACTGCCCACCCGACCATGGTTGGGCCGGATGAGCTCGCGGGCATTGAAGGCCCCCTGAGCATTGCTGCTGCGGGTAAGTGAACGGAAATCCGCCGGCGGATCTATGATCTCCATCTTCAGGGCCGGAGAGAATACTAATCGATGTTATCCTACCTTTAGTCAAGGACTTTGTCTTTACCACGGAGAAGCGTCACGAGTCGGAGGAGATTTTGGCCAAACTGGATGTGCCGTACCAGATCAACTTGTTCTCGGACGTCGACCACGGGTTCGCCGTCCGCTGCGACTTGACCCAGCGCCGGCAGAAGGCCGCCAAAGAGGCTGCTTTTACGCAGGCAGTTCAGTGGTTTGATTTGTACTTGAAGGAGTAATTTGGGCATCATATAGATGGCGTTTGTGTTATTTGCTAGCTGCTTGACCGAGATGCCCGATTAATCAACAGGCACCTTCACATAGAATTGTAGACTAAGAAATACGAAATCCGCAATTCATGCACGTCAATGCCCTTGTTTCTCATCACACCGTTTGTTGTGAATCGATGTTTACACGATTTTTGGGATCCCCAGAAATCTCCTGAGTGACGGAGAGTTTTCCCGTCATTTTTTTTCAAAGCTCGTGACGCCCCGCATCTGCCTGTCAAGAGTTATGATCATAATTATAAGAATCCCTTAAACCCGCCCCCGCTGGTCGGGCATGCGTTTCTCCAATTCACCCCAATCCACAAACTTTGACAACCTCACAACATGAAAACCGCCTGGCAACGCTTGATCCGTTTCGTCTCCACCGACGACCGGATCCTCCATGGCGAGCCCATCTTGCTCTCTGAAGGTTTTGATCTGGGGACTACCACAGAGGACACAAAACTCAAAGCGAGAGTTATCACGGGGGCAGATCTCTACGACACAACCGGCGCGACCAAAGTAACTGAAGAGATTGTGACGGTCAAGAAACTGCTGGGGCCGCTCACACCGGCGGATGTCCCCATCTTGCGATGCATCGGCCTGAATTACCTCACTCATAGTAAGAAGTTTGAAATTTCAAAAGGCCGATCAACGCTTCCCTAGTTGGCACACCGGTGAAGGCTAACCAGTCGACTAGTCCGCGAGACTGGCCGCCCAACCCCGTCATACCCCGTCATGTTCTTCAAGCCTTCGACAACAGTGCATGATCACGGGACCAACGTCGTCATCCCCAAGATCGCTCAAGATGAGCAGGCCGACTACGAAGGCGAGCTGGTGAGTGAGCCCCCGAGTGCCGATGAATACCGACCAGTCCCCAAGTACGCAAGGGACTTTTACACTTCACTACAACTAGAAACTGACAAACGGCACTTCATGTTTGCCTACACTATCAATAGTGCGTGATCATCGGCAAAGACGCAAAAGACGTGCAAGAAGCCGACGCGCTAGACTACGTCGCGGCATACACAGTCGGCAACGACGTCTCGGCTCGCAAGCTCCAGCTTCACCCGCACTTTGCCGGGCCTATGCCGCAGGCCGATTTCTCCAAGGGATTCGACTCGTTTGCTCCGTTAGGCCCGGCCCTCGTGTCGACTAGCCTTATCCCCGATCCGACGGACATGGCTCTGACGACTACCGTGGACGGCGAGCTAAGGCAGCAGGCGCATCTTAGTGACCTGGCGTTTACGGTGCCGCATTTGATTGCTTTTCTGTCGAGTGGCACGACTCTGCAGAAGGGAAGTGTTATCATGACTGGGACACCTGGAGGTATTTGCTCTTTTCTCTCGCTCTCGTTCGTTCAGTGCAAGTCGGAGACTGGTAGCCAAGAACCCGAATTTTGCTAACCGCAGAATGCAACCTGCAGGCATAGGATCTCGGATGAGCCCGCCGAGATGGTTATGCGTTGGGACCCAGATGGAAGTGCGGATCGACAAGATTGGAACTCTGAGAAATGGGGTAGAATTCCAGCAGTAGCTGGTACCTTAGGTAGATAATTCAGTACATGAGATGTTTTTCGTAGTTACTGCCTTGAGCGAGAGTCTGGACAAAGTCAAGTCAACACAAATTCCAAAATCCCACATTCCATAACTACCGTCGTTGAAGCCGTCCAGCCACACGCCCTCATTCTCCTCTCCCTTGCTTCGCGGCTATCTATCACGGGCACAATATTCTTCGGCGTTGACCCTCGGGACCAATCCTCACCACCATCGGGTGAGCCCCTCACTCTTCCCCCAACGAAGCTCTGCGTCAAACAAACAAGCCTTCTCCCCGCAGCTTGTCAGCCACTGCACACGTGGGGGGTGACAGGGAAAGAAAGTTTGCTCCGCTAATACCTCAGAGCGAGGTTACATGCATGTCCGCCCCTGCAAGCACCAGTCAGCCCGCCCAACCGGCGACTTTCCGCACTCTCCCTTGAGGCAAGCCTCTGGAGACTATTTTGAATTTTTGAACCCCAGAGGAAGTTGCCATCAGCCATCAGCCATCAGCTGAGACCGGGGTACCACCACAACGGTTTGCGGGGTAGGAATGCAATTCCGATTTTCGGGAGCTTCTCCGGCAGTGGCTAGATGCGGCTGGGGATGAAGAATATTCTTCCATAAGATTATCGGAGGAGCGTCAAAATGACCGTCTCGGAAAACGACTATTCCGCTCGTTGCGGGTCGGTTCCCTTTTGTCAGTGAGCTCGTTCATTGACTTGGTGTGCCATACGAGTTGATCACCTCGCTCTCCCTCTCTCTCTCCCATTTTCCGATCTTCGAATTCCCCCAGTTCCTTCTCACACCACGCCGCTGTGCACCCGCCACAATGGCCGACGACGAGAAGGGAAACCTCTCGGTTTCTAACGCCGCCGAGTTCAAAGTGTCCGCGACCGGCGCCGAAGACTCGGAAAGCGGCAGCGGCATCCATACAGAAATCGAAATCGACAAGGTCGCCGAAAAGAAGCTGCTATGGAAGCTCGACCTCCTGATCCTGCCCATCCTGTTTTTGTTTTACATGATGTCGTACCTTGACCGGGTCAACATTGGCAATGCCCGGATTCAGGGGATGGACAAGGAGCTCGAGCTGAATGTGGACAATCGATACAATATTGCCCTTCTCGTAGGTACACGCTCGTAGCATTGGGTCCTGTTTTTTTTGGGTTCTTATGACGTGAGTGGGGAGTTATCGATAATTAGAGACTGACCGGATTTCTCAGCTGTTCTTCCCCATCTACATTGTGCTTGAAATCCCGAGCAATATGCTGCTGAAGCATGTCCGGCCGTCGCTGTTCCTGCCGGGCCTGGTGTTCTTCTGGGGTGAGTCTACCCTCCCGGGTATAAATTGAAGCTGGATTAGGTTGCCTGTGGCTAACGATTCTATTCTGTCAGGTATCATCAACATGTGCACCGGCTTCGTCCAGTCCTACAAAACCCTCTATGTCCTTCGAGTGCTGCTCGGAATCTTCGAGGCGGGTCTCGTACCAGGTGTCATCTACGTTACCTCGATGTACTACCGCAGGCATGAGTATCAGAAGCGATTGAGTCTGATGTTTGTCGCTACTTCCATTGGTGGCGCATTTGGCGGTGTAAGTGGGCTTCCTGGACGTGCTTTTTGGGCGAACAGAAGTTGAATCTAATCAAAAATGGACAGTTGCTCGCCTACGGCATTGCACACCTCGGCGGCCAGCAGGGTTATGCCGGATGGAGATGGATCTTCATCATCGAGGGAGCTCTCACTGCCTTCATCGGGTTGGTGTCACCGTTCATCGTCGTGGACTGGCCGGACCAGTGTCGCCATCTGAATCAGGATGAGAAGGATCTGATCCGCAACCGACTGCGCGACGACGGCGGCGAGTTCCGCATGGACAAGCTCGACAGTTTTGGAGTGAAGAGGATCATCTTGGATTGGAAGATCTGGTTGGGGTACGTAGCCCCCCTTTCTGCTCCCCTCTTCTGCTCCCCTGATGCCTGATCATGCTGGTGTTGTGAAAGTATTGGAAGAGAAGCGTATCTCGGCTGCTAACCCTCGGCCTGCAGTGCTCTCGGTTACATGGGCTTTACGACGAGCGGGTTGGCCATGTCATTCTTCCTGCCGACCGTTCTGAACGATTTTGGATGGGCCTCCACCGATGCGCAGGTACACACGGTTCCGGTTTACTTGGTCGCGGTCGCCTTGACCCTGGGCCTCTCATGGGCCTCCGACGCCCTCAAGCATCGTTACAGCTTCATCATGTTTTGTTTCTTGCTCACTGTTGTGGGTTACGGCATGGCCCTGAACCAAGAACACCTCTCGCGCGGCGCCAAGTATGCAGGCTGCTTCCTCATCGCCGGCGGGGGTCTTGCCGGAGGCCCTCTGTGCATCGTCCTGCTGTCGAACAACTTGTCGGGGCACTGGAAGCGGGCCGTTGGGTCTGCCGTGCAGGTCAGTTTTGGCGGGATTGCGGGTCTCATGGGCTCGCTGATCTTCATGGAGCGCGAGAAGCCTGACTATCGGACGGGTTACACCGTCGGCCTCGCTATGGCGTGTGTTGCCGGCCTTGCCCCAACGATCATGATGGTGGGGATGTGGATTGAGAACCGGAAGCGAGACCGCGGAGAGCGAGACGAGAGGCTTTCATGGCCTACTGAAAGGCTTAATAACCTTGGTGACTACCATCCGGGTTTCCGGTTCACCTGGTAAAATGTCCTCCGGGCCGAGTATAGTTACAGTCAATTTATATCATTTGGGCGTCTGGCAGAAAACTGTTGGCATTATTGGATGTGCTGAAAATTGTTCCTGGTCCGTAGGTACCGATACTAGTTTTACCCGATGCCAAACCGTCGTGTTGAGTGATTGGGATGTCCATGGCATGGCGATCATACTTGTAGTCTCGGCCTGGGTTTCTCTTGTGGGCTCAACGGAACCCTTTTTGGCACTGCTGGCGTCTTGTCTGTTGTGGGGAGTGCAAAAATGTGATTTGCCATTCCGGGTAAAAAAGAGGTTCCTGGATGGGAAATGTCACGGGCTCATTGCCGGCTTTTGTACGGCCTGGGCTATTTTTAAGGTGACGGTTCCAGTTTGGGGAACATCGGTAAACTTTGTGTTGCCCTCGTCGATTCTCGGGAAATACAAAACACCAATTGCAGCTCACCGTCACCGCCCGTCTCAGGGGAACCAACCACAGGGCGACAGCGGGCCGTTGATTGGCCGGCCCTTGTTTCGCCGTTGAGAGGGTCGAGCCTGGGCTTGGAAGGTCTGGGCGGTGCGGCCAAAGCGCTAGCAATTGATTGACCAGATCAAGAAAATACTTCGACATTGTTGAGAGCCAGAAGGCGAAGAAACTTCCATACATCCATCCGACCATAAAACCACATGGCTTTTGCCAGCCTAGGAAGGAGCTAGTCCGCGCTTTGTTGTTAGAGGTCAACTACCATAGTACAGCATGCTCGTCTCTTGACTTTCGCGACAGCGATAAGCTCCTCGTTCCTTGGTTTCCTTGGTAGCTCCGTTAAACGTTAACCTACCAAATCATCTAGGCTGGTTTCAGAGTTTCATGGTGCTTCTGGTGGTACCCGTGAACCAGAAAGATTGGCGCTTACCGTGTGTGAAATATAGTTATACTGTGCGATTCGATAAACCAGGGGTTTGGCTGCCTGGTCGTTTCGGGGCTTGGCTCCAGAACACCATCCCCGACCTCCCCGACATCATGACGCAAGGGAGCAAGGAAAAGGGCTGTCAACCTCAAGAGTCAAGAGAGTCAAGCCGATCTCCTTTCTCGTATTTTGAAGTGATGTCAACCCCCACTCCATGTTTCTAGTGTATTGAGAGGATGAATTACTGTACATGCACTTGGCACGACTACCCGACACGTTCATGCACCACAAATGTCATCAGTCGCGACACATGGCCATGGCGATGCAAGTCGAGATATTAGGGGCCCAAGCGCAAGGCGGCCAATGCCATACCCTAAGAACTGACAAAGCCGTTTCGACCTTAAATTGCTTCAGGGGACGGCAACAGTGGTTTCCCTATCGACGATATGGAACATGATGCCGGGCTAGCCACTTCTTAACGATGAGAAAAAAAAGAGACAGTCATCAAGCAAAGAACGAACCCCTCTATTGGACTAACTGTCTTGGCCGAAATGCTGAACGGTTCAGATTTATAATGTCCACGAGACAGCATTTACCCCAGCCAAAGGTCCATAGCCGCCTGCAAAGCAGCCATGCCGTCCCAACACGACAAAAGACCAGAATTAGACCTCGTCTCGATATAGCCTCGAGACAATACCTCCTCGAGACAATACCTCCTCGAGATGAAATGCTTCTCAAGTTCTCAAGCGACAACTTTTTTCAAACACCATTACCGCCAATTGGATATCGCGTGGATCGCGTCTTTCTCATGAACGTCCGCGCCCCTCCCTGTCTCCCGCTTCTGGCGCACAGGCGAGTTTCAGCTGAGAGCGCTGGGTTGCTTTGAACCTGGCCGGGCATGGGGAAGCATGGGTCGAAGAAACGGGAGATTGAGCAGCCTGGCCAATGACACAGAAGAGCAACCTCAATTCAAAACGTGAAGAACACCCCGCGGCCATCCTTGCAACAAGTCACATTTTATTCCCTTCTTTCTCCAGCAGTCACAGGAACTTCGAGATTGTCAGGATTGTTTCGATATGTCCTCGTGCCCCAGCAGCACAGAACAGCGCCGCGTCGTGTCGTGGGGCACAGCAGACCTCGCTGGCAAAGAGGCAAGAATTTTGAAGAGGCGGGCGGGCACAGGAAAATCGAGCTTGAACGCCAGCCGTTTCCTAGCTTGGGACCCGCCATCAGGAAACATGGATCGCTCCAGGGGTTTCTTCGGTTGCGGAGCTTGCAGCGGACGTGGGTGCCGGCCAAGGCGTCCAGGCCTCCACCTCGTCGCTCCATCACTGTGAACCTCAAACACTGGTCGTTAGTTCTCTCTTAAAACGACAGACGGGAGCGTGAGAAGTAAAAGAAGCCAAGAGCCGGACGCGGACGTGTGAAATCCCGAGGGCTCACACAGAGTCGACGGAAACGCAGCAAAGCGTTCCGGTAATTAGGTAGGAACTTCCGCAACCGTCCTCGGTCGTCAGAGGCCAGGTCGAAGAAGTTGAGTTCCCATGAATGTGGTGTACACTAGCCGTGACTAGCGTAGGTTGCCATGTGTGTGGGCGCTCGTGTGTGCGTCGACCCCCTAAAAAAAGGTTCAGGTTCCCGCGTCTCACCAACAGCCCCTCATCCTTATTTGACCCCTGGTAACCCCTTCTGACGAACCCCCTCTCTGCCCCTTCTTGGCCTGCAAGACCGTTTTTGTCTGTCGAGTCGCTCGTTTGTTAAATATTTCCGCCATCTCCTCTTGCGCGGAGAGCTTAGGTTTTGGGTTTTCCCTCTCCCTCTGTCGTTGCTGTTGTCGTTTTTGCTTGGGTCCTTGCCGGAGAAAAAAGGGCTCCCCAGTTTTGCGGCACGTATATCCGAACACTCGCCTCCGCGTGCCAGGATCGCCCAGCCTTTTCGCCCATCACAGTCACACGAACGTCACCGACCGTCCACCCGAGACGCCGACCGCCCCTCCAGGAAGGAAAGCAGCTCCTTTCGAGGCACTTGGGATCAGTATCACAAAAAGGAGTCAAACGTGCTAGTTTTGGTTTGCAGTGGTGTTCCAACCGTTTTCCATCGCCACGACCAACGCTCCCGCCGACCTCGAATTCAGCCCACTGCAACGCCATTCGTGTACAGTATTTTTTTTGAACGGCGCAGCAAGTACCCGACCAGGAGGTGCAGCAAGCGCCAACCCAGACTCGCCAGGAAACGTGGGGCATCGCGGGTCTTTCTGTCTCCAGGCCTCCACCTGCATCTGCCGAAAAGGGGCAAGTGCGGCAGGTGGCCATCAGCAACATCCATTTCGGTGCTGCGCCCTCGCACTGTGACACCAGCCTCTTGCAGTCCGTGGAAGCGCCCGGACCGCAGCAGCAGCCAGAGAAGCAGGGCACCACCCGGAACCGGCCCGCAAGCACAGCAGCAGCAAGCCCAGCCCAGACGCTTCTCTGACCTGGGTTCTGTCCGAGGATCTCAGACCAACACGATTCATCAACGCCAACCAGCGCAGATCGCTCGGCTTTCGCGCGCCGTCGATTTCCTTTCCTCCATAAAATTTCCCACACGCAACCGAAGCTAGTGACGTTTTGAAAGAGTGTGAGAGAGAGAGAACGCCCTGTCCAGGACAGAGCAACAACACAGTTTTTGGGACAGCACGCGGCCAAAAGAAAACAAACCGCTCTGAAGAATTCTCAGGTTTCCCGGCCCAACATTCCGACACACCAACGCCCCCTTTCCATTCCCGCCGCCGCAACGCTCGCTTCAGCCGCTCGTTTGCAGGCACACCTCCATCAAAAGTGGCGTGGCAGCCTTCTCCCGTCTCCCGACACAATCCCGCTTCCTAATTTTATCCGAACTTTCGAGCAACCAGCTTCAAAATCGAATCCCACCGGATTTCTCATTATTTTTTTCCTGGCAGCGCATCGACGGCACTAATCTCGTAATTCTGGAAACACCATCCCGATCATGAGCACCGCAGTTGCGATGGCTCTCTCGCCCGCTCCCCACGACCGGCCGTCCTACGGCTCTGACCTACCTCCTCCTCCGCCTCCGAGCTCGACTTCACCCAGCGCACAGCGAACAGCAGCCGCCCCTCCGCCCCCTCCTCCCACAGGTTCTGGTTCGCAACCGCGATCCGGTAGCAGCAGTCCGAAGGGAACCGGCGCGACAGCGAACCCTCATAAGTCTTCGCCACCGAGCGCGTAAGTGAACCCTAGCCAGCCGCTTTTCTCGCGCTCTCGGGGTTGTTTGTTTCTTTGATTTTGGACTCTGAGCTAATTTATTGGCACACAGATCTCGCAACGCTGGCGGACCAAAAATAATTGTGAAGAAGGAACCCGGCTCACCCGGAATGCAAACAGCACGGCACCGGCCGAGGAAACTGGATCTATCCAAAAACACCAATGTCGTGTCCCCCGCCACTGGCCGCCCTATGACGGCAAGGGATGGTCTCGTAATTCAGGAGGTGGGCATCGCATGCCTGTCGCCGGGGTTCGTGCCAAAAGATGCGACCGAGCAAGAGCAGTTGAACCGTAGCATGAGTGTTAGGGAACACCAGAGACAGATCATCGAGGCCAGGCTGCAACAACAATCAGCGAAGCTAGGAGACGGACCCGGGGGGGAGAGGGAACCGGGTTCGTTCGCAGCTAAAACACCCGGGCTCGCGCGCAAGCGCGGCGCTCCGCCAGGTCTCAGCATCGTCGCCCCGTCCCACGAACAATTTGCGAACGAGAGGGTTATCCAATCGGCGCCCCTCGGCCAAACATTTACTGGGAGGCACAACCCACACCCGCTAACTCGTCATATCACCAATCAACCCTCGAACCTCGCCAGCACATCGCACATCCATCATGTGCCTGCGACACAGACCAACAACCGTCTCCCCCCGATCGCTGATGTTTTTGGACAAAATCTCTCGGGTCATCCCGAGTCGAGCGGTCATGCCATGTTTGCTAACCAAAGCCGGGCGCCTCTCCCGTCGCCACACCACCCGCCGCCTCCTCAATCTGCGCGTGCGCGCGAGTACAAATCAGCCGAGGAAGCACAAGCGGAGCTGGCCGGTGGCCGGCCCGAACTCCTACCAAAGTTAGTACGCTACGGTGGGCACCAGCCCCCGACGCCACCATCCCCTCCGCACCAGCAAGCCCCTCAGGACCACCAGCCCAGCCATCACAGTAGTGGAAGTGATGCCCATCATCACCATCACCATCACCACCATAACCATAACCACCATAACCATAACCACCAGAGCCACCCCAGGCCATCCCAGCCAAACCATGCTGACTCAACCCTCGCCGCAACCAGCAGCCGAAGCCTAAGCAACAGTCACCCTGCCCCGCCCCCGGGCCCTGGCCCCAGCGGCGGGAACAACAAGCGCCGACGCGCCGAGTACGAAGACGGTGGCAGCCCACCGCTAGGGAACGGCGCGCGTCCGCCCCCTCCGGCACCGACACACCATCACCAACACGCGCAACAACCACACCAACAACACCCACAGCAGCAGCCCCAGCCACAGCAGCAACAACATCATGTACCCGGTCCGTCCTCATCAGCTATGCCGCTACCTCCTTTTGGCGCCCCTCAAGGTGCACGGAGGGGCTTTTTTGGCGAAGGTCGCGACAGTCCCGAGACAATCGAGGCGAAGAAGGAAGAGTTCTTGGCGCTGTGTGCTAGGGCATGGGATCTAATTCACTCGTGAACGTCCACGGTGGGATGAAAGAGGCTCTGTAAGGTGGTCTCTCGGGTCGCCAGGTATTTGCACCCGTGGATTTTAGGCGAGGGAGGATGGGAGGAGATGAATATGGTGATGGATAGTATATTATTCTCTTTATTGGAAGGAAATACCGGTGGAAATAACAGTTGAGAAGGGAGTAGTTCCAAGCGGGTCTTGAAAAAAAGGAGACGCGAAGAGAACGCGATGTTCATATTGATTCGAGTTGTCACAAATAGTATTGATTGGACATGTAAAAAAAGTGGAAAGAAAAAAAGATGAAAAAAAAAAGAGCAAACTCTTGAGAATAACGGGCATGAGAGGATAACTTGGATCGGGAAGATGACAAGCCTGTGGCCGACTGGCTGACTGTGTTTGACTTTTGAGTATGACTTCGCGGGCGGCGGTCTTAGGAGATGGTCGGGCGGAGAGGTGATGGGTGTTGAGGAGGTGATGGAACAGGGGACTACGGTTGGTTGGTTAGGTCACAGTCTGAGGCTGTGATGGGGGGACGGGATGGCTCTTTGTGTTATTGGGATTTGGTCGTTTGTTGCTGGGTTTGGTTTAGGATGGGAGGATGGCGTCAAGGAATGAATGGTATGGGGGGAGATATATATACGTATGTATCTAGGTCTCAGGTCACAACACACCACTTTTTTCATAAGCTTCCGTGCTGTTGTAACTGTCTGCTGTTCCTGTCCTCCTTTCTCGTGGGGGCCAATCTTTGGGGAGTAACAGAAGAGTCTCTCTCAGTAAGCAAGGGAAGGGTTGGGTCGGCTGCCCCTCGGTGTGTTGATATCGATAATGTGAATGGATATCCTCTGTAGGGCAAAAGACAATCGTCTATTGCCGCAGCAGATTGGGCCCCTATAAACCGTGTGACACTCTGCCTGTACTGCCTTTCGCCTTCCGTTTTATATCATGTCGTGGTCTCCCCAGGTACTGATTGCACAATAACCTCCACCACACTCATCAAGTTGGAGATTTCCGTCGCGACCCCCGCAAACCATTCGGGTCCCCTTTGTGTTCTCAAGGAAGAAAACAAGCAAGAAATAACAAAAGGGAAAAAGGAAGAGAGAAAGATAAGAAGAAACCTCCAGAAAATCCAAATTCCATAAAGCTCACAGCCAAGGCCTATCCCCATCCGGAGGGATAGACGTTGGGCAGTTACGAAAAACCCGGTGGTTTTTTCTTCGCTGACTTGGGGATCAAACCCAGAGCCATTTCGATTTACGACGGAATTGGCGGGGCCAGCGCTCCTCCCAATACCGCTGCGCCAAACACCGCTGTTTGGCGAATTGGGAGGAGATGGTGACAGGAGCAGTGGGAGGGGGACTTATATCCTCAGGATGGAGGGAAGGTACGGGTGTTCTGGGCGGGGTTCATAATTGGCTCGGTTGGCTCACCTCCCCGTTGGGGTATTGGAAGGAATGCGAGGCGAGTCGTAGCTTGAGCTGGTGCTGTACATACCAAAGGAACGGATGATCAGGGCGACATTGTGGTCAGATCAATTGTCTGACGGTTGCATATCCAATGTACATGGAGGGACAAACGGCTATCCTCCTCCCACAAACCATCGTTCCTTCTGAGTATAGCCGTGGACTCGCCTTAACCCCTAGCGAGCCCCCGGGTGTAAGGGGGGTAGACGTCACGGTTGTGACAGTGCAAGTTCAGAGGTGCAACTCCTGGTTCGACTGGACAGTTCGAACCACGGCTCCTCTTTTGAGGATGTTACGCAGTGGTCAGTTGCGCCCACCCGTGACAGTAGAGGCGTGAAGGACAGCGTGAAAAGACACAACCCATGGGGAAGTCATAACCCATGGGAAAGTCACCACACCCGGTACCCTGCCCTATCCTCTTACCTCAAAGGCAAGGCCTCTCCTAGACCCCACAAGATAGCAGTTGCATGATGGCCCGACTCTCGCTTCCTTGTGCCTTCCTCTTGAAGGTGCTCGCGAGGTTGACAAGCCCCAAAGAAACCAAGGAAGGCACGAAAGCTAAGGAGAAGGCAACCGCGAATCCTATAAACCCCCCCCCCCCCCCCTCTTTTGTCGTTCTTCCGTTCTCGTTTCTTCATGTCCGTTTCCGAAGAACCTCGGAACACAAAATATCACAGACGGAAACAACAAGCGCTCTTATTTGTGACATTGATCGTTACACTGACACACCTCTCCTGTGTTGTTTGCAGCAGGGGAAGCGGTAAAGGTCTAAAACTCCAAGGTATGGAATTGACGCTTCGAGAAAGACGGTGAGGTGTAAAAAGAAGTTATGGCCTACAAACTTGTCAGTGTCCAACGGGGAGAGGGAGATTATGTTGAATTGTTTACTGGTTATGTAAGTATCGACGAGGGTAGATGATAATAGACGACAGAGCCAGACGATGTTCAGGTGGCTCAGTTGGCGACAGCCCCGAGGGCAAGCAACAAGGTAGGCACATAGTATATAAGAGACAGGCAAGGAGCATTAAAGAGGAACAGGGAGTCGCTGAACGAATGCTGTGCGTTTAAAATGTATCTAGGCCACCCCACCTATCGCTCTAGAAAAGCAGATTGCCAGCCGTTGTGCCCGTCCATCCCGCCGTCTGTCCTCGTCACATCCCGAGTGAAAGGGACGGCGAAGAAACCGTGGTTATAAATAAACATAGGATAAATAGCACAAAAGCCGCCCACTATTACAAACAAAACCGGGTCCGAGAAGTGAAAGAAATGGAGGAAAAGCGAGAGAATGAACTGCGATAAGAAAAACTCCCAAACTCCTATGCTCGTCCCAACCAAGGGACTCCGTGTCGTGATAGATGTTAGATCATCGTTGTCCCTGCTCTGGCGTTGAGTCCTGTTGTCGTTGGGCAGGGCGTTGCGAGGGTATTCATAAAAGGTCAAGGTACTCTTGTGAGCGAGCGACCTGTGCTGGTCATGCTGGGTATACTGTGCTAAGCTCCGTCAGGGCCCGTCAAATGGACCGGGCAGGCATGGCGGTAAACATGTCAAACGGAGCTCATATAATGTTCCGCCAGACGGTTTCCGATGGTTCACATCCATTACTCCCCACTAAATGGAGAGAAGGGGTGTTACACATCAGCTAGCCATCTGGCGGGACGTGTGTTAGAGACCCTCTTCGCCAGCTTTGCAAAGTTGTATCTCGCGGCCCCACTCGGACTTGAGAACCTGCGATGCAGTAATTCTTCGAGACGGGTTGGGGTCCAGAATGGAGTAAATGACATTCCTGCAACGAGCCTGAGAGTCGTGAGTCAATATCATCGTTACGGATCGGCAGCCGATCTCTTCGCTTATGCCGTGTCCGAGACAACTTACCCGATGCAACGCCTCGATCGGCGCGTAGCCCTCCTCATCTCGACGACCATCGAGATACCGCTTATAAAACTCGTCCTCGTCCTTTCGCGCGACTCGCCATAGGTGGCGACCAGTCCGCATCGCCATGTAAATTACACCACATGCCCACACGTCAACTGCGCGGGCATCGAATTCCTTGGCGGTATATTCTTCGGGGGCAATGTACGGAGCCGAGCCGCATAGACCGGACACCATGTGGGCGTCGTTCTCCCAGGCCATACGGAAGCACTCGCCGTTGCCGAAGTCGGTGATCTTGAGCGCGCCATGCGTGGTCAAGAGCAGGTTCTCGGGTTTCAGGTCGCGATGCGCGACACCCATCTCGTGCATGTACTCTACTCCGCGCATCATCTGCTTAAAGAAGCAGTCGGCTTCTTGCACTTCGAGTTTGGTGGCGGAGAGGACAAGCGTGTACAGGTCGCCACCCGCGCAAAATTCCATCACCTCACAGTAGTCGCCCTTGGAATCCTTGAGGAGGTCGAGCGTGTGGATGACGTTGGGGTGCCGGAGCGACGACGAGATGCAAAACTCGGCCGTCAGGCGTTTGCTGTACCGCTTCTCCGTCTCTTCGGGCCGCCGGCGAAACTCCTTGACTGCATATAGCTTCTCGCCCAAGCCGTTTTCCAACTTCTTGTGTGATATCCTCACAATGCCGAAAGCGCCACGTCCGACGATCTCCTGGCACTTGCCATACTTCTCAACCAACGTCGCCGACGGATTGGAGGCCATTTTCTTGTCTGGCAAAGTCGCATCCTTCTCCTTCCTCAGATTGTCGACCCAATTCGATACAAGCGAAAGGTCGTGCTCGGGCGCCTGTTCTGGCTTCCTACCGAGGAAGTTCTTGATCAGGTCCACGAGCTTTTCCTGGCGGCGGCTCGATTTGAGATGATGCTCGTGGCCGCCCTGAGCCTCCAGGTTGAGGACAAAACGTCCCGGCGGCTCCTTAGCGGTGACCGGCTTGACGGGTGGTGGGGAGGCCGTGACCGGAGTCACATCTTGAGATCCTTTCTTGGCCGCCGAGGTGCCGTTGGCGTCGGCTGCCACGGCGCGGTGGGCAGCTTCTTTTGTCGAGAACATGCGAGTCAGTCGGTCCTTCATAGAGCCCTTCTCGCTAGGTGGTTTTTGCAGCGCTTCGGCTACACCACCGGGAATAGGCGGGATGCCGTTCTGGCCGTTCAACTTGGGCGATTTAGTGGGGGCCTCAACGGATCGGATCGACGGGGGCTGCGACGAGTGTGGTGAGGCCCGCGGCGACGGCCGCGGGGAGGTCGATACCATGGACTGCGCGGAGGACGTCATGGCGGGCCAAGCTACAATTATAGGGGCTAGAGGCTGGTAGGATCGGAACGGCCTCGGAGAGAAGGAAGGGAGTGCGACGAAGAGGCGGTTTGGCAAATTCGGAGTCCAGGAGCGGCTTTCGCGGTGGTGCAGAGGGCTGATGGTTCGGAAATGTCGATGATGCAAGGGTTGGGTCACTGCGGTTGAGCCGTGCAGCGCAGGCGAGGCGAGGCAAGCGAGCCGTGGGTGGTTTAAGTCACTGCGCTTATGCAAGCAACAGCGAGCTTGGCGGCGAGGAACGCCTTGGAAAGTGGGCAAAAGCCCGGGGTGTTGCCTGAACCGATCACAAAACGGCTGTTGTCCGGTGTTGAAGAGATCCTTAGGTCTCCGTTTAAAGAAAAAAGGGGAGAAAAAAAAGAGGAGGAAAAATCGGCCGGAAAAAGGGCTCGACTTAAAGGTGGGAGAAAAATCCAGACGCTTGGAGGGTGAGCCAAGTGGGGTGGAGGGGAGTGGAGCTTGGGGGATTGGGAAGGCGGATGGATATTGTTCCTCCCTTTCCAAAATTTGGTCCGGTTCGAGATCTCGATTTCTATTCGTCTTCTCCTCTGTCTTTCTTTTTGTTGTATAATTATTTATTTTTCTCTTACACTCTACCTGGGGAGGCGAGCGGGCGGATCCTGCAGCTGCTAGTAGCGGCAGCTGGGAGCGGAATTCTGCGTAGTCAGGCGGCGTCTCGACATGGTGCAAAAGTGAAGAGGGAATGGGATGATGTCCGAGTGTTGAGTACAGAGGTACTTGTATCGCGAGCGGGCCCTTTTGTTGATAAAATGGATTACAGAAGGACTGGTGTATTGGCAAGCTAAGGCAGTGGAGGCCCTGTAGGTGCCGATCGCAGGAATTGGTGGCTGATTGCCGTTTACGGTAGTATCAGGTTGTGAGAAAAGAAATCTTGTTGCCGAGGAAAGTGCTAGGCCACGGCACGGGGCGACTCAGTTAGAGGCGAAAAAACGTCTGCTGATCGTAGAGGGAAAGAATGACGGAGATGGCGGTGGGGAGCCCCAGTGTTTGTTTGACCAGAGCACAGGGCTCTCTTGCAGCACTGCCGCGTGCCCGTTTTTGTGTGTGACTTGGCTGTGCACCCCAAGCGCGAAGAAAACGCTAGGTGGAAAGCGTCGGTACAAACAACACAACTTAAGAAGGGAAAGAGCAAGCGCTTGGCAAGTCGGAAAACGGGCGCAACCGTTGGCCCGGGCAAGCCAGGGCAGCCAGGGCAGCCCGGGCAGGACCGCCCCCGCGGCCACAAACAGACAAGCCCGCACGGTTCTGAGTGCACTAACCTGCTGGGACGGCCTCAAATGTGAACCTGGGCTGAGGTGCCCGTATGTACCGTGTTGAGGTTTGGGGGGGCGGGGGAAACAGGGCTGAATAGGCCCAAAGGCCCTAGGAGACGTCAGCACAACGACCTCGGGAGGGGAGTCGAGGGCTCAGGGTTCATGTACCAGAGTACCAAACAGGGAACCACAAAGAGGGCCCGTGAGTGGCGGAAAGCGGAATGGCACGAATGGATGGATGGATGGTCATTAACAATAGCAGGTACGCAACCCCCAAAGGAATTGCGAGGGTTAGGTAATGGGATGGAGGCGGCCGATCTGCAGAGAACCACTTCCCAGGCGAGCCGGGTTGTGGTTCCTGATACGACTGCGGGCGCGGAGGCCGGGTTTCTTCTCGCTACGGCGGGCCCTTTCACGAAGATTCGAGCGTTGAGACAGGTGACAGGTTGAGACGCTGCAAGATGGAAGCGCAGACCGTGGCTGGGGTTTATGTAATATTCATGGATGTAATGTATGTACCGCCTAACCGGAGCACCACATGCATCATATGGAATCGGGAACTGACAAATATGTCTCGAGGTTGCATGTCATCCACGCCCATCAGATGGATCCAGTATGCGGGTTCTCCCAACCCCCGATCTTGCTGCAGTGTGTTGCTGCAGCATGATTGTGCCCCTGTCGACGACCCTTCGGTTTTGTTGCTCAAAGGAGCCAGCAAAATACACCGAAAGAAAGTGAACCAGAGACTATTCCGTTACCAGCCCGGCTGTGGTCAAGGGAGCTCGGAACCTCACGGGTTTGCGCATGTCGGGCAGGCCCAGGGCGAAACGGCCCAAGGTCTCAGGGTAAGGTTAGGTAGGGCCTGAGGCCCTGGGGGTTCCTTCCTTTGCTGTCTCAGTTGTCTCACTGCCAGCTGCCGGAGCCCCAGCCAGCTGGTTTTGGCCTCTCCAATGCGGTTGCCTTTCCGAGACACCGCGCGTTTCCTCATTCGAGTTGCTTGCTCCTCGGAATGTCGCACAACTTCCCACCCACCAACGTCACCGTTGGCAAAATTCCATCGAAAACCTTCTTCGCTGCTATTGTCGGCTTCGCCCTTTGTTTCTTCCGTGTCTTTGTCGGCTCGGCAGCCCATGAGTTCTCGCACGCGCTGGATTGGCCGCCACTGTATTTCACAATAGACGTTTATTCCATTCGGAATGGTTGCGAGGAGGAATGCCAGGATAGTCGGCACCTCGACCTCTTCGATTCTACAAACGGGAAACTAGAAAACAACAACAGAGCGAAACGCTCTGGGCAGAAGCCACGACAGCAGCACGACATTGCATGTACTCTGTACTAGCCTTGTCTTGGCAGGCCAGCGTTCGTTTGCAGATTACCCCCGTTTTGTCCCCACTGAGGCCGTTCGCTGGAGGCTTTGTTTCCACCGGCCCCATCGTGCGATTTCTCCCCGGTCACGGCGTTGGCGGCCTCCCGGGGCACGGCCAGCCAGCCCGTGTTTGGACCGGCGAAGAGTCCGAAGCTGCCCGTCGGCTTCCGGTGTTAGGATCCAAGGGCTGTGAGAACCCAACGTCGTGAAACTGTTTCCTGTACTTTAACAATCGGTTTGAAGTCTCCTTTTACCAGCATCACACAGAACAAGACGCTGTGTCAAGAACCCAACCATTTTACGCTCCCGAACCGCAACCGTATCACGAGCTGACCGCCGAAACCACCAGCTGGGTTGGTGCAGTGAGCCGGAGCTTCTCACACAACTGCTGAAGGAGGGTTGCTTCACTAATTTTGCTTCCATTGGCTTGCAATTGGCCAAGAAATCCACCCCGCTCACAACAATCCAACACCGCTCTCCTGCTCCCTCCCCGTCCCTTCGTACCAAGCATCCTTGTTGCAGAGTGCATTGCAGACGCAATCTGCAAAATAACTACGGCTCCCATGGCTCTCTTAGCCCAAATGGTCAAAGCCCTCTGGGCTGCTGGTAGCTGGGACTGCACATTTGGACAAGCGCAGGTCGACGAGTGTCGTGCAGCAACCCGCCGCCACTCTCGGAGTTCAGGATCAGCCGTTGGTTTTGCTATGAGGCATTTTCCTGACTTCTTGTTTTCCCCATGGTTTGTTGCTCCTATCGGGTTGACAACTTGACTTGATTCTCGTTTCATGCCACACCACTCGGCGCAGACGCAGGCGCAGATGGGGACACACACGGATTCCATTCGGCGATTGTCGCTGCAGCACCGCACAATCTCACCCGCCTACTCCTCCATTGGCTAACTTCCAACACACCAGCGAGAACATGCCAGGACCGCCAAGAGCTCAACAACGCGAAAGCGCATACATATGCAGTCCTTGGAACATGTCCCGCTTGTCACTGCCGCCGCCTGTTGATATCCGACGTGGTTAATGAGAAAGTTCTCTCGCTCCGGCTTGGCCGTGTCTTGTCAGCCGTGTTGACGCCGCCAGTTTCCACCATACTGGTGCCGTCCTCCCGTCGCGACCGCCAACCGTCACGTCGTGCGGTCCTGGGCAGAGTCCTCCGCCCTGTTTTTTTCTCCTCGGCCGAGTCACCACATACCTGGGCCTAGCATGGGCGGCCGCTAAATGACCACACCAGGCCGTTTCACCGCAGCTTTGGCCGCGGTCTGCAAACGCCCGAAACCAGGCGCGGCGATGCCCACCAGTCCGGTTCGGATATTGACATGATCGAGGATGTGGCCCGAGCCGCATGCCCGCAATGACAAGTTGACAACTGGCAGTCTTCGGTCAAACCCCAACTTTGGGAAAGAGATGGCCGGTGTAGACGGTCGCCAGACGTGCAGACAAACTCCGGACTACACATGCGCCGGCCCAAATGGGGCCGCAGGAGCCTCAAATCCTTGTCTTAAACCCTGCTTTTCGGGAACGAGGTGAGGTGCGGAATATTGCTCACACGTGGTCGAAGCACACGTTCAAACTCGACGACGTCGCTCGTGATAATTGATGCAGATCCTCCCCTCCGCCGAAGGGACTGTGTACCTCACTGTCGCACATTCGCCATGTCCCCGATATTGAACCGCGCGCAGGGTGACGCCACAGGCTTGTTTCAGCCTTGGCTTGCGGCCGCGGAAAACACATCAGACTTCCGGCTATGGGGCCTTGCATAGACCTTGCTTCTACTTGCTGGCCCTCTGTTGTTTTCTTTTTTTTGTGGTTCTCACCGATTCTTTTCCACCCCAGATAAGCTTTTGCCAAGACTGTGGCGGCCGCCAGGTGAAGTGGCAGGCACACCGAGTCGATGGGGTTTTGGCTCTCATTCACTTTCTCCCCTTCCTCGTTCGCCGAGACTTTCGACTGAAGAATGAGTCGGGGGGCGGCATTGCCGAGCGGCGGTATTATTCCATGTTGTTTAACCCCGTCTTGAGATATACCTTTGGGCCGAGCGGCTAGACCCTTCAACGCCTGGTGATACACACGAAAATGTCTTCTGTCACTCGCGTCCCCCTACTGCGCAACCAGCTTCCTCCAATTTTAGGCCTTTTACTGTATCTTCACTCTCCGAGCCTCCAAGAATATTCCCGAGTTGTCTCATCCAAGAGAGTCTCGACCCGGCTTCTAGATCCCTAAGTGTTCACTCGTCGACTCTCTCAGCTAAGAGGGCCTGGGCTCGGGAATATTCAAGACGTTGTTGATATTTTGGGAGGCGTGTACACCGCAAGATGCGGAAGATGGCTGTTTCACAACCTGTTGCCTCACTCCCGAAGCGAGACATGCCGACATCCCGAGGAGTGGGCCAGACAGTTGGTCAGTTAATCAGTTGCTTGGTCAATGATGTGAAATCGCAACCTCCATATCCGGGATCAGTGGGGAAATAAGCCTGCAATAAGACGCTTACACTGCAGTAAAACCCCTTTCAGGTGCGGCGGAAAGATTTCCAGCGACTCGGCTCGGCAATATCAGGTATTCTCGCTATGGCCAAAAAAAGCGGCAGACCAAGTCCCTGGATAACTTACTTTGCTACAAAAATGAAAAAAGACAAAAAGAAGAAACCCAAAAAAAAGTGAAAGAAGACAAAAAAGAATAAATCTAGAGAGTGACAAGACAAAAAAGAGTAAATCAATCAAAATTTACCAAGATTTGATCGAATGTTAATGGATTGGACTTGAGCTAACTATCTGTTTGAGTGTGCCGCTTTTTTTTGGCCACAGCGAGGTATTATCAACTGATGTCAAGTGGATGGTGGGGCTGGATAGTTACTTGGTTCAAGTGGCTCCGCGTTGAAACCTCCAATCCGAGCTAATTGGCAGATGATGTTGGAAAGCACACAGGGCGCCGAGAAAATGTGTGTTTTGGGAGACACCTAGAGCTCTTGTCCGTCCATTCAGATTCGACGAGAAAGCTTCTCCATGAACACCATCCAGTAAGCTCGAGATAACACCCTGATACCCGTTTAACGGAAACGTCAAGTGCGCCGTAAAGCGTCCCGGGAACAAGTGAGACTGGAAAGATATGGGTGGGGCAGAGTCCGTTCTAGCAGTGCAGACATGGCGCCTGCTTTTCTTTATCTGATCCGTTGCTTACCGAACCGCAATCCCAAAAAAGAGAGCGGCATGGGTGGTTTGCTTCTTCAGGGGAAATAACAAGGCGGGAATAGAGCTACTCTGCGATGGAGGAACCTCTGCTCAGATCCCCCCACGTCGGCCACCATGGTATACTTGAAGACTATGGTTGCAATGTAGTGTTCGCCGTCCGGAGTTGTCCATATCGGGTTAACAATATCGAAATAGCGCAGGGTCTAATTCAGATCTCCTAACTTCGGAACAAGTGACAGTGGCCATTACAAAGATTTTTTTTTATAAAAAAAAAAAAAAAAAAAAAAGAAAAGAAAAGAAAAGAAAAAGAAGGAAAGAAGCCCTCCCACGTCTAGTGTATTCGACAGAACTTCCATTCCGGAATGCGGCATTTCGGAATGAGCAAACCTTAAAAAACCTTGGTCAAAAGTCACGCTAACCACAGACTAAAATGCGGGGGAGGGGGGGAATGCGACAACAGAGAGAGATGTGAGAGGCTAGGAAAGATCAACACCTCCTTTCTCCCACTTAGGAGAGACCCTGAATGCTTCGCCGCAGCCTTTGGGATGATCTCTTTCGTCATATCTCACGCTCCAAGTTCTGTCATTTGACAGTTGACAACTTTCCCACTTCCGGGTTTACCCGAGATTCTTACTTCTCTTGTTCCGACCTACCCATGAAACCACCATCACGACATTTGTTGGACCCCATACGATATACACGTATTGTGTAGTGTACTCCATATCCTGATTCTCATGTCTCATTCCATAGCCTCTCTTCATTCCTTGGCATGTTCGGTCCATTACCTAACCTGTAATACCCCCCCTTCCTCCCGATCCCCTTCGCCCATACCCTACTGAATTTCCATGTCAACATCGCCGTCATTCTTAACCCCCTCCGCGATATTCCCACTCCCACTCCCCTGCTTATTTCCCTCAGCATTAGCAGCCACAGCCTTGGCAACAAGTTCCGCCAGGCCCATCCCGAGACCTTTCCTCGGCCCCGGCCCCCTTCCTACCCCTTCTCGTCCACCGAAACCACCACCGAGACTACCGCCGAGACCAAGACCCCACGGGCGACCCACGTTCCCCGTGCTGCCGCCGCCGCCGCCGTACCTACTACCTCTACCGCGTTCACTAAATTTCGTCTGGTAAATCACGCCCGCCCCAACCTCCTCCTCCGTTTCCTCCGGCCCCGCATCGCCGGCGCCATCACACTGGCTATCATGATCCCGGCCTTGCCCGGGCCCCCGCCCTGGCACAGGCACCGATGAGGCGGCGCCTCTTTGGGGGAACCCTCTACCCCCTCTGCCCCGCCGGCTTGTCGATCGCTTGATGCGTTCGACTTCGGCTTCGAAGGCGCGGTCGTAGACGTTGAAGTCGACGACTGTGGGGGAGTCGGAAACGACGTAGGTGGCTGCGTCCTCGCTGCTGTTAGTAGTGGTGTTGTTGTTGTTGGTGGTGTTATTGTCGTTGGCTGATGAGGGGTGTGGGGCGCCGTTGGGACTGGGGAAGTCATCAATGCCGCCTGTTCCGATGCCTAGGTGCGGAGGTGGATGCGCTGGAGCGCCCGTTGCTGGGTGTTGTTCGTTGGCTTGGATCTGGCTATTGTCATGATTGGCCGATGGTAACTGTGGAGGTGCTGTACTGGTGCCGGTGGCCGTGGTCGCGGTCGCGGTGGCTGACGTGAAGCCGGTTGAGATCAGGGATGGCGAGGCGGTTAGAGGCTGGCCGAGCAGCAGATCGAAGCTGGCTTTACCGCCTTTGGCGTGGAATTCTCGACGCTGGCGGAGCAGTTGGGCAGCGAGGTCTGCGTTGGAGATGGCTGGTTCGGGCCGCGCTTTCTCGCCAGGCGGAGAAGACGGAGGGGTGAGAGCGATACTGTTTGGGTGGAGGGTGTTTTGGGGTTTGCGGACTTGGCGTGGGGCAAGGAGGCTCTTGAACTTGTGGATGGCTTTCATCTAACAAAGTCGTTAGTCAAAAACGTGGGATGGCGGGGCGTGTGCGATCGAGAGCCCGGAAAAGAACATACCACACAGATGAGGTGGCTCATCTTGCGAGTGAAGGCGTGGTTGAGTTCAAGAGAGTTGGGTGAGGTGAGCGGGTCACAGCAGTTCTCTTCAGTGCTGAGAAGGGGGTCCGTCCCTTGTTTCGTCACCCATGGATGCTCCTAGGGCGAGGTGAGTGGTTTGTATAATGGACAGCTTGGGATTCGAAAACACTTACCCTCAGGTCGGCCATTTCTATCCTCTTCTCGGGGTCCTTCTCAAGCATTTTCCCCATCAAATCAACAAAATCCGGGTTTTCGTCTGGAGGCAGCTTAGGCGTCTCCGTTTTAATGGCCTCGTACATCTCGAGCACACCGTCCCGATTGAAAGGGATTCTGCCGTAACGAAGACAGTACAGGGACACCCCCATGGACCAAATATCGGCTGCCTTGCCCGAGATGTCCCCATGCTTGGCCATACACAGTTCGGGCGGGAGAAAAGCCGGCGAGCCTGCCGATTTGGCGGTCCGCATCTGACCAGGTTTCTCAAACATCTCAGACACGCCAAAATCGACGATTTTCAGGACGTCGTCCTCGGTGAGCAAAAGGTTTTCAGGCTTGATGTCACGGTGGACAACCCCCTGAGAGTGCACTGCGGTTGACGTGAGCATTTCCAGTGCGAATAATGCGAGTCCGTGGGAAAGGACTTACAATACTCAATACCGAGGATAAGATCTCGGAACCAGTGCCTGCATTGCTCCTCTTCATAGGGCGTTGCAGCTTCACTGAGGCCTACCTTCATGACTACCCCTTTCTTACACATCTCGAGCACCATGTATAAGGTGTCGTCATCGGGGTCGTCCAAAACTTCGATCAACTGGACGAGGTTGGGGTGATTCAACTTCTTCATGATGGCGATTTCGGCGCGGATCAGAAAAAGGGCATCTTTCGCCTCCTTAGCTTGCTGGGCCGTGAAGCCCGCAACGGGGGCATCAGGGGCGCCAAAGCCAGCCCGGTGGAAGCGCCCAACTTGTCGTGGGCCGCGGCGGAGTACATCGGACTGGGCACGCTTTCGGAGGCGAGTTTTGGAGAACGCTTTGACAGCCTGGGAGAAGGTGAGTGAGTGGGTAGTCCTCTAAGTTGTCCAGAAAAGGAGGTAAGAACTCACGTATTCAGTACCGAACTGGTCGTTGGCCAAGTAGACTGCACCGTAGGAGCCCCGGCCAATCTCGTCTTTGATAACGTACTGGTTGAGGTGGTGATGCGAGCGGCCTTCGGCGTCTTCATTGGTGTATTCAGATCGCGCGTTAAGGGTTTCCTAGAAGGGTTGAGGTAAGTGTGTGCTTGCTTTGTATTATATTCAGGGGTAGTAGTTCTCCGTAGCTATAACATACCTTGATCTCGCGGTGAGCCGAAGGGGTCCTTTTATGGTGTCTCATGGGGCTTGAGAAACTTTGCACAGTTGCTGGCGCCGAGCTGAGAGGATATTGTTAGCCTCGTCAAGCCTCAGGTGTGGAGGGAACTGAACCCACCGGGGATGAATTGGAGACAACCTGTCATGGTGATCGCCATATAGTTCAACCTGAATCCCTGGTGAGAGCACGCCCGCGGGCATGGCGGTATGGATCGCGGGAGTCGTTTCACCGTCGCCGGCCGGCCGTGGGCGTGGAGGCAGAGTCACGGTAGTCTCTCGAATCTGAGAATCGTTCGGTTCCGCCATGATGGATTTGATCCAGATCACTGCGCAGATAAGACTGGAGGTGAAAGTCGGGATGAGAAAACGGCAGGGGTCTTCAAACACATATATCCGTCTTCCAAGACCCTACCATGGCGCGGGGGTGGTTCACTGGTACAACGAGCCCGGGCTTTGATATCCAAGACGTCTCGGAGCTGACAGAGCTAGCGGTCTTGCGATACCGAGAATTCAACAACCCCGAGGTGGTGGCGTTTGGCGTGTGGCTGGGAACGAGGGGGTGGGTGGTGGATGATAGACTCAAAAAATGAATTTTGTTCGATCCGCGTCTTCAAGAGAAGGTCGGAGTCTTTCCGTTAGGCACGATCTTCGATCGAATCTGCAGCGCTGCTAAACTTAGAACGCAGCGGTGGCCGCGGAGTGGCCACCAAACGAGAGGCCAAGAGGAAATTCTGTAGGGTACGAAGTAACACCACTGCATCGGCGTGTTGGGGTCGGGTTTCAGGGGCCTTTTACCAAGAAATGAGCGAAAGAGGAGTGTCAAGTAAAGTAATTATGTACCCAAAGAACCACGCAGACCGGGCTGCATCAGTTCAAGATCTAGGCCGGCCCCTATCGAGCGATTTGACCCGCCTGCTGCGTTTTAACTTTTTCCAGCGTGTTGGGTTATCCGATGCCCGACATTCAGCAGGCGCCTGCCGGGCATGGAGCGTCCCGTCGAGGGTTCGGTCACACCCCTCTAACAGCAGAGGTACCCCACTACAGCACTCGCGACCCCGCAGACTGAGAGCCTCATAGGGATAGCGCACGGACCTTATTGGGTGGAAACACCCGTACACTAGCGCAGAAACCCGAAAACAGGGGTTCGGCAACACACCTCGCACCACTGATCAATCAGCTGCCAGCAACAGCTCCCGCAAACGTTACCGTAACCTCCATCCCGTGGTCCGGAGGTTAATCAGGGCATCTATCGCGACGCCGCTCCGATTTGAAGAAACCCGACGACGCGCCGAGCGGTCCCTCAACAGCCCGACTGCCAATCTCCTTGGCGACAACATCGCACGCCCCCATCCTTCCCCGTATCTTGCCGTCTTGCCGGCCTGCCGTCCATCTCGCTGTTTCGTTCAAACACGTCGTCGCCAGTTGCAAAGTCGTTCCGCGCCAGGGGGGAACCTCCCCCCGACCTAACCCGCCATCATGGTCGTCTATTCATTCTACATCTTCGACCGGCATAGTGCGTCTCCCTTCCCCCCGAGTCCAAAAACAAAACCCACCAAAAAAGCCAAAACTAACCACGACCACGCACCCTCTCTCTAGCGGAATGCATCTACTCCAAGACCTGGCTCCCAACCACCGCCACAGCGCATGATCCCCAGGCCACCGGCGCGTCACACCAGCTGCGGGCATCAACAGCCGACGACGCCAAGCTCATCTTCGGTACCGTCTTCTCGCTGCGCAACATGGTGCGCAAGCTCGGCGGCGACGACGACGCCTTCGTATCGTACCGCACCGCACACTACAAGCTGCATTTCTACGAGACGGCTAGCAGCCTGCGGCTGGTCATGTTGACGGACACGGCGACGTTGAGCATGCGGAATGTGCTGCATCAGATATATATCAACTTGTGGGTGGAATATGGTATGTTTCCCGGATTAGGCCAGTGATGATGGGAATGGGGTTGGGAGGCGGAAAGCTAACGGTGATTGGTTACTAGTGGTCAAGAATCCTCTCTCGCCGGTCGAGCATAAGGCTGGTGCTGGTGTGAAGAACGAGCTGTTTGAACTAGGGCTTGATCAGTTTGTTCGAGGACTGATGTGAGAGGTATGCGAGACGCAATACGAACGCTCAAGGAGGAAGCGTGCTCCTCCAGGGTTAGGCGCAGGTGTGCGGTTTACATGAGAGATGTGACCCAAGCCCTCAGCTGCAACTGCTGCGAGTTGTGGGACGCGCTCCTCAGCCCGGGAACAGAGACGCTAAAGGATGGCTTTGCTATCTCCCTCGGACACTGTGACCTGACGGGACCGTATAGTGTCGTGGCTCACAGCGTTGGGAAAAAAAGTGTCGACCATAGGCGGTCGTGGTTCCCACGATGGCTAGCTGTCTATGGATGCTCCAAAAAAAGACTGGCCGTTTGGCGGCCATGGAGTGATATTGAAAACAGAACGCGACGAAGATTTCAAGGATACATAGAGATACCCAATTAACTATATCACAAGAGATATTAGGTAAACACGGAATTCTAAAACGGCCTCACAAATGTACGGATGACAAGCATGTGGTCCTACTACGTAATAAGCCATCTCATTACCAACCACCCTTGGAAAACAGGTGCCAACTGTCAACATGGGAATAACACTCTCTCAAAATCTTGCTATTATCATTTCCCGTCTGATCTAGGTATCGTCAAAATAAGGCAAAGGCAACCCTGTTCTCTTCCTACTTTCCCACGAGCCGTCCTCCTGAGCCAGGGGGGTAAACAAACAGACCAAGTCCGAAAACATAGGGGGTGGTAAAGACAAAAAAACACCACAAGAACGGACAGAATATTCATACACGGAGCCAAGCCATCTCCACAGCATACAGTCATTATGAAAATAAATGGTTCTCTGGGCCAAAAAAAAGGACGAAGAAAAAAGATGAGAACATCAAAGTCCACCCTTACCCGCACACTCCATTCCCTTTGGTCCCCTTTCCCAATATACGCCATGATCGCATCGCCCTCCCTTTACTTAGACGCACTCGCCTTCTCCCACACACTATCAAACAAGCCCGACTCATCAACAGCCGTAGCACTCGTCGACAAGTGATCCACAAGCACCACACTCTCATCCTGCCGCCCGCCGCTCGTTCCCCTCCCCGGCCCCGAAGAACCAACGGGGAACTTCGCGTCCCTTGGCGTTGACCCCGATTCCGGCGCTCCGGCGCCATCATCCGGCACGACCTCCGCCTGCCAATTACTCGAGTACACCACCGCGGCGAACCCTTCCAAGTCCGGCACCGCTTCCATCGCCTGGAGGTACTCGTTGGGCATGCCGTGCCCGATGACATGGGCTTGGCGCGTCAAGACGCTGGTGATCTTGGGGAGAAGGACGGCGCGGTTTGCGCCGCTGCCGCCGAGGACGCTAGACAGCGGGTCGTTGAAGGGAGTTGTTGCTGATAGTGGTGGTGCGCTGGTGCTTGCGCTGCTGGTGCTGGGGGTGGCCCCGACCAAAGGGTCGAAGATACCACCGCCGAGTTTGTGTTCGAGAAGCGTGGAGAAGCCGGCGTTGAGGATCTGGGTGTGAACATGGGCGAAGTGGGGTGACTCGATCAGGTCGGCGGTTTCGTCGAGCAGGCGGCGGAGCGAGGCGGCCGTCGAGGGGGAGCTGGGCGGGGTCGGGTTATTGCCGGCGGGAGTGGATGGCACTGCATCCTCCTCGGAGAGCGGATCGGAGTCGAGCACACCGGATTCGCGTAGGACGTACTCCTCCATGTCGGGGGGCGGGAGGAGGAACGCTAGCCAGGCGGTTTTCTGTCCATGCTCTGTTGGCGCGGTGCCCTCAACGAGGCTGCGGACGTCGTGACTGAGCTTGGCGAAGGTGCCGAGCGTGACGGTATCACGCGGGCTGAGGTGGCCAAAGACCTGGCGGACCGCGGCTTCGACGCGCTGCATCACGTCGACCCAGCCGCGGTTGAGGAGCCACCAGCTGAACGTCAGGTATTTGCGGTTGACTTCAAAGTCGGTGCCATATGCCAGTTCCGCATTGTCATCGTCGTTGTTTTCGAGGCTGATCGTGCCCGGTGCTACGTTGCCGCCTGTGGCAAGAGAGACTACGCTCGAGAGGTAGCTGCGGCGGCCGAGTAGATTAAGTTGTATTCTCGTGAGCATGGTGAGCAGGCTGAGGGTGTAAAGGAGGGTGTATGCTCTCGTGATAGCTGTGGGTTAAAACCGATGATTAGCAGGCAAGGGCAAGGACAACGGAATGGTTCAGCGGGCAAGGTAGAATCGGCTTACAGCTAATTGTCAGCTCATCCCACAGCTGCCTCTTAGTCTTTCGCGGCTTGGAGGCTACGGCTGCCGGAGGCGCAGACGCGGGTGCGGGCGCATCTGGCTGAGCGCTCGTGCTCGCGGCCGCGGCGCCTTCTGAAACCACGGTGGTTGATGATGGTGCAACAACCGAGAGCTGTGTCGTGGCCTGCACACCACCTTCACTCTGGGCGCTCACGGTGATGATGCTACGGCCATCGTCGTCGGTCGCGTTCAGGTCGGACGTGCTTGGTGGGCTTGTCGACCCGATGCTCCGTGCCCTAGCCAGGGCGGAACCCTTCATCTGCTGAATCTCGTACGTGATCTTTTCCGTGTCCATAACCTCCAGGATGTTGGCCGTGGCGGTCGGGAGGAGGGCAAGGACGGTAAAAGTGCAGTCCTCTTGGTTTTGCTCGAAGCGACGGCGCAAGCTAGCAGCAGCACGTCCATTGAGTCAGCTCTGGAAGTCCTGCACAATGCAACTCGCACCAATTGACCCAGGTAGTTAGAATTCCAATGCTTACTTCTCCTTGGCGATGCGATCGCTGCTCATGCGCTCGCGGGCATCGCGTAGCTTCCCCACGACGTAGCTAGTGACGACGTAACCGGCGCCGACAACGCCCACGCCAATGGCAAGGGGCGTGCGGTTGCGCCGAAACCATCGCCTCGTTGCGGCGAGCATGGTGAGCTAGGCGGGTGTTGCGCTTCTTTCGTGCGGGGCATCCACATGTGTTTGCGTGAGAATGGATGTGTGGAGGTGTAGTTGCTACCTTGGGAAGTTGGTGTCGTGCCCGGTTTGCAGCTGACAGTCGGGTCGGGTGTTGGAGTGCTGCCCTGAAAGTGCTGGTGGTGCCACCCAGTCTTCGGCAGCCTCCCGCTGGCTCGGCCCCTGCTGCACCATCGCAGATAACCTCGGCACGGCGGGTCCTGATAGGGCTGATCAGAAGCCGGGTGGGGTGGCGCGTCTCCAAATGGGGAATCGCGAATGCGTGTTTGATGAAGTAATATTACGCGGAGTTGTTCATTCTAACCCTAACCCTCGTATCGATCCGTTGACGCAACCGACTTCCCCACACAAATGTCCCCTGCATAGCCTGATCCATGCGAGCCATGCACCATGATAACGGACGGACTGGCCCAGGAACTTGAAGATTACGAAAGCCAGTGAAGTTGAGCTGCAAGTTTATTGTACTCCTCGACCTCTAACTCTAAAGCCGGTCTTGAGCAACACTACAGTGACACATTAAGCAACAAACAACACGCAGCGCGGCATTGCACTGCATTGCGTCGCCCATCATGACTCAGATCGTTAGCTTCACTGTATTCAATGACCTTCCCCTCGAACTCCGCCAGTTGATATGGCACTTCGCCCTGCCGGAGGACGAGCCCGAGGTTCTCATCGTCCGGGCCGACCATCTCGACATCAAGGGCCGGAAAGCAAACCCGGAGCCCATGTTGGTCCAAACCGTATTTCCGGCGCTCATGCACACATGCCGGGAGTCGCGCGAGTACACCCGCAACCTAAGCGGCATCATCTTCCAGTACACGCCACCGGCCGGCTGTGATGTGCCGTACCGTCTCTTCCGGCCCGAGCTGGACACCGCCTTCTGGGACGAGAACGTGCAGAATTCCCTCTGGGCATCCTACTTTGAAGCCGGGCATGACAAGTGGCTGGCACAGCTCCGTCACTTGGCCGTCCCCTCAGCGACGGCCTTTGTGGGACAGCACATGACCGAGTGCATCATGGAGCACTGCCCACGGCTGCGGACGTTGTCAGTGGTCTTCCCGGACTCGACGGATTACAACCGGGTGCAGACGCGCTTTGAGGAACCAACAGCGCGGCGTGCGAGGCTGGTCGAGATTCCCGGCGACCACGCCCGCCGCACAATGGTCGTCTTCGACACCTGGCACTATGACCCGACGTACCGTATCCCGCTCTACGACTTCCTGCTCCTGTTCTGCAGCGATCTCAACGACCACAGGAACGCCATTTACGCTCCCCACGATGTGTGCCTTGGCCAAGGGTGGACAATCCGAACGGACGACGATGGGACGAGGCCGCGTTGTTTCCTCCAGACTTTTGTCGAATGGAATGGTGGGAGGTGGGTAGAAGCATGCGGGGGGAGGAAGCTGACAAGCCCCGGCGGCTAGGTGCCCCGGTCGGAGCAAGGACCTGCAGTATTCGGAGACGGCGAAAGAAACGTGTCGAGTGCGAATCTACGCAAGTGTTCGGGGGACGGTAGCATGTCCGAAGCCCCTAGTCATCGGAAAGCAAAGGGAGAACGAAGGGAGACTCTAACCCTAACCCCCACAGGCGCTTCCAGCTGCGCCTCCTCGGCCCGGGCTTTCCATGGCCTTCTGAGCTTGCCATCTGTCATCCGTTATCTGCTGTGGGATCAGGGCGCGGATAGAAAGGATCAAACCGCTCAAAAGACCACAGTTAAAACCCGGCTGGACTGCACGGAAGTTTGACCAGGCAATTCGCCTAGATCGAAGAACACTGCTGCAGGTAACCCGAACGGGCGGTTGGAATCGGCATTCCACAGCTGTGGCCACTGAAGGAGCGCTGTGGGTTTCGCCACCCGCCGAGTGAACAGCGGGCATTTGAGTGACAAACCCCCCGGAGTTCACCGTGGGGGCCTGGGGTTCCGGAATCCGGGGCACGGTGATACTCCACACAGCCAACGAAGCTGGACGTCACAATTCATTTCGCTCCGTTCCCGCTGCCCCTCAATTGCAAATGCCCCTCAGTCTCCGAACAACCTAGCCCCTTTTCAACCTCAACATCAACATCCTTCGAATTTGCAGAACGCCGACATTTCCCAACACTACTCAGAACAACTTGCCTACCCGCCTACCTCGCTAGGACTCTCGCAATGGATCAGCGCGGCGCCCCCGAGTTCATCCTAGAGGCCTTTGCCGATCCTAGCTCGGTGCGCGACGTAGTTCGTGGTGAGTTTTCACCCCCAAGATCGCTTTGAGCTGCCAGTTTCCCTCCGGCTCGGCCAAAGCATTGCCGTCGCTACAGTATCGTCAACGCGCCAGTTCCGGCGGCCAGACATTGCCGCGCAAAAGCTGACCTCATCTCCCCCACGCAGGAATCCTCCACACCATCTTCTTCCTCCGATATTTCTCTGCCGTCCTCCCACAGACTCGCGATGTGCTCGGGCTCGAACTCGCATACGTCCCCGAAGCGGAGATCGAAACCCTCATCGACCAGCGCGTGGCCGCTCTGGTGCGCCAGCTCGAGTCGGAGCGCCACCAGTCCCATGCACTATCCGACAACCGCGGCGGCGGCCTCGGTCTTGGTTTACTAGGAGGGGGTACACCTCCTTCGACTACCTCGAGCGGCGGAGGCGGCCGCGGGCAGGTCACTATCCAATTTCTAGAGAAGCGCCGGCGCAAGACGTGGTACGCCATGCGCGGCGACGACGAGGTCTGCTGGGAGAGCTGGACAGTCAAAGTGACTGTGGCCGATCCTCGGACAGAAGGCGGTATGGACCCCTTCCTTTTCAGATTTTTTTTCTCTTGCTCCTTGCCTTTTTTTTTTCCTTTCCCCTGCCCTCTTCCCCTTGTCCTCCCCGCCCCCCCACCTTTCGACACCAACCAGACCATCACAACTTAAACAACCGACCCCTCGCTAATCAAACCTCTCAGAACGAGCCAAAGTCCGCCGCGCATCCGAAACCACCCTCCACAACACCATCATGAAAACCATCACACTAGCCAACGCCCACAAAGACCACATACCACCGATTACCACCTCCGACTCCAACCCTTTCCCGTACCAGATCCACGTCGGCACCAATGGTGGGAACAGCAGTCAACACTCTCCGCAACCACTACAGCAACAACAGCAGCAACGAAAGGAAGCCGCTGTCACCGCAGCTACCGGTTGGGCTACGCGCATGGGGATTTACTAGGGCGGAGTCCCCTGGGCGTATCCTAAAAGGAAGCAGTGAGCAGGGAAAGGGCAAGACACTTACCGTAATATGGAGTTCGAGGTGAAGAGTGGATAATGGATCTAAGTCTTCAAACGGAGAGGTCACGGGCGATTACGAGGAGAACTTAATACCAGGAATAAGGCATGGGACCCGGCGTTTTGGGTACGGGAGTTCATTGGTGTATGGGATGGAGTGACGCGGGATTAAGTGGCTTGGGATAGACAATGGGCGTATTTAGAATGTCGTTTTCGGACACCCAAGTGGTGGGAAGTCCACCTCCAACTTCCGGAGTGGTGGTTGATGACTTCTTTTTCTCTATTTCTTTTTCTCGGGGTCAGGAAATGAGGTCGAGATACCCTACAAGGCAACGACGAATAGACAAAGTAAGGTGGTAGGACGAGAGGATGAAATAATAAACGAGGAAGAAAAGAAAAGAGAAGGGCGCAGTCCCAGTACAAAATCACATATTTGCAATACCTGAAAAGCTTAATGCTCCATTCTCAAGTTTACAAGCTTGATCGACAGTTTGAACCATAGGGTATAAATATGGTACATGACAGTGTGTAAAGTAAGCAAACATTTCGACTCAAAAAACGATTACATCAGGATTAACATTACACAACAAAAGAAAACCAAGGAGCTGAGTCGGACAGCTCACAGTAGCAACATCATGAACAAGAGAGCGCGGATTGTGATACACCATAAACCACAACAACAACAGCAAGCCAGCATTTGCAGAAAGAGTCAAGAATATCATGTCAATCGACCAGTCAGTCCCCAACTAAAACAAAGTTATGAGATATCCCGCAAGTACAATGACAATGACAGAGACAAAGACAAATAGACACATGAATTGACCCGCTCGACCTCCCATGTCCGTGCCATATCCCCCCATTCCCATAGTTAATTTACCCTACCCGATGCCGACCCAACCCCATCCCATCCAACCGAAAAAAAAGCAGACCAGACCAGACCAGACCAGACCCAGAACCCAGACCCAGAACCGGACGCTCTCGCTGATAGGAAAAAAGAAAAAAGGAATCCAGGAAACCCCGACCCAAAGACGTCCAAACCGTCTTCTTCCACGCGCCCATGGAAGAGAGACTTCAGCGCCCAAATTTCCCATGAACCCATTTCCTATAAGCCGGTTCCGTGGCGAGCTCGTATTTCATTCATGGCCGTTGAAAGACCAAAGAAGAAAAAAGGCCCGCCAGAACAGAAAACAAGAACACCCCTAGCCCAGCCCGAGGTCCCAAAGTGTGTTTGTTTGATTCCCGCCCGATCCCATCCACTCCCGAGTCGCTGTGAGTTCGCAAAAGGAGTGTGTGGGGCGAGGAAGAAAAGAAAAACCAGAGCGAGGGAAAAAAGAGAAGAAGTGAAAGAAAGGAAGCAAGCACATAAACAACACCCTCATCATAAACCAGAGAGCACTCCTCCCGAGTGTAAGTCAAGCCCCGGTCCCCCAATTCATTTACCCTTTCCCACTTTATTCTCAACCGGGTGGGCCAAGTAGCCAGTGTCGACGGGACGATGCGCCACGGTTATGCACCGTCCGTGCCCATGCCAGTGCGTGGGAAGAATCCGTAGCTTCCATGGCGGGCGGTGAAGAACCGCAGTGTGTGGCTGATGTTGTCCGTGCTCTCGCGGACAGAGGGGCGGTACAATACAACGTAGGAAAGCTCAAGAGAAGGGACATCCCGTCGTTATCGTGAGCTGTCAAAGCCTGGTCGACGAGACAAGACAAATGATACGAGAGGAGTTCAAGAGCGGAGTCCCCCCTTCCATGGTGGGCGATGGGAAGTAGTGAGATGGGCGATAGTGGAGCAACATCCTCTTTTGAGAATTGGGAAGTGTGGGCGGTGAAGATGGTTGGCGTGAAATGGCGCGGTATGTGAGGGGGTGTGGTGGCGAGCATAAAAGGAGAAAAAAAAGTAGGAAAAAAAAAGCAGAACCGGTTGCCCCCCATTTTCTCTTTCTCATAATCGTGACGGTCATCAGAGCGTATCCCCGTTACCCCGTTTCCCGGTTTCCATCCCCATAGCCTCCGAGAACGCAATGCAATAACAACCTCCAAAACAAAACCCAGGTGATTCGACGATATAAGGAGATGGCCAAAAGAGGTGGCGATCAAACGACGAGAGCAGAAGACGAGAGATTTAGAACGTCGAGGTGTAAGCACGGTTGACAGGACCTTTTCCTGCTGGTGCTGGGGCCGATGACGTAGTGCTGTTAGCGCCCCGCGAGGATTGTGTGTTGCTCGCGCCAATTTTCTCAAAGTCAGCAAGCATGTCAAACCCAGAGAAGTCGTTCTCTTCAACGAGAAAGTCTGGTGTGTCAAGCCCGCTGAGATTGACGCCGTGGAAGACATCAAGATTATCATTACTGATGAGAGGCATTTTGCTGGGCGATTGTAGGTCGAGGAAAAGCTTGCTCGGTGACGACGGGAGTCCGTCGAAGACCTTGCTTGGAGTGTCCAGCACTAGGTTACATGGCTGACTGGGGATCTTGAGGAAAGACGAGGACTTGGAGGCGCTGGGGGCCACACCGGCGAGCTGATTCAACGCGCCGGTGGACTGCGACCGCTCCAACCGTTGCTTCCTTACCGAGCGCTTAGCTGGTGACCCCATTGGGGCAGCGTTGTTGGGAGTCAAGGCGAGGAGGGACTGAAAGTCAGGGGCATCCTCAAAGATGTCAAAGCCGTTGCTGTGGACACTATGACCCGACTGCTCTAGATAGTACCATAGATGTTCTCCGTGGACATTGGGCGTATGTTGAGCCGTGAGGTCGCCTTCGGGAAGCAGCGCGGACACACGCCGGATCGGAGAATCCACCATGGACTGGATATTCTCCCGGTGCAGACGCAGGTTTGTGCTGGGCGAGACAGACGGTGGAGGTTTCGGCGGTGCTTTCAGTTTTGTGGCGGGCGTCAAGGGTGGGAGCATCTGACCACCTCCGCTGCTAGATTGCCGCCGAATGGGGGATGATGAAGGAGGGACGCAATTGTACGGGCGCCCCTTGGATGGGCTGTCGTAGGACGAGGCACGAAGACGAGCAATTTCTTCCTCGGCGCGACCTCCCCTCTTGATTCTCGGCCGGTCAGCCTCCGAAGTGAGAAGCTTAGCGTGTTGCTGTGGGCGCATAACCGAGGATTCTAGCGAGGAAATGTACCCGCTGTCATCCAGGGACGCGAACCCGCGCCTGTGGCGGGATTTGGTGGCCGACGATTGCTGCACACGCTGCTGCGAGGGCGGCGTGTCGTTGTGGCGGGCCTCCAGGCGCCGGGGGATCGGGGGCGACGAGTGCATTGCCGCAGGAAGGGGCGAGTACAAGTCCGCATCGTGCACCAAGTCCTTCTCGGAGGCCCCCCCGCTGATGGCTTCGTCGATGGTGGCCGCATCGGATGCGGGAATAGTTGCGTCAGACGAGATTTCCGGCAAGGGGGGAGCGGGCGCAAGGTGCTGCTGAGGTTGGTGAGGGGGCAAAGCGGGAAGAATGTTTGGCGGCATTGCAACAAGCTGTGGAGGGAGCATCGGCTCGGACATGCAAGGCGGGCGTGGTTGCGGCTGCGGGAGCTGGTGTTGCTGCGGGAGGGACGGCTCGAGCCGCGTGGACATGACCGGCATATTCTCGCCCGTGCAGATGGTTGACTTCCGCGACGGCTTCTCCTTGAGCACCGTGTGTTCGGTGCCCGGCTCGATCAACCAATAGCTTCCCTTTCCCGGATCATCCTTGGGCCGCTCCTGCTTGACAAAACTCTTGTTGAGGCTGAGGTTGTGGCGGATGCTGTTCTGCCAGCCGGTGTTGTCTCCACGGTAGTAGGAGTATGTGTCGGATATCCATTTGTAGATTTGGGACAGGGTCAATTTGCGCTGAGGCGACCGGACGATGGCCATGGCGATCAGAGTGGCGTAGCTGTGGTTCGGTTTCGTACCGTCGTCAACGATGGGCGAAAATGAATCGTGCGGGGGCAGGTCATCCTCGACTTTTATCTTCTTCGCCGGGCGGAGTTCCTTGATGGGCGCGGCCTCCATCAAAACGCGTTTTCCGGACGGTTTCTGGTGGTAAAAGTTCTCCAGATCGAGGTTGAACTGCGACGGGCCCGGGGCGGGGTAAATCGGGGGGTGCGCATTTTCCTTGCCCATAAACTGCATGCCAAACTCGGGTTGTTGAGGCTTCTTCGCTACGGGTTTAAAACGCGACATGACGGGTTGTTTCTTCTCGAGCGAATCCGTTGACGGTGGTGCGTTGCCAGGCGGTATCATCGGCCCTGCGTTGAGTTTGCTACCTTGCGAGGTGTTCAGGGCGGCGAGCGGTGCATTGGAAGGCCGCCTGCTGGACTTGTAGGGTGAGCGTTTCGTCGCCGGAGTCGATGTCATTGCGGGTGGGTTGAGAACGACGTTGTTATCTGTGCTCTGGAGGGGCTGACGCGCGGGTTTCGGGGCCGCGGCGATCGGGGTATGCGGGACCAGGTCTGCGGCTGGTTGTCCGAAGTACTCATCGTGGAAAATCGGGAAAGGCTCTTCAGCCTGTGAAGAAGATGGCCTGGCCATCGGTGGCCGAGTTTTTGCGCGCGGGCGCGCACCGAGACGGGTGCGGGGGAGGTGGTTGTTCGATCTCCGTTAGGCGCCAACCAGGTCGGGTCTGGACTGCGGCGGCTAACGCGGGCCAGAGAAGTGTGTGCAGGCCGGCTTCGTCGTCGCGATATGTCGCCAAAAGCCGGGTGTACCAGTATCGCCGGTGCTGGTTTCGACCTCTGATCGAGATGGTGACTGATCTCACGAGGTGGTTGTGGGGGAAAGCGGTGAAGCAAGGGGTGAAAGGTTGGTTGTATGTAAGTCGAGGGGGGGGGGGGCCAAGACGTTATCGGAAATCGGTCGAAGGTGAAAACGCGCGAAGGGTATCCGTAAATGTACAGGGTGCAATTGGCAAGATACTCGCTGAGCAATGCAACAATTGTCGGTTCGGTCGTGAGAGTGTTCGGCTGGTGTTGAAGGTTCGTCTCAAAATTTTCGGCAGGGAAAGAAAACCTGGGCGGGAAGGAAGTTGTTGGGCTGACGTGGGAGGTCGGCCGATGTGGGAGGTGGGAGGGAGTGAGACGAAGAAGAGGGTTTGGTTGGCAGAAAGGGTTGTGGGCGTGCAGCCGCGAAAGATGAACTCCCGCTGCCAGCTCACACGCTTGTTCCAAGAAGGTCGCTCGGTGGGGCGGAAAGCAGGCAGGGAGTGGACAGCACGGGGCCGGATTGGACCAGGGCCTGACCGCTGACAGGGATTTAAAAGGTGGAGTGGGCTTGGAGCAGGGGTGTTCGGGGCAGAGGAGGACCTCGAGGGTTCGGCCACAACTCCCGTCTTCCAGACTTCTCGCCGAAACGCTGGCCTTGGAGGAGATGGGCGACGTTGCCTCAGACCAAGGTTAGGAAAGAAACACACAAAATTCGAAAGGTCAAACGATCATGTATACGTTCGCCCGAAAGCGAGAAGACCTGATCGAGACCTCAATGGCCTGCAGTACTGTAGTGTACGAAGTGTACGGAGGAGTTGGAAGCCCAGATGGGGCCTTGGGTATCTTGAGGGCATGTGGGTTCAAGATGACATGAGGTGAATGGTTGGATGCAATGCAGCGTAAATGGTTGCGCGATGGCAGACAGCTTGGGCCGCGGAATTGGCCAGTCGTCTCACACCAGATGATCTCTACGACAAGCAGTGCAGAGTTCTTGACGGCGTCCGAGGTCTGGCCTGCTGAGAGGAAGCCAAAGGAGTTTCCTTGCGAGAAAACCTCCTCGAGAACCGACACGGTCAAAAGATGGGCGGCCCGGAGAGGTCGCACGTTCAGGAAAGATTGGACGGGCAATGCTTGGTTGGCTCTGGCGCGATGGATGTGACGCTTGGCCCCCAGCTCGACAAGGCTCATGGCCAACGAGATGCTGCAGCGGCATGCATTGTTTATCCGGAGGGTCCACTTAACGCGAAGTTTCGCGTCTCGGTCGCGCGTCCAGGTCCGACGGGCCAATCACGTGCGCGCAAATGAGTCGAGAGCTCGCGGGGTTTCCAGTTTCGAGGCCGAGAGCTTGGGCCTGCTGTGCTGCTGCATGGAAGCTGCCTCAGGCTTTGCTCCTGCCGTGAAGGGAGGACCTGTTGCGGGCGTCTCAGCCACACTGGTGCTGCAGGCTGGAGACACAACGACCCTCTATCGGATCGCCACCATTACGCCCACCCATCATCACTCCAAACAAACAGACCACCAAGACTGCCTTGACTGCCTCCTCCGTACATATCGCGCAACATTCTGGATTGTATCGGAAATGAAAACCAGTTCAGTTCGCGGCCTCTCCGCTCGGCCATAACATGAGCTCATATACACGTGGACGTGGATGTACTATCTGCCTTGTTCGAGCATGGCCCGGGGTGTGAAGCTCGCAACGATCGGCGAGTGACATCATTGGCTCCCTTGCTAACCCGTTGCCCATAATGCCCCACATATGCACTTGGGTGATCGATCGAGGGCTTGAGACCGCAGAGCAGAATCGCAGAATTATAGAATCTCAGAGGCAGTTCACAACTCAGAGTCCCCAGTCAAAAGTTCCTCCGGAGCGCCTAAGTCTCAGAATTTTGACTTGTCTCGAACTTTTTAATACCCTCGATTTCCTTCTTGCTCGAGATTGAACGACGCCGGATGGCGTGTTCTCCTTCTCCGAAGTACACTACATTCCTCGGCTCATCCCGGGGACGGAGGAGCAGGGTTCAAGGCTCTTCTCTAATCTCTCCCTCGATTCCAGGTTTACACTAACTTACACGAGGATCGGAATTGAAAGCTCCTCCGCCCTTTTTTCCTTGATTCGCCTTTGAACAAGCCGAGCTCCAACTCAGTGTCAAGCGTCCACCAGAATACCAACAAATCGAAGGGGAAGTCGGGCAACATTCCGACACCCTTAAAATTAGCTTGACTCCCAAGTGCCTGAGCCTCCATCTCACAGCAACAAATTATGGATCCGGATGACCCTCGCCGCAAGCACACAGACAGGGTTGTGCATCCCTCATCTGGATGAGACGGACCGCAAGCCACGAACCAGCAAAACGCCGAGAAGTAAAGCTGTTTTCGAAGCTCGCTCAACGGTTATTTTTCTCGTTGAACACGAAACGGGCAAACACTGATTTAAGCGTGTTTCATGAGGTTGCCCAGACTCTACCCCACGACAGATTAGCAAATATCCATTCAACCGAAGTTACCGAACGCAGCAACGGCAGCGAGGGTGCATTGGGATCTCATTTTTAACTCCTTCAAGGCTCCAGACTTCCAATGCTTCTCCAGCTCGCTCGGCTTGTTCTAGGGCTGCAGCAGCCTGCAGGGCTTTCCGCGCAGAATGAAACCCACACGAGGTTCCAGAATCTCCACCTCTCCGCGATTGCCGAGGACCGAGCACCCACCGGACCGTGGACTGCACTGCACCAAGGGTGCCGTGAATCTTTGGAAGTTGAAAAAAAAAAAAAAAAACCGGCAGGGACCTGCTGCGCGGTCTCGGCTTCTCGCACAGAGAAAACGGCCGGCCACCTGCACTGCACGTCCCCGTCCACAAACCCCGTGACGGGCCGTTTTGACCGCGGGCGGGCGAGCGTCGGACCGTTTTTCGGGGGGGAGAGAAAAAACGCGGCCCCGTCCCAAGATCACGAGTCGGCCGGCTGACGCGGACACACGTGAACCCGTCCGTGAGGAATGTGTGTGCAGTTCACTGCCAAGGCATTGTCCGAATTCCGTGATCGCAGTTCTAGGCTTACCCTTGCTCCCATCCACCGTAAGTACTTTGCTTCAACTTTGCTCACGTTGTCCCCTCCCGGAGAGCGGGTTGTGTCGGTCGCACGGTGGCTGGGTTGTTGCAAGCTAAGTTTCCAGGTTAGCTGTGTGAGCTAGGCGTTGTGCCAGCCAAGACAGCACTTACCCGGCATCTCAAACTCACAACCCGCGATCTCCCTCCTCTCGTGCAGGTGACCTGTGTCAGATCGTTTCGGGACCGACGGGGCAATGAGGAGAACCGGCCGAATATATGGATATATCCGGTTTACAACGATGGCCATGCCAGGCGGTCAACAAAAGACGAGAGTAAGTCTTGAGCATTTTATAAACGAAAGCATCCTTGTCGGCGTGTCTATCGTTTGGACGTTTAACCACCCGTGTCCGTGACCGGAAAGACGAGTTAAATAACCGCCTTGTGTAAGGCCTTGTCTTGTCTCAGAGGTGTATAATCTATATGGCTTGTGGTACTCAGTTCACATGCATCCAACCCTGTTGCCCAGGATCACGACAAGGATAGACTTAATCCAGGGCTTTTTGAGTTGGATAATCAAGCTTACAATCCTCTGTTCATCTCATGTGCTCAACGGCCCTGACATATATTCACCTGCTTCCTTACCCATGTCCTAAACTCAACCACCCAGCCAGCCAGTTATTTCAAGATGGCATACAAGAGAGAAGACACACACACACACACACACACAACCAACCTCAGATCTCCCCAGCCGATCTCTGCGCTAGACTCCAGTCCCTCCTGCATGTTTCATCTCTAAGCGCCCTCTTGCTGTTGTTGTAGTGCAACTCACACCCCACACAACGACAACCCACATCCTGCCCGATCGATCGCCTTCGATCCACCACATCCATCCCACAAACGGATTCGTACCGATTCGTGGCACTCACTTCACTGCATATCCACTCACACTCAGTGGGCGTTTTTTGTGTTGCCCTAATCTACACGAGTGAAAGGTGTGCCCTGTGCCGTGGGTCCAGTCCCCAGGTCATTTACGCTGATGCATGTATGGATGTACTTGTACATACACACGCACTGCGTAGGGTTGGGACTCTTCAAGCGTTGTAAATTCTTAACGGCTATATTTGGCTATGCTCAACTGAGGAAAAAAGGCCACAGTAACACGCTCCTTTTTGACTTTCCCACCCAATACACGGATGGAAGAGGAAAATGGAGACGAGAGAAGGGAAAGAAAATAGTAAATAGAGAATTGAAAATGAGCCAGGTTAGGTTGGACTAGAAAGCACAACTAGTTAAGGAAGGGGAGCAAGCCCAGGTCGTGTCGTCGAGAGTAAACGTAGTCAACGTCGACAAAGACATACCTAACCTAACCTAACCTAGCCCTCCTTCTACCTCACCAGCCGAAGCCCTACTAATTACCCGCCCTACGTATTAACCTCCCAACCACCCCTCAACGAAAATACCATCCATCTATTACCTCCCGTTTTCCCCCAACCTCCCACCCACAGAAACTGTGTTACGCCATTTTTGCCCACAAAGGACCGCGTGACGCAACCAGCCGCCCGACTCCCGCTACACAACAGCAGCAGCCACAAGCAATGGCCAAGATTCAAATCAACCCCCAACTCACCACTCCACCCACACACGCGCGCGCTTCGGCAGGTAGGCAGTGCGACCCAATGCCATACGTAAGGTAAAATACGTAATTACATAGTAGATGACACACCTCAATCCAACACCCTCCCCGCAACAGCCGCCCCACTCTTATCCCGTGTCGTAGTCTTCTTAAGCGCCCTGCCCGCCTGAATCTCACCCAAAAATGCAGCAGGCCGACCACCGCCCGACGGTGCAGCCGGCGCGCCGCCCGTAGGCGGAGGAGGAGGCGGAGGGGGAGCCATGCCGGGAATGGGCGGCGGTGGAGGGGGAGGGGCAGATGGCGCACCACCCGGGGGAGGAGGAGGAGGAGGAGGGGGAGGAGGCGGGGCACCTGAACCGTTGGGGCCGGGGCTGGTGGTAGGGAAGGAGCCTGGCATCGGAGGAGGTGGGGGCGGAGCTGTGGCCGGGGGAGAAGCTGATGGAAGCGGCGGGGCCGGGGGCGGAGGAGCCACGGGTGAGTTGGCGGCCGGGGAAGGGGATGTTGCAGACTTGTCGCCGGCGGCGGACAACGGGCGCGGGGGTGCCATGGTGCCGAAGAGGATGGAGGCCAGGTGGGCGGCGCTCTTGCCGCCCGGCCTGTCGTCGTCGGAGTCTTCTTCCTCTTCTTCCTCCTTGTCTGACCCCCAGCCATCGTCGTCGTCGGGGCGTCGCCTCGTGGTGGGAATGGAGGGTGCCACGGGGGCCGCGGGCTGGGTCATGCGGTGGAATGGGTTTGTTGACACGTCGGGCTGCGGCGGGGCCGGGGGTGCGGTCGGAGGTGCAGGTGCAGGGGGTGCTGCCGGGGGCCCAGCTGGGGCAGGTGGAGCGTCCGAGGAGTGCGACATCATCCTGAAGTAGGGGTTGCGGCTCTCCTGGTCCGCCGAGGGGCTCGAAGTGACGATTTGCGGCGGAGACGCCACGGGAGCGGGCGGAGGAGTGGGCTGGCGCTCTTGCTCGCGGGCCGCGATTTGGCTGTCACCCGTCGTCGGCGTCGACGCTTGCGGCGTGATTTGTTCCGGGCCTTCGTCGTCCGACGACGAGCTGTCATCGTCCATGGCCTCGAGCTGCTTACGGAGTTCTTCCTCGCGCTTACGGGCCGCCTCAATCTCGGCTCTCCGCTGCGCTAGCTGGGACTCCTTCTCCTTCGCCTCGGCCTGTGCTGCCTTCTTCCTGCGCTTCTCTTCCTCCTTCTTCAGCTTCCCCTGGCGGACCTGCTCTTCTAGTGCCTTGAGACGGGCGTCAGCTTCCTCACGCTCCCTAGCTAGCTCATCCTCTTGAACCCTAGCTTGGGATCTAAACCATTTGTTAGCAACTGTTTTTGGTTCCTGTGTTCTCTGAAGTAACAAGGGGTGTGACGGTCAACTTACTCAAGTTCCTGAGTAGCGCGCTGCTGTTCCTCCCGCTCCCGTTCCAACCGTTCCTCCTCCGCCTTCTTCGCAGAAGACTCTTCCTCAGCACGCCGGTCGTCCGCCTTACCCGCCTTGCGGCTAGGGGGCGGGGGAGGCTTCTTAGCCTCGGTCTTAGCAGCCTGGGCAGTAGCAGCGGGCGGTGGGACACCCTGCTCCTCGGCCAACCTGGCCTGTCTCTCGTTCTCGCGACGAGCATCTTCCTCCTCGGCCTGCTTCAGTTTCGCAGCGCGTTCGGCCCGTTCACGCTCGGCTCGCTGAGCTGCGGTTTCACCAGGCTTCGTGGGGGCCTTGATGCCGAGGGCCGCAAGCCGCTCGGCCATGCGCTGCTCAGCCTGCTGCTTGATGAACGCAGCCCTCTCCTCGGGAGTCTTGTACGAGGAATAAGATCCGCCCGAAGCTGCAGCAGTGGCCGGTGAGGCTGTGCGCGAGACGGTGGCCGGGCTTTCAACGCGGGGGGCCGGGGGAGCCTCGGACCTGACGGGTTCCTGCTCGGCCTGACGTCCGCCTTGGCGATCTTGGGTCCGGATACGGGCAGCCCGGCTCGACCGCTGAAGATCGTAAATGAAGTCGCGGACCTCGTCCTCGACACCGAGAGCGTCGTCCCATCGGCGCTTCTCATGCTCCGTCGTGGAGTCCTGCCCGCCCTCCTTGAGGTTGTCCTCGATGCCCTTGGCGAAGTCGCGAACGCTATCCTCGACATCCCGGACCATCCGCTCGTTGTTCTCCTTCTCGGTCCGGGCTTTGATGCTCTCCTCTTCCAGCCGCTTCTCCGCATCTTGGTCGCTGCTCACATCAATCTTCTTGCCAGTCAATGCCGCAGTCCGCTGCTGCATCATGGCCTTGGCCCGCGCCTTGAGTCTGTCGGACTCGGTGATGGCACCGCCGGGGCCTGTCCCGATGATGGCGGCCGCGGTGCCCGGGTGCGCCTTGGCGTCCTTCAGGCGGAACAGCTCCAGCCTCGCGTCAGCAATCGCCTTCTCCGTCCTCCTGACCTGGGACGCCAGGTCCGGGATCTTGTCGGTCAAGTTCTGCAGCTGACGCTTCAGGGACCGCCTCTCGGCCTCCGAGTCACCGCTCACCAAAGCGGAGTCCGGATGGTTGTCGATATCCTCCTGGATTCTCCTGATGCGACGGTAGAGCTCGTCAGCCTCGCGGCGGTCGCGTCTGTCGAGGAGATCGTCTTCCTCAATGTTTTTCTCATCGGCGAAGTCCATCGCGTCTAGAAGAACCTGCCTCTCCTTGATCTTCTTCCGCAGCTGATCCAGGCTCAATTCCTCGTTGGAGCCCACGGAAGCCGGAGAATCCGGACGGGGCGACGAATTCCCCATCCTGCGCCGAGCACTCGACCGGTAGCCCACCGCATCATCATTATTCTTGAAGACAGTGGCGTCTTTGCGGTTCCCAGAGTTGCTCCCAGCGCCCTTGAACGAGTGGTTCTTCAAATAGCTAACGCCGGTCTTCTGGGGTAGCAGGGCCGCGCCAGAGTTCTTGCGGAAGTCCGATTCCTTGTGAAGCATGTTCTTGATAGTGCCGAGCGACTCGCTGAAGTTCCTGGTGGAAGGAGGCACTAGTTCAGCAGGAAGGGTGTTCGGGATGGGATAGCCGTTGAGCTTGCGGTAGATCAAGTGCATGGCCACCGCAAACTCATCCAGGTCCAGGCGACCCTTGTTGCCGTTATCCGCAAGGGTCCAGACCCGTTCCAGGTCGGGCTTCTCCAACCCACTCTGTCCAAAGATCTCGATGGCTTGGTCGCCGCCAATGTAGCCCTTGTTCAGCCCGTCCCAGGCGTGGAACAAGGCGTCATACCTCGTCTTTTCATCCTTGGTAATGGCCCAGGGGATGACGGCGTTCCCTTGAAGCCCTGCCGTAGTGTAGTCCTGCTGCTCGCGCCCTTGCTGAGGCATCATGCGTGCCTGTAGCAAATCAATATTCGGAAGGCCAGTTGCGGGCGTGTTGACAAGGCCCCACTGTCCGGGCCGGCCCGTGGGCTGAGCGTTCAGCGGCGCAGGGACCCCGCCAGGGCCAACGTTAGGTGAAAGCGAAGAGCCATAGCCCGTTGGCATTGGCGGCATGGGGGGTCTCGGGCCGGTGTAGCCAGTTGCCTGCGGCATCCCTGTCTGCTGTGCTTGGGGACCCTGACCCAAGAAACCAGTCTGCTGGGAAGGGAAGCCAGTCATCTGAGTCTGAAGCAACTGCGAGTTGGACGGCTGCGGCTGAGGGTGTTGGATAACAGGGGGGGTAGCCGTGTTTTGCCGCACACCAAAATCGGGCGCGTTCGTGGACGTGGCAGAGGTCGCCCCCGACTCCTCTGCAATGCTGAAGTTGATAATGTCTACCATGCTCGAGACCTCGTTCTTGATATTGTCAGGTAGCGCAGATGGGAGTATCTTTCCAGTCAACTTCAAGTTGCAAAGATACATGGCTAGTGCGAACTCGGGAAAGTGTAGCTGGCCGGACCTGGTAGTGTCTGCAAGTGTCCTGAAAAAAGTCAGCGGCTGTCACGGGAAGAAAGGCCGAAATAGCCACTCGACCGCCCTATTACTTACCAGATATGCGACAGCGAATCTCCATCTAGCCTAGATCGGAGCAACAAGTCCCTCGCCTTCTCCCCAGACATGGTGCTCTGGCCGTCGCCCACCGCAGACTTGAAAAGTGTCTCGAACTTGGTCTGGTCCTGGGCGGTGATGAACGAGAGGCGAATGTTGGGAACGGTGTTCGCTTGCCGCGGGGCAGCGCTGGGTTGAGGCTTTGCGGCCCCAGCGGTGTGAAACGAAGCAGCCATCTCTGTAAAGCCAGTAGCCTGCGGCTTGACGGGCGGTGGAGGAGGAGCCAGCGTCTGGGCCGTCGGCTGGGGAGGAACCGCCGGAAAAGCATTTGTTTGCTGCTGGGGAAGTTGTTGAGGCTGCTGCTGCTGTTGCTGTTGGAATTGCTGTTGGAACTGCTGGGGGATAGCCGGCATTGGGGGCACACCGGTGGGCATGCTCTGCTGCGGATTCTGACCAAAGCCGGTGTACTGCGGCTGTAGCTGCCCCGGGCCTTGCGGCGGCTGCAAGCCCGGATATCCCGTATACTGCTGCTGGAGCGGTGCCTGAGCATATCCAGTCGGCTGCGGGGCGAACGGTCCCGGCTGTTGTTGTTGTTGCTGTTGCTGCGGCTGCCCAGCACCACCAGCACCGAAGGGGGCCCCATATTGCGGAGCGCCGGGGCGCGTGCTGTTGCCGCCGAGAAAGTTGTTTGGATTCGAGTACATGGCGTCGGGGTCGTCGAGCTCGGCTGGTCGAAATGGTATGTGTTGGAAAAGGGGGGATGATCGCACGAGCGGAGTCTTCGACGCAGCGCGACCGATCTGGTGTAGCTTCAAAAAATGTGGCGTAAGCCGCGTGAAAGGGGATGTAAGAAAAGACGGATTGTTCCTTTAACTGTTTACAACCCCAATAATTCAAGAAACGGCGACAGACTCCAACCCTTGGAGCTCACAACGGTGATGACGAGGCCTGTGCGAGGCTGGAGAGCTTGCGAGGTGCCCAGTCGGCGATTGGAAACAAGGGACTGCAATCTGCCTTGGTTGGGCTGTTGCATGAATCGATGCATAGTGCTGCGGATAGCTGCATCAGGCATTAGCCATGCGCGCCATGCTTCTACTCGGTAGACAGTGAAGCCCCCAGAAATTCATATTGTCTTAAGCGGGTATGCACCCCTTCTCGCCTGAGGCTCAAGTCTCTGTCTGCCCAAGGCGCACGTGTTTCCACCCCCTCACCTCATCTCGTCTCAAATAACCTACTTTAGCGGGGCACATGGGGCCCAGCCTCTTGTCTGGTCAACCATATCCCCGCCTCAATGTAAATTTTGATCCTAGAGGACTTCGAGCCAGTTATGGCCGCCAGTTATGGCTGGGTCTCCAACCCCTCCGTGGGGTCAAAGCCCAATTAATGAGTAAACGACACGAGGAGTCTTGCAGGAGGTGCAGCTATTTGTCCTACTAAGCTTCAGGGGATTCTGGGGAGACTGGGGGTGAGATTGTGACAATTCTGCTGACAACAGAAAAAACTGTGGTCCGGAGCGTTGTCGGCCAGGTCGCATCGAGACACCCCGCCCTGCAGTGCATCACCTAAGACGAAGTGGTGGAATCCCGGTCCCCGGAGTTCCTCTCCCCTCTGAGTGGTGCAAGAAAAAACCGGCCGACTCAGTTCTCCGTCACACCATCTGCAGCAGAGATAGCGTTGCTATCGGAGCTGGGGTACCTCGGCGGGACGTTTAAAGTCAAATTAGCCGCAAAACTCGCCGGCCGAGTGACATGGTGCAGCTAACAGCTTCGGGCCACAGCACAAGCTTTTGAAGTGAGGTCTGGTAAACCCAAATCGGCCCAAAACCCCTGGGAGATTCACGCCTGCTTACTCCACCGCTTTGGTGAACATGGGAGAATTCGACCCGTCGAGGCATTGGCTTTTCGGTTCCTTCCCAAGGCGGTCGGGCTCCGAAAAGTTGCGGTGGAGCCCCCCACCGATTGCGGCCCCACGACAGCAGCTTCGTGCGCCATCCCCTCGACCGGTCAAATTCTCCCCTCCTGCCCCTCATCTTGCTCCTTCCTCTCTCTCTCTTTCTCTCCTCTTTTTTTTCTTCCTTACTCTCCTCATCAGCTTTTATCTTCCTTCATCCTCAATCTCTCCTTCCGAGCTTGAGGTAGGCACAGGAAGAGGATTTCCATTCACACTGCTGCCCCGCATCAGACCCTTGATACCCCATAGACCCTTCAAAATGGTTCAGTCATCCGTTTTGGGTTTCCCGTAAGTCCCTTAAATCCAATTGAACAGGCTCTTAAATTCGACAATGGCACTGACTCGTACTTTTCCAGCCGCATGGGTGTCCTTCGGGACCTCAAGAAGGCGAACGAGGCCTACTGGGCTGGCAAGATCTCGCAAGACGACCTCCTCGCCGAGGGCAAGAGGCTTCGTCTTGCCCACTGGAAGATCCAGAAGGACGCCGGTGTTGACATCATCCCTTCCAACGACTTTGCGTTCTACGACCACGTCCTTGACCACATCCAGCTGTTCAACGTAAGTCGTCGCTTCCGAACCTGTAGTATCTCGGGTAGGGGAGTCTGTTGACTAACAAACCCCCTCCGTTGTAGGCTGTCCCGGAACGCTACACCTCGCAGAAGCTGTCCCCGCTCGACGAGTACTTCGCCCTTGGCCGTGGCCACCAGAAGGGCGGTGTGGACGTCCCCGCCCTGGAGATGGTCAAGTGGTTCGACTCCAACTACCACTATGTCAAGCCTACCCTCCAGGACAACCAGACCTTCAGCCTGGCCCAGGACCCCAAGCCCGTGCGCGAGTTCCTCGAGGCCAAGGCGGCTGGCATCCAGACCCGCCCCGTCCTCGTCGGCCCCGTCTCGTTCCTCGCCCTTGGCAAGGCTGACCGTGGCTCCTCTGTCAACCCCATCTCCCTCATCAGCAAGCTCGTGCCCGTGTACATCGAGCTCCTGAAGGCCCTCAAGGCCGCTGGCGCCGAGAGCGTCCAGATCGACGAGCCTGTCCTCGTCTTCGACCTTGCCCCCGAGGTCAAGGCTGCTTTCAAGCCCGCCTACGAGGCCATCGCCGCTGCTGGCAGTGCGATCCCCTCGATCGTCGTCGCCACCTACTTCGGTGACATCGTCCACAACTTTGACGTGATCCCCGCTTTCAGCGGCGTCCAGGGTCTCCACGTCGACCTTGTCCGCAACCCCGAGCAGCTCGAGCCTGTGATCAAGCAGCTCGGTGCCAACCAGATCCTCTCTGCCGGTGTCGTTGACGGCCGTAACATCTGGAAGAACGACTTCTCCAAGTCGCTCGCCCTTCTCCAGACCGCCGTCAAGGCCCTCGGCCCTGAGCGTGTCATTGTCGCCACCTCCAGCTCCCTCCTGCACACTCCCCACACCCTCGCCAGCGAGAAGAAGCTCCCCGAGGACGTGTACGAGTGGTTCTCCTTCGCCAGCGAGAAGGTTAAGGAGGTTGCCATCCTGGCCAAAGCTGTGACCAACCCTGAGGCCGTCAAGGCTGAGCTCGAGGCCAACGCCGCCTCTATCAAGGCGCACGCCCAGTCCACCCGCACCAACGACCCCAAGGTCAAGGAGCGCCAGTCCCAGGTCACTGAGGAGCAGCACAACCGCAAGACCGGCTTCGACAATCGGTACGCCCAGCAGAAGAAGCACCTCAACCTCCCCCTCTTCCCCACCACCACCATCGGCTCGTTCCCCCAGACCAGCGAGATTCGTGTCCAGCGTAACAAGTTCACCAAGGGTGAGATCACCGAGGCGGAGTACGATGACTTCATCAAGAAGGAGATCGACCTCGCCATCCAGATCCAGGATGAGCTCGGCCTGGATGTGTACGTCCACGGTGAGCCTGAGCGTAACGACATGGTGCAGTACTTCGGTGAGCGCCTCCAGGGCTACGTCTTCACCACCCACGCGTGGGTCCAGTCGTACGGCTCGCGTTGCGTCCGTCCCCCCATCATTGTCGGTGACATCTCTCGTCCCGCTCCCATGACCGTCAAGGAGAGCAAGTACGCCGCCTCGGTCTCCAAGAAGCCCATGAAGGGCATGCTTACCGGCCCCGTCACCTGCCTGCGGTGGTCTTTCCCCCGTGTCGACGTCCACCAGTCCGTCCAGTGCCAGCAGCTCGCTCTGGCTCTCCGTGACGAGGTCGTCGACCTTGAGAAGAACGGCATCTTCGTCATCCAGGTCGATGAGCCCGCTCTTCGTGTAAGTTTCTAGTCCATCCCGCCGCGCACTAGCAGCCAGTGAAGAAGCCAGTATAGACGCTAACGACACCAATAGGAGGGTCTCCCTCTCCGCAAGGGTTCCGAGCGCGACGCCTACCTCCAGTGGGCCGTCAACAGCTTCAAGCTGGCCACCGCCGGTGTTGAGGACTCGACCCAGATCCACTCTCACTTCTGCTACTCCGAGTTCCAGGACTTCTTCCACGGTAAGCTTCATTCCCCAGCACAGTATATGAGGGTCCACTCACTAACTTGACGCACAGCCATCGCTGCCCTCGATGCCGATGTCCTCTCCATTGAGAACTCCAAGTCGGACGCCAAGCTCCTCAAGGTCTTCATTGATGAGGACTACCCCCGCCACATCGGCCCCGGTGTCTACGACATCCACAGCCCCCGTGTTCCCCCTGAGGCTGAGTTCAGGCAGCGCATCCAGGAGATGCTCGAGTTCCGTAAGTAGTCCCGGCCTTCACTTGACGGCAAAGCAAAAGTAAAGGGTCTCGACTAACGAAGAAACAGTCCGCCCCGAGCAGCTCTGGATCAACCCCGACTGCGGTCTCAAGACCCGCAAGTGGGATGAGGTCAAGGGTGCCCTCACCCACCTTGTCAACGCTGCCAAGGAATTCCGTGAGCAGTACTCCAAGGCCTAAATGCCTCACCACATCTCACCAGGCACCATCGATTGATGGTGCCCGATGCTTTTCCGGATTTTTTTTTCAACAGCATTAGCATATTATTGGGGGGTTCTTCTAGCGGGTTATAAAATGGGTAACGATAGATGATACCCCTGAGCGCCATTCTCAACTCGGCGTTGGTGGTCAAGGAAAAAAATCCGGATTCAACATTGCATTAGCATTACATGGGAGGGTCGCCATATTCAACTCGGCGTTTTTGCGGTTACAGGTGGGGAAACAGGATCGGTTCATTCAAAGGAAACGGGAAAGGGTACGGTCAGGTGTTGATTTCTGGGGAAACGGCTTCGGGATGGGTTGGCAAAGCGGCTGTGACTCGCTTCTTCAACAAGGAGTGTGTTCGTGCCTCGGAACGGTCTGCCTTCACCAAGCAGCGCGCGTGTGAAGTCGTCCAGACTGGCTTGGGTTGATACCCCTCAGGACCATGTCGCAGAACAGAATACATGGTGCCCCAACAATGTTTCGACTTGGTCATTGATGATGTGATTGTTTATGAGATTGTGATGTGTTTTGTCGATTGTCGTTGTAAATCAAGACTGTAAACTGAGCAGGTCCATGTCGGTTTGTTTGGTCTGTTTAGCAAGGGCTATATTGCCGTTTGATTCACTCCCTTAATTCCCAGGGTATGAGATACATAATAGACAGTAGTTGCCAGGAGTGAGTTCGATCGACAGTAACTGGATAGACACTACTTATGTATGTATAAAGCGCCGCCCTGATATGCATCTATCTTGTCACCGAAGAAACTCTCGCAAAACAGTCGCGAACACAGAATAGTTCCTCACTACCAAAATGAGAAGGTGTGACAACAACTTAATTGCAAAGGAATCCACTAGAGATTTTATAAGAAAAAATAATTATCTACACTCGCTCCGCCCAATGCTTTAAGCAATACATATCCCCCAATTCACTCCGCCCACCCAAAAACCTCCCCAATCGCCATCGTATTACACCGCACCCCCGCCAACGCCACCACCAACCCAGCCAAATCCACCACTAACAACACCACCCCAGCCATCATAAACCGCGGACTAAACACACGATACAACATCAAATGCCGCCGCAGATGCCCCGCCCACGCCATGGTCGCCAAACTCTCAACAGCAAAATACGCCACAAACACCGCCAGGGCGCGTCGACTGACGGCCTCGAGACGGGCTCTACGGCGCGGGCCGGATTTCCAGAGGGCCAGTAACGGGACGCAGGCGGTGGCCAGGATTTGGCCGGCGAAGGTGTTGAGGGTTACGGCGAGGGGACTCCAGGGGTAGCGGATGGTGAAGAGTGGGATGAAGGCGGCGTCCCATTGGATGGAGCTTAGCGCGGCTTGGTGGCCGGTCTTGAAGAAGTGGAAGGTGCCGAGGATGGCGAGCATTATGGGGCCGATGGGGGAGGAAGTACGAAAGGTTGTGGAGGTCGAGGATTTCGAGGAGGGCGAGGACTTGCCAGGCCATGAGGGCTAGGGAGCCGCCGCCCATGGGCTTGGAGAGGAGGATGCAGGCGGCGAAGAGGTTGATGGGGAGGAGGAGGTAGCGGGCGCCGTGAGCGTTGGCGTAGCCTATGATGGCGACTTGGGCGCGGTTGGGCTGGGTCGGGGAGGCGGAGGTGGTGATGGAGACGCAGGGGGGTGCCCAGACGAAGGCGGTGGTGCCGGCGACGAGGGTGAGGCCGAGGATGGTTTGGGCGAGGTAGACGCTGATGTTTTTGAGGGTCTTGTCGGGGAGGCTGGGCAGCCAGTTGCCGTTGTCGGCTGCGTCGAGGACCCAGTACACGGCGGCTAGGGCGAGCACAGCGCGGAGGACAACGCCGATCCAGGCTGGGGCTAGGCCTTCGTAGGAACGGGTCGGTTGGAGGTAGGCTTTGATGATGGAGGGGAGGATGAGTGAGACGAGGAACGGGATGATGAGCTGCCAGGGAGCGGAGGTGGAGGATGTGGCTGAGGCGTAGTAGGTTGAGGTGCAGTATGGCATCTGCTCCTCGCGGCAGAGTTTGGAGAAGGATGCGACGCGGCCTAAAAGGGCAAAGACCACGGAATGGTAAATGGCCAGGTAGCGGTCGGCGCGGGAAGGGATTCGCAGGGCAGATAGGGCGCTGACGAAACCGAAGGTGGTGATGAAGAAGAGGAGGATAGAGTCCTCCCAGATGGTGTACGAATTGGACGCGAACCCGATGGACTGGCTAACCGTAAAGACCACGGCCATCCACCCCCAGACCGTGCTGGGGACCAACTTGGCGAGCGTCTCCTGGACTTCAAACATGGAGATTAGAACCGCAGCAATGCTCGTCAACGCCGCGATGCCCGACCCGCGGTACCAGTCACCAGCCCCTGAGACAAACGACGAGACAACACCGCCGATAAAGCCGGGTACAGCACCGAGCGCAGCAGCGCCGATGAGCCGCTTCTCAAGCGTGTCAGTGGGAACACCCTGCGAATCGGGCTTGATGCCCTGAAGCTCCAGGCTCTTCTCGGCGATATCGAGCTCCTCGTCCTCAATGGCGTCGTCATCGTCTCCCTGTGCGATGTACACAAGTAGCGCGACGACCCCGAGCGCCATGATGCCGATGCCTATCATCATGTTCTTGAGATCAAACCTCGCCCACAGGCTCTTGCATTTCTGTAGATTGGCCTCTTGGTACGCGGCAAAGGCCGAAAAGACAGCCGCCCAGTCAGACTGCTTGCCAACGGCAACAAGACTTTCAGCCAGATCCCACAGTTGGCTGGGCGAACCGGACTCAGGAGACTGTTCGATCCCTCGAGCGGCGAAATACGCTGTCTGGTAACGCTTGATACCAGCCGCGGTCGTTCTCTCTGCCGCGGCGAGATTCAGCCACGCATCACCCTTGGGGCCAGCGAAGGCCTCCTCGATTGGCCGGCCCAGGTTGTTGAAAGGAATAGGAATGCCCATCAGCAAAGCCAGGGTTGGGACGAGGTCGATCTGGTTGACAGGGCGGGCCTTGGCGGTGGTCGGGGGCGTCGCGTATTCCGGCTTCGTCCTCCCAAAGATGCCCTTGGGGGAGTACATCCAGAGAGCGGCCTCGACTTCGTCCTCGCTCTCGCCGCCGTGGTCACCCTTGCTGTCCATACCGTGATCCCCCATCACGATCAGAACCGTCTCGTCGTCAATAGTGGCCGCCAGGTCCCGGATGAACCCATCCATCTGCCTCAGCTTCCTGGTCATCTCCGGGTGGTTGGGCCCATACCGGTGGCCAGCGTGGTCAACTCCAAGACAGTGTCCAATGGCAACGTCCCAGTCGTTCTTCTTGTCCATCAACGGCAGGATATGCTCAATCACCCCGTTGTCCACCGTGTGCAAGTCCCAAACGTTGAAGCTGTCGTACGCCCGGCTCAAGTTACCCTCGAAATACCCCGGAAACAGCGCTTCCCACGTATCATCCCCCAAATGCACCACCCGCTTGCCCGCATCCTTAAACTGCATCAACAGATTATCCTCCTCAATAGCCGTCCCCGAGAAGCTGCTACCAACATCCACAAACGTCGGCAACGTCCCCGTCGTCAGCCCCTTCAACCGCTGCAGCGTCGAGGTCGGCGGATCGGCGATAAACGGCCGCAGGAACGCGCGGTTCGGCTCCTGCACCGCCGTCTCCCACAAGAAAGGAAACGCATCGTGGAATGCCTCACCGTCCCCGACGGGCACGGTGAAATCGTACCGCAGCGCGTCGATCACGACCACCACGGCCCGTGAGAACGTCCGCGGATGCCAACACCCACCGTCCACTGTGCCCTTGCCTTCCCACACCGGCAGTAATGACGATCCTTCTATCCCTTGCTCGCCTGCTTGAAACGGCGGCACCTCACACGCCGATTTCTCCTCCAGCACCAGCCGCGTCAGCAAAAACCCGCTGGTGAAGTACGCAAGCCCAGCAACATGCACGACCAGCAGCCAGACCCAAAAGGCGGCAGTCCAGCCCCAACGCGCCTGATAGGCCCTTTTCCGAGCCGCTTCAAGATGCTCGCGACGGCGTTCGCGTGTGGCAAGCTGTTCTTGTTGTTGCTGTACCGCCTTCTTGTCCTCCTCTTGAGCTTCCCCAGTGCTCTTTTTTAGACGATCCGCATCGGCAACCTCCTTGGCCTGCTTCGCGGCGGCCCACTGTGCGGCAATGGTTTTGTAGTCGGCCGGCGGCGGGGCCTTTTTCGGGGTTGGTCGTGGCGGTGGCATGGTTTACGTGGTGCTGATTTGGTTGTTCGTCGAAGGGTCGTGGGGACTTCGCGGTGTGGGAGTGTCTTGTAGCGGAAACGGCCGCGGCAGCGAAGAGAAAAGGGGGTATCAACAAATATCAAGTGCAAAAAGATAGGTAGATGAAAAGTTGGGCGACAGCAAGAAGAGAGACCCGACAGGAGAAGGGCAAAAGGGGAAGAATTAGAAAAAGAGAAGCAGCAAACGAGCGCGAGGGCCAAATCGAGCTGTATGATTATGGTACAGGCAATGGCCCAGCATCAATTAAACTCTAGACCGCCTGGACGACAGTTACACGAGAAGAAAAAGGATGCGCCATTTCAGGGACGTCGAACGTCTTGCAACGAGTCGCGAATTCGTGAGCTCCATTGAAACCGCGAGGATATCTCCACCGGCATTTCGCAGGGGGACCGGGAGCGGCTCTACCCTAACCCTGGGATCTGCGATCGACATACATAGTACACTACTGGTTAGAGGGGCGAGTTGGGATAGACGAATTAGTTATTATTACAAGGAAGGTACATATCCATGGGAGTACTATGTAAGTTGAACGGATCAAAGACTGGGGAAATCGCGACTCTGTCTGGCTAGAAGACAGGTAATCAGAGTTCGTTGCCTCGATGTGAGGTTGCGTTAAAACCTTCCCGCCAATGCTAGACAAGAGCATTCAAAACGAAGGGCCTGTCACAAAACGGGGCAGAATGAAGAAACGCAAAGAGCCTCCCGAGCCGGCAGACGCTGCTTCAATAGTAATTATACAATATGAGAATATATCCGACAAATATACCACAAGCCCACCCAACGCACGCTACCGGCCAAAAATGATGATGTGGCTGGGAGCGAAAAGAGCTCCCGTTCTCGGTTCCTCCCGAAAACATTCACCGTTTGAAGGCGAATGTACCTAGGCATGTATGTGCGCAGTGTCGCAGCACTCAGCCCCCGGTAGCAGAGAAACCTTGGTGGTCCCAACCAGCCCATCAGAAGAAAAAAGAAAGCAGGAAAGATTCCAATTGCGCCCCCGATGATGCTTGATATGCAGGGGTAGATAGATGGCTGAGAAAAGGGGGCTAATCAGAAGCAGAAAAAAGGTAGTGGCCGGCGCTTGTATGATGGTATCTCTTTTCGTGTCCCGGTCCGTTCGTCGCAACTCCGCACGCCCATGAAATCGTAAGGATTGGCCAGCTTTTTGCGCTGGTCAGAAAGAGAAGGTCGTTCTGTTGTTCCCCGTTATGGGAAAAAGGCCTCTGTCACAACCGAGACCATGGTTGGTCGTGTTTGGCGCCTGTTTTAATGGTATTCCTTCTCCTTCAGGCCGCCAATCTTGTCCATGTCGATGGAGTAAAACTGTGTGCTGCTCTCCTTCTCGTACGCCGGGAGCTGCTCGTCATGCAGCGGCTCAAGCCCGACGCTGGTCTCGCCAACCCGGACAACAACCACCCGGCCACTCTTCGGCCGGCCCTGGTCGTCCTGCTCGTCTGGGAAGGTGATGTGGATCTCGGGAACGTTGTCGGGGGAGTGAGGCGGTGAAGAAGGGTTCGCAAGCATGGGCTGGCCTTTCTGGTCGACAACGATGATACTTGACCGGCCGTTGGCATTGCCGGTCTGAATCGTGAGCCGTCGGTGGTTTCCAGTTCGCTTGACGTCCTGGTACTGGGGCAGCGTCTCGCTCATCATCCGCTGCTGCCTCCGCCTCCGCCGCAACAGGACAAGAAGCGCAAAAGAGACAAGACCGACGAAAACAAGGACAAGGAGAGCAATCAAGAGGTTGACAACCGAGACGCTGTCCTTCTTGTCGTCGCCGCGGGCGAAAATCCTCGAAGCTGAATCCATGGTACTGAATGAATGTATGATTGCTGTGAATGCTATCGTTCGACAGGTCGTTGTTGTTGTTATTGTTGTTGTTGCAATGAGCGTTATATTTTCCGCGAGGACTCGAGTTGCCGAATGATTGTGATAAACTTCTCTACTATCGCGAGTAAGACAACGGCAGTCGCAGGCAGAGAAAATCAACGTTGGGGCTTACCCAAAGGGTCGTTTATCGGGGATGGCTACAGAATTGCTGAACCAAATCTCGCGCAGGGAACGGGGAATTGCATCAAAAACCAAAAAAGGATAGGACGGTGACCGACTAAAAGAATGAAGTCGATACCAAAAAGCAGGATCCCGCGATTGGGAGGTGGAAGGGGGTAACAGAAAGAACGACGAATGCAATTCCCTGGACCGTGGCGCCGATGAAGATGTCGAGATAGAAAAAGACGAGGAGAGGAGGTGAATGAGGTCGGCGAGCACACACAAGTATTCCGCAGTTCCCGTCCACCGCCCTGTCAGGGGAAGGCAGGCACACACACACTGGCGCACCACCCACAACCTGGAAGCGCTGCCCCAACAAGTGATTTTGACCGAATTCGGATGAACTGCCCCGTCCATGAAACCATTGTCCAATCAAATTGTGGTCAGGCTCGCATGCAAGCGGGGTGCTAATTTGAGAACCGCCCAATCGATCCTTTGACCACGAACACCCACAAACCACGGAAACTGGCCCGTGCATCGAAACGGCCAGTATTCGAGCAGGGATCTTCCGGGGTCAGGGTCCAGACCAGGCACAACCTCGCCTTGAGATTCTCGAATTTCGCGACCCACTCTAGCACCTTTCCTGACTAACGACTTCGTATCGGCGACCGTCACCGAGGAATATGTCCCTGCCATTACTATGTAACTAGTTCTACAAAGTGAAAGCATGTGCTTGTTATCTCCTATTTTTTCATCAGTTGTTTTATTTTCCTTCGCGCCTAGTGACAAGCGCCCGCTCTCCAGGGTCCCATCTCCGTTGAGGTATGGTTGCATTCTGCAAGCAAAAGGAGAGATGACCCGGGAGCCGCCCAGGCCCGGCTCCATCGCATCTTGTGACCGGAATTTGGGCGGCTGGGTTCGATTCCGTGTGATTGGAAGAGGACGGCGGGGCCAACCAGCTGTGTTGAAAGAGCAGAGTAAGAGCGTCGACAAGTTGAGGCTCTCCGTCTCCTATTAACAACACGTCCATCCCAAAGGATTGTGCCGGACGAGACTCACCTTTGCGATCTTTAGTGCGTCTCGGTACAGATCCATCGTCGCCACTGTGAATCCGTCCTGCCTTGAGAGACTGCGTAGGATTGACGACGCCAGGATCCCCTCACAAAGCCTCACGTGTGTGACGAGAGTGAGAAGAGGGGTTTTCCTGTGTCCAAAAGGAACGCCTGATGAAACTAGGCGGCTTCAACATGACGGCCGTACACCTTGCTTAGCCAGGGAACTCCGCTTAGAGAATTGCTCTAGACGCCCCAAAACATTCCTCCACTCCAGTGTGACGGGTGTTCCGACTCCGTTTTCACACACGAATAAGTTAGAGAGCGACTCAGCCCCCTCTTCCCCTCCCCTCTCTTAGTAAAAGTCCGAGACTAAGAAGCGTTACCGGTACACCAAAGACGTGGAGCGAGAGTGGAAAGGGGGTGGATGAGAGACCGCCAACGCAAATTAAGGGCGTTGGGCGGACGAGCACAACAAACTTTCCCGTACGCCGTCACGCCACGCCTGTGTTGTTCGCCCTGTCATCTCCTGGCCAAGGGAAACGAAGATAGGCACAAGAGGTCGGGACAGAAACAAGAGGCAGGGAAAAAGGTAGGGGGCGCACTTGCTGCCTGCAAGTACTTAGCAAACCAGACCGCCAGTGTCGTTCTATTTGCTTCCAATACCGAAAGGCAACCGGACTCCCCGGCCTTAAGGTCAACTACCCTCAGAAGGCGCACGGAGGAAGCCCGAAAGGTAGGTGTGAGGAGGAAGCAACGAGACGCTCCGCATCTCGAGACAATCCCGCAGTAGACATTCTGTCGCCCCCCTTGGACAGAGCCGGCTTATTCCACGAAAACCGATCGCTAAGATCACAAGCACAAACGAAGGCGGGCGGTCGTCATAAACGCGCAGCACATCATCAAATCAACACCAACATCGACACCACCCTGGCGGGTTCTTCGCGTTGGGCAGTTTTGGCCCTATCACGGGCATGTTGTCCGTTTTCCGGAACATGGGGCCCGCTGCGATCATTACGACGAAATTCGGACGATAATTATATCTCGCGGGGTGTTAGGTCATAACGCCCACAAGCCCGACAGGCGGCGAACAGGCTCGGAAGACTGGCCTGAACCGGGGTTGGTCAGAATGGCGGTGGTTTGATTGGGGGTATAAGGATCCCGTAATGGACAACGAATGTGGTAACTCTGTGGCATGTAGTAGCTATGACCTAGGGACGGTGTTTGTCAAGAGCACGCACTCTGGTACGCATATGTATGTACAAGACGCAGCCGCACCCCGGGCGTCATGATTAGGGTCTACAATCGCCCTCACTCGCCTCTTACATCACACCCGTGAAAGGTCCATCTGGCCCAGCGGCGGCCCGGGCCTTCGGCGCAACCCGATATCCCCGACCAACCCTCCCGATGCCCCAAGAAGGAGAAGATCGAGCCGGGGAACTATAAATGTATACACTGTAACGCTGCTCTCGTTAGCAAGACGACGAGAGCTGTTCGTATCGATTTCGTACCGTAACTACGTGTAAGTCCATATGGCGCGGCGTCCGAGTTTCCTCCCAAATTCATGTTCCCGAAATCGCCATGGCGCATCGAGGTGAAATGGGGCGCGTTATTTCCAACAACTCCCGCAACAACATCGAGGGCGAAGCACATTCCTTGACTCGCTCCCCAAGAACAAACAACCCCCGCCTCAAGCCTCAAACACAGATTCCTCTTTCAAACTTGGACCATTCACCAAAGAGGTACTTCAGGGCATCGCCCCGAGTGAGAGACCCCACCAACCCGCTCCAATACAATAACCGAGGGGAATCATCAGCCACCCTCCCAGCCGTTGGAGACACGCGGGGTGCCGTTGTACTGCCAAAATATGACGTTATTTGACGCCAGATGCAACCCGCTTTTCGGCGCCGGTGCCTGGACGCCTACTTTGTAAGAAGCCCATTTATCTACGGTTCCTTTCACCTGTTATTTCAGCGAACAGTGCCGGAAAGATGCGCGCTAGATATGGAAGGATGTGGTCGTTCAGACATTGCAGACGGGTGTTGGGGGTTGAGACTGCCAGCCATCCCGAAAGTTACGTCCGGTTTCTCATGAGGTTGGACGTTTTCCAAAGCCCCCACCCAAATCAGCCGCGGCGCATTCAGTTCAAGTGCCGAGTTGGGGTCTCCAGGCCCACGGCCAAAAACGACCGGTGAGAAGTGAGCACCGAGGTGTGCGGCGCGAATGGGATGTTGGTGCTGAGGATAGATGGCAATGTCAACCCCCGGGCAAACAAAAATCAGCAACGGCCGCGGCACAGGCTGGGTTCTGATTGGGGATTGGTGACTTGTTTCGTACGTTAGTGAAGGCTGGGCACGCATCCCCAGGGGCTCTTGCGTCGCTCTTGCGTCGCTAAATTCACTTGGCCACGATCGCGGCCACAAGTCGCGGCCACAAGCCCACTTGGGAAGTTTGAGGTTGAACACAACCAACACTCCAGGACGAAACCAACCGGTTCGCCAACAACCTGGATCTGCTTCCACAAGCGGCGGAGCCGGCAGCTTGTGGTCGCTGCTGTGGGTCGGTCGAATGATCCAACGGTCCAATTCCGGGCACCGCCCTATCCGATCTCTTCGACCGCATGTTTCCTGCACGAAATCCGATGAGAAACATCCAGAACACATCACGGGCTCTCGCGCCTACATAGTAGGTTTCAGATGTGCAAGCAATAAGGCAGGCTTGAGGTTTGTGTCAAATACGCGGCTGCGCCAACGGCCGATTGTGATGTGAGGTTTTGTTCCACACTGTCGTGCTTTGGTTTGTGTCACGGGCTGTGGGCAAGGTGCAATCGTTGAAGTGAAGAGGGAGGATTGTTGTCAACTGCCCCGTGAGCTTGCGAATTATGTATGTATGTACACAGTATTCCGTCAATACGAATGACCGACAGACACAGTATACTAATATACCCGTTGCAAGACCAGCACATCTTATTCCGCCGAGAAACTGAGAGCGGATAGGCTGATCAAGAACCCCGTATTGCTCGGACTTTGATATACATAGTTAGGACATAGTGTACTCCTGGTCCCTTGTGGCTGCATTTTGAAGGTTCCCGAATTTTAGGTCTGGGGTTTTGGAAAATGATCGAGAAAGGAAAAGCACCAAGGGAAAAAGAAAGCAAGAAGTGGGTCCAGCGAGACAGGGTCGCGTCCCGCGTGTGCCCCGTCCCCCGCGATAACGCAAACCCACAACGCTCCAGCTCCCGTCTTGCAGGCTTGCAGCAGAATTCCGTCATCGTTCGTCGCACCAGAGCCCCCGAAATCGCCAGCGTTTCTCTCCAAGCCAATTCCATCCTGGACTATCACCCACAAACCTACTAACCAAATCTAAACCCACGAGTTGAGATCCAAGTTCAAGATCCCAGCCGGGATGCCGGATCTGTCCCCGCCGCCAGAAGATATTCCCTAAATAAAAAGAAAGCCCCTCCATCCACCAACTTGAGACGGCCTGGGGGTCCTCGAGTTGGCCGACCCCCACAAAACTTATTTTTTTGGGGTCGCTGGGATCCGCCAACCGGCCCCTTTGTCCGCAGGTGCTGTCCTTGATCTTTCAGCAGCGCATCCCTGTCCACCTCAGTTCAAAAAGGTAAAGCTTAGAGGTGAACCTTGGGTCTCACCAACCCTTTCTCCTTCCTGTCGGCTCCTCAGGTTGGAAGTTCCTTGTCGTGTGCTCTCCCAAGCCGCGACCGCCCCCCCACAAAGAGTCGGAACCCTGAGCACGGCAACGCGCCCCAGTCAATCCCACCCAACCCGGTTGTCGATTGCGAATAGGTCCCCATCATTTTCTCGAGAAAGAAGCAGCGCACAGAGGGGGAACGAACGAGCGAACAAGAACCGCCTCATACTTTTCTCCGCTGCGAGGAAGACGGATCGGGTCAGCCCGTTGACCGTGCTCAAAAACAACCTGGGAAACTGAGCGCGGAACGACGACCACACCCCTGGCCCTGTCGACCAGCCTTCCCTCCCCCTGCCGGACCAAGCAGCTCAGCAAAGACCCATTGCTTGCTGTCAAGGTATGCACTGTCTGTTTGTCCGTCTGCTTTGACATTTTCAAGTCATTGCCCTCGTCGCTCATCGCGCTCCGTCTCCTCTCCTTCATCGTTCATATTTTCCTCATACTTTCTTGTACATAGGTACCTTACCTTACCCATACTTTGTTAGGTGATCAGGGCTGTGGTTGATTCCTGATCCTCTCGCCTGTGTTGGCACCCCAAACAAATTCCCATCTGTGTACCAACTCGAGGTCCCTCAAATCCCCCTCCTTCCCCCCTCTCTTTCTAATCCGGCCCCGCATCATCAATCACCTGCGTGCGCATCCTGACAGAAGTTCAAGACCGTTGTCCTCCCTTCTTTTCTTCAGCGGAAAGTCTTTCGCGATTTTCTCTGGCGGTGACGACGGGCTCCGCTACATTACCTAGGGTCTCCGTCGCAAAACGGGGTGCAAGAACAACCTACAGCGGACGCAGGCGCAGGCGCAAACACACACGCAGCAAGCTACTACGTACAGATACCGTAGTGCACAACCCCTGAGCTGCTAGTCCACTCGGCGCACACACCACCCTCCGGCAGTCTTCTGTCCTCTAAGCACGGGCAACCTATGCAACCGTTTCTAGCGGATGCACCCTCGGGTTCTAGCAGCCTACTCCGCCGAGCCTGCGACCCTCTTTCCCGTCCGGGCATTTAAATGTGCGTATGTATGTATGAGGATAGGGACTCGGGGATGTCTGCTTCCCCCAACCCCACCCCCTCATACCCGCTTCCGGGCAGGTTGGCCTCGGTGGTGTGCATCAGCCTTACCACCCACCGCCAAACCTAACATATTCCCCCCAGATTCCCTTCCTTCAAAAACCACGACTGCCCCCTTCCTATACACCTATATTCGGACTGGCAACCAGTTCATCAAAGTGCGCTGACAAGTCTCTCGAATCCGCCCGTGCAGTTTCTATCCCTAGAGGTTGTCCTCTTGACGCGAACGAACTGTAGATCCTCTCGATAATTCGATTCCCCCCCCCCCCGATACATAGAACCCAGACCGTTCGAGGACGTTACATAATACCGTCACTCACAGTTTGAGGAACTATCCCATTTTCACAGCCCGAGACGAAATCACGCTGTCGCAGTTTCTCAAGCGCGTCGAACTCTATATACTTCTCGGACGATACGTTACTGCGACCGATCTAGCACGCGGTCGGTATCTGGGTCCCGGTTCTGCTCCCACTCCCCCTCTGTGAACTATACCGGCACCGACCCATCACCAGGCGCCATGGGAAGCAATGTACGTACCTTGCGCAGCGCCGCACTTTCAAGTTTTTGTTCTATACCTGTCTGATTCTTCAGGCGCTCTCCGTCGTTCAGGGCTCCCCCGTTGCATCACTCCCCTTCCCCTACAAAGCGTCTTCCTCGGCTCCCCGCCAGACTGTTACCGCGTCGTTTAGTGTTGAGAATTGCGATCTAACCTCTGTTCTGTGACCTAGCCACGGCAGCATAATCGGTTTCCGAGCTACAACAATTTCCCCAAGCCCCCGTCCAGTTCACAGTCGATCTTGATAGAGGCAGTGTTTGGTTCAGCCTTACAACCACCCGCATCGTGGAACTCCACCCCCTTTTCCGACACGAGACCCACCACTACTCCAAGAGGTACGTGTCCACTTATATCACCGAGGAAAGAAGCCGTGGGCCCGTGGTCTGACCAGTATCCAGACGCAGCAAACGCCTTTGCTCCCGGTTCCTCAGGCCCCGGTCCTCGTACTTCGACCGGCGACCACGACACTTGGAGAGCTCCCTACTGGAACACTTCCAACGCCGCCCAAACCCGCAACCTGTCGGGTAATACATCGCCGAGGTCTAGACCTGATGCCTTTCTCCACGGCCCGGACCCGATGGGCAACCCCTTGCTCAACGGGTCCTCGATGAACCAGAGAGTCCCGGGCTCACAGCCCTCCACGACATCGGCTGCGGAACCTTCGAAGAGTGTGTTGCAGCCCCCCCCTGGGTTTGAGAATCACGCGGCTGAAACCTACCCAGACCAGTCCGTCCAAGGGTCTGAGTCGAGGTTTTCTGCCATTTATTCCCAACCCCAGCGCTTTAAACATGACCCGGCGTCTCTCAGCGCAGTCGGGAGCGGTCCGCGCAGGTCGATATCCGCCCTTCCCGAACCCGATCGTACTACGCAGGCTGGCGGTGCCTTGAACGATTTCTCCTTCGGCGCGACATCAGGACCCGGGCTTCATTCCCAACGACCATCCATCGCCGGCTCATTACCGGCACACCAAAGCATGGGTTTCGATCAAAACACTGCTCAGGAGCTGACGCAAGCCATGTCTGGGTTGTATCTTGGGAACCCTCCCAACAACGGCGGGAATCCTGTCGCCACGGAGAACACGCTGACCTTTAATAACGAGGCGCGAAACGTTCCCTCGAACCCCTTTCAGCAACCGTGGGAAACAACCGCAGGACACAGCAATGGATTTCTAAACGAGCCCTACGTTACTGGTGAGAGGAGAGGCTCGGCAGCCGACCATAACTCCCCGCCGGCTGGAAACGCCTACCGCACCGCCGGGATCCTCCAAAGCCCAAAGAGCCTCGCCGATGCTATGGAAGCAAACTGGTCGAGGCGTCAATCGTTGGAAACCAGAACGCCGAATGAATACCTTCGGCTCGCGCAGCAGCAGCAGCAGCAGCAGCAGCCGCAGCTACCGCAGCAGCAGCAACAGCTACCGCTACAGCAGCAACAGCTACCGCCACCTCAGTGGCAGCAGCTAACGGCGTACCTACAGCAGCAGCACCTACATCAGCAACTACATCAGCAGCTACCGGGACAGCTACCGCAACAACAGCAGCAGCAGGTGCCGCCGCCCTTGCACTCGTTCCCCCCGAACTCTCACTTCCCTCAAGGCTACACCCAATACCCCTCCTCATACCCAGCCGTCAACACGCAACAGGCTCTGCAGATGGCGGCGTACAGTATGGGGATGGTGCCATCCTACGGTTTTACCGGCCCACCAACCTCCATCTCCACCATCCCCACGCGTCCGGCCAAGGACCAGGATCCAAGCAGGGCATACCGAAGCACGCTTCTATTGGATTTCAAAGAAACTCAGAGGTCGAAAAAATGGGAGCTCAGAGTAAGTCAAATGTTGTGAGTGAGGTGGTATAGGTGAGAAAATTGGACGCTGACTGATGAATCCAGGACATCTGGGGCTATGTCGTCGAGTTCAGCGGCGACCAACAAGGATCGCGCTTTATCCAGGAGAGACTTGAGGTAGCAAACAGTGACGAAAGAGAACGGGTCTTTGCCGAGCTCGAGACGAATGCCGTTCAGCTAATGAAGGATGTGTTCGGCAACTACGTGATGCAGAAGCTCTTCGAGTACGGCGACCAGGTCCAGAAGAGGGCCCTAGCTAGCGCCATGAGAGGAAAGCTCGTCGATCTCTCCCTACAGATGTATGGTTGCCGGGTCGTCCAAAAGGTGAAACCTTGCCAGGTGTCTTCCTACGCATAAACAGGATCATATACTAACAACTTGTTAGGCTCTTAAGCATGTACTAGTAGAACAACAGGGCGAGATAGTCGACGAGTTTGTGCCGCACTTCATGCAGCTCTGCTCGGACATCCACGCGAATCACGTAATTCAACAGGCCATCGTGCTTGTACCCCGCGTGTACATCGCTCGCATAATGGGCATCATCAAAGACAATGTCGACGCCCTCTCCATTGACCAGTACGGTTGTCGAGTTCTACAGAGGGCTATGGAGTACGGGACTGAGGCAGACAAGGCTGTCATCATGGAGAAATTACACAGGCACCCCCGAATGCTAGTGACGCATTCGTACGGCAATTACGTCGTCCAACACGTCCTTGAAAATGCGAAGCCCGAGGACCGCGACCCGTTCTGCAGGGTCGTCATGGCCGAGCTGCTGACATTCTCAAAGCACAAACACGCGTCCAACGTGGTTGAGAAGTGCATCCAATTCGGCACTCCTGAAGTGCAGCGCCGCATCCGAGATAGGTTGGCGGGAAATGAGTCTGGCGACACCCTCTTCGCGTTGATGAAGGATCAGTATGGTAACTACGTTGTCCGTAAGTCTTACTGGAAACACCATTTATTTCCAATATGGACCCCCCACTAACAAACCGCAGAGACACTCGTCTCCACACTCCAAGGCGATGAGAAGACCGAAGTCGTCAACAAATTGGTGACGCACCTCCAAGCCCTCAAGCGATCGGGTGCCACGAGCAGGCAAATCGACGCGATGGAGAAGCTGATCAACGGATCCCGGAGACCCTCTGCAGCCACATCAAACAACCACACTCCAGCATCCACGCCCCCTACATCGCCAGGGGCGCATGTCGGCACGACGTCAGCCGTACCGACGCCGAACTTGACCATGGACTCCAACAGTCCCCTCAGTACCCCATCAAGGAGCCCGACGTCCATGAATGGAAACGCTTCCGGTTCCATCAGAGGCCCACGACCTGGCAAATGGGCTGGCAAGGCCGCTAGAAAATGATATTAAGGGGCTGCTAGAGGATGCAAGAAGCATCCTCGCATCTCCCAATCACGGGAACCTAGGCCATGGAAGAATGGCCTCCTCTCAACCATTGCAAGCAGTTCCGGTTTTTTTTTTTATACAACGGACAAACACCTATAAATGCAGTGTTATTTTGCGGTTAGATTCGGGTTTCTTTCACTTGCTTCACGGTCGGGCGGCTTGCACAAGGATGGCGATACCAACAAAAATAACAACATACCCTCCGGTGTCTGTTGTTTCCTTTCCCTTTCACGGTCATTTATTCTTACTCTTCGCGACATTTTTTGATGGCTTTTATTTTCTCATGGTTCTTTCTCAACCAGATATCCCGGGGATCATCACAGTTATGCCATAAGGATTTACTTGACTGGGCTGTTTGTTTTGTTTTGTTGTTACTTTTACAACATGCCTCGCGTTTTTTTCTTTTCGGACCCTCTCACCACGAATGGTGAGACTACAAGGAAGAGGAATCATAGAAATAACTGGTCGCGATCGATCGCCCGGCCTCGACCCGCTTCATTTCGGCCACTCCTTCATGATTCGGGGAGCCCACGGAACTCATCGAGACGGACGCAACAAACAAACAAACATCGGGATAAACGAAAAACGGCGCAGAGTTGTTAATTTCTTTACTTTTTATTTGCCCCCGGCATAACCCGCTCCCCTAAGTCTCTGAAGTCGGGTCGGTCAACGATCCCTACTCAGTTATCTAGCTAGACCCAACGGTTTATTTAGCTGGGAGTGGTTAAGGACGAGATGGGATGGGATGGGACGGAGCGGGGCATCCGTCATCGATATTCAAGGGGCAAGCATGCTTTAAAGACCAGGTTGGGGCTGGCTACTGACAACAGGTATCAGACGAGACGGGACAAACATGGGTCGGGAGAGGGTTACATTGGTGCTGGTTTTCACGGCCATAAAACTGGTACCCGAGCATCCTTTCCCCCTATCTTTTGTCTTTTGTCATCGTTCTGGTCCTCGTTGTTAGACCTCCCCACCATTTGTCACTCAAGATCGGTTAGGCGTTGGTGTTTTCGTTGGTTGCTTTGGTTGGTATACCTTAATTAAAAATATAATTTGTTTGTTTTTTGCGCTCTATCGGGTGTAGGCTTTTCGTGCTGGTGACAATCGTGAAGACGTAATTTATAGCACCCTGTGCTTAAGATGCTGAAAGGTCTGGTGCGGTCATGTGTATTTTCAGAGGTACATGGAAGGTCTAGTATGGTGCTTCGAGAGCTACATTTTGGAGGGCTAGGTATTCTGGCTACCGTAAGTAACTATGTGTGCTTTTGGTCGTTTGAGAGCTACAAAGACACCAATGTTCAAATGCAAATATACTACGGAAGGTGATGATTTGGGAGATTCATGAATTCATAACCGACCCCGCCTCAACAAAACCCTACATATAACGCCGGTACCGTTGCTGTCCCCATCAAATGCCCCTCGCGCAGTATCAATCTTGACCCAGCACTGTTGTTCCTAAGAAATCTCAAGCCCCCCTAACCACCCAAGGCGCCAATAACCCCATAATGAAATCATGAAACCACGCATACCGAGGCTTGGTTCCTCAAGAGAGACCCAACCATGAAGTGTGGAAAAGCTCCCTATCCCTTGATGTGTGGACTCCCTTGGTAGCGGCATTGAGATCCTCGGTTAAGATCCTCGAGCAAGGAAGATACCACTACCGCTGCCTCACCTATGGTTCTCTGCTGTGATTTTTTATCGGTGGTCTTTTGCCTAGAAAGGATCTACTAGCCTCTTACTTTTTGCCCGGCGTGTCGCCGAACTTGTGCAGGACAATCTCCGGCTTGGCCGCGGACGGATAGTGTTGCACGCCCTTAGCCCAGTCGTAGCCTACAGCGTAGGCGAGAGCCTTGCCGTCACGAGCAAAGCTAAGTGCGGTGATCGGGCCAGAGGCCTCGTGAGGCCTTTCTACAGTTGAATGATTTTTTACGTTCCAGATCGCAAAGGTGCCGTCAGATCCGGCGGTGGCCAGTATGTCATGATTCACTGGGGAATAGGACACAGCGTTGACGGCGTACACGTTGGTTTGGCCCCCCTTGTTAGTGTCTGGTGAACGGTGGCACTTGTACGTGAAATCGGTTACCCTAAAAGGCAGGACGTTAGTGACACTGGGAGGGGGTTCGTGGTCTGCCATGGGCAGGATGAAAAACTTACTCGTTGACATTTGCGTTACCGAGACCGTGGTATGCAGCAGCGCGGCCGTCAACGCCGCCAACCGCCGCGCAGCACCCATCTCTTGAAACCGAGATAGAAGTCATATGATACTTGAGAGGTGACTCGCGAGACAGCCGTGGCTGGGTCGGGTTGCCGAGATCGACAAAGTGGATATGGCGGTCCGCAGTAGCAGCGGCAAGTAACGACTCGGCAACATCCATAGCGAAGACGCGATCGGGGAGCTGGAGCACGCCAATGGGCTTTGGCTGGCGCAAATCCCAGTAGAGGACCGTCTTATCCCAAGAGGCGGATGCTAGGAGGTGGTTGTTAACCCAGGGCCTCCGAAAGAATCGCACAGCGCGGACAGGCAAAGTATGGGCTTCTAGCTTCCTTGTTTCTCCGGATTGGAGATCCATGACGTGGATGGCATTGTCGGACCCAGCGGCTGCGACGAGACGCCCATCCTAGTAGAAAATAGGGTTAGTTACGACTGCCCTTTTGCCCCCAATAAATACCGTATTAACTATGGCGCATGGGGGTCGAACTTTCGTATCGAAGCTGGTTCGTGTTTCGTCGTTTGCCAGGTTTTCTTCGCGTGGAAACACTCTCCTCGGTCGGGGCGTGGGAAGCTGCGGAATTAGTAGACTCGTATCGAACTTACCGTACTGAAATCGCAGTCGAGGACGGGGGTTCCGACGGGGATGCTCGCCAATGCCTTGACGGAGGCGGTGGAAGCCGAGTTAGTCAAGTCGTAAATGTAAACTTGGCCGTCCCACGACGAGGCCGCTAAATGGCCCGCCGTCGGTGACCAGCGCAGGGCGGAGATGGTGTCTTTCGGGCCTTCGGGCAGTGTGACAGTTTCGCCCGAGGGACCACTGTCCCGGGAGGTCATGTTTCTCTCGCCTCGATAGACCATCGTTGATGATGACGGCTCTTGGCCCGGATTGTGTGGCCGATGTCGAGGTCCGAATAGAGGAGCAACTAGTTTGGAGAGGATCGAAAGGGCAGGAGATGGCGGGGTTCATAAAGTTTTATATGAGAACGCGGGGAGGGCTCAGAGGAAGTCGCGACCCTTGCAATGCCTGGAACGCGGAGTCACATGCTGTGAGCGCCAGGGAGCCGACCAATGAGGTGTTACACTTTTTGAAACTTAGCGCTCAGGTCAAACCCAACCTTTCATGTCTTTGTCACAAGAGTCACACTTGACCACCTGACACGATCAGCTTCCTCGGAGGCCTTCCGGGAGGAAATTAAAGTCAACCTGGAAGCCCGGAAGCCTTACTTTTATTATTTGGACCAATCGCACGAGTTGGGTCTTCGTTGATGACTCAAACCACTTCTGTCTTCTCTCACCTCAACCATGGACCTGCTCCGTTATCCGCAAAATCTTTTGACATTTATGGTCTCGCTGATAAGATCTCCAAGATCATGGTCTTGATACACAAGATTAGCATCTGGCAGAGAACAAATTTCTCTCCGAGGCTTTCACCAACCCTCTTTTATAACGCCGTTCCGATCTTTCCAAACAACAGGTTCTCAAAACTCCGAATCTCATGCAGAAAAACAAAGCCTCCTCGCAATGCACACACACAACTGAAGTCCAGCCCTGCGATTCTCACAATATCCCACCCAAAACGGCCACAACGCTGGCCAAACCAACAGCCACCGCCAATGCCCCCCTCGCACCACCGGCCCTCCCGGTTGTCGCTGCCGCTGACGCAGCATTCAGTCCTCTCAACCCCTCCGTCGCGCGCACAGGGTTCTGCACCTTGGTCGCGCCAGGCACGGCCCCCACGCCGGTCCCAATCTCCATGATATTACTCGTCGTTGAATTAAACCTCGTCGGCGCCAGCGCAATCTGGTTATTATCCAAATCATACACCACATACGCAGACCGCAAAAACGTATCGCCCAGAACAAACGTGTTCCCACTACCCGCGCTGCCCGCGGGGCCAATCCCAAACAGACACGCCGGGGTGCCATCGGAGAAGGTCGGGCGGCGTCCAGACGAGGTGACGAGGTCCAGCACCAGCTCGTCCATGCCGATCCAGATAGTCGGCTCGGAAAAGGTGAAGCCCAGCTGGGCGGTGGTGTTGCGGGCGAGTGAGCAGGGCACGTAGGCGGCGTTGGCGTCGGTGTTAAAGACGGCTCCGACGGCCGCGTAGAGGTCTGCTACGAGCGGGTCGGGTAGGTAGGTTAGGGAGGATCCTGTGTCGAGGAGCACGGCGATGGCGAGGTTCGGTGAGGGCCCCAAGGCACGGTCGTTGAGATGCAGGCTCGTGAGGGTGAGCATGAACTCTGCGTGGACGCCCGAGGCGGATTCGACAGGAAGCGAGCGTAAGGGTGGCGTGAACTTTTCGGTGTCGACTCCGCCGAACAAGATGTTACCCGTGTTGGCGTCGAGATCGTTGAGCCAGAGCGAGTAGGCCTTGGAGCGGATCACGCCCTCGGCGACCAGTTGCGCCGGCAGGTTGTCGTAGGGCTTGAGCCGCGCCCTGTTGACCTGCACCTCGTTGAGCGGGTAGCCGATGCCGAGGATGCCCTGGGCGTTGGTGCTGGAGTAGCCCACGCCGAATTGTAGGCGGTCGATTTTCTGAGAGCCGATCGTCACCGTGTCCGACACATAATCGCCGCTGGCGCCGCTCCCGTCTACATAGGAGATGTTGAAATTGCTGGCGATGTACTGGTATGTCGACGATGTGTTCGCCGCGTACGTGCCCGCATATGCACACGGGCTGTTACCCGATGTACACAGTTGTGATGCCGGCGTGTTGACCCACAGGTCACTGCTACCAGTGTCGAGGTGTAACCTGACTGCGTGAGGGGGTGTGCCGATCGTTCCGTTGATGAAGTACAGTGTTTCCTATTTTGGTGTTAGTGTTAGTTACCATTTGATGGGGGCCATACCAAACCACCACCTGCAGGATACACACCTCGTTGTCTAAGCCGACTTCGAAGGTGCCTCGTTTCCTCAGCTTATCACGGTGGACAGGATTCCGTCGAGGCACCCGCCGCTTCGTCTCCAAACCCAGCACCTTCGGTTCATTATTTTCTTTCGTCGTTGGTAATGATAATCCACATATTGTATGAACGAATGCGGCCGTGATGGCTATAAACCAGGTCGTTTTCATCTCGCCCAGCCCTCAGTTCGGCACCCTTCCCGAACTTGAGGGAAAAATGAATGTAATTCTAGCGCAACACGTTGGGTGCGTTTTGAAAGAAAAAGAGGCCAAGTGAAAGGTGATCGTTATGTCATCGAACCGTAAAAAAAAAGCCGGGAGAAGGCTAGGTTATAAGGGGACGGAGAACATAGAGTGGAACCTTGAGGCTATGTCCTCAACTCGAGGTGCAGGTGAGGAGCCGCTGACTACTTCGTCATTATCGGCGAAGGCGGATGCTGGAAAACTTTTAGGTTCTGGCACGGTTGTGGGTGACGCAAAGCTGCAGGTCAGTGAGCGTCTGAGATGAAAAAAAGAAGAAAAAAAGGACAGGCGCAAGGAGAGAGCGATGGTCCGCCCAAAAAAACCGCCGCAGGCCAAACTAGAAAATTAGAAATAAAATAACCCCAAAATGGTGTTTTGCCATAGTGGAGGAGGGGGATGGGCCCGGAAAGGATTCGGGAGCCACCATGTGGATATAATACAACGAGAACACTCCGTCCGATCCGCACCACGATCTGTCACGTCAGAATCTTGGGACAAGTCTCGAAAAATGATCCCGGCTGGTAACCCCCGAACCTTCAGGTTCAACTCACTCGCTTCCGCTTCGAGTTACCCTTGCTCAGACGACGGGTCGCCGCAAAGGAGAAGAGAGAAGTTGCTCCAAACAGGAGGCTGTCTCCTGAGACGGAACCGACGTACTATGTAAGGCCCTTTGACGTCGTGTCGTCTTGGCGGCTCTCGGCCCCTGCGCTTAAGACCGAAGGGGTTGGATATCAAGACGACATTGTATGAAGAATCGACTCCTCACTCAATTCTTCCTCCAGGAAGCAAAAAGTAGGCATCTGGATACCTGTTCCCCCTTTCCATCCATATTACGCTTCTAAACGTATTTGAATCACCTCCCATTTGCTCGAATTCAGACAGTCAGCGGCCTTGGCCCACTGCGTCCAAAAGGGGAGCACAGAGAAGCCAGAACGCGCGGCCTGACTTCGAGATCCCACGCAACTCGCATTGGGCGGGGCGGTGCGCCGTTTCGGTCACCACATGCACTCCACCGAACCTCACCCGAACCGTGGGTTCTACACAGTAGGTAAGTGTAGACAAAGCGACGTTACTGCGTGTGCGCTTCGGTGTCTGAACTCTGGATTCCGTGTTAAAATCATACCAAGGTACTGTCCTCGGGTTAAACGGAAGTTGCCAGTAGACTGAAGCTAAACAATTCAACCTAAGATAGAAATGGGAGCGATGATATTCGTGTTGTTGAAGACTGAACGTTCAAAACCTTGTCGATTTCGGCGGACAAAGACAAGTCCAATGGTGAAACGGGTGGGCCTCCGACTTCACCCCCAGGTTCCATCTGAGACCGGCTGCCGGGCGGGAGCAGGGGGGTGGAGACTTGGCATCTTCTCTGAGGGGAGGCTGCCGTTATCGGATTGCCTTCTGTGATTGGCTGAAGATTAAGTGCTTGCGCGTTCCCATACCTAAGGAGCTTTCCCAATGCGGCAGTGGGCACCTCGTCACAACTCCGGGAGGTATTTCGCCAGGTGAAGGGATGAAAATACGCTTTATTTAGCACCACGGCGCGCCTCTCTCGATGAGCACGCTGATTCACCCATCGACGTAGCGACTTGTGGTCGTGGGGCCCAGTTGCGCATCGCAGGATGGTAGAGACACTCCGTTTTCTGTATATCCAACCTTCCGTTCTTCAAGTCTCTGCCAGCTAAGCTTCTAGTAACAGCAGGTAGCTAGTACTCAATAACCGATAAATGACAGCAGAGCATAGTTATTGAATTGCTACTCTCATATCATACAATAATTTTAGCCAGGGGTAATTACAACGCAAACAAGCCATTCCTGGATCATGTCATCCCCGTGCAGCGGGACCGGTGGCGTGGACGGCTCAAATGAGCTTGTCGTATTTCGTGAACGAAGAACACGACGCCCTTATTGGGGACTCGTCAGCGTTTGCTTGGCCCCCTCCCAACCTGGGCCGCAGAAGCTGCCCGGCCTCCCGTGGCGTGACCCCTCTCCCCCGGAGCTCCCCTCTCGGAGCTGACAGCTTGATTCTCTGTTGACGATGAGTCTCTGCCTAGCTGGTTTAGTCCTGTCCCAGCTGAACGCCCTCTTTCTTCTGTACTGTTCTTAGATCTCTTGCTTCGTGATTCTTTCAGCCCTCCTGCCTTACCTCTCTGTTCTGTACAACCCTCCTTGAGTACCGCGTAGAGCTGGCAAGACATTATAGGGGTGACACATCCTTCTCACTTGCTCCGTTGACACAGCAGTGGAAATCAACCAGCTCGTGCAGTACATACACAATGGATGAGTTCATTAACCTCGACCGGTGGTATGTATCTTTCCCTCTCCGTGTCCATCTTACCCCGAAAACCAGTTCGGCAGCTACTAACACATCCACACGATTAGCCCGGTATATGCTGTACGCCCTCCCTTCCTTTCAGTCCAGCCCTTTCGGTGGTTCCCCCCATCATCCACCCCATTGTACCGAGAAATACCTACTAACGCCTAACCTCTCCTTCCCTGTCTACCCTGTAGTCCGTCTTTGGAGCTCTCGGTTGTGCATTTGCCATCATCTTTTCCGTCATCGGCTCGAGCTATGGCACCGCCAAGTCGGCCGGAGCCATCTTCTCCTCGGGCGTTATCCGCCCGGACAGGCTGATGCAGAACTCGTGAGTACCCCCTTCCGTGTTGACATACATGTACATACATGTACCGTACGGGACTCTTCGTGCTGGTCATTATCTATACGTATCCGTTGTCTTCCCTCCGTGGCGAGGAATGCTAAAACCTTCTGGACAACGATAGGCTCTGCGCCATCATGGCCCAGATTATCTCCATCTACGGCCTGGTCGCCGCCGTCATCATCTCCAACAGCCTGACCGAGAAGATGGCCCTTTATACGGGCTTTATGCAGCTCGGTGCCGGCCTGGCCGTCGGTCTGTGTGGGTTGGCCGCGGGGTTTGCTATTGGAATTATTGGAGATGCCGGTGGTGAGTGATCTCCTTTTTTCTTGATTTTCCTTTCACCCCCCCTCCATTTCCTGCTTTGTTGTGATATCACTCCCCTAAATGTTGCCATACTGTCCGTCTGTATCCCGCATCTCCTTTCCGCACCCCATCAAGTTATGGACCAGCACCCTACTACCTCATGTCCCCCTCTCCCAAAAAGACACATTCTAGAACCGAATACCCGCTAACAAACCGCTTCCTCGACCCTAATATCTCTAGTCCGCGCCAGCACGCAACAGCCCCGTCTCTATGTCGGCATGGTTCTCATCCTCATCTTCGCCGAGGTTCTGGGCCTGTACGGCGTCATTGTTTCCATCCTGATGCTCACTCGATCGACTTTGGGAGTCACTCCGTGCCCTTACTAGACAAAGCTCTAGTCGATGTCCACAGGTGTGTGGTGGATGGTGGGGGTTTGGGCACTGGATGGTTGGATGCTCATCGGGTCAGGGTGGTACGAGTTGCGGTCGTTAAAAGAAGGAAATACTTCCAGGCAATCAAGGGGAGGTGGCCCGGGTGCTAAGGCAGAAATGCCTGTCCTGCCACCTACTTCCATCCCGTACCTTCCTTCCTCTCCCCTTCAAAACCACACAGCCTTTATAAACAGCCCTGACGCTCCGCCTTTCACCGTCCCTCCCATTTGTCACTGTCCCATTGAGTGGATGGTGCATTTGGTGGGGGCGTAGGCGTTAAAAATACGCCTGATCGTCAGTTCGATTCCCACCCCAACCAAACTTAGTAAAACCCACCTCGGGTTTTTGTAGCCGTCTACTCTTCAAAAAGTAGGCGGTGAGCTTTTTGGCCTTTTTCTTTTTCTGGTTTCCTTTTTTGTTGCTGGCATTGGAATTTTCACCTTCTCCACTTTCTCAAGGCAGTGAGCGTATGGGATAGTAAGACGAAGGGGTGTATGTATGTGTATAGGCATGGGATCTTTGCAATTGAAGGGGGGGAGCATGGCTAGTTTGTTTACGGCAGGTTGATTCGATTCGGTCATTATTTGGACATTGGGTATCAGGTCTTCGGCGTCCCCATCATCACAACCTCACACCCCTTTGTATATACTATGCAAAATGCTCATTCGTACTTCCTCGGGTCAAGGTCGTTCCGCGATATGATTCGACTGTCCATCTCTACAACGCCCACTCTTCCGTGTCCTCACTCTCCTTGACGAATGGCTCATTAATCCTCCGGATGGCGTACTCGCTGCACAAAATACTGGACGCCTTCTTGTTAGCACACATATCTAATATGACCAAGAACAAACAAAGTAGAGCGACGGGAAACTTACCACGCCGAAGCCACCAATGCATCCAGCTCAGCAATCATCGCATCCCTCTTCTCCCCACTCACCAACCCCTTACTAATCTGCACCTGACACTGCCGTATCCTCTTCGCTTTCGCCTCCCCGCTCTGCTCCAGCACCCTCCGACCAAGACAATCCGAATGAAACGCGTGCTGGCAGGGAAACACAAAGAACTGGCGGCTCAGCAGCGGCAGTCCACATGCATAGCACTTCTCTCCCGGCTCGACAATAGCATACCGCCGGTCGAGAGCGGCAATATCGACTTTGATGTTGGCCGCCGTCAGGCTGGATTCGTCCATCTCGCGGCGGAGCGCGTCGATGTTCCGGCTGTAGTCTTCGAGCGCGGCGCATATTTCCTCCTTGAAGTCGTCGATCACGACAAAGTCGGGGAAGAAGGGAATCAAGTCTTCAATTTTGAGTAGGTCGCAGCGTTTGAGGAACTCGATGGCCGTCTTGATACCGCCGCCGGATTGTTGGGAGATTACTTTTTTGGCGACGGCGAGCCAGAGTTTTTTGCGTAGTATTGGGTTGGACATGGGCCGGTCCGCGATGATGGAAGCAAGCTCGACCTGGTCATGAGACAAGGCTAGGGCGACGGCCTGTACGTATTGACCCATGCTGGTGTAGATACGGGCGCATGAGAGCACACGACGGTGCTGGATACATAGGCGGAGGGCAAAGTCGGGGTCGAATCTGGGCTCATCGCCTTGGGCTTCCAAGTACGACAACAGCGCAGACTCGTCTTTAGACGGATGTGATGCATAAATGGAGACGAGGGTGTTATGGACGGCCGAGTCAGCGGAGCCGAGCTGGTTGACGACATACTGGAGGTAGCGGATGGCTTGGTTTTGCGCCAGCGGCCCCTTGTAGTTGCGGTCGTACTCCAGCATGGCGGGGATGAGGCTACGCGGGTTGAGATTGCTCTGCCGCATCAGGATCTCGACGAGTTCAGTCGCTGCGTGCGTCATAAGCACACTGCTGTACCGGTAAAACACTTCGGCATCCGTCTGCTTTTTGAGCACCTTGAGCGCCTCCGACCACCGCTCCCGTTGCACCCAGTAGGATAGGACATAGTTGTAATCGCCCACAGCGTTGGCGTAGTATAGCAGCTCCTCTTCCCGGCCATGGCTGCTGATGATATCGTAGACGGTCTTCTGGTCGAGGTCCGACTTGTACCGGTTGACAAAATCCTGAAACTCTGACCGTACCGCGTCGAGCTGCTCTCTTGTCTGCTTGGGGTTCAGCGTGTCGGATAACTCGGCTCCCGTGACGATTGTGTCGTCCAGCGAATTAAGCTTGGCCATGAACACCTCAACCAGCCATGCCGCAATCATGATGCGCTGCATGATCGACGACTTCTTATACGAGCTCAGCTTCGTCAGGAGATACTTCCGCAGCGCGTCGGGTTGGCCATTGTCGATGAATGTGAGCGCCACCTCCTCAAACGCCTTGCTACTCTTGCCATACACGCCCGCTGCCTCGCCATATTTCCCCTTGCCCACAAGGCAATCGCCCGACGCAATCGCCACGGCGTCTCGCTGCGCTGGTGTATGCGCGTACTGCAAAGCAGCGTCGAACTGTTCCAGCTTCAGCATGATCTTCCAGATATCCCGATCCTCATCCCGCGGCACGATTTCGAATATTTCCTGGGACGTAAAAAGCCAAAACGTATTCTTCTGCAGGTCCACACATAGCCCAACCGCCTTCTGCCCGGGGTCTAGGATGGTTTGGTCGTAGACAATGGACCCTGTCAGACGGTTAGCCACTACGACGCGCGTCCCGACTAGGCAGACGATGTGCCACTGCGTCAGGGCAATGGCGTCGATGTATTCGGTTGACACCGGCTGCTGCTTTTTGGCACCCTCCGGACTGGTCAATTGCGCTCTGGGAAGCAGCTTCGCCTCGGCAAACACTTTAGCTCCCAGCTCCGGCCCGGCGTCTTCTACCAGTAGTTTCCCATGATATACCCCATGGCTGGACAACCAGGCAAACGCCCGCTCCGCAGCTTCCTCATCGCCGCGAAAACGCGGCGCCTCCTCAGCGTCGGGCGAGATCACCAGCATAGAGGAGGCGGTGGCAGCCGATGCCCCGCTTAGCTCGTGAATAACGGGCCGTTCGCTCTCAAACAGATTGGTGTAAATCGACCCGCTCCCATCGTGGCCGCGCGCAACCTTGCCCACAAAATGGAACAGCCGGCTCTGTGTCGCGATAACCACCCTCCTCAGATCTTGTTGCTGGTGGTTATGAGCGTTAGGATGATGATTTTTCCCCTGCGCAGACCCCGGCCCTGACGAAAGCGCATCCACCCACAGGCCTGTGACCGGTCCGTCGGGTAACTTCTGCAGCAGCTTGACATACTTGTCCTCCTTCCGGTAAAATTCAGTGGAAGTCTCGATCGAGGCTTCGTAGACGTAGCCGTCGGCAGCGCCAATCAGGATCTCGCGGGTGGATGAGGTCGGGAGGGCCGGGTTCCAGGCGACCGACTCGACGGACACGCCGCGCAAGCGTGCGAGCGGGCGCGGCTGGCGCGACTGTGAGTGTAGGTAGTAGTTCTCGCCAAGGGTGGTGCATATGAGCAGGTGAGAGGCGGTCGGGTCAAGGAACATGCGCCGGATCGTGCCGGGATCGGCCGGCTTTTTGGGGAGGTCGATATCTATTCCGTTGGCTCTAAGTCAGTCATGATCTTCTCGACTACAGCGTAGGAAGCAAAAGGCTGATTATAGGAGGAGAAGGGATAACGAATAAAAATGAACGCACCATCAATATCCTCTGGTTTATTCAAATCAATCCTCAGGATCCTCCCATTCAACAGCGCTATCACTAGCACATTGTTGGCTGCCTGGCCCGCCACGAAATCGGCCGCAATTGAAAACTGCAGCTGTACCGGAAGCACGTCGAAAATGGGCAGAGCGGCGGCTCCCGCGGCGTCGGCGAGGTCTGCCACCGCGCCATCGGTTACTGGAAAGCCGCCGGGGGACAACGATTCGAACGCCATGGTTGAAGGGGCGAGGCGGAGTGGGGGAGGTTGAGTCTCAGGCGTGACGACGACGGGTGTGGTCAAGTGTTTTGCATCGTGGGAGAGGGCGCGACGAGATGGCGCTGTTTAATGAATAGCCAGTGCAAGTAGGCTTGGTATCGAGTTGTAGTTCGAGGTCGAGCGTGCGAATGTTCTGGGCTCGTGACGACGATGAGGATCCATCCAAAGTGTTGGGTTGGAGCTGTCTGCTGTTGGAGGGAGAGCTCACAGCAGCTTAGCCACTGAGGTTGGACCAGTGATAGTGCGTCATTCCTGCTGGACTCGGGAAAGGCCCCACTGCGAGTTGCCTGCCGCGACTGGGCATTCAGGCAGGGGACCAGGAACCTAGGTACCTTCTTGTAAGTGGGCTCCGCAAGTTCATGACAGGACGGGACGACACCCGACGTTGTTGGTACACGGAGGGTTCGAGAGTGGGATGTCAATGATAGATTGATAGTACATGTAGGCATTTATTGGTGCATGTAACAGACGGCGTGTGGACGGTGTAAGCAATTTGAGAGGGGAAGGATCGGATATCCCCCCTCAAGCTCCGACAAGCGCCGTGGTATGTACTAGCCGTCGCTTCATCATATGCAGAACATGGTATCTCATTTGAAATTGCTTCATCACCGCCGACTATCACCACCCTGACGACCGGCTGGTCTGGTCGTGCAAACCCTGAGGTGACCTATGTATGTACTGAGAAGGGTGAATCGGGTATCTACAGAACTAAAAAGGAAAATAAACCGCTGGAAATTATTCAGAAAATGGCCCTGGATGGGGAACTGGAACCCCAGTCGTTGGAGCCTTGGGAAAGATCAATGCCCTCTCGGGATTCGACCCAAGCTTGTAGGCTGTTGAGTTGCGTGTCGTTGCTGCTTTTGTACGTCATGGTCTCTCGTTCGCCTCAGTCTCCTCTTCGGCTGTTTCGTCTCATGCCGTTGCTTCGGATCGTATCGTCCTCGCCCCGATGGTGCTCTCATCTCCACTATTCCGCCCATCCCCCCCGCTCTCCTCGCCCCTACTCCTCCCTATTCCAGCTGTATTCGTGGGTTTCCTCCCAATAGTAACACGAAGTTTGACGACAAAGGCTTCCGCCCTATCCGGGTCCTCGGAAATGGCCTTGATCTCGCTGGCAACCTTTTCGCACAGCTCATGCACGTCGTTGGGATCCCACCCGAGGTACCTGGTCAACAGGCGCATCGACGCGGCCTCGACGCCCGTGATGATGGAGAAGAGCCAGAATTTCCCGTAGCTGCTGCTCTCGCGTGCGCCGATACCCAAGTCGTGCACCGTCTCCTGGATATCGATGAACCCTGCGGCAGCGAGCTGCTCCCGGCGAAGAGCCCGTGAGTCGCGCGGACGGCCGGCCACCTCGGCAGCATCGAGGATCGCACGGAACAACACGTGTGGTGCCGACTTGTCGGTGAAGAAGGAGAGGAAGTTGTCCGTGGAGAAGAAATCTTCCCATTCCATAATCTCAATCCAGGCCCCTGGTTTGAGACAGGCGAATGCTTGGCCGTAGATGAAGGGCCAGTCGGAGAAGGCGCCTTCCATGTTACGAAAGTGCACCAGATCGACGGCGTTGTTGGGACGGATCCATTCGTCCTCGGCGTTTTCGATGTGGAACTCGATGTTGAATGGGACTTGTTGGGTTGGTTGGATGGGGGCAATGTCGGTGCCGAAGACCTCGCACTGCGGGTACTTCTCCGCCATACCGATTGCCCACTCGCCTATCCCGGTACCGACATCAAGGATGTAGGTCGGCTTGTCGAGCGGGACCGTCGTCAGCTCGAGGTCGAACACCTTGAGGAAAACCTGGTGGATGACGTACTGCCGCGTCTGTTCCGTCTGGTCGATGGGCAGGAAGTAGTCGCCGCAATATTGGCGGCCGTTTTCCATAACATAGTCGAAGTCGTCGGCGTACAGGGTCCGTGCAGAATCACTGGGCTGTCGTCAATATCCGGCCGCCACATAGTTAATCCCGGCGGGTGAAACTAGGAGGGGGAACATACATAGTAGCTGCATCTTGCCCGTTCTCGTAACTGTGTTCAGCTTGAAAGGTAGACCCCGCGCCGGGGCACATGCTCATGGCGTACACCGATCGGGCTGCATCATGGTCCATAGCCTCTCCCTCGCCGTAATCACCGTCACCGTCTTCGTCGTCGTCTTCGTCTTCGTCGTCTACTTCCAGCCCAATGTCTGCACCTTCTCTTTCCAGCAGCGCAGAAACTTCAGGAGATATCACGCCGGCGTCGTCCCTGGCGGTCCCGTTTTGAGATATTGGGTAGTCGGGGTGAGTGGTGGTGTATTTTTCTGGTTGCTGAAAGGAGACCCGAGGCGGGTCTCTTGAATGCGCGGTCTTTGCCCCGCCGTTTTCTAATGTGTGCGCCGGGCCCATCTCTCTCCTATTGCGACAGACCCGGTGTTGATGTGAAGGTATCCGGTTGTCCTAGGCGGTTCTCCATTAGATTTCCGAGGTGGCACGGAAAGGGGACTCTCAATTCGAGATGGCGCGAACTGGACGCCGAGGTTGAGTCTCTGGCCGCGGACCAGAACGCGCGTTGTTGTAGGTGTCGTTGAAACAGAGCATCCGGAACGCCTGGTAGTCCTTTCAGAGGAATGGATTGAGTAGGTTGGGGCCCGGAGTCTCGGTGTCAGCTAGCTGCGATCGAGGAAAGCAAGCCAGGGGCGGCGGAATTGTGGTGCTGAGATCCGAGGAGATCGACACAAGAGCTGTGCGGAATGAGGAACTAAATCCCGTTCAAGAGGCTAGTCAGTTGGCGAGGTGGGTGCTGCTCGGCTAGCTGAGGCGCTAGGATATAAGACTGTGGCTTCCCCGTTCCTCGCCCATTCCTCGCCAAAAGGGGGGCGAGCTGGGCGGCCGACGGTGAGGTCGAACTGGCGGCGTGGACGGAGAGGGTGGTGTGAGAGACAGACAACACAGTCGTAGGTTGAGCAGGTGAGCAGCAATGGGAAGAGACGGGTGTGGCCCACCTCCAGGGCGCACGCCTCAATTATGTGAAGAAACCAGGGGCAGCCCAGCGGGTATCGCGCGGCCAGTGACCGGACGTGCCAGGGCTCAATCGGCCCCACTGATCCCCTGTCCCATCCCGCTGTCGAGCTCCACCGCCCCGGCGTGAACTGGCCCGATTCAGGTACCAGACGGCAGGCCCCCCGCCCGAATCGCCCGCAGAGAGTCGATGTCCACCTCAAGCCCGGACCAGGTTCTCCTGCCCGGTCTCTACCTCTATCCGAGAACAGATGGGCGGGTCCATAGAAATTCCAACCGAGTGCCAGCAAACCGACAAATTCCTGTGGGAAAAGCCAGGATGTGATGCATCTCGCGATCCAAACCATGCACCCGCCTGCCCGCCGCCCTGGAATCGGAACTGCTCTCGCTGTGGCGGAAGCGGAAGACCAAATATGCCCCACTTTTCTACAAAGGTGAAAGAAAACAATAAGAATAAATCAAGCCATCGGTGGTTTAAAACCAGTTAAACACAACAATACTATGACCACATGGACATTAGGCTTCTAGGCAGCTATTACCGTTATAATCGTCAAATCCGTCAAGATTTGGTTGAATGTTGACGGTTTAGACTCAAGCTATCTGTTTTGGTCTGCCGCTTTTTTTAACCACAACGGGCTGCTCTCCTCGCAAATCCGCTCTGTTCCCGCCCACCTCCATTCTCCTCGCTGCATTGTTAACGCCTCTGCGCCTCTTTACATGGACTACAACGAACCCCAAGACATAATCAGTATACGTTACATTGTGACCCAAGCCACCTCGATGCGCACTCGTCTCTAGCCTATCGTTGATGTGGGCGTGCACCATCCATTCCACCAGCCTTAACGGGCAAGTTCGCAGAAATTGAACGCAGGGTTGGAGAGGCAAGAGAGGTCACCTCCCTTCCAGAAAAAAAGACGGTATTGCCCGGCTACCCAACCAGAACTCCTCCCAAGATGGATGCGCGGGCCCTAGGTCCTGCAGCACCACCAAAGCGGGCACAGCCGTGCAGCACCTGCAAGAACCAGAGTGAGAGCCTCCCGAATTTTGTCGGCCGTTTCGTCCGGATGCCTGGTTGAGATGAAGAATCCCACCCAACTCCTGCACTTCGCGTCATCCCCAGATCCAGTTCTCGAGGCACCAGGCGGCCGGGAACACTGGCTAAATCTACGTCGAAACGTTACGCTTCGGATGCGCTGCTCTCATGATCACAAATAAAAAATCACGAATGCGGGGCGCACTTTTCAACGGCTGCTGTGCCCCCCTCCCTGGGGCCCACGGGGAGAGTGCGAGGCTGGCTAAGACCCATCGAGGCCTAGACTAGGTGGACCGATCGGACAACAGTCACCAGAAATCAGTTGTCTCGCAAAACCGAGGAGGAAATATGAGCTTCAAAAAAGGATCCGGGGATAACTACATACAAGGACCGTTCGAAAAGACGCAAATTTCCCCGCGCCATGGGAGTACGTGAACATCCAATATGTCGAGTGGATTCGACCCGACGGCATGGCACTTACGGTGTCGTGTAATGAGAACGCCGTTCTGCCCGCCATGATTGGACAAGGTCCAGAAAGGAAGCTGGCCCAGCCGGCTCGTCACAGGCCTGCCATTTCGCTGACGGCGCGTGCATCTCTCAAACCGGTGACGGCGTTTGGCTCTGACCACTGATCGTGAGCCAAGATCCAGGAGCTTACGAAGTACCCCGTGGACCATCCGCGGATGGTGCAAGACAGCTTCAAGGTTATCTTTGATATGAGGACCTACTATAGTGTGTTCCGGGCAGTTGGGGAGGAAGGGAGGAAGAGACACACACACGTTGAACAAATGCAACCCACAGGCACGCACCCACTTGGAAGATAAAGAGAAGACTGCGTACATACACGTTACGGAACCGAGCCGCTGGATGGGAGATCGGGGCGGACCTTGTTGATGCACCCACGATCCTCTTCGGCCCAACAGGAACATGCCACGACAAAAGCACGCATGCTCTTCCGTCCCGCTGGGGCCATCAAGAAATTCCTCTCCCCTGTCTACGGTACCGGAAACCGAAGGAAGCGCAGCCCATGAATGCGCGTTCGTTTCTTGCTCCTGCAAGAAGGTGGAGCGAAGAAAAAAAATATGGTATCCAAGCGGGTGCTTCCCCTCTGCTGTGCCCCGTTGGCCGCTTTTTCGCCCTCGTCCCCTGTTTTCCGGCCCGGTCTCACACCTTTTCGGGGCGGCTAGCCGATCTACCTGGGTGAGGCGTTCTCCCGCTTCCACACCCCTGACGCCTTGAACAACTAACTAACTTCCAACGCTCGCAACGCTTGGTTCCCAACCACTGGGCCAGCCAACCGCCTCGGCAAACTGACGGAAACAGCAGAATTCCCCGAAATGCGCATAGAGTGCGACAGAACGAGGGACAGCACGAGGAGAGGAAGGTAACACCCGGACCGTTATCGTCGCCCTTGGTTCCCACCGTCCACGGCACGGTCCTCAGCCGGTCGCTTCTTCTGCAGGACCCCATATGACTCTATTCCTCGTCTCACGCACACCTCCAAATTGACAATGCAGACCCGTAGGCGTCCCCGAAAAGCCTCGCCTCGCTTCCTTCTGGACAACAAAAAGTTCCTGATATGTCACCCTTCCCGCCTCTCCCCTCAGTGCTCCGCCAAACAGGCCCCCCATATCGAGCATCAGGTGGTCGGTCGACTTTATTGATCCCAGTTCAGATGACCCACCCTTAGACATGTATGTACATACACACATACATTCCCTACAGTACGTAAGGCGGCCAACAACAGCCCTCGTTGCAGCTCGCGGCCCCTCACCGCACTGATTCCGGGCTTACTCTTTGGGCCCAACGGAACCGACAGATCGGGACCCGGAATCCAGTCCGATAACTCGTCGATGCTTCACCCGACCCGCCCTGCTGGGTCGTCGGTAGCCGACGTTGTGGGGAGGGGCTAAGGAGCGGGGAGAACGGCGGTGTTGTGCAAACCTGTGCACACAGCAGGACCAACAAACTTTCTTCCCGCATTCTCGCTTGGCTAGGTACCTCCAATAGCCTCCTACCACTAGAGCCACGTTGCGTTTTACGTAGTCCACTAGAAGGGGAACAGAGCCCGGCCCCGCGGTCACAGTCCCGAGGAACCGGACCCAAGCTCCAGCTCCTCGGGTCCTGCAGTTGAGAAGGAACGTGGCGAGTCCGTTGGTCTTCGGGGCCACACTGTCTTGTGTTGTTTCTATGGACACTGTATGCTTGTTCCTCTTCAGTCTTTTGTATTTATTGGGGAAAAGTCCCAAGTTATGTAACGGCTTATAATCATGATGTTTTGAGGGCCCGAGAAAACAAAACACGGGATCGGAAAAGAAGAAAAGAAAGAGAACCCCAAAGAAAAGAAAACAAGAAATAAACAGTATAAAAAGCCCAGGCGTAACAAGCTTGGCAAAAAACAACAACAAAAAAACACATAACCTCCCATCCTCGTAACATCAATCCTCCTGCTCAAATCCATTTCTCCCATCCCACCCCTTCCACCCATTCACACCATTTCCCTTCCTCCCCCCATCCACCGCCACAACCCCCTTCCCCTTCTTCCCTTCCGCTCCCCTTTCGACGACCCGGGCCTCTGCCCCCTGCGGCGTATCCGACACAGGCTCCGAATCCGACAACACCTCCATGCCAGCCACCACAGGAAACGGACTGAGCACTTTGCTAATATCCCCCCACCAGCGCTCGCCAAACAACCGGTACCACTCCACCGTCGCGCGCAGCCCAGTCTCGAGCCCTGTCTTTTGCACCCAGCCTAGCTGCTTGAGCTTGGTCGCGTCGACGGCGTAGCGGTGGTCGTTGAAGGGCCGGTCGTGGGTGTATTTGACCCAGCGGGAGAACAGGGAGTCGGTTGAGGGGGGTCCGTTGTGGTGGTTGTTGTGGTTGTTGGTGCTGCCGTTTTGCTCGCCCATATGACCGTCGGTCTCGGGGATGATGTTCATAATGCCCAGCAGCTTGCGGCAGAGCGCAATGTTGCTGATTTCGTCGTGTGAGCCGACGTTGTACACCTGGCCTAGCTGGCCGCGGTGGAGGATTGTGTCGAAGGCGTCGGCCGCGTCGGCCGCGTAGAGGTAGCGGCGTGTTGGTGAGCCGTCGCCGTGTAGGACCACCGGCTTGCGCCGCGCTAGGAGGCAGGCGAATTTGGGTATGATTTCTGGATGGGTCGAAGTTAGATCCGGGCAGGAAAGGGGGACTACGAAGTGAGGTAAGGGGTAAGGACTCACTCTCTGGATATTGGTGTGGGCCATAGACATTGTTACTGCGCACGATAATAGCGGGCAGTTTGAAGCTTTTTTGATATGAATGAACTAGCATCTCTGCAGCGGCCTTGCTAGCGGCGTAGGGGTTGGTCGGAGCGAGGATACTGCTCTCCAGCAAATCGTCATCGTCGTCCTTGACCTCGCCGTACACCTCGTCGGTCGACACGTGGATGAACCGGCGGACGCCGACTTTCTTGGCACTCTCTAATAACACGTGGGTTCCGTAGACGTTGGTGTGGGTAAAGCCGTAGGAGTTGCCAAAGCTTAGGTCGACGTGTGACTGCGCGGCAAAGTGGAAGACGGTGTCAATGTTGTACCGTTCCAAGCAATCCAACACCTCAGACGGGTTGGTCACATCTCCCTGGTAGAAGGTGAAGTTGCGCCGGTCGTTGAGGATCCGTGTATTGTTGAGTGACGAGCAGTAGTCGAGCTTGTCAAAGGAAACGATGTTGTAAGCGTGGGGGTAGGTGAGAGTGAGGTGTCGGACAAGCCAGCATGCGCTTCAATGTGAAATTAGCCAGAGGGTCAAGAGGAAACCAAGTGAGCAAGTCCTCAACTAGGGGCCAGGTGAACTCACATGAACCCGGCGCCCCCTGTGACCATGATGTTCTTGACATCTGGGAGGGGATCAAACTGGGTAGTACCAATGAGTAATGGCGCTTCTTTCCAGATGCCATAGTCCTCAAAAAAGCTGTTTCCCCTCCGGAAGCCTTGTTGTTGAAGCAACTCGAGTCAGTATCACGATGGTAACGTAAGAGCGTCTTTCCCTCATCAATTCCCCCCCTCATGGCCCTTTCTTGATAAAGTCCGTCACTCACCATCGGTGGCCCCAATTGGCGACGTCGCCCCACTGGAAATGGTCATGACAGAGGAGATGCACTCCCACGTTCCGTGTGCATGTGTGGTCTTCCTCCTCGTAGGAAAGTGGAGCAACCAGGATTTGGCGCAACCGAATGAGCTGGGTACGTATGCGAGTGAGACAGGCCGTGAGTGAGGGTGAGAGCGAAAGTGAGAGGTTTAGTCGTCGTGAGACAGCCGTTCCACGGTGCGGAATTTGATGAGTCGTTCGAGGTTGGTTCTGTATGAATTGTTTGTCAAGGTTAAAGCTGGACTGCTAGACTGCGTCCAAGCATGGAAACTTGACGGAAGGTGGCCAAAAAAGGCAAGGAGTGGAATTGCCCGTCGTTTCAGCGTTACATGGTGCGTTGCGCACTGTGATGATCGTATTTCTCGGAACTGGGGAACATGAACAATCAAGAGCCCACAGGGCTTGAAATGAAGATGTGTTTCCGACCGCTCCTGTTCTAATCTAAGACATGTTAGTTTGGCGACGTGGGATATCCCCTTATCAATTAACCGCCTGAACTTGTCATGTTCAGGATTTTAAGGTTGGCGAAGATGGGATGGACCCGCTATCCCCTGGTCCCAAGTTGACTGAGCGCTGACGGTGTGTGTTGATAACTTGGCACTGTATACTCTTTTTGAAGTGCCACCCGAACACTCCCTCTCAATTAAGACGTCGGCACATTGCAACTTATTCCCCGTGACAAAACCGGGTTGTTTCCCGGAGTCGTTGTTTAAATTTAAACGATCCCGCCTGAGCCGTGAAAAATAACACTCATAACTGAGTAAACCAAGGCATCAGACACGCACTGTGTAGTTCAACTTTGCGAGAGTATGGCAACATGTCTTGTAATTGATCAGCTTGACTTCCGGCGTACCTGGGTTAGCTGGGCGATCGGTATTCGTTCGATAATCGAACAATCAACCATGCAGTGGTACCTACGAAGCCGACAGGCAGAGTTTAACAATGCTAACGTTATAATAAGCCACATTTCCGTCTTGCCCCCGTTGGGTAGGAAAACCGAAATCACAACCTGAGTCGGTTCTTGGGAAAGTTAATACTTGAGTCTTTATGCGAAGCATCCAAAAAAGCCACAAAGAGCAAGACAATTCGCCAACTACTAGGTACCCTTCTCAAAACTTAGAGCCTCACTGTTGATTCCCTCACTCTGTAGAACACATACTACCGTTCTTCGTGTTCAAGTTAAAGGATGGAAAAACTGTCAAGACGACCAATCATCTTACATCAAGACGACCCACCGACCTGAACCCAACCAGAACAGGCAAAGTGGAAACATTCCGAATCCTCATCCGTTTCGGCGGACACCACGGCTCCGGGCCTGCAACCAACCACTTGGCGATGTGGCCCGTAAACAGAACCCCGAATCCGTGAGCTTTGGAGAAGCACAGATTGGGCACACCATGAAAATATATCCAATCGTGCCTCCTTTACTCGCGTATGCGCCTCACATTTAGACTCTCGGGGCAGGTCCTTGAGTGCTCTGGTATTCTCTATTTCCGAATTCTCACAACCATCCTTGTTAAATGACGAGTTGGCCCGGACACATAACCAACAACACCCTCTCTCCAGGATGCCCACCAAAAATGGGGTCCTTGCTGTCTCGTCCGACAGAGAGGCTCAGGACCCCAGTCCCCGCTTGGCTCGGCTGAGTGTTTTTGGGAATGACGAGGAGAAGTTAAAGCTTTCTGACGACTTGGACCCTGCCGACCGCGATGTTGAGAACAAAAAGCTCTCCCCGAAGGGGGCCGAGGGGCAGGAATCACCACCAAAAACCTCATCATACGCCTCCGGGCTCACTTGGATGGCGATCAACACACTCGCCACAATAGGAATCGTAAGAGTGGTCTTAGCTGCTCCTTTTGAGACAATTCACCACTAACCCGTCCCTCTAGGTCTTCACCAACAAAGCCATTTTCTCGGACCCATCTCTTAAACTCGCCCAGCTCACGTTCGCCAGCTTCCACTTCCTCATCACCTTCCTAACCCTCTTTCTCCTCTCCCGCCCATCCCTCGCCTTCTTTCCACCTCGCCGCGTCGCCCTCCTTGACATCCTCCCCCTATCACTAGCGATGGCCCTCAACGTCATCCTACCCAACCTCTCCCTTGCCTTCAGCACGGTACCATTCTACCAGATCGCCCGCATTCTACTAACCCCGGCCGTCGCCCTGCTCAACTACATCCTCTACCACGCCACCCTCCCCTCGCGTGCCCTACTAGCCCTAGTCCCAGCATGCTTGGGCGTCGCCATGGTGTCATACTTCGACACCAAACCCGCGACAGCCGCCACAGGCGGGGTGCAGACAACCTCCCCGGCGGGTGTCGCTTTCGCGCTGGCCGGCACATCCGCCTCGGCTCTGTACACGGTATGGATCGCGGCGTACCACCGCCGGCTGCGCCTGACGAGCATGCAGCTCCTCTTCAACCAGGCGCCCGTATCCGCTTTTCTCTTGCTGTACGCGATTCCCTTTATTGATACCTGGCCGGTGTCATGGGGGGCACTACCCGCTGCGCGCTGGATGTTGATCTTGCTGAGCGGCGGGTTTGCGAGTTTGATCAATATTAGTCAGTTTTTTATTGTCGCCCAGACGGGGCCTGTGTCGAGTACCGTGGTAGGGCATGTCAAGACGTGCGCGATTGTGACGCTGGGGTGGGTTGTTAGTGGGAAAGGGGTGGGGGATTGGGGGAGTTTGCTCGGGGTGGCGGTCGCGGTTGGGGGGATTATTGCGTAAGTTCTTTTTGCTCCTCCCCTTTTTTGACTGTGTGCTCTCACGGGTGTGTTGTTAGAGGGTATTGACGATTGGGACTAGATATTCGGTTGTCATGTTGGAGGAAAAGCAAAAGAAGGCGCCTCGGAAAGGGAAGTGAAGTCAAAGGGCGAGTGTTAGGTGTTTTTTATTTTTATTTTTTTTATTAGGGAAGGTTCCGAGTCGAGCCTTGGTCACATGGTGGTTACTGAGAGCCGAAAAGACTTACAACGGAAGCCTAAAAGTGACCACACTGCCCCCTTTTGCCCCGGCGCCTGAATAAGGATTATGGGAAACACCTCGCAGCGACACTTGCAACATTATCAAACCCCCCGACCAATCCGAAGGTGGGTGGTCGCGTATTCCGTACAGAAACCGCCCCCGGGTATCACGACTCGCCTCTTACAAGTTGAAACGCGTCCGCGTCTTCTCCATCTTGGCCTTCCATTCCCACTTAAGAGCATCCTCGCCCTCGCTCCCAGCCCTGCCGATCCCCTTGTCAACTCTGCGGAGCTTGAGGGTCATCCCTAGAAAAGTTAGCCTGATTATTTGACTTGCGAGGGTAGACGGGGAAACATACTTGGCCCAATTTCCTGCAACCCGGCACGAATCCCCTTCACTCCCTCCATCTCCTTACCGTCTGCCCCCTGCACATTCTTCTCCGTCGCCCTTGCTTCCCGAAAGATGTAACGGTGACGACGGAAGAAGATGTAATCACGCTGGTTGTGCAGGGTCAAAACTTGCCGTCCCGCCAACTCGGGTTTCGGAGGGAAAAGGGTGTGCATAGACTTGGCTGCAAGGAGACCTAATGGTGTCTTGAAGCCATTGAGTAGGAGTTCAGGCTGGCTTTTGATTAGCAGAGGGGACGAAGGACTAGAAGGGGAGGGCGCCTTACATAGTGGTTCGTCGCATTACCATGCCCGACAATGGCTTTCCCAGGATGGTAATTACGGATGGTGTAGGTGAGTGTAGGGCCTGGGGGAGCGTCCTCGCCATTCAAATGGCATACACTGAGCTGGTTTGGACGCTTCAGGTCCTCGTGAACCACCAGCAGTGCTGTGTAACCTCGATCTACACAAATATTAGTCGCTATTCGAGGCCTATAGGAGCATGACGGTGCTCACTCGTTGCAAACTTCGCAATCTCTCTGACGCTGTATTTGTGTCCGTATCGATGAGAACTCCGTGGGATGTAAGTAGCTAAATGCTAAAGTTAGTACCGAATCTTGCTTCGCCAGCCCGCAAATATTTGGTAAAGCCTACCGTTCGGGAGACACGCCGCAATTTCCTGCGCCTCCTTGTGAATGGTGCCGTTGAGCCCGGTAGTGACGAGAATCTTCGGCATTGTCGGTGGTTCTTCGCTAAATAGATATTTGAACTGAGCAGCCAGAGCGTCCGGTGTGATGTCGAGGTTGGTCGATACTGTCGAAGGGGCAATGCTTGGTTGTCTCTGTGCTCGCTTCCGTTGTTGTTCCATCTTCTCTTCTTCGTCGCCAGACCCAGCCGCCTCATCATCGGATCCCAGCATGCTGTCGACGTCGTCCTGTTCCCCATCGCCTTCAACCACCCCGTCCGCCTCTGCCGCGGCTGCAGCTTCGGCCTCCTCCAGCCTGCGCCGCTTCAATTGGGCGACATCCACCACCGCGCCAAGGCTATCGTCATCGGCATCGTCCCATACTCTCTTCTTGTCAATGCTTGTGGGCTGGTTCTTCTCGAGTCGTTGTCGCCTCAGCTCTGGGTCTTTCGCCTCTTCCCTGCGCCGTCGGTGTCGTTCTTCATGGCGTGCCTTGCCGGTCGCTTTCTTTTGTTGGACGTACAGCTGTTTTCGCTTTAGCTTGTTGGATGTTTTGAGGGAAAGCGATGGGCCTGACGAGCCTCTTCCGGAACCCATTGTTGCGGTTGATTCTTGCTGCTGTCGTTATCACGAGATCGATACTGTTATCGGAAGCTGGCTCCTCGATTTTTTTTTTTGGTTTCAATCCATGCAGTGCAGGAATGTCGGGGAGACTTGCAGGGGTATGAAGGACGTTCCTCTTTTGGCGGGGCCTCGCGTGGCGGTTTTGGCGGTTAATTGAAGTTCCTTCCGGCACCTTGCATGCCCTGAAAGATAGCGCTTGGCGTGTGGAGGGGAAATGCGAGATACCCCTCTATCGGCAAGCACCTTCCCAGGCCTCGAATAGGGCAAAAAGAGGATCTTTTTTTTGGAGGAAAGAAGCGTGACTCACTTGGCTGGGCTAAAACAACCACCGTCCGAATTCATGAAACCCTTCCTACGTGCCCCTCTCCCTTCACCACTTGCTGGAATTGCGCTCACCCTACACAAAGCCACCGTTCCGAGGCTCTTCCACTTTCCAGCACGTGGATTCAGATCCTTTTCTTCTTTTGCCCCTCGCTCCTACGCTTTCAAGGCACCCCCACCACGCAACGAGAACAAACGGCCCGCCATGACGACGACGGCCACCACTCTCAAGGGCCAGCCCCTCGACAAGGCCGCGCTCGAGTCTCTCCTGCGCCGGCGCATGTTCTACACGCCCTCGTTCGAGATCTACGGGGGTGTTTCCGGTCTCTATGATTACGGTCCTCCTGGCTGTGCGCTGCAGGCAAACATCGTCGATATCTGGCGCAAACATTTTATCCTCGAGGAGGACATGCTTGAGGTTGACTGCACTGTTCTCACCCCTCATGAGGTTCTTAAGACCAGCGGCCATGTCGACAAGTTTGCGGATTGGATGTGCAAGGACCCCAAGAACGGCGAAATCTTCCGTGCCGACCACTTCGTCGAGGGCGCTCTCGAGGCGCGGCTAAAGGGCGACAAGGAGGCGCGTGGCCAGAAGGTGGAGGAGAAGGAAGAAGATCCGAAGAAGAAAAAGAAGAAGCACAAGGACCTGGCAGCGGTGAAGCTTGATGATGCTGTTGTGCAAGAATACGAGCAGGTGCTGGCGCAGATCGACAACTACAATGGCGAGCAGCTGGGCGAGTTGATCACGAAGTACGACTTGAAGAACCCCGCCACCGGCGTGCTCCCAGACACCCCGATGCCCTTCAACCTCATGTTCCAGACCTCAATTGGCCCCAGCAGCAACCTTCCCGGCTATCTCCGGCCAGAAACCGCCCAAGGCCAGTTCCTCAACTTTGCTAAGCTCCTCGAGTTCAATACCGGCCAGATGCCGTTTGCCTCAGCCTCGATTGGCAAGTCGTATCGGAACGAAATTTCCCCAAGAGCTGGTCTTCTTCGTGTCCGCGAGTTCCTCATGGCCGAGATTGAGCACTTCGTCGACCCTGAAGGCCACAAGAAGCACCACCGGTTCCACGAGGTTGAAAACATTGAGCTGGCGTTCCTTGACCGGAACATCCAGTTGTCCGGGAAGACGACCATCACGAGGCAGACAATCGGCCAAGCCGTGAAAGATGGTCTTGTTGACAACGAGACTCTGGGCTACTTCTTGGCCCGTATTCAGCTGTTCCTCAAGAAGATTGGCGTTGACCAGTCTAAGATCCGCTTCAGGCAACATATGGCCAACGAGATGGCCCACTACGCCTGCGACTGCTGGGACGCTGAGCTCCTCACCTCTGGCGGCTGGGTGGAGTGTGTGGGCTGTGCCGACCGGAGCGCCTACGACTTGTCCGTTCATGCGAAAAAGACTGGCGCACCACTTATTGTGCGCCAAAAGTTGGACGAGCCCAAGACTATTGAGGAATGGGAGCTTGATATCAACAAGAAGAAGTTCGGTCCGTTCTACAAAAAGGACGGCAAGGCCGTCGAGGCCGCTTTGCTGGCCACGACACAGGAAGATCGTTCGAGGTTAGCTAAGGAGCTAGAAGAGACCGGCAAGACTACTATTGATGTTCCCGGCGTTGGAGAGGGCAAGGTCGAGGTTAGCAAGGACCTGCTCGCCGTTGAGTGGCGGAAGCGGGTTGAGCACACCAGGGAATACACCCCTAACGTCATCGAGCCATCCTTCGGTATTGGCCGGATTCTGTACTCGTTGATGGAGCACAACTACTGGACCAGAGCCAGTGACGGCGGCGATGAGGCTCGCGGTGTAAGTTTTCGCACTCCGTGCCCTCTTGACTTTCCCTAAAATGGAGCAAATTATGTGCTAACCTTCTTACCAGGTTCTCTCTTTCCCTCCCGCCGTTGCACCAACGAAGGTTCTCATCGTGCCCCTATCGTCCCACAAGGATTTCCCGCCCGCGGTGCGCAAGCTGTCACAGAAGCTCCGTTCTGCCGGTCTCTCCAGCCGAGTGGATGACTCGTCGGCTAGCATAGGCAAACGGTACAGCCGCAACGACGAGCTAGGCACCCCGTTCGGCGTGACTGTGGACTTCCAGACGGTCCAAGACGGCACCATCACTCTGCGCGAGCGTGACAGCACACGCCAGGTGCGCGCGGATGAGGACAAGATCATCGAGGCGATCAAGGCGTTGGTTGAGGAAACCAAGACATGGAAAGATATTGAGTCGGAGCTGCCCCTCTTTGAGGGCCAGCAGGAGGCGGAGGTTCCCGTCCGGTAAAGAACGGCTGTTGGGAAATTAAAAAAAAAGAAGAAAGAAAAGACCGATAGACGAGAGAATACTTACGTCTTTTGAGCGAATGTCATACAAAATCTGTATCTAGACTTGTTGATCGAGTAGGCGTATTTCACCACGCAATGTCACTCCAACGCTAGCTCATTCTTTGACCTCTCCGTGAGCACAGTTTTCAACAGTGAACACTCGGTGTTACCACGACCGTTCAAAATTTCTTTTCCTGTGCATTATACTCATCAGCTACATATGAGCTGCATGAGCGTCTATTTATACCTCCTTTCCCTGCAGGAGATCCGCTTCATTGCCGCCAACTGTGCCGGTTGAGACGCAGGCGGCTGGCGTGTGTTTCAATGCAGCGTCGAAACTGACAAATTGTTCAGCCCGTCGCAGGGCTTCTTTTTACAAGCCAAGCAAAAACGAAGCCCTTTGGGAGCCTGCGCGACTACCTAATCCCGGAAAGCTTGAAAATACACTCCCAGCCATGGAGAACACTTTTCTCTCGGGGTAGATCCTCGCTTCCTAAACAAGTTCTCCGTAAAACGCGGGCATAGCCTAAATCTAGAACGCGAGGCTTTGGCGCTCGGTTCGTTTTGGCCTTTCAGGCGGCCCGAGGCTGGTGGACGGGCTGCCCTAAAAAAATGGAAACCCGCATGGAAGAAGAAACCCCCAAAGCGGCGCGGTTGCACGGACAGGCTGACTCTTTTGCCGATCCCGTCTGCATTATTGCGGCGGGTATCCAGCCAACTTTACGGGTTGGTGGCCTTGGTGGTTTATCAAACCCTTTGATGTGTGCCGGGCAAGGAGCCGACGAACATGGGAAAATAGGGTGTAGAAGTCCAGACGGGCCGCATAAGCACCGTATCAAACAAGGGGAGGAAGGTGAGTGGAAGGAGTCGGTACGGGGGGTTTTCATCGATCTACCGGTAGTGGGTTGCTTGGAATGTTTGAATTATGGACTGATTCGAGCAGCAGATCCGCCCCTCTGAAACGACATCCTGCCCCGGCAGAATGTAGGCGGTGATGCCGCCTATGCCGCCTGCAGATAGTGGAGGTTCATTCGTTCGATCTTGTTCCTGCCCTGTTCGGATAAGGATTGTGTTCCCAGCAGCCATGGGCTGAAATGCCAAAATTCTTCCAGTTGCTCATTGGAGGTTTGGTCTGTCCGTGCGGAGCTGAAATGGAGAGCGTTTCCGATGCACTACGACCTTAGAAAGTAGTTGCTAGGTGTTGGCTCGGTTGGATACCACCTTGGTCTTGCACTAATACTTGAAACAACTGTACACAAAAAGATGAAATGATGGGATGAGAGGGAATGGGGTTTGATAAACGACCGTAAACGGGTAAGAGCTCATTGGATTGGTCTAGGGCACTCGTTTGATCTGTTCAATTATTCGAATCAGTGAAGGGGGGAGGGGGCTGCACTGCGGTGGTTGCACGGTTTGGCCCACACACCATCCCTGGTCGGCAAGGAGGCGAACCTCCTGAATTTCTTTCATCCACCACCGAAGTTACATAGTTCTTTGCTTCCCTGCGTTGACTTCCTGTCGGATGCCGCAAACTTCACATTCTCCCGATACCGCCAACATATCCCGGGCTCTTCAAAAACAACCCGACCAGCATGGGTCAACGGGAAATAATTTACAATCCTGTACCTACTCGGTACATGTGTAGTCAACCTTGTTGCACGCTGACCCAGATCTCTAACAAGCCGTCAGCGACCGCGCTTAAATGGGCCAATCCTTGTTCAAAATCCAAGGTCGCATAGCGAGGGACCTTTTCCACAGCCGCGTTCTGCGGCAACTTGAAGTACTTTCTTAACTATGACCTGAAATCCTGGCCCCAACTGCTGGGCCTGAGCGGGTCCCCGCACACCTACCCCTCCTTCCCCCAAAGTGGCCGAGCCATTCCATACAGTGTTCCGCCAGGCCCCTTCGATTCCTCAGAGATCCACAGGCACCCGACCTCCTTGAAGCAACTTACCCGTCCCTTTGTCGACCTTTCTTCCGGAGCAAACACACGACGCCAGCCTGCCAGCCGACTAACCTTCTAATCGTAACGCTTTTCTCGCGCCTACCGCATTACATACTAATAGGTGCTTGGAATTGCGATCCTTGACCGTTTCTTGGGCGGGGAATTGCCAGTCTGCCATCGTTCATTCGTCGCCGCCCAATAGCCCGCTTCCCGGAGCTCCTGAGCGCTGCAGCGACACCACAACAACCCACAATTCCAGCCCCCGTACCGCCCATTCTCCTCGACTGACCGCCGGCCCTTTCCTTCGTCTAACGCGACCAAAACAAACTTGTTCGACTCCAAAGGGGTGAAGGACTCGAGCCGCGTGCCGACTCCCTTGATTTTCTGGGACAGAATCTTACACATGTCGCCTTCGGCATCGTGCCAGCTGTGTGTTCGCCCCTGAACCAACTGCTGGTACCACAGAGCACTACCCACACCACAACCACAGCCCACACACCAGACCACACCCCAACCGCCCTCGAACGAGCGATCGCGACTCGGCACCTGGCATCGCCCTAGCCAGCTGCGTCCGTGCATCGGTTACGAGCTTCCCTAGCGTTTACACCCTCGGATTGCAGTCTCGTCAAGTTTGATTACAGGCACCCCTCTCAACCTCACCAACTCCCAGCCGTTATCCCATTTTTGTACCGTGCCTCGGTCGATTCAGTCTCGTCGGTACGTTGGGGCAGACTTCAGAAAATGCGGGCGATGCGTGCTGATACTCAGAGCAAGTGAAACCATTGAGACATCTCCAACATCGACGCTCGGCCCCCTGGCGTTGTGACGTCGATACCCGCACCGCCACTTCACGATTGTATCTCTCCTAACATCGCCAAAATGTCGATGCATAATAGGTATGTGTCCTCTGAACTAGCGAATTGGGATGCGACTGGTGGACTGCGTACCGCAAACCGAGACCAGCCTCCCAACGAGAGACGGTGTTCTTGCGTTCCATCTTGCTCGCTTTCAGACGGTCGCGCCAGTCGACATTCTACAATCTTGCCCTTCCCAAGGCCAACACAGTTCGCCCGGAATAGCGAGTCCCTCATGCTGACGCGCCGTTTAATAGCGTCTATTCTAGCGGGCAGTTTATGAACCCTGGCCCAGCTCCGCGACCGCCAACAGATAAACCCCGTCTCGGCCTGATGCCGAACGTGAGCCTCACAAACAGCATGTCAAGCATGACCATCGCCTCCCCGGTCTCAAGCACCTACAGCGGGTCGACCATCGCTCTCCCCATTTCTCGCCAAGGATCTAACAACTTTGATGGCGCTGGGGGGGTTGCGATCATCAAGCAGGGCTATGTCGGCTTGCCGAGCAAGAACCCATTTCAGCAATGGAAGAGCAGATACCTCATCCTCCGCCAGGACATTCTCGACTTCCACAAGAATGAAAATGGCAAACTGCTGTACAAGATCCAACTCGCGGACGTGGTAAGCGTCGATCGGGTTCCTGACGATAACGGCGACCCTGTTTTCGAGATTCGGCGAAACATGACGAACTCGTACGCTGGCCCACCTGGCGACGACGACAACGGTGTGAGATCTTTACGCATTTGCGTCAAGACCGACGATGAGCTGTACGAGTGGATTGACTGCATCTATGCCCGCTGCCCAGGTGGGGTTAGTAACCCCTCGAACTTTTCTCACGCCGTCCACGTCGGCTTCAACCCGCAAACAGGTCAGTTCACTGGACTGCCGGAGGAGTGGACGAGACTTCTCAACTCCTCGGCCATCACCAAGGAGGATGTCGAGAAGAACCCCCAGGCTGTTTTCGAGGTTCTCGACTTTTACTCGGATATGACGAAGCGCGCCGAGACCCAAAATCCCGATCCATATGGCGGGAGTCCTGTCCCCAACGCTTCGCCAAGCACCCAAAGCGACCAGTTCGGCTATCCCGCCGGCAACTCGGTCGCGCCTCCGCGGCAACCAAAACCCATTCAGCGCAGTCCTGGCTCTTATTCCACGACCCCGTCACCCCAGTCGTTCCCATCACCCACCCCGCGCCCGACAGATCAGCAGATTCAGCAGCTACAGGGCGTTTCACCCAACTACATCTCCGCCGACCGGATGCGGGAAGAACAACGCGCCCGTGACCAGGAGCGCCAACGCGCAGAGCGGGAGGAACAAGCTCGCCGGGAGCTGGAGGCTTATAATGCGTCCCTTCCCAAGACAAAGGTTCCCCTTGCCCAGCAAGAAATTGGCGGCGGCTACTCGAGCCCCTCTCAGCCGGACCGATACAATCCGACCAGGGCAGCACCCAAGGCGCCGCCAGCTCAATCCCTCAGAGCCCAGCGGCCTGCGCCCGCGCCACCAGGAAGCTCGTCCACCCCGTCTCGTCCTCCGATTTCACAACAAAACAGCTCCGCCTCGGTCCGCGACCCCACAGCCCAGGCGCAGAGAACCCCTCGGCCAGACCAGGGCGGCGCCCCAGCCGCTGCTCGCTACCCCAACGGAGCGCAAGCACGCGGTCCCAATGGCCAACCCCAAGTGCAGCAGCCATCTCGCCTTCCGGCTCCGGTGAAGCCCCTGAATGTATCGAAGCCGGGCGCGACCAATGACAGCGTCAAGGCTGCGGAAGCCGCGCTGACCGCTAAGCCTTCTCCCTCGGAACGCAAGCAGGATGTGCGCATGTCGACCATGTCAGAAGGCGAAGTGATGGCCAAGCTGAGGGAGGTTGTTTCTAAGGACGACCCCAACCGGCTGTATGCCAAGCAGAAGAAGATTGGCCAAGGCGCGTCTGGATCCGTTTACGTCGCCAAGGTCATGGGTACGAGGCCGGGTGCGCCGGTCAATCCCAAGATCCGGCTTGGAACCGACCGTGTCGCTATCAAGCAGATGGATCTTGCGCATCAACCTCGCAAGGAACTGATCGTTAACGAGATTTTGGTGATGCGGGAGAACATGCACCCCAACATTGTCAATTTCCTCGACGCCTTCCTGATGGACAACGACAAGGAGCTCTGGTTGGTTCTGGAGTACATGGAAGGTGGTGCTCTGACAGACGTCATCGACAACAACCCCATAATCACGGAGGAGCAGATCTCGACGATTTGCCTTGAGGTATGTGCAGGAGTTTCAGGTCCCCATCTTGCGAATCACGTCTAACAACCTATTTTAAATTAGACATGCCAAGGCCTCGAGCATTTGCACTCGCAGAACATTATCCACCGTGACATCAAGAGTGACAACGTTCTCCTTGATGCTCGTGGTAACGTCAAGATCAGTATGTAATCCCAACGCTAGTGAACCACACTGATGTGCAATGATTGATTGCTAACGTTCTTGCTCAGCGGATTTCGGGTTCTGCGCTAAGCTCACCGAAACTAAGTCGAAGCGCGCCACCATGGTCGGAACGCCATACTGGATGGCGCCCGAAGTGGTGAAGCAAAAGGAGTACGGCCCGAAGGTGGACATTTGGTCGCTCGGCATCATGGCGATCGAGATGATCGAATCCGAGCCGCCCTACCTGAACGAGGAGCCGCTCAAGGCGCTTTACCTGATCGCAACCAACGGTACCCCCCGCCTCAAGAAGCCCGAGAAGCTGAGCAAGGAGCTCAAGGCGTTCCTGTCAGTCTGCCTGTGCGTCGACGTTAAGAGCCGCGCCTCGGCTCAGGAACTGCTTAACCATGACTTCTTGAAGCACGGCTGCCCCCAGGCCAGCTTGGCGGATCTATTGGCGTTCAAGAGGGTAGCAAAATAAGTGCTTGATCTAGTGCAAGATGCGAACTGATTGAGCCATACGGGTGGGGAGAGAGCGGTGAGCGGAGAGAAGTGGAAAGGATACTATTTTATGATGACGATGATGACGATTTGAGTGAAGTGGGATGTTGACTGACCAGCGTGGTTTTGGTGGGCTGAGTGGTCATCGTGAATTTGAGGGTTTCTGTGGATTCATTTCGTTTCTACCTGTGGCCAGGTATGGCTTGACCGATTTGAAAGATATGAGAAGATGGGTGGAGGACCGTTTGTGTGTGAGAAAGAGGAAGCAACAGATCAGGTACATACACAGTGAGGGACAAACCATCATCCAATAGTACTTTGGATGTTTCTGTTGTCTTTGTTTCTTTTCTCCAATATGAGGTGTGAATATGGGGGTTTCAAGTCTGGTGGTATATTTGACGGATTGGGTTTCGGTATCCATGGTAGTAGTACGCCAAGTTATAGTTCCGTGGCTAGGCACAGGCAGAGATGGGACTTACTTTTTGACACCGCGCTTGTTTCTGAAGTGTCTCTTCTTTTACGTTCTATTTTACCTCTGGTATAATTCGAGAACGTGATGTCCGTTCGGTTTGGGCAGGAAAATTATGTATCTACTTTTCCTCTTTGCTTTCTTTTCTCTACTCATATTTACATATCCTCAGTCCCTACCTTATTTTATATCCTAGGAGGTACGAACCGAGAAGAAGAGCTGTTGTGGTAAGTGTAGGAGGCAGATAAATATGGCCATTTCTAAGTCAAGTTCGTCCAGTATCCAAACATGCCAGGTGGGTTAGCGTTTCGGATCTCGACTGTTACAAAGGAAAGCTTGTTCAAACTGAACTGGCCCCCACTCTAAATCACTCGTTTCTTTTTTGTCGATGCTAATTACCTAGAAACGCGTTGTGTTTTCACTAGGGTTCCGCTATGAAAAGAGCTGGGGCTAGAACGAGAAGGAGAGTCGAGACGCGTACGATAGATAAACGGGGATCAAGCTTGAGGTGGCTGTGGACACCCGCATGGCTTCGAAAGCTTCTTATTGTCCTTCGAATTATTACGGTGTACGCGTCCCAACGCGGCATATTTTGAACAATGGGCCGAAGGTTTGAGAACCTGGACAGGGATGGCTAGTGTTGCTGTTCTCAACTGAGAGGGCGGGATATCGGCTGTAGGGCGTTGGGGGTTTGGACTACACAGTACACTAACACATACCTGATGAAGGGAAACGCCTCTAGCAACAGCTGTGATATACAAAAAACGGACGTCCTTTACGCACCTAGGTTTGATACGAAAATTACATCCAGAGCCCATCCACTACAGTCAGCCCGTTCCAGGTTGTTCCGTTTCATGATCTGCAAGGACGATCAGAAACGTGCCAACAGCCCTCAAGACGCGGCTAAGGTGGCTGGGTCTCGGCCAACTGTCTGTCGATAAAACAGCTGACGTCAAGCGTCGTGGTCGTGAAAGAGGGGTTTTTTGTTCCGCCCCTAGGTGAAAAGGGGGGTTGATGTTGAAAGTTGACATTGCTGGAGGGATGAATATCCCCACAGCCGCCTGAGACTTCGGGGCTGTGACGATGGCGAAACTAGCGGGGGCATCGTCGATTCTGCGGGGAAGAGAGACAAAGACGATTTGAGGACGCGTGCGTACGTTTAACATGGCTCCATGGCCGTGGTAGTTCGGTTTGTCCTGCTCTTTTTGTCCAACTTCCACCCCGATCCTTGACGGCGGTTGTTCTGGCACACGCTTGGCAGGGAGATCTACAGGGGACGCTGTGGGCCTTCTGTTTGGATGCGGGGCCAAGATGATTTTCTAGCGCAGCGGGCCCTCCAGCAAACCTAAGGTCAGGGGTTGACGGAGTGAGGACGTTGACCGTTGCTGAGCCCTAAACGGACATACCTACATAGAAGAGGGGCCGCATCGTAGGTACTGTAGCTAGGTAGGCGGGAATACTTGAAGAATAGAGGATTGAACGCTCGATACGGCAACTCGACACGGCGTTTCAGGTCCAACATGGAGATCCCCTCTGTGGTCAGTGAATGTGCAGCACTGATTGGCGTGGTTGTCAGCCATGCAAGACCCCGCATGATGGGACAGATTTGAGGAGCTCTCGTGGGTCGGGTTATGAGGCGGGAGAGAGCGCTCAGAGGGGGGACAGACGCCATCACTAGGCCGTCGTCACTTGGGTCATCAGGGCGAGGCCGCTCACTGGCCCGCTAATGTTAACTCGCGCAGCGTTTTGTTGGCGGTAATCTCTACCGAGGGGGGGATGCGAGGACACGAGGCGAGAGTGAGCCCCTGAATTCTGGGAGCTGACGAGCCAATCAATTCGCGCTGTTGAGCCTCGATATCGCATGTCTCTGTGTCTCTTTGTCTCTCTTTCTCTGTGCCTCTTACATTACAACTGTGCTTTTCGGATCCCCGTGCCTCTTTTGAGCCTCTGAAGTTGGTGGTGGATGGGATGTCGGTCTCTCCTTTTCGGCCAACGTCATCTGAAGTGGGATGGGTAAACGCTTGGAGATCAGGGTGTTCCCGTCTGTTGGAAGTGAGATGCATGATGGACGGCTGAACCGTCGGGGCGGCAGCCCCCAGCGCAACCAGAAATAGCAACGGGCTAATATGGCAGTGGGCTGGACCCCTCAACACCCGCCGTCTGAATGAATCAATTCGACTTGTTGGGTGTATGGGAACGAACCGAAGAAGTCCGCCTTCTGCCGGTTCAATGACCACTCAACACTGGGGTCCAGTCTTTCCCCCAACCCCTGAGACCAGTTTCTGTGTCGTGCTGATGGGGTCTAGACGAGGAGGGGCATTTGACTTACTCGATTGGTTAACTCGGAGCAAGCGAACTGGCGGGAAAAAGGCACGACGCAGTTGCAGCGGCGGTCGTGGCATGTCCGAAGTCAGCGGCGGGGCTTGTAAAAACCGGTTGTGTCGATGGACAGCTGCAGGACTAGGAGACACAAAACTGGGGAGCATGGACTCCGGGCGGTGGTATTGCAATTTTCCCGTTCCTACCTGGTACTGTATGTACATGTACCTACCTACTATTAATGGTTGGAAAGCCGGCCGGAGTCCCGACAGCGCACGTAGCACTTCGAAAGACGAGAATTGCAGGTTACGAAGCGGTGTAAGAGGCTGGCTGGCGTTAGACTCGAATCCGAGCCGGGATGACGTCGTTTCTTCCACGCGACAGTTTCCTCGCCATGATCCTCCCGCTTTCCCGTTCCGAGATTCTCAGGCAGCCACGTTGTTGAGCAGAGTGTTATTCTTTTCGAAGGATGAGTAAAAGGTCAGGGAATGGCGTGAGGATGGCACGGTGTGCAACCCGAAGACCCGCACCGAGTCGATACATCCATTACACAGTCTTTCTGGATGGGGTGACGGAAAGAACGAGCAGAAACTGCAATCCAGTCAAGTGAGGGTACAGGCCCACTGCAGGGCTGAAAACTGGCGCCACATTGGACTGCAGCCGGCTGGCAACTCAGGTCCTCTCGCCGTTGCTGCTTCCTTCCATTGGGCTGGCTGATGGCGGGAAAAAAATTGAAAAGTGATAGGAGGGGAGAAAAAAGAAAAAGAGGTCAGACGAGCTGCTTGTAACTTACCGTTGAATTACCACAGTACGTCGAGTTCAAATACGGGACGAAACATACCATCGCCCCTTAAACGGGTGTTTCATCTTGATCCGCCGACTGCCCATGGTCGTCAACCATCCACCACCTCCATCCACACCTGTTCCCAATCGAAACCTCCTCCTTTTTTTGCTCTTCTCTAGACGGCTGTTCTGATCACCGGCCGACGGCAGATCCCTTCTCTCGAGCACTAGCGTCGTATTTAGGACGCGATTATCCTTTTTAATGTGGTCTGCACTTGTATATTGTTGAATCGAAACCCTCTGCCCTTATTCTCTGCTCTTTTTTTGGAAACTTCCTGGAAAGCAGGGTTGTTGTGCGGTCCGCTAAAAACGAGGAGAGGTGGAGCACAAACTCCTTGTCTTCGTCCACTCCTAGAGGCCAAAAACGGTCCGCTGGTAGCCTCCACACAGCACTGCAATCAGCGCCAGCAAAACCAGCAACTTCCTCTCGCCAGGACTTGCCTTGCCTTTTCTTTGCATCTGCCATCCTGGCATTCTCAACCTCTCGACCTCCCGACCTTAGCCTCTATCCTCTCATCGTTTTCGACTCCGGTTCTTAGCGGCCTCTCGTACCCCGGACACATTCCTTTCTAGTCCGAAGAGGGACAAAAAGCAGCCGCCGGGCCAGTTTTTTTTTTGCTCTTTTCGTGCGGCCGCCCATAACGTTACCCACGACCCCTACTACGAGCTACATTCGCCCATCGACTTGTAATTGCAGCTGCCACCTTGTCCTTTCGAGATCTGCTGTCACGACATTCGTCCTCTTTCGATTACCGGTACCGAGTGTTTTCAATTCCGATTCTTCGTAATTGCCCTTTCGGCGCTGGAGATCGACTCTCCCTCGACGCGCAGCGCACGTCGTCGCACCCTCTTCCGGCCATCCGTCCCCACCGAAAAGATTCCACCGGGAGCCCTCGTTTTGGGCGAGCTGTGCAGCCTACTGGAGGGGAACGTTTGAGAAACAAAGGAAAAATAAGGGAACTTTATTTCTCATGAGAATAGGGGTCAAATAATTGATAATGTCCAATCCACGACCAAGCGAGCACCTCACCATCGGCTACCCGCCGCAGGGTCTTTCTGCTCAGGGCCGCTCGAACTCGCCCACCACCACTTCACCGAACGACCCGCAGTCTGCGGGTAGCACCCTTCGATCGCCCTTCGGTCTGTCTCCGGGTTTGACATCAAGCTCCAAAATGTCGGGGGCCTCGCGCTCCGGTAACGGCTCGCCCTCACACGAGATGGCATCGGGGCGCTTGTATACTAAGCGGTGAGTCTCTCCCTCGCCCCGCTTCTCCCACGTTCCCCCCTCTCCCCTCAGTCCACCTCACGCTAATCCTTTCCCCGCCGCCACACAGAGCCCGAGAAATTCAAGCTCAGGAAGGCGTCCCCGGATTGCCTTTGAACCCATGGGGTGGTCCTCCCACCAGCGGAAACTCGACGCCCCTCCGCGAGAACATTCCCGAGTCGCCCACCGACGGCTTCCCAGACTTCGCCCAGCTACCCACCCCGGACACCCTGCCCCAGACACGGCGAGCCAGAGCCGGCACACTCCCCTCTAGATTCTCCCCCAACACCGCTGGCAATGCTCTCCTCGGCATCCCAGCATTGGCCTCCAAAACCTCGCGCCCAAGCCCTTCGCAGACCCCATACAAGTCGCCGTCGCCCGGCCTCGAAGCTTCGGGCGACCTCTCCAATGCGTCCACCCTACTCTCGAGGCTACGCGCTGGCTCTATGCCCCAGCGGAGCCCGTTCGCTCATGCACCTGGGACCAGCTCTCCCTTCGGTCCCTCTATCTTCAGCAGTTGGAACCCCAGCGGGAGAGAGAGGGGTAACACGTTGGCCAGCATTGCGAGCTTGGGGTCTAACGGGCCTAGTTCTCCTGCCCAGTCTCAGTTCTCCCGCGAGGGGAACGGGGAGACAGACGTCCATATGAGGACACTGGACTACCTTGGCCTGGCGGAGACCCCACAGCCTGCCCGTGCCCAACTGGCGACTGGGCCCTACATGCCCAACTACGCTGACTTTAGCAAAGCCGCGAACCGCTTCCGGTCCTACTCGGTCAACAACAAGGACAAATATGCGGATGAAGAAGAGGATGAGTACGACGCCGACGCCCTGTCGTACATGGAGAATCATTATGCGCAGCTCCAGGACCAGCTTGCTGCCACAAATGCGGCCATCCACAGCCACAACCTCGCTGTGCAGGCTTTTGCGAACCAGGCCGCCCGTCCTCGTGCGCGTACTGCGGGTGTTTTGGAAACTCCACCCTCACGCCTCCTCCGCAACTATCTCCCGACCGCCTCGAGGCTTGACAGCTCGTTTACCGCGGCCGAAATCCAAATCCCGGATGAGAAGGCCTTTGATGACCTGCCGCAGGCCATTGCTGGGATGTCACTAGGGAGGTCGAACAGCCGGAACAACGGTCTCCTCGGGGCAGACGAGCAGGGCTTGGAAGGCCCAACGAGCGCTTTGTGGCTTGGCAGCATCCCCACGTCGACCACAACCTCGACGCTGACCGAGATGTTCAAGACCTACGGGCCTATCGTATCGGCTAGGGTACTGACCCACAAGAACTGCGGTTTTGTGAACTTTGAACGTGTGGACAGCGCCATGGCTGCTAAGGCAAATATGAATGGAAAGGAGATCTTCCCAGGCGCAGGCCCGATTCGCATTAACTTTGCGAAGCCGCCTTCCAGCACGGGAACGCCCGGCCACGATGGCGCTGTTCCTTCGCCGAGCCCCGACCCGTTCTCCAAGTCCCAAGAGGGCGGCCAAGGCGCCGGCGCTGGGGTATCGGGCGAAGGCGGCCTTGCTGCCGTCCAGGGGAACGTCACCCCGACCGTGCCGCCCCTCCACGAGATGACGGGCGACATCCTGCAGATTGTCCAGCAGTTTGGGGCGACGGAGGAAGACAGCTTCCGCATCTCGGTGGGTCTGCAACAGGCAATCCAGTACAACACGTTTGTGGACGAGATCCCGCCCATCAAGGAACCCGCCCACACCCGTATCCACGATGCGCCGAAGCTGCGAGACATCCGCAAGCGCATCGACAACCAGTCGCTGTCTCAGCAGGAGATTGAGAACATCGCGATGGAGATGCTCCCTGAGATTGCGGAGCTGTCGTCGGACTACCTCGGCAACACTGTCGTGCAGAAGCTGTTTGAACACTGCTCAGACGCCGTGCGCGACTCGATGCTGGCTGAGATAGCGCCTCACATGGCCGAGATCGGTGTGCACAAGAACGGGACCTGGGCGGCGCAGAAGATCATCGATGTCTGCAAGACGCCACAACAGATGAACCTGATAGTCCAGTACCTGCGGCCGTACACCATTCCGCTGTTCCTTGACCAGTACGGCAACTATGTTCTGCAAGGGTGCCTCAAGTTTGGGTCCCCCTACAACGACTTCATCTTCGAGACCATGCTGAGCCGGATGTGGGAGGTTGCGCAGGGGCGTTATGGCGCGCGTGCCATGCGTGCTTGCTTGGAGAGCCACCATTCTACCAAGGACCAGCAGAGGATGCTGGCCGCCGCGATCGCCCTGCACAGTGTGCAGCTCGCTACCAATGCTAACGGCGCGCTGTTGCTGACCTGGTTCCTCGACACCTGCACGTTCCCGCAGCGCCGGACCGTGCTGTCGCCCCAGCTCGTCCCCTACCTCGTGCATCTCTGCACGCACAAGGTCGCGTATCTCACAGTCTTAAAGGTTATCAACCAGAAGGCCGAGGCCGAGGCCCGGGACACCATCCTCAAGGCCCTCTTCTTCACCCCGAAGGATCAGGTCCTGGAAGCCATACTGAGCGACCACGCCTGTGGAGCAACGCTGATCTTCAAAGTTTTGACCACGCCGTTCTTTGACGAGACCATCCGTAACCAAGTCGTGGAAACCGTCAAAACGGTCCTCGTTCGCATCAAGGCCCAGCCAGGCCAGGGCTATAAGCGGTTGATGGACGAAGTTGGCTTGTCAACGCGTAGCAGCGGCAGCGGCAGTGGGGGTGGTGCTTCTCGGGAGCACGGTGGTGCCGATCGGCAACGACCCGGGTCTCGCCAGACCGTTAACGTCCAACAGCAGCAGCAGCAACAACAGCAACAACAACAGCATCAGCAGCAGCAGCAGCAGCAGCCGCCGCCACAGCTACAGCCGCACCAACAACAGCAACAACATGCTCAACAGCAGCCTGGGCAGTATGGTGGCGGTGCCAACCCGCAGTACTACAACCCGCTCAGCGCTGGCGCCGGCGCCCCCGGTTACGACATGGCCTACGGGGTCCCTCGTAGCAGCGAGGGTATGGACCAGTTCCCTGCTTTCAATGCCGGCAACCCCATGTTCAACGCTGGCAACGCCCCTATGAACCCCAACGCTCTGCAACAGATGCAGTATCAGCAGAGTATGATGTCCCGCGGTGCTCCGCCCCCGCCCATGAACAACTACTTCCCCGGGATGCAGGCCGGCGGCTATGGCGGCTTCCAAAACGCTGCCAGCCCTGCTATCGAGCAATACCGCACCAACCAGCCCCTCGCTAATGGCAGCCCGATCCCGCCGGCCGCGCAACTCCCCACAGGCGCCGGTCAGCAGGCTCCCTTTGGTGGTGCGCCTGGCGGATTCGGCAACATGCCTATGGCACCCCCTGGCATGGGTGGGTTCCCTGGATATGGCGCGCCCCCGGGAGGTGCTGGCGTCTATCTGCCGCCACCGCAGCAGCCGGAGCAAGTGAATGCGAGGCAGCGTGGTGGCCGTGTCGGCCGTAGCCCTCAACCCAACGGTCGGCAGCGACACCAGTGATTGACACCGGTGCTTTGATGGGCCCCCTTGTGTATCAAAAAGGGACAAAATAAAAAAGACGAATTTGTAGTCACGCATCGTCGGAGCGTGCCATGCCATGTACGTGTGTGGATAGAAGGGAAAGCGGCTTACGATATGGTTCTCTGTTCTTTACTTTTACTCTTTTGATGTTGAATCTTCTTCTTCTCCTCTTCTGATCTTCCTTCTTTTCTTTCTCCCTTTTTCGCAGAGATGATCTCCTACTACGGCGGATGAGACAAAAAAAAGCCATCAGCAGCAAGCAACCTGGAACCTTCTTAACGTGGGTGGATGACACGGTCTAAGGGTCGCCTAACAAAAAGCGGGAGGAGGAGGCAATGAGGAGGCAATGAGGAGGCAATGGGGATGGATGGATATGCTTGCTGTACAAATTAGACGACGGGCTCACGGCCGGGCAAAGGGGGCTTCTCGGAAAGGGTGTTCATGGGAAACATGGACGTGACATGCATGACGTTGATTTGACATGACATGAACATGAAAAACATGAAACATGAAAGCTACCTACTTTGGCTGGTTTGGGCGGGGCGCTGGATGGAATTGGTGGGTGGGTGGATGGGTGTTGTAAGTAGTGTTGTTGGTTGGTTGGTTGGTTGGTTTTCGATTTCGATTTCGTTTTTGCTGGAGGCGGTTGGTGTTGGACGGTTGGGTGGACGGTTGGGTGGACGGTTGGGTGTGTGAGTGAAAGGAGGGTGGATGACTTCCATTTGAGATGATTGAAACCTAGGACCGGCGAGCATGTTGTATGTATGTAACAAGCTGGACAGCCCCGTCGCAAGCATCACTCATAGCAGCATCTTCTGGTTGTTTTGTTAGAGCCTATAGTTGTACACCCTTGCTTCACTCATGGTGGTTTCTTTGTATGCTGTGCTGTGCCTTGGGGTTGATCTATACTATGCGTGCTATATATGTAGAGAGAGGTGATGGAGGATGGGCTGGAAGACAGTGGGAGAGGTAGGGGAGAGACATGTTGCTTGGTTGTTTTGCATTTTTATTGATATATTTCCTGGGTTTTTCTGGTGTGAGCTTTTTCTCCCTGTTTTCCCTCCCTTGTTCGGAAGTTAGTTCTAAGGAACACGATAGAAAACTTGTGCAATCGAAACTTCATTATCGCCAATCCATACCGTTATTGTCCTAGATATAACGTGCTGTTAATTACGCAAAAGTTCCTTCCATCAGGGAATGGTATGTACTATAAGGACAACAAACCTGAATAACCATAGACAACAGCTTCAATACACAGTTTTGTCAGCTGTTATTTGATAAAACACGGTTTGATACCAACTTCTACAAGATTGTCAATCAGTGCCATGATTTCACACCCTTGCTTGACTTCTTGACTGCTTGACTGCTTGATTGCTCAACTCCTTGCTCGAATTGTTCGATCGATGGATTGCATTCTCATCCCGTTGTTCTTGAATTTATTCATACTCATCCGTCCATCCTAAACCTTCCCTCGTCCTAATCTTCCTTGTTCCCCGGATGTATCTTTAGGCAAACCCATGGAAAACAAAGGCAACATCCCATGTTACGCGGAACCGCACGAGATACCATTAAACAGGGAGCAAAAAGGCGCGGAGAGAAAAAACCCCTTTAGTAAAGAAAGAGAGAGAAAATTTAGATAGGATTCCGTACACAACAGTCCCATTTCCCCTTTAGTGTAGAGAGAGAGAGAGAGAGAGAGATAACTAAAGAGATAGAGAGGCAGAAACAAATTCCTGGTGCCGTACCGAAAAAAACAACACAAAAAACATACAAAACAAATAAACGCCTCCAACACCGGCTCCTTTGTTGTGTGTGTGCGTGCAGCAAACAAAGAAAGAAAGATACGGCAGGTCCCCCATATCCATCCTGCCCGACCTAATCCATCCATAGTAGCCCTTCCGTTCACCCTGCCATCCGTCCATCACCAAGTCACATACGTCCATTGCCATTTTGCCTGCCTGCTTGCCCCGACTGCTTTGATACTGCATCGATTGATATCGCCTTATGCCCATTTGTTTGCCTTGATGCGATGCCTAATTCTCTTGATTCTGAATGTCCGATGTCCGATCGATTGCTGTGACCCAACGGGACTTTAGGACCGCCCAGCCTCCCTTTCAGACCGAACCCAACCCAACCGTACTAGTATTTAATCTAGTTTCCCCCACCTCCACGCCAAGCCAAGCCACCATAAACCCCCGAAAAGAATTAACCAGGGCTACTATCATCACGGCGGTGGGTGGGTGAGGAAGCGGACAAAAACCCAGACCGCCACGAAAATAAAACGGTTTCAACGCAAGAGAAAACAAAACGGGCCGGGCAAAACAGCGAAAAAAAGCCCGAAGAACAAAAAATCGAGAGGGAGAAAAAAAGTCTAGGTATATTAGAAACATGACAACTCAACAAGCCCCTTGTTGTCACCGTGTCTGTCAAGGCTGAGCGCAGCCTACACTCGTCTCTAAGAGACATGACAGACGGGGTTTGGGCCAAAAAAAAGTGGGAGACAAAATGTAAAGGTAGAGAGACGAGAAGAGCCTGGAAACGGAACGCCGCTTTTCTGTGTCTCGGGTTCTGTCTCGGTGATATGGGCGGCGGCGCTGCTGTATGGTAGGGCCGAAGCAGCGTTGTATATCTCGTCTGTCAAGGCTGAGCGTAGCCTACGCGTGTCTCTTTCGGGTGAAGGAGACGTAACAGACTGACTGGAACGAGGCGAGTTCTCCATTGCGGGACAGGCGCAAATTTCCTTTAGGTTCCGGGTGATGAATGATGGTGAGACCAAAGCGACCTTCTGGGTGCTGTCTGCAAGGCTGAGCGCAGCCTACGCTTGTCTCTTCTGGCGAGGCGGAAGAGACGTACAGACGAACTGGAAGGTGAACAAGGCAGTGGGGGGCCGAGTCGAAGGCGAGGCGGTCTCGTATCAGATCGGGGCGATTTCTGTGTCAGATCTCTGGGCTGGGTGATGGATGGACAGCCCAGCATGGCGCCTAGGATAGCGCTCGGTAGCGGCGCCTGGTAGTGGCGCCTAGTAGTGGCGTCAAAGGAGAGCGCGGGAGAAAAGCGCTCAGTGTCAGCGCTCAGAAAAAATCGCGAGGGAAAAGCGCCCAAATAAGAGCGCCGAGAGGAAAGTGCCCAAATAAGAGCGCTGAGAGGAAAGCGCCCAGTAATAGCGCCTTGAGAAGAAAGCGCCAAATGAACTCGTCGTCGCAGTGCCGTTGTCAACATGGCACAACTCTTCAATCGCTGATCAGTGCGACTGGACGTCGAAATATCCGTCCTCAATGCGCTCTGTTGTAGGCTGGTAGGCTCGTACATTCCCAAGGAGAGTCAATTCAAATCTCCATACCCTTCTCCTCCTGCCCCTCCTCTTCCCCCTCCCCCTCAAGCACAACCGGCTCCTCCCCGCCAATCATCGCAGCCGTCTTGGACGGGGTAGAAAGAACAACCCCATCACCATTCCCATCACCTTTCTCCACCGCCACCAGCGCGCCATCAGCAGGAGGCACAGCAGCAGCAGTCGCGGTGGGCACGGCGGGTGACTGGTCCCCCTGGATGGGTGTTTTCTCGCCTTGGGTCATGGCAGGGACGTCGTCGGTGGGAGCTGGGGAGGCTGGGGTTTTGGAGGCGGCGCCGTTGTTGGTAGTGCCGTCGTCGTCGTCTAGGTTGTCATCGTCATTATCGTCGACATCCATGGCGTTGGGGTCTGTGTTGCCTGAGGCCGAGGTGGAGCCTGAGCCGTTGTCGGTTTCATGATCGAGGGGCTCCGAGGTGGGGAGATGAGTAGTGTTAGATGAAGTTGAGGTCGGCTCGGTCTGCGCCGGTTGGGCAGATGTCAAGAGCTGGCGGATATGCTGGGTCATGGACTCAGCCTGGGCGAGGATGGCGCGAAGACCTTGCTGATCGAGCTGGTTGAGCTGGGAGTTGTTTTCCAGATGGCTCGGCTGAACACGAGCCATCAAATCAATCACGGAGGGATTGGCTTCGGACTGTCGTTGGCTGGTTAGCTTGGCGTTTTCACAGAGATAACGGGAGAAAAAAAAAGAGAAAGAAGAACGCACAATCATGACCTCAATAAGCGTCGACACGCCATCGTCACGAGCCGTGTTGAGTCGGGCCAGGTTGAGAGCCGCCTGCTGCTCGTTCAGCGAGCGCTGGGTGAGAGGGTCAGAAGTGACCACAGGTTCGGGCGTAGGCTCCGGGCTTAAACGCGCAGCAGGCTCTGGGAGCAGAGCCGCACGCCGCCTAGCCTGAGATCGTTGTTGGATGCTGTAACAAGTCAATTAGTATACCTTGTCTCTGAGGCAGTCTGGCACACAAAGGGCAACTTACCGGCTGATAAAGTCAAGCTTGATGCCCTTCTCAGACAGGCGCACCGTGCGACCAAAGGTCTCAACATCCCTCCAGCCACTCTCGTCCTCGCTGTCGTCCAGCTCGACCTCGATGTGGCCATTGTTGGCAAAGCCGCGCTTGTAAGTCGGGCTGATGACCGGCGCATCCTTGATCTTCCGGTGCCGGTGAGCCGGATGGAGGGTGTTGTGAAATGTGGCAAGCAGAGTATCCGCATGGAGCGGGCACTTCCAGGTGCGCAGCACAAAGGGCGGGTTCGGCATGGGAGGGTCGAGGCAGTCAGTGTGCCAGTAGATGCCGCAGGCACTGCAGGGGATGATTGGGCGATCCGACGCGGTGGCCTGCTGGCACTTGTGGCAGATGACGGCGTTACCATCGGCGTCGCGCACGCGGTAGTTGTCAAACGCCTGCTCTTCATCATTTTTCTTCTTGCTATAGCCAAGGAATTAGTTTGACTGATACTGGTAGTTTCGTGACGACAATACACGACACATATCCGCATAACATATAACACAGCAGTCAAGAAAAGTACGTACCGAGCATTCGGCTTAGGCGCCGTCGAGATCTCCTCATACTCGCCATCAGCACCGGTGCGCACGCCTTCAAAGCGGTCGCGGACGGAAGCCGGTAGGCGGAAGGCGCTCGAGTTCCTAGCGTCGAGCTTCTCCAACACTAGGGCAAACGCACCGCCATGGACGGGCAGCTGGGAAGGCTCGCGACGGGTGCGACAAACATTGCAGAACCACTCGACCGGCATGGCCTCCGGGCGCAGGACCGGGTCGACGCAGCCGAAATGGAACGAGCGGGTGCACCCGTCGCAGCAAACGAGCTCGCCGTTACCGCTGCAGGACGAGCAGTAGTCATCGTTGTCATCCTGTGCAGAGAGCATCAGTCAGTAACCAGGGGACAATGACAGTTGGCAGCTGAGGACAGGGGTAAGGGGATGATGAGTTGAGTGGTGGGTGTGAGTGAGTGAGAAAGGATATGAGAATGGGGTTGTGTGTGTGCGCTATATTTCGGCAGAACGGCAGCTGGAGCTAGGGGTCTGCGGGTGGGATGTGGGCGCTAAAATCCACCGTCACCCGTCTTTTTTTCTCGGGGTTTCTATTCTGTGGGAGAGGGGATGGGGAAGGGGAATCGGTCGAAACCAAGCTGGATGTCCGAAAACCGCAAACCTGAGAGTGCAAGTATGATGCAAACCAAGCGTTGGCCCGGCTCATCCCCGGTCATAGATGATAAAAAAGAAGAGAAAGCGAAGCAAAAGACAAGAGAAAGACAAGACATACCTCGCGCGGAGCATTGCCCACAGGACTACTGCGCTCGCCACTCGGACGAGGAATACCAGCCGACGGACCATTCTTCTTCTTCATCGGCCTAGACAGACAACATCAATCGTTAGCGAGTCCGTCGCGGCAAACTCTTCAAAAATGAAAGATCAAGTGAATCCTGAATGATAAGGTAGAATACGTACGAGTTCTTAACACGCAGACCAGTCCTCGGTCTCTTGGCAGCACGCAGCGCCGGTGTGCCAGCACGTGAGTCGGCACCGCCCACAGCACCCGTCGCGGTGGAGGGGGCCTCCGAGCCAGCAGGGAAGAAAGGGTTGTTGAAGCCGCCGTTGGTAGTCGGCGACGGCTGATCGTCGTTGACATCGTCGTGGGTGCGCTTGAGCGAGGCGCGCGTGCTGCGACCCTCGCGAGTCAGGGTCTGGCTTGCTGGAGCTGGCGTGGCTCGCGCCGACGACAGAGCGGTGTTGGCTGTCGCAGCCGCAGCAGCAGCGGCGGCCGTGTTGCGCGTGGTGCGCGATCCAGAGCCCGTTGCCGCGGGAGTAGGGGTGGCCGGCTCCGGTTGGAATTGGAGCTCGTCGTCCAGGTCCTGCTCGTCGGCCTCGTCGTCGATTGGGGCATCCGGCCGGATGCTGCTGTGGATGGCCGGCCGGGTGGTCATTTGGCGAGCGCGGCGGCGGAACTCTGCCTTCTCCTCCTCGGTGTAGGGGCGCTTGACGCGCAACTGGGCGATGATGTCGGCCTCCGTCATGAACTTGGCCCATCCCTTCTTGAGGTTGGGGAAAAGGGGCGAGTCGACCACGGCGGGCAGCTCGTAGGCGCCCTCCGTTTGCTCCTGGCCCTGATTCCCGGCCTCGGCGTTCATCTTCTGCAGCGCGCTCTGCTGCTCGCCCTGTTGGTCCTGCGCAAGCGCCGCAGCATTGGTTGATGATGAGGACGCGGCGGCGGTTTGGGATGGTGACACGTTCCGGCTCTTGCGCGGTGCGTTGGACCGACGCCGCTGGGCCAGTCTGATTGGCTGGGAGCGCCCGGCCTCATCAAATCCTTGGCCCTCCTCGCCCTCCTGCTGCGCCGGGCCGCCCTGGTCGCCGTGCTCCTGGTCTTGCTGCCCTTGGATGCTATCCGGGGGCGTCAGAGACCGGGCGCTTGAGAGAGACGAAATGCTCGAGACAGAGCCCGCGCGCGTCCGCCTGCGCGACGAGGGAGTTTCGGCGGGTGTCGCGGACGCCTTTCCTTTGCCTTTGCCTTTGGCAGCCTTGCCCTTGCGGGTGGTCATCTTGGACGATGAAGCGGCCGCCGAGGGGGTCGGTGCAGTCGGTGCAGCCGGCGTAGTCGATGCGGAGGCCTCGGGTTGTTTCTGCTGCTGCTGTTGCTGCCTGGTAGACTTGCGCTTCTTGCGCGGGGGCATCTCAGCCTCGGCCTCGACCTCAGGCTCCTCAGGCTCCTCAGACTTCTCGAGCTGCTGCTGCTGCTGCTCGTCGGCAGCGGCGACAGTAGTCTCGTCGGATGCGGCGGCCTCCGAAGAAGCAGCGACGCTAGCGGCTGTGGACCGCGCTCGCTTCTTCTTCTTCTGCGGCTTAGTAGTCTTTGCCGTAGTAGTCGTCGCGCCAGCGGCAGTAGCAGCATCACCCGTAACAGCAGCCGTAGTAGCCGCGCTGGCATTCACAGTCGCATCCGGACCAGCAGACGCAGACGCAGCCTGAAGCAGATCCGCCATATTGAAGTTGACGAGATCCGAGTAAGGCGCCGGCTGAGGGGCCGGAATGGCTTGGCCCACCGGGGCGTCGGGCATGAAATAGTGGTAGGCGCGATTGTTCTTTTTGCCCTCCCGTTTGCGCACCTGCAGCAGGCGACCAAAGTGCACGAGCTCGTCGGCGCTGGCGGTCTGGTTGAACACGCGCTGGAACATGGCGACGTGGGCTTGGCTGGCCGAATTTTCGTCAAACATGGTGCGCAGGGCCCAGGCGGTGGGGTACTGCTGATGCGCGAGTGCTTCGACAACCGCGTTCTGCACCACGCGTGCCACGGCTTGCGGGCTCAGTTGCTGTGGTTGTTGCGCTGCCTGATTCTGACCTGGCTGTTGCTGTTGCGACTGAGAATGAGATTGAGAATGAGATCGCTGATGATGATGAGACGCTTGTTGTTGCGTCTGCTGCTGCAGGCTCTGAGCCTGCTGTGCCGCGGGCTCCAGTTGCTGCGAACCCCCTGTTGTGGAATTGGCGGCCACTGTGCTGGTGCTGGTGCTCGCCCGTGACACGCTGCGACGCGATCGCCTGCGGGTCGATTTTTGATGGGTCGCCGCAGCGGCAGGGGCCCACTCTGCAGCTGCCTCGTCCACGTTCTCCGTGTTGCCCGAGGCCTGCGACAGCTGCGATTGCGACCGCTGAGACCGCGGCCGCTGTGATCGCGATCGTTGAGGGCGCTGTGAGTCTTGCGATGCAGAAGCAGCAGCAGCAGCGGCAGAAATAGTAGCAGAAGAAGTCAGCTTAAGTTTGACGGGTCCTCGGCCGCCCGCTGATTTTCCTTTGCCACTGCTCTTGCCCTTTCCGGCCGTGCCGGTGCTTCCGATCGTGGTCTGCTCATCCTGCTTCTGCTCCTCCTCCTCGTCCTGATCCTCTTCCTCCTCGGTCTCATCCGCCTCAGTTGCAGGTCCCGGGGTGGCAGACGTAGCCGCGTTGCGAGGAGGAGGAGGCGGCGGAAGGATAGGGGCCGGAGTCGAAGGCAAAGTAGCCGTAGCCGATCTCTGTTTAACAACAATCCGGCGGACACCGGTGTGGCTTCCGGTGCGTTCTGGGGTAGCCGCTGGGGCCGGCGTTGTCTTCTTAAACAGACCGACTTTGGGTAGGGTTCCGAGAGGCGCCATGTTCTCAAACACACCCTGGCGCACGAGGCCTGCATCCTGATAACTGGCCTTGACCTGCACCGGCGGCTCCAACCAGCGGTCCATGAATGTCTTTTGCCCGTCGCCACTCACGCTGTTAGCCCTAGCGCCGTTGGTGTTGCTTCCGTGACCATTTCCATTTGCCTTAGCCGCAGCAGCCCTCGTGAACGATGCATTGTTCCCCGTCGTCGCAGCACCATGACTGCCGTTGGCCGTAGCTCCGGCCGCGATCTGAGGACTCGAGAAGCGCGATCGCGTGTTCCGCGTGCGGGAGGATGCGGTCGTAGGGGTTGTTAAATTATTCGCCGACATGGCGAGATTCGTGGCGGTGTCGCCGCTGATGATGGCACCGGCAGCCGTAGCCGTAGCCGAAGCTGAATCGCCGGTGCTCGTGTTTGTGCTCGTACTTGCGATCGCGCTGGTGGTGCCGTCGCTGTTGCTGATGTTGGGGAGAGAAGAAGAAGCTGTAGCGGCAGCCGACTCGCCCGCGGCGGCCCCCTTCTTCGACGACTTCTTTGACCGAGCCAACGATCCGTTCTCGCGCGTCTGCACCGTATGGTCAGCGTCGCCGTCAAATCAAAAAATAAAAACTTTCCGAGTTAACATCACTTACCTTTCTGCCGTTCTAAGACATCGAGACGGGTGGGAATGTCGCGTTTTGGTCGATTTTGCGCGTTGCGTTTTAAGTAGGGGGGGTGTGGATTTTGGAAAAGGGTGCGAGAATGCTTAGGAGGGAGAATCCGTGATCTGCAAGGTGAGCTTGGGTTTGCTGGGGGGTGCTGTTACCACCAAGCACCGCTGACTTCCAGGGTGCTGCTTGGGTGGAACAGGGGGGTTTGCGCGGCCGCTGGGTGCTTGCTCTTGTTGCTTGCTGCCGCTGAGTGCTCACAGCCTGCCCGTGCCTCAACGCGTTGGCGGTCACAGATTCTGACCGACAAATCCGATTTTTCGGTCAAAACTTGGGCTCGATGAGTTTATCGAGACCAGGAATAGAGAATGGATGAGAAAAAAGGTCGCGATTTTCGTCTTGACAACGCCGTTCTCACCGATATCTGGTTTTGGGGGGAAATGTTTAGGACTAGTCGCACCGATTTAGGCGATTGCCCCTGAATTGCAACAAAAATCCGTTGCCGCGACGCGTTTACCACTTCGTGATATTTTTTGGGAATCGCTGGCTTCGGATTGATGAGGAATCTGATGAGGTGAAATTTGAGAGTTAGATGGAAGGGTTTGAGAGAAGAAAAGTGGTTGGCGTAGAAATCGGTGGGAGAGAAGAAGAGGCGGGAGGAGGAAGAGAGGAAGGGGGTTTGACAACAATCGAATTTAGGGGGGCGCCTCAGGAGAGCCCGAGATTTCGAGCTCCTTCCCCTTCCTTACTATCCACGCAACCACAATAGAAACAATAGCTGCAATAACGCGTACCTGCCTGCAATGAGGAATTCAAGAATCCCGCTCTGGAATTTAACACCGCAAATTCTCCAACCCCGCGAATTTCTGCCTGAGTGAACGAGGGGTTCGCAGCCTGTCAACAATTGCACAGTAAACCTACCCCGTCCCTTAACAATTCAAAATCTCTCAGCCCAAGAGGACAACAACGACGGCGTAGCTCAGGTCGTCATAGAAGATAGCATAACATGTAATGAGGATTCGTTTTGCACCTGCAGCAGTGGGTGGGCCAAACAGTATTGAATTTTCGGATTTCGGATGTCCATTCTCCTGCAGAGAGGATGGGACCTGTGCTTGGTCGGAACTAGGATTTATGCGATAAGCCAGAACGGATGACGGGACAAAAGCCATATTCCCATGAAAAGGCCGTCATTTTCTCTCCCAAGGCTCGCCGAGGCTCGAGAATCGGTTTTATCCAGATAACTCAAGTTTCCCGGCCGGTCAGAAGACGAGAGCCATCCCCAAACGCCGAGGCGGAGAGAAAATGCGCTCAGAATGAGGACACCCGGTGATGAACCCGCTCCAGCGCGCGTAAAACCCACGCATCAGCATCCCAGACCGCCCCACCCATTCATTTGCCTTACTTTCCTCCCATTCTTTACTCCTCATCACTCTCCTCTTCCTCCTCCCCGCCAGTCGTCTTCTTGGCCGTCTTCTTCTTCTTCTTCTTGTTCTTGCTCTTGCCCGTGTTGCGGGACAACGGCTGCTCCAGGATCTTGAGGACCTCCTCGTCCTGGATCTTCTTGTCCGACTTGACCTTGCTGAGGTCCAAGGCAGGCGGTGCGCCGAGCTTGGTGATGCCGTTCTTGGTGATGGCTATGATGTAATCAGTATCTTAAAACTCATAATACAAGCCCCATTCTTGGAATATTCTTCCGGTTCTTACCGATCGTCGTCAAGAGCCTGGCCACAGGCGAGTTGTCCTTGTCGCCGGTCACCTCGTACTGGCGGAAGACATTGCCGCGAACGCACTCGATAACACCAGACTTGGCGTCACGCTCGTCCTCAAGTTGGCGCAAGCTGAACGGGAAGGTGCCGAACTTCTTCTTCACCTCCGACAGGATCTTGCGCGAGGTCGGGCGCTTCAGTGCGTACGTGTTGAGCGTACGGCGGTGGAGGGTCGTCCTCTGCTCGAACTGCTTGACCTTACCAGACCCAAGACTGACACCAGTCTCGACACCCCAGGCCTCACCGACCGCGGGGACGCCCTCGCCCTTGGAGCTCTCGCCAGGCGCAAGGACGATCTTCTTGGTACCCTCGATCTCGTTGCGGTCAAAGAGCCACGACGTCGTGCTCTCGACAAGGTGGCAGTCGTAGGCCTCCGTAACCTTCTCTAGGAGGCTGGTGATCTTGGACTGCGACGGCGGCTTGGCGGCGGCGGCCTTGGCCTTCTCTTCGTCGGTGCCTTGAGCCAGCAGGCCGGGGGGCACCATCAGGCGTAGGAGGAGCTCGTTGGCATAGTACGTGGCCAAGAGTAGATCGGCGGACCGGCCCTCAACGATGTCGTCCTCCTTGTCGGCCTCCTTTGCGATGACTGTGTCGCACACAATGGAACCGAAGCCATCGATCTGAGCGCCAAGCTGGATCTTGACAGGCTCGCCAGCCTGGAGCTCAACAGCAGCTTCCTTCTCGTCCGACTTCAGCGGGGTGTAGGGAGTGACAAAAGCGGCGGGAGAAACCGTGGTAGGGTGCGAGAAACCTGAAACACGCAAAGTAAGAACGTCAGCCTCTGAGCTGCATCCAGCTTAACACAAGGGAAAGAGGGCCATATGTAGCAAGCAAGTCCTGCGACAACGCACCCTTGGTGATGTTTTTGCCACGGAAGACCTTGGCAACTTCCTCCTCAATGAGCTTGTCGCCCTTCTCGCAGATCTCGACAACCTTGGCGCCGGCAACGCAGAGCTTGGATACATCGGCAAGGACCTTCTCGGAAATCTGGGCGGCCGTCTTGTACTTGGTGATGGTATCCGGGTTGTTGAGGGTGTAGTCTAGTACAAGTATTAGTCGGTGAAACACGGTAAATGGGCTGGAATAAGGCAATTAACACAGCCTTGGAGGCTGGGACAACGACAAATAGTCGGGACATCATCGCAAACGTTGACCACACGTGGACGACAAGCGAGCTCCAATAGCTGGAGGAGGAATCCTAATGGGGTGGGGGGGGGCTGTGGAAGCTCAGGGTGCAAGGTAAAAAAGGGGGAAACAAAACAAAAACAACAGAAAGAGTCGGGGAGCTGGGAAACGCGCAACACGTAGAGCAATGAGCATCCCTTTTTTCTCGTTGCCCGTTTTTGTTGTTTACTAACCGATAGCCTGCGATTCGGTCGACATCTTGACGAGATTAGCTCAAACGAGCGATACCAAACTAAAACAAATGTCCGATTTTTCAGCTGGAAAAGTCAGGACCACAGCAGGGAACCTGGAGAAGAAGAAGGGAACGACCAAGCTGCGGGGGTGCGTGACGATTTTGAGCTCGCAGTGCTTGATTTTATCAAGGCGGGGGAGGGGTTTCTCTGGTTTGTGTTCCGGGCTCCGCAGCTCTTCGCCCGAACGAGCTGCAGGCCCCGATGACGACCCTGCGGGGCTTCCTTCCAGAAGGGAGTACGAGCACGAGCCACTCGTGGCCTGATGCCAAGGCCAACAAAGTACAGGATCAAAAGGTACTTACAAGAGCAGCTCAAACTGGGTGAACAACAAAGTACCGTCGCTTACCACGGGGCGACCAATTCAACCCACGCCGTACCTCAACGCCATTGGCCAGTCGCGCTCCAGCGTTTCTTCGAACCTTCGCGCATCCGTTCCCCCAAGGCCCAGCCCGACCGCGAAGTTGAGGATAGCGACAGCGCATTGTCGCATCTCGACATTTCAGCGCGAGCAGTTCCATCCACGCGACGCCGGTATCCAGCCAGTCGCACATCTAGAAATCTCTTTGCTGCTTCAGAGCAGCCGGCCGACTGCCATTTTCCCTGTGTTTTCTTTTCTTATTTCGTTTTGCTGGCAGTCAACTTAATAACACCCTGTTCTCCTAATCATCCCCTATTTATTCTTTTGCCGACATGGCCACCTCACAACAGGCGTCTGCATCGTCGGCCGCTGGCGGTGACGGTGACGGACCCGCATCAGCAGCTCCCGCGACCACCGCTTCATCCTCGTCGAATATCCCTGCGACGGCACAACCCAAGTCCGGTTCGCCCTCGGCCGATGCGACAACTACCACGCCCACAACGCGCGATAAGGACGCACTCAACAAGGTTGTCGTGGAGCGCTACCAAACCCGGGATTGGATTCATTCCGCCGCGCTAAAGGAGGCCCAGATCCGGCTCGAGAATGACACCAAGGACATGCTCGCGCGAGCGAGCGACTATCGGCAATACCGCGACTTCTATGCCGGATTCCCTGCTAGGCTTTACGGCGAGGGCTATCGTGGCTTCGGCAACGGCTATACGGAGAATGGCGCGACAACAAGAATCGTATACCCCTCACAAAAGCCACGACCCGGCAAGAGAACTACGCCGGCTCTCAAGTTCGCCAAGAAGGACATGAAGCAGCAGGCCGAGCAGCACGAAGAGCTAGTGCCCGTCCGGATCGACCTGGATTGGGACAAGATCAAGCTGCGCGACACCTTCACATTCAACCTCCACGAGCGCCTTGTGTCCGTCGAGCTATTCGCCGCGCAGCTACTGGAGGACATGGGGCTGAACCCCGCGGCCGACAAGCCCGTTTACGACCAGGTGGTGCAACAAGTACACGAACAGCTGAACGATTTCTACCCGTTTCCATACACGGAGGAGGACGCTCTGGACCCAGAACTCCCGTATTCAGCGTACAAAAATGACGAGATGCGCATCTTGATCAAGCTTAACATCACGATCGGACCACACACCCTTGTCGACCAATTCGAATGGGATATCAACAACCCCATGAACTCGCCGGAGGATTTTGCCGCCAGCATGGCGCGTGACCTGTCTCTGTCGGGCGAGTTCACCACGGCCATCGCCCACTGCATACGCGAGCAGACACAACTATTCACGCGCAGCTTGTACAGCGTCGGCCATCCCTTCGACGGGCGCCCAATCGAAGATGCTGACCTTGTCTCCGCGTTCCTCCCCACCCCCTTGCCTTCCGTTTTCCGACCGCATCAGCAAGCGAAAGAGTACGCGCCGTTTTTGTACGAGAACTCGGAAGCCGACCTGGAGAGGACGGAGACTATGTTCTCTCGAGAACAGCGGAGGCAGAAACGGTCGATCAACCGGCGTGGTGGTCCCCAGCTTCCGGATCTCAAGGAGAGGCAACGAACGATTCGGACGGCCATTGTGTCGTCCGTTCTGCCGGGCGCTGTTCTCCATGTGGACGAGAGCCGTCTCTACAAGCGGGCCGCGGGTGGTGGTGGCTTAACGGGCAGAAGTAAGAGGGCTGCTCGCGACGGCGACCTGTCGGATTCGGAGGATAGCGACGATTCGATGCCCGACTCGCCCGCTGTCTCTCAGCTCCAGGGCACTGCCAGGACAAGAGGGATGCGCGGTGCCGCCAGTGCAGCCGCCCAGCGCATGGCCAACCTCGGACGGTCCGAAACTCCCGAAGCGATCATCCACCACCACGAGACCCGCGTATCCCGCCGCCTAGGCCGCGAAGCCACGCGCGAACAAACCGAGGAGCCTCCACAGCATATCGTCACCCTCCGCGTCAACCCGGCTAGGCTTCGGAAACTCATGCGCGACCTCCGCGCCCGGCAGAGCAACACACCACACGCGGGGACGCCGATTCTGGCACACCAGCGAGCCCCCAACGCGGCTGCCGCAGGGTCTATGGGACCCCCGTCCACCCCGTCCGCTACCACCCAGAATCTCCCCCAAAGGGTCAACAACAACCCTCCCGTTGTCCCCCTTCAGAACCAGCTCGGCCGAGTGCCTGCACCACCACCGGGGCCCGGCGGAAATGCTCCCAACCAACCTGCAGTACGTAGCCCCCTCTCATCTCCCATCACATCTTGATTCCCCTTCCTCAAAGAAAAACTGAAGTCAAACCTAACCTAACACAAACCAAAACAGCCCCCCCCACCCGAATGGCTCGTCACAGCCCTCGAAACCCTCCACGACTCCTACCCCTCCGACGCCTTCGAAGCCACCATGCGCTACTGCGCCCAACACGCCGACACCGGCGCCCCCATCAACCTACCACTCCCCTTACCCGCCGGCGCCGACCCGTCCCAGCCGCCCCCACCACCCCCGGCCCATGTCCAGTTCGCCTGGCTGCCGCGCATTCGCTGCCGCGATTGTCCTGGGAAATCGTATACTGCCGGCCCGGAGACGACGGTGCAGAATTTTGAGGTGCATTTGAAGAATCGGATTCATCGGGAACGGGTTATGGCGAGGTTGGCGAAGGCGGGTGGTGCTGCTGGGGCTGGGCCTTCCCCCACGACGGGGTTGGCTGGCAATGGGGCTTCTGGGAATAATACTCCTGCGGGGAAGACAGCATAAAAGGATGGACGGGATGTGAGAGGATGGACGTGGAGTTAGTTACCGAATGGGACGTTGAATGGGTTGGGAAACGAAGGAACGTGGGTTGAGATAAGAGAAGGTTAGGTTAGGCGGTGGAGTGGCTTTTTTTCTGCTTTTTTCTTGCTTTTTTCTCTCTTTTTAACGGATGGATGGAGTGTACTTTACATAATGGGCGTTGGAAAAAGAATTTCTCTATTTTTTTCGAGTAGGATACAGGGGGGGAAAGTAGGGGGGGAAAGTTGGGGAGGAACGGACAGGACATGATGATAAGCCGGGATGTGAATAGTACCGGCCATTTAGCAATGTTATTTTTGGATGCTCGTGATGGTCGTGATAGTGGTGACAATGGTTAAGTTGCTCTTGGTCTGTGTTCATTAATATCTTACCCCCCCTTCTCTCCCCGAGGTTCAAGAGAAACAGGCGACGGCGAGCTCAAATCGACAGACATTCCGACAAGTCTTCTTGCCTTGACTTAGGTTTTAGGATTCCAAATACGTCCCGTTTGATAGAGTCCAAAGTCCCCGGCCGTTATTTTTGTTTTTAAGTTTATTTTACCATTTTTTACTTTGATCCATTTTATTTACTTCGCTCCACCATGCAGGGGTTTTCTACGTATTTGTATAAAACAGATTAAGAACAATAACGAATAAACAGGCCACTAAATAGGGAAAGAGTTCGTCGGCCCTGGAATATTGATGGGCCACTATCATTATAACCGAGTATTGTCACGTTGTGTCAATGTAGCAAGAAAGAGTGAACTTGCTATAATAATTAGCAACTGTCTTCTGTAACACCTTCTGTGACAGCAATACAATTTCACATCGTGTAACAGATTCGTTAAACCACAAAGACCCAATACATTTCTATGAACAAATAGTACTTGATGTACTTCGTACAGCACCACCCCAAACAACTTCAGATACTTGCTCAACCATACTCAAGCATATGCCGCCCAACCTATTCACCACAAGTGTTAGTTATCATTCCATTCTCCAACCCAAACAGCAGCCACCACAACCCTGGACAGGAAAACTTACCAGAATACAACACCGCCAAATTCGACACACTGGTCGCCTGATTAATCAAATCATTGACCGTTGCCATCACACTCAACGTCTTGCTCAGCTTCTTCCGAACCACCTCAATCGCCCGATCCGCCTCACTCGGCTCATTCACCGACCTAGACTTCTTGTCTCCCCCAATCCCTCCTCCTGCTACGTCATCCCCATCTCCATCCTCCCCATCACCACCACCAGCACCACCCGCAGAACCACGCGCATTCTGCAACTTAGCCATGCGCACGGGTGAAATCGACCACTGATAAAGCGTATCATGCCTCAAACTATCCAGAATAGTCTGAATCGACGCGGCCTCCTCACGCAACGCATCTAGCGTAAACTCACAACACCTCCTGAACACCCCCTCCGTCTTCGTGATGCCCATCCCATCCACAATATCCCTCGTCAACCGGAACGGCACAAGCTCCGGCACGGGTAGCACCCGGCCCATCTCAAAGGCCACGCCCAAATCGATGTGCACGACTTCACCCGTTTTGGTGTCGAGTAGAATGTTATGCCCGTGGCGGTCACCAAGCCCCAAAACATGGCCGAGCATGGAGATGGCAGCGGTGGTGCGGGTGTAAGCGGTACGTTTGTGGAACCACTCGTCCGGGTCGGGGAAGTATTCCATGAAGAAGTAGCGCATGACGGGGTGGAAGCGGTCGGTGACTTTGCGGTAGACGGCGATGCGGCTTTCGGTGGTTTTTGTCTGGGCGCTGGAGATTTCTTTGCGGCATTGGGAGCCCTTGAGGTCTTTTGGGTTGTATTTTTCGTGGGCCGGCATAAGGTATTCGTGCAGGGGGATGGTGTTCGAGACGAATTCGATGAGGCCGGAGGAGGAGGTGAGGGGGAGGACTTTGTAGGTGCGGACGCCGAGGTTGCGTTGGCGGGTGGTGCGGTGGAGCTTGAGGAGTTCGGAGACGGCGGCGAAGACTTGTTCCATGATGGCGTCCTGGCGTAGGTCGTCGTTGCCGCCTTTGACGAGCTGCTTGAACCGCTGGCCGTTGGTGCCGACGGCCGTGATGATCTTGGGGGCGCTGACGCCCGAGGCGATGGACATCTCCGGCTCGAACTTGTGGATCATGGGCACATTCGAATAGTCTAGGTCGGCGGACAACGCCATCTGCATCGTCGGGGGCGGGATGGGGTACTTGGCGAGGATGGTGAGGAAGTTGGACCCAACCGACGAGTTCTTGATCGCAATCTTTTGCCCGGCCTTGTACCTATTAGGGTCACGGTCCATGGCAAGTGCGTGGTACACCCTACTCGTCTGGTCGATGGCGGGCCAAATCTTGGACACCGCGTTCGACTTGGTGAGCCCCTTGGCCACACGGTCGGTCGCCTTTTGGCGGGAGACGGCCACTTCGTCGTCCTTATTGACTCGGGTCCTCGCGCCAGACCAGATGTGGTACATGCCGTGGTAGGGGTGATCGACGCAGATGCGGTAGACCACATCGATCAGCAGCTGCTGGAACAGGACGGGCTGGTCCTGCAAGCGAGACGAAAGCTGGTTCATCAAGGGCGCAAACTTGCGGGTGGGCACCTTGCCGATGTACTTCTTGACCGCCTCGTTGGACACGTCCTCCTCCGACTGCTCCAGCCACAGGGCCATGAAACGCAAGGCGTCGTTGTTGTGCTCGTCAGACGCCGCGAGCGAGAGCAGATAGTTTTCCAAGCTCAGCCGGAGGAACTCGGATCGGCTTTGCTCAACACGCCGGAGCTCCTGTTGGTCCAGGTCTTGCCACTGTCTTGCCTTGGCGAGATGGCTCGAGTAGCGGTTTTTGTGTTGGGAATCCTTCGAGTTGGCAATCAGAGCCTTGAGCTGCGCGACTTCGTCGTCCTTGCCTCTCTTGAGACTTTTCAGGCGTGCCAGGTCATCCAAGCTGTCGGGATTCTGGAGCTGCTCGTCGCAGAACATGGCGAACTGGTGGAACACTTGACTGGCCTCCTTGCCGTCGCTTTTGCCCCTCAGTTCCTTGAGCGCCGGCTCCAGGTACTTCTTTTGGATGCTGTCTGGGCTCTCCAGTCTCGCCACAGAGACTTGATACCCAATCTTGGACAAAAGATCCGACCGACTGACGGGGACGGTCTGCTTTTTCAGTGACGAGTCCTTGTCGATGTTCTGCAGCATCCTGATCGACGTAGTCATCTCCCCATGGTCCCAGAGTGAATTGGCTGCCTCGATCTTGATCGCAGCATCAACGCTAAGTCCGAGAGATTCTCCGGTCCGGATCAGATCGGTGAGGGTGGTGGAAAGATTCAGTGTCTCTTGGTTCGCCCGGTGGAAGCGGAAGATGTCGGACGAAAGCAGCAGGGTCCGGATCTGGCTTAGTCGGGCGTCCGCTGGCGTCAACCGTGTAGCCCTCAGGTTGTGATGCTGACTCCACATGCTCAGTGTGGTCTCTCTGCACGACAAAATCTGGCTCACATCGGGGTATCTACTACTGTCAGCGTCTGTCCATGTCTACTTCTACTTTTTCGCACACAGTTGAGCCTCAGCCTCGGGATATGATGTCACTTACCGTCCGCTCATCATCCACTTAGACCGCTTCTCAAAGCTCTCCACAGCATGCTGCAACTCCGACTGGTCGGCAACATTCAGCACATCATCCAGCTCAGTTAACACAGCAAGCGCGCCGAGCTGGTGCCGCAGAGTGGCCGTGTTGAGGCTGTGGCCGGTCAGATGCCGGACCGTGCTCCGCAAACCGTCGTGAATGGCACTCCTCACAACGCCAATGTCCGGAGCCTGGTGCATACTTTGGTATGCCTTGTACACCGTGACCGCCCAATTGTTGTTGGTCGACGGCGCGGGCAAGTTCCACATCTCCAGCCGCCTGGCAGTCGTGAACGTCCCATCCAACGAGTCCGACGAACCATCTAGGCTTTGTTGCGCCTGGATAAGCGAGTTGGACAGGCCGGCGAGGCCGAGGCTGCTCAAGGCTTTGATGAGCGCTTGCCCGTCCTGTCGCGATCCCGGATCTCTACTCCGGAGATGGCTGTCGTACTGTGCGCCGCGGAAGGCGAGACTCTTGCTCCCATCGTTCTCATACCCCAGGCGAGACACGACGGTGGACAGGGAAGCGTCCTGGTTGAGGCCGTAGTACGCATCGGGGTCGTCGATGTTCTCAAAGATGTCTAGCAGAATCTCGCTCGAGTCTTCGATTTCTCGGAGAGCAGAAGAACGGCGCGAGCCTCTTGGGGACTCCGAGTTGGCAAGCTCGACAAACAGGACCGCGACCTTGAACATGCCACACCGGGTGGCGGCTGCTGCTGCGCTCGATAGGTTGATATCCAGCCATTGACTCCGGTCTGCGATGGAGGTCTCTTTGGGCACAGACTGAGTCCGGAGGTACAGGATGGTGTTGAGCAGCAACTTCAAGTTCTCTCTGGCCAGCTCGGAAGTCGAATTCAGCCACTGCTTGAGCGCCTCGGAAAGACGCCGCTTGACCCCTTGCTGCTTGTCCAGCTGGTACGTCAAGACGAGATGAACAACAAAAGGGAACGCACGCTCCGCAAAGCCTTTCACCTTGCTAAGAATAGGGGGCAAAACCCTCAGAGTCACAATCTCAGGCACCGACTGAGCCAACAACGTGGCCAATTTCCGCGACCAGTCCGGGCTCTCAAAACTCTTCGCCGTAAACACGTCCTCTTCAGCCGGCGATTCCACATCGTACCCGTCAGAACCCGGTGTCCGGTACGGATCCCAGTTGGACGAGATGAGAAGCGCCTCAGCCAGACTCCGCTGACATGCACCGAGCAGATCATGGTCATCATCGCTGACAGCGTCCGACACCACATTCCGCAGCGCCGCTTCGGCTAGGCCAGCCGTGTAACAGTTGCCACTCACAGTCAACGCCTCGATGAGGTTCAACAAACCCTCTTCCGAACCGCCAATATCCAACGACAACCTGCGGTATTCCTTAAGTCGAGACTCGCGTAGGAGTTCATCCGGCACGTCGCCCGAGGCCGCAAACGAGCGCCCAAGGACCCGGCCCGCCCAAGCGAGGTATTCTCCGCTGAGGTTCTGCGAGGCACAGCTTTTCCACACCACCGCGCCGTGGCTCAACGCGTCCTCGTCACTGTCAATGACGTCGAAGCGGTTTGAGGGTGGAACCTTGAAGACGCCGCAGAGCATGGAGAGCGCCACGTCACGAGCTGGCTCGTTAAGCAGTTGGTTTTCGCGGGCCCAGTCCTCCAGAATCTCCAGCAGCAGATTACTCTCGTGCGTTCCTTTCTCCGCATTACCCGACACTCGGATATGCGCCGCGGACTGCGTGATGGACTTGAAGGCCAGCTTCTGCGCCTCGTCTTGGAAGGCCGGGGAATCATACCCGGCCAGGTACTTGGAGAACCAAGAATGGAAGAGCTGGGCTTTTGTCATGGTCGCCTTGAACTGGCTTTCCTGCGTCGTACTGGACTGGCTCGACTCGAGGAAGACCCGGAGGTCCGCCAGGCTTGATAGCGCGTACCCCGCGAGGAACGACGGCGCCTGTCGCAAGTGATGATCGCCCTTAACAACCAAGTACCGCGTGATACCCAGGGCATCGTCGGCGCATTCGGGGTCTACCAGGAACATGCGGAGAGACTGCAGCAGCATCTCCAGGGGGTACGCCGATGTGGCATTATCCCCGGCCATGCAAATCAAGACGCGGATCTTGCGCAGAACGGAACAGGCATGTAGCGGGCCCAGCGCTGGGTGTATGGTGTTCAGAAGCTTGCGTGCCACGAAGACTACGAGCGCGGGCGTCCACAGGGTTTCTGGCTCGTATGGTGTCCGGCTGCACAGGTGAAGGATTTCCCTGGGTAGGTACTTTGCCTTGAACATGGGTTGCTGGTTTGGTGGTAGTGAAGCCGGCAAGTGGCCAAGTTTCTTGATGTCTTCCATGGCGTATGCGGCGTAGGCAAATCGTTCGTCACGCCGAAATGCCTTTTCAATGGGGTCGTCTTGATCAAAAACGTCGAAGAACGTGGCGATGATGTCGGCAAAGTTGAGGTGGATCTGCGAAAGGAACCCTTCCTTTCCGAGAATCTTCCTCAGCCGGCTCTCCCCTGTGATGTAGTTCGCACCGCCCGGAACGCTGATATCATGTGCAATGCTGTAGGCAATGATTTTGGTGAAGCTTTGCTGGACGAGCTGCTCGGGCGTCAGGCCCAGGACTTGTGCTAGATCTAGCGCCTCCTGCTCCTGGCCCCGCATGAACATAATGGCCGCGGCTTCGGTCTGGGCGTCGTGGAGAAGGTCGTTGAGGCTCGGGAAGCTGAATGTCTCGAATGGGATCTCCTGAATGGAACCCGCCTCAAGCCAAGTGTAGAGAAGTTGGGGAGCAAAGAGCCGAAACAGCTCTTGGGGCCCGTCGAGGTTTAGAGTCCGAGATATAGTCTTCAGGCAGCTCGCCGCATATTTCCCCGACTGCGTGATCTTCCCTGGTGTTTCGAAGATGTGGTAGATGCATCGGCGTAGGAGAGTTGGCCATCGGCATGCGAGCTCGGCGAGCACGAATAATCGGAACGCAATGCCTTCGGTATTGTGCGGATCCGAGGGGAGGCTGTTCAAGACGTCGACAAAAATATCATCGTGCGTTTTGAGGACATACAACCCGAAGACGCCGGGGAGTTTCCGTCCGATGGAGTACTTGACTTCCGCCACTCCATCTTGGAGAATACTCATCAGGGTTGACCGGGACGATGGTAAATCCAAGGTAGCTGCGTACGTCGGCCTGGCCTCCAATAAATGAAGAAGTAGGCCAGAGAACTGGATTTGAGCGGCCGGAGAGAGCGTGTTGTTGCTTAGGGAGTGCTTCACCAAATGGTGATAGAAATCCCCAGCCAGGGATGCGATCTCCTCCAGCTTCGGGTCGGTCCACATACTGATCAACCCGTCCAGAACGTCTAGGAAAGTGCAGACTGCTACTTCGCAGCACTCATCTAGACTGACCAGATTCCCCGCCGTTTCCACAAGTCTCGTGGCAGAGTCGAGGGTGACCATAGGGTCCGAAGTCAGAAGCTCTCGAACGAAGACTCGACAGAGCAAGAACTGTTCATTAGGGAGTTCAACAAGTTCATCGACAATATCTTCGGGCACGCGCCCGATCTCCCCATCATCTTTGCGTATGACCTCAAGCATATGTACCCGCAGGCTGGTCTCCAAGTAGAAAGACTCTGGGGTGTGGGACAGGAGCATATCCCTCCTCGGCAACGTTTTGTTCTTCAATGCCGTACTGCTTTGGCTTGTTTGCGACTCAAACTCGTCGTCGATATCCGCGGTATCCGAGTTGCGCAGGGAGGATTCCCGACGCGATCGCTCGTGCAACGCATCGGAAAGCTTGCCGAAAAGTCGGATTAGATGGGGCCTTTCTCGCTTCAAGTAACCTAGCTCGGCATCTTTGATGGGGGGAATGTGGGCGGCCGAGCATGCTAAGACGAGATCAAAGGAGTTGTCACTCGACGGGGCGTTCAACATAACTTTGAACGTTGCATCGACGGTGCTAAAGAGTGCCGTCTCAAGGTCCCGAGAAGCAGAGGAGTTCAGATTGGCTAGCTCTGGTAGCAGAAGAGCGGCCGTCAAGGAAGCGAGAACAATGCTTTGCAGTCGTTCAGGAGAAACAGGGACAGCACCTTCTCCCCGCTTTTGCCATGACTCGGCTACCTGATGCAGCTCTTCGATCTTCGGGTACAATAGCTCGAGGGCAAGTCTCCTTGCAGCGTGTGACCCGGATGGATCTACTGCGTGCTGTGACGCGGGCGGTTCTGGGGACTGCTCGTCTGCCAAAGGTGAACTGGGTGCCTCGGTGCCCTCCTGGTCCAGCAACAGCAGATACCGGATGAAAGGTTGTATTTGCGTTTGACCCTTCCAGAATTGGGAAAGATGGCCGCCAAATAAGCGGAGCGGTACTGCCATGGCCAGAGCAGGCGCCCCATAGCAAGCTTTCAGGAGGTTGACAATGTCATACGGGGTCGCATGTATGGCGTGAAAAGAGGCGTAACTGAGCTCGGCTGAGAGACAACTTAGAATAGTTTCACGGGAAATAACGCAAGAATGAACGTACCGGGACTCCATCTAACAAATATCCATCGGATAATGTGATTTGACGTGGCCTGGCTGGCGTTGGGGAACATGTTGTTTCGTAGATGCAGAAGGCTCAACATGAGAGCGAGCGACGAATCGACCAGCACTGATGGGCCGCTGATGTCTGCCGTTGTCACGATTTGGTTGACGTCGTCCGCAATCTCATGTCTAGGGATAAGGTTTGCTTGCAGGATCGACTGCAAGAGGACACAGGCGGCTCGACTCGTGGGTGGTAATGACAACGCTCGCACGCCAAGGTGCCACAGATGTTTCCAAGACGCGCTGAGTGATGCATGATGTGACGCCTCATCGACAGCAAAACTGGAGACCGTAAATCAGTGCTATGAGGGAGGCGCCATTGACCTTGGGCTACTTACCTTGAACAAGCGATCATTGCCCAGGATGCCACCACTGGCTCTTTTGCCGTCACCAACTTGGACAAGTCGGCTATGGCCTCAACTATATCCTCCAGGAGGGGACGTCTCTGCTTCGCTAGAAACGGTGACAGTTGAAGCGCGGTCAGTCGAACAGCAGGGTCGAGGGACTTAATTTTCTGGTGTATCCTGTTGGAGCTGCCGGCTACCCGGCGTCTCTTCCGGGGCTGGTCATGGCCGGGATGTTGCTGGCTATGCTCTCGCTGGGAGTAGCGCGAATACGCTGCCTCCAAAATGGCGAGGTTCTCCAGAAGAGCCCAGTTCTGTTCCCCAGCTAAGTTGTAGGGACGTAGACTGAAAACAGGTGTGCGAGGGTGATCAGCGGGCAGACGCATCCTCGTGAAAGTCACGTCGTCCAGCTGAAGCCTGGCGCGGTCTTCGCGTTTGGAGTAGTCCGTCCACAGGGAATCCAGAAGGTCTTCAACATCCTGGAAGAAGGAGTCATCGGTAGATTCCCGAAGCAAGCTCTCGACATAGAGCTGGGTCCCGTAGATGGTCTTGAGCATCTCATCACGGACTGAGTTCAACATCGCATCGCGTGACAGAGCTCGGGGTTGCCACCAATACGAGACCAGGGGAATCAGGGAGCTGGCCAGGCTCCTCGAAACCGCAACATCGTTGGCTTGGATCCGTTCCAAGACCAAGTTAATTGTCGAGAAGGCCAATTTCTGGAACTCCCCGATTCTCATTTGGCGAAGTTGCAGAATCCGCAACGCCACACCAGTTATTTTGTCCGCCTTTCCCAGTATCGGTGCATTTTGAGCCGAGACGAGGATGTTGAGGCATAGTAAAAAGTCAAGTGCAACCTGGCCCCCAATATTGCCAGATGCCTGTGTAGGCGCGACAGAACCAGCCCTGGTGATGGCTCCTGGAGCTGGGGAGGCACGGTTCAAGGATCCGCTGTCCCGATCACCGGTCTCGAGGTAACGGGCAAGACCATCGATACAGAAGTCGACACATGTGTACCAGCTCTCGTTGACGACAATATTTTCAACGTTCGTGGGAACTTCCAGAAAGCTGATTAGAGTCTTTACGTAGTTGTTGAGCAGAGGCGCAAGGTATTCGTCGTCAGGGCCCACGAGGATCTGGGTTATGTGGTCAATAATGGCCTTCGATGTCTTTCGCTTGATTTTGGGCGCTCCATGGCGGATGGCATTTCGCAAGACGTCGCCACATTTCGCCAACCGTGTCGTTGGGGCTCGTTTAGAAGAGAAGTAGGCTTCTTTCTCAATAAGCGTGCAGCGGAATATGGCCTCATAGAGTGAGTGATACGACTTGTCGTCAAAGACGTTCCTGGGTTGGTTAGCCCTTGCAGACCAAACATACCAAAATGGGTCGCGCGGCAAGATGAAATTGACGATGTACCTTTGGCTCTGAGACCCGCGGTCAAGGGTTTTGAAGAAGGCCGCTAAATCTGTAAATGAGATGCCCCCTTTAGCATTTTATTTCACATTTCAGGAGGCCAAATCGCTGAAACCTACCATCAAGAGCATCCGTTCGTGTTTTGATCGCCCTGTCGGTGAGTTGTGCTGTTGGAGTTATCTCGCGTCAACTGGCGGGCTCATTTCACTTGAGAACCATTGGTTTGGTTGATCGTGTCACCTACTAGCAAGCTGCTTGAAATTGACTCTGTCACCGTTATACGCCTTCGGTTGCCGTGGCATCTTGCTTTCTCAAACGAACGGCCGTTACGGGGCCAGCGACTTCTTGATCTTCAATCCTTCTTGAGGCAGCGACCCTGTACTTCTTGAGCCTGCGGGTGGAAAGTCTTCATCAATGGCTAAGGAGCAGGACCCAAGGGACAAGGGCGAGATGACCAATTGATTGTTTTTTAGAAAAAAAAAAAAAGGAGAAAAAAAGAAGCCCATCAACTGATCTAGTTGAAAGCGAGAGCCATCCCCAAAGTGTCGAATGTTCTGTTGTATTGGCGTAGAAAATCACCACGCGACACAGGGGTGTTTTGTTTTGTCAGGCTCATTCCGGCCAACCTTATTCCGCCGCAACTAGAGTCCGCTTCAGCTTTACGCCCTTGTGGTAAACCGTCCGGGGAACAACATCGAAAGTAGAGGAAGGCTGCTAGCTTATCTCGACTGTTAGAATAAACCCGCAATTCACGTTAGTCTGTATTTTGCCTGGAAACATCCATTCCAGCCGCAACAGGCAGGCTCGTCTCATGGCAAGGCGGAATTCCGAGGAGCTATGACCACTCTCCCATTCAACTGAGGTTTCCATGGAGTTCAGGTGAGAGTGGACGAACCAAGTCCCAGGCTCCACTGTCGCCCCAGGCCACAGCACCTGCAGGGTAGCGCTGCGGCAGAACCATTCACCGCCTAATTCTTTTGTTGACGGGGGTGGGTTTGGCGCCAATCGCCAATCGCCAATCGGCAGGCAAGGGAACTTGGCGCGGGTCGGCCTGAGCTTGTCGCGGTTCTCGAAATCTTGACATTTCCACCCAACAGCACCAACTCCTCAACTCAGCCGGCTGCCTAGCGAATCGAATACCGGGATACCTAGGATACTCATCGACGATTCTTGCTTTCACCCAGTACGCGTGATATCTTCTGGCGCCGGCGAGCTTGGGAGGATCAACGACTACGACGAAGAAGAAAAGAATGTGCAGAGGCGCTGCTCGCCCCGCCGACCATGTCTGAACTGCGCGCGCTTGAAGCCCTCCAGGCCCTGCATGGGGAGCTGGTGGCTGTACGACAACACCGATATGACGGAATCCCGACTTTCGAGCGGCTCCTAGAAGCGCAAGGAAATGCATTCGAGAAACTCATCGACAAGCCGCCACGGAACTCGGCTCACAGGCAAACATTGGGGACCGGTATGGATTCGATGGACTGGGTGGAACCATGTAGGGTTGAAAGATTGCTGACTGTTGAGGTTAGGCAAGGTTAAAATCGAGGACGAGGAATACGCGGTTAACGAAGATTTTGTCAATGACTGTCTCAAAGTGGCCGACGACTTGGACCTGGACGAACTCGCGGCCGCGAGGATTCTACTGGATTGTGATGCCGAAGGAGATCCCGAGACACAGAGCCGGCCATTATGGGAATGCGCCATCATTCGATTCCATCAAGAACGAAAATATCTCCTCGACTGCATGCGCTTGATGGTCGAGATTGCTAGCGACGAGGACCTCGACCCCGGCTTACAAGATGGGTTCGGCATCATCGCCCAAGAGAAAGTGTTCGGAATTCCACCCCCGGGGTCAGGGGCCCAAGCAAGCGGGAAAAAGGCTGTTACGAGAATCATGGAGGCCTTGCAGAATGTGAGGGCCATGGTACAAGGCATGGCGGAGAAGGCGACTGCCCGGAGCCTTTTGCAGAACGCTGCTTTGGTGGGAGCACCAGAGAACCAGGAAACGCTAGACTTTTCAAGGTCAAGTCTTGTTGAGCAACATGAGTGCCTGGCAGCTATCCTACACGCCGCGGTAGAAAAGCGCCATGTCACCGTCAACGACTTTCAGGACTTCCTCAAGACTCTCAAAAGAGTGGACAGATACGACCATTTTCTAAGTATGTTGTACCATGCCCTGTGCCATAAATGAGATTTTTGGCTAACGTGTTTTTTTTCCCTTGGTTGCAGTTCACCTCTTCCCCGTTCTCGCCGCTTATATTTCAGTGTTCGGCTCAACCGAGGGGATGGGCGACCTCCAACAAGCTCGTCAATTAAATGGTCTCATCTGCAAGCAGACCGACGATTCTTGGGCCCTCCCTTATCTTGGCGCAGCCGTTCGAGCTTGGTGGATTGTCGAGCACAGTGGGTGGTACTCGGACGACACGGCCTACGACCTGCAGGGCATCAACCTGGATGAGGAAGATGACGAGAGGAACAAGCAGTTTGTCGAGGTGTTGAAAGAGGGCGCGTTCGACTTCATATTGGCCGTCGCCGCTGACTGCAGGGCTCAGGAATGGCAGGACCCATCACGCCTTGGGATGCGCCAGTGGTTGCAGCGAAAGTCCCCGCCACTGGCTTCAGAGCCCTTCCCCTTCAGCCACTTCCTCCAACAGAGTCTGATGGTTCATCTGGAGGGTTTTGTGGAGGCCTCCATCTCAAACCTTCCGGATATGCTCCGCAAGCTGCGAACGGAGGAGGATGAGCAACGGCAGCTCAGCCAGACTCACGAGCAAGATCTCGACCTGGAGCGCTTCTTGATCATCATTTCGTACGCCTATGAAGGGCGGCCGGATGCGGCCATGTCCTTTTGGGACGACCCCGATAGCAATTTGGCGGGTTTCTTACAGTGGGCATCGACACGGGCATCGACGCCGCTTGTCAGCGCGTTCTGTGAGATGCTGCAGTGTCTGTCGGATAACGAAGAGTGTGCTACAGCTGCCCACAACTTTCTCCTCGACGAAACCCACCAAGCGTCGGGCAAGATGAAGCGCTCTCAATCCTTGACATGGTCCCAGATATTTAGGGAACTGGACTACTTCACAAAAAAGCTCCGCGACCCGACCACGCCAACATCGACGAACGTCATGCAGAGGCCGGTCAAATCTGGTGCAGACTTCTCCGAAACGGAACCCGAGTCGGCCCTGATGCTAGAGTGCTACCTGCGTTTGATCGCGAAATTGGCCACCGAGAGCGCAGTTGCCCGGCAAAGGATGATGAACGACGAAGAGATGCGCTTAGTTGAGATACTTTTCAAGCTTGGCGATGGCCCGCTGTCAGGGCGGCTCCGTGCTTGCATCTTCTACGTCCTCAGGGCCTTGATGACGCAAAAGAATGCCTACGATAATGACTCGTTGTGGCGGTATGTCGATGCCTGGGCTACTCATACGCTCCCGAACCCCGGAGGGCAGCAGAAAACAACGTATAGCGGGCAGCCCCTGGGCCCCGAAGGGCACATGGAGGCGCTACTCAACGAACTTAGTGACGGATTTGAGGAGTCGAACGCGTTCATCCAGCTTCTCACCTCACTCTTCGCGCCGTTGGACGGTCCGGAAGGGTTGAACGACAGCCTAACATTCCCCGAGGATCTCACTACCAGCGTTCGGGCCCCAGGGATGGAACCCTATGTTGACTTTGTTTTCCGGGTGTTCTCCCAGAAATCGTCTGAAGTGGCAGACCCAGCACAACTCCGGGCGACACGGCTAAGCTGTCTCGAATTCGCGATGACTTGCCTGTCCACGTTCAACGAGGACCTCATCATTCTTGGCAACGAAAGCAATATTGCCATTGACGTGGCTATGTCGACAACCGACCTGGCCACCTATGTGCGGTTCCACCCCTTCGCCCGCGTCATGGAGTGGCTGTTCAACGAAAAGGTGATTACCGCTCTTATCCGTACCATTCACCAGGACCCTGTCAGTTTGGGCAGCGCGTCCCCGGATTCGCCACTTGTTCTCAGCATTCTCCGAGGTATTCAAGTTATGATCAAGGCGCTCGACCTGCAAGAAACCTACCTACACCTTGTACGGCCCGTCATCGAAGCGGAATCTAAGCGAAGGCGGCCCCCCGTGACAAATTCTGCATTTGGCTCATTCGAGGACGGCCTACTAAGCCACCTAGGCTTGGTGGTTGACTTGGGCAAATACTGCAACCTGGGGCATGGGGAGTTGACGCTTGCCTGCCTGAAGCTGCTCGAGAAAATCTCTACGTCGCCCAAAATCATCTCGGCCTGGGGCCCTGATTCTCACCACCACGGTCACCGGAATAAGGCGATTGTCCAGCTAGAGAGGGGCGGCGAGGGCCAGAGCATCGCGGCTTCGCTTGCCGCAAATGCCTCCGCCCCGCTAGACCCAGCTCTGGGACCCGATTCAGAGAACTATGTGGTCAAGTTGTTCATCGTTGACTTCATCTACGAGTGCCTCAAAGCAACACCGGATCAACCGACTATCGCGCACTTGCTTCTCGGTTTCCAGTGTGAGCTTAACAGGCTCAGCGTTGATCCAAAGGGCGCTTTTGAGGGGCAATCATCGCTCTTCCACAGCCTTCTCAACATCATCATTAGCATCTCAGTGCATGACGAGGAGCATGGGATGCGTGGGTACCTGATCACCTTGAAGTACCGCATCCTGCGCATCTTCCAGCTTCTCTGGAAGTCGCCTCTGTCTGCGTCATTGGTCATGGACGAACTGAGGGCGACCAACTTCCTCTTCCACATGCTGATGCGGGAGGTTCAGATCCTGCCGGATCTGCGATGGGACGACTTGCAGGCCGGCAACGCGGATTTCCTTCTCTCGAATGCCTCCATCGCGTACATTGACTACCTCGGGGCGCGGGCGATGATTTTTGAGTACATTGGCAAGGAGCTCTGCAGCGTCTCGCAGAACAGGATACCGTCTATTAAACGCCGCATCTTCGAGGCCCTGAACGGGCAAATCAAGATGGACGGCGAGGAATCCCTGAGCGTTGCCAACGTCTTTGACTTTTTCGACTTCCTCAGCCTCGATGCCAACTGGGACATCCCTCCGGTGCAACTTACCTTCTACAAGGATCTCGACCTCCGGCCGTCTGCCGTGGAAGATCCCCAAGCTGGCCTGCAGTACGACATCCACAAAGTGCGAGAGACCATTGCATTGAAGCGGAATGAGTTCCGAGACACAGTCCAACTGGCTCCTCAACAACACCTCGATGCCATCGAGGCGGAGGAGAGGCTGCTCGAGGAGTATCTGACGGTCACCAACCGCCAAAAACTCTTTAGCGCGTCAAAACTCATCCTCCTCAAATCCTGGGCGAAGCTACTCCTCGTCATGTCCGAGGCGAACGACTTCAAGGGGACCACCAAGATGTCATTTCTGTTGCAGGCGCTGCAAGCAATTCTCCCCAGCCTCGAGGCACACGACAGCTTGAGCTCGGCCGAGGCGCTAGAGCTCGCAAGAGTCGCCAAGGTGCTCCTCTTCAAGCTCGACTTTGACGGCGATGATAACTCGGCCTCGACGGCTGAAAAAGATAAATTCACCATTGGCACCCTTATGAGCGACAAGCTGTTCCAGCTGTTCCAAATCTGCCTCAGTTCCATCGGCAAGTGGGCCGGCAGTTCCGAACTGCGAACACTCTACTACACCATCTGCTACCGGTACCTGACAGCGATCGTCGACAAAGACATGGTCGCGGCCGCAGCCGGCGCGCGCACCCGCGGCATCGTCACGGCGCGCGCAAAGACGCTCAAAGCCATCCAGCTCCACGGCGACCGGCTCTTCAACGTCATCTGCGACGACGCCTACGGCAGCGACACCCCCTGCCAAACCGCCGCAACCGTCCTCCTATCCGCCTTCGTCCACACCTCGCGCCGCATCGGCACCGCCGACGACGACACCACCATCATCGACGCCCTCAACCGGCTCAACTTCCTCGGCGTCCTCGTCGACTCCCTCAAAACCATCCTCACCGACTGGCTCACCATCATCACCCCTACTACTACTACCACCATCATTCCCCTGACCCCCCACCACCACCAAACCGAAACCGAACAATACCTCACCGCCAAACTCGCCCTCCTCCTACAAATCGCCCAAACCCGCCACGGCGCCAAATACATCCTCCAAGCCAACCTCTTCCGCGCGCTCGAACTCGCCGGCGTGTTTGCCGCCGACCCGGAGCTGCAAGTCGACGCGGGCAACATCCGCGCACTCGAAAAACACTACACGCTGCTCGTCGCGCTCGCGAGAATCGTCGGCGCGGCTGTGCTTGCCCGCGGTGCGCATAATATCGTGCAGGGCCGTCGGTTTCTGACGCAGCATCGCATGTTGGTTGTGCATGTGTTGAAGCGGAGTGCGGGGATTGGGATGGTTGGGGGGCAGGGTCAGGGCCAGGGACATGGACACGGACATGGGCAAGGGAATGGGTATGGGGACAGCTTGTTGGCGAGTCGGTTGGGGAGGAATACGGCTGCGGATATGGAAGCGCAGGCAGCGTTGGAGGAGAGGGTGGAGGAGTTGGCGGAGGCGTTTATGTTGTTGATTGCTGCGACGGGGTTTTTGGAGGTATGTCTTTCCTTCTCCCTGCCCCCCGTTCATTTTCTGGTTTTACGCCGCCCCATCCGGACTGAACTGAGCTTAACTAACGTTTCCTCTCTACAGTTCGAGTCGGGCCAAGTTCCCGCAGAGAAACCGAGGGTGAACACCACGCTTTTCCACTGAGGCGGGAGTAATAATAGAGGAGGAAGAGAGTTTGGTTCTGTGCTTGGGCTGGATAAATGTGTATCGAGTGGTGGCAGGAGAACGCTCTACCGGCTATCGGGTTTGGCCCTCTTCACTTTGGGCCTGAGTAGGCAGATAAGTGTATTGAGAAGAGGAATACCTAAAGGAAGAAAATGAACACCTTCGGTTAAATGATGTAGGCGGTGAATGGTAGTTGGGCTTAGGTTTGGGCCGTCCTATGTATTGTTGTAGTTCTACCACTCTTTTCCCCAGTAAAGCGTTTACGCCGATGTTGATAACGATCGACTCGCCCCTGAACCACCCGTCACAGCCAAGTGAGTGGATTGTAGCCACAGTATGCACTCCAAGATTCGTACAAAACACTCAAGTCAAGCAATCCGCTGGAATTAACCAGTGAGCTATCCAGCTATCTTCTCACTACACAAGCGATATTGCCCGTGACGCTGCATCGCTCAGTCGCCCTTCCCCACCAACACCGTCCACGCCACCATTGGCATGGTGTCAATGCAACGACAAACTCCTCCTATTGTTCTCGGGGGGTATACAACACTCATGTAGAAATCCATGAAACCATGATAACGCCAAATGCCAACGTCCTCCTGTCCATTGTTCCATATGCGTCCTGTCCGTTGTTCCATATGCCGGCCCATACCATGTGCCTCTATGTCCGTGTGCCTGTCCTAGAACCTGCTCCGTCCGAACTCCCCATCCCTTTTGCAATGCAAGGCCAGGAAATGCAAGAGAGGAAAAAAAACAAAACCAAAATTCCAAGGGCGAGTGAGTGCTTGGTTAACCCTTTGCCTCTCGGATGAGTCAATCACGAGGGCGGGTTAACGACAGCAGAAACAAAGGAAAGGAGAAAATAACGAGAAAAAAAAATCAATTAACCGCCGCTCGCGCCTTTCATCTCTACACTTCGCAACTGAGATAAGGGTCTCGCTTGTCGCTCGGTTTGGTGGGGCGTCGGAGGCTCGTCCGCGCTCAGCCTCTAGTGTAGGTCGATCCATTGTGGTGCGCTGGGAAAAAGTCGGAAAAGTTCTACTGATTCGCCGACTGAGCATCTTTCGACTCCGCCTGGCCACCTTCTTCCTATGATGTGACTTGTGACGGCTGCGAAGGTTGTGCTTGGGTCCTCGGTTTTGTCACTAGTTTCAACTCGAGATGGTAGAAGCCCTTTGCTCTCTGGCTGAATTTACCCGTGTTAGGAGGCTCATCAATCTTTTGACGGCAGATGGGGCAGACACGCCTAACGTTCTGCATGTTGAGTGCGGTATCGAGGCATTCGGCACAGAACATATGGCCTAGAAGAAGAATCGGTGTGAGAAAGGGACAGGGCATTGCGGGGAGAAAAGAGTGGTTGTAGAGGTAGGCCTACCGCAATGGGTTACCGTGAGAGTTTTGGCATTATCCATACAGATAACACAATCAAAGGTGCTCAGCTTAACATAGTTTTTCTTTTCTTCTTGGGCCTGGAGGATCTCAGCGGGGATCTCTTCCTTGTCGACCAAATCAACGACCGGGTTACCCGGTAAATCCCCGTCACCAAAAAGGTCGTCGAGATCGTCTTCACGCTTGCGCTTCGATGGTCCGGCCTGGGCAGTTCGAGACGCGCTCCGGCGGGGGGTTCTCGTTGTGGGACCGGCCGACTGGGCGGGTTGTGCGGGGGTTAATGGCGCGGTCGCATCGGCGGAGCGGGCACCCCCGCGGCGCGGGTTCGATGACATCGCGGGTATGGGAGTGCTGAGACTGTGATTGTTGGCCGTCGCAATCGCCCTCCGAGCCGTGAGCTGGTCGGCGAAACCAGCGACACCTGGGAGATTGAAATCTTGGTTGGATTGGTTTCTGTTGGTCCAGGACGGAGGTATATTCAAGCGCTGGTTAAGGACCGAAGAAGCGCTGTTGGGAACTGAGGATCCGCTGGGGTTCTGGCGCTGGTTTGAAATGCTGTGAGCAGGAACGGAGGAAGGGAATGTGGTGGGGTGGCGCGGTGTTGGAGTTGTGGTGAATGAACCAATCTGGTGCACGGACGCGTTCCGCTGCAAGGCATGGGTTTCTGGATTTCCCGATGATGCACTGAGGCGAATAGGCTCAGGACGCCAAGAGGCTGCCTGCGGCAGCCTATGAGAGGACATTGAAGCGGCGTGAGTGGGTTCTGCAGCAAAGCCACCGCCGAAAACATCAAGCGATGGGCCGTTTTGTTGCCAAACACCCCCCAAAGCAGAAGGATGGGCTGGAGAATTGCTTTGGGATTGAGCCCCAACGCCTATTGGCGGTATTCCATGGGATGGCCAAGCTTGAGGAGCAGGCGCTTGGCCAAAAGGTGGTGGTGAACCCAAAGATAGGGCAGACTGCGCAAGATCCCAGAAGGTAGGGTCTAAAACGAAAGGGTTGAGTTTGGTGGTTACAGATCAGCAAACAAAGACAACGCGGGGAGCTTTGACTGAGACAGACAAACGAACCATCATAAAAGTCGTCTAGGGTCCCATTGAAATAATTATCACCCATGGCGTCTAGATGATGGTTCGTAACCACAGGATTGCGCTGCGTGCACGGCTGAAGCTCACGACTTCCGTTGTCGTGTGTGGGTGTGTCGACGGGGATCCCAGCGAAGTAGATAGGGTAGGGCTTGTAGTTGGGATGAGGTTGTGGTGGACAGGTCTTTAAGTATGTTAAATAAGGGTGCCCTAGAGAGTTGCCCGACTTCTTTTCAATCCACAAACAACAAATACAAAGGAGTATTGAGTGCCGCTGTAGGATCTGGGAGGTAGAGCTGGTTCCATAAGAGGAAACTGCGTGGGATGCACCACGGACTTACACTGGCGGCTAGTCCGAAATGTCACCTTGCCCAGGTCCAACAGCACCAACATCAAGTTGGTTGGAGAAAGGGAAAACATCGGGACTCCAATAAAGAACCCTGTAACAGCTGAGAAAAAGAAAGAGGGGACAACAGCATTGATGAGCGTAAGTGTATAGTTACTAGCTCCAGATGAAAGAAGCGGGAGTCACGACCCTGATTGTGCGGCTTGCTTGGCGTTGTTCCTGCCCGTTCGGGTCCGGACTCTTGAACCGGACTCCCCACGGCCCCGGCACACCCATCACGCTTCCAATTCATCGTGTTTTCAATTTTTATTCCAAACCCGGGTGCACCTTGAATGTTACGCTGTAGAAATGACAGGCATTCCACGGCCTCCAATGTCCTTCCATGTGTATGGTAGAGAGGAACTGTGTCGGAGGTCTCTAAATGTGCCCCAGATGCCCCACACCGTGGTCAAGTTTGTTATGGAAACTAAGTTCACAGTGCTTTGCCAGTGGTACATTAGAACACTAATCAACCGGGGTCTCTAAGTTAGAAGGAGAGAAACTATTTTATTTGACTTAATTACACGACAGGATAGGGCTGTGAAACAGACACATCCATTGTCGTGGAGCAGAAGACCCGCCGGATGGTGACAAGGGGATGGATGGTCTGATGGTGAGACGGTGTCTCTCTCAGACCCCTTCGATCCTGATTTATTTTTGCAGTCTCACGCCTTTAAACCCTCGAGAAATAAACTTCGCCCACTTGGGCCTCTGTTTATTGCCTTTGACACCCTTCTCAAAGTGGTAAACCACACCTAAACCGCTTTATTCATTGACAGGGTATCCAGGAATCTCGAAAGGAAGACCACCAGGGCTTTCTTGAGGCAAATACATGCATATCCGATAGCTGCATATCAAACGCCATGCCCCATGCAGCTCCACCCCGCCCCCCATGCACCTCGAGCGTCATCGTTGCCATGTGGGGCCATGGATGAGTGACCGCAGCTGCGGGCCGTCAATCTTTTCTTCCAATCGAGGGCTCAACTCCAGGCTTGTTACTGGTCGCCATCACGATTAACAAAGCGAAAAAAACTCAAAATTCCAACCGACCACAGCCATCCGATTGTCCACCGAGCTATCATGACTTGAGAGCGGGCCCGCTCCCGCAGTGCAAAAAGATGCTCTCTTCGCTCCGCGGCTTCCCCGGACGAGATGCGCGCACAACTGCAAACTTGATCCGTCTCGCGCGACCTTGCGCCCCGCGCCAGAGCGCATGGCGATGCCACCCAAGTCAAGCTCCGGTGGCGGCTCTGCGGCGATGGCAGTCAACAACCGCTGCTGCTGCTCCTACTGCTACTGCCACTGCTCCCACGGCTGCTGCCCTAACGGCCGAGGAAAAACCCGCCCTAGAAGTCCCAGGAGAGGCCCGTTTCAACCAGATCGGCGTCCAGCAACTGAGCCAGAGCATCTACAAGCAAATTTTCCCCCAAGGCAACATCGCCCCGCCCACGCCGGAGCTCATCAAGCTTGCGGAAGACCACCTGAAGCGCCACGATCTGCACGGGAAAGCAACCGACAGAACCCCGCCCGTGGTCTTCGACCTCCCGCCTCTCGCCGGGCAGACGCTAGACGAGCATTTCCACAAGCTGGGCGTCGACGCCGCGGAGCCCTTCCTGACCCACGCGAACCAGCTCGTTAGGTCCTCGCTGCCGCCGAAACCGAGGGAATGGGTGCACCGGAGCGGATGGACGAAATACTACCGTGATGGCCGGTCTGAAAAAGTGGATGCGCCGGAGGGGAATGTCATGGTGTTTGATACCGAGGTTATGTGGAAGGATAACCCGTACGCGGTCATGGCCTGCGCGGGGACCCCGGATGCGTGGTATGCGTGGTTATCGCCGTGGCTGCTGAAAGAGACAGAGAACAAGCACCAGCTGATCCCGTTGGGGGATCCGAAGCGGGAGAAGGTGATTGTGGGACATAATATTGGGTTTGACCGGGCACGGATATTGGAGGAGTACGATCTGCGGCAGACACGAAATGCGTTTCTCGATACCATGTCGTTACACGTCGCGGTCAACGGCATGTGCTCGCAGCAGCGGCCGACGTGGATGAAGCACAAAAAGAACCGAGAGGCGCGCGAGTCGATGGCCAAGGGGTCGACCCCCATCGAGATGATGGACAGCAGCGCGTTCTCGGCCGAGGAGGAGGAGCTGTGGGTGGAACGGAGTTCGATCAATTCGCTGCGGGACGTCGCCCAGTTCCACCTGGGCGTGACGATCGACAAGGAGATACGGAATGCTTTCGGCGAGAAAGACCGCGACGGCGTGCTCGAGAAGCTCGACGAGCTCCTGATGTACTGTGCGGCGGATGTGGCCATCACGCACCGGGTCTACCAGGTTGTGTTTCCTAACTTCCTCCGCGTCTGCCCCCATCCCGTTAGTTTTGCGGCTCTTCGTCACCTATCGTCAGTGATCCTGCCGGTCAACAAGTCCTGGGATGCGTATATCGCCAACGCGGACGCTACGTACAATCAGCTCTCCAGCGCGGTTCAGGAACGGCTATTCTTGTTGACGGAAAAGGCCGTCGATGTCAGAAAAGACGAGGAGAAATGGAGCACCGACCCGTGGCTGCAACAACTGGACTGGTCGGGACAGGAAATCAAGATGACCAAGGGCAGGCCGGGCCACCCCCCCCGAGAGTATGCGCGGCAGAAGAAGAAGGGCATGCCGCAGTGGTACAAAGATCTGTTTGTCAAAAGCGACGACGAGAAGCCAAACATCACTGTTCGTACCCGGATCGCGCCCTTGCTCCTTCGGTTATCATGGGACGGTTACCCGCTATATTGGTCCGATAAATACGGCTGGACCTTCCAAGTACCCCGAGAAAAGGCCACGGAGTACACTCAGCGTCTCATGGTCCCGTGCGATTTCGCTGAGGAGCCTATTGCGGCCCTGAAGGAAGACAAGGCCCATCTCTACTTTAAGCTGCCACACAAGGATGGCCCCACGGCCCGGTGTGCCAACCCCATGGCCAAGTCGTATCTCTCCTATTTTGAGAAGGGGACGCTTTCGTCCGAGTACCCTTACGCTAAGGAGGCCCTCGAAATGAACGCATCGTGCTCGTACTGGATCAGCGCACGGGATAGGATCAGATCCCAGCTTGTTGTCTATGAAGACACCCTGCCATCCGCCATGGCACAACAACCAAACCAAGAGGAAGCAAAGGGTGAGAAGAAGGATGCTGAGGCGGAAACGGATGAGAAGGCCGATCACGAAGCCGTGCGCGGATATATCCTCCCTCAAATCATCCCCATGGGGACGATTACACGTCGTGCTGTCGAAAACACCTGGCTCACGGCGTCCAACGCCAAAAAGAACCGCGTTGGATCAGAGCTCAAAGCTATGGTCCGCGCACCGCCAGGCCACGTCTTTGTGGGCGCCGATGTCGACTCGGAAGAGCTTTGGATTGCCTCTGTTGTGGGCGATTCGACGTTCAGGCTCCACGGCGGGAATGCGATTGGGTTCATGACGCTTGAAGGCACCAAGGCCGCCGGGACAGATCTGCACAGCCGGACAGCGTCGATTCTGGGCATCACACGGAACGACGCCAAGGTGTTCAACTACGGCCGCATCTACGGCGCCGGGCTCAAGTTCGCGGCGCAGCTGCTGCGGCAGTTTAACCCGAGCCTCAGCGAGAAGGAGACGCTACAGATCGCGACCAAGCTCTACGCGGCCACCAAGGGGACCAAGACCAACCGCAAGGCGCTGTACAAGCGGCCGTTCTGGCGCGGCGGCACCGAGTCGTTCGTGTTCAACATGCTGGAGGAGTTCGCGGAGCAAGAGTACCCGCGCACCCCCGTGCTGGGCGCGGGCATCACCGAAGCCCTCAACAGCCGGTACATCAGCCGCGGCGGCTACCTCACATCCCGCATCAACTGGGCCATCCAGTCCAGCGGCGTCGACTACCTCCACCTACTCATCGTCGCCATGGACTACCTGATCCGCCGCTTCAACCTCGCCGCGCGCCTGGCCATCACCGTCCACGACGAGATCCGCTACCTCGTCGAGGAGCACGACAAGTACCGCGCGGCCATGGCACTCCAGGTCGCCAACCTCTGGACCCGCGCCATGTTCGCCCAGCAGGTCGGCATCCACGACCTGCCGCAGAGCTGCGCCTTTTTCTCAGCGGTCGACATCGACACCGTCCTGCGCAAAGAAGTCGACATGAACTGCGTGACGCCATCCAACCCAACCCCCATCCCCCCCGGCGAGAGCATCGACATCCAAACCCTACTGTCCAAACCCGACCTCGCCCGCCTCGACCCGTCCATCGTCCCGCGCGCCGACTACGCGCCCCAGCTCGATAACATCCCCTACACCCCGCGCGTGCCAGTAATGGAACAGATCCGCAAAGCAGCCTCCGATGACGCCGAGACCGAATCCCGCTTCATCCGCGCACAGATCTGCAACGACGAGGCCGAGTTCCGCGATATCATCAAGGAAACTCGCAAAACCGTCTCTACCACTACCACAACAACGGCAACAAAACAACTCTACAAATCATCCACCTCCACCACAACCCGCCGCTCCAAAACCGCACCCATAGGCCCCTACCACTCCTACCCTCAACTCCTCCCCGTGGACCGCTACCAACGGGAGCCAGTCTCCGTCACTGAGGCCCTGGACGCCACGCCAGGTCACTTCCGTCGGAAACCCATCGGCGGTATTTCATACGGTTCTCCCTCGCCTTCTTCTACGTCTTATTCTTCCGCGTCTTCCTCATCGACTCCTTCAGCCTCGAACGGGGGTAACAAATGGGGTACTACCCCTACCAACAAGTGGGGCACTACCAATAAATGGGGGACTACTCCCACAAACAAATGGGGCACGACTGCGACCACCAACAAATGGGGAACCGCGGCTACTACTGCGGGGAAATGGGCGACGGGCTCGGGGGGGAAGGCGCCGACGCGGGTGTAGATCTGACGTGTGCGATGTGAGATGGGAGATGGGAGATGGGACGCATTGAGTGAGGGATGAGGAATGAGATGAGGGATGAGATGACATGAGGGAAATGAAAAGGGGGTGGAATGTAAGAGGCGAAGCGAGGTGTGCCAGCTGTACCAGCTATCCCCGGGGTCTCCTTTTCTTTTTTTTTTCTTTCTTTTTTTTCCTTACCTCTGGTGTCCTAATCCCTGTATTCCATCATACCCTCATGTACCCTTTCTCTCTTGTAATCCTCAGCGGGTCGATGCTGTGTACGCATGTATATGTATCTATGTATGTACGGGGTTTTTCTTGGGATGGGGGTCGGAAAAACCGGAAATGGGCGGTTCAAAAAAGGGGGAATATGGTTTACGTCTTGTTGTACGAGCTACTATGTTGACACGATACGACTAAGGGGGATGAATTCCGGGGAAATGGGCTCGGAAAATGGGCGCGTGGTCGGTGGATTGTCGGTCGAACAAGAAAAAGGAAAAGAAAGGAAAGGCCTCACTGGCTCATCATCATATGCGACGTGGGTATGGGTATGATGGAATGTGTGTTTGATAATTTTACGTCGCCGACCTACCTACCTACCTACCTACTGGCTATATACTCTCTTATGTTAAAAACTTACATGAAATGTGCCATAAAGACGGTGTCAACTGCTACTGGAATTGATCCATTTTTATACCATACCACATCATAACTGGTGTTTTGATTGTTTGAGAGACGTCTCGGTCGCCACATTAAATGAGGTAGGCCATTGGGAATAATAACCCCAGTCTTATTCGCTCAGTCACTACAAACTCTATAATCTATCCTCCAATACCAGCCAGCAACACCTACGTTTCCTCGCCTTCCTCAACCCCCAACAATGCCTTGGCCTTGCATCTACTAAAGCCTCCCACGTACCACGACATATACAGGATCTACCTCGGCGGATTCGGCAAAGGCCTCGGCCCAACAATCTGTCTCCTCCCCGCCCCAATCCCCTGCGCCCCGCGATTCTGACTATCACCCCCCGTAAACCCCGTCCACTGACTCACATCCCAACGGCCCCCGATCCCACCGCCAATCCCGTCGATTCCGTGGTCATTGGTGCCACCGTCGGCGGATTGGGCCGCGGCGGTTGCGGCAGTTTCTCGTTGAGCGTCCTCCCATTCGCGCTGGCGTTGGCGCTCGAGTTCCATTTCGCGTTCGAGGAGGGACATTTTCTTGGGGGGTGCGGCGGGGGGTGAGGTGGGGGATGGTTTTGGGGGTTGGAAGCGCTGTTGTTGTTGTTGCTGTTGTTGGGGCTGTGGGGGTGGTGGGGAGAAAGTTTGGTGTTGTGGAGGCGGCGGAGAGAAAGTTTTGTGTTGCTGTTGTTGTGGTGGTGGTTGATGACGTTGCTGACGGGGTGCCTCGGGGGATGAGGACGAGCTGTACGTCGTGGGATTGGGAAGCGGACGAGAGCCAGTGTGTTGTTTGCGCACCGGCGTGGGTGGTGCCGCCGGCTCGAAGGGCTCGGGTAGGGGCCGGGATCCGGTGTGTTGTTTCCGGACGGGGAGTGCCGGGGCCGGTTGTTCAAGTTGTTGTTGTGGCTGTTGATAATGTTGTTGCACGGGCTGGGAGGCGCCCGGATCGGGAAGAGGGCGTGAGCCTGTGTGCTGTGAACGGATCGGGAGAGGCGGCGGTGGTCCCTCGCCTGTGCGATGGGCCTTAACCTTCGCAGCAGGTGGTGGTAGAGCTGCTGGATTCGGGAGTGGCCGCGGAGAAGCGAGCCGTGCAGGCGACAGGGCGGGTTCTTCAACCTCCTCTTCGTGCTGTTCTAGCTGCGGATGATGCTGGGGCCGTTGGCTGGCGATGAAGTTGCGCTCGTCGCGCACGCTCCACGAATCCTGCCTAGAGACGGGCTGCGCTGCGCGACTGCGCGACCGGGACCGGGCCTTCTTGCCGTCGCTGGTGCCGGGCCGGAGGGACCGCCCTTGACGTTCCTTCTCGTAGCTCGCTTCGCGTTGGCGGGCCTGCTCGAGCTGCTGCTCTAACTCCCGGATGCGTGCCTTGTCTGGAGTCTCCTGTTCGGCCTGGTACTGGCTGAGGAACTGCCCGCGTAGCTGCGGGTTGCTCTTGCGCGCGGTCCGACGCTCTGCCTCCAGTCGGGCATTGGCTTCCTCTTCCTCCCTGCGCCGCGTCTCCTCCGTCAACCTCCATTCACGCTCCTCCTCTTCCCAGCGTCTCTTCTCTTCCTCAAGCCGCCTCCGCTCGTCCTCCCTCTGACGACGAGTCTCCTCCTCGAATCGGCGCTCCTCCTCCAGGCGCGCCCTCTCCTCCTCAGCTTCCAGCTCGGCCTGTCGCTGGCGTTCTTCCTCTTGGCGCTGCCGCTCGGCTTCGGCCTCCTTTTCCTTCCTCCTCTTTTCCTTCTCGGCAAAGCTCGGAACAGACGGACCGGCACTGGTAATCTGCCGACGCCCGCCAAACGCAATGCCCAAGTTCCCTTGGCTAGCCCCTCCTAGGTACCCGTACTGGGCAATATTCCACGCCGGCGATGTGGCGCCCTCATGCTCTCTCTTACTCCAGCTGCTGACCGGGGCAGGGGGGCTGGAGGCGCCGGCCGGCTGCGTGGGCGACTTGGTGGGACTCCAGCGGCCAGACGCAGAATCACCTGTCCGGGCGGGGGCTACGGGGGGCCGGCCGTAAACGGACGAGGAGGTGTTGCTGCTGGCATTGGAGACACCGCGGCCGCGGAGACCGGTCGGAGTAGTGGGGCCGGTCGCTTCGGGGCTCAGAACGCCGGCGCGCGCGCTCCGCGGGCCGATGGGTGTGGGGAAGGCAGAGGGGTTGACGCTGTTGGCGGCACGGCTGAAGGCGCCGAGACATTGGAGGACTTGGGCGGGGTCTTTTTGTTCGTACAGGTCGACGGTGAGGAACATGTCGTGCTGTTGGAGGTTGAGAGGCGGGGCTTGGCTGGCGCGAAGGAAGTGGGAGATGTTTTCCATCTGGACAAAAGGCATGGCCGACTTCTTGAACTTGACACCTGGGGGGCCGACAGCGAGGTTGACCAGCTTGCACAGGGCGACGCCATCCTTCAGAGCCTCGAGTAGGTCGCCCGCGGGTAGTCTCTCGCCTAGTATGTCCTCGACCCATTGTCTCGCCTCGTTCGCTGCGGCAGGCGTGTACTTGTCGAGGCGCAGCCTGCGCAGGTCCTTGTCTAGTGACGACACCGACGCCATAGCGGCGAGTCTCTTGGACGACGAGTGTTGTGAGGATATTTGCGATGTGGGAGGATGCGTGAGGCAGTTCGGATCAAATCGTGGGGGTGTGAACGGCTCAAGCAGCGGGAAACCGTCCCGGGTTGGGCTTCGGGGTTTTGTGCTGGACTCGATAATCAAGCTAATCTCCGAGAGTGTCCCGGTGGCGGGGTCGAATTAGCAAGTGTCTATCCGTAACTAGCGTGTCTAGTGCAGCGAGTCTAGAGCAGCGGGTCTAGAGCGGTGCTGGTGATTATTGATTTATGGCGGGGATGTCCCAAGTCGTGAGATGTCGTTGCAAGAGAACAGAAAGGTGGCTGGAAGGCAACCGGGCGATGTGCAGAGAATCTTGGTTGTTGCATTGGCTCGAGATTGGCCCGGGGTTCGTCATTCCTCTGGCTCCTAAAATTGCACATCTGCCATTCATGCCATTCGCCATTCCAGGCACACCCCGCTGCAGCCAAATGGCTGGTGGGATGAAGTGGGGCCTTGGCGGGGTGAATGCATGTCAAGCCACATTTAAGGCTGGTGTCTGTCAATTGTGGCTTGCATCTTGGCTTGGCACCGACGTCACATGCAAGAACCCACCTCGAAGCTCTGGAGCTATCTCCAAACATTTTCGACAGCATCAAACGCCACTTTTCTAGTGCGACCAACTCGAGATTCTCGGGCTATGTCTGCACCACAACCATTAAACCCGCTCACGCGGGCCTGGCGCCAGTGGAAATCCCTCCGACTCCCTTGGCGGCGCCAATTTCTTGCTGGTGCGTGTTCTAGCACCCCCATTTAACCAAGCTTTACTAACCCCTCGCCAGGCCAAGACCTCTCCGGAAACACCTACTGGGAATTCCTCGACCGCGGCGCCCCCCTCCCTCCCTCCTCCTCCTCCTCATCATCCCCCCCTTCCCCAGGAACCACCCCCAATATCCGCTGGCGCCGCATCGTCCGCTACCCCAGCAACAAACCCCACCACGACTCAGTCACCGTGCCACCGGCCTGGCACCAATGGTTACGACACACGCGTGCCGACCCGCCGTCGCTGGATGAACAGCGAGCGGAAGTGGTGAGGCAGGCGCGGATAAAGGTGTTGGCTGCGGAGGCGGATGCGAGGTGGGAGGCTAAGGCGAGGGTTATGGAGGATGTTGGAGCGAGGGGGACTTCGGAGGTATTGGGGGTGGGGGTTAGGCAGCCGGCTTTGGATACGGAGGGGGGTGAGCTGGCGAAACGGAGAGTTGAGGCTGGTGAGATGAGCGGGTCTGGGTCGGGGGGTGGTGGTCAAGGGCAGGAGGAGCAAGGGGTCAAATTGGGAGATAACGAGGTTGTGAACCAACGGGAAGATACCTGGAAGCGGATGCAGAAGGAGGAGAGTAACAAAAAGAGCAGCGCCGCAGCGGATAAGGGGCCAGATCCGTGGAAGCAGCAGCAGGCGAGGGGTGCGCCGGGCGAGACATGGCAGCCTAAGGCGTGGGATCCAGCGGCGAAGAGGTGAAATTGGTGATGCGTATGTACAAACAGTGTACGAGTGTCCGAGCCCACTGGGAAATTTGTATGTACGTGTAAAAAGGGCATGGCGTAATTAGGACAGGACAGGAAAAGTCATCAATACTCCATCTAGTCATTCCATCTAGCCAGATTTTCCAAGACAAGACAAGCCGCTTGATGAGTAACCGAACCGGGGTAACCGAACCGGTAGATAGTCAACACCGACCAGTCACCGGTCTAAAAAAATGCAACAAAACCTCAAACAACTCGGCGTCCACGGGGTATCAGAACATGAGGAAACCAACGCCATCCACCCATCCCATCCAGCAACCAACCAAATACGATCAACACCATCAACACCAAACAAGGAACCCACACCCACATACTCCCACATACTTACTCCCACAACCTCCCGTACTGACTGACCGACTGACATTCACATAACACAAATCACCTCCCTGACATAACAGCAATAACATCAACCAGCGCCCTCAAATTCCTCCCCGACCTCGCCAAAACCTCCCTAGCCTCCCGTTCCATAGCACTTCCTCCCCCCGCAGTACCCCCTCCCCCAGCACCCCCCCATCTCCCTCTCCTCCCACCACCCGCCCCCGCCCCATTAACCCTCTCCTCCCTAGCTTGAATCCCCATCTCCACCGCCCTGCGCAGTCCAGGCGAGTATGCCACATCAATATGGGCAAAGACAAAAGTCATCATGGCTTCGAGGGCTAGAGAGAGCTTGGCGTTGTCTTGGGCTGTGATTTTGCTTGCTGCGAAGGGGAGGAAGCGGGTTTGTAGGAGGGGGAGGGTTATGCCGGTTTCTGTGTCTTCGTTGGTGGTAGTAGGTGGATCTTTTTCTGGGGTTTCGTTCGGGGGTTTTTGGTTTTGGGTTTGGTTTTGGGTTTGGGTTTGGTTCTGATTCTGGTTTCGGGCTGATTGGCGCCTGGCTGAAGTACTCCGGCGGGTTTGTTTTGCTGATGCCGCTGGTGCTGCTGGCGGTGGTGGTGTCGCAGGGAGAAGGTCCTCGATGAGCATGCGCAGAAACGATACCTGGACACACTCGGGCATGAGGAGGTTGTCTGCGGCGCCACTGCCGCCGACGCCGCGGGCGATCCGATCGACAAAGAGGCGGAACATGGGCAGTGGGAGGGAACGGACCTGGTCGGTGAAGCCCTCGTAGAGCTCGCCGACCGAGGCTAAGGTGTCGGGGAAGGCGTCTGACACGGCGGAGAGGAGGCGGAAGATGCGCAGGCGGAAGGGCACGGTTTCGGCGAGTTCGTCGGTGAGCGTGAAGGCGGCTGATGATGCTGCGCTGGCGGCTTTGGGTTTCCGGCCTGGCCGCCTCCCTCGTCTGGGAGCTGCTGGGGCGGTTCCCGCTTCGTCGTCTTCGTCGTCGAACTCGAAATCGTCCCCGTCTAGGTAGTCCCCGAACTGGTCATTCTCCAAATCCACGACCGCCTCCTGTTCCCGTTTCCGCTTGCTCTGCGCGCCCTCCTTCCTCACGACTGTCTCCCGCTCAAACACCTCCCGAAACAAAGCCCGATCCGACACGCCATTCTCGGGATCACTGAAAGCAAAGACGGCCTTCAACACCTCCCGCAAACAGTTCCGCCTCTCCCTTTGCAGGTCCTCCACATACTGCACAATCAACGCCTGCCGCAACACCGACTTGGAAGCACTCTCTTCCTGCATCTTCCCACCCCCCTCATTCTGCAGCGTAACCCTCCCATCCCAGTCCGCCTCCAGCGCCTCCACCATCATATCCAGCCACACACCCCAGTAGCGCCAGCGCGGATGTTGCCCCGCCTCAGCGGCACACCGGAACGTCCAACCCAAAACGGCCCAGAAATCGGGTGCACGGCGAAACAACAGGTGTGCGGGGGCTAGTGGGCCGTTTTTCCGCCCGGGCGCAGTGGTGTCAGAGCTTAGCGAGTCGTCGGAGTCGTTGCCCCCGTCTGTATTCCCCGTGGTTTTTCGTGGGCCGGGGGCCGGGTAGAGAGTTTGACGTCGGTTGCTGTGAGATCGGGTGGTGGTGGTTGTTGTGGTTGATCTGCCAAAGTTGGAGTTGGAAAAGCTGAATGCAGCGCTGAGGTTGGCGTTAATGGGCCCGACTGTGGCGAGCAGACCGCGGAGGTAGTGAAACGCTTGTGAGGCTGCGTGGAGGTGGGTGAGTTCTGGGGGTCGGGAGGTGAAGGACGGGTGGATGATGAGGGTTGCGAGAAGGGCGAGCTGGGAGGGGGGCGCGACGAGGACGGGTCTCGGTTTTTGTTTGGAGGGTGGGAAGCGGGAGCGTTGGTGGGACGAGGTGGTGCTGCCATCAGCGATGAGGCCGGACAGGATGTGGATTGCGGCAGCGTCTGTATGTGAAGGTTAGAATATGCAGCCTTGCGATTGAGACCAAAAAAGCAGCGCCGGTAACGGACAGAGTTCTTCCTCGAGATGGATCTGACAATGCTGCCTCAGCTCACGGGGCAGCTGGGCAGCAGAGCGATAGGTGGGTTCCTCCCACAATAGGACATCTTCCACAGGGCTGCTCAGTGTTGTATCGTCGGCGGCGTTAGAGGCCGAGTCGTGGGCCGTGTAAAATGATTCGGGCGTGGAAATACTGCCGAGCGTGGTTAGGGGCGATGTCAATTCCATGATTAAGGCGACAGAATCGCCGCTCCGGCGAAGGATGCGGGTAGGTCGCGACGGGTGTCTGAGTTGTCGAGCGGGTGTTTCTGGAGAACCTGAAACGGAGTTGTGGACAAGGCTGCACTGCCGACTTTGGCGCTGAAAGACACAAAGAGGGCGCCAAAGCGTCGCGTTCTCACGCGATAAAGTGGGGCGACCAGGGTCTGCGCGCGGTGGTGGGCCTCGGTGGGGTTTCAGCGACCCCGCCAACCCACTCACTCTCAACTTTGTTTCTCTTTCTTTCACCTTCGGTTTCGGGTCTCATTTCATGTTGAACGATGAACAAATAACCCGTTTATCGTTGAAACCACCATAGTGCAGCATTGCTGTGAGCAGAGATTTATGATCTAAATTTGACATTATATGCCTCCATTATCACCTTGACCGTTTAGACTTCGACCATCCCTTTTCGGTCTTCTTCCCATCCATTCTTGACAAATTCCCTTCATCATGACACACTTGTTTAGCTCTTGAGCTTCAGCACGATCCAAGCGGCGATGCGGTACCCAGCAATGATACCCATCATGATGCCGACGTCCTTGCCCATGTACCCCGGCTGATAGCCATACTGATCCAGCACACCTTGCCCGCGAATGAGGCACTGGTCGGCGAGGTCGGTCTGCCACATGCCTGTTCGATTATCAGTTAAGCCGAGTCAGGTGAGAGAGGAGAAGATAATAAAAAGAAACAGTGAGAAACATACATTGGCACCCCGTCGCCGTCGTCGCACACGTGTACACGCGCTCACTAAACTCGTTGACCATCATGTTCTCAAACACATACTTCTGGTAGTCCCAGAAGTGGAACACGTAGCGGTAGAACACGTTGAGGATCGTCGGCGGTACCATGAACCCGTCGACACTCATCCACAGGCCGTTAGCGAAGGCGATCAGCGCGAGCGAGACGACAAATGACGGGAAGATGGAGGCTAGCAGCACCACCAGGCTCTCGGCGGCGACGAGGTCCAGGAAGATCCACAGCACCGAGGTGAAGAAGGCTTGGGCGGTCGGCTGGAAGTTGGAGAGCCAGTACGTGATGGCGGAGAAGATGAGCGAGAAGATGACTGCGAGGGTGCGGTGTCAGTTGGAATTCATGTGGACAGGAAAGAGGATGAGGAAGGGCTCATACACAGGTAAGGCACGCCGATGAGAAAGTTGGAGATGATCATGGCCGTGGCCCCGGAGAGACCGTTGCGCTTCTCCTTGATGAACTGCATATAATCCTCGAGGTATGCCGGGCTGTAGGCGCAAGCCATGAAGCTCATGAAGGCCGAGCCACTGCAGCGGTGTTAACACATGACTCCCATCAAAAGGGCCGGGAATGGGGGTCTTACAAGAAAATGGCATTGATGAAGGGGATGATGGACTCCTGCGCGGCATCCAGCCTCAGCCAGACGGTACCCATCATGATGGCAAGACCTGTTACCACACCGCATATCAGCACGTCGACCTTCAACACCCAACACTCTCCAAGATCTCATGCAGAACTTACCAAAATACATCGCCAGCCGAATCCCATACACAACCACATCCCGATAACTCTTCACAAAGTTCCGATGCAGCAGCGTCAACACCACGCTCAACAACCCAGGCTTCTTCGACGCCGCTTCAACCTCCACCTCCCTCAAACCTCCCCCGGACCCCTTCTCCCCCTCACCCTCCGCCCGCTCAATTGCCCCACTTACCGCCTTCGCCGCCTCAGAGGTAGTCCACGCGGTCTGCATCGCCTCCAGCCGCCGGCCCGCCTCGTCCCGGTCGACCGCAAAATCAGTGTTCGTCATCTCCAGCAAAAACTCCGCCGGATTGACATGCAAAGGTATCGGGTACCCAATAGCCTCATAATGCCCCGCGACCTGCCGCACAGGACCAAAATAATGTGTCTTGCCCCGAGACATAAGCAAGATCTTATCAAAAAGATTAAAAGTCGCCGTGCTAGGCTGGTGGATAGACGCAATCACAATCAACCTCTCCCTCTTCGCAACCTCCCCTAAAAACTTGATCACCTCCCACCCAGCCACCGAATCCAACCCACTCGTCGGCTCATCCAGCACCAGCACCCTCGGCGCCGTCACCAGCTGACATGCTACGCCTAACCGCCGCTTCTGCCCGCCGCTGATGCCTTTGCGTAGTGGCGTGCCGACTAGCGCGTCGGCTTGGTTCCGGAGGCCGAAGGCGTCGATTAGGGCTTCGATGCGGGAGGCGCGGTCGCGCCATGCTTCTTTTTTGTTTGAACCGGAAGCACCAGAAGAGGACGACGAAGAAGAGGTAGACAACCGAGCGGTAAAAGCAAGTGTCTCGCGCACGGTCAAAGCGCCGACGAGGGAGTCTTCCTGCTCGACGAAGCGGGTGATGGAGCGGAGGGTGGAGATGGATGGGAGGGGCTGGCCATTGAGGAGGAGGGTACCCTGGGAAGAGGCTGACGAGGTGGAAGAGGCGGAGGTTTGGTGGCGGGTGGCGAGGTGGTTGAGGAGGGTTGTCTTGCCGCTGCCGGAGGGGCCGAGGATCGCGAGGACTTCGCCTGTTGGGGGGGAAGGGGATTACCGAGGTTAGTAAGAGTTTGGGGTGTTTGGATTCGGGGAAAAGGATGGGAAGGGGGGAAGGGGGATGGACTAACCGGCTTCGAGGAAACCGTCGACGTTGTCGACGAGGTTCTTAGGGAGACCAGTCTCACGGTCCTTGACCGTTACGGTGATACCCTTCCAGGCGAGGGAGCGGACAGTGGTGTTGAGGAAGTGGGAGTCAGCCCCACGCTCGATATCGGCGTTGGTAGACTGGACTTCTTTGCTGGCTGGCCGGTCGCCGCCACAGGAGGCTGCAGAAGACGAACTCATGATGGCGACAGTATGGGGCACGATGAGAACTTACACAGACAAAGAGTCCGGTCCAGTAAGAAGAGAGGTTGACTCTTATACCAAAACATTGATTATATTGGACCGGGCCTGTGTTAAAGCCCGGTTCGGTGACGACAAGGCTGCTGTTGCTGCTTGAGACATCAAGACCTATTGATTACCAACTTCATCAACCCTTTCCCTGAAGCCCGACCTCGTCGTCTCCACCGGTTTCTCCATCACAACTCGGGGTCCAGGCGAGGTTCATGCTCGGCGTCCGCCTCCCACCAATTCGGGCTTCACACATGAAGTCTATCTCTTCTAGACCGACAGCCGACAGCCGACCAACGAGAACCGAAAAGAAAACTAACAACTCAGAGCCCGGAGAGACAGCCAACCCACCATCTCTTCGGGGATTCAGCCATCCACTCTTTCGTCCTCGTCACATAATCATTCAGTCACTTACACGTGTAGCTATTCGGCGACTTAGTTACTCGGTTATTCAGCTGCTCAGCCATTCAGCTACTCTGTCACTCGGTTACTCTGTCACCCATCCATCCCTAGATTGATCAGAGATATCCGACCAACCAACCACATCAACCAGCGACATCCAACGGTGACAACATTCAGGTCGGGCTTGTCTCACTCGCCAGCCCAGCGGTGGGGGGGTCTGAGTGAGACAAACCCCGGTCGATACCGCGTACACTCGTTACACAAAGGGTACGAAGTAATTGCAAACTTCCCCCCTAAAAACAGTCCCCGGGCTTCATCGGATACAGTACAATACAGTACGTACCCTAACCCGCCCCGTAAAAAGTCGGCGAGACAGCCAAGCCCACTGCAGCCAAATACCCCACCTCACCCCATTATTCGGGCTGCGCGTCATCAGAGACAAGGCCAGCAAGTAAAACAACGATGACAACAACAATGCGCCAACTGACCGATTGTTACCGGGCGTTCGCCGCCATTTCTTCGGGGGCCACTCCGAGAATTTTGTCCCGTTGATGTTGAGTTTATGGCAGGCCGGCTGAGGGGTAGGGTAAAAAGAAACACAAAATAAAATACATGTAACCGTACCCAGATGGTACAGTACCTTGCTCACTCGCATAATACGGACAACCAACTCACTTCTTCACTCTTTTCACCTGGTTTACTATTCCCTTTTTTTCATCAGCGGCTGTACATAGTATGTGGGTGTGCATAGACCGGAAGCAGAAAATCGGTGAAGCAATACCACGTCCGAACCCGACCGGACGGCGGTCCCGGGCCGAACAATGCGACGATGCGGGCGGTCAACACGGCGGCCAATCGCGGGCAAGGTCCGCATACTCGGGCTCCTTTTTCCTTTCAGTGGATTGGATTGTCTCCTGACCGAGTGTAAATGGGTGGTGGAGAGATGAGATGGGTTTTTGCATTGTCAGCTCGGGCAGCTGACAAGTTACTCGGTACTCGTAGAAAATTCGACATGCTGAGATCGGGGACGCGGTGTGCCCTTCCGTGAGATATCTCGGGGTTTACGCTCAGTACTTTTGCAAAGGGGGTTGCATTAACTCATCTCAGTTCTCGTGGAGGGTGTGAACTGATTGTGGTCTGTAGTCCGTAATGGAGGTGCGTGAGCGGGCATATCCTCATGCTCCCCGAGCAGCCCCGCTGACGGCCCGACGGGAAGGAATCCATGGTACCGGATGAAGAAGGTTGCTCGTGAGAAAGCAACCATAAGCAACGATTCGCCAAGATACACTCTCGAAGGTCGCCGACTGCACAATAGATGGGAACTCCACCCCAGGAACTCAGCTCGGGGTTTACTGTGCCTTCCAAAGAGAGAAAAGCACATCCAGAAAAAGCAGAAAAGGAAGGGAAAAAATGAAGTAAAAAAAAAACTAAAAAAATAAATAAAAAATGTCAAGGTCACCGGCAGTAAAATCTCCATCAAAGCGGCTGCTGGGTCCAGGGGCTCGGGCACACAAAGCTCGGAGCTGACTCCTGCAGCACTCCCCCAAAACCCCTTCCCCACAGAGGTCGCCGTCCCAATCGCAGCGCTCCAACTCTCGCTGTTTCCCCGCTGTTCCCCGCCCACGCAGCGCGGGATCGCCGCCCGAGCTGAAGCCCTAATGTCACTTGCCCTCAGTGCCTTGAGGCGACACCTCGTTGGTCTAGGACTGACCTGACTTCTGTAGGAGTGTAGGTGGTGAGACATCTGCACTTCGGGGTGGTTCGTCTTGGCGGCTTCCCGATTTCCCGGGCCGAGCAGGAGCTGCATGTGCCGTGGATCACCCACATCTTTTCTCACATCCACTCTCGGGCACCCACCACTCAACATGCTCAACTTCGCGCCCCTTCAGAAGTCGAGGAGCAGCGTCTCCCTTGCCGGGAGTCGGACGCCGGCAGCCGGAAGTCGGGAAGTTCACAGGTTCACTCCCCCTTCGGCCACCTCAGATGGATGAAGAAGCATGTCAGATCGGGAACACACCATAATCCATAATCCAGTGCCAAGGGCCATACACCCACACCTCACCCCCTTAGTTATCCGTAAAGTCATCCACACCTCTGGGCATGGAGCCATCATCAACTTCGGCGACCCACCTAACGAGGTACCAGAATCTGAGCCGGCAGGTGTGTCAGTATCACTCAGGCACGTCTTCCTGAAGTTCCTGTCTTCTTTCTTTCTTCGGCCTCCACGATCCACGATCCACATATACCCTAGACACACAATCTGACCCCTTCCCCCCATACATAGTGACACCGGGGACCTTAGACCCCCCCCAGATCCACGAGGCCAAGACCCCCTTCGGGATAACACCCTCGACGGGGACCCACTATCTCACCCTACCCCCTTCCCCGGGAACCCGCCGACATGGCACCGGAACCCAAGTCCGCTGTCTCGGTCTCGGTCTCCCTATCTCCCTATGCCCCTGTCTCATCGGGGACCACTATGTGCCTACTCGTATGTAACTCGGTACGAAGACTCGGTACCACAGGACCGGGGATGATATCGGGGATGAAACCTCACTTCTTCAGTCAGGGGTCTCTCCTTCTCAGCTTGATGATCAAAGGTGCTATGGTATACTCAACGCTGCACACTCACAGACAGGAAGTGCGGAATCAGATCCGAGCCAGGCAGGATGTACACTACACTAAGTCGCCGACTTTGATCAGCACCTTTCTACTGTACATAGTAGTCCCCGGAATCGAAATAGGGGAATGGTCGGTACCACTCACTCCTGGGTACGGTACGTACTATGTAGAAACCCGGACGGCGAGATCACCTTCCCTTCTTGTTGATGACGGGGTAGGGGGGTAGTCGCCGTTGATATTCCTTCCTTTGCCGGGGTTCCTTCGCCGGTGTTCCTCAAGAACAGACTATGGATGAGTAGATCTTGAGATGGGCAGACAGGATCGTGCGTGTCCAAGATTCAGACGATGGGTCAGCTGCAGGTCCAAAGGTCCAGTTCGCCAATACACATCAAGCCCACACATATTCAAACCAAATCCATGAATAATAGGTAGTGACAGATTAGATCTATACCTGGGAGACACAATAAACTATGCCGTAGCCCGATCCTCCTAAAAAGGGAATAAAAACTAATGTTCCGCAGAGAGCTCGCAAGGAAACAAGTAACCAATATCCAACTCCTTTCCTGTAACTTTGGGCATCCCGCCCACCCTGCCGATTTGTGCCAAGATAAGAGAACAAAAATAAAAAGGGGTACCCTCGAAATCAACCCGAGAAATGAAAACCCACATTATAGCCTAACCGTAAGAATACCTCGGCGTCGTACACACTCCCCCCCTTTTCACACTCCCCCTTTTGCGTTCCCATTCCCAGCACCCCCCTCCTCTTCTAGGTAGGGAGCCTGGGTTCACCCCTTCCCAGGCCCCAAAACCCCCACCGCATTCACCGGCCCAACCCCACCAACATTCGTAAACTCGCTCATGATCCCCTCATCCGCATTGATACTGCTGATCATCTGCTCCTGCGTGAACCCCACCCAGAAAGCCGGGCTAATCTGCTGCGCCTTCTTCTGGCGGTAAATATCCTGCGCAACCCCCTTGACCTGGCCCCACGCGGTGTCAGCGGCCTTCCACACGCGGCTGAGCTTGTGCAGCGCGCCGATGTTGAGGCGGACCTGCTGGCGCAGGTGGTCTTCGTCGTCGACAAAGTACAATGCCCAGCGGGAGAGGTGCACGATGGAGGAGAGGGTGATGACACAGGTGAAGAAGTGGGTGTGTCGGGTTACGGGCACGGCTTGCGTGATCATCTTGGAGATCTCGGAGGCGGAGGTTAGGGTGTGGCGGGTGTGCAGGTTGAAGTTGTCGCCCGAGGGGACGGGACGGTGGGGCGCGCAGGAGTTGACGGCTGCGACGGGGGAGGTGTCGAGTTGGGAGAGGGGTTGATGAAGCATGATAGTGCAACTATTCCAAGTTAGTTAGTGTAAGTGAGTGTTGCGGGATTACAACGTCACCGAGCACCCCCCTTCGCCGACCTCGACGGGGAAAGGAGGGCAAGGGATGGGATGTCTAGTCGCCGAGGAGAAGACCTACGCATGGGTGATAAAGTGTGCCTGGAACATCATCTCGTCGAGCTGGCAGTTCCGTGTCAGGTCGTCGCGCTTGCCGTCCGGCAGATGCATCCGCCAGTTGGTGAAGAGCGACTGCACGCGGTCGATGGCGGCGTCGTCGGGGAACATGACCGGGGGCATGCGCATCATGCGTCCCATGTTCCGCGCCGCAGCGATACGGTACGTGAAGGACGAGAAGTCGACCTCCTCGTCAGAGAAGGTTTGATCGTCAAAGTCTTCCATGTAGAAGGTTTGGGGGATCCGCTGTTGGCCAATGGGTTAGTTCACAGTGAGACATAATGGGCCTAGAGATCGGGGGCACTCGGGGAACTAGTTACGAAGAACCACTAGAAGCTCCCGGGCTTCGGGCTTCAGGATCTTTAGTGCAGAGTAGAAGACGACTTACCCCCGTGAGATACTGCTGCTCTTCACATGGCAACCCCACATCGGCCTGGATATCAAACAGCAGGAACTTGGTAATGCGGTGAACACCGGCGATCATGCCGTCGCAGACATATAGATCCCACCACGTCCGCCGCCAGCTCTCCTCCAGCACCGGGTTCCCACGGCCGTGGATCGTAGCAAAGTCACGCTTATTGAGATCAATCTCGATGGCATACCGCTCACAGTCCGCAAGCAGCTCGCGCGCCCTCCCCTGATCGCACTGCCCGTCCAGGCCGATGATGAGGAGCAGCAGAGCCTGGATCAGGAAGCCGTCCTTGGGCGTCCCGGGCTGGTAGCAGAGGCGGACAGCCTCGTCAAAGTAGGTCGCCTTGGCGGGGCCGGCATCAACGTAGAGCGAGCCAATGTACTTCATAGCGGCCATCAGGATGTTGAGGTTGGGGGTAGACCCCTCCTCCCGAAGGCGAATTAGGGGCTCTTTGGGGAGCACGAAGGGATGGCCCGCGTGGAAGAAGTGATAGAAGGCATCGAAGCAGCGCTCGGCCAGGGTAGGCACCGGCGGCTGCACCGGCGGGGGGGCCGCAACCACCTGGGCGGCGGGCGTGGTGGTCGTCGTCAAGGCGAGGGCGTTGGGATCCATGGCTGGGGCGAATGAGTTCCGGTAGAGAGGCACGTTCGTCATGGGGGACGCGGCCGTATAAGACACCGGAGACTGTTCCGGAAGCACGATTCCGGGGTTGAAACCCGCGAGTGAAGGAACCGCAATGGGGACACCACCATGGCCCAGCATCATGGGGCAGGCCGTGGCAGCATCCTCGGCCCCGACGTAAGGTGGGGAGGACGAGGCATGGCGCTTGTTTGGATTGTGCGCCGTACCCCGTCGTGGGCCCTTGTAGCCGCGACGAGAGGGTACATAGAGACACTCAGAGTTGGAGCTGGTGCATCGTGAGCATGGGGTGTTCCCATCGCACTTGAGATGCTTGCCGCGCTGTACGGGTGCATCCCGAACGGAGTCAATCAGCATACTGGTCTGGTACATCCACACGAACACACACGCTCTCGCTCTCTCATACGCACCCCCCCTCCCCCCTTCTCTAAAATGATACCATCGAAATAGGGGGTGCACTCAAAAAAAGAAATAAAGAAAACCAAGAGTAAGAAAAAAAGGGGGGGCTGCTCCCACGGGCCGAGAGAGATTGACACTCACACAAGCAAGGCAGGCAGCGGGGACTGAAGGAGGTGCGGCTTGCTGGCCGAGGCGGGCATCACTGGTCGCCGATACAGAGGAGGTCGCCGTTCCGGGGCTGTCGCTGGACACCGCTGGCGAGCCAGTGGCAGAAGAGCCCGACAGCTGTGGGGCGACCGTCGCGTAGGTGTCCATGGTCGGCACACCAGGTCAAGGGACGCTTCAATTCGGGACGCGCGCGGGGATCCAAGAGCCGGACGGCGAACTGCGGAAAGACGAGTCGGCGATGCTTGGGGGAGTGGTAAAGGAGACGGGAGGTCGGCCGGTCAAAACAAAAAAAAAAAAAAGCTACGAGGTTGGATGGAGAAAAATGGGGGAAAAGCACGGAAGCGTTCGAGAAAGATGGTGGGCAGTCAATTGAGGAGACGAGCCAGGGTTCGCAATTGAGAAGCAGTCCAAAGCATGGCAGGCATCGCACTGCCCTGGTTCCCTTGTCGCCCTGGTCGAACGGCCAAGAGACGTTTTGCTTCCTCTGCCCTGGGGGTCTGGAACCGGGGTTATTTCTCGCCCCAGCCAACCAGCGAGTCGACAGCATGCCAAAACGCATGGAAATGGGGGCGACTGCGAGAGGCAAAGGCATCACCATCGAATTGCTGAACAAGCATCTAGCCAGTTCCCCCTCATCCTCCCTTTGGCCTCTCGTCCGTATCGCGTTATCGAAAAAGGTTCTTACGGTCTCTTGTGCTTTCGTCCGATTTTCTTCTTTCTTTTCGTCCCCGCCGTTCCGTCCCGCGAAAACGTGCAGGGATTAGCCATGAAAGCGGCGGGGAATGGTTTAGAGGCTTTTCGAGGCGACTCTCTTATTAGTAACCTTCCTCTAGCCTTCATCCCAGGTTCTTTCTTGGCCCTTTCGTGCGACCCAAACCAGATCGCTATTTGCCTGGTGAAATCGAGATCTCCGCCCGGGACGGCGGATAGAGGTGATCAAGAACGAATCGAGCTTGGCGGGGGTCAAGCTCTGGTGATAGAGGCGAGACAAGTCATAGACTAGTTCATTCCAACAGCGGCTGTCCTTTCGCCCCGCAATTCGGGTCGGTTCTGGCGATGGGCGATGGCAAACTTCAAAGTTCGAACTTCTGAGGGCCGGAAGAACAAAAAACGGCAACCGGTGCGAGCCTCGGACGGTGATGGGGTAGCAGAGGATCCATGCGGGCCCGACGCAGGGTCCGGGGCACGAGGTGAGGAGGTTGAGCGGTTCGTGGGATGCGTGGCGCTCCATCGTCATTTGCAAATTCCCACTGGACTGGGGGACTCAAAACCGCACCTGCACCCACGCGCGCAGGCATCCACATCGAACCCGGCCGAGCCGGGCCCGGCCAACGGCCCTCGGAGGTTTGTCAGTCTCTGCCGCCTCGCTGCTGGCAGCTCGTGGCGATGGCAAGCCAATGCAGCCGAAAGTTGGTGATCGAAGACCGTTGATTGGGGATGGAATCAAGCCCCCTTTGCAAAGTTGCAGTGAAAACGGCATAAATGTAACGCTGGCGCCCGCGGAGCTAGCCTGTTCGTCGACTCCCCATCCACCTGCAGGAGTCGGCGCGACAAGCCAGCAAGGCATCGTGGTTGCGTGGCATGGCATGCGTGGTACCCGAAAGCCAGCCAGCAGAGTCGTCCGAGATCCGAGACTGTGTCGGGATCGGAAAGCTCGAGCGGAGGACAAGAGACAGGAGAGACGAGAAGCTCTATCCAGTCGTCAAACAGCAATGTATTTGCTGGCCCGGCAGATCGCGGCTCCTGGCATTCCTAACGGTTGACCCCACTACCTAACGTTTCGGGTCGGATCCGGCTCGTCTTTACCGCAGTAGCGGTGGGCACCTGGCGGCATCGAGTGGGGAAACCGTTGAGAGCAGTTCCCCAACGGCGGCCAAGCCACTTATGTCGAGATGTTTGGCTCGGCGACGCTGTGAGCCTGTTCCTCACGGCCAGGACGCAAGGGTGAGATCCCCAAACACGGCAAGCGAAAAGTTTGCCGCCGGTCACTGGCCCATTTTGACGATGCTTGCCCACAGTGTTCATGGGTGTAGTACCCCAAGTTGTGCTCGATGCCGAAGACAAAGCGGGGGGCTCCTCAAAGTTGCATCGTGGTGATTTCTAAGCGTTCCAGGACGAGTCCTTGGGTTCTAGATTTGCAACGGCCCTGCTTGTTGCCTTGGGGGTGAGATTCGTCGAGTCAAATCCAGAAAGCAAGACATCAAGGCTATCAGGTCTGGGGGATAAATTGGCCAAGCCGGGCTCCCAATGAAGGCGAAATGGGAAGAAATGAAGAATAAAAGAAAGAGTGTTAAAAACAGCTGTCGATTTAGGAATTGGGACGTGGGTTTAAGAGTACGGAAGGGACGAACCTGTTGGCAAATTTTATATTCGACTACAAACGGGAAGGACCGAGCGAGTGCACTCTTGTAGCTCGATTTCACCAGGGTTAGGGTTATTTGCCTGTCGAGACTGTTTGCCAAGACTTGTGTCTCGTCAGTTTACCCCTCCCCCGACAAGTTTGTCGTTTTGGGCGATCAACATTAGACGACACTCTTCAGACGAATTAGTGAACCAGGAGGTTGGGCAGCCCTCCTTCGATTTTGGTCAAGCTTTCTGTAGAGTGTTCCTATTTGCAGGATACATATTCGGTTTTTGGCAAGCATAGCTTGGCTCAACAACCCACCTCCCTCCTTGCTTGAGCTCCCTTCGCCTCGGCCCCCACAACTTGAAGCTGTGTTTTTATGCTGAGCCAGTAACCGTCATGGAGTATGTGAGCTCATTCCTCGCCTTGCCTTTCTCTCTTCCGTCTTCGCTTCCCTTTTCCTAGGCCGTTTTCTTTATATTTGTTCACCATGGCTAGTCCTGCCAATACCCGGGCATGCCAGCAAACACACCAACCTTGCTCCCAATGCCCCAATTAGGAAATACATCAGGTGCTAACAAGGCTGAACAGCCCAATATCAGTTGCTGGGTTGGCCCTTGGCGTGGCGTCTATTGGCCTCCAGGTGTACACCGGCTGCATCCAAGGCATCCAACTACTCATCACGGCCTCCAACTTCCCAGAAGACTGCCGCTACTTGAATCTTCGGTTGCGGATGGAACAGGTAAGCGGCCAAATGCTGTTTTCACCCGGCGATGTCCAGCGGTTACAACATCCTAACACCTCTCCAGCAAAGACTATTTGCTTGGAGCGAAACGTCGGGGCTTCTTGATCTGGACTCCAAAAACAGAGAAAGAATCCTCGAATCTAACACCTTTGTCCTGCACCGACAAACGGTACTCGACCTCCTAATGCAGGTGGAGTGTTTATTCAAAGAGTTCAAACAACACCAACTGCGGCACCAACGCCTTCAACCTACCCCTGATCAAGATGGTGTTTTGGAGAAACCAGAGAAGGACGCTGCCGAGGCGAACTTTCCTCTGCCGCAGCAGCGGAGAAACTTTATCAAGAAGGCGATGCAGAGCCTCAAGTCGACATCGAAAGACACTGCTGAGAGGCTTAGATGGGTTTCCTTCGACAAAGCCGCTTTTGAGCTTCTTCTCTCTCGATTTTCAACTCTTAACGACAGCATGACGAACATTCTGGATGCTAGAATGCAGGTTGAGATTCACCATACCGTCCAAGACACAAATCGAGGCGTACTTCAGTTACACCACAAGATTGCAGACCTCTCGCGGCTTGTCATGGCGCTTAATCTTAAACTAGAGTCCAAATCAACGGTTCCAGAGTCCCGGATGTCGGTAGCCCAGAAGCGGGCCAATGCGGATGGCCTAGAACTGCTTTCTCAACTGGCCAAGTTCAAGGCATTCAACGAGTCCATCGAGTCCTCCAAAAAGACACCATGGGACGAGGCTGCGGGCATGTACCTCGAACTAGGCAAACCAAGTCAACCAAAAAACCTTGAGCTTGACCGGTCCATGGTCAGCATCGAGCCAGCGGCTGAGAAGTCTGACCATACAAGGTGCGACGCTACGCTCAACCTGGCGGACGGGACGAAAAAGAAGGTGTGGGTTGAGTGGAAGGACTACGACCGGCAGCGACCGGGAGATCAATCGCCCCCCAAAAAGGTTATTTACGAACGGGTTCGGAAGTTAGCAGCCCTGTTAAACCATTCCCCCAAACCCGAGGCCTTCAGGACGCCGCATTGCCTAGGGTTCTTCGACAAAGCGAGCTCTAACGGGGTGGAGGATGAGGAAGAAGATATCCTAAACATGCGGCTGGGGCTCGTTTTCGAGCGGCCGCTTGACGCAAACCTGCACGCTTCTTTACCGCCCGTCTCGCTCCGCGAACTACTCGAAACATCCCGCAAACCCCGTGTGACCGACCGAGTCAAGCTTGCACATGCCATCAGCAACTGTGTACTCTACCTCCACGCGGTGAACTGGCTGCACAAGGGGCTACGCAGCCACAACATCATATTTTTCCGGTCCAGCGACGGCCAGGTCGACTACGCGAAACCGTACCTCTCGGGCTTCGACTTCTCCCGGCCCGCCCGCGCGGACGAGATGACGGACGTCCCCGGCGACGACGCCGAGTACAACCTCTACCGACACCCTCTCGCGCAGTCAACTAGGTTTGAGGACCGGGAGCGATCGAAAAAGAGTTTCGACATCTACAGCCTCGGCGTGCTTCTCGTCGAGATTGCGCATTGGGCGACGGTCGAAAAGGTGCTCGGCATCGACTTGAACGCGGCACGGGGCCGGTCGTCCATCGCGCTCAAGGTTCGAGAGACGCTCCTGGAGGAAGAGCAAATCGCGGAACTCGGTGCTTCCATGGGGGCTGTTTATGAGACGGCTTCGTGGAAATGCATTGCGGGGGGGAAGGAATTGGGGTTGTCTGAGGGCGACGACGAGACGGACGATGCCGTGGCTGCGAGACTGTCGATGGTTCTTCACGAGGATGTCGTTAAGAAGTTGGGGGAGATCCGGATCTGACCACTGCTACGGTGTAGTCCTGGAGTGTAGGATCCATCGAGGCCTTCCCCATGGGGTCCTTCGCTGCGCGTCGTTGTAACCTCAGCAAATCCACAGCGAACTGCGTAACCGGGAAATAAGCCGGCGTCCAAAAATCGTCGACTATCTTCACTTCCCGAGGAGGTCCCTCGCCGCGAACCTGGAACACCCCTGGTCATTTGTGTGCGCTTCGGCCGGGCGGAAGAAGAACACTAGCGCCTTTCTTGTTGTTCTTAACAAAAAAAAAGAGCAAACTTTTAAGGACCAAAACCCAATGGCTTGATGTCCGCTCACCGGCGCGCTCTCCACCGAGGCACATATTCAGTGCACGGTTGGGTTCCCCGATTTAGCCTATAGAGCCGTCCGTCCGATGTCACGCACACCCACATGGTGGCCCCGATGTTTCCGGGATTGGGGAAGCTTAGCTTCTCTTTTTTCACTCCAAATCTCCAACGAACGCATCCAAGCGATGACGGGACGGCTGGGCGCGCGCCTCGACTCGCTGCGCTGTCGTTACATACTATGGAGTAGGCGCAGCTGGGGAAGGGAACTCCGCGATGCTGGACCCAATCTCGGGACCACATTCTCGGTGGTAACCGAAGACGAAAACGGGATAACGTTAGACGGCAGGGACGTCGTGTTGTGAGGGGGGGGCTAGATCTCGCTTCTCGCGAGGGACGAGGGGGAGGATTGCATGCTTCTCGAATCCGCGGGAACGGAACCTGCATATTATTATTTATTAAAAAAAGATCACCCCCCTTTCAGAGTGTAGTCCTCTCCATATATCTATATTGCTCATGCGCGCTGCTCGTCTGTGTTATATCGAAAGGGCAGCTTGACTTGACACAATGCAGCTTGTTGGGCTAGCACTGGCGTTGGCCGGTCTGGCGGCTGGTGAGGCCCTCAAGAAGCTGGATACGAGTCTCACGATCCTCGTCCACAATGACCTCCAAGGTACTTCTTTTTAACAGGACTCCCCTCGACTCGGAACACACACGCTGATTTATATGACCAGGAACTGCAAACCCAGACGCAGACTCACCCGTGATTCTCACCGACGCCGGCACACGCGACGACATCACCCACGTCTGCGACAAGCTAGGCGAGACCCTCTGGTCGTCTAAAGGGAACAACGGCAAGGGCAAGGGCAAGGGCAAACCTGCGCCAACCTCTGTGCCGTTTGCCGATTACCTTCAGTATGACGGGCGGGCTAGCAAGTCGTCGAAATTCTGGGTTTCGTCAGGACCTGGCCAGGACGCGGTCGACATTGCTGGGAAGACGGTCAAGGGGTCAGCCAAATCGCGGTTCCCTGGGTTTTGCACCAACTCTGCGCCGTTTTCGAATCAGAGTGGCCAGGATACTGGCAAGCGGTGGCAGGTTAGTTTGGATGTGAATGGTCAGACTTTGACAGGGTAGGTGTTGCTGTTTAGTTGCTTTGACATTACCTGAGATAAGACGGGATTAACCATGGAGAACAGGTTCCGCGACCGTCTGTCGTTTCGGTTCCTGGGTATTCGCTACGCCAAGCAACCCAAGAGGTTTACCTATCCCACCCTGTTCAAGGGCTCCGGAGAGGACGCCTCAGCTCTCGAGTACGGCTCTCAGTGCATACAGTTCGGCACTGGAAGCGAGGACTGCCTGTTCCTGAATGTATGGACGCCCCATCTTCCGAACCCCAACACCCGGACGCCTAAGAAGAAGCTCCTCCCCGTCGGTCTATGGATTCACGGCGGTGCGTTCACGGGTGGCACGGCCAACGACCCGACGTTTGACGGCGCCAACATCGTCTCGCGCGGCGGCATGGTGCTGGTAGCCATTAACTACCGCCTGCTAGCCTTTGGGTTCCTGGCTCTCAAGGACGGCAAGACGAACGGCAACTTCGGCCTGGCCGACCAGATCACGGCGCTGGACTGGGTCCGCGAGCACATCCACAACTTTGGCGGCGACAAGGACCGCATCACTGTGTTTGGGCAGTCTGCCGGTGCCGGCTCCGTCCGCGCGTTGATCGCATCGCCCAAGGCTGTCGGGAAGTTCTCGGGGGCTATCATGCTTAGTAACTTGGGAGGTATCAACTACGGGACAACCTACTCGGAGTACTACACCATCGATGAGCAAGTCGACGTAGCCGCCAAACCACTCCTCGCCGCCTTCAACTGCACCGGCCCTGCTGCTTCCCAAGCCGACTGCCTCCGTGCCATCCCGGCCTCCGACCTCAGCCAAAACGGCAACGTGCGCTACCTCGTAGTCGACGGCACCTACCTCACCACCCCACACCTCCCCGTCACCGCCGGCGGCCCCCTCCCCCTCAAACTAATGATGGGCACCACGGCCGAAGACGGCGCGCCCTTCCTCACCTTCCCAACCACCACCAACAAAACAGCCTACCTCACCTCCTCCGGCTTCGACGTCCCCTCCCCCCAACTCTTCCCCATCACCCCAACCACCCCCCAAAACGACACCCTCAGCCTCTACAACACCGCCTCCCGTCTCGCAACAGACGGTATCTTCCGCTGCATCGACACGGCCACCGCCTCCTCCCTGCTCCACCACAACCGCCTCAAAGAAATCTACTACTACGAGTTCGACCGTACTTACCAAACCAAGGGCTGGCCGGGCACAGACGTCTGCGATGCGCCGCGCACGCCAACCCACCCAGAGGGTGACCCAACAAAGCCGTATTTGAGGTGTCATAGTGGGGAGTTGTATTATGTATTTGGGAATCTGGCACGGCAGGAGTTGCCGGTGAGGGATGAGGGGGATTTGGTGTTTGAGCGGTTTGTGTTGGATAGCTTTGCGGCGTTTGTGCGGACGGGGGAGCCGAATGCGGGGGAGGGGTGGTTGAGGGCTAGGGGGTATGGGAGTACCCTGGGGGTGATAAAAGAGACTGGGAGATGGTGAGTTTTCTTTTCTGTCCTTTTCCACTCATACCTTTTGATGGTATGGTTCCTCGCTAATGTTGACGATTCCAGGACGCCGAGTACCAAGGGCGATTTGACCATCCGTGTGCTGGACTATCCCAAGCCGGTCCAGGCTAAGCCGAGGGAGGGGCCGCAGTGTGAGAGTCTGGGTCTGGGGGTCGACTTTTATGAGAAGTGATGAAGACTTAAGAGAAGTGACGACACATAGGATAGTATATACATGACTGTGGTCATATTGTAGCTGTGTATATTGAATCATCGAAAATATATTGGATCATAAAACACCAATGGCCTACCAAGAGACCCAACGCGTCCTGCAAATCTGAGTTCATACAGCACTCCTGGAATATCATTCACCTCCATCTTCCAACCCAACCCAACCCTATGTCCATCCATCCAAAACGCCCAACCCATCCCTGCCATAATACATAATATACACCTCCCCCTAAAAAAGCCTCAACGACCTCCTCACATCCTCCGTATCCTCCACCACAAAACTCCACGTCGGCGCATCATTAAACACCCCCAACGAGCTCTTCAACCAACACACCGGCTGGCCCCCCGCCGTGTCCCCCGCCCCCCACCCGGCGCCCACACACCCGTCTTGTCCGGCACACAGCGACACACAGGCGGAGAGGGAATCGGTGGGGGTGTTGTAGAGGTCGAGGGTGGTGCTTAGTTGGGAGTTGTAATCTATTCTCTAGTATCAGTATTTTTGGACTCATATTCCGGGAGGGAGGGTATAAAGGGGGGGGAGGGGAAAGGACAAACCTCGGCCGCAGAGAATGATATAGGATTTGTCGGGGTTGGAGGGCGGGGTGTAGAGGGTGAGGTTGTTGAGGGGGCAAGAGATGTGGGTTTGGGTGGGCCCGGCGGTGGCGGTGGGTTCGGGGAGGGTGCGGGTTGATGATGCTGAGGGGGTGGGTGTGCTGCTGTCAATTATTAATTAGTAAATGGTTCGTAAACGGGGCTTGAGAAAAGGTAAAAAAACGAGGAGAAAAAGAAAAAAGGAGAGAAAAGAAAGAAAAAGGACAAAAGAAAAGGAAAAAGGACAAAAAGGGAAAAAAGACAAAATAAAAAGAAAAAAAGACAAAACTCCAAAACAAAACTCCAAGACAAAAACAAACAAACTCACCTCTCACCCCCCCCACCACCACCGCCCCCTAATCCAACTCCCAACCCAACCCCCACAGCCACCGCAACCACAACCACAAACACAGCAATCGCCAACCCAATCCAAAACAACTGCCTCTTCACCCCACATATCCTATCCCCCCTCCCCCGACCACCACCCCCTTCTCCTCCTCCCTTCCCATCGATTCCTCCTCCGTCTATACCACCACCACCATGCCCACCACCACCGGCATGCCCAACAAAGGGACTAGAAAAGTTACTATAACTATACCGTCCCGCATCCCCAGCCCCCGCAACACTCATCGGTAAGATCCCGACCGCTGAATGTCCATAGCTGCGGACGGAATCAGACCGGATGGTGCCGGGAAATGGTGGGGGGAGGGTGGACGGATGGTGATGGTGGGTGCCGTCCCATGTTTTGTGGGTGGAGGAGTAACTTGTTGCGTGGTGCAGTTGTGGGTGTTGTGGGTGTTGTTGGGGGTATTGTTGGTTTTGTTGGTGGTAGTGGTTTCGGAGGATGGGGACGGCGGGTTCGAGGGTGGAATGGGGGATTACTTCGGGGGTTGGGTTGGCGAGGTTTTCTTCGAAGTCGCGTTTTGTTGGTAAGGGGGGGAGGGGAGGTTCAGCAGGTGGAGCTGGTGGTGGAGGAGGAGGTGGTGGTGGTGATGGGGCGAGTTCGATGTCGCGGCCTTGGATGATGAGGGTGGTGTGGTGGCTGCTGGTGCTGCTCTGGCGGTTGTTGTCGAAGGGGTTGTTGGGGTGGTTGTTGTTGCTGGGCCTGAGGCCCGGCTGGATGGGGCTGTCCATTGTGAGTGAGGGATATCGTCTCGATCGATCGGCGTTCGGGTATTTCAACGGTGTGTGGTGATGTGCGGTCTACCGTGGGCAAGGCATGCTCTTTGAGTCGGTGCAATGAATTTACTGCATTGAGAAAAAAAGGCAACAGAAAGAAAAGGAAAAAGAGAAACCGGGAACAAGTCAATTGACACGGACCAGAGCGGATGCAGCCCGAGAAATGAACTCAACGTCAGCAGAAGCCCCCCCAATCACCGTCCATGCCGCAAGACAAGCTCTCCTCACCCAGGAGTCCAAGTCCAGAGTATCGCCGTCAATATTGCCAGGGGTGGGTGTGGTGAGATCGCGCGTCGGCTGCTGTAACCCCCCAAGATCTCTAGGGCCCTTGTAACGTTAGTTATCCAAGGTTTGTCTCCGAGTTGAGAGCGACGGGTGAATGAACCCCTGTCGAGAAGAAGTGCGTGAAGTGACCGAGGAAAAAGTCGTCGTTGCAGTCCCCCTCCCGTCTTCAACACTCGCCATTTTCCATCATTCGCCGCCGCCCGTCTGAACCATTCTCAGACAAGTCACAACACAACCCAACAGCGGCCCAGCCGACGCGACGCTGCCGCTTTGGCGTTCGCGCGGCCGCTAGTGCTGATCTTTGCCGGCGCCCCCCAAACACTCGATTGGACATTGTCCAGCCCTGCCAGCCTGCCCAACGCCTGGGACAGTTTTCTTCTCAAAGTTCTCATTGCTGGGATTCTCCGCAGTAGGTACTCTACTGTAATGTTAGTGTAGTGTACAGTACACTATGCAGCACTACACTATGTCTAGGAGAGAACACCAATCCAGGGGCGGCGGAGCACCGACCGCTCGTTTCGCGATGCGAACTCGCGATTGGTAGTGCGCGGCTCGCATCTCGGCCTTGGTAACGTTAATGAGAAAGCTTGATGTTGCATTAACTTGGGGGGTGGGAAACCTGGAACGCAGATCGCCGAGTTGGGAAAATGATGCCGAGACCGATGCCCGTGCGCAGTGGAGACTGGAGAAGCAAGAGGGGCCGGTGCCTCGGTGCTTAACTCCGACTCTGCGGGCTTGGCAGGCAACGCAGGCCGATTCACCGGCGAGCATTTTACGAGCTCTGACAACAAGATCATCATCGTCTCGTTATTCGGGTGTTGTCTTGAGTAATCAAGCCAACTTATCGTAAAGAATAACAAGAAATCAAAATGAGAGCTTTAGGCACCATTCTCCAACTCTCATCATTCAAACCGGCATGCTGTGTCGGCAGTTCTCCGGGCCCTGCCCAATCCTTGAGCATCGATCATGACCGTTTCTCCGCTTCGGGCAAGTGTTGTGCCTCTCACATCTAGACCAAAAGTTCCCTTTGCCTTGTCGTGTTTGTCCAGAAAAAGACAAAGATCCTGGTGAGAATGAATTCAAGTCGAAGTCTGGTCCTCGATGAATTGTGCATTAGTTAAACCCTATGATTGTCAGCGTTTGATTCAAAGCTCCTCTGGCTTCTTACCAGTAACTAGTTAGTCAATCGTAAAGCCAACGCCAATTCAACCCAATTCACACCACCACCACTGACAGGAACCACCACCAACGCCCTTTCGAGAACCCGCGCCGCACTCCCCACAACCCAAGCCCCATGTCGAAACACCCATGTCGAAACATCCCCCTTAAATCGCCATGTGGTGACAGCGGCACAGCAGCGAGTTAGTGTCTGCGAACTGGTGGGGACGTTGTACTCCAGGGTCTCGGCGAAGAAAAAAAGAAAAAAATAGAACATGAAGAATCGAATCGCGGGAAGACGGGATATCGATCGTGTGTTCTGCTTCTGGTTCCTGGTCTCATGTGTAGAAATTAATTAGGAGTTGACCCACGATCCGGGGACGACGGATGCACCTTGACGGCCAGGTCATTTTGGATATGCTCCCAGCCGGCACGTGGAAGGGTTCCTTGAGGAAGTCGGACGGGTTCGAGAAGACGTCTCAGGGACACCTAACGAAACCGGGGTTTTCTATTCTCCGTCCTGTTCCTCGCGACCGTCGTGGAAGCTGCGGATGGATTCCCACCGTCGTCATCGCCATCGCCGTCGTCGTCGTTGCCCTTGTAACTCTCGCTTTCATCGGCCTGTCCACATCCATGATGACCCGCCTTATTACCGCTATCTTTCGATCCCCCCTAGTGTACTCCGGGACAGCCCGTCGACCTTGGCCGGATGGATTCTTCGTTGTGGGCCGAATCGCGCGGCGAATCCGGCCCGAGAATGCCGTCGTCTGTACATAGTAGCAGCGATTCTCCTCTCAATCCACCGAGGTCGTTGACGAAAGTTACCCGTGCTCCATCATTCAATCCGTCGCGTTCTCCACCGTCGGTCCCGAACAGCGTGTCAAAAAAGTAACCGACTGCCTTTTCTTCTTCTGTTCTAGCTCCCGCTCCCGAGCGCCTCAATATGCCTCGTCCCAGCTCTCCACAACATTCTCTGCAGGAATCAATTCCTGCGTCGTGCTCCGGAGCGCTTCCGTCGCCGCCCTTGGCACATCACTTGCATCCGCATTCTCAAGCACGCTATTCGCATCGCATGCCTCAACGCCACCAGCCCGGTCCGTGCCAAACCCTCGGTGATCCTGTTTCCCTCTCCTCCATCTTTTGCCCTCTCCTGCCTCTGCGCCCGCCTCGTCTCCCACAGACCCCTCGCCACCCCCACTTAACCACCATTCCCTCCTCCATCGTCCTCATCTCTCATAGAGGCGCGGGGTGTTAAAGCCAAGCCAAGCCAAACCAAGCCCGTCCTGGCCGAGGGACGGGAGGAACGGGCAGGTCGACAGGGATGCGGGCGTGGGCGTGGGGGGTGCTGCAGAGTGGGTAGCGTCGTGGTGTAACTTGATGCAGGACCTCGTGGGCAGGCGGGCGGGGTAAGTGTGTCGTTGTTTCGATTCGGAGGGGAGGGGGGTTGTTCGTTCTTGTGTATGGTTGGAGTTGGTCAGTTGGGAAGTTGATTTGGTGGGAAGTTGAGTGTGTTGTTAGGGTTAGGGTTTGTGTCGTTGTTTGTTTAACCCCCTTGTTGTCCCTCCTCCCCTTCTTCTCTTCCATATTTTTGTTCTTTCCCTTTCCCCTCCTCACCTTGCACTCTTGCCAGTCCGACACACAACATGCCCCCCAGCGCTACTAAAGAAATTCGCCCCGGAGTCCATCAACGCCGAGCAGCCCACGTCCAAGACTGGCCGGTGCCGTCAGGCAAGCGAGAGAACCAGGACAAGAGGTGGAAGACGAAAACTGTCTCCCATTTTCGATGGCGTCGGGGAGCCATTCATATATTTTGTTGTCTAACTATGTATTCTTCCCCTCTTGGAGATTTGTGGTACGAGTTGTGGCTTGTAACGCAGGACCCGTCAATCAAACATGATCGCTGTGAACTTTTCTGTTGATGATGAAGCGAGTCAGTTATTAATGGAAACTCCATCACCCTTGAAATTCCTTTTTCGAGCACCCATCTACGGTCAGTTGAAAAGGAACAAGGTAAATATTTACACAATCAACAACTTGGATTCTCGAGCTAGAACTATACATCGTGACATCACCAACACAACTCACCAAGCTTCCATTCCATGAACAGAAGCTACAGGGGTCCATATCTAAACTCACTCGGCGCTAGCGAGCGTTGAAGCCGTCACCACGGCCGCCCTAAGATCAGCCCCAGTGCGGTTTGAGTTGACTTAACTCGGCCTCTTGGCGCTGACCCTTGCCAAAATCAAGACTCCCTCGGGCGTGAGGATAGAAAAAAGGGAAAAACATAGTGAGATCGAAAGGGGATGCGAAAGTGGTTGATATTTAAGGATATAATAAGATAAATGTGTGGGTGCGTAGAATGCCGGCTACAAGTTCGGTTAACTACATCTGTTCACGTAGTTAGTAACTTTTCAAGTGAGTAAGCGAGTTAGCCGGCCGTTTCCAGACACACCACCACCTCAAATTCGAATACATACAAAAATAACCTTATGAATTAACCCTGCCCGCCTCCATGACAAAGCTATCAAACATACGGAGTACGTACATACTAAACAAACTACGCTTAGCCACCCCAGCCGGCGTAAAGAAATCAACAAACCCATCCCCAGCAGGAACTAAATCCATATCCAACATCCCCATATTCCCCCCTCTCCATCTACCCACACCAGGAGGAGCAAACCTACTTAGTTTTGACCAACCACCCCAACACCAAACCTCCCCACCCTATCCCTCAACACCTCCAATTCCCCACCCAACGGCCCCAAATCACCAACCCCTCCTTCCTTCTCCAACTCCCCCGACACCCTCTCCTTTTCCACCCGTTCCGCCGCCTCCCGCAAGGGTTCCAACCACCGCTCGCGCACCGTCGCTTCCATGTTGTTGGGGAGTATGTGGGCCCATTTGTTTTGTGGTTTTTTGCTTGGTTCTTCTTTTTCTGCTGCTCCTGCTGCTGCTGCTGCTTTTTCGTTGGTAGTGGTGGTGGTAGTTGATGTTGATGATATTGCCGAGCTGCCACCACCAAAGAGGAACAGCGCAAAGTTGGCAGCTTGGATGAGAAAGGGGGCGTTGGCACTCAAATACTCGACCACGTCGGCGGTGACAAGGGTGCGAAGGTGGGCGAGTGGGGGGAAGACGGAGTATTGGACTGCCTCGAGGGCTTGGGGAGTAGCGAAAAGGGTTGTTTGCTGCGGCGGTTTTGACGGTGATGGAGTTGAGGCAGATATCAACTCCTCCCGGAGCCAGGCGACAGCCCTCGCTTTGAGGATCGCAAACATGCAGTTCTCGAGGAGATCCTCCAGGACCTTGAGTCTGTCTTCCTCCTCCGGATCGGCGTGTAGGATCAGCCCGGCGAGCACGCTCGCTGCGTTGCGCACCTGGATCGCCGGGTGGTACAGCGCTATGAGGGTTGTCAGGTGGATGTACCGCATGAAATCGGAGGTGGGGTCCTCTGGTGAGGTAGTTGGGTTGGTTAGGGGGGAGGTTGGGTTGGTGCTGAGGAGGTTGTTGGACTGCAGCCAGAGACCGATGGTGACGAGGGCTTCGATGGTTCCGACGGAGCTCTGGATCTGGGCGTGGGCATCGTCTTGGAGGAATTTGTCGAGGATGGCAAAGTGCTCGGGGAAGACGCGCATTTCGGGTTCCGGGTGTTTGGAGTCGAAGACGGTCGACGAGAAGACCCAGTATGCTACCAAGCAAACACTACCGCCGGTAGAGAGTGCGATCTTGGAAGGGCTGGTTAGGTCCGGTTCCTCAAGCGGGTTGCTGTGCATTGGACCCTCGAAGATCTGTTGTATGAACGACTTGGAACATGAGTCGAGACCGAGATCTCCGATAAGTGCCTAGAGAAAGTTAGATCAAAGCAAGCGAGTAAACGGCAGAGCGGGAAAAAGCACTCACCACTAGCTTGCCCACAATCGAATCCCGCGACAACAACTCCTGCTCCTCCCTAAACGCCGCCATCAACGTCCTCCTCCCCGGCACAATTTTCTCCGGATTATAAAACTCCAGCAACCTCGCCGCCCACGCCAATTCATTCCCATTCGTGTACGCCTCCAAAATACACGTCGCAAAGCTCAGCAGCAACTTCTGCTGCAACTCCGTCTCATCCGGGTCCTCACGCTCGTCACCCCGGTCAGCTTCCGGGTCCGGTGCATTCTTGCTAGCGTCGCCGGTCTGGTCGGGGTTGGCAACATTGACGCTCGACTTGCGTGATGGGAGCGGGGGCCGACGCTGGCCGGACAAACTGTGCACGAGGTTGAGGACGGACGCCGTCATGTCTGGGGTCGGCCGGTACGTGCTGTAGACGGTCTGCAGGGTCTGCGCCAGGAAGCGGCTGGGGTACTTGGTGTTGATACGTTTGTGCAGGATGGCGAGCATGCCGAGGAGGGTGATGAACTTGTGCGTGGACGAAACGACGGGGGATCCTGACTTTTGTGTTTGTTTTCCGTTTGCTGCGTCCGGATCTCCTCCCTCCTCCTCCTCTTCCGCCTCTGCAACTTCCTCTTCCGTTTGTTCAGCATCCAGCAGCGCCAGCGTTTCCAGCACCTTAAGGATCACCTCCCGGGGGTTGCCCAGGCGGGCGATAGTCTCGAGGCATTCTTCCGAGCCGGGTAGCCCAACGAGGCCAAACACCAGGTCCCAGCCTATTTCCTGGGTAAGCTCGGGGTCCTGGAGCACCTCGTTGAGCGCCGGCAGCACTTCGGGGATGAGATTGGCTTCCACAATCGTCAGGTATGTGAATCGGTCGGTGGCAGGCGGACGGGCTTCGCGGATGGCCTCGATGGCCTTTGCCGGGTCCGGTTTTAGTGCTTCGGTCGTCATGACGTACGGGTACCTATGGACGGATGTGTATGTGAGATGTGGTGTGGTGCGTGGTTACTATGTAGGGTATGCAGTCTGCAAATACCGCATGTTGTCAGGGGAAATGAAAGGGGTTGGTTTGGAGAAGGTTGGAATGGAATGTCCACAGCACGCGTACCCTGCTTGAAAGAATGGACCCCTCAGGGTGGGATGTTCTAGGCGTTGACATCACCGTACCCCGCGCCCCACTTTAGCCTAGGCCCCCCGGCCCGGCTGCCCCACCGAGCCCACACACCGAAATGGAGACCCCTACTTGTAGCCCTCCTTCTACTCTATGCTTTACTTTACCTATGTATGGACCTACCGATCAACCGAGTGAGGCCTCCTCATCCTCATGAACCTACAGCATGATACTTTTATGTATAATTTCAGACATTCTGTTACGGTAGGAGATGCCCTCCAACCCAACGCTCGGAGTATAATGCGGGCATACGCACGCGTTCCGGGTGTGATTCCCGGATGGGGTATCACAAGAACTCGGGCCCCCTTCACGGGCCAGCCCAGGTTTCACCGCAGTCAGAGATCCCGCGTTGTCGATGCTCCTGAGGCTTCGGGAATTAAATCTCTGTCTCGGGGGTGACATATGCTCAGCTTGTGATCACGATCTTAGAGTGCCCACAAGTCGCACATCCTTGGACAGGTTGAGTAGGAGAGCTTGGGACCGCGTTCACCGGTATCGTATTAGTCCGCGTCTGGGGAGATATATACAAAGCCGAGATCATCATGCCCCTTTCCTGGTCCAACTTATTGACCCTATTTCTTTCTCCCTTCTCCATCTCCGGCCTTGCCGACCCTTCTCCTCCAACTCCAATGCCCCCACGGATTCTCAGCCAACTTTTTCAAATCCACCACATCCTCATCCGCCGCCCCCAGCATCGGAATCCCCCACTCCAGCCCCAAACTCGCATACTTGATCGCCGTCCACGCGTCCCCGGCGCCACTGTACTCAAGCGCAGCCAGGATATACGCCTCGTGTAGCCCGCCCCACAGCCGCTCTGTCTCATACAGTGTAACAAGCAATTCGGCCATCGCTGGGCTGGTTGTTTTGCTCGGGTCAGACCCCCCTCCTGTGCCGTTATCGTCTTCGAGATCGTCGTCGTCGTCGTCGTAGTCGCCGTCACGTTTCCATACCCGCTGTAACTTCTGCCGTAGCTCAATGATGCGCTCGATCCGCTGGTCACTAGCAGCAGACCGGGCCTTCCCAACTGCGTCCTCGGGACCGCTCCCGGTGGTGGTGCTCCCCAACGAGCACAGCGGGCACGCACATTCAAACCCCCAAGTATTCTTCAACCGGCCCGTGCGCGCAGCACGCAGGCCCAGCGGATCGATGTAGGTCAGGGTGATCTCCTCGCCGGGGTTGATATCCCGCACGGCGCGGACATGTTGGGCCAGCCGGTGCGGCTCGTAGCGGTAGTCGGCGTTGGGGCGGCAGTCGTGGTTCATGCGGGCGATGTCGGGGAAGAGGACGAAGAAGCTGTGGTGTTGGTCTGGGTCGTTTTCAGTCGGGTCGATGTCGAACCCGTTGGTGGCTGCGATTGCGTCGATGAGTTGGGCGCGGGTGAAGTGGGAGGTGTTGGTTGTGTGGGGGGAGAGGGCGAGGAGGGCAGCGGCGTGGCGTGAGGGTAGGTGGGTGACTGCGAATTCTTGGAGGGTGGTGTATTCGGATACGGATAGCTCGTTGAAGGCTCGGTAGTCGATCATCAGGGAGGCTGTGTTGGCCATGATCAAGTCGCCGCGGCGGATTCGAGAGGTTGCGATCAAGCCCATGCCTTTGCCGGGGACGAGGCGCATCTCGTACTTGGATGTTGTCGGCTGGTCAGAGGCCAGGTTGATGCCCTGGACCAGGTCGGGCGTGGTAAATGCTTGCGTTGAGGCGAGGTAGCTCGCCCGTTTGGGCGTTGTGATGATGGAGATGCCCCTGCCGCCGGCGAAAGTCTCGTCCGTGAAGGCACAAATCGGGGCTTCCGCCCCATAGCCCTTGAAGCACGGAGACGCGTGAGTCCAGTCATGGCTAACCTCGATGTGATGATAATCTCCCTCATGGGACTACTCGGTCTTAGTATCTTCCCAAAGATAATTGCAAGGTAGCTGTGCCAACTTACCGCTTTGCTCTTCTCACGTGTGATGCATACTGGGTAGTGTTGAAATATTGGGTCATCACCAGCTGTACATATTTCAGTCCCGCCGGGGTCACAATGGACAAACAATGGCCAGATGAGGAAGATCAAGGTCCAGAGGGTGAATCCCATGGCGGCGAGCCCGGTAATATCAAGAGGTAATAAAGTCAAGCTCTCCGGTATTTGAACGGGGCCTCACTCAAACGGAAACCCTACAGGCATAATCCGCACTGGTATTCTCAGGTGAACCATTTGATGTTGACGCCAAACGGACTCGGCACCAAAGGATTGCGAGCAAAATTGGCAGACGTCCCGAGTTCCGGTTGGTAACGCCGAGAGGGACCAAGCGGTTTAGTGGCAACCTTCGACGGCCAGAGCTAGATCCTTGGCGGACTGAGTCGGACGGAGTCGGACGGAACAAGCTGACGGACTAGTTGTATCAAATCGTTGCTTTCGCCATTCCGATGTTTAAAACATGAGATGAGACACTTAAACAACCGTGCCATTGCCGCAGACATATCCGGTTGGGCGCCGTCATGGCGAGCTGATGGTCTGGATGGCCTGGATTGTCTGGATTGCTACGGCGCGTTCATCCTTCGGGACAAGCTCGCCTCCGGGAAATAACAATACGAGAATCGGGCATTGTAGCCGGGAACCTCAGAAGGCGCCCTGTTGGCATCTCTTTCCCAAGGGAAATCCCTTCTTCAGGATGTTAAAACTGTTACAACTTCCTGACGGTCGTGAACTAAGGCGCGCAACTTTGAGGACAAGAAAAAATGATTTGAATGGGAAGACACAGGTTTCCCGTTTGCGGCGAAGGGAAGTCGGATTGTTCCTGGGTGGGGCAAAATCCCCTTATTAATTTCTGCACGAGCCTCCCACAGCAGTTCGCCGATCTTTTCAACGGTTCCCCCACCCCCCACTCAACCTCAACTCCTCACAAAACACGTGAAAACAACATTTCACGATGACCCGATCCTGAGCAAGTCTTATCTAATTACACTTCTACCTAGATGCTACCGGGCGTTACCCACTCAATTCCGCTCGAAGCGCCTAAAGCGCGGAATAAAATAACGGCTTTTTGGGTGCTGAATCATCCAACCCAGGCCCAAACCTTTTTCCAGAGTTGCATCCACGCTTGGACAGCATTTACACAGCACTTGGCACAGTCTTTGTCCCCGCTGAGCCCTTGCTGACACACATAGTTATCTCCTGCAGAGAAACCTTCAACCCTTTCATCCCCCCCACTGCCAAGACCCTCCAGCACACACGACGCAACGATGGCTTAGTCACATCTGACGCGGGCATCAACCTCATCCGCCGCCTTTTCAAAGACTCCTCTGTGATATCCCAAGGCGAGGAATATCGTCATTCACCACCCTAGGTAACAAGGAATATCGCCTGGCCAGGCCCCCATGGTGGCGGACTCGCTTCGGCCGAGGTGCAGATTGCAGATGTGATCCCCCCTCTCGTTTTCGTAGTATCACTTCGTGATGGCCACAATTCTGCACTGCGGCCCCTGGCCAGTACCTTGTTAGTATCCCATCACCTGTGGGACGCCGAGGAATTGATGAGCCAATGCTGAGCTGGAGCTTTGTTGACGTTTACGGCATGCTTGCTTGAGCATCGAGCTCCGTGCTATGTCCTGGACGACAAGGGGGAGGAGGCAGAGAAGACGCCGACGATTCGACCGAGTCGTTGCCCACGGGATGGATTGTGTGGATGAAGAGTCGAGATGGGTCTTGGGCAGGATGATGTGAGGATATGGTGGGGGGGTTGTCCTCCGATGCGGAGCGTGTCTGGATGAGGGGAGAGGGAATTGTGTATAAAAGGGGCGACTGAAGGCGTAGTTCGGTTTCTTCAGACCAGCCGTTCATCATCACATCTTCCAACAGCCTTGGTATCACTGCATCTACCTGCCTAGCCCATCAACATGAAGTTCGCGACTGCTCTGTTGTCCGCCGGCCTCATGGCCGGCACCGCGCTGGCTGACAGTAAGGACTCCCATGTCTCAAGATATTGGGCAGCTCATTAATCAACATCTGCACATAGGCTTCGCGTGGGAGAGACTGAACAAGAACGACTCCGTACGGACTCCCTCCCCATAGTTCCCATCAACCATGCTTTCTGCCCACTGACTCGCAACCCAGGTGCTCGTGATCCTCGATCTTCAGGAGGGTCTTTTCAACCTGGCCCGTGACTGGGGTATGTACATACACATCCACCCTCCCTAGCCTCCCCAGGCCCTGGCTAACCATCACACGTACAATTAGATGCCACTCTCTTCCGGGACAACATGATTGCCCATTCGGCTCTTGGCACCGCCTTCAAGGACCTGCCCGTCGTTCTGACGACCTCCGCCGAGACCGGTCAGTGGCCCCTTTTATCCCCTCGCGAGGCAGTGTTGAGATCAAACCGATACTAACCTTTTCGTCAGGCCCCAACGGCCCTCTGCCCCAGGAGATTCTGGACCTGTACCCCGACGCCCCCCTAATCAAGCGCCAGGGTGAGGTCGACGCCTGGGACAATTCCGATTTCCGCGCTGCTATCAAGGCTACCAACCGCAAGCAGATTATCATTGCTGGTATTGTCACGGATGTTTGTACGTTTAGCCCCCAAGTTGCTGTTGCTCCGGCTAGTTTGAGGTGTTGGCTGACTAGGTGGTTGAACAGGCACTGCGTTCTTGGCTCGCTCGCTGCGTGCGGAGGGTTACTCGGTCTGGGCCAATATTGAAGCTAGCGGTACTACCACCAAGGAGGTAAGCAGGACCATTTACCCAACTCGCCCGACCTTTTTGTCCCACTCAACTTACCCCTTTACCCCCCCTTCCCCGTCTCCCATTCTTGCCTACCCCTTCCTCCTAATCACACCTTACCCTTACCCCCCCCCCCCTCTCCCCCCAAACAACTAACCTAACCAACAAATTCAGATCCGCGACATCTCAAACGACCAACTCCTCCGCGCGGGCGTCAACGTCGTCTCCCTCTTCGCCATAGTCTGCGACCTCATGCGCGACTGGCGGCACACCCCCGGGGCCCTCGAGCTCCTCCCCTGGCTGGACCGCTACATGCCGGCCTACGGCATGGTCGCGCGCGGCCACCGGGCGGCGATCGAGAGCGGGGAGGTGATTCCTGGTGAGGGGGTTTTGCCGAAGTGAGTACGTAGTGGATCGGCTGGGTTGGGCCGGGTTGGAGAGGGTGGGGGTGATGGGGAGGTGAGAGATATTGGAGGTAAAGGGGTAGGTTGATTGATGAACTGGGGAGATAGATGGGTGGTAGAGGTACTGGGATGGGGGAATGTGGGAGGAAAGAGAGAAAGAGAAGAGGTGCTTCAGTTCTTAGTGGTGGCGTTGCGCTTGTGTTAATTACACCCAATACACAAGCATCAAATCTCTCAAAGCGCTGGCAGACATGCCCTTGATCCCCTTTCAACCCGCTGAATACGGACTCCAGGATGGCCAAGGCAACATCATCCTTGGATTACGGCCCCTCTGGCATACATATGAAGTACACCATTGTCAGGCCATGATTACAATGTTTTAAAGTACGTCATGTTAAAAGTGCTGCCTTGAGGCTACGAGATCTATCTCACCCAACCCCCAAAACCGGTATTTAATCAACAAAGGAGTCCCATGTTTCCGTAAGGTGTCTAGCTACAATCCAAATATTTCGCAGCCAAAATCAAAACCAAAACTCCCCAAACCGAAACCCAAACCCAAACAAAAGAAAGGTCATCAAACAAAGGGAAGGTCATCAGCCATCAGTCATAAGTCGTAACCCGTTAGCCTTCCTCCCATTTGCCCCGTATCTTTGACGAGGCCGTACCATAGGTGACCATTTTATGGCCCCTTCTATCTTTTTTTCCGTTTCTTTCTTTCCTCTTCTCTTCTTCGTTTTCTTGTTGTTTTTTTTCTTTTTCATTTTTAACCACATTTCTTTTCTCTTCTTTCCCGCTCTCCGATTCTTCCTCCACATCCAACAGTTTAGGAGCAGCATGCTCAAGCCCGAAACCCATGAGACCACGTCACATTTTGGGTGGGCAAACCGTTCAGGGTGTCGACCTTGGCTCGACATCCCATCCGGGGACGGCTGGCACCGTGTATGTGTGGGCGCGGCCAGGAAAGGCCGCGGCGTCCTCACTCTTCACTATCCAATGGCATCTCGATCGAGGTCCAGGTAGTAAGGATCTGCACTTGCAGATGTTATGTCCGACACAGCGTGCTCAGACATGTAATGGGCGAATGCTGCGATCAGAGTTAGTAAAATAGGCGGAGAGAATGTAGCAACGGGTAAAGGTAGACTCACTGTATTCAACCCCTCCACGAGCGGCGGGATTCCTGGATGAGACCGTTGGAGAGCTTCCCCATGGCGTTGAGGTGCTCCTGGGCGTCCTTGATGTACTTGAGGGTCGACGGGTCGTCAGGCTGGACAAAGCCTTGAATGATGTTCTGCAGAGCCTTCTGGTGCTCAAACCACTGGTCGATCTCCGGGTGAGAGACGACCTCGGCGTGCTTGGGGGCCGGGGCAGTTTCGACAGAGGCCTTGGACGACTTCCGAGAGCTAACCTTCTCTTGGCTGGACTGCTTCTCGGGAGCGTCGCTCTTCCTCTTGCGGCCCCTCGAGGCCGAAGGTCCAGAGGCAGGAGGGGAAGCGGGCTGGGCGGCAGCGCCGCTGTCGTTGTGCACACGCCTCATGTGGTCCCTCAGGTTCCATTGGCGGGGGAAGCCGTGGCCGGCGATGGAGCGCTCGCAACCATCGTGGGTGCACAGGTATGGCTTCTCACCATGGCCATGCATGGCATGCGCCTCGCGCTCATGGCGAAGGAGGCAGGCAGTGGAAGAGAAGCGGGCGTTCTGGCAGCCCTCAACCTTGCAGCGGTAAGGCTTGAGGTGGGAGTCCACGAATTTGCTGCCATAGGGTTAGTTCGCGTGCCACTCGATGTGGGGAGCAAAGGCTGATTCCTACTCGTAGTTGCACTTGAGCTTCTCAGGCTTGTGGTTGCAGCTCGCCTGTCCCTCCCAGGGGCAGTGGAAGAGACCGTCCGCGTGCGGGAAGGCGTTCTTGTAGAGGTAGTGGTCCCGAGCGGACTCACCCTCGCCGCTCATGCGGCGCGAGGCAAAAGCAGATTGGGGCAGGGCAAAGCCATCCTCTCCAATGGCGGGGATCATGTTTCCGTGAAGATCATCAGAGGTAACATATTGCGAATCATTCAGCTTGCGGGTCATCCTGTGGCAGTAAATGGTGAGAATCCTATGCTGTGGAGGCGGGCTTGGAACCGCAGCTTACCTGGGAGACTGGCCGGGCAAAACCGGGGAGTCTGAGCTCTGGCTGTCACCAGGCGAAGAAGCAGAAGGGGCAGCAGACCAGACATCGTCTGATCCGTCCTGCAGACCGGGCGAAGACAACCGCGAATCAACAGGGCTCAGCGAGCCCCAAGAGTGCGGCGAAGCGGCCATGAGGCCGGCATCGAAAATCTGCGGGTTCACGTGGGACATGGCAGCGCCAAGATCTCCCGAGTAGGGAAGCCCATCGGTGAAACCCACAAGACCATGGTAAAAGGCAGCGCCATTCACCTGGGGCGAAACAGCAAGAGTGTCCAGGTCCTGAGCAAGATACTGCTGGACGTCCATGATGCGGCCTTGGGCGTAGGCCGAGGTGTTACCTGGCATCTCAAGCTTGGGCATCTGCGAAGACGCCTGCGAGAGGATGGTCTGGACCCGTGACCGGTTCTTCTTGACTCCTTGGGCAGACATTTTGCTGCTCCTGTTCTTGTGGCTGCCGGCAGAGCTGCGCGAAGTCCCTCTCCGCATGGGCTCGGCCTTCAGAGCCTTGCTCTCAGCCGCGACGGCAGGTGTCCATCTGGCCTGGAACTCATCTGCGGCATCCAGGTGGTCCGGCTTCGGGGTGTTTTGGCCAAAGGGAAGAACAAAGTCCTCGGTTTCTCCAGTGTAGTAGTCTGCTGCATCTGCAAGCTCAGGGAAGTTCTGTGTTCCTTCAACTGTCGCATCCCAGGACGAACCCGCCAGGTCCGCTGGTCCTGTTTGACAAAAGGAAAACATCCCAGAAGCATTGGAGGAAAGCATGTTGGGTTGAGCAAAGCTGTAATCGCTGGGTAGAGTTAGTGTGCTGTTCAACCACCATCTGGCTCGACAAGATCGGAAAAAAGATCAAAGAAATCGCATCAGATGGCACAACTTTGTTTCCTGCAGCACGAGTCGGGTTAGTTGAAGCACCGCGTGTCACTTTGGGGATGGTTACAGACCAGACTGAGCATGTAGATGTCGAGTTCCAGGCAAACAAGCAAGGAAAGAATTGACAGAATTTGCAAATCCAGGGCCAAGAGATCCGGTCACATCAGGGGCAATCCGTGGCACAAGTGCAGAATTGAGATCCGGAAAAATATCCAGGAGCAAAGAAAGAAGGTGGGAAGCCGTTGTTGAGGTCTTGACAGAGTCCCATGGGATAAGAGTGGTTGGCTAAGATCTGAGGCCAGCGGCAAGGAGTGTTGGGGAAGGTCGTCATATCACTAGGTGGCACCGCGGACAGCGTCCTGATAACACATGGAAGCACCCGCGAGTCTTGTCGAGATGATCGTGTCCGGTATGTCGTTGACGTTGGAAGGCGATTGCCTGGGAAAGGAAACCGGGTCATTGTGTCGGACTGTCGTCGTTTCACGAGGCAAGGTGGCAGAAAAAGCAAAGGAAAGACTGCAGAGCCAGGCAAGATTCCACTATCTGGCATGTCGGCGATCCAAGGTTGATGCTGTGTTCCTCAACTGAAAAGCAATCCTAGAGATTTGAAGATCCATGACAAGAAAAAATAAAGAAAGTCCAGGTTTGTGTTGATGGCGATTGGGTTTCCAGGTTGGCAAATGTCGACGATACTTACAAGACAAGCTCACAAGAGCAGAAAGTGATAATAACGTTTTTGAAGCAACCTTCGAGAGACTCGTCGGCTGTTCGTTGCCCACGACTCGGTCGAGTCGGGTCCCGTGAGTCCAGTTCTGGGCAGTCCGCGATAAATTCCTGGTGTAGTGTCCGGCAAAAAGAAACGGTCTCCATAGGTCCATGTCCGGTTCATGATCCATTTGGCTGTCCTCATGGTAGTTTGCCTGTCGATGTCCCCACTAGACATGCCTCCTTGAGGCTTGCTGTTTGGGGCTCGGCTTGAACAAGTAGGAGAGACATGATTTGGTTCGCAACATGAAAAAGCAGACGCGAAAATGCAAATGGACCTCCCAGGAACAAAATGAAAGCATAGCAAAATACCTCGAGGGGGTGTGAACCTCGTCCAGTTCAAGGTGGGTGTTGTAGCCAGGCATGGTCTCAGTCCGGGGCATAACCATGGAAGACATTCCAGGGGCATTCACGAGCAAGCTGATTGCTCAGATCCGAGAAGACAACAACGGGGGCTCCCGTGTGTCTCAAGTCCCAGTGGCAGATTGATCTCCTTTGGGTCGAATGAACCTGATGTCGTGCGGCAAGAAAATGCTGCGGAACAACAGATGATCCTCTGGGAGTGAGAGTGAAGCAAGTTGGCGTGTGATGTGCTGCAAAAGGGGAAAGAGCAGGCAAGGCGAGTGGCGTGATTTGTGTTCTTAAGAGCAGGTAAGACCAAGAGGGGTGGGGGCAGTAAGCGCAAGAGCAGAAGATCCAGAGGTGAGCGGTTTTGGCGTTGGGCAGAAATGGCTGCGGGTCGTTGGGCTTTGGTTTGAAGTTGAGAGGTAAAGAGCAGCCAGTCGGGCAGGAGACGGGGCAGCCGGTTTTTAAATCCTGGGGCATCACCTCCCCGGTCACGACTTCCCTTGCAAGCCAACGGCGTCAAAAAGATTGCGCGCCCCGCTTGGTGTGCTCGGCGCGTGCTCATCCCAATGTTTTCACCCGCTTCTCCCGCGATTTCTGCACTTTCTACGCTCTCAACCACCAATCTGCGCGCGAATTCTTCACGATGCACCGCCGGCCTGCGCGTTCGCGGCCCGTCACATTTGGCCAAAGCTGAGCTGGCAACACCGGCCTGCGTCTCCCATAGGCCAGCCCCACACACCTGCATTGCTCACCGCTGTTGACTGGCCGTCGCAGTCCTGTTTCTTCTCGCTGGGGGGTTTCGCAGCGGGGCAGACGAGGCCATTTGGACCTATCACGCCAACCAACCACGGCTCGCCCGCAACACTTGCAGGGGCTAGCACGCAGCATCAAAAGTGCCAACACATCACTGCAGACAGTCGAGACAGACTAGCCCACTCCTTTGGCCTTCTCGTGAGGGGAAGAAGGTGCTTCTGCTTCCGCATTCGCCGGTTCATGATGCAGGATCGAAGAAGGGAAGCATTGGCGTGGACAACACTGAGCCCCAACTTGCGCCGACACGGTTGCCCGAGTCCGCGTGTGCCGCCCGCGATGCTCTGGCTTCGGTGTCAATCAGATCACCTGCGTTGCTCGTGCAGACGCAAGCCGACGAGATCCGCAAGCCTCGTGGGAACCCCGCATTGCTCAGGTGAAGCCGTTTGATGTGAGATGCCCCGTGAGTAGTGAAGAGCCGCATTCGAAACACGAGCCAGCTGGCATGCCATCACCGCAACACACAGGACTCCCGCCGGCCAATATGAACCAAGCGACGCCTTTGACGCGAGATCAAGCAGCTGACTGGCCGCCACCCGCTGTTGACGGGTCGAATATGTTGTGGAATCGCTTTCCAAACTCGGGGGGTGATGGCCAATGCGAGGAAGGACGTGTGGTCCGCTCTCCGAAAGGCTTGCTGGGAGGAGCGTCTGAGGCTGGGACGGACGAGCATCACGGGCGTCGAGCTATGGCTCCCGGCACACCGGCACAAAGAGAGGAGCCGCCCCTTCTCCGCCTACTCCGCGCCGTAATCTCGAAACGACAACTTTCTTGCTTCATGCAGAAGGATGAACGCGTCGTTGGGAGAAATGCCAACCTGGCGAACATGGTGGATAAGCAGTGACATGTGTGGCATCCTGTGATTGCTGTGGTCAGTAATAGTGTTTATCTCCACTATCAGCAAATTCAGAATCAAAGGCGTCTCGGCCTCACTCAACCGAGAACGGGGGAAAGTGCGAAAGGGGGGATAACCCAAGGACGACCAAATCCGGTTGTGTGCATCAGCGAAAGGCATTGCTGGCTTGCAAGCGACTTGCGGCTTGCGCGATTGCCGCGCCTAGCTCGGAGAAACCTGACGAGAGGCTCCCGAAGTTCTAGCGAGTTGAGTCATACTCAACTTCTGCTGATCCTCACCCCATTACAAATCATCAGAGTTGCCAACAAAACCGATGAGCAGCAAGCCAACTCAGAGCCTTGAAGCCTTTGAAGAGCACCGGCCATCTCTTCACAACATGCTCACATCCCTTGATCCCATGGTCTCTTGACACACGAGGTGGGCAAGAGCTGTTGCTCTCCAAGACCAGAACCTGCAGATGAAAAGGGTTGTGAGCATCTTGGTCCGGAAGGGGACGCTGGAGACTCACCTCGACAGCGAGGAAAGCGTCCGTTTCTGACTCAGGTCATGGAACAGGCTCAAGAACAAGAGCCGTCATGCCTTGTCATGCCTCTTTCCGGACCACGACCAGGGTGCTCGACGCAAGAACGTGAAGCCCGCAACTAAGGGCCAAGTTGCGCACGGAGGTGTTGAGGACGGGCCGACACCTGGAGCTTACGGTCAATACAAGCAGTTACGAGACGAGCATCCGGAGCCGGGTGAAGCGCATAAACGTACGGTGACGCCCCAGATGTTTGTCTACAGGGCCGGTGGCGGGCTGATCGCAGAGTTTCAAGGCGGCACGCCGTTCAGAGCCAGTGACAACGCCACCAACTTCGACAAAGCCTCATATCCCAATGCCGAGATCTCACATTGAGGCTGTGCCCTAGCTGGGCAGTCACCAGGCTGTACATGTCGAAAGGACGGTTACTGCATCTTGTTCAACGTCAGTCGCTGGGTCCCGACATCTTGCGGCATCATCAGTCCGGAAAAAAGCTCACCTAAATGACTTGTGAGGGCGACTCTGCGTTACAGCGTCCCGATACCAGCGTGCTTGGCGAGGTACAGCAATACGCCCCCCCACAGTGGTGTTTTGTCGATAGGGATGTCCGAGCGGCGGTACATGCACAGCTGCTGCTCATGCACGTACCGTATGGATTCAATCTAAGGTAAGTTTAGAGGTTGAATATTGGCCGTCGTGTGGCCCCTCGCAATCGTACTGGAGACCGGAAAGACGTGCTGCGGTGCGAAAGCGTTCTGGCTCGCAAGTTCTGGGCGGTTTGAAGATGACTTTCGGGTCTCACCGGCGGAGAGTGACGAAATGACATTGGTGACGTACGCATGTACCCGGGCGTCACCAGCCAAATCTCTGGACACACTCTCACAGCATCTACCCTTTTAAGTGTTTCCGGTCCGGTTGGACTTGGTATGATAATGCACCCAGTGGCATGGGGCCTACACCAAAGGAAGAAGGGAGCTTAAGATCCAAGGATGGCCTTTCAACCATCTAACCTTACCGTTCGCGGTGTCCTACTCCATCTTAACCCAGCGCGGGGCAGAAAGAGAGGTCAAGCCGCGCATTTGAGGGCGACTACACCACGGCAGCGCCGCGGGCGACAATGATGTCCAAAATCTCCATGCTCGGCAGAGGAAAAGAGGCCAGTCTTTTGCGTTGCGACAAATGGAGAAGGCTCCGTCCGGAATTGGCTTGGGTCCCCATGACCGGAGAGAGGAGAGTGTACCGAAGAGCACAAAGCTCGGGCCGGGTCGGAAATTCAAGAAATCGGCAGGTCGGTTACGGAGGGTGGTGAGAGAGAGACGAGAGAGGAGGGGCACGTGAAGGGAGATGTTGCGATGAAAAGCAATGTGTTGGGTGCGTTGCGTCGAGTCTTTATCAATCGTCCCTTCTGGGCTGAAGCGGTGCCGTGTTTGGCACGCTGCAGCGCCGCGATGCCGAATTCGCACCAAAGGCCCCGGACGAAGACAGAAGCAGCGTACTCCCGGACAAGGCTCCCTTTCTTTAAGATGTTGGCCGTCAGAGAGGTGACGAGAAAGCAGCGCTGCGTGTCAGCACGCGGCAGGCTCGAACCGTCACTTCGACGCCGAGCGCAGACTGGCTCGGAATTGCATCGGGCGCATGATGCGTGGCACCAAACCAAGAAGGCAGATGGGTTGCGCTGCGGGAAGAATTGGGCTCGCCCACCGACGTAGCGTTCGTGCCCAACGCTGCCGCTCCTCTTTCGAATCATCTCGAGCCGTCACCGCCATTGTCCGGAACGGAGTATGTTCTGGCACCAATCGCGGCCGGCCCCGGTGTCGAGGCGTTGGGCGACAGCGCAAACGCACCCCCGGCATGCCACATCGGCGCCCAACGGTACCTGACCGCGTTTCCCCTCGATCTGTGTATGTGTCCTTTTGTGTCCTCGAAGGGATTCACAGCAAGCCGAGAATGAGCATGGGCAGCTTCGCGACTAAGGCCGTGCGGTCTGTGTGCGTGTGCGCGCGGGTTTTCTGCTTTCTGCCATGCCTTCCACCATTGTCTCTCGATTGGACTGCCCTTGCATCTGCATCTTCGGTCGACCCTTTCTCCCTCGAGCAATCATCGGTTGCGCCCGCGATGTCCCGCTCATCCTCGCCCAACGTGTTTCTAGCTTCTCCACCTTTTGCCATTTAGTAGGCGCCAAGCAAGGTCACGAAGCTGTCACTGCATGCGCGACTTCACCGGACCTCGATGCCTTGATCCTCTCGGCTCGCTTGTTCCTCTTCCCCAGGCCCTGCCCTGCTCTTCATCGCCGGCTGTTGTCGAGCCGGGCCGGAGACGCAGATGCAGTCGCAAATAGAGGCGAATCGGTGTCTTGTAACTCGTGCGGGTGTGCAAGGGCTTTGGCTGAGTGGGTGAGCCGCGCGCCGCTTGTTGCTTTTGTGAGTTGTAACTTGTAGCTTGTAGCTTGTAGCTGGGAGTTTGGAGTCCGGAGCTTGGAGGAGCTTTGCGTTTGGAACTTGGGACTGCCCACCCAGCTTGCTGCTCTTGCTCGCTTGCCGCTGGGTGTGGTGTTGCTGAGTTGCCAGGGCCGCGCTGCAGCCCTGATTGACAGTGGGATGGAACCTGAGAGTGGGAGGGAACCTTGCCACCTAACCCTAGCGGGGAAAGCATATATGTCTCCATCTTTGGGACGAAGTCTCCATCGAACCTCTTTTGCCGACCCGAACCAAACACCCCACTCCCTTGTTTGGGCGAGACAGCACTCTCGAAGCGTTGAAACAGAGCCACGTTGTCTACCGTCCCGAGAGAGACACACCTACAAATTCATTGCGGTGGACTTCGCCAGTCTGGCCCGACCGTTCCCCGGTGTCGTTCACCACTAGAGCTCTCCTGCCTACCATAAGCTCAAGCTCAAACCACACGCCGAAGAACACAAATCCCGGTGAACTTCTCGCCGCAACCGCCGTGGATCCCCCTCAAAAATTGGATTTGGTGGCCATTTATCCCAGGACATCCCGGTCACAGGTTTTTTTCTCGTTCTCGGCCTGCCTTGCTTGCCCTTTGAATCGAAGACTGAACCACAATTTGGCAGTCGTGATAGTCAGGGCCATTTTTCGTTTCCCGGTTTCCTTTGCTTTCTTTTCTGCGTTTTTTTTGCTCTCCCTGCTTTTTTGGCCGTTTTACCCCGCCAGAGGACCCCGAGGATATTGTTTGCAGTGATCGAGTGCGCCCGCACTTTCCTCCTAGGAGACAAGCCGTTTTGGAGAATAAGAAGAACCAAAAACAGAACAAGAAACAGACATAAAAACATTGCCAGCCAGGACAGGATCCACGGAAAGGACAAAGACGGAGTGTGGAAGTCGAGAGAGCAACATATGATGGCAGATTTCGCCTACCGCCCACCCGCACCAGCGCCCATGACCAACGACCGGTGGTTGTCCTCGAGAAGGTGTGAACAGAGCCTCAAAATTGTCGGACAGGAGAAGAATACATGGCAGCTGACGACGTCTTTTTCAAGTCCTATTTACAACACTCCATTTTATAGCGCCAGGTTCGACGCGGGGAGCACCCCGTCTCTCTCACAACCAAGGTAAGAGATGACAAGGACGGACCGGGACTTTCATCTTTCATCCTTCCTAGCCTCCTCATTTTACACTACCCGCCCTCCTTCCCCCCTTTCCTTCTCTTTACCCTTTCCCAGATCACGAGTAATAACATAGCTCCTCAAACAAAGCGTGTCCTACAGCCCAGGCGCTGCTGCGTCCACCCATAACTCGGCGAGCAACTTTTCGCTTGGAGGGGTATCACAGCTTCGGAGTACACCGGCCCCGCCTGCTTTCTCCCCCCCTCCAGCATGCAATCCCCGAGTGACGCAAAACATCCCCTTTGCCACAACCACTAGCCCGGCGCCCGGATCCGGGCAGGTTTCTTTCAAGAGCACAGCATCGCCATGGGGGGGATGGGACCCTCATCCCCAGCCACCAACGGGCGGATTTCCGAGGCCCAGCACCGCGATCGGCCAGGGACCCTACCAGGGCAGGTATTCGCCGTCGGATTCCATGGATGAGCTGGGCTCACCGAGCCTGTCAGATTATTCCCTAGACAATGCGCTCTCGAGCCCGGGAGCCCCGGGCAGCGGTGGTCATGGCGGCCACCGTATGACCGGGAATGGGCTCGGCGTCGGCAACGGAGCCGGGGTCAGCAGTGGACCAGGGGTCGGGGCCGGGGCCGGAGCCGGAACCGGATCTAAACCTCGGTCGCAACGACGCCCGTCCAACCGGGACGAGTTCGACGGCCCGCATCAGTTCCTCAAGCGGCCCCCTCCCGAGTACGTGGCCATGCAGGAGCGAGACCTTCCGCGACTCCCGACACACCTGCTGGTGCAGGAGCAGGATAGTGTCCTGAACCAGGTCAACGAGCGGCTCTCGCAGTGCGCGTACGACTTTGTGGCCAAGTACCAATTCCCGATCCCGCTGACGCAGGACATGCGGCCCGTCGAACGGCCGCAGGACCGCGAGTGGACCGAATGGGTGTACCTGCTCAAGCGTCTGGCGACCAAGCGCCGCATCCCGGCCCGCGTGTTGTACAACGGCCAGATCAAGCAGTTTGTTACCATCCTCGAGAACTCGCTGGAGATGCGCCACGCCGCCAAGCACCAGAGCCGTCCGCTCAAGGACGACCGTAATATCTTGCAGCTTATCTCGGCTGGTATCCAGGTGGCCAAGATCTTGAAGGATGCGCAGGCCATGGTATGTTTTGTTCTTCACACACCTTTCTACCTCGGAAACAATAATCCAAAATTTTATCACTAACTCGCTTCACCCTTTTCAGGATTACCTTGACCGACTCTACGTTTCCACGGAACAACGGATCCACGAGCGCGCTGCGGCAGCTGCCGCCGTCTCTGGAAACCTACGATTCCGCTAAGACTTCCATCAGAGAGCCGAGCCTCTCGATGAACTTTTTGCACCGGCTCTTCTCTTTGGAGAATTGAAACGGTCGCATGGTTGTGAAACATCAACCGGACAACGTTGTTTTCCTAACTCATTTTTTCCCATTTTTCTTCCTTTTTCTCATTTGCCAACAACGCTCACGCTTCACGCTTTTATGCTGAACGCTCTCACGCTTAAATACGTTTTGCCATGGTTTTTTATTTTCAACTTTCCCCTTTTTTGACACCTCGACGCCTCCTGGAAATGGATGGCAGATGTTACGATCGGAACAAAAAAAGGGGAAGGTGGCAAAACTGAGAAAAAAGGAGGACACGACAACGATGACTACGTTATTTTCTTTTTATTTTTCTCTTGGATGGGACGAAAACTCGCCGGTTCGGCACACAAACGATAACGATTTTTTCTGCGCACCTTTGGCGCACCTGAACGACCGGTGGGGTTTGGGATGGGACCGACGGATAGGAACACTGGACAAACCCGGAACTCAACCAAACCACAATTGTGTCTCTTTTCCTTTTTTTCCTTTTAAAAACTTACGTTTTGCTGCTGTCTACAGGCTGGCTGGTTCGTTGACGGAGGGATGGCCTGAGACGGATGGTAACTGTCTCTCCAAAATGCTTCTGTCGTGGCTTATGACTTCTTCACACCTTTGATGTTTTGCTTCCTCTTTTCCCTTTTCGCCTTTTTCCTACTCTGCTGCGATAATCTTTCCGTCCTCTTGTTTCTCTTTTTTCTCTTCATTTGAGAGAAGACAAGGTACACGTGTCCGTCTGCTCGGCCTGGTTCTCCCACATCTTTCTACTTCAGCCCGGCCCGAATGGTTGGGGCGTAAAAAGAACCCGGTCACTTATTGTTCGAAAAAGGAGGAGTGGCAGTCTAGCAAAGACGCAAACAAGGAGTAAAAGCTGTATCATGGGCGCCGGGGAAAACGGGGACACATTCCCGATTTTAAAACGGACGCTCACTATGTAGAGATCTTTTTGGGTGGCAAGATCTGCGATTTTTTGGGGGAGCATCGGGTTGGAGGCAATCTGCTTTTTACGTTACTGCATCGTAGCTTATGTTTTTGGTTCGCACGCGTATGATATTGTTGATTTTGTTTTTCAGTCTGCCTTGCAAACTAAGTATGTTTTCCCGGATGTTTTGGACTCTTTTTGCTTGCTGTTTGTCGTAGTATGAGTGAGTTGGCCTGGCGGATGACATGTTGTTAGATGCCGAGTGTAAAATCCGGTCGCTGAACTCGACAATTTATATTCGACACAAAATCCTCCACCAAACGGGAAACGGGCTCACGATTGAGCTGTTTCACAGACAGTAGTCACTCAACACCCGATTGGCAGCCAACTCCAAACAAACTTGATCTCGCTCGGCTCGTCACCGAGCAGGAAGCCGAAGCCTCTTTTATACCTTCAACTGCGCATCCTCTTTCGGAACCCCTCGGTGTACAAAGGTACACAGCAGGATGCTGAGCGGCCCGACAGAGTGGCCTCGGTGATCCAATCGGGTTTAGCTTACGCCAAGAAGGGGCGAACCGCGACTGCCACAGAGAGAGAGACCCCTGTCTCTTGCACGTTTTGCCTGCTTGCTCTCTCACTGGTATTCAGTCGGTCGCTCGTTCAGGTTTAGCCCCTTTCGAGGCTGAGCATGGGGGTAGAGAGGCGCTCGCAGCGTTAAGATCAACCTTGCGCCCCGCGGGGTGTCGACGGCGAGGTTTCACTTGTTTTCCGTCGTTTATTATTCAAATATCGCTCTATTGTTATTGTTGCTGGGCTTTTGGTTTGATTGTGGTATTTCGGTCACTGTTGAAATCGAGACGGAGCGAACACGAGCGCTCTTGTGAGACCGGACGAACTTGCGCAAACACTCACCCCCACCCTCGCGTGACGTTTCGCCAGCCCTGACCGAGGAGGACGACAAAAGGGCAATTTGGGTTGCGCTCAAAATACACCCACGGTTGACGGCAGACTGGCGAGAGACAACTACGACGCAAACTCCAAGACGAGAGACAAGCGATAGACACAGTACAACAACGGTTTGACCGAATAAACGGCAAAACAGCACACCGGGCGGGAAGCTCGGTAAGACACACCACGCACACACACACACACACACACACACATCACAATGGCATCGGCATCCGTCACATCGGGCACGTCGCCCCTTTCGGGCTTCGAGTTCGAGTTCCCACAACACCCCGACGGCACAGGCGACCCGGACGAAGGCGTTTGGACGACCATCAGCAACCCCAGCACGGGGTCCATGGGCCTCCTGTCCAGCCCGGCCAACAGCCTGGGGAGTTCCTGGGTTGTGATGGGAGATGGCCAGCTCGTGGAACTGCAGCCGTCGCCAGCGGCGCTGGGGTCACCTCTCAGCGGCCAGATGAGTCCTTACTCGGCGACGTTGGACCAGACGGGGAATGGGGCTCAGTTTGAGGATGTGAACCTTTTCCAGGGGATGGGGGGTCAGGGGCTGGGCTTTATGACTTCGGCTCAGGGGCCTCCGGATCTGGTGCTGGATCAGTTTGGCAGTGAGAGTGCGTTTTACGAGATTTGTTTTTCAACTTGGCGCCGTTTGCGAAACAGAAAACTGACTTGCGAGTGTACAGGCGGTGATTTCGATGCCGTGTTTAACCCGTTTTCCTCTGCCAGTATCCTGGAGGACTCACCACCCCGGCAGCAGCAGCAGCGGACCGCCATCGGCTTTCCTAACCCACAAGCGAACGTCGGGATATCAACCTGGGATTATGTCAACACCTGGGCCAACCAAGATGTGACCGCATCAGCAGCACCAGTGCACCACCCGAGGGAGTACACCACGCAGCAACACACCGCGCAATACACAGTGCAGCAGATCAACCACCCAAGACCGCCGCCCAGCGAGAGCTCCCACGTCTTCGTCATGGAAGACCCGAGCTTTGTCTCGCGCTCCCCATCCCACCACTCTCACCACACCTACTCGCCATCTTTGCAATCAGCCTCTGCCAGCCCTCCAGCCACCGCCAGCCCGCGCTCACCAACACAGATCAAGTTCGAGCCCGGCCTCCCCGACCGCCGCAGATCCCCCGCCGTCTCAACGGCCGCTACCTCCGCCCCAAAACCGATCCCGACCACCCGCAAACTCAACACCGGCAACCGCGTCCAGAAGCGCAAAGCCCAAACCTCCGCCCCCAACCCTTCCCCGACCTCCGCATCCGGCTCGGCCTCCACCAGCGCCAGTAGCGCGGCCTCCAAATTCCTCATCGTCACCCCTTCCTCCATCTCCCACAACTCCTCCACCCAACCCAACCTCAACCCCTTCGAGTGCCTCGACGCCCTCTCCCGCGGCCCAACCCAGCGCGGCCGTAAAGGCCCCCTCGCCACCGACACCAAGCAGTCCGCCCTTGTCGTCCGCCGCATGGGCGCCTGCTTCAGCTGCCACGCCCGCAAAGTCCGCTGCGACAAGGAGCGCCCCTGTCGGAACTGTGTCCGGCTTGCGGGTTCCGTGCCCCAGGTCGTGTGCTGGCAGTTTGGTGATTTCACCCCTGTGCTGTTCCCTGGTTTTATCCGTGGGCATCTGCGAAGGGAGGAGGTGGCTAAGTTTGTGGAAGGGAGCGTGGAGAGTTTCCGGGTTGGGGGCGTTGAGGTGCCGTGTACGGTTGAACTGGTGTCGGGCGTTGGGTTTGGCGCGAAAACGGTGTTGGAGATCAAGGCCAAGTTCTTCACCGCGCGCACGGCTGATGTCTTGCAGCATTGGCATGCGCAGCTGGGGAGGAACGGGATGGATCTCGCTTCGCGGGGCGCTGCGCCGATCGGGTTGGAGATGGGTTCGTCCTCTTCCTCAGACGGCAGCGGGAAGGAGAGTAGCAGTTCCGGATCCGGAAGCGACGGACAAAAAGCCGAACTCAAACGCCGCGTACGCGAGTACGTCCAAGCGATGGTCGACGAACCGCACTTCGCCGAACTCGTCACCCCGGCACCGCAGCACACCGACCTCCCCCGTCGCGTCCTCCGCATCGTGCACGACTATGCCATGCGCTGCGACGTGCCCATGGTCCGCCGCGCGCTCTCCATCTACGCTATGCACTTCGTCATGACCCGCCATCTCTGCCTGACCGCCAAAAACGTCGTCGACCTCTGCCCCACGGGGCTCGTACCCCAGGGCGTGCCGTGGGTTACCCCCCGGGTGCTGAACCGGCAGATTAAAGCGGTCGTGGACGAGATGCTGTGTCGGGAGATGCAGTTGCTGTTTGATAACTTCAGCAAGTCGCTGAAGCCGAAACTGCGGCGGGAGTGGGCGCCGTGTTTGGCGTCGTTTTTGGTGTTGTGTTTGTTTATGGAGTCGGTGGAGACGGCGGCGGATCTGTTTGTTATCTCGGATAACCAGATCAACTTGATGCATCAGTATGCGCCGGCGTGGCAGCGGTCGTTTGTGTTGGGTGTCAATCGGGAGATTGAGAATATGCCGTTTAAGCAGTTTGCGTTTCAGTTTCATCAGATCTATCAGACGCATTCGAGGGATGCGGCGGCACGGAGCTTTAATCCCATTGTGGATGATACGTGCTTTGAGCTGGGGGAGTTGGAAAACGAGGCGGCTGCGATGGTGCGAAAGTTGAGGCGGTTTATTGATGATGATTGTGAGTTTTTTTTTCCTTTCCATCTTCCTCGATTATTGATTATATCTTTTTCTTCGGGTCAACATATGCTAACCTGCGAAATAGGGTCTGAACTGGACTACCTGACAGCCGACCCGATTCTGCCCAGCGGCGAGGACCTCCACCCTCGCAATATGTCGTACAACTACACTGGCCGTCTGGTTGCCAAGTTCCTCCTCTCTTTTACCGACGAGAGGTACATCTTTGATGGGAAGGGTCTTTGATGGGAAGACGTGGGATGGGACTAAGAATTGATTATGTGACGATTTTCTTGGACATATTCTTGCGGTTTTTTTTTCTTTTTCTTTTTTTTCTTGGGTTTTTGGTTTTTTGGTGTTATGACAATCTTATGTGGGAGAAGAGAGATGTTTGATGTAATGTGTGTAATGAAGACCGCAGATGAAGCGTAGCATAGAGACATACCCAAGGAGCAAACAGGACATGTTGATATGACAACACGATGATGGACGAGTTCACTCCGTAATAATGAATGCAACGGCAACAGCAATATTTCCATTTCTATTTCTCAATAAAATATACGCATGTAGGTAGGTATGTGTGTCCGTTTTAGTCCCGCTACCGTACAAAAGTACGCCCGGCAGCAGGGTGGATAGGACTGGCTGTCTAGGCCGTGGGGTTGTTCTTCCACTGCGAACGATATATCAAGTTAACCTATTGCGCACGGGAGGAGCACAGAGGCAGGCAAATTGTGGTTTTTGTTTTGTTTCGCTGAAAAACAAGAAAAGAAAAGGTCTCTTTCTCTTCGCGGTCTCGGAAGTGAGAAGCTGCTGAAGCTGCTCAGCGCGAAGATGTTGAAGGGAAGAGCAAAGTGTGTGTGCACCACCCGGGGCCCGAGATGTTGTTCCTAGATGAAAAAGAATCCATCAATCGTACTCCGTTTGGCACTGAGGGAAATACAGCTGAAAAACGTAGACGTCGTTCGGACTCGAACTCGGGGTGGTGTTGCACACTTTGCTTTCGATTCAAAAAGAGAACTTTTTTTTTGTTGTTGTCAAGAAGAGAAATTCTTCCTGCCCACGATTTTCTTTTGGCGACCAAGGGTCCCAAATTTTCCGTGGACCGTGCACCGTTCGCCGGCCCGAGTCGCGCCGGCAGTGGACCCACTTGACAAAGGTTCCTCATCAGCGGCTCCGCTTGGAAACGAACCTTCTTCCTTTTTTTCTCTCCTTACACTTTTTCGCACCATAAATCAACCGGTTCTGATTACTTGCTCTACTCGCCATCGGTCATATTGCGTGCTAGACGAATCTTCTGGTCATGTTTTCGTCACTTTTCCCCCTTGGGGACCCAAACCTGGCCTTTGATGGTTCTGGGCTTTTGGATGACGAGACTCGCCAGACATTGCGACTTTCAACACACAAACATGGATTGTAACTATTGGTGTATTAACCGTGACGGAATGGATACAATGCATAACCAAGACGCTCCGGGAGGACATGAGAATGGATCCCACGCTTCGCCTCCGTCGTCCAGATGTGTCAGTGTCAACATCGACGGTGTCCCTGGCGGCTGTTTACAGATCGTGTGAGGGCAACGTGTCACTTGTGCATCATCTTTCTTCTTGTCGGCGGGGATGATAGAGTTTCACGGGTTGTGTCTAAGCCGGCGGTATCTGAGTGAGATCCTGAGTTTACCCTCGCGTGATCAAGGCGGTTGTCTCAAATGGTTGAGGTGTGCCTCGTTGGAGGTTCTTCTTGGTTTCTGTCCTTGCTCTCAGTTCCCGCCCTTGCTCTTGGATTCCCCGTGCTTGGTGAACAGGGCTGGCTTAATATCTGGCGGCCGGGGGGTTGTAAACAGAGGATGTGGCTTGATGTCATGAATCAGCATCGTGAATGGGAGCGAGATACGTATTACGTATTCAGTTCGGCCATGGTCGTGGCGGCGATGCAGTGATGTTTGCCGCGAGCAAACTCTTGATATCTAGTGTTGAGTGTGAACCCCCATCCGAGTCGGTTCGCGGTTCACGAACCCCGTTCTTGACCTGTCTCTGCCTATTCTAGGTCCAAGCTGCGCCACTTTGTCGTAATGGGATCAGTCGATAGTTCGGTCTGGGCTAACTATTATACAAACTTGGCTGTTTACTTTCGTATGATGTCGTCGTACTCCTTGTATGCGGTGCTAGGCCAGTCGTGATGGCGGTCTACACACCTCGCCAGGCAACAGTTTCGGATTCTTTCAGTCGGAAAGTTTGTGTGGAGAGATTTGATGGATCCGCGATAGTTAGGCGCCGCCAACTGGGTCCCCTTTTGTGTGTTTAGGGTTGGGGTCGGACAGCGGCGGTTTGTGTTAGGTGCCTCCCTGGTTCTGCGAAACATGTCGCGTGGGGGACGTCGTCTTGGTCTCAAGATTTCTCCCGTGATATCATCAGGGCAAGATGGGAGGGTGAGTGGGCGGAGGCTATAAGTTCAAATACAATGGGAAGGTTGATACCTCAGGGTTAAATCCAAACTATGACTCTTATGTTCTCCTTTTCTGTTAACGGGCTCTGAAGAACTTTAGTATGGTGCCAGGAACCATGACCAGACCGGCAACGTTAAGCAACAAGCCACTCCCTGTTTGCGAAACTAAACCAACGAAACCAAGCGAGACGGCACCAGTTGAGATTGAAGGTGCCCCTTTTGACCCAGGTAAGAGACTACTGCCCCCTGACCCGGACGGCCACGAGATATTCGGAGATAGAGGATGTTGCAATTTTGGAGAAGCACATATATCCCCGACGACGTTCATTAATTCCCGAGAATTTTAGGTTACGGCTACCAACGAGGGGAGATAACCATGGGCCCTCACAATTACTTCCGGTGGTGGACGGGCCGGAATGCCTGCGTTTCGGGTTGAACACAAGAGGTGGTGTACCATCTCACGAAGCGATAGAGAAGGTGCCTGGATGTGGGAGTAATGGGAACTGTGCAGTCAGCTTAGATTTGGGAATCTTGGGCGGGACAAGAGATGTTTGGTGGTTTGAGATGGATGTGGTTTATTCTGAGTGGCTTTTCTCAAAATATTGGTGTCGAATGGGTGTCATAGCAGCTTTCTTGGGAAATAACCCAGTCCGTTAATAGCACTTAAACCTCTTGACCTCGATCTGCCACCGGCTTGACTTTGAGATTCTGCATTTTCATGAGGCCATTTTGATCGTTGGTCATCATGTCTATCCCAGCCAGGGAGGTTTCCCGTTCTGACCTTCAGATGAGACCCATGTTCTCGAGCATCGAGGCTGCCACGGCGATCATTGTTTGAGAGGTGACCTCAGCGGCATCAATTGGGCGAATGGGGTTGTGGTCACGAGAAGGCAATTGAATGGGCAGCTGACAGCCAGCCGTCGCCATTCGCGCCACAAGAGCGGCCAGCTGTTTTGGGACTAGCGTCCGTCACAATCCCCCACCATTCCCACACTGAAAAAAAGGACCCGGGAACCCGCAAATTCAATTCTTGGGATTAACCAACCTGCAACTTTTCGTCACGACGCAATAAACCTCACCTATAGAAGAAATTCTACTGGAAGACGGTCAAGATGTCTAAGATTACCGTCGGTACGAACTCCCCTCCTCCACAGTCGACGCCGCAATTCCGAAACTGACCATTTTACAGCCGGTGTGCGTCAGAACGTCGCTGAGCTCCTGGAGTACAGCAACGAGACGAAGAAGCGCAACTTCCTGGAGACCGTCGAGTATGTCCATCCCCGAGCGACCGATATCAACCTAGATCCGGAATATATCCCAAGCTAACAACTGCGACAAAGGCTCCAGATCGGCCTGAAGAACTATGACCCCCAGCGTGACAAGCGTTTCTCGGGCACCGTCAAGCTGCCCTCGGTCCCCCGCCCGAACATGAGCATCTGCATTCTGGGTGACCAGCACGATATCGACCGTGCCAAGCACGGCGGTGTCGATGCCATGAGCGCCGACGACTTGAAGAAGCTCAACAAGAACAAGAAGCTCATCAAGAAGCTGGCTCGCAAGTACGATGCCTTCGTCGCCTCCGACACCCTGATCAAGCAGATCCCCCGTCTGCTCGGTCCTGGTCTGTCCAAGGGTATGTAACCTCCCTCTCGCCATGCGAGACGAGTCATTGCTGTTCAGTCAGGAGACTAACTAGTTCACAGCCGGCAAGTTCCCCACCCCCGTCTCGCACGCCGACGACCTCAGCGCCAAGATTACCGAGGTCAAGTCGACCGTCAAGTTCCAGCTGAAGAAGGTGCTGTGCATGGGTGTCGCCGTCGGCAACGTCGGCATGACCCCTGACCAGCTGATTGCCAACATCATGTTGGCCATCAACTACCTGGTTTCCCTGCTCAAGAAGGGCTGGCAGAACGTTGGTAGCCTTACCATCAAGGCTACCATGTCGCCTCCCAAGCGCATCTACTAAGCCTTTCTTCGCCTGACGGGGGAATGGAAAAGGGCCTGGGGGTCTTTCTCTGGCCACATGGGGCATTCGTTATTGGTAGCATAGTCGGACCTGGCCGGGCGGAAGCCTGGTAGCATGATCAATGGACATGATGTTTGCCCCGTGATATTGAACCTTTTCCTTGATGTGACATTTGTTTACGAAGTGCCTTGTGCGGATGCGATGTCGCTTTTGCAAAGGATGACTGCAAAGCTGGAGGTGAGTAGCCGCGCGATCCCAATTGAGGACCGCGATGTTTCCGGCTTTTAGGCCTTAAGCCACTCGCTACCGATCAATATAAATCACGTAGCCTACGTAAAACCGCAAAGGATATCAACACGCCATTGACCCGACCAGACTAATTCCAACATCACAAGATTGTCTACAGTAGTAAACTAGGGCGCCCGAAAAGGGTCCAAGTCCCCATCAAATTTGCAATTGCTTGCTATACGAAGAAATGTCGAGACTACCCCACGGCCACGGGTCTCGGGAGTCGACGCCCGCGGCTATAGTAAAGGGAGAGGCAGTCAAAGACGCGCCCGGAAGGACGTTGCTTTTGGAGGCCGGGAACGGAAGGAGACTCATGGAAGAACAGGAATAACCCTCAGCAAGCCACGATGTGGAGCCGCCAGTCAACAACGCCAAAAGAAAAAGGACGACCTCGAATTCCCAAAAACGACTTCACGTGGCGGTGTAGTCACCGGGAAGGGTCGGGGCCGCCTGTTTCCTTTGACGTTGCTGATGAGGAGAGAAAAGGAAAAGGGAAGAAGGTTTCGGTCGGCGAAAGTTTTTTTATGGCGGTTTGGGGAGTGGGGCGCGGATTGGGAGTGGGGTTTCTGTGTATGGGCGGTGATTGGTGCGGCGGGATTAGGGCTTGGGCTCCACTGGGATCGCGTCTTCCTGAGCTGCGGCTGCCCTTTTAGATCGAACATCGAATGGCCGAAGACCTCACTCGCGAGACAGAGAGTGATAGGGAACTCTGAGGAGGCCTTGAAAACTTGTGGATGAAGAGATGCAAAATCTGGCGGCAGTTTCGATATTTTCCAGTGGCCGAGCGGCCAGCCGGGATCATGAGCCCGTCCCGCGCTCTGTTCAGCAACGGGACGTCGTCGAGAGTCCATTAGGGGGATAACCACGATGCTCCGACTTCCCCTTTCAATGCATCGAATTTCAGACCCAGTACAGCGACGATCGTAAAATCAAACTGATTGCTTGCTACTAACTGAACGTCAAGACCTTTAGGTATCTCGGCATCTCGTCAAGGCACCACAGCTGCAAACTTCCTCCAAACATCTTTCTCACAGCTGAGATACTCCTGGAGATCACCCCACCCACTCGAGTCAGTCGCAAACGTTGCGTTTGACATCAACGCAAACGCCGGCGCGGCCAAGAACACACCCGCAAACAACCCCATGCCCACATCCAAAATATACCCAGCCCAATGCTTCTTCCCGGCCCCCATTCTCCCCCCATCCTTCATAGGCAGCATCGCAAAACTAGCCAACATCCATATCACCGCAAACACCAGATACGGCACCACCACCGCCGGCACCGGTATAGTCGGCTGACTAGACGACGGAAACCCAGCCCAGGGATCGTTGGGATCCTCCTCCTTCTCAGGCGGGTTCAACAAATCCATCACACCCGTCACCAACAACACCGCGCAAATCGCACCCTGCAACAGCGCACTCAACGCCGTCACCAGGTTCACACTCCGTCTCGCCCACGACCACGGCATCGCATCGGCATACCGCACCCGGCAGTCTATGCCCAACGGCAGCGCCGACACAGCCACGGTCAGTCCCTTGACCAACTTTGCCCCGCCGTTGTCGTGCCGCGAGTACTGCGCGAGCAGGAAGAGAATCTGGGTGATGGGCGCCCAGATGGCGGTATAGGCTAGACTGAACCAGCCGAGCACGGTGACGTTGCGGTCGAGGTCGGTGATGGTGTTGGGGAAGGGGCCGGTGGTCTTCATGCCGGGATGTGCCGTGGCGAGGGGTTGCGGTCGGTGTAAGCGGACGAGGGCGGCGGTGGGCCAGAGGTTGGCTTTGAGGTTGGCTTTGTACTGCTGGGCCTGTTCCGCCTGCATGGCGTGGAGATCGGGGATGGGCTGCCACGCGTTGTGTGGTTGGGGGTTGCCGTTCTCGACGTCGTGGGCGAAGACGCGGTGGTAGCTTGGTGGTGCGTTTCCACTGCTACCTCCTCCATACCCGGTCATCTCCGCCGTATTCGCACCGGCCGACGACCCCGGGCCCAGCCCCGGGCCCCAGGAATCGGTCACGGAGCGGTATAGCATGTAAAGACCGGCTAGGAGGACCCGAAAGATGGCGAGCCAGGCGATCCAGCCGGTCATGAAAGCCACGAACCAGCCGTTGGTCACGCCGTTGATGACGGAACCGACGAAGGCGGAGATGATGGCGGCGAATGCGCTCCCTGCGGGGGATAGCTGGCAGCTTGAGGAGCGGGGGAGGATGGTGGTGGTGTTGTCCATGGCGAGCGTTGTGATAGAGCCGAGGGGCTCGCTCCATGGAGACGACATTTTGGTAGGTTGAGGCGTACCTAAAGTGTTGTTGATGCGCTCGCTCCTTGTCTGCGCTCCGTTGATGTTGTTTCTTTAAGGGAACCGAACCATTTTGAGGTTCACATCTTTTCAAGACTTGGCGAAAGCTTGATTTCTAAACGTTACCTTTTTTTCTTGTTTTATTCGGGTGCCTACACCTGTAGTATGTGGGCGCATGAGGTCCTAGAAGGATCAACAGCGGGCAGTGCCGCTGCGGGCCATGCGAGGCTAGGTACCCGCGTCCAGCGACCCAATTGGCGAGTTCGGTCTTTTCGCATTGGGAAAAGCCCGTGCAGCAAGGAGGCTATGCGCGGAAATACAGTGGCAACGGCGCGGTTGTTTTTGGATTGAGGCCAATTTCGCCTTGTGCGTGAACGGTTTTGGTGTTTCACGAGTTTGCTTGGTGACATTGGTGTGGACCAGCCGGAGAGGAGACTCCGGGATAACCGCCAACCCCACGGAGGACCTTGCCTCAACTTCTACATACTGTAGTAATGATATAGACGAGGGGCCGCAAAGGTGGGTGAATGATACCTAACTCAAATCCTAAGAGAAAGTCCATTGCTTTTGGGAAGAGGAACACGGCGACTACACGCGGGTGGTTACACGAAGGAAGGCAGTAGTACGAAGCAGATCGACGACGCCTGAAACCGTGGCCAGAAGCCATTGATGTGTAAGTAGTTCGGACTTAGTCAAATCGGTATCACGATAACGAATATTTCTACCCTTATCGCTTTTCCGGAGGCGGTATTATCAGGTCTCAAACTATTGTTACGAGGGATGTCGTCAAGCGTCGTTCGAGGAGCAACGCGAAAAGATCTGCTACTCTCAAGGTCATCTCCACCTTTAACTTGAGCCGCATACTAACTCCCTCGGCCGTTGATATCTCGTAGCGCCAACAATCCATGATAACTGTCACGTCTGCGGCTCTTTTCATGATCGCGCGGCCGGACGGGGCCTTCTTCAGGGGGGTATTGTACATACCTGATGAGCTGTAATACCCAGTCGTATGGTGACAGCTTTTGGTAGTCCGACTCCAAACTCGCGCTTAGGGTTTCAAAGACAGACGGGCCTGATAGTTTCGGTCCGAGTAGCAGCATTTCCTAACGTGTGCAGAGTAATCAACCCGACAAGATATCAACACACCGGGAGTAAGTAACTCCGTGAGTAACCATATAGACTCAATTTCCCATACCTCGCTGTTGTTGAACTCGCGCATATGATCTCAAAGCCGTACCAAGGAAATTCCCCATCTTAGATTACAAAGAGCTTCCTCATGTTCCTCATCCTCAGCCGCTGTCCCGCGCCGATTCACATCCACCCACCTAAACAAAACAGTCCGTAGTCCAGCGCATCAAAAACAGCGAGAGAGAACGCCCTTCCATCTGCCCGTACCCCCTAGCCATTCATCACCGTAACATAACATAACCCCTGCAATGGTTGAAAGACACAGGTATTCCAGAACCCATCAATAAAACACAAAAACATAACAAAAACTGCAAGTCCGGTCATCCACCCATTTGATCATTTTGTTTCGTACACATTTGAGTAAGTCAAAGAAGGGAGGATATCACACTGAGAAGCTAAAGAAAAACCAAGAACCAAGAACCAAGGGCCGAAAAGGGGAGGAAACATGATACAAAAGGGGTTGATGCCATGCCGAGATCCATCCATCCATACTGTGTAGATGAGAAGCATCCGTGGATCCATCCATACCTAGATTCCTTCAATTCCATAGATCCATCCTGGAATTCCATCGCCATATACACCATCGCCAAATAAATCCATTGCTCTCATCCAAAACCATGATATCATTACCCATCCCATCCACCATACCCAGCCCAACTCCTTTTCCCTTTCCTTCCCTTCTTTTCCCCTTATCCTCACCTCCCCCCTCCTCCACCTCCGCCACCAACCCCAAACATCCCCCCAAACCCATCCAACCCCCCACCACCAACCCCCAACCCCTCCGGCCCCAGTTCCGGCGGCTCCATATTAAACGGCATAAACCACGCCGACGTCGGTTCCCCAAACGCCGCGTGCAACGCCGCGTCTGCTGGGTGAGCTCCCGGTCCGGGTCCGTGGCCTAGGCCATGGGCGGTATGTCCGCCGTGTCCTGGATGGCTTCCGGGGTGTTGTTGTTGCTGCGCTCCCGGATGGCCGGGGTGGTGGACGCCTAGATGGCTGTGTGGGCTGTGAAGGGCGGCGGCATGGGGGTGATGGTGACGCGCGTGGGGTGGATAGCCATGGGCAGCGGCCGCAGCAGCAGCAGCCGCCGCCGCCGCCGCCGGACTGAGTCCGTCGTTCCATCCACCGGCGCCGCCGGCTCCGGCGAGAGAAGGGTGGTCGATGGCGTGGGAGTGTCCGCCGTAGGCGCCAAAGACAAGTTGGCGGTCGAGGCGGGACATGCCGCCGTGGGCGGCGGCGAGGGCGGGCATGGTGAAGGGGTCTGGGGGGAAGAAGGATTGGTGGGGGGAGGCGTGGGGGTGTCCGGAGTGGGGGTGAGAGAAGGTGACGGGGGAGACGGGGGATAGGGCGGCTGCGTGGTAGGCTGAGGCGCCGCCTGAGGAGAGCGGGTTGAAGGAGGATGCGCTGGGGGCGCTGGTGGGCGCGTTGGTGCCGTTGCTGTTGGGGTTGCCGGTGCCGTTGCTGGTGGAGAAGGAGCGTTGACGGAGGCGGACGGCTTGGAGTTGTTCGGCTGTGGCGCGGGCGAAGTCGGTTTGGAGGGGTTCGAGGCCTTGGTGGTCGGTGCCGCCGCTGCGGGAGGTCATGCTCGCTTTGCGGACGATGGACTTGCGTTTTGATGGGGCCGAGGTGGGGTGTGGTTGTTGTTGTGATTGTTGTTGTTGGCCTGGGCGTGAGGACCCGTTGTTGTTGGTGGCCAAGTTAGCAGCGTTTTCAGCGCTCTTCGGGGACAGCGTAGTGAAGAATTCCTCCACGGTGTGCAGCTCCGGTTTCTGCTCGAGCACGGCGTCCTCCCCTTTTTCCTTCTTCTTGTACGTAGCCGGGTCGAGGAAGTCGTGCTGTGACACGCCGTGCGGGTACCGGTCGAACCAGTCGCCGTACTGGAAGATAGGCGAGGCCGCGCTCTCACTCGCCGGGTTGCCCTGTCGCGCGGCGTCGGCACAAGTGCGGTACTGTTCCCGGAGGTTCTCCGACATCCAGTGGAACATTCCCCAGTACCGTCGCATCTTGGACAGGAATCGGACGTTGGTCGCCAGGTTCCGCTTCGACGTCGCTTCCATCGCTGGGTTCCCTGAGAAGATGCCGAAGATGTGGACGGTACTCGACAGAAACGCGCAGTACCCGGTAAAGGGCGCCGTGATGAAGTGCGACTCGGCGTCCTTGAGCAGCTCCGAGATCCGGTTCGCAGCCGCAAAGGCCTTCGCCCCGGCCTTGGTCACAAAGGCTTTCGGCACGTCCTGCAGCGCGTGCCCGCTAGGCGAGGAGACGGCAAACCGGTTCATAAACAGGATATTCTGCTGAATGGAGATGTGGAGAAAAAGAAACTGGTTGGCCATGTTGTCCGTCTCGTGCAGCTTCAGGTTCTCCGCGTTGTACGCCAGCGACTCGGGCAGCTCGGAGAGGAAGTCGTCCGTCTGCTTGAGCAGCTTCGTGTATCCGGACTCGGCGCTCCACATCGGGTGCGGATCCAATTCCTTGCCGCCCTGGCTGAGGTAGTTGATGATGCGGCCCCACAGTGCGATGGCCTTGATCATCCACGCGGCCACTCCCATGTTCTCCTTGGCGTCACTGCTCCCGTGGCCCTCGGGAAGCGGTTCTAGGACTTGGCCGTCGAGCGTTTCCGTCGGGCCCTGTAAGTCGTACTGGAAGTTCTTGTCCTTGATCGGCAGCGGGATCTTGAGCGTTTCCTCGCGGATGAACGTCGGCCGGTCCGTCCCGGACGAGTTGAACCGGTCCATCAGGAAACACGCCCACATCGTCCGCCTGCGGATCTCGCGGTCGATGAAGCTGAGCTGTGTTTTGCCCGGTATTCGCAGCGGGTCGTGCTCCAAGTCCTTGTGCAGCTGCAGGGCAAAGGCCATGCGGATGGCCTGTCCGCCTAATGACCAACTCCGCCCGCCGTGGCATGTCCCGAATTCGTGTAGGCCGAGGATAAGCAGGCATGTCAAGATTGTGATGTTTGGCCATTCGTATCGCTTCGTCAGGATGTCGCGTGCTGTGGACGCCCACTCTTCGCCGCGGAGGAAGTTGGGGTTGGTGTTGAGCTTCGGGTGGTTCGAGAAGCGCGCCGCGATGGCGCACACGGAAAGAATGAGGACGGGTGGGAGTGCGCCAGCCCTGCATTCACGTTAGCCTATGTCAAAGCTGAAGGAGATGAGAGAGGAAAAAGAAGAGAAGACAAAGAGAAAAGGGGTGGAGGATAGACATACTTGAGTTTCCTCATAAAGCTGGGCTTGTGCAGCAGATGATACGCCTGGCCGTACAGGTTCTCAAAAAAGACCTCAGCCAGATGCTCCTGAATATCCTTAGACGGCAACGCATCACCACCTTCCAACAACAACTTGCTCTCCTCCTCCTCCTGCACAAGAATAGTCGACGGTTTGTTCGGCCCATCCAATTTCGACTTGGACGGCGCGCGAGCCCAGTGCTCCAAATCCGCCCCAAACGCCTCGTCCGCGCCCCTCTTCTTCGCAGCTGCATTCTTCCCGCCCCCCGACGACAGCGTCCCCGGAATCGCAGGCTTGACCACGGCCCGGGTCACCGACGCCGACATGGCGTCCTGTTCGGCCTTGGGCACCACCTTGATGATGCGCTCCTCCATCCGCTTCAGCCGCTTGTCCAGCATGGCCATGTAGTCCGTCCGCGGCGCTGCTTTACGGGCTGTGACCTTGTACACACATGGGATCCGCGACCGCAGGCAGTGTTTGCACGCGGGTTTCTCGCCCGAGCAGCGGATCTTCTTGCGTCGGCAGGCGATGCATGCTAGGGGAAGCCGCTTGCGTTCTTTGCCCGCCTTGGTCTTGAGTTCGCTCCAGGCCGGTGCTGCATCGGATTTTTCTCCCCTTTTCCCCTCTGGGTCTGTCCCATCTCCGCCTAGCCCGCCACCGCCCCCGCTCGTTGCGAGGCCGAACTCATCCGCCAGGGGGTCGTCGAGTAGGTTGGAGCCGTTCGTATGGCTGTCTGGTGTGCTGTCGTCGGAAGCGTCGGGGCTATGAGGGTGGCCATTGGCGCTGGCGTAGGCGGACGGGTGGACGGTGATCGAGCCCCCTGCCGAGTCCTGGGGATCGCGCATCGGCGATATCGAGGGTGGTTGCGGTGTTGTGAAGACATCTTGGGTGTGGTCGTCAAAGGTAGGTGGCAGGCCGTTCATGGGCGAGCCTTGCAGTGCCTCCTGGTATGCGAACTGAAAGTCACCGAAGGTCGCCGTGTCCGCCATGTTGCCGGCGGCTGTGATGCTATCCAACGTTTCGCCTGGGCCGTCTAGTTGGATGTCCGTGTGGGCTAGGTGGGCATCGGAATCGCCCGCAGAAGGGGGGAATGATAGTTCGGTGGCGGTGAATTCTTGGAGGTTGTCGGTCTTGGTGTCGCTTGGTGACATGGCGAGACGGTGTCGCGCAGAGAGCCGGAGTCCGACAACCAACCCTCCAAGCAGTCCAGTCGCGTCTTGACAGACAAGTAACTAACGAAACGAGAAGCGAACAGAACGCGACGATGTCAAAATCACCCCACACAATAGGTAAGCAGTCCCCGAAACACAAACTTCTCCACTCGATCCGGCTGGTCTGTTTAAGAGCGTCGCGATGGCGTCACATGGGGGTATCCCATCGTCCGTCTCCGTCTCTCGCAAAATCCCGAGTGAAATGAGCGTCAGTGAGGGAAAATAAGTCGGGCGAAGCACAAGCTGCGACGAGCGCGTCGAGGACAAGACGAGGCACGTCAACTCTCTCGACTCCTTTTCGTGTTCCTTCAAAAAAGCCGAAAGGCGTTCTTCTGTTCGTCTCCAAAAATTGAAGGTTTGGGGAAGAGGCACAGAGGGGGAGGCGAACTGGGGCCGACTCCGACCCTCCCTTTCTGGTGGACCACCCGCAGCGATGATGGACCTTTACGAGGCAAAGAGGCTAGCCTTGAGAGGTCTTTTTCGCGTGGTTCAACTGTGGGGTAACATCCCGGTCGTTCTTTCTGGACCCTCCGGGGAGGCGACTCCATCCGGCGGCACAGGGAGAACAGGGAACAATGGGATTCGCACTTCCGGAATTCACCCGATCTCCGCTAACTTAGTGTACTTACGTGCGTCGTCTTCGATCCCAGTTCCCAAAGCAGACCTCCGTTGCTGGCACTCTGAACCTCAATATTATAGGACTGTTTGCGCTGTAAGGAAATGGGAACGTAGAAGCGTTGGGCGCAACGGAAAACGGCGGAAACCAAACTGAGTGCGGTTTTGACCTACCCGTACCACAGAAGAGGCGAGGTGTACACAGTAGTGTATGCGGGCAATCTAAGCCTGTGAGAACAGACGTCAAAGGCTAAGAAGAACAAGGGAATAAGGTTGGTACAGATTCAGTCCATGGGCGTAATAGATTGGCCCGCGGCCAAGAAGTGATGGATCCTCTGGGCGCGTGCCCTCTCCTCAATCTATCCTCCTCTTTTCCTATCCCCCTTTGAATTCACCGCGACGGGGAAGGAGAGACAAACCAGGCTCGCGAATGGGCCCCTCAGCGCTGTCCCGTTTGGAAGAACATGCAGCAGCCACATTGTTCCATGCATGCGACTTGGCTGCATCAGGACAGGGAGGGGGGGACCGCATTGTGTGCCGGTGAGGTAAGCTCGAGGCAAGCCATCGAAACTCTCAAAGAGCCCTGACGATGTTGGCGATCCATTCGACAGGGAAGAATTCGGTTCTTCTTCCATGTCCCCGTTTCGCGCTGCGTTGCGCACGAGCGTGTCTCCCCTTTTCGAGGCGTTGGAGGGCCTGGCAAAGTGAAGCGCATGAGGGTTGAACGTTACTGGCGCGCAAACATGCAGGGGCCCCGGATGTAATTATATGAGCGACGGTGAATCCCGAGAATCCGCCGTAATATCGGCCAAACCTGCCTCTGTAGCTGCCTTCATTGTACGTGTACTGTGTATTTACTGCTTGTGATATCTTCACTCTCTGGGAACTGGTGATGTCTCGGAAGAGGACAGGGTGCGGGGCGTTGACACTGAGTCAGTCGGACGCCGTGGCGTCTTGTTTCGCCCGTTTCCCTGCAATCCCGCTGTTTGGACCGTTTGAGGCTCAGGTGGATTCGTGGTCATCATTTGGCAGATCCTTGGCGTTGGCGGAATGTTTGAATTTGCGGGGGCGGACCGGAGCGGCGTTGAGCAGGCCGACAGGGGTTAGGATTCGTGAGTGCTTTGTCAACCGGTGATCACCCCTCGGTCAACGATGGAAGCAATCAACCACGCATTCGGTGTACATTGGTGACAGGATGAAGACGTAGGACTAGGTGGTGTAATAGCATCCGTAGAATCTGAGTGGAATGCTCTCTTAGTTAGGCAAAGCAGGACCAACCCTCGTGGACCTGCTAAAAAGTTCAAATTGGGAAGAATCAAAGACGAACTGATGTCCAGAAACGGAAGGGGCCATCCGCACACTCCGAGATAGACAACCTTTTTCTCAGCCCGCCCCACAAGGAGAATTCGTCGCCCAATCCGCCCCAAAAACACGTTTCTCAAACATTTCGCCCATGCAGTGCAGTCATTGGCAGAATGCTGGATGGTAGGTGATCCTGTTGGCTTTTTTCCATCCTGCAGGGAGCAGGCCCCGCTTCTCCACACTTTCTAAATTCGACGCATCCCCTCGAGGTCATGAACCAAGATAAGTGACAGAGCCGGGCTAAAGGCTAGACGACACCAACCAAGAAGCCATACTACATAGTATGTAGTTAATTCCGGCACTGGAAAGCTCCGACAACGCCATTTCCCGGTCGTAGCACATTCTCCGAATCCTCGGCACTGCAAGCAATCTCGGGTTTCGAGGACCACGATACAACAAAGAAGACTGAACGGAAGAGGTCTCGTCGCTTTTTCGACCATCTTGGGCGCTGTGGTCCCACATGACCCGCAAGCACCGCATGGTGCGACCCCGAACCCGGCTGCAATCGGCGGTTCCCACGGCTCGATTCGATCCGTCTTGCCTTTCCAGCTTCGGCATCTGCAGATTGACCTGTGCCTCCAAGACTTATCCGCCTCGGTCGAAAGGGGTATTTACCGCTAGTGCATTGACACCCGTTGCTTTGCATGCATCGGAGGTTGTGAACACTGAAAAACAAACCAGGCTATCAAATACTGTGTGCATGAGCCATTGCACTCGGGAAGGGGTCGAACCAAGAACGAGTGCTCCCACACCCCCGTAGCTTCATCTCCCAACCATTGTCACGTCAGATCCGTGGAGCGGCGGTCCGACGTGGAACGGTGATATCAATGAACGAATATCCGTACCTTCACGAGCCTGTTGTTATCAGGGTGGCTGGGAAGGACATTCATCAAGCTTGAGGGCAATGCTGACATACAAGTGAACTTCGCCGTAAGGTGAGCAACCACTTTAGAGGTACATAAGCCTAGGGCAATACCCAGTTCGATCCTCCTTGGACACAAAATACTACTTGTTACGCAGTCAGACTTCATGAGCGCTTCTTTCGAGCCACCGGCATGATGGCCGGGGAGCTATGCACTAGCAGGGGCATAATACAGAGTTACACGCAGTCATCACGACTTATTCCGGCCCCCAGGTAACCCTTCCCAGTCAACTAGCCTTCCATAGACTAACGTCAAGGGATCAAGATGTCTCCGACTGCCAGAAACGGTCCGAGAAACCCTTCACCTCCGATTGGATGCCCAAAACCCCGTTCAACGGGAATTCCGATGGTGATGCGGGGTCTGTTTTCTTGGAACCAAAAACTCTATTCTCTCATCCAAAATATTGGCACACCCCCATGTTTAGTTTCAGACCCCGAATTTACCTCGACACTCGACCTGCTTCTTTCGGCCATCTTCGGTGCGACGTTCATTTAAGCACAAACCCACGGCCCCGCCCCCAAGAAAAGCAGCCAAGCTCAAGCTAGAGCTCAACTCGAAACTGGTCCAGAACAACAAGAATCGGAGGCTGAGAGAAGCGGGTGATAGTGCGGAAAGGTGGGCTAGTGTACTAAAACAAGCCACTTTCCACCCACAAAGCCCGGGCGTCATGGTTTTATTACTCGTCAGACGATAAAAATGCCATCATGGACGCAAATCACTAGTCTCACTATACGAACCTTACCCCCTTTGTCGAACGGAGATTTTATCACCACTACACTACCATCGTACGACAACCAGTCAACCACAGAATGCATCTGCCCAGCCGCCCCCGCTTCATTTTGTCCCCCCCATCCTTCCCCCCCTTTGCCGTTCTGAGGTTACATCCCTTCGAGGGATAGAAAAAGGGAAAAAAGAAGAGAAGGGGGTTTCCAAGGCTTCGACGCACCGGTAGCCAATAGGGTAATATTGCTGACCGGAGGGTCGCAATCAAAGCTCGGCTTAACATACCGACATTAAGTTGGATCATGTGTCGGGTGTATATTGTGGCGACATCTCTGCACAGAGAGAAGACAGGTAGGTAATAGTAGACAGGCATACTTGTAGTCTCACGCCCCGTCTGGCGCTTGGTCATGTCAACTGAGGGTTGGCTATCTCGGTGAGAGGAGTGGCATGTGAGTTTGTGAGTTGGATGACTGTCTGCGAGACCGAGGGAATATGTCTCCTGTATTTGTGAGGATCCCATGACCCAGCATTCAACTAGGGAAATGAGCATTATTCATGCCAAAGATGAGATATCTTGGCTTAGTTTACTGCTGATGGAGGGCGGTGGGCAGGAGGCTACGGTTTGATGCCCAAGTCTTCTTTTGTTTATTATTTCTCCTGTTGCCAGCGCGTAGAAAGTAAACACAGCTCCTTATTCTCGGTCTATGGGCGGCGATTGAGCTAAAACATAAACAAAAAGACGCGAAATCCCCGATTAGAAGGTTTCAATTGTCGCTGCCGACGAAGTTTCACCCCCTTGCACTTGAAGGACATACATTGAGACATATGAGAAATTTACTCCGTTACATTTATTTGTGGACGGGACTCGCCGCCCCATCTTTCGCAGTTGCGGTCATGCTTGACTCTATTCTGGCGAAGGGCTTTCCTCACAAGGCGCTCTTGTTTTGCGAATTAAAGAAGGCAATTGACACCAGGGGTCTAAATTTCTGGTCACCCATACACACAATATACCGCCAGACTGATCAACTCTCAAAACAACCCTTCCAGCTCGCTCGAAGACGGCCTGTAATCTCAAACGTTCTGTTTTAGGTCCTGCTAAGGTCAGTGGAATTAAACCAGTGGTAAGAGTATATCTGTGGCCTAGCCCTTGGAAGCTATGATAGGGGCGACAACTTCGCCCTTCTCGTCGACTTAGCTATTGCTCCCTCCGAGTTTGGATGAGGGGTTGGCACATGGTTGACGTCCGAACTTGACTTTGCGTTCCGAGCGAAAGGCGGCTCGATCGTGATGTTGAGCCCATGTTGCATACTCATAAACTGCCTATCAAGCGCGTACAAAGGTTGGCATCAAGCCTTCGGCAAGAATAGTAAAAGAGAACGAACCGGCGCAAAGTAGTCTTCGAGGTTTCCTTCACGGTGGGTTGAGTGCGACTGTGCTTCTCAGTAAAGTTCACCACACGCCTCTTCACTTATCTTTGAACCCAACCCCCCGGTGGCAGATATTGCCTTTTGCTTCCGAGCATCGTTGTCAATCCCCAAGCGATGGCCGGCTGTTTCCCAAGACACCTCCTTAATCCTTTCCACACTATATGTGCATCTTGGCTTCATTCCTCTCTTGAAGTAGCCACGGCGTTGACCCCTCGCCAGACATAAATTCAGCCCAGGCTCATTGTCACGCAGCTACTTGCTAAACATTCGCAGAATGGAAAGTAATGTCTATGGGGAGTACCGGATTTTTCCCAAGTGGAGCAGCTTCACCCCCCTTCCACACCTTCCTTCCCTCCCAACTCCCAACCACACCATATAAGTCCGCTGCTCGCTGCTCCTGTCACCAGCTCCTCCCAATGTGCCAAACAGCGTGTTTGGCCCAGCGGTATTGGGAGGAGCATCGCCGGTGCCGCCGTAAATCGAAGTGGCCCTGGGTTCGATTCCCAGGGCCAGCGAAGAAAAATCTTTCACCGGAAAGATTTTCGTAGCCACCAACCGCTATCCCTCCGGATGGGGATAGGCGCTTGGTAGTGAGCTTTTTTGTATTTCTTATGTCATTCATTTTTGTTTTCATGTTCCTGATGAATTATGATGACAGTGTGTTATTAGTAGATGTCTCCGATGCAAAAAGTGTGTAATTCAAGGATGGCGTTTTGCAGGCTTGAAGGTTTGCACGAGGAAACGGGACTACCCAGAGGAATTAAATGTCACGAGAGAACATGATGCTAAATGAATAATTAATCACAGTATTTTGATCAAAACCCAAACATAAGTAAAGATACACAAAACCACCAACGCCCAGGAACCTGGGAGCGGCACAGCCCCACAGATACCAATCCCTCAGTTCACTCTTCCGCTTCAACAGCCTTCTTACTCTTCTTCGACCTCTTCCTCTTCTTCTTCCTCTCCCCTTCCACAATCCCGCCCTCTGCCTCGGCCGCTTTCCCTGTTTCCTTGGTTTTCCCACCCGCCGGCACAGCATTTGCTCCACTCCCAGCCGTCCTCCTTCCACTACCCCGTTCCTCGCCGTCACCAACAAGCTTCTCAAACCCATACGTCGGCCCGCTCTCCTCAAACCGACGACCAAACGTCTCGCGCCGCCACTCCCGCAGCCGCGCTTTCTTACCCAGCCGCTTCTTGTCCTTCCGCTTCTTCTCCGCGTCGCGGAAGGTGGCTAGTTTCTTGAGTCCTGCGAACTCGTTGAGCGCAGAGTCTGACGGGGCAAGGAGGATGTCGCGGGCCGTGAGGCCGAAGGATTGCGGGGAAGTTTCGCGGTAACGGAAGCCGGTGATGGCTTTAGCTTTGGCTTGAGAGGAGGAGGAGCCCTTGGGTTGTTGGAGGGCCCGAGGGTTGTCGAGTTCCATCTTGGTGTCGACGAGGGCTTCAATCTTGGCGAGGTCGGCGCGGGCCTGGCGCTTGGCCGCGATGCGCTCGTTTTTGATGTCCTTGGCTGTTTTGCGCTTCTTGGCGGGGCGTTCGTCGTCGTCTTCCTGGTCGTCTTGGTCTGAGTCTGCCCCGGGTTGTGCCTCGTCGGCTTCGTCGTCTGTGAGGGACACCGCAGGCTTGGCGTCGTCCTCGAAGTCCGGGATGATGTCGTTGATGTCGATGTCGTCGTCCCACTTGGGCTTTTTGGGCTTCTTTGTCTTTTTCTTGTCCGTCTCTTCATCGTCTTCGCCCTCATCCTCGTCAAGAGACATATCGTCTGCCTCGGCGTAGTAGTCATCGTTGAACCGCTTTTGCATCTCCTCCTCCCACTTGTCGTCGTCCCAGCCGTCCTCCAGAAACTTCATCCACTCCTCTTCCGTCAGGTTCTTGCCGCTCATGCCGGCGGCCTTCTTGATCTTGGCGAGTTTGTCGGATGCCTCCTCGATCTTGAGACGCCGCAGACGGGCCCGTTCGGCCTCACGCTCCTTCTTCTCGGCCTCTTTCCGTTCCTTCTCGAGCGCTCTCTGCTTCTTCCTGCCGGTCAGTTCTTCCTTTCTCGCCGAGCGCGCCGCGGCCATGTTTCTCGAGTACGTCTTCAGGAACTCGTTGCTCTTGGTAGGGTCCTCGAATCGCATATTATAGGCATGCTCGAACTCGTCAGCCACATCGTCCGCATCCTCCCCTTCATCGGATTCGAATGCTTGCCACTTCGAGCCAGCCCCCTCCGGCGCCCAGGCCTTGGATGCCATGAACTTGGACAGATAGTCCTCCGGGTCTCGGTCGGCATTGACGACGTCGGCCTCGGTGAGCTTGAGGTTGGCTGCGCGCGAAGGGTGGATGCCGTTGGAGACAGGCGCATCGTCTTTCTTGACGGGCTTGATGAAGGCATCGTCGTCGCTCCACTCTTCTTCGTCGTCGTCTTCGGCGGCGGCTGCCGCGGCCGCACTGATCTCGGAGAGGATCGACTTCTTGATGTCGGCTTGCTCCTGGTTGTAAGTGCGGGGCACGTCGGCTCCGCCGGCACTGTCATCGTCAGCGCCAACATCGCCGCTCAAATACCGCTCCCGGTGGTAGTCGCGCAGGAACATGGGCTTGTCCTCCTTCGTCGTCGTCGGCTCCGCGGCGGGGTCGAAAGGCTTGTAGAAGACGGCCTCTTTGTCATAGATTCGGGGATCCTTGTTCTTGATAGCCGCCAGAGTAGCCGAGATCTCGGCGTCCAGGTCCTCGGTAGCCAGCACGGCCTCGTCGTCCTCGCTTTCATCAGACGACGATTCGGATTCCTCTTCGCCCGCGCCGCCCGGCTTGTACTTCTCCTGCAGCCGGTGGAGCTCTTCCCGCTTCTTGTTGTGCTCGAAACGCCGGGCATACTCTGCATTGATCTTCAACTCTGCCGAGGAGCCTAGCGTCGCGCCGCCATCGTCCTGGTCGTCGTCGCTGCTCGAAGAGTCGTCGAAGATACCCTTCTTGGGCACAATTTTCTTTTCACCCGGGCCGGCGCCCTTTGCGCTTTTCGCGGAGGTTGACGCCATGTCGAGAATTTCTATGCGATTCTCGGACCCAATGACGCTGGCGGAAAGCGCAAGAAGGGTAAGTTTTCGAGGTGATGCAGGGTCCTGGAGGAAAAAAAAGGTCGAACTTTTGACGGGCTTCTGAACTTTTTAGTGGGGCAGCAGTGGGCTCTGAGCACCTGGGCACCTGGGAGACAAAGGCCGACGGCTGGCACGGCACGTGCCATGCAGCCGGAATCCTGGACTTGGAACGCTAGCCTTTCTCGGCCTGGCGTTGGTTCGAGATGTCGTCGCATTCATCCCGGTTCTGTCCTTGCACTCAGCATCTGCCTATCACGTCACTCTCCATCTCAAACGGAACACGCACGCAGGCACGCAAACCAGTCTCCCGCAGAAAGAACCACCCATCGCGGAAGTCCGCGACGACCATTTCGAATTTGACCCGACCAAGCGCACGCTCCGAAACACAGAATCAGCTACGATGGCGGACTCGAATCTTCCCAAACCCAGCAGCAGCGTCAAGCTGGTGCTGCTCGGTGAAGCTGCCGTCGGCAAAGTCGGTTTTCTCCAACCACCTCAACTGCCCGCATCAACACTAACATAGCCCCTGCTATAGTCTTCTCTCGTGCTTCGATTTGTGAACAACGACTTCCAAGAGAACAAGGAGCCAACAATAGGCGGTACGTTCAACATCTAGCCCCCCAACCGCCCCCCTCTTGGCCCTCCCAGAAGCCCTCCGCTTTCTGACTCTGTCCGTTTAGCCGCCTTCCTAACCCAAAAATGCAACCTTCCGACGCGCACCATCAAGTTCGAAATCTGGGATACCGCCGGCCAAGAGCGCTTCGCCTCCCTCGCGCCCATGTACTACCGCAACGCCCAAGCCGCGCTAGTCGTTTACGACCTGACGAAACCGACCTCCCTCATCAAAGCCAAGCACTGGGTCGCCGAGCTGCAACGACAGGCCTCGCCGGGCATCGTCATCGCCCTGGTCGGCAACAAGCTCGATCTGACGAGCGACGGGGCCGGGGATGCCGCCGACGGTAGCGGGGAGGACGGCGGGGAGGATTCGGGCGACGCTCGCAAGATTTCTACTGAGGAGGCGAAGGGGTATGCGGAAGAGGAGGGGTTGCTTTTCTTTGAGACTAGTGCCAAGACCGGGTACAATGTTACCGAGGTGTTCACTGCGATTGCCAACGCTATTCCGGAAACCTCGCTGAAGACGGCCCGTGGGCCGGGGGCGTCGCATGCGGCTGGCCGGACGGAAGAGCAGAGGGTGAACCTCAATGGGCCCCGGGACGCTGAGGCTAAGGACAGCTGTGCCTGCTGAGGACGTTTGTTAGTGCGTAGGATAGGGTAGGATAGTTATATTTGGAAGAAGGGAGAGATAGAAGGAGAGAGAGGGGAGTAAGAGGGGTGAAGAGTTGGGAATGAGCGTGCTCATGTTCGGTATCATTACATGGTCTATTGGAGTGGTCGGTCATATTGGGCAGGTCAACCAGGAGTAATTCGTGCTTTTTAGTCCTCATTTATTCTATCCAGTTTAATTCTTCCATTACGGCACCTCTCACCGTCCTCCCCTACGCACCGCATTTTGAAGTGAAGCAAAACACGAGGAAAATATGGCAGGATATTACAATTAGTTGCCATTGGGTTACGGCGATGACTCGAAGCATCGACGAGCTCATTCATATCGCGAGGGAACCTGCCGTCCCGGTGAGCCGTGAATACAGTGTGATGAACAGTGCAACTGCCGCCAGATCTGCGGTAAGATAACGGTGTTGATAGCCCACCGCACTGTATCTGCCCGGGCCACCTCGCACGTGCGGTGGACGACCCGCCCCGAATTTTCGCTCCAAGTCGAAACAAGAACGCGAGGAACGACCGTCGCCACGTCAAATACCGACCACGCGCCAATTTCGAACACTTTCCACGGGGGACGAAACAAGGTCTTTGTTCCGGGTGGTTTCCTAACCGCCACAACGGCCGTTTACGACCGGCTTTATCCGACCGGGTTCCATTAACACCTGACGATTTTTCTTCGACCGGTAACCGACGGTTGCCAGCACTTTCAACAGTTTCCACATTTTTCACTCCTCCAGCCACCATATTTCGGCGACTTCCGCAGTTCTCGATGCGTTCGACTTCATAATCCTCTCTTACGTTCGTTTTGGGTGTCGCCCCGCGCATCCCGGCAAATCCAGCGCGAAAAATGGCGGCTTCATTAGCCCTTACAGAAGCGCAGGCTGAGCTGATCAGGTAAGGCAGCGCGCTGCAACTGATGTTCCCCTCCTCCTTCCAGGTAGCTCACAGATTTCCTAACCGTTTGGTATCATACAACAGCTCCCTGTCGCAAGACGACATCCCCGCCAAGCTGCGCTGCGCCATCTGCAGTAGTCTCGCCGTCAATGCGTTCCGCCTGCCCTGCTGCGAGCAAGCCATCTGCGAGGGCTGCCAGGCCACGCTGCCCGCCTCGTGTCCCGTGTGTGAGCACGCCCCGCTCTCGGCCGACGACTGCAAGCCGCATAAGGCGCTGCGCACGACGATTCGGGTGTTTTTGCGGACGGAGGAGAAGAAGCGCGAGTCAAGCCGGCCGAAGGAAGTAGCAGGAGGAGGAGGAGGGGGTGTTTCTGGGAGTGCTCCGATTACGCCTGTGGAGCCGAGTCCTGTGTCGGCGGTTGCGCCGGCGGGGTTTCCTGCTGAACTCGCTCCGGTTGTTGCGGCTGCTGAAGAGGGGGTTGGGGCTGGCGAGGCGAATGGGGGTGCTACTGGGACGGAGACACAGGATGTGAGCGTGGAGGCTCGTGGGGAGGATCAGGGAGGCAGAGGTTTTGGCGTTGAAGAGGATCAGCGTGTTACGGCTGGGAAGACTGCTGATGATACGGTACGTCACTTTCGCTATTACGTTGAGCTACGATGATTGACCAAAACTAGGAACAACCCGAGAACGGGCCTGCGGACGGCGAAGGCGAAGTGAATACCTCGACCGAACTGGTCCCTGCCCAACAGGGCTCCGAGGTTGTGCAAGGTGGCAACGACGGAGAGGCCGGGCAAGATGACGAGAATGGCGTGACAGAAGTCAACCCCGAAGGGCCCGGCCCTGTTCAAACTGAAGGCGGTGCAAGCGGCACATTTTCGGCAGCTGGTGGATTCACTCCTGGATTCGACCAGATGCAGATGATGATGGCCATGCAAAATGGATTTGGCAATTTTCCTATGATGGGTGCGTTGTTCTACTTGTTTCCTCGCTCATCATAATTCCCGCTAACGTGTTCCTTTGCAGGCATGCCAGGCATGAACATGGACCCGATGTCGATGCAGATGTACATGAATGGAGGGTTTCAAGGCATGGGCATGAACGGCATGAACATGAATATGGGCATGGGTGGCTACGGGGGCGAAACCGATAACTGGAACGGGCAGCAGCAATCATGGAATGTCGGCCCAGATAATTTCAATCATCCAAGCGCTTCTGGCATGGGCAATGGTGATTATGGCTCGTTTAACTCTGGCTTCCAGACAGGATACAATCAAGGTAATTATGGCCACCAAAACCAGTTCAATGACTATCGCCGGAATCAGTACGGGTTCCGCGGCGGTAGAGGACGAGGTCGTGGTTACGGCTACGGGTATGGCCGTGGAGGAGGATACCAGCAGGGATACGGCGGCCACAACAACTGGCATGACCAAACCTACGATGGGCAACAACAGTACCAAAACGGCAACGGCCAGATGGAGCAGCAAGCCGGCGGAGACGCCAGTGCCAGTGCCGCGGGTGAGAATGTTGACGAGTTCGGACGTGCCCTCCGGGATGATGCAGCACAGGAGACAGGTGATGCCGGTGCTCGCGGTGAGCAAGGAGAGGGCGAAGAAGGACAAGGCGCCCTAGATCCTGCAGCCCAGCAGGGCCTAAACGAAGGCTTTGAAGGCGGAGAGGGCGGCCCTGTGCAACCAAACCCGGACATTCCCATAAATGCGCCCAAGGGCCCCAAAGCCATGATGCAGGGTCTCCCCAACACAAGCTACAAACATCTGCAAGCGAGGGGATGGGTAGATGAGCATAACAAGCCGCCCACACCTACCAGTGCCGCGGGAACAGGGTTCGACCGCGGCCGCTCGCGGAGCAGCTCTCTCCATGGGTCTCACCGTGACCGACATCACAGCGAGCGGTACCGAGACGGGAGCAGGGACCGTGCCCACGGTGGCCGGGACCGACACCGTGAGCGGACCCGTGATCGGGATAGGGAGCATTCCGGAAGTCGGAGTCGCAGTCGTAGCCCCGGCCGGAAGGAACACCGACGTAGTCGGCGCCAGCGGTCGTACTCTCGCGGCGCAGAAGAGGAAGGGGGTGAAGACGGCGAGGAGCGCCGTCATCACCGCTCATCTCATCGCAGGAAGCACTCGTCATACGTCGATGAAGACCGCGAGTCCAAGTCGCGCAAGGACGAGGAGCAGCCGCAGCAACCGCTGGACGAGCGATCACGATCGGCGTCACCACCCGCTGATGATTCCCGGCGTAGTCACCGCAGTAGCCGTAAGGACCGCGACCCGGAGAAGCGCCGAGAGAGGGATAGAGACCGGGACAGAGATCGCGATAGGGATCGTGAGAAGGACCGAGATAAGGACCGGGACGAGCACCGGCGTAAGTCGCATCGCTCGCACCGGGACAAGGATAGGGAGAGGGAAAGGGATAAGGATAGAGACCGGGAGCGGGAGCGGGACAAGGACCGTGATAGGACGCGTGACCGGGATCGTGATCGTGACCGCGACCGTGACCGTCATCGGGATAGGGACCGAGACCGCGATAGGGACCGGGATAGGGACAGGGACCGGAAGGAACGCCATCGTGATCGAGACAGAGAGCGAGATCGGGACAGCCGTCGGGACCGTGATAAGGATCGTGACCGGCACCACCGCAGCAGCAAAGCCGATCCCAACTCAGACCCGTCTGCGGCACCCGCAGAAGATGCTGATGCTGGTGCTGAGCAACCTGGTGCTGATATGGGTCTCGAAATTCGAGGCTCTGCGCCCGCGGCTGCGACTGGTCAAGGACTTGATCATACCAACATTAGCAGCCGGCGATCATCCTCATTTGCCGCGCCAACCGCCTCCACTAACCACAACAACGTCAACAACCACAATCATCACACCTCATCTACACCTGCACCCGTCGTTGATGCGCACGCCGCCGAGCGCGCAGCGCGTGACAGAGAACGCCTCTTACGCGAGACACGACGAATGGCAAGCCTAACCGGGTTTGCGGGCGCCGCGGCAGCAGCAGCGGGGATCAAGAGGGCACGGGATCGGGAAGACGGTGCCGGTGGTGACAGAGGGGATGATGATAAGGATAGAGATAGGGACAGAGACAGGGAGAAGGATAGGGAAAGGAGGAAGAATAGCCGACGGAAGGGGAGAAGGGGGGAGGTGATTGTTGATCAAGTGACGACTGGGGAAGGGAAGGGAGATGATGATTAAAACGTGGAAGGGAAAAGTGGTTGACTACCTACCTACCTTCGCTAAATAATTCCTTGGGAGGTACCTACATAGCAAGGGATGACTTAAGAAAGAACATGGGGAAGGGGGGAGTTACTTGTGGTCGGGGATATGGGCTGGACTGGATGATAATATGCATTGATGATGGCGCATGTATTGTACGAAGAATGCATTTGACTACCGGTGAGGCCAATCATCAAGTTGCTGGGTTTGCGAGGAAACATGCCGTGGGTTACCTAGAAGTTTGACATGGGATGATTGCGTTCTGCATTTGGTAATTCGGCTTGCTTACACCGCATATCTTGCGAAGACGAGCACTTTGCAACTCTGCGATCAGTTAGATCTAACAGAAATCACAATTCCACTCCAACAACTGAGATACTTCCCTCCTTTTCTCAAACTACCTAGCACTTGCGAGGCGATATTTCGGCTGATATGTCCACTCGTCATGCAAACACACAGTAGCCACTTACCGCGACCAAGCTGCAGTCGGTTGGGACGGCGCCTGCAGGTTCTCCACTACGGGAGCGAGTAGCGCAACTTCATGCCACGCTGCTGTTCGCTCCCAGCCATCCCGTGACTTTGAAGTCATGCATCATCTCTCGTTTCCTCCGCGCTTCTATCTCAAGTTAGATAGTCCAAAGCGGTGGTAACTAGTTATTTCCAGACGATGTTGTTGCCCGTTATCTCGAACAATGTTTAGCCAGTGGGGGTAGTTTCCTTATCTCTGAGTACAGGATGACATAATAAGACGCGTTGACATTCAATGCCCAGCGGAGTTGAAGAACCGTCGGCGGTGTCTTGTTCAGGAAAAAGCCCAAAGAGGTATTAGCGGGCAAGACGGGGGACGGATCCGAGCGATCACCGCTGCAAGCATCCTAGCTCGCCCGCTCCCAAACCATGTCATCATTGGGCGGGGCCCTCTAGTCAATGATAGCAGGGTACCAAACGAAAAATGCAATAACAGCGTGGTGAGCTTGTACCTACTTATCGACGCTAACTGACCGCATGGGACCCTTCGTGCTGCGTGACTGCCCCTCATTCCCTTTTGGGGCCATCGATTGGTCTGGATGACGGGGGTGTGTGACCTCCCGTCCTTCCCGACTTGGTTGAGACTCCTCCCCCCTTCAGACTTCCAACGTCGTGCTATTCCGGGAACGAACTTGGCATCATTTGTTGGGACAGTCGCAACCCAACATCGAACTTGGGACGTCTGAGGAAGCGTGAATTCTCGATCCTACGTCTTGATTGACAATTTGACAATACAGTTTAGAACGGACGCGCTTCGAACTTCGGCTGCATTAGCAGTTCCCCTTTCCCTTATCTCCGCTTCTCTTCCTTTGCATGTAAAATAGAACCGAAACCCCCTTCGTCATCCGTCCTACCTTCCACAATGCGGCCGCTTCCCGGCGACGACGCCCACGCGCGTCCACGTGCCTTGGACGACGACGGGCTCTCGACCTTCCGACTCCCAAGCGCGCCACAGATGACCTATTCCCTCGGCGACGAGTCCACCATCAGTTCCTCGTCGTCGCCACATCACCCGGGGCCGTCTGCACCCCCGCACCGCCGCGTGAAAGACCACCATAAGCCCGTAACACCGGCAACAGTTCCACCACCACCACCACTACGCGCCGATCCTCCCAGACAGCAGCAGCGCCTCCCATCGCATCACGACTTTGAGCGCAACCGAGATAGAGAAGCCGCCACCGCGAGTGCGCGGCCTTCTAGTTCATCTTCCTCCTCCAAGGCCCCCGTGGTTGACCACCCTCACCGCCTTGCCCACAGACACGGGCATGACGGGCACGATGACTTCGATGTCCCCTCCCCTTTCCCCCGACCGGCCGATACCCCAAGCCTTTCCCAGCCGCTCACGCCGGTTCTTTTCCCCAGCTCGACGGGTCCCGCGTCCGCGCTCAGCAGCGTCTCGTCGCGTCGTAATTCGCTGTGTTTATCCGACGACTTGGCTAGTTGCCCGCCGAGTACAAATGATGGGAATGGGGGTGATAATCGTAGCGAGATGAACGATAATGATGTTGCTGTCGAGGATGAGGATATGGAGAGCATGCACGCGTATGGGGGTGAACATCATGGTCGACAGGAGGGACATGCTCTCGATGGCGTGAATGTTAGCGGCGAGACGAGTACCCAGTCATCTATGATGGATAGTGGCTCGGCGCCGCAGCTGGTTATGCCTAGCATCAAGATGCCGAGCCGTCGGCCGTTTACGGACGATGGGAAGCGTATGGGTCGCTTGAAGTTGCTGATTGCTGGGGACAGTGGTGTTGGCAAGACATCACTGATCAAGGCTGTGGTGCAGTCATGTGAGCATATCGTGCATGTCGACCCTATCACCCCCTCTGGTTTGTTGGGCGCCGGTTCAGCAGTTCCCGCTGTTCATAGGAATAGGCAGAGGGCGGGTAGTGGGAATGGGAGTAGTAGGAGACAGCAACAACAACAGCAGCAGCAGAGGGGGAATGCGATCCGCCCGGGCCAGATTACGGAGATTTACGCGAGCACTAAGCCATATCCTGAGTGGTGGTCTGAGGTGGATGATTTGAGCGTGCTGGGGCGAAAGAAGAGCATGGGAGATGCGGTGCTGGACCGGAATATCTGCTTTGTTGATACTCCGGGGTATGGCAGCGGTTCATCCGTGAGTTTTGCTAAATTTCTGTGCTACTGTTCCGCGGGTAAGGACTGCACCTTACTAACGAATATAGTCCCTGGACACGATCACGCCCGTCACGCAATACATCGAGGCACATTGGCAAAGGATAAACGCCAACCTGCTTTCCGATGGAGATCTTTTGAACCTAATCGGCGGAGAAGGTGGCGTCCAGGTTGATGCCGTTCTCTACCTCGTCTCAAACCGTGCGTGCCGTCTCCAAATTCCTGGTCTAAGATTGTTATTAACTTGAATCACAGGCCTCCGCCCCGTAGATATTGAGTATCTTCGTCAAATCGCCCCTCTTACTAACATCATCATCCTTCTCGCTCAATCGGACCTCATGTCCGCTGAACAAGTCGCCGCCAGCAAAGCCCAGATCCAGAGCCAGCTTAAGGAAGTTGGTATCCGTCTCTTCAACTTTTCCGATGACCAAGGCATCTACGCCATTTCCAGCGCCACAGGTTCCGACCACAACACCATGGATGCGAGCCTTCTCATGTCATCAGACTACGTCCAACCACTTATCCCAACCGAACTTTCGACCCTCGTATCGCAAGTCTTCTCTCCCGCGGGCATCACCCACCTCCGCCACTCCGTCGCACGCAAATATCTCCACTGGCGCAACCCAGACTCAACCAACCTCCCTTCCCTCTTTTCCTCTCGCCCACCCTCTCTTTTATCCCGCACCCAGACCGCGCCGCTCATCCCCAACCAACAACTCTCTTCCTTCTCCTCACCAGCCCCATCACCATCGCCTTCTTCCCCATCGCTCAACCCAACCCCCGCAAACGTGGGCACGAGCTATGCCCTCGCTCGTCTCGCCGACCACACCCACCGCGAAGAGCGCCTCGCACAAGTCCGGCTGGCGAACTGGGCCGCGGACTTGCAAAAGAGTATCGCTCGCGAGAGGGAACAGTATGCGGCTCTGGCCCGCGGGGAAAGAGCGGTATGGCTAGCCGAGAGGATGGGTGAGTGTGTAAGGGACGGTGGACTGGAGGGCTTGCCCTCTTCAGGACAGGTGGTTGTTGCCGAAAGGGGGTTGCAGAGACAGAACTACCAGCAGCAAGCGGGACATACAAGAGGACATCGGAGTAGTAGTGGCAGCAACGAATTGGCGATCCCATCAGGCAGGAGACGAGGTCGACGACAGGACCTACAGGGATACGGCAACGATAACGGCGGCGATAAATACACCGGCACACTGACCACGACTGGGACCAGCCAGAGCCAGAACCAAACCCAACAACTTCACGCTGCGAGCTACCCACGCCAGCGAAACAGACAGGACCCGCTCGGTCTACTCGAAGTAGCCGACGAGTTGCGGCACAAGGGCATCATTGCGCTTGAGCTGCTGGGTAGTTGCATGCTTGGCGGGCTGGCGCTGTGGATGACGAAGAATTATTTGTCTGTGCAGTCGCCGGCTGCGTATGGGGCGTATGGTGGTGGTGGTGCGGGAGGAGGAGGAGGAGGAGGAGGAGGTGGCGGTGGTGTTGGGAGTGGATTGGGGTGGTTGGTGGGGGAGTGGGATCGGTTTTGGAATGGGGTGCGATGAAGTTATGTTATGACTGGTACATGAGATGAGGGTTGGTGGTTGTTTGGTTGATGAGGTAGGGGACAGGTTGGTAGTCAGGTGGTTTTTGGGTGAACAGCCTCGGCCGAGGAACCCTTGGAGAGATTACTGACTTACCACCCGTCAAAGCTGCATGCATGCATGGGCGATGATGTACGCTACGTTCGTCTTCTCCGCGCCCTATTTTCTCCATTCTCTCATTTTTCCTCTTTTTCGGAATTTGGTTATATCCTCCTCCACCCTAGCGTCGGTTGTCGCTGTACGGTTTTATTGTATGTAGGAAAAAGCCGTGGGTTCTACTTTTATGATATTTAATTTGATTCACTTTGGAATAGCTAGTGAGAGAAAGGGGAGGATATAGACACTCATCTCGTGCACATGTTGATGAATCGGTAACCACAATTGTGATGTTTCCACTCCTCATTCGTTGATGGTGTGATAGCGCCGAGTTGATGTGCTCTCTTGTAAATGTTGATGTTCGCTTGGTACGTGTCTACTCCTAGTGTACTAAGTCTATTTGAAACAGCTAAGGGGAAGCTTTGAGGTAGGATGAGAGGGCGTGTTGAGAGATTTGGGTCGACGAGGTGAAGTCGTCAAGGCCGGAAAGTGGAACCGATGGATAAACTAGTAGAATCTAAGTGTTGACTAGGGTATTTGTCGAGGATTTGATATTTGTGCCGTTTCCTTTTTGTTGTTTTCTTTTCGTTTTCGGTGTTCTGAGACCAATGCCCCGATCCTAAGCTTTCGAGTCAGCAAGCTGTATGAACAAATCCCATATAAAAGCTAAATGAAACCCAAAACGTAAACTTACTATTCATAACCGACCGGGCAAAGAAAAGACAGTGTCACCAAGGAATTGCCCTGAAACAGAGTGGGATTCCGCTTAGACACCAGGTCTGAAAGTGGCTGCGGCACTGCCCGTCCCCCTCAACCGCCAGGAACCCGGCGACTTTTAAAAAAACAGACGTGCCGCGCCGCCCGCCTACACGTCGCAGGACGGGCCCTACACTACATACGGATGCAGACACGAGTTTGAACCTAAGTTAGATCGCCTGATCCCCCTTATGACGGTTCGCTCCTTGAGACCTACATGCCTAGGTACGAAGGATCTCGGGCGCTTTTCACTGACAACCCCTGGGGTTGCATGTTACATAATCCTCCGGAGACCTACGGACGGGTCAAAGGTCCTGGTAGGATGTAGGTTCTCGTAGGTCCGCGCAGCTCCGGATAGCTCCGATGCGGCCCGGCAGTTGAGTTAACGTGGGCAGGCATACCAGGGCACCTGGACAGCAAGGTACCTGCCTCCAGACGCAAGGCTCGGGCGTCGGGCGGGGACAGACCGAAACGCGAATCCCGCCGAGGGCCGTACCTGTCTCTAGCCGGTGCAATGATAGGGAATGTGTTGCCTTGAGGGTTTGTTACACACCACTCGGTTAGAATATACACTTTCGCAACGGACACCATCACATCAAGGATTCACAACATCAAGACAACGAAAGGTTCAGAGACAGACAGACGTCCAAATTCAGCTCGGACGAAAACGAGCCAGGTGGTACGAAAACGGACTTCTGCAAGGTTCTGAACACATCGGGTTTCGAGAGAAAAGGTACGAACAATACGATTAGTCACCGACTTCAATTGTTCCCGCCCGCTGCTGCGTGCTACCCCAAAGTTCTGTGTTTCCTCGCTTGTTGTTGCGTGCTCGGTGTCCCGGCCCCATGGGAGCGCCGCGAGCGGTGGGGTCTTTTGTAACGGTCACACAGAAACATGGACACGACTTCGTAGTGTACAGGACTCCTCGCCCGGATTTGAGGCTTTCCGGATTTGGTATACAGTGAGAGGGAGTGTCTGTTGTCCCGTTCCGAATTGCTCCGTTGTGGGATTGTTATTTTATTTCGCTCTTCGCTTCGCTGCTTTTTGAGTTGGGTCATGGGATAGCAAACACGAAAACAAGAAAAAAGAAGATACTCGAATTCACTCATGCCAAGCCTCGGCGAGGAACTGACCGGAGCGCCGGGTGTGGTGGGGTCGGACGGTTTCGGGAGCATTGTTGGAGTTGAGTGAGAAGACCCGGGATGGAATTGGACTTGAAACGGGGATGACTCTTTTCTTCCGGGCTCTTCAGGATTCGTCGGTTGACAAACCCGAGGGGAGGAAGGAACGTCGCCGGTCATTACGTTAAACCCGACGACTTCCTCTTCGGCCCAAAGTTTTCATGACCCCGCCCTCCCGTGTCCACCACGGGTGAGTGGATTCATAGGGCCACGCGTATCGTAAATCCGGACCGGGGCAACAACGTGGGAAAGTGGAAGACAGGAGAAAAAAAACCGGCGACATGGATGGAAACGGCACGTCGACGGAGGGCGGAAGTACCGATGCCCCGACCCCGACTGCTTGGGTCTTACCAAATGCCCACGCGGGGTCCTGGTTTGCCGAGCCTGCCAATTGTGGCTGGTGACAAGATGACTGCGTATTTTCACCCCGGAAACCCAGGCAGCAAGCGAAAGCGATGCTCGATTCCACCGCGGAGGCCTTTTCGTGATTGGCCCACGAGCGAAACGGGTTGATGATTCGTCATCGGCAAAGGTTCCTGGGGTTGATTTGTGTTCTTTGCGTACCTACTCATCGCGGCCTGAGAGATTGAGGTTTCATGGGAGGATTGTCGACCTGAGGATGATTCATCATCGTGATCGGAATAGTGTAGGTTTGGGTCGCTGCGGCCCGCTGGCTGCGTAGCCTCCCTTACTATGTACTGAAAGGGAAAGAGTTTCGAAATTGGAAAGGTCTTCGAGTTGAGGCTTTAGGTCGCGATGAACACGACACTCGACGCCAACAAAAATCAGGGCAACGACGACGACGACGCCTCGTTGATGATTGGTTTCGCTTGGTGCAGAGGCCACCCGACAGAGTGTTTCGTGGCTTGGGCTGCGACCAGGCAACGCAACTCGTCGGGTTTGACGCGAAGGAGACGACCCGATCGCCATGTGGTTTTTTTGTCGGCTCTCTGGCGTGCGGATCAGGTCAGCAATCAGCCCTACGGAGTGTTTGGCCAATCAGACTGCGCCAGTAGCGAGTCCACAATCTCGTTTTCTCTCTTTTGTCTCGTTCACCCCACAGATGAGGGAGCACTGTTCAACTCGGTGTTACGATCGTGGCCGAACCCGCACATCTCTTATTCGTCCTTTATTGTTGCTGCAGTGTTCAACAAGGTCATTGCTGTTTCTCAATGAGTCCTTACCGCTGGGCGCAGCTTAATACGATAGGTACGCAAAGACAGATGAGGCTGTGCAAGTTACCTCGTCCGCTACCGACTACCTTGATTCCTAGCGAGGTTGCATGTAAATGGCCTTACTGCGGTACACAGGAACCGACTGTGAATGGTGATGATAAGTTGAGGATGGTGGAGTGCAGGAGGGCATAGCCGGTCCGCTTCGGGTAGTTGTTCAGTTCCGGGGCTGCTTTGACGGAGATGAGCGGCTCACTCTGCCACTATCCACCGTCATCATGCAATGATACGCGGTCGCTGGTGTTGGACGTCAAAACGGGTTGCGTCGTCGTTAACGTTGCTCCGTGGTCCGGCGTTGATATTGGCTTGTTTGGCGATCGCGGCGTTTGGATTTGTCTCCGAAACTCGACTAGGGTTCTGAGTTGCAAGTTGCGGCAGATTAACGAGTGCGACTTCGACCGACGATGGCGCATTGTCGATGTGAAATGAGTCTTACCGCAGAAAGATTGGGTGGAAAATGCTGCTTCCCGTTTGGGCAATTAGAAATCAAGGGACGAAACCCGCACCCCGCTGTCGCTCGCTGGACCGTGGGGGAGATTTGTTCGGGAGTGAGCAGTGATCATTTGAAGGGATCGCTTGCAGGGAAGTAACGCATCATTTGGCATCATTCTCACAGTAGCTGATGATTCCTGGTTGGATTAGAGAGCGAAGGGAACGTTTGGTTAATAATGAGCCTGGTGCTTAGGTAAAACCCAAGCATGTGGGATAAAAAAACCCTAGCGCGACAGAAGCGGACAGAGAGTAAAAGATGCCGAAAAGACTGCGAAACGGCTGGTGCGGATGCGGGGTCCCGCGTTGCTGATTAACAATCTGGCCGGACTATCGATGCTCACCAGACACCGCGCCGACGAGAAACCCAGAGATCCCGGAGAGTTCTCGCTTGTGAGTCTGTGACGACGACAATGCAACAGTGGATAACGTGAACGACGACCATATTCGTACTGCGAAGGTCGCTCTCGGTTGCGACGGGACCGCGTAACCAGCCGTAACCCCGCGAACGCCGGACCCATCCAGAATCGAGTCCGCACTTGCAATCAGTCTGAAGCCGCGTCTTGCTAGGATGGGACGGGTTTTCTGTCGTTGGGCTGTGGCATAACTCCGTCCGACGGTGCGGAACGGGATGCCCTGCCCAAGCAGAATTCGCCCACCCTCCGTTCCATCCTCCGTCGATTGCCCAAGCATGCCTTGTCCTGCCCGAAGACCAGCGATGCCAGCACGGCGGGCGGACAACGCACCAAAAAATAAAGAACATGATGATACGTATTGCGTTTGCGTTGGGACCCGACGGGGCTCAATTGGGAGCGGCCCTACAAACATACTACAGTAGGCGCGGGAGATCAGGTGGTGTCGAATGGCCGAACTGCCCCCAAGAAGGTACTGCAGAAAGGGCCAACAACAAGGCGCCGCCTCATCATCCCTTCACCGCCGCGGCGTCTCAATCCAGGACAGCTTTTCGCTGCAGGAGGGGCGGCGCAGGGCGTGGTCGAGGCCGAAAGTCCTAACCTGCTAACCTGCAAGGGTAAATTATGCGCAGACAGAAAGGCGGGCCGGGGGATGGTGGGGAGGAAACAAGTGGGACGGAGATCGGACTTCTGGGCTTTTGTCAGCTGCTGCGGATGATACAACGAGCCGGGTTCTGGTGACCGGCGGTGTCTTGGACAACCCGAACACCAACAGTTACAAAAGGAACCCGTGGCCGCCCTCCCTCGGGCACATGCCCCCCCTTCCCCTTCAAGCTCATCGTCGACCTACAAGGCCAGCACTTCATCTCGTCTCGAAAGCAATTATTATTCACATCGCTTCGACATTCAACAAGAAGACAACAGCTTCCTCAACTGCACCGAGTCCAACTTACCTGAGTGCAGTACCAGCGTATCGTCAATACATGTTACATACAGCACGCCGCTTCGATACGCTCTGTTATCAATCAGAGCTTTCTTGGGTCCACCCCACCGCAGCCCTGAACGCACGCCCCCCTAGCCAAAGCCTGACTAACTTGGCGTTTCCGCAATCGGCTCTCGCGCCTTGAGTCACCCAGGAAAACGCCATAGCACATCAAATATTTTGGGACACCAACCTGCCCTCAAAATGTCTTCCCCTCTCCCCATTCCGCGTCCTGCGAACTCGCAACAACCATACCAGAACCCATTGGGCTCCTCGCCGGCATCTTTCACACCTGCTCCGTCGTCTCCCTTCCGACCCCGAGCCAACAAGAAGATGTCCATTGCCCAAACCTACTTCCTGGCCCACAAGGCCCGGGCCAAGCTGTCTTCGGAAGCTGCCCGCCCAGATCACAACCTCCGCCTCCTCGTCGGCCACGCCAACCTCCTTGACTCGCTGATGGTGGAACTCGCGGACGCCGAGCGGGAACAAGAATCGTGGTTCAACCAGTCCGTCCGCGGCGCCTCGCCAGCGGCCCCAGCACCAACAGAGAAGCACATCCAGTGGGCCGACACCATCGTGGAGGAGCCCGAGAACGACTGGCGTGCCGAGGACGCCGAGTCGGACTCTGATTCCGACTCCGAGTCCGACTCCGACTTTGACGACGACGAGGACATCGAGATGGCCGACGCCGTCCCCCTCCAGCGGGTGCCCTCGCACCACAACATGCTCCCGCACAAGGCTGCCTACCCCTTTGGCGCCGACCGCGAAGACTACGATATGGACGAGGACGATGAGGAGGACTACGCACAGCTTGCCCTGCAACGGAGTCCCTCGCACTCGGCCTCGGCATCCCCCGTCTCACCACCGCCCGAGCTCGACGACGACTCGGACGCTTCCACCGAAGACGAGTCGATGCCTCCCTCACCGCCCACAACACTCATCCCAGAATTCGCGGCGGGGACAGAACAACAACAGAAGATGGATGGGAGCAGCGCCAGCTCAAGTACAAGCACATTGACGGTAGACCATGGGGACAAGGCCTCCTTCTACGAAGAGGGGTTTTACCTCCCACCACGGAGCCCCGGGAGGTTGATCTCAGCGATATCAGTCTATTAGACCGCGAGATCCCTTCCGTGTCTACTTTGTCTTTTTGTGTGTACTTCAGCATGGGCCGGCGTTTGCAAATGATACCAAGCATATTTTTTGGGTGGAAAGCGACAAGGCGAAGGAAAAAAAGTTGCATTGGTTTTTATTTTTTGGTTCTTGTTTTTCATATTTTCATGGCATTGGGATTTAAGACTATCCGCATCGCATCATTGCGTCTTACACCACTCAAATGTGTAATAAGGGGGAGTGGACAGAAGGAGGACATTGTACCGATTTACTCTACGGGAGGCATCGACGAACGGATGGATGGATGGATGGATATGGACTCACACGCAACTCTCATCACTACTACAAATTCTCCTACACATTGCACCCGCTCCCTTCCACCAAAAGATGGTGGTCAAGGTCGAGTGGGAAGCATTTTTTAGCTTAGGCATAGGGCTGATCAACAGACCCCCAGAAATTCCCATGAATCTCCGAAATCGCTTTTCGCCTGCTCTTCGCTATGACTTGTTTAGGTAATGCGAGCATGAAAAGAACAAACAAACCAAGTCTCCCGATTCTCGACCCCGATTGACATCATCACCTCCCTCCGCGGAGCAAGTTCCGTCCCAAGTCGTTCTTCAGCTCTCTCCTGATGCCGCGAAGCTCAGTACCCAGCATCCCTTGATGCCGCGGAGCTTCGTACCCAGTATCCCGCCACTCGCAAAACCCGAATAAATCATCCCATCTTTTGATTCATGAAGGGCTCGAGCACTCGATCGAGTTCCTCGGGCTGGACCTGGCGATCGGGGACTCGGGCTGGAACATGTTACTCTCGAATTTGGCCACAGGACAACACACACAATGGTTCATTCATTCATTCATTCGTTCGTTGTATGTATTAGCGATGCGAGTCTCTTAATCCTGCTCCTCAGTGATTTCATTGTCAAAGCTGGCAGTGAGTCGTAGATTGTGAAGAAGAAGAATCCCTTGCTTGGATTGGCTCTGTCTCGCAGTTTCGGATTCTTTCTTTCCATTTTTTTTGTTCAGGGTTGTTTGTTTCTTCGCTCAGGTCCTCGAGGGTACTCAAATGTTTAAACACACGGTGGGCGTGTGTAATACGGAGTCGGTCAGGTTAGTCACAAACCAAAAGGGCGGGGTGCGGAGCCGCGATGTTACATACATGCTGTTACCGTACGGCTTTTACGGGGTTTACGACAAAACGGCTTTTAATTACATTTGCACGCCTCAAGTCCGAGCGCTGGCTGTGTGTTTCTCATCCTTTTTGGTGCTTTGTCATCGCTCATTTAAAATGATCGTGAATCGAGAATCATCGGCAATCGCTAAACTTTCAGCTGTGATATCTTCTCTCACTCCCTCCGCAATCTTCTTGCTTCTTTTTGTTTTTTTGATCTGATCAATCGGTGCCTGACCAGGGCAGAGGGACTTTTGGACGGCTTTGGCTTTTGTGGCGCCTGCCTTGTGGCCGTCTGTCTGGTTTTGTGCGAATGGGATCCCGGGATAAGGTTACCGAGTTCGTCGATCGCCAGAAGCGCAAGGCGGAAGCGGGATTCGCGCGTTATGTTCAGCAGAACCTGAGCGAAACAAAAAAGCCACGGCGATAAGTTACGGCGATACGGGATACGGCGATACGGGATACGGCGATACGGCATGGGGGGCGGCCCCGGCGAGATGGCCGGGTCAACGGTGATTGGAGGATCGGTGTGTCCAGGTGACTCAGCAGAGAAATTTTGGTTGGGCTTTGGCCAGGGGATGGAAAAAAAAAGCAGGAAAAAAATCAATTGTGAAAGTGGGTTTCTCCCGCGTTTCGCGGTAACGGGTTTTGGCGAACGAGAGCCCGAAGCCGGTCCTCTCCACGAAATCAAGAAAAAAGTTCACAGGGCGCGCTCCATGACTTCTCGCCCGGTTCGTCCGCTCGCCCGTTTCTCTCGGCCGAAGCCTGGGGCTGGACTTGGTCCCTCTCTGCCTGCTCTGCGCCCAGTGCCCAGAGCGCAGTGCCTGGCGAGCCTGCCTGGGCTGGGCTGGGCTCGGGGCTGCTCAGCGAATGGGCGTTCGCACTCGCTTGACTTTTGCTCCTTTGGGCAAGAATCTGTGTTCATCGTCGGCAGGTCGTTTTGACACCGCTGACGTGGAGAAAGAACCGAACGTTAAGTTACGTATTCTGGACCTTTTCAACCATACATTACCGATCGGTACCTGACCGAGCTCCGCCGCCGCCTGGGGGATAGTTAACCGACGAAGCGTCCACGGGTTCACTGTTTGTGAAGTTGGTTGCTGTCGGGGCGCTTGCCGGTCCCCTTCCGGTTGGAATGCGAGGAGGTTACGTGGGCTGTTGGGTGTTGTTGCCGACGAGCGTTTGTTGTCCTTTTCAAGGGCGGCTGCGTGATCTCGTTGCCTTCCCCCTTCCCGATGGTGTTGGTGCGGATGCGCTTGCGCAATGGATTCATCATCCTCATTTCCACCAGCGCTTCACGATCCTTGCGTGGCGGTTGTGCTTGCAGGGACCTTGTAATTGGGCGGGGGCTTGAAGCGGACCACACACCAAGGGAGGGGCGGGGAAAACACAAGGTCCGCAAGGCGGTGTTCGGGGCCGTGGTCGAGGCCGAGACGGGCCCGTGGGCCTCCTCCCCCGAATCCAGGGCCGAGTGTCGCGGAGAGTTCTTGTTTGATACGCCGATTTTGGACCCAATTCGAGGTTTCAGGATTCTTGGGGAAACAACTTGTGTGTTTGTGCCGGTGCCAACGCACCTCGTGTACAACGAGTAAGTGGTCTCAGGGACGGGTTGTCATTGATTTTTGGGGTCCAGTTGGGTTTTACCATTTGCATCACGCCACAACGACGAGACGAGACGGGGATGAGATGGAGTCGATCCGGAGTTGGTGCACCGCGGCTGTTGGGGCCCGCTGTGTGTCGTGCGCCTGCATGTCAGGTCAGTCGTTGTGATTGTTGTTGGACACAACATCCATACACCGACCATTTCCATTTGACACACCGCCTGCAATCGACACGCGATCATGCCTGCGAAAGTTTGCGTTTGCATTTTAGAACCCCGTTTGCAATCCCACCAGGTGCATGAAAATTACGGGGGCTCGAGGTTCCTGCAAAGGAGGCAATGCTTCAACTTCCTTTAGGCTGACTCAGGGTATCGCGCCCTATCATCTGTCAAGCCCCGCCGATCCGGGGTGACTCTGAAGCAAAAAGAGCAAATGGTGGCCCAGCGATGAGATGAAGGAGTGGCTCATCTGCCGCGGCTGGGGGAAGAAACGGCCAGGCACGATCCAGCCCCGCAATCCACCAGGGCCGCTGTAATGTTCGTAACCTCGTTCCTGGCTCAACCGCAACCGACTGTAATCCAACGTAATCCGTCACCTTACCGCAGGTGCGACCCGTTATGGAATCTTATCCTTCACAGATTCTTTGGAATTCTTGGTTTTATATTTCGTTGTTTCACACGACGCAACGTTACCCGCCTCGTGTAAGCTCCCGCCCTTGGTACAGCACCTCGGGTCTTCGGTATCGGGAGCTTCAAATCGGTACCTAATCCACATTGATTATGGGGGAGCGAGTGAAATCTCTCAAATCCAAGCCTTGGGCTGGGCTCCTATCATCCTCAATGCACCACATATTCCGTCAGCCAGCCCATCACTCCGTGACCTGGCAAGCGACGTGGACAGTCCCCCGCGCCAGTCAAATGACCTGCCCAGTAGGGCCACACCTTCTTACGTGGGGGAAAAAGGCACAACAACAGCCTGGACACCTGAACGCATGACTGACATGCGGAGGCCCCCAGGCTCCCTCTCCAATCACTCGGGCTGCTCGCCGAATTGTTGATCAACGCCTTACGGATGAGGGTGGGAAGAAAAGGTTGTGGGTGACAACAATCGCAACAGCAAAAAGCTACACCAACCCCTCATTCCCGCTTGCGGCGCCTAGATCTAATCAGGTGGGAGATAACGTGGACAAGCAAGAAAAATCTGCCCCAAAAGGTCGCCACACTTCCCCTCTAGTCTCCTCCGGTTGCGGCCAGAATCGGGCCGGTGCGAGATAATGATAAAAGATCTGTTGATTCTAGGTGGGCAAAAATATTCGGTGAGCGTTTTAGCGCCCTTTTAGAGTAGTGCGCACCTGCATGGTGAGAGCCCTTCTTTTCTTGAGGGCGAAGTGAGACTGAAGTACTGGAGAAAGGCACCCGGAGAAAGGTGGGGCATTCAAGACCTTCGGTGATCGGTCGGGAATCGGGAATTGGCTGCAGGTCAAGTAGGTCTCAAGGTCTTCAATTACCTACTACGTACCTAGTAGGTTCCTACCCGACTACATACCTACCTAACCTAAATCACCTACCGACGACCACGACCTATTCCACCATAGCCCAACCCAACCGAACTTCTCATTCAGGCTCAGCCCCACGTGAGGCCGACCTAGAAATGCCCAGCCTCAGTGAGAAGGCTGGGCTTCACCTTGGGGCTCAATCGCTGCGGTTAGAAAAGGCGGTGCTATTCTTACTGGAAATACGTCACCCATAACAGTGGTGCCTTGGTTCATGAGCTTCACGAAGCTGGCCTGGATGGCTTGATAGGTAACGCATTCATGTCCAGTAACCCTAGACGGATGATCCCACCTTTGACCCAGCTTCACTCTTCTCGCATCGCCTCGGGACGCGTAGCACAGAGGATGATAACCAAGGTTCAACTCAGCTGGGATCTTTACCAGCCAGCCTATACCTTTCCCGGAGCGGGACGCGCTGGAGGGTGAGAGAGGACATCAGATGTGGGAAAATATGATCTTGCGACAGAGGTGAGCATGAAAATGGGTAAAATATACGGGAGAGTCTTGACGCGGATCCTCAGTTATGAGCATAAGATAAGCATGTCACCAATGAAAATATAAATTAAGAGATCAGCTATCATTAACCGTATAATTTTGCCGTAATATTTGATGAATAATTGCCGTGGCGATTGATCCTCCTATTTCATGATATATCCCCGGGAGAAGGCATTATGACGTGAGGGAACCACATCATCGTCAGTTATTTCTTGAACCTAGTGTTCTTCTACCTCTTTCGCCGAGTCCTACGTATCGTATTCACAACTCACGAAATCATCGCCGCAGCCATCAAACACTAGCCGACCTTTAGCCACACCCGCACCCATGTCTCACCATCACCCACATTACATTCGCATTCGAAGCTATTCACAACTACGATTTGCAAAAGGCCATCAAATCCTTGGTTTTTCCACTCACCACCCCACCACCTCCTCCCATAAGGCCAAATAATTAGATTTTGATGTACCCCAGATTTGGTCTCAAATCTAATTGTCAGTCAGCTGCGATGTGTATCGCGTTCCATGTTGTGGTTAGCACGGCCGGGGGACTTCGAGTATCGGTTGAAGCTAATTACATAATTATGCAGGACGACTTTTATTACTTGAAGCTTTGCGTTGCCATCTGAGAGCTCTGTCCCAGCATCGCAATCCTGATGTCAGTCATAGAGCTAACAGAGTTAAGGTTCACGTTCGCTGTTACGCCAGAGCCTATATAAAGTGGCTGGATACCTACCTCCAAACCATGGTATGTAGGTAATTATCTCTGCACCATCAACCCGAGAATGTCACGACAATTTCATCCATTCCCCCGTCTCCCCTGGGAGCTCAGGGAAAAGATCTGGAAATTCGCAGTCCGACCGGCTCTCCCAGGAGCGCACGTTTTCACAGTTTACGACGCCAACAATTTAGACTACGCCGACTCTGAACATACACTCCGTTGCAATACATCCTGGTGGATCTCAGGATCTCGTCTTGCCGCGCCGAAGTGCCTGCCGAGAGGGATTGACTTGGACTCTCACTCGGCCGTGTCAGCCCCGAATTCATGGACGCTGAACAACCCGTCGACATACCTCATCGACAGTGGTCTTTGGACGGCCTGCAAAGAATCACTCCTCATTATCCAGAAGGAGTTCCAACATCCAGCACGACGAGGAAAAGGGTGGAGCGCCGCAGTGGTAAAAATCTACCGGGACAAAGGAGGCCGCTTCACTCCGATGGGGAGAGTCACATTTCCAGTCTCCGAGGACGCCAAATGTCGCCATCTCACCGTTTTCCCGGGCCAGGACCTTTTTATCCTACAGCCAAACGATATTGCGGCCGTGGACTGGGAGTTTATCTGGGATGTTTTCCCCCATGACACTTTCGTGGTGACGGATTTGGGGGGATTAGCTTGGGTTGAACCTGAACGCCACATGGCTCTCGAATACAATCCTGAGTGGGATAGGATGGCACATAATGAGCATAGACGTGTTTTCCTAGGAGGACCCGAAGCGGTGTTATACTTCGAAATCGCCTATAACACTGCGCAGGCGGGTCCATTCACTCTTTGGTTCATCGACTATCGCATCAAGCGCAATGCGAGATACCAGGAGCCCGCCCAGGAACAGGCCAAGCCCAAAGCGCACGGGGGGAAACCCCCAAGAGTATTCTATGCGAGGGATCGCCGGTTTGTGGAAGTGGAGGAGAAGCAATTAGGACGTTGGACTGGGCATGACCTAATGTGGGATGCCGGCACTGAAGTTCCAACAAAGGATGACTGCTGCACCTGCTGTGGCGCGGGAGCATATGTCAAGCGGCTCATGAATTATATGGAGACCAGGTGGGGCTACGGCGAAAGTTATGGGCATCCCAGTCGTGGCTTGGGCTGGGTCCAGTATGGGATACTTGCTTGCGAGTATCTTGGATAATAGCTCCCGGTCTCCTCAAATCTAGGGCCACAAAGCCACCTAATTATTTGAAAGTTTGAGCCCAGGGTTTGTGGAAGTCCTGTGGTTGAACAGTTAATTATGGACTTCATTAATTATTGGATAACGTGCCATTTCTGAGTGAAATAAGAACGGAAAACAGGCACTTGAAGGAGAAGGTACTCCCCGGCCTCTCTACATGTCCTTGGTGACACTCTTTCGACGCTGTAAGGTTCTTCGGCCATGACTTGAAGTGTCAAACCCACAAGGATCCCTCCCATTCACCGCAAGTACTGTGTTGGCGTGGTTGGATCGATCATGAAATGTTTGCCCCGCCTTCCTCTTTGAGGTGAAATGTTCACCAATACATTTGTCCCGAATCGTGGACCCGTGGTCCCAACCACACAACCTGCAGGGTACGAGTTTTCTTGTTAGGCAGAAGCACGGCACCACAGCAGAAGCTTCGGTCTAAGAGTCTCTCTCTTACTCTCTTTGGCCCCTCAGTTTCTGGTCCTAATTACCCCCTGGGGGACTCACTTCCTCTCCATCACCAAGACAATTCAAGAGTCAACAGTTGGCCGCTCTTCAAATCCCGCGATTGACGCAGGCATCTCCAGGGCTTCATATCCATCGTCCACAATCATGTCATTCATCGAGGGTACTCCGGAGCGCTATCAACCAAACAAAACCCTCCTCATCCGCGAACACCGCCCGCCAGCACCATTCGGAATCAATGGCAGTTACAGGGACAGCCCGCGACCCGTCGTCGACTGGGACAGCTTGCCGCGGTACATCAGCCGCGTTGAGGTGGCTCTCGCCTACCCACCGATGGAGAACGAGACCCAGCCTACCAGCTATACCACTCCGGCTCATGAGCGCACACTGACCATCACGGGCTCCAAAACACGGCGCCACAAAGACGCTACTGGTCGTGACAGAGGCGGGGCCCACGTCCTCACATGCTTTCTCGACGGGGATCCGACCGTGGAATACGTGGCCAAGATCTACGATGCTGCCGATTATCCGCTGGGATTTGGCGCCTGGGACTGCATAACCCGCGCCGATAAGGACTACAGCATCGAAGCCTGCGCGTACCAGTCCCTGCAGCCTATCCCTGGCGTTGGCGGCGTCCTGGTCCCGGCTTACTTTGGATCTTGGACCTTTGCACTTGATGTCAACAGTCCGGATGTAAATCCCGATGAAGACCCAGAACCAGACCACCCCAAGCCCGAACCCCGCCGACGCTGGGTACGAATGATTCTGCTGGAGCTGGTCGCTGGCGAATGCCTCGTGGACATGATGGAGAAGGCCGAAGTGAGCAGCCCCACCCCGGAGAGGCGCTACGCCACCACCACCGACTATTCTCAACTCCCCCCGGAAGACTTTCGCCTCCTAGTCATGCGTAACATTATCGAGACCGACATCACCATCTGGTGGGAAGGACTTCTCACTCACAACGACATCGAACCGCGTAATATTATCGTCAGGCCCAATGGCAAAGTCGTCATCATCGACTTCAACGTCGCCCAGCTGTTCAATTTTACTTATTATGGCGACGATCACCCCCGACAACTAGGACCGGATGACCCATACGCCCTGACCCAGCCGGAGTCGCCTATCATGCGGTACTGGCCCATTCCATTTGGTGGTGCGTACACCGGCTGGGAGTCAAGCATGTGGAAACACTGGGTACCGAAGGCCTGGATCGAGGACCTGAATCGGTCGACGGAGTGGTTGGTGAAAACATACAGGGACGACACTAGATATGCGCCACTTCGCCAGAATTGGTTGAACATTGGTTCGTACGCACACCTTGATCCGAGGGCGGTACGGTTGCTGGAGAGTTTGGGCCGGAAGCCAGCCGAGGAGGGGAAATGAGGTGGGGGAAGATGGTGGAATTTGCAGGGAGAAGCCGCATACGCTGGGATTTTCGAGACCCGAGGGAAGGTATCTGACTGGTAAATAAGGGTTTGTTTCACGGGGAGATTTTTTCTTCAATTTCAAGTTTAGAGTAACAGGGACATGTAGCAAATCAACCCAAAACAATAGAACATAAAATCAGTGTGTCGAAGACTGGTCCGAACTCCTAATTATTGACCTCTTTCCAAAACCCGATCCCAAATCATCCATGGATCAAGCACGCAAACACCAAATGCCCGTTAATTAATCTCAAAAGAGTGATACCAGCCCCCAGGATCTTTCCAAGATCGATTTATAGTAAAAGAAAAAGAGAAAAAGAGAAAGAAATAGAAATAGAAAAAGAGAGAAAAGAATAAGAGAGGGAAAAGAATAAGAGAGGGAAAAGAATAAGAGAGAAAGGAACAAGAGAGAGAAAGGAAAAAGAGAGAAACCCTATACACAATATTTTATTGGATATATATAATTATAAGTCAGTCAGGGATTCGATTGTCCAAGGGGAACTATATAAGTTCTTATACCTTTCTCTGACTTAGTCATAAACCTATCCCTAGTAGACTGTTCAAATGTCGACTATAGTAGGTAATTAATTACCTTCCTACCTATAGCAGCATCTCAAGATACACACAGGAAGGCCTAACGATAAGCATTCATAGACTTTTTATCTTCCCTATCGAGGTATTTCCCTACTACGCGATATAGGGATGATAGTTACAATACAATCGTTACCATATACCGAATTCTCAACGCCGAGGGCTCATCAACTTCTTGGACCTCATCTATCATTAAACTTATCCGCCGCCCATTACCATCCAATACCTCTCAACCTAGTTATCAATTTCATCTTCATGACCCGGTAACTGATACTCCCTTACCAGCAGCACTACGTTTCCACCGCCACAGCCCCCGGTGGTTCGTGTTCGTGTCCAAGAGCCACCGTTCCTAGGGTTCTGCAGGATGATTGAAAGATAAGGTAGCCGGCTAGTAAATGCTTTAGGGTCTTGAAACATCAGTTGGGCCAGACAACCAGGTTAGCGACGTTATTAACACAGAGATCTCACCCAAGCTTAACGTGTGGGTGTAATTAGAGTCGGTACGCTTAACTCCCTGCCGAGGTAAAAGTTGGTAGTTTCCCGGCGTCGTTGGTGAGTTCTCTAGGAATGGTATAGTTAGTCAACTCCCTGCTCAGCTGGACCTACATCGTTCGTCAGATTCCGGTTTTGAGTCGGGGGAGGTGGATTTTGTTTGCGGTTGGTTATTGGATTTTTTCACTTAAGCAGAAGGTGACAGCTGGAGAAATGAGTATGATGAGGAGGAATAAATGGTTCTAAGGATAAAAAGGACTAGAATGGAGACGGATGGGAGAAACGAGAGAAATATATATTCAACTTAGAGTAGGTCACAGAATCAAGATACATGTCGGGATAGGGTTAGGGTTAGTGTCCACGACCTCCCCTTAACCCTTATTCTCTCCCTCCCCTGAACAACAAACCAATACACAATCCACGCCTCACCACCCACCAGCCGCGACAAACTCATCAAACGTGCCCAACCCCACCTCAACCTCAACCACCCCCAGCGCCGGAATCCGTTCCGTCCACTCATTGTCATCTTGCGCTCCGTCATCACCAACCCTCCCCCCGACAACCTCCAACGTGACTCCGTCTCGCACACTCTTTGACCACACCACCCCGGCCTGTCCCTCTCCCAGAGAAGCATTGATTGCTGCTGTTGAGGCATCGCCTTCTGTGAGGCTGTCATGGCCGCCAAGCAACAGCACACCAACTCCCCCACTTTTCGTCCCGTTCTCTTGCTTCAACAAAGCCCCCGCAACAGCATATATAACTGTCCTCTCCGTCCCACCGAGCAAGTAAGGCCCGTTTGGCTGCTCGGTGCGTATCGCAGCGACTAGGGCGTTTGTTGTTGCGGTGGTGATAGCACTACTACCTTCACCACCGCTGTCACCACCGTCATCACCAACAGCAGCAGCATCACCAGCAACGCTAGCACCACCCAAAACCTCAACCCCAAAACCCCCAACTCTGCACTCCCCAACGGCGGAAGCGACAAATACCCAAATGTCGAGCCCAGACCACTTACACCCGCACCTTCACCATCACCCCCTTCATGAGAGGCGTCTACACCGGGCAAGAAGAACAACTTTGGCGAGTCGGACGTGCGCGGGCCTTGGTAGTGGAAGAGGTGTGCTTGTTCTTCTGGTGCTGCTTCTCCTGTTGCCGAGGATGTAGGGTGCGTCTCGTTACCGTGGCTGTTGACTTCCGAATGGTGTTTGGGAGGTGAGAAGAGTGAATCCGACGATGGGACAGGGGAGGTAGGTGCTGTGGGGGTGAGGAGGTTGGACGGGTTTGTTGGTGGTGATGCTGAGCCTGAACCCAAACCTGAATCCGAAGCTGAGCTCGATACCAACTCAGCATCAACATCATCACCAACAACTCCAGCCCCCCCATCAGACCCACCGATCTCAGCCAAATGCGCAAGCAACGCAGCTTTGGAATCCCCAATTGTCTCATTCTCTAGAAAGAAGGCAGCCGGCAGGTGCAAGTCGAGTTCTTTGCCCAGCTGGGCGAGCACGTTGATGGCCATGACGGAATCGACGCCGAGGTCGGTGTAGGCGGTGTCGTCGGCGAGTTCGTCGGGGGTGCAGCCGCTTTCGCTGGCGATGATGGAGAGCATGGTTTGGATCATGCTGGTGTGGTCTGTGGCTGTGTTTTGATTTGTACTGGCTGGTGGGAGTGAGGAAACGGGGCCGGGGGCGGTTTTTGGAGTTTTGGTAGTGTGAGTGGCTGACGGACGAGCACCGCCGCCCAGAATCATCTCCAACGCGGCTTTCTTCAGCCGCAGGAATTTAATTCCCAGCGTAGCCTGCACCAACTCCCCCCCTTCCGCAAACACATAACAATCCCCCCTGACCCCATGCCCCGCCCCACCATCAACCTCATCCTGCAGACAAGTATACACAGTATACACCCCACCGGCCTTTAACTCCCGCACCTGATACCACGCCTCAAACCCCACAGCCAAACAGGCCACATCCTCCGGATACCGCAGCCCACAGTTGAGCACAAACCCCGCCAGATGCGTCACAGCATCAATCCAGTACGGACTGATATGAAACGAGGTCTTGCCCATATCCCCCGCGGTGAGCTGTACTCTCCCCACGGCATCCGCACAGTCAGCGCTGAGAATCACCTGCTGCAGGCCCTGGTAGGGCTCAGCGTAGGACACGACGCCCGAGAATAGCTGGTAGGTTTCTTGCTTGGCGAGATGGCGGGCGCCGCTGCCGAACTCGGCTTGTTTCCGGAGGGTGTCGATGCGGGATTTGACGAGGTAGAGGGTTTGTGGGAGGGTGGTTTTCCAGGGGGAGGTGATGTCGAAGGCGACGTGGGCTTTGCCGTGGTGGGTGAGTTTGGCGTTGCCGCTGCTGTTGGTGGTGAGCTTCGAGGCGAATTCCACCTCGACCGCTGCATCGGCTACGCGGTACGATGCCGTTACTTGGATTATGGTGTGCGGGACCGTGTCTGGGTTGAGGATCAGACCTTGTCCGAGTTCCACACTGCGAAGGGATAGAGCCGGAAGCGTGGTGGCGTTGCCGTGGACGCGGTAAAAGACGTGTTTTGCAGCTGTGAGCGCAATGTCCTGGAACACACCCAGCGGACAAATCTCAAACCCGCCGACCACATGTCCCTTGATCGCCTTTAGTAGCTGTTCGTCGGCGAGTTGCGAGGTGAACGTGATGATCCTGGCTGTGCCCTCCATTTTATCGCTCTCCACACGCTGCAGTGTCGTCGTCGGGAACCCGGGGGTTCCTGTGGTTGTTTCAGAAGACACGGCCGCCACAGCGTCCACGGTAGTCATATACGGCATCCAAAAGTCCCGCTCGTCAAACGCGTAAGTGGGCAACTCGATAAACGTCAGAGACCCCGTAAACGGCTTGTGGAACTCAGGCCAGTCGATCTCCACGCCGGCTTCATACGCCCCCTTCAACAACTCCGACAGCGTAGCCCAGCAGTCCCTGCCTTGTTTCAGCGATGGCAGAAACACGGAACCCGAGGAGCTCGAACCGTCAAGACAGCGACGCACAAGGCCTAGACAGACCGGATCGGGCCCCATCTCGAACCATAGCGTCTTAGTCTGCGGGTCGTGGGCGAACAGCCCGTCTTCAACACCAGCCTCAACAGCTCCGCAAAAGTCGACCTTCTGCCGGGCTTGTCGTGCTAGGTACGCCGGAGAAAACACGCCGGCCGTTTTCCGGTGCACGCGGCCGGTCAGCGTGGACACGACGGGGATAGCGGGCTCGGCAAAGTGCGTGCCCCGGGCGATACCCTGGTACTCATCGAGGACCGGCTCGACCTGGCTGGAATGGAATCCGTACGGGACGCGCAGCTGGGTAGCCCTCTGCCCCTCAGCCTCAAGAGCTTTCTTGAGCGTCCCGATCTCGGCTACCGGCCCACTGGCCACGGTCAGTGACGGCGCGTTGGCACACGCCACAACGCAGGAGCGGAGACTGAGTTGCTGGATTTGCTGGGCGAGGTCTTCCTCGGGCATGCTCACGGCCAACATAGCGTAGGAATCGGCAACGAGGTGCTTTTCCATGAGCGTGGCGCGCTCGCCGACGAGGAGGAGTGCCTCGCTGGCCGATAGCACACCCGCCACGGCCAGGGCTGCGTATTCGCCTAGGCTATGGCCCATGACGGCGTCGGGGGTGATGCCCCAGGCCTTCACCAGCTTGGCCATGGCTAGTTCGAGCGCTACGATGGCTAGCTGGATCTGTACTGTTGATGCCTCGGCTGGGTCTAGGGGTTTGTAGTTGTTTTCGCCCTCCTGTCCCCCATTCCCGCCTGAAAGGAGGCCAACAAACTCGGGCAGACCAACCGCAGTCGCCATCTGCTGGTACAGCAACACCGTCTCCCGAAACCGGCGCGACGTGCGGAACAGCGTGGCCCCCATACCAGCGTACTGGGAGCCCTGGCCGGTAAACAGGAAAACCCGACTCGGCACCTTGGGCTTGGCCGGGGCCGCGTCGCTTTGCTTATCCAGATCGGTGCGGATCTGCCGGACAATGGCCGCGATGGAGTCGCCGACGTAGGCCCGACGCAGCTGCTCGTGCATCCGCCGGGCCGTAGTCGTGTAGGCAAGGTCTGCGAGGTTGGTCTTGGGGTGGTTTTCGACGAAGGTGAGCAGTCGTTCGGAGTTTTGTCGGAGGGAGGCTGGCGTGCGGGCCGATACGGTCACGATGTGCCATGGCCGGATGTCTGCTGGTTTAGGGGGTTGTTGGGGGGGTTCTTCCATGGCGATGGAGACGTTGCCTCCCTGGGTACATGTTTAGCAACATTTTCTCATAAAAATGAAAAGAAATGAAGGGAAAAGGGGAGAGTAATACGCACCGAAGCATCAAAACTGTTGACCACAATCTTGATCTTGCCATCCCCCTCAGCACTCGGCACAAGCGCCGTCGGCTCCGTCGCGATTTTGATCCCCGACTTGGCCAGGTCGGGGAACTTGTGATTCAACTCAAAGGGCCACCCGGGCTGTGGTGGGATCTGCCTCTCGCGGAGCATCATGATGGCTTTGATCACCGACGTGATACCGGCGGCCTAAATATCAGTGTTAGTATCCACTCGGAATAGATAATGTAAAAAAAACCAAAAAGGAAAGCAAAACACCCACCCCCTCACCATGCCCAACAGCGGCCTTCACAGCACCAACCGTCAACAAACCCTTCCTCTTCTTCCCCCCTTTCCCCCCGGCCAACCCCCCAATAACCGACCTCACCTCCTCCACATCCCCCGCCTGCGTGCCCGTCCCATGCATCTCCACATACGCCAACTCCCCCGGCTCAACCCCCGCCTGCCTCAACGCCCTCCCATACGCAACCTCCTGCATAGCCGCACACGGTCTCGTCATCGACGGCGCATCCACCCCATACGCCCTGCCCGCGCCCCGCACCACTGCCAATACCCGATCATTATCAGCGACCGCATCTTCCAACCGCTTCATCACCACCACCCCAACCGCTTCACCCCGCGCATACCCATCCGCATCCTCATGAAACGTCCGACACCCGCCCGTAGTCGATAACATCCCCGCCCGACTGAGTCCAGCATACGTGGTAGGGGACACCAGCACGCTCGCCCCGCCGGCAAGCGCCATATCACACTCACGAGACGACAGCGCAGCAGCAGCCATAGCGACGGCCGCGGCACTCGTGGCACACGCGGCATCCAGCGCGTGGGAGCCGCCGCCGAAGCGGAAACGGTGGTGCAGACGGCTCGGGGCGAAGGCGCGGCTGAAGCCGGGCACGTAGTAGATGTCGGCGCCGCGCTGGTTGAGGATCTCGCGCCATTCGTCGGCGGCTTGGCCGATGTAGCTTGCTACGCGGGCACCGCCGGCAGCGATGCCGCCTTGTGGGTTGTACCCGGCTGATTGGAGGGCTTCGTAGGTGGTGGTGAGGAGGAGACGGTGGCCTGGGTCGGTTTGGGAGGCTTCGCGGGGGGAGAGGTTGAAGAGGCGGTGGTCGAAGAGGCCCGGGGAGGAGAGGAAGGCGCCGTGGCGGGCGGTGGTGGAGTTGGGTTTGGTGCCTGTCGGGTCGTAGAAGGCGTTGATGTCGAAGCGCGATGGGGGGATTTCTTTGATGTGGCTTTTGCCGTCGAGGAGGTCGGCCCAGAAGCCCTCGATCGTGTCGTTCTCGGGGAACCGGCCGGCCATGCCGACGATGGCTACCAGGCCGGAGCTGGGACGGCCCTGTTTGGTTGTGTCTTCTGGGTTGGATGGTTCTTTACTGGATGGCTGGACCTCATACTCGAGATCATTTGCTTTGAGCGCCTGGGTGGTCGCCGCTTGGTGGCTCGTCGGGCCCATGACCCAGAGCTTCACAAGCCCGTCACCTCGCTGCAGTAATCCGGCCACGCTCTCGCTAATCGTGTCGGTGATGTACAATGCCTTGTGAGCAACATCGACAACAATCTCCTCTACAAGAGACCCAAGCGTGGGGTGGTCGTACTCTGCATACGACCTAGCTGGTGAGAGCATGCGCGCTTTGGCCAGATTTAGGGGTTGTTGAAGCAGCGGGGAGCTCCCGAGGATCTTAACCGTGTCAACCTTTGGAGACCAGCAGCTGTGCATGGGACCGTCGACATCGGTGGGCACGTTGGCGGCATCGCCAATTTCCGGGGACCACGACGATAGCGAGGCCATGGTAGACGGAGGCCCAATGAGGGTCAGCCAACCCTTGGCGATCACGCCGATGGCAATTCTTCGAGGGTCGGATATTCCCTACACCCTTGTTAGAACCTGGATTTCCCACGGACAGCATGGTGGCCCCTAATGTGCCGCAGTACAGCACATACCTCACTCTCATGGAACTTATCAAGGATCCCCTGAACATGATCCTGTCCCAAGCCCACATACGTCCTCCCCCAGCTCGCCGGCCCATCTTCGATCAACCGCTTTCGCTGGGCAACCTCACAGGCCAATCGAAAGCTGATAGAGACCATCTCACGAGCCAAGGCAAAGAGCTGGCTCGTATCCTGGGCCGCTACAGCCGCTGCTGCAGGAAGAAGTCCGCCACAAAACCCAATAATGTCGACGGGCTGGTGCGTGGATCCGAGAATGGTAGGGTCTGTATCCGCGTGTCTTTACACCGCATGGTTAGTTAAACTCGACACACTAACACCCAGTAAGAAAGTCAGTCTCTCACGTACACAATCAGCTGCCCCAGCCGGCCCACACACAACAGCACAGTAGCCACGGCCAAGTTTCCACCTCCGGGACTATCCACAGCCTCAGCCATCTCCAACAGAGACGCTGTAGTCCCCTCCCAACCATGTACGGCTTTGTCCGTCCGGCTGAACTCATTCTGGATCACCTCCGTCGCCTCGCGGAGGAACCGCTCCGCGACAGGTATGATTTTCGCATGCTGGACGAGTGCCTTGACCGACGCGATCTTCTCAATCGAGTAGTCGCCGAAGAGGAGAAGGTGTCTGGGGGGTGTTGAGTTGCCCATGATGAGATTGTTTCCGGGCAAGAGAATGTGTTGAAAGGAACGACAAGAGTAATAGGGCGGACTACCGCGGATGAGGGGAGTTGGGATGGCTTGGCTCTTCTTTTGATACTCTCGCTTATACCCTGACCTTGCCACCTTCGGCTTCCGAGACTGGGGACTAATTATCGTAAGCAACAACACCACTGAAATTATCATGTGATTGCCGATCATGCAGCCGGCGGGATTGGAGATATCCAACGATTTGAAGATGGTCGGTATTACCTGGGACCATGGTGGGTTCCCAGCGCTAACACCTGTCTCGGGCCGGATCCGCGCAGTCGGGCAGTTTGGGGCCGGGGACGTTGAGTCCATTACTATGTAGCCCTTATCGGACAATTTTTGGGTACCCGCTAAAGTGTGATATGGTTCTCTCGGACCACAAAGGGCCATAATACCGCTGCACTCTGTTAACTCTTACACCGGGCGCTACGCTGAGAATCTCGGGTGTTTCCCTAGGCAAAATCAGTCCATTCAGTTCAAATTTCAGATACAACGACGAATATACCTGATTGATTCAATTTACAAGGGTAAGCCTAAACCACCCACCCAAGACATATCCTCCATGGCAAACAAGGGCTCTCCCGTGTCCAAAACCATGTCATGAAAAGGGAAATCCTGAAACTGAGGAAGCCCGAGGTCGGGCTGGCCCCTCGGAACATTCGTCCCCACGTCTACCCCCAATTGGGGCCCGGTACCCCCACCGCTAGTACAATGTTGATGGAAATGGTGGGGGTCAGCCATCGCCATGCCTGACGAGATGGTCTCAAAGGTGGCCAGGCACTGCGACACAAACGGGCTCAGATGCGCGTGGGCCCGGAGTGCCTCCATCGCTCGGCTCCACGATTCAGACACCGCCGGAGTGCAAAGCTTGGGCTGCAGGGTCGCTGCCATTAGCACAGTGCTGGCTACGTGCAAGTAAAACACCCGATACCACCATGGGATCAGGCCGATTGTGACCGTTGGATTGGAACCGGTCTCATCCAAGTGGTTGGGTGTCGGTGATGGGGTGCGGCACTCGTCTATCACCAGCGAGATCACCTTTTGCGCGTTTTCAATGCACAGCGCGGCACAATTTTGGACTACCCGGACACCGAGACTCCCACTTGTGCCATCATCAGTATCGTATGGTGTGGTTTGAGGGCGTAAGAGGCAGTGGCGAGCTAACATAGGTCGGAAAAGAGTAACATGAGCGTGAAAAAATCTAAGATGGCAGGTGTAAGCCGTGGTAGCCAGTACAGTACATTCGCGCTGGGGGTAAAAAAGAAAAGAAGGGGCAATAAAAAGAACATGTGTAAGTCGAATTACACCAAACGTACCGAAGTCGAAGAAGAAGCGCCTGTGTAAACCCGACGCTATTACTCCGGAGGTCGACGTGACCGTGTCGCAATGACAACGGGAGGTCCTGGGCCCATTTGTTGAGATAGGCCTCAAATTTAGGTAGGTCGCTGATATGCTCGTCAAACCGACCCAAAGGCGGAAAGCTCAGGCTACTCGACCTCGCGGATGGAACGGGAAGGTGCGAATGCAATATGCGATCTGAAAGCTCATAGAGATCCATAGTCTTTTCAAGGTAATTGGGCGTCCGGGTATGAGATCGGCTTCTCCCGTCTTCTGCAGGGCCATCCTGCGACCGGCTTGACCAGAGAGACATTGGTGTCCGCCCCGATACCCAAGACACCATTCTAGAGCGGGAGTTCCGCCGTCAGCTGTCCCATATTCTAAGCATATTAACTGAATAAATTATGAAAATCGGGGTGGTTCCCTTACCTGTCCATGTAAACGCACAAGTTCCACAACTGATCTCGGAAAGCAGCACGACTACGATTTGGAGATTTATTGTCTGCTGCTAAAGCGGGTCTGTCCAAACCGATGCTCTGTGCTATCCGGACTGCCACGCCCACAGCCATCCATGTTTGATGCAGGTTGTCGGAACACTGGAGGTACCTGGCCATTAGAAGCAAACATTGAACAATCTCGGGCGATCCAGGCTTCCATATGATGGTCTCTGGACGGAGGATTGCCCAGGCACGGCAGAAGTACGCATTGCTGGCTTTGTTCCGTTCGTCGGCCCCCCGGTCTTCTTGCAGCTGCGTGGCTAGGGCAAATATGGTATTCAGAATGCTCAAAAACACGCGCTCATCCATGTTCTCCGGCGGAGCGCAACCCGCGAAGAGAGCCTCATATGAGCGGTAGAACGCTTCTTCTTCCAGAATCGGCTCCAGCGGCTGCAGATGCCGCCAAAACATGTTGACGAGTTGGTCCGCGTGCCTCCGTTGGGGAAGCACACTACTATCAACATCTTCACTCGCGCCGGTGTCGAGGTAGAGATCAAACAGCGGGGCATCTTTCAGCGGCGTCTTTCCGATGCTGGTTCTTTTGCTGGACGGGCGGCCCATCTTGGCGTCTAGAGCGGCTGTGACCTCCCCTGCAAAGACCTCGTGGATAACCCCAGATTGTGGATCTGCGGACTGCATTCTGTCTGGGTCAGCCTGACCCGACGGCTCGGAAGTAGGAGAAGAAGGGCGGCTCGGGACCGGACGGGGCGCTGGCTCTTGGGCAACATCCGGCCGAGGAAACTCGCCCATTCCGCCAGCGCCTATCCGCACAATAGGACGTCCCCGAGGGTCGACACAGTCGACGGCCGGGGTGCCGCTGGGAAGAGGCAGCAAGCCATTGCGGTAAGAGCAAGGATTCCCTTTCTTCTGGCAATGGTTGCAGGCTGTGGATGCGCCCACGGACTGGTCAGATTAGCGAGACCTCGGACTCGGGGATAGAGAAAGCTTGAAAGAAAATTGTAATATGTCGAAACCCGTGAATGGATTCTGCGAGAGCAGGAGGTGGGGGGGAAACATGGAGGAGCAACATGGAACTGATTGGACTTCAAACACTCGCCAACACCGCCTCCCAGATCCTGTTCCAAACTACCAAGGATGGCACGAGCGCCGGCGGAATCTTGAATGAGCAGCCCTTGGCAATTGGTAATTGCACGTACCTGGCCGTGCTCCGTCGCACTTCTTTTTTCTTGTCCGACAGCGCTCACAAGCAACTGCGATCTTGAGCCTCTTGGCCCGCTGTTGGCGGTAGACTCGATCTGGCGATCGCTCGTCTGTCTCTGACATTATGCATTCTCCAATGAGTCCAATCTCGTGCGTGTGGAATGTCAGATTTGGCTGTCTTTGCAAAACGTGGCCGTGGGGCGGAACTAGTCCGAAAGGCCTGAACACAACAGGCGGAGGGGGATGCGGACGCAAAAATGGGGTATGTGGAAGGGAAGGAAAGAGAGCGGGAGTGTGGGACAAAAGACAAGTTGGGCAAATGGATGAGGGTGGGGGGATGTTGTCGGGGCGGACGTCATGGCGGAAGCAGGGCGGAATGGAGCGGAACGGCGGATGCGGAAAGACTTTGATTGGCCAATGCTGCGCAACGACAGCAAATGATATGGCCTTGCCAGACAAGAATGGCAAGTGGGCGGGACGAATTGCGCCTTCCTGGCGGAGGAGCGGAACGGACTCATTCGCGATTGGCCACAATCAATGAGACAATGTCGGGGGAGGTCCTTGCCAAGAGACTGAGGCGGATCGGGACTGGTGCTCAAACAACACCAACAAACAAACATTGGCCGGGTTGGTGATATTGCTACCCGATTGCTGAATCCCAAAAAAGGAGAAAGAAGAAATATCAAGTTTTGGGTCGGGAGTTATTCGGTCTCATTGAATCATAAGTTTTGGTCTTCTCTCATCGAAAATGGCTACAGAAAAAACCGAACAAAACCACGACGACGACCCCGAACGGTCATTCACCAACCAAACCGGCGGCAATCCAAGCGACATGGAAGGCCGAAGGCCGAGGAACGAGGCTCCCGATCCATCCCCAGCTTCAAACGAGATCCCCCAAGCGCACAACGATATGGAAGCCATGGGAGAGCCAGGTCAGCAACCACGGATCGTGGAGTTCGCTCCGGGGGACCAAGAGAACCCAATGAACTGGTCGCCTGCTCGAAAATGGTTCATCACCTTCATCGTCACGACATCAATTCTCGCCATCACGCTGACCTCGTCCGCCTACTCGTCGTCAGGACCGGAGGTCATCGCCGAGTTCAACTCTAGCTCTGAAATATTCGCCTTGGGTATCGCTCTGTTTGTGCTCGGCTTTGCGGTGGGACCGGCCTTGTGGGCGCCGCTTTCCGAGTTGTACGGCCGTCAGATCCTGTTCGTCACTACGCACGCTGTGGTTGTAGCATTTGTGGCAGCCTCGGCGGGCTGCAACTCGATGGCTTCGCTGCTGGTATTTCGGTTCCTGTCGGGTACCTTTGGGGCTTCGCCGATGACCAACTCGGGTGGTGTGATTGCCGACCTATTCCCACCGGCCCAGCGCGGTCTCGCCATGACCATCTTTGCGGCTGCTCCCTTCATGGGCCCCGTTCTTGGTCCCGTGATCGGAGGCTTCATCACCATGACCATTGGCTGGCGCTGGGTTCACGGCGTCTGCAGCATCTTCATCGGGGCCATCTGGATTGCTGGGTCGCTGCTACTCCCGGAGACGTACGGACCAGTCTTGCTGCAAAGAAAAGCCAAGGCTCTCACAAAGGAAACAGGATACCCCCACGTCAGCGTGCTCGAGGCGCAGGCTAAGACCTCAACACCATCGGAAGTATTTGGACGAGCCCTCAAACGCCCTTGGATCCTCCTCTTCCTCGAACCGATCGTCCTCATCTCGTCGACATACCTCGCCATCCTATACGGTATCATTTACATGTTCCTGGGCGCCTTCCCTATCGTGTACCAGCAACAGCGCGGCTGGAGCCCCGGCATCGGTGGTCTCGCCTTTCTAGGTCTCGCAGTGGGCATGATCATCGGCCTGGCCTACACCATCTACGACAACAAACGGTACACCAAGCTCGGCAAGGCAGCCACCCCGGAATCTCGACTGCCCCCAGCTCTGATAGGAGCCCTTGTACTACCAGCATCCATGTTTGCATTCGCATGGACCAACAGCCCCAGCATCCACTGGTCAGCCAGCATCATCCTCTCAGCCCCCTTCGGTTTCGGTTGTGTTCTCGTCTTCCTCTCCTGTCTCAACTATCTCCTTGACGCCTACACACTATACGCCGCGTCGGTCCTGGCGGCCGGTGCCATCCTCCGGTCTTTGTTCGCAACTGCTTTCCCGTTGTTTGTGAGCAAAATGTACGCCAATCTCGGGATTCACTGGGCGAGCTCGATTCCAGCGTTTTTAACGGTGCTTTGCATGCCGTTTCCGTTTCTAGCATACAAGTATGGCGCCGCGATAAGAATGAAGTGCAAGTATGCCGCGGAGGCCGCGTTGATGCTGGCGAAGATGCGTGGCGCTGAGTCAGCCGGTAGTGCCGAGGAAGAGAAGTAGTCGTGGGATACCGTATTGGGGTTGGGGGTGGGGGATGTATTGTTCAAGGTTGGAGAAGGAAGGGCCGATGTGAGCATGGGGCAAGGGCAAGGCAATTAGGATCCAGCCAACGGAAAGAGCGGACAGTAACACACATGTTGGCCCCATCCCCGCTTTTCTGATTCTGTTCTGTTCTTTCTTCTTTCTCTCTCCTTTTCTCTCCCTTGTGTTTTTAATTCCCTCTTTACTTTACGGCCCTTGCCATTATGATATCTCAAGAGACGGGTGCGGGTAACCATTAGATAAGCCGGCCTCTGGACAGTAAGGAAGAAAAGGAGGTGTTAGACCGATCGGGCTGTCATTCAACAACGTTTGTGTCATACCGTACAATACATAGGTAATGTTACCTTCTTGATCCCAGCGATTCATCTTGATTTTCTTGATAGCGATAACGAAAGATATAAGTCACCTGTACGTTTCCACACTATCACACTATAAGCCTTCCTAAAATGAAACAAATCACAGCAATACCAAAACTATAAACAGACAAAGGACTAATAAGAATCCCCGAGATAGAACTTTGACCGGCCGTACCTCTCCACCATCCGTCTCGCCACCCTCCATCCATTAAATCAATCAATACACCCAACTCCGATCACCACCACTTCCACCACCACTCATCAACGCCTGCGAGTCCGCCTCCCTTACCCCATTCAACTCCTCCCAAACCGTCGCCAGCCGCTCCCGTACCCGCCCCACCAACCGATCCTGCACCGTCCTTGGGAGCTGCACCTGTATTACCGTACCCCTGCTCCCCTCACATGTCCCCCCATTCCGGCACTCACCACCACCGCCATCACGATGATGACGACCACGACCCAACCCCTGCGCAGCCATCATCCGCTGCGCCAACACCTCGGCTGCACCATGCAGCTCGTGTAAGCGACGGGCGATGACGGCCGCGACGACGACGGTTTGCAGCGCAGATTCGGCTTCTACGGTGTGGGAGCCGATGGCGATGGTGAGGGAAGGGGTTGCTGTGTTGGCGTTGGGGATGGAGGTGGTGTTGGGGAGGGTGGTTATGGATATTGGGGGGGATGGGGGCTTGGCGGTGAGGGTTGTTGGTGGTGGTGGGTTGATTAGAATTTGGTGTTTTGGTGGGGATGAAGAGGTAGATGTGGAGGAGTAGGAGGGTGTTATTGTTGTTGTTGATGATGCTGCGGTCAAGTCGTTTACCGCTAGCCGATACAAATCGACCAGCTTCTCCAGGGCTGTGGCGGCAAGAAGATGCAGCTGCGGCCGGCTGGAGCAGACGTCACATCCTAGCGCGGCTAGGATGGTGGAGGTAGCTTCTCGACCAGAGGTCAAAACCGTGTCGATGCCGCGAGCCCCTGGTGGGTTGGTGTGTTGTCCTTGGCGATGGGTGGTTGTTGGCGGAGATGAATAAGAGGATGATGATGAGGAGGAGGAGGAAGAGGAAGAAAGCGACGACGATGACACAAAGTCTGAAGTAGGAGACGGTGAGGAGGGACTAGACAAACACATCTCGGCACAGGTGTGCAAGGCGCTGACGACGTTGGTGGCGGCGATAATACAGGGGTTGACTGGATGGGACGGATCCTGCGGGCTTAGGCAGGTAGCCAAATCGGCATGGCTAGTGCGAGGGCTAGTGTGAGTGCCACCAGCCTGGGCCACGCTAGTGATGGCATGCTGGTGGCACTCGCTGCCGGCTGCGTGGTCGCCCATATCTGCCAAGATGAGGGCTTCTGTGCTGGAGGGAGATGACCGTGGTGCGGATGCAGTCGCCAAGCCGGCAGTATCGAGATCGCCGAGATGCCAGGACATGGATTCATCCCAGTCAAGGGCGCCGAACGCGAGGGAACCGTTTTCTGAGTCGGAGAAGAAATTTGACAGTGCTGGACCGGCGGGGTCTAGAAGAAGCTCGGCCTCATCATCCTTGCAATCTGGAGATGCGCTAGTCGTGTCGATTATTGTCGTTGTTGTGGCTGTTGGGTCGAGATTGAAGAATCGACTCAGGTCGGCGGGCCGGCTGTTGGGCTGGTGAATTCTCCCGACAGACTGGGCCGCCTCGGATCCGGGATACAAGCTCCATTCCATCATGGCTGATCGCTATTGGGATGGGGTGCTCGGGGAATACAAGACGCAGCAGCGAGGGATGGGCCGGACGCCGAGTTATCAAACAAGGTCGTCACTATCTCTTTCTGTTTGTCTCTCTGTCTTCCTCGGCCTGTTCGGGTAATTATGCAAAAGAGCAGAGACGAATGGCTAACCAGGAAAGTGGGCAGCCACGAGGTCTGGCTTCGCTGTCTGGTCTAGTGCTGCTGTCTAGCGCCCTTCGAACTCCAGAAATGTGGTGGTTTTGTCTCAAGAAGTACTCTTACAAATACTCTGTCGGAACGGCTTTCGCTCGTCACCCGCATCCCCAGATGAAGCGGCGGCGGATCTAACGGGGGTGACTTCCCGCCCGGCAGTACCCTTGGTCCGCCCGCCCAGGTCTTGATAAGCCTTGCCAACCAATTGCGCCGCAGTCCTTTCTCGACGGACCGCGACTTAACGGGCAGCTGCGCTGTTACTGCTGCGGACATGCTGCGGACAGCGTCACAGCATATTGTGGAGACTCTCCGTGTAGAAATACGCGCCCAGCATCGGCGGGAATACGCAATTGGATCTCGATTCTGGGGATTTGATGCAGTCATCTAAGACTGTCAGACGAAGCCGAAGGACACCGGCCTGTCAACTCTTTCTACGCTCCTCCTTCTTCCCCCGTTTTTTTTCCTTTCTTTTATGGGTTCATTTTCCCTGTTTTCCTTTGTCTTGGCCGCTCCGTCAAGCACCCCGCCTTTTCCCGCCCCCAACTTCCCCGGCCCCGGAAAGCTTCGCAAACCAGAACCAGGGGCTCGTGATAATGTGGTTGAGAGGCGCATGTCAGCAACGTGCCAAGTTCCTCCGAGGTGGTGGTGCCAGCAGTTCTCCCGTTGGCCAACCGCGTTCGGCTAATTAACGAGATGGTTCGTGACAACGACGGGCTTGCGCGGGCCGTACCGTTCTTTTCTCGAACAGGCTCAACCAGTCCAGGAAAAGGCGGCCGAAAACCGATAGAGCAGCCACCGATGGCGTTTTCAACAAGATGTGATTTTCCTTTCTTACTTTCTCCTCCCGCCCGCGACTTGTGTCCCCCGATGGACGTCTCGTGCCCCCAACCTTTTACTGCAGAAACAAAAAAAGAAACACGGATCAACTGAGCGAGTCGAAGGTCGAAGTATCACAGACCCAACAACAACAACCGCCCCCAAACACACACAGCAATGGACAAATCCAACCAACAGATGCACAGGTCCGTGGACCGACAGCCGCAGAGAAGACTGAAGGACTCATGCGACATGTGCTCGGCGTCCAAAGTCCGCTGCAACAGACAGAAACCGCTGTGTGGCCGCTGCGAGAAGCTCGACTACCCGTGCTTCTACAGTCCGGCTCGGCGTGTGGGTCGTCCTCAAGGGCGAAACGGCAATCCCAGCAACAGCCATGATACCAAGACCTCCAACAGCAAGCCCAGGCCCCCTCGAAAACGCCGTAATTCGGCGGCCACCACCTCAACCGTCGTAGCCACTAACTCACCGGACATCGACCCCAACCTCGAGACCGCGTCCTCTCTTCTTCCACAACGCCATACCAACCCACCACCCAAGGGCCTTAACGACGCCAACACCCTCAGCAAAACCAACACCCACCACAACCCGGATCGCCAACCCCCCCGCGCGGCACCGTTCCAATCCCCCCCTTATCCAAAACTCCCCCACCTACCCAACAGCGGCCTCCCAACTCCACCCTCTGCACGCTCTCGCCAACAGTCTCGCAGCAGCGAAGACCACCACCACCATCATCCGGCTATTAATCTGCCCGCATCCCCGTCCCCTTCTCGTATTTGCGAGCAAACCGGGACCGATTGCGTGAGCCTGATCATGGCGGTGCAGAGCCAATTGGAGTCGGCATTGACCTCGGCCTCGGTTTCGATTCCTCACAGCAGGTTCGGCAGTGTGAGAGCGGGGTCAGTGGAAAATTCTAGGACCGTGATTCAAGTAGCGAGCGCTGCCATGCGCAAGTTGTCGACTATCTTGATCTGTCCGTGCTCAGGCAGACTGGAAACGGGAGTGTTGATTAGCGCGGCGTGCTTGTCCATTTTGGATTTGTATGGAGGTGTTGTGCGTCGGTCGGTGACTAATAGCAGCCCGGATGATGGGGAACATTTGACAACGGCAGACCGACATGGGGCGTTAGGCGGGAGTGTGGCTGGGATTGGGAGTGTGGGTTGTTTGAAAAGTGCGGATGGAAACGGGGGTACCGAGGGTTGCGGCTGTCACCATCATCAAAACGACACCGGAAATGTGACGGTCCACAGAAACGGCAACGAAGACGAAAACGAGAACGTCATGGCGTACTCACCCGCCGAAAGCCCCCTGCTCTTCACACCCCAGGGCAGCAGCAGCAGCAGCATCGTCCGCGAAAATGTAAACCTCATCCTTGTTCATGTTCTTGATGAACTGGCCAAGTTCGCAGCCGTGGTGTACCAGTTTACCAAGCGGTATGAAGGCGGGACCGGGTCTGGGTCGTCTACGTTGTCAAAGGAAGGGTTGATGATGTCGTCTTGTTATTCTTCCGAAAGCGAGATGCTCATTCTCCAGGGGCTGGCAGTGCTGCTCAAGAAGAGGCTCAAGGCGGTGGGGAATGACACGGCGGCTCAGCTGCAGGCTGATCCGTTGCGTCGTGGAACCGTACACGCGGAACAAGCGGTCTAAATAATGTTTTCGGGATTGTACGGTAGTTATCTATTGCACTTACTCTCGGACTAACTCTTATGCTCTCGGACTCTGGGCTCTAGGCTATAAGCCCTGGATATAGGAGGAGAGACCGGCCCAGCAACTTCGGATTATCCACGGACTAATTATTGGGTGGCTTAATCACTTGGCCGTTACACAAATTGTTAAGTTGATGATCCTGGGTCAATGCTGGATTGTGCGTACCACCATGGCCAGGATGTTTGTTTGCTCTTGATGAAGCCTGCCCAAGACTTGGGGTTTGGTGCTTAATTACAATCTACGTCATCGACACCGCAGTTAGCTTTTCAGTTGTCACCAACGGTCTAGTATCAGAAACACCTAATCTTTCCCGCTTTAAGTCTAACTAATTACCGTTAATTGCCTGCGTGTTTTCATAATTGAGTCGCAGACCAATATATTCCCCATTACCTGTCATCCCATCATCATGACAACTACCAATCCACGGAAACAACCCCGAAGCAAACTTACCAACTACTCCAACCTCACAACCCACAAATTCCCTCCGCCCCCAGAAGACGTGACCACCTACTCTTTTTTCCCCGGTCTCAAAAAAGCCATGCATCCACAACCCCCCCAAATACGATCCTGACACCCCAGAGTTACATTCGGGTACCCAGGCGCGGGCGGTTGGTTGGAGATGCAGATGCGGATCGATAGACCCAAACCTGATACGCACCCGCTTTTCACACCCTCTCTTTTACACACACACACACACACATACTGAGAAACTAAGACCCGTTCTCACCTTTTGTATCACCATCACTATCACGGTCAGAGCAACCTATCTTGTCCCATCCTGTGAAACCATAAGCATGGATTAATTAATAAACAAGATTCGATATGATCGCCTATCTCAATTGGCTGCATGCGGGACGAGGATGTTCATGTTGGACTCCAACAGTTGGAGTGATGTGTGTGTGATGTGAGAGCCAAGAAAAGATTCCATAATTAATTAAATCCCGTCCGTCGATTTTCGGACTATTTGTTTTACCTTCCCAGCTTCTGTTTTGGGGGGTAATTAAGTTCCCATTTTCAATTATGAGACTTGTCTGTGTGTCAGCTGTAATGTGTCTGCTCCTCCTCCTCCCCCTTTCTTTCTTTTCTTCCTTCTCCTGGATTGTTTTTTTTTTTTTGGGGCCCGTCGGTTTCGAGCCCAGCTTCTCGGCCAGTTTAAGCAAGGAAAGGTGTAATTATGTGCGCCCCCCCACTACTTCCCTTGGACCCCCACCCCACAATCCCACCGGCACCTGCAGCCTCTGCAGGCTGCAGACAATGAAGTGAATTATCCTTTCTTATCCCGACAGGTGACCGGTGCGTGTGTTCCGCGTTCCGCCCTCTTTCTGGCGTTCGGGGCGGAGGGGGCGGGGAGGGTAACCGGTTTTACTTCGGGTTCGGTTCGGGATTAATTATCGTTTTGGTCATCTCCAGCCGGCATTAATTCTGTTGATTCATTCTCGGTGGATTTGTCCGTCCGTGTTTGTATACCGGCTGGCGCGGGGCGGAGGCCGCGGCCGAACAAACGCACATAAGCGGCCTCGTGGTGTTTTCCTTGTCGGAGTTGGAGTTTTCGTAGACATGGACATGCACGGAAGCCGAGTTCGAAAATGGACACTTGGAAGTCGCCGTCCAACGGTGGGATTAGTTAGACAAAGGAAACGGAATGTTGTTACGGCTCGAAGTATCAGGATGCAGTGGTCGATGGGGTTGATAGTATAAGATCAGGTTATTAGGATAAAACGTCAAAGAATTCAAACACGGAATAGGAGGCCAGGGGAGTGACTGCAATCAGTATCCTTCACCGGTATAGAACTCGTTTAATTATCGAAAATTCAACATCAGCTCTTACCACTCCTAGGTTTTACCTTCCTCAGTCTTCTCCCAAACCATGTCTATCCCCAAGAGCTGCACCGTCCTCGTGGCCGGCGGGGGCCCGGGCGGGTCGTTTGCTGCCGCGGCCCTGGCGCGCGAGGGCATTGACGTCGTGATCCTGGAGTCAGACAAGCACCCGCGGTACCACATTGGCGAGAGCATGCTGCCATCGATGCGCCACTTTCTTAGGTTCATTGACTGCGATGATAAGTTCAATGCGCATGGGTTTGTTAAGAAGGTATGGTTGAGAAAGAGGTTTTATATGTATGTCGCTTCAAGCTCGTGAGCTGAGACGATTTGACACAGAACGGCGCGGCATTTCGGTTAAACCGCACCCAGCCTGAAGCGTGTAAGTGAACCACTACGTTGTCCTTCTCCAGAGAAAGGGACGGCCGAGAAGAGACAATACAAACCGCAAAGCTGACGCCCGCAAGACACCGACTTCATCGCAGCCGGTGGCCCCAATGGGCACGCCTGGAATGTCGTCCGATCTGAAGCCGACGAGCTGCTCTTCAACCACGCTGCGGCATGCGGCGCCCAGATTTTCGACACCACCAAAGTTGAGACCGTTGAGTTCGAGAATGCCCCCGATAACACCACAAACAACAGCGCCAGCAACACCGAGGAAGGCATCACCAATCCCGGCAAGCCCGTCCGCGCCACATGGAAACGTAAGGACGGTACTACGGGCACCATCTCATTTGATTATATCGTCGACGCCACAGGCCGGTTTGGCCTGCTGAGCACCAAGTACCTCAAAAACCGCAAGTTTAACCAGAATCTCAAGAACATCGCCAACTGGGGCTACTGGAAAGGCGGCGGCACGTACGGCGTCGGCACGCACAAGGCCGGTTCCCCCTTCTTCGCCGCCCTGAAGGACGCCAGCGGGTGGTGCTGGTTCATTCCTCTGCACGATGGCACGCACTCGGTTGGGCTCGTGCAGAACCAGCAGATGGCTACGGATAAGAAACGCCAGTTGGGGTCGCCGGGGACGAAGGAGTTTTATCTACACTCACTGGACCAAGTGCCGGAGATCCAGGAGCTGTTGGTGGGTGGCGAGCTGGTCTCTGACATCAAGTCGGCGTCGGACTGGTCGTACAGCGCATCGAGCTATGCATTTCCGTATGCGCGGATTGTGGGTGATGCTGGGTGCTTTATTGACCCTTACTTTTCGTCTGGTGTTCATCTCGCGGTTTTGGGCGGGGTCTCTGCGGCTGTCACGATCGCAGCGTCGATTCGGGGCGATTGTGACGAGTCGGCAGCCGCGTCGTGGCACTCTAAGAAGACGACGGAGAGCTATACGCGCTTCTATCTGGTTGTCAGCAGTGCCTTGAAGCAAATCAGGGCGCAGGAGGACCCCGTCATCCAAGACATTGACGAGGAAGGGTTTCAGCGGGCGTTTGATTTGTTTCGACCGGGTAAGTACTAATTGACCCAAACAAATCATTGGCTGGACAGCGTGCAGAGAGAAAGCTGTGACTGACGGGTATGACGGTGCCTAGTTATTCAAGGGACAGCGGACGCAGATCCCACCGGCAAACTCGCGCAGTCTGACATCTCCAACACAGTCAACTTCTGCCTCAAGGCATTCTCGGCGGTCACGCCGGAGCAGAAGGAAACGGTGATCAACAAGCTCCAAAGCGCGGGTCTGGGCGACCAAACCCACGACGACGAGTCCATCATCAAAGCCCTGAACGGCCTGGAAAAGAGCCTGACCCCCCAGGAGGCTCTAGTTCTTGACATCCTCCGCAGTCGGCGCATGATCCGTGAGGATGGGTTCAATATGGACAGCTTCGCCCTTGATGCGATTGACGGGTTGACGCCCCGATTGGAGCGCGGAAACCTTGGCCTCGCTAAAGCCGAGACGGCCAAACTCGATCGAGCCCAGTTGTATTCAGCTGACTTCCTTGAAGGCCGGCGTTCCGGTGTCAGAACCGAGACCTCTGCGACGAATAGTGCGGCTGCGGGTATGAAAGGGTCGAATGGACTAAACGGCGCGACTAATGGGACGGCTAACGGAGTCGGCAACGGCCATGTCAACGGAGATGACGAGCACGCGACGCCCGCGGCGACCCAGAGCACGACGAGCGACACGCCAAAGCCTGCGCTCGGTAACCTGTTTGCGTCTCCCGTGGGTGGCCATGCTGCTCTTCTGGACGATGTCGGCAGACACGCAGTTATGAACACCCTGTATGAGGCCGCTGAAAACCTCGAAACCCCGTTTGATTTTGTAATGAGGCTTGGAAATGCCGTTCGTACTCCCCCTATCTTTCATATATTTTTCTCAACGTCAATTGGTCCCTCCCTGGTACTGATGTTGAGCCACCCGACAGACCCGCCTCCTCACCTTCATCCGCGTAGGACTCCAACTGAACGTGTTCAACACCCTTGCTGACACGCCGGATGCGCTGAGCGCCGAACAACTCGCAGCCCCGACCGGAGCACACCCCGAATTCGTTGACCGCGTGGTGCGGTACCTGGCCGCCAACCGGCTTGTGTCCGAAGTCGGACCGGGGCGCTTCGCAGCGCGGAAGTTGACGCGTTTCCTGGCCGATCCGGGTGTGGCGGGCGGTGCGGCGTTCTTTCAGGCTGCTATTGCGCAAGTTACTCACCACCTGCCCAACTCACATCTCGCTCGCGACAACTACGCCCATACCAGCAACGCCGACATCTCCAGCAGCCCATCCGTTTTCCAGGACTGGTCTGGGAGCGATCTCTACCCTTGGCTCAAGGCCCGGCCCGATCTGTTGTCCTCCTTCCAGGGGCTGATGACGGTCGACCGTGGCGGCGACTGGCTCGACTGTGTCTCCTTTGGCGAATCGGATCTTAATGGTCAGATAACCGGCAAACCCGTCCTCGTCGATGTGGGGGGTAACGTCGGCCATCAGACCCAGCGAATCCTCGCCAGAAACCCTCACCTCGCCGGCCGTTTGGTGGTGCAAGACCTGCCCGAGACGGTCGCCAACGCACCCCCCACTAAAGGCATTACTTTCCAGGCGCACGACTTTTTCAAACCGCAGCCGGTGCACGGCGCGAGATATTATTATCTGCGCTCCATTCTGCACAACTGGGATGACGAGAGCTCAGTGGATATTTTGCGTGGTCTCGTGCCGGCCCTCGGGCCCGACTCGCTGGTGCTGATCGACGAGCTGGTCGTCCCCGACACGGGTGCTGATGCCTGGGTCACCGGCCAGGATCTCAACATGATGTTGGTGTTTAAGGGGGCGGAACGGACCAAGGGTCAGTGGAACACGCTACTCGGCCGAGCTGGATTGGAGATGGTCGATATCAAGACGTATGCGCCGGTGAGGCGAAGCTCTATCATCTTTGCTGCGCGGAAGTGAGTATTAGAGGCGGAGCGGAGAACCGAAATGCCCGACCCGACGCCGTCCGTGATGTCAGGTAGCTTTGGGGTCACTTACATAGTACGATGTAGGGAAAACAGAGAGATCAGAATTTGGTAATCCCGATCACGGCACCTGTAATTATTCCCTGGTAGAATCCGGAGCATCCATCTAACGAAGTAGACGTAAGTAGCGAAACGCTTGTGATGATCTTGGTGGGATGAGGGAAATGAGGGAAGGAGCGAGGGATATTCCACACCTAGACTCTTTTAGCCTTTAGGGCATCGAACCCTTTTCCCCATTGCGAGATAATTCATTATATCGAGGAAAGTACGGCCCGGGCAGCCACCCGTGCTTCCCAACAAACACCTGTTATTTCTAACCCACAGCTGATCATTTGTGAGTTGCAATCTCTTCTCAATTGGATAAAAATCAAAGATTCTACTTTCTAGGTTACCGACCCTCAAGCTCCCAGCGAGTTAGCAAACTTAAAGGAAAAACAACAGGCACCTCAGTCGTATTCAAGCTCTTCGTTAGCATCCACTAAATCCTGAATATTCAGTTTACCGCAACGCCCACCTCACAATCGCTCTTTCAATCGCTTTTCCAGCTATTGCGCCACTCCCTTTCACCGTCCGGATGGACCACATCACGCAACAAACTTCCGAGACCCTCAGCCTGTAAAGACGGGAGTCAGTTTGGATTTCAAAACACGACAGCGGCAATTATTGAAATTTCAGAATTCGGAGTTGTGTAAGTAAACATGAACTTACGTTTGGTGGATGTACAATGTTGAAATGGTGACAGCGCACCCTCGCTATGGCCATCTTTGCCCCCGGAAACAGCTTCTCCCAGCCGTTGGTCCCGAAGTCAGACTGCGACCGCAGTAGCAACAACCGGGTAACCTTGACGCTCGAGTCCAACCCGGCAGCCTCAGCTTGTGCCTCGCTGATGAGCGGCTCCGACGCCCAAATGAGGAACACTTCGGGCATCGGGCCATCACCCCTCTTAACCGGCATTGGTTGGTACTGCTCCACTGCTCGGAGTGTAGAAGCAAAGTGATCAACCATCCACTTTGGTGCCGGTTTATTGACCACACCATTCTTCCCCTGGGTCGCGCTCTCGTCCCCCATCAGCCCGCTGGCAGCTAGATGCCGAACTACCTCAAGCGGCAGAGCTTCAAAATCTGTCCGACACGGCGAATCCACTAGCACTACTCGGTCCACAATCTCGCCACGCCGTTGCAAGTGTTTCATCACCTCGTACGCGTAGTATCCACCCGCCGACCATCCGCCGAGCATGTAAGGTCCGCGTGGCTGGATGGCGGTAATGACATCGACCCAGGCCGCGGCGAGTTGCTCAACGCTGCAAGTGTAGCTAGCGGTGTCTTGCAGGAAGGGGCTGTTGAGGGCGTAGATGGTGGTGTTGGGTAACGATGGGAGGCGGGCGTAGACCATAGCCGCGCCGCTACCATCGGGGAGGAGAAAGAGATTTCGGAGTTGGTGTGTTTTGCCGGCTTTCAAGATGACGGCGCTTCCCTTGCGGATTAGAACTGCGAGCGGCCGAGAGTCGAGGCGTGGTTTCGCTGACGGGTCGGGCGGTGGTGTTTGTGGCCTAGGCACGAGGGCTGTAAGATACCTTAGGAGCGCGCCAACGGTGTCGAAATCCTGGAAAACATCCTCTGGGAGCCGGAGGGCGGTTTCTTTGGTGACCTTGCTTATGATGGTAGGTGCTACCAGATCATCCACGCCGAGCTCAGAAAACTCGGCCCCGTCGTCCAGTTCATTCAGAGGTATTTGGAGCTCCGTGGCAATTACCCCGAGAACCCTCGTGGGGATGTCTTGGCTTGGGGATCTGACCGCCATTGTCGTCGAGTTTGTTCGGTGAGCACTAACAAAATTTCAGGAGATGTGTATTTGGGTGGAAGACAAAAAGCATGCATAACCACTCCAACGTTTCGGTGATGAGCTGCTAGGGGTGCTGGCGGGAGAATCGGGCCATGAACCCAGACTCGAACGGCCCTCCGACGTTGTCACTAAGACTTCAAGAGCTTCTCAGTCTTAGCTTCCGCCTCCCGCCGCGGCAGTGGTCTTGGCTTCCGACACTTCTCAACCCTGTGTGTGTCCGCCACGCCGGGCCGTCCCGCTCGATCGATCAAGCCGAACGATCAGAGTACCACGCATGTCCTCCGATACTTCCCGTTCCCATGCACAACACACTTGCCGGCATGGTACACTGCCCAGATACTGGACCTGGGCGAAACAGATAAGCACCGAAGCGGTTCGCACAAGAACAGAACCAAAGGTCAATGCATTTCGTCCCGCCCGCGTGCCAGAGACTCGTTGTCTCGTGCTCTCTTACTCTACATAGTGTCGTACCGCGTACGAAGATCCTTTCCTCATCTGACGAATTATCACCACACTCCGGGACGCCCGGGACAAAATGAGTTTACTCAACAAAAGCGTACGCTTCTCGGCAAGTTTTCACTATCCAACTTCCCGTCGGCTCCGGTTGCTTACGCGCGCTAGGAAATGCGGATAATTTGATGGGGGGAAGGGGGGAGGGGGGTAGACGCTGCGAGATTCATCGCCCAAACACAAAACATGCCGAGTGATTGCTTGCATCTGACGACATGCAGGCCTGCATGCAGCAGACTATGCTGTTGGTGCTGTCCAGATTCGGGCCAAAGAACTCGGAGCCAACTCGACGACGGAAAGGACGGAAAAGAGCCCGCGCTGCGGAATTCGGCCCCCGTTGCAACTCAGGTTTCGATTATTCTTTCTCAAATTAAATTACCCGACAAGGACAGATACGAGCCGATGACCGGCTTCAACCCCGGGATCCGGAGCAGAACGTACCTACTTTTTCTAACCTTCGGGCGTGCCGTCGCTCGGGCCATAATGAATAGCTAGGTCCTTGAATACGGATTTCACTGCCATGAACCGGCCGGCCGGCAGGCCGGTCGACCGACCGGCGGTTGCAGACGAACGTCGTCCGGGCCCCGAGTGAGCCAGCGAGCAGTTGACGGCCGGTTAGATTGAGGACCGCGTACATTCTCGAAACTATGGGGTTTTGTGCTGCCCTGAGTGGAACTCAATAGTAATTCGCAGGGCGCAAGGCATAGTATGTAACCTCCGAGTTCATGTTCACAGTTTGTGATAGATAGGTAGGTGATGCGAGCGTAAACTCTTCAAACGGTCTTACGGTCATGTAGTCCTGTAAAGAATGCGCCTAGTACCCTTCCGTCTTGGTGGAATCTTATCTTTTGACATTGGGTCACTCATTCACTTACAATTACCCCTGAACTCGTCACTACCGCCAGAGCCGTTTGCAACCACCGTTTATCCACGTCGTCTTTCAACACAAGCGCGCAAGTTCAAACAACACCTCAACGAAGACAACAACCATGGCTCAACACCCGACTGCAGACCCGGCGATAGCCATCACGGGGCTGTCGTGCCGTATGCCCGGCAACGGCAAGGACCTGGACAGTTTCTGGGAGTCCATATCTAACGGCGAGTGTAAGTTGACTTGAACCTAGTCATTCACCCCCCAAGTAAGCAGTCAAAATATGTGTGCTGAAAGACAGCTCAGCCGCCTGGTCGCCCATCCCCACCGACCGCTTTCACGCCGACTCCTTCCCCAGCAACACCGCCCGCGGCGGTCACTTTCTCTCATCCGACATCTCCCTCTTCGACGCGACCTTCTTCCACGTCTCGCGTGATGAAAGCCGGGCCATGGACCCGCAACAGCGGCTAATGCTTGAAGTCGTGTACGAAGCGCTGGAAGTCGCGGGTCAGACAATCCCGTCCCTCAAAGGGTCCCGCACAGGCGTGTACATGGGTCAGTTCACGGACGACTACCGCGACATGGTGGCGCGCGACTCGGAGACGGCGCTGCCGTACTCGATGACGGGCCTACAGCGGGCGTCGCTGTCAAATCGCGTGTCGTGGCTGTTTGACCTGCGCGGGCCGAGCTTTACGGTTGCGACGGCGTGCTCGTCGAGCTTGGTTGCGCTGCATTTGGCGTGTGAGAGTTTAAGGAGGGGAGAAACCGACATGGCGGTCGTGGGCGGATGTAATTTGATGATTGGCCCCGGCATGTTTATCTTTCAGAGTGGGCAGGGGTTCCTGTCGCCGGATGGGAAGTGCAAGACGTTTGATGCGTCGGCGGACGGGTACGGGCGCGGGGAAGGGTTTGCGGCGGTGGTGCTGCGGCGGGTGGACGATGCGGTGCGGCTGGGGGATCCGGTGCGGGCCGTGATTCGGGGGTCTGGGTCGAACCAGGACGGGCATACCAAGGGGTTTACGCTACCGAGTGCGGATGCGCAGGCGGCGTTGATCGAGGAGGTGTACCAGCGGGCGGGGCTGGGGTATGACGAGACGAGCTATGTCGAGGCCCATGTAAGACTGACTCACTGCCACTTACTACTTACCCACTGCATCCTCCTCTTCTGACACTCTTAGGGCACCGGGACCAAAGCAGGCGACGCCGAGGAGATATCCGCCCTGTCGAGGACCATCGGCTCGGGCTGCACAGCCAAGCGCAAGCTCATCGTAGGCTCTGTCAAGACCAATGTAAGTCAACCGACGCTTGAACCTTGGTATCCACATCATAATTACATTGATATCTAATGATGTACTCGTCAGATCGGCCACCTCGAAGCAGCCGCCGGCCTCGCAGCCGTGGTCAAAGCCGTCCTGATGCTCGAAAAGGGGCTGATCCCACCCAACATCAACCTGCTGACGCGCAACCCGGCGCTGAAGCTGAACGAGCGGCACATCCAGGTGCCGTTGGATGTGACGCCGTGGCGGGGGACGGAGAGCGGCTTGCGCAGGGTTAGTATCAACTCGTTTGGCTATGGCGGGTCGAATGCGCATGCGATTTTGGATGATGCGGCGAGTTATCTGGGGGAGATTGGCAATGGTGTCAATGGTGTTAACGGGGCCAACGGCACGAATGGTGTGAATGGCACGAACGGTGTGCACAGTACGGGTGGGGCCAACGGGGTCAACGGGGTTAGCAGGGCCAACGGCGTCAGCAAAGCCAATGGAATCAAGCCCCATGGCACTGACGCCAACCCCCTCCTCGTCTTTCCTCTCAGCGCCCAAGACAAAGACGGCATCGCCCGCGTCTCAGCATCTCTCCACGCCCACCTCGAGAAACACAAACAAACCAGCACCGCAAACGAGGAAGCCACCTACCTGCACAACCTCGCCTACACCCTCTCGACACGCCGTTCCCCCTTACAATGGAAGACCTTCCGCACAGCATCCACCATCGACGAGCTAATCACCGCTCTCTCCCCATCCACTTCAACCCCAGGACCAACCCCCCGTCTCTCCTCCCGCGCTCCCCGTCCAGCCTTCGTCTTCACAGGCCAAGGCGCGCAGTACCCAGCCATGGGCACCGCCCTGCTCGCCTCCCAACCCGTCTTCCGCGCCAGCGTCGAGGCAGCAGACGAATACATCCGCACCCAGCTCGGCAGCCCCTGGTCAGCAATCACCGAACTGTCCACTCCCAAATCCCAATCCCCCTTACCCGCCGCCGCACTCGCCCAACCACTCTGCACCATCCTCCAAATCGCCCTACTCGACCTGCTCGCGTCCTGGTCAGTCCACCCGCACGCCGTGGTCGGCCACTCCAGCGGCGAGATGGCAGCCGCCTACTGCGCCGGGGCGATCACCCGCGAAGAAGCCTGGAAGATCGCCTACTGCCGCGGTGTGGCGGCCGCGCGGCTGCGGGAGGTCGGCACGCGAGGCGAGGGCGCAATGATGGCGGTGGGTGCGTCGCCGGGGGATGTGAACGGGTGGATTCGCGAGGCTGGGTTGGCAGAGCAGGTGTGTGTGGCGTGTGAGAACTCGCCGGTGAGTGTGACAGTGTCGGGGGATAAGGTGGCTGTGGAGAGGCTGGAGATGGAGGTGTTGAAGGAGAAGGAGGTGTTTGCCAGGCGGTTGAGGGTCGATGTCGCGTATCACTCGCCGCATATGCAGGCTGTGGCTAGGAAGTATCTAGCGGCCATTGCGGATGTCGCGCCGGGGCGGAGGAATACAACAAAGAACAGCAAGGGTGAGAAAGACAAGGAAACTGGACTTCGGCCAGACTGTGTCATGTACTCAAGCGTGACCGGTCGCAGGGTGCGCGACGCCACGGAGCTGGGCGCGGCGTACTGGGTGCGCAATCTCATCTCGCCCGTCAAGTTCTCAACCGCCGTGCAGGTCCTCGCGGAAGCCAAAAACAGTGACGGCGAAGGCATCGACGTCTTTGTGGAAATCGGTCCGCACCCTGCTCTCCAGGGCCCAACCAGCCAGAGCCTGCAAGCCGTGGGCATATCCGAGGTGCAGTACCACGCACCTCTGCGCCGTGACCGTGACGGCCGGGAAACTGCCCTCGAGCTCGCAGGAACTCTCTTCGCCATGGGCTACCCGGTCGACTTCCGTGCGGTCAACCAAACCCCAAGTCACCCGCAAACCCTCGTCGACCTGCCGGCTTACCCCTGGGACCACTCCCGCAGCCACTGGGCCGAGTCGCGCGTCGCGCGCGAGTACCGCCTCCGTGAGCCCCTTCCCAGCAGCTTGCTCGGTGCGCTCTCGCCCACGATTGTCGCTGGCGAGCACACCTGGCGCGGCCACCTCAGCTTGACGGAGCACCCGTGGATTGCGGACCACAAGATCCACAACACTATCTTGTTCCCCGCGGCTGGGTTCATCGCCATGGCTGCTGAGGCTGCTTTACTGAGTTCTACAGCGGTCGCTGCTGGCCGCGAGGTGTCCAAGTTCCGACTGCGGGATATTCACTTGACCGCGCCGCTGGTGCTGAAGGAAGACGGCCCGGCAACCGAGTACTCGCTGCGTCTGCGGCCACATCTGACGACCATCAAGGCCACATCGGCCGAATGGATCGAGTTTTCCGTATCCAGCTCCCCAGACGGCAAGACGCTAGAGAGGAACTGCATCGGCCTCATCTCCCTCGAGTACCGTCCCCCCAAAGACTCCTCCTCAAACAAGTCCGACACCAACCCCAAAGCCGACGACGACGACGCCCACCAAACAGCCTGGCAACACCGCCTAACCGAAGCCAGCACCACCTGCCAAACCCCCGTGGACATCATCCCCTTCTACCAACGCATGGCTGCCGCCGGCCTCCAGTACGGTCCCATCTTCCAAAACATGACCCGCGTCCACACCGCCCCAGGCGGCCGCAGCCACGGCACAGTCGGCGTACCATCCACCGGCCTCGGCAAAAAGGGCCCGGGCAAACCGCTTGTCGTGCACCCGGCCACGCTGGACGCTGTGTTCCATGTCGCTTTTGCCGCGCTCTCCCACGCCGAGGGCAAACAGAGGAAACAGCGGCCGATGCAGGCGATGGTGCCCAAGTCGATTGACGAGGTGGTGGTTGCCGCGGAGTTCCCTAACCACCCGGGGGCGGAGATCCGCGGGGTGTCGAGTGTGAAGAGGCAGGGGTTTAGTGAGGTCTTGGCGGATGTGACGATGCAGGAGGAGGTTGGGGGGAGACCGGTGTTGAAGATTGTGGGGTTGTGTTGTGCGGAGTTGGCGGGTGCGCCGGTGGAGGAGGTGGGGGGTGTGCTGAGGAGTATTTGCAGTAGGCTTGTGTGGAGGCCGGTGGTGGAGAGGTTGGGTTTGGAGGAGTTGGGGGGTGTTATCCAGCGGGGGGGGTTGAGGGAGTATGGGAGGATTGGGGTCTTGTCTGAGGTGAGTATTGTTGTCGTTCTCCTTTACCCCTTTTTAGTGTTCCAGGGTTAGGGTTGAGAGCCAGACTAACAAACCAGCTCATCCACACCATCCACCATACCAATCCCCTTGCCTCCATCGTCGAGGTCTTCACCCCCTCGAAAGCTGCCCCACAGCCACTGCTTCACGCGCTCGACATTGCCGGGCCTCTCAAAACAGCCAGCTATACCCTGTACGTGCCTGACGTGCAGACCAAGGAGACTGTGGAAAGCCAAATTCCCTCGTCATCTCATGCCGTCAGCGTCAAGGTTCACACGAACCCGGAGTCCGGACTTGCCAACGGTGAGCCTGGCTCGGATCGGGATACCTTCGACCTTGTCATTGCCCCGGGCATCTCAACCTCCACAGAGTCCGATGAAGGGAATGTCCTAGAAACCGCCATAGACCTGCTCAAAGAAGGCGGCTACCTCTTCGCACTCATCCCAGAACAAGATGACAAGACCAGCGCCCCCTCCTCAAAGACAGACCTAACCTGGACCCAGCTCGACATCGGCGCCCTCCTCGGCCATCGGACCCCAGCACCCAAGGCCAACGGCGCAGCTCCCCCAACCGACGAAGTCATCCTCCTCCTACCCACCAACCCCTCATCCACAACCACAGACCTCGCCCGATCACTCTCTGTTAGCCTCCAATCCACCGGCTACTCCGTATCTTTCCACACTTGGAACAGCAGCAACAGCAGTGACCCAGCGACATTCACCAACAAAGCCTGCATCTCCCTCGTCGAAGTAGACCGCCCTGTCCTGTCCCACCTCACCGAATCCGAGTTCACCCTCTTGCAGTCCCTGCTTTTGACAGCCAAGAAGGTTCTCTGGGTCGGTGGCTCGCCGAACAGGGATCCCGGGTATGCTGTGGTGAGTGGGCTTGCGCGGGTTGTGAGGAGTGAGGAGCCTGGGATTGTGTTTCATACGTTGCATTTGGATCTTGGTCTCTCTCCCGACTCGGAGTCTGAGAAGCGCAACGAGGGTGTTGATGGGATCAGTGGACTGGTTGAGAACGTGTTCACCCACCCCGACGGGGAGAATGAATTCCGGATTCACCACGGTCCGGTGGAGGTTAGCCGAGTAGTGGAAGATGACGGGTTGAGTGCAGAGCTACTCCACAGTCTGGGAGAGCAGGATGAGGAGTTGGAAAAGGCTACGGCGGTGGTGCAGCAAGTGCCGCTGCAGCAGGCCAACACTCCGCTGAAACTGTGCGTTCGCACCCCGGGACTGCTGGATACCCTGTGCTTTGAGCCGGATTCGCTTCCGGATGTCCCGTTGGGGGATGATGAGGTGGAGATTAAGGTTATGGCGGCGTCATTGAAGTAAGTCAAGTTCCTAACCCCTTACACAGTATCCCTTTACAAGTTTTATCATCTACCCCCTGCACCGTCTGACAGAGCCAGCTTCCGCGACGTCATGACAGCAATGGGCCAACTCCCCAGCACCGACCTCGGCTTCGACGCCGCCGGCCTCGTCACCCGCACCGGCCCCTCCGCGTCCTCCCTCTTCCGCCCCGGCGACTGCGTAGCCACCTGCATGCCCGGCGCCTTCCGCACGCTACACCGCGCCCGCGCCGAACTAATCCAGCACATCCCCGCGGGCATGACCTTCCCCGAGGCGGCCGCCATCCCCTTGGTCCACGGCACAGCCTGGAACGCCCTGGTTCGGCTGGCGCGGGCCCGTCGGGGGCAGTCCGTTCTCGTTCATGCGGCTGCGGGTGGGGTTGGACAGGCAGCGCTGCAGATTGCGCAGCATTTGGGGTTGGAGGTGTTTGCGACGGTTGGGTCGGAGCCGAAGAGGCAACTTCTGCGGGAGGTGTATGGAATCCCCGACGATCACATCTTCAACTCGCGGGACGCGCTAGATTTTGCGCAGGGGGTGCGGCGGATGACGCGGGGCCGCGGGGTGGATATCGTGCTGAACTCGTTACCCGGTGAGGCGCTGCGGCAGTCGTGGTACTGCCTGGCGCCGTCGGGGACCTTTGTCGAGATTGGCGTGCGGGATATTCTGGATAATGGCCGGTTGGAGATGCGGCCATTTGCGAGGCAGGCGACGTTTACGTTTTTTGACCTCAAGATTGTCATGCTGGAACAGCCGGATTTGATGGGGGAGATTATGCGCGGGGTGTTTGACCTCCAGCGGGAGGGGGTTACCCGGCCGGTTGGGCCGATCAAGGTGTTTCCCGCTGGGGAGGTCGAGGCGGCGTTCCGTATGATGCAGGCTGGGCAGCACGTCGGGAAGATTGTGGTGTCTTTTGAGGAGGGGCAGGATGTTGTCCCTGTGTGGGCTGCTGCACCGACGACGTTGGCGACTCCCAACAGGCCGGAGGTCCACCTCGATCCGGAGGCCGCGTATCTTCTTGCTGGTGGGTTGGGTGGTCTCGGTCGCAGCCTCGCAGCAATGCTTGTCGACCACGGCGCGCGCAAGCTCTGCTTCCTCTCGCGCTCATCCGACGCCGCAACCCGCCCCGCCGCCCGTGAGTTAATCACCCAACTCCAATCCCGCGGCGCCCAAGTCTTGGTGCTTCCCTGCGACGTATCCTCCGCGCCCGCCGTCTCCCACGCCATAGACCACTGCACCACCCATCTCGGCCGCATCGCGGGCGTCATCCAATGCGCCATGGTCCTCCGCGACAGTCTCTTCCGCAGCATGACCCACGCCGACTGGACGGAATCCACCCGCCCCAAAATCCACGGCACGTGGAACCTGCACCGCGCACTGCCCAACGTCGATTTCTTCGTCAACCTCGCGTCGTTCACCGCCATCTTCGGTAGTCGCGGCGTCGCCAACTATGCCGCGGGGAGTACCTTCCAGGACGCCATCGCACACGTCCGACGTGCCGAGGGAAAACACGCCGTCACGCTGGATGTGAGTATCGTCACGGATGCGGGCGTGCTGGCGGAGACGGGGATGACGCAGGCGTTGAAGGAGTTGGCGGAGTATGGGCTCAGTTCGCAGGAGGTTGCTGAACTGGTGTGGCTTGCTATTGCGGGGGACGTTTCCCAGTCGCAGTCGCAGTCCCAATCCCCGCAGATCGTGACGGGCATCGCAACGGGCGGTAGTGTCGTAACCAGCGGCCGTGACGCACCCTGGTACCTCGACGATCCCAAATTCGCCATCATGGCCCAAACCGGTCTGCACCAGCACCTCTCCACCTCTCCTCCCACCGCAGGTTCCGAAGACTCCATCCAAACCCTCCTGGCGCGGTCCCAAACCCTCGACGAAGCCACCTCCATCGTTCTCACAGCATTAGTCGACCGCGTCGCCAAAATGCTGCAGACGGACCCCTCGGAAATCGACACGACCCGGTTCCTGCACTCGTATGGGATTGACTCGCTGGTGGCGATTGAGATGGTGAATTGGGCGCTGAAGACGTGTGGTGCGGCTGGGGTCACGGTGTTTGATGTTATGGCTGCTGTGCCGATGACAGTGACGGCGGGGAGGATTGCGGGGGCTTCGGGGGTTGTGGGGGAGAGTGTGAGGAATGGGGAATAGATGTTGGATTTTGGCTTCTTTTGATAGAATACGAGTTGAGTTTCCATGAACTTGAACAAAGCCCGGGCATGTGAGATGAACCCCCTGAGTGAGAAGTCAAAGGAGAGACCAAAAAGGCAAGATGTTGATATTCTTCCTAATCTGGCTAGTGGCATAACCCCACAATTATGTAAGTTAAGTACCTGTACACGGACCATCATGCCCCTCGGCATCCGGAATTAATTAGTGAGCATCGAATTCGACTTTCTGCAACTTTTGGATGACTACTTTTCGGACAACCCCATGGTTCGATAACCCACACAACCCATACACCTGGCGCTACCCAGCCAGGAGGACAAAACCATGCGGCCAACACACCGAGCACTCCGGCTCGCAACAGCAACCACTTCCCGAGCTCCCCGGCTATCCCCAACCCATCTCAAAACCCGCCCCGCATTCTCATCTCAACGACCCTCACTTCAACCCTCATCTTATCAACACCGAACCTTTTCCAATTCTGTACCCCCCCACCCCCTCCCATCAGGCCTTGCCCCCCTCACCTCCCGCCGCATCCTCTCCCTCACCGGCCCCGACACAGCCAAATTCCTCCAAGGCCTCATCACCGCCAACATCACCCCGGGCCACGCCACGCCCAACCCTGCGGCCGAACATATACGGACGGATGCGGGGTTTTATGCGGCGTTTTTGAATGCCCAGGGACGGGTGCTGCATGATGTGTTTATCTACCGGGAACCAGGCGGTGAGGGGGGGTGGTTGATAGAAGTGGATGCTGCAGAGGCGAAAGCGCTACAGGCGCATTTGAGACGGTATAAGTTGCGGGCGAAGGTGCAGGTGCGGTTGCTGGAGGAGGGGGAGGTGCGGGTTTGGGAGGCGTGGGATGATACCAACCCAACCCACCCAAACACCCTTCTAGAGATGTCGTCGTCGTCAGCATCGTCGTCGTTGATAACCATCCCCGACCCCCGCGCTCCCAACCTCGGGCATCGCATCCTCACCTTTTCCTCCTCTTCAACACCCGTTCCCCTGGAATTGGAGACAGTCCCCGAAACGGCATACCACCTCCGTCGGTATCTGCACGGTGTACCCGAGGGCGCGGCGGAATTGACGTCTGGTTCGGCGCTGCCGCATGAGAGTAATTTGGATTTGATGGGTGTTGCTACTACTTCTTCCACAGGAGCGGGAGGGGGGGCTATCGATTTCCGCAAGGGCTGCTACGTCGGGCAGGAACTGACTATTCGCACGGAACATCGCGGGGTGGTAAGGAAGAGGGTGTTGCCGTGTCTGTTATATCCGGATACCGCCGACTCGACACCACTCTCCCTTACTGCTGGGACGGACCTCGGAGCGTATTATCAGCCGTCCATAACCACACTCAACACCGCCATCAACGACGATGCCAGTACCGATGTAACAGCCAGCGCAATCCCCCCCAGCACCTCAATCAAACGCCTCACCAAATCCGGCCGCAGCGCCGGGAAATGGCTGCGCGGCATCGGGAATGTCGGGCTCGCGCTCTGTCGGCTGGAGACCATGACCGATGTCGTGTTGCCTGGGGAGGCGGGGACGGCGGGGTTTGTGGAGGGGGATGAGTTTTATGTTAGTTTGGGTGGTGATGGTGATGGCCAGGAAGGAAGTGGTGGGGGTGAAGGGGAGGATGGGAATGGGAGGAGGGTGAGGGTCAAGGCTTTTGTGCCCGGGTGGTTGAGGAGTGGATTGGCTGGGAAGGGGGGGTCGGGGCATTAATCAGGGGGGAGGGGGTAGATGATGTGAGATATGGGAGAGATGTATGTGTATAGTAGATGGGTGTACGAGTTGTGTAGTGTATGAATGAACGCTGTACATGTAGGCGTAGCTTCCAACCCTGAATAAAACCAAAGCAGAGTTAAACGATAAGCCAGACATAAAACAACTAACTCAGCCACACACAACAAAACACTGTCATCGAGTGCCAACTCATCAAATGGATTGGGTCTACGACATCTAATATCTCTATCTACCCACTCCATAATTAAATAAACTAACTTGCCCGGGGTATATCTCAACACCATTCATTCCTCTCTCTATCCCATCCTGCTACACACCGCCTTCTCTCCCTATCTCACGACAGAACACGCAACAACAACCATCTACGCAGCAGCAGACCTCCTCTTCTCCTCCTCCTTCTTTGCCTGCGCCGCCCGCAACCGAGCCAACGTCGACGCAAACTTGTCACTCGCTTTCGGTGCGCCCGGTGTCTCTTCTGCTCCTGTTTCTCCCGCTCCTGTTTCCGATTTTATTGATGTCGTGGTCGTAGTCGTCGTCGTCTTCTCAGCAGGCGCAGACACCCTATCTTCGTCAGCCTGTGGTTCTGCGTGTGCTGCGGGAGGATGATCATGATGGGAGTTTTGTGTGTGTGTGGTCTCGTCCGCCAGGTGTGGTGACTGGGACCGAGGCCGTGGCGACCCCTTTCTCGTTTTCTTCTCCGCCCTGCGCTCCTCCTTCTTGCGCTGCTGTTTCTCTGCCTTGCGCTGCTGCGATTCTCTCAGCCGCTTCTCGAGGTCCGCGATGCGCGAGTCGTAGTCTTGTTCCCCCGGCGCTGGGCCGTCGTCTGGTATTTGTGTTTGTTTTTGTGTTTGTGTTGTATTCACCGTAGCATCAGGTTTTAGCGGTGGTACTGCCGCTGCCGCAGCAGCAGCAGCACTCCTCTCCCTAACCTCCGCCTCCTCCCTCCTCCGTCTCATCTCCTCCATCTTCGCCCGTCCCCTCGCCGCCATCGCCCTCCTCTCCATATCCTGCACCTCCGGCACCACCGCCCCCTGCATCCTGACCCTCTTCGCAGCCTCGGCCTCCCTCCGTTCCAAATCCTCCACCAACCGCCTCCTCTTCTCCGACATCTGCTCCCTCTCCACCCTCTTCTGCAGCAGCGCGCGCATGCCATTATCATACACCGCGCGCGCCTCGGGCGTGGTGAGGACATCGCGCGCTCGTTCGAGGCGCTCGTATAGTTGCGGGTCGTACGCGTCGCCGGCTTTGTCCGGGTGCGCGGTGAGGGCTTTGCGCCGGAAGGCGCGGCGGATGTCGGATTCGGAGGCGGTGGCGTCGGTGCCCAGGATGGTGAAGAGGTCGTCGCCGCGGGAGGCGGCGTCTTGCGCGTAGGTGAGGAGGTCTTGGTCGGCCATTTTGGGGATGGTTTGTGGGAGGGTGGTTTGTGTGGGGGAGTTGGTTGGTGGGAGATGGGGGATGGAGAAGTTGGAGTTGAGGTTGAGGTTTTGAGTTGAGATGGGATGGTCGAGATCAAATATTTGGGGTGTCGGAGAATTAAATTAGAGTACGCTAGCCGCTTTGGGCAATGACGTCGATAACATTTTCCTACACTACAGACACATACTTCTTTCGCATTTTGGCCCTCCAATCTGAATTACTGAAGAGCAGCTTCAAGAAAATGGTGTAGGAATAACTCAATTTACTGAAATTACCTTCCTCGTTTACTTCCGGTTGTCCCAACCGGCGATTGCCGACTTTCAACCCTTCACCATATATCCATGTTCCAGAAACCGCAACTTAAACGTTCCCAAGTCAGCAGGATCGTATCAATAGCTGCTTCGCTGTCTGCCGGCTTTTGTACGGTGCACCCCTCTTGCCAATTTTGGTGCATTTTTGGATTTGCAGGCTTACCCCTTGGTCTTTGGCTTCCCCCACCAAAAGCATGTCGTGCCCTGTCTTTCTTGTCCACACTCACCCCCTCAGCCCCGGCCTCTCCATTCCTCAACATCCCCTTATCCTCCTTCACTCCCAACCCTTTTCTTCCTTCTAACCCCTTCCATCTCACCACATCCGGCTCTCTCTCACAACTGCTTATTATCCTCATCATTGGGGGCACCCGCCTCCTTTCTTCCTCCTCCATCAACGCCAACGGCCTGTACACCGACTCAAACATCTTCAACAGGTCAATTCCCGAGCAATCTTCGAAGTAGGTGTTTCGGAAACTCCCCGGCCAGATTACTTGTAATTATGCTCTTACAGCAAACCTTACAGCAAACCACCCGGCAGCGAAGGTACTCAATTAGTAACTAAACTCCATTTCACCCCATTTATTGTTTGGTGAGTCATCTTTTTCTCGTTGTTAATTGTGGAATTTTCCCCCTCGTCAATGGGGTTATCTATCTCATGGGGAATGGCGTTGTCAACGGCGTTGTCGGTTGTCATTCTCAATCGCGGTCAATCCCTTCGTCAACCCTTCCGCCAACCTCGTCGTCAACCTCGTCGTTAATCACATCGGAAATTCTGTGAATCCCTTGTTCAATCACGTTCTCAATCACATTGTCAATAACCTTGCCAATAACATTGTCAATAACCCTGTCCATCCCACCCCGAATCATCCCCCGAAGTGACTCGGAGCCCCTCCCCCCCAAGACTCCCCGGCCTTACACTCAAACTCGCTCAATACTCAAGTTTCTACAGTATAAAAGGGCCTTCACTTGCCTCAATCGACATTTGTCTTTTACAACACAGGTTATCAGGCAGAAACTCCGCATCACCAGGTGACCGCCTGCTCACATAGCTCCTAAATCAGAATCAGCACAGCTGCATTAAAGCAGTCGGGTGGAGATGACGGAAGGGTACTTACCTGCATATTGTAACCGAGGCTTGCTCTCCCAGACCTTTTCCACTTCACCTGAAATGTCGGCTTATTTTCGCCACTCGACGCCATATTCACCTTGAATCCTATTTTGGCCCGCGCTTGCCAAAGAATGTCAAGTGTTGTAACGTTTACGCCCGATTCACTGTTCCTGGCCATCACACTGCAAATGCACCTCATCCTTCCGCTTCAACGGCGAACAGTCTTGGAGAAAAATTGCCCTCCTACGCCACGCCACGTCTCATATTTTCCCCTAGCAACCCCAAGATCGGCAACAACGCCAACAATAAACGATCAAACTCGTTCAATACTCCATTTATCGGGCATCTGATGTAGGAGCTATGACCGGTATAAGATCGCGTCGAGTTCTGCCAAGTCAGAATATTGAATGTGGTTTGCTGATGCCGTAAGACGCAGTCATCAAGCGGAAAGTACTTACATTATAATCGGTTCTCAAGACCAACCGTATCTTTCAAACGTGTGTTTCGCCTTGGTCCTTTTGAAAGGTCCTCCGCACAGGGCGACCAAGTAACCCAACCAGACCCTCGTCAGTATACCAAGTCGTTTTGGTGTATCCAGGGGGCAGACAAGAACTCACACAGGATGCTCCTGCCACAAATTTTGCATGAACTTGTATCCATAGCCTTCAAGCCCTCAGCTGCCCTCTTCTGAACCTAGAATCAATGACCGGGCTGGGTTCGTGAGCCCATATTGTTGCTGGATAGAGAACCTGTGAAGTCGCAAGCGGAGCCGATTGTAGGCGGCCGGCCTAGCATTTTTTTCTTCGTTCAATCGGGTCTCCAAACGCAGATGAAACAGATGCCATCGACAAGCTTGGTCGTCAACAAACGAGCAAAGATTGGTCCACCACAACACTGCAATTTTGTATTTGCTGCTCTGAGTCGTTAGTAAATTTGGACCTATCGTTTGTCTGGACGAAAGTGACTAACAGCCTGTGTCACTATTAAATATCTTCCGCAACACAATGTGTTAGTTTCGTGGCGCACACAAGGTACTCATTATTAGTGAAACGGCTAAGGACACTCACTTATAACAGGCGCCTAATGCATCGGTCAGTTTAAATCTATATTGACTGCGTCATCATGGGAATGTTGACTACGCGCCGTCCCGGTGCTCACACGCTGTCGCCAACAAATGTCAGCGCATCAAGTCGTAAAAGAAGGGAATCTCGGGCACTTACTCAGAAAAAGAAAATTCAGTCGTCCTACCGCGAGTTAGGACACATGACCGAAGCTTTTTATCCGAGAATCCAATTACAGGATTCTCCTGTGGTGACTTACCCCTTTCTTCGCGTCTTTAACCTTCGTAATTGTCAGCATTGTCAAAGCACACCTACCTAAGCCACTAGTACCCGATCAGGTAACTAAGTATCTTGGACAGAAATCGCGTACCGCTTGCTCGAAGAGCTCCTACACCGAAATCAGCAAAGCTGAAATTAAGGAAGTCATGAGAAAATTATGCAAGGGTACTTACGGCCACGGCCGCGATGGCGGCCTCATGGCAGGAGACTAATTTCTATATGTACAGATCTCGTTAGTAAGACGTACCTAAAGTCGCCGTGAGTTTGGGTCAAGTGTTCGTTACCATTCTCTCGACCTCCCACTTCTATTTATCGAATTAAAGATTAGCATTGAGATACTACGAATTATCGGGTTAAGCATTTGCTTAGGACGACTTACGGCCGCTTCTTTAATATAATGCTGCAGCAAGATTCAGTCACCTCTGCAACACAAAACGTAATTTAAGACCCACGGTACTTACGTCGCGCTCAATTATGAGCCGCTACAAACGTTAGCGATATAATTCGATCAGTTGGCGACCAGTGTTTATATGTCTTACCCGACTCTCCTCGTCGCAGGCCTGTTGAATGACATGTGGTCAACCAATCGTTCTCAGTAATTACTAATAAGCAAGGGCATATACTTACCTTCGCTCTGGCTTTGTATTTCTAAACGCAAAGTTAGACACCTGTGGTAACGGGAATAAGATTACGAGCGTCCTCACTGCCACCATATCCTCCGCGCTGGGGACTTCAACCCCGTTCTATATATTTATCAGTTATTATGTCTTGTATCGAAGCTCGTATCTCTCGCGATTCTCGAGTACCTACCTTATTGTTACACATCCTACGTACCACGTTAGCATTAGAAACCAACAATACAGACCTATGACCGAACTCACTTGATTGATTGGTTTCTGCGGCGTGGAAAATATAGCGTGTCAGTGGAAAGCTTGAGCTACTTTGGGTACCACGGGTCCTACCAACTTTGTGAAGGCTGTTTGAAGAGGTAAACGAGTAGTTAGCGTTTACCCAGCGGTGCGGGTAGCGGGTAGAAGGACACTTGCAAATTTGCTAGATTGAGTGAGGAACGTTAGTATAGTATAATTAACAAACAGTTAATATGTGGCACTCGAATGGCACCGATGCGGGGTCACTTCATACCGGTTTCAATGTGTGTTGGCGAGGCTGGGGAGGAAAGGAAAAGAAGAGTTTCCGAGGCCCTCCATAGTTGGGCGCCAAGGAGGGAGCCACTTCAAGTCGTACCTTCGCACTTTCCCGCTGTCAAAACATGACAAGTTTTCACTGATATGCCTGTCTGGAAAGCCGCACTCAGTCCGGCTGCGGATTGAAGATGCAATCAATTGGGAAGGAACCACCGTTCTGAGGGGGTATCAAATAATTAATGATTCCAGCTTCTTCACCTCTTTTTCGATCATACGTTGGACTTTATCAAATCTATTTAATAGTAATGGATCATTCTACAGCGTCTTCTAGTTCAGTCCGAAAGGACGATGCCATCGTTTCTAACGTGATTAGATTGTTGACGAGCGATGATAGGTACAATGGACTTTCGGGTCTGACCAGGCCCGTTGCTATGCGGAATGATGGTCTCGTAGCTGTTTAGTGCGAGGTGCCATTTGACTGGTCGGGGTTTACCTATTGCACGTCCTCGCTTCGCGGGGGGTTGGTTCCTGATTCCTTGTTGATGGAAGACGGGCCGGCCGGGCGGCGAAGTCGGCCTCTGCAACCTCCACGTGGTGCCGCCTGGGAACCTGGTCTTCAATGTGACCAGAGCCAGTGCAGAGACGCAGCATGGCGGCTTCATCCACTTTAGAATTTGAATTTCGCATTTGTAAGTAGTGTACCTAGCCCAAGCTTAGAGTTGGCGGCACAATAGTCCACTCATAGGAGAGTACAAACAACTAAACCCCAACGTTTACCCAGGAAAATCCCTCAGCCACGGAGCTGGCCCAGCATTCCTCCCAACTATCCCAAAAAGGGGGGCCGTCGGTTGGGCGGGAGCGCCTTTGCTTGGTTTTTGGACGCGGTCTAGTTTCTCAACAGCTGAAAAGGATTGGCCTTATGCCCCCACATTCGAGACGGCTGGGATCTGGTTATTATCCAAGGTACTCGCAAGCAAGAATCCCATACTCGACCCAACCGGAATCCCGACAGTTATGCCAATCATTTTCGTTGTAGTCCCACCTATTATCCATCTCATCCGTGAGCCGCTCCACAAATGCTTCCGCGCCACAGCACCTGCAGCAGTCATCCTTTGTCGGAAGCTCACAACCGGCATCCCACATTAGGCCATGATCCTGTTGGTCGATTGGCACGGGTCGGGCCGACAAAGGGGTTCCCGATGACCCATCGAGCCATCTCATTCAGCCCCGCCACTCGGCGGCACCTCCTTCCTATCACGCCGCCATATGCCAGGGAAAGCCTCGAGGGCTCGCCGCCTCATCGCCCACTGCCGGCAGCTCTGGCCGTCGCGCTGACAACCCCCTAACCTCCAACTGCCCAACCCGCCTGGTTTCGAGCCAGCAGCGGCGTTGCAGTCTCAGGCACCGGAACCGCCGCGTCAGTCACGGTCTCCCTGCTGGGCGGCCCGCGTGTGGCCTCTGGGCACTTATTATTAGCATCCATCCTCTGCGCGGAAGCTGTCCATTTGAGGCAGGCAGGCACATGAGGGAACCTGATACGTAACTCGTAGCCCCTTGGGCTACCCTGGGCCTCTGTACCGCGTTGGAAAGTCCTAGCCTGGGCGAGTTAGCTACGAGGGCCTTTCAAGAGACGCGTACGCTGGCCTAGTGTACATACCTGCGACATGAAGCGGGAGGCCACGGACAGTCAACCTCATGACCTCGCGGTACACAGAGGCTGGATGCCGTATCGGCCACGTCGGTACCGTAAGAGTATCTTGTAGGGCAGAGGCTTGGTCCCGGTTCCGTTCACAGCAGGTCTAGGCCGCGTTAGAAGTTTAGAACTCAAAGCTGCACCTCCTTACACTTCCCCAAATCGTACCTACTCTGTGAGATAACAGGCACAATGGGGAGGTCGGTGAAGGAGGCGGGTGCCTGACCTTGCACGAGTGGGGGCGGGGCGTTGGGCAGAGAACTACAGCGGCCATGGCCCTTTCCGGCAAGTGACACGCCAACGATGTCCAAAGACTCCAAACAACCCAGGAAACCAGCACAAGGGACTCTGGTGGGTGGCCCAGAGTCCCCGAGGCCAGTTTCATCGCGCTAGCCACCCATACCCCTGATGCGCGGGAATATCTCGAGCTGGTCATGCCGCCTACGGGTTTCAAACGCCTTCCTGACAAGACCGGAATGGTCGGGGGGAATCAAACGGGCACCGGAAGGTCTCCAGCGCTTCGCCTCCGGGTTCGACTCCTTCAACCCTCTGCCGGCGCGGGCAGGTTGGGGGAGAGAAAGGGCTGCTCGGTTTCGGCCATACGGTTGTATGAAGGCCGCCACCACCGAAGAACCCAGTTTCGAGTACTAGGGAGAGACTACTGTAGGCCAACATGGCTATCTTGAAACCCTCAAACCTGGCATCACTTGTTGGAGGGCTCGAATGCCCCAGCCGGCCAGAGACTTGGTATAAAAGGACGCGAGGATGACAACAAGTCTCTTCCCCGACCAGCAACAACGAAGCTTCCAGCAACAGAACCACAAAGTCCATCCACTCAAGCCCCTTCAAGTCTTTCCCAAGTACAATTATCAACACAGTCCACGTCACATTTACCTGCGGCCATGATGACTTCCGCTACTACCCAACTAAAACCTCGTCGCGGTGCCCAATCCGCGGAAACCGCGATTGTGACCATCCTGTGGACCGCGGCAGATCGGGGCAAGAGACCATGGAGCTCCCAACGGCTTGCAGCCCCGAATGCAGGGACAGAATGCGGGAGTGGGAGCGGCGCCGCCGCCGCTAGAAGAGTTTCTTTTTCGTGTTACTGTTGGGTGTTGGGGGCGGTTGGGGGCCATGCCGATGGACGGGGTGCGGGCGGCTGGACCGTCGTATTCATCTCGGTAATGGTTGTTGGCATGGATGATGGGCATGACAGGTTGTTGCGCGCAAGGGAACAGAGAACTAGTGATCTGATTGCTGATGTGGGATGTAGGAGGAAAAGGTAGTGGGGAGCCGGCTGTAAGAGAGATGAGGGACCGGGTAGACGTTTGGAACCTACACTTCATTGGCCCGTTGTCTAGACTAGATTCACCTGGACCGGGAAACGGATAACTCGCTATGATTGGACCATCACCTAACAGTGCCCGTGCCACGCAGTGCTGTGCCCCGCGCCAAGCCGTGCATATATATGTACATACAACCCCCCTTCTCTTCTAGTCCCTTAACGCATCAACTCACTTCCGTCCCGTCTCTGCCTCCTCCTAGCCCTGCATCTCAGATTCTCTGACACTCGCCTCTAGCCCTCTACTCCTCGTTCTTACCTTGGCCGCATTAGCCCACCATGGACGGCCTGGAGGTATTTGAGCGCGCCAGAGCGCTCCCAAAGGAGCCGAATCCGATCGTTGTCTCACCTCTGAAGGAGCCCATCTTCCGCATCAAGGTTGACCCCGACCTGCCTTGCGACTGGGAGCACTTTGGCCGCGCTTCTATCTTCCTTCTAGATGACGATATCGTCCTCAAGCTGCAAAACCAGTACCCCGTCGCTCAACTCAACCTGCCGTCGGACGACATGCTTCTCCTCATCTCCCTCGGCGCTTTCTCCGCGGGTGACCTAGAAAAGGAAACCTTCGCTCGGTTGAAGGACTCACCGTGTCCAAATCTAGTCGTCGAGTTTGACAGCGGCCGGGAGGGACTAAGATTCTCCGAGCGTTTGACCCCGGTGACGGCAGTCTGGGCAGCCGCTACCAAGAACCGCCGACGCCGCTGGGCTGTCGAGATGACCTCGGCTTTTGCCCATCTGGAGTCGCTGGGCCTTGTTCCTAGTGGCATCTCTGTCCGGGACCTTGGAATTGATCGGACGGGCCGGCTAAAGCTGATCGGCTTTGCCACCTCGCCCCGCCAGCCTTCAAACACCACCGAGGGCGACCAAGAAGAGCTTGGCGCGTACCTCCGGCATCTGGACCGCGCACATCAACGCCTCGCTTGCTGCTTGTACTACCTCCTAAGTGGCATCGATATGAACGACAAGGTGACGGCCATTACCTCTGCCGAAGAGCTTAGGACGTTCCGAGAGACGGCCCGCCAAGGCGAGTACCCACTGGAGCCGGAGGCATCTGGCGTTGCTGAAATCATCCAAGCCGCTTGGATGAAACAGTCAGGGACTACGACAACATTTGCTCAAATTTCCAAGGTTGTGCGGGGTGTGCTGGACGGCCTGGGCATGGAACAAGAGTCGGAGCTTCCGCCCGTCCTCACCCAGGCGTACTATCAGTCACTTGACGCAAGGTGTCGCGAGTGGGCCGATGCTCAGGTCTTGGATCCGGACTGGATGGGGCGCGACGAGTACGAGATGGAGTGCGAAAAGGTTGGGTATTCGAACTAAGCATTCTTGGGAGGACTAGGTGGATTTGGTCTGCTGCTGGAATACAAAGGCACATCTGTACTGCTAGCAAGGGTTTTCTTTGAAGGAGTGGTGGTGCACGAAGCGCCGACCTGGTCTCGCAATCAACTGCCACCCGACTCATTCCTCGCTTGTTGTGCTTTCGGGGTCAGCAGACGTGGACATCTCGAGTCGCGTCTCCTTCTCCGTGAACCAGAACCAGAGCGTGCCTGTCATGCCAAAACTCGACCAGCCGTCGCCACTCTCTGGTATCTCGTCAAACGCAACTTTTGTCGCCTCAAGGTCGAATTCTGAGCCCGCTGGCAAGCGGAGCACATTCGTAAACGCGATCCGCGACGGCCGGTTGTACGTCTTGGTCTGATCTACGAGAAGGCGGCACTGCCCCAACGCTCTCTGCCCACCACCTTCGTACTCGAGCAGCAAGCCTCTGCAATGGAGGCTATCTTCCTCGAGGAAGACTTGGATCCGCCAAACATTGTCCAACGGTGCACAAGAAAAATGCCAACCTGGGGATGGGAACTGCTCCGGTCGTGGATAGGTGCGAGGCTCTATCAGTGTGCCGGTTTGCTCCGCATTCGAGTATGGCGAGATGACGGATATCGGGCGGAAGCGGCCCGTTGAGTAGATCAAAGTCGTCGGCCGCTGGTTGCTGATGATGAATCGGCCCTCACCGCCGGCTTGATAGCGTCCAACAACCGTGTCGCCTGCCGAAGAAGTGCGAAGCTTTGAGAGAGTGTTAGTTTCCAACTTTCGGCCGACAGTGAGCAAAGCGGACATACCAGAAAGCAGGACTGAGTCGTAGTGTGATACCCCCCCGTGTTGTCTGGCCGCACCAGACAGCCGATCCGAGTTAAGGGGTCCCTGGGAGGGAGTGGCACGTATGTCCACACGACACGCGATTGACACCAATCACCAAGACTGCTGAATACTAGGCTGGCCGAAGGCATTTTTCTTGAGTGCGCATGAATTGCCATTGCTCGGCCGTTGTGAAAGAAAAACGTAAGGCCGCTTAATTCGTTGACGTTGATAGTGTGGAAGCGGAGGCAGGCGGCGATGGCCTCCGGGCGGACAGGGCATCTCTGTAGGTCAGGAGGAGTTGGTGTATCCCATACTTGGAGTCCGCAGTCCATATCCGGCACGGTGAGATGTAGAAGCCCGTTCTATGGAGGGAATCAGCTGACCGGGCTCACAGGTTACAGAATTGCCTTGAGCCGAGGAAAGGTTTCAAGTATTTGGCAAGGAGTATTACCTTAAAGTGTGTAGTTGTATCGGAAAAACGGCTTTGTATATCAGTGATAAAAAGCAAGTCATCGAAGCGCCGTGACTGGTATACCGGGGGTTCCGATAGCCGATCAAGCGCCTTGAGACCGTTCATATCGATGGTAAGGCGAACAACTGGGGGGAGATCATGCCATCTGCCATCTACGGCGAGCCTCGGGGCGCTACCGCGCTGCCACGAAGCAACGGCGCCTAGAGGAAAAGACTGTAGAGGGTACGAAGGTGCAATAGACAGTTGCTTAGCCATATTCACAGCAGTGATATAACGCCACAAGAGGTGGGGTCGCGACAGCGTTTGGATATCCCTGAGAAGTTCCACAGGGAGAACCTTGAGCTGCCGCAACCCACAGCGCTCGGCGCATTCAAGCAAGGTTGACATGTCGGAGCCCAATATCGAATCCCTCGTCAGTCCGAGTGGAGGAATAAGGGCGCCGGTCCACAATTGGCGCCGCCAGGCGCACACAAGCCAGAGCCGATCAAGGGCATCATGGGCGCTGCAATGCCGGATGACGACCTGGAGACATTCTATATGGACTGAGCAGGTACAAGGCGAGCCTTCGCAAGCCATGCAAGTTGCTGCGCGGCAAAGGTGCCATTGTGACGCGTCTTGAGCGAGTTGAGTCCTCTGAGCTGAGACGATGATACCAACGGAGTAGGAGGTAGAATTTGCGTTTCCGAGCACTCAACTCGCTTTGTCAGTTTGGTGAAGATTTTGCCTTGTGATTGCGGCCTGTCTTACGGACAACATACGGTTCCTCTAGCAACACCGGCTCGTTGCAGACATCGCATTCGGTGTGAACGCAGAGGTGGCGTAGCTTAGCCATGAGGCGGCGACAGATATTGGGAGCCGAGAGCAGAAATTCACGCACGCCGCGCGAGACCGCAAATGCGTCAGGGAGGAGAAGCGGGAGGGGAGAGCTTTCGGGAGTAGACGAGAACCAACCGAGCTGGTGCGGGGAGCCTTGCATCGTTACCTTGCAGATTGCAGCACGTGAGCCCATGTTCCTACCCCTGAACCCGCGCCTTTCTGCCGCCACCTACCACTTCTACAGCCAGGTGAGCCGCAGCCTCCCCACGACGAGTCTCACCACCAGCTTTCTGACATTCACTATTGCCACCCTTGTTGCTGTGCCGTTGCCCGCAACAGAAAGACTGCCACTGCTGAGAAATTGTTTTCCTAATATAATGGTATAGTGCGAAAAATGAATCTAACGCAAGTGTGGTAGGGCGATAACGGTTTTGACTGGATTTATCTACTGAACCTCTGTACTCACCCCTGCTCACCCTACTTACCCTGCTTACCCTGCTTACCCCGATTGGGGGGTGAGCCGGAGCCATGCGTACAAGAGTGCAATATTCCCCGACATGGAGCAGGGTTACAGGGACGGAACCCGCTACGGATATAAAAGGCTAATTACAGAAGTGTCAGCAGCTGATAGATAGTACAGGTACATGTACCAACCGACTCAAACTCACCTTGGGCTACAAGAAGAAAAAAAGTCAGCGGCTATCGATAGTGGTGGGGAATACTAGGACTATCACTCAGTGATAATTATATCATACCTTTTTAGCCGGTAGGGCCTTATCCCCCGTCGCCTGCCGCTTCGTGGCAGCGGACTGCTAATACTGGTGTTGGTTACAAGGACATATACGTCAAGGTGCCGGAAATACTTACGCCATTCGCGGCGCCACTGGGCGCCGGAACCTCCCTCTCCCGTTATGTCGCAAATGTCTTTTGCTGCAGCAAATGAAGACCCTTTTATACTGTGAAGGCGTGCGGCACATGAAGGGCGCGGGCGCGGGACTAGTTCGTACTAGTTCTGATATCGGCGCAGCTGAAGAAGAAAAGGAAAGAAAAGAGTTTGGAGGCGCGTTAAGTATGGTCACCAAGTAAGGGCGGCCGCTCCAAGTCATACTTTCGCACTTTCCTTCCTCCGAAATTGCAAGTGTTGGGTCATACACCGTGTGGGAAAGCGCGCTCGGTCCGGCTGTGGATTAGGAATGCAACAGTTGGGAAGGAACTACGATTCCGAGGAGGTCTCAATGGAGGCAGGCAATATTGACTCCAGCTGTCGCAGAATATAAATGTCTATTGCTGCAGCAAATGGACACCCTTTTATACTCTGTCATTTCATCATTCTCCTTCTAACATATATCATTCTATAACACCTTCTGATTTGCCCTGAAAGGGTGATGCCACCGTCTCTAGCATCGTAGACTTGTCAACAAGCAATAGGTACCGAAACATCGACAACGTTTGTCCCAAGATAAGAGCTTCGAAAGAGACAATCATTGCCAGGGCAAGGCTTGCTCTTTCTGGGCCTTGCTCTTTCTGACGCTATCATCGATCGGGAAGACCTGCATCATCAGTCGACGATGCTGATCCGAATGATCGACCTCGAACGGCAGAATATGACAATGACAGAGAGTCTTCAGCGCTATCGATACTTGACTAACGTTGGAGACTGGGCGGGAGGTATTTTTAACCTTGCTAAGGACGAGGAGAACTCTGCCAAATCGAACCACAAAAACCAACTTCGGACGCAATTTGGCTGCTGGGTCGGCTAGGAACGACGTGAAGGAGATGGCCAGGCCACCGATGGCTGGACCGTACTCGAAGAGTTCGCTCGTGTCCACCCGTGGTTCCGTGGAGGCCGCAAAAGGCAGAGCACCGGGCCTGGTTAGTATTTGTCTCTAATCATCACCCCCCTTCTGTTGCCGCAGTCATTTTTGACTTGGGCACTGCTCAAACACTCCCCTGCCCTAAGTTGGGAAGCCGACGGACAAGACTGACGGGAGATTTGACTAGGATCGGATTCAGCAGCGTCGAAAGAGAAACTTGACAAGGACACCATCTCCGCGAACATGGGCACCGGGCAAGGTCAACATCATGGAGGAGGTCATCGTTGGAGGAGAGTACAAAGTAGAGGGACGCCGGGCGGTTCCGAAGACAGGCTTGACGACGCTGAAAATAAAAGAATACGGAGTAGAGTGAGCAACCAATCTTAGCAAGCGGCCTAAGATAAAGAAAAGCAGGGAGAGGGTCTGTGGATTTGGATTTGGTTGACGAGGATCAGGAGTAGGATACGTGGGTGCTTTTCGACAGTCTGTTCGGTAGATGAGGGGATTCTCGGCCAGGTTTGCCTTACAAGTGGGCAAAGTGAGGAGGACCTGGATATCGTTTTGTATAACTCAGCTTAATATACCAGTCTAGGTGCTTTGTAAAATCAATTTCGTTTATGCCGAATCCCAGAATCGTCTCTTGCCTGGTAGCGTCTCTTCTTCGGTGGCTTTGTCTCTGCAACGCCCAGACCAACCATCACCATCACCACGACCTTCCTTCCCTCCCAACCCCAGACCACACACACCACACCCACCCTTTATAAACCAGTACCCGCGCAACACATTCCAACCGCCTCCCCACAACCGACACCGACCGAATGGCGCAGTGGGGGGGCCGTGGGCGTCCATCTGGTACACCACGAATGCCGAGCTCCGGGGTTCGAACCCCGTGAGCACCACCGAGCAAAATCCTCCCGTGGATTTTCATAGCCGCATACCATGCCTCGCCCCCTGTATAGGGGGGACAGTGAGAGGTAGGCGGTGAGCTTTTTGTGTTTTTGAGGGTTGGTTGATGGTTTTGGGGAAAGGTATGAAGGTTTGTGGCGGGGTTTGAGATGTGAGAGTTGGGTTGTGTGAATGTGGTGAGTTCAACGTGGGGATGTTCCTTTTTATGGAGTCGTCGAGACATCTTGCAGGTAAAGTATGACGCGTTTCGGGGCTCAATGATTCGGAAGGCTCACTATGTTAAAGGGGCAGATACCCCGTGGGTCAGACGTGGCATGTTAGATTTACATTGTCCATAGACTCCCGAGTTTGACTATGCTAGTTGAGTTTCTAGATGAAGACCTGAAGTGTAAAATGGTAGGCCGTTCAGCACGGCAACCTGACTTCCCTTTCAGCCCCCGTTAATAAGTCGCTTCCAGCCTCTGCACCAGATACTCGCCACTGTTGATACCCTCATACTTCTTGTCCGCCTCCGTAGCGTACGTCCCCGGAATCGCCTCGATGAAGTCCTTGAAGTTGGGGTTGCAAAAGTACCTGTCTCGGTCAGCATTAAACCTTAATAACTTCAGCCCCGGGATGCCACTCACGCAATGCTATACCTCGCCGGGTAGGTCTCCCCCTCCCCCTCCCCATCCTCCCCCTCCTTCCTCGGCGGCTCCACGACCCGATGCACCGTACTCTTAATCGTATCATTACTCCACCTCGCCAACAAATCCCCCGCATTCACCACACACGTCCCCTCAATCGGCGTAGCGTCCACAAACTTCCCGTTCGGGCTCTGCACCTGCAAACCGCCACGCTGGTCCTGGAACAGGAAAGTAATGGACCCGTAATCGGAGTGCTCGCCGGCACGCACCTGGCCCGGGTGCAAACGGAAAAGATCGCGCCGCACGGCCGGGTAGTGCAGCAGGCGCAGGGTGTTGTCACGCTCGTCGACGAAGGGGTCGAAGTGGGTTTCGGACAGGTCCATGCCCACGGCGATGGCGCCCATGACGGCTTTGTGCAGGTCGGCGAGGGAGGCGAAGAAGGCGGACATGGTCTGGCGGAAGTCGCCGGCTGTGAGGTCTGCGGCAATGGGGGCGGTGTCGTCCTCGGTTGGCCAGCGGTTGGGGTGGCCGGGTTCGTTGTCGCGGCCGATCTCGAAGGATTCTTTGATGTCTGGGGTGGTAGTGCGCAGGGCGGCGACGTCGGCGTTGGTGGGCAGCTGGGAGACTTTCTCGCGGCCTGGGGCGGAGTAGCCGCGGTTGGCTTGGGGGGTGGTCCAGGAGAGGGACTCTTTGGTGGCGGTTGGAAGGCGGAAGAAGTGAGCTGAGGTTTCGAAGGCCTCGGCGACTGTGGCGGCGGGGATGGGGATGTTGGATAGGTAGATGAAGCCGGCGGTTTGGAAGCCGGTTAGGATGGCCTTGGCTGTTTCTACCTTTTGGACCGGTGTGCCGTCGAGGAACTTGGAGAAGTCGATGAGCTGCCGTGTTGACTTTCGTTAGTGGTGTGACAACAGAGTCGTTGAACAGAGAGGGTTTGAGATGACCGCTTACGGGGATAACAAGCCCGTCATCTTCTACCGCTGCTTTCTCCATGGCTAGAAGTGAAAGTGTGAGTTTGCGTGTGAATTAGCTGGTATATCCTCTCACTCTAAAATGCCCAAGCTCTCCAAATTATGGGAGAAGACGAAGCGTTACGAAGTATGTACAACGATGTCCCAGGACGGATGTCGCTGCGTTTTGACTTCTACTTGAGTTACGACCACTTTCCAATCAGGTGACATTTGGTGAGTCTCACAGACACCTGGGCATCACACAGCTTCCAACCAGCTGATTCTCGATCTGGCTCTCCCGATTTGCCCAACCGTCGGGTCTCCCTGTGGAACGAGATCTGACCGCGTCGAAGCTGGGAGCGGGGTACGCTCTAGAGAACCACTGGCACCGATCACACATTACCCAACCAGTGCGGGAGTCTTCTGAGACACGCACACAGTCCACAAGAGCGCCTATCTGCGGGCTCATCTGGGCAGCCGCGGCAGGCGTGAGAAGAAGGGAAAGTGGCATTGTCGTATCAGTCGATTTGCCCGATACGGTCTCACGGCCCCTGCAATCGATCGGCTTTGGGTTGATAAAGTGGGGTTAGGCGTCGGCAAGTGGGGCTGGAATGCGGGGTGTCTTCCGGCTTGGCATTGAATCGGCCCTTGATACAACGTCCATCGCATGAGGAAAGACCTTTCTGCGTGGAAATACACCGCTGGGCGTCGGTAAAGGAGAGTTGCAGTACATATCGGGCGGTTCATCAAGGCGGGGCAGAATATTACTGTAAAAAAAATCTCGTACAACCCAAAGCATAGTTCACTTGACATCCTCAACCTCACCCTCAACCTCACCCTCAACCTCATCCACAAGTTCACAACCACCAACACCAACCCCTGAACAACACAACCACTCCCAAACATCAACTCAATCCCACAAAAAAACCGTAAACCGCCACCATGGCCCCCATAGTCGACATCCACACCCACATGTACCCGCCCGAGTACATCGACCTCCTCTCCACCCGCACCGACCTCCCCCTGGTCCGCACATTCCCCTCCTCCCCCGACCCGCGCCTCATCCTGCTCGAATCCGAACTACCCTCCCTCCAACGCGCCCTCGCCGACCCATCTGCCCCGCTCCCCGGCCGGCCCCTCACCAAACACTTCACCTCCCTCCCCGCCAAACTCTCCTTCATGGCCCGCCACGGCATCACCACCTCCGTGGTCTCGCTCGCCAACCCCTGGCTTGATTTCCTCTCACCCGAAGACGCTGGCCCCGTGGCCGAGCGGATCAACGATTCTTTTGAGGCGATGTGTGCCGCGAACCCGGGGAAACTGTTCTTCTTCGGCGCGCTGCCGCTCATCAACACCCCCGGCACCGAGTCAGCCCAAGACCAAACCCAACAAACCATCCTAACCGCCATCACCCACCTCACCACCCTCCCACACTGCCGCGGCATAATCCTCGGCACCTCCGGCCTCGGCGCCGGCCTCGACGACCCGCGCATGCTCCCCATCTTCACCTCCCTCGCAGCCGCGCAGTTACCCGTGTTTCTCCACCCGCACTACGGCCTGCCGACGTCGGTGTTCGGCCCGCGCGCGGATGACTACGGACATGTATTGCCGCTGGCGCTGGGGTTTCCGATGGAGACGACGGTGGCGGTGGCAAGGATGTTTTTGGCCGGGGTGTTTGATGCGGTGGATGGGTTGAGGATGATTTTGGCGCATTCAGGGGGGACGTTGCCGTTTTTGGCGGGGAGGATTGAGAGTTGTGTTGTGCATGATGCTGCGTTGGCGGCGGCTGCTAATAAGAGAGATGGAAAGGGGGATGGGGAGGGGGAGCGTAAGAGGAAGAGACGGACGTTGTGGGAGGTGTTGAGGCAGCAGATTTATTTGGATGCTGTGGTGTACAGTGATGTGGGGTTGAAAGCTGCGGCGGATGCTACCGGAGCCGGGGCGGAGAGGTTGATGTTTGGGACGGACCATCCGTTTTTTCCGCCGGTGGGGGAGAAAGCGGAGGGGGCGGATGATGAGGAGTGGGAGAGTGTGCAGTGGAATGTGGACGCGGTGATTAGGGCGTTTGGTGAGGGAAGTAAGGAGGCTGAGCTGGTGCTGGGGGTGAATGCGGCGACGGTGTTGAGGTTGGATGTGTGAGGAAGCGGTTCAGAGAGCAGGGGAAGCGGTTGAGATGAGAGGAATCTCTTGAGGCGTAATTGTGGTGATTATTAACTGCTATCATGTTGTTCCATGACCATCGTGTTTACAACTATGGCTTACAACTGGGGTCTAACAACAGCCCAGAAACAGGTTAATCCAACCTCAACTTCTGCTTCCCCCTCTTCCTCTTCCCCCCCACCTCCCTCTGCTCCTCCACCTCCAACAACGCCTCCCGCTTCTTCTCCCCCACCAACTTCAAAGTATCCCTCACCACCCTCGTCTCCAAATTCACCCCTTCCTCCTCCCACGCCTCCATCTGCCTCCCCACGCGCCCCTCAATCGCCAGCACCAGCTCCACATCCCGCTGCCCAACCAGCGTTACCGCATCACCCTTCCGCCCCGCACGCGCCGTACGACCGACCCGGTGGATGTAATCGTCCGGATCCCGCGGGATGTCGTAGTTGATGACGAGTCCAACCTCGGGGATATCCAACCCACGCGCGGCCACGTCGGTAGCGACGAGGATGCGCGCGGCTGATGCCCGAAACCGGCCTAGGTTGTCGATGCGCTGGCGCTGGGGCAGCTTGGAGTGCAGGGCTGTGACGCGGTGGTCGAGCAGGCGGAGCAGGTGGTGCAGGAAGTCGGCGGTCGAGGTGCGGTTGCAGAAGATGATGGCCGATTTCGCGGCGTTGACCGGAGTAAGCAGGAAGGTGTGCAGGTAGTGCTCGCGGTGGGTGACAGGCACCTGGAGGTGCATCTGCCGCAGCGTGGGGGGGATCGCGAGCTTGTTGGTGTCGACCTCGCACACGAATACGGGTTCCCGGCCGGGCTGCCGCGGCATGTTCTTGAGGGCCATCACCTCGGGGGTGATGGTGGCCGTGAAGAGGAGGGTTTGGCGCTCGCGGGCGGACGGGAGCGCGCCGAGGCATTCTTCCACGTCGGGAAGCATGCTACCCGGCCCGTTGGCGGCGAGTAGGCGGTCGGCTTCGTCGAGGACGACGAAACGTACGCGCCGGAGGCCGCACACGGTGTCTTCGCCCGAGGTGCGGATGTGGTCGGCTAGGCGGCCGGGTGTGGCAATCACGATGTGCGGCCGCTGGGCTAGGGCGATGGCCTGCGACCGCATGTCGGAACCGCCTGTGACCAGGATGGCCTTGAGCGAGTGGGGGGATGAAATGGCTTTCACTTGCTCGTAGATCTGGAGGGCGAGCTCGCTACCGGGGAGGGTTAGCAAGCAACGCTGATAGTTACACTAGGAAACGAGAAGAACTCACCGAGTAGGTGTGAGAATGACGCCAAAGATGGCCGACGGGTTCTCCGCCCATTTCTGAAGAATAGGCACTGCAAAGGCCACCGTCTTACCCGAACCCGTCCTACTCCCACCAATACAGTCCCGCCCTTTGAGCAACATCGGTATGCTCTCTCGTTGAATCGAGGTGGGCCGCTTGATGGCCATGTTCGCCAAAGATTGCACCAGCCATGGCCGTAGACCGAGCGACTCAAAGGTGGTATTGGGATCGAGGGGTGCCGTGACCCGAGACTCTGGCTCGGGATCTAAGTCGGTGGTGGTCTGCGGATTTGCGGCCTTGTTATCGGCCTGGGGGTTGCGTTTTATGCGAGATGGTACATGCAATGCGGACTTGATGAGCTTTGGCTCAACATCATCTTCATCATCGACAGCATCGTCATCCTCAACTGCGGGAGAAATCCGTTGTCGTTTCCTCGGGCTGATGCTGTCTAGCGAGTCTGACTCTGAACCCGACCCTGAGCCGGAGTTGGGGTCTGAGTCTGAGTCTGATTCTGCGGTGTCATGGTCGTCCTCCGATGTTGGTGAACTGGCATCTGAATTTGGCGAATCTGGAACGGGCTCGGGTACTTTCTTTGTCCGTTTCACCACATCCCCCTTGCGCCGGCCAGTGGCGGCGAATGACGGCATGGCTGAATTCAAGACTCGGTTCCCCTGCGCTAGACCTGCAATTTTACAAGAGGCTCTCGAACACTTGTGAGCGCGTAAAAAGCTAGCTCTCCTTGTTCCTGATGAGAATCGAAAAGTTTCGGGCGCAGAAAAAAAAAGTGGAGGGCCTTGGCAGCGAATAGGAGTGGATCCAGGCTTGGGGTTGCCGAACGACCCACTTTCCACCGGTTGATCAAACGGATCCACCCATGCTGCACTGGCCAACCACGTTGCGTATCACGGCGCTTAACAGCAGGCGCGCCGCCTGGGGCGCTTGGAAGAAGAGAGGGCTCGCGTCCAGCACAGTCTGGACTTCCTGGGCACCGTGCGCGCGACAGGGGGAGCTTTGAGTTCTGCAGTTCTGCTTCCACAGAGCAACATTTCGAAACGAAGCATCGGACCAATCGCTCCCATTTCAAGATCCTCGCCGGGTGATGAAGCTGGTGGATTTGGCATTTGATTTGCAAATACACTACACTGAGCCTGGCAAGCCTGGGGACCTTCCTTGCTTTGCTCGCATAGCCTTGTCTCGCTTTTCTCTGCTCTCGCTTTGCGTTTGCAGACCCGAATTCCCGATTCACACTACGGCGGCTCGAGAAAAAGCAAACACGCACACGGTGTCGGCAGCCGCATCAAGACGGCTGAGTGCCGAATCGGCTCACTAAACTGATCCACCAAGGCCGGTACTCTGGTATCTGGGCGCATCGCTAGCGAATCGCCCCTCCAGAGAGACCCGGCGGGGGGCCAAGCGAAATAACAACGGCCTAAGGGAACTCATGAGATCGATCATCCCATGGGAGGCCACGGCATTGTCTCGGTAAGGCCGCTTGCGCCCTCACGTCAGCACGGAACGGCAGTTTGCGGGTGTTTGCTTTTCGCAGATTGCAAGATCTTGCCTGTTTCGTGATGCGCCGAGTGTGCGGTTTTTGTGTGTCTTTGGCCTTGCTTGGCTTGCTGGGTCCCGCCAGAAGTCACGAGAGCGTTGGCTTGCAGCAGCAGCAAAACGGGGGGCGGTTCTTGAAGGAGTCGGGTTCGCCACATGGTCCAGGACTTGAGCAGGTAAGGCCGTAGGACTCGAGCCTGGAGCCCGGAGACGCCCGCCTATCCAATCCCCTCTCCCCCACTGAGGTGCAGCGATGCGGGGCCTGGGGAACGCATCCCAATCCTTTGTGTTTTCTCAACCCTCCAATCCGTCCATGCACCGGCCCTGACCGTGACGGCAAATGCGAGGTTTTGAACCAGCTTGCCAGGCCACCAGACCAAGCAGACCTAATCGTTAGCGGGCAGTGGCGTCCCCAGCGCGATGATCCGTGGCGGCTATCCTCCCTTGCAGTCCACTCAGGATGCGCCGACCACTCCGACCTGCACGCCGGGTTCCTTCTGATAATTTTCCCCGAGTTGCTCGGTCTCTGAGTCTCTCTCCCGCTGGATCTCGTATTGCGCTGTGCTTCGGTTCCGCTGCATGTGGACAACGGGTGTGTCTGTTGGTTCCGCAGCGCCTGTGTTGTGTCGGCGAGGTCCGTTTTGATTTGGCTGCTCATCGATGTTTCCAACTTCCCATCTGGGCCACTCAGATGTGGGAGGATGCAATTGCAGAATTCACTGCAAATCCCAACAAACGGGCCTATCTCTACATCTTGAATCCAGCCGGGCATGTGCCAAACCCAACCCACAACTCGACGGAGTTGTATGTTTTCATCATCATAAGCTTCTGTATCTAGTGTGGTGTCCAGTTTCTTGATATCCAGTTGCCGTATTCGTAGTATCTTTTGGATTTCTTTCTGCCACAACCAGCAATTGGAAAATGGCATCCTGAGCTTCGTCCCTGAACGCCCCGCCTTTTTCAGGGCCAAGGACCCCTGATCCCGTTCGGAAGCAGGCATTGGCCGGCCCGGCAGCAATCACTGTGGGCAGTGGAGCAGGGTCCCCCGGTCAAGGCGCCTAGCCTGTGGAGGGGTCGTCCCACCGGTCGCTGTGCTTGATTCAAAGCAGCCAGTTTCCCACGCCCAAATCGAATGCTCCATTCCCGATTGCAGACACTGGACCTCAACCGAGCGACCTGGAGAGACAAAAACCCAGGGGGCCAAAACCCGAGCGTCGAGACCAGCAAATCTCAGTCTATCGTTACCTACCGCGGACCGGCCCCTTTCTTTTCGACCGTTGATACCGCACATACCGACGCGCGGCTCGCTGACGGGAACACAACCGCACAAAATCTGCGAATCTGCCCGCTTCCTGCGCCATTTGCGTCTTCCCGCTGCACGTCGTGGACACCCAAAAAGGACCTGCTGATCCGATCCTCCGCCCCCACCAAGCCGAGCCTCCCCGAGCCAGTACACTACTCCTCAGACATATACCGTAACAACGGGAACAAGCCTCGTCTCCAGGTGCTTCATCCAGCATTTCCTACACACCGACCTAGGAATCTCTATAGGGCTCGCCTCGCAACTCCAAGTTCAACGCTTTAGGTCTTCCCGCATCCGGTTAACAGCACCATCACGGGTCACCTTTTGGTCCGATTACGGTAATCCGAGGTTCAGCTCGACGGGTTAGTCACCTTGGGCAAAACCAGCGAGTTCTCTTTAGGTCTCGCCCTGTTTGTTTGGGGACCGCTCTGGTCGGTAGAGCTTGTTGTCCCCAGTGGCCAGTCGTCTGTCGACAAAGCGAAACAACCGAAGCCCACTCGTTGCCTCCATCCCATCACACGCCCAATAATGGCCACCCCTCATAACCAGGGCAGCGACGGTGCTGCAGGCATGGTATGAAGCCTTTCCTTTTTTCCATTCTCCAATAGTCCCCCCGCCCGTTTGATATCGGACCCTCTGTCTGTCTTGAACAAATCGCCACCACAGCTGGACTCCCAACCCTGAGCGAGGCTTGGGGTGATACCTAAGCGGAGCACTTGTTAGCGCCCAAGGACTGCGTCGTGTGTCTGTCCTTGGAGCCTGGCAACAGGAGAGGCACCCAGCCCGCTTGCACTTTTGACCGGACAAGATTCCATACATATATGATTCTGAAGCTAATCTCTTACTTCCGTTTATACAATGCAGCCCTCACATACCCCCATCAACATCCCGCAACACACTCCCTCGCCAGTCCCCAACATGTCCGCCGCACCACCACTCCTCCGACCAGCCATCCCCGGCGCCCGGGCCGGTGGCCGTGCTCCCCGTCTAGGGCTCGCCATCCCCATCCCGAACGCGAAGCCGGCCGGGGGTCCCCCGCCTCGTCCAGCCCCTCCAGCCCTACACGTCGCGATGCCGATGGGCGGCCACAGTGCCCCACAAGAACAACATCTACCACAACAAAAACCAACCAAGCCCACTCTCAGCCTGAGCTTGCAGAGTGCAAGCGGCGGCAGCGAAAGCAGTGCCACTCACAGCAGGAGTGGGAGCTTCGGGCCACTGGACGGCCGTGCCAGCAACCCCACCAGCGCCGGCTCTCAGTTCAGCGCCCTCTCCTTTGCGAGCCAATACGGGATCGGGAGGCAGACGGGTGATCCGGTCTCGGCGGTGGGCTCGCTCTATTCGAACGCGAGCGAGCACGACGAGGGTAGTCTACATGGGCTCGAGAGCTTTGACGAAGCTAGCCTTGAGAAGGCCAGGAAGGCGGATGTAGAGGATCTGGATGATGAAGGCTGGCGGATCGTGAGTGTGGAGAAGCGGATCATTGAGCTTGGGAATTTGGGTGAAGGTGCTGGCGGTGCTGTGACGAAATGCAAGCTAAACGGCGGAAACACCGTTTTTGCGCTCAAGGTATGCTTGCGTCCGACTTGACAACCAACCCAAAAACATGAGTTGAAAATGGAACACAATCTGACATGCGCCCTAGATCATCACAACAAACCCCGACCCCGACGCCAAGCGGCAAATCATCCGTGAGCTTGGCTTCAACAAGGGGTGTGCCTCGCAACACATCTGCCGCTACTACGGCGCCTTCGTCGACCCAGCAACAGCAACCATCTCCATCGCCATGGAGTTCTGCGAAGGCGGCTCGCTCGACAGCATCTACAAAGAAGTCAAGCGCCTCGGCGGCCGTACCGGCGAGAAGGTCCTCGGCAAAATCGCCGAAGGCGTCCTCCACGGCCTAACCTACCTCCACTCCAAGAAGATCATCCACCGCGACATCAAACCCAGCAACATCCTGCTCTGCCGCAACGGCGACGTCAAGCTGTGCGATTTCGGCGTGTCGGGCGAGTTCGGCACCAAGGGCGACGCCAGCACCTTCATCGGCACCAGCTACTACATGGCCCCCGAACGCATCACGGGGCAGTCCTACACCATCACCTCCGACGTCTGGTCCACGGGTATCACCCTCCTCGAGATCGCCCAGCATCGGTTCCCCTTCCCCGCCGACGGCACCGAGATGCAGCCTCGTGCTACCCCGCTCGATTTGCTCACTTACATTGTCAAGCACCCGACTCCTAAGCTCAAGGATGAGCCGGATGCGAATATCTTCTGGAGCAACAACTTTAAGTACTTTATCGAGTGCTGGTACGTTCTCCCCCTTCTTTTTTGTCTTCTCCGTGTTTCGTTTTTGCAACACCCCACTAACCCAAACCACCGACAGCCTCGAAAAGGAACCCGTTCGCCGTGCCAGCCCCTGGCGTATGCTAGAACACCCCTGGATGACAGAAATGTCTACCAAGCGTGTCAATATGCGCCGGTACCTCGCTCAAGTATGGGGGTGGGACGACAAATAGCCGTCAAGGGGGGTAAAAAGCCAGTCCTGAGACTATTCTTCATCTAGTTGTTATTTATGAGATCCCCTGAAGATAAGGGGGGAAATGGGGCAGTGGGTTTATTTTGGAGTTATTTAGGGTCAAGGACATGGATTGTGTATTTTGGCTTTTTTTTTTTGATATATTGGTTTTTTGGGATACGGAGAGGTTACGATCCCGGGTTGGATCATTATCATCATCAGCCACAGCAGCAGCAGCAGTAGCGGCAATACCAACATCAGTAATGTCAGTACGTTGTAAAGATTTGTGTGAAGCATGAGTGATGCCTTGGGTAGTTGGGCCAGTACTGTCGTCCATGCTTCTACGAAACATTATACCCATCGCCGTCATTCACCAGTAGACTGGTGCTGTTTTGTTCAACCCCCATTTACTCCCCCAAGCACATATCACCTCCACACATGTCAAAGAACTTGACTACAATATCATCACTGCACAGACCATTTCCTTTTCACCGCCGGATAACCCAGCAGTATGGTATGTATTGTCTATCAATCCCAATATCCGTACACAAATAAACCCATCTACCTATCCCATCAAATGCGGCGGGGGGTATCTCAATGGTTCATGACAAATTTCATCTTGACAAATCCTTTTCCTTCCTTTTCTGCCCAGTAACAACGAGCACCATAACAGGCAGCAAATCGCTCATGTCCATGTCCGTCCCTAATGCCAACGCCGAAGGAGAGAAATACAGTAAGAAAGAAGAAAAGGTCAGATCTCAAGCTAGAGACAGGCGTTCTGGCATGATAGTCGTGTGTTCATGGTGAATCCCGGGTCCTTCAGTGCTGCAGGGCCCTACGACACAATCTACCACCACATGGCAGCAGAACGCGATGAAGCCCTCCTGTTTCGGGCTTCCCTTGTCGACAAGACCTGCGCTGACTGGGCAGGTGGTACGCAAACCAGAAAGAAAATAGAGAAAAAATGGAATCTCTCCCGTCAAGAGTCAGTGCCACGGACGTGGACCTCTGCAACAGGATGAGCAGAGATAAGGCGCCACTAACGGGCCAGATCCGGGCCACGTTAAGAAGCTCGCTCCTCGTTAGGAGAAGCCGGCAAGGTGTGACCGTGTGTGCGACGGCCATCTTCGTGTGCCACAAGTCCGTCGAACAACTCATGGCGTCATGGCGTGTAGCGTAACAATAAATCCCGGAAAAGTACGGCCGGAATGTCGGCCAAAATCCTCAACAAAATCCTGCCCAGGTTGATACACACACCAAGACCAACCAAAGAAGTACGCCAACCCCATCTTCGATCAGATGTCGAAAATGGCCCAAAGATAACACCACAATGGTTGTCCGAAGGGCAAGTTCATCGCCGAATTACTGAGTAAGCTCTTCAACCGTCGTGCCCATGAGCTCGCGAAGCACAATAGTCGCATAGTTGCTCGCCTTCAGCTGGAACTTAAGAATGACAGCGATCTTGGTCGCCTCAGGGTCGATGGCAGCTTCGTCAATGGCAACACCCGGGGACAAGAGCGGGTTGTCCGAAACGGTGCGAAGCTCAGGGACCGGCACACCGTGGACAACTGGAGCGTTGGCCGGGGCGATGGGCTCAGTGGTAACGGTCGGAATCTTTGGGATTTGTCCGCCATACCAACCCATCGAGTCGGATGTGGATTGCTTGGCCTCCGGGGTCTCGGAAGACGCCGTGGTAGGCGTCGCCTCGTTCATCTCCACGTCCTTCTGGTCAGAAACATCCATGGTAGTGGGGGTGTCCTGGCGAGCCGGGCTCGCTGCGAGCAGGGAAGCGCCCCGGCCAACAGGAAATCCGCCATCGTTCTCTTCCTCGTTGGCGCCATCGACGTTCAATGATGGAGTCGTAGCAGCGGGCTGGACGGACGACGGCTCGCTCGTAGTCACGGCGTCGATCTGCTGCTTGTGACGCGCGATCTTAACGCGCTTGGCACTGCCGTCGACGGTTGTCTGGACCCAGGTCTCATTGGTGACAAAACCTTTTTCCAACGGAGTCTCTTCATCGGCCTTGCGGCGGCGCGTGGCGTCGATCGCATTATCGTACGCATCTGGGTTCTCAGAAAAATGAACCCAGCTGTTGACCACAGGGTCTGCATTGGGAGTCAGCTTGCCTTCAGCCCTGCTCTGGGCCTTGGCCTTCGCGGCCTTTTCGTCCTCCTTCTTCTGGAGGGCATAGTCATAGTCGGTGGGATACATTTGTTCAGTGTCGTCGCGGTAAGCCCGTACCGCATACTGGGGAGAACCGATCAGGCGACCGATCAGGGGACGGTAGTTACCGCTCAGGCTAAACTCTCGTTGCCTACGGCGCATGTCGAATGGGTCCAGGCCGCCATTCTCCGGCTTAGCCATGAACTCCACGTAGTATTCGCCGATATCGTTGGTAGGGTAGACGACGTCATAGCCGGGCGTGGGCAAGACAACATCGAATATGGTGTACTTGCCAGAGGCGACATCCTCCTCGGTCAAGGCATAGGCCTGATCATATGTGTTGACACCCTCATTGTCATCGTATGAGCTGATTTCGTCTTCGACGATGAGGTCACGAGGACGTGTGCCGGGGATCAAAACTAAGTCACCCTCAATGACCTTGGCGCCGTACTTGGACCAGCGACGGGTGGCCACGAAGTTCCAAACATAGGATTGATACGCATGGATGTACATCATGCGCATGCCGCGAGTGATGCTCAGCAGAGCTCCAGTAAAGTCCTTCTGGTTCTTACCCAGATGACGAATGATGGATAACTCGGTGCTGAAACGCTTGGGGAGGAATTCAAGAGCCTTGTCGGCCTTTTTGGTGGTATTCCACAAGGTGATGGCGCGGGCACGGTCGTGGTCATCCCGGTTGTTCTGAGCCTCCCTTCCGACGTTGCCGTTCGCATATGATGGGGGAGAAGAACGGCTAGTCAACACATCGTTGAGCAGCTCGTCGTCGACATGCAAAATGTCGTCAATGAAGGACTCATACTCGCCCTGCAGAATCTTCATTCCCAAAAGGTGGGTGCCGATGGTGTAGGTGCCAAAACGTTGCAGGCCATAGTAATTGATGTATCCATTGTGTTTGAGGTAGGCCAAGCCACACTCGACAGCCTGCTGAATCATGTTCATCCGTTGGACGAGCGAGCAGTTGTCACCGCTGAGGGGCTGGCAATTCTTGAGCGTGATGACGAACTCGTTGCCGCCATGGTGACCAAGTTGGAGCGGATTCTTGTGGTATTGGAAGTCCCCGATCTTGAGGTTGGGGATGCGAGAGTTCAGCCAGACCACGCCGGAAGACTTTTGGCGATACACACTGATGCGTTGGACGGTGCCGGCACGACGGTCTTTGGTACCAGCAAAGCCAAAGTTGGAGGCCTTGATTTTGAGGAGGCGGGCCATGGTGTTCATAGCATCCATAGTGTCCTTGTTTTCTTTGTAGAGAGTGAAGTGGAGGTAGTCGCCGCCAGCCGAGGCAAACTCACGAGCCTGGTCCCGGTGACGAACATTTCCTCGGGCATTATCGCGACTACCGTCGCGGCGGGCAGCCCAGTTGGCGGATCGAGCGTTGCTGCGGTTATTGTTCCGACTGTTGTTGACCCACTTGGCGGCGGTTGCGGTGATGACGCCGTTGCCGTCGGCAGAGGTCTCGAATCGAGAACGGAAAATGCGGCGAATGTCCTGCCAAAAGTGAGCGAACGCTTCCCTTTCATGTTTCTCTCCTTACGAGAGTGGGGGACATACCTGGTGGATAGCGCCACGTTTGGCCCTATCCGTAACTGCGTCAAAAGCAACCGAACGCTTCTCAGGGGACAGCGGCTTCTTGGCTTGGATGCTCTCATCGAGCTCAATGAGGTCCAGAGCGACAGACTCGCCAAGGAGCTCAAACAAAAACTTGCGTTCATCTTCAGCGATGTGGTGAATCTCGGGCTTGTCATCGCTCTGCTTGTCATCGTTTTGCTTGGTTTCATTCTGCTTGGTCTCGTCCTTAATCTCGTCCGGCTTGGTATCGTTCTGTTTGTTATCGGGCTTCGCCTCGGACTTCTTGGACGAGTTGTTGGTACGGTCACTCAGAACCTGTGGGATAGTTAGACAAACTATTCTAACCTAGTAGTAACGGAGGCGCATCGCGAACCGAAGCGGAAGGCGGAATCGCGCCGCCTTCAAAGTCGCGGAGATGGAGAACAGTGCCATCCTGCTGGATTTCATTGACAAGGAAATCGGTGTAGCTAAACTGAAGTTAGTTACCGGTCTAAATTTTAATTTAGATTGAAGGCTCTTTCCCGATGATTCGAGGTCGTTTTCCATCATTGAAATACTTGTAACCTCTATGGCGGTGCTCAAATATCGGATCATAGACGGCAGATGAAATGGACTTACCGCTTGCGGATGTCGCCGGTCCAAGCAAAGTTGATAGCGGCCGAGCGCTGCGTGATACCGAGAGACTTCTCGGCTTCAACACGCACAGCGGGCACATGAGTGCTCGGGCGTTGAGACATGTTGAGTTGCGTGAGGATGTCTCGAGGGTGCCCGGAGCTACCGGTCGGCGAAACTTGTCAAGTATCGACCAAATAGTACAGCGATTGCTTGATAAATGTTAGTCTTGAAGCAGGGGCTACGTGTATCGAATGCGCGAATCGTGGGAGTGGGTGAAAAGCAAGGGAAAGGAAGTTGAAGATGGAGAGAGCAGAATGAAATGTCAGGAGTGAAAGGGGGAGGGGAGAGAGGAAGCCCTCAGCAGGAAATGCGATGGGGGCGTAGCGACAATGCGAGTTGAGAACCCGGAAGGCAAGAACGCGGTATGAAAACAATTGGTCTTTGGTAGGGAAACCTTTTGGCTCTCATGCTCGATTGAGCGCAGTGCTAAAATGTTGGCCGACTAGAACCAAAATGTCCGTGCCAGCAGACGCGAAATAAAGCAGAGGGCTTGTCTGCGGTGGTAGTGCAATGAAAAGAACAGTATCTCGGGAAATAACTTTACCTTCGATATCAGAAGCTCAGATGTGTGTTGATGAATGCAATGGGGATACAAACTGCCCCCGTTTGCACGGTTGCTTGGAGATGCGTGTAAGAGCATCTGTCAATGCAGGAAAAAGTGAAGAAGCTGTGCTTGTGTGGGTCCCGAAAATACGGGACCTGGCAGAATCGCGGGGTATGTGGAGCCAGTGGGGGCGGGATCTCACCGCCCTGGCGTGCCTGAGCATCAAGATCCAAACTTGGAGGTGCCCCGCACTCCCATTGGTTGATAGCTTAGGCTCCCTGTGGTGTTGAAGTCACCCTGGGCCGGCGGAAATGTGTGAAGGATGTGTAAAATCGCAGTTGCTCTGTCGAACGTCTGTTTACAAATGGCTGACACGAAATATCTTACATAGGATTAGAAGGAAAGTATAGGTAATCAAGATTTTCCAGCTTTGGGGGGTCGTTCAACAATTCAGCAAGCTATCGTTACCAAGCATGGGTCGTGGAGCTACTTAAGCGTGAATGGACGAGACGATGAAAAATCGTTGACCAAAAGCCTGAAATTTCGAGGGGCAGATTGAAGCAAATATACTGGTGGTCAATGGTTCGGCTAATTTATAAAACAGTTGCTGGAGAGGGTGTCGCGGAAACGGGTCGAGGTAAGCTGGAATGGAAGGGCGGCATAAGACAATGAGGTTTGGTTGATCTACAGGCTAGAACTGGCCTGAAACTGGAGACTTGAGGACGGACTCAAAACTGGTATAAACTGAGAGGCATCTCTTTTAGCGTCGCATTCGACTTACTGTTGATTTCCCTTCTCGTGTTCATATCGAATCTCTTATCGGCCCTCTCTGTTGCCACACGGTCCCATCAACCGAAACCAAACATCCAGGCCTTTGGATCCAGGAGAAGCAACCAAATTTGCTGCTGGGGGATTCAATTTAAAGGTCGTCGTTAAGTAAACCAATCGGCTGCGAGCCCTGGTGGTGTGGATTGCAGTGATGGCTATTGGCACTGTGCAGGCGGGGCTGGGCCCAGCCACGCTGGAATGCATCCCGAGGGTGCGGTCGAGACGAGAGAGATCGCACACGGTGCCCACCACGAGGACCACTTACCACCACCACAACAATAACAACCCAGCCACCTCCACTACCACGACGACGACCACCACCCCCCGAAACTACCGCACCAAGAGCCCGTACAAGAGCAGATGGCGACAGCAGCTCAACGAGACCACGCCTGACTCTAAGATCCAAATTTGGATAGAAATCCCCTGCCAGTCGTCCCTTGTCAATAAAATGGCCTTCGCCGAACAGCAGCACTGGGTTAAGGTCCAGCAAAAAACGTTCACAAAATGGTTGAATACGAAGATAGAAGCGAGGGGTCTCGAGGTCCTGGACCTAGTGAAAGATCTGTCTGATGGTGTATGTTTCCCTACTCCGTTCGAATTCGACATGGAAGATTGGATTGGGCTGGCATTGGAAATGGGGATGCAGACTGGAAGCTACCGAACATATACTGACAGTTGCTTGTGCTCTCTACATTATAGGTTATGCTGATCCACCTCCTCGAATGCCTCTCGAACGAGTCCCTCGGCCGCTATGCCGCGAAACCCAGGTTGCGGGTGCAGTGCTTCGAAAATGCCAATACCGCCCTCGACTTCATTCGATCACGGGGCATACAAATGACCAACATTGGCGCCGAAGACGTGGTAGACGGGAACCGCAAGATCATCCTCGGTTTAATATGGACGCTCATTCTGCGCTTCACCATCAATGACATCAACGAGGAGGGTATGACGGCCAAGGAGGGCCTGTTGCTCTGGTGTCAACGCAAGACCGCCTGCTATGACGAGGTGGACGTGCGGGACTTCAGCGCGAGCTGGAACGATGGACTTGCCTTCTGTGCTCTGCTCGACATCCACCGGCCCGATCTGATCGACTACGACGCACTCGACAAGTCGGACCACCGCGGTAACATGCAGATGGCGTTCGATATCGCTCATAAGGAGATTGGTATCCCGAAGCTGCTGGATGTAGAGGATGTCTGCGACGTGGCGAAGCCCGATGAGCGTAGTTTGATGACCTACATTGCCTACTGGTTCCATGCCTTTTCTCAGATGGAGAAGGTTGAGAACGCGGGCCGCCGCGTGGAGAAGTTCGTCAACAACATGCGGGGTGCCTGGGACATGCAAAGTGCCTATGAAAGGAGAATGGCAGCACTGCTCAAGGTGATCCGCGAGCAAGTTGGGGGCTGGAAGGAGGCCAAGTTCGAAGGCACATATGCGGATGCGAAAGCGCAAGCCGCGGACTTTGCGGCATACAAAAGGGGGTTAAAGAGAGAGTGGGTTGCGGAGAAAAGCGAGCTTGCGACCTTGTTGGGGAATATCAAGACCAAACTAGGCACATACCGCTTGGCACCGTACGAGCCACCGGCCGAGCTGAGGTTGGAGGCGCTTGACCAAGAATGGATGAACCTGACGAAAATGGAGATGACGCGGGGACAACAGATCAACGAGAACATCCGGGAGTAAGTTTATGCTCGCTGTGAGGGAAAGGCTGTGGGACATCATGCTGACTCCTTTCACCCAGTATCAAAAACGCACTCCGCAAGTCCTTCGCCGACAAGGCTAACGACTTTGCCCTTGCTCTCAACACTATTCAACTCGCCATCTCAGGCTTGGAAGGCGATGTAGAAGACCAACTCCACCACGTCCGCAAGCTCTCCGATAACCTCCCACCCCTTGACGCCTTCCTCAAGACCATCGCGGCTGTCGACGAAAAGTGCCAAGAAGCCAACATCGAAGAAAACGACTTCACCACCTACACCTACGACGAGCTCTGCTACGAGCTTTCCCTAGTGAAATCCTCCGTATCCAAAAAGCTCTCCTTCCTCGAAAACCAAATGGTCGCGCGCAACATGACCAACCTCACCCCCATCCAACTCGAAGAATTCGAGTCCGTCTTCCGCCACTTCGACCGCGACGACACCAACTGCCTCTCCGAGCTCGAGTTCAGCGCCGCTCTCGCCTCGCTCGGCCTAACCTTCTCCGAGGACGAGATGCGCGACTCCTTCCTCGACACCTCCGGCGGGCGCGACCACGTCACCTTCGAGCAGTTCATCGGCTTCATGGTCGACATGACGGAGGACCAGAACACGGCCGAGCAGGTATTCCAGAGCTTCCGCGAGGTCGCCGACGGGAAGCCGTACGTGACCGAGATGGACCTGCGTCACTCGCTCGTACCCGACGACGTCATTGAGAAGCTGGTCGAGATCATGCCGCCGCATACCGGGCCGGATATGCAGACGGACCGCGGCCAGCCGCAGTTTGATTATGTCTCGTTTATGGACAAGATGATTGCGGATGGGGCCGCGAACGGGAGTGGGAGTAGAAGTGGGAGCGGGCGGTCCAGTCCGGCTAGGGCTAACGGCGTGCATTAGATGGACTAATGGGGCTGGCTGGCTGGCTGGCGACGCCTGCTTGGGTCGATTGGTGGTGGTTGTTGGGTTGGTAGCGTCAACGGGGGTGGTATGTACTGCTCTGTGAGTGGGAAACCCCCTTGTTCGGAAATCTCCTTTTTTCGTGGTAATTATTTTTCTTATTTTTTTTTCTTCACGGTCAATTGTGTTAGCATAGCGGGCATGGCTTTTTGGGGATACAAAACAAACACTTTTTCTATCCACCCATGCTGTACAGCTGTATCAGAATGGTTTATCAGAGCGGAGCTGGGAAAGGGTATAAATAAACTTCATTCCATCAGCCAATGCTTGACACTGTTACTTTGCATTTTCATGTGCAGTATTCGACGTTCCAAATATCAATACCAAAGAGTATCCGGAACTGACCATGACAGACTCGACTTTTCCCCATATTTCATATCTCATCTTACCATGTTATATACCATTTGTGCTTAAGGGCCACTCATAGAACATCTCAACAATATGTCACAAATCAGGTATCCCAGACATAGAGTCCATATCTATTCATGCCATTTATGACTATGCCGCTTTACGCTTCCCTACCCAGCCCAATCCAGTCCAACCACCCAACATGACAAACACCAAACCATGCACGCTGCTCCCCGGTCTATGCCCTTACGCCAAAGAAGAACCAGGAAATAAAAGAGAAAGAGAAAAAGAGAGTGATAGGTCCCACGGGAACCGCTGATCCCCGCATCGAAACAAGAACGAAAATGGCCTGAAACGGCCAAACAACAACCACACCAAACAACTGACATGCCACAACAGCCCACTGCTTACTCCTTGAAAGCACCCATATCCTTCAACGCCCCCGCCAGGCGTTTGTAATCCTTCAGCAGGTCAAATACCTCGCCCAGTTTGAGCTCCGCGGCATTCTGCATTTCCACAAACCGCTTGTTTGGCGGGCTGATCTTGACTTGCTCTTTAGGTGGGAGGACACCAGCGAGGTCGGGGAAGGCCTAAAGTACATAAGGTTAGATTGTATCCACACAAGCATATTGAATGAAGGCCAGAAAAGAAGCGACGTGAAAAAAAAGAAGAAGAAAAAACATACCGTAGCCAAATCCCCCCCTTCCGCCCCCCCTGCCCCAGCCCCCTTCGCAACAACCCCATCCTTCACCGGCGGCGTCGGCGCCCTCAACCCACTCCCAACCACAGCACCCGAATGCGCCGCACCACCAGCAGCACCAACAGCAGCAGGTGAAGAAGACGACGAAACCGTCCTTCCAAACCCCCTAAACCCCCCAATCCCCGCCGATAGTCTCGCCATCGGGTTCAACGAATTCCCCAGATTCCGCATCGAGTCCATGATCGGTGGGCTGGTGACTACGGGACTCGACCCGGTAGCCGTGACCTGGGTTGTGGAACCGGGCGCGCCGGCTACTTCGGGGCGTCCGCGGTCTTCACCACCGCCGCCGCCGCCAATGCCGAGACCGGTACCGGTGGTTCCGCTAGCGCCGCCGCGACGCGACGAGCCGGCGCTACGCGCGGAATCAGCGCTATGATCCCGGGAGGCTTTACGTGCGGTGCCGGCGATGAAGCTCAGCAGAGGCGGTCGCTCGGTTTGCTGCTGTTGTTGGGGTTGGTCCTGCAACGGATCAGCAGGGCTGGGGCTGCGCACCGACAGGTCCGGGGTGTTGGCCAGATCGTCTTCGAGGCTGCCGGCGGGCGGGGGAGTGCCGATGAGTTTGCGAGCGTCGTCGAGGGTCTTGGGGACGATGACGTCGGCGCCGTCTTTGGTGAGCAGGGCGTCTGGCGCGCGCTCGCGGAGCTTGCCGAGGAGGAATTTGTAGCTGTCGCCGAGCGAGGTGCCGATGGTTTTGATGCCCTGATCGGCGGTGTTGAGGACGGCGTCGGAGGCGAGGTTGAGGGCCTGGGCTGGGGTTGGGGTGCTGCGCATGAGGTCGCTGAGACGGCGGGTGCGGAGCTGGGCGTTTACCGTCGCGCGGAAGCCGGCTGGGTTCGGGCTGGAGCTGGGGCTCGGGTCTTGAGAACGTTTTGCCGCGCTGTCAATGCTAGGAGCTGCCGCTTCAGCGCGGGTGGGGCTAGGTGAGATGGGTGAGAACGCGGGCGGGAATGTTTCGTCCTTAGGAGCGGGCGAAGAGAAGGGGTTCTTGACGGGGCCCGTGGGGGTCTCGTCGGCGCGGAGGGTGGAAAGGTCGACAGTTTCGAGGAAGGAGATGGTCGCCTCGAGGGTAGTGAGACAGTAGGCAGCTTCCCCGTTGAGCTTGTGCTCCCAGCGGAAACGCTGGATGAAGTTGACATCGCTGATGACGCTGAGGTTCTCTGGTGGGAGGGTGATGAGGGTGTAGATCAACATTGGCATGAGTTCGTCGGCGGATGACGAAGGGTGAAAGTGAGACAGCGTGTCGATGATGCTCTTATGAACCGATTTGAGCTGATTCAACTTCCCAAGGGGGTACCTCGACTGGCTCATCAACACGAGCTTTTGCCTTGCCCCTTCTAGCCATTCCTTAACCTCCTCCTGCTTTTTAGCCATCGCGACAGCATCATCACCTGTGCCCAAGTCGACGCCCAGATCGGCCAGGCCAATGCCGACCACAGCAAGGGCGGCGGTTTTGGAACGGAGCTTGGCGTCTTGCGCTTCATCTTGGGTGGTGCGGTGGCGGTATATTTTGCTGTAAATGCCTTCACATAACCTCCGTTCCACGGCCTCCTCCAGAAGTGACTTCTTCTGCTCCAATGCCCTTCTTGCCTTCTTCCTGTTTGCGTATTCCTCAGCCGTAAGGAGTTGTTGATCCGAGTCCTGCCTAGCAGGCACCGGCTTCGACTTGTCCTTGCCCCCAGTGAAGCGGCTTTTGAGCGGAGCAGGCTCGCAGCAGATGTGCGGCTCGATAGTGGCGGTCCATCTTCACGGCGCTGGCGCGTAGCCAGAGTGTCGACGTGCGTCTGAATGTGCGAGGAGGCTGTGGCGTAGAAGTCTTGGAACATGCGGGAGAGGTTGTCGATGTTGGGTGGGGTACGATGCACCTTGGCGGACAACGAATCGATGAAGCGGTCCGTCAGGCTGATGAGCTCGATGGGGAGATCGTCGAGGTCGATGGAGGCTCTCGGCGGCTCGGTACCCTCCTCGCTGATCCGACTCACAAAAGTATTCGGCTCCTCGATTTCGGCTGTCCCCGATATTGGCACTACCTGTGTCCCGGAGCTGGTCCGGAGGGACGGCCTTGTCGCAGGCGAGGGTCCATTTTCGACAGTACTAGCTCTCTTCGGTCGGGTTGTCGACTGGGGGGAGGTAGGACGCTCAACACGAAAAGAGCGCACTGGTCTCAACGGGTTTTGGCGATCCGCCGGGTTCGGGTTGGAAGCCATAGGACTGCTGCTGAAACCGAGACTGGATAACATGGTGTCAACGTCGGGATATATGGAATAAAGGAGTGTGTGGGACAATACGAAAAGAGGGTGAGTGCATGAGACGAGAAGCGGGAAGCCCTTGACTATCAACGGCGCTTGTTCGCATAATGAATCTCAGGCAACGCGGGGCCGTTTTGGTCCTTACCTGAGCTCGCTTCCTCAGCGCATGAAGGGGCGGGCCACCCCCGAGATGGGGTTGTTGAAACAAGCGGACCTGGGTGGGTGATCAGCAGGTCACCTCGATCGCGGCCGCGGGCCGTTTGACTTGGTGAAAATCCAAAGCTGAGCGACACGGGCACACATTCGCAATTCGAGTCGGCGTCGATACCTTGCTTGTACATGTGCTGCGAGGACAAGATTGGGGATAGCGGGACATGGGGCACCTCGAACTTTCGATCGAGGATTCGACGTCAAAAGATGGAGCCTCCCACGCGATAGTGGGAACGTTGTGGGTCGGACGCGCAGCTCCCAAGACCAATGCGGGTCAGTCTCGGTACGGGGTGCTCTAACAAAGCAGGCAGATATCGCACCCCGAAATGCGACGGGAAGCGCTGAAAGAAACCCTTGAGTTACTTCATCCGACTGCAAGACTGAATGAATCCTGAAACTTTATGAAAGAGTAGTTGAAACAATGTTCTAAGGTTTTGAGAAACAGACAACTCGATTCCTAGTATTAGTGCTACCAGTCTGCAGCCTTCAAGGTGCGCACTGTGGCGGCCAAGGCCGTCGATTCAGAAAGGGCCAAAATGTTTAGGCCATCCATGGACACGGGCATTGATTGGGACAGGCCGCCTTGCCGGGCCTTTTCGTCCGTCAGCCTTCCTTTCAAAGGGAAGCGGGACCTCGGACGGAAGGCCGCCACCCCATCAAATCTTGACGTGTCCGTTCCCCGCGAGGCAAGCACGATGGACGTCTCAGGCACCCGTGGGACGAAGCTTCCAAAGAGGGACGATTCTCAACAGTTTCCCGCTCCGCGCCAATGGGAACGGTCGAGGTCAGCACGACAGACCCCCGCAGGAGTCTGGGGGTGTGCATCATGTGCCTGTTAGAGCCCCATTGAAATGCGGGTAACCCCTCGGTAAATTCCCTAGAGGTTCCGCAGTCGACGGGTGGAGTGGTACAAGACCCACTTGACCGCCTTATCAGCAACGCAGCTTCACCGTTGCTTGCCTGGTCCCTGATTGGCGGTGGCGCTGCACTCCGATCCGGCTGCCAGCCAACCCGCCGTCGTCATCTGGACGCCGGAGTGTTCACGAGCCACGCGGGTCCCGTCTCATCTTCTCTTCCATCTTTCCATTCCAAACCACACACTCCTTTGTCAACAACCGAGCGGATGGATTAAACCAAACCGCGACACCAGCACCAACCTCACTTTCATCGGCATCTTCATTTTACACTCTCTGCTTGGTCTGCCATTGACAACACCGCCTGGCATGTTGCCGAAGCGGAGGGAAACAAGCGCGAGATGCACCTCGACGGGACGAGTCACAGCCAAGCTGCTGCTATCTTTCCTCGCCCTCTCCGCAGCCCCCGTCGCTGCGGTTGACCACGGAGGGTCAGATGCGCAGTTTGTCCTCCCGATCGAGGCCGCTCCGATAGCTCCGTTGATACCCGAACCACCGGCTCCAGCGGAACATACCTTTGTAAGTCGTCCACCTGTTGTTGATGATGATGATAACGAAGTGATGAAGAGTTGTGTTACTGATATGGGATTTCCATCCCCAGACCCTTCGACACATCTACCATCACGGCACCCACCGACACCCAGGACTCCATCGTAAACAGGACATCGACGATTCGAGCGCGGACGTATGGCTGGCCGCTGAAGATGGCTTTGAGGCTGAGCGCATGGGGCCGCTCCGAGCGCGGAGCAATGCGGTTCGGATCGAACGACTGGCAGACCGGCGGCCGAGTGTGGTAGATCCGCTTGTGGCCGAGTCGCGACAACAAGGGTTTGTCTCGGTGATGTCGCCATCCGCGTGGACGGTCGACGATGTTGCCGGGCCAGACGTCACCGATAAGGGCACCGTTTTGTCTCTCGCCTTAATGGCGTCGGATGCATATGCGGCAGGCCCGGGCGATGCGGACTGGGAAGATGTCGGCGCACCCTTCAATCGGAGCCTCGACTTTGGCTGGGAAGGCGATGGACTCCGGGGACACGTGTTTGCGGATGAGAATAACTCGACCATCGTCATCGGGCTAAAGGGAACCTCGCCCGCTGTCTTTGACGGGGATGGGACCACCACCAACGACAAAGTCAACGACAACCTTTTTTTCAGTTGTTGTTGCGCGCAGCAGGGGCCGTGGACCTGGCACCAAGTCTGCGATTGCGCGACTGGCACCTACTCTTGCAACAATACCTGTGTTACACGAGCGCTGCGCGAGGAGAACCGATACTACCAGGCAGCGCGCGAGTTGTACGCCAACGTCACGGAAGTGTACCCCAACTCTCAAGTCTGGATCGCCGGCCACTCGCTGGGTGGCGCTGTCAGCTCGTTCCTCGGCCTCACCTACGGCGTTCCGGTGGTGACCTTCCAGGCCGTTCCCGATGCCCTCGCGGCTGGACGTTTGGGCTTGCCGATTCCCCCGGGAGCGGACCCAAGTGCGCCCCAGGCCAGAGAATACACCGGGGCATACCACTTTGGTCACACGGCCGACCCAATCTACATTGGAACCTGCAATGGAGCCACGGCATCGTGCTCCTTCGGTGGCTATGCCCTCGAGACGGCGTGCCACACCGGACGGGAATGTGTCTACGATACCGTCGGTGACAAGGGCTGGCGTGTTGGGATCGGGACCCACAAGATTCGGTCGGTCATCCGGGATGTCATTTTGAAGTACGATACAGTCCCCGAGTGCAAGTTCACGCCGGAATGCCGTGACTGCGGGAACTGGAAGATGTATGAGAGCAACGGGACGGAGAGTACCACTACGACCTCGAGCGCTCCGACGTCGACGTCGTCCAAAACCCGTACCCGGACTGAGACTTGCAAGACACCGTGAGTTTATTTTATGCGGGCCATCTTTCAGTCTGATCACTGTACTAACTGTAATCAGGGGCTGGTGGGGCTGCTTGGATGAGACTACCACGGCGACTGGGACGGAGACGTCCGAGGTCACGACTACCACGTCCACGTCCACGTCATCGACCTCGACTTGCCTTACACCGTATGTTTCCTTATGACGATTCGAGTTCTTGCGCGAAGCACGCTAACTGTGTTAGGGGCTGGTTTGGATGCAAGGACAAGACGACGACTATTGTGACGACCACCACCACTTCCACTATCCCAACACAGACCAGCACCAGCTGCCTGACACCGGGCCGGTTCTGGGGATGCAACGACGAGACGACATCAGGGGCCGGCACGACAGCGACCACCACTCCCGAGGGACACAGCACTATCACATCGCCACCTAGCCTGCCGGACCCCACAACAACGCCTTCCGCTGCGCCGACGAGCTCAGGGCCTCCGAGCAAGGAGACGTGCGTTGACCGGGCCTGGTATGGGCGGTGCAGGGAGTGGGATGGAGAGGCCCCTGAGGGCAACGAGGACATGTAAGAACATTTTGCGATGGAGTTTTTATTTTTGAGCACTTTTTTTGGCCTTTCTTGGGTTACATACAATTGGTATCGGGCGCGACGGAGTTTCAGATACACGAGAGCAAGCACTCGCGATGGGTTGAGAAGCGTAGCTTACATACAGATATATATTGCAATTATGAGATGTTTTAACTACTGGTTGTGCCATTCGCCAGCGGACGCAAGATTAAGATAAAGCTTGGCTTTGCAGCGAAGGAATACAGCGTGCATTTCATTCGATTCTATTGTGGATAGCAGCTTGTAGCTTGCAGCCCCTCTACAAAAGTCCAAGTCACTTGTGACTCGATACATGTACCTTGCAGGTGACAACTCAACGAGGCCTCGTGTCTTGGCCGACTTTGTTTGATTGACACTCATCCAATACCTACGAAGTCCTCCGTACCCCCGCCTATTCCAGAGCGACCTCACGCCCCACTTTGCTTTCCTGCAGGTCGCCTCGGTCGCCTCACAACCCGCCAAGTCCGTCGAGTGCCACCGAAGCACCGAAGCCGCGGCTGACTTGACTGACGGGACTGACTGAGTGGACTGGACTGGACTGGACTGGACTGACCTCGTGTTTTCTGGGTCGAGTTCGGTGTCTTGCGTTGCCTTGTCTTTCTTTGCCTTGTCTGCTTACCGCTCCTTTTTTGCCGTTTTTTCTTCGTTCAGCTGTTTCTTTGGCTTTTGGTGCTTCGGCTAGTCGTCTTCGGTTCTAGAAAGTGCCAAGTACATTCCTTATAGAGTACACCGAGCAGCTGAACATTCCTTACCTTACCAGTACGGATATACACGTCCACGTACCACTCACGAGGAGCCCGAAAACCCCACTTCACTTCAACTCGGAGTGATCTTTTGAGCCGCTCACTTGTCAACAGCAACTCACTCTCTCCGTCCCAAGGTCCACCTCCACTGTCTGCTGCGTACAGGTCCAGTCCCAGGAAAACCCCTGGAATAATCTGCCACGACACCCGACAGCCCCTCCCCCGCTTAACCCACTGCTGGTCCCCCTTTTTTTATCACGGTGTATTTTCTCGAACGGTGTCCGACCCCCCTGTCTGTCATCCGAACGGGATCTCGTGTCGTGCGTGTCCCCGATTTTCAACCGAGCTGTCGGGTCACGATCCCGTTCTGCGTCTTCTGTCGTTTTTGTCTCTCGCTTTCTTCGGGTCGACACTTCATTTCGGCACTTTTATTGTTTCTTGTCCGAATTACGGCGATCAAAGTTTTTGAGAAAGGGAAAGCGAAAAGAATGACGGAGCCTCAACTGGCGGGTGCTACGCCGCCGGTGCTGGCGCCGAATTTGGAGGCGCAGCTTACTTGTTCTGTAGGTTTTTTCTTTTCTCTTTTGGTTTCTTTTCATGTCGCTCTGTTTTGGCTCACTTGAGGGGGATGTTGAGCTTCGTTTTGCTCATCGCTCTTAAATTTTGTTTCTTGTTCCTTGAATACTCGAGGTCCTCGTGTCATGTCATCTTTCATCTGTCCCTCCTCAAATCTCAAGTGAGATGACCCCCGATAAACACGAGCACACGGCCCAGAGGGAAAAAAGCAACCTACAATCATGACGCCCATCTAACACCACCAGATCTGCACCGACCTCCTCCACCAACCCCTCACCCTCCTCGACTGCCTGCACACCTTCTGCGGCGCCTGTCTCAAAGAATGGTTCTCCTTCCAAGCCCAACGCATCGAGTCCTCCCCAGGTCCCCCCCCACCCCCCGGTACACCCCTATTCACCTGCCCGAGCTGCCGAGCAGGCGTCCGCGACACGAAGCATGATGCAAGGGTATTCAGTCTGTTGGATATGTTCCTTGCGTTGAACCCTGGCAGGGGGAAGAGTGAGGAGGAAAAGAGGGAGATGGATGCGAGGTATCGGAAGGGGGGCAGGGTGATGCCACGGGTGAGGAAGGTGGAGGAACGCACGGAGGAGGAGAGGTGGGCGGATGAGGAGGAGAGGAGGGTGCTGGAGCAGGTTAGGTTGGTTAGTTTGAGGGAGGCGACGGAGGGGGTTGGGTCTTCTGGTTCCTCTGGTCCTTCTGCTTCTGCGGGGAGGAGGGGGAATGGAAATGGGGGGCGTAATAGGAGTAGGGATGCGAGTAGGGTGAGGGGGTCGGGGTCGGGGTCAGATAGGGAGAGAGACGGTGGTGCTGCGACTGGGTCAGGGAGGAGGAGGGCGCAGAGTGTGACGGTGAGAGCAGGGGATGGTAGTGGTGGGGAAAGGGAGAGCGGAGGTGGTCGCAGGCGGAGTGAGTCGAGACAGCGGGGCAGCCAGGGGGCCGTCGCTACAGCGCTGGAAGCGGATGTCCGGGCGCGACAGGTCGAGCACCAGAGCTCGCTGCGGAATTTGATCAGTACCGATGGTATGGACATTCGGGATATCGAGCGGGAGGTGGAGGAGTTTGCGCGGCAGATCCAAGAGGAAGGGTTGTTGGACGGGTTGGACCTGGATAATCTCGATTTGGAAAACAACGACGAGCTCAGCCGCAAGATCACCGAGGCGTATCGGAGACGACACCGCGAGAGAAGGCGGGACGGCGGGCGACGGAGTAATGCCAGCGCGCACTCGCACCGGTCGGATATCGCGGCGGCGCGGCCCAGGTCCCGGACAGACGACAACTCGCGGCCGACGAGCAGACATGCGGCGCGGTCGAGAGCGCCGAGTGTGGGCAGCGATGGAGACCGTAGCCGGTATCCGCCTTCTAGCTCGGCGCACCTTGATGTTGGGGAACAGGCGCGGCGTCGGCGGGCGTCGAGTGGTGCTCGGAGCGCGACGCTGCCTACGGTGCCAACTGCCGGAGCACAGGCCAGCAGTGCTGGGAGCGTGGGGTCTCGGGCGCAAACGGATCTCTCGGGTCGGGCACGGGGGGGTAGTGGTGCTGATTCACATGTTAGACGTCCGAGTATGGGGCTTGACGCCCGGAGTTCGAGTTCACCCACGACTGCTGGTGCTGCTGGGCCGGTGTCGAGACGGGGTTCTCCGGCGAACCAGGGGATGCCACTCCCGTTCAGTGCGCGAGCCATTGCCAATCTGGGCCTCCAGGCCCAGACACAACAAGCACAAGGACAAGCACAACAGCATACACAGCCCCAAACCAGCGATGGGCGGTCCACCTCAGCACACAGCGGACGGAGGTCAGACAGGCCAGGCGCCATAGATGTCCGCCCAGAATCGCCCACGCTCGGGTCCAGCTCGACCCCTCCAAACCTCGTATCCCCGCCCCTATCCCCTCGACGGCCAGATCCCCAACAACAGACAGCCCGGTACAAGGAGCCGTACATCAGCTGCAACGTGTGCCACCGCGAGCACATCGAATACGACCTGCACTACAACTGCAGCCTCTGCCACAGCGGCGAGTGGAACATCTGCCTCGACTGCTGGCGTCGACGCAAGGGGTGTCTGCATTGGTTCGGCTTCGGCGCTGCAGCCTGGGCGCGATGGGAGAAAATCAACAACGCCAACAACAACAACGCCCTCGGAGACCACAACCAGCAGCAGCCACCAGCCGCTCCACCCCACGTCCTCGCCCCGCGCCGCTACCTCCCCCCGAAACAAATCCCCGCAGGCGCCGACACGCGCCGCATGCTCATGACCCCGGAGAACCCGGCTGACCGGCTGCAAACGGGCACCTTTTGCGCTCGCTGCGAGGCGTGGACCAACGAGTGCTACTGGCGATGCGATACGTGCAATGATGGCGAGTGGGGGTTTTGTAGCGGGTGTGTGAGCCAGGGGAATGCGTGCACTCACCCGCTGCTGGCGCTGGAATATCACGAGTCAGGGGGGCCTCCGTCACCGACGACGACAACGATGACCACACCACATACAAACAACTTCCAGCCCGTCCTACCCACGCCCTGCTGCTCAGCCTGTCGCATCCCCATCGCCCCGTCTGATCCCCACCACCACTGCTACACCTGTCTGTCCAACAACCTTGTCCACCAGGTTCCAGACCACGCCTACGACGGCCCGTCCACACCCCCGCATGACAAACATATCCAACAGCAGCAACAACAACAACAAAACAGCTACGACCTCTGCACACCCTGCTACACCTCCTTCCTCACCGACGGCACCATCGCCCCCGAGAACGGCCCCAGCGGCTGGCGTCGGTGTTTACGTGGCCATCGTATGGTGGTGGTCGTGTACGCCGCTGATCCTGAGGCGCTGAGGGCCGCTGCTGCTGCTGCTGCTTCTCCATCTGGTGGACCCGGATCTGGGTATGGACCAGGGGCTGGATCGGGGTATTTCGCGCGGTATTTACGTCGGAGGGTGATACGGGATTTGGTAGGCGGGAGGAGACTGAGGTTTCAGGAGGTGGATGTGCCGAGGACGGATGAGGGGCGGGTGTGGATTGCGTCGTGGGGGGATGATCAGGGTGAGGGCGGGAATGGGAATGGGAATGGGAATGGGAACGAGAGAAAGAAATGGGAGCGGTTATACGCCGAAGACGTGGGGATTCCCACGGCTAGTCTTGCGCCGACTCTCGGTCTTCACATCAACAGTCACAATAACGGCAATGGGAATAGTCACGACAACAGCACCGGCGAAGGACGGTTCACTAAGAGCTTTCCACCAGACGGTGGGACCGGACTGAAAGCTGTTGCAGGCTGGGGATGGACACCGGCGGCTGGTGTGCAGGACGAGTTGTTGTTTCCGCGCGGGGCTGAGGTGTTGGAGGTGGAGGATGTGAATGGGGAGTGGTTCCATGGGTTTTATATGGGCACGCGGGGGTTGTTTCCGGCGCCGTATGTGCGGTTGTAAATCTACCCAGCTTGCCAGTTTTGTTACCTAGGTGGCTAGGTACATATATTTTCTGAATAAAATACTCAGCCATATATATCCATCTCGCTCGGTTCCAAAGACCTATTCATGACTCCACTCAGCCTTCTTCTTCCCCGCAAAAGCCTCCATCCCAATCTTCTGATCCCGACTCCCAAACAACCCATGAAACACCCTCCTCTCGTACTCCACCCCATCCCTCAACCCCAACTCCTGACTCCGATTCACCACCTCCTTGGCCGCCTGCACCGCCACCCTCGAGTATCCCGCAATCGTCTCCGCCGTCCCCAACGCCCCCTCCATCAACTCCTCATACCCCTCAAACACCCTCGCCGCCACCCCCCACTTCTCCGCCTCCTCCCCGCTAAACGACTTCCCCGTCAACACCAACTCCATCGCCTTCGCCTTCCCCACCGCCCTCGTCAACCGCTGACTCCCCCCCGCACCGGGGATCGTCCCAAGCTTAATCTCCGGCTGACCGAAATTCGCGGTTCGCGTGCAGTACAGGATATCAGCCATCAACGCCAGTTCACAGCCACCGCCCAACGCATGGCCCGAAACGGCAGCAATCAACGGCTTTTTGAGGGCTGTGGTGAGATCCGACCAGGACTCGATGAAGGAGGTGGTGTAGGCTTGGCTAAAGGTGAGGGGCGCCATCTCTTTGATGTCGGCGCCGGCGGCGAAGGCGCGTTCGGAACCGGTGAGGACGATGGCGGAGATGGAGGGGGAGGATTGGAAGGTGCGGAGAGCCGTGTTGAGCTCGGTTATGAGGGGGGTGCTGAGGGCGTTGAGGGCTTTGGGGCGGTTGAGGGTTACTGGGGTATTGTTAGAGATGTGTTTTTATGGGATTTGGGGGATTAAAGGATGGGGATTAGAAGGTCGTACCTTGGCCTACACCAGGGCGCGGCTCAGAAACTTGAATGTACTCGTAGCTGCGGCTGGTCGTGGCCGAGAATGAGCGGGCGCCAGCGCCGGCTACGCGGGGGAGCGTGCTCGGCTGGAAACGGGAGGCCATTGGCCGCAGGCCGCGGAGGGTGTTCATTTTGGTCTATTGCCTAAGTACACTAGGGATGGCAGGAAAATAGTCAATTGGTGGAAATGTGGTGTTTCCAGTGGTGTGGTCAAGGGAAGTTGGAGAGAGGACAATGTTGGAGTTGTTGTCGGAGGTCAAGAGCTTCAGGTCCCACTGAGCTGCAGGTTATCCTCGGTTTAAGCACATGCCCAGCCGTCGAGGTCCTTGAGAGCGGTGGTTCTACTTCATAAATTGACAGAAGGTTTCGAAAAATAAGTAAATTTGTCTGCTACTTTGTCTAGTTGGCCTACTAACAGCATGTTGAACCCACAGTCAAACCGGGCATCTAAGTTCTTATAGTAGCTCTAATGTTTGTTGAGATAACTCCGAGAAGAAAGCTCCGCTCGCCCTCAACCGAGTGACGACGTCAGAGCCTGCCAAGAAGTCCCACAAACTAGCACAAGCCACACTCCCACAAGTTGCGCCACAAGAGACCCACCTTCACCCCTTCCCCTGCAGTGCCAAAATTTCCCCTAATCTCTTCGGGTGGCTGATACGACCCGAGGATTCTTGTCCATCAAGTCCCCTGTCCGCAACCGTGTGCAAAGCGCAAGACGCCAATCACTGCAAGACGCGCAACGGCCAAAGCTGTCGCCTTCGATTTTCATTTCCAGAACCTCCTTTTTATTTTTCCCTTCCACCAGCGCATTCTTCAACCTTAAACTTTTGCTTTTAGTTTTTCTTGTGTTACGCAACTAGAACACAGCCCACGACGACCGAACCCTCCGTTTCCGAGCGCATTCGTTAATTCGATCGAGACGACCAACTCAGTCCATCCGCCATCATGGAAGCCCCAGAGGAACAGCAGACGCCGTTCAGCGCCGTGCAAGCCCAGACGAGCAAGTTGCAGAGGGTGCGTTACAATAAATAGCTCCTAGGGAAACATACGAAGACACAGTGTGCATTTGCCGTGCGCTTTCTAGTCCAGGTGAACTAACATACCTTTTGCGCCTCGCTCGCAGCAATACCAAGCGCTCCTCGACCAGTCGACCCCCTTCGTCCTCTACCGCTGGGTCGGCACCGGCGTCGCCCTGCTCATCTTCTTCCTGCGCGTCTTTCTTGCGCAAGGCTGGTATATTGGTTAGTCGTCACTGTCTACTACCCCCCTCGTGGGAAACCATGTTGCTTAGACTTACACACCCAGTCGCCTACGCCCTCGGCATCTACCTCCTCAACCTCTTCCTCGCCTTCCTTCAGCCCAAATTCGACCCCTCCAACGATGCCCTCGACAACGACATGGAAGACGGCGCGGTAGGCGGCCTCCCGACCAAGCAAGACGAAGAATTCCGCCCCTTCATCCGCCGCCTGCCCGAGTTCAAGTTCTGGCACTCGGCCACCCGCGCCGTCGTCATCTCCTTTGTCTGCAGCTGGTTCGAGGTCTTCAACGTCCCCGTGTTCTGGCCCGTGCTGGTCATGTACTGGTTCATGCTGTTTATCCTGACGAGTATGCGCTTCCTGTCCCTTTCCCCGGTTGTGCTTTTTCTTGTGCGGGCGGTGGTGGTCGTCGGGATGGTTACGCCGATGGCGGTTTATGTTTGGGCTTTGCTGATGGGTCCGCGATGAAAATTTTTAGTGAGGAAGCAAATTCAGCATATGATCAAGTACCGATATGTGCCTTTCACCATTGGCAAGGCGCGCTACACTAAGAACAGCTCGTGAAAAAAGTCCGATGTGTCTGAGAGATAGACTGACGGGCAAACGGGCGGGCAGGCGGGCGAGATTTGCACATCTTTTTGTTAATAGAATGGATTTGGACCCGGCGGCGGTTATACTTCTTTTCACTTTTTTGGAGGTAGGGGAAAAGTAGGGCCGGTGGGAAGGGTTCTCATGTATTATGACGCATGCCACGGAGCTCATGACAGTCCTGGAATTGGGTGGGAGAGAGAACGGAACTAAACTTGATGTACTCAATTCGTATTGTAATGAAGCCTGCAGCTCTGCCGCACGGGATTGCTTGTGGGTGGTTTGGAGGCATCGGTACCGGGGGCTCGGTCTAATGTTGCTTTTCACTTTTGACCACGAGGAAGAGACACTGGGCCCGGATGGGTTTTGCGTTGGCCCCTTGGGGTGAGGACATGGGATTTGGGGTGGTAGCTGCGAGATATGTTTCGTGGTATATTTACCGTTTTATGAGTTCAACGAAGGTCCCGTAGGGGTCAAACTTGTGTCTGATGTGAAGGAGGCAGTTTATCTGGATAGGTGGATAGACATGGCTGGCCGAGTATGGGAGCGTTGCTACTTTGGTTTCTTCGCCCACGGCCATCAGGAATACGCGGCCAAATCTGTGAGTTACCGTTGCCATTGTGCTATGTTTTTGTTTCCATCAGGACTCTCGGTTTCTTGTAAGATTTCGAATCGAACAAAACGAGACAGCACTATTCGGCCCGGTTAGTTGTTCTATGTCTGTCGGCTTTTTTTCTCGGAATATTTTGTTAATACCCAATACTTTAAATATATCTTTCCATTTTATCAAGTCTGCATGGTTGTTCTTGGGCTGCAGGTATTGTTCTATTCACATGGCTATTGTGGGGCGAACAATAACTCTGTCCTTAGCTAACCCCAACCCCGGATTTGGTCAAGTCTCGCCAAGCACCGCGGCGCGCTCCAATTCCCCATCGTCAATTGCATCCTTCTTCCTCGACGACTTCGACCATTTCGACAACCAAACCACCGTCATCCCACACAGTCACCCAACATGTCGTCCTCACAATCGAGAGGCGGCGGCGAACGCATGATCCACCAGGACTACATTGCCAGGATACGATACTCCAATGCACTCCCTCCTCCGCCGAACCCGCCCAAGCTGCTCGACATCCCCAACACGGGGCTTGCGAGTGGCCAGTACACCGCGCCCGGCTTTGCGTCACGCCTGGCGCGCGAGCAGCCGTTGAACATTGAGGCGGACGCCGAGCTGGGCATGCCGCTGAGCTTGGTGGGCATGCCAGGTGTTTTTGATGGGGATGAGAGCTGTCAGTTTTCTCTTTTTCTTTTCTCCCTTCTGCTTTTCGTTGTTTCTTTTCGTCGCCGCCCTGTCGAACCTTGGAAACTCCAAAGACTAACACCCCACAGGCATCCAAGCTACCGGCAAGCCACAAACCATCCACCCGCACGACCGTCTTCTCCTTCGTCCCCTCGCGACCCTCGGAAAGCCCAAGCTAGGCGACACAGCCGTCTCTTTCCTCCGACGCACCGAGTACATCTCCTCGGTCCAAGCCAAGCCGCGCCCGGCCGACTCCGTCTTCCTCAAGCAATCCTCCGGCAACGCCGCCAAGCGCCCCGAGAAACGCAAGGCGTCCCCCGAGCCGGACAAGGGCACACCGGCCTGGATCCGCCGGCGCATCGAGAAGAGCTTCGAGGTCGCAGCCGCCAACCTCGCCGAACGCACCCGCGTCAAGCACCCCTCAAAACGCAACCTCAAAGTCGTCGACTCCTTCCCGCTCCTCCCCGACCTCGAGGCCTTCCCCGACTCGGGCGCATACGTGACCGTCAAGTTCAGCACCAACCCCGTCAACGCCACCGACGCGTACGACACCCGTCTCCTCTCCGGCATCTTCAAACCCATCGAGCGCACCGCCGCCGAGGAACAACTCTACGAAAACGCCCGCGCCGCCTGGGAAGCCGACCCAACTCAACCCAAACCCTCCCAAATGATGAACTACGACCTCTTCCTCCCCGCCGACACACTGACGGGGGAGCACTTCCGCGCCAAATTCGACGTCGACAACGCCGGCCGCGACAGCGCCGCCCTCTACACCAGCACCGAAGCAGGCGGCAGCTTCCGCTTCCCACGCGTGCGCGCCTACGAAACAGCGCAAGAGAAAGAAATGGACCACGACAACAAGTACGACGAGGAAGTCATTCTCGCCTTCCGCGACGACGAGGGCGCCTCGCGCGGCCGCACCGACGACTCCGCTGCTAAGGCTGTTTACTACTACCCTGTCATGCAGCGCACCACCATCCGCAACCAGCGCACCAAGAACATTGCGCGCACCATTGGTATCACTGATGACGAGGAGACGCATCTTGATGAGCTGCATGTGCGTGTTGATGAGCCCAGTGAGGAGTTACTGAGCGAGCTGGCCCGGTACAAGGTGCAGCCTGTGGGTGATTTGCCTGATGATGGGGAGGAGGAGGAGGAAGAGGTGGAGGAGGTGGTGCAGAGCTATGAAAGGGATGAGGATGATGTGGAGCCGGGGTATCGTAGGCGGGATGAGGGGAGCGCGAGCCCGGCTGCGAATGGTGGGCGGTATGAGGGGGATGAGGATGCGGAGGGTGAGGAGGAGTAAGTCAACTCAGTCAGTTCTCACCTTGCTGGTTGAAAGGAACCCGTTTGGCAGTAGTGACAGCCTTGAGAGCTGTACGTGTGTTTAGTTTTACCTCATTGGAGCGCGGAGTTAGACTGGTAATTTGCAAAATATAGGGAAATGGTCTAGATTTGACGGGCAGTCTAGTTGATTCGTGGGCCTAATTATCTTGACATCAAAAACCATTGCTCCCTCAACAAGTCTCGAAACAAGGACGCAAGAACAGTACAAACGCTGGTCAACCAACTAACATACTGGAACAAAAACACAACACACTCCAACTTTCCACATTCTTACCCACCCACCCATGATCGATATTTCTCCAACAGCCATCAAACCACTCATTAGCCAAGGACGCCCTTTAAGCCTTCCCCCAAGCCGTCACAGGCATGTCCACCAGACCACAAGCAGTCAGTACATAGGTGGTAGTCCTCATGCATGTACAACACGATAATTGGAAAACTCGCCAAGAGTAAGATAGAAACACACTCCGTGGGTCAGAGACAGTAACGATAAATAAATTCAACGACAACAACGACAACGAATAACAAATAATCCTATCCAATCCTAACCCATCCAAACCAGACCAATCCGATCCAACCGACCCAACCAACCCATCCCACCCCAGAATCCAAAAATGGTCGACTCATTCATTAACCCACCCAGCCCGCCGTCAACGATCAAGCTAAAACCCATCGTTGTTTATTTCCATCCCGACCCCGACCATCCAACCCAGCCAGCCATAGTAGTGGATGTAGTGATAATAAGTAGTAGTGAGTTATATATAACACGTGGTAAATACGGATAAGGTAGGGTAAGTAAGGTAGAGTGAGGTAAGGTAAGGCGAGGTAAGGCGATGGTATCCAAGGTTATGTTCAAGTCCGCTGGTGTTTAGCCCACGTATCCAATGTTCTCTCTGTCGTCGTCTACGACACGTCCGTATCTGCGGGTAAGTGCGAGGTTAGTACTTTGCCTTTGGTCGGTGAGAGGGGGGTAAAGAAATGGGGGAGTAAGAGCAGAAGTGGGAAAAGGAGCGGGAAAAGGGGGGAAAAAAGAAAAAAAGAAAAAATACTCACTCCAACAACAACCGAAAAAACCACACCTCCAAATCCTCATTCCTCAACGTCTTCCCCGCCCACTCCCTACCCCTCAACGCCATCCTCTCCGCCTCTTTCCCTTCTTTACTCTCCACTTTCCCCCCTTCCTCTTCCCCCTTCCCCTTCTCCGCCCCCCTCTTCCCAAGACCACCACCACCACCATCACCAGCGGGACCAGCATCAACCTTCACTCCATCAACCCCACTCCCCTCACCCGCAGCACCACCAGCAGTAACAACACCAGAAGCCTCCACAACCGGCGCCGCCCCCCCCGCAAAAAACCTCACCACCTCCAACCACTCCTCCCCATGCAAACTCAGCGGCACATAATGCACCCACGGCCGTAACCAATCCGCATGCCACTCTCTAAAAATCGCCCACTTATACACCAAACTGCGGCTCCGCAGGAGGGCATAGAACCGCCCCGAGAAGGCGTTGCCGTCCATGTCGAGAACGTGCTTGTATCCCAGGGCGTCTTCTTGTTTGGCGTATTCTTGGATGGTGAAGAAGGCGCGCTGGGCGTCGCAGTCGCCTGGGTCGCATTGGCCGACGTGGGAGAAGAAGACGGAGAGGAGGTGTTTGAAGTCGCCGCGGGGGACGGAGAGGGGGGTCCATTGTTGTTGGTCTTGTTGTTTTTGGTCGGGGGATGGTGGGGGTGGGGTTTGCTTCTGTTTATCTGGTTTCTCTAGTTTTGGTGGTTTCTCTTGTTTCTGTTGTTTCTCCTGTTTCTTACCGCCGGATGGCGGGGGGATGTCGGCAGCTAGCGCGGCGGCCGCAGCTGCGATCGCTCCGGTTTCTGTGCCGGTGCTATCAGGGGTTGGGGGTGCAGGGGGCACGAGGACCTTGGCCTCATCGGGGGCGTTGATCTTCTGTACAAACCGCTGGCGATGTTGACGGCGCCAACCACCCTCTCGCGAGAACCCACCAGTCGTGGATCCACGCCAGTACAGTTGGTCGAGCTTGTCGTCCCAGGTGGGGTCGTTCTTTTCGTCGTAGGGGACCTTCCCCACCCAGTACCACGGCGACGGGTATACGATGTCGGCGTAGGACGAGATCTTGGACTGGGAAAAGATCGGGACGAGGTCTTGGACTACGCCGTAGGAGTTGGGCCGCTCGAAGAAGCCGTAGGTCGAGCCGAGCGAGGGGGACAGGCAGATGTCGGACATGGCCGTCCAGTTGGACACGAAGCCCAGCTCGCCCATGCTGTATTTCTCGATGTCGTCGAATTGCTCGTCCTCTTCGAGGATCCGCGACGGCGAGTCGGGAGGGCATGACTGGCGCGAGTGCGACCAGACGGACTGGTGGGGGAAGAAATCGAACCGGGAAGTCTTGACGTCGTCGAACCGGCCGTTATAGTTGAGATCCGCGGGCTTCTTGGTGAAGTCGTTGCGCGGGGCCTTGACGGCGTTCGCCGCAGGCATGGTCACCGTCTTGGCCTTGTGGACGAGGCGGGCCATGTCGTCGTGGGGTACGACCACGCGGGACTCGTCGTTGACGTTAAACACCAGGTCCATGTCCGGCAGATGCTGGGTAAACTTCTCCGTCATGCCGATGATCGAATCCCGCATCCAGTCCCACCCGCCCGCAACGTGCGACATGTTCCCCCCGCGGACCTGCATCCCCATCAGCTGGTTGTCCCTGCCGACGACCTCCCGTGCCCGCGCGCGGATCGTCGACGGCTTCAGGCCCCAGAACGGCGTCAACAGATCGTGGATGGTGTCGAACTCGTCCACCAGCTGGACCTTCTTGCTCCTTGCAAAGGCCCACCATTTGTCAAAGTGCGGGGGCGGTGGCAGCCCGTATCGACGACGGTACTCGGCCACGGCTTCGCTCAAGGTCTGCGACTGCCGCGCCTTGACGGCCTCGAACTCGCGCTCGGCGTCGGCGATGAGGTGCCATATCGGGTGTTTCCCGCCCGGCGCGGGCTTCGGTTTCGTCGTGACGAACTTCTTGCTCGTGAACTCGATGACTTCGTGCGGTTTCGACTCATCCGGGGCTTGCACGGGTGGTGGCTCGGTCTTTACCGGCGCGCCCTGTACGCTGTCGGGCGATTTGCGGGCGATCGAGTAAAGGCAGAAGACGACGAAGAAGATGACGCCGAGCAGGGCAAAGTGGCGGTTGCGCATTGTCCGCTTGGGAAAGCTGACCGCGGCAGCGGCACCCTTGAGGCGCGGGCCCAGCGCGTCGCCCATATGTATGTCCTGCGCTGTTGCCGTCGCCGTCGGTGCTGTTCTGTCCTTGACGAACGACGAGTCAACTGAGACGGAGGGCCAAGGCGTGTGGTTAGCCGAAGTCGATCAATCGATGAATCCAACGGTCGTCGCCGGGGTTTCGGGCTCGTGGGCGATGATCCCCTTCTACTCCGTAACTCCACTAAATCCTTCTAGACTCTAGAGTGAGGGCTCGCTGATTCTCGGTTTCAAGCGTGTTCGCGGCCGTTGACGTTGGCGTTGGCGTAGTCGTCGAGGAGGCGGCGGCTCTCTCCCTGCGTTCCAGATATGCCCGCTCCGCATCGGAATGAAGGACTCACAAACCAAGAAGAAGAAGACGGCAGCAGACGTGACAATGCAGTTTGTTGGAGGCGGCGCATCATAGCTGGGGGGCTCTCTTTCTTGGCTCGCATGAAAGACCTTCCAAGGGGGCGAATCCAAGCTGGCACGAGGTATGCCAAGAACAGGAGTGGATTCTTTGCTCCAACAACCGGCAAACCTGTCGCCTGTCTTGAGCCTGTTTTCTTCCCGTTGGGGGCGCACTGTTCTTCGGAGTCTTGCCGCCTTCCTCGACAGGATCAAATTAGCCCTTGCCGATCCTACGGTCTGGCCGGACTCCCGCCCGAAGCGGCAAAAGCCACCGCTAAGCTTTCCGGCTCTGATGAGCACTGTGACGCTCCACCCTTTTTTTTCTTTCCTCAGGGGCACGCAAGGGGCCCGCAGGACGAATGCAACCTTCTCTCCTGGCGTGATGATATGTTTGCTGCAAGCCTGTAATTGTTTGGCCCTCCCGGCTCTCTCCTAATTTCCTCGGGCGGAATGGCCGGAGCTTGCACTGTGGCGCTCCATACAAGACGTGTTTTCAAGGTTACTACGCTGTACTACGGACTAACGTCAATAGGTGGACTGCTGCCCCAAATGGCAGGAGAACCTTAATTTTCTTGGCACGCTAGCACAAAACAAGTTTACACACCTTGCACACCCAATTTTGCACGCATCTGGTGTCAATAATCGTTGCAGCGTTGATGGAATCACAGTTTTGCCAAATTGAAGGTTTCGGTAGGTTGCAATGACAGTTAACATTACATATCTCGCCCGCACAATGCGCATCTCACGATACCCATGGCTAGGTACGGAAGACACTGCGCCGGCACTTCAATACCCAATATCGAAAATCCCAGCCAATAGGACACACAGGTATACGAAGTACCGAGATAACGTTCAGTTCCGAATACTTCGTCGTTCTACCTAGCTTCTTTAGTCCTCCGCAAACCACGGATGCCCCAACGCCTCCCGAGCCGTGATCCTCCGCAACGGATCCATACAAGTCATCCTACAAATGAGATCCCTAAACTGGGGATCTACCCACGTCCACCCACTAAAAGGCTCCCTCGGGCGCTCCTCGTTGAAGGTAGAGAGCAGATCCTTAACGCGCTGGACAAACGGATTGTCATCCCCCCCGTGATACCTGACAAAGCCCTCGAAGTCCTCGGTCTCGCCGCCAAAGTAGGACAGGTGGTTCCGGAGTATTTGTTGCCCTCCTTCGTTGGACCAAGGAGGGCCCGTCTCGCCCGACAATAAAACCATCCGTCCGGTCCACACTAAGATCGCCTGAGTGCCGGTCAGTCCTTGGTACCTGGTGTTTTTTTTTTTTTTTGGTATTGGCGGATTATATTGACAGAAGGACTTACCACGAGGGCAAAGGAGTAGATATCTGACGGGGTATTCTGGATCCCCTCTGCCCAAGCCTCTGGGCTTCTCCAGAGGTATAACCTTGAGAGTCGGCCCGTAAGCCCCTTGTCCTCGGGTGAGAGTACCACCGCATGTTGTAGGCCGCTGATCTGGGGTTTGTACGATGTAATATCGCTGTTCTCTTCTTTGAAGGTATCCATCATGATGTTTGCAGGTTTGATATCTGTAGGCTTTATCAGCAGACATAATATACTCCTTCCGAAAAGGGGGGGCTGACCGTTGTGAATGATGTGTTTGTCGTGTAGATCCGCAAGGCCAGTGAGGGCATCCTTTATGATGGCTTTTTTGGCCGTAGAGGAAAGAGCTGCGATGCCGAGACGGGCTAGTGACTTCTTAGAACGGGGGTACACGAGCATATGCCGCTCTGGGATACTGTCTACGGCCGTTTGGATATGACGCGAGTGCTTGATGCGCTCCTGTAGTGATACAACGGAGTCGAACTTGGCCGGGACGATGTCATTCAGACGGAACTTTTTCCCCTCATGTCTGGAATTACCAGGTGAAATGTAGTTAGGAATTTTCCGCCCTCTCAATTTGTAAAGACGGGTCGTAAGGAGAGTCAGTCAACCTACGTTGCGCTATAAACATGCCATATCCTGGGCCTTTGCCGTCCAGTCAGCACATTACCGATGATATAGCGCTTGCCTTGAGATGAGTCGACATATGATCCTTTAGGCAGGGGCTCTCCGATCGAAGACTCAGCAGCGGGAGCGGGCGCTGGGGGTGTACTGGCAAATCGATAACCATGCGTCGTGTTTTGCGGTGAATTCTGTGGGCGGGAAAGAGGACGTAGAAGGGCAGAGGTCTGGTAAAACGGCGGAAGACGGCGGCGAAGTGTCTGAGTAGACAAATGAAATGCACTCGGTCTCATTGCGGCAGAGCGTCCATTACAAGTAGGAAGACGGCATAGACGATTGTTTTGCTTGGGAATAGTAACACTTCGTCACATATGCGATTGGTTGACACGGAATGTGGAAAGTCGATATAGACGATTGTTCGGTTTAGGAAGAGCAACACTTCACAACACATACAATTTGACGCGGGATGCGGGAAGTTTGTGGGTCCGAAATCGTTACCGGATAGTGACGCCGCCCCCCGTAGGACGCCGACGATGCCTGTTAGAGGTTTTGTCGCGCACAATTATGGACGACACCACATCGAATGATCGTGCCTCACTTCCGCGCCCTTGGAAATACATATGTATAAAGTATTGGGTAACATTCGCGATTCCCGGGGTGCATCGTCACTGCCGTTGGGGCTGTGTCCCCCTGTAACAAACTCTTATTTTGACGTCCATACATAGTTTTAACGTAACACATCATAGGTTCTATGAGGACACAAAAGTTCATCGTTTGGACAGCTAGGGGGCTTGAGGGAAACCGGCCGCATACGGCGGGTATTACGACAATCCTGTCTGGATAAACATAACAGGTCCGGATCTATATAATCACGGAAGGGTATCCCTTAAAACGCAGTTCAACGCCTAGCACAATGCCAAGTCCATCGTCTTGTCTTTTTTTACTCTTTTAAACTCCTCTCGGCTCATACATTTTTGGGTAAATTGTCTAGTAGAAGAAGCCGATGATCTTGCCAGAAACGTGCTTGCGACGGGCCTCCTCGTGGTCCATGATACCAGCCGAGGTGGTGAGCATGACGAAGCCGAACTGACGGGCAGGGAGCAGCTTGACGACCCACTTCTCGAGCTCAGCGAGGCGGACGTTGTAGCGGGGAGAGATGACACCGCACTTGTTGAGGCTGGAGACAATGGTTAGCTGGGGGTCTAGGAGGAAATCGGCCTCAGGGATGTATGTACTCACCGGCCGTTGAGCTGGACAACGATCTTGCCGGCGCGGTGGTCGTCGACAACCTCGAACTCGCCAATGTAGCCTAATGATAACTCAGTCAGTGATTTGTTGCGAGAGATTAAACATTGGACATCATTGTAGCCTCCGAGAACGTGTAAGACCCTCGCATTGGTGTTTAATATCTCGGCAACTTAAAGGGCTTGGATCGTGGAGCAGGAAAGATCATCGCCTAGTTATCATGCCGAAGTTCGAGTTGGTGGGGTGGCGGGCGAGGGATGCAGGCAGTGTGCGAAGTTGCGAGGGTCCGTTTACATGTCCATTCGGAGGTATATTGTGTCCAAAAGAAGCTTTTTAACGTACCGTGGCGCTGCATGACCTCGAGGAACTTGATGATGACCTTCGAGGAAGGGCGGATCAGGACCTGGCGCTTGCCGGCCTTCTCGGCGTTGTTGATGTTGTTGAGAGCATCGTGCAGGACGGAAGTGCGGACCATTTTGGCGGTTGTGGGGGGTGGTCGAGATGGGAGATTCTCAAATCGTCTAAAGGGATATGAGGTATCTGCCAAACGTGCCGAAGCGTGTTACGTTAGCCTTCCGAGGCTTCAGAGCGCGGAGAGTGCCCTCGAGTTGACGACAAGTCTCTCAAGAGGGTTCTGCCTGCTCAGTTGCCGAAGAGGAGAAGCGTATCAAAGGGGCAGCTTTCCGCACTCATCGTCGCTTTCAGCCGCCCCATGATTGCTCTCCTCGGCCTTCGCGAAAGGCGTCGTCCTGTTGTTGAGAAGTCATTTCTCGGGCCTAACTACATACCTCAATTGTGCCTGCGCTGAGAAGCTGGTGATGGTTGATCTGATCGGGTCGACGAGCGGGTCAAGGTTTAGTTCGCGCGACGAAAAGAAAAATTGACACGAGAGGTGCTGGAGCTGTGGTGGCCCGTGCACGCGAAAACTTGCCCTAAACGCTGGGCACTGGGTTTGTGCGCTTACCCAATGCGGCAGCGCTGCCATTGGAGAGGCCGCGGCCACACAAAATGTCAGAATTCGGGTCCAGGCCGGAATGGTGGGGCCGAGAGCCCACACACATTCTTCTTGGACTTTCTCCCGGGAGTCGAGGTCCTCCGCAACTTCACGAAAAACGTTCACATTACCAATTGCTCTTCGAGGATCGTAACCGACACCTTATCTACAACAACAAACGTCAAGATGGTGAGCTCCCCCATAGTTTCCCCTCATACAGGCCCCCGTCCCTATTTTCGCCCGCTTCAGTTTTCGGCCAGCCAAATCTGGCCAATTCCACCAGCTCCCCCCTAACCGCCGACGAATTACTCTCGAGAACCCATCATCAACCCGTACTCGCTTGAGAACACCCCCGCTAACCATGGAATTCTTTCCCCCACTCTAGTCGGACGTAGAAGAGACCAACGCCCCCGAGGTTCAGGAGGAGGTTGAGGTGTCGGCCGATGCCGGCAAGGGCCAGATGTCCGTCCTGGACGCGCTCAAGGGCGTGCTGAAGCTCTCGCTGATGCACGACGGCTTGGCGCGCGGTCTCCGCGAGGCGTCCAAGGCGCTCGACCGGCGGCAGGCGCACATGTGCGTCCTCAACGAGTCGTGCGAGGAGGAGGCCTACAAGAAGCTCGTCATTGCGCTCTGCTCGGAGCACAAGATCCCGCTTATCAAGGTGCCCGATGGCAAGCAGCTCGGCGAGTGGGCTGGTCTCTGTGAGTGGCCCGAGATATGGGAATGGATAGAAGGGTTATTGGGAACGGAACGGGGGTTTGCTAACTCGAGTCTTCTTTCTTTAGGCGTCCTCGACCGTGAGGGCAACGCCCGCAAGGTTGTCAACTGCTCGTGCGTCGTCGTCAAGGACTGGGGTGAGGAGTCGCAGGAGCGCTCCATCCTCCTCAACTACTTCCAGTCTGAGGCGTAAACGGACCCAAGCGTAGGCGTGCGCACAGGGGTCGATGGTCGCGGCATTTTCTTTCAGGGAAATGGGGAAAGGGGCCGAAAACTGGGAAATGCATAGAGGGAGTTGGGGTTGGGAAGTCTGGGTTTTTTTTCGGGCGCCTTTTTCTTCCGGGTTATTTTGTGACCCGGATGACGCCTCCCTCGGGGTGTCCCTGGTTTCTCGTCGGCTGGGACAAAACAAACCTAAAAGGTTTGGCGCGGGTTACTCCCTTTCTCGCGCGGTTATACACCCCTTCTGGCATGCATGCGACATGGGAAAGTTCAAGAGGAAGACAAAAAATAAAAAGAAGCATTGCGACTGGCACTTGGCTGTCGACCCAAACCCTCAATACTCCCGCTGTTCCCGCTGACAAGATGTGAAACCTATTTACGCCCTTCGACCATGATAATGTGATACCCGAATCCCGTCTTGACCCTCTCGAATGTGGGACTATCAACCGGACTCGGCGGCAGCTTGAAGGCCACCTCTTCGAACTGGGGGTCCAGCGACCCTTTGGTCTTCCAGCCAAGTGATCCACCTAAGGCGTATGAGATGTTGTACAGGAGAGGGGGAAAGAAAGTAAAGATAAGAACAACTCACCCGCCTTGGCCTTATCCTCCGACATTTCCCTGGCCACGGCGTCAAACTTTTCGCCGTTGTTGAGCCGCTCAATGACTTGTTCACTCTTGGCGAATTTCTCACACTGCATTTTAAGCGTGGTCAGCTCATTGTTTCGTTCCCTCCAGCAACATACATTCCAGTCTTGAATGTCTCATGACTCAGTCAGGTGTAGTACCCGATATCAAACCAGAAACAAAACCAACCCCTACCCCAAGATAAAAACAGGTCAAGAATAAGAGTTAAAGAGTAAAAAAAGAAAAAAACAAATAAAAAATAAACATACCAAAATATGCCTAACATTAATCGTCATCCCCTTCAATTTCCCACCCCCCTTCGCATCCCCGGCATCTCCATCACCTTTCCCCTTCGTGCCGCCGTTGCCCTTCTTCGACTTGCTGTCGCCCTTGTCGGCCTTGGCTCCTCCTCCGCCGGAGGACTTGGTCTCTTTTTTGCCCATGCCGTACTCTTTTTCTTTCTGATGGTGTTAGTGGGATGGGTTCGGGGGGTGGGCAAGTGGTGGAGGGGAAGGTTATGATATGGCTGACGGTGATTGTTTGAGGTGGTCGATGGGGGTTGAGTTGAGGCTGAGGTGAGGCGAGTTGCCCCTCTTTGGGGGCACTGACGATGTTGAGGGTTCGGAAGTGAGATACAGGGTTAGGGTTATGTTAGGGACTTCTCAGGTTAAGATATCATCGCTAGCTCTGAAAGGGGAAGTTGACAATGGCGCTGCAAGAAGATCGCCTGGCTCGCTCTGATAATACAAGCAATAATACTGATTACAATTTCTGTCGGAATACTGAAGAACTTTGGCCCGTCGTCACCCTTTCCCCCTTCTCCAGCCCATCAACATGCTCAAGCAACCCACTGCTTTATCACCCTTCTCCATCCCAGACACCGGTTCACTCTTGACACTGTTCCCCGGCGCTCCATCCTCCAACAATCCCGGGACCGGCACCGCCGTTATCTCACCGGTTGTCTTCTGCTCTCTCGGAGCCCCCTTCCGGGTCTGCCCTTGAGCCAGAGCTTCACCCTCCCTCCTCGGTATCCGCAAGGGAGGTGCCGGCTCCAACCGTCTATACAAATCCCAATCATCTAGATGCGACGGCCGCGGCACAGCCATGAGCTCGGCCATGGACGGCTGACCGGGGACCTGCTCGAGGTCGATTTCTAGTCGGTACCGGCCGCTGGCGCGGTGGATTAGGCGTTCGCCGTAGCGGAGGACTTTCCATCTTTTACTCTTCCACATTAGTCACCTAGCCTTTATTCACGCTGTAAACTTGGTGAGGGGCAAACGTACAACCCATCATTCCGGATCCCCACAGCCGGCGCAAACGGACTGCGCAACTGATATCCCCTGAGCACGCGGACGTGTCGGCCCGGATGGGGAATCAGGGCCGGGTGCAACTGGGAGAGGGTGGTAGTGGTGCCTTCACGGAGGTAGCGGACGCGGTGGTGGAGGTGGCCGGCGTGGATCTCACGGCCGGTGAGTAAGGGGAGGGTGGGTATGTCGTCGGTGGCTGTGCTGATGGTGGTTTCTTGGTCGGTGCTGACGAGGCCGTCGAGGTGGGCGCAGGCTAGGTTGAGGTACTAGCTGGGGGGTGTTAATGGTGCTGTTTAGATAAGGGATATTATTTCACGAAAATATAAAATAAAAAAGAAAGGAAAGCAAAGGACAAATAAGAAAAGGGGACATACTCCCCCGGGCTAAACACCCTCCCTCTCTCCCTCCTCATCCCAGGCCACAACCGCATAGCCACCAACAACTTTGGCACCCTCACCCGTCTCGGCACAGGTACCCCTATTCCTCCCTTCTTTTCCCCTCCTCCTCCTCCTCCTCCTCCTTCACCCCCAAGCCCCGTCCCTGAACCTGACCCCGGCATCCACCTCGACGCGAGATAACTCACCCGCACCTCATCCAACATAGCATACTCAACCCCAAATCTCCCCCTCCACAACTGCTCCAACCTCGCAGCCGTAACCACATCATGCACAAACCTCGGCGCCAACGTAAACGGCATCTCGCCACACACAGTCAGTTCAGCAACCAGCTTATCAAGACGGGCATATTTAATCGTTTCAAAGTCTAGACTAGGCGCCGCCAGGTCAGTAGTCCCCAGAGGAGTGTTAGTTCCCAGGGGAGTAGTAGTGGTGGTTTCTTCGAGCAGGGCAAGTTGCAAGAAAAAAGACAGGGCGTTGGCTTGCGGGCCGAAGTGGGCGTGTTTGGCCAGGGAGGCGCGGACTGAGTCGGAGAGGGCGAGGAGGGCGGCTGGGCCGGGCGAGGAGGCGGTTGGGGGGGTACTGCGGTGGTGGTGACGGAATATTGTGGAGGTGTGGTGGGCTGGGGGTTTAATTAGCCTCGTAAGGTAAGTTCAGGAGGGAGTTCCTCTTGGGTTGATGATATGTGGGCTGCTGTGACGACTTACAACCCTGTGTACGAACCGTCAACGCCCTCTGCGGCGCAGGACCAGAAGTAACACCTCCCAAAGCAGTCCCTACAGGAACAGCGACACCCCCCTCTACCCCCCAAGGAACCGCAGGAATCTGCCCCTGGCTATTACTCGTCTTGACGGGAACCACGACTGCCGTAGCAGCAGCAGCAGCCTGCGTACTATTGCCGTCCCCCGGATACATCCCCCGGCCCGGGTCGTTGGGCAAGACAAAGGACGGCCACGAGGCACTCGGTTTGTGGTCTGGGCCGTGGTCGTGGAAGGTTTTGCAGAGGCTGGCCCGGAAGGTGTGGAGGAAGTGTTGTTTGCGGATGGTTGATGCGGGGTTGGGGAGGGGGTGCTGCTTTTGGGGCATGATGGGGGTGTATACTGTAGGTTGGCAAGGGGTATACAGGTTGATTAGGGGTTTATAGGTTGATCAGGGGTTTATAGGTTGATCAGGGGTTTCTAGGTTGTAAGGGTGGATAGGCTATAAGGGGTCTTTAGGGTTAGGGTCAGGTAAACGATGTCGAGATGAGGACATTGTGAGTTGAGGTTCCAGGTTGTGAATGTGAGTTTCGAGAAACCGGCGTGGTTTATGAGCGTTGTCATTTTGCATGATAACAATACCGGGAATACCGGAGATCGTATCGCCAGAACACCCGAGCGGAAGGCGTTTCCTGGTCCGTACCCCGAGTGTCGCTTCCAAACAACCAACACACAAACAAACCAGCCACATAACATCACCCGAATACCTCTGGCACATCACCTAATCCCCTCCAGCGTATCCACCACATCCCGTAACGCCTCCTCCAACCCCCTATCCCCCTCAACCCTCCCCCCCTCCAACAACTGTCGCGCAATCCCCACCATAGCACTCATCGAATGCACATACCGTCTCCGCATACCCGCATGTGCATTCGCCAACAGCGTGGTAACCAGCTGCAACACCGCCACCTGACACTCCTCCACAATTGACGGCTTCTCCGTATTCCCGTCTGGCACATCCCACGCAGCAACCCTCGTAACAAGATCCATCCACGCCTCGCGCGGGCCAGGTTGTTCTGCCTCTGCAATCTGCAGTAGCACGCGGACTATCTCCACGCCGCGCGCGCTGTCTTCTTCAGCCGTTGACTCTGAGGCTGAGGCTGCGGCTGAGGCCGAGGGAGCAGGCTTGGAGCTGCTGCGAGTGAAAATATCGAGGAGATCAGCCGCGAGAACCTCCCACCCGCCGTGTTCTAGCACGGCCTCTCGGCCTTTGGGATTGTCGGTTATCCCTTCTAGGGCGACGAGAATTGCGCGGCGGAAGTCTAGGCCGGGGCTTGCATCCGCGCCGTTCTTGTCGTCGTCGTCGTCGTTGTTGTTATTGTTGTTGTTATTGGGGGTGTTGCAGCTCCCCCGATACAACTCCACAAACATATCCGCCAACCCGCTCACCTCCCTTCTCAGCACCTCCCCATCATCCTCGCGCACCCATATCGCTAGACACCGCACGGCGGCTAGCACGAGCGGGTCGGAGGCTACGTTGGTCGTTATGGAGTCCCATGCTAGCACGCCTCTTCCGCTCGGCACATTCACATTATTAGTAGAAGCGGTAGACGCTGGAGGGGGCGGCGCCCGCGCATCGGGGTGCAGACCCATAGCCCCTGCGACAGAGGCGTCCCACCGGTCGCGCAGGAACTCGGCGGTGAGGGAGAGGGTTTCGGAGAGGGATTTGCGGAGGGTTAGGAGGAGGTCGGGGGGGAGGGAGAGGGTTGTTGTTGTGTCAGAAGAAGACTCGAGAGAGCGGAGGAGGTAGCCGGTAAAGTGGGAGGTGATGTTGAAGGCGGATGTTAGGCGGTGGGCGGTCGGTGGGTAGGTTGTGGGGTTGTTGAGTTGGGAGAGGAGGGTGGGTAGGGTTGCGCGGAGGTCGACTTGGAGGAGGTTGATGAGGAGGTATGATGAGGGGTTGGATGAACTTTTGGTGGTCGTGGTATCCTGGTTACTGAAGAGGAGGGCCGGGGCGTGGAAGGGGTAGACTTCGAGGAGGGCTGCGGAGAGGTTGGTGAAGGCTTCGCGGCCGGCTGCGGTGGGACGGCTGGCCACGAGGTTGTGGATGAATCTGGCGAGGGCCGGAAGCCATTTGGGATTTGACGGTAGGATCTACGCGTAAAAGTCAGCGTCGTGATGATATGATCATCATATCCAGGGCAACTGACCTCAGCCTCGAGCTTGGGCAGCAAATTCCCGAGAAAACTAAGCAGCGTGACAGCATCTGTGCCCTTGAAAGAGACAACCAAACTGCCGATGGTGCTATCCATCTTACTCCTCAGGCTGTCCTTGTTCGTGACCACAGCCATGGCGTTGAGCCACGCGTAGAGCAGCACATCCAGCGCGAGAGGCTGTGACGAGGCGATCTCCGTCAGGGGGGACAGGTCTTCCACTGCTGTGAAGGCCCGGGCACCCTCTGGCTGGCTGACAAGACTGACTAGAGTCTCGAGGGCCAGTTTGGTGGTTTCATCTGAACTACTGAGTTGTCAGATACTCTTCGACCCCCCGCCAGAATGGGACACTCGGCACTCACCTGTGCAAAAGACACGCCACAAGCTGCGGTATCCTCTCCACAAACTTGGCACTCTGCCTCGCTTCCCCAGATAACAACGACGCAAAAGTATGCAGAACCGAGACCGCAAGGTCCAACATATCATTAGCCCCCTTGCGTGATGACTCCGTACGTGACGGCTCCGTACGGGTAGATGTCGTCGACCCCGTCTTGATCAGCCGGGCCAGGAATTTGGGCGGGATGGCCTCCCATAGGGATATGAGGGTTTCATGGTTGGAGCGAAGATCCGGGGTGTTGTCGAGGAGGGATTTGAGTAGGGCCAGCCCGACAAAGCGGGAGGTGTCGTCTTTGGCGCGGAGGAGGGTGCGGATTTTGAGGGTGGTGTCGTCCTCTGTTTGAGTTTGTGGTTCTGTTGGAGGGGTAGTTTGGTTCATGTTGGTAGATTTGGTGGGTTGGTTGCAGCCGAGAAATGGGAATCCAAACTGCTAGATACAATCCAACTTCAATATCATCTTAGTGTTGTAGATTCGACTTGTTGAAAGAAAACGTTCAACATGAGGTATGAGATTCCGACTTGAAGAATTTCACCATGAATTCAATAACGTTAGTGATATCAACAGCACTAATTTTGGGTTATACGGGGCTGAACGTGGGGCGACAGCGCTGAACCAGCCGGCAATACCCCTGTCCGGCCCCCACAGCTCACTAGTCACTACCGAGAGCAGCTAGTGCACAGACCGTCCATCTCCCGATTGCGATTGCGATTGCGACAGTTGACGACGACAACAATCCAACTTCACACAAGACATCCTAATAAGCAACGCTCGCCAATCGCCGAAATTTAAAAGGCACAACACGGATGAGAATGGCGGACGCACCATTCCGACTAGCATGCCCCCGACGAACGCAATGAACCATGGGGCGTCCAGCTCACGGCCGTCCAGGTCGACGACGACGAGGTCACGGCCGTCGCAACAACATAACCCCTACGACGACACCCCGTACGCGCACAATGCCGGCGACGACGATGACGACGACTCCGACGAGTCCGACGAGCTAGATCTGCTAGGCGACGATCCACCATCCACTTCCCACGTCCGCAACAACGACAACAACAACGACGACACCACCCTCCTCCGCGACGACCCGCTCCAAACCGACCTCTCCCACCCGCTAACCTTCAAACGCCGCCAAAAACCCTCCAACATCTTCTCGCAACCCTCCCGCCTCATCACCGCCCTAACCGGCCGCACCTTCAACAATACCAACACATCCTCCCCGCGCGACAGCCACGACCTCTCGCGCCAACCAGACCCCGGGTTTGGTCTACACACCCTCCCAGCCAAAGACCATACGGCCGGCGATAATACAACAGCACCCGGCCATGCACCACCACACCCCCCGCACGACTGGCACGCCGAAGGACCCGGCCGCCGCGTCGGCTACGCTGATTTAACGGCCATCGACTGGATCTTTGAATACACCAAGGAACGCCAGCGTCAACGCGCCCTCCGCCGGCAGGGGCCCAGCGGCGGTCCCACCCCCCCAGGTAGCAACCCCCGAGGCAACGCCATAACAACCCTCCTCTCCCCCCTCCGCCTCCTCCTGGACGCCAGCCAAGTCTGGATCATCCTGCTCCTCAGCGGTCTCGCAGTCGGCACGCTCGCCGCAGGGATCGATGTAGCGACGGACTGGCTGGGGGATATCAAGTATGGGTTTTGTAGTGGGGAGGTGGATGGGGGGCGGTTTTATTTGGGACGCACGGCGTGTTGTTTGGGGTATGATGCGGGGAGTCAGTGTAGGGGGTGGAGGAGGTGGGGGGATGTGTTGGGGGGGTGGGAGAGGGGGAGTGTGGGGAGGTGGATTGTGGAGGGGGGGGTTTATGGGGGGTTGGCTGTGAGTTTTTTTTGTTTCTTTTTTTTTCTTTTTTTTTGGTTATTTGGGGGGTTGCACAGGGTGATGTTCCAGTACTAACACAACAAACAGATCCTCTTCGCCCTCTCATCCGCCGTGCTGGTCAAGGAATACGGCGTCTACGCGCGGCACAGCGGGATCCCCGAGATCAAGACGGTGCTGGGCGGGTTTGTGATCCGCCGGTTCCTCGGCCTGTGGACGCTCATCACCAAGTCCCTGGGTTTGATTTTAGCAGTGGCCTCCGGGCTGTGGCTGGGAAAGGAGGGCCCGTTGGTGCATGTGGCTTGTTGCTGTGCGAATCTGTTTACGAAGCTGTTTCCGAGTATTAACACGAATGAGGGTATTTTTCTTCCCCTTTTTCTTTCTTTTTCCTTCGGAGTTATATCGTCTTGGTTGAACTTCGCTGACTTGGCTAGCACGCAAACGAGAGGTGTTGTCCGCTGCTGCTGCGTCCGGCATCTCGGTTGCTTTTGGCTCGCCCATCGGGGGCGTGTTGTTCTCTCTTGAGGTAAGATACTAGTTACCCCTGATAGCCTGGAACTAGTCTAACCCGGGTAGCAACTCTCGTACTACTTCCCCGACAAGACCATGTGGCAGAGCTTTGTGTGCGCCATGACGGCCGCCATGGTGCTCCAGGCCTTCGACCCCTTCCGCTCCGGAAAACTAGTCATGTACCAGGTGACATACACGTCGAGCTGGCACGGCTTCGAGCTCATCCCCTTTGCCATTCTCGGCGTGCTCGGCGGCATCTACGGCGGCCTGTTCATCAAGGCCAACATGGCCGTGGCCCGCTGGCGCAAATCAACCCCCTGGCTGCCCGGCCCCGTGGTGCAGGTCGTGCTGGTGGCCGCTTTAACAGCCCTCGTCAACTACCCGAACCGCTACATGCGCTCACAAAACTCAGACCTCGTGACCAACCTCTTCTCCGAGTGCTCTCAGCTACTGGACGACCAGTTCGGCCTCTGCACCACCGGCGCTGCCTCAGCCGCCAACATCCTACTCCTCCTCCTCGCCGCCCTACTCAGCTTCGGCCTCGCCGCTATCACCTTCGGCCTCCAAATCCCCGCGGGCATCATCCTCCCCTCCATGGCCATCGGCGCCCTGACCGGCCGCGCCATCGGCATCATCGTCGAGATCTGGCAAACCAACCACCCGCGCTTCCTCGCCTTCCACACCTGCGAGCCCGACATCCCCTGCATCATCCCAGGCACCTACGCCATCATCGGCGCGGCCGCCGCCCTCGCCGGCGTCACCCGCATGACCGTCTCCATCGTCGTCATCATGTTCGAACTCACCGGCGCTTTAACTTATGTCCTCCCCATCATGGTCGCCGTCATGATCTCCAAATGGGTCGGCGACGCCTTCTCCCGCCGCGGCATCTACGAGTCCTGGATCCACTTCAACGAGTACCCCTTCCTCGATCTCTCCGAGGAAACCACGCCCATCCCGGACATCCCCGCGGGCCAAATCATGACCCGCATCGAAGACCTCGTTGTCCTCACCGCTACGGGCCACACCATCGCTTCCCTCCGCGCTGTCCTCGACGCACACCCCCACCGCGGGTTCCCTGTTGTCTCTGACCCCCGCGATGCCATCTTGCTGGGTTATATCTCCCGCGCCGAACTGGCGTATACCCTCCACGCCGCTACCCAACCTCCACGATCCTTACCCCCCGAAACTACCGAAGCCGTCTTCACCGACCCACTCACCACCACCACTGGCTCTGGCACTCCCGGCGTCGGAGTCGGAGTCGGCAGTACCTCTATCGGTGGAACAGCAGCAGCTACGCTAGACCTCCGACCCTGGATGGACCAAACCCCGCTCACCTTGCCGTCTGCCGCGCGCTTGCATCTGGCAGTGAGTTACTTCCAGCGGTTGGGCGTGCGGTATGTGTTGTTTGTGGATAGGGGGGTGTTGCAGGGGTTGTTGACGAAGAAGGATGTTTGGTATGTGTTGAATGGGGCGGAGGAGACGAGGAGGAGCGGGGGGGGTGGTGCGGGGGGGATAATAGGAGGGGGATTGGGGGGATTAGGAGCGGAGTTGGGAGGAGGGGTTGGGGGGGTTGAGATGGGAGGGGGAGTGGGAGGGGGGGAAGAAGATGGTGAGGGGGGTGGGTTGTTGGGTGTTGGGATCGGGGGGTTGGAGGGGGATCGGGGGAGTAGTATTTTATAGATTTTATAGAGGATTATTGTGGTCGCTGTGTAATGGATTATTTACTTGTTGTTTTTCCCTTTTTCTTTTTACCTTTTCTTATCCTTTTGATCCCCCTTTCGAGCTCTTTCGGCTCCCTTTTCGGCTCTTTTTGGTGTTCCCCTGTATTGACTATCTCGTAAAGGCTGTGTTAGACCTCCGGATTGTGATGGGCTGCCATAGAGGTTAGGTAATAAAGGGGCTAGGCTTCAAAGACAGTGGCTCCTCTAACTTGTGAACCCCAAGAACTCGCCTACCAGGCTGCAACGAGCGTGTGAGAAGGGAGAGGGGTTCAGCTAACTAAACCAAAACTTTCAACTTGATATCAACTGGAACAAGACCCCAGAGTCGGCCCCGCCCAGCAGTTCCCAACGGGAGTCCTTTCGGGAATTACACACTAGATAGATAGCAGTCCAAAGGCCGTGCACGATACAAGGTAGACAGGGTATCGTCAGCGTCGGCGTCAACCACAGCTGGAGGATTCGAATTCGATAGGTACGGAGTCATTCATGGATGCGGAGAACCGCTCACACACACACACACATACGTCTTACGTCCTTCTGAGAAGGGCTGTTAGTCTCGGTCTCGGCCTTAACTTCTATCGTCGCGGTCGCGTGACGTCCCGTCTCGCGTTTGGAAGGTTTAGTCAACACGGGTCAAGCCGTACGCTCCGAAGACGGAGGGCCGAGGGCGGAAAGCCGAGGTAGGTGAGATAGGCGAGGAGGTGAAGTGGTTAAGCTGCGAGGTAGTAGTATTGACTTTTTATACGAAGGGGCCAATCGCGAGGCTGGGTTGGGCAAGGGGTGTATGTATGTTGATGTTTAGGGTTGTTGCTACCGTATTTGTCCTGTACCTGTGGCCGGGCCGGATATGGGGTAGGTGAGTTTGTTGGGGGGGGGGGGACATACATTTGTGTAGAGCAGTCAATTTTGGGGTTTACAAACAGTCTATTTGTACAGGTGGTTGTTAGCTTAGCACGGAGGGTGCTTTTCTGTGCCATGTTGTTATTACTTAGTTTCTCCCCCTAGGCTAGGGGCCCAAGCTATGTTATGTTAGATTCTATTCCACTTCAGTATTAATCCTTCTTGAAATTCATTGCAATGAGTTGATTCTAGTCTTGTCACATGCATTTTTACACTTTCTTCTCCATGTCGTTCTCATTCCTCAAAGTTGCAACACAAGGCTCTGGGCATGAGTAAGAGACACACATGAACCAGTTTAGCCTAAAAATGGGTCCCTCGTGTGTGTATCTAGAGATGCACCCAGTCTGACCACACAATGTATAAGCAGGGGTCAGACGTAACCTTGAGTCTGAAAGGGATGTTGTGATTGCAGTCAGTTCTTTGAACAGAGAAACGCCAGAGAGACAACCTCGGTGTTTCGGGAATCAAAACCCGGTGCAGTGTCTCGTGTTGCCTTTCTGCTGTGAGTTCGGAAGGCCGGGAAGCTCGCCTAGTATTCCCATGTTGGTTGCCCTTTTCTCTGTGGTAAGCTCTTACGAGGATGCGTTGTAGCAGTACACCAAGGGATCGAGCATGAGAAGCCGGAGAGATTCGAAAACGGCCGGCGGAATGAGAGCCGCGAGACTTCTCTTCGAGGGCAACAATCAAGAGCTCCGAGCCAGAAATGGGATCTGACTTGTGTGATCGTTGGTCGCGTGGACAGGATATCACCGTTCAAGTGATTCGGAGGATGATGGACGAAAATTCTATAAAGAAGCTCAAATCTCCTTCACTCCTGCTCCTCTCTGTTCCCAGCATCCCTCCAGCATAACTCAAACTCACAAACCTACAAACACCAAATACTCAACTTCTCTCCATCCAGCAACATGAAGGTCATCACCACGATCACCCTCCTCTTCGCCACCCTCGCCGCGGCCGCCCCGGCTCCTGCTGCTGCCGACGAGAATACGCTTGAGAGACGCGGCTGTCCCGCTGGTTATTCGTGCATGAGCGGAGAGTGCTACCAGTACACCTGTGCCAGCTCTGGATGGTGCTCGTGGTCGCCCAGTGGACAGGCTTGTTAAGCTATGGCTCGCCTAGATAAGCGGGGAGTTTAGAGGTGAGTAAACAAGAACTAGGAATTTTGAGACCTCTTTAGTCTCAGTCAGGCCTGTGATGCGGAAGAAGTTTGTGAAGAAATAAGGCTGACCATTTGGCAGTGTGGATGTCACCTGATGGTCTGGAGATATTCCTTCATCATGGTTGGAAACTGGAATTCAACCCCTTTCCATGGTGATGTCTGCGACTAGACAGCTTGAGTGTTGGAAAGACAGCTCAGTCTTCGTGGTGGAGAATAGCGAATAGTGCTTAGAATCAAAGAGGATAAACTGATGAATGACTCCTTGATGGTTATATGACTTGTGAAGCTTAGTTTGTCCGCAAGTAACGCATAAATGAGGACAGGTCTATGACTATGTCTAAGGATGCACCATGTACATAACAATCCACACTTCTCCATGTCGAATGTTGTTCTTGTTCATAAAATTCAGGGGAAACCACTCCTTTTACCGGTAAAAAGGGGGCGAGGTCAACATATTGGGCAATACCAGGGTTAGGGTTAGATACGAGATTGCGTCAGAAGACCAATTTCTTGGCACCCAACATCGCCTCACCTGTCACATAATTCACCTCACGAAGTTTCACACACTCAACCTCGACCTCAACGACCCTCAACCTGCTTGCCACAATCGCGGCCCTCTTCTTAAAACCGTCTTTTATTCACATATTGTGCAGTATTGCTTAACCTCAAAAACAGAAACACACCATGCCAGACTACAAAGGTGTCTTAAAAAGCGCCGGCGAAAGGGGATCCGCCCTCAAAGGCCAGGTGGTACGTTTCCGTCAAGACTCCAAGCTTATTCCTCCTTAGGATATCTGGCGCTCTGCTAACATCTCACCAGAAAAGCAAAATCGGCCGCGGTGAAGATGTAAGCCCTCATTCCTATGCCCCGGCAAGCCCGGCCGACGATATCCCTAACCCACCGGCGAACGAACATCCGGTGTTAACAAAACAAACCCTAGAACACCTCCCGCTACGAAAACCACACCTCCGCCCCCCTCGCCTCCCTCCGTGACCCAGCCAGTTTCGCCCCCCCACCAAAACGCAACCCCAACGCAGTCATCGGAGTCCCCAGTCCAACCACCAGTACTGGTACCACCGGCCCGCCTATCCCCTCACGCCCCGGAACCTTTGCAGACTCAACCCCCGAACAAGAAGAACCCGCAGCACCCCCCAAACCCTGGCGTCTCGACACCACCGGCCTGTCTACTTCCCACTTACCTCCTCCCCCAGGCCGTAAGGACGGCGCCAATACCCGCTCACCGCCTCCTGTCCCGCCGAATAACAACACCACGCACCGTCCCGGCCCGCCTGGTCTCCCACCCCGTCTACCACCACGCTCTTCAAACCCCTCTTCGCCAGCTACAGGCACGCCCTCACCACCGCCCCCGTACTCGTCCCCTACTACAGGCCCAGCCCTCCCGACACGGCATAAACCACAGCCATCTCCTACCTCGGGATCACTATCACCGGCTACGTCTTCTCCTCACCTCAACCAATCAGCCATCTCCCGTCTCAGCGCGGCGGGTGTGTCCGTTCCCGGTTTGGGGATAGGGCGCGGGAATGCTAATCCTACGTCTACTACTAATTCTACTACTGCACCGGCGCTGGAGGATGTGAGGGCCGCGGCGGACGCGGTGAATGCGGCAGATGGGTTTCGGCGGAAACATGGGGAGCAGGTGGGGGCTGGGGTGAAGGCTTTGGGGGGGTTGCAGGGGCGGTTTGGCGGAGTGGGAGGTGGTGAGGGGAATGGGACTAGTGTTGGGAGTGGGCATGGGAGTGGAAGTGGTATTGCGGGGAGTATTGGGAATCTTGCGGCTGTGTCAGGGAAGAAGAAGCCGCCTCCGCCTCCACCGCCGAAGAAGAAGCCCGGGTTGGGTGGTGGTAGTCGTGGGGATGGTGAACAAGAGCATGATGAGCCTCCGCCTATTCCTATGGCTACGCGGCCACAGTTCTGAGGGCGGGAATGGTCCGGTAATTAACGGTGTCACAGCTTGGCAACCCTCCACGCCGTTCTGGATAGGCGCGAATCACCGAGGTACCCAGGGGTGAAAAAATTGGGAGCGTCGGGAACCTTTCTTTTTTTTTTCGGCGTGGTATAGACAGAAGAAACGAGTTCCACAACCACCTTACACCTTCGTCTCCTTGAGACCGTGCTTCCAGGCAACGATATAAGGAGTAGTCCCGTCCTCGCGGTAGTCGAGGAGAACCACCCTGCCGAAGTCGTGTTAGTTTCGCGCGGCCCCATTGGTTGATGGAAGGGGAAAAGGCCAAGAGGACAAATACTGACATGCCATCGGGGTTCTGGGACTCGCCGGTGTAGAACTCCCAGTTCTTGAAGTTGCCAACAATCTTCTTGGCGAAGGCACCGGCCTTGGTCTCGAAGTCCTTGACCTCATCCTCTGACTTGCCGGCGTCCTGAAGCGCCTTCTTGACCGACTTCATGTAACCTGCAACGCGGAAACAGCTACGGTTAGCGCTTTTTTCGTGACGAATGCGCGATGCCCGTGTTTGCGAACCGAATCACACGGGGCTTATTGGGGAACGAAGCTAGAATGGTGTTTACCCTTCAGGTAGGTCAGGTAGGTCTTCTTGTCGAACGAGGTTGACTGGAGGCGGAACGAGTTGATCACGTTGTTGACCTTGACCGCGGTGTCCTCAAGGGCCTCCTCAGCCTCCTCAGCGGAAGCGTTGGCGCCAGTGTCTGGAAAAGCCCGTCGCATTAGCTCCGATAATTCCTTCTTCCCCAAATCAGGTTGTTCTCCTCCTTCTCTCTCTCCCTCTCCCTATCCCTTCCCTGTCTTCTCTCCTTCTCACAGCATCAGGTAACAATCGATTAACACATACCAACCTGGACGGCGTTCTCGGTGATCATAGCGCAGTCGACCTCGTACACGACACCGTCGACCTCCTTGAGGTCGTACGAGTCGGAGATGATCTCGTCGCCGGTGATGATGTCCTAACAGACAAGGGGCATTCCGTATTAGCAACGAGACATTCGGGCACAGTAAGGAATCTTTTCTTGACGTTTGAAGCTCATCATAGGACTTACCGTGTAGATAATCATTTTGAATACGGGTCTGCGTGGTCTAAGGAAGGAAGGGCGAAGATGATCTCGAAATGGCGGCTGCAAGAAAAAAAGGTGGGTTAGGTAAAGGAGTGGGAAAAAATTGAGCGGGGGCAAAAGATGGAGGAGGGGTAGGCGGGGCAGCGCTGTTCAGCGCAATGGGCTGAACGCTAGAAGGACTGTGGGTTCACCTTCCGCCTGCTAAAAACGGTCTCCAATCTCCAACGAGATGTACACGTGGAGAGAGCGCCTCAAGATAGCAACTTGGGAACAATTGGCATTTTTGAAGAAATAAAGCACTCTTGGAGGCTCTGCCCTCCTCTGCCAGATCTGATTTCTCGATTTTTACTACGTTTCAGCCTGAACCTGTTGTTATTTCTTTTGCAAATGGACCGTGCCTCTCTAATGGTAGGACACAGTCTGTTTAGGTCTTCCAATTGGGCTGAGCTGACACTTATCAGATCTAACCCTAACCCAACAGAAGCCGGCACTTCGCTTCTAACCCTAACCCCGATCAACATCCGGAAAGCCGACGGGGCCGAGTGCCGTATTTGTGGGGCAAAATCGATGCGCGACTCCTTGCAGCCGACCGTTGATCAGTTCCTGCCAAGACCGGCGCGGCCTCGATTATTTTTTTCCTTTTCATGCCTCGACACATCGCATTGTGATACGGTTCCTGGCCACGCCCCGGGATGCAGACAGATAGTGGTTCGGTCATGTATGAAAGCGCAAGAAATCACGCAGTATGAGGCCATTCACGGCGCTCAGCGCCCGCGACTTCCCGAATGGCGTGAAAAGTGGCACGACACGCGGGTGCTCCGTCGGGCATTTCCATGAGAAGTGAGAACAGGAAATTGAGACCTGGACCGTGCAGAACCGACGTTCGCCATCCGCAACCCAGGGGCCCCGGTGGGCTTACTCCACAGCCGATGATCTTTTTCAACCCGGCATCCTCGCGCCACTCCCTCGTCTCCCGGTCGTCCCGCCGTTTTTCTGCACCGATTGATTGACCCTCTGATGCTGTCGCAAGGCAGCCTCGTTTTTCTTGTTTAATTTTTTTGTTTTCTGCGCACGCGACGACAATCCTGTAATCCCGAAAATACCTTCGAAAATCGACGCTGACAACGACAACGACACATCAATCCCCGAATCCGTCATGGCGAACGCGACTTTCGCGTCCGGCCTGCCGCCGCTCCCGGCGTACGAAATCCGGCCACAGCCCGACCTCCTGCCCTTCATCTCCGATTTCTGGCTGTCGCTTATTGCAACGCACATCGCGTACTGGGTCGTCTCCCTGATCTTCCACGTCATCGACGTCTACGACTTGTTCCCGCAGTACCGACTACACACCCCCGAGGAGATCAGCCAGCGGAACCTTGCGTCCCGCTACGAAGTCGCACGGGACGTTGTCCTGCAGCAGATTATCCAGACGGGCATGTCGGCCTTCCTGTCGCTGACCGACCCCGTGGCGACGATAGGCCAGGAGGACTACGACGTCGCGGTTTGGGCCACGCGGGTCCGGCTGGCGCAGCGCGCGCTCCCGTCGGTGCTCGGAACGCTCGGCCTGAATGCTGCGGCGATCTCGAAGAACATGGCTGCTTCCTACCCCCTGCTCGCCGGCGCCTTGGCGGGCGGGCACTACCCGTTCCTCACGACCACCCTCGACGACGTCACCGGCGCTGCTGTCCCTGCGTTTGCGGCCTGGGAGTTGGCGGTGGCTAAGGCTATTTACTGGCTCATCATTCCCGGCATTCAATTCTGGCTGGCTACCGTGTTCCTCGACACATGGCAGTACTTTTGGCACCGGGCGATGCACATCAACAAGTGGATGTACAGTATGTGCTCAGTTGCCCCCTTTTCGCCCTTCGTTCTCTCATTGTCATGTGCTAATGTTCTGCGCTTTTCCCCCAGCCCACTGGCACTCTCGCCACCACCGATTGTACGTTCCGTACGCCTACGGCGCGCTTTACAACCACCCGATTGAAGGGTTCCTGCTCGACACGTTGGGCGCGGGCGCGGCCTACAAGGCGTCGATGTTGAGCCCACGGCTAGGCCTGCTGTTCTTCGTGTTCAGCACCGTCAAGACAGTCGACGATCACTGCGGATATGCCCTGCCATGGGACCCCATGCAGCACATCACGAGCAACAACGCGGCCTACCACGACATCCACCACCAGAGCTGGGGCATCAAGACCAACTTCTCCCAGCCCTTCTTCACCGTCTGGGACCGTGTCCTCGGCACGAAGTGGAAGGGCGACACCTCGCTCAAGTACGAGCGCACGAGGACCGCAGCGACGAAAAAGGCGGAGAAGAAGGCGGTGGGAGAAAGCAGCAGCATCAGCAGCAGCGTAGCGAATGGGAGTGCTGTTCCCCGGACGAATGGGACAGTCAAAACGAAGTGAGCGAGCGGCAAGCAGACAGCGTTTGTAGAAACATTTGGATTTTGGCTTTTGGGTTTTCGTTCCAAACGGCGTTTTAGGTTCCATTTCCCGGAGGGGGGGTGCTGGACTAATAGCCACCCAACAAACCGGCCAAACAAACCAGGTTACCGTCTTAGAGCAAAGGCGACGGCAGATGCAACCTGAGTTTTGGATTTCGGTTCCGGGACCTAAAGAGGAAGCGGGATAAGAAGAGGAAGAAACGAAGAGAAAATCATCAGCAGCACCACACGACATTCGGCATCGGGGCATTGGGGAAAGGCGTTATTTTTTTGGGTTTCTCTAGGATTCGCACGGCCAACCTTCCGTTCCATTCAACATCATCCCTCCTCTATTTGGGTTCATTCTACTGGGCGCACTGCTCCGTCATGGCACAGGCAACCAGTGTCCACATTGCGTGCAAGGGATCCCAACGCATCAGGATTTTTTGCAACGGTGAAGGTCATATCTTAGGAGAGGGAACGCGAAAGAGACGGATACGAAAGATGATTATGTATGTCTGGGGTGGCCGCTACCGATATTTGTTTACTTACGGTCCCGGGGGGTTGGGCTTCCTGATGGAATAATGCGAGTTGTCTAGACGATGGATGACGTGAAGATGGACGGACGTATGGTATGGGCTGGGCGGCTGGACTGACTAGTGGATGGATGGATGGATAGGGATGGATGGATGGATAGGGATGGATGGAGGTCCTTGCGCTGGCTTGCTTCTCTTCTTATTTTTCTTCTACTTCTTCTTCTTCTTCTCCCCTTCTTTTCTGCTTCTTCTTTACCCCTTTTTCTCACCATCTTGCTGGACTTGGTCTTGGACTTGGATCCACAACTTCTTCACATGCCTCTTTCTCACCCGCCTGCGATAGCAGGAAAAGGAGAGGCGGGGGCATGCAGATACCTCTTTTTTTTAGAGCACAGATACCTTAATGATAATACCCCTTGATTTGACGAGTCGTTCTCCTACGCGCCGGGCTTTCTTTTTGAAGTTCACGCTGGAAAGGAAAACAAGACCATAACTAAGGAGGAACTAACACTGGAAAGATGGGACGAAACAAAACAGAACACCCTGAGACCCAACAAGATGAGACGAGACGAAAGGCATAACAAGATAACGTGATAAGACGAAGCGCAAGAAGGGATGAAAATAGGAACAGGATGGGACGAAATGGAATAACCCGATCACTTGATCACTTGAGAACTTTAGCACATGATTTGAGAATTTAGCACAGGATTTGGGCCCCGATGGATGAATCGATGGATCAGATGAAAGAGACGCCGCATCCATCCCTATGCAAGGTCCCGGCACAACCGGCACAGCAAACCAAGCAATCCAAGCAAACCACAGCAAGCGCAAAGCACGGCGTCAATCCAACCCAACCCGCATTTGCATAACTAGTACTTGTTTGCTTGCCGTCGCGCCACATCGGCCGAACCGACCGACCGGGCGGTCGGGTCAACCCTGCGGCGAGGCCGGCCGGTCAAATCGGTCAGTCCGGCGGTTGAGGTTTGTACACTTAACTATCCGTATTGCAAAGATCTAGATAGGTAGGGCAGGACAAGAGACGGGATGGGATGGTTGAGGTTGAACTTTGGTGTTTGGATGTTTGCTCTCGTCCCGGGCCTTGTTGTTTCATTGAACCGGTTGGTAGATTGAAAGCCGCTTCAAGCTGGCAAGCAGCTCGTCCGTCCCTTCGTTGTTGGTTCCATCCTGACTTCCATCCTTAGTTCCGTTCCATCCCCAACATGCATGCATACGCCTCCCCCACAGTGGCGCCTACGCCATCCCGGCCGTGATTCTTCTCTATTTCATTCCTGCGCACTGCAGTTTGGAGGCGCCGGGTCGGTCGGCGGTTAAAGTCGGTGGATACTATGGCTCTAACTAGCGTTATGCTGTGGATATGTATGAAGTTGCTTGATGCACAGTATTTTACACAGTGTTTTTTTTTTTTTTTGGGTGTGGGCGGGTATGTGTGAATCGATGGGTTGGTTGCTTTGCCGCGGCCCTGCGTTTCGGCGCGTTTGAGGGACAATTTTGGGTTGGAGGGTGGTATACACTGTCTGTTGGAACGGGGGCTGTGTGTTGGTGATGCCGATGATGAGGGAAGGGTGTCCTGGTGAGTACTGCGTAGTTAGGTGGGACGGTGTGGTGGTATTTACGACGGAGGGAATACCGGTTGGTATGTGATAGCTATTAGTGTGGTGTAGCTGCGCGGGAAGGATTGGGGAGTTTCATCTATTCTCGGTAGAGTATCTCTGTAGGACCGCAGTTGCAGAGTGTCTAATATGGATCTAATCTGGACACAATATGGACTCATTTGTACTGCCAGATGAGACTTTGAGGCTTTCAATCTATCGCTTGTGTGGCTTTGGGCGAGTAATTTCAGAATGTCCTTCGTCCCGTCAGTTCGAGTTCCACCGCAGCGGCCGAGTGCTTCGAGGATTGAGATTGCCAGTGCGGACTAAGGGCTTTCGTGCAACACCGTTTGACAGACATGTCCATCAAAGTGCGAAACCTCGGCCGCGCGAGCCGTCGCACGGCAGAGATTACCGGTGAGAGTACTTCGTACGCAGTAGTTTGTTTACGCTTGGTTGTGAACACTGTCAGGTCCTCATTTCGTGTCTTCCGTCGTCCGGGCTGACAAATGTTTGGAGAGAAACCATGAATTTAACAATCCTGGGTGCTCGTCGCCCATGTACATACTCCGTAGTATCAGCTTCATCGTTCCCCGTCCCAATGGGAGAGCAGCTCATGATTAGTTAACATGTTTCTCCGACGGGTTAATATGCTGATGAAATCCGTGAGCCGTGGGTTTAATGAGTTGATGAGATGAGGTCAGCTTGGCCTTCCCGCTTAAGGTTGCTCATTCAGGAACAACACAGGATTCAGCTTGCTTGCAGCAACCAGGGCCGAAGCTCGTGGTGTTCCCACCTGCTCGCGGCCGCATCTGGAAAGGCCGATTCCATGCGGTGGGCCGCGTTTGTCGGTTGCACGACAGCAAGCTCATGCAGGTCGAAGTGTGTTGGCCGGACAGGGCGAGCCATGTGTTATGTAGTGTAAATAAACAAGGACAAAACACAACAACGCGGTCAGCCAAGCTGAATTGTCAATATTTGTTTGAGCCGTGATTCGAAAACGCCCTGCGCGACGAAACAGCCATCGGGGTTTCTCCCGGCTGCGGTGTTTGGAGTTTTGAAAAAGTGACTCGATTGGCTCCAGGAAACCGCAGACAATGAATTGAGAAAGCTGGGACGAATGCGATTGACCAATCATTTTGACCATGTGTGAAGCGGGCCGCAGGGTGGGTCCTGTCTCAGGAACAGGAAGTTTGATCTGGGGCTGCTTGGGGGCCTGATGTTACCTCAGCATGCCCGACTTTTTTTCTGGTGGCTGGAGGGCTTCGACGGGCACCGCTTGCTCGTCTCATCTCCCCCCAGGAACCAATGCAATGCGCCCCTGTAAACTGCGAAATGGAGCATTTCATCTCAGGGTCGAAACTCGCTTCACCACTGGTCAGGATGCGATGGACCCCTTTGCAGCCCGACGATGCGGTGTCGAGTGAGGCTCACGTTGCTGGGTAGACAGAGCCAGTTGAGGGTTGACAGCTGGCAATTCTCACTTCCTGCCCGCCTTCTTCGCTTCCTTCCCCAGCTGAGACATGCTTCGGGTGGTGCAGCCGGCATCGACCCCGAGACAGCGGGCAGCGAGCAGCGAGCACAGAGGGTTCTCAGTGGTTGCAACGGCTGATGAGAGTTGGGTTTGGAGGTCAGCGAGGCTGGCGAGGTTGGCCATGCTCACCGTCCCTTCTGGAAGTCCGGCCCTGGCCCAATCGGCCTCTCGACATCGAACACGCCCGCGCAGCAAAACATCAACGATTCAACATTCAACCCAGTCGGTCGGGCGGTGACCTCACCTGCAGCCAACCCAATCTACGCTAGTGTACTGTGGACAGCTCACTCCCTTGCCTTACCCGGCAGTGCCGTCGGAGAAAAGCAGAGGCGTGTGAACTTGGCGATGACTGTGTTGTTAACCACAGGCTAGTGTAGTGTACAGGGAAGGTGTCTCGATGAATATTATCAATCTCCGTTTGTTTCGACATTTCCCAGACAGACCAATCTCCGCATCCGTCTCGTCCCAGCGGGCCTGTGCTCCGGGAAAGGCTTCTTTATGTGTGTTGTCTAGGAGAAACAGCACAATCAATGGGCTTCATCTGGCAAAATGTCTACACAGTATACTCGGGCGGCCCATTCATTGTCTTTTGTCTGGTTGAACAAACCTGGAACCAACCGAGCCGCCGGCCGACAGACCGACAAGCTGCACTCTTTGACTCGACGCATGCAGCACACACACACAGCTTGCTGCACGCAGAGATGGATGCAACCACCCGCTTGATCGGCTGCATCCTGGGCCTCACCTGGCTTGCCTGGCCACATGGGGGCGGTCGAGTGGGGGGCGCCGCTGGGCTGTCCGGGATTCCCCTGACGACGACCCTGAAGGAGATTGGCGGTGCATGACGACGACCCAATCCCCCAGCCCCGATCCTCCAGTCAGCCGCTGGCAATCTGTCGTCCCGTTCGATTTTGCAACCCGACGGCCCAAGCGCCCCCGGCAATCATGGCAGATTCTCAGCCCAGTGCTTTCCCTTGGCAGCCCGAAAGGCCGTGGAGCGCAACCTTGAATGGTGCAAAATGTTGGGGGCGCCAGGGTTTTGGAGACACCATCGGAAGGGATGAGGGGACGAAAGGCTCGGGGCTTTCGGACATGAAGAGGAGGGCTTCTCGCACGAGAGAAATAACGCTCGTCATTGCCCTCCACGTTGCTCCACGACGATTTTCCAGATCTGCCAGTGATTTCTGTTCAAAAGCGAGCGACACCAGCAGCCTCTTGTCCGGCAACCTTTTTTCGACACAGCTCCGGCTCACGCAATAATTCCCCTTAAGATCCCGGGCAGCCCTGTGTCGCGTCACGTCACAGCGTTTCGTCGGGAGACCCAACATTTGCGGCACGGTTCAGGGACAGGCGCGCGCCCCAGTGCTATTTCTGCTTTCGTCACGAGTTGAGTCGCAACGAGGAGGAGAACCGCCAGAAACCACGAGAACCCCCAGCAACAAGCCTCCGAAACAAGTGGCTTGCTTGTCCGGGAGTTTGTCCCCGATATCCGTATCCCCAAATCCCCAACTTGCTCGCCGCTTGCGTGGCTAAGCGCCGTCCACTCACTGAGTCTCCATCGCACGCGCCGCCGAGTCTCCCGCAGATTCTCTGCACACCACCACGGCGCTTCCGGGTCCGTCTTGGCGATCCCATTGGCCAGACGCAGGGCCCCTTCATTCACGGCATCAACTGCCACGTTCACCCAGCGCCAGATCGCCTCGCGTCTAATCTATATCCCGTTTATCCCGTCCTCCGTGCCCTGACTGTCCTCCACCAAGACAGGGATCGAGAAGGAGAGTCGCAGTGCGTGGTCGTGTTCCAGACTCACGACTCCTCACCCGCAGGCAGCTACACGTTTGCTCGTTCCACTTTATAAGACGGCCCTGCTGCGCCGTCCAGGAACTGCAACCTCCGTTGAGGCGCAAGGCCATCCACGTCCCAACACCATGGATCCCACCACCACTCTCTTTACCTTCATGCTGTGAGTTCTTTTTGAACGCCGTTTCACTCTTTTTTCCTGTCTCGGTTCTTATTTATTACAATCCTTCCACCTCAACCGTCCAATTCGCCGCTCAGTCTGGTCCTGTGCCTGTCGGATCTGTGTCGTTCTTTTTTATTACACACTCTCTTTTTTCAGCCACTCTTTTGGAGGGTACACATCACACACACATACACACAACACAGCCACCACACATACACGTACACATACACACGCACACACATTCTTTCTTACACTGGTTGTCTTTTGATTTGTACGTTTTGCCTGTGACGCAGCACTGTCTCTCAGACACGAGAACAGTCTCACTCAGCTGTCACCAACTTTCTCGTGTCTCTTAATCTTACGAATGTGCCACACGAGACCAAAACACTAACACGGAACGCCAGACGAACATCCCCGTCTGTCAAATCTGTACAGCTCATCGGGTCTTGGGACAGCTTTACCCGGCCTTACACCATGGAGCGGGATAGCCGACGGGATCGCGGCCAATGGAAGGGCTGCTACACCTTCAAGGACATTACCTGCGAAGGCGATGCCGGGAGTGTACCCAAGAGAGACGGCGGTCTCAGAATGGGCCACACATACTACTACTACGTACGTGCCGTGCCGCTGGGCAGCATATGCCTCCCGCAAGAAACCCACCCACACACCCACCCACACCGTCCACCCCAAAATACCGGGGGACATGAAAAGAAAGACTGTGCCGCTGACTCGATGAAACCACAGTATGAGGTCGACGGCGCTTCCGAGACGCACGATCCTTCCCAGCCCTCCACCACCACCTGCCCATATCTACCGGGCCAAACCGTCAACACCCTCTTCATCCCCGTCGAGCAGTCCCTCCGCAAACGCAGCGCGTCCCTGACCTCCCTGCGCGACACCGACTTCAAGACCATGGACCCAGCAAGCAAGTTCATCTCGCCGCGGCCGGCACCCGCACCGCCAGCCGAGGCCTCCTCATCCACCGCCCGCCGGCTCGGGACCGCCCCTTTCCGTCTCCAAAACCCCCATCAACAACAACAAATGCGGCCCTCCCGATCTCCCTCCCCCAGCTCCCGCTGGCACTTCTCCGCGCGCAAGCTCTTCAGCCGCAAATCCAGCTCCTCCTCTCTACGAGAGATGCAAACCCCCCCGCAGCAAGCCGCCGAAGACGCTCGCAGCCTGCGGTCTGAGGGCAGCCGGTCGCGGGACATCTCACCAGAATCCCTCCGCCGGTTCCTCGTAGACGAGACCCCGCTGCCGTCACGCCCCGACACCGCTCCTACCCAACTCGACGCTGCTGCCCCGTCTGTCATGATCGATATTCCCGATGACATCGCCGAGGAGCTCGAAGACGACGACGACGATGACGATAATTTCGCTACGTCAGCTGTGTCGGAGACTATGCACTTCACCGGTCTCTCTCCACCTCCTACTCGCTCTCTCTCCCCCGCGCGGACCGTGATCTCGGTCAATTCCGACACCGAGGAGGACCAGACACTCTCCTTCAACACCTACCCAGCCGCACCAACCCGCCCAGCTCCCCTCCGCCCAGTAGCCGTGCCGACCAACCGCGCCGCATTCCCCCTCTCCGCCTTCAACCCCTACCCCCCCGAACTGGAGTCCCCAGCCGACGACGAAACCAACTCCCCACCGGGGTTTGACCTCTCCGACGCTGATGTCGATGACGATCTGGATGACGACGACGTCGATATCGACACCGTCGACGCCTTTGAACAGCAGCAGCAGCAGCAGCAGCAGCAGCGGACCCAAAAAAGGCCTGCCGGGCTAGTCCGTCACATCTCCGCGTCGTTATCTACTTACTCCCTCCCGCGCACCGCGGCGGGTGGAACGGAGGCGGACGCTAACAAACTGCGCGCTGCGGAGGGGAAGGAGACGACCGCAGCCACCCGTCAGGAACGGTCTGCGGTACCTGGGCCGCTGATGTTGACGAGTCCGATTCCGGATGCGGGGTTGGGCGAGTTGGTTAGTGAATTGGGGTGGGTTGTTGGACAGGGGGTGAGGTTTTGAGTTTTATTTTTTTCTTTGTGATTTTTTTGATTTGGATCTCTTTTGTTTTGGTTTGGTTCGCTTTGGTTTGGGTTGCGGAAGGTCAAGCGGGATGGGGCGGGCGTAAAATAGAGTTTTTATTTAATTGGGGACTTGGGCTTCGGGTATTGCATATAAAGCGAGCGGATCGGTCGGTTGGGTTGGGATAGATACCTCCTTTTTTCTCTTTTTCTTTTTTCTTATTTTCCTTTGTATTTCATTTCCTCTCTGTTGGTTCACGGAGTCGAAAGAAAAGGGGGCTGGTACGGACGGAAGAGATTGATGTGACAAGGGGATATGGGTGTGTGGGATTGAGATATGGAGATATGGGATATGAAAAGGATGAAGTCGGAGACGACGACGAGGATATGTAATACTTTGCCTGCTGGTATGGCGTGGTGGTCAGTCTACTCTCATACAATGGGATGGTCACTTTCTGTTTGAAGAACAGAGGGGGGAACAGAAATTGAAGTTTGATGCCTTGTTGGCGGTCATATTCATTCAATTTGCCTACTTTTCTCATTGTGCCTGCTTTCGAAATCTGTGATTGATCAAAACATGTCTGTACAGGAGCATGCATCATTTCCTGCTTTCACCACTCACTCACTACCTTCGAAAATCTGAAAAAATAAAAGGATCACCTCCCTCTCAACATAATGGTACAGTGTTTCCAAAGAGAAGACTTATCAGAACCTTGACACCCATTCATCACTGTGTCAACCTTCGTTCCATGACCATCACATGGGAACAGGGAACAAATCCGCTTTACGAGCCCCTGGTCCGGGGACTTTACACTACACGTGGCACGGCACGGGTGTGGCAGGGCTGAGCAAGGCTGGACAGGGGATTGATTCCTGCTCTCGTTCCTTCGTGGTTACTAATGTTAACTATCCGTAATCAGGAGATATCTGTCCGAGCATGTCGTCTTGTATTTTGCTGCTCACTTACACTGTGCACAGCCACAGACACGTATGCTACCGTTGTCAGTTTTCAGTTTGAGTCATCCGCTTTTGGTAACTGCGGTCGTTTGATGAGGCCCATTAAGGGAGACTATCCATGTTAGAACAGCTGCGGGGTGTTGAAGGTTGTGATTGTGGAAACGGGGGGCATGGGGTATTCCTCTCATTACTCTGATGTAACGTTGGGAAATGACTACATTATTCTACGGATATCCTTTTTATAGTCCATCAACCCCCCAGTAACAATACATCAACCGGCCATAAGAAAGTTGCGGAGGCAGGACACCGTGTCTAAACCCCGTGAGTGGGTATGCCTAAAGAAGCCCGCTCCTCTCCTCTCTTTGTCTGGAGTTTTAGGTCCTGTTGAGGGAGGAATGGGGACGAAAGCAAGGGCAATGCAAAAGATCATTCAATCCAGTGCACCGAAGAAAAGAGCAGCTGAAAATAATATTGTCTACTTGCTGTCCTGAAACTTCCACCACGCATCCACGACATCACCATAGCCCATCTTTTCCAGACGCTGGGCGACTCTACGGCGCCAGTCCCTTTTAGCCTCCCCCATCCCATGATTGAAATCCATCCCCGCCGAGAGTCGAAACTTCGTTCTGACCCAGTCGACAGGAACATACCCCGCAAGCTCCCAATCGATGATGCCCAGCGAGCCTGTCGAGACATCAACAAGAAGGTTCGTAGGACCAAGATCGCAATGATAAAAGACAAGTGTAGAGACATCCATAGCCATCTCGGTACAATTCTTCAGGAGCTGCTGTGGTGAAAGGGCATCCGCCGTCTTGCTATTGCCCTTGACGAGATAACGCTCCAACAGCTGGTGTCCGTCCACACCACCGATAATATCGCCCTTCCACGTCGCCAAGCAATCGCAAACATCCGCCACCTTCGGCAACATAATGCTGCCGAAGGGTCTCATCCATGTTGGGCCAAGCCTCGTCAAGGAGCTGGCCGGGAACTCGCGAGACGACAAGGAAGTATCGTGAGCCAGTCTCAAAATGGTAGAGTACACTCGGAAAGTCAAAGTCAAAACCATGGGGCTGCTGCCGGTCTTTGAGAAACTGTAAAGTAACATGCTCTCTGGTCACATCGGGATAGTCCATGTGGTGTGCTTTGATGAAGGCTTCGCCTGCGCGCCAAACTGCCGCTTGGTTGTCGACTGCGTGGACGATCGAGATGGAAGATGAATCTTCTGTGAGGGCCTTGGAATCGGGAAGGGGATTGGGTGCGGGGGAGAGGGTGAGATGCGCGCCGTGGCTGTCGCTCCAGCAGGCTTGGTCGGTTGGGGTCTTGGCGGGGAGTGGTAACGGTGAACGGGTGAGAAGAAGGGTGTTTGCGATGAGCCAGGAGGATTTATTGACTTATCGTATCGATTCGTTGAGATGCGGCTGAGGCAAGGTAATGGGGGACATGTTGATTGATATTGATGTCAAGGTGATAGCGTGATGTGAATGCGGAGGGCGGGATTGGTTTGTTTACTTCCCCCTTTTTCTTGGCAAGGGGTTCGCAGGGCCTGATGGGTGTTGCGGGGCGACCTTTGGGTTAGAATTTGGTGGGAAACACCGTGTTAAATGCAAAAAATACTTCAGGGAAAGCATCCTCGCCTATACCATTAGAGTTACAACTTGCAATTGATTTTCTTTTGTTTCATCTGAGTACATTTCGAGACTGTATCGTGACGTTGTCCCACCTTTTTCTATCATTGGTTTTGTGATTTTCTAGATCTAGTACTGCCGTGATGGAATTGTACGGAACCGAGAATACCGCTGCAACGTGCTTAGCACCACGATGGAAACATCTCCCTGGCGACATCCCCCGCAGCATACGAACTGACAAGAAGATATATCCAACCCTGCCTCTATTTCACCTCCTCTCATCCCCCAAATCATTCGCCGCGCGGAACCGGCGCACCAAAAGCGGACTCAACAGCCCATACTGATTTGCCAAATGCCAAAACCGATGTTTCCAAATCCTATCCCCGGACGGCCCACTCTGATGATCCGTCCCGCCCACACTCCCAAGCTTGCGCGCAGCCTCGACCACGCGCTCCGCCGTCGGCCCGTCCCCGGCCGCCAGCACCGCTGCCAACAGCACATGCAGCGTAGGCAGCGACATGGGGGTGCCGCTGGCAAAGGCGCGGTCGAATATCTCCAGGGCGCGGGGCAATTCGCCGGCCTCGCTGTAGCCGCAGATGACACGTTCCCAAAAGATGCGGTCGACGCCCTTGTTGCGGTGCAGGCGGCGGTTTTCGATGAGGGCGGCGACGGCGTCGGTGTTGGGGGGGTCGCGGGCGAAGTAGTGCTCGGCGAGCATGGTGTAGATGTGAGAGGTGAGTTCGAGGCCGCGGTTCCAGATGTGGGCGAGGACCGCCTTGACGGGCTCTTCGGCGCGGTCGCCTTCGACGAGGAGGAGGTGGACGACGCGGGCGTAAACTTGCATGTTGATGTCGATGTTGGAGGCGGTCATGGCGGCGAAGACGCGCTCGACGATGGCGATTTGCTGGGCGGGGGGGAGGTCGCCGATGCGGCTGAGGGCCGCGTCGAGGAGGACGGTGAAGGTGGCGGTGTCGGCCTGGAGGTCGATGCTGCGCATGATGGAGAAGATTTCGTCGATGCCGGCGATGTCGCCGCGCAGGACGAGGGGGCGGAGGAGGGTGTTGAAGGTGTAGACGTCTGGGTTGACGCCTTGCGCGGCGGCCCAGGCGAGGAGCTTGGGAGCGTCCCGTTTGCGTTTGGCGCGGAGGAGGCCGGCGAGCGCGGCGTTGACGGGCTCGGCAGAGAGCTGGACGGCCGCGGGCGCGTACTGGGGGTCGGCACGCGCTTGCCAGTAATCGGCCATCTGGCTGAGGGCCCGAATGCCGGCATCGGGCTCGTTGCACATGAAGAGGCCGCTGATGCGGGCCGTCCAGACCGCCGTGTCCAGCTGGGTGCGCGAGGCCAGCAGCTTCTCCCAGATGGTTTCGATGCCGCGCGGGTTCTTGGCCTTGGCGAAACCTTGCAGCATGGCGGTCCAGGTCTTGACCGTGGGCGCTATGCCGATCTGCTCCATGTTGTTCCACACATCAATCGCCAACTGCGGCCGCCGCATCATGCTGTAGGCCAAGATAAAGTAGTTGAACATGTTAGGCTGCTGGACCAGTTCACGGATCCGATCGTCACTCGGGGTCGCCGCCTCGCCCCAGAAGCCTAGCCAAGCTCGGTTCACCATGTTCTGGTTCATGCTCTTGACGGCCTCACCAAGCTGCCGATGGATGTCACGGTCTATCAGGCCTGGTGCATCTCCTGCCGGCCCAGAAGCCGGGTCGAGGAAGGCGGTAGCCGCACGGTCTTGTTGGGGCCATATAAACTTGGGCAGGTCTGGGAACGTGTCGAAGATGGGCTGAAAGTCCTTCTGACGGATCCGGTCGGATTTCAAAAGGAGCCCTTGCATCAGCTGGAGGAAAGGCGCAGCGTCGTTCCGGACCGCGCGAGAGCGGTTGAACGTATCGGTCAGCAGCCGGAAGGTTGCGAAGGCGGCAAAGGTGGGCCGTGACAAGGACGGGATCATGTACTGGGGGAACATGGCCCCGAACACTGTTTCAAGCGAGGGCTTTTGCTGTTGTTGTTGCTGTTGTTGTTGCTGGTGTTGCTGCTGGTATTGTTGTTGTCGTGGGTACTTCCCCCCTGCGTAGGATGGCCTAGGTCTGGCTTGGTCCAGGTTCGGGGCCGCGGTCTCAGGCATTGGGTTGTCCAAGGAGGGACTCTGCGCGCAAAACGCCCGCCAGGCCCCGAGCAAATCATAGACAAGCGAATCCCGCCGCGCCATTGCATTCTCGTACTCCACGAGAGACCCGGTGGCCTCGGGGACCGTCTTCTGCCCGTAGATATGCTGGACCAGCGAGATCACGAGCGTGGCCCACTGGGACGGCCGAAGGACATCAAGCTCGATCATGATCTCTGTGATGCGGGCGACGCTCGGCAGCTGGTCCGAGTCGAAATCCCTCGCCTTCTCCTCGGCCAGGGGGTCCAGGAGAACGACACCAATCTGGTTCCTGACGATTTGCGGGATCCCGGTAAGGTCCTTGGTCATCTGCGGGTAGACGGTCTCTGTAAAGTATGCGTATGCTTCGGCCAGAGTAGCACCCTCCTTCTCCAGCATGGCCTGAACCCGGGCCACATCCTTCACAATCTCTATACTGGTAGAACCCTTTATCGAGTCCCCAGGGCTGGCGGATGCTCCGGCTTGTTTCTGGACGATGCTCTGGAACATGGCGACAGAGGCCTTCCGGTTACCTGAAACGGAGCGTTGCGGGGGACGATATCGGTCGAATGTCCGGGTCGAATGTGAAGGCGTAACTGGGGCTTCGTCTTGCGGCACTGTTTGTCCCATCTCGGCTTGGTTACCCTGGGCCTCAACAGCAGCAGCGTTGCTCGAGCTGGAGATACCACGACGAGATCGAGTATGAGTTGTGACGAAAGCCTGGAATTGGCACCGCAAGCACATGCGGCCAGCGGCCCCGACCCTCCCAAGATCGGCCATGTTTGTCGTGGTTGTATGGGCCGTGCCTTTCGTCGGAAATTCTAATCGGTGTAGTTGTCGTCGTCAAGAGTCGGGCTCGTGGGTCAAGGCATTCCAGGACAGCATCCTGCCATCAACACCCGACAATCCGCGGACACCTCGCCCCGTGGGTTCGGCTCGTGTCCAGCTACTCGCGGCAACTCGAGTGTCGCACTGCGTGGTGCCGTGTTGCCCGGTATTGCGTGGTGTTGCGTGGGGTTCTCGGTGGTGTAGAAATGTTCCCGTCCAGAAATCTCGATTGGAGCCCAGTCACCAATCGAGCTCGGAGCGCGTGGGGCACTGGGCCTTTGCACACTGGCCCCCTCTTACCCCTGTGGCTGCCCCACCAAGTGCCCTGTCGGACCCTCTGGACTGGGGAGCTCCGATTGCCTTGGCTTGCTTGGACCTCTGTTTTCTGCCTTTCCACTTTCACGATCCAATCCATGCTCCTTCGAACCCTCCCAGGTTGCCCGACTCCGGAAGAAACTCATCGTTGCACCGCCGAAATCCGCCCGGTTTGAGAGAGCAAGATGGAAGGAGCGCTAGGGGGGCCTTGCCCACTCACACTGGGTCCATCCGATCTTATGACGCTCTCTAGGCTGCCCCTCCCCAATTCGTGAGTATTTAGACCGACCGGCCGATTTGCTTCGATTCTCGACCTTCCAAAATGAACCCAGGCCCAATTCATACCAATTTCACCTTCCCGCCACCCATCCACCATCCATACTAGCCCCGCCTTCGGGACGCGACCCTCCATCTCCTTCACGGGCCGCCCAACCTGCAGCATCCATTGTGTGGGTAAAAACCACAGTAGATATTATTCCGGCTCACTCGCATATTCCCCGACTTCTCTCTCTCTCTCGCCATGACGACCCTCGTCCCCCGCACGCCCTACACGGACGACGAGCTGCGGAAGCTCTACCCCAAGAACCTGCAGCTACACCTGGTGCAGGTGTTGATGCGTCATGGCGAGCGCACCCCCGTGTCAGCTCGCTTCCAGAACGCCGGTCTGCGCCAATGGTGGCCCTACTGTGCGAGCGTGCGTCAGATGCGTTCGGCCGTCCTAGCGTCGACAAATAGCACGACCGACGGCGCATTCGATGTCCTGGAGTGGCGCCGTCGCCTGGAGACGTTCGGTCCCAACGACGAGCCCGTGGTTGCCGGTGGTCCCAAGGGCGAACTCGACGATGTCTGTGACATGGGCAGTCTGACCGATCTCGGCCGCCAGAGCACGTACAAGCTGGGCCTGCGCCTGCGCCAGCACTATGTCGACCGACTTGGGTTCCTCCCGGCCACCATCACCTCGGCTGATTTCATGTACTTGCGCTCTACCCCGGTGCCGCGCGCCCTCGAGTCTCTGCACCAAACATTCTCGGCCCTGTACCCGCCCTCGGCCCGCGCCCCAGGCCCGGACGGAAAATTCCCGGCCCCCACGATCTTGGCCCGCGTGCCCAACGACGAGACTCTCTACCCCAACGAGGGCAACTGCCGTAGGTTTGCCGCTCTGTCGCGGGCTTTCGCCGACCGGGCTGCCGAGCGCTGGAACAACACGCCTGACATGGAGTACCTCCAGAAGGTCTACGGCAAGTGGATGGCCGCCGGCTCCAAGGTCGCCGTAGACTCGCATCCTCGCCTATCGGGTATCATGGACACCGTCAACGCGACCGACGCCCACGGGCCAGCCACAAGGTTGCCCAAGGAGTTCTACGACGCCAAGGCACGCGCCATCATGGAGAACATCAGCGTCGAGGAATGGTTCGATGGTTTCAAGGAGTCGAAGGAGTACCGCACGCTGGGCATAGGAGCCCTCATGGGGGACATCGTCGGCCGCATGGTCGGCAGCATCGAGCAGCCGACCACACAAGATGGAGCCAACACCCTGCTCAAACGCTCCGGACAGGAAGACCACAGCCGGCGCATCCGTTTCGGCCTGAGCGGGTGCCACGATACCACGCTTGCCGGCGTGCTAGCGAGCTTGGGGGCGTACGAAACGAACAAGTGGCCGCCTTTCACCAGCCATGTCGCCATCGAGATGTTCCGCGATGCCGAGCTTCCCGAGCCTCTGCCGCAACAAGACCCCGCGCGCAAGAGCGGCGGCGGTTTCCTCAGCTCGGTGTTTGGGTCCAGCGCCGCGCCGGCCGGGATCAGACGGCGTCCGACTGCCGAGCTGACTGCCGACGAGAAGAGCAAGTTAGATGGGTACTATGTGCGGATTCGGTACAATGATGAGCCTGTTACGGTACCTGCTTGCCGGCTACCGGGGAATCATCTTGAGGGTGACGAGTCGTTTTGCACTTTGGTGAGTTTCCCTAGTCTGGAAATAGTTAGCGATCAGTATGGTGGTAGCGATTAGTATGACTAACGATATGTTTGCTTGCTTCATTTAGGCCGCGTTCAAAGCCGTCGTTGACAAGTTCACGCCGACCAACTGGAAGCAGCAGTGCCGTATGAACCGCGACCAGCCTGCCCTGCCGACCGGCGAGCCGGAGTGGGCGGGTCATTAAAATCCAAGGATCTTGAAGGAGTCGATTCCTGAGATACACGGATATTTGCGTTTCCCTACATTTTTCACGCCCTTTACCGAGTTGGGCTGGGAGAGTTAGCTGGGAGATTCGGGGCGGGGGGTAATGAAGTTACGGATGATTCGGATGGGGTTTTACGTTACGAGCAAAAGCAGGCGAGGCATGCGAGCCTTGACGATCGATCTCTCCTCTCTTTTTTTCTTTTTTTCCGACTTTGTTTTTTCTTTAAATAGCCTGTTCTAGAACTGTACGGCTTGGACAGCGGGTTAGAACGGGACGCGACGACGAAAATTGGGAGCGGGTGATAATGGGGTGAAGGAGAAAAGTTAATTTCGTGGGGTGGGGGGTAATGGGAGTCTGGGGACTCGTGGTGAATAGAATGTTTCAAGACGTGGTCTCTTCTTTTATTTGCGATGTGTGTGATATGTACATGTGCGCAGAGATAGACGCTATCACTCCCCAAGATGCGGTAAAAATGGATGTCTAAGCCGTCACATCCACCCGCTCCAACTTCTCCCCCAACTCAACCACCACCTTTTCCGTTTCCCCATTCTCCCCTTTCTCCCCATTCTCCCCTTTCTCCCCGTCCTCCCCTTTCTCCCCGTCCTCCCCTTTCCTCACCACCACCTCCTCCACCTTCCCCTTTTCCGCATTCGCATTCACATTCGCCTTCTCAGCCCTTTCCGCCTTCGCCCTCCTCTTCCGCGCCCTACGCACTTCCAGCTCGACAGCCGCCATCTCGGCACTGAGCGTGGCTAGATGGGGGATGATCTCCTCGATGGCAGTGATGGCGTGAGATTGGGCTTGGCGGAGGGGGAGGGGGGTTAGGATGCCGAACCATTTGAGGGGGTCTTTGGGGATTGTTTCTGGGTCTGCTTTGGGATTGGGTTGGGGGCTGGGTTGTTGGGGGTCTTGGGGACGTTGAAGGGGTTCTTGGGGAGGTTGTGGGGAGGTGTTGTTGGCGTCGTTGTTGTTGCTCTGCTGAGTTTCGGTTGTAGTCCAGGCGTCGGGATCTTCTTCCGGGGCCTTTACCGGCTTTTCCCCCTTGCTTGGTTGTTTGGGGTACACCTCCACGGCGAACACCGTTCTCTGTCCCTCATCACCTCCCTGTCCCTCTTCCCCTTCCTCACCCACCCCCTCCCCACCCCTCCCAATCCTCACCCTCCGCCCAGCCTGCATCCGCCCGTCATACCAATCCTGCCCATACCGTCCTATGCCACGCCCTGCCTCAAGCGAGTTAGCCCGGGCTAGGTTTTGGAAGAGAGCTGTTTGCTGGGTGTGGAGCGCCGCGCGCTGGGTGGTGTAGGCGTCTAGGAGGGTGAGGTAGTGCTGGAGGAGGGTGTCGATTTGGGAGGGGGGTGGGGGGTCTTGTTGTTTTGGGGGTGTTGATGTTGATGTTGTTGGGGGGGAGTTGGTGGTGGGTGGTGAGTGGGGGTTAGGGTTGAGAGACATGGTCGAGCTTGATACAGATGGGTTGAGTACAGGGGACTGGTGTTTATGGCGTGAAGTGATGATAGTTAGTGTAAGGGAATATGAGCTCTTGATGTAACTTGATGGAGTGACGTTGAATCAAGTGAGTCGAGGCTGACGGGAGCGAAATGGGTGCGTGAGGATTCGATGTTGGTTGGTCTGTTATCTGTGCAAGCCCCACTCCGTCTGCAGAGGAGCTTCCTTCTTCCTGCAGAGACGGGTTAACGTTGACTACATAATTAGGTAGTATATTCTCTCTTCTAAAATGCGCTGAGAGCGATTATCTCGTCAATTGTGCTAATGAGGCCAATGAGCGAGCAGAGTACGACACAAACCGAGGTCATTAGTTACAGTACGAGTAAATTCGTACCCCCAAATCCCAGGATCGCTTGGACTCCGTCTTCCGCGATTTGACGGGCCAGTTGCCCGAAAATTTCCACTTGCCCGTTTGGGCTGCGCTTCCAATTGACGTTAACGTTACCGCCCAGCACTCGAACATGGGTGGGCAAGTCCAAGCGGTGACATCTCTCTGGCCCGCGGATTTGCATTGCGCAAGACTTATCCCGCCATCCGTGGATCGAAAATCACCCGCATATTACCCCGGGGCCATGTGTCGTTGACCGCCGGGCAAGAGCAGCAGGAATTGAAGTCCTGTGGTAGCAAACACCAAACAAACCCCCAACTGGACTCTCACACACTAGGCCCCACCTATCTTCGGTCGCGGGCCATTGCACAAAGGTCCCTTGCCAAGACCAAACCTTGTTTTCCAGTAATAACGCGCTGCAGGTTGCCCGCGCCCGGGGAAGCTCAAATTATTACCTCCTGCGTAGTGGGTAGGTATGCAGTACACTAGGTCCTCGACAAACCGAGGTGCCTATTATTCGGCCCAAGTCGGATCAGTTTGACGCAGAAGTCGGACACCAGTGCATGTCAAAGGACCCAGGCCGTGCTTTCGCAGGGTGTCGCTAGGATATCGTGGGCCCAATGCCGCAGCGAGTCGGCCCCGCAGGCTCATCTTTTCCCAGTCCGGCATATGGCTTTTGGTCATGAAGACCGGAGGGCCCCGCGTTCTGTTATGCGAGCCCTTGCCTGCCGCTGCGATGTCGCCGAACCGGGCTCCTCGCGAAGCCATCATCCACCGCCTGGCGTGAGGTCGATTTGAGACCGGTTACGGCTCGACCTCAGACGCGATGCGGGGCGGCTTAGTGGACTTTGTCGTCGTTGGGTCGATTTGTCGTATTAGCGTTATCTGAATGGGCTTTGCCGCGGGGGGGAAGGTGGTGGGTAGTTTGCGGTGTCTCGGCAAAGGAGCAATAGTTAGACAATTGCGGCGGGCGTTCATGCTGTCGACGTGTTCTCCAGACCAAAAGGGCCATGGCCGGCCGCGGGCAAGCTTTGGGATTGGAGTGACGGAGGACGGCCGGCGCTTCTGTTGCACAGCATTTGCCGGCTTTGCGTTTTCCAGAAGCCAACCAATGCAGCCGTCTGCCTTTCTGCAGCACAATGGACGGCGGCCCACCTGCCCGCCAGCCAGCCATGTGCCTGCCAGTCAACCTCAGCCGCCGCGCAACATGCGCCAACAGAGAGAACCCGCGGGCGGGAGAAAACACATGATCGCAACGTTGATAGTGATGGGTTCGAACCGAATGATATAATGGGGGCGGGTTAATTTTCTCTATTCAGGACCCTGCATACGGTCAATTCCATCATCATGAGATGAGGGCCGATTGTGCTCTTTGCTCCGTCCAAACTGTTTTTTCTCCCGATCTCGAGCTTGTTTCCACAAAGCGGAAAAAACGGGTTTAACTGAAGTGGGTTAGCGCAGCTGGCGGGCTTCCCCGGCTGTCTGCCACCTGAAGCGATTGGAAGTTGTGCTCGTTATCACAGGTTGCGCGGAAGGCCCAACCGAATCTGGCTTTGCTTGGCCCCAGTGCACAGGACCCCCCCGGCCAGAGCCACCACTGACCGCTCGCCTGGCCCATCCACCCCCAATTCTCCCCAGCACGCCAGGCCCTGCCTGGTTTCTGCAAGCTGCCCCCGTAATCTTACGAGGCTGCTGCTTGCATACTTCGCATCAAAACCTCCAGCTCCAGTCCCCTTTCATTCGCGACCCGAGCTCATCTCCTTTTTCCCCATTCAATTGCTGCCCTGCTCTCAACTGCACCCGCTACCTCCCCCCGCGCTGGACCACTTCTTTATTGCTTCCCGAATCGACGTCAACTTTCCCTCCCCCACCCCACGGCGCACTCCTTTGTCCGTGCAAAAACGTCCGGTCCTAGCCCCCCATATTTTCCAGCGAAGAGGCTTGCCTCGAAACATCGACCACTTCATTCGTCATCGCCTCTCCCACCGCCGAAACAAAAAGACCGTCCCATCCTCTTCCCTCTCTCCCACCTTCTCCATCCCTCTCCCTCGCTTCTCGACTCCACACGCCATCTTGCGCACTCTCGGATTCCTTGCCGGTGGTCTGCAGAGCGCGATAAGGGGACGAAGCCGTTGAATTGCAAGACGTCCTTTGTTAAAGGCGGTTTGACGAGCGATCAACCCTAGGCTACTCGGGTAGTCATCGGCAACCAACCAAACACACACACCGTGCTCCCCAACCCCGGAGCGCACTCCCCCTTCTCCAAAAATGGTACTTGGAACCATCAAGTATGTCTATCCCCGCTTATCCTGCTCTTGCCCATGACGTTGCATGGCGGTCGTTTGCACGCATATGGCAGCAGCTACCTTCTTCCTCGCGGTTATCGCGTCACGCGGGAGATGCCGCCTCAATTAGACGCGCTCGCAGGCTCGTCGCGCCGGCTGCCGTACCCCATTTAGCGTCTTACTTTTTCCATGCCGAGCTTTGGCACTTATTAATTGGTTGCTATCTAGGTGCGTGGTCGTCGGCGACGGTGCGGTCGGCAAGACATGTCTTCTCATCAGCTACACGACAAACAAGTTCCCATCGGAATACGTTCCGACCGTCTTCGACAACTATGCCGTTACGGTTATGTATGCTCTTCCGGCTCCCTGCCCTGCCTTGCCAGCGCGCGCTGCGTTGCCCTCCATCGCAACTTCTCCTGCCCGGTAGCACAGCTAAACGGAATGCTTCTTCTAGGATCGGTGACGAACCCTACACGCTGGGACTATTCGATACCGCAGGACAAGAAGATTACGACCGCCTGCGACCTCTCTCGTACCCCCAGACCGACGTCTTCCTCGTCTGCTTCAGCGTCACATCGCCTGCCTCGTTCGAAAACGTCCGCGAAAAGTGGTTCCCTGAGGTGCATCACCACTGCCCCGGCGTGCCGTGCCTGATCGTGGGCACGCAGGTAGATTTGCGGGAGGATCAACAGGTGGTAAAGAAGCTGGCTGGCCAGAGGATGGTACCGGTAAAGAGGGAGGATGGCGAGAGAATGGCGAAGGAATTGGGCGCGGTCAAATACGTCGAGTGCAGTGCTCTGACGCAGTACAAGCTCAAGGATGTGTTTGATGAGGTGAGTTCCCCGCCTGCGCATTCCCCCAGGGCAACCGATGCTAGATTGTCCCGGGCCAAGTTTCTGCTATTTTCCACTCGCACGAGACTAACACCTCCCAGGCTATTGTTGCGGCGCTTGAACCACCCCCGCCGAAGAACAGCAAGGGCAACAAACATAAATGCAAGATTCTTTAATCGGGCATTTCGGGATATGCCATTTGTAGTTGTCGAGATCGGGCCCCAATTAGCGTGGGGAGACCGGCTCATGATCAGATAACAAGAAGGAATCTGGACAACTACCTATGAACCCACTCAAGTTTGATCTATCTAGCCCATCCCACACACAACCGTCGCCCCCAGAGACTGGGACAACCCATGATGCGCAGCCTAGGGGGGAGGGGACAAGGGGGGTTTTGAGGAAAAGACCCTTAAAGGCGCATCTGCTTGCCCATGCCCGTTTTTAATCGCTGTCATCTCCACCGTCTGGGTCACAGGTTAGAAACATATGGGCAGCATTATACCCGGGCCTGGCAGCAGGGCTTGGGCATACTTACTTTCGAAAACGGGGGGATACGGTGCTGCAATCTGGGATTTGCCAACCGACGGTTCTCGTTAACAAGGAGCGGGGGAAGGAAAAGAAGGGAAGGGAAAAGGACACTGCTCAAGTTCAAAGTGACCCCTGCATTCTCTTGGGAGGTTGATTTCCGGGATTCCTCACCTCAACCTCCTCTTACTCCCTCTCCCAACGGTTCTTTCTCCCCCCTTTCCCGTCGGCCGGGTAGCGGATGGGCAAGATTTAAATAAACAAAAGCGGGATAATTACTGGTTTGGCTTGGGTTGGGCTGGGGGGTGTTATCAGATTTTTTTCCGTTTGAATAGGACAGACAGTACGGTACGGCGACCGGAGCTTAGGCAATTGAACTTGAGATTTCGTTTAACTTTACAGGCTGCCTTGTTTGGGTTGTCACTCACTCGACTTGACCACTAAATAACTCTATGAGATCCACGCGGATATTGGCAAATAGGTGGGCGACCGGGTGAACAACATAGTAGAACTGACACAGCTGTTTGGAGGCAAGTAGAGAGTTGACGTGGGCGGTGGGCAACACCAATTGGCCTCTGTGCCTCGGATACTCAAGTCTGCCGCCGAGATAAGGTAACGTTGGTAGATGATAAGCCTCAACTATGAAACAAAACAAACGGTACTAATTGAGCTCAAATCTCATGTCAACACAAGGGATTTAATCTGGCAGAGGCGTAAAATATCAATTGATGATCGTGTTGGATTCGGCTAATGCCCGCGAGAAGGAGTCATTGTGTTTGCGAAACTATGTAACGTATCTGATATTATCTGAGACGGCACTAAGATGGTGGCTGATAAGAGGAGCAACGAGGCGCATAGTCGGGTCCATGATCGACAAGGCTCCAGCTGTCACTGTCATACATGGACCGGGGAGAGTGACTTTGAGAAGGGTGAATGAATTATTTGAACTTCGAGGTGATGAAAGCTGTTGATTGGTGTCTAGAGCCTCCGGTATGCGGAAAAAGGTTTCGCATATTTCTAAGTATTTTCCTATCCTCTTCAACCTCAGCACAGGAACACGGCAGAAGCTTCTCCAGTAACAACATTTCGAGATCGCCCTGATCGCCATTGGTTTGTTCCAGGTGGCCAGTCCAGATCATGCGGGCCTGCAGACCCGTTGCACCGGGACAAGGGGTACATTACATCCTTATCGTTCAAGGTACAGTTTGAGAAAAAAAGGGGAAATGGCACTGGAGCACTAGAGGTGAGTCATTGTGGTTGGTGTTTCGGGCATCAAAAGCGCGTTGCAGAAAGGGAACTGCTTGCCCCGAATTTGCCCCGCCAACTTTTCTTCAACCCCGGACCCTTCAACCCCACCATCTTTCTCGACGACTCACACACAAGACCAACCTCGACCCCTCCCCCTCCTTCCTTGCAGCAAAGCGAAAAAAGGTGGAAAGGGAAAAAAAAGACAACAAAAACAAAAAATAAAGCAAGTCAACCCAAAACCTGCGATTGACCGCGCCAGCACCCATCCGGCGTGCCAACCCACCCAACAAAAATGGCCGACCTCGCCGACCGCACCAAGTCAAAATGCTACATTGACCCAACCGCCGGCAAAGACGACGCCTCCGCAGACGGTTCCGAGACCAAACCCTACCAATCCCTCTACCACGCCCTAGTGCAGAACCTCGACAACAAGGAAGTCACCTACCTCACCCGCCCTGCCGCCGCCGCCGCGAAGGACAAGGATGGCGCCTCCGCGGCAGCACTACCAGCCGCCGAGTGGGAAGAGCCGGCCAAGAGCGCCATGAAGAAGGCTGTCGGCCGCGTCGACGCGTACAAGAAGAAGCTGGCCAAGGAGCAGGCGTCGGCTAAGCAGGAGGAGGACGAGCGCAAGCAGCGGCTGAAGAACCTGGAGGATGCGAAGAAGATCGTGTTGAAGGAGGATGACTCGCTGCCGGCTGCGGTGCGGATCAAGATTAACAACAAGAAGGTTGAGTTGGGCGATGGGAAGGAGAAGAAGGGAACCCGTGTGAAGGTGTATGGGCGTATCCATGAGCTGCGCGTGCAGAAGACCACGACGTTTATTACGCTCAAGGATGGGTACGGGTACCTGTCCTGCATCCTGCCGGCGGGTGACTTGACCAAGAATTATGACGCGCTGATGTTTGCGCTGGAGACGGCGCTGGTGCTGTACGGCGAGATACGCGCGGTCCCTGAGGGTTTCAAAGCTCCCGACAACCGTGAGCTGCACGTCGACTACTACCAGGTGCTGGGCGCCGCGCCGAGTGATTTGGATGCGATCACCAACCGCGTGTCGATGCAGCAGGACCCGTGGGATGCTCAGATGCTGGATAACCGCCACCTGGTGCTGCGTGGCGAGAACGCGTCGTCGGTTATGAAGCTGCGGGAGTTTGTTGAGTTGGCGTTTATCGATAGCTTCCGCGAGCTTGATTTCCGGAAGGTTTCGCCGCCGGCTATGGTGCAGACTCAGGTTGAGGGTGGTTCGACGCTCTTCAAGTATGATTACTACGGCGAGGAGGCCTACCTGACGCAGTCCAGCCAGCTGTATCTTGAGACGGTCATGCAGTCGCTGGGCAACGTGTACTGCATTGAGAAGTCGTTCCGCGCAGAGAAGAGCTTGACGAGGCGTCATCTTTCCGAGGTAGGTTTATTTTCTCTCTATCTTGGTACTGATTGGGCGGTTATGGTTGAGCTAGTTGAGGGGGATTATTAACAATGGTATCAGTACACCCACGTCGAGGCCGAGTTAGACTTCATCGACTTCAACGACCTGCTCGACCACATCGAAGAGATGGTCTCGCGCGTCGTCGACAAGGTGCTAGCAGACGAGACAATGAGCCGTTACGTGAAGGCGCTCAACCCGGATTTCCAAAAGCCGACGCGGCCCTTCATGCGCATGAAGTACGAGGACGCCATCGAGTGGCTGAACAAGCAGGACCCGCCCATCCCCAACGAGGAGGGCAACCCGCACGTGTTTGGCGATGATATCGCCGAGGCCGCGGAGCGCCGCATGACCGACATCATCAACCGGCCTATTCTCCTGACGCACTTCCCAGTGGAGATCAAGGCGTTTTACATGAAGAAGGACCCGCAGGATTTGCGGGTGACCGAGTCGGTTGATGTGCTGAGTATGTCCATTTCCCCAGCTCTTTTGTCCGATCAGATCGATTTGGTTTAGTAGGACAGAAAGCAGACTGCTAACCTTTTACTTCTCTCTGCAGTGCCCGGAGTCGGCGAGATCGTCGGTGGTTCCATGAGAATGGATAACTACGACGAGCTCATCGAGGCGTATAAGAAGAACGGCATCCCGCACGAGCCGTACTACTGGTACACTGACCAGCGGAAGTACGTTCTCCATTGTCTCTCCTCTCGCATAACCCGTCCTCAAAGACGCTGCCCTATATATTTCACCCAAGAGTAAATCAACTGACACACCCCGTTTCTCAGGTATGGCTCATCGCCGCACGGCGGCTACGGTCTCGGTCTAGAACGGTTCCTAGCCTGGCTGGCTAACCAGCACACCGTCCGGACATGCAGTTTGTATTCGCGTTTTATGGGGCGATGCAAGCCTTAAGGGAGAGGCAGGAGGGTTTCTAAGGCGAGGGGGAAAGTCTCTGTATGGTGTTGGGAGAATAGGGGAGAAAGATATCAAGCTTATAGACAAGATCTTTGCTTCCTGCTTGCTTGCTGCTTCCGAAGCGTATGCTTGTGTGCATTTTGAGCTGCTCTGTTTGAGATGTTTGAGCAGGTCGTTTTTGTTGTCCCTCGAGAACGCTGTTGCCTCTTTTAGATGGCACGGGAGTAGGTAGTGGGGATGGAAATGCTAAATAAACCGAGAATATTGACATGACCGGATGGGGATGCCGGTTGTTGTTGCTCTTGCAGTTGTTTACTCTGTTGTTATTATCGCTTTCCCCGAGTTACGATGAGGCTGAGTCCTGTCCCCACGAGGGGGCGCATTGTTTTGTTTCGACACGTGCGGCAGAGACGATGTTTTTTCCCTTGCAGTCTTACTACTCGTAGTTTGTTTACGGGGACATTGTTCGAAAGGATGAGATATCCACCACCTTTTCCTCAAATCGGTAAGCAGATGGTGGAGTTTCGAGGTCCCGAAAGTAGGCTCCTCAGTCCCTAGCTCAAATTGATACTTGCTTGATGATAACTAGTTGTTGATTCTGCGCAAAAAGAGGAAAACGAGACGCAGCAGCGAACCCAGCTTCGCCAAGTGTGCGGCGTGGTTGTGGAATAGTGGGAGATTTGCGGGCGGCGGGTTGCGGCTGCGACATGCGGCCTTGCAGTCTGAATGTCTGGCGGTCTGCAGTCCAGGAACTTTGATTTGTTCGTCGAATTTCTCACCGTGTGTGCCATTTTTGTGTGCGATCCCACCCGTTTGTTTACTCTGTTTTAGGGACGGTTGAGCCGGGTTGTCGGGTTTTTGGTGTTCCTTCTTTTGCTTCCTTCGTGTTTTGGTGAGACGAGGGGTTGCAGGCGGGCACTAGCTAACTTTAACGTTATCCCCACATATGCACCGGTATTCCCGATTCAGCCCTGTTGTTTATGATTTATCGTCCATTCTCGGTGGGTTCTTTGGAGGAGATGGGTTTTAGGTTGGTCCGGGATGATTACCGAAGGACGGGAAGGAGCATGGAAGGAAGGGTGAGGTGAGGACTGGCCGGCTTCGTCCGTGGTGTTTTGACAAGCATTGGACCAAAGCAGCTGGGACATATCTGAGATCTTGGCAATCTCAGCATTGCGCTGGTTGCGTTCGACGGTAAAGACTAGAGGGTGGGTAAAGATTATTCGTTCACCGTATTGGGTTATGACTGTATTGTGATAAGATAGGATCGTTTTGTCCTGGCCTGGGCTATGTTCGACTCAGAAATTTGAATGTCGAGAGTCTGTTTTGGTTTCATCTGTTCTTGTTAATATCCACACAGACCAGCTGGGTCTCTTCCTTCGCCCCCCGAGGCTTGGGGTAATCTCAAGGGTATTGAGACAGCACTCCTCCACAGTGATCAAGGCGAAGCTATCACGCCTTTCTTGGCGCTGTCTCTTCCCCCCTGCGTTCTGAGCCATCAGGCCAGGCCTTAGGCTGCGGCAGTTGTGTGGTTGGGGCCTGACCGCGATGGAGCTAAGGGGTTGAGGAAAGATAATGTTTGGAATGCACACTGTGTGGAATGCCAACCGTTGACAATCGGCGGTGGAATGGAGAGGAACGGAATTGGTGGGACAGGCGCTTCGCGGTTGCAATCATTTTCCTTTGTTCACGAGGAAGGGAGGAAAAGGAAAAAAAGAAGAATTGACGTTGTCCCACGAGCCCGAGTTAACCGCCTGTGAATTAGCTGTGGTGGTTAGCTATTACGGTGGACTCTAGTCGCCTGATCCGAGACGAGGATCTCGGCTCTGGGTTGTTGGACACCGAGCCGGGAGCACAGTGCGGATTGGTACAGGGAGTTGCTCACCAGCCTTGGTTTCATACAGCCAAGGGCGAGAGGAATGAATTCCATCCTATTTTTACGTTGAAACTCTCGTAGCGCGGTTTGGGAATGTCTTGCCGAAGTTGGCATTCACAAGCAGGGAGATTTCCACGCCTAAATCTGATTGATGCTAGGATCTGGAAACGATGCGAGAAGGAGGATTTGGCCAGGTGTTGACACTGGAGAGCGGTCTGGAACTCGGGCGAGGCTGTCAAGGGGGCCGTCAATCCCTGGAGCATATCTTCCTTTCCCCAGATGTCGAGGTAACTAGTGTATGCCGGACGGTAATGGACAGGATCGAGAATCTGTACTGTGCTTTGTCTGCATCGAGTATAGTCAATCGCTCCAACGGCACAGATAGTTACCTGTCCACCATGTTCCGTTGTTGTACCGCGTGCCTCGATGATTTCTTTGATATTGTCCGTCCGAATTCCCGGGCTTTGTTGCACACACCCACCACAAACTCATCACCCACAAAACCCACCTGCCTGCTTGCTTGGCTTCTCACCGCAATCCGTGGCGCTCTCTCATCTGCGATGTGCACTGCAACCCACACCCAATCGGAAATTGACACGGTTAAACAGGAGAGTGACGCGAACAACATGGCCGGCCCCTGGGGGTAACAGTGAGCAGCGGTCTGCTACACAGCCGGAGGAAATGGGAGAGTAACGAAGAGAAGCGAGCGAGTGACAAAAGGAGACAAGGTGAGGGGACACAATCCCCAATTCTACGCAAGGCCCAATCAATTATTGGATGCATTTTCCTGTATTGTAGTTAACGTTACTCGGGACGACGAGGATGACAGCCCTGTGCCCCTGTGTTTGTGTGTGTGTGGCCCCTGGGGCCAGAGCCGCCGTGTTTGGTGGTGTGCTGTGGAGAGGTGTGTTGCACAATCCAAGACGACGTCCCTGGGACAGTGCGTGGGTGCTGGGAAGATGCACGCACTTCTGGCGGGAGATTTTGTCGCAGGGGGTTTGCGATCGACCTGGGCATTTGAGCCCCGCCAGGTGGCTGGCTGGGCGCAGCGAGTCAAAAGTGAAATTGATGAATTCATCAGCGGAAACTAACGTTCACTATGGAAGACGAGGAGGATGGAGCGAGGTTGAATCGACTTTGGCCGCATCTTGGAGCTTCCATGTCGCAGGGCTGGCTTACCCCCTTTGGCGTTGCCACACTGCTCAGGAACAGGAACAAGCACAGCATCAGCGAGCCAACGGCTCAGCGGAAAATGCGGAGAGCGCTGCACAAAGCACAAAATTGGCGAAGAGTGTCGTCGAAGTGATGGGCGCGACGGGGAAGTTGGAAGCGCACGACGGCTGCTGATTGGCTGGAGGTGACCCAGAGATACCCGCTGCAAGGTCGCATGGCCGACGTTCTGGGCGCGGCTGCCCCCTGCAGGGGACAAAAAAGGGACCTTGCTGTCAGGTACCGCGTAAGAACGGGCGTCCACGGGGTTCCCTGGCCGCTGCAATTAAAACCACTTTTAGCTCCATTCACCCCAATTCGGCTGGCCTGCCGAAGTCCCCATCTTTCATTCACCTCCTTTTTCTCCCTCCGCTCTTTTTCTCTGGCCCTTTCCCACCCTCACTCGTTGGACCTGCTTCCTTGTCTCGCTTGTCCCTTCGACCTTTCGACCTATCCCAACTTTTGGATCTTCTTCTTTCTTCCCATCCCCATCATTCATTATAGCTATTAATTCTTTTTGCTGCTTCCCGGCCGTTGGGAGGGGGAACCAACGCGCTCTCGCCCGTTTCACGCGATCCGCCGGCTGGGTACTCCTTTGATACCCCGAGGTAGCATCTCTCGGTTCTTTGAACGAAGAATATCGATTCTCAGTCCCGGACCACCAATTCCCGAATATCGTGTGCCTAACGCCGATACTCGAACCTACTCCTGCGTCTCGATCTCGGCCCTTGCTCGAGAACCGCTCGCTCGAATCCCCGATAGCATTTTAATACTCGACAGCCCTTCTTTGTCCCGAACTTGCCAGACGAGGCTTACCGTCAGAGCCAATTTCGATTGAATACAGAGTGCTACTGTTTTACACGGAGGAAAAAAACGACGCCGGACCGCTTGCCGAGTGATTTCGTTGTTGCTTCGAGTCAGATCCAACGCCTACATTCGCCGCTGCATTCCCCGTTTCTCGCCGTATCCCTTCCGTGCCTTTGACTGGGCACGTTGAATCCGTCAAAACGGCAGTCCTCTCTCACCAATCGCGGGACAGTCTTGTCCCTCCGCATCTTCTCGGGATGCAGGACATGTCGGGCCACCAGGCTAGCGGCAGCACGGCCGGCCGTTTCGGCCACGCCTCGAAGCCGTCCAACAGCGACACCGGCTTCTCCCACGGCGCGTTCACCTCGAACGTGTCTGGGTTTGCGGACAGGCACCCTCGCCGCGGGAACATCCCGACTATTAACACCCAGCCGCTCCAGCAGCAGCACCACCACCAGGCCCCGACCAATGGCGCCGACATGACCACCCCGGGCACGGCTTTTGACATGCAGTTCACCCCCCTGCTGCCGTCCCAGCTGCTCCTCGGCAGCCCGTTCCAGCCTGGCACACCGGCGGCCTTTGCGAGCCCGCACTTCCAGAACGTCAATGGGTTCCAACAGGCCCAGCAGCAGAGTCTCCAGCAGGCGAACGGACCGTCCAGCCCGGTCCAGCAGAACATGTCCCCCCAGATGTACCAGTCGATTGTTTCCCCGTCGGCCTACGGCGCACCGCAGTTTTACGCGCCGCAGTCTCCTACGGGGTCGTTCAACAACGTCGGGGCCCAGATGCAGGTGCCAATGCAGCCTGCGTCTCCCGTGTCGATGGGGCCTGGGATGGTCACTGGCACGAGCCGGACCGTCTACCTGGGCAACATCCCCCCTGACACGACAGCCGAGGAGATCCTGGGCCACGTGCGCAGCGGTCAGATCGAGTCGGTCCGTCTTCTCCCCGACAAGAACTGCGCTTTCATCTCGTTCCTGGACGCCAGCTCTGCCACGCATTTCCACTCCGATGCCATCTTGAAAAAGCTCTGCATCAAGGGGCAGGACATCAAAATTGGCTGGGGCAAGCCGTCGCAGGTCCCGACCTCGGTTGCCCTGGCTGTGCAGCAGTCGGGTGCGTCCCGGAACGTGTACCTCGGCAACCTGCCCGAGGACATTTCGGACGAGGAGTTGCGGGAGGACCTGGGCAAGTTTGGCGCTATCGACACGGTGAAGATCGTGCGAGAGAAGAACATTGCCTTTGTGCACTTCCTCTCCATTGCCAACGCCATCAAGGCCGTGTCCCAGCTTCCCCAGGAGGCCAAGTGGCAGGCGCCTCGCCGTGTCTACTACGGCAAGGACCGGTGTGCCTACGTGTCCAAGACCCAGCAGCAGAACGCCGCGCAGTACTTGGGTATCGCCCCCGGCTACGCGCACATGCTTACTGGTGCGGATCGTGATCTGATCTCGAACGCCCTGGCTCAGCAGTCCGTCGCGGCTGCGGCTGTGGCTACGACAGCTGGTGGGATCGGCAACCTGGGCAACCGGACCATCTACCTCGGTAACATCCATCCCGAAACCACGATCGAGGAGATTTGCAACGTGGTCCGCGGTGGCCTGCTGCACCACATCCGGTACATCCCCGACAAGCACATCTGCTTTGTGACCTTTATCGATCCCACAGCGGCCGCGTCGTTCTACGCGCTCAGCAATCTGCAGGGTCTGATGATCCACAACCGGCGCTTGAAGATCGGCTGGGGTAAGCACTCGGGCGCTCTCCCGCCGGCGATTGCGCTGGCCGTTAGTGGTGGTGCGTCGCGTAACGTGTACATCGGCAACCTGGATGAGACCTGGACCGAGGAGCGGTTGCGTCAGGACTTTTCCGAATACGGCGAGATCGAGCTGGTTAACACCCTGCGCGAGAAGAGCTGTGCGTTCGTCAACTTCACTAACATCGCGAACGCGATCAAGGCCATTGAGGCGGTTCGGGGTAAGGAGGAGTACCGCAAGTTCAAGGTGAACTTTGGCAAGGACCGCTGCGGCAACCCGCCGCGCCAGATGCAGCAGCAACAGCCTCAACAACAACAGCAGCAGCAGCCGTCCCCTCGCGGCGAACAGGTGCCTTCGCCACCCACCAACGGGTCTACCCCGAACGGTAACTCCCCCACCGGCAGTGGATCCGCACCATCGGCCGCGCTCTTCAACACCACCAGCAACCCCCTAACCATGTATCTCAACCACGTTTCGCAGCAGGCGCAGCAGCAGCAACAACAACAGCACCACGTCCTCGCTGCCCAGCAAGCCGCCCTCTTCGGCACAGCCGCCTCATCCCCCAACGAAGCCGGCCTCACCCTCGAAGTCCCGCAAGGCGCACCCACCGGCCACCACCACCACCAACAATCCGCCAGCATCTCCAACGGCTACCCGTCCTCCTCCGCCGCGAACGGCAACACCAACGGTGCCACCACAATCGGCGGGCTCCTCGCCCCGGGCAACCCGCGCGCCTCGCACAGCCGTGCCGTCAGTCTGCCCGTGTTTGCACCGTTTGAGAACGGCGGCGGGAATAGCCCCAACAACAGCCTGCACGGCAGCGACGTAAATGGGGTGGGCCCGAATGGGGATCACCACCAGCAGTCGCAGCAGCACCAGCAGCAGCGTCGGGGTCATCAGTATCAGGCGAGCTTTGGGGGGATGGGGGCTGGGTTTGGGTTGGCGATTCAGGGGGGGCTTAATGGATGGGTTGAGGAGGAGGTTGTTAACTAAGAGAGAGTTGCTCAGTGGGATGGATGGTGGGTGTGAGAGGCAAAGAAAGACAGAAGGGAGGGAGAAAGAGACGATGGGCCGAGGACGATGGGGAATTTAATCTCTTGAGTATTTTGTTGTAATTTTTTGGTATTGTCGTTGATGTTTTTTGGAATTTTGCTTTTGGCGCGCTTCAACAACCCAAATTTCTTGGCTTGAAACCACCTTTTTTTTCAAATCATCAAACTTGATATAAATCTTTTTATTACTGCTGGTGTTTTTGTTTATGTTTCTTTTTTATTTTTATTTCTGTGTTGGTGTTCCCGACACGTTTCAATCCCTTGTAATAGCTCGGTTTTTTTTTTCCGCTTGTATCATGTTTTCCTTCCCATTTGGGGATTTGCTCTTCAGCTTCTGTTTTTTGTTGTGTTATCAGTTTTCGTCTTTTGATCTTCGTTTTATCCTGATGGTCGTCGTTGGGTGGGTGACCGATGGTGGTCATGGAGAGTCGGGTAATTCAGGCGAATATGGAGAGATAGTAGAGAAGCAGTGGTTGTCGAGCATGGCAGCTGGGAGAGAGCTAAGAGTGCAAGTTAAGTATGGACAGCATTGGGAAGTGGTGGTTAACTACAGAGAGGAGGACAAGTGGGAAGCATTGGCATGGATCATTGAAAACGGGCACGGGAGGGGCATAGGTAGTCTATCATGGGAACAACCAGTTTGATCGTTAAGGATGAGTGGAACTGGTTCATTGGCAGTTAGGGAAGGAACTGTCTCTTGCTATACTGCTTTTTTTATCATGATTGTGCTGCTGTGCTGTGTTGATTACCATGCTCCCACCGTTTTATTTTCTTTGTTTCGTCGGCTCAGGGTTTGTTTGGATATTCTGCCCCTGAATCTGAAGTCGCACAGAACAATCGCTAATACAACCCTAACCCTCGATTCTACTACCGCCCCACCTTATTGGCCGCGCATTCGCGAATTGGCATTGACATTCGCAGTTGTCGCGTCGTCGCGACCCGCAGCTTCAACCACACACACTGCACAACACAATCCGAAAATGGCTTCGCGATCAGATACGGAGCTCTTGACGGAGCACTTTGGCTATCCTCCTGTTGTACGTATTACTCTAGTTTCAAACTAATCTGCCCATTCCCTTTTGGGGGGGCTTTCTGTGCCTCCTCCCCGTTTCCTCCTAACGTACAAGGAATCTATCAGTGGATGGTGTAGCTAACCCAGTCCCCAACACAGAGCCTCCTCGACGAAATCATCAACTCCATCAACTTCCTCGCCGAACGCGCCCTCAACTCCATCGAGCAAGGTCTCCTCAACGCGCCCCCCGCCTCTCTCGGATTCCGTCCCAGCTCCTCAAAAACAAAACCCAAACCCAAACCAAAGCCCAAATTCAAATCCAAACCCAGATATCGCTCCAACGGCACCCGCCATAATAGCGCACACGATGACTACGACGAGGAGGAGGAGGACGAGGACCAGGACGTAGGAGAGGAGGAGGAGGAAGAAGAAGAAGAAGGCCCCGCACCAGGGGAAACAGACTCGGACTTTGCCGCACGCCGACACCGCGCGGAAGTGGAATCGGGCACCCACCAGTTGGAGACGTTGTTGTGGGCGAGCATTGATAAGAATTTTGATCGGTTTGAGATTTATGTGATGCGGAATATTTTGTGTTTGAGGAAGGTGGAGATGGATTGGTTGAGGTTGGGGCATTATGAGGGGTTGGATTTTTCGGGGGCTGAAGGTCAGCCTACTGGGACAGAAGGGGGAGCAGGGGAAGGGGGACAAGGGGAAGGGGATGGGGATGGGGGAGAAGGGGGAGAAGGGGGGAAGTTGAGTGTGGAGGGGATTAACCGGCTTCGGAGACGGTTACAGGCAAGTCAGAGGTTGAATTGTATGCTGGTTGCGGAACGGGCGCGGAATGCTGCGTTGTTGGGGGAGATGCGTCGGTTGGTTGGGGCTTTGCCTGGTCAGAGTGTTAAGGCTGAGCCGGTGGATGTTGCTACCGGTTCTACAGATTCACAACAACAGCAACAAGAAGGAAAAGCCAACCCCCCCTTCGCCTTCCTCCACAACAAAGGCGACCTCACCGAAGGCGATGCCTCACGCCCGCTCACCACCACCACAGCCTTCTCCCTCTCCCAACTCTCTGCCCTGCGCGATCTATCCGCTGCGTTACGCGATGTCATGACAGCGCTGGCCGAACCCACCAACGACACCATGGAAGAAGACGAAGGAGGAGGAGCAGAAAATGGGGATGAGCAAGGGAAAGATGGCAAAAAGAAAAAGAGCTGGCGTCGCGAACGACTGGAGTATGTTGAGACGGCGACGAGGAAGCATTTGGAGCAGGTACGGGGTTTGGAGCTGGGGAAGGATGGGGAGGTTCGGGATGGGGGGGAGTGGGAGGGGGGAGGAAGGGGGTTGGAGAGGGGGGAGGTGGAGAGTTTGGAGAGGGTGGTTGGGTTGTTAGGAGGAGGTGCAGGTAGAAGTGGAAGTGCGGGAGCAGAAGAGGGAGATGGGGATAGGATGGATGAGTCGTGAGTTTGGGCGGGGTTGATGGGGGGGATAAGAAGGGGGAGTGGGATAAGGCGTTTGGATTGTTTTGTGATACCATCTGGGCAGGGGTGTTATAGTGTTGCACACAGGATTCAGTTTAGTTTCAAATCGGTGTGGAAATTGAGACTTATGATCATGTGTCATGCTTATGTGCAAGCGGTTCTGGTTAGTAACAAGCGCCAAACTTATGCTCGCCGGAACGGGCTCTACCGTTAACGAGGAATAGAGGAGTACTAAAAATTATATCGGGCAGCAACTCACAAATATTCTACTGTGTAGGGTTGAATTGCATGAGAAACATCAACCGATATATTCTTTTCAGCCTGGTGGGATGTTATGAGGCTAATGCTTGCTTGGTATATGTACAATGAGATATTATCGTAAGCGTGCTCTAAACCGTCCTTTGCACTCACAAAAACTCACACTTATATCGATAGTTATATTGTAAAGCACGTCTGTATATTTACTCTATTCGCCAACAAATTCAACAACCTAAAACACACCGATCCATCAGACCATATCGATCAGTTAAGCTAGAGCTGAGGATTGGTGATGCAATGGGCAATTGACAATGGGCATTGATTACATTTATTGTGTTGGGAGCGAGTCTAAACGACGGCCTAGATAGGATAGCATTTTATAAACCTCTGGTGTCTTTGTAGCCTAGGCATTACCAGCAGTAACCTGGGGAGTCTCGGCAGATGACAGAGCAAGCGGCTCACCACTATCCGGCGCTTCCTCCCCTTGGACAACCTCCAATCTCGGCTCTTCCGGTGCTTTATCCCCTTCCTTTTCTCCTTCCCCTTTCCCTTCCCCATCAACAGCCTGCCCATTCTTCGTCTTCTCTCCTTCCACTTTCCCTTTCTGCCCATTCACCTCTTCCTTTTCACCATCTCCATCCATTCCGGTATTCGCATCTCCTTTCTCCCCAGCACCCCCATCCCCACTCTCCTCCCCCTTCTTCTCCCTCGGCACAGGCCTCGCCTTCTCAGGATGTAAAAACCACTCCGGCACGCCCTGCGCCGCATAATCCCCTCTCCCAACCCACGCACCCACCAGGCGACTCCACTTGTAGTCGCCGCGGTAGACACGTTGGATCTCGCGGTAGGCATAGGCGTTGTAGTACGGCAGACCGGTTTTTGGGTCGCGGTACTTGGCTGGGTGGTTGGTTATGACGCAGAGGGGGGGGTGGGCGGGTTCTAAAGACCGGGTTAGTATTTGGGGGTTAACTGTGTTTAAGGAAAAGAAAGGGGCTTGGAGGTGTGACGTACTGGCGAGTTTGTTCATTTTCCGGCCGAAGAGGATTTGGTTTTGGACTTGTTTGTCTCGGATGGCGTGGTCGTTGAAGTTTTGGAGGATGATGCAGCTTTTGGTGACTTTGCCTTCGCGGGGAGGGTCTGAGGTGGTTGCGGTGGGTGGCTCCTGTGGTGTTTCGGGAGGGAGTCTTGCGGACGGCACTTGTGATGCCGTTTGGGGCGTCTGTAATGGGGTCGCGGGCGTGAAGGGTACCGGCGTCTGTGGGATCGTAACCCTGGGTTTCGGGGTAGAGGCGGGCAGTGCGCCGACTTGCTGGGGTATAGGGGCCGTCGGTGTGGATGGGGGGATAGTAAGAGGAGACGGCCGATGCGAGGTATTTGGAGCGGCCAGAAAGGGTTTGGGCCCGGCTGGGAAACCTAGCATGGGCATTTGGCCCCCAGAAGAGTGCGATATGCCAGCGGGCGGGGCGAGAATAGGGGCTGCAAGTACGGCTGAGCTGCTCGGTCTGGTCTCAGGCAACGGCGGTGGAGGTGGGGGTGCCATTGTGGTTGGCGCTGCTGTTGATGTTGGTGTTGATGTTGATGTTGATACAGGTGCTGGAGTGGAGATTGAAGCCGGGTTTGGAGCAGAAGTTTGAGCAGTATTTGAAGCTGGGGTTGGAGTAGAGATTGGAGCGGATTCCGGATTCAGAGCAAATACCGGCTCGGATAGGGATACGGGTGTTGGTGTTGATACAGGCTGTGGAGTCGTTACAGAAGCAGGTGTTGATACATCAGCAGGCGTTGGAACAGGGGCCGGCGTCGAATTTGGAGTCAATGTTGATATAGGTAGTGGAGTTGATACAGGTTGTGGAGTCGATACAGATGTTGGTACATGCGTCGGTACCGGCGTTGAGACAGGCTCTTGAGCCGACGCGGCTGCCGGTACGGGTGCGGGTGCAGGCGCTGGCGTTTGTACCGTAGTTGGCCTCGGTGGTGCCGCTGGTTCTGATGATGTTGGGCCCGTGGCTGCCGTCGCTGTCTCCGCTGTATCAGCAGATGGTTGAGAAGGAGTGACAGGCGGATTGGGGAGACTCGGCGTGTCCGGCTGCTCGGTCTTGACGGCGGGTGTTTCGGGGCCTGCGGCCGGGGCATTCCCCCCGGGCTTGTCATCCGGCTTCTCCGGCTTGCCCTCCAGATTCTCCACAGGCGTAGTCGGCGTCGCAGCCTCGGCCTCCTTTGCCGCGAGAGCAGCAGCAGCGGACTGCCGCTTCTTCTTCGGCCGTTCCTCCATTGAGACCAAGTTCCCGACATGTTTGTCCTGGCCCTCCTGCAGCTCCAGAATCCCACTCCAAAACGTGACAACCGGCCCGTCCAGTTTGCGGTTATTCAGCGCCGCAATCTTCCTCAACCGCTCCTCCTCCCTCTGTTTCTCCGCCTCCTCCCACCGATTCAAGCTCTTGGAGTTGCGCTTCTCAATAATAGCCGCCTCGGCCAGACGCTCCGCCTGCGTCTTGGGCGGCTTCTTCAGCGCCTCAAGCTGCTTAGCCTTCTTCTCCATCCGCTCGACCAGCTTCTTGCGCCGGATCTCGTCCGACACCATCTTCTGGTGCAACTGTTCCTTGCTGAGCTTGGTCGTGCGGCGTTCCGAAGCGCGCGTCGGCATGTCGGCGGGCGAGGGCAGCCAGCTCGTCCGCTCGGATTTCTTCTTGGGCCGGGGCGGGCGCGCGGCGGGTTGCTCGATGCGCACCTTTTTGCGGAACTTGGCTGGGATCGCCTCCTGCGCCTTGCGCTTGCGGTCGGCGGTTCGTTTCTCGCGGGCCTGGCGCTCCAGCTCTTTCTCGCCTTCCATCTCGTCCGCGTTGTCCTGTTTGTCTTCTTCGTCTGATGAGGAGTCCATGTGCACGTCTGACGCGTCGTCCGCCGCTTGGTCGCTGAACCCGGCGTCGTCTTCATCCTCGGCGAAGAGCAGTTCGAGGTCGGAGTCGTCGGCGGCTCGCTCTTCGTTCACCAGCATCGATTTCATCCGGTTCCCGGCGGTGGACCGCTTTGATCGGGACGTGGCCAGCCATTCCACCGGCTCCTGCGGCGTTTTATCGCCGGTATCATCGACTTCGTCATCGCTGTCGTCGTTGATGCTGTCGATGTCGGACAAGTCGTCGAGCGAGGACGATTTCCTCTCGTCCACGTCGTCGCTGGCCATGTTGGAAACAGGCCTTTCAATCGCCTTGGAACATTAGATGGTCGATATAAAAATACAGATACACGTCGTCGTGATGGCCGGTCGTGCCATTTGATGCGTGACGGTGGAACGCGCACCTGCACCACGAGACGCGGGAAACGTGAAAATACAGTGGGACATCCCAACAAGGTCGTCGCCGTACAGGGGTCTCCAAAATTTGCCGGCGGCATCCACGGAGCTGGAACCAGACCCCTGTAATCGACCCCTCAGCCCACGCTTTCAGGCGGGCGGGCGCTGAATTGCGCCATTATCAATTCCACCCCACTTCCCCGTGGACTGTGGGACAGCGGCATCGGCTCTCGGTGGACGGGAGTATTGAATTCTTCCCGAACCGGCCGTGGATTTCTAATTCCACTTCAAAACTTCTTGTCCCGGACTTCTTCCTCCCCTTGTCTCTTCCTCCCCGCCTCCTCTCCCCCCTCATACAGGCAGTCTTCACCATGTTCCGCCACGGCGCCCGCAGCTTTGCGACAAGCGCCCAGCGCCTGGCCTCCGTGGCCGCAGCCGCTGAACCGACGCCCTACCTCATCGGCGTGTCCAAGGCGCAAGGAGTCGCAAAGGGCTTGACAGGCGGTGCGACCTCTATAGTCCCTAATCTTATAATAAGTTTTGACTACTAACACTATAAAGCCATCGGCAACACCCCCCTAATCCGCCTCAACCACCTCTCCCAGCAAACGGGCTGCGAAGTCCTGGGCAAAGCCGAATTCATGAACCCCGGCGGCTCCGTCAAAGACCGCGCAGCGCTCTACGTCGTCCGCGACGCCGAAGAGCGCGGCCTCCTCCGCCCGGGTGGCACCGTCGTCGAGGGAACAGCCGGCAACACGGGCATCGGCCTCGCCCACGTCTGCCGCAGCAAGGGCTACAAACTGGTCATCTACATGCCGGACACGCAGTCCCAGGGGAAGATTGATTTGTTACGTTTGTTGGGCGCTGAGGTGTACCCCGTGCCGGCGGTGGCGTTTGATAACCCGGAGAATTACAACCACCAGGCGCGGCGGCATGCGGAACGCCTAGAGAATGCGGTGTGGACGAACCAGTTTGATAATACGGCTAATCGGCGAGCGCATATTGAGACGACGGGGCCGGAGATTTGGTATCAGACGGAGGGGAAGGTGGATGCGTTTACTTGTTCGACGGGGACGGCGGGGACGTTGGCGGGGATTACGCGGTATTTGAAGGAGGTGTCCGGGGGGAGGGTGAAGAGCTTTTTGGCGGATCCGCCGGGGAGTGTGCTGCATTCGTATATTAGCTCGGGGGGCAAGTTGATTGAGAGGACGGGGTCGAGTATTACGGAGGGGATTGGGCAGGGAAGGATTACGGATAATTTGGCGCCGGATTTGGAGTTGGTGGATGGGTCGTTGCATATTAGTGATGAGAAGAGTATTGAGATGGTGTATCGGTGTTTGGATGAGGAAGGGTTGTATCTGGGAGCGAGCTCGGCGTTGAATGTGGTGGCGGCGAAGGAGGTTGCGGAGAAGCTGGGCCAGGGGCATACTGTGGTGACGGTGCTGGCGGACGGGGCGTATCGGTATGCGGACCGGTTGTTTTCGAGGAAGTGGTTGGAGACGAAGAAGTTGCTGGGGGCGATTCCGGAGCATTTGCAGAAGTACATTGTTCTGCCATAGCGGGCTTGCTTCTCTTTGTTTTACCTCAGATCAGACTTTGCTAGCCATTGCGTTGAGAGCGGCTCCTCTTCTTAAATAAGGAGCGTATGTGGCAGGAAGAATTGATCGTTACAAATACAACAGTACATATCAATACATGTACATAACATGACCGGTAGCCCAGGCTCACCCGTTCTAGACTCTATGTACTTCCCATTGCCCGTTCATCACTCTTCGTTGGTTATCATGGAATGTTCCTGGTCCCCCAGCGGGTATTTCGATCAAGTCCCCCCCTTTTTAGAGACCTCCTTTTTTATTCCTCCCCGGCACCAGCTTCCTCCTCAGCCTGTGGTGGCTGCGGGTTAAAAATCGAATCATACATCCGCGCACCCCTCCCTTCCTTATTCCGCTTCTCATCTGCCAGCGCAATCCGAATCTCCCCTTCCACCTTATCCGCCCGGTTCTGCAACTGCATCGCCAACCCCGGATCAACCACCTGCGCCGCCAGACCCAGCCCGTTCAGCACAGGCGACGCATAAAACAGAAACGCGTTGCGATCCAGCAGGTAGCGCATATTAGCCGACTTGCCCTGGTACGCCTCCAGCGGCTGCAGGTCCAGCAGGCCATACCCCTCAGGCCACAGCGTCACCAGCTGCTGCGCGTACTTGGCCACCTGGCCGTGCTCGTCTTTGCCCCCGCGCAGGTGCACTGCGCGCGCGGCCTCCATGTGCAGGCGAGCCGCGAGCACCTGGGGATCGCGGAAATAGGGGTACGCGCCTTCATCGATCGGGTTTTTAGGCTCGTGCGCCAGGTCGGTTTCGAGGATGTTGATGACCAGCTTCACCTGCCGGAGCGCCTTCTCGGTGGCCTCGACTTCCCAGCCGCTCAGGATGGCTGGCCATTGGAGGTACACCAACACCTCGTTGATTCGCTCGGACCGGTTCAGTTTGAGCCCGTACCGCTTGGCCGCCTGTATGAAGTCGAGGATCATTTGCATATGCCCGTGCTTGGCCGCTTTGCGGATGAGCCGGTGGTAGTAGGAGCCGTCTAGCTTGCGCCCGGCGCGCACGAAGCCCTCGAGCAAGGGCGGGATGTTTTGGAAGTCGGCTGGGGTCTCGGTGAGGTGGAGGACTTGGCCAAAGGTGTGCTTCGTGGACGGGAGGTCGGCGACTTGGCTGCGGTAGCGGAACTTATGCTCTACGCCATCAATTTCCATCAGCACCGGGTCGTGCTCGAGGTATTTCCTGATCTTGGGCTTGTAGATCTTCCGGCGCTGCTCCGGGGACAGGTATGTCGGGAGAATGATCATTTGGCGGTATTTGTCGAGGAGTTCGGCGAGTTCGGGCGTCGAGCTTTCCTGGAAGGTGATAATGTGAGGGGCTTTCTAGTTGTTAGTCTTTTCGTACGGTTCAAAGCGCACCCTCCCCAACAAAGTCCAAGGAGCCATGGAGGGACAGCGGGGAACCTGCCTCGTTGCGCGGGGGTTGTGGAAAAGCACCGGCTGACGGTGCCATTGCGTATTGGCAACCATGCCTGGCTGCCGGCCGTCCGGAGCAGGCCAGACGATCTTGTTGTTGTGGAAAACATGGCGGTCGTGGGGGTGGTGACCGGTGAAAATGGGGCGACGGGTTCCAATCTCCCACAATCGTGAACCAAAAGTTTCCTATGCCGGAGTCGCGCATTTGCCGTTTTCGAGATTCTGCCCAGGGCACGTGATCCATTTATTGTATCCAATAGAAAGGTGTGAATTGGACAGGGATGACCCCACACCAAGGAAGAGGCCCGCACTGTGTACGACGCTTGTTCCTTTAGAACGTCACTCCCTCATACACTAGTCGGTATATATAGGACCTTAGCATAGAGTACATAAATTGTCCCATACCTTATCTACACCGTAACCCGCGGCTCCATCATCTTAGGCTGTTCCCACGCCAACCTCTTGACAAACTCTCCCGCGACCTTCCTGATGATGCTCCCCTCGAGATCCTCGCCCATGCCGGGCTTATTCATGGCCTGCTCAAACACGGTCCACACTTTAATGTACGCGTGGCTGTCCCCTGGCTCGACCATGCGGTCCAGCATTTTCTTCATATTCTCCAGCGTGCGTACCGTGCGCTTGTGGCAGTCGTCTGGGTGGTGCACCAGCGCGATGCACTGCAAGATCATGGCCGCTAGGCCGGCGCACCGGGCCGTCGCGATGGACGAGCCAAAGAGCGGCCGTTCTACGGCGACGGTTGGGACAGTAGCACCCGTGGGGGTAGTAGTCTGATGCGTGGTATGAGAAGGAGAAGAAGCGGCCGGCCGGGCGACATCTTGGGACCCGGGCACGATGTAGTCGAACAGGTTCTCGTTGGTTGCTTTGTGGCGGGTGCCAAGCGTGGTCGCCGATCCGATCTTGAGCACCTTGGCTTCGTTGTTCTTGGCCGGGTAAGGGTGGTCTGAGATGTTGCCCTGGTCGTCGCAGGCGCTGACGAGCAGGATGCCGTCGGCATGGGCGCGATTGACGGCGCCCTCGAGTTCGCTTTTGGCCGGCTCGTCGACATGTTCGATCGTCCAGCTCATCGAGATGATGTCGACGTCCTTGGAGCGCGCCCATTCGATGGCCTGGTTTGTTAGGGATGCTATGACGAGGCAAAAAGGAAGATAACGGAGAAAGCTTTAGAGAACTCACCTTGGCGGCCGACTCGGGGGTAATCCGCGGCCGGCCATCGACCCACATCTCATTCAGCTTCGCGATGTACAGCTTCACCCGCGGGCACAGGTCCCGGATCAGACACGCCATTAGGTGGCCGTGGCCATACGACGACTGATAGTAGCCGGGCCAATGCCCAGCGTTGTCACAGAAGGTTTCGCCCTCCTCAACGTTCTCAGCAATGTCATCACAGTCAATGTTGACGCCGTCGTCGATGACCGCCACGCGGATCTCCTTGTCCTCGGCCAGCCGCACCTGTTTGCCGTCCCCATCGGCTTCCAAGAGGTGGTGGTTGAGCCATTTCCGGAGGAGCTTCCCGAAGCTTTCTGTGCACTTGAGCCAGCGGTCCCTGTGTGGGTGTGTTTGTGTCAGATTGTGGGATTCTTCTCAGGACTTGGGCAAGGGTAACTGGTGCAGAAACGACTTACTTTTTGCCCTTCTCTTCCAACTCCTTCTCTGACAACCCGCGGGATAGGTCTTCCCGGCCGGTAAATGCCTCGACCGAGATCTTGGGCGGCAGCCGAGCAGGAAGCCGCAGGCCCCAGTTCTCGATCCAGGCGCGGCGCACATTGGATTCGAAGTCGGCCAATATTTGGTTGGTCCGGACGCGGGATTCCTTGCTCTGTTGTTGTTAGACCAGCGTACGAGTACGAGCCATGGATTCCCTCCTTGGAGGGGCTCGTTTCTTCTTACCTGGGACCGTAGGATACAGATTTTTTCGAGCTGGACAGAACAAATTAGTTCTTGCTTCGCTACTTCAACCTGAAAACACAACACAAAAAGAAAAGGCGGCTTACCTGCCCTAATGCAGGCAGCCCGTCCACCCGGGACGCCCAGCTCCTCAACACAGCCCTGTTGCCGCTCCAGTAGAGGTACAACTCGCGGACGTTGGGCGCCGCCTCGCGGATGGTGTCGATGCACATGTCCCAGCGAAACCATTTCCACTCCTCAATGTCGAACTCCCGGAGTGAGTGTTCAATCACCTCGTCACTGTGGAAGTCGGCCGGGTCGTCCTCAACCACAAGACGGATGATTTTGGTCACGCCCACCGTCTTTTTGAGCCAGTTGAAGATGCTGTCATGAATGAGTTAACACTTTTTTGTTTTATTTTATTTTTTCCCTTTTGCTCGGGAAACGGGCAATGATTCAGGGGGTCAGGGATCAACGTACTATGCATAGTCCTTTCGGCCTGAAGACTCCCACCAACTCTGCTTCTCCAGCTCGGCATTCCGCACATCAACAACCCGTAGATTTGGGATGTACACATACTGTAGGTATGGCTCGAGCCCCTTGACAGCCATGTACTCGAGGAACCGAGCAGTGACTCTCGTGCGTGAGTTCAAGTCGAGGTGTATTTGCTTCTAGAAAATCATGCCAACCTGGTTAGCCAACTCAAACCATCAAGCAACACCGAAGGGCACACTAATTCATCCGCTCACGCACCTTGAAATCCAACAATTCCTTCAGCTTCGCCCGGTCCCGCCCGCAATGCCGCATGCATGACAACTTGAGCAAGTTTGCCATCTGTGTGGCCACCTTCGATGACGCCTTGGGCAGCTTATTCTTCGTCACCACCGACGTCTGCACAAACGCGAAGCCCCGCCCAGCCGCCATCGAGAGGCTTGCTCGCTGGACACCTCCTACACCGCCGCTCCCACTCATACCACTCCTACCAGAATTCATACTGCCTCCTCCTTGCCCTCTCGGTTTGCGTGCCTGTGGCCGGGCTTCCGGTCGCTGGGTGAACAAGGCCCTCTCCTTGGATTCGAGAAAGTACCTGTACGGCGCGGCACTCACTTTCGGCCCCCGTCGGACGCCCCCACTTAGTGGAACAGCAACAGCAGCAGCAGCAGCAGCAGCAGCAGGAGAGCTGGCTTCCAGGTGCTGGGATCTATCCCGTGACAGCCTCCCACCTCCAAGCCCCCTATTCCGGTTTTGCGGTGTATGGTTTTGATCGAGCCCCGGGACGGAAGACACGAAAGTACCGAAACCACCACCGGCGGTGCTACCGACCGCAGGGGACGACAACGGCGGCGCCTGCGCCATGCCGTCGTACGACATCTCGCCCGAGTTCATGGCCAGGGCGGGCGGGTAGTGGGCGATCAGGCGGCGCACGAATTCGACCTGGGACTGGTCGTGGCACTTGTCGAAGTCGAGGGCGAGGTGCAGCGCCGTGAGCCCGTTGTGGTCGTACAGGCCGAGGACCGAGTCGGTGTCGTTCGTGAGTTGAATGCGTGAGAGGAGGTAGTCGGCGCAGGCATTGTTGCCCTCACGGATGGCGATGCTGGAGAGGTTAGTCGAGGGGAGTAAAGAGAGTAAGGAGGGAATGGGGAGAGGGGGGATTATGAAACGGAATTAAAAAGTAACAATAAAATAAAAACAAAAGCCACATACTGTAGGCAAGAGTCTTCGTTGTTCTTGATGAGGTCTGTCCAGAAGATTCGCTGCCAAAGAAAGGTCCCGTCGGAGAGTCTGCGTGGCGTACGTTAGACAGAGTTCTGAAAAGAAAAAAACATACAAGAGGCAATAAGGGCATACTCGAGGAAAGGGTTTGGCCCCGCGGCCAATTCCGGATCTCCTTCCATCCCCTCCTCCAGGGTCTTCTCCTCAGAACTCACACCATCATCCACATCCGCGTCCACACCTCCATCGGGGCCCTCTGCCCTTCCCGTCGTTCCCCCAAGAAAAGGCGACAACCCCTCCAGAAGTCGACTCCGCACACCCTTCAACCCCCAACCTCTTGCTGCCTCAGCTGCTTCGACATCACCATGTCCATGTACACCATCCCCCAACCCAACCGCGCTATCCCCCCCATCATGCCCAACTCCATCACCACGTTCTCCTTGCAATATCCTCTCCTTCTCCTCCCGAGTCACCCTCGTGACCAGCCCTACCTCGCACATGACCCGCACCAGTTCCAGACAGTCCGCATACAGCGCCGCATACTCTAGCGGGGTCTTGCCGCCGCGCGGGGTCCATTGTTCGTGCTGTTTTGGGGCCACGGCCCTATCGCTGACCAAGTCGAATTCGACGTTAACTAGCTGGGCGGTCAACAGGGCCGCAGAGCGCACGGGTACGAGTTGCCGGTGGACCGCATCGATGAGGGCGTGTAGGATATTGCTTTGGTCTGGGAGGGTGCAGTAGATGTAGGATGCGGGGTAGATGGGTGGGGGTCTGGTGGTGGTTGATGAGGAGGAGGAGGAAGAGGATGAGGGGGAGAATTGGTGGTAGCCTGGTGGTGGTCGTGGCGAAGTTGTTGTAGTTGTTGTCGTTATTGGGACAACTACGCCCGCTTCGTCGGCGGCCAGGGCTTCTGTGAAGATGGGTAGAAAGTTGGCGTCGTGCTGGAGATCGTGTATGACCCGGGCGTAAAAATCTTGGAGTTCTTCGAGCGAAGGCTCCATAACGCTGTCGCCGTCATCGTGGCCGTCATACTCGTCCTCGTCCTCTTCTTCGTCATATTCGTCGTCATGACCGCCGTAGTTCTCCTCAGAGTGATTACTACCGTCGTTTGGGTGTAGGTATTTATCACCGTCTTCCCCGTTGTCCCATATCTCAGCCCCGTCGTCTGAGATAAAGGTGCCCACCATGTTGACATGCAGGAATTATGGGACTATTGTAATATCGTCCGTAATGACAGAATGAGACGTGAGATGGAAATGCAAGATATGAGTGAGATTGCTGGCTGCAGGTTAGTCAATAACCGTAAATGAACGACCCAAACCTGATCTCTCTTTCTCTCTTTCTTTCTCCCTCTCTCAAACTGAGGTAGTTCCAATTTACTAATAATGAGCTCCAGGCTTTCTCTTCTCTCCTACCACTATCTCCGATCCTAGCTTGCGGGGCTTTGAAACGGCGCAAGGAGCTGGACTGCCACGATCGTCGACCTACTTAGTGGTGGCGCAGCGTTCGTACCAATAAGAGCTGCAGCCTCACTCCTACGCCGCGACTGCCAGCGTCGTAGCGAAAGCACCTGCATGACAGCCGAATTGGTAGATCCGAAACGGACGAAACGGAACAGTGAGCGAAGACGTACATAGAGTACAAAACCAATGTACCATCCCCAGATATGAGCTGCCCAACTTGGCTCACAGCCCATCATCCCTTTCATACGCACACGCAGGGACATACATACACATTCCTACCTTTTCAAGCATCGCTAGTTCCGTCACGCACAGGTCGGCATGAGCTTCTCCGGGGAACCTGGCCAGTCCCTCGTCTTCGACCTCACGGACGATGACCAGGGTGGCTTCTACCGCGTGGCCATGGCCAACCAGTCCGGCGAGCTCAACCGCCGGGCCATGATCAACCGTGGCGACCAGTTCCTCGTAGTCGCCGAGCTGCTCGATGCCGTTCATGGGAAAGCACCTACTACCGTCACCAATCCCGACGGGACCGTCAAGACCGTCGACGAGGACGCCACCCTTCTCATCGCCAACTTCTATTTCCTGCCTTCGCGTGACAAGCGCTTCGTTGGCGCCATCATCACCTGGACTTTCACTAGCGACGACCCGGCCGTCGAGATCGCCGTCGATGAGATCGCCCCGCGTGGCACCTGGTCCTTCGCTCCCGTCCAGCAGGCCCGGGAGGTAACCGCCACGGGCAAAGCCAGCGCGGGCCCTAAAGGGGGGCCGGCTTCGGTCAACCTAAGCGGCGAGTATGGGCTGAAGAAGACGACTGAGCTGGATTTTCACACCAAAGTGAGTGGCGCGCCGCGGATGATGAACCGCGCGCACGGAGGGTATGACGGTGTGCGGTGGACGCTCGTGGAGAACGATGCCTCGCGCAGCGGGATTTGTCGCATGCTGCAGGTCGGCGTGTTGCTTAGGCGGACGGTGGTGGCAGGGAAGACGCCGGCGCGGCCGGGGTCCCCAGCTCCGGCGCCGACGTTCCGCGGCGAGTTGGACGTCGTTGCAGACAAGGGCGGGTGGTCGAAGGTGGCGTCGCGGGCGAAGCGGGTGTGGAAGAGCGCCGAGCGGGACGAGGCCGTAGTGTTTCGGCCGGGGACAGATCGGAGAAGCGGGAATTTTGATATTGACAGTAAGAATCTCAAGGCGGTGGACTTGCAGCACGATGTCATGTTTATGAGTTTGCATGAGAGCTTTGAGGAGGTGCGCAAGGAGAGAGACGAGAGGGCGGCGAAGAAGCGGGAGGAAAAGGAGAAGGAAAAGGAGGAGAAGGGAAAAAAGGAGGAAAAGGAAAATATAGAAAAAAAAGAAGCCAAAGGAGGAACGGGAGGTTCCGGCCTGCAAGTGCAGGTGCCGTCGTGGGTGTTCTTCGTCCTCGCGGGAGTCGCTGGCCTGTGGCTCTGGCAGCAGCTAGTCGCGGTCCTATTTACCTAATTATGGAAGGAGCAAACGGTGAATGTGCACCAGCCGAGCGGGCGTTGTAATGAATATCTTCGGTCTTTACCGTCTTGGGGATCTTCAATTCCATCAAATAGGGCTCAACTTCATCAAAGGGGGTTGGAGTACGAAGTATGTCGGTTTATCTATGGTTGATTATTTGATGGTTATGGGTATGAGTGTGACGCTGTTGCTATTTATCCGAATTCAGGGCTCGCGCTAGCCTATAGTTAGCGACGACGACGCTCGATCGTCAGGGCCCTTCCGTCCATTTCCCCTTCAATGGAATGGACGATTCTAGAACGCACTATGATATACAAGCCATGCAACGCCCAAGGAGTTCACAGCGCCGTTACAGTGTTGCGATGGCCTCCGCTTATGGTGCGAAAATCCGCCAGCCGAACACAACCCAAGATGGCCCGCCCGGCTAGCTTAGTTGGAAGAGCGTGAGGCTTTTATGAAAGGAGACCTCAAGGTCGGGGGTTCGAGCCCCCCGCCGGGCGTTGTTTTTGCATTATTTCCCCCATCATAACCCTAACCCTCGAAATGTGGTCGGCCACAGTCTCGCAGTCTTTTTCTTTTTTCCTCGCCCTTGGCCTCATCCCCGGGGAACCACTCCTTTCTTCCCCCTTAATTGCGGCGACCGGCGATGAGGAAATGCCAGACAAAGCTTGGTGGCGACCGAGCCCGACCGATCAGGCGGGGTTCGCTGCACGCCCCCAAGCTACCACTCAATCCAGTGCTACTCTGTCGTGCCTTCCCACCGTTTGCGCCTTGGCCGATCGTAAACGCAGCTCCGTTTCGCAGCCTTGCGCCTGCCATGCTGACTTGCAGTTCTTGATCGAGGCAAGTGCGGAAAAGGATTGGTTCCTGGAGTTGCACCGCACTGCACCTTCCCCTCTTTTGATGACGGATGCAGCAGGATGTTGCTGCCTTTTGAGCTCAGCCCCAGAAGGGAAAGAGCGATCCTTCTTCAGTGAGGGCGAACGGTGGAAAGCAACGCAACAGCATGAAGATGTTTTTCTTAGTGGCAAAAGGTACCATGTGAACTTTGACTGCTCCCAGTTGAAACTACCTCAACAAATCAATTTCCTATGCGATCCAAACGATGGATCACATCACGTATGTCCCTCCTGCCCTGTTTCGGACCAAAAAACCCCACACTGATATCAATGACAGATTCGTCGTTGTGCCGGGATTGCACGACCCAGCCAACACACATGGGGCTAGGAGTCCATGGCAAACTCGCCACGCATCGAGTCCCCCGGGAGGGTTGAGTGGAAGTACGAGCGCCAGTGACAGTACCGGCCACTTGCTTTGGGATCCGTACTGGGTACGTACACTCTCAACTGTGCCAGAGCCAGCTCGCGGGAAGGCGGGAACAGAAACGGGGAGGAAGGGAAATGGGAGAGGAGGGAATGGGAATGGTGGTTTTGGAGATGATGCCGGAAAGGAAGAGGGGGAGAGGGAGGCGGACGGCCTGAAAATAGAGCGAAGGCAAGTGGAAGGAAAGTGCGAACAGTGTGTGAGAGTTGTGCAGTTTGATGTGGGATTTGAAGAACAGGATAAACATTTATGGGGGAGTGATGGTGAGGGGGTGGGGGAAAACGACGGCAAACCGGAGACACGGCCAGGCTTTCTAGCGCCAGGGTGGTTTAATCGGAAGGCAGAAGAGTTACTTGCATTCGTAAAGCGGATGTTGGAAGGGGATGAGGTGAGTTTTATTCTTTTGTTTTGTCCCCTTCTATCTTCCCTTGCCTTAAGGACCTATTTGGGGGAGCTTGAATTCGCATGGGGCCACTGGTATGGTAAATTTGAGAATCTAAATATTAGGATGAGCTCTTAGAGTATGGATTAGAGAGCGTAGTTGGGAGAAGTTCGAATTCAGGGGCCCTTGGGGGCAGAAGCGAGGAGAAGCTAACAACGCCAGGCCCACTCGCATCAAAGACTCGTCTTCTGCGGCGAGAACCTGGGCGGTATCATTGTCAAACGGGTTAGTCGTCCCATTCATACCCATCTCGCAACACCAGAAGGAGCTAATACATTCCAGGCGCTCACCCTCGCCGGGACTGACACCACCATCGCCCAGCACACTTGTGCCTGCGTACGTCCTCCATTCAACACTGGCTTTTATTTAAGCCCTTGACGTCAGGGTACAGTACTGTTTCTAACAGCCGCAGATCTTCCTCGGCGTCCCGCACAAAGCCCCGTCCCTCGAAGCCTGGCGGCAAACACTCACATCCCTTGTGCTCCCGTTTTGGACGGCTCTCCCGGACGGCTTTTGGCAGACGACCGCGGATCTGCCGGCGTATTTTAAACGTGTCTCATCCGAGTTTATCCCGGTTGCGTTTAGCATTGCTATCATTAGTATCTGCCAGGACGGGGCGTCTGCGGTAAGTCTGACATGTCCACCTCGTTGAGCTATTGCGTTTGCTGATGGACGCTCAAGGCCGTCGACGCTTCGTGCGGGGTACTTGGCGTCTCTCACGAGCACGTCGTCCTCCGCGATTCCGCCGTCCGGTTCAGTCAGATCGGGAAGTTCAACCCAAGCCAACGCGGGGCTGTTAACGGGGTATTCTCTGTCGTCAAGGCTGCAGCGTCAGGTAGGTCTCCTCTCCCGTCTTCCTCACGGTCTAACCCCCTTGAACATGGATCTTTCACGCCCCGTCTTCACGGGTATGACTAACATCCACAGCTTCCTCTCCGGCGCTAACCTACCTCAAAACTCTGGCCCGCCTCAGCCCCCATACCCACGCCCCCTCTCACACATCTTATATCTCCCGCACCCCCTATACTGCCCACTCATTATCGAACGCACCGCCCGTGCAAGCCACAGTCCCCCCCCTCCTCGACGCCATCACGGCCACCCTCCCCGAGATCCCGGCTAACACTGTCGCCATCAACCTTTACGGCGCCCATGGCATCGGCAAAACAACGTTGTCGTACGCCTTGCACGAGCAACTCTTGCGAGGTCGCGCTGTCCGGGTAAACTCTGGGCCAACCCCGGAGTTGGGGGTAGGGTCAGGGCCAGGAATGAGGCCAGGGTTAGGGGTTGTATCAGACCCCAAGACAGGATCGGCTCCCAAGAAAGAGTATATTGCCTACTTTGCGTTCGACACGCACGACCACAGGCGGCGGTCGGTGCGGGCAATGCTGGTCAAGGTGATCCGGCAGCTGCTGGCGAGCGAACCCGGCCTGGCAAATCGTTTTATGGAGCGGGAGAGGGGGAAGAAATGGTGGAACCAAGAGGAAGAACCAGGGCGGGTGGATGAGCAGGAAAATGAGCGGGAAACGGAGAAGGAGGAGAAGGAAGGGGAAGAATCGGGCGAGGAGACAGAAGCAGAGATGAAGACAGCCCCCACGTCGCCGACCGGGCCGACAACACCAACGCCAACAATGCCCACAACACGCAAACAAGGCCCTCCAGATACCCATGGCCTTTCCCCCCACCTTGACCGCACGCGCTGGACAGAAGGCAATCTCTGGATTCAGATGCGCTCCACCCTCCGCCATCTCCCTTCCGCCTCCCATACCCACCTCGTCCTTGACGCTGTCGACACTTGTGACACGCCGTTGCTCCACGACTTTCTCCGAGATCTCCTGGATCTGCGTTTCGCGGCGGCCGGCACGCTCACCATTTGGTTCACGTCTGTTGCTCGGCTGGAGATCATGCCGGTCGAGGGCAGTCGGACGGGGAAAAGAAGGAGTATGGGGACGAGCGCCGGCGAAATCTGGCACCTCGACATAGAACGCATGCCGGATTTCGAAGCCTGCCGAAGCGACTTTCAAGCCACACTCGGGGCCCAGATCACATCCCTCAGCCCCAAATTTCGCGCAACCCAGCTGGAGTTACGTGCGTGCCTCGATGCAGCGGAAAACTTTACGCACGCAACCTTACTCGCACATCGGATCCGCGGCATCGACCAGCTGTCCCGGCCTCAGTGCGTCAGTGCCGGGCTTGAGGAGATCAAGAAAGGCTGGGAGGAGACCATCACGGCGATGGTGCAGGGCGCGCCTGGCTGGGTGGTGGGTGCGTTGGTTTGGATGTTGTTTGTGCGACGGCCGTTAGGGCTGGACGAGCTGGCCGTTGCCGTGGCGTTGGCGGAGAGCGACGGGAAGAGCGACAGGAAGAGCGACGGGAAGAGCGACGGGAAGAGCGACGGGAAGAGCGACGGGAAGATTGAGGCAGAGATGGAAACCGAGACCGCGAGTGGAGAGGCTGGGACTAACGAAGCCAACACCATCGACTCCGTTTCTTCTCATTCACCTGTTACCAAGAGGGGCCTATCCCTGAACGAGAGCCTCATCCCCCTCGACATCGGCACCGACCTGTGCCGGGCCCTCGGTCCGCTAGTCGAGATCGACACAGACCGTGAGGAGATCCGCATCGCCCACTCGTACGTCGCCGAGGTGTTGCAAGAGTGGATTGCGTCGGCGATGGTCCAGGCCACACCGGCGCAACGGCTGTTTGGTCAGACCCAGACATTACTCGAGTACCTGCATTTCTGCCTGGAGAGGATCGATGCGGCCCAGGAGGTGTCAGAAGAGAAAGTGTTTGGGCTGTTGGAGTATGCTCTGGAGCATTGGCATGTGCACTACCGCCAGGTCATGGACGACAATGACAGCAATGATAACAGCGACAGCGAAGGCAGTGTCAGAAACGACGGGCACAACGAGCTCCAAGAACTCGCCCGCGCCCTTTTCGAGAACCCCAGCAACATGCGCTGGCTGGCATCCCGAAAATACCTCAACCCTGAGCCGGAGTCGCCAGCCCAGGCCGCCGAGATTGGAGGCAGCGAGAGTCTTGTACGCCCCGTGCTTCTCGCTGCCCGCCTTGGCCTCTTCTCCATATTCAAACAGCTCTTCAATGCGACCTCGGAGCCCGACCACCCCGACCGCCTTGACGCCCTCCGCGTCGCCTGCCAAAGCGGCCACCTACCCATCGTCCAATATCTCATCCAAGACAGCGCGATAACCGCCAACTCGGCCACTCTCGAAAACCTCATAACGGAAGCCTGTGAGCGCGGAGACGAGCACGTCGTTCTAGCTCTTCTCGACCCACTGCGCGAGGTTAGGACCGCGGCCAACCAAGACCCATACACCATCCCGTCCGCGTTGCTCATACAAGCCTGCCGCATCGGCCACGCCTCGCTCGCGCAGCGTCTGATCGAGGCCGGTGCCTACATCAACGCGGACAGCGACAGCGAGGTGTCGCCCCTACATGCGGCCATCATGCAAGGCCACCTGGATGTGGTCAGCTTGCTTCTCGAAAACGGGGCGGAGGTGAATAGAACGGCGAGCCGCGGGTGGACGCCTTTACAGTGCAGCATCCGGAGGGGGTATCGGTATATTGCGAGTCGGCTCCTGGCAGAGAACGGGGTCCTGGACAACGCGAACGAGGATGGTCTCACGAGTGCCCATCTGGCAGCCCGGGTGGGTGATGTCGACCTGCTCAGACGGGTTATCGATCTGGAGAGAGACGGTCCGGGGCTTGAAGCCGATGTTGATGGCGGTGAGTGGGACGAAGGGCCGGATAGGCCCCTCGTTTCGCAGCCTCTACACGAAGCGGCGGAACATGGCCACGTCGCGGCGGTCGAGTTCTTAGTCGAGCACAGCCTCGCATCGATGGACGCACCCAACGCCGATGGCAAGACGGCGCTGTACCTGGCCCTGGCGCAAAATCACACGGCCGTCGTCGATGCGCTCCTGCGCCACGGCGCGGCGGTGACAACCGACGAAGACTACGCGACGAGCGCCCTGCGCCAGGCCATCGTTCATGGTAACGTGCCCGCCACGATGGCCATCTTGAAAACGAGCGACAGGCGCAGCTGGAGGGGGAGCAAATCGTCTCCATCCGAGACGACAGCCGCAGCGCCGTGCTCGGCCCTGACGGACGCGGCGCGGCACAACCAGTTCGACATCTTCCGGGCGCTTATTTACGATGATGCGGACATCCAGCATCGCGTGGACCATCACCAGGACCCGGACCGCGACAACGACAGCGACGACGACGACGACCGGGACGACGATGAGGAGGATGAAGAAGGCGAGGCTCGCAGGATCCTGGGTGAAAACAGTGGTCGCGGGTGGGCGGCCGCACACTTTGCCGCTTACTACGGGAGCGCCGACATCATGCGGCTGCTGGTCGAGCTAGGACCGGACGTCGTCAACGCCAAAACGGCATGCGGACACACGCCGCTACATCTGGCCGTGTACCGCGAGGAGGTGGATGTGGTCCAGATCCTACTCTCCCCGCCAGCTCTCCCTGTCCCTCTCCCTATTCCATCCGACATGACAGATGATGCCTTCCGCCCCCCACGAAGAGAAGACAGCTTTAACAGCCGAGTCAGCAGCTCTTCCTCAACGACAGCCAGAGCAACTGCTACAGCACCTGCGACAACAACAACAACAGCAGCAGCAGCAGCAGCAGCACAGCAACCCCAAGCCCTCGTGATAGATGTCGATGCCCCGAGTAAACGGGGCCGCACAGCTCTCCATATCGCCGCGGCCGGCGGCGAATCTGCCGAGCTCGTCAAGCTCCTCCTCGACCGTGGTGCTTCCTCCAGGGCCGCTGATGACAAGGGCAAGACGCCGCTACATTTTGCCGCCGCAGCAGCCGGGTCCTCTGTACGTACGTCTTCGGCCATGGCAACGACAACAACGAAAACGACAACAACAGAAGCAGTATTACCAGCACCCACGACTCCTTCCTTGCCCTCTAGCCGCATGGCCCGCACCAAATCGCTCACCGGGATAATCACCACTTTGCTCGCGGCCGGCGCGGACCCCGCTGCGCGCGACTCTACCACTGGCCGCACACCGCTGCACTACGCCGCGCAAGCTGGGAGTGTTGTCGCCACCGCTCTTTTGCTAAGGCATGGCAGTATTGCTGCGACTACTACTGCTGCTTCTGTTACCGCTGCCGGTGCCGCTACTGGTAGTGTTAAAAGTGGGAATAGCAACAGCGGTAATCCCCTGGCCGCAGTGGCTGACGACGAAGGCATCACACCGCTGTACCTGGCCGCTGAGGGGGGGCACGTAAAGGTGCTGTTGCTCTTGCTGGGGTTGGGAGCCAAGATAATAGCAGGGGCCAAACGAGGAGACGAACTCGCTGCCGTTGCTGCTCTCGGGGCGAGTAGCCCAAGCCCAAGCCCTGGCGCTGCGAGCAGTGGTGCAAACGTCAACGTGGCAAATCGACAAGGCGCGACAGCGCTACACGCCGCTGTCATCCGGGGCCATCTCGGCGTCGTCGACATCCTTCTGCGGGCAGGCGCCAATCCAGACCTGGCGGACGAGGTGGGGGACACACCGCTTCACGAAGCCGCGCGAAGGGGGCACCACCTGATCACAGAGAGACTGGTGAAAGGGGGCGAGCACAGCGGCGCCGTGGCGAGCCTGAACCTCTTCAACACGTTCGGGGTCACGCCGCTGCATCGCGCTGTGCTGAATGGTTGGTCGTGGACGGTGCGCGTGCTGCTCGAGGCCGGGGCAGACCCAAACCTCGTCGACGGAGACGGGGATACCGCGCTCGAGGCCGCCATCGCCTCGTCGACGTACAATGTAGTAGAGGTGCTTCTGCAGCTGAACGAGTCCATCGAGACGGCCGAGGCCATCGATGTGCAGGACCACGCTAAGGGTCCTGAACCCAAGAACCCCGAAAAGCCCAAGCTGCGCTTCCCCGTCAACCTCAATGTCCAGAACAAACAAGGCAAAACCCCCCTGATGCGCGCTGTCCGGACCTGTCCCGAGGTGCTGCGGCCCCTTCTCGACGCCGGCGCCGATGCCACCCTCCGCGACCACGACCAAAACACTCTCCTGCACGAGATAGCCTTCCACCCGAAGCTTTTACCGGTTAATACCATCGCCACGCCCGCTCTCCTCGCCCATCCCCAGCTCCAAACCAAAGAGCAACTCTTGCTAACCAATAACGAAGGGCTCACACCCACCCACGCCGCAGCACGGCGGAGTAACGGCCTGCTGATCAAGTGGTTTGCAGCATTCGGCAACGCGGTGGTCGAGGCGAGAGATCGCCAGGGCCGGACGGCGCTGCACCATGCCGTTCGAACGCTGGGAAAGGACGAGCTGCGGGACGCCTTTGGGGAGGTGAATCTGCGCCCCAGTCTGGGCGTCGACGGCACCGGCGTCAACGTGCCGGACGCAGACGGCTGGACGCCACTTCATTGGGCCTGCCGGGGCAGCCAGACAGGGGTAGTCAAGCTGTTGCTGTCGCAGTACCGTTACCCCCTACGAGCGCTGCGCTACCAAGGCCTCAGTGGTGAAGCGCGCCACGGCTGGTCGGCCATAGCCGTGGCCGTCTTCCACCGGAACCTCGACGCTATCAAGTTCATCCAGCATCACGTGTGGGCCATGGATCCTGAATGGAGCGGTCGGGAAAAGCAGCCCCCTCCTGAGAAGCTCCCTGATCCACCCACATCAGCGGAAGAGGCGTTTGTGGCCCGAGACGGCGGTGGTGGTGATGAGATCAGCCCTGATGTGCTAAAGGTTCCGGGCCGGGCTCGCGTTCGGGTGGAATGGTCGGTGAGGTTTGGAAGCGGCCTGCGGTCAGATGGGAAGGTTGTCGTTCCCGGAACGTTGAGACAAAGCATCGGGTGTGATGACTGCCATTATGTTGTGAGTGAACTGTTCTCCTTCCCCACTTCTTGTGGCCCTTTTGATGAGAAAGAGAGAGAGCGAGGGAGAGAAGAGAAACAGAGAGAGAGACAAAGGCGAAAACTGACACCTCATTAGCCCATCTACGGCGCCCGCTTCAAGTGTGTCCAGCACATGAATTTCGATCTGTGCTTCAAGTGCTATTGGCACCACGAAACAACCCACACTCCTCCTGGTCACAGCTTTGAGAAGCGCGCAGACGGCCCCGTCGACGGTCCTCCTCTTGCCACGTCGGCCCCTGTCGCGCCCGCGGAACGGCTGGAGCAGCAGCGGCAAGCAGCTCTCGCTGCTAAACCCACCCGCCGCCGCGAGCCCGTCATCATCACCCACGGCAACGGGGGCCCCGTCGAAATCGTCACTCAACCCCGCCACTCACGCCCCTCTTCCCACAGCAACCACCGGCGCAGCCTGCGCTGGAGCGCCAATAGCCACCTCACCAAGAGCCCCCAGACTAGTCCAAGCTTGCCCCGGCCCTATATCATGGATGTGACTGGGGGTGGTGCACAGTCGCTTCCGGACTTTATGGAAAGGGAACGTCTCGAAAGGGAACGTTTCGAAAGGGAACGTTTCGAAAGGGAACGTTTCGAAAAGAAGATCATCAACATGCGTCTTGAAATGGGGAATGACGACAAAAGAGAGCCGGGGCGGCAAACAGAGTGGGAGCGGGAGCGGGAGCGGCACAGTCTCGAAAGGGACCGTCTCGAAAGGGACCGTCTCGAAAGGGACCGTCTCGAAAGGGACCGTCTCGAAAAGGAGATCCTCATCGAAAGGGGGCGTCTTGAAATGGCGCGTCTTGAAAGGGAGCATCTTGAAAGGGAGATTGACAATACAAGAGGGCCAGGGCGGGAAATAGACCGAGAGTGGGAGCGGGCGCGGGAGAGGGAACGAGAACTGGAAGAGATTATCAGCAGTCTCGAGCGAGACCGTGAAAGAGAGCGAAGGAACACAGTGGGTGCAGGCACGATATCGGAACCCGCCATCTTCCCGCCTCCTCTTCCTCCTCCTCCTCCCTTACATCCCCATCCTCCTACATTTATACCGGGCCACCCTTCCCATCAACTCATGCCCCCGTACCCTCCTCTTCCTTACCAACCCATGCCCCCATACCCTTCCCCCCCTCCTCTGTATATGCAAACCCCGACATCGCGGGTAGACTATTCATACTCGTTCGGGACGATGACTGGGCAGCAAAGAGCGGAGCGCGCCCTGGAGCTAACCTTGCGACGACGTCGAGTACGGTCGAGATCGCGGTCCAGTTCCAGGTCCAGACCCAGGCCTAGATCAAGAGAACGGCGGTATCGGAGCGAAGCATCTGACTACATCATTGAAGGCCTCCATCGTGGAGTGCCATATCATGATACGGGGCGACGGCACTTGGAGGAAAGGTTCGACGGTCGACGGAATAGGGGGACCCCGAGACATGCGTATGATGACTATGAAAGCATCGAGGTGGAACCTAGGGACTCGGTCCAAAAGCGAGAGAGACCGGCAAGTATGAGCGAGCGACTGAGAGAAATCGACCGCGACTACGGGCGTGAACGCGAGGAGGTAGACGTTTGGCACCACATTACGGTAGACGGCGACGAGATGTATACTCTGCCGAGTGGCGAGATGTATACTCTTCCCATAGAAACTCGGAGAAGGAATAGGAATAGGAGTCGAAGTCGGAGTCGGAGCCGGAGCCGGGGCCTGTGGAGCAGACCAATTGGGGGAGAGACAATACTCATCCCCCAGAGGCGGGATACAACGGATGGAAAGAAGGGAAAGGAACCGGAGGCTGCCAAGAAAGCTGCCGCACCGGACACGCCGGGAATAGAGAAGCCGGAAACCGAAACGAAGTGACCGCCCGGCGAGACGGAGGCGCGTTGAAGGATTGATGAGAGTTAGTCGCCAACTGAACCGCGGGTTCCTCGTGTCATCTGGCCAAGATGGCTTGGTAGCCTTTGTAACGTTGGATTCCGATCTTCTCGAGATTAGTTAACCCAGGACCCTCATACGTATCCATATTGGGGTCAATCGATCTTTCAAGATTTATTCAATGCCAATCTAGTTAGTTACCTGAGGTAGGGAAAGTCCAAAGTCGATTGTACAAAAGAAGCCGAAGGGTGATAGTCAATGAAACTGTATGATTTTAATGGGTAAAATATAAAATTGAAAAAATGAACCTAGAATAATTAGGCCAAGATAGTCCGTAACAGAAACAGGGACGGAAAGTTTCATGTTATTATTCCCACTCTTCGAGGAAAAGTTGTATTATGTAGGTTGCCGTTTGTTGCGTGGGGCAGATCCAAAGTGACCTCGCACGAGAAAATAAAAAAGCGGGCCCGCGCCAAGCCCAGTTCCCACAACTTCCCGATCTCTGGCCGAACCCCACGGGCGATTGAACGTTCTTTTGAACATCGCGAACTCCAAACCCCGAATTGCTCCCTCGCTGCCCCAACCGTCCACGACAACCGCCGACGACGAGGAACCCGCGGCTTCCTTCCGACAACCTACGCACACAATGAACTCCGCGCTGGCGAGGCGGCCGTTAGGCTGCCTCAAAACAAGCCTACGACTGGCAAGACAGCAGAAGATGGTATTTTCTCGGAGGGGTATGGCCACTGAGGCTCAGACGACGACAACGACGACAACGACGACGGCGACGGCAGCAGAAACAGCAGCAGCAGTAAACACAGAGGTAGCAGCTGCGACACGGCCGCCATTAAACCACGGGTTTTGTACGTCGCACCAATCCCCTCAACTCTCCTTCGGTTTTTTCCAAGATCTCCAAGCTAACAACAATTCAGTCCGCATACCCGGCCGCAACCCCAACACCGTCCGCAGCGCCTTCGCCGTCTACCCCAAAACCACTCTCGCCGGCACCCAAACCCTCGCCCCGCCCCCCGTCAACCCTCTCGACGCACTCCACCAAGCCCAAATCCAAAAGATGGACCCAACCGGTGTCCGCACCGCCCTCTTCGCCAAAACCCGCGACGCCGCCAAAGTCGGCGACGTGCTGATGGTCACGCACCGACGCGGCGGCGAACCGTTTGCGGGGGTGTTGCTGTCAATTCGCCGGAGGGGGATTGATACGGCGATTTTGCTGAGGAATCATTTGAGTAAAGTGGGGGTCGAGTTGTGGTTTAAGGTGTATAATAAGAATGTGGCGGGGATTGAGGTGGTGAAACGCGCGGCGAAGAGGGCTAGGAGGGCGAGGTTGACGTATATGAGGAAGCCGAAACATGATATGGGGAGTGTGGAGGAATTGGTGTATGAGTGGAAGAGGAATCGGAAGGTGTTTACTTCGGGTAAGGCGGGGAAGGCTGCTGCTGGGGGGAAGGTTGGTGGGAAGGGTGGAGCGAAGGGGGGGAAGGCTGGGGCGGCGGCTGGGGGGAAGAAGAAATAAATGTGTTGATGATGGGTTGGGGGTGGAATTGGTGATGAGGCTTGGGCACCTAGTTGGGAGATGTTGAGGGGCCGTTGTGTCCACGTGTATATCATGTATAGAATTTACTGCGATGTCAGGCATGAGATGTTCCCCAGTGTGCGTGAGTACAGTTTGTCTTTGGAAAAGTGCATTACATGTTTGGAAATCTGTGATAACGATGGGCAAGGGGCAAGTGGCTATACAAAGGAAACGTAGGCACGAACGAAGTAGGTGTAGAAGATGTGAGACCTGAAGCTACTGTGTTGAGAGGAGAGTGGGTGCCAACTGTGTGGCGGAATCAACCCTGGCGATGATGTTGGAAACACCAAAAAGCAAAAAAAGGGAAACTTCTTTCAGCATGTGACGAGTGGTTAGTTCAAATACGTATTTACCTTCTAAAGTAGTATGATAACCTTTGTAATAAATAAAAAAAGGGAGTCTAACGACGAGACCCATTCCACCCGGTAGTTAGTGCCTTCCCGGATGGAAGGGGCCACGTCGTCGAGCTAATTAGCAGGGCCATGGCTCCTCCTAATTAACCAGAAGCAACCGTCAGTGTTCGGGATCGAACGCTTGGTCCGACCCTTAGTAGTGGGGAGCCCTCCCGGAGGACCGCCGCTGGTGACCGTTAGGCCATGACCACCTTGGTGGTCCTCTGTTGCAAACAAAACACGTGGACCTTGTATATATACCCTCCCCTTGGTTATTTTTCAAACGCCGGGTTGTGAAGCCCATGCCATGGCCATCGTGTGCTTCCCTCCTCAGGCACCAACTCCCGCACAATCCGATGTGCCCGCACACTGTCCATTCCAACCGCCCCCAAATTGGCAACGGTCGAATGGCCCATTGGTACATCGCGAATGTTGGGCTTCGGTGTTTTGGACTCCAAAGCATCACGGAATTAAACCTTCCCGTGGGCTTTCGTAATTAGCAAGGTAACCACCCACCCTGTGCGTGGTGAGGTTTTTGATTTATTTTCAATCTTTCGATTTTCACAGAAATGTAAAGGGTTCACAACTTGGTTCTTTTCCGCTGACGGCTTCGACATCGGCATCTAGACGCGATGTTCCAAATGAACCTCCAATCCAAGCTCCTGTCATACGACCGGCCGCACCAGCGTTATCAATCCCAAACCCCAAGCGAGACCGGTAAATATCTGGCAACTATAAACGAGCGAAGATATGGACTCGGCCCTTTTAGGTTCAGGATCTGAAACAAATACCCGAGACTCACGGGTGTAGCACGTTACTCAACGTCACTCAATCTATTGCCCCGAGCGGGTGGAAGACGGTCCCGGGGAAAGATTGGTTGGGTTAGTTCTGGAGGGTCGTAATGGCACGGGCTCAGCGGTAGTGTTGGTCGGGAAAATAAAGCTCGGGAGGAATTGTAACTCTGCACCTGGTGTCTCGGGTGCTATATTTGGCAATCGATCTAGATCCAACGTCGCTCGGAGTCTATGATATCTCTCCAACGTTATCGTTATTTGCGAGAGGCCCGTTCAGCCTACCATGTCCGAACCACCGCAGCAAATGTTGCTTTTCAATAAAAGCACTTGAATGGGCTGCTTTACAACAGGATTCCGATACCCCTGATATATCCCAATGTCGGTGAAACTCCTGTGGTACAATCGGCATGTTTGCCTCACTTCCGTGTTTTCCTCGTTTACTTAATTATTCGCTTACGTTTTTCTCTCTGTCGAACTCATACTCCCTTTGGATCCAAAATACCTGAACACACCCCTAAAATAGACAGCTGTTCCATAGCTCGAGGTGGCCGAGACGCAAGAACAGGACTGTCCCAGCTTTGACCTTGATGCGCGGCTTTGGGTGATCATTTTTAGCTCGTCTTCCAGAACTTCAGAGTAGGAAACGGGTTGGTGATTCCCTGTCGCCGCAGTTACCGGGGCGACAGAGCAAACAAACTGATATCAACTTCGGGTCGAGTAATGCAGCCCAGCCCACCTCAACATCGATCATACCTTCCATTAACATTCGATCAAATCTTGATAAATTTTGATTGATTTACTCTTTTCTGTCTTTTTTCACTTTCTAGATTTATTCTTTTTTGTGTTCTTTCACTCTTTTGGTTCACTCCTTTCTGTACTTTTTCACTTTCTAGATTTATTCTTTTTTATCTTCTTTCACTCTTGGTTTATTCATTTTGGTCCCTTTTCATTTTTGTAGCAAACTAAGCTGTCCAGGGACTTGGTCTATTGCTGTTTTCTTTTTGGCTATAGTGCTATACCGAGGTAGGCACCACCTCACTGCCTCAAAACCATTTCATTCGTAGAACACCCATTCGCCTGCCGAATTCAGATACTTATGCTTTTCTTCCGTTCCATCCCACACCAGCTCGGCTATGCCTTGTGTGCCGTACCTCGCCATGTACTCCTGAGAGACCTTTTCGACTTCATTCTCAAAGGAAGGGTTGGGGCCAAACCGCGCAAGCCCTTTCACCCAAGATTTGTCCAGAGGATGAGCTGAGCTTCCCTTGAGGCGATGCACCAGATTGACCGCGTCCGATAAGTCGTTGTTGTATCTCGTCTGTGCCAACGGAGTTTGGCTTTCGTTGGTGTGAAGCCGGTAAAGCTTGGTCTCAAGACCGAACTCCCACAATCCCGCCCAAATCACCAGGTTATCGCCCTCAAAGGCAACCGTTCCCTGCTCAATGCTGTCCTCTAAAAGTTTCTGCCGCTGCTCTATGGGAACGAAGAGCTTCAAGTCGTCGTTGATCCAGTCCGGCATGTAGTCAAGTTCCCCAGCGACTCCCTCCACCAAGCGGGCCAACTCGTTTCGGTGGACATCTGAATCTCGGACGTTGGAAGGGAGCAACACGTCAATGTCCTTGGTCGATGTCCGGTTGTCAAAGAGGCAGACAGAAAGGAAACCACCGTATGAGACCATATGGATAGGAATCAAGTCGGCGAGGATTTCTGACTGCCCGATAGCTCGATCCAACCAATGCAGAGCTGAGAACACCAAGTTAGTTAATTAGACAGGAACAGGCCTTGCTGGGAGGGTGCTGGGAGGGTGCTGGGAGGCTGCTGGAAGACAAACCTGTCTCCATCTCCGCCCTGCTGAAGCTATCCTTCAAGACCGACATATTTCACTGCCGCTAGTTGTATGGGGCTTGAGCGTTGAGGAGCGCGCCGGTCAAATTTATCAGTGTAGATAGTGTAGTTACCCCATGAACAACGCTTGAGTGGCCGTCTCTCGCCTCCTCATTTCGACACAACCAGGTGTTGTAGACCGCGGTTTCCTCCAATATTTGTTGGTCTCACTTACACCCTCCTAATTCAGAACTAACACCCATCCTACTAACGTAGTCAACCGCAACTAGTGGAAGTGAAGCTTCCTGATGAGTTTCTGAGCGGCCTAACTTTTCTGCGGATTACCCCAAGAGCAACGCTTGAGTGGCCTTCTCTCACCTCCTCATTTTGACATAACCAACTGACAACGGGCGGCAAGAGGTGGGAACCTCGAGCGCGCTTACGCTTAGCGCTTATGGCTCTACTAAGTCTCCGCATTTTAACGACGACCCGTGCACAAACAATAGGTTGATAAATATCATTGAAAAGGAATTGAAAGTAGGACTGAAAACTGGATTGGCAACCGGTTGGACAGCAAGATTGATGCCAGTTTGTCAACGAGATTAGCAACTGGTTTGACAGCGGGATTGGCCGGGGGAATGACGATGACGAGATGGCCAACGTAAATGGAAGCAAGAATAGATCTCGTTACTACGAATCAATAATCAATAGCCTACCCTCGTAAGTAGGGAAGCCCGAGAAGCGGCCGTCTAAACCCACGTCAAATCCATCTTCTCAGGAGCAAAAGTTTAGTTTTTCTTCTTCAGCTTTCAGAGACAATCAGCGAGAAGTATTTTAAGAACGTCTTCTAGAGCGTTTTAAAGGTGTGATCGATATTGAGGTAGGCTAGGCTACATTATTCGACCCGATGTTGATATTGGTTTATTTACTCTATCGCCCTAGTAACTATGGCGATAGGGAATCACCAGTCTGTTTCCTAATTCTAGAAGACGAGCTAAGAATGATTATCCAAAGCCGCGTATCAAGGTCAAAGCTTGGACAGTCCTGTTCTTGCGTCTCAGCCACCTCGAGCTTTGCCGTATTTGTTTTCCCCACCACAGAACTACACAGTCCTCAGTGCCGCGGTCTCGGCAAAAATGTTACGCTTCCAGAAGGGACACAATTCTCCGGAATACGTGACCACTTTATCTTTACCGATGGCCTTCCACTTAGGGTCGACTGGGAGCAGTTCCAAGAACGTAGGCAAGCGCGGAACCGACGCGGCCCAAGCGGGCCCTTTGAAGACCGCCTTGTAAACGGGCCGGATAGCAACGGATGGTTCAACATGGTTCCGGTCGCGCCGGAAGCCATACATATAACGCCAGTTGAAGGCGTCTGCCAGGGCTTCTGCCGCCGAGGCGAGCACGGCGAGTTGCCGCTCGCCTTCCTCGCCGGGGGCTAGCTCTCCAAACTGGCGCGGGTCGGGCAGCATCTCGGGTGTCCAGGCGGGGTCGTTGCGGTACCAGAAGTACTCAGTCTCGTAGCCGATGTACTCGTGGTGGCTCGCGCAAAGAGCTTCATAGAGACGGAAGAAGGAGCGCGGCGCCGTGTCGCGCCATCGCCAGAGGGGTAGCAGGCGTTCGGCGAGGAGGGCGGTATGGTGGGTTGGGAAGTACTCGCGGTGTGGGTAGGCCATGACGGTGCTGGGTGGGGGTGGGAGGTGGCATGGGTGATGCCATGGAAGCTGGAAGAGGAGACGCAGGAGGTGGAGGAAAGCACGCGCCGTGGGGAAGGACTCGTGGTAACCATCTGCGTGGACGACGCGGAGCACGCGCAGCGACTGCCGGAGCCTGAAGGGTGTGAAGGGTTGACGTAGACGGCTGCGAAACCTTAGGAGTTTACGCCTTAGTTTGGGAGGAAGTCTTGAGCAAGCTCGTTCGAAGCGGTCCATTGTATCCGAGTGCTATCCGAAGTCGTGAAGTGGAGGTTGAGGTTTGTCGATTTGGGTGGTTCATAATTAGTGAGAGGTGAAGATCCAAGCTGACGTTTACCGATTACCGGCTGTCTCGGCGGTTAAAAGCGGGGCACCTTCGGAATCACGAATACCTCTAGACAACTTTGAGGGACGGGAGGAAAGGCCACTTCGGGCGTATGCGTACTACGAGCTTGCGGCAATCTACAGTACGAAGTTGACAGCACGGTATCTAGCCATCGTAAACCAGTACGACATGCTCTTCAGGATTTGGTGGGTATAAGATACGGCCGGATTCGCAACCTCGCAACGCGATAAAAAGTGTAGGCGAGCGATATCTCGGTTGTGATGAGTCAGCAGCCGCTTATGCACCGGCATTTCCGCGGCTCTCCCCAACGTTGCGTTGGGAGATCTAGATGCAGCTGTGCCGTCTTCTTGCTCCTGTTATGTCCCTTCAAGGTCCCGTACAACCGCAGGCCCCGCTCACATTCGCTCGGCTTCTGTGGTATCCGCGCGGGGTGGATTTTTTTAAGTTTGGCTACTGTGTAGTTATTTCGGGGGGCACAGCATGTTGGTTGGGTGCGTACTTTTTTTCTTGGGAAAAAATTGAAACCAACAAAAGGCGAGACGTGACACAGACGGCGGGAGAAGAAAGCGGAGAAAAAAACACCACGTTGTTGAAGATTCCTCTGCGATTGACGGGCAAGTGAGTGACTGGCGTGTTGTTGGTGCATATCGCCCCTCATCAGCTATTCCCTTCGAAGGGAAGGATGGTGCAATCTTTCTGTCTGCGTGCATAACTTATCTGCGTATGCATGTGCAGTGTTTCGGTTGTGCATGGTCTTCAATACTCGCTCGCCTCCGATATATGGACTGAAAAGGTGTGTAGTGTAAGCTGCACACTGATAAGCTCAATGTCGTGAGCCCGCAGCCCAAAAAAAGGTACGTATTCCGTCATCCGGACACGTCCTGAATCACACAACCCGAAACATTGATCGTCCTCACCCCCATGGCTCGGCACCTCCAGCGAGAGAAGTGGCGTGAGTTGAAGATTCCGAATCCGGTGTGTTCAAGACAGGCGCCAAAGCTAAGGACTTCTTCGATTGGCGGCCGCGCCGAGATCTTCAACAACGCGCGGGAATTTCTCTTTGCTGGGGAGGGGGCAGGGTGCCAGGGGCTCACCGGGTCAGACGGTCAGACGTGATAGTACTGGGTTAAGCCGAAGGAGATGGTGGTTGTACAGTACAAGGTAGAGAGCAAAAGGTGATGGTGAAGTACTATGTAAGGTACCTAGTGTAGGTGCGGGAAAGTGATATGGAAGAGATATACGGTGAGAAGTGAGCAAACGAAGGGCATTGATATTGCGGGAGTTTCTTCCAGATGGAATCACGGGCATACTCTGCGCAGAAGAGCGGTCGAGTGATAATGCTGGGAACAGAAAAGGGAAAGAGAAACATCTCATCCCGTCCCGTGTTTCTATTTCCACGTTGTGTTTTTGGTTTCCATGTCTCTGTTCCCCTGTGCGTACCCGGTCCGTGTCTCCCACGTGTGGTGGTTCTCGAGGAACGTTTGGAAGGAAAAATCCTTGGTCCAACTGGAAAAAGTTGACAGGGGGGTTGCGGAAAGGAGAAACAGAGTGCGGCTGTCCCGTGGCCCACTTTTCCTGTTTCTCGCCAATTTGCGGCCAAGGATGCTTGGCATGCTCGAGGGCTGCACCGCCCCTGCCCGCGCTCGGATCCATCAGGCCGGACGACTATCAGGACTGTGTGACTGCCTGTGCATACTGGGATGCTCGTGTGGGCTACCAGTTGCGTTGGGTTGGATGTTGATATTTTGACGTTTGTTTCTGCTTTTTTTTTTGTGAGACCAAGTCACAAACAACGCAGTTGGTAAATTCTCATCAAGCACACTATATTTTGTGGTTTCCTCATATGGACCGTGTATGTTTGTTATGCCCTATGTTTCAGCGCTCGAGAGCTTAACTTTAAGATATGCCATGCTAAAGACCGTTTTAACAACACTTTAAGACGATCGGCACCCCCCCCCCCCCCACACACAAGTCAACTCGAACTTGGAAAGAGCCAAGACTGACAAATGCATTGCTGGAACTTCGAATGTGTAGGCCACGCTGAATCTTGGCTCGACTTACATTAGCTAATTCTGCCGCCTGAAGTCTTGGTAACCCCTCTTCAGGTTCCAGATTGGGTTATAACTGCAGCGGACCCTTCCGTGTGGATCCCCCACCGCCGTGATGGAGTCGTTTACACAGCAACAACATAGTCCGTAGTCTTTCATGCGGTGTTTTCTGTTCTATATGCCGCAATTCGATATCTCACATCACACAGCAGGCCGCAGGTCGACGAACTCTAGTTCGCAGCTGGAAGGCTACCCAAAATAGCCAGCGCGGGAGGCCTCCTTTGTAACCACCAAGCCGTGGGGGATCTCCACGCTTGAGGAGGGGCAAAGTATTAGTAGTAGGTGAGACGGGCCGCGGAGCAGCGTTGTACTTATGTGGTCGCAGTATGAGAAAGAGACGCCGACATTGTGGCCGTTTTATTGGGCTCTGGCCTGTCACAGCCGGACTCGTCGTGGTCAACGACGGGGAATTGGCGAAATATGGTGTTGATAGCTCATCTAGTGTTGGGCAAACATGAAAGCAAAACTTCGGGAAACGGAGGGGAAGAATCGGTTTCGGCCCAGATCCTGTTTTCTTCAAAAATGTAACGAGCGATAACTAGGTACCCGGATTCTGTCATGGAGATAATGAGAACCTTCTTGGGCTTCCATTGGGTTGTTCCCAGAGACTCCGCAGCCGAAACAGGAAATACTCCACAGTCCCATTAGCCACAGACTCGCATCATGTTCAGTTGTCTTGACAGGCCTCTTCCTTCCAGGTTGCTCGCTTCCCAGCACGGAAATGGATCCAAGGAACGCACTCGCGCACTGCAGAGCCGAGACCCGCTGAAGCACATGCCTGTTGCCCCATGCCTGCACGCTGCTGACCCTTGCACCGCCTCGAGCCGCGACATGGAACTCCGGGTCGACATCTGTCATATCCCCGAACCGGGGCACACCTCAGGCTGCTTCTTTTTAAACCTGCTTTTCTCGGCATCAATTCGAAATTCACTTTCTCGGCGTTCCTGCAAGTGTCAGAAACACCACTCAATTCGATTACACAACATCGCGGCCCCCACACAAGCTGCATCGGCCGCCATCGGACCTCTCAATTTGCGTTTGTGCGTTAGGTTGTTGGCGATGGTCGTTGTGTGCTCCTAATTGTTGCCCATCGTCCGCCATTCCGCCGCCTCCCACAACTCCCTTATTTCTTGGCCCTCCCTCTTCCTCGGCCAAACTCTCTCCTCTTCCACCGCACTATATCATATCACCAACACATCCAACACCCGAACCCGCCTTCTTGTTCGCTGTCATGTCTGCGCCGTGCCGCAAACTCGATTGATTCCTGCTCTGCAGGGTGTTTTGCGCCTAATTCCAGGGTATCGTCGGCCGGTTGATTGACAGCATATCCCGAGGACACCTCCCGTCTGCCTCACTTACATTTCATCGGACACGACCAATTCGCTACTCCCCTCACTTCTCTTTGCTTTGACTTTCTCTTGGCTATCTCTTCGCCACTTGCTTCTTTTTGCTTTCTGTTGGAAAGTTCAATTTTCTCTTGCTTTCTAGATCTAGTGCTTCGCCATGGACAAGGCTAAGGAGGTGGTCGTTGGCCAGTTCAGGGCCTTGCGGCCGTCCTTTTTGTCCAAGACGCCGCACTTCAACTTCATCTCGGCTCATTGTAAGTTGCCTAAACAACGTGGGAACAGTGGGACCAGCTTTACTGAATGCCTCTGCAGATTTTTATATATTGAGCCTCGCTATCATCGGTTCGATCCTGGTCTACGCCCCAGGAAGGGGGAACATAGCTTACATCGACGCGCTGTTTCTCACCGGTTGCGCGAGCACGCAAGCTGGACTCAACACCGTGGACCTTAATTTGCTCAATACCTTCCAGCAAGTTATCCTCTACCTGTGGCCCATGCTGTCAAACCCCATCACCATCAACTCCTTTGTTGTTTTCCTCCGTCTCTACTGGTTTGAGAAGCGTTTCCAGCACATCGCCCGGGAAGCCCGCTTAAAACGGGGCACGCTGTCCAAATCCAAGGCTAGGCAACGGATGGACAACGTCGATGTGGAAAAGGGGGTAAACGGGCGGAAGATTACTGTTATGCTCAACGGAGCCAGGTCCCGCATCACCAACGACGGTATGCTGCTCGACGCCAACCAGCCATCCCCTGATGCACAACAGCCGCAGCAACAGCCCCAACAGCAACCACTCAAAGCTACGTCCACTCTCCCCAACCGAGCCAGCCGAGACGATCCTAGAGGCAGCCCAGAGCCTCGGAGGCCAGAGATCAAGTTCGCACGCACTGTCACTAAGAGCGATGGCCTCGGCGAAGAGGCCGTCAAACTCCCGCCCGCGCGGCCCGATCATGAGCACATCGCCTTTCTCGAACGCCAACGAAAAGGAGACGACGAAGTGCTGCGGATCCCGAACCCGCGGGACGCCGAGCGCGGCATACGCCCGAAGCGTGTCGAGGCTGGAGATGCCAGGGAGGCCGGGGACGACGAGGAGACCGAGGCTGTCCCACCTGCTGCTGGGGCGTCTGAGACGAACCGGCATCCAGTCCCCCAAACGTTCTCCGAGAACCGCCAGCAGGCTATTACAATTGAGGAACCCGACAGGAACAAGTTGCAGCAGTCCGACTCGGAGGACTTTATCGACGATGCCAGGGCTGCGGCCCACGCTTTTTCGTTCAAGCTGAAAAAGCCCCGATGGATTAGCCAGGGAGACAAGACACAGCCCAACACGGAAGACGAGCCAGGCCCCGGAGCGGCCTCCCGAACCAAGACCGCCGGGCGTCGGCCATCGTTTTCGACGCTGCGGACTGCCTTCTCGTCGAGGGATCAAGCCGACGCCACGCCATACCTGAGTTGGGAACCGACCATTGGCCGCAATTCCGCGTTCCCCGACTTGACCGAGGAGCAGCGAGAGGAACTCGGAGGGATCGAATACCGGTCGCTCAAGACGCTAGCCCTGATTTTGACGGGCTATTTTTGGATCTACTCAGTCATCGGCGTCATCGGGCTTCTGCCGTGGATCTTACAAATGGACCAGTACGGCCAGGTCGTCGACGCGGCCGGCATGAGCAGGACCTGGTGGGCCTTCTTCACGTCGAGCTCGGCGTTTATGGATCTGGGCTTTACCCTCACCCCGGACAGCATGATCTCATTCAGCACGGCCACCTGGCCGCTGCTGCTGATGAGCTTTTTGATCGTCATCGGCAACACTGGGTTCCCGGTCATGCTCCGGTTCATCATCTGGGTCCTCTCTCTCATCACCCCGGCCGGCACCGGTCTGTATGAGGAGCTGAGGTTTCTTCTCGACCACCCTCGCCGGTGCTTTACGCTGCTGTTTCCGTCCGGCGCGACCTGGTGGTTGTTCTGGCTGCTCGTCATCATGAACGGTCTCGATGTCTTGTTTTTCATTGTGCTCGACGTAAGTATCAAACTCAAAAAGCAGAAGAAGTTCTCCCTCCTCTAACTCTTCAACAGCTCGGTAGTGGGCCAGTCGTCGACTTGCCCGCCGGACTCAAAGTCCTAAACGGCGTCTTCGAAGCCTTCTCCACCCGAACCGCCGGATTCTCCTGCGTCAACCTAGCCGCCCTCCACCCGGCTGTGCAGTTCTCCTACATGGTGATGATGTACATCTCCGTCTTCCCCATCGCCATCTCCGTGCGCCGCACCAACGTCTACGAAGAAAAATCCCTCGGCGTCTACAGCAGCCACGACATCGACGAAAGCGCCAACCAAAACGACCTCGCCTACGTCGGCTCCCACCTCCGCCGCCAACTCTCCTTCGACCTCTGGTACATCGTCCTCGGCTTCTTCATCGTCAACATCGCCGAAGGCTCCAAAATCATGGCCAACGAATTCTCCGCCTTCTCCGTCCTCTTCGAAGTCGTCAGCGCCTACGGCACCGTCGGCATGTCTCTCGGCGTCCCCACCGCCAACGCCTCCCTCTCCTCCCAATTCACCGTCGTCGGCAAACTCGTCATCATAGCCATGGTCATCCGTGGTCGCCACCGTGGCCTGCCCTACGGCCTCGACCGCGCTATCCTTCTCCCTAGCGAATCCCTCAACGCCCGCGAAGCTGCCGACGCCGACGCCCGCATGGCCCGCATCCAATCCCACGCTTCCTTCGCCACGGGCGGCGGCCCCGCCGGTGCCGGTCCCGGCCACCGCGGATCCATCGTCTTCGGCGGTAGCCCGGCCGCGGCAGGCAGCAGCATCAACGGCGGCGTCGGCCGTCGCAGGAGCATGGATCGCGGGAATATCCTCACTTCTCTGCTACACCCGGGCCCCGCGATACCTGTGGAACCGACATTGCCGGTGCTGGAGATGCAAAGGACTAAGTCGCCTGAGGTGACACCCGGGGCTTACGGTGGTGGAGGTGGTGTGGAGGAGCCGGAACCGTATGCGACGAGGGTTAGTTCAAGGCGGACGGAGCCTGGTGGTGGGGGGGTGGTGAGACGGTTTGAGCCGGGGTTGAATATTCAGCAGCAGCAGCGGCCGAGGACGTCGGGGGATGGGGGGGATTGAGTTTGGTTTGATGTGATGTGATGATGATCGAGGGTGGGAGGGTTGTGTTTTCTTGCTGGGTTTGACGTGTTGTGGAAAAAGAACGGGTCGGGATGGGATTAGAGATTCTGTCCTTTTTTTATACATATTTTAGTAGGACTAGGTGAGGCTGGCGGCTTTCTGATTTTCGAGCATGGCGTTATTTTCATGGATGGGCAGGGCAAGACAGCCAGGGAACTGGACCGGGAATGGGAAGGTTTGGGCGGGAGTATAAATCTGTTTTCTGCAAGTATTCTTTTTCTTCTTCTAGTTGGCTATTTTGTTTCTTGCGAGCATTCTTTTTCTTTCTCTGTTCTTCCGACTGTGGCAACACGGCTTGAGTTGATTAGGGCGGCCTCCTGTTTGTTCGCTGGTTTGTTTGTCAGTTTCTTGGAATAAAGGAGATGGTGAACGAGAGGAAAGTAGAAGCGTGCATGCATCGATCATGGATAGAGGGGGGTGCATTACGCTCGCTTGCTTGGGAGCTGGTTGGCGATTGTAGAGAAAGGGGGGAAGCTGGGGTTGGCTTTTTGCTGTTAGTCTCAGGTTTTGAGAGAATATTATTTACTTTTTTGGATCCATTTTTGACTTGGTTACTTCTTGGATCATATTTGATGCCGCCGAGTGTTAGTTAGTGCCTACTAGCCTGATACCGGGTCTTGGTTTTCGGGTTTCAAGGGTGTATACTCCACGAGCGGTTTGGTACGTGATGGTATGTACTGGTGGTGTGCCTGGCGTTGTCTTGTGTGCAAGGATGGAGAACAGACATGCACATGGCACTTGATGAATACTCATGTTTATATCCTATTCTCTGCATCACTTCCTACTACACGGGTGTTGAATACATAGTGATAGCGAGCTTCGACGACAGTTCGGAAGCCGTTTGGTGAACATAGGGTGGTACTGTCTGCACAACCCGTCTTTACCTATTAATGGGTCGTCAACGTCACAATATCAACAACCGAGACACAGAACAAGCACTCCAAACAACACCCAATGTTCACCATGAAATTTCTATTTTCAGGTAAACGCCAGTCGGTGTAAATTAACTAACGCCAAGCCAGGGTAAACTCAACCCAAAGCGCAGCGTTATCTGACGTGTTATGCCATTGTGCGTCCCATGATTGTACTTTACAAAGACACACATTTTTAGTGTGTTTATTTATCGACAGTGAACCTCCTTTCCCGGCTCCCATTTCCCATTTCCCATTCCCGCCTGTCTAACCTCGCAGGTTAGTTGTCACTGCGATGATTCATCCATCTCTAGCCGTATTTGTCCATCCATCCATCAATCTGCCCAATCCATCCTCATCCAATCACTTTGGTATCATCTCGCTCCCATCCCCATCTCAATTCCTCGCCCGACTCTTCTCCTTCTCCCTCTGAATCCCCTTAAAGAATTTACTCTGCCCATCCGCGCCACCGCCACCTTTCTTCCCGCCTTTGCCCTTCAACGCCTTGTTCGCCGCCCGGTTCTGCTCAATATACGCCATATCCTGCGCGCCCGCCAGTTCTCCCAACGTGCCCACCGTTCTGCGGACACCATTACCCTTGCGGCCACCGACGCCCCGGCCACCACCACGGCCCGGTTTCCCAAAGAGATCGTCCGTCTCGACTTCGTCTTCAGCGCCGCGCTCGTTGTCCACCAGCGTGCGCTGCAGCAGCTCGCGGCATTCTAGGGGTGTGGCGAAGGCCAGGTCGGGGGTCTTTTCGATGTTGGCGAGTTGGGTGATGACTTTGAAGGCGTAGCCCTGGTCGACGAGGAAGGCCTGGCGCTTGGAGGAGTAGTACATCTCCTGGGTGTCTTTGGAGACGAGGGAGTAGAAGAAGGCGTTGAAGCCTTCGTCGTTACGGCGCTTGGCTCGGAGGATGCGGCCGAGGCGCTGGGCTTCTTGACGACGAGAGCCGAAGTGGGAGGAGATTTGGATGAGGCAGGTAGCCTCAGGCAAGTCGAGGGAGGTGTCGCCGATTTTGGAGAGGAAGAGGGTGTTGACTTCGGGGTTGTGCTGGAAGTTCTCGAGGACTTGCATGCGCTCGGCTTGGGAGGTGCCGCCGTAGATGAAGACCTTTTTGAGTTTGAGGGCGTATTGTTTGAGGGAGTAGAGCTCGTCGGAGAAGACAATGATCTTGTCGCCGCGGGCTTCGTGGTAGTTGATGAGATACTGGCAGGCTTGGAACTTGCGCGGGTTCATGGCGTAGAGGGTGCGTTTCATGCGGGCACTCGCGCGGAGGTATTCGTCGTAGAACTCGGTTGGCATCGGACACCACACCTCGGCACACTGCACCTTGGCGATGTGCCCCTGCTGCGACAGCTCCATCCAGTTGGCCTCGTACAGCTTCGGGCCGATGAGGAAGTTCAGATGGGAGATCTTGTCGTCCTCTCGCAGCAGCGTCGCTGTGAGCCCGAGCTTAGAGTGTGATTTGATGGACGAGATAACCCGCCTAAACATCTCGGCAGGCACCACGTGGACCTCGTCCAAGAGCATCAGACCCCATTCGCGGCCGCGCAGGAAGTCCATCATCTTCTTGGAGTCGTGCGAGCGCTCACGGCTGTTAGTGACCATGGAATACGTCGTCACGATGATACCCGTGCTGCCCGAGAACTTGTTCTTGCTCTCGGCCGTGAAGATGGCGACGTCGTCCGGGTTGATGTTGGACCACTTGAGAAATTCCTGGCGCCACTGCACCACCGACATGGAACTGGTACACAGCACGATGACGCCCTTCTTGATAGTGCAGGCCGCCGTGATGCCGACCAGTGTCTTACCAGCGCCGCAGGGGAGCACGATGATGCCGCTCTTGGCGCGGCCGTTGCCGAACATCTTGCTCAGGCTCTTCTCTTGGTACGGTCGGATCTGCGTGTTGGGCCGCAGGTCAATTTCGAGGTTCGGGTTTACGTCGTCATTCCGGAAGTCATATTCTTCCAGGATCGGATACCCAATGTCAAGACAGCGCTTTTGGACCGTCTCGACGTTGGCATCCGAGATCTCAAACGCATGGACGGCTTCCTTATCGTCGTCGTCATCTTCTTCATTCAGGGCCGCAAAGAGGTCGGCCTCATTGGAGGCACCGCCCCCTTCGCCGGGCTTCTTCTCAGCTTGCTTCAGGTCGGCCTGGCGGACGCCCGCCGCGTTCTGCGTGCCCGGGATGACAAGGCCACCCATGGTGGGCGCATAGCTCGTTGTGATATCATCGGACCCGTGGACGCGCAACGACCCTATCACATCGTCCTTAAGCAGGATCTGCAGCACATCCGCGTCCACGCTCTCTACGAAATATCTGTTGTGCTTCAAAACTAACTTGACCTTGCCAAAGCTCTTGGTGTGGTGTTCAATCTTCCGGCGCACCATGTCGGGTAGCGCTGTCTTCAAGAACCGCTCTAGCGTGTTGATAATGTCCTTTGGTCGCAGGCCCACGGAGACTGCTGCGTACAGGCTGTGCGGTGTCAGGGAATACTCGTGCAGAAAGGTGGGACGCGACTTGGGCTCTGCGATGGTGATGAGGAAGTCGGTAGCCTGCTCGGCCAGCGGATTGAAGCGCTCCAGTACAACGGTGCAGTTGTCTGGGTCGATCCACAGCGGCCGGTTCAAATGGTCGGGTTTCAGCGGCAGATGGGAGAAATCCCGTTTCTTGAACAGCGAGGTCGCAGAATCGTACCGTCGCGCATCTCGCGGAACGATCTCGTCGCCTTGCCCTTGAAGGCGCTTTCCTCCAAATGTGAATTTATTAACAAACTCGTCCGCCTCTTTTGACAGCAGCGCCTCGCGCTGCCTCTGAGCTTCCGTCACGTCCTCGTCGAAATCTTCGTCAGCGTCGGACATTATCGAGCTGTCGATGCTGCGCGGGGTAGCCGGACCCGGAGTCGACATGGCGGAAGCGCGCCCTGCCTTGGCCGCGCCGGCCTGCCCGGATGGCGCCTTGCGCTTTGGGGGCATGGTCACGGCGCGTTGCTTTCCGTCTTTCGGTCCTTTGAGTCCTGGAGTGACGGATTTCGAGGCTCGCCAATAGTCGCTCTCAATTGCGTGTTTCTGTGCTTTAAAGGTTCGCGGTATGTTATCGAACCGGCGATACCGATTTTAATCACAGTAGGTGAGAATGATGGGGTGGGTGACAAAGGGATGTTAATGGCGAGGTGCCTTCCAAACAAGGCGAGGTTCCGGAAGGTTTAAATATGCGGGACTCGATACTTAGTAAAGTGGTTCAGAGAATGAGCAAGGCGATGAACAGACGAAGTAAGCAGATCGCAGATCGCAGGGGTTCCACTCCCTTCCAATCACGGAGCTCATGCTGCATATTCCACGACCCACCTTTGCCCCACCCTCCAATGAGCGCCTGGGATCTTGGCAGTTGGTTTCGAGGAAGCCGCACCCTGAAGCCGCGCTCTCGAGGAAACTGTTTTCTTTTACGAATACCTGTCAGTCATCGCCATGCCGGCAGGTCGTCGAATAAAGGACCGCCATTACAATGCGGATCTTGCAGGGCGCTTCACGCAACAAGAAGCCGTGAGGCGGACTGCCAAACGGCCAGCAATCCCCACGGCTGAACACCATGCAGCTCCATACAAGCTGTTCAAGTGCAAGGACTTTACGTTAGTTCTTGACGGCCAACTGTACCGACAAGGCCAAGGCCAACATCGCATGTATTCTACGGAAATGAAAGAGGTAAATAGGCCACTCGACCCCCCTGTTCATAAGAACCCCCCGTCGACGGCTTTACGGTGGTGTGGAACGACGGTCGAGACTGTCGTGATGGCTGTCGTCGGTAGACTCGTCATCGTTAGAGATTTCACCGCGTCGTGCTGGGTTGGTACAGGTTCATCGTCCATGCCGGTTCTACCGGCAACCGAGTGTTATCGTGACTACATATGAGTACTAGTCTTGGCATCCAGGATATCTGGGGGCCAGATGCAATGTTGGCAAACATTTCCTCATTCGCTGCCCACAACGTACACTACGGCGACCAGGAGGAAGACACAGCTTCCAACATGGCGATCTTTTATGCAGTTAACCGCCAAGACCCAATTCCGAGACCCGGTATAGTATGTTGGTAGCTTGAAAGAAGGGTTGGTCTCTGAGTCACAGGCACTGCCTCAACCCTGCACCGACACCCACCCCCGAACCTACAGAGGTACGGGATATTCTTCTCACTTACTACAAACCTTTCGCAAAACAACAGAACACCATCCAAAATGTCAACGCCAGTACCGGAAGGCCTGGCAGCCTTGCTCTCCAAGATTGGAGCAGGCCCGATTCCTTCCATCGCCGGAGAACCTCCAGTGGCACACCCTCTCCATCGACCTATCGACATTTACCGAGCCTTCGTTGCGGATATCCTAGCCCGAGTCGCGGGGTGTGAGACGCCTGTGGTATACGAGTCACTCCAGATTCCCAGTAACCCAACGAACGGGGACTTGGTATTGCCAGTACCTCGTCTGCGTATCAAGGACAAGAAGCCCGCCGAACAATGTGCCGAGTTTGCGGCTGCGTTTCCAGATGACCACCCGCTCTTCCAGAAACCAGTTGCCGCTGGCATCCACCTCCCTTTATTCTTCGCTCCGTTGTCCCTCCCACGGCTCGTACTTCCCTACATCTTCCAGCGCCAGCAAACCTATGGCAATGATCTAGACGTCGGACTGCGTAACCACGCGACCCCCGACCAGGGCCGTAAGAAGGTCATACTGGAGTTCAGTTCCCCTAATATCGCCAAAGAATTCCATGCCGGACACCTCCGAAGCACCATCATCGGCGCCTTCATTGCCAGGCTTTACGAGACGATGGGATGGGACGTGGTCAAAGTGAATTACCTAGGCGACTGGGGAAAGCAGTTTGGCCTGTTAGCTGTCGGATGGCAGCGTTTTGGGTCCGAGGAGGAGCTGGCCCGTGAACCGCTCAAGCACCTTCTCGACGTCTACGCGAGGATCAATAAAGCCTTCAGCCCCGAGCAAGAAGAAAGCAAAAAGGCCCGGGACGAGGGCCGTGACACAGCCGAGATCGAATCTCGGGGTTTGTTTGCGGAACGCAATGCCTTCTTTAGCCGTATGGAGGCCGGTGACCGGGAGGCTATGGCAGTATGGCGCCGCTTCCGCGACATCAGCATTGACCGCTACATTGCAACCTACGCCCGGCTCAACATTGACTTTGACGAGTACTCTGGTGAATCCCAAGTCAACAAGGCCACCGTCGAGCGGGTTGAGTCCATTCTCCGAGAGAAAGGTATCTATGAACAGGACAAAGGCTCTTGGGTTATCGACTTTGAAAAGCTCGGCTCCAAAGGCCTTGGCGTAGCCGTTGTCCGCGGCCGTACCGGTGCCACAACCTACCTCCTCCGCGATGTTGCCGCCATCCTCGACCGCGAGGAGAAGTATGCCTTCGACAAGATGATCTACGTCGTCTCAACCGAACAAGACCTCTACTTCCGCCGCGTGTTCCGCACCGTCGAGCTCCTAGGTTGCCCCGACCTCGCCGCACGCCTGCAACACGTGAACTTCGGCAAGGTCATGGGCATGTCCTCGCGTCTCGGGAATGTCCAACTACTAAGCGATATCCTGGACCAATCACGCGAGGCAATGCACGAGGTCATGCGCCGCAACGAGGTCAAGTACGCCCAAGTAGACGACCCAGACGCCGTGGCGGAGAAGGTGGGCATCTCGGCGGTCATGGTCCAGGACATGTCCGGCAAGCGCATCAACAACTACCCCTTTGACATCAACCGCATGACATCCTTTGAAGGCGACACGGGCCCGTACCTCCAGTACTGCCACGCGCGCCTCAACTCAATCCTGCGCAAGGCGGGCCTCACCAGGCAAGACCTCGTTGACCATCTCGAGAACCGTCCCGACGGCCTCGACGCGGATGTGCTCGGGGACAAGCCCCATGCGACTGACCTGCTCCGGCTGATGGCGCAGTACCCGGACGTGACGGCCATGGCGCTTAAGACGCTGGAGCCGTCGACGATTCTGACGTACTTGTTCCGTTTGGCGCATCAGCTCTCGTCGTGTTATGATGTCCTGCAGGTTGTGGGCGCCGAAGGTGGCAGGGATGTGATGATTGCGAGGGCGGCGCTGTATGAGGGGGCGAGGCTGGTGCTGGAGAGGGGGATGCGGTTGTTGGGGTTGGATCCTGTCGAGAGGTAAGATGTTTTCTTTCTTTCTTGCTTTCCCTTGTGCCATTTACTCTGCCGTTATTATTGAGATTTGTTTACCACAACTAACCGTTCTTCGCTAGGATGTGATATCCTTCGACTTGGGATAGTGAGATGGACAGCTAAGTGGTACCATATTGAGGCTTATGATTGTTCGAGAGCACTCGCAGCTCCTGGTAAAATGCGCAGGAAAGAAGGGACTCCTCTGAGGCTGTTGTGGCTCTTGGATTTTGTAATGTCTTGTTTGCTGATACCTGTCGGGTTTGGTTTTTTGGTTTTTTTGGGGGGAGAGGTTTTCGGGACCTGTTATTCGGGATTTATTCACACCGAGAGCATTATAAATAGCAATCAATATACGTCTTACAAACACCACTGTTATAAAAGTTCGTAGGGGATAGTTAAGGCTTTGTCTCTGCATGTATAAGTTGAGGTTCAGTCCCTCATTACTAATAGTGGGGCCCTTCTCAGAACAGGCCCACTAAAAACCTTCGGGACCCCGCGATATCTCTGGGGGAGATGCACAGAGGGTTCACCGACTCCAGGCCTGACTCTGAACAACAAAACAGACACCAAAACCTGGAAGATTCGTGTGCACATACATCAAGTCACAACTGTTCTACTCCCAGAAGCACAGATCCGGTGTAACAAGGCCGTCTGCACAATGTGGTATGTTCACTCATACTTTCTCTCCCCCAGTACATCTTCTCCTGAGCTAACCATCCCGTTGCAGTAAACACATCCTCAACGCCCAGGTCGCAGTTCGCTCGCCATGCTGTAAGTCCAGCCCATCCTCCCGTATCACCCCCTCCTTCCCTCCACGCTATCCCACCTCCGCCAAACCCCGTCACATCACCTCAACCAGTTCACCAAACGAACCCATCCCAACTAACCCCCACCCCCCAGGCAAAAAATGGTTCGACTGCCCCGAATGCCACGCCGAGCAAGAAACCCACCCCCTCCTCCAACGCTTCGAAATGATCTTCGCCTGCAAGAAGTGCCGCAAGTGCTTCCGCAAGGACGCATCCGAGTTCGAAGAGGCCGACGAGTACTGCCCGCACTGCGATAACCACTTCGTGCTGGACGCCGTGACGCCCAAGGCCGCGCTGACGGTGGAGGGCGCCGATGTGCGCGTGGATAATCGGATGATCAAGGACGAGCGGACCCAGGCTGGGGCGGAGGGGCAGAAGATTACAATTTTTGATCCGGATGCTGAGGCGGATAAGTTGGGTTGAGGTGGTGCGTAGGGTAGAAGGAGGTGGGGAGAGCGTTGGAATTTAGACCGTACAGTAATAATATGATACCCGGTGCTTGGGCGTACAAAACTACAAATTTACAAGCGAGCAAGGGCTTTGCTAGACATTTCACCATGGTGTACTGGTACAGAGATGGGCTCGATTCCGTTTTCCCGGCGCTTTGCCGTCTATTTCACGCTTAAGGCTTCAACACCCCCCCTGGGTCATCACCTAGCTCCGTCTCACTGCTCACTGGATTCGCCCTGCCCGCTCCGCGTCAATATCGCGGCACTGCCCGTCCCCGGGGTCCTGCCAGTCTTCTTCTTCGCAGCCTCCTCCTGCTTCTCCTGCTCAATAGTCTTGACGTAGTTCTCAATGTCCTCGACCGGTAGCATCTCGATCGACTTGCCGGGCGCCATGACGGCGATCTCGATGTTCTTGGCACCAGTCTGCACCACCTCCAGCAGCGACTTGATCGCCAACCGCACCGTTGCCTCCCGGTCCATATCCTCCTTGTAGTTACGCTCAAGGAACTCGCGCACCGTCTTGCTCGAGCGCCCGATGGCGTTGGCTTTCCTATACCAGGTTGTCAGCCCCACCCACCACACCTCCAAATCATCCGCATCCCCCACCCGTTACTTACCATGCAGAGTAAATACCCGAGGGCTCAGTCTGATACAGCCTCGGCTGCTCACTACCCTTATCAAACCCAACAATAAGCGTGCTAATACCAAACGGCCGGACACCACCGCTCTGTGTGTACCGCTGCTGCACACCAGCAACATATTTGGTAATGTACTCGATCGTAACGGGGTCTTCGAGGTTGAGGCGGTGCGACTGGGCCTCTAACCGCGCCTTGTCGACCAAGATGCGGGCGTCGGCGTTGAGCCCGGCAAACGCCAGACAAACGTGGCTGTCGAGCAGGCCGATCTTGGAGGGTGTGATGCGTGTATCCTGCAGCTTCATGGCCGACCGCTTCTCGCACCCGAGAACCACCACATCTGTGCCCTTTACGCCCACCGCGCAGGTACCTGTTTTATTTTATCCGTCAGAAAAAAAAGGGGGGTTCGGAGGGACCGATCGGCCTTGGTGAAGGTGATGCTGATGGCGGGGGAGGGGGGGTGTGAGGGGCAGCCGATGGCGTACCTCGCTTGACAGCTTCGCCGGCATATTCGACCTGGAAAACGTGTCCATCGGGACTAGGAACAGGAAAGTTAGCGTTTAGTCGAGATGTCAGGTGTGGTAGTGGGCGGCGGACCTAAACACTGAGAGCAGCCGAAGCTGTGTGTTAGCAACGGGTCGGCCAAGAGAGCTCGATTGTGGAGCTCGCTGCGCACGCCGGCGCCCAAGGCATGCAACTCACCCGAAAGAGCTCTGTCGTATCCCGAAGCCATGATTTGCGAGGGTGGACTAGAAGTATGTGTGCTGTCTTGTCGAATTCAATTATTCGGCGGGAAAAAACCGAAATGGCCGAGGGACGGTGGTGCAGCTCGTCGCTGTTGGATTGGCGTTGTGCTTGAGGTTGGGGGGTTGTTGCATTTGGAGAGCGAGTGCAGGCTGCCACAGCTGTGACGACGAGCGGAAGGCTGCCAAGCCGCCCGCATCCCACCAGACCCACCACAAGCTCCGACCAATCATCTAATACGCTGGCCTTGTCAATAATGAGGTACCTTACCTTGCTCTGTGCCAACAAAAGCGGCCGACTAAAACCGATACCTCGAGTCCAATCCATTAACATTCGATCAATTTTAATAGATCTCGATTGATTTACTCTTTTTCGCCTTTTCTTTATTTTTTGATTCATTCTTTTTGTCTTTTTTCACTTTTGTAGAAAAGCCAGTTTTCCAGGGACTTGGTCTGCCGCTTTTTTTGGCCACAGCGAGGTAGTGTACCAAGCACCGTACCAAGTTCTTGATGAGGATGCTCCCGCTATGGTGCTCCCGCTATGGTGCTCCCGCTATGACATGCCCGTTACCTCCGAACTACCTCACGGCTATGCTTCTCGGGCACGCACAGCCCCTAGACCATTTTTTATAAATTATAAAGCCATTCCCGCGCTCTTGCGTTCCAATCTCCTGAGCCCGCCCCTCAGATTTCCTTTGTACGGCAGGTCGTCATCGATTAAGAATCTCAACTATGCTGCAAAAGTTATCATCACAGGGCGCGAAACTCACTCTAGGGACGAGGTTAGCAACTGGCAGCCAAGGATGATACGCTGGGAAGGGGGTAACTCGCCTTGAATGATGTTCCCCGACCATGCTACAACTGAGGCCGAGCTAGCTCACATCGTCCTTCGTCGTCGAGGCGGGAACCGGGAAATTGGTCCCCGGGGGGGGGGGGGGGGTATCAGAGATCCTTCGATGAGCATTGCCAATGATGACAACCTCTGCCGCTTCGCAGGATTTGGGGAAAGCCAGTCTCTTGATACTGGCCGAAAATATTTCTGAGGCAAATGTGTGATAGTCGAGGGTGATAGAAAGGTGCTCCGGCCGTTGCGACAACTTGACAACCACTTTCTGAGTTTCTCTCTCTCTCGAGACTACAGCCAAACAAAGAAGAGCCAGCTGATATCCATATAGCAAGCCTCCAGAGTCCCCAGGGAGACTTTTCTATTTCTTTTGTTTTTAGTAGACTAATGAAGGGCTGGGGCTAGAAAGGGGGAAGTATCACGTATATGAGGGTTAGGGTTTAGCATTGCTTAGCGGTAAGTTCAGGGTTAGGGGTAATACAGAAATGGAAGGGTTATCCTGCACCAGGTGGCAGTCGGCTGTTCCACCTTGCGCCAGCTGGCAATGCTGGAGGGCTGTCAAACAACCCTTGTCGCCGGTGTCGCACCGTTCATGAGACGCTCACTCAAGCCTCACTTGAACTTTTTTCATGTTCCCTCTTCTTATTTCTCAAGGCTTGTAACGATCTTGGAGCTGCCATCTTAAATTTATCGGGGCCTTCCAATTGCGTCTGTGTTTCCTTCTTTTTCGCCTAACGCTATTGTCTATTTTCCTCTGAGTTTCCTCCGTTTCCCCCCCTCGTCTTTCACAATGGCCGCCCGCCAACAACTCACCCCCGTCTTACGACGGTTGAGGCTACCGAAAATCTCACCCCACATCGCTCGCCACACCGGGCTACAACAAACATTCACACCCCCAGCCACCCGCTACCTCAGCAGCACTGTACCGCGGCATTTCCAGCCGACCGGCCCGGCGCCCGCAGCAGCACAGAGCAAGCTCACGAGCGAGACCTACCCAGACATCAAGCGCGATCCCCGGTTCGCGCAACTTACCGAGGCGCACGTTGCCCACTTCCAGCAGCTGCTCGGCACCGACTCGGCGGTCCTCGATGGCGTCACGCGCAGCGACACCGCCGACGACATCGAGCCGTTCAACACGGACTGGATGCGCAAGTACCGCGGGCAGTGCCGGCTGGTGCTCCGGCCCCGGACGACGGAGGAGGTCAGCCGGATTCTCAAGTACTGCAATGACAACATGCTGGCGGTGGTCCCGCAGGGCGGCAACACGGGCTTGGTCGGCGGGTCTGTGCCGGTGTTTGATGAGATTGTCATCAACATGGCTCGTATGGACAAGATTCTTGAGTTTGATGATGTGAGCGGGACGCTGGTGGCCGAGGCCGGGTGTATCCTCGAGGTGGTGGACCAGTACTTGGCTGCGGCGGGCTACATCTTCCCGCTGGACTTGGGGGCTAAGGGATCGTGCCATATCGGCGGAAATGTCTCGACCAACGCGGGTGGTCTGCGACTGCTGCGGTACGGCAGCCTTCACGGGACGGTATTGGGGATTGAGGCGGTACTTGCTGACGGCACCGTCGTGGACGATCTCTGTAAACTCCGCAAGAACAACACGGGGTACGATCTAAAGCAGCTGTTTATCGGTGCCGAGGGCACCATCGGCATCATCACCAAGGTGTCGATCCAATGCCCCCAGCGATCACCGGCGCAGAATGTGGCCCTTTTCGGTCTGTCGTCGTTTGAGCAGGCCCAGCAGGCGTTCCGGGAGGCCAAGGGCCAACTCTCCGAGATCCTCTCGGCGTTCGAGCTGATGGACGATGGCAGCCAGGCGCTGGTGCGGCAAGTGACCGGCAACAAACGGCCGCTGGAGGACACCTACCCGTTTTACTGCTTGATTGAGACAAGCGGGTCCAATGCAGACCATGACAGTGAGAAGCTGCAGGCCTTCCTCGAAGACGTCATGGAAAAAGGCATCGTGGCGGACGGCACGCTGGCGCAGGACGAGACGCAGATCAAATCGCTGTGGGCGTGGCGCGAGGGCATCACTGAGGCACTCAGCCATCTGGGTGGCACGTACAAGTATGACGTCTCGATCCCGCTCAAGGAGCTGTACCAGTTGGTCGAGGACACGCGGGCGCGGGTTGACGAGGCGGGGTTGCTCGGCGACGAGGACGAGTTCCCGGTGCGCGCGGTAGTCGGGTACGGGCACATGGGCGACGCCAACTTGCACCTGAACGTCTCGACGAGGCGGTTTGACGAGCGGGTTGAGAAGGTGCTCGAGCCGTTTGTGTATGAGTGGATCGCCAAGCGCCAGGGCAGCATCAGCGCGGAACACGGGTTGGGGGTGATGAAGAAAAAGTATATTAGGTACAGCCGGAACCCGACCATGGTGGGGTTGATGAAGAACATCAAGACCACGTTTGATCCGGTAGGTTCCTCATAACTGTCCCTCCTCCTTAGGGTTGAAGCTAACGGCTTGCAGAACGGCATCTTGAACCCCTACAAGTATCTTTAGAGTTGCTAAAAACGCTTTCTCAGTCTCACCTACTTTGATACCATTTCCCTCCAGCCTGGCCTTCAACGGCTAGGAAAGTTAAAGACTCCGAATTTCTTGTACATAGCCTATCTTGTTGGTTTCTCAAAATCTGGGATCTTGAAGCATTTGTTCTTGCCTTCTTCCACTTGCAAACTTGATTCCTCATCCTTCATCTTATCTCGTTATTCCCGGGGACAATTGGTACGTAAGGCCATGCAAAGTCTCGGCCTCTCACTATTCTAGCGGAAGGAAGGAAACCTGGTCGGAGGAATGACCCTAATGGGTGTGGTAGGGCAGCATGAGGCCACGTGACGGCGCGTAAGTATGTGCTTATTTCAACGACAGCGCGCAGTCCGTGAATCCTAACGCCGGAGCAACCTGGAAACACTAGGCAGGACTTGTTTCATGCTGAATTGCTCATTGAGTACTTACATCCCGGATCTTGTGTTTGCCCGTTTCCTACGGATACTTTAAAGTCCATTTAGTGGGGGGCGTTGGCTGTTCTCTGAACACAGTTTGAATAGCCTTTACCTCATTTATAGAAGTTTTATGATTTCGGTTAGGAGTAAGGTCTCAATCGTGGTTAGAACAGGGCTAGCAGCGATCCCGCTCTGGGATTCGCTGGTGAGCGGCCTCACGCATTGTTGTGGTGCGAGGAGCAAAGTCAACGAAGCTTCCCTGGTGAGTTTCTGAGGTGTACATGCAATAAATTACACATTGAAGAAGCGAAGAAGGAATGCTTGGTTTCATTTATGAGGGTAATCCTACGAAGTTCTCAGAGGAGCGATTGGATGCCACAGTCGACTGGCATAATCTCACATAATCGGCCGACATATGTGGCGTTGTGGCTAGTAGACACAACTATCACTAGTGTTCCTTCTTCTTTTGGCTATAGTTGATAGGCGTTCCTCCCCTTTTTAGCCATAGGTCCCACCAACTCACGTCGCTCCTACCGATACACATCGGCCCACCTAGCCGCTTTCCTCCATGGAAAGTGCGGCCAGCCAATTATCAGCCGGTGTACGAGCCTTCTGCAAAGCCCATCGAAACATTATCGTCAACCACAAGGACATGGACTTTTTTCTATAAAAGCAGACGTCGATAGTGCCGCGAGTTGCCCCCACCGGACCATGTGGCTTCACCATGATGAGGGAATGCCCAAGGAACGCAACCCTCCCTAAAGCCGCGGCGCCTCTCAGAACATTACAACCATCAACCACCACGACTACTACGATGACTACATTCTTCCAGACCGTCGTACCCAGAGCGATGATAACACCGTCAGCCTAGTCCGCGCACGGCCACGCTTGCCGAACTAGACACCCTCGTCGATCTCATCGTTCCCGTAAAGCAGTGCCAAGTACTCGACCGGCACAAGGCGACCTGGAACCTGGGAGTCCACAGCCCACCGTGACCAGCCATATCGCGCCCGCATGCTCATCAAGCTTGTCCTACTCCCCCATTGCGGCGCCTTTCCTACCGATGTAGAGGCCGTCTACAGTAGATACCACAGATACCCGCGAGATAGCTGGGCCTAAAAGACTCGACTTTGCCCTGGAGCTAATCGCGGACCCGGTTCTTCGGTATGGCTGAAGTGGTTAACCCAAGCGACATCGGGAGGTAGACCCGACGGGAGCGAAGGAGATATGTAAGGCGGTAGCGAACATGCCTGTTCTCGTCGTGTAGACTGACACTGCCATTCATCATCAGGATGTTGAAACCGATATTCGGATAGGCGATACTAGAGCTGTCACGGCAGGTACATAATTCTGGGGCTGTTGCGGCTGCGGAACATTCGAAGGCATTTCAAAATTGGTGTTCGCTGTAACGGTTGATCCCCAGGGAAGTAAATATTTGGTATGGTTGGCCCGGAAACCACGATGGCTGTGAGTCCCTCCCTTTGCCGTCATCGAATCTATCCTCTACCCATCATCGAATCTGCGCAGTACGACAAGAAGAAATTCAAGAGAGCTCGTGGAATGGCAAAATGGTTCTTTGGGACTTTCAATGACGACTTGGGCCAGCTTTCCTAACATTATTTGGAATCACAGCTGCCAACCAACAGCTCTCCTTTTTTGCCCCTCTTTTTTGTTTAATTCCGGCGTTCTGAGCGAACCAGAACCCAGCGCGCTGCTCCACAAACCCGACCCGAACCCGACCCGACACCTGCCTCAGCCCGGTGCGCTCAGCCCAGCGCGCGCCCAATTGGCCAAAACCCGAGTCACATGTCCTATTCGGGCCATTTCTACCCTGCTGTTCCATTCCAGAAAACGGCCCCCGAATCCCCAACATCAAGAACCAATCCCCACGCTCTGTTGAACACCGCCGTGCAGTGAGGTTCTGATTCTGCAGCCGGGAGGATGCAAAGGTCTTTTTAGCTTCGCAGGAGGTGGTACCGAGCGGATGTTCGGATCCCTCATGGGCGGAAGAGAGGGGCAACCCAGACAGTTCGTGGAGGCTTTGCGGAATCCTTCTTCAGCCCTAAACATGGATCACAAAGCTTGTTCGTTGCAAGGTTGGTGTCAGTGTGCTTCTTTTGGTATTATTTTTCACTCCCGTCACTTCTTCTCGCTGACAAACTAACAGGCGAAGGATTGGCGGGATTAAGGATGCAGTTCACTTTGACTGCTTAGCAATCTGGGCGCAAAGCTTGGTTGCAGAAGAAAGCTTGGAGGAAAGGGCTGTTCTGGTGCAACACTGCCCACAGTTCAACCAGGGGCCAGGGGGAGGGGGGGGGTCTACACATTCGGTCTCGGTCTTGGAGATACCCCATCTCATCCACTTTCCTCTCCTTCTCTCATCTGCGCCCACCCCTGCGGCTCTCCACGGAAAGTCTCATGCAGCCGTCGTGCGGCACAAATAGTCCAGATCGGCATCGGAAACCCTCCACCCCAGCAAGAAGAGCAGATAAACGAACGAGCAAGGGGTTGATCGGGCAAGTCGGGGTAACACCGACGGCTTTGCAACCCACTCTTACGCTTGATTTACAACCGGACAGATCCAACCGCTCGGGGCGGGTAGATCGGCATTGCGCACCTGCATGGAGCGAGGGCCTCGCAGCCCGCAGCGGGCCGAGTAATGACACCGAGATAGGGTGGACGAAGTGAGAGGGGAGAGGAAGGAAGTGGAGCAGAAAGGGTAGGTGTTACCAACGAGCGGCCGCTGGCGGGTTCAACAACCCACGGGGGCTTGCGGCTTGCGAATGATTATCACGCGTTGCCGGCTACGGAGTAACTGATAGGTTCTGTGGATTTTCGGCCATGACGTGTTGAGTATTGCGGCATGCATCTCGATCATCTCAACCGTCAGGACCGCCAGGACCGCCTAGACCGACTGGACCGCCTAGTCCGCCGGCTCGACTATCGCCACCACTTCAAACCGTTGTGACTCTTAGTTGTTCTTCCCATAGCGCGCGTCGACGCAGCAGCGAGGGAGTGGAACGGTTCCTAGCCAGCCGGACTCTGATCCGGTACCCGTCCTCAGGACCGATGTGAAAGACGGCCGAGACCAGGCCGAACCGCAGTGAGCCAATTGCACGGGAGGGAACCGACAGCGCGGGTGGCTGGCCTATGATTCGCTCGTCATCTACTACAGCCTTTTTTTCCTTTCATCTTTTTTTGGGAATTTTGTTATTCCCCTGAGGGCGGACGCAGCCCCGTCTCTTCGGCCCCCACATCCGCTTCCTCCGGCCGTTGCCAAGGGACCCCCATGGATTGCCTCTCCGCAGCACCAAGGTACCCCTGGATCGGCAGACATCCGGCCGGTGTCCGGGGAACTGCGAGGCCGTCTGAACCGACCAACCCATGACCAACCTGTGGATTCATGGATGCATCGCTGCATCGCTGCATCGCTGCATGGATAACATCTTCTACCTCTATCGCTACCACGCGCTCCTGCGGGCATATAGGGGTTGGTGATCCAGTTGGCTGGCCGGCCCTTTGCCCTCGCTTTCCAACCCTATCAATCACCACGCTCAGAGCATAACCGGGCAGACCAAACTAAACACCTAAAAGGACCCCTCCTTTCCCCACCCTTCGCATGCGGACGCGTACACACTATGCAGATGCAGATCACAAAGAGGCCTCTCTTCATCAACAGCCCATCCCATTACCCTAGGGCCATCGTTGTATCCCACAAGGGAGGGGAACACCGCAGGATCTTCAGCTCGCCTGGGGATTTGCCGGTGACCTTTGTCGGCGGCCGCTAGGAACTGTGATGCGACTAGGGGGGTTTGAAGGGGCTTATTCGACTGTTTTGATTCCTTCCTGGGGCTTTTTCGGTGGCTGTTAATTTATTTTGTTACCGTTTTTGATATTATTATTTTCTCAACGTCCCTTTTCACTTCACAGGCCTCCTACATCCTAGGCTACCAACAGGATTGAGACGACAGAACGGGGTTGGTACGGATCGTGGGTACATATGTGACGAGCACATCCACGAGAGCTTCCAGTTTCGATGGCAATAGCGGCACCGAGTTCCTCTGTCTTCGCACCGAGTTCATAGCATCGTCGATTTTTACTCCTATATCAACTTCATCATCACCAACATCATGGGTGAGTCTGTCGACAGCAATTTTCCCAGCCTGAGACACATCGACCCGTTTGGGGTATATCTTTCGGCCTGCCAAGTCGCTAACCAAAACCTGCATCGCAACAGTTGGCGTTCCGGGAAAATACAAAGGCTGCGAGAGTAAGTTCTTCGGCTTTTTATCACCGCATCAAAAGCAATCGAGTCCTTGGAAGTTAAACTAACAACCGTTTTTGCGTTAGCCTGCCGCCTGAAGCGAGTCAAGGTGCGTTTGTACTGATGCATAACACACCTTGTCCCATTTACAAGACATCAGCAAGCCTGGGGACTCCCCACAGTGCTAACTTGTCTGGTTCAGTGCGACAACAAGCGGCCGTTTTGCCAGAAATGTCTTGTGCGTTTGCCCCTTAACTCCCTTTTATGCAACTGTCAACTCCCTACGCCCCCTTCCCCCCTTTTTAAAGACAGACGCGACGGAAAACAAAACCTAAATGAAACAAGAAAACACCTAACACACCCAACCACAGGACAACAACCGCCCCTGCGCCGGTTACGAGCGCGAAGCTGTCTTCATCATCGGCACACTCGAAGACCAAGGCCGCTGCTCCTCCCACCCACCACGCATCGTCAAGCCCAAGTCCAAGGCGTCGTCGTCCGGTACCAATGCTGCTACTGCTACGACCACATCAAGGGCGGCATCGAGGGCTGGATCCAGAGCAGGCTCGAGAAGAGTGAGCCCTGCTGGACTGGCGGCGGCGGATGCGGCACTTTATGCGGCCGCTGTGACTCCTGATGCGTCTGGGTCTGCCGGTTCAACCTCGGTTTTCCTCGCGACTCCGACTCCGGCTGCGAGAGCGACGGGTTTTGAAACAACAACAACAGCAGGAGCAACAGCAGGGCTAGATTACGCTGCAGATGGATACACCAGCGGTGGTACAGTTGACCCCTTCGAGGCGTGGGCAGTCTTTGGGTGTGGAGAGAAATGGCAGAGCGAAATGGGACTAAACACCAACACCGACCCCACCATGTCGCCGTCAGCGGTAGTACAGGGCGCGCCGCGGCCGGCGTGGGAGGATACAGTGGATGTGTCCTGGCAAGGCGTGGGATATCAACTCGGGATGGCGGGACGCCGGACGGAGTTGGAGAAAGTCGGGCGGAGGGGGGGATCCAGCAGCATGGACTTCGATGGGAGCGGGACGACCAACAGGGTGACGTTGTCGCTACCAGAGTACCGCGCGCCGGACGTGCGGCCGGCGATGGATGGGGCGGATTTCCGGCTGGGGGTACAGTGCTGGATGTGTTTTGATCAAACAGGTACGAGCCATCAGGGGTCGGGGAGTGGTGTTTGTTTATTTTTGTATGAGGTGAGTGAGGGTCGGTGATGTGTTTTGTTTTGAATGGGCCACAGGATCACTTGGGGCCGCCAGCCTGCTGGAACACTCGGTGTCCTCTGTTTATTCAGTATCTTCGGTTTTGTTTCTCAGGGGGTGGGCCAGGGTTAGGGTTCAGTTTTGGGTTCTTTTGTTTTGTTTTGTTCTGTTTCGTGAACTACCCCTGATTTTGGCTTGGCTTGCTTGGCTAACAGGCAAACAACAGCACAACAACTCGACGGTTTTCAGCAACCAACCACATTGGAAGGACACACCCACGCACGATGCGGTACGGCGGCTTGGGCCGGGCCATTTTAGGTCGTTCCCGGCGCACCACTTCTTTGCGCGGGTTTACCGACCCAATGCTGTAAGTCTTTCTTCCTTGCCACCCCCCTTTTTTAGGACGAGACTAACGCAAACACCACAAGATCATGACCGCCATTCTAAACCGTACCCCCACATTTCTTTCCGAGAACCACTGGCTTGTCACTCCTTACGAACACCATCCTAAAGCGCCCCTCGACCGACTCCTCGACCAAGTCGTCCTGCTCCCGGCCTTGCTCACCCGCGCCGACCACCTCTTTGCACAGGAGTCGACCCTCTCCCGTCGGCTCCTCGCTCAGGACCTGCTCTGGAACTGTCTAGATTTCGAGCGGGGGTTGAGTCGGTGGTATGAGTCAATGCAGCAGCAGCAGGGAGAGGAAGACCCAAATGACCCTCGTCCAACAGGGGGCCAGAAATCTGGGAATGCAGGGCCGGGGCTACCCTACCGTTCGGCCCACGCGACGGTGGCCATGTTGTATTACTGGGCCTCTGTGGTGGTTTTCTACCCGACCATCTGGCGGCTATACTTTGCAGCGGCAGTCGACCCGGTCACGGTATACACGCCCGAGACTGCGACGACACCGGGGCTTTCAGTGCCAGGCGACCTACCCCTGAGCTTCCCTTGCCTTCATCAACACCACCACCAACAACAACAAAAACAACAGCATCTACAACCCCCGACATCTCACCCACTCGACGCTCATGACCTCCCCGTTCCCGTCCCGCCCTGCCTCGAAAGCGTCGACCCGATGCGCTTCGCCCTACCCCGCGTCCGTGAAGCCGCCAACCACATCTGTCGTACCCTCGACTATCTCCTCGTGAACCGACCTCTTGCCACAGCCGTCACCACCGTTACCCAACCGGCAGCCGCCGAGTTCCACACTCAGGGCGACTTTGCATGGGATTCCGAATGGAACTTCCCAGCGTTGTCGTCATCCTCTTCTTCCTCTTCATCATCACCGTCACCATCAATATCATCACCATCGATTGAGCCAATGGCTGGCCCATCGGCAATAATAACAACAACCGCGATACCACCACGATCATCTGACCTCTCTGACCTGCTGTGGCACCCGCTCTTCGTCGCGACACGTTTCTACAGCGAGCTAGAAGGCGTGCCTGTTCGTATGGACATGAATGCGAATATTCTTGCTTCGCCTACCACGCCCACTACAGCTACGGGGATAACTCCAGATACGATACCCGGTCATGGCCACAGTGGTGGTGGTGGTGGAAGTGGTGGTAGTGGTAAAGGAAAAGGACCCGTCACACACGAAGGCCGGCTGGAGTTGATGTGGTGTGAGGATCTACGGGGCCGGATGCTGGAGTGTGGGGGGGAGAGGGCGAAGGCTGTGATGGGGAAGCGGTGGGTTGGTGTGGATTTGGGGTTGTTGGGTTAGATATTTGGTTACGGTTGGTGGTTATTAGGGGACTTTCTTTAGCCCGGTTTCCTTGGTTTGTGACAGACAACTAGCGCGGTTTATTGCGAGAGTGGGGGTAGAATACACTGGCATATCAGGAATATGCCCGGGACATATTAGAGCATTGCCATTATAGAAGTTGGTATGCCTATTCGACAAACAGATCGTGGATATTGAGATTTGAGTTGTTGAAATTTTCGCGATCGTATGGTTCGTTGGTATAGTATGATTCATTCCAGAGTGTAAACCCCTCGACATGTTTAAAAAACAGCAAGAATACAGCACAGATCCGACCATATCCCAATAACTTACAAACTTTATGTGCTCTCCAGGACAAGTTGATATCAGCATCAATACCCTACCCACTTCACTAGAAGCCCCAGACATGGCAATGGCTGTAACTAGTACTGTTCAATCGGTGCTATTCCATGTTTACCGTATTATAAACACAGCAACCGCTGAGCGGCAGCATTCATATCGAAATGATCGACGAAGCAAGCCATACTCGGCCGGCCCTGTTTTTCATCAACAAATCTTTGCCGCCGGGCATGGATTGGTTGAATAGTTTTCGGGCCTACCTCACTCGTCAACGAACACCATATAACACGGATCTAGACAGACCAAGACAAAGGCAAGGAGAATGTGTCCAAGAGGAGAAGGTCGTTGCATCTGGGCGTTAGGACACAAGTACATAGCCTAGCAACTCTTTACAAAACCCACCCATAACTCCCCCACAGCTAATACTCAAAATCATCATCCACCGCCGGCCCCTTACTACTCGTCACACTCTCCTGCTTCCGATACATCTCCGCCACCTGCCTACTACTAGTCGCCTCATCCGGCTTCTTATCATCCCGAATCTTAATAAACCTTGGAAACCGCAAACTAATCCCCTTCTCCCCACTCGGATCCACACCCTCCTTCATCCCCGCCTTGTACCGCGGGCTAAGCGTCAGATCAGCCGTCTTCACTTCCCAGACATACTTGGGCTCGAACCAGACGTCGGGCTGGTGCTGGCCGCCGGAGCTGTGGGAGTAGAAGGGCTTGGGCCGGTCGATGACGATTTCCGAGAGGGAGCTGTGCAGTTCCTCGAGCACGGCTTCGCTGAAACCCGTGCCGATGTTGCAGACGGTTTCGTAGGTGTCGGTGTTGGGGTTGTAGCAGGCTAGGAGGAAGGCGCCGTAGACGGAGGTGCGCTTGCCTTTGCCGTAGTAGGCGCCTAGGACGACGAGGTCGAGGGAGTCGCCGATGCCGGCGAGGTAGTCTTTTTTGATCTGGGTGGTGTTAGTGATGGTGGTATTTTGACGCTTTGCCGATCTGCCAGTATGAAAAGGAAGAGGGGAAAAAAGAAACATACCTTGAGCCAGTTGCGACTGCGTTTGCTGGGTTCATACCCGCTTTCCTCCCCATCCAACATCTTGACCATCAGCCCTTCGCAAGAGGCCTTGACCGACTCGTCGAGGAACGCCTGGATCTCGTCCATCTCGCGGCCGTCGATGGCCGTGGCGAACGCAAACTCGCCCTCGATAGGTTGGAGGGCCTTGTGGAGTAGTTCTCGGCGCTCCCTTAACGGTTTGTGCACGACAGCTTCGCCATTTAGGTAAAGCAGGTCGAAGGCAAACACGCAAACCTTGATCTTGACGTCCTCTGCCTTCACGCCCTTCTTCTTTCGGGTCATCAGCTGTTGGAAAGGCATCACCTTCTTCTCCTCAATGTCCCACGCCACGGACTCGCAGTCCAGCACAAAGCTTTTTGTGTCCTCCTTCACCCAGCTCGGAAGCCGGGCGAGAACATCGGGATACTTGCCGGAGAGATCTTCCGAGTTCCTGGAGAAGATCGCGGCCACACCCTTGCCGACCTCCTTGGTAGCGCCAATGGCTGACTGGCTGAACTCTTCGTCCGTGTCTTTGGCGACGTAATGGATTTGCGCCCGCTCACCGTCGTACTTGTACTCGCAAGTGAACGTTTGGTTCTCAAAGCGGTCCAGGACTTCCGTGATGGCCTTTGTAGGCTTCGCCAACATGGGCTTCAGAGGCACGCCGGGGCGCAGCTGGCAGTGATCTCTCAGATTATCGATGCCATGTTCAATCATCGCAGGGATGATGATGTCGTAGCTTGGGAGTTCACTTATAGATAGCACGTTAGCAACTCGGATGGTCCAACGACCAAGCAAAGGAAGAAAAGAAACACGAACCTGTAAGCCGTCTTAAGAATCGATTCGCCATGGGCAATGTCTTCCGTTTTCGCCGTCTTGCCCTTTTGAGCCGCCTCGTGAGCGACTATCGCCTGAGCGAGCGAAACAATAACCGTCTTCTCGGCCAACCCAAGTCTCAGCTTGCCCTCGAGAAAACGGATGAGGTACTTGGCCTCACTTGGCCCGCCCTTGTCCTTTGTGATATCCACCTTACCGGTTCCTGTGGAATCCGCAGCCGAAAGAAGCTTCTTGATCGCGTCTACCTTCCTGGTCTGCGCGCCGTTGCCGCTCGTCGTGGCAATCCCAAGAAGGCCCTTATGGACCCCTTGCACCGTCAGGGGCTTGGGCTTGAACATGGTTGGCTGATTCGACCTCGACTTGACGGCAACCAGACCGAGATCACCAATCTCCTTTTGGTCTTGCTTGATCACCGCCAGGCTACGACCCGTGGACTCGCCAATCGCCTTCATGATCAAAGACTCGCCGATGCCGAGCTCAACGCCGGCATAATCTGGGGCAAGCTTGTTGACCATGAGCAAGACCGTCGACAACAGATCGTCGGGAGTGAGCCGCAAAACTTGTCGGAGAAATAGCGAGCAGTGGGCCATAATCTCCAGCCGCTTGGTGGTGAGCTCGATCAGCGAAAACGTCGTGCAGAGTGCGGCATATGGCACCGGCTCGCCCGCTTTCCAGTCTGGGTAGGGGTGCTTGGCGTCCGACTTGAGGGTAGCCTGGGCCTTTTGGCGGGCTTTGGACGCAGCCTTGGGCTTCTCCTCCTCCTCTTCGGAAACTTCAGACGCCGATTCCGGGGTGTCTTCCTCGGCTTCGGTCTTCGCAATCGGCGCTGGCTCGGGCTCCTTCTTCCGTGGTGATTTCGACTTTGGTGATGCGGTCTTCTTGGCCGTCTTCCGCTTTGGCTCTGGCTCCGGCGCGTCCTCCATAGGTGCATCCTCCGCTGCCTCCTCCTCGTCCTCCTCTTCAATCACTTTCCTCCCTCTCCTGGGCCGTTTGCTCGCGGGTGCTGCCACTTCAGCATCGTCTTCCGCTTCTTGCTTGACTTGCTTCTTCGACGAGGCAGAGTTGGCGGGCCGCCCTCTCTTCTTGCCGGTTTCTGTGGTTACAACCCAGTGTCAGCCTACTACCGGCGCGAACATCCGAAGGCCCTCTACCAACGTACCTTCATCCGACTCGGACTCAGACTTCTTGATCTCTGCCGCCACCTTCTCTACATCCTCCTCCTCATCGACAGCAGCCGTTTCGTCATCTTGCTTCTTCTTAGTCGCCGCCTTTGTCGAAAAGCTGAGTGTCGTCTGCTGAGAAGGAGCTGGCTTCGCCTTGGTCCCGTTGGCCTGGCTAAAGAATTTGCTGCAATTCTGGTCAGCTTCAAGCTCCCTCCCCTGTCACCTCAACCGCCGTGAAGGAAAAAAAGGAAACAAGAAGACCGGCAAGTACAACTTTTTCGGCAGGCAATATCACCCCCAAACCATTCATTACCCACCCCAAAGTCAACTGTCCGCTCTTAACATACCCCAACGTAGCCTGTTTCGGCGCCATGATGATCCTCACAGATCCCAAACAATGTCCCTCTCGTTGTCGCCGCTCGTTCTCAACTCGCCTTGACCCGCTAAAATGACGTTCCGACCCGAACAACGGCCACGGCCTCTCACAGTGACGGCCGAGGGCCGTTCTGGTCGTGGTAATCCGAACCCTGCCGCCCCAACAACAGCGGACCCAAGCAGGGGTGGTGGTGGTCGCGGAAAAGCAAGTAATCCGGGGAAGAAGTTGCGGAGCCACGTTGTGTGGTTGTAGGTAAGAGGAAAATTGAAAATACGTTTGGATGGAAGAAAAAAAAGAAAAAGAGGAATGGTGGGATGAAATGTGTTTTCGCAGGGAGGGGTTATATGGTCGAAAGAATTGACAACGAATCAATTGAGAAGATGGCGGTGCAAGGCTGGTCTCTGATCAATCGATTAGGCAGGGAAGGCAGAGACGGCGCATTGGCATGCAGGCATTGGCTTTCCATCCATGTGGTGTCGGAGCTGAAAATGGATTGAGCATGACGCGCTAGAACGCGACTTTTGGTGAGGCAGCAGCAGGCAGGGGTTGTCGCGTAAAGTGGCCCGGTCACATGACCCGTCGTCGCAGAACTACACTAAATCGGGAATGGAGTACGAAGGAGTTCTCTGTATCCGTAGCGTACGAAATAGTGTACGTCGTACAGCTATTACTTGGAACATTTTCGAGGTTCCTGCCCTGCCTTTGACAGGGGGACCAGATGCAGCATTGATAACAAGAAATGGTCAAACAATTCATGGCTCTTTTTCAAGCTCCAACACGATCTTACGATATTCTGGCGATGAGAAAAAAAAAGAACCACCAACGCGATCGTTAGAACCCACCCAAGGCTTCCCCGTTCCGAAACTTAATTTCAGGACCGTCCCAGGCTCTATAACAGATTAGGATAATGTACAAGAAAAACTCCCAAAACGCTCAGAACCTCACAGCTCCGGCATGTATCCGTTTCTCCCTGGTGTAATCCCTCAACGCAAGACTCGGACGCCACAAACAAACTACCGCCTCCCCTCCCAGCGATCCGCCTCGCTTAGTTGTTGAAGTAGAAAGCCTCATCCGGCGTCCGGCCGCGGATGAACTGCGGCTCGGTGCCGCGGACGTAGATGTCCTCGAAGAGGATCTTGGGAGTCGCCTCGGGGTGGGCCATGGCCTCGGCGGCAGCAACCTCCTCGTTGACGTGGCTGCGGGCCTCCTTGTCGATGGTCTTGAGCTCATCCTCCTCGGCGACGCCCCAGTCGAGAATGTGCTGCTTGATGCCGGCAATGGGGTCGTTGGTCGACCGCATGCGCTGGATTTCCTCGCGAGTGCGGTAGGTGGTGCCGGGGTCGGACATGGAGTGACCACCGTACCGGTAGGTGACGTACTCGAGGACAAGGGGGCCGTGGCCGTCCTCAGTCCACTGCTTGCCGTACTGGACGGCGGCCTTGACGGCAAGGATGTCCATGCCGTTGATCTTGAGACCCGGGATGTACTGTCCGCGCTTGTAGTAATCGGTCAGGGCGGAGGAGCGAGCCGCCGACGTACCCATACCATACTTGTTGTCTAAATGGTGGTTAGTCAGGGTAAGGTGAGGGATGGACACACAATGTGCAACTCACTCTCGCAGCCGAACAGCGCGGGGAGCTTCCAGAGCTTGGCCATGTTGAAAGCCTCAAACACCTGACCCTGGTTGCTGGCACCGTCACCTAAGACAAAAGCATGTCAGCGATCTACAGCCCCGGTATTTTCCCAAGAGTCTGGAGTCCCATACCGTAGAGAATAACAGTAGCCTTCTTGCTGTCCGTGTACTTCTGGGCGAAAGCAAGACCAGCACCAACAGGGACCTGGGCGCCGACGATACCGTTGCCGCCGTAGAAGCCCTTAGCGAACATGTGCATGGAGCCACCCTTGCCGTAGGCAATACCCTCACGACGGCCGAGCAGCTCGCCAATGATGGAGCGGATGGTACCGCCACGCATGTAGGCGAAGCCGTGGCAACGGTACGAGGTGATCACGTCGTCGTCCTTGTTGATCGCATGCTCGATACCGACGGCAACGGCCTCCTGACCGGTCGAAAGATGGCAGAAACCCCGGATCTTCTTCTCCTTGTATAGCCTGTCGGCGGCCATCTCCATTTGCCTTTATCAAACGCAACAACACACAACCGTCAGCGGGGGAGGTCCTTTCTCGAGAAGCCAAACGCCAAACATCCTTATCATTCGGAGCCACCAATCGCATACCTCACGGTCACCATGTCGCGGTACATCTGCTTGAGCTGCTTCTTCGTCACCGCGAGGGTGTAAGGGGGCGGGTCGAGCTCGTAGGTCTCGAAGCTCTCGTCGCTGAGCCGGACGTTGAAGGGCTCATCTTCGGACTGTTTCGGGGAGGGACAAAAACCATCAGCAAAGAAGGCCAATTGACTGCGGGGAGGTCCAATTATCGAATTCAACCCAACCCAGCTACTTGTAAAGCGGCCGGATAGGCAGAAAAAAAGTCCCCGGGGAGCATTGGACATAGGGCAGTTAGCCTACCTGCGGAACCGAGCCCTTATCAACCTGCGCCGAAGCCGCATTCGTAGTGACAGTCCTCCGGGCGGCGATGGGAGCAGCCTGGGCACGCTGGACAGTGCGGAGGGGCGCTGCCCGCGATATCCGGACGGCTCGCGAGAACATTATGTGGGATGGATGTGTGGTGATGTGGAGGTGAGAAAAGGTGGGGAGGGAAGAGAAAACGGTAATTCCAAACCAGGAAAAAGAGAAGGGAAGGGGGGGAGGAATGGAAGGCGGGCAGTGAATGCGAGATCGCAAAGTTCTGCTCTCGGGCGCTTTTTTTGCTGCGAAAGCTGGGCCCTGTAGCGGTTTGAGAAAAAGGGCGACCCATTTTTTGGCGTTGGGGCAACGGAATGATGCTTGTTGAACAGACACTAAGCCGCTTTGAGACAGCTAGCATGGGTTGGGGCTGGGTGGTCCGGGCCCATCGGACCTCCGCCGACCGCGCGCTTTTTGTCTTGACAGCTCGGAAAGGCCCGACAAAAAAGGCGCCAAGCGCCTGAGTGGGCCTGTCAAAGTCGAGACAACAGGCCTTGCCGCGCGATGGACGTGGCCCTGCATCCGGTCGTTTTTCGTTGTCGGAAAGGCGAGCTAGGTGCTTGAAATACGTAGCTCCAGCAGACCTCGTTTGTTCATTATCTCATAACCCACCGAGGACACAAGCCACGATTGCGATTACATGTTGCATCCGATTGCTGAAATTACAACATTGAACACTCAAAATGGGTAAAGGTTTTATGCTGTTTAATGAATTGTTTATCTCGAACATGTCCCCTATCCACACCATCACGGAAAACCATGAGCAGTCCGGACATAGTCCACATGGATTATGCAGTTATGATCCACGTTACACATCTAAACCGACACTGTTGAAAGTCCCCGAAGACAGCCAAGCAGATCGGGATTCAAGGGATCGACTAACCCACAACCCACAACTTAGTCACATAACATAACCACGAAGAACCGGATATACTTCAAACCGCTTCCGTACTCTTAATACAACGCGAGTGTTTGTAAGGTAGAATAAACACAAAATGTCGGAACCCACAGCTGAAAATTGAAATAAAACCATCGCCGGAAGCCCCCCAATCCCCCAACCCCAAATCCTATTTCCTCCCAATGCTGAGTCGCTTTGATTGCGCCCGATATCTTCACCGAAGCCATGCTGATTGTGTGTAAAACGCCGTAGCCATGCCCATATCTGCCTTCTCTTCTTGTGGTCTTATTGTTCCTTCGTCTCGCTCTGTGTGTGTGTGTGCGTATGCTGGTTGAACTAGTCCCAGCCCCCCTGATCTGGCGCTATTATTGCCTGACAGGGTTCAACTAGAAACGCCAGTTTGTGTTGTCTGTGTATATGTGCGAGCCGCGGTAAAAAATGGGTGGGGTATCTGCGAGTAAAAAAAGAGAAGTGAAAGGTTGGGCTTCGCCCAAAACTCCCAATGTTGTTTGGTGTGGATGATGGTGCCGCTTCATTCATCGTCATCGAAAAAGGTCGGACCGCTCTGTTGAAGAGGTGCGGTTGAGGGACCGATATCTGTCATCTCCACATCCTGGATTCCGCTGCTGGAACCAGAACCGCGGTAGTCGAGCGAGAACGCGCTTAAAGGACGATCTGAGGTAGGCCCGTCGAGCCTTCGTTTCCCAGGCAACATGGAGCGCTCGTCGTTGAGCATCTCTTCTGGGGGAGAGAAGGACCAAACCTAAGAATCCGTGTTAATAATTGATGTGCCAAAAGGAACGCCGTGAAAACTCGAGTGCTTCGCATGCTTACCTCCATCACAGTCCGGCTATTTTTGAGCGCCATAGCCACGCATTTCTCCTCCTCAAAAGCAACGCGCCAGACTGCCTCGCCCTGGGTGACCAATTCGCGGACAAGGTTCCCTGTCTTCAGGTCCCAAACCTTGACCCGCCCGTCGCTACCACCGCTAACCACCCGGGTATCGTCGAATTGCAGGCTGGTCACACTGTTGTCGTGGGCGGCGAGCCTGTGGATGGCACAGAACCTCTCCAGAGACCATACCCTCACAGATCCGTCGCTACCGCCTGTGACAAGTGTGCCACCGCGCATTTGTAGCTGCCCAACGAGGGAGGTATGTCCTTGGAGAATGGCTTGGCACTCGCTAGAAGCAACCATATTAGCGTGACGTTCGAATGTGCAGCGACTCGAAAACACTTACCCAGTCTGGGCATTCCAAATCCTCACGCTCGTGTCCAAACTGCCAGTTGCCACGCGTTGTCCGTCGAAGGCGATAGCGTAGATGTGGCTGTAGTGCCCTTGGAGGGTGTGCAGACAACGCCCCTCTGAGATACTCCAAACCTTTGCCGTGGCATCGTAGCTACCAGAAACGACAATATCGCCCTTGATTTCCAGGCACCGAACGCTGGCTTGGTGGCCCACGAGTACCTTCTTGCACACACCGGTCCTGATATCCCATATCCTAAGGGTGGTATCTCGGGACCCAGAAATCGCGGTGTTGGCGTCCGACATCTTGAGGCAGCGGACAGTGGAAGTGTGACCCCGGAGAGTATGCAGGCAGGCACTAAGATCCATCATGTTAGCGACGCTAAACCCCAACCAGACTTCCACCACCCAAATCGAAATCAAACCTACCCAGTAGACAAATCCCAGACGCGAACGTCACGATCACAGCCACCGCTGACCAAGATGTCGTCCCAAGGCACCATAGCCCAGACGCCCATAACATGGCCCTGCAGTGTGCGCAGTGCATTCCCTTCTGTGTCGAACACATGGATCTTAGCGTTGTCCAGTGCCACCACGATGTACTTGGAAGTGAGATGCAAGCTGGTGACAACGCCACCGTCCTGCGTAATATTCCGGGACACATTGTGGCCGCCAGCCCGCCAAGCGGCATCCACCAGATACCTCTGTTTGAAGTGTGACTTGTAAGACCTGAGCATGGGTCGCGAGCTGGCACTGCCATCAAACGTAGCCGGTAGTGAACTCGATGTGATCGCGCCGGAAAAGGTGTGGTTCGGTGACTCGTCGTTGTTTTGGCCGAAGGTGTAAGGCTCGGCCCTCGCTGCCGCGGCCAAACGGACGGAATGTTGGACTTCGGATAGCCTCCGCTGGTAATCGTGCTTGACGCAGAGATTCTTCCATGTCATATCGTCACTTAGCAAATCCCGCCACCGGCGTGAAACTTGTGATGCGCGAGCGAGAACTTTCGGGTCATCGATGAAGGAGAGGATCTGGGAACAATTAGTCAGCCGGAGCGCCCTAAATGCACGAACTCAAGGTGGGATGAAATACGCACTCGAAGACACAACTCGTCCGGAAGTGTAGTAAAGGGATCCTTCTTCAACAGGGGGCTAACGAATTGGTGCACGAAACTCAATTGCCCGCTAGTGCAAAGATTGAGTAGATCCGCGAGCAATCGAGTCCTCTGTCCGCCACTACATTGCAGAAAGTACTTGCGCAGCCCCGAAAGATGGGCTTCTTCGTCCTCTCCAGCAGCACCCCAATCCAACCTGGAGTGTGATGGCCCAGGCGAAGCAGCTGGCGTCGGCGGTGGAGGGGGCGAGCCCGTAACTTGCTCGAAGTCCGCCGCCGGTGTGCTCATGCTCGGCGTGGGCGGGCCGCGCGGACGTTGCTGCCCCTGCGAGAGCTTTGCATTGTGCGTGTTCAACGACAACTCCTCGTTGAAGGCGGCCCCTCGTCGCTCCGAAAAACTCAGCGGTCGGTTGGTGTATGGCGGTGGCGGCATTTCGGCAATGGTCGGGACGAAACGGGGGAACCGGTAATTATCAATAACCAACAAGAAGCCCTTCTCCACGCGATCGTGGTCGGGTGCAGGTGACCAGATCCCAAATATCTACCGGCAGCACTAAATCAAAGGATCCCAATGCACGATCATGCAGTCCCAGCTCGGTCTCCACGTCGCTCGGGGCTCGTGCAGATGACGTCGGAATGCCGGGCCTCGGATCGTGACAGTTGGGGAGCCAGAGTCTGGACTCGCAGGTTCGCACGTCACAAAACCCAGTGTGCGTGCACAACGCCCTCCGAGCACCAAACAAGGAATGAATATGCCACGGTCGGTGGCTCCAAATCCAGGGATTCGGTCGTGGCCCGACAAACGACAGAACGTTTCGGATATTGAGAGCGAGGGAAACAGCCCAGAGTAGGCGGCCCGTTTGGCGAGGAAAAGGGGTGGCGCCGGACTCGCAGTTCGAAGGAAGCGATGGGCAAAACACGTTGTTGCAAACAGTCGTGCTAGTCCATCAGTGTGTACTTCCAGATCGTCGGTGATTGCGGGGATCGAGGGGGGGAGGAGTCGGTCGTCGAGAAGGCCAACTGCTTTTCGGGGCCGGGCGTGAGGGCTGAAGATGGGGAAGAAATACGAGGCGGGAAGGGGCGGTCTCTTGGGGTTCTCTCAGTTCCCCATGCGCCGAATGGGGAGCAGGCTGGCTGACCTGGCCAGGGGGTGGTGGTACTTGGCGCAAATGTACCCGCTCTGCCGCTTTCGCTCTTTCTGCTCTCAGCGTGTGAGATTCCGCGGCGCGCAACCTGGCGCTGTGCTCCACAGCATGGACCGCAGCCCAGATGGCACGGGCCCCGCTGCACAACAACGCCCGCGGGCCCACGGCCAGTGGGCAGCACCACCTGGCTTCGACCGCCTGGCCCATGCTCGACCGCCACCTGTTGCGGCCCCTCTCATCCTTCAACCCTTTGATCAAATGGAGCCACGCAAACAGCTGGTGGTCACAAAACTCTGGTTCCGCGCGGCGGAGAGCGCGCTCTTTTTCTCAGGGCTGTGGAGATCAGAGTACATGTACCAAGCGGGCCGTACCTGATCTTGTACACTACCTAGGTTGGTTGTTGAGAACACTGCGTTGGCAACATTGGGCCGCTGCTTGTCCTCGCTTGGTCCCTTTTCGTCCGTTTCCATGCTCGAGAAGCAGAAAGGGGCTCGAGAGATCCTTCTCATCCCCCATGGGCATCTCTCCCTCCGCCCGGAGTTACTGTGTACATACCTGACTAGTCAGTGCTAGTGTTGAACAAAATACCGGTGCCTGATAGCGTTTGTCTTCGCGAAGGTCCATTTTTCTTTTTTTAAAGAGGCGAAGCCTCCCTTGAGATCCGGAATCGCCCAAAAACCTTGTTCCTGGCGAAACCCCCAATGACGAGCCCGACAACCTTTCAAAAGCCAACAGGGTTCGCAAGCGTCGACTAGGGTCAAGGTACCGGCGGGTTACAGCGAGGCCCGCTTCCTTGCTGGCACCTGTCTCCTGCAATACAGCGGGTGACCAGCCGATCCATGGTCCCCAACAATCCCATCAACCTCTCGGCTCGCAACGTGGATTGAAGCCACCCGAAAAGGGCCAGAGACCGGCGGCCAAAGTCACTTCATCTTTCGGGCCCCAATGTGCTTATTTTTGTTGCGACCAAGTCAGGCGGTGCCGACGCGCGCATGAGGCACGCAGCCAAACCACAAAGCGATTGCATCAGCCTGCATGGGACGGCCGGACCTGAGCGAGGCATGGCATGGAAACAGACAGAGCAGCCGTTTGTGAGACAACAAGCCCTGCATGGGGGTCGAAATCGAGACTAAGGAGAGCGCTTCGAGGACTTGAGACCAATTTTTGCGTCCTCGAACCTGAAGCCTTTTATGCTTTGTCGCTCCGTTGCGTTCTCGCGCCTAAACTCCAAGGCTGGATGATTCGCAAGAAGACGAGTATCGGACAAATACTGGATTGGGAAGGATGTGCTGCTTGTCGCACCACTCACGGAGCTTCCGTCTAGTCTGCTGCTCAGCCCACCCGACTCCCGACTCCCGTTCGTCTCGGCGCCGCTCGACGGCGGAAATAACGTCGCTTACACTCCAATACCTGACCTCTTTGCCAAATTTCCAGCCGTCGAAGCCAACCTCCTCAAGATCTCGTCGGCACCAACGCAACAACCTCGCCGCACCCCATCACATCACAAGCCAGACATGGGATCACTAATTGACGTTAGTGTAGTTGGGCCCAAAAGCCACCGCTTTTCCGAGCGTCCCTCGAGTGCCGCCCTGCTGCTGCTGAGGAAAGCAATCAATGTCAGACGCCTCTCGTCCAACAGCCCGGTGGTTGAAACAACCGGGGGGCATGGGCTTCGTGCTGTGCCCTGAAACGCCGCCCCCGCCTGCCCCTCCGGCCGTTCCAGAAATTTTATTAGCCCGCCTTCATTGGAGCGTTTGTAATACACCGTACCTTTCCTCCCAAGGTCTAGTATCTTGTTCAAGTCTTCGTGCTCCATACTGATCCATACACGGGCGGGCGGTCAGTTTTTTTCCAAGCCTCCCGCTTCATCTCAACTTACACTACTACTATGTACCATGTCCACTAATCCGGCCCTCGGCCCGAAATGCATCCCGCACCTCCATTGGCGCCGGGCATGAAGTTGGCCAACACCGTTTCCCCGTTCCTTGGATTCCAGGCTTGCGTCATTCAGACCCCCAACCCGGGAAAAGGGCATCTCCACCACCAAAGAGTGGCAGTCGCACGACGCTACTGCCGTCTGCAAAGCTAACACAGAGATGTAACCAAAAGCTGCACAGGTGACGAAACGAGGGACTCCCTCCCGCTAATGCCGAAGTTTTCCGGCTGGTTTGTCGACCCTTCTCGTCAACAGGTCGGAGTCAAACCGTTTTGTAAACGTACGTTGGATGGAGGACACACAACTCATCTTGTCAATTGTTATGAAATCAAAGATGAAGCGCCATAGCCGATGGTGAAACAAACGTCAAAAAATCCAAAACGCCCGCTTTCTCTAAGCCACGCCAGCTTTTTTATGCCTCGGTATTACACACACACACAATACAGGACGGGCGTGCCCGTGACAAGTCCACAAGTCTATCCCAAGTACCAGAAACGCCAGATCCCCACGTGTAAAGAAGAAAAGGGGCAGAAATTCTGCACTATTATATCACACACACATCAGTGGTGGTGATGGCCGAATCGCGTTAGCAAAGGCAGCAGAAAGCCAACTACCGTTGCGAGAGTGTCTCGCATCTGCAGTTTCGCTTGTCGCTTCCCGCTGCCTTCGGCATAGCCGTTCGCGGTCGGATGGTGGTCGTGGCTGGCAGACTGGTTCTCCTCCTGCATCGCATGCATTGCAACGTACCTAAAGTAAACACCAGCATTAGTCGAGTGCAGCGCTCCAGAGGCCATGAAGCGGTACACATGAACTCAGGGGGAATAGAAAAAGGGGAAACGTACAAAAATGTCCCAGCACTAAATAGAAGCAACATGCCAGTCCACCACTGGGCAGATTCGCCTTCCATACTGTCACCCCCGACCAGCGAAACAAGGAAATAGGTGGCCAGAGCCCCCGCGGGAGCAGCGAGGCTGAACACCATCAAATGCACCCGCGTGGCCCGCTTAGAGAGACCTTGCTTCAGCAAGATAGAGGTGAGCCCAAACGCGGCCGGCGCCTTGTGCACCAGGATCGCAAAGAAGATGATCAGTCCCACATTCAAATTGGCCGTAGTGGCCGACGCCCCCATCGCAATGCCGTCTGCTGCTGCGTGGATGACCAGGCCCATCGTAGTCGCTAGACTGCGGCTCTGCTTGGGCGACGGGGCGAGAGAGCCCAGGAACCCTTCAGATTCTTCGTCCCCAGAAACGCTTGACCCGGCCAGGTTCTCCAGACTGACATGTCTGCTCGTAGGCGCGCCCTGGAATCGCTCGGATGCGTGGCGGGGGAGACGGTCGACCAGGAACATCAGCGCGAAGCCCACGACGAGGGTGAAGCCGATGCTGAAGGTAGGCAGTTCGTTGTTGAGGGCTGCCTGGCCGTCGTCCGCGCGACCTGAAAGCCAGTGGGTGGTCCGTCGTCGAAATCGGTCCGGGTCGTCGGCGGGCAAGGTGTCGCCGAGATGGGAGTGCTGCGACGCCGCAGCTAGCGCCTCAATCCCTTCGGGGAGAATGACGATCAAGCAGCTGCCGACCAGTAGGCCGGCGCCGAGCGAGGCAATCAGCCGGAGTTGGGTGTGAGATAGGGAGAACGATAGTGGGAGTGCGCCGGCGAGGAACGAGCTGTTTGCGCAGGGAGAGAGTCAGCGTGCGTGCACAGGCCGGGAGTTGGGAGGCTCAGTTGTGGGAGTCAGGGGACTGAGTTGTTGGACTTTCAAATGGACGTACGCTATCGCCATAACGACCTATGGTAGCCAGCAAACAATCAAGCAGTTAGCCCACTGCCCAGCCAGGATCGCATAACACCAGCCCTCCATGAATTTGCGACGGCCACACTCACAGAGGTCGCGATGAGAAAGATGAGGCCGGCCATCTTGAAGCAGTTGCAGGAGAATACACTGCTGGGAGAATCGGATGCCGCTCCCGCTTGGGTCAACTCATTGGCGCAAGCTGGCCAGAAGAAAATCAAGGCCGCGTGGTGGAGTTGAGTCCGGAGGTTTTCTCGAAGCTGTCCCCTTCGGCTGAGCCCGTTGGCTTGCGTTATTCAGCCTGGATTGGGGACTTGGAAAGGGAGAAGATCAACAGCAATGCCATGCTTTGCCCCGCCGCCCGCAGCTCCCGTTGCACTTGCCTGATTCGGCTAGTCTTCATCGTACTTGTGCTCCGTGCCACCCGTATTGTAGATTTACTGTGCTTGGTTTTGTGAATTTCATGTTGCCAGAGAGGAGGACAGGAGATGAAACAGGACGGAATTATTATTGCGCGTACCTAGCTATGTAATACAGAATGAATATCTCGTACATGTAACACAATTACACGTATCAATACTCAGCTTTGGGATGCGGTTGTCGTTCCTGAAGCGTGCTCTCGGAGGCGGAACACAGTGCGAGATCGTGCCTTTGATCAATTAAACCTGGCAACGCGGGACGAGCGCGCCCCAGCGCGTCGCGGTTTCTCGATGCAGCTGCAACCTTTTCCAGAATGCGACCAGCATCTTAACTTTGCGACCGCACACTTCCGAACACACAACTTAGTCCCAGAACCTCGACATCCATTACCGCCGAATATGTCATCCGACGATAATTGTAAGTTCCGTCAATATCGCAAAGTTTAATTATTGATTAATATCTGATTTTCTTTTCGCAGGGTCGCAACCGGCGGATGAGGCGCTGTCCTTATCGCTTGTGTCGCCTTCGGCGACCGGTCTCAAGACCATCGGCCACAGTTTCAACCCCAAACACACATACCAGTTATTTGGCGAGGAGCAGGAGATATTTGGTTACCGAAACCTCGAAATCGACATCCGGTATCATGCGAGCGATATGCGCCCAAACGTATCCATAAAATACAGCAAGAAATTCACCGCCGTGGGCGACACCCAAGCCGCGGACCTCGACGGTATCCTCCGCGAGGTCTTGCCCGATGTCGCATTCCAGAAGAAGTCCGACTTCGAAACAGCGATCAAAAGTGCGCGGAAAGACTGGACACCTCCCGGCACCCTTGCGACAAGCTTCACGTCCCACGGCAACACATTCGAGATCTGGAAGGGCAACCTGGCGGACGTCGCAGTGAAGCAGTTGGTCACCCGCATTCAAACGCTTGTTCCATTCTTTATTGAAGGCGGAACCCCAATCGATGTGGAGGACCCGGATGCCGACCGATGGACTGTCTTTTTCCTCTACCAAAAGCAGGAATCTGCAAGCGACGACAGCGGCAACCCTTATATCTTTGCCGGCTATTCGACAGTGTACCGGTTTTTCCACTTCCGGCCGCTCACGCCGCCCCAGTCTCCCACCGAAAGCGACATCGAGAAGGCCACGCTCGCGCAAGATTTCGACCTTTCCGAACTCCCCTGCCGCAGCCGGATCTCTCAGTTCCTCATCATCCCCCTTTTCAAGAGCAAGGGGCTTGGGTCGAAACTGTACAGCCACATCTTCCAGGAGTACATCAACCACCCGCAGACCGTCGAGATCACCGTCGAAGACCCCAATGAAGCCTTCGACGACCTCCGCGATATCGCCGACCTGCACTACCTGCGCACACTCCCCGAATTCCTGGCGCTGCGCATCAACACCGACATCACCATCCCCGAGGCTGGCGCCGCACCCAACAACATCGTCGATAAGGACGCCACCGAGGCGGTGCGCATCAAGGCCAAAATTGCGCCGCGCCAGTTTGCGCGCGTGCTCGAGATGCACCTCCTCTCGACGCAACCCGCGTCCCTGCGGGAGTCATTTGCCCAGCTCGCTGAGGCGGCGACAGCTGAGTCTAAGGCTTCTTCTTCTGCTACTGCCGCCGGGAAACCGGAGCGCGCAACGGCAGCGCAACTTCACGAGTTCCGCCTGTGGCGGCTGATGCTCAAGAAGAGGGTGTACAAGCACAACCGGGACGCGCTGGGGGAGTTTGAGATCCCTGAGCGTATCGTCAAGCTCACTGATGCGGTGGATAACGTCAAGTTTGACTATGAGCGGTTGTTGGACCGGGCGGAGCGGCAATTGGAGGAGGAAAAGGAGGCGGTTGGGTCTGCTTCTACGTCGAAGGCGAACGGCTCTTCTGCTGCGGCGAATGGCAGTGCGGTTAATGGGAAGCGCAAGGCGGTGGATGAGGCGGAGGGCTCGGCTACCTTGAGTAAGAAGGCGAGGTTTGAGGATGCGTGAGGTTGATGAATCCTGGGAAATGATTTAGGTGGCGTCTCGATATGATAGGTGTTGCCTTCTCTCTTTTTTCTCCTTTTTCCCTGGAATGTTTTATTCCTTGGAACCCGTGTACACTACGGCGTTGGGCGGTGGTATTCTGGTTTATCACGATGGAGTGACGGTGATTACCCAGGAGATTTCCCTTGCGGTTGGGTTCCCGATAGCGGAATGGAAAAAAAGCATACTATTGATCCCCGTCTATACCGATTTCTTGCTGCGAGTGTCTTTAACGGAACAAACAATGCACCCCCATATATCCCCTATAGTATTCATTCTTCATCCTTGAACAACAACCTCTACTGCAACTGACTCCCCGGAAACCGCGTCCCATTGACGCCCTGCACTCCCTGTCCCAGCTGACTCGCAACCACAGTCGCCTCCCTCACCGCCCTCGCCACCGTCCCCCTCACTCTCCCCTCCTCCAACACCAACAACCCGCCAATCGTGCACCCGCCCGGCGTGCTAACCTTGTCCCGCAGCAGCGCCGGGTGGTCCCCATTCAGCACCAGCCCGGCCGCCCCTTTCATCGTCTGCGCCGCCATGCGCTGGGCCTCGGCGCGCGGCAGACCCATCGCCACAGCACCGTCGATCGCGGCCTCCAGCATGAGCGCGAAGAACGCCGGCCCGGACCCGCACAGTGACGTGCACGCGTCCATGGTCGACGGCGGCAGGTAGGCGACCTCGCCGATGCGCTTGAAGATCCAGGTTACGAGCCCCATGGTGTCTGGGTCGAGCGGGGGGTTGGAGATGCCGATGACGGTCATGCTCTCGCGGATGAGCGAGGCAGTGTTGGGCATGGCGCGCACGACGCGGCAGCGCACGGGAGTGTTGTCGTTGGCGGCGGTCAGGGCGGATTCGATTTGGGTTTCGGGGACGCCGGCGAGGATGCTGATGAGGAGCTTGCCTTCGAGGGCGGTCGCGAGACCCGGGTCGGAGAGGACCTCGCGTACCATGTAGGGCTTGCAGGCGAGGAGGATGATGTCGGCTTTTTGGACGGAGGCGACGTTGGCGTTTTGGGCGATGGTTACGGAGTTGAGGTGGTTGGCGAAGGTGGCTTTGAGTTTCTTGGCTGACTCTGGGCGGCGGACGCAGGCGATGAAGCGGGAGGGTAGACGGGTGGTGACGGAGGTTTCGTAGAGGGGGGTGGAGGTACCGGAGGCGCTGGGCTTGTTGTGGGCGTCTTGGATCTCGTCTAGGGAGGCGAGAATGCCAGAGAGAATGGCGATGCCCATGGTACCTGGTCAGTCATATTAGCATTTGTAATCTCTTCAATATTTCCTGAGAACTACAAAATATTTCGGGGAGTTATCTTTCACTTACCACAACCGAGAACGGTCATGGTGAGCTCCGAGGAGCCCGAGGAGCCACTGTTGATGGAGAGAGCACTCATATTTGCTAGCCAGGTGTCGTTATTGTTGTTGTTGAGAAGACGTTGGATAACGCCGAAGTTCGGAGTGTGAAAGATGGTCCGTGTAAGTGAAACCAGACTGATAAGGCAGGGTTGATTTCGCGCAATTGTCGCTGGAAATGGGAGTCACAGGTGATGAAATAAATCTGGGCTGAAATTGGCCCAAATAGGAATTGACGAATGTTTACAAACAGGATCAAATCAAGTGCAACGATTCAACCCTCCAGTGTAGATGCTTATCTGTCTCAAAACTTTTTATCCGAATTCAAAGAGCAGGGAAACCGCTGAGGGTCCCTCCCCCACGTTGCCAAATTTTCACCGCCTACCTAATACGGTTAGCGCGCCCGTAGAGTTTCTCGACCCCTGCAGCATGGGCTTCCAGAACCATGCAGCTGCCAGTTTGGATCTGAACTCCAAGCTCGTGCAGAATTAACTAATGTTGAAGCCTTGTCGTTTAAGTTACCTCATGCAACACCTCCGGTTTTTCGAGTTCCCCCATGTCAGGATTCCTACCAAATGACAATATCAAACCGCCATCCATAGCATTAACATATCCATCACAAATTACATGATTTCGAACCTTCCCAGGACCAACCACAAGACCCGGGAAACACCACCATCATGGCCGACCCCTTCGAGGTGCGCATGCGCTTCACGAATCAGCTCCGCCAGCTGAACGCGTCGGTTAATTCCGCGCAAAAAGCCGCCCAATATGCCATCAAATACCGAGACATGGCCGAGGATTTGCATTCCTGCATTCTCGAGCAACTAGAAAGGGTGCGTTTTGTTGGATGGGGGCCCTCGACGCTTGGTTGGTTGGGTTAGTGTTTGCTGCCCGGTTTGCTAACGCAGAGGGGGGGACGGAATAGAGCAACATGAATACCCGGGCGAATATCATGTATTTCATCGAGCACTTCCTCGAGTTGGCGAATAAGGACGGTTACGACGACTACGTGCGCATGATGCAGCGCGACATAATAAGGGTTGTTGACGCGGTAGCGCCAGATGACGGGTCGGGAGCGGCTAACGTCCAAGTCGTGCGGAAGGTAAACTATGTCCCCTATCTGCCCCTCTTTGTTAACCTCGGCCCGTCATTCCACAGCTAACCACCGCCCTACCTCCAGGTCCTCGTCGCCCTCCAGAACAAATCCCTCCTCGAAGCCCAAGCCGTAATCCAAATCGACGAAGTCCTCAAAGAACGCGACGCCTCCGCCCAAGACATCGCCATGTCCTCCCCACTCCCCAACGGCGGCACCGACGACCTCAGTGACATGCCCCCAGCACGCACTCTCCCCCCTTACAACAACCACACCAGCAACAACAGGCGAGGAGGTGGTGGTGGCGCGGCTGCGCCAGGTCTGGACAAGAAACAGATCGAGCAGCGGATGGAAGAGGACCGGGAGCGGCACAAGCGGCAGCGGGAGAACATATGGGCGGTGCCGCCCGGTGAGGATGCTGAGATGGAGAGGTTGTGGGAGGAGACGAGTGATTTGGGGGAGGATGATCATCGGCTGGGGGAGGAGGAGTGGCTGGAGTGGCAGGCCGAGTTTGAGGCGCGGAAATGTGTGCATCAGAGGGAGGCTGATGCAGCAAGTAGGTGAAGCGGCTCAGGGGTGTCTTTGGTTCTTTTGTAAGAGGGGCCGGTTGTGGGAAGCGCATTGCATGGAGTTTGGGTTGGGTCTCGGTGTACTGTGGCTTTCAACTTGGGACGGCGTTTTGGAATAGGGGTTAGAATGATACATTCTCGGGTTCTCTGCCGGAAAAGGCGAATAGGAGCCAGATCTAGTGAAGTCTTCAAGGATGACAAGAGGGAACGGTGAGTATATCTCGTCTTATAGTGTTACAGTGCTGTTTTTGTACATGCAGCGGGGGAAGCCGCAGGCTCGTTGTCTCGTAACATGTCGTTTCCCGGCCCGTCTGTCTATCACGCCCCAAACCGCGGGTGAGGCAACAGCCTTCCTCACGAACGACACGAAACCAACTGGCCGCCTCTCTCTCTATCCGGTCCCACAATGTCTTCTTCCATTGCCCCACACCAACCCGATTCTCTACCTCCATCCTTTCACTCATCCATTCCCCTACTCCATCGTAACAACAGCCCCCAAATCCTTCATCGTAGCCACAATCTTCTCCGCATCCTCCTTCGGCACAGACTCCTTCATCTGCTTCGGCGCACTCTCCACAAACTTCTTGGAGTCGACCAGACTGAGCCCCAGCAGGTTCTTGATCTCCTTGATCACCTTGGGCTTGGCGGTCGCCTCGAACGATTGCAGCTTGAGCGTGAAGAGCGTCTTCTCGGCCGCTGCGGGGGCTGCCTCTTCTTCTTCGGCTGCTGCTGCTGCCGGGGCGGCTGCCGCGGGGGCCGCGGCGAATCCGCCTACGGGGAGGTCGGGGATGTTGAGGCGGGTCTGTTTTAGGGTGGTGTGTATGTCAGTATGTTAGGCGGGATATAGCTTCGGCACAAAGCTCCTCTTCCGGCCCATCACTTTGGTCTCCCTTTCAGTCCCCCCCGCATAGATGATATATCCGCACCTTCAAGTTCGAAACAAGGTCTGCCGTCTCCAACAGAGTCAATTGGCTAATCTGGTCGACAATAGCCGAGATCTTGGGGTTGATCGGGGCCGCCGCAGCGGCATCGGTCGAGTTGTACCTCCTCGTCACACGTTGTTGTTGCTGCTGGAAGAGGGAGCTCGAGGCGCGAAGAGGGGTCGTGGTGCTGCTCGTGCGCAGTTGGCGGGCACAGCACTGGGCTGCGTACCGGCAGGAGACTGACATGGTGAACGAGGGGTTGTGTGTGGGCGGTAGGAAAGGGAGGGGGACAGGGCGGCGTCGGGCCTGGCGGGCGGGAGATTCGACGGTTCGCGATGCGTTGCCCGCTGCTGCTGTGGTCGAAAAGCCGGGAATTTTTTGGCCGTGGTTCGAAAAGTCTACCGGGGGGTGGTGTGATTGGTTGGCGGGGCTGGTCAGTTGTTGGCAGCTGGCTGAAGATTAATGCTGGACAAGCTTCGGAGTGGCTCGTGCGTATGGATGACAGGGATATGGACCCCTGTTGTTCCCCATTCGGCAACACCCATGCCGGCGTTTGGAGATGCCCCACCATGTAATTCTCAGTGAAGAAAAAAAAAGTTGAGAGAGAGAGAGGAAACATACGTCGAGTTGCAATTTTGCAACAATTCACCGTGAAATCGACAAAAATTTATGCCCTCTCCGATGCCGAGGATGGGCACAGTCGATATCAGCCGGCAGAGGGCCTCTCTGCTCGGCGATGCGGCAACCATGCAGCTTTTGCCGGGCGAGCTGGTGGTGTTAATCCAAGATCACGGCTCAAATCAACTGTTAGAGGCCATCGCCAGCGCCGCGTTGGTTGCGCCGGCGGCCACCGAGAGGATATTCGCCCACTTCGAGTCGGTATTTTCCGATATTTGCGCCCGCTGGGTGCTGTCACACCCGACGTTCGATGTGAAAGTCGTGTCGTCGTTTGCTCGGATTTTACCATTTGCGCCCTCGCTGTCTGTGTTTCTCATCTCTCATTTTCAAGGTAGCGTGGGGAGATCGGGTGCTGGCGGAGGAACCACACTTGAACCCCTCGACTTGATGGCATTTCAAGATGCTGACCTAGCCGTCATTCTTCTTGCATCATGGAGGCTTAACAACTTTGACAAGCGTACATTTTCACACCTATCACAGCCGTCTCAGCTTCAGACGCTCTTTGCGCACCAGGACGTCGTTGTCCGATATCTCGCCATCCGGATCTTCACCCAGCTCCACGAGGCCTCGGACCAGAAGATGGAGGCGCTTCTGGCCAAACACATTCCCAAGGACACGAGTCTTGTTGCCGATTTTGATGGGAGGGAAGCGGATTACACTTTTCTGAGTCTGTATGAGAACGCAAGGGGACGAGAAACTCGACGACTTCGCACAAGTCTCCAGGCGGACGACACTCTCACACTGGAGGACAACCAACCACAAATCACACCACAAAATCTCACTTCTCTCGTCGTCAAATACGGAAAGACAGTTCTCCCTCGCCCGCTGGGCCCGGCCAACACCCCGAGCACCCTAGCCCTCACTTCCACTACTGTCCAAAACCTCGAGACCCTATCCAACACACTCCAAAGACCGGGCCCCATCCTTCTTCATGGCCTTTCCGGGGCCGGCAAGACGTCTCTCGTCCACGAGATCGCCCGAGAACTCGGCAAGCAGAAGGAGATGGTGACGCTCCACCTAAACGAGCAAACAGACGCCAAGATGCTGTTGGGCCTGTACACAACCGACGCTAAACCAGGCTCCTTCCAGTGGCGCGCGGGTGTCCTGACCACAGCCGTCCGTGAAGGACGATGGGTTCTGATCGAAGACCTCGACCGAGCCCCCACAGAAGTGATGAGCACGCTACTCCCGCTTATCGAACGCGGGGAACTACTCATCCCCGGCCGCGGCGAGCGGATTCAGGCGTCGTCCGGGTTCCGCCTGTTTGCGACGGTCCGGACACAGCAGCTGGGCTCGCACGACCGAGACAGCCTACCGAACATAATCGGCCTGCGTTTGTGGCGTCTCGTCCATGTCCGGGCGCTACCGCGGGAAGATCTCAAGGAAGTCATCGACGGACGACACCCACTACTGCACAAGTACACCCCCGGGATCCTCGCCGTCTTCGACCGCTTACTCGCCTGCACCAGCGGACCGGGACGACGGTTCGCCCTAGGTCGCACGGCGCTCGACCGGCCGATCGGCACGCGCGACCTGCTGAAGTGGTGCAGCCGCCTCGACAGCGTGTTGCGGGCCGCGGGGTGTCAGACAGGCGACGAGCCGATCACCGACACGACGCGGGACCGTATGTTTCTGGAGGCTGTCGACTGTTTTGTTAGCAGCTTGCCCGACGCCGCGGCCCGCGGGGTGTTGATTGCCGCTGTGGCGCAGGAGATGCATCTCTCGAAGGAGCGCGTGCAGCATTACCTGACGGGGTATGTGCCGGATATGGAGGACAGCGAAGCCCGGCTGGCGATCGGGCGCGCGGCGTTTGTCAAGCCACGGCGGGCAGGAGCAGCCGCGAACAAAGTCCACAAGTCGACGAAGAACAAACGCCCGTTCGCGACGACGGTGCACGCTAAGCGGCTACTGGAACAGATCTCTGTCGCGGTGCAGCACCGAGAACCGCTGCTGTTAGTGGGGGAAACAGGTATCGGCAAGACGACGGTGGTGCAGCAGCTGGCAGACTCGCTGGGGTGTCAGCTGGTGGCCGTCAACCTGTCGCAGCAGAGCGAAGCGGGCGATTTGCTGGGCGGGTTCAAGCCGGTTAGCGCGCAGAGTCTGGCGATGCCGTTGAAGGAGGAGTTTGAGGATCTGCTGGAGCGGACGGGGGTGTCGGTGGAGAAGAATAGGGAGTATCTGGAGAGGATTGCGAAGCGCTTTGCGAAGGGACGGTGGAAGGAGGTGGCGAAGGAGTGGAGGAAGGCGCCGAAGATGTTTGAGGCGATTCTGGGGAAGCTGGAGAGTAGCAGCGCCAGTAATCAGATCCGTGACGAGGATAGGGCAGACAATGGCCAAGGTGGTCAGCCTGCCAAACGACGAAGAACCGAGTCGACCAAGCTGCAACGACTGTACGACCTCAAGCCGCGTTGGGCGCTGTTCTCGCAGAGCCTGGACCAGTTCGACCGGCAAATCGCGAGCAGCTCCGCTGGAAACGGAACAGGGTCCGGACCCGGGTTCGCGTTTGCGTTTGTCGAGGGCAAGATTGTCAAAGCCGCGCGCAACGGCGACTGGGTGCTGCTGGACGAGATCAACCTAGCATCACCCGACACATTGGAGAGCATCGCGGGCCTGTTCCAGAGCAGCAGCCCGTCCCTGCTGCTGTCAGAAACCGGCGAGATCGAGCGCATCCAGGCACACCCCAACTTCCGGGTGTTCGCGGCGATGAACCCGGCCACGGACGTCGGCAAACGCGATCTCCCGCTGGGGCTGCGGTCGCGGTTCACGGAGCTCTACGTCGGCAGTCCAGACCGCGATAAGAAGGACCTGCTGACCATTATCAAGACGTATTTGCACCTGCGGGGCAGCAATAACAGCAGCATCGACCGGCTGGCGGACGACGTGGCGGAGCTGTACCTGGCGATCAAGACGCGGGCGGAGGGCAAGCTGCTGGTGGACCAGGCCAACGAGGTGCCGCACTTCAGTCTGCGCACGCTCACACGGGTGTTGACGTACGCCAACGATGTGGCCCCCCTCTACGGCTTGGGGAGGGCGTTGTACGAAGGGTTCTGCATGTGCTTCACCACGCTGCTGAGCGCCGAGTCGGAGCGAACCGTCATGCCGCTGATCCGACAACACCTACTCAGTCGGCCGAATATTCTGAGCGTGCCCCCCAAGAAACCAACCGATGGCCACGAATACGTCTCGTTCAAGAACGCAGCGCAGGACCACCAGTACTGGCTGCTGCAGGGCCGCGAGACGCCCCGGATCCGCGACGACTACATCATTACACCCTACGTAGAGCGCAACCTGTTGAACCTGGTACGAGCCACCTCCACACGGCGCTACCCAGTTCTCATCCAAGGCCCAACCTCCGCCGGCAAGACCAGCATGATCGAGTACCTGGCTCACTACACAGGCAACAAATTCGTGCGCATCAACAACCACGAGCACACCGACCTGCAAGAGTACCTAGGCACGTATGTCTCCGACGCCGAGGGCAAGCTGCGTTTCCAAGAAGGCGTGCTAGTACAAGCCATGCGCGAGGGCGCCTGGATCGTGCTGGACGAGCTGAACCTGGCCCCGACCGACGTGCTCGAGGCTCTCAACCGGCTGCTGGACGATAACCGTGAACTGCTGATTCCGGAGACGCAGGAGATTGTACGGCCGGCGGAATCGTTTTGTTTGTTTGCGACGCAGAACCCGGCTGGGCTGTTGTATGGTGGCCGCAAGACGCTGTCAAGGGCGTTTCGAAATCGGTTTTTGGAACTGCACTTTGATGATATTCCCGAGGCAGAGCTCGAGACGATTCTGCAGCGGCGTAGTCGGCACACAGCGCCGTCGGACTGTAGGCGGATTGTTGCCGTGTATAAGCAGCTGACGCGGTTGAGGCAGGAGAGCAGGGTGTTTGAGCAGAAGAATAGTTTTGCGACGTTGCGGGATTTGTTCCGTTGGGCGTTGCGCAGCAGTAATACTAATGATACCGACGGCAATGCCAACGGTGGGACTCGACAAGAACTCGCCGAGCACGGCTTCATGCTCCTCGCCGAGCGGGTCCGCAAGCCCGAAGAGCGCGCCGCCGTCAAAGCCGTCATCGAAGACGTCTTCCGGGTCACCATCAACCCGGACCAGCTCTACAACTGGGAAACCGCCCCCTCACTCCGCACCGCCAAAGCGCGCAACAGCCAGGGAGTGGTCTGGACGCGGGCCATGCGCCGGCTGTACGTGCTGGTGGCGCGGGCGATTGAGAACCGTGAGCCGGTGCTGTTGGTGGGCGAGACGGGGTGTGGAAAGACGACGGTGGTGCAGTTGCTGGCTGAGTTTGCGGGACAGACGCTGCATATTGTGAATGCGCATCAGAATACGGAGACGGGGGATCTGATTGGGTCGCAGAGGCCGGTGAGGAATCGGGGGGCGGTGGTGGGTTCGTTGGTGAGGGGGTTGAGGGAGGCTAGGGGGATTCTCGGGGGTGAAAAGGGGGATGAGGAGGAGTCGGTGGAAGACCTGCAGAGCTGGTACCGCACCTTGACACCCGACCAACTCGCGCAACTCCCCCTCGCCCTCCGCGAGTCCATCCATGCCGACAGCACGCGCAGCAACGCGCTCTTTGAATGGAGCGACGGCAGCCTGGTGCATGCCATGAAAGCCGGTACCTATTTCCTGCTGGACGAGATATCCCTCGCCGACGACTCGGTCCTGGAACGCCTCAACTCGGTGCTCGAGCCGCAGCGCACGCTACTGCTGGCCGAGAAGGGCGTGACAGATGTTGCCGATGCGCACGTGCAGGCGGCCGAGGGGTTCCAGTTCTTTGCAACGATGAATCCGGGTGGAGATTTCGGCAAGAAGGAGTTGTCGCCGGCGCTGCGGAATCGGTTTACTGAGGTGTGGGTGCCGGCGTTTGAGGATGTGGAGGATGTGCATGATATTGTGGTGGCTAAGCTGGATCGGACCTTTAATAAGCCAAAGCAGCAGCAGGGAAAGAAGGGGAAAGCGACAACCCCTTCCCGCACCATTGTCGAGTTCGCCGCCTGGTTCGGCCAGACCTTTCGCCCGTCGTCGGCCACAGCGCTTTCGGTTCGTGATATTCTAGCATGGGTCGACTTTCTCAACACTACGAGTACCGCCTTGTTCCCCGCGGCCCCTGAACTCGCCCTGTTGCACGGCGCAGCTATGGTTTATATCGACACCCTCGGTGCGAATCCCTCGGCTCTTGTTGCTGTTGACCCCAGCGAGATGGCTGCCCAGCGCCAGCTGTGTCTTGACCGGTTGAGTGTTCTGTGCGGCGTGCCGGAATTAGGTCAAGCCTACTTTGCACAGCCGTGTGTTACGGTTACTGGTGATCGGCTTACGATTGGGGATTTCTCTCTCCCTCGGATCCAGTCTACCGAAACTGAACCAGACACAGACATGACCCCAGAAACAAAAGCAGCAGAACCAGCCCACGAATTCAGCGTCACCACCACCCGTCTCAACGCAATGCGCGTCATCCGCGCCCTCCAAAGCAGCACCAAAAACAAGAAACCCATCCTACTAGAAGGCAACCCAGGCGTGGGCAAGACCACACTGGTGACCGCCCTGGCACGGGCGTGTGGGCGGCCGCTGACACGTATCAATCTGTCGGATCAGACGGACTTGATGGATTTGTTTGGGACGGATGTGCCGGTGGAGGGTGAGGAGGCGGGGCATTTTGTGTGGAGGAATGCGCCGTTTTTGGAGGCGATGAAGGGGGGGGGGTGGGTTTTGTTGGATGTGAGTTTCTTTGTTTACTTCCCCCTTTTCACTTTATTTACTTACCCCTTTTTATCTATCTCTATTTTCATCCTTGCTAATAAGAAACCAGGAAATGAACCTGGCCTCACAATCCGTCCTCGAAGGCCTCAACGCCTGCCTCGACCACCGTGGCGAGGTCTACATCGCCGAGCTGGACCAGGTCTTCCCCCGCCACCCCGACTTTCAGCTCTTCGCCGCCCAAAACCCGCATCACCAAGGCGGCGGCCGCAAGGGCTTGCCCAGCTCCTTCGTCAACCGCTTCACCGTCGTCTACGCCGACGTCTTCACGCGTGACGACCTGCTGCACATCACCGCCCGCCAGTTCCCCGCCCTCGGTTCGGATACTCACCAGCAGCTCATCGAGTTTGTTGCGCGCCTAGACGATGAGGTTGTGCGGCGTCGGGCCTTTGGGGCGCTCGGCGCGCCGTGGGAGTTTAACCTGCGTGATGTCCTGCGCTGGGGGGATCTTTTGACCGGATCAGGATCACCTCGCAAACCCGACGACTACCTCGACATCATCATCCGGCAGCGCTTCCGGGCCCCACGCGACCGAGCCCAGGTAGACCGACTCTTCCGCGAGGTCTTTGGCCGCAACCCCGACACCCAGGCTCTCTACCACGACGTGAACGCACACTTCGCCCAAGTCGGTCTAGCCACCCTCCGCCGAAATCCCCTCGCCCACCCAACAACATCCCCCATCACCGGATTCAACCCCATCCCCCGCCTCCGCGAAATCGAATCTGTCATGACCGCCGTCGCCCACGACCTCCCCTGCATCCTCGTCGGCCCCTCAGGCAGCGGCAAGTCCGCGTTGCTCGCCCACGTCGCGGCGCTAGCGGGTCGGGAACTCGTCGTGTTTCCGCTCAACGCCGACGTCGATGCTATGGACTTGATCGGCGGGTTTGAGCAGGCTGATCCGCACCGTGATTTGCAGGGGTGTTTGGGACGGGTGAAGCGGGAGTTGCAGGAGCTGGTGCTGCAGGCGTTGCCGGGGGAGGTACCCGGTGTGGTGCTGGAGTTGGTGGCTGCGCTGCAGGTGGACGTCGAAAATGGTAACAGCAGCAGCGGTAACCAGTACGACCATCTCCTCCCGCTCCTCGAAGCCGTACAAGCCGACACCAACATCTCCCTCCCCGAGCGCTTCTCCGTGCTATTAGCTGAGACCTCCACCCGTCTACGTGCCCCCCTAACACTAGACACCCCCCGCTTCGAATGGCTCGACGGCGTGATCGTGCGGGCCGTAGAGTCCGGCGCATGGCTAGTTCTAGACCATGCCAACTTGTGCAGCGCGTCGGTGCTGGACCGGCTGAATTCGCTGTTGGAACGGCCCGGGGGGGTGTTGAGTATTAATGAGCATAGTGGGACGGAGGGTGATGGCGGAGAGAGAGTGATACGGCCGCATAAGGAGTTTAGGGTGTTTTTGACGGTTGATCCGAGGTATGGTGAGTTGTCGAGGGCGATGCGGAATCGGTCGGTGGAGGTTTATTTGGATGTGTTGGAGGAGTACGGCCAAAGTGAAAAGCTCGTGTCGGTGGAGGGGGGATTGGAGCGGTTTCAGACGGCTGCTTCGATGCTGGACCGGGGAGAGAACGGCAACAAAGACGGAACCGGGGACCTCACGCCTCTCGCGTTTGACATCCTCTCGCTGAGCGACAGCAACAAGCTGGCTGCGTACCTAACAGCCGCCCGCGAAGGCCTCACCGGCGCACCGCTGCTTCACTCGGCGTCTGCTGTCCAACACCTCAACCACATCCTCGGGTTTGTTCAATCGTCCGACGCGGCGCCGCTACGAGAAGGCCTTGCCACTTTTTACTCCTCCCTCACGAACAACACCAACACACCCACCAACCACCTGCACCTCCCCCTTCACCCCCTCCTCAACACCCCCCTCCTCCAGCAGAGCCAGCAGAATCAAGCAATCTGGCTCGGAACAACCCACGAACTCTACCTATCCATCCGCCACGCACAATCCGCACTCGACGCCCAAACGACACATGTCAATGTAGCCAAGCCGGCCGGGCTGAACCGGTTGCAAAGGGCATGGGCGGCAGAGCACGGGAAGGTGGCGTCGCTTGCTGCGGACTCGACAGCACGCGGTTGGGCTTTTCTTGGAGGGGTGTTGGGGGTTTTGGGGAGTTATTTGTGTGATACTATCACGAAGATGGGGGAGGGGGGGTTAGGGTTGGAGTCAGGGGCAGGGTTAGCGTCGGCTGGACCAGAGTCAGGGTTAGGGTCCAACTCAGGGGCTGACCTGTCCCTCTCAAAGACCGAACTGTCAATCCCTGGGACAAGCTGGCAACACCGCCGTCCCCTCCTCCACCGCCTCCTCCTCTTCTGGCAGCGCACCTTCGCCTCCCTCACCGCCCCGCCCTCCACCTTTGACGAAGCCCGCTTCCAAGCCCACCTCACCCAGGCCGCGGCCTTGCTACAATCCAGTCTGGCTTCCCTTGGAGACGATCCCAACCCTGACAGAGTCCAAGACAGAGACCTTCTGAATGGGCTATCCAACCTTCTCCAGCGCGCCTTTGTAGTCGGCTTCCAACTCGCCAGCGGCCGGAGTATGGAACCGCTATGGCGGGTGTTACGGCCGGTGCCGGTTGCACGACGGGAAACGCTGCAATGGGTGGGGGAGTTAGAAGGGTTAGCGGGGCGGTTTGACGCGGTGCGTTGGCGGATGGGGGGTACCAATAACGAAGTTATGGAGTTCGGTGGGTTGAGGGCGGTGCAGGAGGGTATGGCGCGGGGGTATGTGTTGGTGAGAGAGGGGGGTGTGGGGGTTGATGCGGAGGGGTTGGTGGGGGAGATGAGGAGGGAGGTGGAGGTTTTGGAGGGGAGGGTGTCTGCGGATGGGGAAGGGAGGGGGGAGGTGAGGGAGCCGTTTTTTGCGGGGTGTTTTGAGGGGTTGAGGCGGGTTTTGGTTTTGCAGGACTCTCGGGACACCCAGAACCACGGGAACGACACGAAGACGAAGGACACAGACTGGACAGTCCTATCCAGCATCCCCACCGCCAACCTGATGCGCTTACGCTGTCTTCCCTCGACCAGTCTCTCCGTCGTTGACTCCCTGCTCGTGCGGGACTCTCCCGATACAACGAACACAACCAACAACAACACAAACACAGAAACACCCACAGAAACACCCCCGCCCTGGCACCTCACACCATCACTCCTCCGACGTCTAGACGCAGCAGCCTCGGCGCGGCTGGCAGATCTGCGCTCGCTAGAGGTGGAGATGCCCCGGATGGGCGGGGCGTTGGTTAGCGTGACGGAGGTGTTGGGCGATGGGGGGGTGTTGATGGCGCTGGGGGAGTTGGTGGTTAGGGGGGTGAGGGAGGTTGTTGTTGCTGCGGTGGAGGGGTCTAAGGATGAGGCTGGCGCGTGGGTTGAGAGGGTGTATGCGGTACTCGTGGAAAAGGTGACTGAGGGTGTTGAACTCCAGGATTTACTCACCAACTTGCCCACTCACATCTCTCCGCCTGCGTCGTTCCCATCCCATCTCACGGCTACGATTAACCACCACTTCATCCCCGCCCTGGCTGCTGCAGCCTACGCCCAGCACCATTCCACCGATTTCGATTCCAAAACCCGCTCCAGCCTATCCATAGCCTGGGTACATTTCGCCCTCGGCAGCATCGACCTCTTCGTCCCGGACAAACCACACGATCCACACCACCGAGCACAGGTAGCCGCCGACGAGTACCGCGCGCTGCGGGCATCGGTGCAAGCGCAAAAGGCTGCGTTGGCCAGCTTCGAGCGGGCTTTTATGGGGCAGTCATCAAGTCTCAGCGCCAGTGTGCGAAGGGAGATTCTGCAAGAGGAAGAGCGCACGCTGAGAGACGAGCCAGATGTGCAGGAGATTTACCGGCCGGAGGATGGCGGGGATGAAGGGAGGAGGTTGCAGGGGGAGTTTGGGAATGTGTTACGGGCTGTTGGGGGGGATGTTGCGGGTGTGCTTTTGCGGGCTGTTTTACCGGGTTTCTCAGGTCAGAGTCAAACTGAGAATGATACTGGGAGTGAGAGTGAGAGAGAAGAGCTGGAACTGCTGGAACAGAATGTGCGGCTTTTGATGGGCCGGTTGACGGGCCCTGGGCGGTTTGCGGCGCACCAGGACGTGGTGATGCCGTTGGTGGGGTTCTTGCGGTGTCTTGTTGTGGGGTTGTCTCTGGGTCTGGGGACGGATGCTAAGAACAGAGATGAAGGTGAAGAGGGAGAAGTGCTACAGCTGGCCAGGGTTGTCCCGTTCCTCGGCGGGACCGTCTTTGCGAGCACATTCCAGGACGAAACCGACGAACCACGCACACTGGACTTCCTCTCGTTTGTACAAACCGTTGTGGCCGTCGAGGGTCTGGACCAACTACCGCTGTCACTCCGCCAGGCCCTGCACGCCTCGCTCGACACCTTCCACGAGCAGTGGACGCGCAAACTCGAAGCCGACCGCAAGGCTGCCGAGGCCGAGACCAGTCTGTTCCGGTTCAAGGGCAGCGCTGGGGACCAGGAGGCGTATGATCAAGAGGCGTTTGATCAGTTGTTTCCGGACTATGCGCCGGATGAAGACGGGGTGGTCAAGAAGAAACCCGCCAAAAAGGGGGGTCGGGATTTGGCTGTGCTGTTGGCCGAAGCCCACGAGAACATCTTTGCGACCCCGCAAGATCCCCAGCAGAGCATCCGCGCGCTGTGCACGCAGACCGCCCGGCGCATCGCCGCCTCGGATCTCAACGCCAATGCCAATGTAAACATCAACATCGACCCCTCCCTCCTCCCAGCCACGCTCTTCATCCTCGACGAACACATCCACTCCTTCCACGCCCCCATCCACCCCGACACCTACAACTTCTACACCGACCCCCACCGCCCGCAAGTCCGCGCCGCCTTGAGTCTAGTCCACGCCCTCCGCGCCCGGTTCGTCACCCTCCAAACCGTCGACGACATCGGCCACCACCAGACCCTCGCCGACGTCATATCCGCCTGCGACCGCGTGCTATCTTTGGCGGTTGACGACCCCCTGGCCCGCTTACTCCCCGCCGTCGAGTATCTGTATTCGCACGTCTACGAATGGCACGAAGGCGGCTGGGCGTCCCACATACACAAGGCCACGGCGCTGTACGAGGCCCTGCGGGAACTGATCTGTGATTGGCGCCGGCTGGAACTGGGGTGTTGGGCGCGGTTGTTGGATGCCGAGGCGAACAGGGCGAGGGAGGAGGCGAGGGCGTGGTGGTGTATTGCGTATGGGGCTGTGGTGCGTGAGCCGTGGGATTTGGTAAGGGGGGGACGGGAGGGGGAGATGCAGCGGCATGTTGTGGAGTTGTTGGGGGTGTTGGAGAGGTATTTTGGGGAGGCCACGATGGGGGGGTTTGCTGCACGGCTTGATCTGCTGAGACAGTTGGTGCGGCAGTTGGATTGTCTTGCCGAGAGCGAGAACGAGCATCGTCAGGGCGAGCATGACACCGAAAACGAGAAAGAGAGAGAAAGTGAGAAAGCCCTCAACCTCCTGCGCAACGCCATCCACAGCTTCCTCGCGCTCTACACCCGCTTCGAACCCCCCGTCGCCGCATCCGTCAAAGCCGGCCGCGCGCCGCTGGACCGCAGCATGAAGGACGTGCTGCTGCTGTACAAGTGGCGGGACAAGAACATTGACGCGCTAAGGGAGAGTGCAAAGCGCAGCCACACCAAGCTGTTTGGCCTGGTGCGCAAGTTCCGGGGGGTGTTGGACCAGTCTGTTGGGGGGATCATCGACGGGGGTGTTCCTGAGTCTTCTCACGATGTCACTCTCACTCTAACTCCCGAAACCAAACTCACACCAAAAATCATCCCCGCGATTAACACTCACTCTCTCACCCTCCTCACCCACCTCCCTGTACTAACCACCTCCCCCCACTGGCCCCTCCTCTCCCACCAACCCGCCCTCCTCCGCACCATGGCCCGCCACGGCGCCCTCCCCCCGTCCGTCCTCAACGTCCCATTCGAACTCGACACCTACACCACCTCTTTAGTGTCGACCATCACCGCCCTGCGCACCGAAACCCCCTCTGTGTTTAGCGACGAAACAAAAGACGCCATCCGCCACCTCAAAACCCGCAAGGTCACGCTGTATGCTGACACGCTTAAAGCGCTGAGGGCGATGGGGTTTAGTAGGAATTTGGGGGGGGGGTTGTTGAAGGAGCAGGGGTCGACTGCTGCTGTCTTAGTCTCTGTCGGTCACATCCCAGACTCCCTCTTTTCCGGCTCCGACTCTCTCCTCTCGGATTCTGAGGAGGGGAAGGAGGTGTACAAACAAGCAGAGTACTTCTTCCACTGCACGCTGTTGCGCGCAGGGAAAGTGAGGGCTGCGCTGAGGGAGCATAGTGAGGAGGTCAGTCGGGAGGTGGTGCAGAGGAGTGTGGGGTATTTTGAGGGGGTGTTGAGGGTGGTTGTTTGTCAGAGAAGGTGGTTAGCCGGCACCGTAAGAGATACCGGAGGGTTGAGGGGGGTTGTGGATGAGTTGGGGGTGTTAGCCAAGGGAGTTCGGCATGTTGGGGGTGGAAAGGAGAGGGAAGGTGGGGGTAAGAGGACGGTTCGATGGTTGGTGCAGATTTTGATGACGGGTGTGACGCTGGTGGAGGTGCATGCTCGGTTGGGGGGGGTTGATAACGCGGGTGTGAGAGGGAAGTTGGATGGATGGGTTGGGGTGTTTACTGCGCTGCGGGACTCGGATGCGTCTGACAACACTGAGGCGGAGGCCCAGTTGGATCAGTTGAGAGAGGACCTCGACGAGATGGTCAAGGAGAGACCGGATCTGGGGTTTGTGCTGCGGCAGATTCGGCTGTGGACGGCTGTGGATGTTCCTGTCGATGGCCAAGCCGAAGACGACAAAAACACAGTCGAAGGCCAAGGCAAAGAGGGAAGAGAGAGCGACATCAACGCGCTCTGCACGCCCGTCCTAACCCTCGCCAGCAAACTGCTCGTGGCCCTGCAACACTTCCAAGCAGCCGCCAAAACCCTCCCTCAGACCACCGACGACCCGGCCTGGCTGGTCTCCTACAGCGATACCCTGTCTCGCGCCGTCGATGCCCTGCGGATTCCGCGGATCGTCTCAGACACGAAAGCCCTACTCCAAACCTTCTCACATCACACACTCAACACCGAGACAGAGATACCGCAAGCCCTCCTCTCCCTCCTACACCCCCTCCTAACCCAATACACCCACCTCACCAAAACCCACCTCACCCATTTCACCCACCTCCACCGCACCACCGCCCGCCTCTCCCACGAATTATCCTCCGCCTTCCTCCACATCGCCACCCACGGCTTCTGCGGACCCCAGGAACAAAACACCGAAACCGGGGGAGCCGAATCCGGCAAACTAGAGACCGGCACCGGACTCGGCGAGGGTGAAGGCGCAGAGGATATCAGCAATGACATAGCGCCCGACGAAGACTTATCTGAACTTGCGCAGGATAGTGCGAATAGAGATCAGAAGGGGTTGGAGGAGGAGAATAAAGAGGCGGTGGATATGCAAGGGGAGGAGATGGAGGGGGTTTTGGGGGATGTTAATCCCGATGACGACGAGGACGATCAAGAAAATAAAGAGAAGGATGGGAAGGACGGCGATAAGGAGGAGGATGGAGAAGAGGAGATGGATGAGGAGGCCGGGGAGGTGGATGATTTGGATCCGACGGCGGTGGATGAGAAGATGTGGGATGGGGGGGATGATGAACGGGAAGATGAAGAGAAGGAGGGGAAGGAACAGCAGGGGGGGAAGGAGATGGGACGGAGGGAGGATGAGATGGGCGCTACGGAACAGCAACAGCAGCAGGGGAAACAGGAGGAGGGGGAGCAGCAGGGTGAGGAGCAGAAAGATGAGCAGCAGCAGAAGGACGAGCAGAAAGAGGGCGATGAGCAAAAAGAGGGAGATGAAGAGGAAGGAGATGAAGCAGGGGAAATGCCAGAGGGAGCCGCGAAAGAGGAGCTGAATCGGCAGGACATGGGGGTGCAAGAGGAGGAAGCGCTGGCGTTGCCGGAGGATTTGGAGATGGATTTGAGTGGTGACGAAAAGGGGGAGGAGGATGAGCTGGATGATTTGGATGATTCGGGGGATATGGACGATATGAAGGATGTGGATGTGGATCTGGACAAGGTGGAGAGTGAGCAGGGAGATGGAGATGAAGAGGAAAAAGACAGAGATGAGGAAGTTGGGGAGGAACATCAAAAGGATGAGGAGATTGGTGAGGACGAGGCTGAGCAGGAGGAGGGCATTGATGCGGTGGGCGATAGGGAGGAGGAGATGGATGTTGATGAGCAGGAGCAGGACGAGCAAGAGCAAGAGACCGAGCAAGAAAAGGAGAACCAAAACGAAGGAAAATCATCCGACACAACTGCCGACGCCGACGCCGGCCACGCCAACGGCGGTCTACAAGACAAGCAAGACAACCACCACACCGACAACACAGACACCACAGAAACAGACAACGCCGCCGGCCAGCAAGAACAAGGCGCCCCCGCCCAGCCCGCCGACGACGACAACGCCCCCGGCGCCCACGGCGCACTCTCCAGTCTCGACCAGCCCCAGGACACCAGCCAGCCCCAACAAGAAAAACAAAACCAGCCCGCCGACCCGTTCAGAAAGCTCGGCGATGCCCTCGAGCGGTGGTACCAGAACCAGCGCGAGATCCAAGCCGCCGATGCCAACGGTGAGCGAGACAAGCAGAGTTTGGACGCAAAAGACATGGCCCGCGCCGAGTTCCAGCACCTGCAGGATGAGACGGCCGAGGCGGATACCCAGGCTCTCGGGACGGCTACGAATGATGAGGCTAGGCCGATGGATGATGCCATGGCGGTGGATATGGAGATGGAACAGGAGGGGGGGCAGGTCATGCCGGATGATGGGGAGGAGAAGGAGGAGGATGTCGAGATGCAGGATGTTCAGGAGACTCAAGAGCCGGAACAGACTGACTCCAAGAAGGACGATTCCCGATCTGGTGTGGCCACGCGCAGGGGGGTCGACGCAGACGATAACGATGAAAACGACCGGGAAGACACCTCCAAAATCACCCCCGACGACATCGACTCCGAAACCGCCGACCAAGACATCGACACAACCTCCACCCAACTCCACGACACCCACCTCTCCTCACCCCCCCTCCGCGACTACACCGAATCCCTCACCCTCTGGACAACCCTCCAAACCAAAACCCTCCCCCTCTCCCACTCCCTCGCCGCCCACCTCCGCCTGATCCTCACCCCCACCCAAGCCACCAAACTCTCCGGCACCTTCCGCACCGGCAAACGCCTCAACATCAAAAAAATCATCCCCTACATCGCCTCCGGCTACAAACGCGACAAGATCTGGATGCGCCGCGCCGTGCCGAGTAAGCGTGCCTACCAGATTTTACTCTGTGTCGACGACTCCGCGTCTATGGCGGGGGCCCTTGGGGAAATAGACGGGGAGACGCCAGCTCATTTGGCGCTGGAATCCCTTGTTATGGTCGCGCGTGCGTTGGCAGTTCTTGAGGCTGGGTCCATCGGCGTGCTGGGGTTCGGCAGTGGTGAACCCTTTCTCGCGCATTCCCTCTCCGATCCACCCTTCACCGCCTCTGCCGACGCCGGTGCCCGCGTCTTACAGAAATTCACGTTCCGCCAGGAGGGGACGGATATGGTGCGGTTGTTGAGGGGGGTTGTGGAGCGGTTTCGGGAGGGGAGATTCATGCAAGGTGGGAGTGGGGGTTCAGGGGGGGAGGAGTTGTGGCAGTTGGCGTTGGTGTTGTCGGATGGGCTGGTGCAGAGTCGGGAGCATGCGTTGTTGAGGCCGTTGTTGAGGGAGGCGTTGGAGATGAGGGTGATGGTGGTTTTTATTGTTATGGATGATGCCGGGGGAGCGAATACGAGCACGAGCGAAGCGAGTGTGAGTGGACCAACCTCTGCTCACGATACCAACATGAGCGGGAACGGAGCGACGACGACCAGTAAAGGAAAGGCAAAGAGGACTAGCGTCCTCGACCTCAAGGAAGCCCGTTTCGGTCCCGACGGCGTCCCTGTCATCCACCGCTACCTGGACTCGTTTCCGTTTCCGTACTATCTCATTGTGCACCATCTGGCGGATTTGCCGGGGGCGTTGGCCGGGTTGTTGAGGAGTTGGTTTGCGGAGGTTAATGCTTAGTTTTGGTTGGATTGAAGTGTGGGATGTTAGAGGGAGAGGGAGATGGAGAGGGAGAAAAGGGAGATGTGTTAGAGGGTTGAAAAAGGAGAGGGGGTTGGTGTGGATGTTGAGGTAGAGTGTATTTAGAGTTATGTTATGTTGTGTGCGGTTGTAGATTGCTGCTGTATTCCTGTTATAGACGACGTTGCTATCTATCCACCTATTAAACTTAGTGTCTGCTCAAATTTATAAGATTCTCAGTAACCCGTCCACCTTGTAGTTCATCCTTAATACCAAACACTCTACCGATCTGGAAGCCATCTATACATAAGGCCCGCTTCCAACGAAATACAGTCACCAGTTACAAACCGACGTTTATTCTTGATCAGAGTCCATCTCGAGTGTAAGTCCGTCCAGACTCAAATATCTAGGCTATTATGAAAGTCCAGCTGCGGCAGCCAGCACAAAATCGAAACGAACACAGTAGCAGGGTAAAACGGCTACAGCAGCGGTCGAAATAGTATAATGGTACAAAGATAGCAGGAACAGGAACAGTGCGATAACGACATGGCAGCAGCACAACAGAAGTAGCAACACGAATCAGGAACAATAACAGCCAAAATCGTCAACAGGACACTGCCATAAAAAGAACGGCACAGCAACTAACATGGTTATACCGCATCCATCCTTATTTAGGCACCATTTCTGACATGCATGCGAGCATAGACTATGTTACAGTGCACTATAACAATATTCCGTCCATCAGCTTATGTGCAACGCATGATAATATGAACATCTGTTCATCCACATACTTACCGGCTGTCTTAACCATGCCGAATTCAGCAGCATGTTTATCATGCTAAAGTGATGTTATTGCGAGTATGGATATGACATTCGCCGAGCATGATCGCTTTATAGCTCTGCTCGGGGGACACATCTTATGGTGCAGCGATGACAGCAGCGAAGCAGGAACAGTGCTATAAACACCACGGTGCCATACACAGAACACCACAGCATAAACACCACAGTACCATAAACAGCACTAGCGTAGTAACAAAAATTGCAGAATACTACAGTACCTAACCTAAGTACCTACGAAACAAGAGCAAGCTAAACCCGTAAAACCCCAGGGAAATCCCGGTAAAAAAAACCTGGTAAAAAAGGCCTCCAACGCTGGAGAATCCGACTTGCCACCGACTGCTAAACACCTATTCTTCATCCTCTGCTCTGTTCTGTTTCTTACTCTGCATCCTTACGCCGTGCCATGCTCTACATCTGGCTCTACACTTCCATCAACAAACTGCCATCAACAAACTGCCATCAACAAACTGTACCATCTCCATCAGCCTTCAGTCCCTCAATCCAGTCCAACTACCTCAAATAAACCCACGCCTCCTCCTTCCGATTCTGCCCATGACTGTGACTACTCAGCCCCTGACTCCGACTCCCCAACCCACTCTCCACACTCCTCAACACCCCCTTCCCATTCCCACCACCCTCTGTATCATTCTCACCATCCTCCTCTCCATCCTTCTCACCATCCCCATCCTCACCATCCTCCTTACCAGGCTCCCCCCTCCGCCTCTGACTATCCACCAACCCCCCCTGCACCAACTCAATATCCCCAATCGTATCATTGAAAACCGAGATGAGGGTATTCAACACCGTCATACGATTCCATTCATGTCTCGTCTTCCAGATCTCATCCATCAGCTCGCGGTAGATCTGTTCCAGCTGCTCAACACTACAACCCGATGTGCGATCGGCAAGGGTTTGCAGGAATTCGTAGGTGCGACGGTTGTCGATGACGGGTTGTTGGGAGGAGTTGGCTGAGGCGCCGGCGGAAGATGCTGTAGAGTTGCGGAGGGCGGAGACGGCGGTTGTCGAGTTGGGTTTGGTGTTGTTGTTGCTCGCGTGGCTGGCGTGGCTGCCGCTGGGATGGGAGGAGGAGCCTGATGCGGGGGGGGTGTGGATGCTGGAGCCGCTGTGACTTGCGCTGCCACTGCTGCCACTTGGATTTCCGCTTCCGCTTGCACCCTCACGCTCGTTCAGAATCCCAACGCCCCCTGGCCGCTGCGAAGACGGTACCTCTCCGCCACGGGCACTCGACGGAGGCGGTGCCATACTTCCGGGGCCTGAAACACCCACCCTGGGCTGCAAGATCCCACGGGCCATGGCATCTGCTTGCGAGTGCACCCATTCCTTGCCACTGGAACTTGACTGGCTCTGGCTCTGACTGAGACTCAAACTCAAATTCAGACTAGAATTCCCGGCAAATGTCAGATCTTGCGTGTTGCCTTGGGTGTCCAGCAACAGGGACGATTCATCTCCGTGGTGCTGCTGATGCGAGTTCGGATGAGAATTCGAGTGCTGGTTCGAATGCTGGTTCGGATGGGAATGGCCAACACCGTTGGTGTGTTGGGTCTCAGTCCGCTGGGTACTCCAGTTCTCGCGGTGGGTTGACAGATCCGAGGTCTTGGTCGTCGACGCGTCGTTAGCAATCGCCGACGGGGACATGCCCTGGGGCAGCGAGGTGATAGCCGACCGCTGCGAGAACTGCGAGAACTGGGTGGCGCGCGTGGAGTCGCCCAGCGGGGGACGGGGGCCGAGAGGCGGCCACTGGGCTGTTGGGTGTACGGCTTGCACGGGGTGGTGCTGGTGCGCTTGCGGACCCGACAGAGGCTGCGTGTCATCGTCGTCGATCCCGCTCATATGCACGTCCTCGCTGGTCGTGCCGTTCGTGGCATGGTGCGAGTGCGAGTCGGCCGCAGCTGCGTGTCCGTTGGACTCCGGGCTCATAATCGGCTGGAACCGGGCGGCCGTCCGCGATGCTGCTGATGCTGCAGCTGTTGGGACACCCTGAGCCAAAGGCAACGCCACGCCGACGGGCCCCTGCGAATCGCTATCACCATCACCGGGAAGATCCGACTGGATCAGATCGACGACCGGCTGCAGGGCCCGTCGCTTGCGGGCCTTCTCCTCGGCCTCGCGCGCGCGCTGCAGCTGACGCTGGTGAATCTCTTCAAACCTAATACCGAGATTCGCCAGGGTCTGCGCAATGTCGTGCACGTCGACCTCAACGTTGGTGCGCAGCTCGTTGGCCTTGAGAGTGCGGTCGCGATCGCCGATGTTCTTGGCGTCCAGATACAAACGGTTGATGTCCTTGTAGAAGTCGGTCGGGCGGGCGTAGTAGCCGTTGGCCAGGCGCTCCTCGATGGTGGTGCTCTCAAGGTTGTAGAAGAATTTTCCGGTGGCCGTCTCGCGGATACCGTCGGTGCCCTCGCGGTCCTTGGCGATCTCGAAGGGCCTCTTGCTCCCACTGTGTTCTCCTTCGGTCGGCCCATCTGGCCCTTCTCCCTGGAGTAAGTCTGGCCGCACGAAATGCGGATCGGCCTCGTCAAAGAGATACGTAATCTGGGCCAGTGGGATCACAGGCTGGCGGAACTTGCGGTACTTCCGGTGGATCTGGTCCATGATGGGCTGCAGACGCATCTTGAGCAGGTTGAGAGCGTGCAGGTCGGCCTTGCGCTGGGCCTTGATCTCCTCGCGCGTGAGCGTACGGGGCGGGGGAGGGGGTGCGACAGGCAGGTCTTCCAGCACGCGCTTCTTGCGGTGCGCCGGGTCGGGGAACTCGGGGGGAGATTTGCCGAGGTGCGAGATGATGCTCGTGAAGAACTCCTCGCGGTTTTCCTTTCGTCACATATTAGCGTTACAGCACTAACGAAAAATGAAATGAGAAACCGAGAAACTCACCCTCTCTGGCCGCTCAACCACAGCCCGATTCTTCTTCGAATACCCAAACAGTTCCTTCAAAATCTCCGGTGCCAGCCCCTCCGGCGTACATTCCGCAGTAGCCAACAACAACACCGGATCCGACGGCGCAATACTCCTCAACAACGTCGTAAAAGTCGTAATTGCCGCAGGCGTCAAACTATCCCACCACAAATCCACACTAGGAATAAACAACACGCCCGGTTTATGCCTCTTCACCTCCGCAAACCGGCTGACCAGCACCTGCTCCATCGGCCGGCCATCCCCCAGCAGCGCGGCCAAGTCCATCGTCTGCACGTGCACACCCTCCAAGTGGTGCAGGATGGCGCTGGCGAGATACCCCTGGCCCATGCCGGGTACACCAGCGATCAGCAGGCGCGGACGGAACACGCGGGATCGCGCAAATTCTTGGTGCATGGCCTCGCGGCCGAAGCCGTGGTCGGCGTCGTCGAATGGCTCGTACATGGCTTCCTGCAGCGCCGTGGTTTTGGGCGGGCGCGGCAGGATGTTGTCCAACACTTTTAGAATGGCTTTGTACTGGTTACGCAGTAGGGGTTCGACCATCTTGGGCAACGGGGAGGCTGCAGAGGTAGTCGCTCGCTCGGACGAGGGCACCATCTTCTTGACTGAGAGCATGAAATCCGTCGCGTGCACCGTGATGCGGTCCGGGTCGACGATTAGTTTCTCTTTCGCGCCGTAGATCTGTGGGTATGTCCGCTGGATGGCGTTGAGGGCCGCTTCCGTGCACAGCGCGCGCAGGTCTGCGCCGCCGTACCCCTTGGTGTTCTCGGCTAGTCCGGTCTTGAACGCGTCGCTCAGGCCCCAGTCGCGCGTGTGGATATCGAGGATGGAGCGCCGGCCCTCTAGGTCCGGCAGCGGGAAGTAGAACTCGCGGTCGAAGCGGCCTGGTCGTCGCAGCGCCGGGTCGATGTTGTCCGGTCGGTTGGTCGCACCAATGACAATGACCTGGCCGCGGCCGTCCATGCCGTCCATCAGGGCCAGCAGCGTCGACACAATGCTGGCGTGAATCTGTTCCTGCTTGCTCGACCGCACCGGCGCGAGGCCGTCGATCTCGTCGAAGAAGATGATGCTCGGCTGCGTGCGGCGAGCCTCTTCAAATAGCAGCCGCAGCTGCTTCTCGGCCTCACCTACCCACTTGCTCAGCGCGTCGGCTCCCTTGCGCATGTAGAAGCTGATCTTGCGTCCACCGGCTCCGACTGAGTTGGCCAGCGCCCGCGCCAGCAGCGTCTTGCCTGTTCCCGGCGGACCATGGAACAGCACGCCGCGTGGTGGTGTGACGTGGAACTTGAGAAACAGCTCTGGGTAGAGTAGCGGCAGCTGCACCATCTCCTTGAGCTGGTCGATGTGGCCCTGCAGACCGCCGACCTTGCTGAAGTCCACCGTCAGGTCCACCCCGAGCGGGTCTGCGTCGGCAAATGCCTTCTGGTTCTTGACCTTGCCCACCTGCGGCGTCGTCCCAAGAGCCAGTTCACCTCCTCCCGCTAAGTTGCCTTGACCACCGCCCGCTGTCGCCGAGAACAACCCAACAGGCGGGGCAGCCGTCGTCGGCGTCATGCCCACCGCACCTGGGCCGCCACCCACCCCAGACCGCTGCACCATCTCGTCGTCGCTAGAGTCCGAGTCCACGCCGCCAGTAGCGCCCGTGCCCCACGGTCCCCCCAGCAACGCGCCAGCACCACCACCTCCTCCAAACGGACCATATGTCGTGTTGAGAGTGCGCTCCCACGCGAGGTTGCTTGCGCCCCGTCCGCCTGCTCGGCGGTTGCGCGCCGGCGTCGTCATGATGGCAGCCGCTTCCTCGTCGTCTTCCACTTCCAGCGCTGCCGGGTCGATCGCCGGGATGCTGTAGTCCACCGGCTTGGTGCGCCGCTTCTTCGACGCCCGTTCTTCGTACTGGATCGAAGGCGAGCGTCGCTGCTGCTGCCTGCGTCCAGCCCGACGGGGTCGCGACCGAGAGCTGCTGCCTCGGAGTTCCTGTAGTTCCTCCGCCATCTCGTCCTTGTCCAGCTCCACCTCCTCTTCATCGCCGGAGTCCTGTCGGTTGCGCCGGCTCCTCCGGCTTTGCGCGCGGGATCCACGGCCCCGCGGAGTAGGCGTGGATTCGTTGTCACCCGCGGCATCGCCGTGCTTGGAGCCCGTCTCCGAGCCTGATGCGTCGCCATCGCCCGATTCCTCGCCCGGTTCAAAGTCGCTACTGGGCTCCGGCACGCTCTTGCTGCGGAGTCCCGACCGTTGTCGAAGTCGCCGGCCACCCCTTGTTGTTGGGCCTTCAGCCTCGGCCTCGGGCTGGGCCTCTTCAACCGTTTCTGCCGGGGCGGCTGCTGCGTTGGATCGGGAAGCCCGCGTTCGCCTAGTGAACGGCGCATCGTCTTCGTCATCATCGTCGTCGGCCGGCGCGTCGACTTGGGCGGTCTCTTCAGCCTGGCCCTGCATTGGCGCGTCCTCGGCATCGGCATCCTCCGGCGGGTTGACCCCCTCAACCTCAGTCTGGCCCTGGCCATCAGGCTCATCCTCGCGCTTAGTAAGGGCGAGCTCATCTGGCGAGCCCATGACTTGGTCCGCCTCCTCCTTCGGCTCCGTCTCTTGCGTTGCTTCTTCGATCGGCTCCGGCAGCTTCTTGAGCCCCTTGCCCCCGCGAGTCGCCCGCGTCGTCCTAGCCACGCTTTCCGGGCTTCTGCTCCCAGCTGGCCGTGCGTGCCGACCAGAATGCGAGAGCTCCATGAACTCCTCCTCGATTTCCTCCGTGCGTGCCCTAGTACGACGCGGGGGGAGAGCCGATGCTGGGGCGGGCTCCCCGCCTCCTCGCCTAGAAGAGCGCTGTCCTCTGCTGTTGGTCTTCAAAACCACAATTCGCGAAGGTCGGGTGTTTTGTTTGGTCGGCGTGGGTTCCTCAGCTTCGGCCTCAGGCTCTTCACCAGCGTCCGAGTCCTTGACGATAAAGTCGTCGTCTTCGTCCCCACTGCTCTCCTTGTACGACTGCTTGTTCACAGCCGCCTTCCTCATCCTCCTGCCGGACAGACCTGTGGGCACGTCCTCGTCCTCTTCCTCATCGTCTTCTTCGCCAAACGAATTGTCCACATCGCTATCAGACAGTTCTTCTTCATCGTCGTCGTCGATGTCGGACCCTCGGTACTTGTTGGATTTCTTTCGCCCGGACGGCTTGGGCCGCGGCGCACGCGGCTTCTTCGCGCTCCGTCGCACCCGGTGGTCCTCGGCCGGGTCGAAGTTTTCGTCTTCCGAGTCCGACTTGTTGGGGTCGAAGCCCTCGAGGATATCGCGTTTCCTCTTGGGAGGCATCGTGAGGTGGTGAGATACAGGTGGTTATAAGACGGGTGGGTAGACAGCTGTGTTGTACAGCAATCGCAGGTCTTATAGACACGGTGATATCGTAGTCATGGACTAAACACGGAATCTACCTCAACATTTGTTAGCGGAAAATAGGTACAGAGACGATAGGCATCGAGCACTGCGAGACGTGCATCTGTCGCTCACAGAAGACAAAAGCGAAGGCACTTACACCACAGTCTCGATGCTGTCGTCAATCGAAAAGCGGATCTTGCGTATTGCCGGTCGTGACGGGTATTTCAATCCCGGCAATTCTGTATGCAACCCAGAATCAAGTGGGAGCTGTTATCTGATCTCCCAAGCGGAGCCCGCCAAAGAAAAGTCGTGATGATCGGATCGTGGGGGAGTTTTTGCCGAGTCGCAGCGAAGCACCACCGCGATGGTCCGTCCAGATAATCCGCAATAAAAATCCAACCCAAGTCGAACCAACTAATTCAACTTTTTTGTCGATCGGTTCGATGAAAATAACAACTTTCACGCTGCGCTAGAGCGGAGCGAACAAAGAAAGGAGCACACAGAAAAAGTAAAACCCCGGGACCAAAGGAGGCGCTGAGCAAAGCCGACGAAAGGGAGGGAAAGCGAAGGGTGTTTCGCGCGTTTCTTCCCGGGAGCACGCACCTACCGCGCAACGCCCGGGTTGGCCCCATTGTCGCCAATCACAATAGCGAAATGGTGAATTAGAGTGGGTCTGACGCCCCTGCAGGCAGCAGCAGGCCCGCCCTTTCTGTCGCAGAACCACACTCCAAAAAAAAATCGCGATCCACGACCGCGTGCGAAAATGGTCCAAGACCAAATTCGGGACCGCGTTGCGGGATGCGAACAATAGAATTTCACCAATTGTCCCGCCATTGTGCAAAAACTCAAAATTTGAATAACTCAACAATAGTAACCAAACCACAGCGCTCCCAACCATCATTTTTGCACCCCCCAAACACAAATCACTCAACCGGCGCAATTGAACCTCTATTGAACCATTCAATCTCGAAAACGCGTTTCCAGGCCGCATCGCGAACATTGTTCTCACAAACCTCAAAGTTGATGTCGTCATGGTGTGGTGCGGTGTGTGATTTGCACCCGACCGGCCGCGCGGGCTGTGGGGGTCGGGGGACCAGTTTCCCACGTGGCCGCCGATGCGGCTCACCCCGGCGTCGGGATCTGCCCAGCCCCACGGCTTGTCAGGATGAATTTGTCTCTTTGGTCTGTGCTAGGAAACTGGGAGGATCAAAGTTGGGCTGCGGTGTGAGTTTGTGAGGAGCTGGTGAGGGGTCTAGGGTGTTCTTGCAACCTTGAATTTTCTACCCTCCAAATAGTGGTTTGGAGTCCAAATTTGAGGGAAAAGTTTGCTCTACTGTTTATATCAACAGTTATTATGTCTTTGGGATTCTTGGAGTGGTATTAAGTCCTGTTATTCCATGGCTACTTGTTAGGCAAGTGAAGCTAGTAAACATGAGTGTTGACAAGATTCGTGTCTCTCCATTGGCAGGTGGCCGTTCTGTGCCGGCCCGTCTTGACAGCCTGACAGGCGGCGGCCCCAGCCAACACCCCCTAAAGGCCACACTCTCCCCAGCCAAATATGCAAGTCTATGTAATAATTGGCAGACGGACACAGGAATATCAACGCTTAAATTGCACGCCGATTCTATCAGGGTCACTCCTGCTAAACAGATGAACCGCATCCCCCGCATTACCCGCCAAACGCTCACCTCCGCTTTGGTGGCATCCTCATCCTGGGAAACTGTAGCGGTATCGACAGCTTGGCAAGATGCTGCACCGTATCACCCGCCTTGCTCAACTTGTACCGCGCCCCGATCTCCGTCAAATACTGATTCAGCTGCTTCTGCTCCAACTTAAGATCCTCCCGCAGGTCAACCGAGTTCATCTCAAAATTGTCGATGATGAGCGCAAACACGCAGCAATGCGTCATGAGCAAGTCGATGTGTGACTTGCGCATCACCCCGCTGTCCGAGAACTTGCGCCGGATGTTCTCAACCACCATCTCCGGTGCCGGCGCCAGCGCTTGCCGCAGCTCGTCCCGCCTCGCTATGCTCCTGGTGCCGCGCTCTTTTCCCTGCCGGGTTGTGCTGAAGAACGTGATTGTCCAGAGGAGATACCGCAGGAGCCTTAACCTCTGCACATCCATTTCGTTGCCCGCCACGCGGACGATGCGGTTAGCCACAAATCGGGCGGGGACCTGCACGGCCTCGTTTCTCTTGACTTTCTCCTGCCAGTCTAAGACAGGAACGGCATTGAGCACCTCGGCGCCGATGATTTGCGCCGGGATGTAGACGTCCTGGATCTCTTCTGCATCAAAGTTGCCGCGTGGTATCGGCCGGGCCTGGTCCACCTGGGCCTGCAGCTCCTCGCGGGTGGCCATGTGCTGGCTGGAGTCGCGGATGATGCCCACCAGGGCACGGTCGTCTTCGTCGAGTTTGCCTTGTGACTTGGCGGCCAACATGGCGTTTTCTGCTACGGCCTGGATGGCCTTCTTCGCCTTCTTGGTACCGAATGTCTCGCCCAGTTCCATCTTCATCTCAGAATGCGTCTGTACCCCGTTAGCACCGCCCCCAAATTCAGTCTTGTTGTAAAAGAAACCCCCCGACATACCAATTTGCCACTCGACACCTCCATCGCCTCGGGCGGTGCCTGCTTCGACCGCACCGTCCCCCGAACCACCATCTTCTTCGCTTGGATCACTTCAACCTCTCCCGTTTTTGGGTCGATGATGGCCAGGAAGTGATTAATTGCCTTATCCGCGCCCTTCGCGCACTCTTCCCGGGCCGTGTAATCTACCGTTCTGTGAGATGTCGAGTGCAGCGCCAGCTCAGACGTGCCGCTGCTTTTCCTCCGTTTCGCCGCCGGTGGTCCATCCTTTTCGTACGCATCGAAGGGAAATGAGTTCGGTAGGGATACACCCGGAGTAAGTGCTGGATACTATGTAAGCGACGCCTCCCAATTGAGAGAAAACTTGAACTCGAGGGTCGAAAAGCCTTACCTACGACTGGGGGTGAAACCTGGGGCTTGTGCAGTTTCGTCACCGCGAAAGACGGTGCGACGGCCGCTTTTGGTGTTTTTGAATCGCTCTTCTTCTTCCTCACTGGAAGGGTCTCGTCCTCCCCCCTCTTCCTCCTCTTGCTTTCTGAATTTGCCATGGCGATTTGTTCAGCCAATTTCTAGAACTGGCCGTCTGGAAATGCCTGTTTTTCGACCCGCTTCGTTTGGCCCGTCCGAGAGCGCGCAGCATTCGGCAGGTGGGCGGGAACCTTTTTTTTTCTGCCGGTCGTTGTTCCCATTTGGGTCCACTCGGGGTTCACCGCCTTGGAGCAGAGCTTGGACCCACCCCCACCAATTCTGGACTGAGGACGCACGCGAACATTCGAGGTGTAAATTGGTGATAGCTTGAGGAAGAGCAACTTTGTGAATTGAGGAGCTAATGCCGGCTCCTCGTCGGAGTTTATGTTCTGGTACTTCAGCCGGCCATGTCCAAGATAAAATGATGCTCAATGGGAAGCCGTAGAATGTCAAACAATTTGCGCCGAAACGCACCAAACGGGAGCAGACCACAAATCACAGGAAAATTAAGGCACAGTCATGTTCAGCTAAGCGTCTTCAATTTCTGCAAATCATGATTCCGGATTCGCATTCTATGTCGAGGCATAGCTAGCCCGAGTCTCGGTAAACGCCTTTTCCAGCTCAACCTTTGTTGACGGGCAACCAATCATGACCATGATTCATGATACCACCGAACCGTTCCGTTCCCAGCATTCCAGCCATTTGTCGAAGTGTGTTGCCCTGAGGACAAGACGGGATCTTGGAAAGCTCTCGAAGTGCCGAGGCTTCTTGGGCCGCGTGGTGGTGGACGGCGTCAAGCAGTGGGAAGCTTCGATGCAACCATTGGTGCTAGTGCAATGCTCAATCCGCTGCGTGACCAAGTTAATGTCGGGGACTGGTTGAGGTCGAGGAGTGTTGTGCGTTTATTTGCTAGGGAGCTGTTAGTGCTAATTCGGCCAAGTCGAAGCTCGGTGGCGGCAACTCACGATCTCGCCCTCATCTTTCTTCTCTTGCGCTTGAGGCGGCGAACGCGCTTCTTTCTCCACTTCGCTCTCATCTTGACTGTTCTTGGTCAGTACGGTCCGGGATAGGTATTGGGGGTGGCGGTGCCTACATTTGGATTCGTGATGAGAATTGGCGTGATGGTTGAAGAAAAGAATCAAGATCGATTTTCGAGAGGGGAAGTAGACTTAAACTAGGGCAGAGGGCAAGCAGCCCTGTGGGGTAGGTCAGGTGACACAGTAGGAGCACAGTGGTTGGCCCAAGCTCCTATGACGCGGTGGGGCCTGGATCAACACTCCATCCAAATATCAGGGGCTCGAGCAAGCTCGAGGTCATCTGAGTGCCAAAGAGTGCGCTTCCACAAGGTGTGAGGCAGGACATTCATGAATACATAGTAGCATAGTAGTAAGGTTTCAATTTTGCTGTGCCTTTTACTGTTCCTTCATTTGTCTTTCAATGATATCAATGTGTCTCTCAATGATATCAATGGTAATGCCTTCAAACCTGGTTGAACTCCTCGATTCCCTCTACTTAGCCCTGGGACGTGCCTTCCCCGAGCCAAGTGCCTCAACTTGCGGGCATTTCAGCAGTCACACTTTCCAAAATTGTCCCGTGAATTGTGGAAAAGAAAAATTTTCTTCAATTTAGCACTCTCATGCCGGGCAATTGACAATCGCTAAACAATTTCGACCGTAATTCGATGCATGCAGTGACAATACCAATTACACATTATTTATCCGTTATTCACGTAAATCTACCCCAATGCCGTTGGCTGAAGTAGGAAAGGTGACCTGGGAAGATCGAAGTAAAACGCCGCCGGCCACAGGTAGGGCTTCAGCTCATGAATTGAGCATTGATTTGTATCACGGTTTTGAAGGCTCCTCGTTTGGTTTCGACATTCAAGTATCTCTAATCGTCAAGTACAGGTTGTTTTCCAGTGCTTCCAAACAAGACCGTTCTTGTTGGTCGCGATGGGGCTAGAAATCACATCGCGTTTGATGACCCCATTGTCTCAAGATGCCAACTAGAGATCTTCTCCATCGTTGCGGATGAAGATTACCCATGCGGTCATCCGCCTCTTGTGTTTGTTCGTGACCGGGGGTCGGCGAATGGTACTTCTGTAAACGGTCGAATCATCGGAAAGGGGGTAACTCTCTCTCCGTCAAAACTACTGGAAGAAGGGGATATCATCACTGTCGGCACACATCCCCATCTGAGGCTGCAGTATGCCGAATCGACCAATATTCGCTCGTCGTACACGCTCAGTCGTCTCCAACGCCAAGAAGTCAAGGTAAGGAAGGACTTCCATCGTCCATATTCCGTTCTCTAACCATTCTTAGCTTTTCGAAGACCGTTACATCGTCAGTAGCCGTACTATTGGCAACGGTGGCTACTCTTTGGTCTTTCTAGCTTCCGAGGTCGACACTAGAAAACATGTCGCGTGCAAAGTTCATGACATCAGCAGGTTTTCACCAACAGCCAAAGAAGTAAACAGAATTCGCCAGGAAGCAACCCTGCTGAGTACACTAGACCATGTACGAAAGACCAATGTCTCTGGGAACTATAGCACAGGCTAATAGCATTAGCCAAATATTCTCCCCATCAAGGCAGCCTTTGAAACAGAGCAAACCATGTATGATCTAGTCGGGTGCTTAGGGCAAGAAAACTTGTTAACCATTAACAGATATGTCATCACAGAACTAGCCACAGGAGGGGATCTCTTCTCGCTCTTGATGAGATATAACACACTGGACGAATGGGTGATCAAATCGATCATCCGACAAGTGCTCCTTGCCGTTGTTTACATTCATAGCAAAGGGGTGGCTCATCGAGACATCAAACCGGAGAATATCCTATGCGGTGTGACACCTTCGGCGCCCTACCGTATCATGCTCTCCGACTTTGGGGCCTCGGGACTACCCGGTTCAAAGAGATTGGAGTCTAATGTTGGAACTCCTTTTTTTCGTCCACCGTACGTATTAGACCAGCCATCATTTGGGTGATCATTCTGAAGAAATCTAGGGAATGTGACGCTCCGGGCCGCGGCCATGACACCTCTGTCGACATCTGGGCCATCGGCATGCTTACACTGCAGCTAGTACTCGGAAACAGGCAGTTTCCAGACCTTGAACCCGGTACGTTTAAAAGCCAGGGACATATCGACAATTATCTTGGCATGATCTTCTCGGAACTTAGCCCACGAGGTTTGATCGCCAACGCCGGCCAAAGCTTCATCTGTGGCTGTCTTGTCTATGATAGCGAGAAACGCCCCACTGCTCGCCAGGCTTTCTCTCACACTTGGTTGCAGCGGCCTTCTAGTGAAAGAACATTGTTCAAGCGGTTGGAGGCCGACAACGCGGCGTCCTGGGCTCCCCAAAAAGTGAAGTTTCCGGTGATCGAAACACTTGACCCGGATACCGACCACAGCCAACACGGCCACATACCTCCGAGTGAAATAGGGATGAGCACATTCTCGCGATACTTCACGGCCGCGGGGCTAGGGAACGCTCAGACAGCCCGGAAAGCACCAAGAGAATGACTGCGGTTCAGCCCTGAGCAAGGTCGGATTCCGGTAATATTCCAAAGCCTGGCGTGCTAGGTATAAATACATTTTCTAGCACAACCAAGAGGCTAGCAAAGTTAGCACAATACTCGAGAATTGCTTGCATCGCATGAACTTCTCCCAAATCTAGTAATTCCAATCCAAATCAATATAAAGTCCATGACGTTATATCTTGATTCGTTTTGACATTTTTATGCTTTTTTTTTATCTTTGCAGGTTTGAGAACCGCAGCATTAAAACGTATCATAAGCTATGAGGGGAACACAGGTCCGCGACACCTCTTATCCGAATGTGATTAGCTCAACAAAGCCCTATTTCCGCAGTCGATGGTAGCAGAAACCCGGCTCATAACCACAACCCCTCTTCCCAGCATCACAATTTGGAACTATCCGTCCTCATCCCCTCATCATCCTGCTCCCGTACCGTCAAATCGGGCAACTCAGCCGGCATAATGCGCCGGGGTGTTGAGCCCGGCGCGACGGAGTACCCCGAGAAGTCAGTAACGCCAGCGTGACTGCGAAGGAAATCCTCGTCCAGCTCGAGCTGGCCGTTGACGACCGATGCTGGGGCGCGGATCATGGCGAGGACGGCCTCCGAGAAGATGGTGGCTTTGCGCAGGTCGCGGGCGTAGGAGGGGTCGTTGCGTGTGAATCGGCCTGTGGCGCCGGATTCGATGGCCTGGATGCTGGTTAACAAGGGCTGCTAAAACCGCAGGCCGACGAAAAGATGCGAAAAAAACTGAGAAAAAGAAGAAATGAAAAGAAGACTAAAAAAAGAAAAACCCACCACAGCCGGCCAAATCCCCGTAATCGCCATCCCACCAACCCCCCCATCCCCCAACACCCCCTCCCTCACAAAATCCATCCCCAGCCCCTTCACCAACACACTCATCCCCACCTTCCCCACGGCATACGCCGTCTTGCCCCGAAAAAACCGACTATATATCGGCGGACACACCACCACAATCCTCGGGCCCCCTTGCTGCTGCTCCTGATTCCCCCGGCTACCCTCCTTCGTCCGCCCCGGCTGCTCCCGATTCCCCTTCTGCTGCTCTTCATAAATCCCCTTCAAATGCGGCAACGCAGCCTGCAAAACCGCATACAACCCCTCAACATTAACCCGCTGCATCAGCTGGAACCGCTTCAGCGGTGTGCTGGCTACGGGGGCCCACCAGATGGCGCCGGCGTTGTAGATGAGGATGTCGAGGCGGGCGTGGAGCTCGATAGTCTTGGCCACGAGCTGCTGGATGCTGGCTGGGTTGGTGGTGTCGACGGGGAGGGCGGTGGCGTGGCCGCCGGCGAGGGTGATTTCGCGGGCGACGGTGGTGATGGTGGATTGGGGGGAGTTGGGGTCCGGGGGGAAGGGGGAGAGGTTGGCCAGGTCGGAGGGGGAGGTGGTGGATTTTGCGGCGACGACGACTGGGGATGTTAGTGAGGCGTTCATTCATATTTATTTTACATGTATTTCGAGTGTATGTTTTGGTAAATTTATGTGTTACAGATGGCAAGTAAAGTATGCTCACCTGTATAACCCGCCTTGGCCAAGTCAATGGCGATCTGGCGGCCGATGCCCCGGGATGCGCCCACCACCAAAGCGACTTGCCGGGAGTTGGACGTCATGATGAATTGGAATAAGTGGAAGTGAGAAACGGGAGAAGAGAGAATACAAAACAAAGATGAATCACGGGAAGGTTTGGAAATTGGAGTTAATTATTCAGGTATATTCCAACTCCATATACTTAGTCTAATAAGACGACCAGACGTCCTTGATGACTTTACAATAGTTAGTTACCGAGCTCCAAGTTATTCAGTACCGGCGATTACTGATCAGCCGGGATAGGAAACGGAGCACGGGGAAGAGACCGTGGCCGTGCCGAAGTGGGGCTGCTTAGCTGCCGAGGTTGTTTCCCCGGATTCTCGACGGACTCTCCTGAGCTGACCTAACGTCCTCTTTCATCATCTTCTCACTGTCTGGTTGACCAGATCCAGAAATCACATCATCCGTCCCCGAATTACGATTTCTGATCAAGCCTGGTGACAATGGGCGGTAAAATTGACTGCTATTTGGACATTGGTGTGTTTTGTCTCTTTCAAGAGCTAGTGATCCATCAACGCTAACTAATACACCACAGCGTCCCTCTACAGCTACTTGATTTTTCTAGACCTACAGAAGAACCGCGAGCTGTTAGCTTCCCACAATGTAACGGTTGAGTATGTTGCCCTTCTCATAACATAAAGAAATAAATTAAAAAAATGAAAATAAAATCGGCCAAATAGAACACCAAAATGGCCATCAATTTACCAGGTAACTAACAAGTAACAACACATCTCAGACTCCACCCCGTCTTCCTCGGCGCCATCAACGTCGGCTCAGGTACGTAGCTGTCTCTCACCCAACACTCATACACCAACTCCCAAATCAACAACCTCCTAACAACCGCAGGCAACAAACCCCCCTGGACCCTCCCCGCCAAAGCCCTCTACGGCGTCCACGACGCCCGCCGCTCCATCGCCCGCCACACCCCGAACCCACCCTCCATCTCCTTCCCGCCCGACCTCATGAAAACAGGCATGACTGTCGCCCCGCTCCGCTGTCTGCACTACATCAAGTCTCACTACCCCGAACCTGTATTCCTCGCTGCCTTTCACGCGCTGTTTAGGGCGTTTTGGGCGCCGCCGAATTTGGATTTGACGGGGTTGGAGGCTGTGAAGGGGGTGTTAGGGGGGGTTGAGGGGGATGGGAATGGGAAGGGGGGGAAGAAGTTGTTTGGGGAGGGACAGGTGAGGGAGATTGTGGAGGCTGCGGGGACGGAGGAGATGAAGGGGGTGTTGAAACGGACGACGCAGGAGGCGTTGGATAAGGGGGCTTTTGGGGCGCCGTGGTTGTGGGTTGTTAATGGGAAGGGGGAGGGAGAGCCGTTTTTTGGGAGTGATCGGTGAGTTTTTTTCTTTTTTTTCTTTTTTTTTTGTTTGTAGGGGGTAGAGTGAGATGCTGACAGATTTAGATTCCACTTTGTGTACGAGTTTCTGGGACTACCGTACACGGACGTGACGCTATTGCCGCCGGGCGCGCAGAAGGGGAAGCTTTGAGGTGTTGGACTGGACAATGTGGTGGACGGGAGAGTATAACTTAGCAGACATTAACTAGCAGGCAAATAAATCTGTAAATTCCACGTCAATGGGTATCCCATCCCAAACGCCGTTCCAGTCTAGCCAGACCCTTTTATACCCTCCTCTCCCGAGTGTACAATTATAAACACAAGTATTAAGCCCTCCCCGCCATCCGCAACCGCCTCGCCTCATCCTCCCTAAGCGCCTCGCTCCTCGCCAAAAAGTCCTGTCGCGCCGCAAACGAGTGCTTCGACTTGCCCGCCAGCGCCAGCTCGTCCTGTATGCCCTCGCGGTCCACAAACCCGGCCCAGTCCATCCGGCTCTTCTCCACCGTGTTGAGCTTCTTGGCCGCTTCTGCCGCGTGCGCCTGCTCGCGCGCCCGCAGCCGTTCGGAGAGGGATAGGTTTAGGTCGGTGCGTTGGTTGGAACTGCCGCCAATGGCGGTGCCGTCTACGGCGACGGGTTCGAAGATGGAGCGGAAGGCTTTGCGGGGCATGCGTTTTTGGGCGGTGTCGTCGTCGGTCTCGAGGGTGGCTGGGTCGTCGCCGTGTTCGGCTAGGTAGAGTTTTGCTTCGGCTGAGTCGCGCGCTACGAGCTTTTCTTCGGTGTGGACTTTGCCGGCGAAGTTGTAAGTTCGTTTTATGCGGATTAGGTCGGATGCTTCGGGGGTTTCGGTTGGCGGTTGTGGTTGTGAGGAGGGGGCTGGGCCATCTGTATTCGTCTGTGTTGTTGTGGCTACTGTTGGGTCGGTTGCTCGTGATGGCTGTCCGACGGGCCCGCTCGTCATCTGCGCCCAGAGGGCATCGACATCAATCGTCACTGGTCCGCTGGCGACTGCTGTTCGTCTTTCTTCCTTTCTGTTGTAGACCGTTAGCGGAAACGGCCCATCGCCGAAGGTCAAAAACAAAAGCAAAAAGAAGTAAAGAACATACTCGGCTGCGCGCATCCGCCGCGTCTTAATCAACCCCCCTTCTCCCCCTTCATCATCCTCCGCCTCCGTATCTTTCCTCTTCGACTTCTTCTGCCGCCTTTTCCCCCTTTCTATGATCGCCTCATCTCCAGAATTTTCTAACCCAGCATCCTCAGTCGCTGTGTCGTCCCCTCCCACTACCGGTCGTTTCCTTTTCGCCTGACCTTGTTTCCCGGCGCCCGTCGACCCCTCACCACCTTCACCCTCATCCTCATCCTCCGACACGGAGGATTCTTCCGCGGGGGCATCATCCGGCGCGAAATCGGAGTCCTCCTCGGAGGCGTAGTCCTCGTCGTGGACTGGGTCTGCTGACATGATTGATGAGCCACAAAACGGATGGGCGGTCTGGATGATTTGACGGTTTCCGGTTTGTAAGAAACCGGCGCGAAATCGGATCGGATGGTCGGCAAGGTCGACAGGGTCGGGTAATATCCGGTCGAGAAACACGAGAAGCTTGGAAATGCAGGTTGGAGAATGGAAGCATTGGAAAGCGCGTAGAAGGGCTGGAAGCGCAGCAATTGAAAAAAGAGTGGGGCTAAATCCACCGGGTATCAGCGGTCTCCACTTGCCCCGCCCCCGCTCCCGGCTCCGTGTTTCTCGGCGCGAAGCAGAATGACGACGGAGTGCTTCCACAAGAACTTCGAGAAGGCGCTCCGAGTCGAGGCTGGAGCTCACGGCTTGGGTAGGGGGTTGTCTTCAATGGCGATGTGCGGTGACTTAGGTTGGCGTCGATTGTACTAGGCTTTGACTGCGTGTGTCTTGAAATCTCGAATTTGTGTTTCTTTTTTTATATTTGTCTCTTCCTTTTCATTTCCCTCTTGTTCAAAGTCCCCTCGGCGGATTCCACAACAGTCTCATCCCGTAGATTTACCGACCTCCAACCCAGCATCCCGGATCCGGCCTTCCATCGCGCCAAAACGGCCTATTTAACCAGAACCAAGAACCCGAAACCATGACTCCCTGCCGGCCGACCTCCGGCCTTACCATCCAACCACCAACCCGGGGTTTCCGGGAACTCACATGGCGGGTGGGCCTCACCTGGAACTTCACTTCCTCCAAAAACCACGAAGGCGGTGTCCAGACCGGGCCCACGGGTCCAAAAGATGACGGACAAAACCCAGGGGCAGCGTCCACGGCGTGGACGGCCAAGACGGCTACAACCCCATCGGGCAACCCCACGGCCAACCCGTTATCCCCGGGTAGCGCATCCGGCGCGCCAATGGGGTAACGCTGGTTAAACCACTTGGTGCCCGCCCCCCCCTTTGAAGTTCCCCATTCCCCATTCTGGGTCTCGTTCAAGTTCCCCCGCACGTCGGAGATACGCTGCGCCTGTCGTTTGTCCTTGCTCCTTGTTGTGCTATTACACAGCGTTTCCTCCCCAGGGCTTTGTGGGACGATCACGAGGACGGGTTTTATGTGGGCGCTGGTCGCTGGGGCGGGTGCTGGGGCGGGCTAAGCGGGTTTTTCGTTGAAGCCTGACCAAGGCCCAGTTAGCGTTCGGAGTGGCCTATAAAAGGGTGTCTTGATGCCCTCCTTTGATACTGGGAAAGGTAGGAAGTGTAAATTGCACAGAGGCAAACAGTCGAGAAACTCACGAGGATAACTCACCACTTTGTATCTTCTCAGTATTCCTGTGAAGCATTTGCTTGTCTATCTAGGCCTACCTACATACTCTGTAGTTGACACACCCAATCAACCACCATGTCTTCGACGTCAGTTCTTACACCCGAGGAGAGGGAACACTTCCTTACCCACGGGTGGGTCAAGTAAGCCAAGCCTCGCTACCAATATACTTTATTTCTTTCATCAACCATCTCTTAATTGTCTTTATTATAATACACCCCGGTGGATGATGCAACAGGCCCGCCTGTCTCATCTCGGGGTCTCACATCCTATCATCTCATACATCTTCTCATAGTCTCATACTAACCCCCCCCCTAGAATCCCCAATGCCTTCACGCAAGCCCAAGCCGAGGACATGACCTCCAACGTCTGGACCCGTCTCGACATGGACCCCAACGACCAGAGCACCTGGACCCGGCTGCGCACCAACATGCCGGGCCACCGCAAGTACGACCCGGCCGAGTTTGCGCCCCGCGCCTGGGCCGCCATCTGCGAGCTATGCGGCGGCGAGGACCGCATCGACCCGGCCTCGCGCGAGTGGCGCGATTCGTTGATTGTGAATCTCGGCGATGAGAAGCATGGCGGGAAACCGGTGCCGCCGCAGGATTTGCCCGAGTGGCATGTGGTATGTTCTTTAACTGTGGCCCGAGTTAAGGTGGGGGCAGAGAGAAAGAGAGAAATAGCTAATGTGCTCGCTAGGACGGCGATTTCTTCGTGCACTACCTCGACAGCCGGGAGCAAGCCCTCCTCGTAACCCCCCTCTTCACCGACATCGTCGCCAACGGCGGCGCCACCATCATCTGCCCCGAAGCCATTCCCAAAATCGCCAAGCACCTGCACGACCACCCGGAGGGTGTCTCCCCGCGCATGGTGCCCCGCGGCCAGCCCAAGTTCCAGATGGGCCAGGAGAAGGACCTGAGTTTCTTCTGCAACGTGGCCAAGAGCTGCGAGAACTTTGTCGAGGCTACGGGGTCCGTGGGGGATGTGTATCTTATGCACCCGCTTATGCTGCACGCGCCGTCGAGTAATGCGCTGCGTCGCGTGCGGATTATTACGAATCCGGCGGTGTCGTTGAAGGATGAGCATAGGTTTGATCGGGAAAATCCGGAGGAGTATAGTTTGGTGGAGAAGTTTACGTTGAAGGCGCTGGGGACGGAGAGGTTGAGTGGGTGGAAGGCGACGGGGCCCAGGGAGAAGGTGGTGCCGGCAAGGTTGCAGATGCAGGAGAAGATGAAGCAGGAGGAGTTGAAGCGGTTGGCGGAGTTGAAGGCTGCGCAGGAGGGGGGGCAGCAGGCGACTGTTAGCGCGGCGGCTTGAGGGGGTGGGTGTTAAGCCGGGCGGTTATTCAGGGTGATGTAGTTGATATGTGTCGATGATAGGTAATATATAAAATATAAAGTAAAGAACGCTGGAGCTGTTTTCACTGTGTATATGCATCTTTGAGGCGTGATGATGGCAGTCTTGGGGATACCCATGGCTAAAAGCCTAGAAAACATGGAAGATTTGGGATGACCTGATGAATCTGCCGTATCTCTATCCCCTGAATGGACATGTCCTCAAGGCCGTCACTTGGTTCGATTTGAACGACACCTAATTAGGAAGTAAGTTAGTAGATTGACTAGCTGGATGAGGGTGCTGAGATTTCATATCCCCCCCACGTATTTGCTTCCGTCTTTGAAAGAGAACGGAAACAACAACGAAAAAGAAAACGAAACTTGCGCAGGAGATAAGTCTGAGTGAAGAAGCCGTCCTTGCTCGAACTGGTGGCCAGCAAGGTCCTCAATCCAGCCCGCCAAGGCAGCTGCACGTCAGCGGGGCAGGCAAGAAACCCCTGTAAGCCACAGCGCAGAACGTCAAGAAACTCGAACTGTGATTTTCAACTTTTCCATTTACCTTTCCCACTTCACATTATAACCCAATTCGGCATTGCGGCATCTCCTAAACATGAGCGATAGCGACAGTGACGACTACCGGGTCGCGGAGCCCGACCTGGCCCCCGATGACCCCATGCGCGCCTTCATTCCCAAATCCTTTGGCAAGACAACCAAAGAGGCAAACATCGCGGCCCAGATTGAACAGTCGAGGAGGGTAGTCGAGAAGCCAGAGCCACCGAAGCAGCAGCAAAAACGGCCCGCCCACGACAGCGATTCCGATGATGACTCAGACTCCGATTCCGACAACGGGGACGAGGCCGACAAATTCCCCGTCACCCACGAGATGATCCTCAAGACTCACGAGCGCGCCGTCACCAGCATCGCCCTGGACCCAGCCGGGTCCCGTATGCTCAGCGGCTCGCTCGACGGCAATGTAAATTTCCACGACTTCGCTGCTATGACGCCAACCACCCTGCGCGCCTTCAAGAGCATCGATCCTTGGGAAACCAAGAAATCAGCCGCCCCTTCCGACTCCCATCCGATCCAGCACGTCGAGTTCAGCCGCCACTCCGGCAGCGTCTTCCTCTGTGTTACGGCCCACCCACAGGCGAAGATCATGTCGCGAGACGGGGCTGTTGTGACCGAGTTTGTCAAGGGCGACATGTACCTGCGTGACATGAATAATACCAAGGGGCATGTTGGGGAGGTTACCACAGGGACGTGGCACCCCGCGGATCCGAATCTGTGTGTGACGGCCGGCTCGGATAGCACACTAAGGATATGGGATATCAATAACAAGAGGAGTCAAAAGGATGTTATCGTCTTCAAGTCGAAGGCTCCCGGGTCTGCTGGCAGGACTAGGATGACGGCTGTTGCTTGGGGATCTTCGGCACAAGGGAACAGTCCGGCGCTGGTGTCGGCTGCTTTGGATGGGTCACTCGTCATGTACAGCGGTAACGGCCCCTTTACGAGACCCGCGGCGGAGGTTCGAGAGGCCCACAGCCCAGATACCTGGACTGGTGGCATCGACATCAGCGCAGACGGACGAATGGTGGTAACCCGGGGCGGTGACGGCCTGATCAAGCTGTGGGACACGCGAAAATTCAAGCAGCCCCTCGTTAAAATCGACCACCCGCCAACCTCCGACCGATACCCCATGACCAACATCAAATACTCCCCCGACTCCCGCTACATCATCACCGGGTCCGCCTCGGGCCACCTGCACATCCTCAACCCGGCCAACCTGCGCCCAGAACACGTCACCCCCATCACCCCAGGCATCCCCCTCATCACCGTCGCCTGGCACCCCAAGCTCAACCAAATCCTCACCGGTTCCGCCAACGCCGAGACCCACGTCCTCTACAACCCGTCCCTTTCCACCCGCGGCGCCCTCGAGGTCATGTCGCGCGCCCCCAAGACCCGCCACGTCGACGACGACCCCTCCTTCACCATGGACCAGAGTCAGCTCGGCCTCTCCGGCGACGCCATCATCACGCCCGGCGCCCACCAACACAAACGCCGCGGCGGCGGGAACGCCAGTGGGGGGGTATCGGCGTCGGGGAAGACCTCGCGCGACCCGTATCGGCCAAAGGTGCAGCAGATCACGCCGTTTATGCGCTCGCAGCCGGATGAGAAACATATTGAGGAGAATATCCCGCTTAGTCGCATGTTGCATGAGGATCCGCGTGAGGCGTTGTTGAAATATGCTGATGTGGCTAAGAAGGATCCGGTGTTTACGGGTGCGTGGGCCAAGACACAGCCGGTGACGCAGTATGCGGATTTGAGTGATGGGGAGGGGGAGGGTGGTGCGAAAGATGGGGAGAGAGACGCGAAGAGGGTCAAGAGGTGATGATGAATGGGTTTGTGATACCGGTATAGTTACTGTAGCATGGCGTTTAGGTTAGTCTTACCACAGTTCAATCCCTGTTTAATTGTTAGCTCGGGACTTCACGTGGGGCCCGGCAGGGAGCACCCGATTTGCTGATGGCATGGGCATCAGCTTATTATTGGCTGGATAGAAGTGGTGTCAGGTTTCGCGCTAACAATCATTCAAGGATCGTACTGTACACTATGTAAGTTCGAGGGACCGCACAAGCGGGCAAGATCAGTATACGGTGCATGGGACATCAAAGTGAGGCCAACGGCCTCTTCTCTACTTGGCCTACCTAGTTCTTGTTGCCATCTAAACTTACAACGTTCGTTTGACAGGGTTTGCTACGCATCTCCCCCGGATTGACGACGCTGAATTGTAATCCTCGATCCGGATCCCGGAAGATCTCATATCGCCATGTCAACACTGAAGCGGGGTTTTCTTGGCGAGTATTCGGCGACCAAACAACAAGCGATCCAGGAGGCCAGCGCCGTTCAAAATACGGTCGCCGAAGAATGCGCCCAGGCTGGCAAAGACCCTCCGCCATATGAGCTCTTGGAATTGATCGGCAAGGGAAGTTTCGGTCGTGTGTACAAAGCCACTAGCACTTCGTCCTGGCAGGCCGTCGCCGTTAAGATCGTCAGCATAGACGATGGAGATAGCCTCGAACCTGGCAGGGCAGACACGTTCAGCGACATTCTCAAGGAGGTCCACACACTCAAGCTTCTTGGTGAGAGCGGCGCGAAGAACATTAACACAGTCATCGATACCCTGCTCGTTGGCCCTACCATATGGATCATCACCGAATACTGTGCCGGAGGCAGCGTGTCCACACTGATGAGGCCGACTGGCGGGCTGACCGAGAAATGGATTATTCCCATCTTGCGGGAAGTTGCTGAAGCCGTCTACTGGGTCCATAAGCAAGGTGTCATCCATCGGGACATCAAGTGCGCCAATGTTCTCATCACCGAAGCTGGAGGTGTTCAACTCTGCGACTTTGGCGTTGCGGGGATTCTTGAAACAAAGTTCGACAAGAGGAGCACTGTGACCGGAACGTTGCACTGGATGGCCCCCGAGCTTTTTGACTCTACTGTTTCATACGGTTCCGAGGTTGACATTTGGTATGCCATGCCTACTGTATCTATTCAAGCATGTTTAGCCCCCGGGACATCGGTTCCACTCGAGCGCTACAGATTTGGCCAGCAGCAACTGACAATCTTCCGCACAGGGCCTTTGGTTCGATGGCTTACGAGATCGCTACTGGGCTGCCACCAAATGCGGGCCCAATCGTTGAAATCTCACAGTTCGGTTCGTACCTGAAGCAACATTGCCCTCGTCTCACAGGCGATCAGTATTCGGCTCAACTAAAGGACCTTGTCGCGTTTTGCATGGTGGAGGATCCGTCCCAGCGCCCTCAGATTGAACGGGTTCAGCTGCATCCGTACATCCACAACTCCGAGGACGACTACCCGACCATTTCTCTCTCAAAGCTTGTGAACGCCTACAAAGTCTGGGAGATACAGGGCGGAAATAGGCGTTCACTGTTTTCCGCTGGCGGCGCCCAGGGACCAGCCAACGACTTGTCACCTTCCGTTGTCCCTGACGATGAATGGAATTTCAGCGCAACCGAGGAAAGCTTCGACTTCAACGATGCGGATGCTCAGGCTGTCTTTGATGTCTACGGCCCGGACGTTGACCTTCCCGGCTGGCAAGACCAACGACAAGATCAGCGACAAGTCCGTCGACGTCGACCTCCCAACATCAAAACGTTCAAGATGCCCCTCGAGAAAGTATTCAACCCGCACACCATCTCCAACTATAATGACAATGCTCGAGCTTTCTACGCCACGACCCTCCCATCACCGATTACGGATCTTCCCCTACGGAACAACCCGGAGCAACCGACTATCCGAGAATCGCTGATCGACCTTGACATGTCGTTAGATGGAGGCGAGTTGTCTCAATTCGCTGACATGGATACGATAAAACCAGGCGCGAGGTCAGCAACAGCCTTTGTCGAGGGCGTTGATCGGCGGCGGACCCAGGATTGGACATTCCCGTCCATGACACCTGCGACGGCAGCCCCTGATATCGCACCGCCCGAGCCCAGCTACAACCCCCAGCCCATTGAGGTTGTACAGGATCCAACGTCAGTCTACCGGCAATATGATCACGTATCCGTAAACACTCAAGATTTGGATCGAATGACACCGACAAGCGACATTCATCGTCTTTCGGTCGTGAGTCTGATTGACCTCGATGCGAGTCTTGCAATCGACACGACAGATGCCAGCCGTCCATCCACGGCGGGTTCGGACGCCGCATCGACGAGCTCAGACCTGAAAACGCCATTTGATCTCGAGCGGCATGCGGTCGACACCAATTTCGCGCCAAGCACTAGGGAGCCGTCCGTCTACCTGAACGAGGATCTTTACGAATACCCAAGCTCTCCACCCAGAACCCACGACGGCCCTTCACCCCCAAACACGACAACCTTGGATTTGGGCCCTAACCCCAGTCAGACGCTTGATCCCCTTTCCTATCCGATCCCTGAACCACCTTCCGCATCTGTGATGCAGAGTTACGCTTCACGGGAGGAAACGAAGGACGAACTTCTTCGAATGATAGCGAGTTTTCACGAGCAACTTCAGGTGACCGGCCAGGTCCTGAGAACAATGCCTGTCCATTCCAGGAACCACTAGAATGCACGGAATCACCCCCCATCGCCGCTCCGCGTGTATATCAGAGCAGGGCACTAAGTTTATGCTCAGCTTGCAGCGGTCTCGTGATGCTAGTGCGATATCTGTCCTGGGCGATGTCAAGGCCCTAATACCGACACACCTCCCACATTTGGCTTTCCCTTTCGAAAACGGAATTCGACCAGATTCAATATCCTCAACCACATATCATGTACGACATATAACTTCCTGAATTTGTCTCCGTTTGGGGGTGGGGCCGGGGTCGTAGTCGGTCGGCTTACATCGTACTCATGAGTCCCCATGAACCCCAGCCGTGGGTCGACTTGGGACCGTTTAGCATGTGACCCATTGCTGCTAGGTCTCGCTTTGGGGTTTGGACGGACCCTGAGCTTGAGTGCAACTCGTGAGATATATCAAACTTTTCCGTGATTGCCATCTTGAAGGTTATCTCTGGATCACAGCCTGGTTTCGCGGACGGTCTACGCCATGGTGTGGCTCCTGCGCATTGAGGCCTGTGCACATGTAGCATGTGGCCCGGGTCTACGCAGTTTCCGTCAGGAAATAGTCTGTGGATGCTTCGCGGTGCGGTGGCACGTTTGTCATTGACTCTTCTTATCGATGGCCTACCCCATCGAATCGCGCGCGGACATCGCGTTGCAAGGAGGCCATCGAATCACGTGGCGTACAATACGGCCATCTAACCCTACAGGCTAGATACTATACCAATTGGTGTAATATCGCTTCCAAAATAGAGGCGGAGGATGTCCTTGGTAGCCCAACGGCCCTCGTCAAATTTGATCGAGTTTGACGTGATGGTTGTGAAGTTGTTCTGGCCGCGTTGGCCTTGGGCGGTTCGATGCCCTCCTTCCAGCACGATGGCCGCGTTGGCCGCGTTGCCCTTCTTCCGTTGCATGGCGAGGCCGTTCCTTCAATAAAAACAGAAGAGACCAAAATGTAAACACCAAAAAATGATTGTCGCCAAATAGAAAACCCGAAAAAGGAAACCTTCAATTTTGCGCCAAGAGGGAATCGAACCCCCCCCTCAACCTTGGAAGGGTTGAATCCTAACCACTAGACCATTGGCGCGGATCGAGTTAATCAGATTTCGGATTTGCTGCATTGTCTTTACCTGCCCCCACTTCCCAAGGGAGTCAGCAATGCAAAATCCAGTATTGCAACAATCTATCAAAAGTTGCGTCAAGCGAGGCTTTGCTGAACTTTGTGTCCAATTTCGGATTTTTGGAAGTTTGCTGGGCAATGGGACGTCCGAGTCGACTTGTTGCGAGCGCGTTTGCGCGGTTCTTCGGCACCAGCCAGCCAGTGGCAAGCTGCGCCTCATTGGCTGGTTTACGCGTGGCCGCTGCCTCCCAGGCTCCGTGGTTTTGCCGCCTCCGTGTCGGATGGCTCGCTTTGGCCCCCTTGGCCCCTCTCAAAGGAAGGAACCAGGCAGCGCCCCACTTAGCTCAGCCGTGCTACAAATTTCGCACGCAGTCTGCAGCACAGCTTGGACCAGCATCGCCGCGCCATTCAATCTTGTCGGCTCGCTCTGCCTCAACCTCCATCCATCAAAGGGTGACGGCGCGCATCAAAAAAATCACCAATCTGCCCGCGACCCCATCGAGGCCATCACGAAACTCCGACCCCCAAACGCGCTTCCCCACCCGCATTCGACCAGGCCACCATTTGAGCCCGGTCGCCTTCGGCACTCATTCCTTTTTTTCAAGTCGCCGATCCGCTCTCTTTCCCTTCTTTTTACCTGTTTCCCTCCCTTTTCCCCCACTCGAGCAGCACGTCGCCAACCCCAGGCGCGACTGTTCCATCTCGTCCACCACCGAACCCCATCCACTTTTTTTTTCTGCGCCAACGCGACAAAACATCGACGACGACCGCGTCTCGCTTCATACCCCGCGCGTCTCTGCATAGTTGCCACTGCCAACACCGAATTGCCAGCGTTTTGTGTTTTCGCCGAACGCGACAGGCTCCAGCATTTTGCACCCAGTCGCCGCGTCGAATAACCCCCCCTACCGTATAACCTTGTCGACATCAAGACTTGGGTTCCACCACAAATAACCCTCGATTTGCGCGACGATAGAGCCTATTGCTAGCAGAGATATGCTACCCAGCCATTGACGTCGTCGTAACAATTAATTGAGACACTGGTTGCACCCCCGGACCACTTCGCTGTTGTCATCATGGCTAGTGTCCAGATGCCGCCCGCGGCTCAGCACACGGGGTCGGCCATCCCCGCGGGCATGACCCAGCAGCAGGCTCAGGAGATTTTTATGGTTTGTCGCCCTTAGATATTTGCATTCGCGACAGACGGCATCCGACGGTGCTGTTATCGCTCCGGGATCCGCGTTGGCTAATCTCTCCCTATAGAAGTTCCAACAGATGAAGAAGCAAGGTGTACCGAGCAATGATCCCGAGTTTATCAAGACACAGAACATCCTTGCTGCCCTTCAGCGCCAAAGACAACAGATGCATGTGCAGCAACAGATGCAACTTCATCAACAACAGCAGCAGCAGAAACAGCAACGACCTATGCAAAATGGAGCTAATGGCGCCGTTAATGGGGCCCCATCTTCTAGCGCCTCTCAGGCCAGCAGCACACAGGCGACGGCACCCCCGGCTTCGACGTCTCTGGGCGCATCTGCTCTTCCAGCGAGCTCGAGCGCGCCAAATACCAGCACACCCGCGGCTACACCGACGCAAGGTCAGACGAGTCATTTTTCACAGGCCCAGCTCAACCTGCTTTGGACCCAGATCAAAGCGTTCAGGATGCTCGGAAAGAATGCTGGCGTTCCAATTCAGATGCAAAAAGCCATCTTCGAACACAGGGCGCGCCGCCGTGCCTCCTTGACAAAACAGGAGACACAGTCCCCGACAACGAATGCTCCCTCGGACGCTACTCCGGTACAAGACGGCGGGAAGGCCGGCGCGGCCGGGGCCGACGCTCAGGGCGACTCTGCATCGACTGCCCAGGCCAACACATTCAAGACGATCAAGTCTCCGTATGATGGCGGCCTTGTGCGCAAGTCTATCTCGTACATGGAACACGGCCGTCGCAAGAACCGTTTGCTCATTCCCGGCATCTTCCCGACCGGCATTGACTTTGAGCAGTTGCGCGCTGACCGCGAGAAGATTGTCTTCAACCGTATGAGCGCGAGATACTCGGAGCTGAAGTCGCTACCTGGCAACCTGGCGCATTGGGACGCGTCCCAGGATGTCCTTGTCGCGGATGATAGCGCCAAGAGGAAGGCGATCATTGAGATGAAGAAGCTGGCGCTGTACTCTAAGCAGCGCGCGCTGAGGGATAAGATTGGGAGGCAGATGATGCACTACGACAACCTGGCCATGACGACTAACCGGGCTTCATACCGTCGCATGAAGAAGCAGAACGTGCGCGAGGCCCGCGTCACGGAGAAGCTCGAGAAGCAGCAGCGCGACGCGCGCGAGAACCGGGAGCGCAAGAAGCACGTCGACTTCTTGCACGCGGTGCAGCACCACCGCAACGAGGTTCTCAACACCGCCCAAGCACAGCGGGCGAAGACGCAGAGACTCAGTCGCCACATGTATGCCCACCATTTCAACATCGAGAAGGAAGAACAGAAGCGCATCGAGCGGACGGCCAAGCAACGTCTGCAAGCGCTCAAGGCCAACGACGAAGAAGCCTACCTCAAGCTGCTCGACCAGGCCAAGGATACACGTATTACCCACCTGCTGCGCCAGACCGATGGCTTCCTGCACCAGCTTGCGTCTTCCGTGCGTGCCCAGCAGCGCCAGGCGGCCGAGAACTACGGCGACGACGCCGAGGAGTTGCCCGAGGAGAGCGAGCCCGACGAGGACGACGACGGCGAGAGCAGCCGCAAGATCGATTACTACGCCGTTGCTCACCGTGTCAAGGAGGACGTCACGGCGCAGGCCAGCATCCTGGTTGGCGGTACGCTCAAGGAGTACCAGCTCAAGGGTCTGCAGTGGATGTTGTCGCTGTACAACAACAACCTCAACGGTATTCTCGCCGATGAAATGGGTCTCGGCAAGACAATTCAGACCATCAGTCTGATCACATACCTGATTGAGAAGAAGCAGCAGCAGGGCCCGTACCTGGTTATTGTTCCGCTCAGTACGCTGACCAACTGGAACCTCGAATTCGACAAGTGGGCACCTTCTGTTTCCAAGGTGGTCTACAAGGGACCGCCGAACACTCGTAAGCTGCAGCAGGAGAAGATCCGCCAGGGCCGGTTCCAGGTCCTGCTCACGACATACGAGTACATTATCAAGGACCGCCCACTGTTGAGCAAGATCAAGTGGTTCCACATGATCATCGACGAGGGTCACCGTATGAAGAACGCAAACTCGAAGCTGAGCGCTACGATCCAGCAGTACTACAACACCCGCTTCCGTCTTATTCTTACGGGTACCCCGCTGCAGAACAACCTGGCGGAACTGTGGGCCATGCTCAACTTTGTGCTGCCCAACATTTTCAAGTCGGTCAAGACGTTCGATGAGTGGTTCAACACGCCGTTCGCCAACACGGGCGGGCAAGACAAGATGGAGCTCACAGAAGAAGAGCAGATTCTCGTCATTCGTCGTCTGCACAAGGTGTTGCGCCCGTTCTTGTTGCGCCGTCTCAAGAAGGATGTCGAGAAGGATCTCCCCGACAAGACGGAGAAGGTCATCAAGTGCAAGTTCTCTGCTCTGCAGGCCCGCTTGTACAAGCAAATGGTCACGCATCAGAAGATTGCCGTCAGCGATGGCAGCGGCGGCAAGACAGGTGCTCGTGGGTTGAGCAACATGATCATGCAGCTGCGGAAGCTGTGCAACCATCCGTTCGTGTTCGACGAGGTCGAGAACCAGATGAACCCGGCCAACATCAGCAACGACCTGTTGTGGAGAACGGCGGGCAAGTTCGAGTTGCTCGACAGAATCCTGCCCAAGTACAAGGCGACGGGGCATCGTGTGTTGATGTTCTTCCAGATGACGGCTATCATGGACATCATGGAAGACTTCCTCCGGTTTCGCGGCGTTCAGTTCCTCCGTCTCGACGGTACCACCAAGTCGGAAGACCGGTCCGATCTCCTGCGGGAATTCAACCGGCCGGACTCGCCGTACTTTATGTTCTTGCTCTCGACGCGTGCAGGTGGTCTCGGTCTGAACCTGCAGACGGCCGACACGGTCATCATCTACGACTCAGATTGGAATCCTCATCAGGATTTGCAGGCGCAGGATCGTGCGCATCGTATCGGTCAAAAGAACGAGGTGCGCATTCTGCGGCTGATCAGCTCGGCGTCGGTGGAAGAGAAGATTCTCGAGCGCGCGCGCTTCAAGCTGGACATGGATGGCAAGGTCATCCAGGCCGGTCGGTTCGACAACAAGTCGTCGGAAACCGATCGTGATGCCATGCTCCGGACGCTGCTGGAAACCGCTGACATGGCGGAGTCAGGCGAGCAGGAGGAGATGGATGACGAGGAGCTGAACATGATCCTGGCGCGGAGCGACGACGAGCTCATCACCTTCCAGAAACTGGACGAGGAGCGACTCAAGGACCCGACCTACGGCACAGGGCCCGGCTGCAAGGGCGTGCCGCGTCTCATGGCGGAGGACGAACTGCCGGACATCTACCTCAACGAGGGCAACCCGGTGCAGGAAGAAGAAGAGATCATCCTCGGCCGCGGCGCTCGCGAGCGGACCAAGGTTAAGTACGACGACGGTCTGACAGAAGAGCAATGGCTGATGGCCGTGGACGACGACGACGACTCACCCGAGGCCGCCGCGGCGCGCAAGGCGGCGCGCAAGGAGCGACGCGAGGTCAACAAGCTAAAGCGTAAGGGCTTGGCTGGTGCCGGCGCGTCGGCAGAGAACTCCCCCGTGGCCAGTCGCGCCAGCACAGAAGAAGTCGAGACGCCGGTCAAGAAGCGCGGGCGCAAACCCGGCAGCAAGAACCAAGAGAAACGCAAGGCCGACGACGGCGACGACGAGCCGCCCACCAAGAAACGCCGGGGACCGCAGGGACGTCCCAAGGCGGTCAGCCTGAACGGCACGAATGCCAACGGCGGCTCTGGCATTGCTCCCGATTTGCGCGGCGAGCTGCAAAAGAGCCTCCGGCGCGTGTTCGACGGGCTGATGAACTTTGAGGTGGACGACGAGCAGCCGCCGAACGCGGAAGACGATGACGACGACGATGATGGCCCGCCGAAACGGCTTGTTATTGGACCCTTTGTCAAGCTGCCGCCTAAGCGCGAGTGGGCCGATTACTACCTCATCATTGCCAACCCGATTTGCATGAACGATATCCAGAAGCGCATCAAGAAGGAGGAGTACGGCAGTCTGGCGGATATGCGGCGGGATCTGGACCTGATGGTGGCCAATTGCCGGACGTTCAACGAGGAGAGCAGTGGGATTTGCCAGGATGTGAATCTCATCGAGGTGCGTTTTACTCTTTTTGTCTCAGTGAACATTCACCTTTGTTATGAAACAGTCAACATGTACTAACCGTATGAACCAGGCCTTCCTCAAATCCCAATTCGAAAAGGAACTCGCCGACCACCCAGACCTGCGCGCCCTCGGCGACCCAACTGTATCATCCGCCCCTGCCGCTGCAGCGCCATCATCATCATCATCGGCCGCAGCCGCAGCGACGGCTGCACCCCCTGCTGCTGCGGTAGATGGCGTCGGTGCCTCGGCTGGTGAGGCTGCTGGGGCGGGAGATGCCCCTGATGGAGTGGCCCTGGATGAGTAGATTAACTGGGACGCTCTAAATTAGACTGGGTTAGACAGTCTGGGTGGTGCTGGTTCTGGTTTTCGTTCTAGTTCTAAGCCTTTTTAGTGCCGGTGATGGTTTTGGGGATGATTCTGGTGATGGAGACGGTGGTGTTCATGGTACATTACCTAGTTTATGCAGTCAGTCAGTGGGGTGGGTTATGCGGCGTTCCGGCTGGGTGCTTCACTTTACTTTACTTTACTTTTACTTAGGATGGGATGGTTGGTTGGTTGGTCACTCTGGGATGGGAGGTTCAGAGATAAGGAGGGGGGGGATAAGAGGTGGGGTGGGGAGGTTGTGGTGTACTTGTGTTTTGTTGTTGTTGTATTGTACGAGGAAGCGCGGATCGCGTGACGCGTCATGTGATTTTACCAGTATTAATCATGGAGTGCGGGTGTTATGATACTGTGTTATGATACAGACTGTTTGTTATTACTGTTGGTACTGTGTACCATTGTGGGTGTGGTTGTGGTTGTGAGTGATGATTGTGATTGTGTTGTGGCGGAGGGTTGGGACTGAGTGGCCGATCCTGTTTGACGCTGACGATTGTGTCGGCGCGAGGCTTACAGTTGTAGAAACGGACAGAAAGAGCGGGTGGCTGTTGTATCTCAGTCTCATCGTACAGGCACAGAGTATGTCAAGTACACATAAGTGCTGCTGCTGTTCTCAGCCTGGCCAGCGGTGAAATAGAAGGAAGACGATGTCTTCTTGGTATTTACACGGATCCGTACATGTCAAAGTCGAGTCACAGCGCCAAATCAATTCAAGAACAAGTCCAAGAGTACTACTACACATGTCAATAAGAGAAACGCATTACTCATTGCACATCCGCCCATTATCAAGAAACATAATCTGTAAAGACCACCCAATCCATTCCTTATCCCCTACTTTACCTTACCCCCCTATCCATATTCCCATGCCCTTCCATATCCCATCTTCCGTATCCTTCCTTTATCCATATCCCCTAACCCATCAACCCCAACTGCGCAAACAAAGGCCCCATAGCCACACACCCCCGCCCACACCTCTCCAAATACCTCTCCACGACCCCCTTCACCGTCCCAAACCGAACCCTATTCCGTTCCGCCACAGCCAACACCCCATCCCTAACCTCCCCAGCAGGTATCACCACCTCCGCACTCCCCCCCCAACCCACCGCTTCCTCCCCGCCCACAACCTGTTTCTTCACCCGATCAACATCAAACAGCGAAGCGAAGTACTGCAACTGGTTGTACATCTCCCGCTCGGGGAACTCGTAGTGCATTCTACCCGTGCAGTTATCTCCGGAGGTACGGGGTGATAAGCAGCGTGCTCCGCCATAGACGCTGAGTTGGCGTGTGCGGTGTCCGCAGCTGGCGTCGTCGCAGACCAGCCAGCCTTCGTAGTACCTGTTTGTGTGGGCGCGTATGGCGGATTCGACTTGGGCGACGAGGGAGAGGGTGGGGTAGATGGTGTCGCAGGCTGGGCAGAGGATTCCGGAGGGAGTGACGTGTTGGAGGGGTTTGGGTTGGGCGTCGGATTCGCCTCCTTGGAGGTTGGCGAGGAGGCCGGGGAAGGGGGAGGAGACTTTGCAGGAGCGGCAGCGCAGGGTGAGAGGGGCGCAGTGTTGGAAGCGGATGGCGTCCGGGGTGAGGGATTCGAGGGGGTGCAGTTCGAGGCCGGCGCCGGTGGTGCCGGAGTTGGCTCCGCCGGAGGAAGAGGAGGAGTTGTTGGCGTAGCGGCGGGCGTCTAGCCCCAAATTGTCGGCGAGTTGCGCGGTGGAGGTGCCGATGATGTTGGCGCAGAGACGTTCGACGGGGGGGAAGATTTGTTTCCCGAGGTACCAGTCGATGTCTGGGATGAGACCCGAGTCGGGCTTGAGCACGTCTTGCGGGGTGTAGGCGCGTTTGGGGGCGGGCTCGGAGGTGGTCTTGCTGTCGCCGGTGATGATATACGACACAACGTCACCCTTGCGCATGGTCTTGCCGCGGGCGAGTTCGCGCAGGGCGACCTGGACTTGGGGCATGCTGTCGGCGTTGGGGTACTCGCGCGGGGCTTTGCCGAGCTGGGTGAGGATGATGTACTTTTGCGGGGGGATGGCTTGGGAGCGCATCTGGGCGGATACCTCGCGGAGGTACTCGTGGATGCGCTGGACCGACACCTCGGTGTCGTCGCCGGATAGAATCTCGTCCAGGATGCGCTTGGACACCTCGCGGGAGAGCGGGCAGTACTCGCGACGGCGCATGTCGAGGCCCTTGATCTCCATCTTCTCGACAAAGACACCGCCGGGGGCCTCGACCAGGTTGATGGCGGCGTACTTCTTCTTGGCCTGCAGCAGGATACGACGGAAGACGTTGTCGATGTCGATCTCGAGGCGGCGGTACTGCTGGTTGACCTCGGCCTTGAACTGGCGGCCGACCTTGAAGGCGTCGGCCACGTTGTCGACGTTGGCGTTGATCATGACGGAGTCGGTGTCGCCGTAGATGACCTGCAGCTTCATGCTCTCGGCCAGGTCCTTGGTGCTGCGCAGAATCTCACGGCCCTTGAAGGTCGTGAGCACGGCCAAGGGGCGCGCGTAGAACCGCGACTTGGTGTACCCCAAGCACCCGTACATGGAGTTGGCCGTCAGCTTGAGCGCCAGCTGCTTGATGTCCCACGTCGCGATCTGCGCGGCGGTCGCCCCTTTGTCCTTCATCAAGCCTTTGACCTGCCGTCGGCGGCTCACCAGCTGTGAGATGAGTGCCGGCAGCACGCCCTGTTCTAGGTCCTTAGGGACCGGCGGGACGCCTTCTTCTTGTTCGTCGTCGGTCTAAATCCTGTTAGCAAGTTTCTCTCTCTCCCTTTCAATAAAAAAAAAGAAAAAAAAGAAAGAAGTGAAAACGCAAGAGACTTACCGAGCACGTCCGATCAACAGTCGTAAAACAAATGTTGTACTCCTGAATAATCGACGGATACAGCGAGTTGAAGTCCATGACCAGCACAAACTTGTCATACAACCCCCTCTCCGGCTCAAACACCAAGCCACCCTTGTACTTGTCCTTCTTTTTGGTCTTCCCATTCTCATCAGCCCCAACCTCATCCTCATCCTCCCTCTTACCCCCCCGAAACGGCTGCTTATCCGGGCAGATGTACTTCCGTTTATGAAACTCATGCAGCAGAATGTACTCGTTCCGCTCGGCGCGCGTGCCTGTCAGTGTGCGCGCCCACGAGTTACCCGCCAAGTTGGTCAGCACCAGCGTCAGTGGGAGAATCTGCGTGCGCAGGGCTAGGGCCGAGACAAAGTACGTGTCGGTCTCGGCGTGGGAGATGTAGTCCATCAGCCCCTCTTTGGTGACAGCCCAAGTCTTGAGCGCGGCTTCGTTGTCGACTTCGCGACGCATGTTGCTGGGGCTGCCGCTGTCGTCTTCCGACGCCAGGTATAGGCTACACATCTCGGTCAAGCTCCACGACTGGCACTTGAACATGACCGACTTGCCGGCCTCATTAGCCAGATCGCACATCAGCCGGCCAGCCATGATCTGGCGCTCGGCAAAGACATTGCCGCCGACTTTGCCCATGGACGGCGGCCAGGTCGTCTTGCGCAGGCGACCGAGCCGCGACCACTGGTGTGTCTTCTTCTCGTGCAGCCGGTTCAGCAGGATGCTGTAGTCGACACCCTCGAGCTGGTGGCCTAGTAGGATGTCTGGGTCGACCAGGTCGATCTGCGCCAGGAAGAAGGACAGCATGTCGGACTCTTGCTTCATCAACTTGATCAAGCCCCTCTTGTACTTCTGCTGGCGGTCCCGCACCAGCTTCTCAAACCCGAGCGGAAACGCGGTGCCCTGCGGCCGGATCAGCGTGAACGTGCGCGAGGGTAGCTTATCAGCCGGGGTTGTGTCGTTGAGGGAGACGTTCTCGTAGATGCGCGCGCTGATGGCCAGGATCTCCTGCTTGTTGTCCTTGGCGTTGAACACGGTGCGCAGGGCTAGGCTCATCAGCGTCAGCGGCGGCGCATCTGTGCCTTCTCCGCCGGTGTTCTCGTTCAGCAGGTTGACCATGCCCGGGTGCTCGGCCAGTACTTCGAGCCGGCAGTGCGAGGCGTTCTTGAGCGCGCCAAAGTCCGCGTCGGCGATCTTCAGCCAGCAGGGGCCCTTGATGCGCTTCCAGAGCACAAACTGCTCGAACAGCGAGGTGTTGGCGCCGAACGCGTGGGAGAAGGTCTCCCCCTTCGCCCCAATCTCCATCGCCGGCTTGGTGTAGGGGTAGAACAGCTTCAGGTACTCGCCCTCCGTGGGGATGCCCGGCAGCTCGAAGGCGTACTTGCGCCGGCACGCCTTGATCTTGTGCATGCCCACCTTCATCGCCGTCATGATCCCGTCTACCTCATCGTACACGTCCATCATCTCCACCGGTTCGTCCGTCTCGACCCCGTGCCGCACCCGGTGCTTGCGCGGGAGGAAGTACAGCTTCCGCAGGATGTTGTCCACCTTGACGAAGCAGCTGACGTGCTGGCCTGTCTTCTTGTTCAGCACCTTGCCAAACAGACACAGGCTCCCGTTCGCCTCGGTGTAGTCCGTCCAGTACATGTGCACGCTCCCGTCCTCTTCAACCGCGTCCTTGTAGTCGATCTTGCCCAGGCTGCGCGTCTCCGGCTGCGAGCTGTTCAGGACATTGAGCTTGTCGTGGATTCCGTTCCAGGCCGATGCGTCGACGGCGGCGGCCTCGGGGGCCTTGACCGGTGACGAGCTCGCGAGCACAGGCTCCGGCTCGGCCTTGATAACCTTCTTGATCTGCCGCGATGCCGACATGTTGACAACGTTTGTGTTCGCAACCGTGCCTGTGTGGAAGACCTCCATCATGTCGTCGTCGTCGTCAAAGTCATCGTATTCGCTCTTCTCCGTTTTTGGCCGCGTCTTGCGCTCCGCAGCCTTGGCCGCGGGCGAGGACGGGGCTGGGTCGCTCATCGCAACGTCCATGGGCACGGGGGGTTCGTTCTCTTCTTCGGTGAGCGGTGGCACGAAATCGTCCTCCACCTCCGGTAGGGGTGGGTCGCTGGGCATGGGGGACGACGCCGTGCCGTCGAACATCTTGGTCCTTTTTGTGACCGGCTGCAGGGTATCCCGCACTGGAGACACAGCCCGAGGCTTCTTTCTCTCCACAGACCGGTCCCTCTTCTTGGTTGTCCTCGACGGCACTGGGACATTAACATCCACCGCGTCTAGAAGGTTGTCCATGAACTCATCATCCTCTTCCGTCTTAATAATCTACGGCGTGTGAGTAACAAGATCTACAGAGCTCGGTGCTGGCTACTGACTTTTGGTTTGGGCTGTGCCTTGGCCGCGCCCTTTGTGAAGTATTCCGAAATGTTCCGGTCGTTGGCATCTCGCTTCGCCTGCTCATCATCGCGTTGCTTCTTGGCTATACAAACATAAGCATCGGTTAGCGGTGAGCGTCACAACCCAAGCAGCTACAACAACAGGCAAAAGGCAAAAGACACGTACATTTCCTCTCCTTCCCCCGCGTCGGCAAAGCTTCATCACTCTCCGACTCATACGTCCGCATGCGGTCCCATTCCTCGCGGCCATCGTCGGCATAGCCCTCGCCGTTGTCGTCCACCACAAAGTCATCCTCGTTCAGGCGGTCCCGCACGATCTTCTTGTACTGGTTCTCGTCGACTTCTTCGTACAGGTCTGCCGCGTCCTCCACCTCGTATGTGTCGAACTTCTTCTTGCCCGACTGCCGGAGGGCGCGCAGCTCGGCAAACCGGTCCCGTTTCGTGGCCCGAGGCATGTTGGTGTTGTTTTCGGGCTGTCGGTGCTTGGCTCTGTCTTTTTTTATTGGGCCGTCCGGTTTTAGCTCTTTTGGTTCGTCCTCGACTTTGTATGATTTGGGAAGTTTGTGGCGAGGAGATACAACTTCAGCAACCTTTGGAGTCTCCTGGAGAGTCGAGATGGGAGGAAACACGGCTTGGGAAGTGGATTGATTGTTGGGGTTGCTGTGTGGGCACTCAGCAAGGGTCTCATTCGTTAATTGCCAGTTGACAACGGGCGCGCTTTTCGCGTGTCTCGCGTCCCGCAACGCGTACCCCTGCACAATCAATTAAAGTGGAAACCTTTTCTGGATGCCAAGAAATCATCTGCCAAGACCCCACATTAAATGCCAAGCATGTTTCCGGCAGGCAAGGAAGAAAAAAGTGCCAAGCATCGCGAAGTGGGAAAGAGCAAAGGATTCCTATCCCACTTCAATCCGAATTTGGAAATTTTCCAGATTCTCTCGACACCACGAGCCCACAACTCCACGACGCCTTCAATCGCGACGGGACCGGCCTCGGAGGCAGGCTGTTTCGCTTGGAATATTTGAATTGGTGCTGGCTAGGAGGACACGGCCAGGGTTTTCGTTTCCCCTCGCAACACCACGCTTATTTGCTGGATAAAGATTCGCAATAGGGAACGTCTTGTGGCTGGTACTGCTGAGACCTCGCCGACACCGTCATGTTTGTCTGCAGGGGCTGCCTGCGCAGCCTTACCGGCGCCGGCGCCGCTGCTGCTCGATTGCGGCCTCGTCTAGCCCCAAATCCGCTACAACAAACTGTCGCGGGCTCGATCGCAAGCCGGCGGTCTTATATGTCCAGTTTAGACCAGAAGGGCTCCCCGAATGACCTAGACGCCGATGATTTAGAAGACTTCCGGATCGGCCGCCCTCCAAGAGCAGCGAGAAGACCCTCCCCGACGGACCGACGGCCGGACAGATACGACGGGGACGCAGAGTACGAGCAGGTCAGCCAGCAAGCCGGCGAGCTCGCGAGGGCAAAATACGAGAAGAAGCTCCAAGCCTCCGCCAAGAAACAGCTCTCCCTCGTCTCGGATCCGTACCATGTCGCTCAGCACGTCAACCAGTTCCTGGACAAGAATAACTTTGACATGGCCCTCACGATAGCGCGCATGGCGAGCCGCGACTACCAGACCGAGGTCAGCTGGAATCATCTGATCGATTACCAGATGAAGAACGGCCGTCTGCACGCTGCTGTGGATCTCTTCAACGAGGTTAGTGACCGTCACCAGTCTACACGTCGCTAGCGCTACATTACAAGCCTTCTAACTAAACCCCCACCCACAGATGAAGAAGCGCGCCCAGGAACCCAACGTCAAGACGTACACCGTCCTCTTCCGCGGCTGCGCCATGTCCACGCACCCCAAGCTCGCCGTCTCCGAGGCCACGCGGATCTACAACGCCATGTTCACCCGCGGCTCCCTGAAGCCCAACACGATACACATGAACGCCGTGCTCAACGTCTGCGCCCGCGCCAAGGACATCGACAGCATGTTCACCGTCCTCAACACGAGCGACCACGGCCTGCGCATGCCAGATGCCTACACGTACACTATCATCATCAACGCCCTCCGCGTGGAAGCGGAGGCCATCTCCAAGAGTAATCTGGGTTTGGTCGACGCCGAAGTGAAGCGGGAGGTCAAAAAGTGCATCGAAAGGGCACGGCACGTGTGGTACAACGCGGAGAAGGCGTGGAAGAGAGGCCAGATGATACTGGACGAGCAGGTGGTGTTTTCCATGGCCCGGGTGCTCACCTTGGGCGACTACAAGGACAACGAGAGTGTCTTGGAGTTGGTCGAGGAGACGATGCAGATCCCGAGATTCGACCTTCACAACCCGACACTGCCGGCCCAGCCCAAGGAGCCGGGGGAATCGACCAGCTCGGCCGAGCCAGCTTCGGCGAGTGAAGGCGAGGGCCGGGTTCAGGGCGAGGCGGATTGGACGGACACAAATAGTGGCAACCCTTCCGCTCCCGTTGTTGACCTCAAAAAGATCTCCCCACGAGAGAAAAGAATGATGGCCGGCCAGCGCAACTCGGCCTTCCAATTCGCCCAGCCCGGTAACCTGGCGCTGTCGGTCATCCTGACGGCCCTCGGCAACCTACGCAAGACGGCCAGCGCGGTCAAGTACTACAACTTCTTCTCCGACGTGCTCAAGATCCAGCCCGACTCGCACACCCAGATCCTGTACCTCCGGACCTGCACGCTGGGCCATGCAAGTGCCCAGGTCGCCGACATCATCGTCAACATGCCCACCAACATCCTCCTCCCGACCACCTTCCGCCGCGGCTTCCAGGCCTGCATCTACGACAACCTCAACAAGAACGCATTCGCCAACGCCTGCCGCATCTTCGACCACATGACCCGCCATCTCCGCTACGCCGACGCCACGGCCATGCGCCTGTTCCTCCAGGTCGCCCGCGGCAACACCCGGCACTTCTACGACACTGCCGAAGAGAACCCGGACAAGCGCGAGACGCTCTCAGAGCGGCCCGACCCTGCGGCTGTGCGCCCCTACGAAGACCCCAACACCGTCCCGCCCGCAGCCCCCGCCCACCTCGACCAGCTAGTCGCCGCCCTCGATCGCATGTGGGAACCCTTCCGCATACTGACGGGCTCCGTGTCGTACCCCTCGCCCGCTCGCAAGTACGACGCCGAAGCCCGCATCTTCGGCGGGGTACCACAATCCCACTCCCCCGAGGAAGAAATGAGCCGCAAGCGCGGCGAGATGCAAGAGATCATGGCCACCGCGCGCCGCATGATCTCCGCCATCGACCGCGTCACCAACGACATCGACGCCACGGCTTCCCGCGCCAGCGCCCAACGGGCCGCCGAAGCAGCCGCCGCGCTCAACGCTGCCAACTCGATGACACCCGCCCAGATGCTCGCCGCAGCCCAAGCCGCCGCCGAAGCATCCGCAGCCGCCAACGCCGACCAGCCTCCAAAAGATCCCCAAGCCATCGCCGCCGAACAACGCCGGCTCGCCAAGGAACAGCAGGAGCAGCACGCCACCAACCGCCGGCTACTCAAGACCTGGCGTCTCCGCCGCATCATCCTCCAGCGCCTCCTCGAACGCTGGCTCATGACCATGCACCCAGACCGCGAACAACCCGAGCAAAAGCACGAGCGCATCGAGCGCGTGGCTAAGAAACGCGCCGAGCGAGCCGCTGCCGATGCCGCGACTACCCCTGGAGACGGCGTCCCCCCTGAAGCCCAACCACAAGAACAAGAAGAAGGCGAAGACGAAATCGACGCCGCCCTCGCAGAATACGACCAACTCCGGCGCACCCACTCCCAACCGCACCTCCACCCCTACCGAGTCCCCGTCCCCCCCTCCAACCCCCCTCAACCCCCGACAGGCGACGGCCGTCTCGGCGAACCCCTCCCCAACCAACTCGACCAAATCGACCGCATCATCAACATCCGCGCGGCCAAAGCCCAGGCCGAAGGCCAACCCCAACCCCAAAGTCCCTACGAAGAATCCACCCTCAACACCGCAAGATCAAACCCCACCACGAAACCGAACACAGACCTCTCCTCCGCCCTCGAAAAAGTCGACCGCCAAAACATCACAGTCCTCGAAGAATTCACCCTGCCCTACCAACGGCGGTACAACAAAAAGATTGCCACGGGGACCTGGGGCCAGCGGCAGAACAGACGGAATCCTTCTTCTTCTTCCCGATCTGGATCTGGATGGGGACGACGTGGGTAGGGACCAGAACTGGGGAGAAAATAGAGAGAGAGGGAGAGGGAGAGGGAGAGGGAGAGAGAGAGTAAGTGAGAAAGACTTGGTATCATGGGAGCGATGGGACGAGGAAAATAGAGACGATGACGATGACGAACGATGCAAAGTAGGGATTGGATTTAGAAAAACACAAAGGTTAAAATGTAACACTATCATGTAAAACACAACTGTACGCATAGAAAAGGGACGGCATCTTATGAGTTTTGTATAAGCAGTCAACACGCTTTTACCTTGCCACACGGGCAAAGGCGCAATCACCAATTCATTACAGTCACCCATGTGTGTATATGTCTTTTTCATATTTCTACAGTGTCCGAGCAATCTCCCCTCCACCAATGACCATACTCCAAACCTCTCGGACGGAAGTCATCTCAGGATCTTGTTCGTCGCATCTATCAATACTGATTATAGTATGCAGTCTACCCTAACCATCACCTCTTATCCGCCCCTTATCAAAAGACACTCGCAGGGTGCAACACAACCCTTGGCCGGTTCCCTCTTTCACCTAACAGGACTACATCTCCGTTTCTCCCGTACCCGTTCAGTCTCCGGGTCTCGCTCGGCCATCGAAAGTCGCTCAGCTCGTTTTCCTCGTCTTCAATGTCCCGGGTTGGAGTTAATGCCCTCAAAAGAGCCTCCTCGTCTCCTTCGTCTCCTTGGTCCACAATCCTCACAGAATCCAAACTCCCATTCCTGCGGCTCTCTAGGCTTGGACGAGGAGGTGTCAAGGGGGGCGATGATTCGACTGTTGACCCGGAACGAGTCAAGGCCCCAGGTGAGCTTTTCTGTGATGCCGCAACGCTGCGGCGGGAGGCCGAGCGAGCAGAGTGAACCGAGGAAGACCTGCGAGAAAGCGTTGTGACAACCTGTTCCGGCGTTGAAGGCGGTGACCCTTCAGGAGACCAAGTCGGGGAAGACAGCTGGTATCTCTTGGGACTATGCGCCAACTCATGTATCGAGGGAGCCGGTGTCGGCGGAACTGATCTGGGGTGAGCAGTGTTGCCTCTGAACATGACATCCCCATGTTAATGACGTCCCTTTATGGTGAAAGCCAGAAAAGAATAACAAAAATAGATGGACAAGTAAGTTAAGAAAATAAAATAAAAAGAATGGGAATCAAAAAGCTCACCGCCTACCTCTCCTATGCCCCCCCGGAAACGGAGGCGAGGTACAGTAGGCGGCTACGAAAACCCTTTTCAAGGTTTTACTCCGTGACAACTCCAGTGTTCGAACCTGGAGCCCAAGGTTTTGTGGTGTACCCAAAGCGCCCACAGCCACCCCACTGGGCTATTGTTGTGGGGGGCGGTGAAAACGGTGTACGCGGAACTGGTTTATAAAGGGTGGGCGGGTTGCGACAAGAGGGAGGGAAGGTGCGGTAAACAAGACAAGACGAAAGAATCTGCCACTCACTCGGAAGAATCGGCCGACATGATAGTCCACAGAGTCCGTAGAGCGGGCCTCGACGATGGACGGGCGTGTGACAAGTCTTGTGTACATTAGTATAATGACCATAAGGGCTTGTTGGAGGCCAGGGCGTCTCGACTCACTGCTATCGTTGCGGTCTTCGTAGAAGCGGAAATCGCCGTCTACGATCTCTAGTACCACCCTTAGTTAACATCGCAACGCCACTTCTACATCGCAAGTAAACAACCTCTCTCACCTCGGACAGCCTTATGCACCCCAAATCGGAACGAGCTCCAACTCCCCGTGTTCACCGCATTACCCGGCCGGGCAGGCGCGGACTGGTTCAGGAAGTTCTCCTTGTCCTCGTCCGATAACGATGGCGAGCGGCTGAACACGTCAACCTTTCGCCGACGAAATCTCGCCGGCAGAGTGTTCAACTGTAACCGGCCTTTCAAGCGATGGCGTTTTGGGGGTGTCAGAGCCGGCGAGATCTCCGGAGTCGATACGGGATCTGTGGGGGGCGAGGAGGAAGGGGACTCCGCCATCTCGATCTGAATATCCTGGGAGCTCCCTGATGATCCCAGAGCGGCGTGGCGGCCCTGGCGGTGGAAGCGGTTGCCCACCGACTGGAACCATCCGCGTTTGGTTTTGATAAGGGGTCGAGCTGCGACATCTTGAGTAATACTGTTGTCCACGGTGGCGGTCAAGATAGTCGGGGCATCTCGGCGGAGGAGAAAACGCGAGGTCTTGCGGCGGAGCGAGTCCACGATCGAGCCGCGTGGGCTGCTTGTGCCGGTGGTGACGGGCGTGATGAGGCTCGCTTGGTCGTTCTGACCGCCGGAGCTGGGGGTCGTCGACATGGTTGGGGGAGCAAAGTGGTTATAATATTGAATTTGATACAGCGTGATAAGACGGTGTGCAAAGAAGAGAGAAGGGGGAAGACATGAGTCTCCCAAGTAACGATACCAAAATAACTCCTTGGCCAGCTTTCCACCCCATGAAGGACGGATGGTTGTTCCGGCAAGGCCGCCCACAAGAAACAAAGAGAACGACAAAAGAAGGATGACGACGTAGAGCTGGGGAAGGTGCCCTCTTCCATATTGGTGCTGATGGAAAGAGAGTCAATCGGTGTAGGTTATTGAGAAGGCGCCCCCCGTGTATCTCAACAACAGCAGTCGCGACCCGGCCAGGTATCGTACAGGCGAGTACACGCCCCAAGACATACCTGACACGGTGATTATCACCTCGGCTGTGTATGGTGGATCTATCAAAGCAAGTCAGCAGGTTGACATCGAAAAGGAGAAAGCAATGGACCTTACATCGGGGTTTCTTTCACTTCCAGGAGAAACCCCTAGTGGCCCAACAGAATGGAGAAAAGGAGCAAAGGGTCACCTGAAAACACTAGATACGCCATGCCTAACCGCCACCATGACAAACGAACCCATTGCTTCCATTCCATCATTCCGGCATTAAAAGGCATGCGTGCGTGTGTGCAGTGTATCTATCTGTGGTGCTCATGTGTGAAGTGGACTAAACCTCATAAAAGCTGGTCGATGTGTTTCATCCATCCAGCCAGCCAGAACCCTCGGCAAATCTCCATCTCCCACCTCTCTCACCCCAAGATCCCCATTTTCAGATAGATGCCTGCTTCTAGGTTCCCTCCCAGAAACACATCCACCATATTACCCATTATCATGGAACCCCAGTGAAAAACACACACACAAAACCACACTACACGGGCAAGGCCTCCTCCCCCTTACCTCCCCGATCGCCCAGCCCCACCGCTAAACCCCCTCCCCCAGCGATTCGTCTTCATAAGACTATCGCTGTACAACCCGCCACTCCCAGCAGCAGGGCCGGTAGGCGGTGCCTTGCCATTCCCCGTTGATGTCTTTGACTCGGCGCGGTCGGTATCCATCGGGTCGTCGAAGCCGTATGAGCCGTCGACGACGGCGTCCTGTTGATCGTAGGAGGCGCGCCTTGTTGTGGTGGCGGGTGTGGAGGGGGTGTTGCCGGGTTTGAGGTAGACGCTGAGGACACGGCCATCGGCCTAGTTGCACCAAGAAATTAGGTTAATGACAAGCGTAACGGTGACACCGGGAAAAAACATACCGTCTGGTTATTAAACGTATTGACCACGTTATCCGCGCCCTCCTTGCTCTCAAACACAATCTCCGCAATCACCAGCGGGTGGTGCTTGATAATACGGCAGTCGGTAACAATCCCGCCCACAGGCGTCACCGCGCTCTCAATATCCGCCGCCGTCGTCCCCGGCGCAAAGTTCTGCGCCATCACCACAAACGGCCCCGCCAGCCCGCGGATCGTCATGCCCTTGTTGAACGAGCTAGCCGCCGTGGCTTTCTGTGTCATCGCCTTGGGCCCCGTCGGGATGGGTGTATTGCCGTTGGTCGGTTGCTGCTTCTGCTGCTGCTGCTGCTGCTGACCACCGCGGGAGGACTGCAATTCCGTCCTTATCAAGGCTTGCGCAACCCTCGCGGCGCGACGTGTCTGGCGGTGGTGGCTAGCCGGTCCGGTGTACGGGGCGTTGGGATCGGTGATGCGCGCGGCGAGCGATCCGGCGCCGCTCCCGCTGGCCTTCTTGCTGCCGTTGTTGCCGTTCGTGTTTTGTTGAGCCCGGGGACCCCGTGGTATCTCGCGGTGCAAATCGTGTGTCCATTCCCCATCGATGTTGCCGGTGCTGTGCCGCAGGCGGCTGGCGGGCTCTGCGCGCTGCTGTTGTCGGTCGGGGGTTAGCAAGAAAAGATCCGGACGACCCAATAGTTATCTAAGCTGGTGTTCCCACCTTCTTCACACCAGCGCGGCTGGCGAGGCTCCCAGAAAGACTACCGGCGGGTGACGGTGACGACTTGTTGGAAGCAGGCGACGGACGGTCCTTGTTGAAAATCTTGGCGGCAAGCGCCTCATTCTTCTTGCGATCGCGAGCTAGTAGAAAGCAGTTGGTATCGTGTAATTCCTGTCAAGCGTTGCGGTGGGCGATGCGCGTGGCGCCGAGGACATTCTCACATACCATCATGGATCATCTTCTCCAAGTTCGGCGCAGCCTTGCCGCCGTTCTTGTCGGCCGCGGCCATGGTGCAAACAAAGAGGTAACGGACGGGTGGGATCGAAGGTTTGTATTCGGAGTAAAAGCCAATCCCTGTAGTGCCCGTAAATCAAAGCTTAGATAAACTTAAGTCTTATTGAAATGGGCGAGGTCGGCTTGAGCGCGTGGTGGCGATGATAATGCGGAGGGTTTGTTCTTGAGATTGAAGTTCGGTCCTGTGGTTGGACGAATCTCAATTCCCTGCGCTGCTTGGGTGTGAGCTGAGCAGCCGCGTTTTTTGGCGCGCGTCGAGGGGATCCCACAGCTTAAAAGCCGGCGACCGCACAGTCCGAACTTTGAGCAGGCGCTGAAGGTCGCACTGTGTCCCACACGTTGTTCCCTAAGGTTCCTCTTATTGAGAGCAAAGTACAATAGTTACTCTTGATGCTCTTATTCTGCTTATTCTCTCATTGTGATATCAGAAAAGGTAAGGTTTCTTGTCTCGAGAAGTCTACAAACCACTTTCCCGCAGCCTGTTAGTATTCAATCTGCATGTCAGTGAGTCTTGGAAAACGACCACCGTCATAACCCTCTCCACTTCTTCCTCTTACATAGGTCGGAACTCACATGGTCTCGCCCATCCCTGGTCTCTCACTTCATCACGCAAAAGGAGGAATCAACAGGTTAGCACCATAGAACTACACTTATAAGCAACCAATAGTTAATGTCACGGAGACGACAATACATGGCATAACAATGCAATTCGAAACCGAAGCCGCGATAGCCATAGTGACACTCTGTCGGCCAGCCCTGAAAAAAAAATAACCGAGTAAATACTGCGAAGCTAACAAACAAAACAACAAAGGGGACCGATCAACCCCAAGCTAGTCCAGACACAAACACGGCCACACAGATGAGAGTGAGCGAGAACGGAGAGCAACAAGGCGGGGACAAAGAAAAAGAAAAGCAATTGCAATTTGCAGCCAACCAGACAAGTGAGGGACCTCTGGAACCCATAAACCACCATCATGCTCGTCGTCGGGCCCGTTTCGCCTCGCCTCGCCTCGCCCTCCTTTGCCCCCTTTCCGTTTCCCTTCGCATCGCCCCTTTCGGGTGACTTGACTCCATATCCAACTAGCACTAGCAGTAACCGCCTGCCTCCATTCTCCCAATGCCCGCTATCCTCATGCTTCGCGGTTCCTAACCGCATAATGCACCCCACTAACACTCTCTTAATGCCACTGGCCCTGTCCGCCTCCCACAAAACCTTCCCCGAGCGCGCCCTCCTCCAGATTCCGAATAAAGTCCCGATTGCTTCCTCCCCTGCCACCGCCCTGCTGAGCTCTGCTTCCCCTCCTCGGCTGTCGGTTAGAGGTTTGGTGATCCATACCGGCCAGGCCCTCGGGCGGCGGTGGGTAGTACGCAGGGCTGGGCTGCAAGCGAATGGGCTGGTTGGGGTCGAGGTGGCTCGCCACGCGCTGGATGGCGGCGGGAATGCCACTCTGTTGTTGTTCCATGGTCGATGCGCGCTGTCGTGACCGGTTCTGCTGCTGCTGCGCGTACAAGCTCGACTGGGCGTAGTTCGCTGGTGGCATCTGCACGGGTGCTTGCGCCAAACCCAGCTGGTTGTATCCGGCGCCACCATTCCCTTGCTGGCCGCTGTATGGTGGCGGGGCCCCAGTGTGCGAGCCAGTTGGGGTGTACATGTTGTTGGCACTCCCGTACATTTGCTGTTGCTGCTGTTGCTGCTGCTGTTGTTGTTGTTGCTGCTGTTGAGGCTGTGGTGGGTGACCTTGTTGTTGGTACTGAACAGCACCCATGGATCCGTAACCGCCCTGAGCGGCCGTGGTTGCAGCGGCCTGGGCCTGCGCGGCCTGTGCCCTTTGCTTACTCAAAGCCTCGGCCTGTATTTGTTGTTGTGTGCCTGGGGCTGGTGACCGATTGAGGGCGCTGGATTTGAGATTCATCGGTGGCACAAATTGGCCGGTGTACTTTTGTTGTGTGATGAAAGGATGGAGCTTCGCCTGCTGCGGCGACCACCGCTCGAGGGGGTTGATCATAAGCAGACCCCTAACGAAGTCGATGAACGCGACGCGGTTGTTCATTTCTGGCACAAGTGGTCAGCGACGGGTTGCAAGCGTCATAACGGACGGTAAAAAGAAAGAAAGCGAAGGGAACTTACCACGATCGACTTCCGATGGCTTCATGTTCTTCCGCGGCATCGGGTACGACTTGATGATTTCAGGCAGGGTATTCGCCTGGAAGTACTTCTTGCTGGGTTGCTCCTTGACGCCGCGCTCCCTCGAATATTGTTCCATGCTCTTCAGGTGGTACGTCCTCCGGCCGTACTCGTCCTGCCTCTTCTCAAAGAAATCCCCAGACTGTTTCCCCATCTCGATCATCCAATTTGGCGGGTTGCCGAGCATCTCGACAATCCGTGAGACTTGGTTGTATTCGGAGGAACCTGGGAAGAGGGGGAGACCGAGGAAGAGTTCGACGACGATGCACCCTAGAGACCACATGTCGATGGCGGAGGAGTACGGAAGGCCGAGCAGAACCTCGGGTGAACGGTAGAAACGCGATTGGATGTAGGTGTAGACTGTCTGTCGCTCGTCGCAGGCGGATCCGAAATCGATAATCTTGATGATCGGGCTCTCGAGATTCTTGAGCAGGATGTTCTCTGGTTTCAAGTCGCAGTGGATCAACCGTGCCTTGTTCAGCAAGGTCAAGCCGTTTAGCAGTTGCTGAGCAAAAACTCGGACAAGTGTTGTGCTGAGGCCGCGGAATTGATTCTGCTTGATCAGCTCATACAAGTTCACGCTCAACAGCTCGAAGACTAGGCATAGATGCTGCCGGTGGATAAAGGTATCTTTGAGCCGCAGGACGTGGTGATCGTCGTTCTTGTCCAGCTTGGTGTTGAGCTACACGCAAATGGTTAGTTTTCGAAACTTTCAGAATATGGACCAAGGTGGCATACCAAATCCAACACTGAAACCTCCATCATACTCTGATTAAAGTACGCAGTACGGTTCTTGATGACCTTGACGGCGACTACCTCTTGAGTCTTCATGTTCTGGCATTTCACTACCTGACCGAATGTACCTTGGCCAAGAACGTCAAGGATCAAATACCGGTTCCTAAGACGTCAAGTCGTTAGCTTTTGCATCTTGTTTTGTTCGCCCATCAATTGAAAACCGTACTTATGACCCGCCTCCTCCGATCCAAGAATGTCGTTGACATAAAGGATGTAATCACTATCCTCATTGTCGTAACCATCGTTCTTCATCCCCTTACTAGGCTTCGTCAAGACACGGCGGGGGTTGCGGGACGATTCATATTTGAAACCGGGGTTGCAAATGCGGTAAGTGGCGGGGAGCTGCACGGTAAGCGCTTGGAGGGGCTGTCTCACAGGGGAAAGCGGGTTAGCGAAATTCGAAACTATCCCCAAAGACACAAACGGGCGGGAGGTTGAACCGCGGTGAACGCCAGAGCACAACAAATGGAGGACTCACGCTAATGAAGCCGCCTTCTGGGTTCGCACGCCGGAACGGAGGTTGGTCGTTGACCTTGGGCTTGAGGTCTGTGGGCCCGCGAATCCGCTTGAACTCAGGGACCGGGCCCCTGTCGTGCTGGACAGGAGCGGCCGATTGAGGCGGGGCACGCTTGGGCGACTTGGGGTCCGCATACGAGCCATCCATAGCGGCCGACGACGGTGAGTATGAATCTTGATGCGAGCCGGTTCCGTACGGGCTGATGGGCGGAAGTTGAGGTGCCGCTACTTGACGAGCGTTGCCGCCGCCGTAGTAGGGGCTTTGTTGTTGGGACGGGACCGCGTAGTCGGACGAGCGGGTGGGCGACTGGCGCTGCGAGGGTTGCTGCGACGAGAACTGGCTCGAGGCGCCCGACTTGGGCCCGTAGGGGGAGGTCGGCGACATCACCTCCATGGGGGAGTACCTTTGGGCGGCAGCCGAAGGTTCCTGCTGGAGGTTGGCAGTGCGGCCACTGCTCGAGAGGTGATGTTGGTGAAGGGGTCGCATCGGGTATTTGGCGTTGGAATACGCATCGTGAGAGTCTTGCATCGACACATCGCCGTTACCGTCGCGCAGGTGCGGGCTTGCCATGGGCGAGGTGGCGGATGATGTTGTCTGGTGAGGGTTGAGGCCGCCTTGGTAATTATCGTACTTGAAGCCTGCAGGCGGTGCTTGCGCCGGGTTCTGGCCGCCCGAATTGGAGCCAAAGTCGCGCGGCGACATTTGGCTCGATATCTGCCCTGACAACTGCCCCGACATCTGGCTGCCGGCGCTTCCATTGTACCGTCGCTGGCCACCGGCGCTGGCAGGGTCGTTGTACGCCTGCCATTGCTCCATGGCTGCTGGTGCTGGGGGGCAACGGGGGGGACGGACGGCGGGCGCTCACTGATTGTGGGCGGTTGTTTGTTGTTTTAGGGATCGGGGATGGTGGGTGTGTGTAAACGCACGCAACTTTGGGGTCGGGTCCTCTGCTGCCCCGTCCTTGGGCTCGCTCCTCTCTTCTCTTTCGATCTTCGTGCGGAGGGCGGGGACCCGCTTGCTGAACACCACTCGGTGCAAGCACACAGCAAGCACTTGGAACTCGACCACTGCTCTCTGGGCCAAGAAAGCGGGTCAGCTACGGGCAGCCGGCGGACGGCCCACCCCACTTTGCTCTGCTCTTCCAGTGGGCGTTCTCAGGCAGCCGGCCAGGTCGAGCCAGGCCCAGGTTCTCGAGCAGGGGTGGATTGGGAAGCGGCGCTTGGGTGCGACGCGTTTGGCAGGAGCTGCTGTGTCTGAGAAGGAGAATTTGATGGGGGCGGGGAAGACCCGGTGCTCAATGGCTGCAGAGGGGCCGGAGGAGGGGAACGAAGGGACCTTAGCTGCTGAGGTACGGTCGATCACCTCTCCTAGCCAGCCGTGGAGTTGGACAAATCCGGGAATGCACGAATGGTTTCAGACACCGGAAGTAAAAATTCTAGAGACACCAATGGTGCCGGAAGACTAATCACTAACTAGATTTGTTGATGAGCCGGAAGAGTGACGGATGACGATGGCATGGGCGATGGGGGTCTGCTGGCCCGGCCCGAGCCCCGCTTAGCACCGAGTTAGCGCAACAGACCAAAGCCCACACAGCATGGACGGAACACCAGGTTTCAAAGTTTCAAAGAAGCCCAGTACTGCTTGCTCATTTCAAAGCTGTCAACCACCAAGCTGCGCTTCCGGGATACATAGCTATCCCGTAAGCTACAGATGACAATACCTCGTCTAGGAGACTCTACCAATCCCCAGAAAAGAGAGCCCAAAAAAAAAGAAGAGAAAAGTAGAAAAAGTGGTTCCATGCCCACTCCCTCCAGATCCATATGAGGAGTCCGAGTTGATTGATGTTCTCGAACTCGCCAAACCTCAGCGCCCCTTCCCCTTCCCAAATTCCAGACTTCCGTCCCTCCATTTGCCGAGCTCCGGTTTCGAGCTTCCCTGGAACTCCTCCGATCTCTTTTATGCAATCGTCATTGTCTTCTTTAACCCAAAGCTGGGGGCTTTTAGAAAACACCCAACTACGTGGAAAGGTAGATTTGAAAACGGCCAAGGAACGGCGAGCACGCAAGCAGCCCGCGAGGAAGGTGGGCAAAGCTGGAGGTGGTCAGCATCAGTTATTCTGCAGCTTCGGTACATGATGATGGCTCCACCATTGTGTATGATGACGGCCAACTTCTTGAAGTAAAACAGCCTGACAGCCGACGGCACCACTACACCAGCTTTCTTCCAGGCGCCGAAAAGCGTGGCGAATTGATGCCCAACCCTCCGTTCATCTCTCTCGCCCTCAACCACCCAGGCCACCCTCGCTATGGCCAAAAAAAAGCGGCAGACCAAGTCCCTGGATAACTTACTTTGCTACAAAAGTGAAAATAGACCGAAAAGAATAAACCAAAAACAGTGAAAGAAGACAAAAAAGAATAAATCTAGAAAGTGAAAAAAAAGACAAAAAATAGTAAATTAATCAAAATTTACCAAGATTTGATTGAATGTTAATGGGTTGGACTTGGGCTATCTGTTTGAGTGTGCCGCTTTTTTTGGCCACAGCGAGCCACAGCGAGCCACCCAACCCTTCGCCTAGCATGACGGACACTGGATTTCCTCATGTTGTACTCCTTCTCAAGTATTGTACATTGTGCAGGTACCTGGGCGAGCTGGTAGGGATTTTAATCATTTGTTCCTCCAACGGCCTAGCCTTTTTCCGAGTTTTGAGATTATGCATAGGTCTGCTTACCTAAGGCGACGGGAATAGCATTCACTATGTAGGGGAATGGCGAGACAAATGGCAGACAACCAACAGCCGAAGGAGGTTTCCTTTTGCAATTATTTCACCGCTATCCAAGAAAAAAGGGCACTGATTTTGTCTTCCCAACCAACTAACCGGGTTTGTATTCATTTGTTCCAAACAGGCGATCCGTTTTTCCAGCCGTTTTCTTCAAAGTCGCCAACCCTTTCCCTAGTGTGGGAATGCATGTGCACGAGCGACAGAGATGTTTTGCGCACTCATCTGAAGGTGTGAACATGCCGCCAAGCTGGCTCCTGCTTCTACCAAAAAGACCAACAAGAATCCTTATAGAGATTGGAAAGGGATTAGATCGCACTCGAGTTTGGCTTGCCAAAGGGGATAACGCCTATTTTCCGTTCTGCCTCTCTCTTTCGCCCACCCCTTGATGACTAAGTTGAAGGAAGCGCATAAAGCGCGTGGAGAGTATTCAAGACGACCTACGGCTCCGGCTTAGAAGATGTGGCTCAAGACGAGCTGGCGGTAGAAACCGCGGAAAAGCAAACAGGGGATGGCTGAGCCACGGAACATAGCAAAAGGCGACCGGGTAAACAGAGATAGGAACGTTTCGCCAGAAATCAAGCAAGTGGTATCGTCTCGTATCGTATCCATCGCGGCGTGAGAAGGGAAATAATAAGGCGAAACACAGGCCATAGAATCAATCATTTTTGAGACGTCAAGAAGCTTGATATCAGGAGAGATACGTGAGAAGATTGCTGAGGAGATAGCGAAAGAAATAAAAGGTAACGCAGGAGCCGACCGGATTATATCCGCGGGGATATCACTGCAACAGGAGAGAGGAAAAACAGAGGGCAAAAATCGAAGGCGAAGACGACGACAGCGGCGGCGGCGACGATAACGAAAAGCGCAATCTGTAAAGAGAGAAGAAACGGAGATAATACACGGAACGGAAAGAAGTAAGACAAAGCACGCTCATTTCCCGACCAGATTCCCCGAAAATCAACTCGAATGACCGCCTGAAAGGTTCCTAAGATCATAAAAGGGCGTTTCGACGTTTGGAAGAAAATTGTAACGTTCCCGTATCAGTGATGGCCACAGGACCAGATAATGTGAGAGGTAAGAGCGGCGGTGCTACAGCGAGCTGACCAGGTTGCGCCTAGGCTTCTAACCTTGGTAACCAGAAAAGCCGTTGTTGAAGCTTTGGCCCTGAGGAGCCTGGTTCCACTGCGCGTTGGACTGCTGGCCGCCACGGCCGTAGCCGCCGGCGCTCGGGGGGCCGTTGTAGCCGCCCATGGGCTGACCGCCATAGCCGGCGGGAGATTGGGCCTGTGGACCGGCGTATCCGGGCTGCTGACCGGGACCGAAGGAACCTAAGTGCGAGGAGAAACGTTAGAAAACAATCCTAAACGAGTATCTCTCGCAGAGACACATACCACCGCCGTATTGGTTGAAGTAAGTGGAGGGTGTACCGGGATAGCCAGGAGTCTGAGCGCTCTGGGGGCTGTACTGCTGGCTGGGATCGAAGCCCTGAGGCTGGTTCGGAGTCTTGTCCTTACCCCACTGTGTCACAGTTAGTCGGCTGTAAAGAGGGGAAGGAAGCAAGAAGATGTGGAACATACGCTGCACTTGAGTGGGCGACCGTTGACGTTGTAGCCGTTCAGCTGGCAGATGGCCATCGCGGCGTTCTCATGAGTGTCCATCTTGACGAAAGCGAAGCCACGATCGGCTTGGAAGCGAGACTCAACAACAAAGCCAAAGTTCTGGAACAGAGGGACGATGTCGGTCTGGGTGGTGTACGGGGTCAGGTTGCCCACGTAGCAAGTGGTCTGCCACGCCGGGGTCTGGCTGACGATCATATCGTAGCTGTGGACCCCGTGGGTGGGAAAGTGATGGTGGCCATACGGGGTGGTCGGGGTCATGCCCATCTGCTGCATGGCCTGCTGCTGAGCCATGGACGGCTGGCCCTTCTGGTTGGCCCAGTTGCAACGGATGGCACGAGAGCCGAGCCATTCGCCGTCCATGGAGCTCAGAGCCTTCTCAGCCTCCGGGCGGTCGCGGAAAGCAACGAAGCCGTAGCCACGGGAGCGACCAGTCTTCATATCCCACATGACGCGAGCCTCCGAAACGGAGCCGAAGGCGGAGAAAGCCTGCAGCAGGACCTCGTCATTGACCTCATTGGAAAGGTCGCCCACAAAAATGTGGAAATGGTTCGAGGTATCTTCCTTGTTCGTGTTGTTGGACTGATAGGCCCAGTTGACACGAATCTCCTAAAACGAGATGAATATTAGCATGTTGACCCTGTATTTATCTTTCTCACGTGGTCGATACAATGCGATGGAAACAACTGGAGCGGAGAGAGTAAAGACGTACGGATTGATGGACTCGGCGGCCATTCAGAGTCTGCATGGCACGCTCGGCGGCGCCAGGGTCGTCGTACTCAACAAAGCCGTAGTTGTACCCCTTAGCCTATAAACGTTTCCAAAACAGTTAGCCAACGAATTTTTAACAAGGCACGATCGAAAACGCGACCCGAGTGCATCAATCGAGTGACCGAATCGCACAAAATGGTCCCCGCCGATTTTTGTTTCCCGGCCACCCTAGGGCTTAACTCACATTCTTGTCGGGAATGATCTTGACACTCTGAACATGGCCGGTGGTCTCGAAGATTTGACGCAGCACGTCCTCAGTAACGCGGGGGTCGAGACCACCAACGTACAAGGCACGCTTGTTCGGCTCAGGGGCAGCGCGACGGCCAAAAGGGCCACCACCACCAGGAGACATCATACCGCTCTTATCGCCGCCAGCGCCCATCGGTGAGGTGATCGCCGTCGGAATGGGGTTGGTGTTCTGCGGGATATGCAGAGGCGGGGGAGGCATGTGCGACGGATTGCCGCCGGCGTTCTGGCCGTTCTCGTAGCCAGGCGCGCCCGCATTGGGCTGCGGGGGAGGGGGAAGCTGACCAGAGGTCGTGGGCGGCCCGTTGTCAGCCATCTTGCTCGATCGGTTGTGGCGAGAAGTTGGTTGCGAGAGGAAAGCGCAAGTCGGTCGCTAGGCGAATTGAATGCAGTGGGAACAGGAGGGATTGCTCAAGGGCCTTTTCTTGGCAGGGAAAACCCCACTAAGGATATGCAACTGCAGAAGAACGGTGGAAATAGACCAGGATGCCTGTCTCGGTGAACAGGGCTGACCCAGACGACAGAAGCGTTCTCACTTGGAAGAGTGAGGATGCAAAGAGAAAAAGTTCTCCAGGGCGGGATATCTGGCGGTGTTTCTTTTCGAGGGGGGCTCAACACCTGCTGCGGGGGTGTGTGTGAATGGGGGCAGGAACAAGAAGCCCAAGGATGGTGGAAAGCCAACAAGTTTGACCTCCTTCAGCTCGTTTCTCGAAACCGTCAAGTGTTGAAAAGCACCTCAACGGGGAAGGCCGACTCAAGGCGTTTAGTTGTGGCCGGCTTGAACGATCAATAGCTTGTGGTGCTTTTGTTGGCCAAAAGCGACATGCAGCTTTGGCTGGCCGCAAGAGAGCTCCGCACAGGAACGTGAATTGGAGACGGAGGGTAGGCGTCGGGGCGTGCAGCGTGTGAGTATGAACACCTAGGCCTGGATAGGATCCGGGAAAGCGTAGCAGAAGGCGTGGAATGAGACACAGAAAAGGCCGGATTGACGACGAGGATGGAAAACCGAGGTTAAGAGACAACGAGGACGACAATGAGGAGGGACAAGGAGATGGAGCAGGGAGAAACCACGAAAGGAGAGGGAAAAGACCCGGCCGTTAAAAAAAGGAGGAGAGCCTCCGAAATCAAACAGCGCCGGCCGATCCAAGACGAGACGTGACGAAGAAAACTCCTTGCTGGGGCGGAGGAAGCTAGGAAACGGGATGGGAGAAGGAGAAGACGACAGCTATCGCGAGGCGGGGAAGGATTTTTGATCGTACCATTGACCTAAGATTGGCGAACACCACTTCGCGCTTTTCTCTCGAGAACGGACAGGAGGGGGGGAACGGCCCTCAGAGTGGCCCCAGCGGGAGCCCCTCACCAAGCTTCCAGTTCCAAGCACATCAATCCCGTTTGCACCTTCTTCCTGGGCGCGTCTAGCCAATTCGCACCTGGCCCGACCATGCATGATCTGATCCGTTTGGCCAGCCTGGGGAGTCGAGGGCCAGGGATGGCAAGTGGCGGGCAGTTCATGACTGTCTGGCCTGAGTGAGATGTGCTTGGCGCTAGTCGACGCAGCACCACAGCTCTTTGACGGGAGCTGCGAGGGTCAGAGAGAAACGAAGGGTCTTGCTTCAACCCCCCTTTTTTGGACCATCCAGGGCCGTCTCATTAGGTATGTGTGGATGGGTTGCATTGGACGATGCCCTACAGCGAGGAGTAATCTGTCTTACCTACCTAAGGTTTTCATCATAACCTAAACGCCGGCGCCCGAGTCCATTGGATATTCCAACTCTCGTCCCATCTCATTAAACCACACCAAAATGCGAAGCAAGGACGAAAAAGCTTGACATGGGATTCAGTGGCAGAATTCTAAAATAAGAGACACGCACACGCGCTACAGGAAATTCCCCATTAGCCACACAAGATACCAGCAAACATGAAAGGCAAACAAAGAACATGGCCTGAACCCTCGAACCTCCCAAAGATTTCATTCTGACGACGGCCTGGCGCCCTGCAGGGCTGGTGGGGTCGAGGTCGATCTGGGGTGGGCTGCGCGCAGTCGTGCACGTGCCTCCTGGGGAAGCCTGTGCTGCTGATTGGTTGGCAGCTGATAGCCAAGGAACCTTTTCGGCTTGTCGCTCTGGGGCATAAAAGAGTTGGCAAACCACCCTGGACGCCAGCCAAACTGCGCCGTCGAGATAACAAAAATCAGCATCAATTCATCGCCGTCTGTAATGCTCGCCATCGTAATTGGCCTGTTGCACCGTGATTCCTAAATTTCGCGGTCAAGAGTCGAGCGGAACACGAGTCTGATTCATCACGAATAACGCCGTTGTCGGCTCTCACTTAAGCCCTGACACGGTCCACGCGACAAAGGGAGAGATTCCCAACGTCCGTTTTCAAACACATTCTGCGTCATAGAATCCGGCTCACCGGGAAGAATTCGAGATGGCAGGCCGGCGGCCACTCGACCGGCCGATTGACAAACTGCCAAATGTGGTCAATGAGGTGGTTAGTGAAGAAGCCCTGTGTGTGCGGTGATGATGGATGAAATGCTAACCGTCGCAAAGCTGGTCACCACAGCCAAAGCCTTCCGGGCAGCGAGTCGAGATGGTCGGGGGAATCCTGCTGCGGCGGCAGCGACCATCGAGACGCGAATCCCCGAGTCTTTTGAGAAGTTCAACGCCCTGCTCGACGACCTTGAGTGTGATCTTGTGAGCAAGAACAGCCCAACGGCGACAGTATTGCCGAGTGTGGCGCCCTCCCACTGACTTTGTTTAGCTCCTGTCCAAAGCGGTGCTCGAGCGAGACCTCAAGGTCACCAAGGCCAAACGTCAACCACCGCCACCGCCACCGCAGCAAAAGCCGGTCGCTCCACCGGCCCCCATGGTCGTCGATCTGGAGTCGCCAAAGCTGACGGCCAAAACTGCGCTGGCCAGCCACGGGCCATCGCCCTCCTTGAAGCAGGCGAACAAGCCGGTAGCTCCATTCCCGAACATGGGGTTTGAAGATACGACGCTCAAGACCGCGGCGACGCCCAGCCCCAAGCTGGCCCACAAGCCCAAGGAGGTCAAGAATCTGGCCCGACCGGTCGCTGCATCCCGGCCGGCCAGCGCTCCACCAAAGAACGAGCCCAAAGCAGTGCCGCCTCCTCAACCACACCGTCCAGGAGGGGTAGTGACAGCGCCTCAGACGCCTCTCAACGCAGCGGCCCAGCTCAAAGCACCAAGTGCAGGCACAGGCGCGGGTGCAGCAATGAGCAGACAGGCATCCGCACCAGGCGTAGGCAATGTTACGGGTGTAGCCCCCGCCAGTGGGAACCTGTTTACCGACATGACGTTCTCACTAGCGCCTACGGCCGGTGACACGCCGCTGCAGAAACAAGCGATGACGCAGGCACAACGGCGGGCATCGCAGCAACAGCAGCAACAAACACAACAGCAGCCACTTCCGGGGCCTAGCACGGCGACGGTCAACCCCGGAACGGGGGTAGCCCCAGTGCCTAAGATGGAACCTTCCCCAGCCGCCGGGCCGGCAGACGTAGCCAACATGGGCTTGGATCTCTCGAGCGTCAAAGTGAACGAAACCCCGAACGACCTCACCGACGACCTCACCAACGTAGACGAGAAGATTGACGGGCTGTTTGACTTGGGCCAGGGGGACATGGACAACATGGACCTCGAGTACGACCTCGGGAACGGGGATAACAGCAACTTTAACGACCTGTACTTTGGCTCGGGCGACAACAATGTCGGGGCAGGGGAGTTTGATGATGCCTTTTTCAACCTTGAAGGGTGAGGGATGGGCGGACCGGAAATTGTAGGCGTTCAGGGGGGTTGGCGTTCGGAAACATCTGAAACACAATGATTTTAGGTCAGTAAGATACCAGGTCGGCGTTAGACTATATCATATGAGGGATCCAGTTTATCGAATACATTAGATCATCTATGTGGCAATATTACACGGCAGCAGGCCGTCGCAAGAAGTCTGATATCCCAAAGACATGATCCTCCACCCTAACTATGTCCAAAATCCAAAATCATATACAAGAAAACAGCAAACAGAACATTAACAATATACAGTCGTCCTCCAACCTCTCGTTCCCCGTCCAGCCGACCGCCTAGCCACCCTCCCTACTGAAGACGCCACTCACGGCTGCTGCGTCATATTCCACATAGCCCCCAACCTCCCAGCAAAAGCCGGATTCCGCCAGTCAGACCAGTCACTCTTAAGCAGTCCCCAACTCTCATCATAATCCGTCTTGCCATCCCGAACATAATAACTCCCCTGCACAGCCCACACCGCCCACTCGGCATCATTACTCTCCATATACGACACAATACAACTCAAATACCGATCATCCTTCTCACTCAACCCATCCCTCGCAGCATCCCCGCCCTCCATCCCAACCCCAAACTCACTCAAAATCAACGGCCCCGTATACTCCTCCCCCTGCGTCAACACAAACCCATCCATAGCCCCATACTGCGCCTTCACCACATCACAACTCTGAAACACATCCAGAAACGTCACCGTAAAACTATACGCATGCATCTCCCACACATGCTTCCCTGCCCACCCGCTCGTATCCAACATCTTCCCCCCCGTAGCGGTACGCACATGCAACAAATCCGTCGAACTCTGCACGCCCCCCACAACCACCAACACATCCGGATGCGCCGCATGCACCACCCCGCCCGCCTGCTGCACATATGTATACCAATCCGCGCGGCCGTTCAGATCCTGCAGTAAAAACTCCCGCAGCTCATTCCGCAGCGACATGGCCACCACCCCGGGGTGGTTGTCGACGCGAGCCCAGGTGGCCATGGCGCGCAGCCCGTCCAGCCAGTCTTGGGTGTGGAAGAAGCGGCTGTTGAACTCGTTGTAGCCGAAGGCGGTGTCCCACCAGCCGTTGCCGTCGGTCAGGTCGCAGCACCAGGAGGCACGGGAGACGTGGTTGTCGAGGAGGGTCATGATGTTGCGGGTGTAGAGACCGTCGATTACGGCTGCGAAGACGTCGCGGGTTGTTGTCGTCGTCCCGTTGCCCCCCGCAGAGGAGGAGGAGGAAGAGTTCCCCGCGATCCAAGGGTTCTTCTCCACGACCCTCGCATACAGCGCCGACATATCAGCGGGCTGGATCCCGGCCGCCGTCGCAGCGGCCTCGAACGAAGCGGCGACGGGCTGGTCCGGGTTGAGGGCGTGGTCGATGGAGTAGGTCAGACGCACGCAGTTGAAACCTTGGGCTGCGATCCAGTCGAGGATGTGGTCGAGTGGTTGGTGCTGGAGCCCCTCGGGGATGTTGGTTTCCATGTGGCCGGCCCAGTTGACGCAGCGGAGCTTGACGCGGTTGTTGTTGGCGTCGAGGATCCAGCGGCTGGAGGAGTGGAGGGGGAGAGCCGGGAGGGGGGCTGCTGCTGCTGCTGCTGTTGCGGGGGATGGGGCGGTTGCGGTGAGGAGGAGGAGGGTGAGGTTGCCGAGGAGGGCGAGCCATGGTCGGAGGAGAGCCATGGTGATCGAGCTGGGGGTTTGGGCGCTATGCCGCGAGCTATGTCCGTCCGCTGTATGTTCTGTTGTAGGATGCAATTATATGTACAGGATGCAACAATATCCAAAACGACAGACACAAACCACGACAAGAAAAAGCAAAAGGAGGTCGGGGTAGATGAGCGGGCAACACCCCAACCTTATCGCCGCCGCCAGAGAAGGACAATAACGGCAACTGTAGAATAAGAGAGAGATCCCAAAGTCGTCCGAGTCGTGGGACCAAGGTCACATCTCCGAATCCCACCACATGCCCGGTCAGGCGCAACAGCCCCAAGCCCTGCCGAGGTCATGACTTAAATACAGCCAGCTCCTCACCCACATGAGGAGGAGGCATGTACTCAGGTGTGTAAGTCAAGGCCCCTCCCACCGACCTGCCAATGATCCCACCAAGGCCGCCCCCGAACCCCTCCCACACCCGGCCGATCACTCCCAAATAGGGGTTGGAGTGGGTGGTGGTGGTGGTTCACTTGGGCCAAGACTTTACGGGAATGTGGCGACCTGTGAGTTGTATACGACCACACGCGGAGCTTCCATGTGGACAAAGCTGGGAATAACTATTGCTCTACTCTAATGAACGGGATTTTCCCGCGGCCAACGATATCTCATCCCCCTTAAACTGCCCAGCCAGCCACAGCAGCCGCACACGGACGAGAACCTCCAATCTAACGAGTGGCGTGGGCAATACCGACAGTAAATCGCCAAGCTATCAAGGTGTAGAGCAAACCAAGGCTGAGAAAACGAAAATGAGGCGCCACGGGTCGGAGGGGGAGAAAAGGTGGCAACGGCAACGTTAATGCTCGGTATTCAACCCGTAGTTATTATCCGCTAGTAACCTTCCCCCTTTGCTCAAGTCGCCCGAGACCCAATCCTTCAGCCCAGCCGTAGTCGCCCGCCCGGAGAAAAACGCCCCAAAAGGGACTTACACTAGTGTCAAGAGACCAGGAACAAACGATAAAGCAAGATGCAGGCGACTTCCGTGGTTGAAATACGATCAATCAATCAATCAATCCCCCGCTCTCCTCAACCACCCTACCATTCCCATGCCCATTTCCACATCCATCAAGACATCCTCCCGTGTAAGTACACCACTGCAGCTTGACCAGTTACTCCAAGTAGTAAAGTAGTGTAGTACCGCCATCCAACCCACCCGCCCTGAACCCGTGCCCGCGCCCTGTGATTGGAAGCGGCCCGAATGAGCCCATCCCAACCCCAATCAGAAGAATGAGCGAATCGAATCGCAAAGCCGGGCGCGGGCCGGTCGGTCTTTTGATGGCCCCTTGGGCGATTGCCCTGATGGGAAAGGAGGGGGATGGGATGCCCATCATTTTGCGGCGTAGAAAGTTAACCTTAACCTAGATCGGGGAGGATGCAAGCAAATGCCGCTTGGGAGCAGCGGGGAAGGTGGGTGTGGTTTGAAAGGGGGGGGCGGATGACCCGAGCATCAAATGCCGGTGTCATTCCGGTGGTTCATTCGTCTGTGAAAATGGAAAAGAGCTTGGCGGGGGGATGAAGTTGGGAAAAGAGGAAAGGGGAGTTTACACAACACTACTGCGTAGAAAAGGGTGTTGGGAGGAGTGAGAAGTTTGCTCGACCCTGATTTATAGGTTCATTCCACATTTCGCACGCTCTCATCCATCATGGCGATAGCATCACCCGTGACATTGGGCCTAAAAACACACAACAAGAAGCCCCCCTATTTTCGCGACATGTTCAACCCGACTTTTTATCAACCTCCCAAGCAAACTAATAACACAAACACATGCTTAAACCCCTTTTCCATCCCCACCATTAATCCCTCGAGCTCGGTCTCCCTAGTATGGGGTCGTGGCCTGTGTAACTGAGCACAGTACCACCCATCCACCCGTACCCATACCGTACCCGGTCGGGAAATATTCTCCTTTCAGAAGCTACCTACCTACCTAGCTGAGATCCCCTCCTCTAAAAATGACTTGTGTGTCTCTCTCTGCGTGTGACCATGCGACTGTCCACTCGCCCGCTCACCCGTCCCGTGGGTAACGCAACACAAGACACAAGACAACAAATAAAGGGGGTCTTTCCTTAATAGGGGGATACTTATTGGCCGACTTGTCTCTCTTTTTCTGGCCAACAAGCTGGCTGGCTGGGGGGAGTGTTTAAGGTAGCGCAAAGTATCATTTACTGCTATTTGTGGACGAAAGACATCGATTCAGTAGCCAAGTAATGGGAACAACCTAGCACGTCCAGGAGAAAGTTACAAATTCTGTTATGTATTAAGCCAACTACCAGCCAGGCAGAACCTTGCTGCTGTCCGTCCCGCAGGAGTTGATGTAAGACAAGAGGGTGGAGTAAACTAGAAAAAATTAAAAGAAAGGGTAAATAAGATTTCTAATTACAGGCCTTATTTATCATATACTTCATTGTCAGTCGTCAAGAAAATGAACCTGAATAAGGACGCCATGACTCTCTTCGCGCACGCGCCGAGCAAAGTTGACAGGTCGGTCGCCAGCGAAACTCGCTTTGTCGTGAGATGACTAGAGAAAACAGCGCCTCCAAAAACATGGCTTCTCGTTTTCTCTCTTTCTCTCCTCTTCCAATGCTTTTCTCCTCCGAAACATGTTGGTCCAAAAATGGGTTTGACCGAAAGGAAGGGGGTATCCGAAATAACTCGCACAAGATTCCACCACGTAAAAAAGGGTATTAAAAAGAGTAATATTGGTTTTGTCGGGCTGGTGTGTTATTTAAATAAAAGCCAACGGGAAGCGAGGTTCGGCTAGGATTGCCGTTTTATGCGTTTGATGGAATAGGGATGGCTCCGGTTGTCGTGGCCGTGGTTGTTGCCGTGGTGGTTCCGGATGTTGTTGTCGTCGTGGGCGCTGCTGTTGCGGCTGTCGTTGCCGTCGTTGCGGTATTGGGGACCACTGCCGCCTTGGCTTCTCGTTCCCGCCGCTTGGCTAGCAGGCTCTTGAACGCCCCCAAACACCGCACGAGCGCTTCCTCGTCGTGGGTGGAGAAACGGTAGCTCTTCTCGTCCGTGATGATCTGCAAGCAGTGCTTCTTGGTGCGGCTCTTGGAGTCCGTTTCAACCACGTTGACAATGGACCCCATGTAGAGCAGGAACAGAACGGACGACTCAGCACCGTCCTTGTAGAGGATGAAGTTCCTGGGCCGCAACACGCCCCATGATTTCTTCCATTGCCGTACGCCGCCCTTGCTGCGGTGGAACCACATCCAGCCTTGCCAAATCACACGATCTGGGTGGTCTGTATCCTGATGCGTTCCGCTAACTCGATTGCTGGCTAGAGCCCCGAGACTAGTTCTCGATGGCCCCGGAGAGGCCCCCAATGGCTGTTGAACGGCCAGGCTCTCGAAAGAAGCGCCCGGGACTCGGTGGAGATCAGAGTCTGAGAAGTCTGAATGGCTCGCTAACTCGGCCCCCGAAAGGCCAGACGAGTCCATGTGCGACGCCCGCCGGACGGACGGCTTGGCAATATTTCGGATCGGGGGCTCAAACGGTTCGGGCGAGCTCGACAAGAAGTGTTCGGGGGATGCTAGGGTGCGTTGTGGGTCGACGTTGTCGGGTTCGATGCCCTGAAAGAATGGGCGGGGTTGGCGGACGGACGGGCTCGCCAGAAACATCTCTTCCTCCTCTTCTTCTATCCTCGCATCCTGCCGTATCAACTCGACCCACTCCTGGGCGTCCTGAAGCGTCGTCGCCTGGAAATGGAAGTTCTTTGCGGGAGAAAATAACCCGAACACGTTCGGCCGCTTGTTCTTGGGATCTTTTAATAGCGTGACCGCGGTCAGGTCTGACAGGTAGACCTTGCTCCGCAGTTTCTCCTCCTTGTCCGATTTGTATATGGAGAGTGTATTCGGCCGAAGCACGAGGTAGATCGTTCGCCATGTCTATATCTCGCCCGCGTCAGAATGCGCAATTCCCCAACCCCGTCTAAAAAGAATGACAACCCACCTTTGTCTTTGTTGTGCGCTTCTGCACATAACCACTCTTGATTACCCTATCAAACTCGAAGCTACCGTTTTGGTTGACAGGCGAGTACGCGTCGAGAGCGAGGCGGGTTCGACTCTTTGATTCGGGCGCTGTGGTCCGCTGCGGGACTGGAATTGCTTGCGAGGAGGCTGGCTCGTCGGCGTGTGGATCGGCACCTATCGTCAGGGCCGCCAGTTGAGTGTGTACTTGGGCCATGATGGGGTGCCCATGCAACCGGGCGGGCGGGGGCGAGAACCGGCCACGATGATGGCGCGGGAGTGTTGTTTGATCGGGTCGAGTTGGCCGTGAGGCGAAAGGAAGATACCTGCTAGGATGCGAAATGGGGCCAAAGGTAAGGCTTGACGATCGTTTGCGTGATCTGAAACAGGGCGGCGGGTGTTGTATGTATGTGGGTATCGCGAGTCGGAAATGACAAAAAGTTGCAAAGAGAAGAGAGCTTCCTCCAACTCAGATAGCTTTTGCCGGAGCGGAAACGTAAAGAAAAAGGAAGCGGCCAAGCGAGTTGTCCATAGGCAGACACGAAGGCTATGTCTGCGCCGGATGACCAAGAGACAGAGCGCGTGTTGCGTATGCGCCGCCGACCCCGTTTGGGTTGCGGTCACAACTGGTAATGGATAGCGTTACTGATGCGTCAGCCCAGGGCAGACTGAGCAACGTTCTAGGCGCCACTTCACTTGGTGTCGAGGCAGCAGCAATTGTCAGAGACGAGTTCGGTTTGCTTGCGTTGATGCCACGCAATATGGTCAATTGGTAAAGTGTCCAAATCGCCAAAATGTTGGGTGAGAACGCTAACTAGCGCCGAGGCGACGGAGGGGCACGCGGGAGTTGACTTTGTGGCAAATCATAGGCTGCCTGAAGTGCGGTGATGCAACGGGATGCTGCAACGAGAGCCGAGATCGCACCCCCGATCAAACTCGAATCGACTTGGCTGCAGCAGACGCGGGCTTAATCGTTTCGCCGGGACGAGTCTAGGTCGTTTCGGCTAGAAGGGGTGAGGCAAGCCATTGGGCAGCAGTTCAAACAACTTGAGACGGTGTTCATGCGGCGAGCGCGGCTGACCGTTGGCTGTGGTTGGTGTGGGACGTGAAGGTGCGAGTTGTTGGGGAGGTGGGTGGATTGGAACCACCTCGGAAGTGTTGTCAGCTTGGCGGCTGCTGTGGTGCAGAAGGCCGGCCCGTTTCAGCGCTGGAAGTTTGAGGTCCAGAGACGGGAGCTTGCAAGCTGCTTCCCCACTGGCCGAGAGCTTTGAGACCTTGCTGGTGCTTTTCCAGCAAGGGCTCGGGCTGTGGGGAAAATGGGCGGCTTGGCGTCAACGGCTAAGATTGGGCCCGATTGCTTGTTTTTATTTTCCCCTGGTATTTATTTTGGTCTTGGAGGTGCCAGTTCCCTCTTCCCGTGACACTGGATTTGGAGTTAAAAATATCATACATTTTCTGTGTGAGGCGGATTTGAACAGCACGGGATCTTTATCATGTGTTGGACACACAGAAACTGGAGGCTCTTCGAGGTTGTCATCTTCGGTAAATTTAATTGTGGAGGGGCAGGGGCCTTTAGAACCCCACACTTTTTATGACCTCATCTCGGCCCTCAGAACATGTTGGGTACTCGAGCTTCCAAGTACCACACTTGCTCATTGGTCTTTCACCCTTCCTTCTTGTTATTTTAATGAGTAGCGATGTTGAGGTTTCCACCGCCCGTGTCACTTCGGCCCGCGGATGATGTGCTATAAGAATGCTGGGCAGTGGAGATGGCTCTGGGCGGCTTCGGCGAAGAGTCAGAGCGTCTTTGAAGAGGGGAAACATCGATTGACGATTGGCCCGCTCTGCATCGGTTGGGTTCCAGCAACATCGCCAAGCTCTAGACTTGGTTACAACCCATTGAGAGTCGGTGACAATTGTGGAAGAAAGTGGCCTGTAAAGTTAGTACCTCTGGTCGGTATAGTGTACTGCTGCAATTGGAATACGGAGAATACGAGAAAGGGAAAGATAAAAAGCAGCTGGAGCCCAGGTCACTTTTCAACTCAACAACAGGCCGGTCAACAGGGTTTTCTCACTTACACAAATTCATATGAAGTAAACAGTTCCCCAGTAACTAACAAACGGCCTTCCTTACTTCACCACCACAACCATATTCGCGGCACCCGACGCCAGCATCTCACCATGACGACGACTGCCCAAGTGGAAAAGCTCACGGAGCAAGTTCTCGATGAGCTCAGCACCACCGAGTATGCGTGCTCGTCGCTGAAGACGCTCTCTGGAGGGTCGGCAAACTTCATCTACAAGGGGACCCTCATCAAGCCTCTTTCAGATGGGACCAAGGAGATTGCCGTGAAGCACGGCGAAGAGTTCATTGCATCTTTCCCACAGTACAAGATTCCGTTAAGCCGCTGTGTCAGTGCCCTCTTTTCATGTTCTTCCTCTGGCCGGTTATTGACATCGTACGCATAGCAAGCGGAAACAGACTGTCTCAAGGCCATGGCCGGGCTCCCGCCGACTAAAGGCACATTTGCCGTCCACACACCCAAGCTGCACTACTTCAACCCGAAGACCAGTACCCAGGTGCAGGAGCTTCTCCCCCAGGCGCTCAGCCTGAAGGACTACGCTCTCAAGAACTTTGCCTCGCCGGACCCGTCCCGGAAGCCGCTCAGTATTGAGCTTGGAAGGAGCTTGGGTGCGTGGCTGCACCAGTTCCATGAGTGGGCGAAACTCCCGGAACAGGCTGGGTTTCGAGAGATTGCGAAGTTGAACGACGCTATGCGGCGGATTAAGCACACTTCCAACTATGCTACGGCGCTGGCTACTGTCGATAACTACCCGTCCGTGTTGGCGGATGCTAAGGAGACGCTGCAGAAATCGATGGAAGCGGCGGAGAAAGAATTGGACGGATCGGATCTTCAGGTCACGCACGGAGATTTTTGGACAGGAAAGTAGGTTGCCTGCTTGACGTCCTTTCTCTTTTCTGTCCCGCAATCCTTATCACATCCATATCATATTGAGACACGATATGGACTCGAGAGAAAAAAACGCTAATGAATGGGGATGAATAGCACGCTTTTACCCGACCAGCCATTACAGCAGGAAGCAGGATCCCAAACATCCGTCTTCGTCGTAGACTGGGAAGTGTTCCAGTTCAGCCTGGCCCCATTAGACCTCGGCCAGATGATCGCCGAGCTGTACGAGCTCTGGCTATACAAGCGCATCGAGGAAGGCAAATGGATCATCGAAGGGTTCACGGCCGGCTACGGCCCCGTAAACGACGAGTTCGCCTTCCGCACCGCCCGCCACGTCGGGACACATCTGCTCTCGTGGGGCACGCGGGTCGCCGGCTGGGGCTCGCCGGAGCAGGTGCAGCAGGTGGCGGTTGTGGGTAAAGATCTTGTGGTGCGGGCGTGGGAGAGGGATCGTGCTTGGTTTGAGGCTGGCGATCTGGCTTGCCTGTTCGCTAGCCGCTGATCTATGATCTATGCGTTGGGGGACCATGGGACGGGGAAAAGAAGGAGAGTTGTGTGTTTGGAGAGTGCGGTGGGCGCTTGCTTGTTTGGGGGCGGAAAGGGGTGAAGTTAAGGTCAATGCGACGCTGGGTTCAGATATCGTCTGAAACCGTGGCGCACAACCCCATTGGGACATCCCGCGGGGCCAAAACGGCATTCTTGAAACACCTAACCCTCACATCGAACTTTTGGAGGGGGATGTGAAATGGGCGTTTGCTCCGGTGCTTGATTTTCCCCCTATGAGTGAGCCTGCTCGGCGGGTAAGACGGCAGGGAGGAAACACGAAAGAAGCGAGAGCGGAGTTGAACAATCCACACACTACACCCCCCTTTTTTTCTCACCAGCGGCTACGTGCGCCCGGCCCGCTGAGATCCCGAAGTACCGGGACGGATTGGAGTTCCCCTTGTATCGCGGAGAGCAAAGAGTTTGTTTGATGTGGTATCAGTGTGCCGCTTTTCCAGACCCCAAACCTCAAACCTATCGCTTCACGTCGTGTATAACCACCGGCCTGCCCTTTTGCATCTCGACACCGTCTCCTTCCCTGGCAACTTTCTAGCCTCTTGCTCTTGGATTCATATTCCGGTGATGCCAAACCGACTCCATGGAGACCGGCCCATAACCTCCAGCCCAGCTAAGTCTACGGAAGAGCGATGATGATTGCTCGCTGGCCGCCGTAGGATATTGCTAACGGTCTTTTTAATCTGCAAGCTTTACTGGGCTTGTCTTTGTTGTCTTTGTCGCCCTCGTTGTCCTCGTCGTCTTCGCCCACGGGGCATGGCACCTATGGTCACGCCTAGCTGTGTGTTCCTCTCTCTCCTAATTGTCCAATCTTCCGACTTAGACATCACTAGACTAACAGTGCATTCTTGAATAGGGATTCTCAAGGCGCCGCGGGTCGTTCTTATTTTTACATTCCCTGTCATCACCTTTATTCTTTATTGTACAGTTCCCTACCTTAGCCTTCCTTCCATTGTCCTTCTACTAACCCGCCCAGTAATTCTCTCGCTGGGATGCATCACCGATTCGCTCAGCGGTATCTCCCCCGTCATCGCGCAGTCCAACGGCAACGTCACAATCGGCGGGCAGAGCGTCCAGGTTGACTTGCGCATTGGGTTCTTGGGTACGTCTTCTCCTTTCCTATTTAGACCACCCACTTTTTATAATATCCACGTTGTATTTTATATCGTGAACATCCCACTAACATCCGCTCCGTGGGAAACAAACAGGTGTCTGTTTCGGCCCAGCCCCTTTCAACTGCACCGGCAGCATCAGCGCCTTCCAAAACAAACGCCAAAGCCAACTCGCCGCCGAAATCCCCCTCTCCAAAGGCGGCGGCAACTTTGGCCTAGCCGGCCTCGCCCTCGGCCTCCAGTCAAGCTTTGTCGTCCTCAGCGGGTTCCCGCTGCTTCTCCTCCTGATCGCCGCTACCATCGCCAATATCATCCAGCTTTATTTCAACAGCGCCGGTGCCGGTAGTAGTAACACAAGTAACAACCCCAACGCAAACAACAACAACAACCCCTCCCTCCTCACCCGCCGCGAACGGCACGCCCAAGCCGCCCTCTGGGCGCGCAGTCTCGACTGGGCCGCCGCAGCAGGCGCCGTGACCAGTTTCGCGGCATACCAGTCCATAGTCGCGGCCGCGACGCGTCTACTCGCCGTCACGGTCGATACGGGAGGGGTGCCGTTGGTTGTTAGCGTGGGCACGACGGCGTCGAACCTGTTTGCTGCTGTGGTGGTGCTGACGCTGGTGGGGGCGCTGGTGAATACGTTGCTGGCTGCGAAGGATGTGGGGTTTGATGCTTATTTGGCTGGGAAGGGGGTTGATGGGGGTGGGGGGAAGACTGGAGGGGGGAGAGGAGGAGGAGGTAGTAGTGGTGGTGGTATGATGGGAGTTGGAGGGGTGTATACACAGCGGCCGGCGTATGAGAGGTTTGTGTAAGGGTCGTAGAGGAATAGGGGGGAGATACCTTATTGAGGGAGTGTAATAAATATAACGGCGAGAAGGTCCTTTACCTTGTTCAAAAATCAACTCCACGTACCTTCCTTCCCTCCCATCCAGACGGCCCTTTATAACCCACCCTTCCGCTACCAGTTTCCAACAGCCCCCCCATCCGGCAAATGCACAACCGCGGATGGCGCATTTGGGGGGGCGCGGGTATCAACAAATATACCCGTTATACCGCGGCCCGGGTTCAACTCCCGGGCCGGTCACATGGAAGTAAACTCCTTCGGGATTTTCGTAGCTGTCCACAACCTTAGGGGAGAAATTGGGCAGTGAGCCTTTTGATTTTATTTGTTTCTTTCTTTGGTTTTTCTGCTAAGATAAATCCACTGTCTCGGCACAGCAACAAATTGAAGGGTACCTGTATATGTGATTGGCATTAAAGAAACGATGATTGGGGAAGCCGAAAGTAAAAACCTGTGTGTTTTACTCGAATTGTTGTTGGAAAGGTATCTCAGTTTGGTCGTTGAGACTTCTCATATGCAACCCTAACCCTACCTTATACCTACCTCGATAAAACTTCGAGGAGAATCTTCACTCTTACCATGAGTCAAACCTACAACATAACTCAACACCTTGTCAAGGATTACATCTCACTTCTTTACTCGTCAAGTAAACTACTGGAGTACTGAAGCTCGATATCACAGGGAAAATCTTCGATTACCGAAATTTACCGTTGACGACATCCATGGTTGAGCCAACCCCCGCCGCGGGGTCACTCACACGACCCTGTGTCAAGTGCCGGACCCAGGAAGCAGCTCTGGAAAGCAGGTCGCAGCCCGTTTGCAAGTAAGCTACTTGTTTGTTTCCTTTCCTGTTTCTTTTTCCTGTGGTTATTGATTCTTAAGAAGACTGCTTTCCCCTCCCTTTATTATTTTTCGTTGATAAAAACAACCGTTCGTTCATCCACGGAATTAACACCCTCCAGGGACTGCTTCCTCAAGTTCGTCGCCGGCAAATTCATCAAACAAATAGGCATCCTCGGCAAAGACGTCCGGCCACCACCACCACCACCTTCTACAACTGGAAACGGACCGCACACCGGGATACGGCGCTACCTCCTAGGCCTCTCACTCGGTCTGTCGTCGACCGTGCTACTGCACCTGCTCAACGAGAACGTCGACTTCATCCTCGCCAAGGGACGAGGCGCCCCATTCGAGCTGGTAGTCGTCCACGTTGATACCTCCAGTTCTAATGCTGCTGCTGCGGCTGCGGCTGCCGGGACTACGGACCATGATGTCCTAGCTCAATACCGAGAGCGATACCCGCGCTTCGAATTCCACTCCGTCCCTCTCTCAACGTCGGAGTCACCTTCATCCCCTTCCGACCCATCATCGACCACGACAGCCACACCACCAGCACCCGCAACAGCAGGAACAAGCCGAGCCTCCACCTCCGACATAACCACCCACCTAACCCGCCGCACGCTCCTTGCCCAGACCCACGCGCACAACTGCCAGGCACTACTCCTAGGCCACAGCACGACAGCGCTGGCAGCCCTGACGCTAGCCGAGGCCGCTAAAGGCCGCGGGTTTGCCGTGCCATGGCTTGTCGGAGATGGACCTGTCCCGGGACGATTGGGCTTGGATAACGGGAATGATGATGATAAACCAAGAAAACCCAAGGCTCCCATCCTCATCCACCACCCCCTCCGCGACGCCCTCCGCAAGGAACTCCTCCTCTACGCCCGCCTCGTGAATAACCCACCGCTGACCGCACTCCTGCATCCTTCCGACCCAGACAGCCTTTCCTCTACCACCACGGGTGAGAACGATAGCGCGGCAGGGGCAACAAAACCCCGCCCAGCCGTCATCTCCCACCGGGACCTCAGCATCGAAGATGTCATGACGCGGTATTTCGCCGATGTTGAGGAGAATTACCCGTCTGTCGTCGCCAATGTGGCGAGGACAACGGGGAAGTTGGTGCGTGGGGTTGGGGCTGGGGCTGGGGCAGAGGGCGGATCGAAAGAGGAAGAAGAAGAGGAGGAGGAGGAGTGCGGGTTGTGTGGGATGCCGCTGGATGGGGATGGGGATGAGAGGTGGAGGGGGGAGCTTGGGATTCAGGAGAGGGGGTTGGAGGGGGTTTCGGCGAGGTGGGGGAGGTTGTGTTATGGGTGTGAGAGGTCGACTGCTGGGTGACTGGCCCATGATCTTTAGAGTTGAGCCGGGACAAGCTTGGTGATACATCATAAAATGGGGCAGGGCAGTTAGACTTGGGTTGTATCTCTATGATCGACTCACGCAATCCTGATCCCTGAGCCATGGCTTCAGCTTCTTTTTTTGCTGTCTACGGCCACCACCATCTCAAACCCACTCTTTCTCTCTGTCTTCCTTTTTATATCTCCTCTCTTCTGCTCCCCTAACCCCCACGCGAACTGGTATCAAACGCGGAAAAGGCAGCCACCAACCACCGTCTTTGTCCCCCGGGCCATGCAATAGATCTCTAACCAACGCCAAAATCACAAAAAGAAGACAAAATCTGTCTTGTTCTTTTTTTTCTCGAGAAAAATCCACCCTCCCCCCATTAGATCAGATCATACCGTCTTCAACACGCTACCCGGCAAGAACCGATTCTCCAGCTTCTTCACCAGCTTGTTCGTTTGTTCGGCCAGCGTCAGCGTCAGGATTGTGTGCGGCAAGATACGCGCGAGATGCGGCAGGAAACCCTTGTAAATGGCGAACAGGCCCTCCGTCTTGATCGTCTTCGACAGGCAGTCGAACACGCCGGCGTAAAGGTTGCCGTTTTGGTTGTACATCCGGGACATGATCGTGTCTGTTGTGTGCCGGGTAGGAAAGGAGGCGAGGTTGTTAGTCTCTTCGCATTCTCTCCGTCTTTCTCATGCAGGGTGGGCGGGAAAAGGGGAGGGGGGAGGTTACGTACCTGGCGGATGCATCACACAGCACACGACAAACCCACTAGCCGTACTACTAGCCAAATGCAGCGGCGCGCCCTCCTCCATACCGAGATGGCGCATCAGCCGGCGCTTCGCAAAGAAGTACGTTGGCAGCTGCACAGAGCTCCCAAACCCAGTCCGGATCATAGCAGCCCCAACCCCGCGGTACAGCCCGCGCACGCCCTCGCCGCTATAGATTTGCCGCATGCCGTCCCACGCATTGTTGTACCGGTGCTGCGTGCCGACCGGCCGAAACGGCGAGAAGCTCTGCAGACGGGTCTTGACAAGGAAGAACGGACTACCCGCCGCGGCGCCCATGACGCCCGAGGCCGCGCCACAGAACATGTTGACGCCCAAGCTCTGGGTCTTGCCGTCCTTGAAGAGGAGGGTCGATAGGCCGTGGCGCATGGGCTCGTAGAAGCCGAGACGGCAGCCGTTGAGCAGCACCTGGTAGACGTATGCGCAGCCGATGCCGCGGTAGATGCCGCGGAGGCCTTCGCTGCGCACGATGACTGATACGCCGTGGACGGGCCCGCGGTAGTGGTGCGGTTGGTGGCCTTTGTCTTGGAGCTCGCCTTGGAGTTGCATGCGGATTTTGACTGTCTCGAAGGGGTGGGTTGCTGTGACGGCGCCGCATGCGGCGATGCCGCCTGCGAGGAAGGCGCTGGAAAGAGAGGAACGATGCCAAATGTCAGAGAGATGTTCGCCGTACGCGGAGTACCTTGGGTCCCATTCTCGCGCCTTTTTTGGATTTTTTTTGACCCTCCATATTTTCTACTCTTTCTCGCCTCTCTCCCCCCTCTCTCCAGGAATGCGCAATGCGCGCGGCACGTACCCAGCTGTTGTCGACATCTGTGCAGACTTCGTAACGTCGTCGTTGTGATGTTCTGCTTCGTGTCTCGCGGGTCTGCCGGAATCGGCCCTTGCGCCCAACGGCGGGTTCGGACTCGGCTCGGCGGTCCTCGAGGACAGGCAACCGGGAAAGGGAGAAAAATGGGGGAGTTGTTCGGAAGAACTTGTCAAGTTCTCATTGACACTCCGTAAAAACTAAATATAAAAAGAGGGAGTTGAAAAAAAGACCAAGTATACGTCAAAAGAACACACAAAAGCCAAAACTAATTCAGGCAAAGGCTACTTGCGACGCTACCGCAAATGGCAAGGCCGTTTATATCCGTCCTTCAGTTCTGGCACTGACTCGCTTACTATGCTGTGTCGCAGCGCCGATCAATGTTCCGGCCCTTGCAGCCCCAAACGCAAAGGGTAGGATTTTTCGAGCTGCAAGGGTCGAGCGAGTTCGTGGGGAATGGGGAATGCCGGTTCCCGGAAAACGTGACGGCGCAGCCCCAAATTCTTTCCCAACCGGGACTCTCTTTGCTTTCGCTTTCTCAGGCTGACTGTGTCCATGGGAGCGGAATTCCGAGTCATCGCGGAGCTTCTGCACAGGCCGTCCTCCGTGAATCGGAACTTGATCTATGGTTACAGTGGGTCACCTTGGCAGGGGTCCCTCTCACCGCCCGGCAGAAACGGCCCTCGGCGCGGTTCCTTGCAAGAAGCGCTCGGTTTCCTTTCTTCAAGTTCGCGTTCCCATTTCATTACCCCTCCTCCACATCAATTGGCCCGCCAATTTAGCACCCGGATAGATCGACCAGCATGACGTCCACACCAATGGACCTGGACGACGCACCCTCGTCACTTAACGTGATCCGCTCACTCGGCGGTGGTGTGCCGAGCACTTCACCCGTCAGCGAGATCGTCTCGTTGTACCGGCCTACTAAGGTATTTTTCACTTTGCGTTGCTTTGACGCTGTGGATTTTGATTATGCAGGGCCGCTGACCATGTGTAGCTGTTCAAACGCGACGACATAAAGGAGGGCAAACCCAAGCCGCACATTCTTTCGGTTGACTTTGATGACCCGGGGGAGCTGTGCATGACCTCGGAGAGCGATGAGACAATCCAGATCTACAACGTGAAGGAAGCCCGGCACGAAAAGAGCTTGTTGAGTAAGAAATACGGTGTGAAGCTTGCCAAATTTACCCACACGAGCACGAGCATCATCTATGCTAGTACCCAGCAGAATGGTAAGTGTCATGGGTACATCAGTACATCTTAATTGGGATGAAGAAAGCTAGGTAGCTGACGTTGGCGACTGCCCAGATGCGATTCGTTACCTGGCCACACACGACAACTCGTTCATTCGCTACTTCGAGGGCCACGAAGGCAGTGTCACCAGCCTTGCCCTTCACCCCGGCTCCGACAACTTCATCTCGTGCAGTCTTGACGATACGGTGCTCATATGGAACATTAGCACCAAGCAGTGGGTTGGAAAGCTGTTCCTCAACACACCGCATCTGGCCGCCTGGGACCCGTCCGGGAACTCGTTCGCGATCGCATCGCCGCTGAGCGGCTACATCTTGATCTACGATTACCGCAACTACGAGAAGGGCCCGGTTACCACCATCGATGTGCTGAGCAACCGCATCCCCGGCTACCCGGATGCGGCTGCCCGCGGCTGGACAAAGCTCGAGTTTTCCAACGACGGGAAGCACATCCTCTTGGGATCACGTGGTGGAGGCCACTTCCTGCTGGACGCATTCGACGGGTCCGTCAAAGCGTACCTCAAGAAGCCCGGCGGCAGTACCAGACGGCTAGCGCCGGGACAGGTGGACGCCGGCGGCGTCGAGAGCAGCGGCGAGTGCTGTTTTGCACCGGACGCCCGCTATGTGTTCAGCGGCGCCAGGTCGGATCTCCTCGTGTGGGACACCTTGATGGCTCCCAACCCAGACGACAAGGTTCTCGAGCCGGCGCATGTTTTGGAAGAGCAGCGCGAGGCGGCTGTTCTTGCCCACAATCCCCGCTTCAACATGCTGGCCTCCGCTGACCAGGACTTGATGTTTTGGCTTCCGGACCCGAATGCATAGACAGGAGACAGGATTCAAAGGGACGCAGAGTTGGAGTAGAAATCTCCAGGTCGAAGAAAAAAATGCCATTCAAGAAGGGGTTATAGGAGTTTCAAACTGTCTCATGGGTAAGCGGGCTGGTTGGGTTTACGGTACCAGGATGGTTCGAGATACCCCATTGCATACTGCGGCGTTATGGTGTAGCCGGGCTGAAATAATTTGCCCGAATAAATATGAAATAACCTGCATACCTATTTGACACTCTTGATTTTGCACTGCTTCTGAATTTCCGGTGGAAGCAAAAGCTGCTGCGTGCCGACTGATGATCATGGTAAAACTAGGCGATGAAAGCTCCCCGCATTGGGATGACGGACCCCACTAAAATCCACAACGGGAACCGACCGCGGCCAAAACTTCAACGCAACATCATCAACTGTCTGGTCCAACGAAAGACTCGGGCGCACCACAAAGAGGCAATCCAGTGGCTGACAGCTCGCAATTTCTTGTGTATCCTCGATCTGACTGAAGGATCGCAATTCGAACACCCTCGATTCCCCCAGGATCCATCCGCCGCGCCCACCGCCATCTCACACGCGACCTGAAGCTCAACCTTGCCCTTGACCTCGACCTGTTGCCCTCATCGCCTCGCTGGACGTATATCGTGCCCACTACCGAAAAAGGAGAAAAAAAACGCAAAATCTGGATTAGGGAAGACCTTCTTACCGAAAAGATGCCCTACTACACCAAATCAGAAGACTGGCTCCACCAGTCCGCCCTCCTCCTCGAGGCGCGGCCCGCAACAGTTCGTGTCCCCCCCCTCCTCCTCCCCCCTCTCAGCCCCCATACCACCAAGAAACCCAAACTAACCACCACCCCCCCAACCCCCCCAGACCCGTATAACAACCCGCTACCACCTCAAACCCGCCCGCCGCCTCCCCAAACCCAAACAACCCTCCTCCTCCGACCCATCACAACCATCCCAACCCCCACAACCACAACCAGACTCCTCCGCCTCCTCATCCCAACCCACCCCAACCCGCGGCCACCTCGTCCTCAAAACCTTTGACCCCTCCACAGGCGTAACCCTCAAATACAAAACCTCCAAAGCGGCCGAGGTTTCGCGCCTGGTACAAATGCTCGGTACCCTTGGCCGACGAATGGCTGGTGTGCCTGTTACTGTTGGGGATGGGGCTGGAGCCGGGACTGGAGGGGATGAAGTGATGCTTGATGTTGCTGCGTGGGGTGGTCCAAGTGGTGATGTTGGGGAGAGTGGGAGTGGAGCTGTGACGCCGGCTGTTGGGGGTGGGAAGGAACCGCAGCAGCAACAGCCGCAGCAAGGAGGAGGTGGTGGTGGGAAGGGGAAGAAGAAGAAGGGGAAGAAGTGAGATGGAAAGAGTTGGGTTTGGAGTTGGTATGTATGTATGGTTGGTTAGCTACGCAATTAGTTACCAAGTGGGATAAATGAAATGAAACAAAGCGTCTTGAAACCCCGTGTTCATCAGTCTTCCTCCCCATGTTGGGAAGCTGGCTCAGCCTTAAGCAGCATGACACAGGCACAGCTATGACATAAACGTTCCGCAAACAATTCAATACAAGTTCAACCACGGTCACTGTTACAATGCTAGACAGCTTTCAGATTCAGTTGTATTCCTAGCATGAGCATCTATTCATACATGCCAAATATGTTTGTGTGCATCATCCCCGCCGCATCCCATCATAAGACCCCATAAACCCCAGAGTGCCTCCATAGAACGCCCAAGAACGCCGATTTGCCAACACGGTCCCGCCCGGGCAGCTTTATCTTGATATACAGATGCGAACAGTAAAAGAAAATATCCAAACCTCGTCTCACGAGGCCGGACGGCTAAGCCAACGACGCGCTGCTGCTTCTATGCGAGAAGACGCAGCGCTTAGCAAAGGAAAACAGACAATGAGAAGAGTATCAACTACAAGTTAAGGGGTATTGGGGAGAAAAGGAGACGAAAACGCGAACAGACAACCGCTTAAAAGTCGTCGTCAAAGGTGAAGTCACCGCCGTTCTCGCCCTTCGTCTCCTCAACCTCCTCTTGGACCTTCTTGGTGCTGGCCATGACACCAGCCTTCTGGTACTCGCCGACACGCTTCTCGAAGAAGTTGGTCTTGCCGCCAAGCGAGATGTTCTCCATGAAGTCAAAGGGGTTGGTGGCGCGGTACACCTTCTCGTTGCCAAGGGCGACGAGCAGGCGGTCGGCAACAAACTCAATGTATTGCTTCATGAGGTTGGAGTTCATGCCGAGAAGGGCGCAAGGCAGGGCCTCAGTAAGGAACTCCTGCTCGATGCGGACAGCATCGGTGATGACGTCCTGGATGACTTGCTTGCTGGGGCGGTTGTTGAGGTGGGAGAAGAGGAGGCAGGCAAAGTCGGTGTGCAGGCCCTCGTCACGGGATATGAGCTCGTTGGAGAAGGTAAGGCCGGGCATGAGACCGCGCTTCTTGAGCCAAAAGATGGAGGCGAAGGCACCGCTGAAGAAGATACCCTCAACGGCAGCGAAAGCAACGAGGCGCTGGGCGAAGGTCGACTCCTCGTCGGTGATCCACCGGAGAGCCCAGTCGGCCTTCTTGCGGATGGCGGGGATGGTGTCAATGGCATTGAACAGGTGGGTGCGCTGGGCAGGCTCCTTGATGTAGGTATCGATGAGGAGCGAGTAGGTCTCGGAGTGGATGTTCTCCATCATGATCTGGAAACCATAGAAGCAGCGGGCCTCAGGGATCTGGACCTCGCCGCTGAAGCGCTCGACCAGGTTCTCGTTGACAATGCCGTCGGATGCGGCGAAGAAAGCGAGAATGTGGGAGATGAAGTACTTCTCGTCGTCGTTGATCTTGTTGTTCCAGTCGTGGAGATCCTTGGAGAGGTCGATCTCCTCAGCCGTCCAGAAGGAAGCCTCGGCCTTCTTGTACATCTGCCAGATCTGTACGTCACCTGTGTTAGCCCTTGACCCATTCATTCTATGTGTCTTGACACAGGGGTGGCGCTACGTACCTCGTGATACTTGATGGGGAACAGAACGAAGCGCTGGGGGTTCTCCTGGAGGAGAGGCTCGTCCGCCTCCTGGGCCTTGATGGTAGCAGCCACAGAGGGCTTGGGCGCTTCCTCCTTCTTCGCGACAGTAGTCGGCTTGTGGTTGGCGTCAATCTCAGCCTCGAGGGTGGCGAGATCGGAGTCGAAAGGAGCGTTCTCCTTGTTGGAGGCGGAGAAGTCAAGCTTCTTGACGGGAGACTCCATCTTGAGGGTTTGCATCGCGGAGACAGCCTGGACATTGGCAACGCGTTAATTAACGTGGACTCGACGCGTCGGGGGTATAGGACGCGGGGCACCAACCTGCTTCGAGGGAGTGACCTGCGCAGTCATTGTGAATGTGTGTGTGTGGTAGGTGGCGGGAATGCTGTGGTTGAATGTCACAGAAAAGATACGAAGAGTTCTGATGCTTGGGGAATATCAATTGCTGTTGTATGTGAAAGTCGTGGATCGGGAGTTGTTGTCAACAGAGGATGTGTTGGGAGGAGGAGGGAAGCTGGAGGCGCGACTCTTAAATGCAACAGGTTTGCATGCGGTCTCCACGGCCCACCTTGCTCAAAGTGCGCCTACTTTGCAGGGATTCGCGTCAGACGCGACTTGGACCCGTTTGCTGCCCTTGGCAAGTGCGGCGTCGCTGCGATTCTCACACCCCAGCAGGCCCAGCCCCTTCTTGTCTTCCCTGCATGTGTTCACTCGCCCCAGGCATCAATCCACCCAAGCCCTGCGAAAGAGCGTTGTGGAAGTCTTACCCCTTGTCGGCTTAAACCTCGCATTTATCAGATTTTCGGCCGAGCCGGATGGGTGGTGTGGTTTTCTCCAAGACAGCCCCACTACACAGTATGAATAAATGCACTTTAAGTGCTTCACGTTGTGAACGCGTCCTCCCAGGCGGGACAATGCGCCTCTCGAGTTAAGTCGGACCTCAATCTTTCTCTCACTCAGATGTCAGCCGGTAAAATGTTAACGTTAACCGTTGTATTATTCGTATAATTAACTATGCCTCAGACATAAATCTGCCTTCTCCCTTTTGAATTTTTTCCCCTAAAGTTGTCCTTGCACTGCTTGCTTCCCTGGGTCTCCAGCGGGGTGTTCTTCGCGTCTCGGCGCCTCGATCCCTCACACGTCTGCCGAATTGGGCTCATCCCTGGTCGCTCACCTTGGCGACTCGCGAGCTTGAAAAGAAGCGGCCCTCCACCGTTCCATTTTGTCATCTAAACATAAGCCCAACATAATCGCAGAGCTGTGGACCTTCGGAGAGCTTGACTCAAACGAACGGGACGACACTGTTTTCACGAAGACTCTCGGGGTTAAGCATCCCTTCGAAGATGCATGACTAGCTGACCGACAGCTCGCATCAAAATGTGAAGAAAAATAGGAAGCGATTTGCTGAAAATCTATGACTCTTGAGTCGAAGTTGAGGAGATATTAAAAGGGCACCCCAAGTATCCGCAAAACCAACGCCAAAGCCCACGCTCCCACCGCGCCGACGCTTTCAGCCTTATTATCGCGTCGCGCTGCGACGACTCCAATCCACGCTTGCCACGCCACCAAAGACAACCCTTCGTTCTAGTTCTTCTCCCTCGGATCCCGCGCTTGTCGCCCCGTCAAACTACGACTAGACAACGGTGGGGCACCAACCTTCGGCGCAGGCGTCCAAGCCGGCGGCACAGCAGCCGGGGGAGCAGATCCGATGGGTTCCAGTTCCCGTATCGGCTCGATGCCCTCCTCGACGTCCCGATCCTGCGGAGATACCGTCAATTCTGCGGGTACGCTAACCTTGGTCCCCTCTTCTTCGTCCTTTACGACGCCTTCACGCAAGGCCTTGGCCTTCTCGGTCAGGTACGAGTCGAGCAGCCAGGCGTTGCGCGTGTTGGCGCGGAAGGCAAAGTCGACGGCGTCGCCGAGCACCGGGATGAAACCAAACGCGAAGTCGAGGATGATGAAAGTGATCATCATGGAGTAAAGGCGCTTAGGCAGGCCGCCATCTACCTTGGAGGCGGTGCGCACGATGGAGAGCGAGATCAGTACCTCGAGAGCATCGCCGACGCTGATACATGATTAGCGATCTGCAGTATGGAGGTAGGCGGAGAGGGAAATGACTTACATAGGAATGAGCCCCAAGATTGCCGACCAGCCAAAGCGGAAGCTGAAGCAGCAGCAGTGGAACTGCTGATCCCAGCGGTAGGCCCTCCTCCGAACCCTGCGGAGGATTTTGGCATCGTTCTTCGACAGACCCTCCGGAATGGGCCTCTCCCGTCTCTTCGTCTTTGTCCTGCCGTTCTTCTCGATGATGACTGTTTCCATGTAGGGGTTCTGCGACGGGGTATTAGAACCGAGCTACGGACTTCACATCCCCCTTCCTCTCAGTTATTTTGACCACGCGAGGCAGATACTTACATCCGAGTTGGGCTTCTTCTTGCCATATCTTTTCAGGGCCTGCTTGCCCAGGATGTTGACAGCGGCGTTCATGGTGGGCAATTCTTTTCGGCTTCCTTGATTCCACACGAGGCCGTTGAGAGTGGGTGGTCAAATGTGGTGTTGGTGAAAGAGAGTACGAGCGAAGTGAGACGGGCGGCCAAGAGCAGCGAGGTCGATATTATAACAACCGTTGCCCGGGTTTTGTTGGGGCCGTGGCGGTAACAAGTTTGATTGCTCCGATCCGCGATTGGGGGCGATTTGTTGCGGTATTGGGTGCTTTCTTTGTCAGTTTCAGGCGCGCGCTTCGAAGGCCCGATTTGGAACCACTTTGGCGCTGGCCTGGGGATCCCCTTGCCCGGTCGTCTGGTCTCTTGCGGCTAGAAAAATAAGCAGACGAGACGCAAAACCTGGGGACAAGTCCGAGGGGTGGCCCTTTTTCAATTCAATTCGGGCATTGGACCTCCTGATTCTGTCCAGGTCACTCCAATCATGAAACCAATGCCTGACTAGCTGGTGGTGCACCAAACCGGGCCCTGCTTGCACCAGACAATGACGTCCTTGGAGCCCTCCCGTCTGCACTTTTTCGTTCCCCCCTGCCGGTTTAGCGCGCCCATGCACCCATGCAGTGCTTTGGTTGGCCTCGGTTGACCGCGGCCGCGATTGCAGGGGCACTGCACCGCCACAGTTTCGGAGATGTGGCTTGCATCGAGCTTGGACTGTGGCGACAGCTTCGGCTCAGGCACGCCACACCATGTCCCGCTTCGGCTTGCTGGCAGTCACTCCCCACCTGTTTCTAGCGCCCCAACAACCAGACACAAGCTTCATGTTCATGAGCCTCTCACGAAGTGGGGACAAATGAGTGCCATCCACGTCTGCACACGTCGCCAGCCGCAAGCTGTTCCCGCCAGATTTTGACTCGCAGGCGGTAACCTGCGTGCCATCGACAGGAGCCCGATCAATCCCATCACCGACCCAAATCCAGCCTGACCTCACACATCCATCGATTGCCACCATCTCGGGAATCAACCCAACCAACAATCCAACACGTACTCATCCGGCACCATCCCGCACGCCGCACTCGGAAAAATTCCCTTCGTATCTCCTTCCTTTCCCTCCCGTTTGCATCGTGCGCCATACCCATTGGCCCGCCGCGCCGTGTGTTCCTGTTTTGCTGTCCCGGGCCCTGGGACGCATCGCATTACTTGCTGGGTTGGTGGGGAAACCCTGCGGCAAGCTGTCGGCTCCCCCGCCCTTCGACCCAAAGGCCTCAGCGGCGACCCGACCTGACGATTCCATTAAGGGGTGAGAGAAAAAGAGAGCGCACGCTCGCGCTTGTCGTGGGCCTACAGAAGAGGAAGAGAGGGACGGCAGAGTAGGAAAGTACTGGGCCACCACCGAAAACCCTCCTACTCTTCCAGTTCACTGGGCAGATTCCCCTCCAAACCGCACGCCGCCATCGTGGATATGCTCCATACAAGACATCGCCATGGCCGAAACAAAGATGCAACTCGAAGATTGTAGGCTACATCTCTACCGCGCGCGTGTCTTGTCCATCATCCCAATACTGACTTCACATTTTCTTCTCGTGCCCAGGGTTGGACGACCTCTGTGTCCGGTTTATCATCCACCTCCCCAAAGAGGACCTCTCCTCCGTCGCCCGTATCTGCTTCCAAGTTGAAGAGGCACAATGGTTCTACGAAGATTTTATCCGGCCGCTGGACCCCGCCCTTCCGTCCATGACCCTCCGCAGCTTCTGCCTACGCATCTTCAAGCACTGCCCGCTGCTGGCGCCCTTTTCCGCCGAGAACCACATGCGCGCGTTTGAAGAGTTCATGCTATACAAGACACGCGTTCCCGTCCGCGGCGCCATCCTGTTGAACGAGGACATGGACTCCACCGTGCTGGTGAAGGGCTGGAAAAAAGGCGCCAGTTGGAGTTTCCCCCGCGGCAAGATCAACAAGGACGAGGACGACCTCGACTGCGCCATTCGCGAAGTGTACGAAGAGACCGGCTTCGACATCAAAGAAGCTGGTCTGGTGCCCAAAGATGACGAAGTCAAATACATCCAGATCTCCATGCGCGAGCAACAGATTCGCCTCTACGTGTTCCGCAACATCCCCATGGACACTGTCTTCGAACCCAAGACACGCAAGGAGATCAGCAAGGTCGAGTGGTATAAGCTCTCGGAGCTGCCAGCCTTCCGGAAGAAGGGCAACCACGCGCAAGATGATGGTGCTGCCGCTGCCGCGTCAAACGCCAACAAGTTCTACATGGTTGCCCCGTTTCTCGTGCCGCTCAAGAAATGGGTGGTCCAGCAGAAGAAGAAGGACGAGAGCCCGGCCGTCCATCATCTAGCCGTCCAGCCGACGGTGGAGGAACCTCTTACAGAAGAGGAGCTCGGTGGTCAAGCCGAACCAGTCGCCGCACCCTCGAACAACTTGGCGGGCATTGAAACGCTGGAGGGCGCAACTCGGGAACTGCAACGCCTTCTCAAGGTTCAGCCGCCAACCCAGGGTGTACAAACGACTGAAACACCAGCGACAACGAACCCGACTACTTCGGCCGCGGGGAAAGGAGAGGCGCTGATGGCACTCTTACAAAAGAGCGCAGGTATACCATTGTCACAGAGTTCGCGGCCGCCTCAACAACCCAGCACGTACCTTCACACGCCATCAGACTCGGCTTACCCTAGTGCCTCCGAACTACACGCTTCGCAACAATACTACACAGCACAGAGACAACCCGTGGAAAGCTACCAGAATGCACCAGCCTCCGGGTATTACGGCCACGGTCAAGACGTGATGGGCAATGCTCAACCTGCGCCACAACACTACGACCGGAATCCGTTTGTGAACCCGGCACAGCAACAACGCCACGAGCCGGTGCTCTTGCACCCACAACCGCTACCGCCGCAAGTGCAGCAGTCTGTTCTGACTCGGGGCATCTTGCCGACTCCCGCGCTTCTAGATGCCGCGCATCAGGCCGGTCTGGCCGGCCAAGCCGGGCATTACGCCCAACAGCGGGGTGGCCTCCAAGAGCAACAACAGCAGCAGCAGCAGCAACCGCAGCAACAACAACAGCTTCGCCACGGAAACCCCTATGGCCAACAGGGAGTGCAGTACAGTCACCAAGTGCATTCGAATCAGTCCCATGCCCGCGGTAACGACGCCCACGCGCCCCAACAGCAACAAGCCGCAAAGACTGCGCAACTGACAGGCCACGCCATGTCGCTACTAAGTGCCTTCAAGGGCAACAATGGCCCGCGTGAGAGTGGCGAACAGCACAAATCGCGCGGAATCACGCCACAAGAAACCAATTCCGCGCTGGGGAGCACCAACCAGTCCCCGTATCAACCCGGGCCATGGTCCAACGCGCCCACGTCTCAAGCTGCCCATGTAGCGGCGCACTATCTACCACAGCACGCAGGAGCACCCGCGGCCCCAGTGAAGACATCGCCCCGCGCCGCGCAGCCGTCCGAGCCGTACCATCCCGCACCAAAACACACGCAGCCCACGGAAAACCATCGGACGGTCTTGTTGGACATGTTCCGCAAGGCTGGTCCCCGATCCCCTCTGAGTCACGAAATCAAGCTGCCATCTACGAAGTCGCAGCATAGCCCAGGTTACGCAAGGAAAGACGAGCCCTCCAGCCCATCGTACAAGGCTACTTCCACGGCCGAGCCGACCGCCGACCAAGGCGGTTCACCGCTAAGAGCGCACCCGGAACCGAGTTTATCGTACCGACCCGTTCAGATTTTAAGTCGGCCGAAGCAGGGAGCGGCGGATCAAGCGGGCAAGGTCCAAGACTACACCGGTGCGCAGGAACAGTTACGGCGTCTTCAGCATCGGTTTAGTCCGCTGGGCTCGTCACGCCAGGACGCCCGAAACGCCCCCCGCCAAGGAGTCCCCTCGCCTCGCGACCGGTCCTTCTACCAACAGATGGAGCAGCAAGAGCCCAAGCGGTCACCGCAACTTAACTACGTGGCTGCGCAAGCTGCCAGTCTCCCGTATGCGCCGCAACCAACGTCTAGCGCCCAATCCGTCCCGTCGTATCAGCAGCACCAGCAGCAACCGTATCAGCAGCAGCATCATCCCCAGCATCAGCAGCATCCGCAACAACAAGCACCACAACGCAAGGACTCGAACTCGGAGCAGAAGCAATTACTCCTCTCTCTCTTTAGCAAAGAGCAGCAGCAGCAGCAGCAACAGCACCAGCAAAAGCACCATCAACAAACGTCCTCACCCACCACCTACGCTAGTACAGACAACAGGGACGCCAACCGCGCCGGCAGCAGCAACAGCACCGCCAGCCGAGCCAAGGGCAAAGCCAGGGAACCCCCCATCGGAACGGTCTACGACCAGGCCCGCTCCCAATCAGGAAGTGCCCCACGCTCGCGCGTCGCGTCGTTTGCTTCCCTTGGAGGGGCGGCCGAGGGCACTGGCTCAGGCGCCGCCGCGACTGGTGGTGGTGGTGGTGGTGGTGGTGGTGGCGGTAGCGGAGTTGGTAGTGCCGGTCCTCCTATCGCCGGGAGCGCGGCAACCTCGCGCCGCGGCAGCCAGACGCCTATTTCACCGGCGGATCGGAGCTTTTTGTTTTCGTATTTGGAGTCGGTGACGAATACGGGGCGGTGAGGGATGGATTTTGAACTCTTCGACGGCGGACAGAGAGCTCAACAGGAATGGAATTGTGGAGGGGTGAGGGGGGGTCAAAACCGCGGAGTGATGGGCGGACGGAAGGACAAATCGGTCGAGGGGTTAGGTGGCTGACCAATTATGGTTGTTTTCCTTTAAGCGGCAATAGATTTAAACACTTCCGTTATTATCTTTTTTTCTTCATCTCTGTATTGTTCAATTATCAGGCGGCGAGGTGGTAGGTAGTTTGCTTCTTTCTAACTTGCACGCATGTACATATATTCGTGTATGTCTGTTATGTAACTATTGACCTGATGAAAACGTTCAGGGGTACATGCTCTAACACTGACTCGACCTCGTATCGTAAGTGGAATGATGCTATTTACTCCAGCACACGATCCACACACCGTACTATTAGAGAGGAACCTCTTCAGTCGAAATGAGCCACTCAGACAGAGCTGGGTACTTCGTAATTGGTTATTGCTCCCCCTTGGATCATACCGTCTCGATCTCCTTGCCAACGTGAACCTCCCCAGGCTCCCCTAGTCATATTGGTAATGATTCATGTCATGTCTTGGACTCCCTGTGTATCTTGTTTTGTTTACTTCATACATTTCCTCCTTTTTCCGGAGGAATTGTCCGGCCAAACAGATGCAACCCCACAAAAACTACCGGGTCAACGCGTTTCCTGACTGTTTACTCTCCAACATGACGTCACAGCCACGTTTCGATCTTTGTGCATAGGTTTACTACATGAACGAGCAAGCGGGTGAAAAATTCGAGGAACTTGACCGTCCGAGGATAATTGGAGGTGTCATTGCAAAGAGATAAGCTTTCGAAACGTTTGGCCATCTACATACTGCACCAACCGGATATTGGAGAAATAACTCGGGAATTGTGCAGCGGCCTTCCCCCCTGTTCGACGACGTGGTACGAAATACATTTCATCTTCAATATCATAGCAACCCTGTCCACCACCTCACTAGCTGAACACTACACCGCAATCTCCAGCGCCTGGTTTCCCTGAAGAGTGGCGGCAATCTCTTCGTCCACAGTATCATCTAGGTTCAGCAACTGGAAGCGGTTCGAGACGCCCCTGAGTCCCGTCTTCTTGGACGCAGGTGTTACACTGTCGCGTGGTTTGGCAGCGGCGGCCTGGTCGTACGGCTGTGCACATTCATCCGCAGCGTAGGCGATTTTTTTGCCCTTGTACCGCCTACACATGTTGTTAGTTTTTACGGGACTCGAACAAAAGTAGAGCAAACAGTTGACGGATATACGCACAGACGGCTCATCATACACTGGCGCGCATAAATGGCGTTATGGATCGAGTTGAGGCCAATGTGACAGTTGCCACTCACAAACCCGATCTTGACCACGACTAGATTGTGAATATGGTCGAGATCTTCGCGAATGACATCCTCCTTGTGTCGGCCATCGCAACCATGTATCACCAGATTACGGCTAGCGCCGTTGCCGATTTTATTGGCGACGTGGTCAGGAAGTACGAATTGGCGGTCGCTCCACTTGACTTCGACCTACTCATCAAGTTCATCAGTTGTCAACTGTCACAGAAAAGGGCAAATCAATCCCAAAGCCCAAGCATCAGAAACGCACCCTTTTGTTCCGGATGTACAAGTCGTGCCGACGGACGTGGTCATAGAAACCCTTCGCGTCCTCCGAGCGGACAAACGAAACGGCGGCGGACCGGTCGTGATGGCGTACCCAGATATCTAGCAAAACACCTCCACGCACAGCATTGGTAATTTCAACATGCGTCGTGCCGTCGGCGAGGCCCGAAAGCTGTAACGTGCGAAGGCATGCTCGCTCATACCGAGTGCGCGACTCCTGGGGCTGGACATCGTCTGTGCCAGGGTTCCCATCGATGGGCGAGTCGAGGTCGCTCGAGCCGTTTTCGTCGGTCTCGTCGTCGCTGTCATCCTCCTCATCCCCGTCATCCCCGCCATATCCGGCCCGTTCGTAATGCGGGCTGTCCGAACTTCTGAGAGACACGCCACCGTGGATGTGACCGCGGCCCCCACCAGGGGCGGATGCGTTTGTATACAAGGGAGCGCCTCCACCTCCGTTGGAGTTCTTGGTAACTTGTTGCTTGACAGGGGCGGAACTTCCAGACTGGCGGATGGTTTCGTCGTCCTGGCTAAGAATCTAGGGCTCTACGTCAGCCACCATCCGAACCGAGAAGCTTGGGTCGCAGAGAGAGATGTAGTAGAGAAAGAGAGGCGTAGTTCTACATTCACCGTATCTGCGTCCACGCCACCACGGAACAGGTTTCGTCTGAGATTGGCTACAGTTGTTAACAAACCTTCAGCACGGTACGCACCGGGAATACGGCCAACGCCTACCATATTGCTTCGAGATCAAAATGAGGTTGTCATACTCAGCCCGTGGGATGACCACGGAGGAATTGTGTGCACCGGTCTTCGGTGACTCGGTGTTCTTTCGGGTTGTGTTAGTGTTTTCTAGCCCACGGGTTCCAGTGCATTGCTTGGGAAATGCTTACAAACCGAGCTCTGTATAGTTGTGTCGTGGTGTTCGTTAGCCCCTCCACTCAACCACCGTGAACTGCGACTCGCCAAGCACCAACCCCACGTCAAGTGGTGCCGATAAAGGAATCCTGTGTGGTGCAATGTGCGTTTACGTACCTGCGTACTAGAGTATCGAAATAATCCCGGTCAACGGTGACCGCGGTGCTGGAGGACGACGACATGCTGGGCCGACGACCTCGAAGATATCGAGTGAGGCTGAAGAAAATGGGTTCCAAGTTTGGAAGTTCTCTGGTTGGGAAGTGGAAGGCACCCAGCTGACATGGGATCTACCGTACCTCTTGCCTCTGTATCTCTCGCTGCAAAAAAAAGACCTTTACGGCGGCCGTAACGGGGAACACGGTCCAGTAAGGCAAAATCAGGTAGGTGCTGCCGACATACAGTATGAGAATGACACCTGCATGAAGGAGGAACCATCCCATCATTAAGACATGACCTAACAAGCAAGCTGAGGAAGCTGAAGCAGATGCAGCAAACGGTAAAAGACAATGCTATTGGACTAACCTATCATATGTTGAGATGTTGATGAGACTCTTCCAAGCAACTCCTTCCTCTTGCTTTCACTTTCACCTTCACGAGCATTCACGTTTTCACGTCTGTATTCCCACAAATACCAATACACAGCTTAGGCGGCTCCGCCAAACATTGGAACCCGGCAAACTTAGCGGGCTGGGAACTGCAACGGGAAGGTGCATCTGTGCATGTATCGACAGATCGGCCAAGCACATAGTTTACTCGTTTGGTGGGGGGAGAGACAGCCATGGAACAAGATAATTTAGAAGTAACAGAGAGACCTAGATAGATAAACCGCCTTTTGACAATATCCAGCTTCCTCGAGGTAGGTGGTTCTCTCCTTCGCCGATGCTTCGTTGCATTATCGGTGATATTGGGTGGAGAGACCTACATTTTCAGCTGGAGTGCTCGGTTTCTGGTTGTGTCATCTCCAGTCGGGATGGCCAAATGGCTGGCTTTCCTGTAGTGTAGACACGCCAATTTTCCTGGGAGCCGCTAATTTCAAGGACCAGTTGATAAGTGCCCGGTCCGGTAAATAAATTTTGGGTATGTGGTTCGATTCACACCCTCTTGGGGACATTGCACAAATCTGTATTTTGTGCTGTGGTTGATATTGCCAGATGACACTAACCAAGCCAAAAAGGGGATTGACAGAACCGACTGCAGGGGGTTCGGGAGAATCCGTCGAGCCTCTCTTTAACAGAAAGAACAGGGGATACTATGATACAAGAAGAGTGATAGAAATACCCGACTCCCGGTATCGGGTTCGCGATGTTAGCGGTTGGAGTTACCGGTTTGCGGGCCCTTACCCGTAAATGCTCTTTTTGGCGTGGTGTTGGTGGCACATGCCCTGGGCCTCAACACTGCTGTTAGGCAGAAGATGGGGAAAGAGTGTCCCGACAAGAGGGGATTGCGGCAAAGGTTTCACGACGTCCGCTTCTCCACTGACTGAAAGGCAATTCTGGGGTTACCGTCCATGAGCAAGCGGCGCGCTCTCGTCTAAGCCGGGCATTCGATCCGTTGGAACATGCAATCCAAAAACACTCAACCTCAAGCGATGCGAGCCGTGCCTTTTTCTATCCTTTCGTTTCCGTTGCGTTGCGTCGCGGAGGAGGCGAGGCGGCTTAAACTTGGCGGACGGGCACCGGGGAAGGGGACACACCGGCCGTGGTGATCGTGATCGTGATCGTCCGGGAGTGAGAGACACTTTGAGACTAAAGTTGCATGATTGCGGGCAGGCGGGAAGGGGGGGTCATAATTTATAAGGTGAGCCTGTTGAAAGGGAAAATACTCTTCAGTTGAATTTGTATGGGCAAGCGCAGTTGGAGGGTTACATGCTTGGGAATATCCAGCTTTTTGGTTACTTTTCGACCTCGTGTTTGTGGCCGCTAAAAATAGTATGGCTGCCGTACACGGTAGAATTGTGAAAAGTGAGGCCATGCGGGCGCCCCGCCAAACCAAATACGAATTCCCGTGTTGGGTGTTGGCTTGGAGACAAAATCTTAGCCAAGCCGTCGGCATGTGGGACCTTGCTAGCCAGGGTCTTCCCGGTGCCGCTTGGGCCTGGAGCTCAGCCCGATCCTCCCGCGCCTGCCATTGGCCGCGCCGTCCGCAAGATCCTGCAAATCTGGCGCCTGGAACCTCCTGGGTGCATTCCAACTCGCTCCAAATTCGTGTTTCTCTGCTGCTGTTGTGTCTGTTTTGCCTCTCCCAATTCTTGCGTTCTGCTCCCTCCCAGAGCCACCAACCAACAAGGGCGCCCCTCGTTTTGCTCAACCTGTTTCTTTGGCAACAACACTCGCTTTGCCGTCCGAACGTTCGCTTTTATCACCCCTATCCTCGCCTTGACTGTCTCGCAGACTCCCTCCGGTTCGTCCGGTGTACACGCCGCCCGTCTCGTTTTTTCCGTTTCCCGCGGGCCTCGCTTTGGTCGGCCCAGTTATAGGGGCTGCCCTTGCCGAACGCCGTACAACGTCCGCGACCCGGCCATCTTGGACGCCCAGCACCACAGACAGAATTCTCCGACGTTAAACAGGAATTCTTTTCTGGGTCATTCTCAGTAATCCTCGGAGGAGTATAGTTTATCTGAGACCCAGTCCACCAGTGTCCAGCACCCCAAATCATCACGAGTCAACAACACGAAAACCCCCGATCAAAAAAGAAAACACGCCGATCCGTACCTTTTCTCGTCGCCATCATGAAGGCTCCTTTGTCTGCAGGCCAACTGGCCGTGGCTCTCCTGTCCTTGACTCCCGCTGTATCTGCGTTGGCGTGGCCGAGGTGGCTCCCAGAACTCGACTCGCTCGTTGTCCGCCAGGATGATGGATCCTCAACCGGTACGTCTGCATCATATCCTCATTGAAAACCCACCTGTCTAACCTGCGATTCATTAGATACGCCCTCTGCTACACCAACGCCATCACCCAACCCATCGGACAACACTAACACGGGTAACAATAAGGGCGACAGCACCGATGAGCAGCAAACCACCACAACCGGCAAGAACAATGAGCCGCAACAGACCAATTTGAACACGGGCGGTATCAAACAGACGGGCTCTCACACTACGACTATGACGGGCAACCGAACCACCACCCACCGATCCAAGCACACCATGTTTGATCCCCAAGCTCCGCCCGGTGGCGTCGTAATGGTCACGCCCGCCGTTACAGATGGCCTTGCCTTGTACAAGATTGGCTCCAAGGTGACGTGGGGGTGGAACTACACCAATGTGCAGGGCACGCCGACGGGTATTGACATCTACGTCAAATGCTCCAAGGTTCCGCAGCCATGGACGGTGACCCAGAACATGACATACACCAAGACCGGCAACTACACCTGGGACACGAAACAGTTCCAGACCGACAATGTCGCCAACCCGCTGCTGACCGAAATGTACACCCTCGTCATCGCCGACGCCGACACCGGTATCAGTGCGACTCCGGAACCCGGTTATCTTGCCCCGTACTCTGGCTTCAGCTTTGGTTTGTACGAGCCACAGGAGTACCACGACAACGGCGATGGATACCAGTGTGCTTCTTGCAGTGGAGCCGTGTCCGGTCTAGACCCGCGCGCCGTGAGCGTCGCGGTGATGATGAGTACTGTGACGGTTCTCAGCTTCACTTGGTTTGTTGCTGGCTTTGGAGCGTTTTGATTTTTGGCTTTTGGCTTTTTGTTGAGTTTCGATTTTTTAATCCGACCCTGGAGACCCGACGACCAGGTAGTTCGAGGAGGAGAAGAGAGGGGTGGTGTCGGTGAGGGTCCCGGCACCAGCGGCCGATAGCGAAATATGCTCTTTGTAATGTGTTTTGGAGAACGAAGGATCCCAGGCCAAGTCCGATTTTGATGTTTTGTCGGATTTCCGACTAATATGGAGTGCAAAGAGCGGAAAGGGCGTTGGATTTTGTCTTGTTTTTGCTTTTATGTTCTCTCTCGGTCAGCATTGCACTAGCATCATTCATTGCTTTTGAAGAGGTAAAACGCCTGAAGTGGGAGAGAGCGGGGAGGGAAGGGAATGATGAGCTCGCCCAGGGAGGAAGCGAAACGGTGGTGGTATCTGTCGGATGTATCTTTCTTGGTTATGATACTGCATATATAAATATCAGATAACTTAATGAGGTATATTTGGTGGCTATGTGCGTTCCCGTGGCTGACGCTAACTGTGTACCCTAGCGGATAAATTTTCCCTCCTAACATTGCCACACATCTCATGTGCTAACTCTTCGATGCTACACCATCCGCAACGAAAACCCACCGCCCTTCTCCTCCCTATCCCGCCCCGAGAAAATCCCGGTAAAGTCCACAGCCCCAAAATCCGCCGCTCCGGCCCCGGCCTGCTGACCCCGTCCGGGCGCGTTCGGCGTCTCCCTTCGTCTCCGCCTCTCCTGTCCGGCCTTACTCGGGAATGTCGGGAACATGGCCTCCTGTTTGGGTTTGGGGTCCTGAGCGAAATACTCATGTGAAAGCATCTCGTGTGCGGTTGGGCGTCGGGACGGGTCGAGTGAAAGCAGGCTGTTTAGAAGGGAGACGCCGGCAGTAGTGAGGAGGGGGAAGCGTGTGCGAATGCTAGATCCGGACGGGGGGCCGGAGGAGGATGATGATGATGGTAAACGTAACGCGCGGGCGTTAGGCAGGCGGCGAAATCCTGGCCAGGTGTCGTCGGTGGGTAGGCCGCAGAGCTCAAAGATCTTGGTGAGTTCGTCGACCTCGTTACGGCCCTGCAGCAGCGGTTCGCGCGTCAGGAGCTCGCCGAAGATGCAGCCGACGCTCCACAGGTCGATGGCCGGGCCGTAACGCGCCGTCCCTAGTAGTAGCTCTGGCGCGCGGTACCAGAGCGTCACCACCAGCTGGGTGAGCGGTCGGGGCGGTGGGTCGCCGACGTATCGTGCCATGCCGAAGTCGGCGATCTTGAGTCGGCCGCGGTTGTTGAGGAGGAGGTTGGAGGTTTTGAGATCGCGGTGGAGGATCCAGTGGTCGTGGAGGTAGGCTACGCCGGAGGCGAGTTGCTGGAGTAGGGTCTTGACTTCGGATGCGAGGAATGGTTCGGGCATGTCCTCGAGGATGGACTTGAGGTCGTGCTCGAGGAATTCGAGAACGAGGAAGATGCTGAGGAAGACGGAGAACGAACTTGTTAGCTAGGGGTTGAAGCCATGCACAAGGGGGGATCTCTCGGATCCAAAGGGTTAAACATATACTTTTCAATCCTGCTCGTGTCGTCCCCGACCACCACCTCCCGCAGCTTGACCACATTCCGGTGGTCACAGTCCTTCAAGATCTGGATCTCCCGCAGTCCTGTTACAGGTAACCCTCCGCGGTCCTTGGGGTCAATCTTAAGCCGCTTGAGCGCCACTACCTTGCCCGTCGCGGCGTCTTTAGCCCGCGACACCCAACCATAGGCACCCTCTTCGATGTCGTTGAGTTTGTCGTAGTTCTCGACACTGCGGCACCGGCCGAAAGTGCTGCCGCTACCAAAGCGGAGGAGTTGTTTTGGGGCATCGCCGCCCCGGTCGAGAGTCTCTCGTTCGGGTGATACTCGTCGGCGTTTCGCTGGGGGCCCATCGAATGCTGTGCCGTGGCTCTCATCTTGCCCGTGTCGTTGAGCATTCTCGGCAGCCGCAGCCGCAGAAGCCTCCCGGGCTTGTTTTTCGGCTTCCAGCCGGCGCGCTTTCTCGGCTTTGGCGCGCTTCTTTTCCTCCTTCTCCTTCTTCAGTCGCGCTTCGAGCGCTGCATCGGCCTCGTCGTCGGCCCAGCGGGACTTGGTCTTGCTCGCCATTGTATTGGGGAAGGGGTGCGTTATCCGTATCGGGTTTGAATCGTATTATGATGTTGGCAGGCCAGGGCGAGTATCTGACCTGCAATGCCGCTCTGGTGGCCGTCCGTGGGAAAAAGGTGCCCGCATCTCCTGGAGGTGCGCTAAGGCGACGAATTTTGAGCTTGGTGAGCTTCCCTGCACTCTCGGCTTTATTTGGAGATTTCCTAGTTGGCCAAAGCTTACTCGACCCCATGCTTCCCACAGCAGGAAAACTTCAAACAGGAAATAACTATGTCTTATAAACTCATCGGTTGCACCCTCTATCACTGTGGGAAACTTGCAAATCTCCCAATATGCAGTTTACAATTCACGTGCCCACAGTCCGCACTGCCTTTCTCTTTTTTCCCTCCTTCCATTGTTTCTCTTCGGAACCTTGATAGCCACCTAGGCACTACCGAACCAGATCCGTGGAACCCCCCGGGCCCGACCAAAAGCCAAAGGAAAAAGAATTCAAAATAGCAAACACCACCAAAGGCGAAATAAAAGGAGGCATAAATTAACCTACTGAAGAGTAGACTAAGCAGAGGTTTGGGGAGCAAAAGTATGATCGACCCAGGGATCGAACCTGGCACCTTCTCGGTGGAATTACTCCAGTTGAGTCCAACTTTTGTGAACGAGACGTGATAACCACTACACCAGCCGACCTTGATGAATTCCGCCGGATTCAGGGGTTATCGCGGGGTCCTCTCATCGAAGCTTGGCCGTTGGAAAATCCGAAAGTGCTAATATCACTCTGGGTTTAGCACCACTTGTTATTGATACATTCTGTGACTTTTGGCCAGACCCCACGTATGGTCCTTGTGATCCTGCACTCTGTTTCAATAACAATCCAAGTTTTTGCAGAGCAACTGGGGCCTCAGGCGTGAACGAAGGAATGTCGCTGTGCTGGTTGCCCGGCGGAAGCTCTTGTCGATGGAGGGGCAGCTCAGCCCAGGCAACACCCCCAATCATGATCAGGGACAGGGGGTGAACGAGGCAGACACTAGGCAAAATTGGGAATGGTTTCGCCAAGCCGCCCACTTCCAAAATGGGGGGACATCCTTTCATTCATGCTCTCCGCTGCGGGCGGTTTTGGGTGTCAAGTTCCCCAAGTTATTTCCAAACCTCTCCAGCTCCTGACCTCCAACTGCTTGCAGTCCCTCGATCTTGACGCCTTGCCCGTCAAGTCATCGCTTTTTGGCTCTACCCACCGGCCGCTTCCTCTTTGCTCCCTTTTTTCTCTCTTTTAACTTCCCTCCTGCCCGATCCAATGGCCGGTCGATTCGTTCGCGCGTCGAAATATCGTAGGCGTCCCTCCTGAGCTCTCTCCCACTCGCGTGCCTCCTTCGGTCGCTACCGACGAGGTAGCCACCTCGAATCATACCGCACCCGACTGCTAACCGGCCGACCCCGACCAGGACACATCTTTGGAAAGTCCACCAAGAAGGAGTTTTGCTACGATAACCTCCGCGTCAGCCGCAATGCTTGGGATACCAACTTAGTAAAGGTAGGCGTCTTGTTCCCATTTTCCAGCAACGAGCCTGGCTGCTGACCATTGGGCTACTGCTGGACTAGGCCAACCCCGAGTATCTTTCCGTCAATTGGGAGTCTAGCGGCGGCGGCGCTTTTGCCGTCATCCCCCTCAATGAACGTGGAAAGCTGCCCGATCAAATACCCCTCTTCCGTGGCCACACCGCTGCGGTGCTGGACACTGACTGGTACGTCGCTTTTACCGGCCCCCAGACAGCTCTGGATCAGACATAGAGTTAATCAATCTTTGATCTTACAGGAGCCCTCACAACGACCGCATCATCGCCTCGGCCTCCGACGACGGCAAGGTCTTCATCTGGGAGGTGCCGCAAGGCTTCAGCCTCTACACTGACGCCGAGGAGATCACCGATGTGGCCCCTGTGAGCAAGCTGACCGGCCATTCGAGGTGTGTACATATCAAACATACCATGCCGATGTTCTGCGCTAGAGCAACCACACGTTACTGACTACCCTCCAGAAAGGTTGGCCACGTCCTCTTCAACCCCGCCGCCGAAAACGTCCTCGCTTCCTCGTCCGGCGATTATACCATCAAGCTATGGGATATCACCACAGGCCAGGCGGGGCACACTCTGAAGCACTCCGACGTGGTCCAGAGTCTGTCGTGGAGCGCTAACGGTGCGATGCTGGTGACCACCTCAAGAGACAAGAAACTTCGGGTTTGGGATGTGCGCCAGGAGTCTCCGGTGCACGAGTACGGCGGTCATGAGGGCGCCAAGACTAGCCGCGCCGTATGGATGGGCGAGCACAACCGTATCGTCACCACTGGGTTTTCCAGGATGAGCGAGCGTCAGATCGGTCTTTGGGAGCCCGGTCGCAAAGATCCTATCGGTGGTTTCACGTCGCTGGACTCTATCTCGGGTGTCTGCATGCCATTTTGGGGTAAGCCCTCGCCTCCCCCCTTTCTCCACGAAATAGTTTACTTACCAAATGTGCACTACAGACGAGGGGTCGAACTGCCTTTACCTCGGTGGCAAGGGTGATGGCAACATCCGCTACTTCGAGTACGAGAACGACAAGTTCGAGTTCCTATCCGAATACAAATCAGCCGACCCCCAGCGCGGAATCGCCTTCGTACCGCGTCGTGGTATCAACGTCCACGAGAACGAGGTCATGCGCGCCTACAAGACCGTCAACGACACCTACATCGAGCCCATCTCCTTTACCGTACCCCGTCGCGCGGAGACCTTCCAGTCCGACATCTTCCCCCCGGCCACCGGACTCAAGGCTGCTGTGTCCGCCAAAGAATGGTTCGATGGCAAGACGGGCATCCCACCCAAGATCGATCTGGAAAGCATCTACGATGGCAACGCCCCGGTCGAGGTCCCTGCCGACTACAAGCCGCCCGCGGCCGTGACTGCTCCCGCTCCGGCGCCCGCACCAGTCGCGAAGAAGCCCGAGCCGACCCCTGCGCCAGCTCCCGTCCGTGCCTCGGCCACACCGGCCGATCAAAAGGCGTCCATGTCGGCCGCGGCCAACAAGTTCCAGGATAACGACGAAGATGAGGTGAATGATGACGCCGAGGCGTCTAGCTTTGACGAGATCTCGCGCCCCACACCCCGCGCCACCATTCCAACCCGGTCCTCCGTCCCAGCGGCTGCGCCGGCCCAAGCGAAACCCGTATCGCCGGTCAAGCCACAGCAAGCGGCCGCGGCTGCCCCGATTTCCCGCGCTGCTCCCGCAGCCTCTTCCACAACGTCCGCTTCGCCATCGAACCCCGCGGTGGAGGCGTCGCTGGGCGAGATCAAACAACTCCTCGAGAAGCAGGCCCAGGCCTTTGACGCACAAAGTGAGGTCATTGCCGGCCAGACCCAGGTAATCAACCGCCTGGCTGCAGAGGTCGAGAGCCTCAAGAAGAGGGTTGGGGCCGGCTCGCAGGACCAGAGCGAGCGGATCCGACAGCTGGAGCTGGAGCTGGAGGAGGCTCGGTCGTAAAAGCAAGCAGGCGGGTAGTTTAAGTTCCCACGATATCTAGTGCTTCGAGTTACGGATTGAGGGGGTGTTGGTTGTTTTGTAATCGGGTCGGGAGAATGACGCAAAGTGCGTGGGGTATTATGGACGATGTTATGAGTGAATATTTGGGCGGGCGTTTCTCTTTCCCCCCCTCTTCGGCCTTCTCCCTCGCCGTCATGATTAGGAGAGGGGAGAGTGGGAAAATTAGGCGTTGGCTTTACTTTCCTGGACAGCCAGGCGAACAAATACCCAAAACTTTACATTGTAGGAACATCATAACATGATGCGATGCACTTGAACATGGTCCCCGGCGTTGAGTTGTGAGTGAAGTGCAAGTGACACGAAACTGGCGTCTTCTATTGTACAGTCCATATGTATGTACATCCATACATGATTATTCTACACTCAGTCCATGATATATTACTTCCGAACATCGATCCATTACAACCCCAATTTGCAGTGAGCCACCCAAATTATGACCAAAACCCCGCTCCTTCCCTCCCACACTATATATATTAGATCCCGCAGCGAAACAGTCACCAGCTCCTCCCAATTTGCCAAACAGCGTGTTTGGCGTAGCGGCATTGGGAGGAGCACCACGCCAATTCCGTCGTAAATCGAAATGGCTCCGGGTTCGATTCCCGGGGCCAGCGGAGAAAAAGCCCCCCCGCTGTGGCTTTTCGTAACTACCGACCACTATCCCTCCGGATGGGGATAGGGTTCGGTGGTGAGCTTTTTGTGTTTATTTCCTTCTATTTCTCCAGTCTTTTCTTTTTCCCGACAAGTAACAAAAGATGTAGAAATAAAACAGCAGTCCACCTTCTCTTCTCGTGTCTCCTATTAATTATTCCCCCCGTTCACCCCTCACAAACTGACTTCGTATTATTCTGCCAAACGCTGTCCATACACCCCCGTCTCCCACACCACCAATCTCCCCCGCCTCCTCCAGTCCTCGTTAAACGCCCCATTCCATGCCGACCAGACACGTGTGAGACGGACACCCATGCCACGGCCGGGAGCTGCTGCAGCTACGGCTGCGGTCGCCGGGGTGATCATGGATTGGTTGTCATCATGGGTGATAATGTCGCTACCGAAAAACGCCTGCAGGACAGGCTCGATACCCTCGAAGCCGATGATATATCGGGGGATTTCGCCGGTTCTGCGGGGAGGCTGTTCTTGTTGTTGTTTGTCAATGTGTGATGCATCCGCTTTCTTGGCTGCGCCTTCATCAACGGCTGACAGAAGCGGCCACATCTCCTCAGCGAGAAAATGGACACCATAAGGGGCGGCGGCTACCGCATCACTATCGGCATCGCCATTGCCCCCAGCACCTCTAGTGGTAGAGTCGGCGGCGGGGAGATAGAACCGGTCGGCCTCGTCGAGGTAGGTCGCGCGGGCGGTCGTGCCGGGGGCTGTGTGCAGTGGCGGTTCGCAGGTCAGGGCGCGGGCGCGTAGGGCTGGATAGACGAGGTGGGAGCGCCAGGGGGTGGTGTGGCAGGGGGTGAGGAAGAGGGCGAAGAGTTCTTTTTGGTCGGTGGTGGTGGCGGTGGTGATGTTGTTGGAGATATCCAAAACCGTGGTGGGTGATATTGGGTTGTGGTGATAGTGCGTGGCGCGCTCGTCGAAGCTTAGGGCGTCGGGGTGGACGCGCTCGAACTCGGTGCGTAGGAAGGTGAGCACGGATAGGGGCGCGGGCTGGTGGAAGAGGGTGAGGTAGCCAGCGAGGAGGATGTTGACGGACAGGAGGTTGACCAGCGTGAGTTTGTGCCGGAGTATGATGGGCTTTTCGGGCTGAGAGGATGTCGGTGGTGATGGCTTTGAGGTCGACGCAGGAGTAGCAGAGGGCTGGGTGAAGAAGGCGGTGATGTAGGGCGCCGCGAGGATGTGTAAGACTGGGAGGAGCGGGTAGATGAAGCGGACCTCTTTATGTGAGATGATGGTAAGCGCGGCAATCATGGCTAGAACGCATAGATTTAGTGTCCCGAGAATGCGAGTCTGTAAACCGCTAGGACCCTGGGAAGACCAGGCGGCGGAGGTCTTGCGTAACCCGACGAGGACAAAGGGGAGGAACGTCGTGGTAAGCAGGGGCACGCCTTGGACGAGGTAGTAATGCCAGGGCATGTGGCCGTAGAACACGGCGAGCGACTGTGAGAGGTTGAAGTAGAGCCAGTTGTATGGCGGGAAGGTCCAGAAACCGAAATACAAGCGGTCGGAGACGAGGGATATGGCTAGCACTGCGGTGCCGCAGACGGCAATCTCACGCAAAAGTACCAGTAGAACCGGTGACTGAAACGTCGTGCCCTTCGTGGCCGTTAGATGGATGACGGACGCAGCCAGGACAACGAGCCAGATGAGCAGATTTGTTGGGCGCAGCAAGACGGCAACAGCAGCCAGGATGAGAGAGATTCGAAGACTGTCAAGAGGTTAACCTGGCTGATAGTTATCACAGGACACAGGGCCGGGCCGGCGAACCTCATCACTCCTCTGTTAGCCTGCAATGGCAACTGTTGTTTCCCTTTGGCATCATTAAGGATTGCCCATGGCCAGTAAGACAGCGCTGCTATGGTCAGAGTCGTTTCTAGGGAGTTGGAAAACGTCCTCGTCGAGCAGTACCACTGCCAGGGGTTGAGGACAGTCATCCAGAGCTAAGGGCAGTTGGCGGTCAGCTTTGAGTCGTTGAACCGCACGCAGTCATCACATCATCATCGCTATCATCAGGTGTAGCTGGAGTAGCTAGCAGGGGAAGCGGAAGAGAAGCAACGCACCGCAGCCCATGGAAAGTTACTCTCCCTGCCATAAATGTCCATGGCCAGCTTCCAGGTGTAAAAGTCACCCAGGGCGGCGAATACAGACTGCAGGGCGCCGGGGAGGGCGACGAGCATGACGGCCTTGAACGGCGGGAACAGGTGGAGCGCCCCCATAAGGCCTTCGGCAGCTTTGTATGCCAAGCCAAAGATGGCCGGGTGTAGCGATGACCTGAGTTGGTGTTGCCATTCCTGGAGCGGGAGCACACGGGCACACAGGCACAGCACGTCAGACAATTGATTTACGAGGAGATAGATATATACGTCCTGGAGATGGAGGCACACGAAGGAAGTGGGAGAGGAAACGAAGGGGGGTGTTTAGTTACCCAGGTCATCCAGGCGCCGCTCTGTTCCCCAAAGGCGATGCTCCATGCGGGTTCCAGAGCTTGGAAATACTCGTCGGGCTGGAAGAATGTACGCACGCAGAGCGCGTTGAGGAAGCGAAAGAAGAGCAGCAGACTGAGGACATCGCTAACCTGGGCGGCCGCGACTTGCGCGTGAAGCGCCACAGGTTCCGAAGTCCCCTTGCTCTCTAGACCTCTGGGGGCATCTTCTTTCGGCGAGTCTGTTGATGTTTCCTCTGCCTCACGGGATACCCCGATGGAACCCGCCCCGTGCCGCTGCCGCTGCCGCAGCCCCTTGGCATCCGGCGGGGATTCCATGGCGCAAGTGGGTAGTTAATGCACTGCGTGATGCGTGACGCGAGTGAGTAAATCAAGGTTGGAGAGGAAGATGAGATTGCAGTACGTAAAGTGAGAGAAGCATTTGGGGGGCTTGCATTGGCTTGTTGCCAGTGTCTGGAGCTGCGGACAGGTGGCAGGCCTTGGCTTACCGTGCTGGCTTGGCGCGTCCCCCTGCTGAAATTGTCGGGTTTGATTGGCTGCTTCTAGCCTTACCACGCTGCTGCCCTATCACCTGACTGCGGTTGGCCAGTCGGCGCCGTGGCCCCTGCACCACCGGCACCGAAGGCCCCACCGCCAACTCTCCGCTCCGGCCAGCGCTCCTGCTTCGCATGCAACCACGGACCGGTTCTGAGCGTGATTGGCTCATCCGAAGACAATTGCCCGCTTTGGAGGTGCCGAGTCTGGCCAGGCAAGCCAGGTTCCATTGCTCTCGTCTTTTCACCTTTTGTCGGGCCCCGTTGCCATGAAAATCCAACGGCAAAAGCGAGCTTCCCGACAAGAGTGCGCAAGTGCCCGCGCTTGCTCCCGAGCCTCCTCCCACAGGGGCCGGGGCCTCGGGATTTCTGGGCACGGCACTGGCGGGCGACAGACCCAGAAGCGGACCGCCAGGGCCGCTCTGCGTCGGCACACAGGGATGTTGGCGGTCTCTCCAGGGATTCCGTGGGCCCACGTGAGGGGTTGTTGCCGTCATGTCGCCCGCAACGCCGCTTCCACTTGCACTTAGGAGTATAGTGGCGTTTCACGCAACCCACAGAGCAAACCTTTTCGGCCTGCATTGGGAGACCGAATCCTGGAGCGATGAGTTTGTCAGGTTCTGCCAGCTTCGCTTACAAAAAGGCCCGGTTACGAGCGCTGGTTTGCTCTGGTCCTTCCGTCTGGCTTGCTTCTCCCTTTTTTTCTCTAAATATTCAAGACACCCGCACAGAAAAGCTCGCTACTTCAGACGAAATACTTTTTCCATAGCCCGTATCTAGCCCGCCTAAACGCGTCCAGCAAGGTGCCCGATACATTCCAGGCTCCCACAGTTTTCTGAATCCGTCCTAGCCTCTCGATATTTACCCCGGATCGGCTCAAGTGATTGGCACACCCAACTGGTCGGATCCTCCAACAAGCCTTCTTTATCTCCCTGACTTGACGAGCCGTGGGGTACTTGATTACATTCCCTGCCGCCCTAGACGTTCCAGGTTGGTGTCCCAATTCACCTCTGTCGTCATCCCGTCCCGCTTGCCACCCACCATAACGGTCTCCATTTTGGGACTCGGTAACACAACGAACAATTTCTAACAAAATAAAAAGTGCATTAAAGCACATTAGAGATATCAAATCCATAGCAACACCACAGTTCCATACAATCACAACCCCAAGCGACACCATGGCGCCCCACGCAGACCAGGACGCCTCCCACAACAATGGCACTCAGCCGTCCAAGGGTCGGTATCACGCAGCTTCGACCAAGACTGCCATTACAGCCGAGAACGAGTTCGCTGCCCACAACTACCACCCGCTCCCGGTAGTGTTTGCTCGCGCCCAAGGCGTCCACGTGTGGGATCCCGAGGGCAAGCACTACCTCGACTTCCTCTCCGCGTACAGCGCCGTCAACCAGGGGCATTGCCACCCGGAACTAGTCAAGGCCTTGACCGAGCAGGCCGGCCGCCTGACCCTCAGCTCGCGCGCCTTCCACAACGACGTCTTCCCGGTATGGGCCGAAAAGGTCCGCAAGGTGTTCGGCTTCGACATGGTGCTACCCATGAACACAGGCGCCGAGGCCGTCGAAACCGCCATCAAGGTCGCTCGCAAGTGGGCATACAAGGTCAAGGGGGTTGCCCCGGGCAAGGCTCTCATCTTCAGTGCCTCAGACAACTTCCACGGCCGGACGGTAAGCAATTTTCACATCACCTCCCAGGAATAAGACAAAACGGGTGATGGCTAATTCATTGGGCGTCTAGATGACCGCAGTCTCTCTCTCCGTTGACCCCGAGTCCCGCGACAACTACGGCCCCTACCTACCCAACATCGGGGCTGTCAACCCCACCACCGGTGCCCCCATCCGCTACAACAACATCGCCGATCTCGAAGCAGTCTTGGAGGCCCACGGCCGCGACACGGCCGCCTTCATTGTCGAGCCCATCCAGGGCGAGGCTGGCGTGATGGTCCCCGACGACGACTACCTGGCGCGCGCACAGGCCGTCTGCCGCCGTCACAACGTGCTGCTAATCTGCGACGAGATCCAGACCGGTATCGCCCGCACCGGCCGCATGCTGTGCTCCGAGTGGGCTGGCATCAAGCCCGACATGGTCACCCTCGGCAAGGCCATCTCCGGCGGCATGTACCCCGTCAGTTGTGTGCTGGCTGGCCGCGCTGTCATGGACGTCATCGAGCCGGGCACCCACGGCTCCACATACGGCGGCAACCCCCTCGGCTGCGCCGTTTCTATCCGCGCCCTCGAGCTTGTCGAGGAGGAAGGGCTTGTTGAGCGTGCCGAGCGCCTTGGTCACATCTTCCGCGAGGGGATCAAAGCCTTCAACTCACCCATTGTCCGTATCGTGCGCGGCAAGGGCCTCCTCAACGCCATCGTCATCGACGAGAGCAAAACGGAGGGCCGCACCGCTTGGGAACTGTGCCTCCTGCTGAAGGATAAGGGTGTACTTGTAAGTATCGGCCATATATCCTTCTCCGCGCTACGCGACTCCCTGGGGAACCAAATACTAACTATGCCCTAGGCGAAACCTACGCATGGTAACATCATCCGCTTCGCTCCGCCCCTGGTCATCACCGAGGAAGAGCTCCGGGGTGCTATCCAGTTGATCGGCGAGGCGCTCAAGGAGCTCCCCACCGCTAAGGTGGCCGAGGGCGGTCACTAGACCAGCGCAGACGCCACGAGTTCGAAGAAGAAAGAAGGTTCGAAGCGACGAGACCGATCAAAAAGCCCAGCGACAGGCCTGAGATGTCTGAGTGCACGCCTCAGTCCTATATTAGTATCCTGTACTATTGTACGTGTCTTCCATGTCCGTCTACTTGCTCGAGGGTAGTCGGTCACCGAGCGGCGTCTTGGGTGTTCTTCTGTTCCTTTTCGGGGGTTTGGATAATGATACCATGATTGGGAATTCACAACACACTCGCGATACTGGGAACGCACGGGACTGGTCCTGCATCGTTTTGTTTCTTTGGGCCTAGATAGGAATGGGGCGGGTTGGATTCAGGGTCTGGAAATACCCCATGGTTGCTGTATAGTGCATACATAGCGTGCATGGTGTAAATAGCACCATGCCGGCTTCTCCATGCGAGATATGGAAGGCAAGCGAGGAAGGGAGGGCAATTTGAACCTCTTGTACCAAGTTAAGAGCCGTACAGACATAAAACCAAGAAAATAATATCCTCCCATAGTCACTTCCCTTCGCATGGACCATGACCCATCCTCGATATTGTACTGCCTTCGCTACAATTCACCGTCCTCAAGTGTTCACCACCGTTTGATAAATTTGAGTCCACGCAGGGGGGCCATATGTATGATCACACAATGATAGCTCGATATATGGTACCTTCAAGGTTTCAACAACTCCCCGCTCTCAACCCCCCCTGCCTGCCCGAGGCACACACACCAAAAAGCCCCACTCACCGTACCTTCCCTCCGTTCCGAGTATATAAGTCCCCGTCTCGCTGCTCCTGCCACCATCTCCTCCCAATTCGCCAAACAGCGCGGTGTTTGGCGTAGTGGTATTGGGAGGGGCGCTGGTCTTCCCCCGCCAATTTCCGTCGTAAATCGAAATGGCTCTGGGTTCGATCCCCAGGTCAGCGAAGAAAAATCCTCACCGGAAGATTTTCGTAACTGCCAACGTCTATCCCTCCGGATGGGGATGGGGCTTGGCTGTGAGCTTTTTGATGTTCAATTGTTATGTGGTTATTGTTTACTTTTTGTGAATAGGAAGAGATCAGGGGGATCGTGGATTTGCGAGATAATTGTTGGCGTAGTTGTGACAGTGTCAACTCCTGGTTTGGCTAGATAGTCCGAACCATGGCTCCTCTTTCGGGGATGTTACAGAGTGGTTAGTTGCACTTACTCCCGTGACATATGTTTACGTTAAGGACAAGTCTGTTGTATATAATAAGTCTTTATCCTATAATTTGTCTAAAACTTTCCCGCCCTTAAGAGAGTCACTACCAAGATCAACTCCATATTTTCCCACCCAAACTGATGCCGAGTTTAGTAGTTGGATCTCCCTTGCCAGTGGAGCATACTAGAGCTGGTGAGTAAGTGTCTCGGGAAAAACACCAGCTGTCAGAGTGGTCCAGACTCGCATTTTTTTTTTAGCACAGACGGCGGACGTTAGAAACCGATTCCTCTTCGTACCTATCATTCTTCACTTTGATCTCGGGCAGTGATATGGTTGTGGGTGGGTTAACGTTATCAAGGACCCGACAGGCCCACACAAGCGACCAACGCAGCTTTCCCAAAACGGCAGGTCCTGGTAACAAAAAGGTGTAAGTCGCGGCCCACAGACGACGACAAACCAGCGACACCGGAAAAGGGCCCGTTTGAACACATGACCGAGTCTAGATAGAGTGTTGTCAAGTGGTTCCCCCAAAAATTTGTTTATTATTTCTTTCTAGTGTGTTTCCTAAGCCGCGGCGATTACAAGCTGTTGCAGGACAAATCACCCCGCATTTTGAAGCTTGGATGGGGGGCCGCGTTCCTGCCTTCTAGGCTCCCAATCACACCACTTTCCTTTCGATCGGGAAAGAGCGAGGTGGGGGTTGTTGCTGGCTCGGAGATAATTGGCCTCATCTCTGACTCCTTCAACTTTGCTTTTTGATACCCTCTTTTCTTCAGCTTTCTCGGTTATTAGCAGCGGGATTGGCAGCGGGATTGGCAATGTTGTGCGACCCCCCGGGCCGTCATCTGGACCCGTCACTCGGTCTGACTTGAGTGGACAGACAGCCCTGGATGTCGCCGGAAATTACGGAGAACTCTGTACGTACAAAAATGAACCAACAAGCCAACAATATTGCCGTTACTTACTCATTATACTGGGAACATAGGACTATTTATCCAACCCACACACCCCGCCCCTTGTCGGATTCTCCTCCTCACCAGGCTCACCTACCTAAGAAAAGGTGTTCGGATCCAACCTCAGCTTATAACAGTTGTTCTCCATGACCCCGCCCTGCTTTCCATCCGCCCCGTCGCAGTTACAGCTGTCGATGATGACCTTGAAATAGCGCAAGCACTGATCCTGGTCGACCACAAACCGGCACCCCTCCTTGATGAAGAACTCGCCCACGATGTGGATATGCCACCCACTGCCGCCCAGCTCGTAGTTTCTCGTATACGCCATCACCCCGCCGCTGCCTTTCTCGGCCCGCAGCTCGGTCCCTTCGTTGCCCATCTCCCGGCAGAAGCTGCGGGCCGTGTTGGCCATCTGGTCGTTGACTGCTTTTTGGCCGCTGTTGTAGCAGTCGCGCGTGTTGGTCATGGGATCGCCCACCGCCAGGGTCGGGGTAGGCGTTGCGGAGGAGGTGGAAGAAGTGGAAGAAGTAGTGGAAGAAGTAGTGGGATCGTCGCGCGGGCACAGCGGGAACGGGTTGACATACTGTTTATGGCTCCCGTCGCACTCCCGCGGGCAGACGGTGTCGAGGTCGCCGTAGTCCTCGTCGGTGTCGTCATCGTTGTCCGGGACGTCGCCGCTGTCCCCCGTCGCGGGCGGCCCCCCCTTGGTATCGCCATACACATAGGGGTCGAGCCAGGACGGGCAGTCGTAACTCCCGTTGATGTAGGCGCACTCGTTCCAGAAATCGTTCTCCAGCGTGGGGTCGTCCAGGTCGCCGACGTGGAGGGTGATTTCCCGCTTGGGCCAGCTGCCGCCTGCGGTCGGGGCGGGGGCGCTGGGGCCGATGGTGGTCGGGGGGTCCGGGAAGGGGACTGTGGGAGTGGCGGCGAGGACGTTGCCGTCGTTGTTGGTGTAGGTCACGGCGGGCCAGTGTGCGAGCTTGGCGGGCTTGGGCCAGAAGACGGAGGTGGATTCGCCTTCGCGCTTCTTCTTCTTCTGGTTTCCGCCGTCCGCCGGGACCGTGTAGGTGACGGGTTCGAAGAGCATGTTGGTCATGGTCAGGGGGGGCCGCGTGATGGTGGTCGAAAAGGTGCCGTCGGAGATGGTGACGAGAGGGTAGTTGACGGTCCGGGTGGCGCCTGTCCACGGGGGGATGACGACGCGACAGGGGGGCACGCAGGTGAATGCCGGCTGGTCCATGTCCCAGATCTTGGGGTCGACGTAGAACATCTCGGCCAGCAGGCCGTCCGACGCGACGTCCATGACGGACACCTGCGACCACTTGGGATGCGTGTCAACGTTGAGATAGTCGATGGCCGAGATGGCCTTGCCGTTCATGACGGCCATGTACTTGGAGCCGATGGTGATGAGCTGCTGGAAGCGCACGCCGGCGTGGTTGTCCTCCAGCAGCATTAGCACCTTTTGGCAGGCGTGCTGGTCGATGCAGTCCTGCGAGTACGTGGAGAACCAGCTGTACAGGCCGGCGCCGGCGACCATGACGTTGGCGCAGCCGCGCATGACGACGGCCCACGCCTCGTCGCATCCTCCGAGCTCGTCGTCGCCGTCCGCGGTACAGTTGGCATACGAAGGATCGCTCGCAAACACCCCCACCGCGTCGGCAAACGGCGCCGGCGGCTTCGGCGTCGGCTGATAGTAGGGCGACTCGGTCTGGATCATGCCCGCGAAAATGTTCTGCGCCTTGTTGAAGTTGTACTGGTACAAGACGGCGTGCTCCGACGCGGTCCCGTAGAGCCACGTCGGGCTGACGCTCTCGATCAGGAACCCGCGCGCGACATAGACCGAGTTCTGCACCATGGTGTTGTTGGCGTCGTCCAGGTCCGGGTCGTCGATCATGTGGTCCGACCCCCACAGCCACACGTTCTCGAAGTAGGCCGACGCCAGGGGCGTGATGTGCATCATAAGACTGGCGGCATGGCACCCGGGCTGCGCGGAGCCGTCGGTCAGGGCAGGGCACTCGGCGGGGGTCAGGAGGGTGCCCGTCGCACCCCCCAGGCGCGCGTGGCAGTCCCACATGCCGGCCGAGCCGGAGCTAGCACCGCGGACGTTCCACTGCACCAGGACTAAACCCGGCGTAGCGCCGCGGCTGGTGAACAAGAGGTCCTGCATCTCGACGTCCCCCACGTCGCCGTTCTGCCCGACCTGCAGCATGACCTTGGGATCCGCGGCGTCCTGGAAGAAAGAGCCCGACGCCATGAGCTGGGACCACGTCTCGCCGACGATCTTGGACCCGACAGGCACGACAACAGTCCCCGTTAGGATATACGAGCCAGCGTCGATGATCAGGATCTGGCCTAGGCTCCCATACAGCGCCCGCTGCAACGCCGCGGTATCGTCCGTCGTCCCGTCCCCCTTGGCGCCAAAGTCCTTGACATGGACAAAGTCCCCCGCGGGCCGGTCCTGGTACTGCGGCTTGGCGCGCTCAAAGTAGGCGCCCTTGGAGTCGAGCAGGCCCGGCACGCGGCGGAAGCCGTTGTCCGCCTTCTTGCCCAGGGCGTAGTCGGGGCCTGCCTCCTGGTAGACGGGGCCGAGGGCCCAGTGATGGACGGTACCCGACGCCGGGGCGGCCAGGAGGGTGGATCCTCCGGTGTCTGCCACGACTTGGGAGACGCCCGAGACGGCTACGTTGTCGATGACGACGCCGGTGCTGCCCGAGCCGGCCTTGTCCTGGGGCGGGGCGACGAGCACGGCGGTGCCGACGTTGGTGAAGGTCGAGTCGATGAAGGAGGCCGAGCCGATGTTGCCCTGGCCGCCACCGGACGCCTGACGCTTGGATGTTGCCTTGTTAGTCTTCTCAGTCTCCTGCAGCAGGCGGAAGCCTACGCCGACGTCGGTCATGGTGATGGACTTCCAAATCTGTAAACCGTCAGCTGCTGAAGTTCTGAACACAACTTACAACTTGCAGAGATTGCAGAGATTGCAGAGAACTCACCCATCCCCAGTCCCAGATCACCTGCACGCCGGTATCACACCCGATAAAGGTGAGGCGCTGCGCTGTAAACTGCTGGTTGCCGCCGTACAAGCCGTATTTGCCTCCGCGGAACGTCACGTCGGAAATGGTGCCGCCGCTGCCGTTCTCGGCAAAGATGCCGCGCATTGTTGTGCCTGCCACGGCGATGATCTCGACGTTTTGCATGCTGGTGGCCTGGGCCACCTGCCAGTGCACACCGGCGACCCCCTGCGCGGCCCTCGTCTGCGTGATGTCGATCCGGATGTTGCGCAGCTGCCGGTAGAAATTGGCCGTGTTGATATAGTACTCCTGGTCGAGCCCGTCGGCGCCCGTGCCGCCTCCCGTGTACTCGTCGGACGAGAGCACGCCGAGCCCGATGAAGGACTTGGTGGCAACCAGGGTGGGCGGGTCGTTGGCCTGTTACGTCCTTTGTCAGAGAACTGAGAGAACTGAGAGAACTAAGAGAACTGAGAAATTATCAGACGACAGACGTACATCGCCAATGACCTGGGTGCCAAACGGCATGGGGATGGTCGAGGAGATGCGGTAGTTGCCTGGCGGGAAGTAGACGATGGCATTCTTGAGCGTCGAGCCGTTGCACTTTACTCCGCAACGAGTGCCGTCTGTCATGGCCAGCTTGATGGCCTTGGTGTCGTCCTGTCAGGGATAACATGTCAGTCAGGGATAACATGTCAGTCAGGGTTGGGTTGGACGGCATAGGAGAGAATTTGGAGAAGAGAAGAGGTGCTGAGTCTGACCGTCGTGTTATCCCCCTTGGCGCCATAGTCCAGCACGTTCCGGAACACCTTGTAATCAGAGCTGTCCCCAAACGCCACCGTGCCCATTCGCGCAACATGCTCCATCCAGAAGGTGCCCGACGACGCGGCCTGTGTCCTCTGCATGGCGTTTCCAACACTCGCCTCGGCCTCGGATACCAGGGCCGCCGCATCGGCCAGCTCGTCCGTGATATCCAGCAGCGGCGGTGGCGCGGTGTCGTCTGCAGTATCACGTCGACCGAACGACGTCCTCGGCTTGAGCTGATACTTGTTGCGCGCCGGGTTGGCGTACCGCGCAGCGTTGAGCCGTGTCGAGTTGGCGATGGCCTCCTCCACCAGCTGCTGCGCCCGAGCGAGAGCGGCCGAGCTGGCGTTGCGCAGGACCGGCGTGGACGTCGTGCCCTCGGAAGCCGCGCGTTTGAGCTTGTTGGGGTCGGCCCGGGGCTTGTCAGACACGACGTCGGGCAGCGCATGGTACTCCTCAAGGTACTCCTCGGGATCCCAGTCCTCCTCAGGATCCCAGTCCATCCACGGCAGGGAGGTCGGCGTCATGCCTGCCTCGGTGTGGTTGGCGAGAACATGCTGCTGGCTCGCAACCCCCGGCCCAAACGCCATCAGCTCCTCGACCGTGACCGTGTCGGCCCAGCGCCAAAACGCCTCGTGGTTCAAGGCCGCGAGCTGCTCAGGGCTCATATCCTCCTCTCTGGCCGTGCCATTCGTGCCATTCCTCTCGGCCAGGATGTCCCGCTTGGCCTGCGTGACCGGCTTGATCACGGACGCCGACCCGGGACTAAACGTCGTCACCGTCGCCGCGACACCGTTGGCGTTGGCGCTGGCCAGGTTGTAGCGGAACTCGAAGAACGCGACGCTCCCCTTGTTCACAAACCACGGGAACTCCGTGATGCGCCGGTTGATGATCCCCTTGAGCGACCGCTGCAGCACGTCGTGGGCCGTGGCCTGCCAGTTCTGCTCGGCCTTGACCTTGATGCGCAGGCCCAAGACGGAGAAGCGGCCGTTGCACCGGAAGGCCGCGCACCGCGTCTGCGCGTTGTCGGGCTGCGCCTCCGGAGACGCCGACCCGCTGCCGCCCTCGATCCAGGTCGCCGGCGGGAACTCGTCGCACGTGTACCGCACCCAGCTGGGGATCTTGTTGCCCTGGCTGTCTCGCTTGGCCCGGATCTCGGCGATGGTCGTGCCCGGCTCCAGGTCCTTGTACTGCCACGGGCCGTCGTGCCGCATCACGATGCCCTGGTCCGAGTGCGGGCACACCTGGTTGGAGTCCCACCTCCCGCACGACGCCCGCCGCCGCTGCTGGTTGCGCCACGACGAGGCCTTGCCCGAGGCAAAGTCGTAGGCGAAGCGGTTCGGCATGCTGCGCGCCTGGCCCCGCGGCGTCTTGTACCAGTTGTCGGCGTTCTTGCAGATGTCCTTCATGTACCAGCAGTTGTACTCGAGCACCACCAGGTCCGGCGAGATGTCGATCACCCGCTGCAGCGCGTCGTTGACCGTCGGGCGCCATTGCGGCACCTGGACCACGGAGCCGCCGGTCGGGGCCGGGACCCATCCCGATGTCACGGCCTGCACGTACTGCGCCTGGGCCACGGCTGGCTGTCTCTGTTGCTGTGGGAGGGAGACGAGGGAGACGAGGCCGAGCACCAACCAGGAGCCGAGAGAAAGTGAAGAAACCATGGCTGCTAGCCTGCTTCCGAACGTTCAACGACTACCTTGGCCCATGCACTAAAAGGTCAAGATAGGTAAGGTCTAACAGGTATTGGAACAAAAAAACTCATAGACGTTGGGAAAACCCAGAGGAGTCGAGGACATGCTAGGTATCTCGATGGCTTCGAGTGTCGGATCCCAATGCCCCTAATAACGAGGCACCATTCTTCCTTGTTGGTGCTTGCTGCCCATGAGACTGCAATCCTCCGGCTCACCTCTCGGGCTACTCAGCCACACGGCCGATGGCGCTCTGGACCCCCGGGCCGGCTCGGTCGGTCCGGTATTAGGTAGTATGCGTTGGTTGTGACATGCAGCCAGCAATAAGCGGGTAAAGACCCAACTGCTGTTCGACAACCCTTGTATGTATCACAGTAGCAGCGAGCCTTGTCGCCGCAACAAGAAGGTGCGTCGGTCAAGGCATGTTTCGTAGTATTCGTTCCACTACTTCTTTGGTCGTTCCAAGATGGTCAGCAATATCAGCAATATATACCAAAGTTCCGCTGACCGCTGGCTTACCAACAACACCTCGGACCATCATCGGACATTGGCCCCCAAACCTTCCTGGTAACTTGAGACTAGATCGAACCCTCTTCAACAACAACCATTACCATTGTCCCCCCAATACTCCCGAGTCCTCCAGGCTCTGTCTCCTCCAGCAGCAACAGCCATGAAGCACAACAACCTCCATTCCTATTCCCCTCTTGCTATCGCCCGAGTCACCTTCCTGGCTCTCCTGCCTCTCCTGCACCATGCCTCGGCAGACGACTGCCAGCCCTGGACCTGGACATGGGACGCCGCTCGGAAGGTCGACGCTGCTGCTGCCCCCTCCCGCGCGGCAGTGAAGCCCTACGTGCGGGCGGCGACCGTGAACCCCGGCGATATCAACTGCCGCAGCTGGGCGCAGACCTACGACAACGTCGGCTACTGGTCCTGCAGCCAGCTGGCCGACGACTTTGGCATCACCCTGGACAAGTTCTGGATGCTGAACCCGACGCTGGCCCCGGACTGCGAGGGCATCCAGCCGAATACCGAGTATTGCGTGGACGGGTGTGAGTGACCCTGGTGCTGTCGACTCAGAATCTCAGATGGCCGTGCTGATGTTTCGTTTGTTATTATTACCTACAGTCATAGAACCCCTCCGCTCCACAGACGGCTTCTGCGGCCCAGACCACAAGAACGCGACCTGTATCGGGTCGGATTTTGGACAGTGCTGCAACGCCGCGACTTGGAAGTGCGGCCAGACCGAGTGCGTCCTCCTTTCCCTTGCTTCTTATTTTCTTCTCTCACGCACTGACAGTCTGACACTGACACCGACACAGAGACGACTGTTCCCCCGGTATCTGTTGGGAGGGCCAGTGCCCCGGCCACACCATCTACACGACCGACGGAAACTGCGGCTACGCATACGGCTTCGCGCTGTGCGCCGGCAAGTGGGGAGACTGCTGCAGCCTGGACGGGGGCAAGTGCGGCACCGGCGACGCCTTCTGTGGGCCGGGGAACTGCCAGTCGGGGAATTGCACCACAACCACCACAACCACGACAACCTCCAGCGGGGCCAGTACTAGCGCCCAGACGAATGGCACTGGGGGTGCTACAGCAGCTACACGAGTAGTGCAGTGAACTTTGAAGACTCTGCTGTTTTCTGTCAGGATGGAGGGTCGGCAGAAACTGCCGCTGTAAGCTGTGAATAAGAATTACTTGCCTATTACTAGCTGGATGCAATAATAGATAGTTGTGGTAGTTACATTCGATGTACTGGCATGTGACTGGGTACTGCGGAGTACGGTTGCGGTTGCAAGCAAAAGTTTAACCCCCTTGCCAGGGCACCCTCCACTGTCCACAAGCTAGCAGGGTTGCTTGGCACTAGGCAGATCAGCACTGCGTCATATCGATAATTAAGGTACATAGTCTAGCCTTTACTATGTACACTAAAACTGAATAGTAGTAGTCGGATATTTCGGCAACTTTGCTGCTTCCCTTTCTATTACCCAACTACCTGCTTTCTCACCACAGTCCACAGATCCTACCATCAGTTCCTGCGTCTCGTGTAATGCGCCCCACGATCCAGATCACCACAAACCGGGATTCCGGGAAGGATTGGTTCGAACTTTCAGCTCGCCTTTTACCCGGTGACACCCGGCCGCCCGGAGGCAACCAACACCCCAAAGTATAGGTAGGTAATAAAGCTCTTGGGGGGCCGCCAGACTCATAGGGCTACAAATGAAGGCCCATAAATGCAAGCACAAGCACCTTGCAGTAAGTGTAACCTAATTAACAGTTAGGGAAGATGTAACCCTCGGTGATTTCCAATATTCGTAATTTCGACGAATGATGTCCATGTCGGACAGTCGGCAGGAGGATCGTGGCGAGATGGAATCTCCGAACTCCGAAGACCGGTTTGGCGGTTGGCCCCCAAAATGCATCCCTAATATCGCAGGCTCGCAGCACGCTGCACGAACCTCGCAGTCCAGACAGTCTAGAAGCTTACACAGAGAGGAGTCTTGTGGAGCTTTTGAATAATACTTCCGAGATAATTGATATCTGGTGCAGCGTGCTTATATTAATTGGACAGGCAGTCGCTGGATGCCGCTGTTATTCGTTTGTCTATCCAATGTCCAAAAGACACACCGAGTCGGTGTCGATACTACCTCCTACATTGGGACTTTGAGGACGGCAGGCGCACGCACGGCACGAGATCAAGACAGACCTGGCAGACACAAGGGCTTTGCAGTCGAGCGGGGCGCCAACGCTGTACTTGGCCACACTCGGCACGGGGCTTTTCGGTTTGGATTTTAATTGGAATACTGGTACACGTGTAAGAAGTTACTGGTAAACAGTTGAGACAGTACGTCGTGATAGCATCGTGGAGATGCTCTGAAGGAATCGAAGGACTAGAAATCGCATTATTCGCATAAAAGCGAGCTCCGCGCTCGCCTGTCACGGCGATCTTTGCCGCTTGCTATACATCTAACAGACTCAACACCATCCACCATCCACCCACCATCCACCATGCATCTTTCCAACCTCCTCCCCCTTTCCCTCCTCGGCCTCGCAGCCGCCGCCTCCCTCCCCAAGACATCCCCCTTCCACCGCGACCAAACCGTCCCGCTCTCCCTCCTGGCCAAACGCGCCTGCGGCGAGACGGCCCCCCAGGTCTGCTACGGCGTCAGCGGCGGGACGTCCCAGGACCTCGACCCGGACGACATCTCCTACGCGGCCGCCTTCCTGCGCTACCAGGCCGACAACAACGGCAACCCCATCTGGCAGATGCCCTCGGAGTTCGACTGCAGCGAGTGGACCCTGCCGCTGGCGGGGGCCGGCACCGTCCTCGCGCTGGCGAAGCACATCAATCCCCGCACGAACTCGGGCGTCACCTACACGGACCTGGCACGCACGATCGATGGCGGCGCGGATGCCACGGATGAGCAGCTGGCCGCGAGCTTGCTAGGGTCGTGCGGGAAGAATGGGGGGCAAATGGGCGTGACGGTCGATGCGGCTGATCCGGCCTATCACACGTCGGACTACCTTGCGAGCGGGATGAAGCCGGCGGATATTATTGTCAAATTGGTGCGGAACCCGGACCCTTCTTCGTAGACCACAGGGGGGTTCGCCGTTCGTGTCACGGATGGGCACGCGTCGACGCGATGATAGTTGAATCTTGATGAGGGTGTCGGTAGCATCAGAAAATAATTGACAGAAATTCAGAATTACCATGTAACGCTGATACTATAGCACAGTTTAGCGTATAATACAGGCACCAGTGACCAGCTTTGTTTACTAGCTGTTGAACCGTGAACGGATAACCGCCGGGTTCCTGTGATGCTGTGTACCTTGGCGGGAAATGGAGTACTGCATAGGTAGTACCTAGTTTAGCCGGGGGGTCAAAATACCGGACGTGAGCTCGGCGGGGCATCAGAATTCTAAGGTACCCTGGTTTAAGCGCCCGGAGTACAGCCGGAGCGGGGGTGGCGCCGCGTACCTGCCTACTGCTATAACCTTGGCTAGGCTCCCTCTCTATTGCCGCCCATCCTGAGCCGTCCAAGACTCCAAAAACACCGCTGCTTCGCTTCTGAGCTACCTATACCACCTCGCACACAGCGTCAAAATGTCCTCATCCACCCCCAACAACAACAACAACAACAACAACCCTCCTGGAGCACCACCACCTGGTCCTCCTCTAGCAATGCTCTCCCAGCCCGCCAAACGTCTCTACTGGACGCTCCAAGGCCCCCTCTCCACCGCCGTCACCGTCATGCCTCCAGACCTCAACCCCGACGCCCCACGCGACGCCTACTTCCGCCAAACCCTCGCCGGCACCACCTGGCACCCCATCTCCGAGTCGCCCATGACCGAACCGCCCGTCGCCTCCCTGGAAGTCAAGGAAACCAACCTGATGGACTGGCGCGACAGCTGGTGGACCGCGAACCAGGAGGGCCTCGACAACGAGGCCGACGAACCGGAGGGGGAGCGGGAGCCGCCCGAGTTTAGGCCGCTGGTCGTGAGCGCATCGAACGGGGAGTTTGTGACGGTGCACGATTACGTCACGGCGGTGCATCCGTGGCTTATGGGGCAGAGGGAGCAGGTTCTCAAGGCGAGGAACGCGGCTGAGGATGACGACTACGAGCCTGAGGGGAACGAGAGGTTGTTGCTGCAGCTGAATCGGCCGGCTGAGATCAGTGTTGAGGACGAGGACGAGTGGAAGGAGTCGTTGAGGTGGAGGTTTCGGAACGGGCGGACGTGAACTTTGAAGCGGGGCTGCGGGGGAAGTGACCAGAATCTGGTAGTCATTGAATCTGTGTCCATTCTTCTATGAGTTATCTTTCCTTTCCGCCTTTGCCTTTGTTGTTTATCCTGATTCCTGACCAGTATGGAGTACTGTACATACCTACTCGAAGTGTAGTGCAAAGCCACAATCAAGCCACACCTGGTGGCAATATACACTAAATCTAAATACCCCCACCACCTACCCCGGTGAAGCTTGTTCGTTCGAATTCTACTATGTAGTCCCTGAGGGGAAACAGGACGAAGAATTTGTCTTTGAGGCCCTTGAGGAGCTCATCGACGACCTTCCAGCAGATGTCGTCTGTATCGCCGTTTCGAACGACGGTATGACCTTGAATTGCTCTCATCTTCTACAGCCTTTGAGCATGATCCGACGATGATTCCCTTCTACCCTTCGCCTACTGATTTTCCACCCCAACTCCAGCTCCCGAAGGTTCGCCGCTCACAGCTAACCTGTAAGCTCCCAAGAGCCTGGTAGCGAGTGACCAGCTTATGCAAGCATTTGGGGGTCTCCTTTGTGTACATAAGGTACATGTACACCCACACTCGCTTGCTCTCCTCTGTCATTAAAGCTCTGCAATGTACTCTCGGTTACCTCCCAACATACGCTACTACTCCTCCCTCCTTGCAGTGTGACAGTTATAAACCCGGCGCTCCAACTGCCCTGCGTACCTAACTTCAACCACTGCAAGGCTCCTTGTCAATTCCATTTCGCTGCTCCTTCGCATCAGCGAAAGCTCCCACCACGTCGTCCACTAATACGTCCACCAAGGCTGCAGTTCCCACCGCCGCCGGGTGGGGCTACTGAGATAAATTGCCATGAGTTAGGGGTTGTGAGCCGCATCGGAGATAGGATGGTTGGGGATGTACTTAGGTGTCCGTTGTAGGTGGTTGATAAAAGTAGGTAGGCAGTCTTTCCGACGAGGATGTCTGGACAACCTTAATGTGGACTTGCTGGGGTACGGCTGCGGACTCGGAGGTTGGGTCCTCGGGGAGTTTAGAAACCCGAAGGCAGTATAGTACCTATGTCAGCGGAACGAGTCGAAACGACGACAGTCAACCGAAATCCTGAATTGTTCCTGTCTCTGCCGGCGAAGACACAGGCGGACCTACGAGCACGGTCCGATTATGCTACCATCATACCAGGTACAAGAGATCGCAGATCTTTCTCTCAAGATGAGTGCTGCTGAAACGCAGGAAACGATTTCTGAGCTAAAATCAAAGCGGAATCAACTATTCGAACCGAACGAAAGCGAAAGCTGGAGAAAGAGGAGTTGGACAGAGTCCGCGCCGTACAAGATCGGATATATCCGTCGGAGAGAGAAGGTCCATTTCACACAGACCAATATCGGTCGATGTTCGATCGTGTTCGTCACCTGATGGAAGAACTCTCTCGACTTTCGGATACGCTATTCTGCGAAGCTCCATTGCGGAGCGCAGAGGGTATCTCAGCTGTGGAAGACCTCATGGCGCTGCTGAAGATCCGAATCTTATATCTCTGCTCAGCACTAATGCGTCGTACCCTTCACAGAGTGACCCTTGATCGGAGATGGAAGCATGAGGTGTCTTTGATTTCAGTCTGGCCCACCACCGAGGAGGACGTAAATTCATCCAGTAATTATTGCTTCATATGCAACCGCTGCGAATGGATTACGGGTACGACTGCGTGGGAGAAGCATTGCCACGAACACATCGACCGACACAAAGTTCAAACTCCCGCTTCGCTGCGACTTCCTCCAATTCCGAGCAGGATTTGTGGTATCATCTCCAAGACGCGCACAGCTACCCCCCCGCGGAACGCCAGAACGAAGACAGAGAAAGAGAGCGACATTTTTGTGAACGGAGGATGCGACAACCCTGTTGCAAGAAAAAGGCGCCGAGTTCAGTAGCAGGACGTGGGCAGCCCTGTGCCGATTGTGTCTACTGGATCCTCCGCCGTTGACTGTGATACAGCTGCCGGTTTTCTTCTTCCAAGAGATGTCTCTTTGCCGATTCCTCGTCTGCTCTATCTCTTAATTCACATACCTCCTGAGAAAGCCTCGCAATTTCGTCCTTGAGTTTATCAACCATAGCACTGAAGCTAGGCTCTGGAGCCGAAAGCTATAGATATGGTTAGGGATCATTCAAGATTATGACTCAGGCGTTATATAGGTACCGATACGATATTTTCTAGGCATAAAGACTGTATGTTGGAAACAGCTTCAAACGTTTTCAAATTTCCCAACATCCTTGCACGGAAGGCGGTAGGTGCTGATCGAATGGTCGCGTAAGCTTTTTCGCAAATATCTTCGTGAGGAACTCCTCCTTGCCCGGTAAAAACTTCCAGCTGTACGGGTCATTCGCGCGAGGCTTGAGGCGGACTTCGGCCGGCTTTATTTCGATGCCTAATCTCTCGTCTAGTGAAATTAGTTGGTTCTTAGGGCATGACCGCATAGCCTTACGGATGGATATGCCGAGATAGTATCTCACGACACTCGTCCCTCCCCCGTTTTCGTTCCGCATTGCTCTGTTTGCTTTGTTGTACCGAGACCATGTTCTTTAGCAGCCTAGACGATTGTGCCGCACCGCGACAGTTTTGGATTCCGTTCCGTCAAGTGGTACCAAATCAGAAGCATTTATTCTGAAGTGGTAACTTCTTGCCGTATGGCACTCTACTGACGGGGGTTCTGCGGATTAAAGACCTAAACCGATGTCTACAGAATGCCATCATGATGATGTCGAATCCTTGGAATAGTGATTTTTCCTCGGATATTGAATGACAATACAATACAATTTCTATTAGCGCCCGGCGGATAACCGAAAGGGCAAGTCTACAATCTGACTGGCGTTATACATTTCCTCAGATACCGTATGTCATAATCTCCTTGAAGCCCATACAATGTCCAATTCTTATCCAAGCTATAGCCATAGGCTATCGCTCTGCAACAGCGCCCCGAATCGAGCAAAACCGGACACCCTTGTGATTGCTCTGCAAGCCGCTGGTCGCTATCAATAACATCCGCCGTCGCCCGTCAACATGCCTTCGCACTCCCGGTGAGGTCATCCCCCCCCGCCTCCGGAAATTGCCTACAGCTCGACACTGGGCGTGACTATGGAGCTTGCGCCTGCCGAGGTTGATGAAGAGCTTCAGGAGGTGTCACATACGGTGGCGGCTGAGATTGAAGAGCCGGATTACGAATGGGGTCCTGTCTCCTCCGCGAAGAAGGGCAAGTCGGCAAGAAAAAGAAGGTGTTGTCTTATGGGGTTTGATTGCTCGATTCTTAGGATCAATGGAGGGCTTGATTGAATCGGGCTGAAATATCGAGGTGTGTGACAGAGATCAATTCATGCTTGCGGTGCAAAGTGACGAGTCCTAGCAATGTAGGTAAGCATTGCTCTGACCCAGTCAAGATCATCGTGATGTCGGCTCATGCTTCCCGTCGGATGTGGTTCCGCTTGCGGCCTCACGTTTGCGGCACGGGCGACGGCGACCATGAGCTCGGTCGCCTGGATGCGGAGTTCAAGCAGCTCTGTAGCGCTCAGGTCGTCCGGCTGGTCTCTCGTGGGCTCTGCTGCTCTGCAGGCTCTGAAGGCTCAGCCCGTTATGCTACACGTCTGAGGCAGCTCCGCTCCGGAAGTCTCGTCCACTGCGTGTCGCATGCCTCCACGGAACTGCGTACGCGGATCTGTCTATACAGATACCTGCCTCTCGGCAACCCAGACCCCCGGGCCCTGACTTCTACTTGGTAAAGACTGTTGACAGTTGGCGACGGATATCATTGCAGCTTCCATCATCACGTCAAGGAGTCCTAAGAAGCTTAGCTCATCACAAAGTTCCAAGAAATCGAATAGCTAACCTGACAATAAGATCAACGAACTACACTCAAGCCCGTAATCTAACGCCGTGGACCCTCTCCACGTGGTTCTTGAAATGGTTCAAGTGCTTAAACTCCAGCGCCTCGTCCCTACACTTGGGATGATTGCATAACAACTGCTTCACCCCGCTTCAGCTGTTGCGCGTGCTTCCTGTCGAAATGGTCGAACATCACCGCCGGTCGACAGTACTTGAACTTCCTCTCCTCTTGGGACAGGGTCTCATCCCCAATGCAGCGTGGACATTGCTTCCTGTCCATCAGGAGCGGGAAGGGGTCCAGCCCAGGAGACTCCTCCTTCACTGTGACGTTGGCCTACACCTACGCCTACGCCCTCCGTCGGATACAGTCCAGCCTCACAGTCTCCCGTTTGTCGCAAAGGATAACCTTTAGCTCGGCCGCCTGGATACAGAGTTCAAGAAGCTCTGCGGGGCTCAAGTTATCCGGCTGGTTACAGAGGATCTCTGCGAGCCAGGCGCGCTCGCAGAACCACCCCCCCCCCCCAACACGTGGCTCAATCCCGACCCGCGGATGCGTGAGCTGCAGGAAGGAAAGTTGTTTCTTTGAGACACATGGGGTGAAGTCGGTCAACGATTGCTGATGGATAGGTTGCAGGAGGACGGGAGCATTGGCCAGTGAGTGGGCGGACGGGACGGATGACTGGAACGACCTTGGGAGGAAAGCAGAGGGTTACAGTTGAGGGCGGCCAATTGGATTATCATTTGTCTTGATTTTCTGCAAGGTCGGTGGTAAAGTGGTGCCTTTTTTGACGGGACGAATAGGCCGCGTGCTGGGGAGTCACCCGGCGCCCCGGAAAGGAAAGGGGGAAGGGAGGGATGGTGGGCGGCCAGCCGCTAGGAACGAGACCCTGAATTGAGGCCGGCTGTGGGGGTTTCTTGACCGATGGTTAAACGGGCAACTTACACGTAGTTACAGTTTGGAGGTAAAGAGCAGTTCAAGATATTGGAGGATCTAGGCCGAGCATGTACGAAGCAGTGTACATACATAGTACAGTATGAAGAAAGCTTGTCAGACGCAACTCGGCCTCTCAGATCACAACACGCTGTGCCACATTTACGGGAAATCTCCCTACCAATGGCCGTTGTCTGGGGCAACTTCAACGCGTTCAGTTCCCGCCAACAATCGTGCTCGTCTCCAGCATCAATTGACCTGTCAAAACATCCCAACGGGAGACGATCATACTAAGTCCCAAACGCCCTTTGAGTTTCGACACGTTGTCTTATATATTCGCAATTGATGTTAGGCCCCATCTCTGACTCTTTCAACTTTGCTTTTTGATACCCTCTTTTCTTCAGCTTTCTCGGCTCTAAGCAGCGGGATTGGCAATGTTGTGCGACCCCCCGAGCCGTTATCTGGACTCGGTCTGACTTGAGTGGACAGCCCTGGAGGACTTGGTCGTTGCATTCGTCACACCCCCTTCCCGATTGGGAATACTCCGGCCAGCCACGGGGGAATGCCCCTGGACAACCAAGACTGGCTGCGTTTTTGCTGGCGTGTGTGCGCGCGCGTTCCTTCATGGATGCCTTGGAGACAGATCTGCCTACTTTAGGGTTTTCTCAAGTCGGAAGAGTTATCCGGATGTGACTAGTGTATTGAATGATATGGAGGTCAACTCTGGCCAAACGTCGTCGTGGAGACGGAGCTCTGGCAAGGGGGGACTTGGCGGGCGCTCGGATCCGGGTGCCTGGTCTTTCTCTGCCAGTGATAGTTAGTTGTCAAAAGGGAGCGAGTTAATGCCGTGACGACAAGCATGTATTGCCTTCATCTCAGGTGTTCAGTTCAAATTCAACGTGGCAGCCTCTCTGGCAAGCAACCCATCTTGCAGCAAACCCCAGCTGCAGGCCTTCCAGGGGATCTAGAAGGCAGACTTCCCCCGGGAAGACAGATGGGGTAAGGGTGCCTGGGGCGGACGAATCTGGTTGGTTCCTGAAGTTGGATCTCAGGATGTGTGTTTACCTAAGGAACCGAGTTGAGGACTTGGTCGACTGTGTGTATCCGGAGGGGGTTCCGCGGGAGGCTGCTGTTGACCGCTGGGGCGCCGTGCGAGGAACACGACAGACGGATGGAAACATTTGGAGAGAGGAGAGAGCACAAGAGCTGCTGGACGACCGATAGAATGATAAGTTCGACGGCAGAAAGGAGCGACTGTTTGAATGGAATACATGCGTCTAATTAGTAGCGTTGTGTACTCTTTAAGATATTCAGATCCACTTTGAGCTACCCACCTCCTGTTTGATTTGGCGCTTTGGTGAGCATCCGGGCAGCCGTTGATGATTTGCTTGCCTTGCGGGTTGAAGGAATCTCAACGCAACAATCCTAGCTTCAACCACGTAAACAAAAACTTGAAACAGCCGACTGCAAACTGTGTGGAGTACCCCTTCCGGTTGCAATTGGAAGCATTCCCCCAAGACCGACGACGGCGCGACGGCGCGATGGCTTGGGTTTGGGTTGACCACCTGACCGCATCCCATGTTCTGCGCCAGGGTTGATCAGTCATGGATCATGGAACCAGGCGGGGAGGGACGGAGGGAGCCCGGGTCTCCGGATAGTAATGCTGGGGAAGATCAATGGCTGTCGTGGGTTGGAAGGGAAGGGAATAATCCGTTTTGCTATCAAAAATTTTGGAAGGTCTTTGAAAGAAGTCCTGCGTATCAAAAAGGTTATCAGGGACAGTTTTCCCTTTTTTGGCCGTCCTGCGTTGCTTTGCTTATGATCGATTCCTCATGTGGTGATTGCGATATGGGTGGGTCGCAGCACCCGTTTTTGGAAGCGAGCGAGTGACCAAACGACCGCCTGCGCCTTGGACTTCGCTTCCATCCAGTGGGTCGTTTTCCCGAGGCGGATTGGAGATGGAACGAGTGGGAAACTCATGCTTGGACTCCAAGGCACCTTGATAGCCCGCTGGCTATTTGCCAGCTGCTCGCGATAACAAGCGAGCTCCTTCACCGTCGAGCTTTGGACTCCCGCTTTTCGAATCGTCCGACAGCGCTGCGGAAGGAACCGGAACTGCGACACCGCACTGGGCGCACAGCGCCCTGTCGGCTCTGGGACTGTGCGTGCCTTTTCCAAATCTGATTTGACATCAACTGTGCGCTTCTCACTCTCCGCCAGGAGACTTGAGCCATGACAGGGCTTATCTCATCATCGCCTTCGAAGACGCAAGCGAAGTGGTGGATGGTGAGTGTTTGGTGTACACAGTAAAGGCGGTCTCCATTGTGGACCTGCGGCATGGTGCTATCGCGGAGCCTTATCGCAAATGCCGTTCGAGCGCGTCCAGTCTCACCCCGACCTAACTGGGACGTGAAGAGTGGCGTGTAGGTATAGACAATGTACTTTCTTACCAGAGGTAGCCTTGAATGGTACCTGAATAATACAAGAAGACGTCCACCAGGGGCCGCACAATCACGAGCACTGTGTCAGCCTCCAACATTCGCACATGCTCGTGGCTGGGCTGCCCGCTCCGTGCAAGTCGACGCTCCATGTTCGTTCCAGTGAAGGAATCAAGGACAGCACCTCCGGCCCTGTGCGCTGGCGCTCTGGCCATTCCCCAGCTACAGCTGCACAGCACCCACCTGGCAACAGGAACAGGCCCGGAGCGACCTGATTGCCATTCCGGCCGGCCCTCTCTCGTCATTTCCAGGTTGCCCTCGGCCCTCAAGAGGTCTCTCCCAGGTTCCTTCCATCTCTTCCTTTCTCTTTTCCATCTCAACCCTCACCCGCTCACGCTGCATCGCTTGAGCATTTCATTGTCTTCCTCACCCGCCCCCGCTCGTGAGTTTTGACTTTGTCAAAAATCACCCAGCGCACGCCATCTCCTCCGCTGCTGATTGCGTCTGAGTCATTTGGTTGACCTTGGAACGTCACAGTGCCGTGTGGGACCATCTCTCTCTCACTCCTCTTCAAACGGACGTTTCTCCCACCTCCCCAAGCTCCTTTCCTATCTCCCACTCCTGGAGAACACACCGGCGCGCGACGGCCCATCTCGCACATCTCACCCGGCGTTTGGTCTGGGCACGCTTCTTTTTGGCTTGTTCTCTAGACTTCTCTTCAACCATATCCTGCCTTGCAACCGCAGTAGGAAAGAAGAGGGCCTAGCGGAGCACATCTATTGCCCACAGCCCAGGACCCCTGCTTTCAACAAGTCGATCCCAGTCACATTTACCTTACACCCGACCTCCACTCCGCAGCACCCACCGCCGCAGACTCGCGTGTTTGCTATTTCGTCACCGGGGCACTTCAACTCAACAACAACCTGAACTGCAACGAACTCGTTCCCTATTCTTCCTTCTTGAACCTGTGAATACACCCTCGACGAGCGCCACCACCTTCCGGCCTGCCACACCCTACAACTGCCAAGACAGCCTGACATCTTCGCACTTACTACCTCCTGTCCTATAGGGACCCTGCTGCATCCCCGCCCACGGCCTAGGCAGAACGCGCCCGCATCTGCTCCTGCGCCTAACGACTTCAGCCTCCCACAAACCGAAGCCCTCCTGCTGCCAGCATTTTTCCGTCCTCAACTATCCCTCCTCATTCATCCACAGCTCTTCTCCCCCGATCCAACCCTCGAGCCACTGAGACTTCTGACCTCTTAACAACCGACCCCGCCATACGTATACATGACGACCCCGCCGCCGGCCGACGTCTTTCGCATATCGTAGCCCTTCGGGCTAGGCCCGTTCCAACACCTCTCGCCCGGTTCTTGTGATCTTCAAACTCGCGTACGAAGCCATGGCTGAGCGGACCGCTTCCTCGCGGCGGTCGCGGCCGTCTAGTGAGGATGCTGTCGGGAATTTTGTGATCGAGAAGGAGATAGGGAAAGGGAGCTTTGCCCAGGTATACTCTGGGCGCCACAAGGTTCGTTTTTACCCCGCTGCTCCTGGTGGTTAGTTATAGAAGTACTGTGGCTGGGCCGCGTCGGCGAACATCGCCGCCTCTATTCATGCTTGGAGCCTCGCAGTTGTGCTAACTCTCCGCCGCCCACACCAGGTCACTGGCGCACTGGTTGCCATCAAGTCCGTCGAGCTCACGCGGCTGAACAAGAAGCTGAAGGAGAATCTCTATGGCGAGATCAAGATCCTCAAGCGCCTACGGCACCCCCACATTGTGGCTCTCCACGACTGCGTCGAGTCCGACTCGCACATCAACCTCATCATGGAATACTGCGAACTCGGGGACCTGTCGCTTTTCATCCGGAAGCGTGACAAACTCATTACAAATCCGGCCACCCACGAGTTGGCCCGCAAATACCCCGTCGCGCCCAACTCGGGGCTCAACGAGGTCGTCATCCGTCACTTTTTGAAACAACTGACTAGCGCGACTAGGTTTCTGCGCGAAGCAAACCTCATCCACCGCGATGTCAAGCCTCAGAACCTACTCCTACTACCTTCTCCACAATACCGCGAGGCCAACAAGATGCGGAAGCAAATCCTCAGCGCCAGCCACGATTCGCTCACCCCTGCCGTCGGTCTGCCTTCGCTCCCCATGCTGAAGTTGGCCGACTTTGGCTTCGCTCGAGTTCTCCCCTCGACTTCCCTCGCCGAGACGCTGTGCGGCTCGCCATTATACATGGCTCCCGAGATCCTCCGGTATGAACGGTACGACGCCAAGGCTGATCTGTGGTCCGTGGGCACTGTGCTGTATGAGATGATAACGGGAAAGCCGCCCTTCCGCGCGCGTAACCATGTGGAGCTGCTTAGGAAGATCGAGGCTGCTGAGGATGACATCCGGTTTCCGCGAGAAAGCGTTGTCAGCTCTGAACTGAAGGGTCTGACTCGAGCCCTGCTGAAGCGGAACCCGGTCGAGCGGATAAGCTTTGAGGACTTGTTCAGCCATTCCGTTATTACGAATCCCATCCCCGGCCTTGTGGAAGACGACATACCGAAGCCGGAGACCTTGCCCATGGCTGAGGCCAGATCCCCGAACGGGAATGAAGGCGGAGGCTCGGTGTTATCTCGTAGGCCATCTCTCCGGCGGCATATCGCGGACCAGGAGCAGGGGCGTGAACACGGTGTCCCGCCATCCTCTAAGCCGCGCCGTTCATCACCCCTGGCGACACCCATTGAAACGAAGCCAAATCCGTTGGAGCAACGAGTCCCTAGCCCCCAGTTGAGCTATTCCCCTCGCCAAGAGACGGAGGAAGGTCTGGGGATACGCCGACCTGGCGTACAACCGTCGACCTCGGCGCCTGTCAGACCCATTTCATACGTGGACCGAAACCGCCGATACTCGAATGCGTCCCCGCGGCCACCGATCCGCGACGACCGGTTTCCGCCGCAGTCTGCGGCCAGTCGAGTCCTCACAGATGAGGACCATGCGGCGGAAGACATTGCGTTTGAGCGCGAGTACGTGGTTGTCGACAAGAAACAGGTTGCCGTCAACGCTCTCGCCGATCAGATCTCGGAGGCTCAGGCCCTGGCACAGTCGCCCAAGTCCGGCCAAATTGTCCGGCGGGCCACGCAGCAAGGAAACCCGACCTCGACGACGGGTGCTGTTCCGAGTCACTCGTCACGCGGCTCACCAGGGCGAGGCGATCATTACCGGAAAGCCTCGTACGACAAGGCGCTCTCCAGGAGCCCTGGGGCCGCGACGTCGGTGATCTCCAAGGCTATCCAAGACGCCAGTCTCCGCTTGTTTGGGTTCAAGTATTCGCCACAGTTGCTGAACAAGGGGCAGTCACCCCCACCGCAGATGTACAGCCCATTCCCAGCGTACCCCACGCCCACCGCCCCGGCGGGTCTGATTACAGACGGCAAGCAGAGCGCCCCCGTCGATGAGGACTCCCGGGTTGCCCAGTGCATCGAGGACTATGCTACGCGGAGCGACGTTGTATACGGGTTTGCCGAAGTCAAGTACAAGCAACTGATCCCGCTGGCTCCCTCGATCGAGCACGGCCTAGGGGGTGTCCCAGCCGACAGGATGGGCGAGGAGGAAGAGGGCCTCACCATGGACGCGGTGGTCTCGCTGTCGGAGGAGGCTCTCGTGCTGTACGTCAAGGCGCTGTCCTTGCTCGCCAAGTCGATGGACATTGCCAGTCTCTGGTGGTCTCGCAAGAACCGGGCGGAGTCGTCGAGCAACACCAGCAGTGGGCATTCCGCCACGCGTGACTCGGTCAATACGCAGGCGCTTGCGTTGAAGATCAACGCGGCAGTTCAGTGGATCCGGGGGCGGTTCAACGAAGTACTGGAGAAGGCTGAAATTGTCCGCCTGAAGCTCATTGAGGCCCAGAAGCAGCTGCCGGAGGAGCACCCTTCCCACCCGAGCAATCACCCGGGCGAGGCGAGCGCCATCAGCGGTTCGGGAGCTGAGGGTGTGTTCCTCTCGGCCGGGATCAGCGCTGAGAAGCTGATGTATGACCGGGCCGTCGAGATGAGTCGCACAGCAGCCATCAACGAGATTGCGAGCACGGATCTCGAGGGGTGCGAGATTTCGTACGTCACCGCGATTCGCATGCTCGAGGCGGTGCTGGATAACGACGACGACCACCTTCCGAAGCGGCGCGTGTCGTCATCGTCCAAAGAAGAGCCGCCGGTCGCTGCTCAAGACGCGGCGAGCGAAATGAGCGGCGACGACAAGCAGACAGTGCAGAAAGGTGAGCCCCCTTTTTTCTTTTGAAGTTTTCTATGGTGGTTATGGAGAGGAGTGTGGTAGACCATCGATCGTGGATCACCGTTGCTAACGTCTCCGATCTCCCGTAGTGGTACAAATGATCAACACCAGACTGACCAGTCTGCGAAAGAGGGTGCAAATGATTGAGGCGGCTGAGAAAGCTCAGCAACAACAGCAGCAATATCAGCAACAGATCGCCATGCGGCGACTTAGCGGGGACGCCACACCACGGAGCGTGCCCGCATGAAGAAAACGGCCAACCCTCCCCTGTAACGACCATGACGAACGAAAGATACCACGGCTCATAGAGCTGTGAGCACACGCCCCGCGGCCGGCCCAGTTTTGATTTTCCCTGTTTCCCTTGCCTTCCGGAGTTCTTTCTCCTTTTCGTTTTTCTCTCACGTTCGAGGCACTGCTTGCCTTTGTGGGCGAGGAGTCCCTCATGGCGCCTGGCCGAGGTCATGACCTGACGAGAGCCGAAAGGGGGACGACGGGCTGGCACACTTTGCGGTGCGAATTACGTTTTTGAGGGACAACAACCCCACATTCGTCGGAGTTAGCATGCTTATATAGTTGTTTCAACTGCACATTGATTGGGTTTTCGTTTTTTTTTTTTTCAACTTGCTGGGACATACTACTGGGCGTCGCTTCTGGTCACCAAGAGGATGGGATATGGCGATTTGGGACACACACACATAGTGGCGCTGTCACGCATGCGCGCACCTACAGACACAGTCATCGACAGACACAAGGCGTTTTGGAAAGGAGGCACCGCCCCTAAGGGGATTCGTGGGCGATGGGCCCGATGGTCATCATCCTTGCTGTTTATTTTACTGGCTATTATTTATTGCTACTAGTAGTATATTTTTTTCTCCTTCTCCTTTTTCACTTTCCTTTCCTGGATTGTCGATGTGGATGGCGCTTGGGTTGGTTCGCCTGGGCTTGGGATTCTTACTCTTTCCCGCTTTTCGCTTCATTTCTCCCATTTTCCGTCGTTTCTTTACCATATTGGCGTTTGCAGGCTCGTTCGGTCCGGTCTGGCTTAGTTCGTATGGCATTCTAAGGAAGGGTGAACCGATGGGATCGTGGAGATTGGCAGTTTGGCACTTTGCATGTTAAACGGAGGAAATAGGTGGACAGATCGGGCAGCCCCAGGCGAGGGCGGGCCTGCTTGACACAGAGGGAAATTGATACTGACGGTGCGATACGATACAGTCTAGGCCGGTACAAATGAAATATTGATACTACGTTTGGGTGTTTGTGATGTGTTGCACCATATATTTCAGAGACAAGTGGAGGATTTCCCAAGATATGGCTTTCAAATCTGGTTGATGATTACAATTGGGCTGTCTACTTCCGTAACACACGCCGACACCAGCCAGCGCAATCACAGCAGATCTAAAAGGGTAGTTCATCCCCAGGGACAGACGGAGACAACCATCTAACAAAAACAACAAAAAACAACAAAAACATACAACACCGGGGATTCCCCAGTCGTCACCGACCTGAGTACTGATCCGGCCGTCGCCAGTTTGACTAGGGGAGAGCGGACGGGATCCCGTATTTTCTAGCGCGTATGGTCGTATGTGACAGTCTGGTCTCCAGAAGTTGTTGAAGAATGCCTGGGGGGGAAGAGTCGGGGGGGGATGTGCAGGATGATGCACAGAATGAGGTTTATGTCTAAGTGCCATTCCTGCCGTGCCCCGCATGGTCCCTTTGCGTGACATTGCCGCTGCGGGGAACGGGGAACGGGGCCGAGAAGGGTGGGGAGGGGGGATGTAACCTAAGTGAGTTGAGTTGATGATCATGACGGGTGGACGAGTGAGTGAGTGAGGGAGTGAGTGCTAACGTTAGTGGGGGTGTGTGCCTGATTACACCTACACATACACACACACACATACACACACAAACACACACTCATCCCATCACTTACACACACATTGTGACATACACATCCATCCATCTGTCTTACCGTCGGAGATAGCTCTCATCATCGATGTCAACAGTATCACCCGCTGCGATGGAGGACACAACACGACCAACACGGCCACCGTTAGGACCGGGTAACGACAGCGACAACCAAGATGAAACTACCCGCCTGCTCGCGTCTTGGCAGATAGACGAACAGACCCATGCGCGGATCCTTGAGACGGAGATTGTACCTGTGGAGCTGGGGCCGTTTCTGAAGGGTCCCGTGGGGTTTGGTGAGGGTGAGAGCGCGAGTGAGGGCATAAACGAGAGAGGAGGAAAAGGAGGGGGAATAGAAGGAGGTGAAATAGAAGGAGGACAGACCGGCCAACGACCGCTGGTCATTTTCGTAATTGGCCAAACGGGCGCAGGCAAGAGTGTGTTTACACCACGTCTGTTGGAGGCGCTTCGGGAAGAGGATGATGGGGGAAATAGTAGGGAGAAAGGGGAGCAAAAACAACGATCTGTCCTTCACCTCATCGCCGATACTTACAAGACATACCACCCTTTTTATCACGCTGCGTTGGCTCACGATCAGGGACGGGCTACTACCGCTAGCTCTGCTTATGCTTCTGGTACTATCCTCAGTACTAGCACCAGCACCAACACCAACCCTACCAATCCTGAGACGCACTCCCCAAACACCACTACCACACCAACCCCAACCCCAAAAAAGCCCCTCGCCTCCCGCCTCGCCGGCCCCTCCGCAGCCCGCTGGCTCCGCGAGATCTGTGAGCGGGCCGCAGCTCTACACGTTCCCCGTGTGGTGATTGAGTTAGCTTGTCGGCGGGGACGAGGACCAGGACGAGGCAACGGAGGGACGCTACAAGCCGGAGGGGCAACAGAAGGGGGTGAACTAGCACGTCTAGCGAGCGGGGTGTTTTCTCTGCACGGGTATACAGTACGTGTGGCGGTGTTGGCGGTACCTACGCCGTTAAGTCGGTTGGGGGTTTTGGTAAGGTTTTATGCGGCGTCTTCTGCTTCTTCTGCTTCTTCCTCTACTTCTGGGGGTTCGCAAGGACAGGAACAGCAGCAGGAACAGCAACAGCAACAGCACCAGCACAAAATGCCCCCACGCCTAACACCGCGCGTGGTGCACGACGAGAGTGTCGCAGGCGTGCGTGAGGCCGTGGCGTGGGTGGACGCGGGCATGGATGCGGTTGATGGGGGGTCGTTCGTGGTTGATAGGGTGGTGGTTTTGCGTCGGGGTGGGGGGGTTGTTCATGAGAGGGAGAGCGATCGGGTACGGCAAGTAGAAGAAGAAGGGGAGAAGACAGAGAAACCGGACAGCGCGGGGAGGGCACTGGAGCGTGAGCAAGCCCGGCCGCTGTCGCGCGCGGACAGAAAGACGGCTGCGGCGGATATTGCGATGCTCAGGGCGCTGGGGGGTCCGGGGGTGGATAAGGAGGTGGATGATATTGAGGGACTGTTGGAGGAGCTGGGTGAAGAGACTGAGACAGAGACTGAGGCAAAAATGTTTGATGCGGCGGCTTTTGTATCGATGAGGGAGTCGTAGTAGAAGTAGCGTAGAGTATGCTAATCACCTGAAAGATAAATCAAGACGGTTGAGCCTGATCGGCGGCATGGTAATTATGCTCTGATTTTAAATATGGGTATCCTATACCGAGCTGACCAACATTGTAACCAACTTGTACACACACAACCACCCGTTCCACATACGTTGCTCCCCTAGAGCATGTACCTGAATTCGGGGTTCAAATCCTATATTTACACCGTTAGTCACTAGCCATACGTAAACCCGGGAGGGAGAAAATAAAACAAAAAAAAGGGGGGGGGGAGGGGGAAAAAAAAGGGGAAAAAAGTAAACTCACCCCTAGATCCAGCTTCTCCGACTCAGTCAAGTTCAGGTTCCGCACCTGCTTGCTCCGCTTCTTGTTCTCCCACGTGATGGCCGCGGCGTACAGCACACACGAGACCACACTGAGGCAGATGAAGGAGATGCAGATGGCGTAGCCCTTGGTGAAGAGCGGGCCGTCCTCCTTGATGAACGAGTAGGTCGCGATGATGCCGCCGATGTTGCCGAAGCCTGCGGGGGGTTAGCATACTGCCTTAGCGAAGTGTAAAAAGGAAAGAAGATGAGACATACCAATCTGCCAGGCACTCCCAATGGCCCTGCGGTGATGCCCTCCCAAATTCATGTTGAACCAGCACACAATGATGGGCATGGCCGAGTAGGTGCCCATGCAGGTCAGGAACAGCGCGGCATACTGCACCGAAAGGTTGTCATGCACGGTAAGCAAGACCGCAAACCCGGCAATCGCAATCGATATAGGGGCCAGGATGAACAGAAACCGGTGCTGAGCCCAGTCGGAAAAGACAGCAACAATCATGGAGAACACAAACGACACAGCCCAAGGGGGCACAGAGCGCAGCTGCGTGGTGATGGGGTCGAAGTGGTAGCTGCCCAAGATAGTCGGCGCAAAGTACGCGTACGAGTACGCCGGCACGATCAGGCCAAAGTACATGAACCCGCCGAGCCAGATCTTGTAGTCGGACATGACGGTGCGCACATCGCGGAACGTGATGCGGCGGTCCGCGCCGCTCTCGCCCTGCGACTTGCGCAGCCGCGCCTTCACATATTCGCGCTCGTCGTCCCGCAGCCAGGTCGCCTGTTCGGGAAAACCGGGGAAAGTAAACCAGAAGATGGCGCCGAGGAGAACTGTGAAGCAGCCCTCGATGATGAAGATCCACCGCCATCCGCGGTAGCCACGCACGTAGTCGAGGTTGCCGATGGCCGAGGCCAGCAGGCCGCCGAAGGCGCCGGCCAGCGAGGTGGAGGAGAAGAAGAGCGAGAAGCGCTTCTGGGCCTCGGCGCGGCGGTACCAGCTGCCGATGAGGTAGAAGCAGCCCGGGAACAGGACACACTCGAAGACGCCGAGGAAGAACCGCGTGGCCAGCAGGCCGCTGTAGTTCTGAACCAGGCCCTGGAAGATGGTGACGGCGCCGAAGCCGGCGCAGCAGATGGACAGCCAGATGCGCGGGGAGAGGTACTTGAGTAGGATGTTGGAGGGCACTTCGAACAGCACGTAAGGCACGAAGAAGATGGTCAGCGCCGTGTTGTACTCGGTTCCGCCCATGCGCAGCTCGTTTTCCAGGCCGAAGGATCGCGCGTTGCCGATGTTGACTCGGTCCAGGAAGGCCATCAGGTAGAGTACCGACACGAAGGGGATGATGTACCAGTCGATCCGGGTTGTGATGCGCCGTTCGGTCGTGTGCGGCGGGCACACCGGGTCGTCCGCGGTGTCGGCGGCTGCGTCGACGGCGACATGGCCGTCTTGGCCCGGCGCGTGGTGCCGCTTGGCGTCTTCTTCGTCCGATGCTGGGCCGGTCGGTCAGTTTACTCGTCCGATGATTGAGAATGAATTGATTCTCTCTTTTCTTTGCTAAAAAAAGTAAAAGCCCCAGGATCGCGCTCTCTACATACCGTGTTTAACCTCGGACATGGCGGCGGAGGGGTAGTGCAACGCTTCTCCCTGGCGAGCGGCGGTCAAAATATTCTGCTTGAACCTCACCAAGTCCCCGGGTAACGAAGCCCGTCTTTTCTTGGCGCGTGTGCAGGTCCTCTGTCCTGTCCGATCACCTTAGAAAAGGCGCGCCGAAGGAACCTCAACTCTCGGGAGCGAAAAGAAAGCGCGCGGGGTGGTAGAGGGGAATTGCAGAAAAGGAAGAAAAAAAAAGAAGCAAGCAAAAAGTCCGAAGGGATCGCAAACGCGCTGCAAACACCAAGCGATGGGATCGTGGGACCATTAGTATCTTAACTCATTCTTCGACCTCCTGAGTAAGCCAATGGCTTACGGTGACTGGTGAGTGATACCCGAGCTCTCCGGGGTCGGGGTCCGAGCAGGGGCGGTTGTTGCCGATCACCTTCCGAATACGGGCGTTTTCTTCGATCCTGGGGTGGTTTTACAACGTGGTGTGGACGATGGGACAAGGGTGTTTCGTTTTCCGTGGACGGCATCACGACAGCAAGGGCCAGGTTACACTCGAGTGACCAGGTGAGAGAGGCGGGGCAACTTGAATTTGCTTCGAGAAGGGGAGAAATATTCATGACGTTCAAAATGTTCGAGATACAGAGCCGTTCAATACCTGTGGTTTGGCCATCAAGCCATCAACGTCCATTTCTCCAGACGAGGCCAAGAGCTCGATATCCCCCAGCCCAGACAAGGCAAAATCGCCGAAGCTTGTTCCGAGCGCCCACGGCTGAAAGACGGGGAAAGTGGGGAATCCAGGCTTTGCTTCCCGCCGAACTCAATTCTGGGCCGTCGAAATGCCGAAAAGTGGATTATTCCCCGCCGAAACTGAGCCTCGCGACTGCGTAACTTTGGACGACTCTGAAGCAGCTAAATCGAAGGTCGCCGGTTTTCGGCCAATAAAACCGCTTTCGCATTCCCATTCAACGATGTACGTTTGCAAATCGCTAGGCTACCACCTACACACTAAGCGTATAAGATCTCACTCGCATCCTGATTCATTGATTACAATTGTGTACATGGTATGGTGTAAGTGTAGTGGACGACACCAGGCTGGCCTAAAAATAAAAAAGCGTCCCACCGCTAAAACACGACAAGATCTTCAACAGAATCACGGAGAGACCGAAAGGTGTCCAACCCTCGCAACACAACAAAACAAGACACTCGCCATTGCCCCTCCGACATGATATCCCCGTTCGCTAAACAGAATCATAACCTCCCCTTTTCACATTCCTCCACATCACTTCCCACGTCCTTCATCGCTCTCACCAAAGACCCCCTACTCCCTCTAATATCTTGCCCAAATATCCACTCGCGCCGGCCCCCCCAGAACAGCATTCAAACAATGAAGAATATTCCACCCATATCAACATCAACCAACCCCAAAACGCGAGAGCGCTTATCGCGTAGACATACATACATACATCCAACTACCACATACCTCAAACTCCCTCTCACATCTCTTTTTAAAACAGCCACCGCCCGCTCGCTCAACAAGTCCGTCAAATAAGCCCAAAACAATTTCCTTCCCCCCTTCCACCAGCATCACAAAAGGAGAAGAGTGTAATCGGCCAACCAAAAAGGTGGGGAATGCACAGAACAATAGATAAAGGATTCAATCCTCTACTCCACACTTTCCCCCTTCTCCTGCGGCGTCGACGGGACTTGCTGCACGGTCGGCTGTGGTTGACCCGTGGTAGAGGTAGAGGCAGAAGGTGGAGGTTGCGCAGGACGGAACGGTAAAGTCTGCGATGGCTGTTGCGCCAATGGTTCCGTATTCACCGTAGTACACGTTGTGGTGGTCACAGGCGAAATTGTAGAGGTAGTAGTAGGTTCGACCGCAGAAGCCGGGTGCGCAGACTGCGGGCCATGCGGGACAGGGACCGACGGGTTTTCCTTGTCCTCGACACGCTTCAGGTCAAGACTCTTCCCCCGCGAGGACGACAAGAGACTGGGTATTGATGCTGTTCGTTCGGTGGCAGGCGGTGACTTGTTCCGCCGGTGCTCGACGTTTTCCTTGTGTTCGCGGTACTTGTTTTTGATCCAGCTCGAGAGCTTGTTGTTGGCGTCGTCCTTGCCGTCTTTCCCGTCCCTACCCTCTTTGCCTTCTCTGCCTTCCCTACTCGATACCTCGACGAGCGGCGCATCCGTGTTGATGGTAGTACGGTCGGACGTGTCCCCCATGGTGCTCCGCCCGGGTCGGCCGGAGCTGTTGATGGATGTTCCGCTGGCGAGGGCTGTCGCGTTGGACCCAATTAGGTGGCGTGGTGAGGTCATCGCTGGGAAAGGCGGTGGTGACGTCTCGTCCTTCTTGCGGGAGAGCCGCCATCGCTTCTTCTTTTCCTTTTCGCTCATCGTGTCGGGGCTGGCCGCTTCTATGGAAGCGAACGTGGTCGACTCCCCCAATTGGTCGTGGTCCGAGCCTTCGTTGAACGAGCTGTGTAGGGAGGTGGGAGGAGACTTTCGGGATCGCAAAGACGGTTGCCCATGTGCAGCATCAGGATGAAGCGTCTCGGCGTGTGGATGGCCATCGTGAGCAGGGTCGGTGACCGCATGAGTAGCGATTTGGCTACCATCCTGTTGTTGGTGTTGCTGGTGTTGTTCTTGTTGGTGTTGAGTTGCCTGGGCTGTGTGGGTGCCCACGGGTGGTCGAACATGGTCAGCATCAGCATTACTGCTGCTGGGCACGGCATGTGGCGGACGTGAAGCGGAATCCAAGGATGTTTCGCTCGTCAGCTGTGCTGCTGCCGCTGCCGCCGCCGCCCCAGTGTTTTGTACCTTGGAGGCGGACAAAATCACTTCCAAAGGATTTCCAGCGTCGGCGTTCGGAGAGATTGCTGTGGTGGAATGGGAAAGCGAAGCCGTAGAACTGTGTGCGCTGGGGTTGGCACTGCCCGGAAGTCTTTTCTTCCGTAGCTTATTGGGCGGCCGGCCGTCATTTTCACTCGACGCCATGCGCTGGAACAAAACGGGCAGCTTCCGTTCCTTAGACGGTGTCAAAGCCTCGGGGGTAGGAGGCTCGAGAAGTTTCTCTTGGCTCTTCTTGGTACCGGGAACAGTGAGACTGGGCTGGGGCACTCCGCTGCTGGTCGATGATCCCGCGATTGGGCCCTTTTGCGCTGGTTGTTCCTCTGAGAGGGTACCCATCTCCTCTACCAACGCTGGCGGGGATATGACTGGCTCCGCAGCTGGCGTGACCGGCGTTAAGGGGGCAATGTGAGAGTCGTTCCGGGACGCGAATTTGCCGGATTGGAGCGAAGGGGACTTTTTCGAAGGCAAGGTGTTGCTTCGAGTCAAGCCGCCCGTCGGGGTTGCAGCACCGGCCACAACGCCGCTTGTAGTAGCAGCAGCAACAGAACCAGCAGCGACAGGTGCATTAGCTGTACCAGTGGCACTGCTGCCCGCGACGGCCGGACTAGCAGATCCATTGTTAGAGCGGTAGGACCTTCTCGATGAAGTCGACTTGTTTCTTCGGATCGAGCCTTCTTTTGCGACGCTCTCTGCCCCGGCGCTCGCGGTCGATGCGGATCGGTACACGCCCAATTTTGATTGATTGGTCGGGGTCGAGGGTGGTTGGAGCTGAGGCGTACCCTTTTGCACTTCTTCCACCGTCTTCTCGTCGGCCGCAGTGCCGTGCATCCCAATGAGAAAGTGGTCCTGATTCTCGATGAGGAATATGATGACACACTGGTTCAGTCGATATTCCTCGGGCGCCATGGCGTGGTTGGGGTGCGAGAGCATGCCGGGCTGGAAAATGGCAGCGAGGTTTTGCGACGTCATGCGGTTCTGATCCGACTTGGCCGCAAACACAGCGAGTAGATCTAGGATATAGAGCAGAAGTTGGCGGTTAAGAGGCGGTAGCTCGGTAATAAGCTGTTGGTATCGGATAACGGCTGCGGTCATGTTGAAGTGCTCGACAAACTGCGGGCCCTCTGCGTCGGTGGCCCCGGGCCTGGTCGCGCCCCTGAGCGGTTCCCGGAACTTCTCGTAGAGATCCAGGGGCACCACCGGCTCGGGGAGGTCGTTGAGGTATCGGCGCAGGACGTTCGCCGCATCGTGGACCGTGTAGCCGTCCCAGACTAGGCCCTTTCCGTACCGGTCGGGCGAGTCGAAGATACTCTTGAGCTCCTTGATCCGTTTCTCGGAGCCGCTAAGGCGGAAGATTCCCTCGATCTCGGTGGCTATGGGCCGGGAACAAAGAGCGAGTCAGCATCCGAAATGGGGGGTGCGGTGTGGCACAGTGTGGGGTGGGTAAGAAGCAAGGTGAGGTGAGCCTGAGCCCGGCGGACAGGCTAGGGTGACTGGTAGGTATACGCACCCCGCTCCTTGAGGAAGACCCCGCATTTTGCCACGACGATGGGCACGTAGCCGTAGATATAACTCTTTCCGTCCTCGTCGATGAGGGAAATGGCGACATTGGCGTATGTGATGCTTTGGCGGAGGGGCACACCGAAGATCCCCTGGGGCCGGTGTTCTGCGACAATTAGTTTGGTTCCGGCCGGACACGACTTGCGACGCATCTGCGCGCGGGTATGCGGCCCGTCCAATGATCGCCAGGCTACTAGGATACGGGAGAAGGCGCCCAGCTTGGGCGCCTTGCGTGGTGCTTTCGCGGTTGTTGTTGGCGGCTGGCTCATGCTTGCACTTGCACTTGCTCGATGAGCCGTGAGCCTGTCTTCTTCCGACACGATGCGCCATAGGAGGGAGGGCGCGGGTGGGGGGCAATCGACGACGCCATCCATGTCTTCTGCGAATAGAGCGGCGGTTCTTTGGGGGGCTGTTCTTGGGAATGGTATTATGACGGACGGGGCGGCTGTACCGTGTGACTCTTGGTGCTTCGACGGGAGCTTGAAGCCCTTCCACCACGACTTCAAATCGCGCTTGTTGGGCGGGGACACGGCCGAGTGTATCGGAACGGTAGGGGCCGCCGGGGTGCTGGGAGTGGCCGGCGCATTCGCGTGCTGGTGCTGCTGCTGTTGCGGCATCGCCGGCTGTTGGGTAGCCGGTGGTTGTACGGGGGATGTCATGGTTGCGGCGGCGCGACGGAGGACTGGTAATTGTGTCTTGCGGCCGGGCTGGGCCGATGATTGTGGGTAGTTTGCGCCAGGGTGCTCGGCGAGGAATCGAAGCTGAGATCTATGTGGGATGAGGCGGGAGGTCCCGGGGATGCGGGCGCACGGGCACAGATGTTTGCTCCAAGGAGCTAGGCGCCGGAGGCCTTAGACGACGTGTGGGGAGAGCTGGCGAGCGTCGTCGAGCAAACCAACAACGCGATGTCGTCCGTTCTTTGAGCACGACCGATTACGCTCCGTGGCCGCGTTCTGCCGGATCGCAATCTCGTCGCTTTAATTATGGTGTGACGGAAGAAGAGAATGGCCGCGGCGGGGATCGCTAACAATGCATCGTCCTCGTATCGACGCGACGAGGGGCTGGTGTCGGTAATTGCGAGTTTGACGAAATGAGGGCGCTTGGTGTGACGACAGGGCAGAGGAACAACAAGCAGGTCGGGGGTGGGGAAGGGGGGGCTTAGGTAAGTCAGGAGGGCACAGTGGCGGTCCAGCTGCGACAGCGCCACAGCGGCGCATTGCGGGGCGCGGAGAACCGCGTGACACATCACGTGAGTGACTAACTATTTACTATTCATGTAAACGATCCCGACGCTCACGCTCAATTTAACTCGCCCTAGAACAGAAAGAAAAGCACCTCCCTCCGACTTGCTGTGGCCAAAAAACGCGGCAGACCAAGTCCCTGGATGCCTTACGTTTCTGCAAACGTGGAAAAAGACAAAATAAATAATGTGAAAGGAGACAAAAAGAGTAAGTCAAGCCATAGGTAAGTCAGTTTAATAAAATAAGATTTAAAACAACAATACTATGGTCATATGGATATTAGGCTTGCAGGCAGATATTCCAGCTATAACCGTTAAAATCTGTTAAGATTTGGACGGTGAAATCTGAATAACTACATCCCGGAATCCGAAACCGGGACTCATCCCAAATGTCAAGCCTCGAGATATGCGCCGAGCCCGAACCAACCCTAGCCTAGCCATCAATAGTACCTCGAACCAACACCATCCGGCGAGCGGCAGTTCCGGCTGATAGCAGTCCACACGTAGTCTCGAAGTTCCGACGTCAGGCATGGTACCTGACAAGTCCAAGAACTTATGCGGGTTCTAGGACCGCGGCTGGGTTCTGTTAAGGGAGGCAGGCCTTGGCGTCAATGAGTCGAAATATGCTAGCCCCGCATACGCAGTCGATCATAGAAAACCCAAGACCATCACAGCCTCCGCACAAATGAACGGTCTTTCCACCTGTACAGTCGGAGCAGTCCACCTTACGAGAGAAGCACCGCACACCATCGCAACGCCGACATACTTCGGGTCTGACAGTACCACCCCGTCCAATCGAGGTTCCAGAAACAGTCGTGCTTCTCTGTTTCCCGAATCCTACACAGTCTGGGCAAAACTCTACGGGGAATTGAAAACCCCTACCGTTGCACGAGGTACAGTCGCGGTGAACAATGCCCGATCCGGGACAGGCAGAGCACGGCACCTCATCGCAGCCGGTATCGAGGCAAATGTCGCAAGGCTTCATCTTAGGTGGTGTTAGGTTGGATCCTACGGTGTCATGAGTATACCGACTTCTTCCAGGGGGGGGCTTTAAGGGGTCTTACCTGAACGTGGCGTTGGACGGACAGGCTTAGACATCCAGCCGCTCAATTTCGGACTTGAGGCTAGAACAATAAACGACTATCTTGTGTCGTGATCCACTCGGGGCAGGCCCTCTCGATGAGGTGAATTCTTAGAATATCTTGAAGCTCGTTGGGTTAACTTTGATGATTTACTCAACAGGAGAACCGTTTCATGGGCATGTATGCTTATATCCTCGCATCCCGCCGGCTGGCTTGTGACCGGCAACCATGGGGACGCCCTCAGCAGAGACGCGCTTCCAGCACAGAACCGCGGCGCCCTCAAGAGAAGCGCGCTTCCAGCACCGAACTGGGGCGCAGACCGTTGCGAGTTGACGGCGCTTATAGCCCTGAAATAAGCTGACGTTCATGGCCATTCAGAGTTTGGGCACTCAGAACCCTGAAACAGGTTGGAATTCAAGCCAACCCAGGTTTGGCTTGGAGATGAGGGCGCCCATGGTTTTATCTGGGTCGCGGGAGTGGCTAAGAAGATTCCCGTGATTGTTGGTAGCAACAGGCTGTGTGTTCTGTTGGCCCGAGGCCAGAACCAGATGGGTTTGAGGTCAGTCGGTCGTTGGCAAAGGCTGGTGTTGGTTGTTGGCGAGGGTTCATGGTGGGAGGGAGTGGCCACAAAGTGGCCAGGAGCGCCGGAGGCCTGAACCAACTGATTCCACATAGATTTTCAGCGCCTTTACCGACAGGAGTTAAGTTTTGGCGAACCGGTAACTTCTTCGAGACTGGCAACTGACCGCACCGCACCATCCGAACAAACTGCACCCCTGAAATATTTTGAGAACAAGCACCAAGCAAACGCTCTTTATTGAGACAAACCTGTGAAACTTAACAGGCAACGGCTTTCCCATATTACTTGGACTCAGGAGTGGCTGCATCAGCTACAGTAGCCTCCTCCAGCTCCTGCAAGTGCCTTTGTCCCTCTTCCGTTGTGGCGTCGATGATCCCCTCTTCAATACTCAGGCAACCAGCCTTGTCGAGAGCCAGGGCAAAAGAGTATCAGCGGGCGTGTCACCTTCGCACAACTTAGAAGCAGGGGAAACTCACCTCATCAAGAAGGCCGACCATTTTCTCAGCTTCCGAAACCGCCATCTCGCCCAAGACTTTGTTGACCTCATCCAATGATGCGCTCTCTAACGCTGCTCTCATCCCAGGCGAGAATTGCTCAAAGATCTTCCTAGCATTTATTGCCTTTTCATCCCCCTCGCTCCCGGCCGGTGGAACCTGGATCCGGATCGAGCTACCCTCGCCTGCTGAATACAACTGGACCTGCTCAACACCCTCCTCCTTGGCGTCCCGCTTTGCCATGGAGCGGATTTTCTGGAACCGCTCGGCGAGGTCCTTCTCGAAGAGCCCCCGTGCCTGGTGACCTGGGGTTGTAAAACGTTTGAAGAAAAGCGCAACACCGTCACGCCCCCCGAGTTCATGGCAGTATTGTAGCAATAGAGCTTGGTGTACATACTGCCAGGCTTGCTTCTCGTCGGTTTGATTCAACAGTAGGTAATAGGCTTCGAGAAATAACCTGTTAGTGACCGACTCGTCCTGGACGATTTCTGGGTGTGACTGGAGGTAGTCATGACTGGCGCGGTAGTCGGAGGCTGGGATCTGTGCGAAATGCTTGGCGATTGGAGATAGCTGACTCCTCTGCTCGCTATCTCCGGAGTTGTCTGTGCTGGTAGTGTTCTTGGACTTGGTCTCATCTAGGCCATGGTTTGGGTTGAGCAGCTCCACTTTGGTTCCCTGTTTCGATATTTCTCCTGATTTGGTCTTACTGACTGACGAACTATCGAACCCGACGTGGTAACTTTCGCTAGTGATCTTGTTGGCCTCCTGTTTCTCAAGCGTATCAAGCTTACTGACGAGTTCTGCCTGACGGTCTTGGATCTTCTGAAGATGCACACCAAGCTCCTGAACAAAAGCTCCGTAGCGTTGGTCCTGGTCCGTTTTCCTCTCGTCGAGAGATTTATTCACCTCATCGAGAATGATCGCAAGTACCTTCGAGTAAGTCGGGAGAGGCGGCAGGTCGCTATCGAATACGCCTTCTGGTCGTGGTGGGGGACTATCTTCCGTGGGTTTGGCCGAGGCCAGCTCCATGATGGCATGGAATGCAACGTCGGCTGGGTTCAATTTACTATCACTAGAGCCGGCGTGCCGTGATTGTAGGGTGGCTTTCAGGACGCCGAGACGTTGTATCAGGGCATCATTGATGATGTGTTCATGCTTCAGTGCCTGAATTTGCAGCTTTCGTTGCTGTCGCTCCATGTGTATCTGGTTCTGTTTTGCCCGAATGAACGACCGTTTGTCGACATTTGGGTGGACCTCGATATCGGAGTCGTCGCTGAGCTCCAAAGCGTCCTAGCAGCTTCATGTTTAGTCGACCGAGCTACTTTTCTAACGCCGATGCTCCCAAAGAGAACATACCTACCCATTTGCTATAGTTCACCATCTTGACGAAGGGTGATGTTGAGAAGTATGGAGGGAGAGGTAGTTGGGTGAGGTTCCCGGACTCTGGCACCGTGTAACAGCTGGGGTCGAGAAGTTGACCTGACCTGACCAGTCTGTGAAACGCGCCGTTTTCGCACTGGTCAGGTCAACTTTGCCGGGTATGGTCAGCCCACCTACATGCATGCTGCACCGTATGTATCCGTAAATACACAGTATTGATTTCTCGACTTACACAGCAGATGATATTTTGGCTTTCCTCATACCCATCAATGAACATGAGCGGTCCATCTACAGTTATTGAAAGAACTGTCCCCGTCAAGTCCAAACTAACAAAGCGGCGGAAACAAAACTAACTGTGGGCAAAATGAGAGATCACAAGCGGCACAAGCTGCTTGACAGAAAAGTCCTAGCACGAGGCTAGCTGATTTTATATCTAATTATATACAGAAATGAATGAAACTGCAACCATTACGACGGTGAGTTCTTATATACAAGGGAATAGGCCACCACGACGTGGCTCTATGTACACGGTCTTGCTCCTCCTATTGACATTGGCCCCTTTACCAACAAAGCCCCCAATTCACACCTCCACGACCTTCTTGTAGCGGTACGGCTTCGCAGTGTGGCTGCCCACGCCCCAACCAACAGACCGCTTGTACTGCACACAGCCATAGGTACCACGGCACTCGAGGGTGTTGTACGCCGAGTGAGCCGAGTCAGCCCACGACAGGAACAGCGTGACATGGCCATCAGCACCACCAGTACCAGCGCCGAGGGTGCCGACAAAGTCACCGGGCTTGAGGGCGTCCCAGGAGATGGAGGTGGCGATATCCGGCAGGCTGACAGTGTTGTAGCCCGGGGCGTAGGCGTGCAGGGCCATGGACACGAAGCCGGAGCAGTCGGTGCGGTAGTTGCGGCCCTGGGGGTCCGGGTAGTTCTTGGTCATGGAGTAAGGGACGTGGCGGGAGACCCAGTACTGGCCGCGGGAGATGATCTCGGTGCGGTTGATGTTGCCTTGGTAGGCGGAGCCGCCACCGGCGACGGCGCACTCCTTGGTGACCATGCTGTTGGAGCCGGTCTTGACGTAGTAGTCGGAGACGTAGCAGCCGTCGGTGGTCTTGTCCCAGATCGAGTTGCCGGTGATGGTCTCGCCGTAGGTCTGGCAGTCGAGCTTGACGTCGGTGTCCCGCGCGTAGGTCTTGACCGAGCTGTAGCTGGTGCCCGGGCCGGTGCGGCAGTTGACGTCGTCGCCGGTGATGGGGTAGGCCGCGACGGCCGTGGCCAGGGCCAGGACGAGACCGGCGAGCTGCATGATGGTGGTGGTGGTGAGATAAAGAGGTTGTTTAGGTGAATCGACCGTTGTGTTGACTGTGGTGTTGTGACTAGAGGTAAGGGTAGTGAACTTGGAGGAGACTGGGGATGCTTTATACACAGTCGACTTTCAACTCTTGGCTAGTTATCCCGATCGACGTGACGTGCAGCTAAGACATCGATTTCTAACATTAAACCTACCGGTGCTGAACAGAGTAATTCCCCTCGCCTCGACTATTTTCGTCGGATTTGCCTCGTCGAATACTACGTCAACAACCATCTCCGATCTCCATGTCCAGGGGTCCCGTCTGTTGTCAACGGCGGGCCCGCGGAGCTCAACGCGCCAAGCCGAGGCTCAACTTCGGCGCATATCGCAGCTCTCACCCACCTTTCCGCCCCTTTCCCATCGCCACAGGCCAAACACAGACGTCAGGGGGGCCGATTTTGGTGGGTACCGTGCGATGGGTTCGCCCGCTCTTACTTGGTGATCTTCCCGCATGAAAATGGAAACATGCGGTCGGAGTTGGCTCCAACAGGTCAACAACTCGTCCAGGCGCTGCGGCCGCTCGGTGATGGGGAAAGGAAGGAGACCGCTGTTTGGACGACTAGCTGGGCTGAAGGGGGGTAGCATCGGATGGCGGCGGAGATTTCAGGGACTAGCTTTTGAGCTTTTGTTGTTGATGGGCGTCCGAAAATAGCATGCTAGTGGGGCTGTGAAGCACTAAAATAAATCGTCAGACGGATGAATTCTCCGCCTGTCTTTTGCACGCCGGACCGATGGCCCACTAAAACCCCTGGGCATTCCCCACGTTTTGCTGCTCTGGGCCTTGCCTGGGAAATTTGAAGATCGAGACAAGCTTTGGAATGTTCAAGAAAATCGAGTAAAACGACAAGGAACAACGCATTTTTCGGATTCACAGATTCTCGATACTACCTTTTCAACTGAATTTTACGAAGTACGGGCTTGTGGTTCTAGCCTTGTGTTCTAGCCTTTGGTTCTAGGCCTGGGGTCGAGACTCGGTCCTCCCAACATATTTTCCAACGGCAAGAAAAAAATCATGAGATAAGTCCCTTCGCTTCACGATCTGTATTGACACTAGGCTCTCAAATTCGAAGGACCCCGTTTCTGTGAGGACATGCCCCCCCCCCCCCCCCCCCCCCGGAAATTTCCGCCGGAACGTATTCCGCACTTCCTTCCGCCCAGCCCAACAAGAGCACACTGCATAGTACAGAATCCAGAACCACCAGCCATCACAAAATCGAATTTGACGGCAACAACCCATTCCTCCACTTCATCGCCGAGTTCGAATTAGCCCACTCCAACACAGCATCGTAATCAACACACTCATGCTCCGACCCTTCCCCCGGCCCGGCGCCCGTGTGGCCCTCGAGCGTGGTGTCAGCCGAGCACATGATGCCCTGGCGGATGTAGTTGAAGCAATGCGCCGTGTGGTGGGCGACCTCCTCGGTCAGCTCGACCCCGCCGTACCCTTGCTGGTAGTGCTCCGCGATGTAGGACAGGCAGTGCAGCTGGTGGAAGACGGTCATCATGTAGCCTGGTCCGTCGTTGTGCCGGTCCAGCGCGACGGTATATGGCTCGGGGAGGTCGTAGCGGTCGGCGTCGGCGACGACGACGTAGCCTCGGCTGTCTGGGGAGAGGCGGGGTTGTCAGCAGCTTGCGCGTTTGATTGTTGCTCGCTCGGTCAAGCTTGTTCGTCCAAGTTGCCTGCCGCTGTGGGAGTTGCTTTATGAACCCCCACGACCACCCTCCATCTCATGTCTCATGTCTCATGTCTCAGGTGGTACATACCTGCGCTCAGCTCGATCCAGTTATGGAGGGTCTGAAGAGTTAACGTTTCGTTGAACCACATATCTCCCCGAACATATCGGGGGTTGTCTTGGAATGTGTAGATCTTTCGCTCGACTGAAGATCGGGTTAGCAGCCTCTCAAGGTATCGGCGGATAACCAGGGACCGGAGGAATTGAAGAACCACGGCCGGGGCGTTCACTGACACTGAGGCACAGGCGTGCGCCGGAGGGTCGGGCGGCTCGCAATGAGGGGCTTCGCGACGAGGAGATACACGATCGTCGCGGCCATGGCAATTTCTAACAGCAACCGCAAGTACCACACCACGCCTCGTGACCGGGGGCGGTGGTCCCCAAGGCTCTCACGATCGTTGTTGATGGCCTTGGGAAGAAACGTCTGTTCCTCCTCGTCCGCCTCGTGCTTTCTTGAATCCATGGCGATCAGAGTTGGATGTGTGATGCTCCGGTACCCACGCGGCCCGCGCCGACTCCTGGTTTCGAGTCCGTCGGTTGTCGTCGTCAGCTGCCGTATTTAGGTATTCTTCCCCGGGTCCTGTTCCTGGCGTGCGCCGTTGTTGATGAATGAGTGAAATCGACAAAACCTCATCCTGAATGTCGACTTGGGGCATCAAGGATATGTGTCGCGCCATCGCGGCCTCTGCTTCCTTGAATTTAGCCGGCATGCTTTCATCCAAGATCTGGGGGAGGTTACATCGCCCCGGCATGGGCAAGGAGGTGCGGAATGGTTTCCTTGACGAATCGTACATACAAACGATACTGGGAATTCCAGGAAAGCAAAGACTTAGACGTCTTCTGGGCGTTCAACACCGTAAATTCTCATTGAACAATATTCGACACTCTTTCGTCTCACATTCCCCTTCTCTCGCAGAATTGAGCTGAACCTGTCGCTCTCTGTCGCGAGGTCGAGGTTCCAGAAGCGGAAATCCAACGGACAACCACCTCCGTGCTTGGCAAACACAGGCCGCCAAGCCCAGACCTTCCAAACTTGGCAGAAGCCTTGGCAGCCTTGGCATTTTAGTCTCTCCGAAATCACGAGCCAAAGCACATGACCCGCCAAGCCAGTGAAGTTTTGTTATCACGATAAGCCAAACCAGACCAAGCAAGCTATCGCCACCACCACTGTCGTCACACCAAGACTACCGCAGCCAAACGAGACCATCGACCGCGTTCTCCCGTTTACACCCTCAAATTCTTCCTCCACAACTACCCACACAATGGATCAAGGGTATTTTCACCGCACCACCCTCACCCCCGCCGCAATACTTAACTAACAGACGACCCCCAGCCTAACCGCCGCCGAGCAGCGCGAGCTCGAGACCCGCCTCCAAAAGCGCCAGGTCAAGGAGTTTATGAACGTGCGTCCTTTTCCCCTCCCCTCCCCGCACCCCACGGAACCCATAACTAACACTTACACTGGGCGGGGTTTAGGTCTTCGGCAACCTAGTAGACACCTGTTTCACCGCCTGCGTGGATGATTTCACGTCCAAAGCGATTTCCAGCCGCGAGTCCGGGTGCCTGACACGATGTGTCAGCAAGTCGATGGCGACGCAGAACCGGCTGTCGGAGCGGTTTGCGGAGATCAATGCGTCTGTTACCGCGGAGATGCAGGGGAAGAGGTAATCGGGATTACTTTACATACATCCAACTCAACGCAATTCGGATCGGGATGAAGAAGGGGGGGTCGAATATGGGGGGGCCGAAATGAATGAGGAGGAGTCAAAAAGAATTAGGGGGAGAAAGTATAAGAGTTGGGGGTGTGGTTTGGGGGGGGGGTGTATGAGCTTGGGATAAAGGATATGGAATACAGAGGTGGGGGGGGGGGAACAAAAGAACGGATGACCTACAGGGGAGCGGCCTAAGACTCAGGGCCGTGTACGATACGGTATGAGATATGATACGGCATGAACGCATGGCGCACACTAAACAACTGTACGATTGCGTTTGATTGCATTTCTGGACGTTGGAGATGGACGTGCAGTGGAGGAAGTGCAATTGGCCGTGGAAGGAGACATGAGTGGAAATGGGAGTGGAGGTCGAAGTGGAAGTCAAAATGGAAGTCGAAAGTGGAATGGAAGTAAAAAAGACATGATATTGACACCTCTTCCCTCAATACAAACAAACCGTCATCAGCCCATGACATTAATCAACACAATGACCCTCATCCCCCATAGCCACCACTCATCTCCCCATTTAACCACATCCCATCTACTCGCATCCATCTACTACCTAACCAGGTACTCCCATCCACTACCCAACTATCTACGCCCATCTCCCCACCTCACTAGGTAAGCAAGTACTCAGTAAACACTCACTCCCTCCCCTCAACCAAAACATCCCTAATCCCCTCCAACAACCCAACAACCTTTTCCTCCAACCTCGTCTCACTCCCCCCAGCCGCCCCTCCACCACCGCCCACAGCCCCCAACCCCCGCCACTCCATCTCCCTCGCCCCCAAAGGCAACAACCTCTCCCTCAAAACCTTCCGACTCGCCAACCAAAACTCCACACTCTCCAACACAAACCCCCCATCCCACACCACCTCGGGTATATCCCTCGTATTCGCCGCTCTCAACGCGCCCAACACACCGGTGAGTAAAGCCAGGGAGTGCACTTCGGAGACGCCGATCAGTGTCAGGAAATGGGCGTTGTTATTTGTAGAAGTCCGGCTGAGACCGGGGGCCTCGAGGCGGTCGGCTGAGGAACGGAGGAGGTTGGGAAACTGGTTGAGGACGAAGGCGACTTCGGGGGCGATGGTTGGACCAAGCGCGTCGAGGAGGTTGAGGAGTAAAGGGAGGAAGCCTTTAGCCCAGATGGCGTAGCAGCGCGCGGCGCCGGGGTTGTCGGTTAGGGGGTCGACGTGGGCGCGGCGGAGGTATCCGGCGATGTTAGCCGAGGTGAGGTGTCCGAGTAAACCATCGCAGGCGAGTTGTTCAGCCAAGGCAGGCAGGGCGGATAGTTCGCGGAGTAAGAGCACGGCGAGCTCGCCGTAGACGGGGTCGCCGTGGTGGCCGGGGACGGAATCGGCGAGGCGGTCGGACCAGGAGAAGAGCGAGGTGGCGACGTGTAGGATGTCGTGGGAGGCCATGATGTTGAGGATCTGCACGTGGCATTGCTCGATGCCGGGGACGCTGAGGCAGGCTTGGAGGATGGCGGTGATGAGGGCCAGGTCTTCTGGTGTCGTAGGCGCCGAGGGTTCGTGGACCAGGGCGGCGAGGTCCCGGAAGGAGCGGGCGACGACGCGGTCGAGGGTGGCGAGGACTAGCTGGGAGACGGCGACGGGGCTTTCGCCGGACTTAGGCGTGCTGGGGTTCGTGCCGGTGCTGCTACCGTTCGTATTACCCGTAGAACTCGGAGAATTCTTAGCCCCCCGCAACACCACAAACAACATCTTCAACAGCGTCCTAAAATACCCAATCTGCCCCTCACCCCACGGGTTCTCAACACTGTGAATCGCGGCCGTGACAAGCGACAGCAGATGGCCCATGTCCTGGGGCAGCAGCAACGAGCAGTCGGCCAGGCGACGCAGCAGGGTCAGAGCGAGGTTAGCGCGAGAACCAGCCAGGACCACAAAGACATGCTCGGGGGGCTGCGGGCGCTGGTTGGCCTCGAGGCACTGGCCGGCCACCTGCAGCATCTGCCGGGCTACGGCCTGGTGTTTGGGCAGCAAGCAGGCGCTGAGCTCGAGGAGGAGGTACTCCCACGCGTGGAAGAGGGACTGTTTATATGTTAGCAACTGCTCGTCGTAGCAAGTGATAGTAAGAAAAGCGAAGAGAGAAGAGAACCCACCACCTCAGCCTCAACCAACGACAAATTCACATTCGCCGTCTCCATCTCCCTCCTAAACCCCTCCCCCCTAGCCCCCCCAACCCACGCAGCATCATGCCGCAGCGCAGCCTCCGCAACATCCAGCGCATAATAATACCCCGGCCCCAGCGGCCTCGGCGCCAACAACAGCGTCCGGCGAAACCCATCCACCGAACACCCGGGGTATCGATTTGCAAAGTTCCGCGCCAAATTCGCATGTAGCGAAGCATTATGATCCGCCACAGCCACAGCGTCACGCAGGAAATAGTCCAGATCGTTGACGACGTCGACGGCAAAACTCTGCGCCTGGCGCATCTGTCGGAGATGATACAGCTGCATGGCGAACGTCTCGGCGATATACGCCGCGATGCGGGCCTGGTAGCAGGCGTCCTCGGCGGCTTTGGCGCCCGCCTTGGAAACGACAGATGGAGCCTTGAGATCGCGCACGTACGCCCGCAGTTCCTGGAGGAAGGCGGTGTCCTGCTGTGTCGCGAAGATGGTCCACGGCCAGTAATTCTGCGCGGACGTGAAGAAGTCCAGCACGGCCAGGCTCTCTTGGCTCGGCAGCTGGCGTAGTACGCGGAGCTTGTCGAGGGCCGTGGCAAGCACCGAGGAACCCGCTGAGAGCTGCGAGATCTTGGCTGACTTCAATTCGTTCCCGTTGGTCGACCCCAGCGCTTCCCTCGGCGTCTTGCCCGTCAGCAAGCAGTTGGCCATCCACGGCTGGCGGTTCCGCAGGATCGTTGAGAAGAACCGCCAGGTATGCGCCGCTTCTGGCGTGCGGTCAAACGGCTTGTCGAGCGCGGCAGCGATCTGTAAAAAGGACCGCGATACCGGCGGGCCCAGGTAGCCCAGCAGCGATGGTGGCTCGCCGGGGCTGCGTCCGGCGCTTTCCACCAGCGCGCTGAGCAGTGAGAGCGCCGGTGATCGGAAGGCGTGGCGCACAGCGGGCAGGCGGGCGATGACCGAGGCCGACTGGAAGAGTTGCGCTTGGAGGACAGCTACCGAAGCTGTCTTGGTTTTGTCGGCCCCAGCGACGCGCAAAAGCGTCGTCACAAACCCGAGCACAGTCGTCAGCCGCTCCGAAACCACACGCGCCCGTCGCTGGTACAACGTCGTCGAGTCGGGCAATTGAAAAGCCGCCAAAAACGTCGCCAACAGCGGCTGGAACCGTAACGCGCCAGAGCTAGACGACGTCGCGAGGAAACTGTCCACCACCAGCTTAGTCGCCTGCACGAGCGGTGCGGCCAAACTCTTGGTCTTTGCCTCATCATCGTTGGTGTTGTCCGCGCCCACGCCGTAGGTATACGACACCAGCTTGTCTATGACCCCCACGATATCGCGGATCAGCGCGCTGCGATCGGCCTCGGACGGCAGCCGCCAGGTGGCTGAGCTCTCGAAGATGTCGAGACACGCCTCGGCGACTGAGAGCGCCACGCGCGAGATCATCTTATCTGATGCTCCGAGCCACGGGTTCTTTTCTGACCTGTCAACTACCGCTACTGTTCCAGCTGCTGCCCCTTTTGTTGTTGTCGATCCCTTGCCATTGGCAGTACTCCCCAAAGTCCGCCTTTGCACCGCACTCGTCATGGCACTCTCCACCAGCGCCGAAAACAACTGCGCGGCCGACACCAACAGATCATACCGTTCCGCAAACAGATCCAGCTGCGCGGTAATACGCACCAGCCGACCCGTCCGCGTATCACGGTTGACCAGCGCGCACCGCGCCATGTACGCCCACACTCGCCCGGGACACACGGGCAGTGCGGCGTGCAGGAACTGCAGACACGACGACAGCGCCGCGATGCTAGGGCCGTCGAGCTCGGCCACGTCCTGCTCTGCGAGCCCGTCCACGGTGTCGGCGATGGTGCCGAGGATGTCTTTGCCTCGGGGAAGTAGCCGGCTGGCTTCGTCGAGGATGCTCAAGGCCCTGTCGGAGGCTGCTGATGTCCGGGGAGGGGAAGAGGAACCCGAGGCCGAAGTCGAAGACGAGTCGGATGAACCTTGAATGTACGCCGCACGCAGCACCGTCGCCAGCAGCGCAACCCCCTCAGCGAGCTCCTCAATACCCAGCGGCCCCAGCCCCCCATTTCCACGATGATGTTGACCATGCGCCCGCTCGCCTAAGCTAGCCTCAATCCGTTTCCCCAGCACAGCGAGTGCCGAGTGCTCGAAATCGAGCTTGGCCACCCGCCCAACATCCGTCACAAACCGGCCGTACGTCCCGCTCGGGATCGTGCACCGCTCATCGGCCGAGGTCCTCCGGTATCCCGCTGCCGTCGAGTTGGCTGTGGCATCGGCAAAGAGGTCGATGTCCCGGATCAGCCGGAACGAATTTGTGTTTTCCTCCTCAAACACCAGCTCGTACGACCGGTCCCAGCGGGTGTCCCACTGCACCGTGAGACTAGGCGTCCGGGTCAGCAGCGAGGTGATCACGTCCAAGGTTTCGCGGTCGGATGTTAACGCTCCCGCCAAAATGCGGCACAGCGAAGCGAACGGGAGGAACTCGTAGGGAAACCGGTTGCGGGCCTGTGCCGTGTACTGGCTGTTAAGTGTGTCGTCGCTGAGCATGCGGGTGTAAATCTCCAGGCTGGCCCTGACAGTAGCAGTAGCCGTAGCCGTAGCGATGTCCCAGTATTGGCTTCCTCCCGAGAGAACAGAGATCAGACACGAGACCGGTTCCGACTGGTAGCCCACGTAGTGGAAGCTGCGCTTAAGCAGGTCCTGGAATACCAGACGCGCGCGGGCTCCCAGTACTGGGCGGAACGCCGCGGCCTGACTCGAGCCGAGACAGACAGCCATCTCAGACATCAGGTCAAACACACGCCCTCCCGCGGTCGCGACTCGGGCCATATTCTCGGCCGGCTCGATGTTGCGCTCCAGCTGCTGCGACGCCAAAAACACGTCGTACGAGGACGCCTCGATGGATACGATGCTGCCCGCCGAATTCCGTCGCTGCCTACCCGACGGCTCGTACTCCAGCTCGAACCCGGCCTGCGCCCGCTGGTTCTGCAGTAGATCCCGGCGCTCGGCCCGCTCCTGATACCCGACGTGCATTTGATGGAGGATGAGCGACCAGGCGAAGACGACTGGCATGGCGGTCATCAGGTCTGCGCCCGCGGCCGCCGTGATGGTGGTGTGGATCTGTGTGAGGGCGTCGGATGAAGCTAGGTACGGGTCCTCGTCTTCTAGTAGGTCGACGTCCTGATCGAGGTACAAAAGCGACCGGTCGATGTTGAGAAGCTTCAACGAAATAGCCGAGACAAGGCTATGAAGCGGCGGCAGTAGCTCAGTGAGTAGCGGGTGGTCACCCCCAATCGGCGTCAAGAACTCGCAAAGGTCCATCAACGCGAACCACTTGGTCACGAGTTCCGGCGGCGCGAACTGGGACGACTTGAGGTCGAGGATCTGGAATACCACCGAGGCCGCGTGGATAGCTTCGCTAAGCGCCGTCCTAACCCAATCCGCTGCGAATTCCTCCGTCGCCATCTGGGGGGCCTGGCACGAGGAGGATTTCGGCCCGCTCTGGGCGCGCACGCAGCAGTCTTGCAGAACGCCCATGTACGTAGGAGCGAGGGCGTTGAGCCGCGCCGAGACGTCGGTAGCCTGCTCGTCAAATCCGAAAGCGTCGAGCAGAATCCCGTCGCGTAAGCCGTCGAGGTCAGAGCCTGCCCCCGAGTGCAGCAGCAGAGCGAGCAGGGAGTCGACCGCAGCGACGAAAAACCGGCGCTCGGAGAGGTACGTGTCCAGGAGGCGACCGCGGCGGGCGTGGTCACTTTCAAAATCAGCCCAGAGGGACTCGGCGTCGGCAGCAGCAGTAGCGGTGGTGTCGAGCAGCGCCATGACGGCCGAGGTCTGCCCGTCTCCCACGCCGGCGGCCTCCTGGATGTTGGCCACATCCTGGGCAGAAAGCGGACCTGTGAGGTGGTTGCGCGCGCGCGACTGGTACTCGATCAGCACGACACGCAGGGCCGCGACCTCGTTGGTGTCGGCATGCTTGCTCAGCCACCGTGCATCATCCTTAAAGGTGTCGAGGCTGTAGGGGTCGGCGGGCGACGGCACGACGTTGATGGCGCCCGTCTTGGTCTCGAAGTCGAGCTTGGTTTGGTTTGTTGGTGGTGAAAACGTGGTGGATGGCTCTCGGAGGAGCTGGTGGACGTAGCCATCTCGGAGAAAGGCGGATAGGGCAGCGCTGTTGAGTTGGTCGCACGCCTGGCTCTCGAGAGCGGTAGCGATGAGTCTCCACGAGCTACGTGATCATCTTGTTAGCAGGGACAACCCTCGACTCAATATTCAGAATATTGGGAAGGCTCAAGTGAAAGGCTTGACTGGAACGAATCGAGACAACACCGGGAACAAACGCACAGGACGAGTCGGCCGCCGCTCAGGCACTCCTCGAGCGGCGGTAAGTAGGTTCTATCGGTCAGGGTGGCCATTGGCGGCGGGGATGTCCATCCGGGGCCGACCCGGGGCGCCGACGAGGGGTAGTGGGGGAAGAGTGCCGCAACGCCGCAGATTGGAGGTTGCTAAGGGAGTGTACGACAGAATAGGCGAGTCGTCTAGCGGAAGAAGTTGGCGTCGCGGTTCGTCAAGACGGATCGGACGCAATGCTGTGGGTATTTTCGAGGTCGACGCGGAGATCGTTCGAATCGAAGATGGTATTGACGGGGGAAGCGGAAACTCTCCGTCCCATTCAGAAATGGGAGGTTGCAAAATGCAAACAGCGCTGTTTGGAAAGTACAAATTTACTTTGTATGGGAGCTATCAACTGCAGCACTGCTCGACGCGGTCTGCGACGCGGCTTCCACTTTTTCAGCCTAACGGCCCGGGACAGCTCCACTCGGCGGCTGCCAAGCATGGAGGGACGCTTTGGAGATCTCGACAAGCATTCTTTATCGATAAGAGCTTGCAGAACTGACCCCTGCTGGCCCTGCGTCGACACAGTAATTCAGGCCCCACTCAACCCTCCGGCGCCGCTCCGGCGCATGTTGGTGCTGACCTTCCAGCTGCGCCGGGCCGTGCCATGTGGATTTACACCCCGCTGACTTTTAGAACCCCTCCATCGGCGAGTTGCCCTGCGCTGAACTCGACTCGAAACAATCTGTGATCCATCGTGAAATGTACTTGAGCCCGAGCTGACATAAAATTTGCATACCCACCTTACCTAAATTTGCCAATACTTTTGCTTCCCTATCTCTGAGTCCCTCGACAATTTGCCCGCCGAGCACCTTGTTAGCGTGTGAGGCATAAGACGCGGCAACTCAGTGTCCGACATTTTAAACTGTTCTGGGAACTCAATTAACTCCGTGACTCACCCCTTCTGCTTCATTACACTAGATCCTCACTTTTTTATTTTCACTTTTTACTTGGTCCCTTGCTAAGATTGACAACGGATCTACACCACGCAACGGGAACAAAACGCACTGAGCATCGCCTCAGTTTCATTGGGCTCTGCCCGCCCTCCAATACCTCCGAACTCGGTCCTCCCATACACTACGATATTCACCACAACACAACCACAACACAACACAACCATGCCGGCCACACCAGACATCATCGACCACTCCCCCCACCACCCCGACCCCTCGCCCCTGGTCCCAACCGCCACCAACCTCGTGCTGATCGACAACTATGACTCTTTCACCTGGAATGTCTACCAATACCTCGTGCTGGAGGGCGCCAATGTGACTGTGTTCCGCAACGACAAGATCTCGCTCGATGAGCTGATCGCCAAGAACCCGACCCAGCTCGTCATCAGCCCCGGACCAGGGCATCCGGGCACCGACTCGGGGGTCAGCCGCGATGCCATCAAGCACTTTGCCGGCAAGATCCCCATCTTTGGGGTGTGCATGGGGCAGTCAGTTCCCTTTCCCTTTTCTCCCTAGGGAATGATGTGAGAGAGATACGAAATAGTAAATAGAGACTAACTGGATGAATCTAGACAATGCATCTTCGACGTCTACGGCGGGGAGGTGAGCTTCGCCGGCGAGATTCTGCACGGCAAGACCTCGCCCCTGAGCCACGACGCCAAGGGCGTCTACGCCGGCCTGGACCAGGGCCTGCCCGTCACCCGTTACCACTCACTGGCCGGCACCCACGTCACCCTCCCCGGGTGTCTCGAGGTCACCTCGTGGATCGCCAACGAGGACGGCTCCAAAGGCGTCATTATGGGCGTGCGCCACAAGGAGTACACCATTGAGGGCGTGCAGTTCCACCCCGAGAGCATCCTGTCTGCTGATGGCCGTGGCATGCTGCGGAACTTCTTGCGTCTGCAGGGAGGGACCTGGGCTGAGAACGAACGGCTGCAACAACAAGCTGGTCACGACGACAAGGCGAAAGCGGCCGCTGCTCCGACTTCGAACCTCCCTGAGCATACCAAAAAGACCGGCGGCAGCAACAACATCCTCCAAAAAATCTACGCCCACCGAAGAGCCGCCGTGGCTGCACAGAAAGAAATCCCCTCGCAGCGCCCGTCCGACCTGCAAGCGGCCTACGATTTGAACCTCGCGCCGCCGCAGATCTCACTCGTCGACCGCTTGCGCAACTCCCCTTTCGACGTGGCCCTGGCCGCCGAGATCAAGCGGGGGTCCCCCTCCAAGGGCATCTTCGCCCTCGACATCGACGCGCCCACCCAGGCCCGCAAGTACGCACTAGCCGGCGCCAGCGTCATTTCGGTGCTGACCGAGCCCGAGTGGTTCAAGGGCAGCATCGAGGACCTGCGCGCCGTGCGCCAGGTACTCGCCGGCATGCCCAACCGGCCGGCCGTACTGCGCAAGGAGTTCATCTTCGAGGAGTACCAGATCCTCGAGGCGCGACTCGCCGGCGCCGACACCGTGCTGCTGATCGTCAAGATGCTCGCACCCGACGTGCTCACGCGGCTGTACCAGTACTCGCTGTCCCTAGACATGGAGCCGCTGGTGGAGGTGCAGAACGCGGACGAGATGGCCGTCGCCATCCAGCTCGGCGCCAAGGTCATCGGCGTCAACAACCGCAACCTGGAGAACTTCGAGGTCGACCTCGGCACCACCGGCCGGCTGCGGAGCATGGTGCCTAAGGACACTTTTCTGCTCGCCCTCAGCGGCATCAACTCCCACCAAGACGTGCTCGACTGCAAGCGCGACGGCGTTAACGGGGTCCTAGTGGGCGAAGCCATCATGCGCGCTCCCGACGCATCCAAGTTCATCCGGGAACTCTGTGCCGGCCCAGACGCACCCGCACCCGCCACAAACAACAATCAACCGCTCCTCGTCAAGATCTGCGGCACCCGCAGCGCCGAAGCCGCCACCGCAGCCATCCAAGCCGGCGCCGACCTCGTCGGCATGATCCTCGTCCCCGGAACAAAACGGTGCGTATCCCACGAAACCGCCCTCGCCATCTCCGAAGCCGTGCACGCCGCCCGTCAGACCACCACACCCACCCCCGACACCACCACGGATTTCCAAATCCCCCAAACAGCAACCGACTTCTTCACCCTCACCACCACCACCCTCCGCCACCGCACCCCCCTCCTAGTAGGCGTCTTCATGAACCAACCCCTCTCCGACGTCCTAGAAAAACAACGCCTCTACAACCTCGACCTCATCCAACTCCACGGCTCCGAACCCCTCGAATGGGCCTCCCTCATCCCCGTCCCGGTAATCCGCAAATTCAAACCGGGCCAAACCGGTCTCGGCGTGCGTGGATTACACGCCCTGCCGCTGTTGGATTCGGGCGCTGGGTCGGGGAAGACGCTTGATGCGGAGGCTGTGAAGAAGACGTTGGAGGGGGATGGGGAGTTGAGGGTTTTGTTGGCTGGGGGGTTGGAACCGGGGAATGTGGCGGAGGCGGTTAAGGGGTTGGGGGAGTTGGGAGGGAGGGTGGTCGGGGTTGATGTTAGTAGTGGGGTGGAGGTGGAGGGACGGCAGAGTTTGGAGAGGATTGGGGAGTTTGTGAGGGCTGCTAAGGCGGTTAGGTAGGGTGTGGCTTGTGGTGGGAGGCAGATTTGAGAGGTGCTTTGGGTCTTGTTGAGTTGAGGTTGCTGGGGTGAAGATTTTCGAAAAGTTACTGCAGAGTAGCGAGATGTTTTAAGCCAGCTGCTTGTTGTTCTCTTTTTGGAATCAACGAGTGGGTGAAGTAAGTAGCTCTGGTATCTGACTTTGAATCCAATTTCAAGACATATCAGTTCCCTAGTAGAACTCAACCTTTTAAAGCCAGAGACTCTCCATGAATTCAACCTCGTTCTCAACACAACCTTCTTTTCCGGCTGCATAGATTAGCCTTTCCAAAGGTTAGGGAAACGACGAGACAGTATTTCTTCCATTGCGGTTTTATTCGAAGCTGTTTCTGCCCAGCAATTTCCCCCATTCCTTGCTGAGCACCCCGTCCTGAGTAGTTTTCTTCCCTTTACCACATCTCTTCTTCTAGCCAGTTTCTCTCTCACCTCTAGGGTCTATTCGTTCTATTATCATTCCATTCGGTTTCTGGTGGCCACTTGCCCTTTCACCAGTCCGCCTTTTTCACCCATCTTGCCACACACACCTGCTCAATTCTTTTCTGAACAAATACATCTGCCAACTCCATCCTGTCGACTGCACCTACGAAAGATAATACAGGAACAAAACGCAGGCGAGATCACCAGAGCGGTGGGAATTCAAGTTAGACATTGGTATCGAGAGAATAAGGTCATCGATATATATACGATATCAGGTTGGTCCGTACGCACCAGCAGCCCTCTCTGCGGGGGATATACGAACGAGTAGGCTGACAAGTAGTGCAACAAGCATCAGACAACCGGGAAGAGGAGAACAAACCGAACCAAAAATCAGACACACACACGCATTCACACACCCAAGAAGCGACGATGCGCACCCGCAAAGAAAAACCCATCTTCCGCAACCTGACCATCACCGTAGCCGGCAGCCTCATCGACCCCAACGGCGACGGCAGCACCCAATGGACCGACATCAACATCGACCGCTGGGTGACGCTCCGCGACGGCCGTTTTACCCGAGCCATGACCGACGACGTGACACATGTTGTGTGTACCGCTGAGGAGTTTGAGAGGAGGGGGTTGGTTGGTACGTCTTTTCCCTTCCCTTCTCTCTCCCCCATACATATCATGCCGGTTTGGTAAGGGGGCGTGTGCTGATGGAATGGATGGTATAGTCAAAGAAGCGCTCAAACGCCCCAAGACATGCCAAATTGTCACGCTGGATTGGCTGGAGGATTCAATGCATAAGCGGAAGCGCCTAGATGAGGAACCGTATTCGCATCTGAGGGCGCTGCGGCGGGCGAGGGAGAGGGAGAGGAAGAGGTTGATGGTGGTGAAGGGGTTGGAGAAGGCTGTTAAGCAGGTTAATCCTAGTGAGTCTTTCTTTTCTTTTGTTTTGTCTGCTGTTTACTCGCTTGTATTGAAGGGGAAGAGGTACACTGAAGGGGAAGGGAGAAGGACGGATGTGGCTAATCTGGTTTCTGCAGACCTGTATCATCTGTATCGCGACCATACATTTTTCCAGTATGAGGTGGTGATTACCCGGGATGATGAGGAGGCGGGGATACTGGGGGAGAGGTACATTCTTTCGGTGAGTTATTCTTTTTCTTTCCCTTTTGAGCGGCTGGCTTGTTTACACTGCTACAAGATATCCGTCTCATAGCATCCCCTTCCACCAAATCAAGGACATCACAGTTGGCCATATTCCAGATACACATAAACATATTCTGTACCTTTGATCACTTAATGTAAGAACCCCCTTCCAGCAACAAACCCCAGCCGGTTTTACAACATCTGGCAGTTACGCCCCCTTTTGTTAACCACCATTTCTACCCCCCACTTTCGGGGCCTGCTCACTAACACTGACCCCAGCTCTTCGAATCCAACAACGCCAAACCCCGCCTCTACTGGTTCCTCGCCAAGTACTACAAGAAAAAAGGCGACACCCAAGCCAAGATCCACCGACCCAGCCATGCTCCGGGCCTGTTTGCCCGCGAGTTTGCCCTGTTTGAGTCCTTCTTCCGTATCAAGACGGGGATTCCCTGGGAGCAGCGTCTGCTGGGGGTAAAGGGTGGGGAGGGGAGGGAGAGGGTGTTCAGGTATCAGCCGCCGGTGAGTTTGCGTTTGGGTTTTATTTTTTGGGGTGGGTGTGAAAAGAAAGGGGGTGTGAGGGAGGATGGGGGGGAATAGGAGAAATTGGCTAGGGTATGCTAACACATTTGATCAGACAGGCGGAAAACCTGTCGGTTGGGCCCCGGCTCAGTATATCCCAGCTGAGGAGATAACTGATGACTCGGTGGCTCCCCTTCCCGAGGGATCCAACAATCACACCGACCCGCAGGATGTGAAGATGGCTGGGACTGAGACTGAGACTGCCCCCGCCACTGCTATACAACTCCCTGGTCTAGTCAAAACTGAGCACGACGGGCATGACATCGACGAGTCCAACGAGTCCAATGGATCCAACACGGATGTACCCACCACAGAAACCACAATAACTTCCGGCATCAGCACCCAAGAAGTTTTCCCCTTCATTGCTCAGGAATCAACCCCGGCCCAGTATATCCCGGTCGAGGAAACGTCTGAAATCACTGCCTCTCTCCTTACCCTAGGATCTAACAATCACAACGACGCCCAGGATGTGGAGATGGCTGGTACTGAGGCTGAGACTGAAACTGCCCGCGCCGCCACGATGGAACTTTCTAACCTAGTCAGAACTGAGCGTGACGGGTATGATGCCAACGAGTCAGGCGCACCCAACACGGATGTACCGGTCACAGAAATCACAACGACGCCTAGCATCAGCACCCAGGAGGAAGTCTCCCTCATCGCTCAGGAATCGACCCCGGCCCCGGCTTCAACTATGCCTTCGACTTCAACTCTACCTTCGACTTTACCCCCAGCGTCAACCTCAACTCCCTCTTCAGCTCCTCTCTAGTTTCAACTCCAGCATCGACTCAGGCTCCAGCGCCTGCGCAGCATCAAACACCCTCGCTCGTCATGGCCCCCGACGCCTCGCTTTAGGCGGGAGGTATCAATGCATTCTGCTAACTGGCAGCAGGGCCCTAGACAGGGAGTGAAGCTGGATAGGAAAACCAGAATCAGCACAGTTAGCCCTTTAACATTTCTCTTTTATTTTTTTCTTTGTTATTTTGTACAGTAGCATTACCGAACGCCTCACCTTTTCACAAGTCCGGGGAGGTGATGCGGCAGATGGCGTAGTTTTATCTTCATCGTTATCTTTGACGTCATGGGGGGCGGAAGAAAAGGAATCATCACGGGGAGGGGGCAACAAAAAGGAGGAAGAAAAGGGGAAACTTCAGTCGCTAGCGCAGCATACATTTCTCATGGTATCGTAGCCTGCTCCGACAGACACGAGGGACACTTTGCCTGGCCGTTATCATCATCACCATCCATTCATCATCGTTACGAGTTACAAGAATAGCAAACAAAATACACGCGCTGCTTTAACTAACTGACATCGAGGTATTCTTGTGATACAACCAAAAATAAATAAAGTGATAACACAATGTCCCAATAGTAAACAACGGTTAAACTTCAATTCCAGCCTCCCACCGCACTCACACTAGTAGCCAGTATCCATAGGTATCCATAGGTATCCATAACAAATCAAAACCTCAACTTCGGCAAAACAAAAACCACCAAAACCAACACAACCATCAACCCATAAATAAAGCCATACAACCTCAACCGTCCCCACCACCCCTCCCCCTCCGTCATCCTTGTCAACACCCCCATCTTACGCGTAACCCCTTCCATATCCTGGCCGGTCTTGCTCAACCCCCGACCGGCCCGGTCGACTAGCTCGCGGTCCTCTTCGAGCGAGGCGCTGAAGGCGTGGGAGGACTGTTTGAGTTCGGAGGCGAGGCGGAGGATGGAGGAGGAGAGGGCGTCTTGTTCGGCGCGTTGGTGGTCGAGGATGGCTTCGGTTGTGGAGATGGCTGTTGTGGGGGATCTTGTTGTTGTGGTTGGGGAGGTTGTTGAGGGGGGTGGTTGGGTGGTGTTGAGGAGGGAGGAGGTGGTGGATGCTCGGGTTGGTGGGGGGTGTGGGTGTGATTGTGATGGTGAATGGGATTGGGATTCTGGTGGGTCTTGGGATTGTGACTGGGCGTGAGGGGTATGGCGGGGCCGGAGAGTCTGGGAGGTTACTGTGGTTTGTTCTTGCTGTGATTCTACGTTTAGAGGATCGAGTTGGGGTTGTGGTTGTGTTGATGGGTGTGATGCTTGAGGTTCCCCCCTTGCTTCCCTCGAATCTTGTGGTGGTGCATCGGACTGAGTCGACTCCAGGCTCTCACTCGGCGTAGCGATAATATCAGCCAAAATATCCTCCCCGTCAGAGGTATCATCGTCGTCGTCGCGACCACCGTTATTCCCATCGTCAATAACCCGCCCGCTTCTGCTCCTCCCTGCCGCAGCAAACTCAGCCAGGTCGCTCAGCCGCTCAGACAATTGGTCGAGAATCTCCTGCTTCTGCACCAAGTCGGTCTGAATGTCCTGGCGACGGGCGTGGATCTTGACGGTGAGAGCTTCCTGCTCGAGCTTCGTGAGGAGCGACCGCGCATATTGGACGTTCTACGAGCAGCGGCCTGTGTTAGCGCAATGGTTTTCTCAAATCATGATGGTGGTGGTGTGGTGTTGCGGGTGACCTACCGCTCGCGCCTTGTCCCTCTCAAACTCGCTGTCCCGCAAGCGCGCCTCGCGCTCGGCGTCGGCGTGGAGGATGGTGCGTTGTAGGCGAGTGAGCAGCAGGGTGAGGTCGGTCTGGGGGTCGGCGCCGCGGCGGGGGACTGGCGTTGCGGTGACGCCGTGGATTAGTCGAGCCATGGTAGGGGCTGTCGGTAGCCGGGAATACGTATGCGGTGCGTTGCGATATGCTGCGATGTTGTGGATGCTGTCGGGTCGGACTGAGTGGATGGGTTCAGAATGAGGTTGTCACGAGTTGATGAAAGAGTACTGTGCGCAAACGACACTGTATGCGCCCCTGCACATTGAATCAAGCAGTTGACATGTGGCACGAGCTGGCCGTTGAGCACTGACATCACCCCTGGACTGCTGTGCTGATTAGGGTTAGGGTTCAATGAGTCTCCAGAGCGATAAGAGAGCTATCCGTTCTGGGTAACCTTCAAGCTTCTTAATATCCTCAACGGTACAACACTACCCGGGCTTTTTCTCTTCTGGAATTTTCTTCTTCTTTTTCTCGCCACCTCGCTACACTCTCATTAGAGAGGTGTTATGGTTGCGTGATATCCATTCCTCGATCCACACACCATGAGGGCCGCATCCCGGGCACTGAGGCGGACACCCTCCCGCGCTCTCACACTTGGCACAAGTCCGTTTCTCGCGACAAGAACATGGCCGGGCTCGGCTTGGGCCGGGAAATCAAGCTTTCCTTCATGTGCGCAATCTAGGACCGGGCTCAGGATTGCAGCATCACAGCAGAGGCAATTTTCCACCCCGACAAATTCTGGAAGCTCAGGGAGCTCAGGAAGTGAGAACCCCGCGCTCAGCGATGATGACCTCTCTGGGGAGCGGAAATGGTCGACACCCTTAGCGAAGCAACTAGGGGCCGCCATCCAGGTGGGTGCTGGCTCTTTTAACCGTTTCTCTCTCCTACTACCCTTATATCCCGCTCAGCCCATAAACACCTACACTCACATTCCACTAAGCTAACCGTGATTTAGACCACTGGCCCTGTGCCCTTAGCCAGCTACATGCGCATGTGCCTGACGGCCGACATTGGCGGCTACTACACCGGCGCATTGGAAGAGGGCCGGGACCAGTTCGGCCTAAAGGGCGATTTCGTGACTTCTCCCGAGATTTCCCAGGTCTTTGGCGAGCTCTGCGGCATCTGGTATGTGGCCGAGTGGATGGCCCAGGGCCGCCGGAGTCAGGGGGTCGAGCTGATTGAGGTCGGCCCCGGTCGTGGCACTCTGATGGACGATATGCTGCGGGTGAGTGAGATTTTCGATGCTTTTTCGAGACGGGCCGAAAAGAAAGACGGAAAGAAGTCACGAGACGAGAGGCCAGGAAAAAGACGGCAGACTGACACTCGGCAGACTATCCAGCGATTCCCGGACATGGCCAACAGTATCGACGCCGTCTACATGGTCGAGGCCAGCGTGGAGTTAAGGATGGCGCAAAAGAACCTGCTCTGCGGCGAGGATGCCCCCATGAGCGAGTCCAAGGTCGGCTACCACAGCGTATGCAAACACAGCGCTCTGCCCATTGTTTGGACCGAGACTATCAAGTCCATCCCTGTTGGTTCGTCACCTCAACCCCCCTTTCCCCGTAATCTACCATCTCGTGATAACAACCTGACCGTCTCTCTCTAGCCCCCGAGAAAACACCATTTATCATGGCCCACGAGTTCTTCGACGCCCTCCCAATCCACGCCTTCGAGCTCGTCTCCGTCCCACCCACGCAAACCACCGCCCGCACCCCAACCGACACCTCCTCCCCATCCTCCAAAACCTCCCACCCCACCCTCCAATGGCGCGAGCTCATGGTCTCCCCCACCCCCCCAGGCTCAACCCACGCCTCCCTGCGCACCCCAACCTCCCAATCCCACGACACCCCACCCCCCGACTTCCAACTCACCCTCGCCAAAGCCCCGACCCGGCACGCCCTCTACCTCCCCGAATCCTCCCCGCGCTACCGCTCCCTCAAAACCACCGTCGGCCCCGGCGCCCTCCTCGAAATCTGTCCCGACGCCGCCCTCTACGCAGCCGACTTCGCCGCCCGCATCGGCGGTTCCCCGCAACACCCCAAACCCCAGCCCTCCGGCGCGGCACTCATCCTCGACTACGGCCCGGGCGACGGGACAATCCCGACTAACTCGCTGCGGGGCATCAGCCGCCACCGCCGCGTTAGTCCCTTTGCTGAGCCGGGGCTGACCGATCTGTCGGCCGACGTGGATTTTGCCGCGCTGGCGGAGTCTGCTACGCGCGCGAGTGAGGGGGTTGAGGTTCATGGGCCTGTGGCGCAGGCGGATTTTTTGGAGTTGATGGGGATTCGGGAACGGGTTGAGATGCTTGCTCGTGCGATGGGAAATGCTACAGCCGCAGGAACGACACAAGAAGACGCCACCAAGGCAGTGGAAGACGTGAAAAAGGCCTGGGGCCGTTTAGTCGACCGAGGACCGAACGGGATGGGGAAAATCTACAAGGCGCTGGCTATCTTGCCGGAGAACGAGGGACGCCGGCGGCCGGTGGGGTTTGGCGGGGATGTTGTGGGGGCTTGATCGCGCATTACGCTCGGAGGTGGGAAGACGGTGAACTTCAGCAGGTGAAAGTGAAGGGGGGTTAGAATGTGTTGGCCGATGAATCTATTTGTACAGTACGGCCGTGGGTGCGCATGGGCATAGACGACCCTAACCCTGATTCTCGAATGAGTGAGAAACGGAGCTCGCTCTCAAAACGACCTTTCGAGGCCGGTACAGCAGCAGATTCTGGGAAATACACCCTAAAAAAGCTTGGCCATATACCTTCGATATAGGCCGCCATATCGAACAAGTTTTTCTACCAGTTTCTGTCATATTCGCGTGCTGCCACTGGGTTTCATGGGCCTGATCGACGTCCAAACTCGAGGTTTGGCCGAGTGGTCTAAGGCGCTAGGTTGTGGTACAGGGGTATGGGTCGCACGTACAACCCTAACCCTTAACAATATAATATATGAGCAAAGCCGCCCGAGGAGGTAGAAATGGAACGATGCTAATCTAGATCGATATCACGAGCCAAACAACCATATGACTCACAAGTTCGAAACGGAAGCGAATGTGCGATGTTATGGTTGCTCCGGCCATGCTTGATGTAACATCCTGTATTACCAAACTATATACACCTCCGCTCTAACAGACACAATCCACCGATACGGATACCATGTAAGACAAACAAGAGACAAGCAAGCCAAACGAGAAAAACATTATCCGCCAAAAAAAGCAAACGCCATCCTCCGCTATAGTGATAATATACACAAGACCACGCCCAGTCCTGCTTCTTGTCTTCCCGGGTTATCAATAATCTCCTTCCCACTCCATCCGCTTCGACCTCTTTCTTTGAGACCTTCTATACACACCTCCTCCCTTCTTACCGCTACCAACCCAACCCAACCTCCCCCTTTCATCACCCATACCATCCCCCCCCCGATCAGGTTCACACTCCCAACACCTACTTTTTCCCCTTCACCATCTGCGCCGACTCCTCCTCACTATCATCCTCCTCTTCTTCATCATCATCGTCATCATCGTCATCATCCGACTCCCCCGACCCCGACTCCTCCTCATCCGAGAACTTCCCATCATCACCCACAGCAAATATCGTCTCCCCATTATCCAGCGACGCCCTCGCCGGTTGCGAAGACGACGCCGCTGCACCGGCGGCGGCACCGGCAGCGGCACCAGCGGCAGCCCCTGAGAAGCCGCGCGACTGTGATTGCGACCCGCTTTGGTTTTCGAAGCCGGGTAACGTGCTCCCCGTCTGCTTCTTGTTGTTGCCAATCCTAGCCTCCTCATCCTCGTCGTCCGACTCATCCGGATTGCCAATATCGAGGTTAGCAATCTCAAAAGTGCCATCGTCGTCCTGGGCGATCTCATCACTCATGGCGAAACGGCGATTATTCGCCGTAGGCCGCCAGACATACGCAATAAAAGCGACATCGCCAAAGTAGACAATGTTGAGCCAGCCGTCGAGGACAAACCAGCGGGTTTTCCAGTGGAAGGGGACGAAGTCCGGGTCGCGGGCGGAGGCGAAGGTGAAGGAGTTGAAGAAGAAGAAGGCGAAGATGACGAGGATGGAGATGAGGATGCACCACCATAGTTTCTTGTACATGGCCTCTTTGACGTGCTGCTTGCGCTCGCGGAGGTCCTTGAGGGTCCAGCTGAGGGAGTTGAGGGTCCAGACGTAGAAGGCTGTCAGCGTGCCGGCTAGTGGGAAGACGATGAGGAGGACGAAGGGGCCGGCGGTATCTGGGTTGACTACGAGACTGGTAATTGCGTAGACAATGCCGAAGACGAAGTGGGCGATCGCGAGCCAGCGGACGTAGATCATGGTGCGGCCGAGGGTCGGCTTGACCACGCCGTAGCCCATGCAGACGATTAGGAGGAGGAAGAAGGAGAAGGAGTTGCGGGCCGCATTAAGGATGGCCACAATGACGAGCAGGACCTGGGACCCAACATTGGATCCGTTCCTGTTGAGGTAGTCTAGGGGGTTGTCAGTGATGGTGGTCTTTCAGGGGAAAGAAAAAGGGGCTAGTGAGAACAGGGGGTTAGGGTTAGGCTAAACATACCGTAGAAGCCCCAAGTCATGAGCATCTCAATGACCAAGAAAATGAGAATGGCAGTAATGTAGTTTTGCACGGCCACTATTCTACATTAGTATGTTGTCCCATAACGGGGGAGGAGAAAAGTTAGTTGTGCTTACGTATGTCGGACCTGTGTTGGAAGTACAAAAACCCCCAGAACCTGTCATTCTCGTCAGCTCACAACTCACACAACCCTGACGGCAGTCGGTGCCTCTGAAATACGCACACTGAAACCAGAGCATAAGCAAGAGTGATGCCGCCATAGAAGGGCAACTTGGGGATCTGCGTGGCCGGGAGCTCGCCGTAAGCATTGCGGAACTCGATAATGGCCTCGTAGTTGGTGGCGCCGAACTTCTCAGTGACGACGCAGAAGTAGCCGGTCTTGGCGATGGGGTACTTGATGGGCTTCGAGTCCTTAAGGTGGATGGCCTCGGTCAAGATGACGTTGACGGATTGCTCGGTGGCGTTAGGGGCCACGAGGAACTTGCCAATGTCGGTCTGGTTGCAGTATCCGGCGTCGACGAACTCGGGCTGGCAAATGGCGGCCCGGTCGGCGCCGTCGGGCAACACGTCGAGGAAGCTCTGGTCCATCCAGTCGAAGATGAGCAGGCTGACTACGGGGTCGTCGCCTTCGTCTTTGCCGACGTCGGTGAACTTGACGTGGATGAAGGGGTCGACAGGGCCGCCCCACGAGCTTTTGCTATACATGCCTGTGTAGTGTCAGAGGTGTTTGCGAGGCGCATGCTTGGAGCCGCCCTAGGGGGACAAACCGGCACATCGTTGGTTATCGTCTTGGTCCTGATGCGCATCTCGTGTTAGCCAGCTGCTTTGCGCGGCAGGGGGGTACCAGCAGCACAACTCACGAGCTTGACTTCCAATGCCGCTGCTGTCCAGGCGGACAGCAGCAAGGCAAGGAGAAACCCCGCCCAGCTCCTCATATTCAACAGTGTGTGGAGGCCTTCGTCTGCGACTTATAAAGTAATACGTGCTGTCGTATATAAAGCTAGCAAGATGTTGATGCTGCGGCGAGTGAGCTTGGTCAATCAGACGACAAACAAGCTCAGGGCTGGCCAGCTGCAAGACGGGTAGGGGCGGCCCCAGTCAATCCCGATGCGATGGTGGTCGAATTCGTTGAATCCGTCGAGCCCGTCATGCGTGTGTGGCTTCTTTTCTCTCGTTGCTTGGCTCCAACTCTCAGTCCCCCTTTTACGTGCGGCCGTGGGGCTGGCGTCGGCGGTTTGGCGGGGCAATCAAGATACCCAAGGTTTCTGATGTCGGGACCGTGACACTGGTTTCGAAGTAGGCGTCGGGGGTTGGAATCGGGGTCGGGAATGAGGAGGGTTCGAAGCTTCGACGTTCTGTGCTTCGGCTCCGTACTTCCCACCTCCAACCTGGAACTGCGACGGCCAGCTCTTGGCGGGACCTTCCCTGACCCACTAATGCCGGCTGCGCCGTATGAAACGCGTCAACGGGCGATCGCGCACTGTGGCCCTGGGCAGCTGCGATAAGATAAGGTAAGGCTGGCGGCATTCGTTCCTTCCAGAACATCATGCATTTTATTCCAGAATCCCAGGCCAATTCAATCTTTCACATTTCCCTGTATCAAACACTTTGATCCGACCGATTCTGGCCCCTCTCCTCTCGCTTCCTATTCTCCACCCATAATCGAATCCCGCCGGCGGGACGCCTGCACACCAGCGATCATGGGCAAGGGCACCGACAAACTCTACATCACGCACTCGGAGTGGTCGTCGTCGGACGCCTACAGTGCTAGCGTTGGCTCCAATGCCCGCTCTCGCGGCGATGGGACAACGCACGCGAACTTCAAGCGGCTGCCTTTCAATTTTTGTGCCGCCAGCCTCCAACCTTTCAAGAACCCGGTCTGCACCCCCAGCGGCACAATATTCGACGTCGAAGTCATCAGCGCGTGGCTGGACAAGAACAAGACCAACCCCGTCGACGGCGAGCCGCTCGCGGCCAAGGACCTGATCCGCCTCAACTTTTCGCGCAATGCCGACACGAGCGCTGCGGGCGCCGACGATACGGACGCCAGCGGCGACTTCATCGATCCCGTCACCTTCAAGGTGCTCACCGACAACACGCACATCGTGGCCGTCCGCCACGGCGCCTACGCCAACGTCTTCGCGTGGGACACGGTCGAGCGCATGAACATCAAGGCCAAGATGTGGCGAGACCTGCTCGACGACGCCGAGTTCACGCGCAAGGATATCATCACCCTGCAGGACCCGCAAAACGCGGCCAGCCGGGACCTCAGCCAGTTCCAACACCTGAAGGACGGAGGGGACGCGCTCCCTACGAAGGAGCAGACGGAACAGCGCGGGCAGGGCAACATCAACATCGGCGCGCTGGGCCGGATAGGGGACAAAGTGCTGCGCGCCAATGAGGCCGTCGAACGCGCGCGCCAGGCCCGTGCGACCGGAACCGACGTCAATCGCACCGCCAAGTCGGCGTCCCAGTCCGGCGCAGGCACCAACACCGCCCGCGCGCCTTACCAATCCGCGATTGTCGAGAAAAAGAAACTAGCCCCCAATGCGGCAGCCTACACCACCGGCCAGGCAGCCGCGTCCTTCACCTCCACAGGCCTCACCCCCTCCACATCAGGCGAGCGCGCAATACTGTCAGACGAAGAATGGATGTTAGTCCCGCGACGAATCAAGCACAAGGGCTACGCGCGATTTGACACAAACCTCGGCCCACTAACCGTCGAACTCCACACCGACACAGCACCCAAAGCAGTCTGGAACTTCCTCCGGCTCGCAGAGAAAGGCTACTACCGCGGCGTATCCTTCCACCGCAACATCCGCAACTTCATGATCCAAGGCGGCGACCCGTCCGGCACCGGCCGCGGCGGACAAAGCATATGGGGACGCACCTTCGCCGACGAGCTGGAGGGCCCACACGTACACGACACCCGCGGGGTTCTCAGCATGGCCAACAAAGGCCGCAACACCAACTCCTCCCAATTCTTCATCACCTACCGCCCGGCCAAACACCTCGACCGCAAACACACCGTCTTCGGCCGCGTGGTCACCGCTGCTGATGGCGATGCCTCGACCGGGCAGAACAACACCACCACGCTTAACCGCATGGAAGCCGTGCCCGTGGAGGAAAATACCAACCGGCCGCTGCAGGATATCACGATCCAGGACATCGTCGTGCTCATCGATCCATTTGCCGAGTTCCTCAAGGATAAGAAATCCAAAGAAGACGATGCGCAAGCGCAGGAGGAAATCAAGCGGCGCGGCGGGACGGAGGATGATCGCACTACGTGGACGGGCAAGCGGTTGCGGGATGATCAGGGGAATGCCCTGGGAGGGGGGGATAGAGATGGAGGGGTGGGGAGGTATTTGAAGATTGCGCAGCAGCAGCAGCAGCAGCAGGGGACGGAAGGGAAAGGGGCGTCAACGGCGTCGACGGGGCAGGGAAAGATAGAGACGTGGGAGGAAGAGCAGGCGCCGGTGAAGAAGAGGGCTAAGACGGGGGGTGGGTTTGGGAATTTTGATGGTTGGTAGGGGTCAATGACAGCAGACAACGAACACACACGAATTGAAGCATTGGCAGGCGTTTTGGGAAAGGCGGCCCCTTGTGCGGGTTGGGGTTCGGAGGGTAATTTGGGCGGTTGTATATTTCTGCGGTCGGGTTTGCGAAGCACTATTTACTCACGAAGCTGGAAGTTGCTACAGGAGGAAGAGGTGGTACCAGACACGTATGTAAAATGAGATGACATCAGCGGGAATATGTCGATGAGACACACCCTAGCTTATATATGTTCATATATAATAAAATAAATAAATAAATAAACGTACGGCCTGATCGCGCTAAAAAGAAATCGCCCCAAAAGCAAGGCTCAAACAACCCCCGGATATGTTGTCCTAATCCGACTCCCCGGCCTTCCGAACCGTTGTATTTCCGTTCCGTTCCTGTCCCAAGTGGTATCACGAATCCTCTAGTTGTTTGGCCAGGTATCCTTTCCTTCCTTTTTCCCCTTCCGTTGCAAGTCCAGCATTGGTCTGCCCTAAGCCAGGTATATGTATCCCGCTAACCCCGGTTGGTTGATTGTTGTTGTTCCTTAGGTGAAGATTTGTGTTTTCCCCGTGTGTTGTGTTGTCGTTGATCTCTCCCATTGTCCCGTCCAGTGCCTGTGTCCATCCTTGGAGAAAGGGAAACATCATACCGCTGGGATATATACCGGTGAAACAGCAGAAACAGCAGCCATATCAATCCCACTGATACCAACCTCAAGATCCCCAGTACCAATATCATCACCAAGACCCACAACCCCATCCAGACCCGGATCAACAACCACACCCTCATCCCCAGGCACAGTTATAGTAGGCACTGTTATACCCTGTGTAGCACCCACATCCCCCTCCCTCGCCGCCCTACGCTCCAACAACCCCGCCACAACATCCGCCTGCCTAATCCCCGTCTCCATATACAACGTCCGCATCCTCTCAATAACATACGCCCTTCGCGCCGCGCCACACACCGACGACATCCCGCCCACATACATTGGCCAGACCAAAGTGCTGGTTGCTGAGACGAGGAGCATGTACCGCTCTGCTTCTTCGGTGGCGTTTGCGTTGCCTGTTATGTCCTCCTCCTCCTCGAACTCCTGGCGGTCAGTACTCGTAAGGGGTGAGGAGGGGGAGAGGGAGGGGTTGCCGGTTACGTCGAGCATGGTTAGACCGCGGGAGTGGGGTGGTGGGGCTTTTTGGATTGGCGTGTTGGGGTTGGTGATGGGGCTGGTGGTGGTGTTGGATGGGGAGGTCGGAGGGGACGGGGTCATGCGGATTTCGACTGTGGAGAGGGGGGATGTGGCGGTTTTGTTGATATCGTGAGCGTCTTCGTCGCCGTGGGTGGCTTCCATTCTACTGTCGATGCTGCCGACGGGCGGTGTTGTGATGAGACCTAGCTGCTGGGGCACGCTGGCGATGATATCGGACAAAATATGCTCCAGCTTTCGCTGGGATGTGCGGTGGACCTCGAGATACTGGGCCGCGTCGAGCGTCGGTGCGGGCCCGTGCAGGTCGCGGGTGATGACGGTGATGACGGTCTCTAGGATAAGGATGCGGGTGCAGTGGATGTGGTTCCAGGCGTCGGCATGCTGGATCGACGGGTAGAGGTGGTACACGTCGCCGTAGACAGCCGGGTGGTATTGCGGCTGCTGCTGCTGCGGGAGGCGGAACGCGCGGTAGTGCCACGACGGCGACAGCCCCGCGATCATGGTCTCGATATCGTGGTCGATGGCCAGACTGCGGCTCACTATGGTGGCCGGGTCCGTTAAGAAACCGCTCTTGATCTCAGTGCGCAGCTGCAACACCTTCATCTTGAGGGGTAGCAGGCGCTCCTCGGCGTTCTCGTTGCCCGCCGGCGACGCGCGCACCATGTCGTCCCACAGCTCGATGAGCGAGTCCGGCATGGGCACGTTCCGCTGGGCACAGCTGACGACGACACGTTGGCACAGCATGCTGAACATCTTGCGCCCGGCTGCGGTGCGGAACTGGGCCGGCCCCCGCATGCGCGCCAGGGCCATGGCGCCGTTGACGTGTTCCTGAAACGCCTCGATCGTCGTCGTCGTGCGCGGCGTGTTCTCCGACATCATCTCGAACACCCCCAGGATCAGCACCGACAGCATCGTGCTGTCCTTGACCGCGTCGGCCGGGTCCTGGAGCGCGCGGTTGGTTAGATGTAGCGCCGTGCCGTACGACTTGCGCGCCGCGTCCATCAGGTGCGGCAGCTGAGCGGTGCTCGCCAGCCCCATGAGGCCCACGGCGGTCATGCTGGCCAGCACAACGTCGACATGGCAATCCACCTTCGGGGAGGACGGCTTCCAGACGTCCCGGATGAAGTCGAACCGCTGGTGGGACACCGTCTCGTCTGCCGTGACATAGCGCGAGAAGAAGTAGGCGAACCCTTGTTCCTGACACGTCGGTGGGAGGGTGTACAGTTGAGCCACGGGTGGTGAGCCCGGCCAGCTCCCCGAGTCGGGCGACATGAGAATGCTGCTGTCATCGTTCTGGTGCGGGATGATCCCCCACCCGCCAGCCGAGCTGCCGCTCATGGTTACGGACCCGGGCGTGGGAGGCACAACTAGCGACAGCCGCGCGCGGGGCTCGGGCGTGACGGATGACCGCCCTTCTGATCCCGATGGAGTAGATACCGGGCTTGCGATGGCGCCCTTCGACTTCCTACGGGCCCTCGCTTTGGCCTTCTTGATGACATGGAGACTCTCGTCGCGGAACATGAGGTCGGTGATGTTCCGGTAGCCGGGGCATGTTTCCTGCCTCTTGATGCATTGGCCGCATCCTGGCGCTTTCTGGTCGCACTGCGAGGTATGTGTTAGAGTAAAAAGGAAGAAAGAGAGAAACCCTCCCCCAAAAGGGGGAAGGAGACGGGAAAAGAATAATAGCAAGCGCAAACGCCCAAAAGAAGCAAAAGAAAAGAAGCCCGGCAAACTTACCCGAATCTTGCGGCCCCGACAGTTGGAGCATCCCTTACTGGGCCGCCCGCAGTACACCATTGTGTGCTGAGTGCCTTAGTGAGCGATGAAGCCCAACGCCCAAACGCCCAAAATTCCAAACGCGGTATCGAGCCCGAGGAGGACGGACGACAGATGACGGCCGCCACAACACAAGAACAGGCGGGCCGCAAAGCTTAGCCCGGGGCCTCGTCCACTTTTTTGCGTTGAGAACGTTTGGAAATGTGGAGATCGTCTTGATTCCTTTGACCTGGACCCGGGGTTTGCCGGCCGTTGGTAGTGTAGTGTAGCCGGTTCGTGGGCTGACTGACGTAAGAGAGAGGAAGGCTAGTGAGGATACTGACTGTAGTGTAGTTACACTACACACAGGAACTTGGAGAAGGTGAACGAGTTTGAGCGAGTGTGAGCGAGAGACTGTTGAAAGCCTTGAGAAGTGCCCATGAGAGAGCCTGGCTGGGAGCTAGCTAGCCAGCTTCTTCGTGGAGCTCTCGTCTCGAGGCGTCCTGCTGTAAACTTTAAAGACGAGCGGGAGCCGTCGTAGATATCGCTGCCCAGCGCGGCGTCTAGTCGTCCCGCGTGCTGCGGGCTCTGCGCGGTGTGTGGGTTCTCCTGAACCGGTTCTCCTGGGTCGTTTCCCCGGCTGAGGTCGTACCGGGTAGGGCTCAATCCTGGCCCTGCCCCCCGGCTGGGTGCAACTCAGTCCCAGTTGATGGTGCTGTGGTTGTGTGGGACGTTGAAGAACAAGCCCCCGCCGAGCGACCGATTGGAGACGGGCTCGAGATGGGGAAATATCCAGAACACAGCCGCTCCTCGGGTTCGGGACCCCACAGCCTGTCGTCGACGTTACTCAGGTACTTGATGCTCCCGCGGCTGGTCCCCTGGCTGGTCCCTGGCTGGTGGCCGTTGATCGATGCCCAGACACACCGGAGAAGCCATGGCGGAGAGGGATGGGCAGACCTTTTAGGCCCTTTCTCGGGTCTGGCGCGTGGAGTGTGGTGGACGGTGGTCCATGTACCTGCCTACCGCGACTCCACTTGTCGATGGGATCTGGACAGGGGTATTGCCTCTTTGGGAAACCTGTGCGAAGGCGTTTTCCATGCAACCAGGAGATTGGCGTGTCTTGGCGAGGCTCCCAGCAGCTCCAGCGCCAGGGACTGTGGCTCGTCTGGAAAGCTTAATTCGCATCGGCGCGCTTGTGATTCGTCCATCGTGTTGAATGGACCACAGTCTGGGGGACTTCACCCCACATCCCGGTCATGGTCATGGTTGGCCACGCCCACGAGCCACCGTCCCACTGTCCCACTCTCCCACTTCAAGCATGACAGCAAGCAAGCAATCAATGGCAGGGTGGCATGGCCCCATCATGGCGATTGTTCGGGAGCACCTTCCATCTCGACTCCGATGAGGGTTGCTTGCTGACTGTCGTACAGCATATCTTGAGGAGGAACGCGGGGGCGCGCTGCCCAATGGTTGTGGAGATGGCCTCGATCTCGCAAGGCCATGAACTGTGATTGATACATTCCGGTTCACACCTCGGAGGACCTCAGGCCCGGCTTCGAACTGGCCCAGCGAGCCGATCGCTTCATTATCCTAGCCACCGACACGGCACGGGTTGTTGTCCCAAAGTTCCAAGCGTCGGGTGTCGTCAAGAAATGATTTGTGATCCGTGAGTCCTAGAAATTGCGGGCCGGTTGTGATGTCGATGGGTTGCGTGAAATTGTTCCCAGGCCCAAGCCACGAAAATACTCTAAAATTGACCTGTGCGATGTTGCTTGATGCGGCGCACAGCCAAGCGCTAGCCTTAAAACGGAACTAGCGTAGAGGAAAGAAGACTTGCCCAGAATAGCCGCGCCCCCAAAGTTCGAGAACTTCTCGCAGCAACACCGACCGATTGGAATATCAAGAGAAAAGTTAAAAAGCAGTGCCCCATTACCCCGCTCGGCGCTTCTTGAGGGATAAACGAAAAGGGAGACCCGAGAAAAGAAGTCGCGACCGTCACACCAGTGCCGGGCCAGGTTTCGGCATGTGGGTACAGTCTCCCCCGCCTCGGATCCGTACCTATCGTTGTGAGAAGTCCTACACTCGACTGCACAGTAACATTGAAGTTCCCGTCATCCCACACCTTGACAACCCGCGCCGAGACAGGTCGAACCGGAGGCATTCGGAAGCCGAACATGACGAGGTATCTCCCGCTTCAAAATCCTGCCGAGAAAGAAAAGAAGTACGGGACTCACGATATAGGAGCATTGCTCGGGTTATTTCTTCGTCCATTCTACGTCGAAAACGAAAATGTACTCCTTGTTCAACTTTATTTGTTCGGGTATACACGTGGAATACACACGCTTCCAGGCACCGTGTTTCACACCACTTGGTAGCATATTCAGATTGGCGGGCCGGGTCCAGCAGGTTCAGCCCTACGGATATCAGTCTGATAAAGTGAGCTTGCTCATGACTGGTGCAACTGCGAGCTGCAGTGTCGAGACGGACGGCTAAAGGCTGTGTCACTTGCATATCCAGAGCCCTACGGATACATAGCACTGCTGCAATAAAACTCACATTAACCCCTAACCCTGGAGCATGCAAGCCAATACGGACCCCGCAATGTCCGTTGAGTAACCCCACCATCCCGAAAGGGAACATTTCCCATAAACTTTGTATCGAGATTGAAACTACCAGCCTTACTACGCGGTGAGAGTAGGTAATTTCTGAGCTCTGGGAAAAGAGCTTAGGGCATATCTCCGCCACCATGCCCGTGAGGTCCCCAATCCCCTCTCAGTTCCCATAATATCCCTCCGCGATTGACCACACCCAGTCATTAACCTAAAACCCCCAGCTCATCATCATCACCGGCCTCCCGACCTCGGGCAAAACCACCCGCGCCTGTCAACTCCACGCCTACCTCTCCTCCCGCCTCGCCGCGACCAGTCAACAACAGCAACAGTCACAACAACAACCGCAACCACAACCACGACAACAACCCCCAACCCCCCAATACCGCCTGCACCTAATTTCCGACCCCTCCCTCTCCATCTCCCGCACAGTCTACGACCTCTCGCCCACCCAACTCCCCGCGCACGTACGGTCCGCCAACGCATCGGAAAAGGACGCCCGCGCAGCCATCTACGCAGCCGTCAAACGCGTACTTTCGCCGCGCGACATTGTCATTCTCGACGGACTGAACTATATCAAGGGGTGGCGGTACCAGCTGTTTTGTGAGGCGAAGAATGTCCGCACGGCGAGTTGTGTGCTGCAGATTGGGTGTGGGAAGGAGAGGGCTAGGGGGGTTAATGAGGCGCGGTTGGCGAGAAGGGGGGTGGATGGGGGGGAAGTAGTGGGAGAGAAGGGAGAAGGGGTTAAAGAAGGGGGTGATGAGGTGAAAGACGCACCAGGACAAGAACCAGGACCAGAACCAGAACCAGAACCAGAGCCAGCACCACTACCGACCGCAGACGCTCCCGCAGTAGTCACCGACAGCAGCAACGACGACGAAGAACCCTACACCCCCTCCAACTGGGACAACCTCGTCTTCCGCTACGAAGAGCCCAACCCCATGACGCGCTGGGACTCGCCCCTCTTCACACTAATCTGGGAAGACGACGCCGCCCAAACCCAACAAGTCTTCGACAAGATCTGGGACACCATCGCGGGCGACAACCGCAAGGCTGTCAAACCCAACCAATCCACTGTTCAACGCGACAAGGATCCCGGCGGCGACTATCTCTATATCCTAGAGCGCGAGACGCAGGATATTGTGAAGAGGATTCTCGAGAGGCAGGCTGACGAGGGTGAAGGTGGGGAGGTCACGCTGCCTCGCGTGAATGGCGGCGCTGCCGCTGGTGGTGGTGCTGGGGAGGATCTAGTGGTTGAGTTGCCTGGGAAGAAGGTTGGGCTGCCGCAGCTGCAGCGGTATCGTCGGGCGTTTGTGGCGCTGAACCGAGGGGGGATTGGATTGGAGGCGGTGGGTAAGCTGGCGGCGGAGCGGTTGAGGGAGAGTTTTGTGGGGTATCTAAATGATGCTTTTGAAAAGGACGGTTGAAGGGGGGGAGGGGTTATTGAAGAGCAAAAACACCCACCACACGACCCACGCCGTTTGGACACTTAGGGTGTAGGACACTAACGTGAACTACGGTCGTAAGCGTGGGCGGCATCGCGAACTCAACCAGGATGACGAGCCATCAATACGGTCATAAGTAAGCCACAAACAAACGCCTTGTGGGTTAGTTCATGTCAACCTTCGCAAGGCAAGGTGCCGCGGGGCTGGCCACTCTGGGTTGTCTTGGAGCGGCCGCTGGATAGCCGCCTTTGGTTCACGACACCTGCTTGGAAGGATAAGCATGAGATATATTAGCAGAGAAGGGATTTAGGTAAAGACCAAAGTCGGGGTAGGGGTATCAAGTGGCTAGCAAGTTAAGCTGCTCGTCCTTTGTGGAACGAATTTGCCGTGGCAAAGTCGAATTGGAACTTTGCTAGCACAATATACCCCAAAAATCAACAACAACCAATCTACACTCCACACACAAGCAAGCAAAGCTGTCAAGGAACGTGGGAAGAACGCCGATATGTACAATTATCACAAACGTATCAAACCCAACCAAGAACCAAGAAAAAGGGTCTGGCCTAAAACCTAGAACCCCCGAACAGGCAGGCAACCTAGACAAACAAAGCCGGAGAAAAAGCCCCTTTTCCACCTTCCCCCCACCCCCAACCCTTACAAATCTACTACTACTACAAAAGAAGGCAAGGTAAGGTAGGGGCCTGACACACAAACATACATACATACACTTCCACACACACTCGCTCATCTCATCAATCTAATAAACAAACAATTCCCTAACTTTCTACTAGTTTCAGTCCTCCGGCTCTGTGTCGGTGTTGGTGGCACTGGTATCATCGTCCTCGTCGTCTGTCCCGCTCTCCTCGTCCGAGCTGTCCTCGTCCTTCTTGCTTGGTTTCCTTGTCTTTGGTTGCCCGCCCTTGGCGGCGTGCATGATGCCCGCGATGGAGTCTGCATTTTTCCCAGTTAGTAAGCATCCTGGAGATGAAGAAGGGGGAGAGGTATGAGGAGAAAAGGGGGGAAAAAGCAAAAAAAAAAAAACTCACCCTCTTCCGGTTCACTAATCTCGTCTTCCACCTCCATCTGCGCCGCCTTACTCGCCTCCTCCACAATCAGCGTCACCTCCATCTTAGTATCAAACCCGACGTAGCTGTCACACACGACGTGCATAACAAAAGTGTAATGCCCCGCCTGCGGCGGCGCCTGGAACTGCGCCTTGAGCGTCTGCATCGCAAACGTCGGCGTGGTGCCGTCAGCCTCGAAGATCGGGCGGTCAAACTGCGCAAACGTAAACGGCGGGACCGCCACGCGCCCTTGCTTGGAGTCGGTCAGGAACACATGCCACCGCGGGCTGTGGTCGCGGGCAAAGTAGGGGGCCGCGGCGAGCGGTGCAGGGACGACTTCGGCTTCGGCGGACTCGTAGATGGGCTTGCCCGTCTTCTCGTCCTTGCCTACGAGCTTCTGCGTCTTGCGGCCGCTGATGGCGTCCAGGTCGTCTTCTGCCGGGTCAACGTCTTCCAGGTCGATGGGGTTGATCGCCGGCACGTTTTCGCTGCCGGGCGGCACGAAGCGGCCCTTGACGACGAGCGTGACGAGAGAGGACGGGATGATGAAGCGCTCGCCGGTGACCTTGAAGTACGCCTTGGCTACGCGCAGGAAGGGGAGCTGCTTGGCCACCCCAACGGCTTCCTTGTACTGCTCTTCCGACAAGAGCCCCTTGCCAACCACCAGGCTACGCCGCTTGGCATCTGGTCGGTCCATAAAGTCCTGGACGTTGGTGTGGATGCGCGAATCGCCCTCGACGGCCTTGACGACTGCTGGGCTGAAGTAGGGCAGCTGGAGGAGTGGCGAGGACTTAGGAGGGAGAGCCTGGATGAGAAGCTGGCTGGTGTAGTACGAAGCGAGGAGCGGTCCGGTATTCATGTAGGCGAGAGCGATAGCGTTGAGGGCTTTGTTAAGAGAGTGCGCAATGGGGGCGACAGCGAACTTGGCCTTGTTCAACTCAGCATCGCCGAGCTCGACGCGGCCGAGGTATGCCCACAGCAGCGCAAGCGCCTTCCTGCGCGGGCCGCTCTCCAAGTCCTCGAGTTTCTCCTGGTCCTTAACAGACAGGCCGCCAGCGAGCGGGGACAGTTCGCCCTCCGCAAAAACCTTGGATTCCACGTCGGAGAGACCTGATGTCGCCTTGTCCCCCTTGAGGAGGTTCTCGTACTCTTGCCCGGTGCTCAGCGCGGCCACGACACCGCCCTCATTGATGTTGTCCTTGTACTCGCGGAAGATCCGGTTGGCGCTTTCCATCAGGACGCCCTCCTTAGAGCGCCGGAGTGTCCCGTACCACCAGGACCCGACCAGGTACGGCAGCAGGACACCAAAGAGCACCGAGTAGACGAGCACGACGTACTTGCCGTTGCCGTCCGAGACGATGACCTTGGGTAGGGCGATGTTGATGCTGTACCCTTGCTTCCCATCCGGGTTGCCGTACTGGATGTAGTTGTTCCGAATGTCTTCGTCGGTGAGGGCCTGGTAGGCCTTGGAGATCTCGACGTAGCGGGCGGTCAGGTCCTCCATGGTCTCGTTCTTCGCCGGGTCGGGCTTCGCCTTGTCCGGGTGCAGGCGCAGCGAGAGCTTCTTGTACGTGCTCTTGATTTGCTTCTCGGTCGCGCTCTCGGGGATGTTCAGGATGTCGTAGGGGTTCCACAGCTTATGGACCGGGGCTTCGGTGGTCTGGATGAGGTAGAGCATGTAGCCCATGACGGCCCAGCCCGCGACGACGGCGAAGAAAAGCCATAACTTCCTATCCTTGCGCTTTTCCTGCTTGCGCAGCGCATCGATCGTGTTTGTGTGCTCATGCTTGAAACTGGTGTGAATTCGAGCGAAGGAGGCGGCTGGGTCGCGCGACCGCTTGACGAGTAGGAATGTGAGTGGGACGGTGATGATGAGGGTGAGGGTGAACACGAAGAAGGGCCAGAGGTAGCCCTCCTCGTCGTAGGCGTAGTCGGTGCTCATCGCTGCGAATTCGCCGGGGGCTCGTCACCCGCTAGTCGGCCGATTCAATCAGTCCGAAGGATTCCCAGTCCGGGGTGGGCAAACGTGCGCAATGGTTGTCGGAGTTGGTAGGACAAGGTGACAAGAGCAGGCGACTGAACGGCCCGAGATCTCCAGCTCCCCTTGCAGGAAATTGGATTATTAAATTCAAGAGCGCTCCAATGCCAACGTGTCTGCCTTTGTACAGACCGTGGAAAGAGAAAAAAGAGCGAATGCAATCCGCACTCGGGCGGGAAGAAGAAATGTGATGGGAAGGGAAGAGAGAGAGACTTGTCTTCTGTCCTGCAATGTGGCGGATTCCACTTGCCCACAGGTGTCCTTGTCCAGTGAGTGCCGTGTGCCCCCGTCCGAGGTCGCTTTTTTTGCGGAGTGCAACAAAGTGAATCGTGGCCTCCAGATCCGAAGAAACAGGGGTCAAAGCTTCCCGCACCCAAACCCGCTGCAAGACTCCCGGTCAGACCCGCCCAACATCCGCCAAGACCCGCTCAGATCCCGCTGTTTTGGGACACACTGACAAGACACTGGGCTGTTAACATGGACATTATGTTTGATTTATGCCGAGATGAAGATATTTTTGAGGGTTTAATATTTTAAACTTTGGGGGATCAGAGAGGCCATCAACCAGGAAGTACTACAAAAGTTAGCGACTAGAACGAAGACCTGGAGGCATGTATGTCCGCTTGTTTAACTCGTGTGAATTGTTCTTTGTTCAAAGCACGCAACCGACTCAAATAACTCCGCAACTTTTTAATGCACCGAAAACTACACTACATAGTACATATAATACAATACACACATTACAACCATCACATTTGACCAGTATCCGCTTCAGAATCCCCGCAGTGATTATTTTTCGACGACGCTAGTCTACCTAAGCAAGGCATACATAACACAAACAACCCGCGGCAAAGCAGGCGCTGGGCGTGGTATACAAAGTGCGCTAGAGCGGAACCGAGGAACCAGAAACCCAGGATGAGGTTGAATCCGCCCTGAGGCGGACCCGGGAGCGGGAATGGGAATGGAGGGGAAAAACAACGGTAGCTCCCTGTCTATCTGTAGGAAGGAAAGAAAAATCCCTTGCAATGACGATGATGATGATGATTGGTGATGCGTTGTGCTTGTCCCGGAGGAAAACCAAGACAAAAAAAGGAAAATAAACCGACAAAAACAAAAAACGGACATATGGAGAGGAAAAAGGGGGTAGGTAATGCAACCCAGTCCTCCCCGCAAATGTTGTGATGACTTGAGATGACCCCATGAACGCCTCCCACCCTCCTTTCCCGACCCGCTCCCCTTCCGTCCATCCGTCAATGTGGTGCTGAACTGGTTGAGTAGTGGTAAGAGTAGGAGTAGTAGTCTATGCCGGAAAAAAACGAGAGACTCCAAATCTCCCAATGCAGCGCGACGACGACCTGACTGGTGCTGTTATGGCCTCTAATGTGCGCGGCCTGTCTGTCTTCCCAATGCCCTCATACAAACATACACCGTCCCAGCCGCGACCAAGAGCATAAGTACGAGATAGGGGGGAAGAAGGACGACAGCGGCGGCGACAATCAGCCAAAACTTGCGCAGCTGCTCCAACCGGCTGCCCCTCTGCTCGTCAGCCTCAGCTCGCCACGCCGCTTTTGCGCCAGCAGCACCGTTGTTGGTGTTAGGTCCCCAACCCTGGCCACGGCCACGGCGTCTTTCCTGTTGTTTGAATTGTTGTTTCTTCCATCGACGACCATAATGGGCATCCTCCTCCGAGCGGTGGCCGTTATCGTCGTCACTGTCATCATCATCGTCATCATCCCTACTTGCCAGGCCGTCGGTTGCTTCTTCGTCCTCGCTGGATTGTCACGAGAATTGGAAGCCCTGGGGAAATCCGCCGCCTCTGCCACGGCCGCGGTCGTTGAACGAGAAGCCGGGTCCGCCGGGGAAACCACCACCGCCGCCACCGCCGAATGGACCGCCACCACCCATACCTCCACCGTGCATGCCGCCAGGCATGCCCCCCATCATGGAGAACAAGATCTCAGGGTCGATGCCGCCGCCCATACCGCCCATGCCACCACCGCCAAACATATCGGACGGGTCAGCTAGGTCGACGCCGCTGTCATAGCGCTCTCGCTTCCTGCAGTTTTTATGTTAGCTATGAAGAAGAAGAGAATGAGGAAAATAAAAAAGCGGGCGGGTATAAAGAATAGGACGGGGGGAAACATACTGAGGGTCAATCAGCGTCTCGTACGCCTCGCTGATGTCCTTGAAGCGGGCTTCAGCCGCGGCATCGCCAGGGTTCTTGTCCGGGTGATGGACGATGGCGAGTCTGCGGTAGGCCTTCTTGATATCCGAGTCGGAGGCACCCTTCTCGATGTTCAAAATCTTGTAGTAGTCCTTCCTCTGCGACTTCTTAAGCTCCAGCTCGGCCCTGCGCACCTCCTTGGCGATGCCTCGGTCCTCGGGGTCGAGCTCCTGGATCGCCTTCCACTCCCGGACGGACGCCTCCCACTTGTCGGCCAGGCCGAGCGCCGTGGCCTTGGTCTTGCGGGCCTTGAGGTATTGCGGGTCGAGGCCGATGGCCTTGTCGGAGTCGGCGACAGCGTCCTCGTACTGCTTGAGCTTGATCCGGCACAGTGCCCGGTTCTGGAGGAGCTTTGAGTTGGTGCCCTTGTTGGCCGGGTCGACGTCGAGGGCCGACGTGTACAGGTCGAGGGCAGCCTGCCACCGCCCAGCCTTGTACTGCGCGTTACCGTCCTCCTTCATCCTGTCCAGCTTCTGCACGGTGCGCAGCCACTTGATGGCATCCCGGAAGTCTGGGTCGCAGCTCAGCGCTTTCCGGAAGTGTTGCACGGCCTTGTCATTCTCACCCTGTGAGTACAAGGCACGGCCGCGGAGGACCAGCGCCTCGGGGTCCTGGTTGTTGAGCCGCAGGAGCGACATGGCAATGTTCTGGGCCTCGCCGAGCGAGTTCGCGTCGCCCATCTTAAGCAGCGCCTCGCCCCGCATGAGCTGCCACTTTCTCGGCTTCAGCGCACCGACGCCGAGCAGCTTCTCGGCCATGTCCAAGGGGTGCAGCACCATGGAGGCGGCCGTACCGTCTCGCAGAGCCTGCTGGGCAGCCCGGACATGTCGAAGCATCTCCTTGGCGGGGCCCATGTCCTTCGCAGACGGGGCCGGCTGGATACGGCCGAAAGTGGCAATGGCATCCTCAGGCTGGCCCAAGCTGGTGTGGATGCGGGCGAGACGAAGGAGGATCTTGGAGTTGTGTGGATCCAAGTCTACGGCCCGCTTACAGTCGTCTAGGGCATCATTGTACTTGCCCGCGGACATGAAGGCCGCAGCCCGGTTGCCCAGGTAGGTGGCCGAATTTGGTTGGAGGACGACCGCTAGAACACATGATTAGATTAGTCGATCAATTCGTGGAAGAACTTCCACAGGGGTATTGAGGCAAGCACGCGACATGACATTTTGCGGATTGCGGCGATTGTTCATCGGTGGCTGTTTGCTGACTCACCCTTGGTGTAGAACTCGACGGCATGGGAGTAGTCACCGGCCTTGAAGAACTTGTTTCCCTCATTCTTGAACGACTCGGCTTGCTCAGCCTGCTCGGCATCTGTTTGTTGCACGGGGCTGTTTGGGTGTGATCGGTGGGGCGGGGGAGCGGGAACGGCCTCGCCGGCCTCGTCGTTTGTCGACGCAGCAGCCCCTCCGTTGGTGACGGGCACGGTGAAGGAGTTTTGGTGGGATGGGGGGTTGGTCGACCGCGGGGCCGACTGGTGTTGTTGGTACTGCGGCGGCGGTGACTTAGGAGGGGGAGGAGGAGATGCGGGCTTCGCCCCGTTGACTCCGTTGGCCCCGGCGGTCCCGGCAGCCGGGGCTTCTTTGTGCTCGGCGGTGTCCATCGAAGTGCGGGCGCTCATGGCAGAAAGTTCGGACAGTCGCTTCCGCTGCTCGGGGGGCAAGTTGAGCGGGTGTGTGTCCGGGTCAAACTTCTTTCGGCGGCCGGCGTCGGTCGGATGGCGGCCAAATGGGCGCGAGGTGCGCGGCGACGACTGCGACTTGGAGTCGCGCGAGGTCGGTGAGGAGGGGCGCTGGGAGGATGACGAAGCCTTTTTGGTGGGCGACCGCGAGCCGGACGACTTTGTGGGAGATTTGTTGGGGGAGGAAGGATAGGACGAGTTCTGAGAACCGGCGAGGTCGTCGTCCTCGTCGTCGGCCGAGTTTGGTTTTTTGGACGAAATTTTGGAGAACAACTTCATTTGCACCGATTTGCAGCTAAAAAGGCAGCAAAAGGCAGCGAAAGTGAGAAGGGAAAAAAAGTTCGGTTAATACCGGGGCGCGGGATTGCTATACGCAGTAATTGCGGTAACGTTAAGGTCCCGCAAACGATAGCAAGCGGAAACGTCAAACGGCGTTTGACTCCCGCAGCAAGGTCAGGCTGGGTATCGCTGCTGGTGCATCAGGGCAAAAATAGCGGGTAGGAATGGGGGAGGGTACCAAATGCCGGGTATCCCAGGGTATCGGGTGTGGGTGCGGTTGCGTGGTTTGGTGTGTGTCCGTGTGTTATCTGAAGGAAGGAAGTGGGTGTGCGTACACATGCATTTGCAACTTGCGAGGCAAGTCTAATTTTTTTTTCCCTCTTCTCCTTTCGTTCTTTCCCTGTGGCGGAAACACAAGCGGCAAAAAAGTTGATGGGGACCTGGGAATGCAAGAGGGGTGGAACGGAAGCGGTGCAGTCAGTGGGCGATTCGCTCAACTCGGTAAGAGGGAGAAAAAACTGGAAAGTTGGGGACTGGGAAAAGGATGGAGGTCGGTGACGGGTTCAAAAGCTGGCGGGACAAGGGCAGTTTGGACGATCATCAAAAAGCCATCACGCTTCCCGCTTTCCCGCCTTCCGCCGGGCAGGATGATTGAAAGGGTTTAGATGATTGCTCAGCCCTCACAGGCAAATCACGGAGCCTCTGGAGGGTCTCTTTGTGACTTGCGATTCGAAGAAAAATATTGGGTTGGCTGGGGTTGCGCCCGTTGCTCTGGAAATTTGGGGAAGGGTCAGAGGCGATTCGCCCAACCTAACGGCCGCTTAGCGGCCGCTGGAGGCTTGAGGAGGGGCTCTGGAGGTCGCCTGCTGCTGCGAATTCGGCAGATCGGCGGCAGGAACGGCAGGATGCAATTATCACGATATATCGTTATAGGCCATATCGTGCTGCAGGGTGGGAGGCTGGAGGAATCCCGATTCTCGAAGCTTCTGTGGGCCGGTCCGTCCCCGGCGTTCCAGCGGTCGCGGGCGTAATCAAGGTGGAACTCATCACCCGGCCGAACAAGCCCGGTACCACAATCCATCGCAGCATCCTGCGAGCCTGCGAGTCCGAGATGTCAGGTCCTCGTTAGAAAATCCCAAGTCCTGTTCGTCCTGGTAACCGCTCAACCGCTGAAGCCGCTTTTGCCTCGACGGTGGCAGGTGGGTGGTGTGGCCATTTGTCATGCCGAACCAAAGAAAGAAACAAAATCAAAACAAAACAAAGAAACGTCAGCCAACGGGCGACAGCGAGCGGCGCTTGGCGTGGAGGGCTGGGAAGGGCTCTGGGGTGTGACAGGCCATTCGTCCAGTCGTCGTGAGCTCGCAGCGTCATGGTGCAAGGCTGCCTGTGCGAGCTGCGGCACGATTGGCCGGGATTTGTGATGAACCCCCAACCGGAAACAACGGAACGGTCCGCAGGAGACGAAGCGATGCCACTGGAGGCACCTGCAGATACCACAGTCTTGGTTCATGTGTCTCGTGTCTGTTTTTCTGCAACCTACACTACGGACCAAGAAATCACCCACGTGACGGCACAAGACACAGCGAAGACCGCGGATGTACTATGTATTGCTGTGGATAAGCCGTAAATACCTTCGTACGGAATATCTGGCCTACGGCTTGAACAACTCAACCGTCGTCCTCCGCATCTTCAGCTGCTCGCGCTGCCGCACCGTTGCCCCCAACAATCGTATTGACAAAATCGTGATACCGAAACACCTCGCCTCGCTTCCCCAATCCGGCCGCTGTGCTCTTGCTAAACGCCCTCCGTCCCGTGAAACCCGCAATCACCTTCTCCACCTCGAGCGCCGTCAAAGGCTCCTGACCGGGCTCCGGCGCGGTATGGAGCAGCGCGTCGCGCAGCTCGGCCACGTCGATCTGACCGCTGTCGTCGTCGTCGAATGCAGAAAAGGCCGACACCAATTCCGGACCTGGCGACAGGGCGGCGAGCGATTCTGCTATGGAGTTGAGGAAGAGCGCCATCGGCATGGTTGGCGGCCCTGACGGAGGGAAGAACTGGGCAACGTCGCTGGCATTTGAAGGGAGTCCTAAGCATCGTCGGTTTCTGTGTCAGCGGAATTCGCAGCAAAATGGGGGTTTGTCCTGTCCGTCTTACCCAGCTGATTGAGCATGTCCACCACATCTTCCCGGTTCACGACGCCGTCGCTGTCACGATCTAGTATCTGAAAGGCTTCCCGCATTGTGCGAACCTGCGCCGGTTGTAACTGAGAGAGGGCATTCCCGTGGCCCACTGTGCTCGAGGCCGCAGGTCGAGGGAGACTACGCTTCCGTGGTTGCGGCGCTTGGTTATATGTCTGTTGCTGTTGTTGCGGGAAATATGTTTCGGGGTCGTCTTCCACTGTGGCCTGTCTCCGAGGCGGTCGGAATTCCTGTGTCGGGCTGGCGGTCGGGCTGCTCATGAACTTTGCGCGAGCCTCCGAGAAGCTATCTTTGGTCGGTGTTTCCCCCTGTCGTAACGTGGCAGAAGAAGCGGGCGATTGTGGCCGACGGAAGGGAGAGGAGCGCGCTGAGCCCGATCCGTATCCCAACGGGGACGGTCGGTATGCTGAGGGTGTTGACTACATTAAGGGTTATTCATCAGTACCCTAAATCGGCCTTGAATCTCTCAAAACTTTCGTACCATCTTGTTTATTGCTTTTTGCAGAGACTCTTGTTAGAATATGTCAAACAGACACCCTTCCTTTTGGTGTCGGTTTGGTTTCCAACCCCGTCAAGACTCGTAGTGTCCAAAATCGGTCGTGTTTTCGGCGCAATGTCGCGGGTAGGGAAGAAGAGAGCTCTTAACAAACAGTATCGTGTGCACTAAATGTAATTATGTGGGAGTCGGCAGCAACCAGCAACTTTGATCACGATCTTGCTTGCGTCTTCGTCATGAACTGGTGATCAGCATCCCGCTTCGCCTTGGAAGACGGCAAGTAAACAAATCGACCCGACAACGGCAGGGGTTTGAAGCCCCGCAGCCATGCTCGGGCCACCTCCAACTTCCAACAACCCTAACCCTCCCCGAGTTCACAGATAACCAGAGTGAGAAATCTGAAGCTTTTCTCCCAAAATATCCCTTCAAGACTGGTTCAACAGTTTTACTACCTAAGTCGTAGTTAAAACTTAACGCAATTGAGCTGAAGACAGCCGAATATGCATTAGAAACGCAGTTGAAGGGTCATACAAGAAGGCATGAGAGGGGTGGGAAAATCAAAGCTTGGCATCACCTGACACCCGAGACACCCCACCAAAAATCCCCCGGCCGGCATCACAACCCCCTGTCGAGGGATGGCCAAAAGCGGGAGTCTTCAATCCCGCCGAGCTCCAAATCGCTACACGTGTAGGGACTCGTCCGATTTAGAGCACTCGACCGATATTCCACACAAACACCGGCCCCGGGCATTAGAAGAAAGGCGCGATCCGGACGGAAACCGGAGCGTCCCCCCACGACCAGGACGACGACATCGACGTGCTCAAGAAGCTTGGCGCGAATGCCCTCCCCCTTCGACCTAGCATCGACATCTCGGCTCTCAGACTTCTCAATTAGGGGTTTCGTTCGGCAATTGCATACCGCGTATGGGCACGTTAATCCGCAACAGTCCATTCTACAATAGGCCGGAACGGCTTTTCGTCGCTACTACGGAAAGGGGGCCGGCGACTGTCGCAAGGGGGGGTGTCAGGCCCAGCTAAGATCGGTGGTCCAAGGGGGATAAACACCGCGGACGACAATGGCGTCCAACCAGCTCCCCGGTCCAGCTTCGGGGAGGACGAGCAGCGCGGCTAGCCATCGCAATGGGTCCATTCCTCAACAACGAACCTCGTTGACGGCAATGCCCCCAGCTCGTCCGACCCGCTCTCCCCAACCGTTCGACCGGAACTCGGACCAAAGCGCCAGGAATAAGCCACTCTCAACCGGCACTGGCGCCTCGTCTCAGCACAGCTCGCTCTCGGCCGGCGCGCAACTGATCTACGAAAAGCCCGTGGAACGGCCCCGCAAGTTGCGGTCACAATACCCACGGAGCAGCTCCGAGAACCACGTCGAATACATCCTCGTCGCGTCGTTCGACATCGACCGCGGGCCGGTCATGGAACACCAGTACCCTGTAGCCATCACAGGCGACGAACACATGCTTGCCGAGCTCATGCTTCCCGATCAGGCGCACGTCCGGAATCAGGACTGGACCATCTTCTTTCTTCACAAGGACACCAGCCAGGAGGAGGACGACGCGGAACGGCAAGCGAAGGAGGCCCGGCGGGCCCGGCGGAACAGGAAGCGGGATCGGGCGAGGGGGATAATACATGAATCGGATGATGAGGGAGGGGAACTCAAAGGTTTGGATGACGACGATGACGACGACGACGATGATGATGATTTCTGGGACGACGATGAATCTACCGACTCGGAACCAGACGGTTTTGAAGGACCACCGCTGGTTTATGTTCTTAATCTGGTCAACACGAAACAAGATAAAACGGTCAAGCGAGGCGCGGTGGTGAAAGCCATGGCCATTTGTACCCGACACCCTTTTCTACATATTTACAAGGTAAGCTTTTTTCACAACAGATTCTCATGTTTAATTCATTTCCGCCGTCCCCCCACCGTCACGTTGAATTGACCATCTCGCCAGCCCCTTTTACTACTAGCCCTGGAGGAATACTTCAAGTCGCCCGTCCCTGAAACGCTAGCGCTCCTGTACAACGCCGTGAACGAAATGGACCTGTCGCTCATGCCGAAGCTGAACTGGCTTGAGCGGCATCTCCTACAGTCGAGTGAGAATAAGGATCTCTTCGTCGAAAAGTTCGAGGAAATGATACAGGCGCGAATCATGGGGGCATCCGGGGTAGACCAGCCTCTCGACGCCAGCAAAGGCCCGCCCTCGCGGCCCAGCATCTTCCGCTCGGGATCGAGGGCTCACATCGAGGGCCACGCGGTGTATGTGGTGCCTCGGGACACTCACGAGTTCGAGAGCAAAGTACTGTACAAGGGCATCCCCATTCCGATCAAGGTCCCCGTGGCCGTAATGCCCGAGATCGTCGGCGATTTCTCCTTGATCAAGCTAATCCAGAACTTTTCCGATTCACACTCCAAAACACCCCATAGCTTCCAACTCCACCCCCATCTAACCACCAACGGCCCCAACACACACCCCATCATCGTGCTCATCAACGCTCTCCTAACCCAGAAACGGGTCATCTTCCTCGGCCACAACATGCCATCGGGCGAAGTGGCCGAAGCCGTCCTAGCCGCCTGCGCGCTCGCATCAGGCGGGATCCTCCGCGGCTTCACGCGCTACGCTTTTCCCTACACCGATCTAACCAAGGTCGACGACCTGCTCAAGGTCCCCGGGTTCATCGCGGGCGTGACCAACCCGACCTTTGAACACCACCCGGAGTGGTGGGATCTACTGTGCGACCTGCCCAGCGGCAAGATGAAGATCAGCACCAAGATCGAAGCGGCGCCCATCACCGAAGGATTGGTGTACTTTCAACAACAAAACCCAGCGTACGCGAACCTGGTGCACAACTCAGCCGGCAACGGCGGCGGCGGCGGCGGCGGGCTGTCGTCCTCCTCGTCCTCATCCTCAGCCGCGAACGACCTGACGGGCGACGCGGCTTTCATGGCGGATATCCTCCGCAGCATCACGACGCGGGCGGGCGAGCGGGTGATCCGGGCCAAGTGGCGCGCGTGGGTGCTCAAGTTCACGCGCATCGCGGCGGCCTTTGAGGAGAGTGTTTATGGTGCTAGTGCGTTGTATACGGGGCATGGGGATGATGGCCAAGAAGGGTTGCCGAGTGCGATTGGGAGCGCGCAGGGGCATGGGTATGTCTGGGTGGATGAGGCGACGAAGGCGAAGGAGTTGGCTGGTAATGTGGCGCGGATTGAGGGGTGGAGGAATACTAGGAGTTATTACAGCTTTATCCAGGTGTGTTTCCTTGCTCTTTTTTATCTTCTTCTTTTTCTTTTTCTCTCACACAGATTCCCCAAACACCGATTAACAAACCCCAGGACATCGCCCGCCTCTCCCTCATCCGCCCCCTCCGCGGCCTCGACCTCGGCCACCTCCACGACCGACTCCGCACCCAACGCCTCACGCCCGCCCAAAGCCGCGACATCTACGACACCCTAGCCCAACACGTCCGTTCCTACGACGAAATCTGCCTCCTCCTCAGCGTCGCGCCCGAGTCCCAGGCGGGTCTATTCTACATCGCCCTTGGCCTGTTCCACAAGGACCGTGAGGTGCGGTTCCGTACGGCTGATCTGCTGGAGCGTGTGGCTGAACACGAGGCTGGACAGCACTGGTGGCGGGTGTTGAGCCGGTTTGAGAAATTGGCGTATGTGAGGATTAAGAGGGAGGCGGAGGCGGAGGCGAGGGCGAAGGGGGGGAAGGAGGAGGGGATGATGGGGGATGTGGGGATTGTGAGTGGGGGGTTGGGGGATTTGGATCGGAGGGTGAGTTAGGGGGTGTCCTGGGGGTCATGGATATGGCGTTGGTGGTTGTGGGTTGAGTTGATTTTTGTTGTGGGTGGGTGCCCAGGGGAGGGTTGCATAAGGGTGAACATTTTTACTTGCTTATACCATTTCTCGATATGTATCTTTCAACTTTACCGCCCTGTTGCCCCCTCATCTCTACCTTGGAATCAACGGATCTTACATGGGCATCTTACACAACGTATGCCCACCGTCTCGGACGCCCTGCTCTTCGAAACGTTCTGTCCTTGCCGTTCATATCTCTTTTGTTGCAGTTCTTCCACCAGCCACTACAGCAATCCCAAGTGCTTGGCTGCGTGGTTCACATGGTCGTCGGCAAAGGTGGCCATGAAGTAGTACGAGTGGTCGTAGCCCTACTCCCATCAGCATTACGGTCCTCACACTCACACAAACACACACCAAACACAAATCAAGGGGACATAGAGAGGACATACCTCCTGATACCGTACCGTCAACCCCTCCACCCCCGCCTCCTTCGCAGCCTTCTCCAAATTCTCCGGCAACAACTGCCCCTGCTTATAAAACCCATCCTCCGTGCCCACATCCACCAACGCCTTCAAATCCCCTCCCTTCCAACCCCTCACCAACTCCGTCGCATCATACTTCCCCCACTCCTCACTCCCTTCCTCCCCACCCAAATACCCCCCAAAAGCCTTCCTCCCCCACGCACACCTCGACGGATTCGCCACCGGCGCAAAAGCACTAACCGACCTATACCTCCCCGGCTCCCTCAAATACAACGTCAACGCCCCATGTCCCCCCATCGAATGCCCCGTTATCGACACCCTTTCCCGATCCAACACCGCCCCAAATTTCGGGTCACCGAACAATGTGTCTGGCAGCTCCCGGGAGATATAACTCGCCATGCGATACCCCTTGTTCCAAGGCGGCTGGACAGCGTCGAGGTAGAAACCGGCGCCGACGCCGAAATCCCAGGCGTCGGATTCGCTGGGGTAGTTGAGGCCGCGCGGGGAGGTGTCGGGGTAGAGGATGGCGAGACCGAGGGCGGAGGCGCGGTGTTGGAAGAAGCCTTTTTCGGAGCAGTTGTTGGGGGTGCAGGTTAGGCCGGAGAGGTAGATGAGGAGGGGGACTTTGGTTTTGGAGGAAGCCGAGGAGGGGTTGGTGAGGTTGGTGAGGGCTTGAGGGGGGAGGAAGAGGTTGACGGCCATGGGGGTGGTGGTTTCGGTGGATTGGTGGGTGAGCTTGAAGAGCTTGCCGCCGAAGGAGGCGATTTCGGCTTGGATTTCGAGGGGCATGGTGGCGGTGGTTTGTGTTGTCGTTGGGGTGGTTGGTTGTTGGGTTTGCTGTTTGTTCTCTTTGGAAAAGAGTTGAAAGAGCTAGGGGAGCTCGAGAACTGAGGTGTGTAAAATAAGGGCAAGTGGAGATAGCGTCACTTGGGTACTGTAGATGTACTGTCACTCGGGGGTATATTTACACCCGGGTATCAATACAAGCCGTGGTCAAGGGCGGACAAACTATATTTTGAACACAACACAACATCGACTTTGTCTATCGGTCTAAGGTATCGGATATAAAACCCCCCAATATCAAACTACCCCGCCAATTGATTGCCGTCATGAGCTCGACGGGAGCAACAAACCGGCTAACGAAACCCCACCATCTTCAATGCCGATGGCGGGGTAACTTTCCGCCCGGCCCGGCGCCATGCCGTCATTTCTCCAAGCGACCCCCAACCCCAACCCGCTAAAAAAGTGAACGCAAAAAAAGAAAACCCCCAAACATCGCTGCAATGCCAAGAAAATGCCAATCCCATCACCAACCTCTCCCTTTACACTATTCACAACCCGCCGCCCTATGGAGACGCTGTCGTCGTCTGATTGAGATGGCACTCAAACGAAGTAATGTACTCGTTCCACCCAATCTTGGTCAAGTTGTACTTGTTCTCGTAGTCATACGAGACAGCGCCAAACGTGCAGCCCGTGGGGGATGTGCAGATCCCGCCGCATTGTGTGCTGCAGAACCGATTATTAGCATGGCCCACGACAATCTCAAGTACCTAGGCGGGTAGGTAGGTAAGTGTGTTGTTATTGTTGAGGGGGCAACTCACAGATACGGGTAGCAATAAAACGGCGCATCGTCCGGCGCAAACGTGGCCGCGTTGTTGACCAGCCCTTGCGGCAGGTTGTAGCACTTCTCTAGCTCGTACACGTTGTACTGGCAGACGCCTTGGCCGTTGGGATCGCTGCAGATGAGGACCTATACACAGAAAAGTTTTGTGTGAGACAGGGGGTCGTTGTAAGTGAAGAGGGGGGGTTCTTACACCACCAACGGCGCCATCACGACGCTGGAGAACGGGTGAGGCTTGCGTGAGGGCGGCCAGGAGGCCGGTGATGAGGACTGTGGTGCTGAGCATGGTTTCTGGGGGTCTGATAATGTTGGTAATACTGGAACTGGATGTGACGGGTGCCAAGGCGAAGGGGGTTTAAACTTGAGCGATATCGAGACAAAGAACACAACCAGGAATGTGGTTTATTCAAGCAGTTGTTCGGACGGTGGCTTAGAGTCTGGCAAGATATGTAGGCTAGGAGCTGGATCACAAGCTAACAACACACTTCGGTCTGATCGTCTCCCTATATATACTTTCTTGCGTAGTTACCAGCTGAGGTCGTCCCAAAGGAGAACCCGGCTAGCCACCGTGGAAATCCGCTAGCTATTGGTTCCATCCCGCAAACACGAGGTCCAGCGCTGACGGCGGAGTCTGCGTGAAACCAAAAGATGGGATCCCTGGTGCCTCTCGATTAGAAAATGCACCAAAAAATAGCTTGCAGATACGACCTTCACAGGACTCTACCCTGGCCCCAGCGCTCGCATTACATCATGACAAGGCAGGCAACTTTGGTTGAAGCCTGTCCCGGCTCCTGGGATGGAACGCGGCACTGCGGCGTTTTGATGGCTGGGGCTGGCAGTGGGGGGGACAGGACGACATGGGGCAGCTCCTCCCATCACACCGCTGTAATTGGCTTCCGTCGACAACAACGCAGTCGCGCAGCATCGCCCAAGGTAGGGTCCCGTGATCTTGAGCTGGACTCACAGAGAAAGAGAGTTCCAGATGGGAAGAAACTGTGCCGATCTCTTGCCTGAGGTTTGTCAATACGAACTTTTTGTTCCTTGCCCGCCATGTGCCCACTGATGACCGGCAACGACATGGGGGACTGCACGGGGACATCATGAGTTCTTCCTTCAATGTCGAAGCGAACGTTACATGCGCTTGGTTCCCAACTTGTTTTCATTTTTCGACCCTAGTGGATTAAGGAACGCAAAGATTCCAAAGGATTGAGCAAATATTGGAAGGGAGCACACGTGTACTGGTTGAATAGAAACCCGAGTCCTGCAAGTGTGAGCGAAAGAGAAGACGAGTTGAACAGGTGTGAGAGACATGCGTAAACATGGGATAAAAAAGGAACAGATGAAAAAAGGCACCCGACTCGGTGGAGTTCGGAGAATTCATCCCGGGACACATGGCAGGCCGACATTTGTGTGTAAGCTTATCCTCAAGGCCGACCAATCATTGAAACATCACCACGATCCCAGCACTGCGACTCGGTTACGCTCAAGAGAAGAGAGAGTTGAAAAAAAAGTGAATTAATATCTTCATTGTTGGAGTTCCGTTGTCTGACCGTTCATCACAGTCCAAGTCGTCGCTCAAGTTCACCGGCTATAGAAATATGTCTCATTTTTATGGATTAAACATTTTAATATGTCATGGTCTGGGGTGCTAAAAAGTATGGCTACAATTTTCTCAACCCCCACCTTACCTCACACGTTGTACTCAACATGGCACGAACTGCTATGTATTCTCCGAACATAACAAATGAATTAAATAGCAGAAAGGAGTCCGAGCCACTGACTATAGAAGCCCTAATGCCTTCGTTTAACTAACTCAGCTAGTCTACTATTGCTAGAAGGGTATTGGATATACTTCAAAGGCCGTTAGCTCGGTCTTCCAGGATAAAAAGCGGTAGATAAGAACTGCTAAAGAATCGGGGGGAAAGCGGGAGAGGAGGGGCTTATACAGATTACTACTCTTTTCAACACGGTCGCTGATGGAGACTCCAGCCTGCCACGAGCCCATCGGCAACATCGTCATATTTTGCATCAGATTCGTATAAATCAAGTTCTGTAATTGCTTGTTTTGGGGCTGCGGTGGCTGCTGCTGTTGAAGTTGCTGCTGCAAAGGGTGGTCGCTGCCGGCGGTATTGAGGTCCCGCCCCTGACGCGCTATCTTCAAGAGCTTCTGATTCTGCAACTCTAGCAAGCGCAGTTGCATTTGGTGGTCGTGCAAAGCTGGGTGACCAGTAGTGGCCTGTCTATTGGGCACGTCAGGCCTCATATTGCCGGGACCCTTGTTGCCTGGGTTGCCAGATAGCCAAAACTCAAGAGGGAAGCGTTCAGGGATCCTGGTGCAGCCACTGCGCTCCATCAGGACGCGCATGGTTGCCCCGGTGCTGTCATGGACAGATATATCAGCACCATGGTCCACGATGAGTAAGCTAGCAATCTCTAAATCATCATTGGCCACCGCCGCCCACAGAGCCGTTATGGCTTCCCTTGTGCACCGGGTGTCTGTTTTGGCTCCATGCTCCAGTAGCCACCGGCACACCTGGTAATTCCAGCGCGCGCAGCCAGAAATAATGGAGTTGACCTATCCTTCTGTTGAACGTTGACGCTGGTCCCGCCGGTGACAAGCTCTTGTATAAGGTCGAGTTTCCCTTCCCTTGCAGCTTTGAAAATGTTCAAGTTGCTGCGCATGCCGGAGGGGAAGTGCACAGGAATAGCTTCGGAGTGGACACGTTCAGTATGTCTGGAAAGCTCTGATTCCTTTGCAAATCCAATCTGGGAGCTGGGACACCCATCACTGCCGCATCGGAAGGGACGTTCATGTTGTCTGACATGATGATCGCGTGCAGAAGCGGTTTCGAAGCCGGTCTGAAAGAAATAGCACCATGGCTTGGAGCACTTGTATGCTACCCGGCCATAAAGATGACTGATCTCTTCAAGGTCTGCTGAGCTCTCGGTGTTCGCGTGAGCCAGGAGCGACTCGAGGCCGGCTCGGACCAGCTTTACCCGAGCCTCGATGGGGAACGCGTCTTCCCAGTCTCTGCCGTCACCGGGGTTTTGATGTATCTGGGTCCGAACCGCGGTCATGTCCGTCGCGGTGTTGGCAGCCGCCGTTTCATCCCGGGGATTTAGGGCATCTGCCAGCTTGGCGACAGTCGTAAGGATAATTATGTCCTTGGAGCACTCGATTTGCCTCGCATGTTTCCACCAGTTCGCTGCCGCGTAGTCGAGGAACCCATAGTAGCCAGTTCGGCAGTACACCGTGACAGCAGGTTTGCCCATGTCGGGGTTGAAAGGTGCAGAGGATAAATATTGAGCACAAAAAAGGGCCATGTCTGCGTGAAGGTCGGCCAAGTGGAAGCTGCCGGTTTGAATCAAGTACCTACCAACGAGTCATTTTCAAGTCTCCTCAGAAAATCAGAGGAAGGTAGGGAGGCAGTTGGCTTACATTCGGGCAGTTTCGTGAACGAGTTCCACCAAGTCGTCGGGCTCAGACCCCGGAGATCCGGAGAGATCCTTTTGACCAACCTCGATCAAAGCACCGCAGTACTTCTTCGCTGGCTCCAGGAGCCGGAAGTCAAGATCGGCGGTTTCTGATTGGACGTCGATGCAAAATCGGGCTTGTATCTCCTTCCAGAATAACGGCCGCTCGGCGCAGAGGACGAGGTTCAGGATACACCTTGCCAAGTCAGACTGGCTCTCGTCTGGTCCTTCCAGGATGTGGACAGCCACTCGCTCGTAACTGGGTAACGCTATCGGTTAGCTCTACGTAGATCCGTCGCGATGGCGGCTTCTGTAAACCATACGCTTGTTCCATGCCCTTGGGGAAATTCTCCTCCCGCAACTCTCTTTTGAAATGACCACGTGTCGGTTGTATCAAGAGGTTACTGAGCACAACCTTGGCATAGAGAAACATGCCTGGCCGCTGTCAGCTTGTCAACAGAGATATGAAGGCCTGTCTGGCACCCACCTTTGGCCGTGGAGGTCACTTTGCCAACAATACCCAGCCTGGCATCCTCTGGTGCACCGAATTTCTGCTGTATTCGGAGGCTTTCCGCTTCGCAGTATGTTTTGATATCGTTCATGTGGGAAAGAGAGGAGTCCACTTGTACCGTGGGCCAATGTCTCAGCCGTCTTTCCAGTAACCCGTTTCTTTGCCCGCTGATGAGCAAGCGGATGCACCTGTCACTCGGCCCACTGCTGGCCTCATGGTTCCTGGGTTGTGAATGTCTCATGAGAGACTCGAGCCAGTCGATCACTTGGCCTTGCGCATCCTCTGCTGTCACGCTCTGGTCTCCAGCACATTCGTCGAGTGCATCAACAACAACAAAGCAGATGCTCTGAGCTTCCAGAACCAGCTCCGCTAGTTCGCGTAGAAGGGAAGCCGACCGGATCCTTTGCTGGTCTACCTGTATGCAGCGTTGGTAGACAAGGTCGAGAAGCACTTCATCCTGAAATACTGCTTGCGATAGGAGGGAAAGGAGCATAGGGACAAAACCCCGCTTGTCGGGCTGGTGGTGCTTAAAGAAGAAATAGAGCAGTAAAAAACGGCATCCGGTGGGGTTTCCTCTCTCCTGCCGTTGTTGGAGGTGTTGTACAACTCGGGACGTAAGAATCGTCTTACCTGAGAAGGCAGCAGTCGTCAGCGATGCTGAGAATGGTGGTGGAGGCTGTCGGGTCGACAATACGTACCTGTCCCCGGGATGCCGGTCAAGTAGAGAGCTCGCGACTGTATCATGGTCGTGTCCACCCATAGATCGAAGGCAGTGTCCGCCTCGATCCAGCCACCAGAAGCGGAATCCCATCGCTGGTTTGACGCTCTTTCAAGATCACAGTAGTAATCCGGCGGGTCAAGCTTGGAAAGGACGAACTGGCGTTTCCCAATGAGGTCTTCGCGATGTCGTCGGGCCGCTTCCTCATTGTCAATAATATGAAGCCGTTGAAGATGCCGAGACAACTCGCCAACTTTGTCCTCGATAGATCGAACGGATTGGCGGACGTCGGCAATGGTAGCCGTGAGCTTTTCATCTGACAAGAGTTCCCGGTGCTGCTTGAGTTTAGTCAAGATCGGTCCGAACTGGGTTTTGAAGGTCCTCCAGGCCGAGTGAAAAACCGTCTTCCAGCCTAGTAAGGAGGAATGTTAGGGTACTTGAAATTCAAGAGACCGGGGATTATAAAGTCGTAATATACTTGGTCTTGAGAATACAGCAAGGGCCTTCCTGTGGAACTCCAGCACATCGCAGTAGTATTTCTGCAGGTAGATGCCGATGTCAGGATGATTTGCAAGAAGGTTCTCGTATTGCGACAGGCTGGGAAGAAAGTCGCCGATTTCGGCGTACGTGTCGACAAGACAGTCCAACGTCTCGACCCAGGCGCCTGCAGCCTAATACAAGGCGCATCATTTAATTTAGTTGAAGGTGCCGATAGGGGCGGGCGTTTGCGACGTGGACCCAGAAGACTCACGAGGAGGACAAATTTGATAGGAGCCCAAACGAAGGCCACGGCGGAGTCGACGTTGACAAAGACCTCGACAACCTTTCCCAGCTGGTCCATTCCCTCAACGAACTTTGCAATCCTCTGCATGTTGCGCTGTCGTCGCTGCGAAGCCAGGCGGGTTTCGATGCCCCTAATTGCGTCTTCGACTTCTTTCCGGGAACATCCCCGGAACTCACGTCGCTGCTTTTCCGTCAGGCTCGCCGCGAAGTTGGCGGTAGCCGCCTGGAAAGTGGCATCAAGTGACTGGGAGATGCCAGACATAGTCATCTTCCCGCAGAGAACATTACAATAAGCCCTGAGCACTAAAGGAGGAAGAATTCGGGCCTCTTGGGAGAAACGGTAAATGCCAGCTCGATGTTTTGGATGCAACGTAGAATCGTGAGGCAGTCAGCTCTGGTACATGGATGTACATACATTGGCACAAATACCGTGACCGTCGTCAGTTCCTCAGCTCCCTGACTGTATAATGTACACCTGCCCGCGTTACACCAGCCGTGATTGGTGCCCGCCTTTCCTCTTGTGGCAGTGTGACTGCGCGCGCTCAAAGCCGCCCAAATCGGCGCAATCATTCAGGCTGGTGTTGGAAAAGAAGGGCGGTTGGCAATGCTCGGTTGCATAATTACCTGGTACCTACCTTAGGTACTAGTTGATCCGGGCCCGCATCTGGCACGCGGGTTTTGCAGCGCCAGATCGCCAGCTGATAGTGTACACTTGAATCAAGCATCATAAACAGGGCCAATTCCGTGTCGATTGTGGCTATTTGCAGTGTGTGGCTGTAACCTCCATGTTAACGCTATTTGCAACCGTTTCGTGGCTGTGGCGAATGTGGTTGGTCTCGTAACAGCTGGGCGCCCCTCGAGGCTCCCCGAGAGCCAGATGATTGGGCCTGGAAAAGCCTAGCAAAACTGCCTTGCATAGGCGGTGGGAGGAACAAAATGTCACTTTATTCAACGGTTCAGTAACTTCAGTTTTGACTCCCGATCATATCCCCGAGGACTGCAACATGGCGCAGGAACATGATCGTGGAGACTGGCAATGGTCCTCCTGGGCTCCCGCGGCTTCGGCCACCTTGCGGCCCCCAAAACGGCACAAGGAGGGCGACGACGTGCAGAGCGCTTCCCCGAAACGGCAGCGTCCATCGCCATCGCCGGATACCAGTACCAACCATCCGGTCCCGCTGCTTGGATCCGAGACTCTGTTGCGCACCGACATTGCTCCCCCGGTGCTGTCCAGTTCCTCGTCCCCAGCATCGGCCGATAGCGCCAACTCGGGCTCTGTCCCCGTTAATTCGGCCTCATCACAAGGCGCCCTCCCCCAGGTGGATTAGGTTCCCACTGGTGGACCAACCGTGGACGACAGCGATCCTAGGATCTGCTATGGAGCGGTAAGAAGCAACACCTTTTTGCATTCCCGATGCCCTCCTCGCGCTGACATGTATTTAAGCTGTGCAATGTCAAAGCTCGCTTCAAACCCTCTAGTGAGGCTAGACTGCTGGTGTCCGGCGATAGAACATTCTGTCTGCTCAGGGTTGTCAGCTCCAGTCCGTATTATGCCTTGGTAACCCGGTCCAACAGGGTTGTGGCCGATCTCGACTTGACCACTTGTCGCTTTTTGAGAAGCCTGGAAGGCCTGCCAGACCTGAGATCCGCAGCTGTACTCGAATCCACAGCTGTATCTCACAGCCAGGAGAAGGGAATCGTGCCGCTCTCGATCAATGTGTATGGACCATTGTCCAGCGCGGATCAAGTTGGTAGCGTGCTCTCTGCGGCGTCTGCATTCCTTCAGCATCCGTTCTTCCTCGAACCCGGCTGCAAGGACTACTTTAATCCTCAACTATTCCGAACCGGAAACCAGATGCAGAACCTTACACACCTGGTCGGCTTGACTGAGAAGGATCTCAAGGCGAAGGCTATATCGGACGGGATTCAGCACATCCTTGATTCTCTCGATGAGATTGCTCTTTTCAATGGCCCGGAGAATGAAACCAGCTGGGAGCCGCAGCATCTCCTTACGCGTCTCACGAAGTACGGCCTTCATCGTCCAAATGGTGTCGTTTCCGCTAATACGATTCTAGACACCAGGTTGCCGCTCTCGGGTTTATACAACGCAGGGAGTCCCACCACCATTGTCAAGCCATGCACCAGAAATTGCGGCACTTCACAAATATATTGTACGTACTCTCCCCCAAGGTGGCCAGTTCACCAGTTGTGAGCGGCGCTTTATCATCGGTGTTAAGAAGCAAAACAGCTCCCACGACAACATCCCTTCCTACATGACTGGCGGCATACTAGCTGACGTGATGGGCCTTGGCAAAACTCTGACCATGATTGCGACCATCACCTCTACTTTGGCCGCGTCTCGACAGTATCTCAGCAGCTCTGCCGCCCATGAATCTGGCGTCAAAACTGGAGCGACATTAGTCGTCGTAACCTCAGTGCGTGAGTGTTCGAGGTCACCCTGAAGATTTGACATACAAAGGTTAACCGACAACATGAATAGAGGTTCTTGACGTCTGGGAGACGGAAATCAAGAAGTATGCCAAAATTAGCACCCTGTTTGTCTAAAGGAAGACTAACGTCCCTAGACATGTCGAACCCGAGAAGCTCAGGACGTACAGGTTCCACGGCAGGAACCGTCCGGCATCCCCCGGTGTTCTGAACGGCTTCGATGTTGTGCTGACAACCTACGCCACCTTGTGTGCTGAACAAAAAAAACGAGGTATCTTGCACCAGGTGGACTGGTACAGGGTCGTGCTTGATGAAGGTAAGCCGGACCTCCCGAGACAATGGATGAAACAATGGCATTCTCTGCTTGAGCCCTATTCGCTGATCCGAGGCCAGCCCACTGGATCCGTAACCAAGGTTCTAAGCAATTCAAGAATGCAGCGGACCTCAGATCACTCCGCCGATGGTGTCTCACGGGAACTCCCATTCAAAACAGCCTAAATGATCTTGTCTCATTGCTGGGATTTCTCCACTTTGAGCCCTTCTCATCCCGCACCTTGTTTGGCCGGCATATTGTGGAACCTCTGGCTAATGACATGAAGAATGGAGGCGGGCGACTGAAAGAGCTCCTACGTACCATATGCCTCCGACGGGACCAGAGACTCCTCCAACTTCCCCAACCACGGCATGAGTTGGTTGAAGTGGTGCTGCAACAGGAGGAGAGGGCGCTCTACGACCGTATCCTGGCTCAGTATGCTCGCGACGTCGACGACGTTGTCAGCTCTCGCGCCAAGGTGAAGAGATATGGCATCCTATTCGCAGCAATCATGAAGCTTCGAAGGCTTTGCAATCACGGGACTTTTGCCGCATCGCCACCAACCGACTCCGCCGACCAGACTGAGCCTGGCCATGAAAGCGAGCTGGGCTGTGAGTTTTGCAGCGGAGCCGACGAGGACATGCTGGAGCTCGTCAATCAAGACAATGTCTGCTCCGAATGCGGAAGGGAGCTTCTTTCGACGACAACTAGTTGCTCACAGACCCCCGCTCCCAAGATAACATTTCGTCTGGGGGAATCGAAGCCGTACTCTGACACCGAAGGCTTCTCAAGCAAAGTTCAAGCAGTAATCAACCGGCTGAGCCAAACTGAGCCTGGGTCTAAGAGGTAAGTCCCGACGCAGCGCAATCCGATCTGCCAGATCACGACTGACCGCTATGTTACTAAAGCCTTGTGTTCTCGTACTGGACGGCAACACTGAACGTTTTGGAGCAGCATCTGCGGGCCCGTGGCGTCCGATATCTCCGAATCGATGGCAATTCAACCCACAGCGCCCGACTCCGCGTTCTCGAAGAGTTCCGAAATCAAGACGCGTCAGTTCTCCTGATGACGGTCGGAACAGGAGCTGTCGGGTCAGCAACCCCCCCACATGTAACCCGCAGACTTATCCTCCTCCGATGAAGCTAAAAGTGCCATCAGACTCAACCTGACAGCGGCCAATTACGTACACATCGTCGAGCCGCAGTGGAACCCCGCGGTCGAAGAGCAGGCCATCGCACGCGCGCTTCGCATGGGCCAGACGCGCACTGTGACGATCATTCGATATATGGTGAAGAACTCGGTCGAGGAGGTCAGTCGGACCTGCGCGTGCACTGAACCAAGAAACATGTGAACTTCCTTCGTCTTACCTGTCAAGTAGAACATATTTCACCTCCAGAGGAGGAAGCAAGGCCTGGCCAAGTTTACCCTGGACGGGGTCTCGCAGGACGGAGTCGTTGGAGCACTGGATGTGAGTACCCGTTTGATTGGGGATGGCTGACTGAGCACGATTGAGCTGACAGCCGTTGCTGCAAAAGGATCTGCGATTCGTGTTGGATCTTGACCTCGTCGGGTAGAGAGGTGGACAGTTAATATGTGCACATGCAGGTCGGGTGGTCTCTGTCATAATCCAGCTTCATATGGCAGGAGGAATTTAAGCTAGACCTCAACTAGGTACCTAGTTACTGCTCTGCGGACTCGGAAGCGGCTGTGGAACTGCCGGTCCATCCGGTCCACACCTTCAGATCCACACAGGTGGAGGATAACAATGTCCAGATCCTTGGGCAATAAGGCAATAAGGGAAGCTCAGAATACACCTTGCCAACATCGCGCAGGAAGTGTACAACATGCCCACGATATTTGTATTGCTGCCCACGAACCTAGCGCTTCTTAGCCTGCAGACCCTCTCGCAGGGAAGCATCACGAAAATCCATTGCACATTCGAGGCACTAAGGGTGCACCGTAGTTGTGCCAAGAGCAGAGCACCTCCCTGGTTCTTAATGATTGGCTCGGAGTCGGCTTGCTATATTTGCAGAAAAGCGAGCTAATATCAACTAGGGGTTTAAAAAGGCTGTAGGGGAAACGGCAGACTAAGCCTAGTAGTCGAAGATAGCACTGGGCCAAGAGGATGAAATATTCCCGATCGCATGGATGTCACATCCCGCACAAGCTAGGATTTCCTTACGAGGAGGCGGCAAGGAGCTACTGGGACATTGTACATCTTGCAAGAACAAGACTTCTTCTGATTTTAGAGAATTTGTTCCCGAAGGATCGGTTCATTTAGGAGTACAGGACTGTCAGTGAAGCTGAATTCTTTTAGCATCTCCACATCATCGCCAGTGAACATCGTTGCGCTGGACCATGTTACTTGACAACGTAAGGTACCTTTAGAAGTGGCCTCTCGACAGATTCACACATTATTGTTGATGCTTCGCGATTTCTATTTAGTTAGCTTCTACCGCATGAGCGGAAGATAGACAAGTGAACTTTCCGATTTAGATCCGGAGACATGGGCGCTGATCCGGCAGAAGCCCCATGGCTGGATGTTTTGGGGTCTTTTACGGGTGGTACCAGTGCCGTGATGTATCAACACTACATTGTGCCTCTGATCTATACTTTTCGGTGAGATGATATTCCAAGAAGATGGCGCGTCAGCCCACTCGGCCCGGTCGACCAGGGCTGTCCTGGCTGCTCTTGGAATCGAGGTCTTAGGATGGCCGGCTCGGAGCCCGGATCTGAGCCCGATTGAGAACGTGTGGGCGTGGATGAAAAACTGGATTGAAGATCACTACAATGTGGAGAGTCTGGGCCTTCCACGGCTCCGTGAGGCTGTCCAGGGAGCTTGGGAGGCTGTGCCATTTGATTTTCTTTGACAGTTGGCCCATTCGATGCCCGATCGGCTCCGACAGGTCATTGAAAATGAAGGGGGGGGGGAGTTGGGTACTGATACTTATAGCTGCAATACAAACTCCATGGGTCTTGGTTGTAGTATTGTACTGTGACTTCTTGGTAGTTTTCCTGTTTCTGGCTTAGTGGTGGTCGAAGTCACACACTAGGATTTATCGAAAAAATTATAATTCCAGCTAACCTAGGTACCTACGTAGGCAGAGGCTGTGCTGGCCCAACGTTGGTAATTACCTACTGTAATTACCAATCAGCTTCCCCGCTCCGAGTCTCTCACCACCGCCTTTTTCTCTCCGCTTTCGCACGCTCCGTCCAAAGTTTCGGATACCAGTATCGTCATCGACGTCAAAGTTGCAATGCAATATAGGACACCGCTTTGCTATACAGTCGAAAGAGGGCATACAGCTATTATATAGCTCCTTCTAATGAACGGAGCTCACAATAGATCCACTGTATGACAAGTACTTTCATTCCTAGTAATTATAAAGTACCTGCTAAGTGGTAATAATACTAGGTACCTAGGTAGTTTTATTATAATTACTAGTGAAGCCCTAATATTACTAGCTGTCTTCTAAGGATATACTAACCTGAACTCCGTCAACCACACCTCTATGTAAAACAACCTCTCCCATCAGATTATCAGACCATCTCCCTCAACCTATACCTCACTACTGTACGTGCAGGACACCGGGTTGGACTGAGAGACGACCGTGGCATCAAACTGAAAACACTTCAAATCGGCGCCTGGTGTTTCACGGGTCACGTACACAGAGTACGTGTCATCGTCTTCCGCGCAGGCCAGGAAGTTCCCGTACTGAGATGCCAACGACTGGCCGTCTGACGGGGTGGACCAGCCATAGATTTCGGCACGTGGATTAGGTTTGCCGTTGAGCTCGTTGAAGTACAGTAGCCTGTCATGACCTAGACGTTCCAGTTTGTTAGTAAACTCCGAACAAGGAAGGAACGAGGAGAAGGCGGAGGTATAATACCTTCTGGGGAGAGGTCGATGGCAACCTGCTGATGGGAGTCGGTTTCGCCACCGTAGAGGAATAGCTGCTGGTCCTGAACAAATAGAACGGCCGCCCCGGCGATCAATTCGCCCCCATTACACTGCTCGTCATGCTTGTCCTCGGGCAGCGATAGCCACAGCTTGTCCTTGCTCGCGTTGATGAATTTCATATCGATCGGTCCACCGGGTCGAAGTGCACGGAGGTTGAACTTGACGTCTGTCGCCTCGGCCGCCGTGCCCTTGGGGGTCAGGGCTGCGGCGGATACAGAAGCCGCTGTGCTGGCGAGGATGGTAAAGGCAGTGGTGAGATGCATGGTCGTGGGTTTTGTGGGGAGCACTTGTGAACCTGAGTTGGTCTTGTGGACTGGGTTGGGCAGTGTGTGTTGATGCTGGGTATGTCTCGATGTGCTGAGATTCTTCTTTTAAAGAACAGTTCCGCCCAGCCGACTCCCGCTTCCCTGGGGACCGGGGTCACCCTCCCGAGATGAGAGCCAGCCGATCGGAAGAGCGCTTCCCCCGTCAAGGACGAGATCCGAGTCTAGTGTAGGTACACTACACTAGCAAGGGACAACTGAGACACTCTATCCAGGGTTAGTTGCCCAATCTGTTCCCCGATCATCACCAAACCTTATTTCAACCGAGACCTCCCTGCCCGGGGCTGGCTGGGTGACCGGGAACGCTGGCAGTGTGCTGCGAACGGATGGTCGCCGGTCGCCTAACGGCGGGATTATCGGAGAGAATGCAAAAACTTAAATCAAAACTTAACTCACGCAACCTCCCACAAACACCCGACTCCGTAAATCGAACGAACGAACAAAAAATCCCTTTTCTATAAAAACAAAAAATAAACCCTAGAGTATATGTACAAAAACATTAAGTCGCTAATATTACCCGCACAGGACCACCCCTCAACCCTCTTCTCTCCCCAAAAAAGAGACAGGAAAAGAAGCAGAGGAAAGAGGCTGCCCGTCTCTCCCCAGCATACACATACCACCCATCATCTACCACCCGTCAACCCTGATTCCAAAGACCCCCATGAATCGTCTGTTATCCACCGCCCTGTAAAGATAAACTGCAGTTATCTCTCACGTAGGGGGTGAACAACCAACTTCTAACCAAACCCGCCAGGCTAGAGAACCTCGAGTAAGCCACCGTCATCACCGTCGTTTTCATCGTAGTAGTAGTGTATCAACTCCCACTTCGCTTGCATGACCTTTGTGTGTTCATTCTTGCTGCCGTGTCGTCCAGAGAGAGGAAGAGAAAGAGACGGGGGATCGAGAGACGAAAGACATAGACAGATAAGAAACAAAGTTATGCGTTGTTAAAGTCCGAGCCAGCCCACCCCCGGCTTCGTCTCTGTCCTTGTATCCTTCATCTCATCCACCCTTGGCTTCTTATTTCAAAGAAGGGGGCGGGAGATGGGGAAACAGGAGTAAGACGCGAGAAGTGAAGGGTGAACAAACGGCCAAGCTAAATGGAAGCGAAGTGAAGTGAAGACAAAAGATAAAAAATACAAAAGAGAGAGAGAGATTGACGCCCTCCAGCCAGTCCAGTCCAGTGCTTCCGCGCTCGCTTTAGATGAGAACAACAGCACCGACCAACCCCGCCAGCAGCGCCAAGCCCTTGCCGCGCAGGGTATCCGCGCCAGCCGTCGCAATCGGCGGGGGAGTAGTTTCGGTCGGCGTCGGCGTCGACACCGGCGTCGAGGGAGTTCCTGAGGGAGTTCCTGAGGGAGAACCAGGGGTCCCCGAGGGCATGCCGGGAGTCTCTGATGGGTTTTCCGTGTCGTCTGAGCAAGTGGTGGAGGCAGGGGGTGTATAGGTAGTGGAAGGAGGAGGAGGAGGAGCGGAAGAGGGAGGCGGCATGTCATCCGAGCAAGAAGTCGATGGAGCAGAGCCAGAAGAAGACGAAGAGGAAGCTGGTGGCGTGTCGGAAGAGGCAGGAGGCACGTCATCCGAGCAAGAAGTAGATGAAGCAGACTCGGATGTAGAAGAGGGAGGCGGCATGTCATCCGAGCAAGACGTCGATGAAGCAGAGTCAGAAGTAGAAGAGGGAGGCGGCGTGTCATCCGAGCAAGAAGTCGAAGAAGAATCCGGCGGGGTATCGGAAGACTCAGGCGGAGCGGTGGAATCAGGCGGCGAAGACACCGTCACTGACGTCGGGATAATGATGGTAGTGGGTGGCAGCGGCGTAGAGATGGTGACGGTCTCGCTGGCCTCGACGGTGACGGTGGAGTAACCCGTGACGGTCTCCTGGGCGGTGGCCGGTACTTGGACGGTCACTGGCACATGCTTGGTGATGGTCACTGGGACGACATCGGTGACGGTGTGCACGTCCGTGTTGGTCACGGTGATGCTAGCGAGGCAGTTGTTAGAATTGTTCGACGGCAAGAAGCAGCAAGCGATGGGCTAGGGCGGGTACTCACGTGTCGGTCTTGGTCATCTCGACGGTGGAACCCTTGATGACGGTGGTGTAGGTGGTCACCGGGCAGGAAACCTGGGATCGTTCTGTTAGCTTGTCTTTCCACTAACTCATAGTGATGCGCTATTGACAGCGAGAAGTAAACATACCGTTGTGTACACATCAGTGGTCTCGTACTCAGTCGCCACCGAGGTCGTGTAGATGGTCTCGGTCTGCCGAACCTTGGTCACAACAGTCGACGTCGAGGTCCATGTGACCTCAACTGTTGAGCCGCCAACAACCTTGGTCTCGGTCACAGGGCATAGCTCGGTGAGTGTCGTGTAGGCGACTGTAACATTGCTGTTAGTCAATCGCCAGCTTCTACTTTTCACGCGCTCAGTGGATTGCTCTAAAGCTGCTTACCCTCGCCGGTCGACTTGGTCACTGGAGGCCCCGTCTTGGTGATAACGATGGTGGTGGGCACAACCGTCTCAACCGTGCTGGTGGTGGTGTAAGTGGTGGTGTAAGTGTGGCCAGGCTTGGTGTGGGTTTGCGTGACAGGGCAGACGGTGGTGTAAGTCACAATGACCTTGGTCGTGATGGTCTCGCAGTCCTCCTTTGGCCTGGTCCTCCCCATGAGCGCCCGGCCGCGAGCGGGAATGTTGGCTGCCAGGGCCGAGGCCGCGAGGGCAAGAAGCGACAGGGCGGCCCTCATGGTGATGTTCTGTACTGGGCCGATCTACTGGCGAGAATGACGGCGGACTGTTTTGTTCGAGAGAGCTTGCTGCTAATCAGTAAGACGGGATGGTTAAAAGCCCGGGAACTGTAGACACCAGGTAGACGAGCGACGGTCTGGTAAAACCTGAGCAAGCGGACTGATGGTCTGGGAAGAACCCCCAAGAAGCCGGCAATGAGAAAGCTGGATGGGGAGAAGGAGGACGAAAGGGCATCGAGTGACCTGGGAGGTGGTATGTTTATACGTCAGGGCCGGCAAAAGCCCCAGGGCGACCTCGAGGGAAGCCGGAGCTGTGATACGACAGGGGGTTGGGATGTCATTGTCATGTCCCCTGCCTTCCAACAGCAAGGCTTGAGACAATCCCATCTGGGGGCCACAGAGAGCTGGCTGTGGTGGAGAGCAGAGGTGGGGCCGCAATTGGCAAGGATTGAGTAAAGCGAGAATTCTGAGGCCTTCGTCTTGCTCTGTCTGTGCCGGGGATTGTGGGGTTGGATACACGCCCCTAGCTGATGTTGTGAGACCAAAGAGCGGAAGCTGGCTTCGAAGACCGACAACACTAAGCCTGCAGACAGCCGTCGCCGTATCTACCATCTGTCTGACTGGCTGGCTCGCCGGCGAAGCTACCTAGCAGAGCTGGGCTGGGCGGTTGGTCCCATACCGGCCGGGCCACTGTTGGCCGCGCAGAATGTCGCCAGGAGGAGGCGAGCTCGAGGCAAGCAATCGTCCCGGCTGTCCGATCCCCCGGGCGCCAATGAAATGTGCGGGTTCCAACACAGCACGGGAACCTCGAATTCTGCGTACCATGAGCGAAGATGGCCTCCCTAGATGCGGCCCGACTGCGTATCTCCCAAACCCCCAAGTACCGAGATCGAACCTAATTTAGAGAAGCCAAGAATTCAGAGGGTTCCCATTCGAAGCGGCTCAGCCATTATGGTGCTGATTACCCCCAAATTCTACTGTGGCACATACCTAATAGGCATGCCGCAGTGTGTGGCTGTTGTTCGTTTCGGGGCCGGGAGGAGGGCCACACGGCGAAGCATCCTTTCCCACGGCTACACGGCTTCTCTACTCATACCCGTGTAAGTGCCTCACCTTGGGCACCCCCCACTCTTTCCGAAAACCCTGGAACATGATGGCCTGGCCAAGCTGAGAAAAGTGAAGTTGCGCCTATGAGAAGAGGAGAAGTAAGACCTTGTGTGTTGCTCCCGGAAGCTAATCTTCGCACCGACCTTAGCGGCTGTATTCGAGGACGGCCTCGTCCCGAAGAACAAGCTTCTGTCAGTTGTCGTTGGAAGTGTGTGGGGGAGGTGTAATTCTGGGTCCCCTGACAGTGGGTGAGTGGCCGAAAGCGGTTGCTGGGACCACAAAAGCGGGAGATCTCCCTAGAATGGACCAATCATGCCGGCCTCTGCGGGGCAATGACGGTGCCCTGCCAAGCCCATGTGCCCCTGTTGGCACTCCCTCTCACGTTTTGACATGTTTCTGGTGCTAACCTTAAGACCGCTTTGTCGGCCGGCCGCGATCGCCGGCCTGCTTCGCTGGAGTTGGATTGGGGTTGGATGGATTCCTAAACTAGGAAACAGCGGCGGCGCCGTTTCTAGTCTTGCAGTGCCCCCAACATCGCTCGATGAGACCAACAACGCAAACGAGATTGCCGGGCAGTCTGAAACTCATCGCATGGCTGAAGCGGGAAGCAAAGGTTTCCTCATCTTGTTATCAGTCTTTCGTTCCCTTTTCTTTCGATTTATTGACTGGTCTCAAACCCCCTTTTGTGTATGTCCTGTGAACGTGGCCTTTGGCCGATCTGATGTCATGGAAAGTGGTGGCCTGAGGGTGATGGAGGGCCGGGGATCTCTCCCGGGAACCGGCAGCCGGGAGGCCATTTCAATGAACACACCAGCTTGGGCGGCCGACGGACCGCCTTGTCCGTGCTCACCTCCGCGGTCCCCAGCGGCCTACTGAGGCGTGTTTGTTGCCCGGTCGAGCTCTCGATCAACCGTTCGCGTGCGACCCGGTACGGGTGGGTGGGTTGAAAATGATGGCTTTTGGCCTGGAGAGAGGTGAAAAAGCAAGGCCCATCTGGATGCCGGTCGTGGCCAAGGAAACTCCCGTGGTCGCCCCCGCGATCTGCGGTTGAATCGCTGACGTGGTGACCGTTCTGCCCAAAGCTGAAGAATGACAATTTGTCAATTGAGCGAGTCGCGCTCGAGTCTAGACTTGTTTGTTGAAGGACAATGTTGTGGAATTGACTCGAAGCGGAGGTTGAGTGGTGGGGGCTTGCATTCCATGATCTGCGATTCAACGGCTTACACTCGTTCCTGCTTTCCTAAGGAACTGATAATAGGAAGTAACGACCAGCCCAGTACCTTACAAACGTTACCCGCAATCTACACCTCATTGTTTCAACGCCGGAATCGAGTCCGTATTCCTGTGCGAGATTCTTACGATTCTTGGGAATCCGCACCACTGGCACGAAAGCCGCATTGAGTGAGACACGCTCAATCTGTGGAGAAGCACAGGCAAGGAGAATGTTCGGGCTCCGAGGAGGTACAACATCTTGTTCCCCGCCACCGACAAAACACCCGCAGTTGCGCTTTGCAAACATGGCCACGACAACAGCTCATCTGTGTGATGAGAACATGTGGCGTCCGAGGGCAATTGGCTCGGTAGACCCTTTCGGCCGCCACTTCTTGCCGTAGCGTGCAGCTTGTTGCTCGTTTACTATCTAACTGGCCGTCTCCTTAGGTGAGCTTCGGAATAGGTTGTCCGAACTTGCTTCCCAGGCCTCGATTGAGACGGCAGACATTTGAACCCCCGTTTGGGATGACCACTCGATCGCGCCGTTCGTCGAGGCCAGGCGATTTGGCGGTCAAGATGGACGGATGACGGCCACAACAAAGGGCGAGGTTGGAAAAAAAAGCCGAAGAAGGCGGCATGTTGCCCTGGGGCCTTGTGTAGGGAATAGTCCATGGAACGAGGCACATAAGATGCGGTGCAACGCGTCCGCCAGCCTGGCAACGCTCATGGACGGAACTGCCGGAGGACTCGCGGTCTGGGGGAATAGCGAGGAACATAGGACGGTGGTGGACTTTGTTTCATCTTTATGTTGGGGGACATTGTCGGGGGGTTGTTTGCATCCGGTGCCGCTCCAGCGATCCGCATTTGTTTTCTGTGCCGTTCGATGAGGCAGAGAAAGGTTTAGGAATTGAGGGCCGCGAAAGGGAGCGCAACGGTGCCTGAGATTATTGTGGAGCCGCTCCCCTGCAACGAGCCGCAGTGAACGAGCCGGAACTTGTGATTTCTCTCTTCATCCATGACAGAGCGACTTCTCAAAACAGCATTCTCGGAGCTCCATCAACGGCCAGATCTTGCTTCTAATCTTCATCTCTTGAGCCACGACTGCGGGATTGGTCTTTTATGGGAAGTCTGTCAATTACATAAGTCTTCGACGCTTCTCGGCGCGGAATAACCCAGCTTGTGTGACATGTGACAATACCTGCATCGTAGGGTCAGCGAACCTCCGACCGCTAGAGCCAGAGGGCATTCTTCAGCAAGTTTTGGAGACCTGATTGTCACATACGACCATAGACAGTAGAAAATACGGGATCCCGTCCGCTCTCCCCTAGTCAAACTGCTGATCGCCGGATTAGTACTCAGGTCGGTGACGACTGGGGAATCCCCGGTGTTGTATGTTTTTGAACGTTTTTTTTATCTTTTTCTTTTCACTTTTTGGCCTACTCGATCCAACCTCAGGCGGAAGTCCAAAGGGAGTTGTCAGTCGACACTACAGGGCTGGCAAGGCTGGGTAAGGCTGGAATCAAGGAGGGAGAAGTAAGTTGAATTTCCCCGACATAGCGCCAGTTGAGCGTGTTGTATCAAAAAAAGTCTCCAAGCGACTTGTATCGCTTCCATCCAAGCATTACCCCGTCTGATTTTAGAACCTAGAGAGCAGCTTGAAGTACCAAAACTTTCAGTTTTCCACTGGAGCTGGCAGTCCAGACTGTTTGAATATGAATTCCGCCAAATCCTGGAAAGCCTTGTCGAGATCATCGTTGATGATAATGATATCGTGTACACCCGTTTCTGCGTACGCTAGCTCAGTTTTTGCCTGAGCCAATCTTCTCTGGATCCTCCCTTCATCCTCAGTACCCCGTCCCCTCAGCCGTGCCTCGAGCGCTTCCAAACTTGGCGGCCTGACAAAGACAAATCGCGGCTTCATTTGAGAATCCGCCTTAGACTCCTCTGCCTTCAACTGCTTGACCCCTTCCATTTCAATATCAAGCAAAACAACCGACCCTCTCGCAGTCTGATCAATAACTGTCTGCTTGCTAGTCCCGTACAAATTGCCGTTGAACTCGGCAAATTCGATGAAGGTACCTTGAGCGATAAGCAACTCAAACTTGTCTCGAGAGACGAAGTAGTAGTCTGAGCCCTCCACCTCGCCGGGTCTGGGCTTGCGAGTGGTGTGGGAGACTGTCGTTGCGAATGTTCCGGGATATGCGTTGAGGAGTTTTTGACAGAGTGTACCTTTGCCGACGCCCGAGGGCCCGGAGATGACGATCGGTCGGCGTTCCATGGGCACTATCCGATTAGCCAAAATGACGCGAATAAGCCCAGGAGCTGGTATTGAAGTCAAACATACGAGGAGCCATCAGAAGTCAACTAATGAATGTGTGGATCAGAAGAGTGTGCGTGTAGCAGAAGGCTGGCAAGCTGGTAATTGCCATTCGACCTTACAGGGCTGGGTCGGTATCAAGTTGGCAGGGACCAATGAGCGGCCCAGCCTCAACGGCGCTGCATGTTCCTCTCCTCTAGTGTAACCTAACCTCGACATTGAGACACAGAGGGAGCGAGAGATGGGTGGATCTGGAAATACCACACTACCTGCCAGCCATGCTCGACAAGGGCATTCGCTTTCCTAAAGAATCTTGGAAGAGGAACTCGCTACGCTGAACCGCACCCTGAGTCTCGTCACTTACACATGATATGGTCACCTAGGCCCGCGCCGGCCTTACTGCGCCGCCACTAGATGTATCAACCAGACCAGGCCGCCTAGACGGTCGAGTGTGGTGCGTGCGGTGCTACCTACCTGGCATAGGTGTGCTTCCGGCACCAATACCCGAACGCCATGCCATTAGGTACCACGTTGTCTTCTAAACCCAGTAGCCTTGTTGCCTTTGGGCCGCCTTAATCGGCCTTTCTCACTTCTCGAACCATTTCTACTTTTTTTCTAGGAGGTGAGCACTTGGCAGACAAGGAGAAGAGTAACACGCCGAAGACGTATCCCAGCGAGCTCAGTAGAGGAGCGGAGTTTGGGTTTGGGGGTACGAGCAGGCTCTTGATCGCCTAAAATGACCCAAACCTCCGCATCTGGGAGCTTCGGTTCCGAGACATGATCACAGAAAGCGGGCGAGAGGCTGCCGGCGTTTACACACGCCAATTTGTCGATGTCCAGCGGAGTCAACATGCAGAAGTTTGGGTGTCTCGAGGGTGGAAGGTGAGAAGTGGGGGCGGGGTGCCTGTTGTTGCAATTGGCCAATGAGAGGCGGCGCTCCGATAAAAGACCTGCAGCGAAAAAAAAATCGCGGGGGAGGGGCAGGAAGCTGCGTTGCGCAGGGATTTTTTATCGCTCGCTTCCTTCTAACACCTAAAACGGAAGAGAGGCACGATGCCAGGCAAAACACGACCAATTCGATTCGACCCAGCGTGAACAAGATGTCGTCGTCCCTGCGCATCCTCCTCATCGGTAACGGCGGCCGCGAGCACGCGCTTGCGTGGAAACTCGCACAGTCGCCGCTGGTCGAGTCCATCATTGCCGTCCCCGGAAACGGAGGCACGGCCGGCGTCCCCAAGGTCGTCAACAGCTCGGCCGTGGCCGCCGATGATTACCCGGGTCTCGTCGAGCTCGCGCGCAAGAATGCCGTCAACCTCGTGGTCCCCGGCCCTGAGGCGCCCCTCGTTGACGGCGTCGAAGGTTTCTTCCGTGACGCTGGCATCCCCGTCTTTGGCCCGTCCAAGGAGGCCGCGCGCATGGAGGGCAGCAAGACGTTCTCCAAGGACTTCATGAAGAAGCACAACATTCCGACCGCCGCGTACGAGAACTTCTCCGACTTCGAGGCCGCCAGCCGGTACATCCAGTCCGTCAACCACAATGTAGTCATCAAGGCCACCGGTCTCGCGGCCGGTAAGGGCGTGCTCATCCCGGAGACCAAGGAGGAAGCCCTACAGGGGCTCAAGGAGATCATGCAGGACAAGTCCTTTGGCTCGGCCGGTGACGAGGTTGTAATCGAGGAGTTCCTGGTTGGCGACGAGCTGAGCATCTTGTCGTTCTGCGACGGCACGACCATCAAGTCGCTGCCTGCCGCTCAGGACCACAAGCGTATTGGAGACGGCGACACCGGCCTCAACACGGGCGGCATGGGCTGCTACGCCCCGACCCAGCTGGCGACACCGCAGCTGATCGCCCGCATTGAGCGCGAGATCCTCCAGCCCACCATCGACGGCATGCGCAAGGACGGCTTCCCCTTCCGCGGCTGCCTCTTCACGGGCCTGATGATCGCGCCCGACGGCACCCCCAAGACGCTTGAGTACAACGTCCGTTTCGGAGACCCAGAGACTCAGACAGTGCTACCCCTGCTCGAGTCGGACCTGGCCAAGATCATGTACGCCTGCGCCGGTCCAGTGCCGTACCTTGAGGACATCCAGATCAAGGTGTCGTCCAAGTTTAGCACCACCGTGGTTGTTGCAGCGCCGGGGTACCCCGAGTCGTACCCCAAGAACATCCCGATGCAGGTCGCGGATGCGCCCGAGGGCATCACCATCTTCCATGCCGGGACCAAGCTCTCGGACGGTTCGCTGTTCACCTCGGGCGGCCGTGTCATTGCGGCCACCGCGCAGGGCAATTCTCTCCGTGAGGCGGTCGACAAGGCGTACGAGGGCGTCAAGCTCATCAACTTTGACGGCATGCACTACCGCCGGGACATTGCGCACCGTGCATTCCGCGCAGCCGAAGCGGCCTCCGCCGACGGCAAGCTCACGTACGCGCAGTCCGGCGTTAGCATCGACGCCGGCAACGAGCTCGTCAACCGCATCAAGGCCGCCGTCGCAACCACCCGCCGCCCCGGCGCAGACGCCATCATCGGCGGCTTCGGCGGCGAGGTCGACCTCTCCGCTGCCGGCCACCCGGGCGCGCCCATCATCGTCGGCGCCATCGACGGCGTCGGCACAAAACTCATCATCGCACAAAAGATGAACAAGCACGACACAGTCGGCATCGACCTCGTAGCCATGAACGTCAACGACCTCGTAGTCCAAGGCGCCGAGCCGTTCATGTTCCTCGACTACTACGGCTGCTCCCGCCTCGACGTCTCCGTAGCCACCTCCTTCGTCGAGGGCGTCGCCAAGGGCTGCCTCGCAGCCGGCTGCGCGCTCGTCGGCGGCGAGACGGCCGAGATGCCAGACCTCTACACCGGCGACGACTACGACGCTGCGGGCGCAGCCATCGGCGTCATGCGGGCCCCCCAGCGCCTCCCCCGCCGCGACGCCATGGTCGAAGGCGACGTCCTCCTCGGCCTCGCCTCGTCCGGCGTCCACTCCAACGGCTTCTCCCTCGTCCGCCGCATCATTGCCTCCCGCGGCCTGCAGTACACCGACCCTTGCCCGTGGAGCAACAGTACCCAAACAGTTGGTGACGCCCTCCTCACACCCACCCGCATCTACGTCAAACCCCTCCTCACCGCCCTCTCCACCGTCCCCAACGCCATCAAAGGCATGGCGCACATCACAGGCGGCGGCCTAACCGAAAACATCCCGCGCATGCTACCCCCGCATCTCTCTGGGGAAGTAGACATCGGCAGCTGGGAGGTGCCCGCTGTATTCAACTGGTTAGGCCAATCTGTCGAGCCGGCCGAGATGGCGCGGGCGTTTAATAACGGCTTGGGGATGGTTTTGGCCGTGGACGCGGCGCGGGCGGAAGAGGTCGCGGCGGTGTTGAAGAAGGAGGGGGAGACGGTTTGGACTGTTGGGCGGTTGGTGAAGAGGGGGGAGGAGGGGTGCGTGTTGAAGGGATTGGAGAAGTGGGCGGGGAGGAAGTGAGATAGATGGAAGTGAGAGTCATCAAAACGGCCGTTGTTCCCTGGTAGGTGATGTTGAATCAGCCAGTGGTGGTAGACCTTTCTTAGTGTTTCCATTTCCATATCTCGCAAAAGCAATACCTTTGGGAGGATGGTTGTACACACAGCAGTAGAAAAAAACAAGGATCAATTCCATTTTTGTTGACAAGAGGCAACTAAAACTCATGCCTTCTAGAAAAGTACCGCACCGACCGCATGTTCATAAAGAAAACTATGAGTGACTGAGTGAATCTTCACAGTCCACTATAATCACCCAAGGCCCAGCTATCGGTTTGTCTGTGTAGTAATAGCCGGTGTTCTCTCCTGGCCGTACCGTAGGTACCTCTAACCTGGGACTTACTCCTAGACACTCACCATCATTCCCACCTCTCTTCCTTATATCCTCTCCTTTTCACCGTAATATCAGCACAGCCAAGCTTATTCCATTCCTCGTAGGCAAGAAGCACGTAAACCTACCCACAGCTGTCCAACTTCACTCAATTTTCCCCTTAAAAACGACAATACTTCGTGTAAACATATCTCATTCAGCTCCGCCTCTAAAGGGGTATCGTATCGTAAACGTATACGTAAAAACTCTATACTTCGCCGGTCTTGATCTTTCTTTTGCCTTCCGTTCTCCCGTCCCTCTCCTCGCTTCCTATCCATCTCGTGAACTCCGTCCTGCGCCCACGCTAGCAGCTCTCTCCAACCACCGCGTCTCTACCGAACCCAGCATGCTCTTCTCAAGAGGACGCCTGCGAGGGCTAGGGAATCATAGCCAAGTTTGCGTATCGGCCAAGCAATGCATCCATCTTTTCACTCCCAAAACACCCTCAAGCATTAACCCTCATATCCGACCCCGTCACCTTGGACGCTACCCCATTCGACTCCGTCGCTGGCGCTGTCTTTGTCGCACCAGCCTGCAGCCCACGCGCCTTCTCGGTCAGGGCGTGCAGCTCGTCGAGCATCAGGTTCCGGGTGGTGCGAGTCAGTTCATCGACGTCGGCGGCCGTGAGACCAGTCGTGGGGATCGGGTCGAGCACTGGAGTTGGTGTGAGAGTTAGTGGTGCGTTAAAGCAGGGTTTGAGAAACAGGGGGGGAAGGGAACTGAAAAACATACCCTTGCATGGAATGCGACCGGCGTTAAACACAAGCCCCTTGACCCAAAGGACATGGCTGTAGTTGGCGACGACCACAGGGACAATCGGCACCTGGGCCTGGACGGCAAGGTGGAAGGCGCCCTTCTTGAAAGGCAGCAGCATAGGCTCCTTGGCGTAGCTGCGGGTGCCCTCGGGGAACATGTACACGCTCTGGCGCTTGTCGCGGATCTCGTTGGCGGCGCCCTGCATGGCCTGGCGGGCGTCTTTGCTGTTGGCGCGGTCGATGAAGACGCTACCGCTGAGAGCCATGAACCAGCCGAGGAAGGGCACCTTCTTGAGCGACGCCTTGGCCGTGACGCTGCAGTACTTGGGGAACATGCAGCCCAGCATCAGCACGTCCAGCTCGGTCTGGTGGTTGCCGATGAAGACGGCTGGGCGCACTGTGCCCAGGTGGTTGCGCGGGTCCTCGACGTCGAAGGTGACGCCCGTCGCAAAACCCATGAGGTACTTGAAGCTGCGGGCGACGGTCCACTGGGAGAGTTGGCCGCGGCCGACCAAGCGCAAGGCGACGGATGCGGAGACGCCGTAGAGGGAGCAGACGATTAACGACATGTACGAGGCCAACACCCGGGCCACGAAGGCGGCCTTGGGGAGGACCAGCGAGAGGGCGTAGAAGAACATCGTGAGGGCGATGTACCCGACTAGAAGGCAGCCGGCATAGTAGAGAAGGGCCGCCATCTTTAAATAGCGGGGCGCCCGGGGCTCGGACGAAGCGCAAACAGAGGGTCGGAATGGAGGAGTGGAGGTAAGGTAGGTGGGAGGTGCGCTGCAGTGCGGCAGCAGGCGGTTTCCGCAGCGAGTTTGACGTGTGTGCGGATGTTCTTGCCTCGGCGATGTCGGTGCGGATGGCCAAGCGACAGAGGGGTAGGACTCGTTTTCTGCCGGCAGAGCTCGGGTGCAATACGCAGGGTCTTTAGGGTACGGGCGTCAGGCACCTCTCTGGTCGGTATGCGGTACGTGCGTCTGTCGTCTTTCTCTCGTCACTCGGTATGTTTCTTCCCCCCTCGTATCGATTGTTCTGCAGTGTACTCGGCGGCGGGTGGGTAGGAATAAGGCGGATAAATAGGTGCGGGTGTCGAAGCCGATGGTAGGAAGAGTTGAAGGTTTCGGGGTCGTTCTCCTTCGTGCGGTTTAGGGCGTCCTGGTCATGCCTGGTAAGTCATGCTTCGAGGTCGTTCGGTCGGTCGGTCAGGGGAAGGCGGAGCCACCAGAGAAGTGCACGTGTGACGCTCCGGTGGGTAGAGATCCAAAGTTTTTGGACGGGCCGGGCTGGGCCTTGGGACGGCAGATTCGCCGTGTGGCTGCATCCATGCGTGTTCGGTGCAAAGAGGTGGGTGGGAAGAAAGTGTGGGGAAGCTGAGATCGGCTTTCGGGGTTGTGAGTGGTCAGAAGTATCCGAATGGCCCACATTCTCCTGTTGTCGTTGGGAAATCGTTGAGAGCAGGGGTCTCTCATGGCCGATTGTGGCGGTTATAACTGACAACAACAGACGACACATCAAAAGTCGAGTTGAACACATTGAAGTAGGTGAGTAGGTACCTCAGAGAACCTTCAAGTACTTCAAAAGGACAATTTACGAAGAGGTTGGTTTCTAAGACGGACGTTAGAGACCGGTTATTGCCACAGTCCCTTCCGACTTTGTGGGTCCCTATTTACACAGTACGTTCCTTCCCGTGTCAACCTCAAAACATCAGACCAAGGTAAAAAAGTGCAAAAGGCGAAGCTGCGTACAGCTTCAGGATTCGAACCGACGAACTAGTGCCTCCGATAATTTCTTGCTTGCGCATACCACGCATGCGCACCCGAAATTTCTGGCTAGCTGATTTGCATTGAGCGCAACGCAATTCCACTCGACCAGACGGCCTCTGGTAAAGGCTAACTTGAAAGCAGCGCCCGCGGAAGGAGGTTATATCCCCTCTCCAGCCACGCACACTCCCCATCTGTTTTCGAATGCCTTTTTGCCAACATTCCCAATTTCTGGTTTCCACATTTTCAGACTTTTAGAGGACTTGATCTTCTTAAACGATAGAAAAATACATAACCCATTCCACGTCACAACACTCTCATGCCCGAAACATGTAGTATAAACACCTAGATAGGTACTGCGCGACTGGGTCTTCGGCTTCAGTTAAATGTGCAAACAACCAAGAGCCTCAGACTCTCTGCTGCCCGCAACCCCCCTCCCCCGGCTAGGCCTCAGACGCCCCCTCCTTGTTCTTCGAAGGAGAAGCCGGCGTGCCGACAAAGTCAGTTCCGAGGTCTGTGACGGGATGAAACCGGCATAGCCACCCAGCATCGCTGGTGGACCTGAGGCAAGTCATGGCCAACACTGAAAGTTCAACCCCACTGCACCACAGAAGGTGCCAAGGCGGCTCAGCAGCGGGATTGGGCGGCCTGGAACAGCAGGCCACTTCCATGCACCCATGCAGCAGACCCTGGAACGCGACACTCCCGCACTGCAACTTCAACCGCAGCAACTTCCGCACAGTCTTGAGCAATCTGAAGAGCCGAGCGATCGCTTTGCTCCATCTCGGTCCTCGACGACTTGAGCGAATTCGGATTTATCGATCGATGGAACGGCCATGATTGACTGAGGTCAATCCTTTTTCCCCCCCGACGACACGCCTGACGATCGACGATCAACGATTGACGATTTCGTTCTGACTCGGTTCCCACGTTCAACCGACGTGCAATATTCCCTTGAATCGACCGTGCCCCTCGCATTGTCACGAACCCGAGGAGCTCGAAGTAAGGATGGTCAGATCTCTGCAATAGCGCTAATCGAGCTCGCTTTTGTGGAGAGACGGCAAGACCGTAAACGAAGAGACGACCGCAGAGCAATAGATACCTCGACGATACCTCGGGACCCAACCTAAAATAAACAAAGATACTCCCCAACACGGCCACCATGGCTGCTGCATCCCGCCGCGGCCAGCCGCCCCTTTCGGTCCACCTGCCACAACACCCGACCAGCCCCCTTCCCGACCTCCCGCCCATCTCTGCCCTTTTTCTAATCGACTTCGATGTCAAGGCCGGCTACACCATCACATGGAAGCAAGCCGTACCAGGCCTCGAGCTCGAAGGCACCGTCGAGTACAAGAGCCTACCGTCCGGCCTCCACACCGTGCCCGACGACCTAATCTACTTTGTGCACGATGGCGGCCACGCCGGGCTGAGCGCCTTTGTGAATACCCCCACCGACGAGGAAGAGACCCGCCACGCCCGCATGATTGCCGTCGGCGTGCTAGTGCCCCTCAGCGCGGGCCGTCTTGGTCGGGCCTGGCGCCACGCGGAAGGTCTCAAGTCCATTGCTGCCCGTCTAGCTGCCGACCGGAACCAGACCCAGCTTCTGGACGAGTACTGGGATGAGAACGGCGTTGGCGAGACCACGGCGCCGCAGCCGCTCAAGGACATCCCGCCCGAATCGCCGCTGCTGGGCGTCAAGGCTGTCCGTCCGGGAGCCGGCAAGGGGCACGCTAGGAACCGCTCCGCCTCGGACGGAGCGGCCTTGATCCCGCCCGGTCACCGTCTCTCGCCCTTCCACCCGGCCTGGAGCCTGACCGCGCTGTTGGATACCTTTGGGCCGTTGATCTTCCCCATCCAACGCGCCGCGCTGTTGCGCAAGCGCATCCTGATTTCCTGCCATGCCCCGGTGCATGAGGTCTGCAATTTCGGTGCGCACAACTATGGAGAACCCTAGGTCAACGTACCGGCCTAAACTAACACTTGTTCGCAGTGTACGATATCTCTGTTCTGTCTAATATACCCCTTTCTGTATGCGACGTCATAGACACTGCGGCCCCAAGCCAGCGACTGCGGCCGCTCTTTTGCATCGGCGTCCACGACCTGTCCTCTCTGCTCGAGTACCAAGCACCAACAAAGCGGAGTCGGCGCTCCGACGACAGCGACGATGAGCCTCACGACGACGACAGTGCTGCTGGCTGGGTAGCGTGCACCACCGACAGCATCCTCGCTATGAAGGAGGGTCTCTGGGATATGCTGATCACCATGCCCCCGCCGTACTCGTCCAATGCCACGCAGCGCGTCTGGCCCACGGTAGAATGCCCAAAAGGGGTGCCCGTCCGGGCCACCCAACGCGATCTGCGCCGCTTCCGCTCTCTAGCCCTCGGCCTCGCCCGGCTGGCCCCTCCCACGGCAAATCCCACCTCGCCCCGGCCACCACTCGCCAACGTTCGCAGCCCGCCCTCCGAAGCGAGCGACTCCCCAGTTCCTCCCGTCCCAAGCATCCGCCTTTCCGCGGCCGCCAGCTCCTCCCGTCCAGGGACCGCAACGGCCGCAACTGCAGACCGCCCCTCGAGCTTCCCAACCGCAAGCTCCGACGACGACACCGACAACATCGTGGAACCCACCACCTGGGCCGCTCTCGCATACAACGGCTTCATGTGGTGGGCTTCAGCCGGGGAAAAGCGCCACAGCGACGAGGTCGACGAGCAGAGCCACGATGCTTCTTTACTCACCGACCTCGCGCCTCCCTTCTCACCCTCCATGGCCGCCAGTTCGCCCCAGCTTCGCGCGAACCGGCAGCGCGAGGCAGGTCTGACTGCGGCCGCGGCTGCCCCTGCGCCAGGCGACATGGTCTCGTCACTTGCTTCTCTTGCAGCTGCCCGCCCAGCTGGCGACGATGAAGAAGACGAAAACGACACCGAAGCTCATCACTCGCGCCCCCACCATACCCGCCGCAACGACGAAGCACAAGCCCGCATTGAGCTAGCCGTCGTAGCCTACTTCCACCGTCTCACAACATCTGTCATGACCGTCCTGGCAGATATCGTCGATTCCTCGGACGACGATGACCTGCTTGGTCTCGGGCTTTTGGGCGGGGGTGGAAGTGGAAGTGGAGGTGGTTATTCCGATTACACAGATGGGCCACCGTCTCGTGGCGGTGCTGGATGGGAAGGTAGTAACACTGGCGGTCTACGAGGCCGTCGGCGCGGTCACTACGACGAGGACGAAGACGATACCGCGCGGTTACTCGGCAGTCGATCCGGTACCGGTATCAGTAGCAGCACTACCAGCACCCGTGGAAGTCACCTACCCCAGAGCCGTCACAGCAATGAAGACAGCAGCGGGGACGACGGCGGCGACGAAACGAGCCGATTCCCCTGGGTCCGGATCGACAGTGAGGCGCTGGCGGAGATGGGACTGGATGTGTGGAGCCAGGCGGACGCGGACTTTGTGGTGGATGTGGCGGCGAGGTATTTTGCGAGACGGGCTTATGTTGAGACGAAGGGGGTGGAGGTTTGTGGGGTTAGGGTTTGTTAGGGAGTAGCGGTGATGGGTTTATGAGATAGTAAGTGGTGGGTTTATCTTCTGGAGGTGGTTATTGCGGGCGTGATATTAGATTAGCAGCTTAGCAGCCGAGCGCGCAAGGCACAAACGCAAGCGTGGGCGGCTGGACGGATGGTAAATGCTGAAGGTATATATTTGGTGGTGGGAGGGGCGTATATACAGATTTTGGGAGTTGTTTACGATCGCGATATGATACCTCCGTATTATATTTGTTTCTTTCAGGGGTTCAAATCGAGGTCGTTTGCGCCGATGTTTATGCGTTCTAACCCTAACCCCAACCCCTTAACCTATTGATTGTATCCTTTGGTTACTTACACGCTGCATCTCATTGTCTGACATCAAAATCTACGACATTCGAGGTCTCCAAATTCAGGACTCGCAAAAGATGTTGATGAGGCCCTTCATCAGATGGAAGGTGTACTGAATGAAACTCATCAACATGGGCTCACGTCCTGTTCAACACAACACAGTTGTCACATGGTACCAAGTCTCTTATCTCTATTATGGATCCTAGAACATGGTTGAAGGAGGCTTTTACTACGTACACTAAACATGGACAGGGTGGGTATTGTTCCAATTTTTTTCAAGATTTAAACGTTTGGTGCCAGTTCAGTAGCCGGGCTATTATTGTAACGAATCGTCCAACTATACTCCACAAAGGTTCTTCTACGAAGGTCCTTGGGTATGACTCGTATTCCGATGAAGTCAGTCAAAAGGTGCACAACTTGCGTGGCTCATCGGAAGACTCATAGCGTGGTGTAGGCACCCTGTCCGCAAAAGTCCAAGAGGAGCTGTTGGTCCTGCGCCCACCTCACTGAACCAAGATGGTTGGTTCACTACGATGCGGCTTCATGGAATATCGTAAAGCCTTGCGACTGCATGTGTCGCACACATGGAGAACCGCTGAGGCTCACCAGCCTGCTCGACGGCTTGGCCTCCAACACGCCGGGCAAACGACAGGCGCTCGTCCTCCCTAGGACAGCCTTGCTACATGTGGGCTGTGACTGCAACGCATGAATCAACTCTCCTGCGACAATCTGCTGTTGGTGTTAAGCAGCCAGTTTCCGGCCAGGCAGACTACGAGGTAGATGCCATTCAGCCCTCATCTTGTTGGATACGTAGAAACGGTGCGCGCACCACAAGCCACGGGGTGTGAAAGGGGCTATAGATATTGCCGAGTCTCTCCTCCTAACTATGCGGTTCTGTCCTCTTTGTTGCCACCAGCACAGCCTATACGACCTTCTACCTGCTCTATTCAAACCTGCCCAGTACTCTTTGCCTATTTACACACTTGCACGATGCCTACCGGATCCAGCGGTCAGAAACCGGCTGGGGATGCATCCAAGTCCGGGGTTCAAGATGCCCAGTTTGCCGTCTCAGGCAAGGCCAGCGACCTCAAAGCCGTGATCACGTCTGGCGAAGCTGCCCAGAGACGGCGCAAGAAGGAGAACAAGGGAACCACGGATCAATCGAGCAAGGGAGGGAAATAAAGCGGTAAGAATCCAATCCAAGGTGTTTATTGTTATTGATGTCACTAACTAGATTCCCACTAGACAAGACGCTACTCTCCTAACCCTTCACCACAAGGCTGCCGGCAATGGTTTATTCTCGAACGGAATCTTCGGAGGGTGTTTGGCTGGAGAAGAGGGAGCGCAGTTCTGCCTGATACCGCTCCTCGTCTTCGACTTTGGTTTTCACAACAGTGTCGATATCTTCCATCCAGAAGTCGGAAGTTTGCTTTAGATTAGAAATCAAGTCTTTGTTGTCGCTGAACTTGGGGGCAATGTGGTCCTCGAAAAGAAAGAGCCAACCGTTAAGTGACCTAATGCAAGCCCAGAACCACACCGTCTTAGAAGCCCATGTGTCCTGCATCGTGCGTGTAATCGGAATGTCATGTGCTGGGGGGGTGGTTATCATCTCTTCGTCCATTACGGCCAAGAATGCCTGCCGCGCTTCGTCGAACTGCTTATACTCATCGTTGATGATATTGTCGATACTACAATTCGTCAGCCAGTACGGTACGGCTAGCATTTCCGCTGGTAGCGAGCAAATCCACTCGAGGTCGATCAGACAAGTGACGTTCCAATCGTCGTCCACAAAAATGTTGCTCTGATGGAGATCGGTAGGTTGTAGAAGGAATGGGCCGTTTTGGCGTTCCGGAAGTATGAAGTGGTGCATAACTGTGCGGAGTAGCGTCCGGATGGTAATGCGTTCGCGGGCTTCCTCATCATCGCGAACGGCATGGGCGTAATGGAGGAGGTAGTTATCGTGTAGGGTAAGCATGTCGGAGGCGAAGGCGACGGGGCTCTGATAGAGTTGGCGAGGCTGTATGTTTCGTGGCGTCCCGCTGTTTTCAAATATCATCATGGTGGATATCAGCGGTCGGTTTGTGAGCGTAATTGTCCCGTCGCTCGGGTTAAACCTGAATGAGCCGATGTGAGATTGCGGGAGACGAGCCAGCGAAAGCATGGTACGTGATATGCCACGATACAACCGCGTTCGGCGGTCAAGGTCGTGGCGATGTTGCGCCCAGGTCGCTGAGAGCATCTGGCCGGTCTCAGGCCCAATGTACTCCAGGAGCATGTAGGCGGTGTTCACCGCCGGCGTACATGGGACTCGCGTGTAGTTTGACAATAAGGCATAACCAAGGAAACGATATGTATGTCTCTTAAGAGAGTGCCAGACGCGAAGATACCATGGCCTTTGACTGATGTGGGCAAACTAAACCAGGACAAGGTCATAAGCCAAGACGCAGCACCTACGGGAAATAGGGAAACACAAACCTGGTTCCCATCTGCGAAACCAAAGGCATAGAGGTACGGGATACGGATATCGGTACAGTGAGCCTGCATCCAGGCGTAAGCCGCCGCCTCGCAAGAAACCTTCTCATCAATGGTGCCGGGGTGGTGTTGCTCGGCGAGCTTGTGAGGCATCGGGCAGCGGAAGACGACGCGGCGAAACTCGGACGAGCCGCGGGACTGAACGTCGACGAGGACGCAAAGGTTGAAGCCACCTTGAATCCACGAGTCTGGCGGGAGGACGACACAGCTATCACCGCGGCGCAAGCGTAAATGGTGCCTGACCACCGCGGCGATCGAGTCTGTCTCGCGGCCAATCTGTTCCCTGAAACGCTCGGCAGCGCGTTGGTGCTGGATAGCGAGAAGAAAGTCGCCTTCGTCGTCAGCGGCTGAATCGAGCGTGCGTTGCCGCCCGTCCAACAGTACCCCAGCCATTACGCGTGACGCCGTGAGCTGCACGGAAAATGGGCATGCGATGAGAAAGCAAGGAGGATGAAAAACAGCCAAGTTGTTTACGAAGTACAAGGCTGAGTTTAAGAGAGAATGCCCGGCCGCGCCAAGCCCGCTGCGGCCTGGCGAGGCTCTCTCGACACTGTAAAATTACGCTGATACAACTGTACTTGAATCGCTAGATTCAACGTGCTTTTAACGGGTGCATTCAATCAGCCTCCTTTTTCTTCTATTTTTTTTCTTTTTTTCTTTTAAAAAAAACTACTATTTTCACACCGTAAAAACAAACCCCCGATTGGGTAATTTATAGTAAGAACCGCTGCAGTAGGGACCCACTTAAACCCACATTACACATGGGACTTCGTAGTCGCAAACTCCCATCACTCACATCAACTCATCAATCCCAACATCTCGCATACTCACTGTTTGAAACCATGGCGTCCCGCCGGCCGGGATTTCCTTCGGCCTCGCGGCCATCCCATCCATCCCGTCCACTCTCCCATTCACAACGACCATCACTCTCTCATTCAACCACCCCGTTCTCGACACCAACAACAACCACAGCGACAAAAATCACAAAACGCCCCAGCTCACACCCCAACTCAACCCCAACCCCAACAGCAACAAACCCGCCAACGACAACACCAACAACAACTACACCAACCTCAAAAGCCGACCTAGCACTCACCGCGCAAACCTCCCTCACAACCCTAACTTCAGCCCTCCACCTCCTCGAGCGCGCCCACCACCGCAACAAGAACCAGCATCGACTCTCAGGCTGGTGGTGGGCGCGCGCTGATATGCTGCGGCGTGGGGTGCGGAAGCTGGTGGGGGGGCTGGAGGGGCTTGTTGGTGATGGGGGTGGTGAGAGTGGGAAGAAGATCACTAGTGGGAAGGGGAGAGGAAGAGTAAAGGGTGTGGCTGGGGGGGAAAGGGGGGTGCTGGAGAAGGTGGAAAGGAGGGCGGTGTTTTTGAGGTGGTCGTTGGGGCCGAGGGCGTTTGTGTAAGTTTGGAGTTTTTGGGGGGGCTTACATCTTGCTCACGCACTCTCTATCTCTCTTTCTCACTTTCTCGCTCATCGTTCGGCGACGCTAACAGACACAGCGCCTTCACTCAACTAGCCGCCGACAAAAACTTTGCGCAGCTCGGCCTCATGCTGCTGGGCGTACTAGCCCAGATCGACCAGGCCCTTGCGCCGTTCGCGCCGGCCCTAGTAAACAGCGCAGTCGAGGACGTTGGTCAAGAAGCAGTGGTAATGTCAGGTGAACTCCCGGGAACATCCGCTCCAAATGATGACACCGAGATGGCGAACGATATCATGGGCGTAGCCGTCTCACGAGAGGAAGTCATGGCGTCCATTGAGGGGGACGACTCAGCACCCCAGACATCGGCCTCCACTCCTTTACCCCATTCACAGGAGCGGGAACCGGAAACACGCCCGCGGACGATATCCATCCCCACCCACACCGTTTCGTCTAAGAGGCAGTTGACCTCACAGTCTCGGCTAGAGCGGCAAAGTAAGGAGGATAGCACCAACCCTGACGAACCAGCCCAGCTCAAGAAGAAAAAGAAGAAGATCAAGAGTGGCGGCGATGAATTCGACGACATCTTTGGCGCGTCCGAGCCGGTTTCCAAGCCCAAGAAAAAACGGCCAAAGTTGGAAGGTAGCCTGGAAGTAGGCTCTATTACAGACACAGACAACTGCACCGACACGAGAACAAACAAGACAAATAGCGCCGTCTCCCCAGCACCAGCCCCCGTTCCTCCCATGACATCAAACCCAGACGAGCCGCCCCGAAAAAAGAAAGTCTCCTCGAAAGCGAGGGTTCCGAGCGACGAGTTTGATGGTATCTTTGGCTCACTCGACGACAACAACAGCGGTGGTGATGCGGAGGAGAACACCAAGAAGAAGAGTGATAGGAAGAAGAAGGAAAAGGTAAAGAAAAAGCGGAAGAGGGGGGATGAGTTTGATGATATTTTCCAGGGGTTCTGATACCAAGGTTTCTTACCCTTACTCACGTACGAATACTATCATACCTTCCGACAGTAATTATAATTAATTGCCCAAATAATCAACATATACCCAGGCACACCCCTACTTGGACATGGGAATGGCCCTACACTGTCTCCTGGAGGACACAAAGAACTATTCAAAACCCGCCTTGTTTCAAAAATTCATCGTTTTAAAGTTACATGGTACATGTAGTATGTCACCATGATACGATTACTTATATAAGGCACACCAGGACCGCGAATGCAAATATCCCTGCTACATAACACCCTACTGCCATAACATTCCTTACATAACAGGCTGCCTTCCAACAGACCGTTCCTACAATATATTCTCCATGGTACACTTGCTAACCGACCTCCTCAAATAAAGTCCCACCTTTCCTTTATTCCACACATACAACAGGGGCCAACTACCATTCTATTTCCTATCTCCTACGTACGATAGACCCAGGATCACATTTTCCCAAGTGTGTACTAAGTACATATCAACCCCACCGAAACAAATACATGACACTACACTAACAGACACATACACACACGCATATGAACACAAAACACAACTACACACAAGCAAACTCAACTCGCAAAAAGGGTGCCAGAAACATTAAATTGACAATAAAAGAACACTTAAAACCACAAAAAAAAAAAAGACACAAAAAACATCAACCACACAAAGCAAAAAATAGCAAAGGTTACAAGATATTTCTCCAAGCCATTCCTGACGCCCCTCCATCCCAGACAGACGGTGAGAAAAACCGCCCCCCAGCTCCTCCAGCTCCTCCTCCATCATAACCCCGAAAAAAGTGACGCGTATCACTTGTTTGTGCTCCTTCGCTTAGCTAGCTCCTGCTTCTTTCTCTCCCCTTTCCCAATCTGCTCTGTCTAACTTCCCTTCTTTTTCTCCCAGCTGCGTCAGCTTAAACTACGGTGTCGCCTTCTTGCCACTTATGACCTGAGAGTCGGTACTGGTATCAGTGCCGGAGCGCGACGACGACCGAGTTTTGCCTTCCGGCGACGATTTCATCGTCGAGGACAAGGACGACAGTGATGCAAGCGATGCAGATGAAGGCAGTGACTTGTGGAACGACGGCGAATTCGACAGCACATGGCTACCCTACTGCCTCCTGTCAAGACGCGTGTACGACCAGATACGGGCGCAGGAATCGCCCGAGCCGGTGGCGAAGTAGCCGCCGTTCGGGGTGGGTACCGGGCTGGGGGCCACCGAGATGACCGAGTTTTTGTGGCCCTGCAGCATGAGCTGAGTGTGACCGGTGCGGGGATCCCAGAACTGCACGCCACGGTCCTTGGAGCCGGAGAGAACCCATTCCGAGTCGGGGGTGAGCGCAACACTGAGCACGAAGTCCTGGATGTTGAGCATCATGAGTTAGCAGGTTAGGGTCTTAAGAGGTGAGCAGGGTAAAGAAGCGGACAAGTGAAAACGTACCCGGTGACCCTCAAAGGTCTTGATGCAACGGCCGCCCTTGAGCGGGGGCTGCTGGCCGTGGCCGATTTGGCGGGACGTGGTGAGCTCCCACATCTTGATGGTCTTGTCCAAGCTGCCACTGACGAGCTCGCGGGCGTTGGGCGAGAACGCCACACTATAAACGCTGTCCTTGTGTCCGTCAGGGCCCTCGAGGCGCTCGAGGAGGTAGCCCATCTTGACGTCCCAAACCCGCACACTCTTATCCAGAGACCCGGCAGCCACAAGCTTGGTATCGGGGGAGATGGCAACCGTGGTGACGCCGTCCTCGATGGTGAGCGTCAGGTTGCAGTTGCCTGTTTCCAAATCCCAGATCCTCACGGTCCTGTCACCACTTCCAGACGCAATGGTGCGGCCATCACGGGCAAAGTCGAGCGAGTAGATGTCTTGGTCGTGGCCGGCGAAAGTGGTTCGGATTTGCCTGGCAGCAATATCCCAGACCTAGAGTGGAAGACACGATGTTAGACACAGGGCGGGGCCTCAAATATGGTTACAAAAGAAAACAAAAAACTTACCCTGATCAACTTGTCCTCGGCGCCAGTAGCCAGGTACTTGCCATCCGGGCTGAAGCAAACGCTCCTGATGTACAAGTCGGCATTCATATCAATGTTCTCATCCTGCAGGACGCAGATCTTCTCGCCGGTGCTGACGTCGTAGATCTGGGCGGACCGGTTGCAGCCCGTCGCAACGTACTTGCCGTCATGGCTGAAGCGCACACAGCAGACGACGCTCTCGTGCTTGAGAGTGTGAACGAGGTCGACATCGAGGACGCGCGGCACCGACTGGTTGAAAATGGCCCACCAGTCCTCCCGGACCTTCTTAATGTGGTTCGGGAGACGCTCAGGATCGAGCTCGCTGAGCGCATTGCTGTGAGAGGGAGGAGGAGGAGGAGGGTGCTGGGTCATCCGCGCATGGTCGGGCGTGGGGTGGGTCGGGACCTGAGGCGACTGACCCGGTCCGTTATACGGCACGGGAGTGTTGATCTGGGGCGTGGCAGGGCCGGCTGCCGGGGGGCGGCCAATGGCCCGCTTACCCGGACCGGGCGAGGCTGTAGTCTGCGGAGGCTGGGCAGGGAATCCGCCCGGCGCAGGCCCTTGCGGATACTGTTGCTGGAACGGAGGCTGCTGCGACGGAGGCGGAGGCGGCGGTGGGGGAGGACCCTGAAGCTGGGCTGGGGGCATATGCGGGGGCGGCTGCTGTTCCTGTTGCTGAGGATGCGGAGGGGGAGCCAGGCCTCCCTGTGTGACTTGGCCCGAGAGGATGGCACCGATGACGGTGTTGCCGTTAGGGTTGCCGATCTGCGGCGGCGGCTGAGGAGGGGCGACATGCTGAGGAGGAGGGTTCATGGGGCCGGGGCCTCCACGGCTCTCCAGCTGGCGGCGCAAAATGGCGACCTCCTCTTCGTATCTACGAACCAACAAACAAACACATGTTAGAGCGGCCGGGACCCACAAGATGGCAGGATCATTTTCCAAGATCAATACGGGGTCACTTACTTTTGCTTCAGGCCCATCTGAGCCTGTTCCATCTGATAAACCTTCTCCCGGATCATCTGCATCTCCTGGACCTGGCCCTGGACTGATCGGAAAATGTTAGCGCATAGGTCTAATCACAAGCGAGACAACGCAGTATGGAGCCAGAAACGTGTAAACCGAAACATGGCGGGCGCTCTCAGAAGAACCCTCCTCCTCCCTTCTCCTCAAACGCGACGGAGGCTTACTTTGATGCTCATAAGTCTCCGTTTGCCGAATGTGGGACTCGAACTCGGCGCGGATTTGGTCGAGAAGCTCGTTCAGACGGCTGGCGCCGCTGTTGGCAGGGGGGACACCCCCCATGCCTCGATGGCCCGGATACATGGACATGGTCGTCGTCGACTTGTCGGATTATTGGATCCGAGTCGAGACGCTCTTCGCAAAAGTCGGAGAGTGCGAGGTGAGGTCAGAAGCTGGCAATTGGCGATGTCCGAAGGACGGACAGTTGGAGGTTTCAATGGGACAAATAAATGGATCTGTGCGCGAAGGCCGCTCGGACGGTTGGCGATGATGATGATGATGATGCACAGTGGAAAATTTTCCCCATCAACCGCTGGCCGAAAGGTGCAGTGTCCCCGCGTGTGCGCGCGCAAAAACACGGGCGAATCCAGACAGACAAATTGGAGCGAGCTTGGCGTGGGCCGTATGCACGTTCGTGATGAAACGGCTCAGGGCGCGGCAGATGCACGCTGCAATGGCTGCGCGGTCGTTCCGGGCCGTTGCGGTGGTCGGGTGGACTGGTCGCGATGACGATGATGACGGATCGCGTGTTGTTTCGATGAACAAAGTGTGTGTCGGAGCGAGGAAGAAAAAGGGACGGGGACCCCAGAGCGGAGTCGAAGGGAGAGGGGGGGCGCAGGAGCGAAGGGAAGGGAAGAAAGCGGCTGATGGACTTTGGGGGAAAGCGCAAGGCAACCCGGCCAAATCAATCGCAAGCCAAAAAATGGTACCTTGCCCGACGGGCGGCGGGTGGCACCCAAGCACCCAAGCAACTCAAAAGGAAAACCCACACAACCCACACCCTTCACACGCCGAGCACGCCCACAAGAGACCAAGCTCGCGAGCGCGCGGAGCTTCCCAGGTGCCAGGGCAAGGGTCAGGGTTCGAGCGTCGTGCTCAGGTGGGGACCTCGCAGGTGTGTGCATAACAGGAAAGCGGATACCCCAGTGGGTCTCTCCCGTCGCTGTTCTCGCCGTTCTGGAAAGCGGAAAAGTGAGATGGAAGGGGAGAGTGGGGGAGTGGAGCCAGGGGGGCGTGTGCAGCGGCCTGCAGAAGCCCCAGAGCAACGGAGTGGCCCGAAAAACTGCACACCTCCACGCTTTGCGCACCCGCTGTGCTCCCGGCCTTCGCTCACGTTCCATCATGCTTTGTGTCCTGTTCCTCCAAATGGATCACGGCCCATGGAGAGAAGGCCTTGCTTTTTTGTTTCCTATTTTTCCCGCCGGTCCACCAAGGCAAACGCCATGATATCTGCCCGAAACTCCCACTTGACGCCTGAAGAGCTAAGGCATCCAACAAAATGCGGAGATGGATATTGAGTCGATTCTCATGGCGTTTATCATGTACTAGGACAGTGTCGAAGGCAAACGGAATCGACCTACACCACATACACTACTGCGTAACCCCGAGTCTCGTCAGCCCGCGTGCACCTAGGCAGTTGCCGTGGCAGATTTGCTTGCTTCGCTTGCTGACCTTGTGACCAAAAAGCGAAGAACTGCGCCTGGCGGTCCCCCTTTTCCCCAAACTCCCCTTACCCACGAGTTTCAAAGGGCTCCAGGCTGGGGTAACCAGCATTTTTTCGGTTGATTCCCCCCTTTGACAATTACACGTAGTGTTATTCAGCCGGCCTTTCCCACAGCAAATTGGAAAAAGAGAAAATGGCCCTCGCCCGGGACCCCACGCTCTGATGCGCTGCAAGGTGCCTTGCAGCCACGGGGAATTATCCGGCTCGTCAAACCGACACGCCGCGCCTTGTCGAGGGCTGGTTCTCGAAACGAGCTTGAGAGAAATGCCGGTGGGGTTCGTCCGGCTCAGTCAGCCAGACCGGGAAATGGAACAAACTTAGGGATACATCATAAGAAGTCAACAACAGCCTCGCGGACCCCCGCATCGGCTCAGATTTCGTCGTTGCGTTGTTCCTCACGGTATCCTGAGCCAACACCCTGGGCGTGAACCACACGAGGTCGAAGAAAAGAGGGTGTGTGGGCGAGTGGGGTTAGAGGGTATTTCCCCATTCGTCTCACCTGCAGGTTTCCAGGTTGTGCTCCCGCATCTCCGCTGAGCAGCGATTTGGTACACCAACGACCATGGCCCTTCCACGACACAACCCCCTTGCGGCAGGGTAATGGGGTGCGAATGTGGAAGTGTGGCTTGCCCCGACAAAACGACCGTGGTGTTGCGTTTGAGAGGGTGAGAGGGTCTGACACGAACAAATCGTGACAGCGTCAGACCCTGTCGTGCATGTCTTACCACGCTGCGGGCGGCGCAACCCACACCTTTGGCACACGGACCCATCAACCCGCTGCGTCAACTCATGGATCGGCGGAGGGTTTGTTTCCCTCAAGCTGATGAGCAGGCAAGTGGCACAGCCGAGAAGGTTGGATGATGTTAAGCGAGTTAAGCTACGACGCAAAAGTTCCAACAAATATCAGACGATGTAAAAACAAATTTTGTTGGTCCGGCTGCAGCCTTCTTCTTCACGACCGTTGGCCCTCACATCGACGACGGTCCGGGTGGCCCAAACAACACGTGGTGGATTTGAAGTCTGTGTGCTCTGCAGAAGCGGGCGGGGATTGCATTTGCCACCACCAAGTAAAAATATCCGTGGGGACGGCCCTGCTTGCCTTGCTTGCCCTGCCTGTGCGCGCGCCACGCCAGGTTTCGAGGGGTCTAAATGGGACCCGGACGACTCACCGCTCCCGCTTGCGCCCGAGCGCCCCTCGGGAGTTCGTGACTTGGCCGTTCGCACCACAACCAACGGGAATGCAGTCGCATCCTCATTTGGTTGTTGTGGATTGCTTGCGGGGATGCGGATCGACACTCCGCGTTCCTGTCGGAATGAGAGCTTCGGGGTTGGAAAATGAGGTGAGGAACGAGGAGATAAAAGCTGATCCAGATATCAGCAGCGTCGTCAACTGGAAAGGATAACAAGAAAAAGTACAACGCAAGATGGAATAAAGAAACAACGGTACCTATTAACATGGTGACCGAGGGAACCGTAGATAATGTGGCCAGTGTAACCGACAAGAAAAGCAGATCCGCTGCAACGAAAACAACCTACAACCAAAGACGACATAAACCAAAAAATAAGGAGCTGGATTGCTCAGAGCGACATATGTATTCGTGACATTTAGCTAATCGGCACGGGCCCCCAACCTCTTTTGCGTCGGGATCTCTCCCCGATCTGCGGGACACTGCTCGCTCGATCCCAGAGGCCAGCCAACAAGCCCAGTTATCTCCGGAGGCCCAGCCGGTTCGGCAAGCCTGCTGCCCGGCCCGATGCGCGCATGGGGTTTTTGTCGGCCCTTGGACCGCGACCACTCGTGACGAAAAGGGAAAGAAAAAGTGGAGGGTTTTCTCGGGATGACGGATGATGCGATGGATAGTGCTGTGGGTGCCTTGCTGTGGCCAAAAAAAAGCGACAAACCAAAGCAGATATGGAGCTTAAGTCCAAACGTCAACATTCTCAAATCTTAACGGATTTTGTCAATTATAAGTAGAATCGCTACCCAGAAGCCTAGTATCCATGTGATCACAGTATTGCTGTTTAAAATGTTATTTTAAAACTACCGATGGCCTGATCCGTCTCTTTTTTGTTCTTTTTTGTCTTCTTTCACTTTGTTTATTTATTCCTTTTTGTCTTTTTTCACTTTTATAGAAAAGTAGGGCATCCAGGGACTTGGTCTGCCGCTTCTTTTGGCCACAGTGAGGGTGCTTACACGGTACAGTACACTACAGCGGCCGAGAGGTCAGCCGGCTCTCGAACTCGGCTTGCTCGGCTGGTTCATGAAGAATCAGGCGCTAAGAAATCAAAAGCGCATATTGCTTACTAGCCACCATTATCCGTACCACTCACGCCCCAGTCCTCACTCCGACAGACGTTGCATGCCGAGGCGGCCAAACTCGGCGCCGCCAAAAGTGACGTGGATTGATTGTGTTGATGTCATCCCCTTTTGATCCGGGATGTTTCATCCGGCTGGGGGAACGGGAAGGGCTAAACTTGATCGGGAACTTGAAACACCCACCTTCCGGAGTTTTGTTCCGAGAGAATACATAGTAAACTGGGAGATATTTAAGATTTCGGCTTCCACCTTCCCATCGTATTCGCAGGTGGGATATCTAGAGAGAGACATAGCTGGATGAACGGACATCGGCGATCTAAAATCATTTGAAGCGCGAAACAGGTGGCATATCAGTTGAATGATGCGAGCTTGACTCGTTACAACGACGTTGCCTAACTGCTCTAAACCATCCCGTTGAGCACGCGGCCTCGAACTATGTCCAAGGCCGGAGCGATTCTCCGAATATGTGAATCTCCAGCTCATGCCCTCTCTCAAGCTGACGTCAAGGCCATATATCTATGCTCGTAGTCTTATTAAAAATAGTCTTCGTTGCTCCTAGTTTCGGGTGTTTCCTAGAACCCAAATCGCCAGTCTTTTTGTTGACACTGCTTCTATCTTGTTCCCCCATGGCACTAATGGAGATTGAGGAGACTATGGACAAGTCTCAATACCGAGGCTACTGGAAGCTAGTGCCTCCGAGACGTAACACCGATCAACACAGATCAAGATGGACATCGATTGCGCGGGACTGCGGAATTCTCATTATTATGTACCTTGTAGCCACATGCATCCCCCTCATCCTCCTTTACTTCTGCATGAAACTGGCTGATCATGCCAACGGCTCATCGGCACTCGACACGGCACTGGCATCCTTACCCATTGGACTGGAGACAAAGGCGGCTGGCTTAGGCCAGTCCTGGCAGGAATCGCCGTATGTTGGGCCTGGAAGTGAGGTAGATGCGGCATGGGATGAGCTCACGCATGGTATGGCCCTCACTAATCTCTCGTGGGGCGTAGCAAATGTTAATAGGGGAAAAGCGAACCGCGTATTCGTGACCGAAGACGAAGTTTCTGTCCTAGGCGCAGCTCATCTTGGGATAAAGACCCAAGATCCCACGACCGAGGTGTGGGGATATACAGCTGGTGTTGAAGTGTTCTACCAGCTACGTTGTCTTGACCTGTTGCGGCGAGAAGCCCATGGGAGCGGACGAATGAAAGGTGATACCGAGATTGGTAAGTGAGCTTGAGCTTCCGATATGAACCAGCCGACCTCTGACAACCGCCTCAGATTACTGCGTCGAACAGCTCCGAGAGGCTTTGATGTGCCACAGCGATGACGTCCTCATTCCCACCACCAAAGGGGCCGCGGATGAGTCGGGCGGAGAGGGCTCTCGACCTCTTGTCGGTGTCGAAGGAAATCGACAGTGCCGAAGCTTTGAAGGGTTGAAACGGTGGACGCACGAACACTCGGTCGAGTCCGAGGAGACAAAATAGGGCTAGTGTTTAGGCTAGGGAACCGCGTCCTGGAGTGGGAATAATTACTGGATAACGAATATACTTCATTACCTCCTTGCTAGGGGAGAATCCACCTCTAAAACCTTTTTATTCCGTGCGGGCTGTCACTTTGTTCAGTCGGCATATTATTTCTTGGCGTTGAGCACTCCAACAGAGCACTTAAGACTTTGTGAAGATCAGGGTAAAATCTGTCTCGGGGCAGAAAAGCAGAGTGGACTCTGTTTTACGGGCAAGAGACCAAGAGGACGAGGGTATATGTATAAGGTCCAACGCGTACCTTCCCAACAATTACACACCGTTGTCTGGCCTAGCGGTCACCAGCGGTGGTCCTTGAAAGGGCCTGCCTTGAGCGATGGGTTTGTTCGCTTGACCGTCGAGGTCAAGGGTTCGATTCATGGCAAAGGCAGGTTAACGAGTAGGGATTTTGGCTTGCTACTCTCAAGTAAACTTGCCACACTAGTAGGTAAGCTGGCGACTTACAGTGTGGGTAAAACAGGGTTTCGTAACCGGGCGGCAGCCCGCTGAGCTTTTGCTGGTTAGATATTTTGATATTTTGATCCTTTGCTTCTTACTTACTTAACTTCGAGTTCCCGCAACTAACAATACACAGTCGTTGGACCCCCTGTCCCACAGTGTCTGAGTTGTTACCTTCCCTTGTGAGACAATGTTACCTCGTCCTCCCGAGATTCCTTCGACGCCTTGCCAACCCACGCAGAGACAGAGGAAAACGCACATAGGAAACGATTCGACGCGCGCACAAACGGAGAGCAAGGAAAATAGTAACGACTGACAGACTAGGTGGATTCAAGTCACACCGGAAAGAAAAATTCAAGGAACCAAAAACAGCCACCCGCAATAAAACTGGCCAGCCCTAAAAACAAAATCCGACAACGACTACCCTACCGTACCAACCACACCCCCCATCACGAAAAGCTCACAAACTTCGGATCCCTCGGCCTCCCATCCGCACCAATCCCATTCTCCTGAAACCGCTGCTCCATATACACCCGCCTTGCCTCATCAAACTTCAGCCGCCTCTTCTTCATAATCCGCAACACCTCCCGCTTCGCCGCATCGTCCAGTCCAGCCCGACCATCCCCGCCCTCGACATTGCCCGTCAAATCGAACGTGGACGACGACAGGCCGGCCTCGATGTCGTCTTCGAATGAGCCTGGCGCTAGGCGCGAGTAGAGGTATTCGCCGCCCGGGAGGTGCTGGGTTAGGCTGTGGAATGCGTCTTGGAAGGCTGGGATCCAGCGGGCGCGGGTGAGAAAGAGGAGGGTGCCGGTTACGAGGACGAGGAAACTGAGGCTGTAGAGGAGGTAGCCCATTGTGTCGGGAGTTTTCTTGTGACTGGTGGTTTTCGGATAGGTCGGAGAAAGGAGATCGGGATTGTTGGGGTCTCGATATCGACGGCGCCGTAATTCTGGTTTAGGCGAAGCGACTTGTTTACGATTCGGCGCCGCGGGGGAATGGGTTGGGGCGCAAGCTCGCAAGGGAGGATTCGTCAGCGGCAATCAGTTGTGGTTGGGATGCGCCGGGCGCGGGGAAAGTAATAAAAGTTCAAGGAAAAGGAGAGTCAAATGAAGGGAAGGTAGGTCGCGCTATGCGGGTTTGAGGGACATTGTCCAGGCTCAAGAAGCGAGCCGAGATTGTTGAGCGCGAAACATTCAGGAGGCCCGAAGATGTGTCGAGAGTGTCGCCAAAGAGGCCGCCGTCAGCTTTCATAGGTATTGGACAACTGACGAATATGGAACACGAGACGACGCACGGGCCAGAAGTAGAGTTAAGTTGTTCGACGGCTAAAACAAATCCGGATTAGCGTAATTACCTCCATCTGGTCCGTTTGATTGACTAAGCTAACCCCAAAATGGCAATTTACGCGAGCACACACTCGCCGCACCAAAAATCCAGCATTTGGGTCTGAAATTCGATATCACGAAAACTCCAGACGCCTTGATTCCGAACGTATCGCCCTGTTCAACGTCCATACCGCCAAAATGTCCAACGTCTCCGCTGACCTTATCTGGGAGGTTTCCCGTACGTTATTATTCGATCGGCGGATCTGGGACCCTTGCGCACGGAATTTCTGACTGAGAGTTTTTTGCAGGCCTCCAGAACTCCTACCTCGTCAAGACGAGGACTGCTCAGTTCTCGCGGGACCCCCTGAACCTGAAGAACGTGCACTCGCGCAAGGTACGGCTCAAAAACTCGAATTTTTGGGAATGAAAGGAATGGGTAGGCTAACACGGTGGACAGTACGCCGGGTTCGTCAATGACAAGGTACGATAATCTGGATATTACGGGCGGGGGTTTCGAGGCAGCCCGGACGAGGAGGAACCATAAGATCTAATACGAAGGGAATAGGCTATTGGCATCTCCGCCAACGAGAAGGGTGGCGTCCAGGTGATCAGCAAGAAGCCCGCTTCGGCCAACAAGCCTGCTTCGGGCCTGCACACTGTCACCTACGGCGGCAACAAGACCGGCCGCAAGTCAGTGTCCCCCAATAATCCCCGAGTTCGATTATGGGAGGCATGAGTTCTGACATGTCCTTCTACTTGAATAGGACCTACCGCAACGTTGCCAACCAGGCCGCCAAGAACGGCTACCGTGCCGACCTCCGCTCCGCGGCCGTCTCCCGCGCGAGTGCCCTCCGCCGCGCCCAGCGGCCCACGAAGGCCGACCCTGAGCGGAAGCTCCGTGGCAACGCTGCCAAGAAGGCTGCTGCCGCCAAGCAGTAAGCTAGGGTAGTAGTAGTCTGAGGGCGATGGGCAGAAGGATTGGGTTAGGGAAACGGGAAGTGCTCTGTATTCGGGCCCGCACGCTTCGCGCCGGGGAGAGAGCATGACGGACGGAATTGGGAACGCCGGGCAAATAGGACAGGACGGATTGCTCAAAACGATTACTCGCATTCGGGGAAACGGCGTTTTGACTGATTGATATCCAAACAAATCAACCACCCAGAAGCGGAGTCTTTGCAGCGCGGATGGTTGCGTCGGGACAATACATATATGATGGGCGCACAACCGCCCTGATGCCAAGCTTTGCCTGTTTGCACGGTTTCGACAAACCCCGAGCCCACTTGCGTGACACCATGTCCTGAGCAAGGCACGTACTTATGTGCTATAGTAATGTAAAAAGAGGTAATGGGAAGAAAGGGACCCCGGGAAGTTTTCTTGAATACATTCATGTCCGCAAGGGTGCTTGGTGGACAGGCTTCGGGTCGAGACATGGTGGCATCCCGGTCTCGCCCGATTTTGTCAAACCGAGAACCGGGCCTCGGAAGTTGGAGCGCACGGGAAACTGCATGTGGATGGATTCCTTCTCGGGCGAACACCCATAGAATCATTTAGTCCAAGAGGATGGAGGGAAAAGGGAAACAAAAATAAGACGTGGGAAGGAGGTGATGAAAGACTTCACCGGGAACATTACAAAAGCGCCGAACAGCCGGTTCCCGTATGTGGTAATTACCCTCCCTACCACCTAGGTGTCCGAGGACGGAGGGGACAGCAATGCAATTGATCCAGACCCCGCCATGCACAACACCGTCTCAGCAGGCGAAGACGGAACGCGGGGCAGGGGCTCAGGCCTGAAGGCGCGGCGGTGGGGGAGTGCGCCTGCAGCCGAGTAGCAGCTCGGCTGCCCCGCGACCCCGCCAACCTCGGGGCGTTTCGTACTTAACCCGCCAAGCTCCTCAGACTAGCTCGCGATCGCAACATTGTGTCCTCCCCGATTCTTCCAGTGCCTTTTTTTTGCTGCTGTGCTATTCTCCTCCAGGTAAATTACCCAGGATCCCCCTCAGATTCCCTCCATGTTCAATTCCACTTTCACTTGTTCTAAACACTAACACTTGGCCCTACTTCCTCGTGAATAGCTGACCTTTTATACCCCGCTTCACCTTTCGAACTCTTCACCTTCATCCCACAGTCAAGATGGTCAAGGCCGGTAAGAAGTTGTCCTGAGCTCGGTTTCGTGTGCGCGATTTAGGAAGCCTGGAAATTAACAAGATGCGCAGTCGTTGCCGGTGCCTCGGGCGGAATTGGACAGGTTTGTTTGCTTGCCCCTTGGTTGCGCGAACCGGCGGGTTATGCTAACTCTGTTGTTCCCTTGCTCTAGCCGTTGTCGCTGCTCCTGAAGCTCTCTCCGCTCGTCTCTGAGCTTGCCCTCTACGATGTCGTCAACACCCCCGGTGTCGCGGCTGACCTGTCCCACATCTCCTCCAGCGCCGTAAGTCCTCGACTTCCTGGCATGAATTGGCTTTCAGTTTCGGCCGCCGACGATTGCTGACGCCGGTTGATAGAAAACCACCGGCTACCTCCCCGCCGACGAGGGCGCCAAGAAGGCCTTCAAGGATGCCGACATCATCGTCATCCCGGCTGGCATTCCCCGTACGTGCTGATACCAGGTGGACGAAGCTGTTCCCAAGGTAGAGAGTCCAGGGTCTAACGATGCTGCTTATCTAGGCAAGCCCGGTATGACCCGTGACGACCTGTTCAACATCAACGCCGGCATCGTCAAGGGCCTGATCGAGGTGGCCGCCGAGGTCGCCCCCAAGGCTTTCATCCTGGTCATCTCCAACCCCGTCAACTCGACCGTCCCCATCTCGGCCGAGGTTCTCAAGGCCAAGGGTGTCTTCAACGCCCAGCGCCTCTTCGGTGTCACCACCCTCGACATTGTCCGCGCCGAGACCTTCGTCGCCGAGATCGCCGGCAAGAGCAACCCGTACGAGCTGACCGTCCCCGTCGTTGGTGGCCACTCCGGCGAGACCATCGTCCCCCTTTTCAGCAAGGTCGCTCCCTCGGTCACGATCCCCGATGACAAGTACGATGCGCTCGTCAACCGTGTCCAGTTTGGCGGTGACGAGGTTGTCAAGGCTAAGGATGGCCTCGGCTCGGCCACTCTCTCCATGGCCTACGCCGGTTACCGGTACGCTCCCACTACGAGAAATCCCGAAGCTCCCTTAGTCCTAAACGCTAATTTTCCCCTTTAGGTTTGCCGAGAAGCTTCTTAAGGCCGCTGCTGGCGCCAAGGGCCTCGTCGAGCCCAGCTACGTCTACCTCCCCGGTGTTCCGGGCGGCGAGGAGATTGCCAAGAAGACCGGTGTTGATTTCTTCTCCGTCCCCATCGAGCTCGGCGTATGTTCTCACTTCTCAATTCCTCCGATATACTATAAATAAACGCAAACTAACACCTGAACCCTCTCCAGCCCAACGGTGCCGAGAAGGCGGTCGACATCCTCGGCGACATCACCGAGAAGGAGAAGGAGCTGCTCAAGGCGGCGGTGGCTGGCCTCAAGGGCAACATCGAGAAGGGTGTCCAGTTTGCCCACAACCCTCCCCAAAAGTGAACACGCCCCTCCCCTTTTCTTCTCTTTCCTTAACTTGTCCCAGTTAGTGGGATGGCAGGACGGCCCCCTGACCACACCCCCTTTTCCTTTGTTGATGAGATCGACGGCGATGATAAATGAGGCTATATGCTATGTCTTCCCCTCCTATTTTTCCTTGTCTCTTTTGTTGAGGAATATCTGCGGTGGCCTACCAGCTTAGTCCCGGTCCTTTCTATGGCCGGTAGAGCAAAATAGACAGAATTGCCTCTTTTATGTCAACCCTTTTTTGATCCCTATATTATCTATCCCATTTGCTCGCTTACAATGTCCAGTGGCTAACTTGCAATCATCTCTTCCTTTTCCTAGGTTGTGATTTGACAATTGAGTCAAGAAGTTCTGCCTGTCTCACTGCAGGTGAGCCGATATCGGGGTATCATCCTCCAGTAATAGATCTTCCCCAAGACCAAAAAAAATAATCAAAAGAAATCCCTGAATTTGTTCCCCCTCCTTCGCCAATGCAATGCACGTTTGTTTAACCCGTTCTCGCTTCGCTACAATAAATCCTGCATCAAACAGGTGTTTTGGGAGGGCTGTTTGGCTCGGAAAAGGGGGCGCAAAAGGACCCCCACGTGGAAGGAAGGGTAAGGGTACATACATTGCGGGGGAAGGAAGAGGCTATTAGCAAATGGGTGGTTTGCTGATGAGGGGGTGGGCGCGGGAAAGTATTTAAGCGGTTGGTTGGTTGGGGTATTTTAGGTATTACTTGTTTGGGATGGGAATGGGAAATAAGAAACAGTGGATGTTGTAAAAAGTTGAGAAAACGACGAAGATGCAGGTGTTCGATGGTTTGGAGGTTGGTTGTGGTGCGGGAAATATGGATGGATGAGAAATAATACCTGTTGATCTAGCCACTCTTGTTGTGATAGGTGATGATGTGAGAGTGGGTGATTATCATCGACATCAAGAGGGGGTGAGTGAATTATATGGGAAGTTGCATCAGACAAACTGTGGCTTTAGGATAACTAGGTTTAAAACCGTAGTTCTTCACAAGATTCACGAGGATCCGAAATCGGGAATAAGTGTAGTTTGAACGTTTGTCTTACATCTATAGTTATTTTATGTCTCCCACGCCAATGCAAAGGCCTTGGCTCACACGCGCGCGAAGGCTCGAGGCCGTTTACTTCGTCCTGTGAGAGATACTCTCGCAGCCCTTATTGACAGACCACAGACAAGCAAATATTTGTCCTTCGCAGGTCTATATATCCCTCCACCATGCCAGCAATGGGTTGACGTGGGGCTGGTCGATCGTCCCGGACGATTCCGGTGCCTCGCCTCTGTGTATTTATCGCCTCGTTGTCTTCGGTTTGTCGTCTCCGTCGCCACCAAGCCGCTGACCACAACACCCCGGTCTCTGCCATTTCCTTGCTCTCCCCGTCATGGGAGTTCCCCTCTACTCTCCGTAAAGGGGGGGGAGCAAGATTGTAAAAGCCGCATGAAGGCAACTTTATGCCCGCACCACATCACATTACACCGCATCCCTGGGTATCATAACACACACAACCATCACGTTCCACATCCTCTTCATACCATCTCACGTCTTAGCCGACACCGTCTTGATCTGGAAAATGGCGCTCGGTAACTCCGTCGTCTCGGCTTGGACGGTCGCTGAGATGCCGAGACCGGCCAGTGCGCCGCGGACGATACCACAGGGGAGTCGGAGGAACTGTATGAGTGGTTTAAGTTAGAGATCGCCTGAGATATGGAGGCTGGCTGGTTGTTTTGCAGGGGCGAGGGAGGAAGAATTACCGGCTGAGCGCCAATGACTGCTTGGCTACTTGATTGTGCGCTCATGCGTGAGAACGGGCGAAAGGCGTTGTCTGTGAGGACATAGACTCCCTATTTGGATTGGGTCAGCCGGGTGAAAAAAGGGGACGGTAATGGTTATCGAACAACCGAAAGAATAAACGGAGAAGGTGCGTGGAGGAAAACATCAAAACCCAAAAAGATCGCCAGCCGACCTCCTTCACCGGCTGAAGGAGGGTGCTTTGGTTACGAAAACCCCCGATGGGCTTTTCTCCGGATTGAACCGGCAGCCTCTCGGTCGGTTGTCGAAGGGTGAGGCCGCCGCATTGGCGCCCCCCCAGCCAACTACGCCACTTGACAAGTTGGGGGTATTCTGGGGGGGTCGGTGGCAGGAGGGCCGTGGACCTTCTATGTATACCACCGGACGGTGGTGAGGGAGGGAAGGAAGGAGGTCGGCTGTGCGGCCTTGGTGCCGAAGCGCTGTTGCGGTGGGGGACGTGACCAAAGAACGGTAGGGGGAAAGTGCTTACTCTGTGGTTGGTTTTGAGGTTATCCACCTGTTTCCGGAAGACCAGTGTCCATAGGTCCTTACATATGAACTTGATCACGTCCAGGGTGTCGTTGAACCGTGGCCTCTCGCGGGAGAATCTGGTGCAAGTCCCAGTTAGCCCTCCTTCCCCTCCCATATCAAGAACCAAGAAAATGGAACAGCAGGCGTCCGGCCTACTAACCCCCAAGGTAAAACAAAGAACTTACCTCTCAACAAGCCCCTGCCCAACCCGATACCCAATCGCCTCCAACCGACAAAGCGCCGCCTCCCTCTCCTCCCGATCATCCACCACATCCCCCGACCCCAACCCAGAAGCCCCCCGTGCCTCCAACCCGCTCGCTCCCCTCGCTTTATCCCCCTCCCCATCATCCCCATCCTCCTCACTACCACTCCCACTCCCACTGTCATCCTCCTCACTCCCATCGCTCTCGTCCCTGTCTCCATCCCCAGAAAACCCAGCCCTCTCCCTCGCCAGCGCAGCCGCTTCCAAATCGTTAGCCACCCGATAAGCCATGGGCACAAGCTCGATGAGGAGGAAGTCGAAACAGGAGGAGGAGAGGAAGCGGGCGGTTGGGTCGGAGGCGTTGTAGGGGGGCATTACGGCTTCGAAGGACATTTTTGTTTCTTTGGGGGATTATTTATGGGTTGGGGGTTTGGATCTCGTGGTTGTGGGGTTGGGGGGTTTGTAGGTTCGCTTTAGCTGTGGGATGGGTGTGTTTGGTTGTTGCGGATCTCGGGGCGTCGGGTGGGTTGTTGAGTGGGTTGTTGGAGGGTCGAGCTTGGCGGGGATACGTAGGTAGCTTCCTTCGTTTGTTGTGTGTTGTTATAGCCTGTAGTTCAAACTCAAAGGGGACTTCGCGGCCTGACGGTTTGCGACGGCCGGCTCGTTGTGTCAAGGTACGAACAGCGGGTGGGGCAGAGAGGAACAGTAGATGTCGTTGCGCGAGGCTGCGATTTGGCTGCTTGTTTAGGCCGGGTCGAGAGAATGCGACGGAATCACTGCGTCGGCACGTCTGTTTTTAGTTGGTGTGGTGTGGTTGTGGTGGGATTTACTCTGAAAGCTTGTCGTTGCTGGTTGAGGAAGTCGGTTTAATTCTAGAAATGTGACGAAGTGGGAGAGCTCCAAGCTCCGCCAAGCAAGCGCCGGTATGCATCTACCCGAGATGCTCTTAACCAACATCGCTCTCACAGCTCCCCAGCAAACACAACTCTTCCCTCTCTCTCAGGCACGCCAGGCAAAAACGTATACGGCTCAATTTCGTTGCGCCTATTCCTGCACTAGAGAAAAAAAGAAAGCCACGACGGATTTTGGCTACTGAGCCAGGAAAGTTATCACCAAAACGGTAGATCAGGCCCGGAGACTATGGTACCTATCTAGGCCCGTCCTTGGAAATCCCCAAGGGCGCAAGCAAACGCGCTCCTCTCCTTTACGCTCGTCCCTCTTACCCGCAAACGCCCCAAACGCCGTCCAGCTAATAGTGCAATTACAATATAGGATGTCCTTCTCTCCCTCAACGCCCAATTTAACCCTGCCCTCTTTCCGCCACTAGTTCCAAGGACCAGAAAGATGACATGGCCACAAACGTGGCCATAAACCCGAGACCATATCATCAGGCCGCGCTTCCCGGCCCCGAAAGCAGACCAAACCGCCTTCATTTCCGCGAGTGATTCGGAAATAATAAGCTTCCCCGCTTCTAAAAGGAAGGTCTAGCGCCCGAGATCCCAGGACCCAAATTGGGGCGTTTCGCCGGCCGCGCCGGTTCGTCATCGTCCGACAGTGTGAGGTCGATAACCTCAGGGGCCGGACGCTTGTTCGAAGATCGGGGCGCGGCCGAGGTGTCCCGGGATGCGACACTTGTCGGCGTGGCCAGGTGTGGTGCCGGCGCGGCACCAGGCGCAGAGCTGGCGGCGCCCCACGCGGATGACTTGGTGACCACGATATCGTCGTCGTCCACGTAGCTCGCTTCGTTGGCTGGGGTCGCCTCCTTCTTGGCGCCTGGGACAGCCCACCGGCCGCTTGGCTCGATGGTAACCTGCTCAATGGACTCGTTCGTATGATCGAGGATTTGTTGCGCATACCTATTCCACGTCAGACTAAGTTTTATCGACTTCATGGCTCTCGCAGACCACTCACTCGTCAATAGCCAGCTGCTCAAAGGGCGTGGGTTTGTTGCAGATGGGACACAGCCATTGAGGCCCTTGTTCTTGCAGCTGCAGGTAAGAGGTCGCGTCAAAGCATTGGATGTGGTTGCAGCTGACTCCTCGACATGGTTGCTTGAGCCTCATGTAGGAAAGTGGGCACTTGAGGCTCAGAACCTGCGACATGGCGACGATATCTGGGTCGTTCGCCTTCTTCGTGACTGAGGAATAGTCTAGTTAGCGGATTTACTCGTGCGACAGTATGTGGCCAAGCGGCCAGTCAACACCCACTTTCGGCCACGACCGATTCCTTGCGAATCTTTTTTTGGATTCGCGAGATCAAGGTCGGGATGGGCACCGCCTTGCAGACGACGAGCGCAAAGTAGAATTTCTGCGCCAAACCGTTTAATTAGCAAACCTTCTCCATAGTCATCCCCGGTCCATTACCTGCGAGCTCCGATACGACTGCGAGCCTACCTTCTGCGTCAAGGCGTAGGTGATCTCGACGGTATTCGAGTAGGTGGGCGGCCGCAGGCGCAGCGAGTCCGTGACGTCAACCGGTCTAGTAGACCCGGGTTTGTTCTTCAGGCCTCGCAGGTTCGCCTTTACATCCCCACCGTTCACTTTGAGCTCGCACTGGTGTGGAAATGCGATGTCTTGGACCCCGACATTGCCGGCGGTACATAGAATCATAATACGCATCGCCTTATCCGCTATGCAAAGCTGAAGCGCCGGATGGTCCTGGACCTTGAGGGAGATGCGCTCCGAGTTACGGTGCGCAGCCATTACTGGTCGCATGTTAGCCGCAAAACCCGATTTTACTAGGGCCTCTCCCGGTAAGCCCGGTGGATGCTTAAATCATTTTCCTGACATACCCTCGAGAGTTTTGACCTCGCCGACTTGGTACTTCAACTCATAGAATGGACTGGGCCGGTAAGAAATGGTCGGCGGGCGGAGGTTTGGGTTCGGCCGTGGCCGACTGGGTTGCCCGGCCGCGGTGACTGATGCATAAGTAGGTGCGGGGGGATTGTGAGCGCGTTGCCCGCCAACAGGCGCATGGCTAGATTGGCTATACGAGCTCATGGCATAGCTGGGAGTCGCCCGCGATTTCGCAGACTCGTAATAAGATGCGTGCGGTGGTTGTGATGGTGGCGCTTGCTGGGACTGGGCGGTGTTTGGTTGGGTGGCGTGCGATGAAGACGACGATCCCGGCTGGGATTGCGCGTGAGCCTGCGGTTGGGGAAGGGAGGAGGAAAGTAGCGTTGACACGGCCGGCGCCTGCTTCACAATGCTCTCGCGGATTTCATGGAGCCGCTCCCAGTCGTGGGTGACGCCACAATTGTTGATTTCTGAAGTAGGAGTGTTAGTGATGGCGCAACGACAGAACATGTTCGAGCCCACGCGTCAGTGCGGGAAGTGCAGACACGCGGACAGCTGGCGAGCGCTCAGAGTCGGGTTGGGCCAAAGTTACCGAATCGGCAATGCAGCGGCGGAGAAGGGCGGGCGGAAACTAGAAGCAGTCTTGGGAAAAGAGGAGGGGAGGAGGAATCGTTGAAGGAAGAAGGGGTTGGGGAATGGGCTCGGAAAAATACGTTGCGATCAAAGTCCCGCGTGCTCATGTGCCAAAGAAAAAGGAATCTAAAATAGTTGATATGTTGTAACTCACGTTGAATGATGCGCCTTTGCAAATCGCTTTTGTTCCCTGATCTGGAGATGCCATTCACGGAGCAGATGGCCTGGAGGCTTGTCTTTGAGATGGACGGAATCTGGATTGTTCGAATGAGGATTTGGACCTCGGCCGACTTGTCGTCCATTATAATTTCACCCCCGAGACCCAGACAGGCCCACGGGTAGGTACAAGACTGCCTAGCAAGGCCAAAATCCAGAGACCGGAAACCTAGCAGGAAGGCGCAACGCGGCCGATGCCGAAGGGCGCTCAAGCAACCCGAGTGCAGGTGCCGCTGCTGCGGACACAGCAGGGCAGACGCGGCGCCCCCTCGTGCAGCGAGTGAGTTTCGAGGTCTACGTATACGCAGGTAAGGTGTGTTACAAATCGTAATAAGTCGTGCAATGGGCTAATAAATGCTCTGGCGTCGGCACGGGCGCGTTGGGGCCTAACTTTTCCCCTTCACGGCGTCGACGATTTGCTCATCGCTCAAGGTTGTCGTCGACACAAATGGGCGGTGTTGTATGGCAGAAAGTGGCCTGCCTGGGAAGAGCCCGGAGCCGCGCCTGAACCTCCTTCCAATGTTACAGGGGTGTGATATGTGGGGCAAGTAGCAGGTACTTTGTGCTTGGCAGAATTGAGCAAGGCTTGGCAAATTTCGGCCGAGCTTTTGCTGACTTGACAATGCCCCACTTGAATGCAGGAGTATCGATACCTGGATCCTCGGAGTGTCCAGTGCCCGGTCGGGGCGGAAATTTTTGAGAGCCGGCCATACAAGTTGTATCCGTACTTTTCATCTCACTCAATTCTACCTCGTTTTTTTCTCACAGTGAACAAAAACACATCTTGTGTCTCTTATATTCGGGTCAAGGGATTTTTACAGTCATCTGACCCCGATTATCATCCACAAAAATGGCGAAAAGCTCACGATCCAGCGTCATCAAGACGAACAACCGACGCCTCAAGAAAAATGTCTTTGGACCCGTCGAAGCAGCGCGCGCCGAGCGCCTTTCTGCAAAGCTGCTGGCCCTTGCTGCTGAACCCAAGCCGCAAAAGGATGTCGAAATGAACGAGGGTAAGTTTTAACCTGAGCCATCATACTGACGGGCGTTGATAGCTAACCATTCAGCAGAGCCGGTTGATGAGCCTAAGGAGGAGGCCGCGGCGAAAGACGACGGTGAGTTTTGAAAAGGAAACCTGTTCATGAGTCGGTTAAGGGTACTGACCTGTTCCACAGCAGCTATGGAGGTTGAAGGGGCTAAGCCGGCGACTGGGAAGCCAAAAGGCAAGGGCAAGAAGAAGGTGGAGAAGCGGAGAGGCAAGAAGTCGTCAATTGTCTTCCCAACGAGGGCGCCGAGGCGGAACAAGAAATGAGAGTTTCGACCGGGGATACTGAGATCACGGGGGCAAAAGTTTACTACCAATGGTCACCGCGCCCGCCTCAACGGTGGGACAACCTCTGCTGGGTTTAGTGTCTGACGGTAGACAAGTTACAGAGAGTCGACGCCGGGTTAAAAGGGGGGGGTTATCATTTAGGGAGGGCGAGGAGACAGGACCGGCACGTTTAGCAAAACCGGGATGGCCTGCTATTGCACGCCCTAGCCGTTTCTCATGGGGGAGAGGACACGACTGGGTTCATGGGGAAGTTCACACGGGCGGAGTTTGGAGTTGGCAGCACAAAACATTGGGTTGGTCAAGGAAAAAAGGGATGGGGGCGTGTCTTTTTTTTGGAATTATCCCGTCAAATTTACACAACACTCTAACCAAAGCAGGTCAAAAGCCTAGCGATAACCAACCCGGCCAAGCCGTTGGGGAGGATACGGTCCGAGGCGAAAATACGGGCCTCGAAAGTGAATTTACGGGACCCACGTGACAGCGCGAAAGACCACCCCTGTCACCTCATGTCTTGGCTCGGATCCCTTTTCGCCGGGCGTCCAATCACTCCAATGGACAACCCATTCGGAGGGTCTCGGATGTTCGCAAGAATATCTCGCCCATAACTCGAGGGCCATGATTTGGTTGTTCTAGCTGTCTGAGTTTGAACTATCTTTATGTCTGTCAATCTACCATGGCCGCCGGGCATAATTGATTCTTTTTTCTCCCAAATATTTGCCCATTTCCGATTTCTCGAACTCAGTCCTCTCTCCTCCCGAGATGACGACGGCGCGACGCGGTCGCCATGGGACCCTGAGCTGCGCACTACTGCTTGCGGCCAACATCCTAATCCCCGCCGCCATCTATGTGTTTGCGACCGGCTTCTTTCCTTACAAACCGCTGCTCCCCGGTCTTGCGACGTTCGATTCCGTGACCGAGTATGGCGAACCCCCCGAGGCGCCGTTCGACAGGCTGGTGTTCATGGTGATCGACGCTTTGCGAAGGTTCGTGGGGGTCCGGGTGAAGGAGAGGGGTTGATGGGTTGATGGGTGCGGTGGTGAAGGCTGACTTTGGTGTCTTGTTCTTTGGAAAATACAGTGACTTTGTCTATGCGGAAAACAGCGGTTTCCAGTTTACACAATCGTAGGGTCGACAACCTCTCCAAACCCGTCCTCCTAAAGCTCCCCGCGCAAAAACTGACGAGACCCCGCCCCCTAGACTCATCCGCGATGGCGCCGCTCTCCCCTTCACAGCGCATGCGACCTCGCCCACCGTAACAATGCCGCGGCTCAAGGCGATCACGACTGGGTCGATCCCATCTTTCCTCGACGTCGTCCTCAACCTGGACGAAGGCGACGAGAGCTCGAGCTTGGCCTCGCAGGATACGTGGCTGGCGCAGATGAAGGCCAAGCGCGCGGGGAAGCTGGTCATGTACGGGGATGATACCTGGTTGAAGCTGTTTCCGGGGACGTTTGATCGTGCTGAGGGGACGACGAGCTTTTTTGTTTCGGTAAGCGGGCCTGGTTTGGAGAGGGTGGGGGAGCTTGGGTGGAAAAAGGGAAACAGAACAACGGAAGCTGATCGAGGCAGGATTTTACCGAAGTGGACAACAACGTTACGCGGCATATCCCGGAGGAGTTGAAGAGAGACGACTGGAACACCATGGTGCTGCATTACCTCGGGTTGGATCATATCGGCCACAAAGGTGGACCTAGGAGGTTGGATCCCTTGAGATGGGGTAGTTTTCTTGTTTAGCAGTACGCTGACGCCTCCAGTCCTCACATGGTCGTCAAGCAGCGCGAGATGGACGGCATCATCCGCCAGATTTACACCGCCATCAACACACACGACCACCTCCGGTCCACGTTGTTCGTGTTCTGCGGCGACCACGGGATGAACGATGCCGGCAACCATGGGGCCTCGTCCCCAGGCGAGACCTCGCCCGCCTTGGTGTTTGTGTCGCCTAAGTTGAGAGAGCTACAGAGCAAGCTGCAGTCGCCCACGCACGACGACGACGGGGACTTCCAGTACTACAGCACGGTGGAACAATCCGACCTTGCCCCGACACTGGCTGCGCTGCTTGGCTTTCCGGTGCCGAAGAATAATCTCGGGGCGCTCATCCCTGAGTTTCTGCCTTTTTGGTCGAACAGTAAGCGAGTTTCTGAGGGGGCAAGTGAGAGGGCGCTGGTCGTATTAACGTGAACGCAGAACGAGACCAAATTGGGCTACTCATGCGCAATGCCCGTCAGATCCGAGATATTGTCGCGGCAGCGTTTGGGCCGACAATTTTCGAAACAGAGGTGGATGAGACCCTTGGTGGGTCGTTGTCTGACTACCAGGAACTAGCACGAGGCTGGAAGGACTTAGCCGAGCGCTATGGGCAAGGTGTGGACATCGCTGGGAATGCCGAGTTGGAACTCGCTATCGTCAAGGTAACCCGGCCCTCATCTGCTCAGCGGTCACAAACGAAAAGTCTAACCATCCGCAGTGGCTCCGTCACGCGCAGAGCGTGCTCAGCAGCATGGCCAGCAACTACGACATGCCGCGGCTGTACCTGGGACAAGCCGCCGCTGTGGCTGCCTTGGTAGCTGCTGTCCTCGCTGTGGCATGGTCTACCCCTGATGCCGTCACCTCTTTCGTCCCCTTGGCCGGCATTGTTCTGACCTACGCGGTAATGATGTTTGCGAGCAGCTACGTCGAGGAGGAACACCACTTTTGGTACTGGACAACCACAGCGTGGTTCGCATACATCGGCGTCCGGGATTTTCAGCGGTACGTTCTTTGTGATTTCCCCGTTTCAATAATCCGAGATACTTACTCTTTTTCAGGGGCAACACATCCGCCCTGGTCCAGACCCTTGCAACGACGGCCCTACTCACCCTCACCCGCCTCATCCGCAGCTGGAACCAGACCGGCCAGAAATTCGCCGGCGGACCCGACTTCGTCAAGACCTACCTCAATACCAACCCCGGCTTGCTGTGGTGTCTCGTCGGCGCCAGCTACCTCTGGGTGCACCAGAGCCTGATCTTTGGGCTTAGTGGGTTACCCATCTGGCTCAACTACACGATTGCCACGGGACTGGTGCTCGCGGCGTTCACGTTCAAAGTGGCGTTCACGCTGGAAGATGCGCCGGAGCTGGTGACCGATGTGGCGCGGTGGTTCTTGCAGGTCAATTTCACGCAGGACGCCTCGCTGATTTCGCGGGCTCGTGCGGTGTTTATGGGGTTGGGTTTGCTGGCGGGGGTGGTGGTTGTGTTTATGCTTCTCCGCCGGCGTATTTCGGTCGGACAGTCCGGTATGCCTCTCTCTCTTTCTTTCTCCCTTTCTCTCTTCTGACAAACTCCCGAACCCCGCACTAACCAACCAACCTCCAGGCGCATCAACCCTCCTAACAATCTACACCCTCCTCGCGCTAACCCAATCCCGCCCGCAAAACATCCCCCTCTTCCTCCTCTTCAACCTCCAACACAACCTTCTCCTCCTCTGGATCCATCCTTTCTCTTCCCGTTCCTCCCCCCTCCCCCCTTCTACTCTGTCCCCCACAGACCTAACCACCACCGTCCTCCTCCTCCAACACACCGCCTTCTTCGCAGCGGGCGGCACCAACTCCATCGCCTCGGTCGATCTGTCGAGCGCATACAACGGTGTAGCGCGGTACCAGCCGGCTGCCGTGGGGTTACTGACGTTTGTGGGGAACTGGGCCGGGGCCGTGTGGTGGGCTTTGGCGGGCGCGGTGTGGTTTTTGACTTTGGCGGGCAGGCGCAGGCGCAGTGCTACTGCTGCTTCTTCTGCTGCTGCTGCTCCAGGAAGTGTCTGGCAAGGCCACATTGCGACGCTGACGGTGTTTGTAGCGGGTAGTGTGGTAGCTGTGATGGCGGCGTGCACCGCGCTGAGGACACATTTGTTTGTGTGGACTGTGTTTTCGCCAAAGTTGTTGTATAGTGTGGCGTGGAGTCTGGGGCAGCATTTGGTGGTGAATGGTGTGCTGGCTGGGGTGGTGTATGGGTTGGGGGTTTTGGAGGGGGATATTTCTTGATGGGGCGGTGCATTGAATCGAACGCTCACAGATATTCAACCGCTTATTGTTGCATGTCCAAGTCAACAAATTCAGGGTTCATCAAAACATAACCCACGTTCAGCAAATAGCATACCGTAACCACACTCACGGAACGCAAAGTAGGACCCAAAACCTCGACATGATTATTCGGTTGACAGACAGATGAGATAGATGGTATCTCGAAATACTATTTAGAACAAACACATGCATGCCATACCAGCCGCCTGCCTATGTAGTAATCGCCTGCTTGTTTCCATGATAACGAAAATAGCGTACGGAGCAAACGGATGAGAACTGGGAACTGAGACTGAGAACTGAACTAAGAAGTGGGTAAGAGAGAAAGAAACACGGACGCCCATGAACGAGGACGGAGGAAACCCAACCCATAAACGCCATCTGATGCAAAATGGGTTAAGTCAAGTCAAGTCAAGTTATCCAATGCTGTTTCCTATTCCTATTCCTGCATCCTGTTGTCCGGGTCATGTCAAAGTGTATGTGACCAGAGCACCAGACAAACAACCCCACGCGATAATAAACGTGCTGGCAACGGAGAAGAAGAAAAAGAAGAAGGTAACTAACTTGCTCGCTAGCTGCAATGCCAATCAATTACGCTGATCTGAGCGGGTGAACAAAACAAACCCAACACAACAACAAAACAAATAGAAAATTAAGCGGGGAAAGAAACCCCCTAATACAAAGGAAAACAAGACAGGAGGAAAAACGCCAAACACCCAACAGAAACACCCAACGGTATCCGTAACCGCGAAACTGTAAGTTACCACACAACTGTAAGGTAACTAACACCCCAGGGATCCCTGAGGGGTGTGTATGTATGCATAACACAACGCTCATTCAAAGGACACAGTCGCTCAAGAACAGCGCGAAGAGAGATATCAAAAGGGGGAATCAAAACCCAGAACAGGACAGAACACAAAAACAGAAATACTCTCAACGACCCTCGCACTCCCTCGTACTCCCTTACCGCCCCTCCTCAGAAGCACTCCCACTCCTCGCCCGCACCAACGGTCCCCCAAACATCCCACCACCGCCGCCTTCCCTCCTCAACCCCGTACCTGTACCCCTCCTCTTACTCTTATTTTTATTACCCCCAACACTCCCACCCGCACTCCCACCCGCACCCGCACCAGCAGCAGAAGCAGAAGAAGACGACTCCCCCCCAAACAACCCCGCCAACCCCAACGTCTGACTCAAACTCCTCGCTCTCCCTCTCAACCCCCCACTCCCACTTCCGCTCCTCTCCCTCCCATCACCAACCCTAGTATCATCGTCATCCGTATCGCGGTACCCCTCCTCCCCTTCACTTCGACTCCCGTCGTGGTAGGCCCCATTTTCATCAGCACCATCATGTCCATGCCTGAAATGGAAATTCCCCCCTGCTAACGCTCGTAACGTGTCACCCACTACAGCACTGACCGTCCCTGAAAAGGGGGAAGGAGAGTATAGATGGGATGGTGGTAAGCGGGAGGTGCTGGCTGGTGCGCGCGGGGTGGTTGGGCGGTGTTCTCTGCCTTCTCGTGCGCCGTCTCTGGTATCGTGGGCGGGGCGCTGGTGGTGATGGGGGATAGATCCTGGTGTGGACAGCGGTAGGGAGACACGGGAAGGTGGGGTGAGGACGGCGGTGTTGGAGAGGGTTGGGAGTGCGGGGGTGGTTTTGGAGGCTGTTGGGATTGGTTGTGGGTTAGTGGTGGTGGGTGCTGCTGCTGCAGACGACAGCTCTAAGTGGTGGTCGGTGGGTGAGGCGTAGGATAGCGTGGTGGTGCTTGCGCCGGCGGCTGAGGGGATGTGGATGGCGGAGATGAGGGAGTCGGCTGAGAAGGTGTGGAGGCCTGGGGAAGGTCGCGAGGGCGGGGTCGAAAGGGTGTCTTGCCAGGGGTTGGATAGCAGGGGCGCGTCAGGGTGGTCGTGGTCGTCGTGGTACTCGCTTTCGTTGTCATCGTTGTCGTCATCGTTGGGACCGTGGCTGAGGGGCCGACGGGGTGCAGAAGGCGCAGACCGCGGGGTGGGATACCCGTCGTGCTCGTGGACGGTATCGGAGAAACTGACCCGCGACGCCCGGGACGAACCCCCCGAGCGCGAGGGCGGATTGCGCCGGCGTGGCGGGGTCGGCGGGGGCGCGCGGTCCTGGTTGGCAAGACCGATAGTCTCCTCGATGCCCTCGACCTCACTCAGAGTGGGCTCGTCGCCGTCGCCGTCGTCGTGCCGCGGCCGGCCGCTGGTGATGAGGAAGACGCCGAAGAAGGTCAGCAGGCAGCCGCCGATGAACTTGGCCGCCTGCTCCTTGGTCGTGCGCTCGAAGTCGCGGTACAGCACGGCGCTGCCGATGATCACAGACAGCGTGAACAGCACAAACTGGATCGGGATCACCTGCGTCGAGTCGAAGCGCTGCAACGCCTTGTTGACGTAGCGCACCTGCAGGATGGCCGTCGACAGCAGGATGAACACCAGCACGTACGTAACAGGCGTGGTGAAGGCGCCGAATAGGGTCGATGACAGCATCGAGGACACGCCCTTGGTCGACAGGACCGTGTAGCCGCCTGTAACAGTTAGCATCACGGACTCTTCTCTTTCCTCTTTTCCCCTTCTTTTTCCCCTCTTTTCTCTCACTCCTGGCACATACCGAATAAGCCGACCAACCCCAAATCAATCAAGATCGTCCGGTTACCATACCGCGGGCTGAGCCACAGCAACAGCACAATCAGCCCACAGCTGACCCCCAAGTAAATCTCAAACTCCATCGTCGTGATGGCCCCCCACACCTCATGCGGCCCCAGTTTAGTCTCCTCCGTCTTGGCGCTGAGCACGACCGTCACGGCCCCGCCAATAGCAATAATGACCCCCCAGAAGTCGCGGGGCCGGAACCGCTCCTTGAAGAAGATGGGGGCGATCACGCAGTTCGACACCAGCGCCACCACCCCGAGTGGACTGACGATCGACGCCGGTGCGAACCCGTACGCTAAAAAGTTGCCCATCTCGCCGACCGTGATCAGCACCTGGCCCAGCCACCAGTACGGGTCCTGGAGGTACGTTGACGCGACCTTGGGCTTGTCTTTGCTGTTCCCGTGCCCGTTTATACCGTCATGGCTATCGTCGTGATTCTCGTCATCGTCGTCCTCGTCCTCGTCGCGATATCCGTCGTAGCTGCCCGCGCGGGGCGACCGGGCTAAAGGATCGGTCTCGGACGATCCACGAATACTGCCGTCGCTATCGTCGCTATCATCACTGTACCGCCCAACCGTACCATTTCCTTCCCCGCTCCCGTACCCATTCGACCCAGCACCGTACGGCCCGGCCCCATTCCCATTCCTACTCCCAGATCCATCCCCATTTTGGTGTCTCCCCCGTAACGCCAGCCGCGCACGCGCCCTCGCCCAGGCTTTCTTACGATGCAGACGGGTATGTGCATAGCGCTGGACGTTCAGCGCCAGCGCGATGAGCACGTTGCCGCAGATGGCTGTGACAATACCAATCAGACTGGACCAGTTCTGCAGCTCGTCTCCCTCGTCCCCATTGCCGTCGCCGTCGTTGTTCCCGCCGAGCCAGGAGGCCGGGGACCATCGCGGAGCGGGCGGGATATTATCCATGGCCCCCCGCTCTGTGTGTTTTCGTCGTCCCGCTCCAAATCCAAACCGGTATCCCTCCCTCGTCGGCCCCGGTTAGGGGGCGGGCGCGTGGCTTTCTGCCGTTCTCGCTTTGTGTGTTGGGGGGTCGGTCGATTTCACCCGAAACTAGCGATGATTGTCGTCCTCGTACTTGTCGTCGGCACCCGCAAAGAAAAACAGGCGCGCCGGTGTCGCGATGGATCGTGGTAGCAGGTCATCGGCGTCGATGTTGAGGTTTCCGCGAGCGCGGTCTTATCGTGGGTTTCCCGGGCTGTGTGTTATGTTGAGATCGGCCTTGATCTTTTCTTTTGTCGGTGTTTCGGTGTTCTGCAGCGAAAGTGGGCACCCCTGCCCGCCAAGCCGCCTCGGGCAGTTGTTCGTGACGGAATTTGCGATCAAACTACAGATATTACAAACCAGTATGAATTTGGGCGATAAGGAGAAAATAAAGTCAAGCGACGACGTGTGTGAATAATTTTCAGTCACTCAATCTAGGGCGCAAAAAGTCGAGCACGCGAGTCCTCGCGTGGTGTCGTTGGTGGTTGTGTCTTGTGCCGCTCTCCGAACTGGGCCTTGATTACGAAATGCGAAGTACGAAGCAGGTCCCTACGCAATGCTTCGGATTGAGCTGCCTCTCACCCGATCAGCTGCAAAGACACGAGTGGCTTGACTGGGTAGGTATTTGGGCCAGCAAGCTCGGACCAGTCGCGGCCCGACGGCAGGCTTGGGCGAAACATGTTTTGATAAGCCTAGCAGCCTGGCTAAAAACAAACCAGTGTTTTGTGTTTTGTGTGAGTTTGAGAAAAAGGATCAAGGAGATGAGAAAAAAAAAAGCTTTGACTCTCGACTTTCAGACACAGAATTAGATCCAGACTCAACTCAGCGGCTTGTACCGGCCAAGCCGGCGTCAGGAAGTAACGTCTTGTCTGTGCAACCCAGTGCGGCAAGCGCCATTGCCAAGCCAGGTGCAGCTTGACTCTTGCAGCGCTGCAGCTTCGCCGTTGTAGCCAGGTGGAGCCTGTTAGTCAAACGAGACCCACGACCAATCAGCCCGTATGCTGACGCCATGCCGCCAAGCCCAGCAAGTTGGTAACCGCCAGCGCTGCGCCTGTCCGATGAGCTGCCGTGACGTAAAGGTTCTCACTCGGGTTGCCAAACACAGAAATCGTGACACACAGCATCGTGCGAGATTCAATTGCGCAATTGCTGGGTTTTCCGGCCCGCTTAAGGAATTACAAGGTACTAGGTACGAAGTACTTGGAAGAAAATCACGATCCAGCCGTCAGCTGAGGAGAAGAGTTTTCCTGGGGAAAGTCCGCCCATTGGGAAAAGGCCCAATGCGGAAAGTACCATTGATTTCAACGCCCAGATGGAAGGCCCAACCAGGCCAGTCCATCGCTATGCCATTGCCCATTGTCCTTCCTATGTCCTGCTATGCCATTTCGCTGCCTTGAAAATAATTAAAGAAAAAAAGGTAGAAAAGAAAAATAAACTTTTTCATGCCTCATTGCCACGCCCCGATGGCTTTTTTTGTGGTCCCTGTTTTTGCCCCTTTTCGCCGTTCCAATTCCAAGCAAAACAAACAAAACAAAACATTATTACCAGGCGCCACAGAAGTAACTGTGCTTGCCTTCCGGGTGGCCAAAATTTAATAGTCCGACGATGACGCCGACGATAATGAACTCGTAGACGGACGCCGGCGCGCACACGGCGCCGTAAACGTCCGGCCCAAGCCCATCCACGCCGGCTCCGGCACGGGCGCCGTCCCCTCCTGGCTCGCCCGCCACAACTTCTGCGCGGCCTCACACGTCTCAAAGTGTTCCGCCAGGAACTCCGCCCGCGAGTAGAACCGATCCCGCAACTCCAGGTGATCATCCGAGAAATCCGCTTCAAACGCCACCTGGCACCCCTTACACGACACGCCCGGCTCGGCAGCGCCCTCTCCGCGCGCCGTCCGCTCGAGATACGGCAACGTAGTCGCCGCTTGGAACCGCAGCGTCAACGAGTCCGGCCACCGGCTCACAATTTCCTCCGCTTCTTCGGCATCCTTCCCTTGCCCCTCCAACAGCGCCAGCGCGTGCTGGACCGCCACAATCCGCTTCTTGCTATGCAACACCGGTAACCGGCCCGCATCATCAAGACTCGCGGCCGACATCCCCGCTGCTTCCCCAACCCGGCTTAGGTGCGCCACGCGCGTAGCCGGCGACGACGCAACACACGCCAAACAGCACCGCGTAGCGGTCGGCGCAAACAAAAAACCGCCAAATGCAGCCCCGCACAGCGAGCAGTCCCGCGTCGTCAGCGCGGCATAAACATCGAGTACAGGGACATGCACGGCAAGCCCCGTGCGAAGGAGCACGCAGAGGGCATCGAGGGCGTGGGCGCCGACGTGGCGGAGCTCGCGCACCGAGGTGAGGACCTCGCGGGCGGTGCGGTTGACGTGGCTGAAGCGCAGGGCCGAGGCGACGTCTAGCTCGCGGCAGACCATGGCGATTAGCTCAAAGGGGAGTTGGCCGAGGGCGCCGAGGTCGAAGTCGAAGTCTGCGGTGGTGTTGTTGCATGATGGGGTTGTTAGGGGCCGGAAGATGGTGGCTCGTACTGCGTCGTGTTGGCGGGGGTGGATGGAGGCGACGGGGAGTTCGCGGTCTGCGCGGCGGTAGGAGGTGATGTTGAGGATTTCGGCGGCTTTCGTGGTGTTGTTGTTGATAAGAGCGCCGGTGTAAGTGCTGCTGGCTGGGTCGCTTGGCGCTGCTGGGCCCACTACAGGCGTCTGTAAATTAAGCGTGGCCGCCATGATAAGGGTGTTATCAATGGAATATCAGGTTGTAAGTGAAGTATGTATGTACAGAGAAATCCATACACATCTAACAACAAGAAAAAGTTGAAGACAAAAAGACAATGCCAATCCACCCAAACAGCCCCCCTTATTTCTCCACGACAACCCTTCGACTTATATATCCTCCTGAACACTCTCTCCAACACGTCTGACAACATCTTCCCAAACAATGAACCCTCTCCATGAAAAAAAAACCGGAAATTGCGGGGCCCCAAGGGGGGCATCGCTGGGGCACCATGGCGTCCTCGTGACACTCTATTACGGAATGGATATCATCGACACGGCTCAACAGGGCAAGACCAAGGACCCGGTAGTTGAATACCGCTCCTGACCGCGGCTTCCAGAACGGCCTGCTTTCGCACCATGCGGGGCCAAGCTTGCCAAGGGGCCCTCGCGGGCTCCAGGGGGCCTCGCCCCGTGGTCAAAAATGTGAGCTGGCTCCACAGCGGGCCAAGGCCCTGAGAGGGCCGCTGGAACGCGCCAAGGCCTATTTGCACTGGAAGCGTCTCGATCTCGCCATCACTTCCGGGCGTGCTGGAGCGCTGGAGGTACCTTCCATGGCTGGTTTTTTTAGGGGGTACGTACCGAAGTACAGTACTTGAGTACCTGAGCTTGTAGGCGTAATTGCCGCCACCAGCGAAGTTGTTCTCTTTTTTTTTCCTCTTCGCCTAGGTGGCCTGAGCGCATGGACCTGGAGCTCCAGCTCCATGCCCTTGCATTCGTCATCGCCAATCGCGGCCGGATGGACTGCCCCGTGTTCCATCCATCCCATTGCGAAATTGAGCCACAACAGAAGCGGGAAACGGATCGTGACACAAAGGTGAACCACGAACGAACAAGACACGAGGAGGTGCATTTCTCATTACCTACGCGAAACTCGGTTTTCGGTTTTGATTTTCCTAAACACGGCAAATTGGCCAAAAGTGTGCGAATATTGGGAGGATTTCACGCCATGCGCGGTGACGGTCATAGTACTAGCGGAAATAATAACGACAGCGACAGCGACGATCGTGGATCCAACAACAGCAGCAGCATCAGCAACAGTGATACCACCAACCCCTTCATCCGCTTCCGGCACCACGTCGACGCCAACATCCATTCCGGCCTAACCACCCTGCTGGCCACGGCCCGCCGCGAGCCCTCTTCCGCCGTTCCGGGTTCTTGTCCGGAGAATCCTTCTTCTTTTCCTTCTTCTAACACCACACCCACAAACATCTCATCCACACCCAACCTTTCCTCATCAAACATGGATAAACCCACACCCACATCCATCTCTACACCGACCCTAACCCCAGCCCAAACCCATCTCGAGTCCCGTCTGGACGTCCTGCGCGCCGGTACCCCCGCCGAAGCGAGACTAGGCTGGCACTTGTTTCTCACGCGGTCGGCCTACTCGCCGTTGGTGCTGGAGCGGGATGGGACGTTGCCTGGGCCTGGATTTCGGGGACGGTCAACGGGTGGACGTGGACGAGGACGGGTTGGATGGGAGGGTGAGGATGGTGATGATCAGAAGGTTGTAGATGGGGAGGGCTGGTTGGAGGCGTTTGAAGATTTGATGAGGGTTGAGTCGGGGCTGGGGTTGAGGGAGATACCCTCTTCCAAGAGGGATAGGACCGTAGATGGGTTCGGCACGTTTGGAGTATTTGGTAGTGGTGGTAGTGGTATCTGGGACCTCTCCCATCACAGCGGCATCCACAACAACCCATGGCTCACCCGCCAAGAACTCCGCGAAGCCGCCTGGCTCAACCGCATGCAGTCCCACGGCCTGACCGAAGTCCTCTTCCCCGTGTACGACCCTGGCCTGGGGTATGCTTCACCGCGGACGGCTGCCGAGTGGGCCGAGCGCCGGCGGACGGAGCAGCAATACCGGGTGCAGCAGCAGGAGCGGCAGGAGCGCGAGGAGCGCGAGGCCGAGCAGGCGTGGGAGGAGCTGGTGGGTGCTGGACGGCGGGTAGTAGAGGAGGCGCGCCGGGAGGCCGAGAGGGAGGTTGAGGCGTGGACGGAGGATGCGAAGAAGGGAGTGAGGAGGGAGGTGGATGCGTGGCGGGATTTTGCGAATGAGAAGGGGGCGTCGTTGTTTGATGGGATTGGGGGGGTGGTGAGGATGTTGGGGAGGGTGTTGGAGGATGAGGTGAAGGCTTTGCAGAGGTTTGGGAAGGGGGATGGTCATGATCGGGGCAAGACGGAGGAGGGACAGCAGCAGCGGCAGGACCGGGCTACGGAGAAGAAAGCCAAAGCCGAACCAGAAACGGAGAACGACCTGTACTCGGCTCTCGAGTCCGCGTTTCACCAGTCGGAGCGGTCCCTCTCCAACTTCTTCAAGTCCATCGCCGAGGGCCAGCGCAGTAGCAATCCTACAACAATAAATAGCAACAACAACAACAATAACAATCAACGACCCAACCCCGACTCGTCCACGCCCACAGTCAGCACCACCGAGACGGTCGAAGACGGCCTAACCAAAAAGACCACCACAGAGAAGTTTGTCGACAGTCGTGGGAATACACACTCCCAGACGGAGACGACGTGGACAGATGAGCACGGCAACGTGGTCATGAAGCAGGTGCATAGCACCGTGGGTCGGTCAGAGCGTTGGGGGCAGAGGTTAGAGGATGGCTCGTCTGGGGGAGGAGTTGAAACTGACGAGAAGAAGAATGCCACTGGTGAACATGGGGGACAGCAACAACAACAGCAACGACAACAACAAAATAAGGATGGCGGGTGGTTCTGGAAGTGAGGTTTGTTTTGTTTGCGCCAAGACTGCAAGACTAGTAACAGCCCAACTCGGTACATGACTTTCCACGTTCTCCCCACGATGTTAGATGGAAGATGCTGGGACACAAAACCACACGGATGACAGATCTCTCCACTCAGCACGGCAATTGCGTCAAACACTCCGCTCTGTTGAACAAAACTCAAGCACTTGACTCATTGGTTCGGCTTCTTTTCTTTTGCCGTGAGGATCGATGTAGTGTACATACACGTGAAAAATAAAAAATAAAATAAAAAATAAAGTTTTGTTTAACCTTCCCTCTTTCCTAACCGAGCCCACTCAACCACCCCAAACCACCTAGTGTAAAACCACCAACCCTCGCGTCTCACATTAACTACCTAGTTAATCCCAACCACAAGAAAAAAAACATTAAAAAAAAGCTTGTTGTGCCCAGCCTCGCCAGCCAAGCACTTGCCCCAAGGGGAGTTTCCGTGACAAATTATGCACTTATCCCATATCCAGCATGACCATCAAACAAGCCCAGAAAACATGCAAGGATCCGCAAAAAAGGTACATTTTGCTTGGCAAATGGAAGCCGGAACCAATCCTTGTCTGTCGGTTCCTGGCGCAGCGAGCCACTGAGCGCAGTTGCAGAAAGGAGTTTTTTTGGTGTGTTTCTGCGAGTCTTGTTTGTCACTCTTGTCCATCAGGTTCCACCATTACCTAACACGACCGAAGAGTACCGCGAGTACCGTTACCTTCGTGGGAAAAAACTCCGAATTTCAATTGCCTGGAATGGGGCGATGGGCGATGGGGACAGCGGCATAGTGGCACAGCGTGACGTGGATGTGGGCCGATGGGAGAGGTACCCCAGGGTTTTCAGGTACCTTTTCGGACTCGACGGACGGCATTGTATCGTCTACCTGGCATGTATACCCGTTGCGAGCCGTGAGAAAGGGGAATTAGCGAGGAAAGGGGTACTTAACGGAAGGGCCGGGGAGATGTCCTTTGGTACCTCATCACTTTCCTTGCCTCACTAAAAAAACTCCACGACCTCGTACTCGGGGAGGCTGGATTGGATTGGATTGGACTGGACTGGATCGAAGTTGATGAGATGAGAAGTGCCCGAGAGCTACACTAACAAACCCGCGGTGAGCTAGTGAGCCCATCACGGCCGGGAATGACGGGCGGGTGATCGACGTGTCGGGCCAGGCACAGGATCCGGGGAAAACGAGGACAGCTTAGACTACGGATAGTTAGACCGAGTTGGACAGGACAAGCAGGTCACACAGGGTCTCTCATTAACGTGAGGAAGCGAATGAGGTTGGGTTGTTGGGGTGGTCACGGGGTCAATTGAGTTTTTGCAAGAGGTGATTTTCCCTTTTTCCCTTTTCTGAGGTGTTTTGGCGTGTCTGGCTTGTTGCACAGGCGGTGAAGTGACAGGCTCGATGGGCTTGTTGGATTCCAAACAAGTACCGGCGTGCGTCCCTGTGGACGGAGTAAATTGATTGCATTCCTGCAACGAGTGGGGATGAGAGATGCAGCGCCAACAAGGCATGCCAAGTTTTGAATTGATTCCTGAGAAAGGATTGCCCGTACAAGTTATTATTTTACACTACACTGCAGGACATCTGTACATTTGCTTTGCTCATGTGCCAAGAAAAGAGCGTGATATGACGATTACTATCGTGCTCCGTATGCTCTAATGTACCGAGAATTGTAAACGACACTGCCGAGACTGCCGAGATAGCCGATCTCCCTCCCTCAACACCACTATTACTCCTTGACTAACAGGGCAACTGACAGGAACGGACCTCACTTGCCCGCCCGCATCGTAGCCTTCTTCTTCCGCATCATGCGCTTGCGCACAATGATCTTGGTGCGCATCGCCAGTTTCTCATCCGCCTTCTTGCGGCCCTCCTTGGTCGCCGGCGGTGGTGGCGCTTTGCCATCAGCCTTGCCGTCCTTGCCGGCACTACCGCTCTTGTTGTCCCTACCACTGTCCCTGTTACCACCATCCCTCCCCCATGGCTTCCCCTTACCCTGACCCCCCTTCTCCCAGCCCTTCCCATCCCTCTTCTCCGGCCGGCCACCACCAGCCTCCCTCTCCTCCCTCGGCAACCGGCTCTTCTCCTCCTGCTGCCGCCGACGCTGCACAACATTGGCATTCTCAATCGCAAACTCCACAATCAGCCGCTGGTTCTTGCCCGCCTCGTTGGTCATCGCGTGTCCGTTGAGGTACCGCAGCCCCATCAACGCCCAGCGATGCGACGAGTACTCGATGAACCCGTATCCGCGCGACCGTCCGCCACCTGTCTTCTCGTCCACTTTACTGCCCTGCGTCGTCTCAAACACGATCTTGGCTTGCCGCACCACACCCTTGCCGCGGGTCTTGCGCCTGTGCTCGGCCTCGCGGTCTTGCTCGCCGCCGCGGGCGTTTTCCTCGCGCGAGATGGGCTGTCGCCGGCCTTCTTTGACGTCCTTCGCGAAGCCGACAACGGCCTCGCGGGCGAGGGCTTTGAGGTCCTTGGAGTTGAGGTTGGCGGGGAGGTTGCGGATGGCGAGGCGGGTTAGACTCAGGTGTAGGCTGGGGTTGGACTCGATCATCTTGCGTCGCTGTTTGGCGCTGGTTTCGCGCATCTTGACTTCGGCGGGGGTGAGTTTGCTGAAGAGTGGGGATTTGGACGAGATGGCGCCTTCGGAGAGGAGGAAGAGTCGGCGCTTGTCTTTGTCTTTGCGCTTTGTGCCCTCGTCTTGTAGGCGGGTTGCTTCGTCTTTGGACACCGCCTGGGCGACTTGTAGGATGCGGCCATCGAGGGTGTATTTCCCTTCGGGATCGGCCGTCTCGTCCTGCAACACGGAGTGTTTGGCGAGCGCGGCCACGGGTTGGTGGCGCGGGGCGCCCCTGAGGCAGGTCTGGAAGTCGTCGACGTTGAAGAAGCAGACAAAGCCGGTACCCGCGGGCCGGTCCGTCGCGCGGTCCATGACGACCCGGGCGTATCGTACCGGGCCGAATTTTGTAAAGTGGGTTTTAAGTGTCTCGTCGGTTGTCGAGTACGGTAGGTTGCGTATGAAGAGAGTGGTCGAGTTGTCCGTCAGCGGCTTCTTTGGCTTCTCCTCGTCTGATTCGTCTAGCCCTTCCAAGTCGTCGTCGCCGTCTCCCTCTTCGTCATCTTCATCGCTCCCTTCATCACTTCCATCCTCATCCTTCCCATCCTCCTCATCCTCCTCTTCCTCCTCCAAGTTATCACCGTAGTTCTTGAAGAAATTAACAAGATCACGATCCTCCTGTGTCATATTCGGGTCGTCCTCTTCATCCTCCTCCGCCTCCGCCTTCTTCCCCTTCTTCTCCTTCTTCACCTTAGCACTCTTCTTCTGCTCACCCTCCTCCTCATCCCCCTTCTGCTGCTCCCACGTCTGCTTGTCCACCGCCCAATCCACCGCCACCGTCCGCCCGTCCACCTCCATCCCATTAATCGCCTCCATGGCCTTCTCCGCATTCTTCCTTCCGCGCAGCGTAACAAACCCAAACCCAGACAACTTCCCCTTAGCATTGGGCAAATCCGCAAACTTGACCTTCCCAAAACTCTGAAACAGCTTAGCCAGCTGATCCGACGTCTTGATACTCCACGGCAAGTTGCGGATAATCAGCTTCGGCGCGCGCCGGGCCTCTTCGGCGTCAGCCTCCCGCTGGCGCTTCGCCTCAATCGTCTTGGTCCCGACATTAGACCCGGCCTTGGCCAGATCACGGTGGCGCGGCTGGGCGATATCGAGTTTCAGTCGCCGGCCGCTGAACAGTTCATTCTTGAGCTTGTCTTTCGCCTCGGCCGCATCGTCAGGGTCGGCGAAGGACACGAAGCCGTATCCGCGCGAGGTCTTGGATTTGGGGTCGAAGACGACGGTTGCGTATTTGACGGGGTAGTGCTGCGAGAAGAACTCGGTGAGGGACTCGCTCGTGGCGCTGGGCGGGAGCGACCGGACGAAGAGTTGGCGGTGGGATTCGACGCGGGCTTTTTTTGTTGGGGGGTCGCCGGGTTGTTGTTGCTGCTGGTGGTGTGTGGTCACGCCGGCGGCTTTGTCTGCGGCTGCCGCTGCGGCGACGACATCGTCGATCTCGCGTTGGCGTTTTTTGTCCGGCGGGCCCATGGTAGGCTGGCCTGTTTGTAAAGGTTGGGTGTCGAGGGTGTTTGTAGCCCGGATTTAGCTTGCCTATTTGCACCTTCACACGTCAATTAAGTATGGTTTTCGTTTGTCGCAGTAATTTTCACAGCACGAAGGTAAGTCTAGACGAGATGCAGGAATTGGCCTAAGCTCCATGCTCAATCGCAGCAGAAAAAAAAAAAGAGACCAGGGAAAACAGATAAGACGGCTTATCGCAGTAGATGTGGGGCCGAGAGGGGCCACCCCTCCAAACCTCTGCGCGCTAGCCGCATTGAGAATGTCCCCAGTAAACAAACAAGACCCCAAAACTCCAAGCACCCACCACTCGCCATCCCACGTCCCACCTTCGATCCCAACGTCCGACACGAAAACAGCGGCACCACGATCGATGATTTGACCGACAACACCGATGTCAATTATCACCGAGGAGGAGTAGTGACGAATAATCGACAAATAGCCCGATCAACAACCATAACAACCCAACAACCACCCGAAAAGAAAGACACAAAAAACCATGCCCCGAGCCTCAACGCGGTCAACCCGCTCCTCCGCCGGCGCCGCCTCAACCCGATCAGCCTCCGGCGGCGGCGGCGCCCGAGCCTCAACAACCACCTCCCGCGCGTCTTCCGCAGCAGCAGCCGCCCATCACAACGCCGACATTCCCGACGAGACGCCCGACAACGCGCTGCGGACCCAAGTAGCCGCGGTATTTCGCGATGCCCAGCGCACGACAGCGACACACCGTAAACTGGCGGTGACGCTGCGCAAGATCCAGGAGGCGTGCTGTTATGAGCCTACGAGCGTGCGGAAGCCGTCCGGGGGGGCTGGTGCGGGTGGGGGTAGTGCGTCGATTGCGGATTTTGATGAGGATGATTTCAATGCGGAGTTTACGCGGTGTGCGTTGAGGGTGATGCCTATCAAGAAGAGTGAAGGGGTAGGGGAGAAGACGGTGCGGTTTATTGGGCTTTTCCTGCGGCACGCGGTGGACAAGGATAATGAAGTCGCGGGCGAGGTGGATGAGGATGCAAGCACGATGCCGGAGACACCTGGAACGCGGTTGACGACGCAGCTGATGGAGACGGCGCTGCCGTTGTTGGCGGGCAAGGACAAGTTTGTGCGGTACCGCGCGACGCAGCTGATTTCGCATATTATTAACTCGCTGGATGCGATTGATGATGATTTGTTTCAGAAGCTGCGCGCGGGGCTCTTGAAGAGGATTCGGGATAAGGAGGCTATGGTGCGGGCGCAGGCGGTGTTGGGGTTGGGCAGGTTGGCGGGGAATCAGATGGAGGCGGAGGAGGGGGAAGATTCGGATGAGAGTGATAGCGATGGGCGTGATGCTGGCTCGGCTGGGTTGTTGGAGCGGTTGTTGGAGGTGCTGCAGAATGACCCCAGTGCTGATGTGCGCCGGTCGTTGTTGGTGAACCTGCCTATCCTGCCGAGCACGCTGCCGTTCCTGCTTGAGCGGGCGCGCGACCAGGACGCGGCCACGCGCCGGGCGGTGTACTCGCGGCTGCTGCCGGCGCTGGGCGACTTCCGGCATCTGTCGCTGTCGATGCGCGAGAAGCTGCTGCGCTGGGGCCTGCGGGATCGCGACGAGAACGTGCGCAAGGCCGCGGGCCGGCTTTTCCGCGAGCGCTGGATCGAGGACTGCGCGGGGACGGCCCCTCCCGCGGAAACGGGCCAGCCGGCTGAGGTGTCGCCGCCGAACCTGGACGCGCTGCTGGAGCTGCTGGAGCGTATTGATGTGGTCAATGCTGGCGGGGAGCACGGTGTCGGGCTTGAGGCGATGCGCGGGTTCTGGGAGGGCCGGCCGGACTACCGCGAGGCCATGTTCTTTGACGATGCCTTCTTCGAAACGCTAAGCGCCGAGTCGGTGTTTGTGGTGCGCACGTTCAACGACTTTTGCCGGCACGAGGGCGGGGGCAAGTTTGAGTCCCTGGTCGAGGAGAAGCTGCCCGAGGTGACCAAGGTGGCGTTTTACTTGGAGCGGTACATCAAAGTGCTCGTCGACGCGATCCAGCGGGCCGAGGAGAAGCAGCAGCAGCGGGGTGAGAGCGAAGAGAGCGACGAGGAAAACGAGGAGGAGGACGACGAAGGGGACACGGCTGAGCAAGAGTTCATTGTGGAGCAGCTGCTGCACATCGTGCTGACGCTGGACTACTCGGACGAGGTCGGCCGGCGCAAGATGTTCTCGCTGTTGCGCCAGACCCTCTCGATCCCGCAACTGCCCGAGGAGGTCACCAAGCTGACGGTGTCGGCCCTGCGCGACATCTGCGCGCCTGATGCGGCCGGCGAGAAGGAGTTTTGCAGCATTGTCCTGGAAGCCGTGGCGGACGTACACGACACGATCGTCGACGAGGCCGAGGGCGATGACGACGGACTTCCGGAGAACGACGACGAGAGCTTCCACTCGGCACGGTCTGAAGTCAGCGGCGACACGACGCCGACGCGGGCCAACGGTGGTGGTGGTGCTGGAGGAGCTGGTGGCAAAGGGGGAAAGAAAGGAACCCCCGAGTCCGAGGAAGAGGCCGCGCGCAAAGCCATCCGGGAGATCATGATCAACATGAAGTGTCTGCACATCGTGCAGTGCATGCTGTCCAACGTCGCCGGCGACCTGCAGCAGAACGACCACCTGGTGGCTATGCTCAACAACCTAGTCGTCCCCGCGGTGCGCAGCCACGAGGCCCCCGTGCGCGAGCGCGGCCTGGTCTGCCTCGGCCTATGCTCGCTACTCGACCGCTCGCTCGCCGAAGAGAACCTCACCCTGTTCATTCACTTCTTCGCCAAGGGCCACACCGAGCTGCAGATCACCGCCCTGCACATCCTAACCGACATCCTCAACGTGCACGGCGCCCAGCTCCTATCATCGAACCCAGCCCTGCTCAAGGTCTACGTCAAAGCCCTGCGGTCGGGCGCCAAACACCCCGAAGTCCAGGCCGCCGCCACCGTGGCCGCCTCCAAGCTGCTCCTCGGCCGCGTCGTCAGCGATGCCGACGTCTCGGCCGAGCTGCTCAAGACGCTGGTGATTGCCTACTTTGAGCCCGCCTCGGCCGGCAACCAGAGCGTGCGCCAGGCGCTCAACTACTTTTTGCCCGTGTTCAGCTACGCCCGCGCCGAGAACCAGGACCTGATGCGCCGCGTGGCCCTCGACGCCCTGCACACGCTGTACAATGTGCGCGAAGGGTTTGACGACGACGATGCTGACATTGAAGATGAGATGGTTTCGCTTAGCACCATTGCCGCGTGTCTGGTCGATTGGACCGATCCGCGCAAGTGTTATTCCCCCGGCGGTGTCGGCGGCTTTGGGCTGGCTGGCATTGGTGGGGGCGCTGGTGCCGGTGGTGCTGGTGGGCTGGCCGAGGCCGAGAAGAAGAATGTCCCTGCGGATGTGCACTTGGATTTTGCGGAGGATATTCTAGAGCGGTTGAGCGGGAACGCGCCGAGTATGTTTTCCTTTCCTAGCCCCTTTTCCACAACCCTAACCCTTCCCCACCCTTAACCCTGAGACCAACCCTTATGAAACGTAACTAACACCCCCCAAGAAGAAGAAAAAAAAATCATCGCCGCCCTCCTCGGCAAACTCTACGTCTCCCCGGCCTCCTCCGAAGACCGCACCCGCGACGTCTACACCATCGTCTCCGACGCCGTCGACGCCCAGCTCCTCCCCGACACCGCCAGCCGCAACGCCCTCTACAAAATCCACGTCAGTCTCGGCAAGATTGTCAACAACCTCGATGCTGTCGCCGCTGCGGCCTTGTCGGCGGCTACGGCTGAGAAGGAGGCGGCGATGGGGGGCAAGTATAGACGCAGTGTTAGTCGGGCTAGTTCTGTTGCTGGGGATCATGCTGGTGGTTCTGCGTCGGTTGGTGTTTCGGCTGCGCCGAGTACTACAGGGCGGAGGTCGGTTTCGCGGGAGGAGGATGATAAGACGGGGGTGTTGCCTTCGTTGGAGGAGGAGGGGTATGATCAGGATGATGATGAGGAGGAGGAGGAGGTGGAGGACCTAAAGGATGTAAAGATAAAAGAGGAGGACATGGATGAGGACATGGATGATGATGTTTCGGATGCGGGGACGGTGGTAAGGAATCGGATGGGGACGGAGATGAGTAGTGCTGGGGGGGATTTAGATGAGGAGGAGGAGGAGGAGTTGTGATGTGTGATGTTTTTTTATTTTTGTTTTTTGAAGGGGGTTGGAAGGATAGATGGGTATCCAGGTTTCCTTTTTGTCCCCTTTGTTTCCGTTTTGATGTCAGTTCCCGAGGTAACGAACAATTCAGTTACGAACACAATGCCACGTCTGCCGCCTCTCCAAACATGTTGTCTTTCCCATCTGTTTAAGCTCCTCCCATCCCCATATTACACCCTCAACGTATCACATTACAATAGCGCGGCCATGGCATGTCAATCTTGAGTTGATAGCAATTAATGTTCTTAAATTAAGGGTATATTCTATCGACATAGCAAATATCAATGACTGTATGTGTTCGCTCTAATTATAATTACTCGCTCCGTGTATATCATATCATGTCCGCATCACCGTTTTCTGCGTTGCTCTCTTTTCCCCTCTCTCATGTTTCTACTCTTTTCTCCTCCCAACCACCGTCTCATCTCTTTGCCCTCCGTTTTTACGCTCTCATCTTCTCTCCCATAACTTCTCGATCCTGGCATCCCCTTCACTCACCATTACACTGTTATCAATCACCTATTTTTCCTCCTTGTACCTTCCTATACAGCCACACCCCCCTGCATCCTCCTCATCGCCTCGCGATGCACATCCGCCATAACCCCGCTCCCCCGCATATGCTCCTCCAGCGCCCACTGCGCACGCAAGCGCATCGTAGCCTCCGCCTCGCGCTTTGCAATCTCCGCCTCACGGCGTTGCGCAGCAGCGATGGCGGCCGCGCTGGGCGCGGGCGGTTGTGCGGGCGGTGCGGATGGTGCTGCCGCTGCTGCAGCTGTCGCCATTGCGGCGGCTGCGGCCATCTTCATCAGTTCTGGGTTCATGGCGTTGTTGGCTATGTTGTTCATGGCCATGGTGTGGCTCATACCGCCAGCACCTGGGGCTGGCATCCTGCGTAGGAGTCCCGGAGTGGCCATCCCAACGGCACCACCCATCCCTAGGTTGGTTGGTCCATGCAAGTCGACGGCGACATCGTTCCGGAAGCGGGCTAGCCGGCCCTGGCGCACCGTCTCGGAGGGCAGGTAGTTGGCGCTGTCACGCCGCGGCGGCTGGTGTGAGTTGAAGGCGGCGGATTCGGCCAGGGCTGTCGGTCTTGTGGGCGCTTGCGCTGGCAGCCGGGTCTGGCTCTGGAAGAGCATGCTACGGCGGTGGGAGAGCGGCATGTCGTCTGGGTCCATTCCCATGCCCATGCCCATGCCCGGGCCTATGTCGGCAGAGACGGGCCGGGACATCGCGCCGGGGGAAGGGGAGAAGCAAACGGGGTGGAACTGGGGTGGCGGGGCTTCGTAGATGCTTTCCGCGTCGTAGGCACCGTCAAGGTCTAGGGTGTCGAGGGACTCCTGAAAGGCGTCGTTGGTGTCGGTGCGGAGTTTCTGGCTGGGCGGGGCCATCAGGCCCGAGGCGCGGTGGCGGAGGATCTTCTCGCGCATGCCGATGAGGGTCTGCGGCTGCTGCTTGGGGGCCTGAATCGTTGAGGCGGAGGATGAAGGGCGGATGGGGTCGGAGATGGAGCGTGTGGACATGGAGGGTGCGAAGTGCCGGTACGGGTGGCCGTGGCCGTGGGTGTTGCTACGGCCGAGTGCGGGCTGAGCAGAACCCCGTCGCCGCTGTTGCTGATGTTGATGTTGCGGCTGCAGTGTCATCCGGGACGCACTCCTCAACTGGCTGCCCTCTTCCGGGATCACCTCGGCATGGAGAGGGGTGCTCTGCCTCCTCATCAGGCTAGGCGAAGCGCGATAGCGAGACGGCACCCTCGGCTTTGGCGGCGGGCCTTCTGGGCTCCGCTGTAAGGGCACGTCGGCGGGCAGCTCGCAGGGCAGCTCGGAAGGCAGCTCGGGGCTGATGTATGGTGGTGAGCCGGACGCCATGGTGATAGCAGTGGCGGAAGCGAGTCTAGAGATGGTAAGATTAGAATTGGTGTTAATGTTGCGATACTGCGAGAGAGCACTGGCACTCCGAGTTCGAGTCCCAGTTCGTCTTGCAACAGCCAGAGGAAAAAAGAACCCGTCGTCCTCGACCGCGGCCGTCCGCTGCAGGTCCCTCATATCCAACGGCACGGCCTGCTCCCTGTCACCCTCGTCGCCGTCGTCCGCCCTTTCGGAAATAAGCATCCCCCCGTCGACGAAACCCTGCCGTCGATCCAGATCACCCGGGTCCGGGGTCTCAGCCGAACTGAGATGCTTTGCCCACTCGTTCGTGCGGTAAGTCACCGCAACATCCGACAGGCCCGCCGGAAGGCTTCCCTGCGTCAGCCGGGGGTATGCGTTGGTGGTTGTGGTGGTCGATGCTTCACCGCTCCTCGTGGGACCCCTCCGATCCTTTACTACGTGTAGTAACGTGGGATCCTCAGGATCCTCAAGATCCTCACGGTCCGCACGGTCCCCAGGATCCTCCTCACAACGCTCGCAGATCTCAAGATTGTCGAGATCCTCTCGCATGAGTCGAGTCCCGGCACCGGCACCCCGGGATCCAATGTCTCGCGGCTCGGTCCCTTCCTGGCGAATGTCTTGGACCCTGACCCACCCCCCTACCACTGGCTCGCCAACGGCTGGTCCTGAGCTTCCCGTTTCCGAAGCCTCCTCCGTCTTGGGAATAACCTCTTGGCTGTTGTCGACCGGATCAGGCAATTCTATTTTGCTGCCTGGCAGCTCGTCGGCTGAATCCAGCAACGAAACATTGCACACTGTCTCTTCTTGGGTTCTCCCCTTTTCACCGCTAATCAGAAATCGCCCCGTGCTTTTTCCTCTGCTAGCTCCCTGCGACGTTTCAGACGCAGCGGTGTCGCCCATGCTTTTGCCGTCGTCGATCTCGTCGTCGTCGAGATGAGCCACGACAGAGCCACTCTCGGTGCTGTTGTTTCGGGCCGGGCTCGGCACTATTGGCGGTCCATTCCCCCATTCGCTGGTTGTTGCTGAGAACGCACCCAGATTTATGACACTGTCCATTGAGCACCTTGCAAGTTGGGAAACGGGTACCGAGGCCGAAGAGCCATGAGACTCAGAATCCCGGACCGACATCTCCGGTCGATCCTCCTCGCCGACAACCGCTGCCACGGAAGACCCATCTTCCTCATCTCTTGGCCTCGGGATGCGGCGGACGGTGAATGGCATTGGAACAGTGTATGGAGCCGGTGTATCATCACAGCATGAGCTCACGTTTGCTGTCGTCGTCGCCAGGAGCGTCTGCGTACTCTGACTCTCCCGTGGCGCACATTCAGCTGTGTCTTGCTCGTCCTCAATAACAACCCGGACGGGCAAGCTTTCATCATCGTCATCCAGCCCATGTCCCATCGCCATCTCCTTGCGTGATATCTTCCCGGCCGGGTCTCGGAGCTCATGTCCACCGGGGAGTTCAGCTAGCCCCTGAACCTCTATCACCTCCGTCACCTCCGTCACCGACATGTGTTCGCTGCTACCCCCACGTTTGTCGTCGTCCTGGTCTTGTGCACCCCCAACATCACGACTAGTCGGTTCATCCTGGGTACCCCCACCGCCATTCCCATACCGACGCTCCCACTCGATGCGCTCGCAGCCCACGGCTGCTTCCACCCGCCGTCCGATCCTCTCCTCCTCGTCCAACGGAGACGGAAGGACGGCCTCCTCATCGCTCAACCTGTCTTCTTCCTTCTTCCCGTCCTCCTCGTCCCGTCGCGCTCGAATCATCCGCCACACCCGAAGCTGAGATATGACACCAACCGCAAACAGCAAAATGGTCACAGCAAGCTCCACGCGTATTCCCCGCGTGAGCGGGTACGTCACCGCGCCATCTGGGAACAACTCCTCGTTCAGCGCCCAGATGTATGCCCAGAATTCTTTTAGTCCCGCGCGGCTAAAGCAGTCGATGCCCAGGACTGTGGCCGTAGCCCCCGACAAAGCGATGCCACACACAAGGCCATACCGCCGCGTCCAGTGACTAATGTACAGACAGCAGCTCAGCAGACTGAACGCGGCAATAAACACTGCTTTGCCGGTGCTGTTTCGTATCAGTCCGCCCGGCTGGAGGGCCAGCAACCACATGCTAAAGCATAACCCGCCGAGCAGACATCCCAGACCCTCCGTGAGGTCCCGGAAAAGAACCGCCACGCCACCTAGCGCTGCGCCGGCGCAGAGGGCCGCGACAACAAAAGTCCCTTGAACGGCGGGAGTAACGGGCAGGGTCATGAGATACAGAATCAGGACTGTGGTTCCAAGGGAGCCCGTGAAGGCAGCGCTGAAGAAGGTCTGGACCCGTTTGGCCCGAATGCTGATGAGGGTGTAGGGAACGCCGGTTAGGATGAGGAGGGTGCCGGCAATGCCCCATCCTGGTGTGATTTCAGGCTCAAGGGGCAGTTGGCCCTCAGGGAGTGGAGGTACTATTGTTGTCTCGTTAAGACCCTTGTGTCTCTACGGGCTGCATTCCGTCATCCGGGTACGTACCATTGAATAACGTTGAGTTGGCATGACTCGTGGGGTTTGGTGATACCGTGGTCCTCGACGTTGTCGGATGGATGGTAAGAGTACTACTAGACAAACTGACAGTAGCTACCGACGCGGTGTGTTCCTCGGTCGTCGCCAACGTTGGGGCTGGCAGGTCTGAAGATGAAGTCGTGTCCTGTCTTCTCTCATAGTCGAACATCTTACCCTCAATAACAACGGATAAAAGGAGACAAAGCAGAGCCCGTCGATATAGTCTTTGGAAAGGTCTCATCATGGCGCTTTTCACGACGCAGGAACGCCCGTCCAGTCAATGAATCAAATGTCAAAATGAACGCAACCAGGTAAGCTCCAACAAACATATTGTCCTAGGGGAAGCTCCCAACCAGACCAAACCCCCAAGGTCAGTGGCCAGAAGAGAAAACCATAATAGAGACGCTCCGCGTCCCAGATCAACACCGACGGCGAATCAGGGAGCGAGCAAGTCCGGGACGAGGACTAAACGTGAGAGGGTAACCATCGCATTGAACAAGCCAGGTCACGCCCCGTGAACGCGACAAAAACATACTAGCAAGCCTATAGGGTGGCAGACCTCTTCGGTACAACAGCCGAGATCCTTGATTGTCGTAAGATCTGAGCGGTTGATCTTTACACTAGATGGGAGAGGCGGCGTCCGGTCGGGTCCGATGGAGGTCAAAGAACGTGGCCGGAGACGCGCCACGCGGGAAACGCCACGGTCGATGCGTCAACGAGGTCGTCAAGGTCGTGAGATGTCTGTCAACAGGGGTATGTGAGGTTGCATTAGCGAGTTGCCAGGGCCGGGGGCGGGAAGATGCAGCCCGGACAGGGGTGCGGAACCTGCTGCTCGTCGAATTGGGCGACGACGAGGATCCAAAACTTGACATTTTTCGACGCCTCGATCAAGGAATTCTACGTCGGCGAGTCGGGTTCATCATCCTTGCACTGCCGAATCCTGGTGTGCTGTTAGAACCCATCACCCCGGCCGGAACCCTCCACAACATGAGCGTTTCTGTCCAACGTGAACGGATCCGGGAGACACACCATCAGGCCTCGAATTCTCCGGCTGATGAGACAAGGCTGGGGCGGGCTAAAAGGACGCGCATCCCGCCCACGAGATTCTAGAGGATCGACCCACGACTAGTTAGCACGGCCGATGAATGGACGTATGGATGGCGTCGAAAGCCACATGGAACGTGGCCCATCCAGAACGTGTCCGATCCTCGTCTGCGTCTCCCCTGCATTCTTCACTGCCAAGCCGCGGGATGTAACAAGATCGCGACCCGATTTTCAACGACACATGAGGACGAGGTTGTTGAGAAGAATGAGAATTGCTGTGCTGGTTTGATCGTGAGTGAACAGACCGAAGCCGCGGGGAAATATAGACGCAATTGCCTGTTCATGCGCGTTTCTGGTGATTCTTTGCGGTATGGATATGTTGAAAGGAGGAGAATGCAAGATTTCTCGAGGCCGTGGGGGAACTCCGACGGCCCACCCAACAGAACTCTCAAGACCCGGGGGGACTTTCCCGGTTCGGACAGCCACCTACACCTTCCTCAACACCAGACAGTAACGGTAAAATCAGGTTCTAGATCGGTCTCACAAACCGCCAAACATCCCAATCTACTAGGTACCCGTGCCTTCTCAATACCGCCTGCCTACTAACAGCATGTGCGTTCCAATGAAAAAATTGGTAGCGGATGGCTGTAGGTATGTACAGTTCATGTACCTACCTCCCTGCTCGGAAAGTCTCGTCTTTCCGGGTTCTCACTAGCCTAAGACATGAGTACTTCTCTCTCAGTTGTCTGTTTACTTTGCGGGAGCATGTGGTATATGGTCAAAGAGACCCACGGAAGGCATGAATTGGGTGTCATTGGGTGAACTTTTATAGTAGTGCCAAACCGCAAAGGTATCTCCATATATTCCGGAGTACCATCTAAATAAAAGCCGTGAAAACTATTTGATACTCAATGCGCCACCTCACAGCGCAACTCTGTTGGCGTAATTCAAATCACCAGGGCTCACTTAAAGCGAAAAACATACAAACGGACGGACATACAGAAAACGCCTCATTTCACGACGTCCGAAACCTACTCGGACGCGAAAACGGCCCAACCGATGATATGGGAGAACTCCGCCCCGACCTAAAAGACCGAGTCTGTGTTTGACCAAGAGGGTTGAAGCTTGAGCTGAGTCGGTATGTTCTCCCTCCCCCACTCCAATCAATGCTACTCCCATCGTCAGCAATCCCTCCATCCTCATCAACACCCACTGGGGTTCGCTCCTCTGCTTCCACCACCAATCCTAGCGGGCGTGGAAAAAAGATGGAGATGACCCAGAGTATCGCCGTCAGTGGGAACATCACAACCATCCAGAACACATCCGCCGCATTCCCCATAACCCCCCGACGTTGGGCGTCATTCCTAGCTACCACCGCGGACAAGGCAATGACGTCGTCAAGGCGGCGGCGCAAATCCAATATGCTCTGCTCGGTGTCGCTTGTTAAAGTACTGGTCTTCCGCTCATAGCGGCGAACGGCACGGACGATTGCATCGATGTCGGGAGCCACGGCGGCGCGCACCTCCTTGGTAGTCTCCTCGCGCATCTGCCGCGCTGCCTGCTGCTGCTTGGCCCCATTGGTGCAATCACAACCTTCGCAGGGCTTTCGCCGGGCTTGCTCATCCAAGCGAATTTCGAGATTCTCAAGTCGGCTGTTCAGCTCCCGATACTTGGACGGCGTGACGCGCACCGTGCGGTAGGGGTTCGAGTTGACGATGCGCTGGAGGTGCAGGGTATGGGCCAGGACCAGTTTGATGGCATGCGAGAGTGGAGTGATCTCGGCGGCGAGAAAGAAAATTCCGACGTTGAAATTGGAGACAAGTCCTTCCGAGGGCCGGCTGAGAAAGAAGCGCAGCGAGTAGAGCATGTAAGTGGCGGCCGCCGGAGAGAGAAAACACGCACCCAGGGCCATAATTTCGAGTCTATGCAGTCGGCCCAATGCCGCATCAATCTTGCGCGCTTTCATCTTCTTGTCGTCTCCTGACCTAGTGACGCTCTTGGGTGACACCGAATCACTACCAGAATCCGGACTTCGGGCGCCGCTTTGGAGCTCCAACGACTCTTCCAAGGCGGTCTCTTGGCCCTCCCTCACCTGCTGCGTCGCCTGGTACCATTTCCTAACCTCAGGTCAGCACAGTGTTCTCAACTGATCATCAAAGACCGCTTACCATGGCGCCGTAACAGACCAGTGAAGAAAGACGGTGGCCAGGAAGAGTAGGATGAGGTCGCTGAAGAAGGCCGTCCCGTTGTGAAAGAACAGCCCCGCAACCGGGGGAATCGAAGCAAACACAATGGGCAGAAACGACTTCCATGTCGTCACCACGCTCCTAACGTCTGGGCCAGGGTCTACAATCTCCTCGCGGAAATCCTGCGAAGCTTCGTTCAAACTGTACTGGGAAAGGGTCGAACTCCGGCGGCGGATATAAGCCTCGGGTGGGACTCCTGATCTAACGGTGGGCATATTGGGCCTTCCCGGGGATAAAGGTTGGATTTCTGGGTTGGGGCGGCGAATGCTACGAATATTCGAACCGGAAGACGAGCTTTCGCTCACCTCTAGGCCGCCGCCCTCTTTCGGAGAAGGCATATCGGTGCCCGGCGCAGCTTTGGACAAGTTCGAGAATTGAAAAGCTGAGTAGTGTAAATTATTCTAGAGGCAGGGGCCGTTGGAAGAAACATTCGATGATACCTGAAACGAACAAGGCGAAATGAGATCCACGGGTTCTTCGAGTGAGTTGATTGTCTTGAGAGCCTCGAGTATCTTGAGAGTGCGGACGGCGATGTGACGTAATTACTGAAAACCTCTAGCAGGGGTGTGAATGAGTGCTGCACGAGCAGCTATGCGGCAAATCGAGCTAACCACCTCGTCGCTTTCGTAGAATCCCGCCACCACGAGAAATGTCAGACATAACTGACCATTCCGGGAATGATGGGGGGATTGAGGCTCTGGATGTCAAGGTCAAAGTTGGCATGTAAGGGGAGAAGCCGACTCGTGCCAGAAGCTGCCGTCGTCTCATATCTGATCGTGGCTGCCCTGGCGCGGGGTGCTCCCACCTTCCATTCCAGTCGCCCGCTAACGCAGCGCTCAGTCCAATTAACGCCCCCGATTGGGAAAGGAAAAGGATCTAGTTGAACACCGAAATTTACCGCGAGCTCCATATGAGCGCCGGCTTGAAATCGGGCTTTGACGGGATAGAGGACCCAGCGCAATGGGACTTACACAGCACATGCGGAATAGACCTTCATACAGTAAGTACCCACTGTATATCCTATGACAGCGCTCCTGCATGCTAAGGCTCAAACACAAGACTTCTAACATTAGAACATGAATGGACTGTTAAGAAGACAGAGCTTTGTCATAAACACAGAAAAAATAACGACTCGATGCGCAAAACGCAAAAGAGAAACTCTTGGATGCACCCGGGATTGAACCGGGGACCTTTCACAGGGCATTGGAAGCTTGACCAGAAACTGGACAGGACCAGGTGCGAAGCGAAAATCATACCACTAGACCATACACCCTTGCTAGGTTGTTGAGGGAAATGTCGTGCCAAGGCTAGATGAGGGGCAGTTTGGCGAGAGCCGTTGTCGGGGCGAGGAGGGCCGTGCTCGACCAACTGCCAGCTGCCAGCCGTGCCATCCCCTTGGAACAGCTTTGAGTTTGTCAGGGAGCTGCAACAAGACGCGTGCTTCAAGCCCCAATGAAGATCGTGCCTGCATGCAGGTTCCCGCAACGCCCAACCTAATTGAACCCGCCGATTTTTTGCCCATTTTCTGCAAGCTCATCAAAGCAATAGCGCCTTTTCTCTCGCCGACGCAGACGCCTCCACGATTCGACTCTCTCCTGGGGACAAAGGGCCGGTCTCTGTATTTCTTACCGCGGCCACAATCACAAACATACAGCTGGAATCACACCCCACGGACACAGCCGGCCAAATCATTGTGCGTGTTCGCCAAAATCGACAAATTTGAACCCCAGGATCTGCCCCAGAGTTCCATCCCCATCTCCTTCAAGAGTGGAGAATCACATCGATCGGGTCGCCGTTCTGGGTCTTTTGCGCCCGTTGACTGGGACCCCTCGCCGAGCAACGAGCGAACCAGTCGAAAAGGAGAAGGGACAATCCGGCACTAGTTTTGCCTTGCGCGACGGACGACTTCCGCGGATCAAGACCACAACGCTCTGGAACGCAACGCAACGCAACGCTCGCCTGTTTTTCCGGTGGCCGTCTCTCGCGGCCGCCGTTGCTAGGTCTTCCCCACGGCTTCACCCGCAGCACCCGCTGCCCACACACACGCCCACGCCCGTTCAACATCACACCATTCGCCGACGGACCCCGAATTGCCATCCAGGCCGGAACCGAACCCAGCGCTGTCGTCACCACACCAGACTTCCGGCGACCCCCACGCGCCCCCGCCTGCTGTCCCTTCGCCTGCGACAGCCAGCCAGGCGCCACGAGAACAGTCCACTCAAAGCGCCAATCCCCTACCTTGGGGCGTCGACGGCGTCCCTGCGTCGTCGTTCCTGCAATCGCCGTTTCGCACTCGACGCGGCGGTGCTCCCTCCCGACAACAGGCGCACCCGGCGCGTCTCTGGAATCCGACCAATTCAACCCCGAGAAACCTTGCGCCTCCCCCCTCGGGCAGGCCGCGGCGCCCGTCCAGTCCACCTCCCCCTCCGGTTCCCGTCGTTCGTCCCGAGCTTGCCGCCCTCGAAGAGGACCCGCGCGGCGCCCTTGGCAGCCGGGCCGGCGATTTCCCGCTTCTGACGGTACCCGAGCAGCGAGAGCCTCGCCCCCAGCTGTCTAACAGAGCCAGCCTTCATCTCGACCGATTTGCCGGAGCTGAGCAGCGTGTTAGTCTACCGCCATCACTACGCCATTCATACGACGGGAAGCGAGCGAGCCACACCCCCTCGCCGGTCGAGGAACCAGAAGCTGGCCCGTCTACAGTTGTCCATCAAGACACCACCCCGGCCCATTTGGCTGTTCCCGAAACTAGGAAGGTTCGCAGCCGAGGGCTAAGCTTTACCAAGCTCCAAACACCCATCGGGCTCAGCTTCCGGCCGAGCTCTCGAAAGGAGGACAAAGGCAAAGGAAAAGCCGTCATGGCACCACTACCCCAATCACCACAACAAGACGCCGGGGATGGCTTCACGCCAGACCTAGAGCGCGGGCCCGACCCGGCCGGCAACAACCACCGGCACTCGACAGCGTCAGCCATCTCCGGCATCGGATCTGCCATGTCGAGCGACTCGTCCATCATGGGCGATCCAGACCAGCCGCCAGACAACGGCGAGGAATGGGGCCCGCAGCACCCGTGCTTCCCGCACCTCAACCCCCACGTACCCATCGACTCACCCGAGTACGCCAACACGCGCATCATCCGCGTGCGCCGCGACTGGCTGCTCGAAGGCGACCTGGCCCCAACCTTCTCCAACCTATACCCGGACATCCTCGACCCGGCCGGCGTGTCGGAGCACGAGTTCCGCCGCGTCATCGACAAGCTCAACTCGGAGCTCGTGCCCATCTTCAGCCCCTACGCCTGGCGCAATATCTTGGACAACGTGCTCGGCCTGGCGACCGGTTGGCTGTGGGATGACCTGGGTCTGACGGCTGCTAAGGGCCGCCTGCGCACCCTCGAGAAGTGGATCGAGCAGTGGAATGCTGATATGGAGAAGGCTGTGGACACAGAAGAGGGCGGCTTTCCACCCAAGATTGTGCCGCTGCGCCGCACGGGGTACATGACGGTATGTTACCCCCGTATTCTTCTCCCTCCCTCCCTCTATACCTACGTTGAAGCCCCGGTGCTGACCTGACCCCCCTTAGCTCGACATCCAAATCCCCGACCCCGAGCTAGCGCCCGCGTCGCCCACTACTGATCGCCCGTCGTATGACGGGCCAGAGTCTCTCCCCGTCCAACCGCCACCTGCCGTAACGGCCTGATGGATATCTTAATGGCGCGAGGCGCTCTATATATTTCTTTTCTGTTCCTCTGTTCTTGTCATTTCTTTCTCTCTTTGGCTTTCTTGTTGAAATAAACTATACCCCTCTTTGTTGACAACTGACGAGTTATGTGTGCATAATCAATAGTCCCGTACTCAATGTTTTCAATATCGGATGTGCGCGTGTGCATCATGTGTGCGTGTGGGCGGGGGTTCCGTATCAAGATCCACCTCTGCTTGAAACAGCATTGTCTAAAAGGGATCTAACAAAAGTGTCGCAACTTGCCATGGGCTTGGTTCACACCGTACAGGTTTTCGCGAGTAGATGTGGCCCGCCTAAGGGTACCCATTGAGTGTGTGCGTGCCTTGATGGCGCCTTCTTGCGAACTCAGGCGAGGTAATTTACTAGAATGTTGTGGCGAGGCAGATCTCCAATCTATGTGTGCTGTGAGGTACTTCTCCAAAAGCCTTCCGCGGGGAGGACACACCGGCATGTAACGTAATTACCTGGGGCAGGGCCGGAAGTGTTTCGTTACAGGCTGATACACATTTCTGAATTGACTATTAAGCCTTATTGCGTTGCGAAAATATGCAGAGCATCTATTTTAACTACCACGTGACTGCCTCTGAAGTACGGAGGTTCTCAAAACTGACCACCCACGTGCCACCATGTGGCGTCAAGCCTGCAGCCCCCATCTGTGGGGCCCCTGTTGCAACTTTCATGGGCTCTGATTGGCAGAACGGATCTGAGATCACCCGTGCCCCACCAATGCCCCACCAGAAGTTAGAACGAGGAATTAGAACAAACCCAGCGCCATCTTTCCCACGCCTGCATTTACCCTCCACAGCAAACACATTCACCCACCATGGCCGCCTATCCGAGACGGTACGAGCCCTGCCTAGCTCTACGAGCGCGAGACATTCCTTGTCTTGTCTGGTTCGAAGATGCGCTTGCTTCGTACGGTGTCCCTACCGTGGTGTTCGACCTTTACCTCCTCGTTCCCGACATCGATGAAGCCGCCAACGCTCTAGCCGAGAAAGGTTGGACCGACGCTGGGCCGCAGACCGCAACCAGCCACCCCTTGAAGGCGCCGATACCACAGCGCCGCTTGAATCCCCCAAACTTTACGCCACCCGACTGGAAACCGAGACCTGGGCCACCATCCACGGAACCACCTGGGCCAACCACCACCGTTCTCCTCCCCGCCACCGACTGGAACGTTCCGGTCGAGAAGCTGCGCCTATCCTCCCTAGAGGATTTCATACCGCCTCTCGCCCTTCTTCTTGACGCCTTAATCGACAGCCTTCTCGACGCGCCCCTTGGTACGCTCCTCTGGCTTCGGCTCAATACCTATGTCTCTTACCTTTATGGTAATTGCGCGTCACTGAAAACACAAGACTTTGCGACCAATCTGCAGCTAGACCATCGTCAATTTCACTACGATGCGCTTTCGAAGTGGATTAGCGGAATACCTTTCCTCAGGGAACAGCGCCAGATCCGAGACGAAATAAGAGAGGGGAAGCGACAGCCACAGCGCAATGCCTGGTATTTCCAACCGACTTATTAGTAGCCAAATGGATGTGTTGGGGTCTGACTTGAGGACGTCGAATACAACTCATCTTGTGTCAGACAATCCGTGCAGTTTGTTGTCTGCTAATTTTATCATGGACCATTCTTCTCGGCGTGTTGAAAATATTGCGTCTTATGTACTACGGAGGTGCATGGAAATTATCTTGCTTTGCCCCACCATGATCCATCTATTCGCAGTTTCACGGTGAAGAGGATGTTCTGTCTGACCTTGTCGAGGGCCGTATTTCTTGCTTCACCCATGTATCGTCTTTCCCGGAGCCAAGAAGGAACAGGTAGTGTAATATGCTCTTCCTCACAGGTTCACAGGTTCAATTGAAGCAGTCCAGGGAAAAAACCAGAGGTTCTCGACCGTCTCGGCAATCCTCCGAGCCCCCACAGCACGCGAGATGTTTTGCAGCTCCCGTCCCGAGCTCCGAGCCAACCGAACCAACCATTGAGCACCATTTGACAGACTTTCAACCAGTTTTCTTTCCCATTTGTCGGTTCTGTGGGTTGGGGCAGCCAAGCAACCAAGCTGATGGAGTCGGATCTCAAACCCCCTTGTCCGAGCCACCAAAGCGAAACCACCGTACCAACAGGACCCCCCTAACCCTTGGACACCATGACTCACAGGATTTCCACTCAAAAAATGATGGAACCCCGAAGCAAAAGATGAATCTAGCGACAACTCGTTTCGATCGAGTGACCTCCGGGTTATGAGCCCGGCGCGCTCCCCCTGCGCCATGCCGCTTTGTTTCGGATTGGATGAAGCAAGGAAACGTGATGCGGAACTAATATTTGCCCTCGTTTGCCTGTGTGTTTTCCCATAACGTTTGCGGCAGCATCGCGCAGGACTTGGCATGGAGCAGCTTGACATACACTTAGTACACGTGTAGTTGAGGATTGCCCTTGTTGTCTTCCACCCATTTTGTCCCAGAGGTATTGTACCCCCCCTCGCTGTGGCGGCAGACGAAAATAGAATAGCTTAAGTCCAATCCAGTAACATTCCATCAAATCGTAATAGATTTTGATCGCTTTACTCTGTTTTGACCCTTTTCACCCCTTTTATTCGCTCTTTTTTGTCCCTTTTCACTTTTTTTATTTACTCTTTTTTATCTTCTGTCACTTTTTTTATTGACTCTTTTTTATCTTCTTTCACTGTTTTTATTTATTCGTTTTTGTCCACCACAGTCACCACATCCATTCGCCACCAAACACATCCACCGACGTACCTGTCCATCACCAGATACCTGTCCATTACCATACCTGTCCAGCCGAGGCAAGACAGTAATAAACGCGTCCTATACTCAGCCGTGCCTGAGGTTCTTCGATGTAGTCGTCCAAGGCTTCTATCAAATGGTGATAAAGCCGTCGGTACGCAACAGGCTTGCATCTCGCCAACGCTTGGAGGTTCTTGGTCTGCTTTGGAATATCGAAAGCAGACATGGTAAAGGAACTAATGGTGTGCTGGAGTACAAGTTACTATATATAGCTGCCTGGGTGTCCATGAATATCTATGTTTCTTGAAAAAGCCGTTAGTTCTCGTTGTGAATGAGGCAAAACTTTCAGGTCATTACCTCGATCTCGGCCAGGTTGGCACCCCCACTCCGACGGTTGTTCCTTCCTCAGGAAGGACAATACGGTAATGCCCCAGGACATAATTTCATCGCCGAAAGAGGGGTGACAAGATGGGAAGGAGCAAGGGGACGTGAATTAAAATCAACGGAAGCCACATAAACTCTCCCGTCTTCTCTTTTTTCTTTCTTCGTCGTCGAATCTCTCAGTCGCCGTTTCCTTTCGTAAGTTGCAATAGCGTCCATTGTCGTAGTAAAAAAATACCCTTCGAACATCGTTTCAATGTATTTCATGCTCTGTTTTAGTGATTTAACGCCTGGTTACCTGCTACCATCTAACCTAGCTGTCTTCTGAAGTTGCATCGCGTTAATTCAAACCATCATGTTTATCCCCAACCTTCAAGCTTTTTGGAATTCAAACCGCTCTCTATATGTCCACGCTAACATCAAGTAGAAACAAAATAATCAAGATCTGCCCCTTGGGGACCCTTTGGTATGTCTATATCCTCGACTAGTGTGTTTAATTCGCGGCTCCTCGTGTACGTGATCGCTAACGTATTTGTTGAGCAAGACCAAGAAGTACAAACACCCAACCCAAGGCGGGGTGCCACCCATATGCCTGATATTTAACATTAACTCGAATATTTAGTGAACGTCACGATCAATCTGGGCACGCCCAGGGCCGCCGCCGCTTTCGCTGCGGTAATGGCCCGCAACGTAAGTACCTACCTACGTTACATATCCTCCATCCTTACAGATATGACGTTATGGTTGCAGGACATACAGCTAAGGGATGATTTATACAGGGTCTCGCCGCCGCCGTCGCCGCCGCACCCCGACCCAGCCCGCCAGCGGTGCTGGCAAGAAGGTCCGTAACTTTGTTAAATATATTATATCAACACGAAATGCTAATGATGAGATAGCCCAGGAGTGCCGAGGAACTGGCGGCTGCTGCCGCAGCCAAGAGAGTAAGTTTCCCAACTCCCAACTTCGTAATCTACGACACCATGTTTCAAGTTGCTCTAATTTCAAGAGCGACGGCTAACCATGCCTCCAGGAGAAGAAGGCCCTCCGCGCCGGCGAGGCCGCCGCCCTTGCCGCCGCCGCCTCTGGCCCCGGCCCCGTCGCCGAGTCCCCGGCCTAGGAGGACAAGGAAAATTCGGTAAGCTAGTTTGATTCTATTATTTTTCAATATATCCGACTAATTACAGAGATCAGATGAACAAAGCTTAGTTAACAATACAAATACCTGAGTTTTGTCGTAACGTACCATATTTGTGTCACATGTGTTCAACATAATTTTAGCCACTGACTTCTTGGTGATTTTGTTTTGGGTGAGTTATCCTCTTGTCTTTATTGCTTTTAATTCGAGCATAATGTTGCCTCCATCATAACCCGGGCGTCACTCGATCGAGACGAGTTATCGCTAAGAATCTAACTTTGCTTCAGCTTTCCATCATTTTTTGGGTGGAAAATGTGTGAGTTCAAGTATACAAGGATTGGGGGGCTCGCTGTGGCCGAAAAAAGCGGGACGATAACTATTCCTAGCTCCCATTGCGAAAGCTCGCTGGATATCCATTGTTCGCCGTCATCCTTCCGCTCCGACCTATTTTGAAGGACACCCCGAATTCCAGGAACAAGAGGAACCCAATCACACCTCCAGTACAAAATGGGTGGAACACAAAAGGGCAACACTTATCAACCTACTAACTAAAGGCCACTCTACACTATGCTCATCAAGCCCTGCGCTGTACTGCCGCAAAATTTTCCCACATGAGATCAGACAGGAAATAATACCAATCGCAGTTCCCCAATTTGAAACAAGGGTGACCAACCACCTAAGAGATCTCCACTGTTTCAACAACCAGCCAGGCCCCCAATGCCCGCCCCACTAATGTCCCTCAGAGGTCGATACTCTTGTTCTTGTTTTAGAGATAGTTCTTTGTTTGGTGTTTTTTTTTCTTCGACACATTTTCTTTTCTTGCCTACTTCTACAAGACCTTACCTGCAACCACATTGACTCAACTATCAAATTAACATGTCATTCACGTTACCATTCCCCAGTACAGAGGATAAAGTAACGGTTCACTGTGGCAATTTAGATCATTTTGTCGTCAACATTTTCTCACCCCCTACTTAGGCTCGGCCCCCAGTACCAGGGTTAGGGCTCACTGTGAATGCCTTGCAGCAGAACAAAGAGCAACTAAGCTCTTCTCTTATTTCCTCTCCTAGATGAACTCTTTTTCCTAGAGATATCCTTCGTCGTTCCTCATCTTTCTTTTTGATATTGCCTCTGAGTTTCTTTTTAGTCAATTTTTACATCTTCATCCAAAATCTCTTCCCCCCTTATTCCCTCTTTGCCTTTCTTTCCTTCTTTCTTTCTCATACTTGAGGTTTCTCCTTTTTCCCTTCTCCTTGTACATCCTTCTATTCTTCTGTTACCATCCGCTCGCAAGAATGCGCTGCAACTGACGACTGAGATATCGAAGGGCATGTCAACGGGTCCACGGGAATGGAAACCTAGAATATACATCCCTTACTTATATCCGGGAGAAACAGCCCCCATCATCACTCGCCTGTGGACGTTCGAAGTATGTTTCCCTTTTTTCACTAGCCACCCTGGTAGGTGCTAAACACGGCACTGTATGTCACAAATATAGTAAAACCTGGCTAAGGTTATTCTGAATTAATCCTTAATCTCTACTCTATCCAAAACCCCACCCTTCCCTTAAACCCAATCGACATACACCCACCTCCTCACCCCTCCAAAATCTCCCTCGGCGTGCCCTTCTTCGCCCACTCCCTCAACACATTCTTCCGAATCTTCCCCGTGCTCGTCTTCGGCAGCTCCCGCACAACCTCCACCTCACGCGGAACCATAAAGCGGCTGATGGCGCTGTGGTTGCGCGCCCACTGGATCACGTCCTCGCCACGGAGGAGGGAAGTGCCGACGCCGGAGGCTGGTGCCGTCGTCGTGGGCCGGCGGACGGTGATGTAGGCTTTGGGCCGCTCGCCCCAGTGTGAGTCTGGGACGGCGACGACGCCGGCTTCGAGGATGGAGGGGTGCGAGGCGAGCATGGATTCGAGGGCGACGGAGGAGATGTTTTCGCCGCCTATATTCCTTTGTTAGTTCTTCTCTTTGACTTTATGGATGGGGGGAGATTAGGCCTCTACGGGAAACATACCCGAGATGATAATGTCCTTCGCCCGGTCCTGGATCTGGATACTCCCGTCTGGATGCCACACAGCCAGGTCGCCCGAGTGCAACACACCGCCGGCAAACAACTTGCGGGTGGCATCGGGGTCCTTGTAGTACCCCTTGCAGCAGATATTGCCCGAAAACACAATCTCGCCCATCTCCTTCCCGTCGCGCGCCACATCGATTATCACGCCCTCAGGTTGGTCCGGCTTGATAATGCGTGCGGGCAGGGCTGTCACGAACCCGTGGCCCTGACGGGCCATGTTGGCGTATTTCTCCTTCTTGGGCAGGGCGTCCCACTCAGGCAGCATGTAGCCGCGGGTGATGGGGCCGTAGGTTTCGGTCAGGCCGTAGACGTGCACGGGCAGCAGGTTGAGGTTGGTCATTTGCTCAAAGAGGTGGGCAGTCGGCGGACTGGCGGCGACGGTCACGCGGACGGGCCGGGGGAGGGCCTCGGCGTTCGGGTCGGCGCAGAGGAGTGTGTTGACGGTTGGCGCGGCGTTGAAGTGCGTGATGCCTTCTCCTTTGAGGAGTTTCCAGATGAGCGGGTAGTCGATCTTCCGCAGACACACGTGGGTGCCGCGGACGGCGCAGATCGACCACGGGAATGTCCAGCCGACGGCGTGGAACCTGTAGACTGTCAGCTTTATGTTGTCTGTGGTTGGGTGTGTTGCCTGTTTTGAAAGGAACATACATAGGCAGGGTCCAGAGGTATTTACACCGCCCGTCGGGCAAGTTCAGCCCAGACTCGACCACATTCGCCATCGCAGCGAGGTACGCGCCCCGATGCGTGTACACCACGCCCTTGGGCTTGGACGTCGTCCCGGACGTGAACGGAATGGCAAGCATGTCGTCCTCGTCCGCCACGGCCTGTGACACCAAGTCCGCCCACCCTTTACCCCCGGTTTCCCGGTCGTATATTAACCCCTCGAGTACAGCCTCGTCATATGGCCCGCACAGCTGGCCCTCCTTCACATCGGTATCCTGCAGTCGTCAGCATTCCTCCGTTCGCCCTACCTTAGCTCAAACGATGGGGGAGGAGGGCTTACCAAATCAACAATAACCTCCACCCCCGGCCTCGCCTTCCTGAGCCCCCCCAACAACCCCTCAAACTCCTTATCCACCACCACACAATCCACCTCAGCAAACTCCAAAATATACCGCACATCCTCCTCCTTCAACCGATAATTCACCGGAACCATCACCCCGCCCGCCGCCACAATGCCATAAATACTCTCCAAAAACGCCGGCGTGTTCGGCGCCAGCAGACCGACGCGGCGCAGCCCCTTTTTGCGCAGGTAATAGGCTAGGCCGCGGGCGCGGTCGGCTAGCTCGCGGTAGGAACGTCGGAGTACGCGCTGGTTGGCGGTTACGTGGTAGACGGCTTCGGCGTGGGGCTCGATGGCGGCTGCGCGCTCGAGGAAGAAGGTTGGGGAGAGGTGGGAGAGGTGTGGGGGGTTGGGGGTTTTGGTGGTGGTGTTGGTGTTGGTGTTGCCATTGGAGGATGGGAGGAGGTGGTTGAGGACCGTTCGGAGGCGGGAGGCTGGGGCGGACATGGTGGTGGATGAATTCGGGTTTCAATGGATGGTTGGAGGTTCGGAGGTTTTGATGGAAGAGGGTGGAGCAGGCCGTGTTCGGTGATTCGGAGCTGTGGATGAGATGAGATGAGATTGGCGCATGAGTTGGCGTGGTGAGATCGTGGGCGTGAGATACCAAGATGGATACAATTGAGATGAAAGGGACTTTGGAATTGAACAGGATGAAAACAAGGAAGAAGAAGCCGACGATGTTTAGGAGAAACCGATTGCTTCAATGCGCCGATGACCCCCGTTCCGAGCCCTGGTGCCGATCGAAGCCGCGAGCAAATCACTAAACCGAAAGGGAATGCAGAGCCGGAATGTCCCAGACACGAGTTGACGGATCAAGAGTGGAGGTTCTGCTTTGTGTCTGTGGGCAATGCGTAAAATACAAATACGGCCGTTTGCTCTAGCTTTAAGTTCCGGCAGTCTATCGGCTCGGAAGTCGCGACTTATGGCAGCCGAGAGCTTCCTGCTGTCCGAACCGTCCCGTGTCGATTCCTCGGCTCAACAGCCCAGTGACGACGACCCCGGGTTTCCTCAGCCCTGTTCCTGGTCGGTGTGTGAGAGCTAGCCTAATGGGGTAATTCGATGTTTCAGCGTTCTGAACGTCCATTCCGCTCAATCACGTGTCCAAGTTCCTGTGACGGGTAAAATTAGGTTAGGAGGGGCAGGTCCGTTTTAAGGAAAGAGCGAGAGGAAGGTGACAACATACCACCGCTAATGTCATAGCCGGCATTGTTCCACACGTCGGCTCGGCCGTACTTGGCGATATACTGGTCGACAAACTCCTTGGTAGCGTTGGGGACCTCCGAGTTGGTCGGATACACGGCTTTTCCGATGCACCACTCGGGCAAAAAGCTGATGTCGTCCGCATCCCGGTCCTTCTTCTCCGCAGTAGCTCGGCCGAGGATTGAATAGCATTTTGCATTCAAGATGAGTGTAGGCTTCAGGACCCGGGTCCCGTTGACCCGAATGGTCTCTGTGCTCTCGTCGAACTGTCCCTTGAAGAGAGCTGGTGGTGTAAGGATATCAGTTCCTACAGGCGGGGTGCTGCGGTAATGGGTATGGTTGGTGCGGCTTTCGACTATGAAGCTCTCCTAGTGGCTTCTCAGAAGTTGCCGGGCATCCCTGGTTCGCCCTTTCGGGACAACAAAATCCACATCGGTGGTCAAGCGGTGTGACCCAAGCACGAGGCAGGCGGCGCCGCCCACAATGGCGTACGGGAATTCGTCTCCTAAGCTGCGAGCCACAGCGATGGCGGCCTCCACGACTTGGCCGGGCGAGGGCTGGCCTTGCACAGAGGAGCTGGATGCCATGGTAGGAGCGGGAGTAAGGGGTGTTCCTACTAAGGAACGACACGAGATGAAAGATGTGGTAGTGAGAAATGGAGGGTGTGGTTTGTTTTGTAACCGCCGGCGTTAGCGCATGGAAGCTTGGAGCAGTCTGAAAACGCCAGGTAATGCTAGGTTTTAGGTCCCTGGCATCGTAAAATGTCCCGGCCACTCTCAGGAGAACTTTATATTAGAGTTGCTTAGTTGTGACTCAACGGAAATGAAATTTAATTATCTACAGGACAATACAAGTGAAAGTATAATTGGCAATGTGATACATAATGTAATGGAGAGCACAATAGACACAGGAGGACGATATAATGAACAATAGGATCGATATCAACACCTCCATCTAAATCATCATGCATCAATGGTATGAAATTTCAAGGGTGGGGAAAGCTGTATGTAGGTGGAGTTTCCGGATAGTCGCCGCCAACCCCAATCTCAGGCGGAGTTTCAACCAGCTTTCTTCCCCATTTGTCGGTGTTGTGGGTGGCCACAGGGAGCCAAGCTTGCCAAGCTCGTGGAGTGAGATCTCCAACCCCCTTGTCCGAGCCGCCAAAGCGAAACCACCGTGCCAACACGACCGTCCCTCTCAAAGTGGGTGACAAAAAAAAGGGCGGTGCAAAGTATCCCACCACCAAATATCAGCAAATCACCACCATTCAATGACCCTTATCCGGTGCAAAAAACACATTGAAATTAGAGTAATGTGTCGTTCGACTGGATCCTTCAGTTTTGAAAGAATCGCGAGAGAAAACGGGCATGAAATTCCCTTTAATGGCTGTTTGTGGTGGTTCTGATACTTTTGCACCGCCGCTTATTTTGTCACCAACTTGCCCTCCCTCACCCCAGCACAGTGTTGTGCTCCCCAGCCCTTGCGGATCCACCGAACAGGTCATGACTCACACACTAGACCAGACGGATGAAACACAAGACAAAAGCGATGACAAACTGAGGCAAATAATGCCCACTTCGGATTCCGTTGTTCAACCAATTCAAAAGCGGCATGGCGCAGGGGAAGCGCGCCGGGCTCATAACCCGGAGGTCACTCGATCGAAACGAGTTGTCGCTAGATTTCAACTTTTGGTGATGGTGTTGTTGTTGGTGGTGAACTTTTTCGATTTTTACCCCTATTTTATTTTTTCTTATTTTTGGTGAGGTATTTTCCCCACTTTGTGTGTCTCGCCTTGATTTTCAAGCGTCATAGGTGCCCAGTAATATGCTGTTTGAGACGTGAGCTTCTGCTGACCATTTCCTGCGTGTCTCACAAAAGAACGAGGTAGGAGAGTATTTTCAGTGCAATGTCATCCAATGCGCTTGTGTAAGGTTATTCTCCGGATAGACAATGTGAAAAGATCACTGACGGATGCCTTATCACCTAGGAGTCATGAGTTTTGTGTTTCCGAGACGGAAGTTCGGGGTATGATGCTGAAAGTTACCCAAATAGGACAAGCGCACAAAGCCAAATCCCCCGCACTTTTAAGCTTTTTCCCCGCGGTCCGCAGGCGGGTTTCAAAACTCTCAGGTGTGTGTTGAGAATTTTCGACTCTACAAAATGAATCTCTCTTTTCTCCCTTCGACACGGTTTGTGTAGTTAATGAAGTGGCACTGATATCACGGCACTGATTTAGAGAATAGCAGACTTGACAGTGACTCAATTCACTATTCATTCGCTCGTCATAACTATCGTGACGTGATGATAACCCTCACGGGATTCCCTCAAGAGACAGGAGCCACCTTTCCAAGTCGTGGCATTAAAAAAGTAAAGAGTTGGTATCACAAACCACTCCTAACCATCCCAACCCGCCCAACCAACCACCCAACCCAAACGGAAAACACTGGCCCCTAAAACCTACTCCTTCCGGATGAGGCTGTCAAACAGCGGCTTGAGGCTCTTGGCGCTCTTCTTGGGGTGGCGCTTCTGGTCGTTGACATAGTCAACATAAGTGACACCAAAGCGCGTCTCATAACCCTCAGCCCACTCAAAGTTATCCATGAGCGACCAGGCCATGTAGCCCTGGACATTGACGCCGTCCTCGGTGTGCGCAGCCGCCATGGCACGCACGTAGTCGTCAAAATACTTGACGCGGAAGTCGTCCTCGACGATCTGCTCCAGCGACATGTCGTTCTCCCCCTTGAGCGACGTGCCGTTCTCAGTGACATAGATCTTGGGGAATCCGTACCGCTTGCTGAGCCAGACCAGCAGGTCGCGGAACCCTTGCGCGTGCGGGCGCAGCCAGAAGGACTGCGTCTCCGGGCCGATACAGTCGCCGTTCTTGTTGTAGAAGAGCGTCTCGAGGTTGCCCAGGAAGTCGTCTTCGGGCGGCGGGGTCGTCTTGTGCTTGATGTAGTTGGCCGTGTAGTGGTTCATGCCGTAGAAGTCGTTGGAGCCCTGGACCAGCGCGATGTCTTCGGGGGACCAGGTCGGCAGGCGGTCGCCGAGCTGCTTGCGCATGGAATCCGGGTAGCGGCCAAAGTAGATGGGGTCGGCGAACCACGAGATGGCGAACTCGATCTTGCGGTCGCACGCCTCGACGTCGGCCGGGTCCTCCGGGTCCCAGGGGAGCGTGGCGTCGCCGTTGAGCGTGATGCCGATCTCGCCGCCCTGCGTCGGCTTGAAGTCCTCGCGGTATGCCTTGACTGCCCGCCCGTGCGCCACCAGGATGTTGTGCCCGACGATCCACGGCTCGCGGCTGCTGTCACCGATGGGCGACTTGCTGCGGTCCGAGGTGTGGCCGGGGGCGAAGTAGCCGCTGTTGTAGCCCAGGATGGACGAGCACCACGGCTCGTTGAATGTGATCCAGTGCTTGCACTTGGGGATGGCCTTGAACAGCACGCGCGCGTAGTGCTCAAAGTCGGCGCCAAACTCCTCCTTGTTCAGGAACCCGCCGTAGCGCTTGTCCAGACCGTCCGGCAGGTCCCAGTGGAAGAGGGTGATGAAGGGCTCGATGCCGGCCTCGATGAGGTCGTCGACGAACTTGACGTAGTGGTCGATACCCTTCTGGTTGATGGGGTCGTTGCGGCCGCCGATCGGGATGATACGCGACCAGGCGATGGAGAAGCGGTACGCCTTGGCGCCTACCTCCTTGAGCAGGTCAATATCCTCCTTGGTCCGCTTGTACGAGTCGCAGGCCACCACGCCGGAGCTGCCGTCGGCGATCTTGCCCTGGATTCCGCAGAAGGTGTCCCAGATGGACGGGCCACGGCCATCCTCGTGGATGGAGCCCTCGATCTGGTACCTGGGGGTAGGGAGAGTATGTTGTTAGCCACCATCAAGGCCCCGGGAGTTGAAAAAAAGGGGCAGCATAGAACAAGCTTACGAGGCAGTGGCAAAGCCCCACTGGAAGTCCTTGGGAAGAGACATGATGCCTGAACGATCTGAATGTAAACAAAAATTACACGGGAAGACAACGCTTGAACAACAACAAAAACAACAGATCTAACAACCTGACCAAGATCGAAAGGGGAGCTCCCCCTCCCTTTTATACCCGCAGGACACTTAGAAACCGGTATTCTGCTGTAGTACTACTCTTCCATCCTTCCCACGCACCCCCAATTTGTCCCGCGCGTTTCGGACCGTCGACACCGAGGCAAAGCTAGGCATAACTCGAGGTCCCTCCACAGCACACTACTGCGTAGGAACATCCCACAACAGCGGGATCAGAGCTTTTCCCGAGAGGGGGGTTCCATGATCGAACCCGTGTGTGTGCGACGCTTTGCGCGATGCGGGCAGCCGGGGGCCCTTGACAAGGACCTGCTCCCCCCACCGCGGGGTAACCTGGTCCTGTTCTTGCCGGGGGTGAAGAGGGGTGCCCGGATGATGGCCGAGCGGTGTGAGTGGGTGGGCAAGTCGGGGCAAGTGGGTGAGATGGTGAGCTCGGGTCTGGAGCAACGGGAATCTGGTGGTTTGGGGTGTGAAATTGTTGGAAAATGGGGCTGTTTTGGCCCTATTGACAGGGGTAGTCGGAGCTACCCTGGTTGGCCAAGACTGCACCCCACCCTCGCGGCCAAGCCCCAACGGGTAAAACGGGCTAAGCCAACGGCGTCGGAAAGTCAACCCGAAACAAAGGTTCAGGAGGGCCGTCGATGGGCTGCCGGGTTCCCCAGGTCTGTACCGTACCTTTCGTACCTTACATGACGACAGAGAGAGAAAAAAGGCTCTTTTGCGCCTTCGCTCTCAAGAGCCGCAAACTCCCCTCACATTCACAACTCATCCGCCTGAAACGTCCGGAAAGCCCGAGAGAAGACCAATTGACCGCGCTTTCTCCACTGCCAGACGATCCCGAGATAAAAAATGCTCACCGTCACGCTCTCCACCTTGGAATCGATTTCCGGAAGCACGGCCCGTGAGAGAGAGTTCCAACGGCCGGACTGGGTAAACTTCGGCAAAACAAAGAGTGGCGCACTCAAAAACATGGTCACGAGCGGGGGCGTTTGTTTCGTTTCGGACGAAGTCCACGGCACCTCACCGCCCGCGCCGAGAGAAGGATGAGGCGACCAGCGAGAAGGGCATCTGGCCAACGAGTCCTTCGGTTTGGGTTGGTTGAGATTTCAATTTTCTGTTCTATGGCATGATCGAGCATGATTAAACCCTTGAACTCCCTTCATCTGCTCGGCAAAACCATGGCAGAACAAGGAGCACGGGACCGGAACCGAGCTAGCTTCCAAGTCCGAGCACTCAACGTCCGTCTCCCAAACCTCCACGTTGTTGCCCACCGCTCCCTGCCTGACTAACTAGTCTCTTACCTCGCCTTGTATCGGCCCCGTCTGGCGAAACTCCGGGTGCCGCTACGGCTGGCCGGGTGCGGCTGGCGACAAGCTAACCAACGTCCAGACCTATCCTTTGCTCCCTCGGAAATGACAAGAACACCAGAGACACAGAGCACCAGTTACCTTATTCCACTTCCCGTCCACGCGGAAGCTAAAGAACGGTCGCGTCTTGCCGAAGGCTAAATCTCGGCGGCACTAACGGCTTGCGGCGCTTCTCTCGTAGCTTTCTGGTTGTCGCCGACCGAGACCGCTTCGCTGCCGACAACACCATAGATGGACGCGCGGGTCGGGGCCAAGATCCATCCCGCTGGCGAGTTAGCGAGTGGACGCGGCACGACGGGAGGGGGAAGATCAGATTCTTTCTTTCCCGGGCTCTCGGCATTCTCGGTTGGATGACCCGGACGGTCGACCTCCCATCATCCCCATCAGCCTCAATTTCGGCAATTCGCTTTCTCATATGCGAGTAGACTCGTTGGACGGTGATTTGAGCTGTCTGTCTTGATAAGGCACCCCCTTACTACCTTCTCACCAGCTGCGTGGCCGTAGTAACCGCCCGGCGAATGTCGTCTACCGAGGCCTGTCTGGGGTTGATTGCTCGGTAGGTCCCACTCTTAGACACGGGAAGCTAAGCGCGCGGCTCTATCAGACCGGGATAGCACGGTGAAGCGAGACTGATGAGAGACTACCACCTGCGTCCTTCATGCGTGTAAGTGGCAAAGACGACAAGGCATCTCAAAGGCAAAGGCAGGCTCCGATCCACTGCCGGAGCCTCCGACTGGGTGAGGTTGGATAGGCTCAATAGGACGCCGGATCCAGGCACGGGTTCGCATTCGCAACCAAGGAAGCGCCCAACCGCGCAGATAGATCGGCGCTGTATGTACATAAATCTGTACTACACGTTACGACCCTACCGCTGGATACAGTGCCGTGCATATCCGCCGCCCGGGCGACGACGGCAAACGGCAGCTTCCCGGTTTCCGCCTCCTTGTGCTTGTTCGCGTAGCTCTTTCGCGGAGCCCCCTCGCGACCGGCCAACAACTCACACGCATTCCTCATTGCGGGCCTTTCATCCGGCCGCCTTCTTCGACGTCCTCGACCTGGTCTACTTTCCGCTTCTTGGAACCGTATGAACTCTGCGGCTGTGGCCCACCACCGTCTTCGTCCTCCTCCGTCCACTCCACAATCTCCCATTCCACTCTCACATTCCCCGTCTGGTCGGAACCGCCCCCCGTTGTCCGCCGTAGCGTTCTTCCCAACCTACTGCCCTCGGTGAGCCTATCAAACCACGGGAGCACGCCAACTCTATCAGTGCCCCTTGGGCCGAGCTGGCTGTTGTTGCCATCCTCATTCTCCTTCCCCTTCCCCCTTTCCTCCCCTCGTTCTTCTCCTCCCTTCTCCGGCGAAATCCCCCTCGAAGACGCTCCCGACGACGCCCCCGAAGACGCCCCCGACGACGGCCCGGACGACCCCAATCTCCCCAACAACCCCCACTCCTCCAGATCCCCCAAGTCCTCCGGCAGCAGACTACCCAGCGTCAGATGGATGAAGTCGGCCTCGGTGCGCGGCGACTCGGACCAGTAGGACAGCGGGGTGCCGCAGAAGCCGCAGAAGTGGTGCATCGCGTAGTCGATGCCTGGTTCGCGGTAGACGCGGTGGATTTGGGAGTTGGTTTCGTTGGAGTATTGCGGGAAGGTTAGGCTTTGGTAGTGTTGGAGGGGGACGCGAAGATAGGTGGGGAGGGGGGTTCCGAGGGTTGCGCCTGGATTGTTGTGTTGTATGAGTGAATTGCTCGTTTTTCTTTCTTTTTTTGGTTTGTTCAAGGAAAGCTTGGGCGATGGGGTTGGAGGAGAAGGGGTTTAGCTTACGGTGGTAAGGATCCGAACTAAAGAGGACTTTGGCGAGTTGGTTAATGTCTTCTTGTTCCTTGGGGAACCGGATGATGTAGAGGTTGCGCCGGCAGCGGCAGCCACCACGGAGTGGCCGTGTGAGGTCCATTATGCCGCTTCCTCCTTCTATGCGACAATGTACCGAGTTGCTAGAACTTGGATCGTAGGAGAATTGGCCGATGCGGGGAAAATTATATCCAAAAACCAGAACGGATGAGAGAAGGACGGGTTAATGAAGGTATACCCGGGCCGCAGGAGTTGGCCCAGTCGTGAGGCCGTTGGTATCGGCCGTGATGATAGGTCCCCTACGAACCCAACACCGCTACTGCCGTTCTAGGAAGTTTTCTTGGATGATGCGTGGTCCGTTTGTCAACCCACCTAGCAACCGAATCAATGACCTCAAAGGACCAAGTGGCGTGTCTGAGTTTGGGTCAATGGGTCAATGGGTCGTGCAGGAACCCGACGGGCATACCGCTGATTGCGCCGGAGGAGAAAGTAACGTTTATTGGAGTTGGCAAAAAAGTAATTGGTCAAAGCACGAAAATCAAAGAGATATGCAACAAAATCAGGGTGGTAGGGTGGTACACTTTAAATGACCCGAGATGCGGTTGTACTGTGGTAATCACTTACATCACTTACATCACTTTGCTTCCAGAAGCAGCGGGGCATTTCCCCCCACCTTTGGCCCATGGCTGCATCCGTTTGGTTACCGGGCTTGAAATGCTCCAGGCAGGGAGGCACCCTTTGTTCTTGTGTGATCTAGCTTCGGAAAACACAACAGGCAGCTTCCTACAGGGCTCGGGGAGTTGAACCGAGATCTAAGCTGTTTTCTACTTTCGTGGATCGAGTGCATTGCCGTTTGCGCAAGTGTTGGGTAAGATTCTCGTAATGTTCCGTACCGGCATGATTTCCGGGCATGTGTGAACCCGGGCTGAACGAACCATGACGAACTGGCTGATTTTGTCTCCTAGATCTACCTCAAGTATGTGCACTGGTGACTGGTTAGGAGAATCCACTATTCAATGGTTCAAATCCATCCTTCAGTGCATCCGTGGCCTTTGTCCACTTCCTTCTTTCTCTCACATTCACATCTCGAGTCCCTGGTACTGTGTAACATTCACGTACGGAGGCGTAAATTACACACTGTCCACGCAACCAACGAACCAAGACCCACCTGCCCTCACCGCCTGGCAGTTCCTGCAGCTCTTTGGCAATTTAGCTCCAGTCGCGTCAACCCTTCTCTATACGCGCGCCGAGCCAACCTCCACTCTCCCTCATCCCTAAATTACCAACTAAGCTTCAGGTTTTTTACCATCTTTCGCCCATCCTGTATCATCCCGGTATCGGGTTAGCACGACATCATGGCGGCCATGTGAGTTTCATTTTTTATTTTCCGGTTTTGGAACAGAAAAAAAAGACACTTGCGACATTCTTCCTTCGTGCGCAGCGCATTCGGCATCCAGCTAACGCCCCAATAGTGAAAGCTTTGATAACATCTACCTGGACTTGTCCCGAGAACACGGCAAGTGCAGATTCGCCGAGAATGGTCTCGGATGGAAGCCAGCGGCGGGCGGCGATACCTTTACCCTCGACTCGAGCAATATTGGTGGCGCGCAATGGAGTAGAGCGGCCAGGGGCTTCGAAGTGAAGATTCAGCAACGGAGCTCGGGCGTCATTCAATTGGATGGGTTCCAACAAGAGGTGAGGGGGATTATAGGGTTTTGCTGGCGCATCGCGCAGGACGGGCTTGGCTGACTGACTCTGCGATAGGACTACGAACGCTTGAGCAAAATCTTCAAGAACTGGTACAGCGCCAGTCTTGAGAACAAGGAGCACTCGCTGCGTGGTTGGAACTGGGGCAAGGCCGAGTTTGGCAAGGCCGAGATCTCGTTCAACGTGCAGAACCGACCAGCTTTCGAAATCCCGTACTCGGAAATTTCCAACACCAACCTTGCGGGTCGCAACGAAATCGCGGTCGAGTTTTCCGTCGCCGAGACTGCGAAAGACGGCGAGAATGGCGCGACGCCGGGGAAGGGCAGGAAGGCTGCGGCCGGGCGGGACCAGCTTACGGAGATGAGGTTCTACATTCCTGGCACAACAACCCGGAAAGAGGCGGAGGGCGGTGATTCGGAAGGCGATGACGATGAGGAGGAGAAGAATGCCGTCACGCTCTTTTATGACACTCTCATGGAGAAGGCTGAGATTGGCGAGACGGCGGGCGATACCATTGCCACCTTCCTGGAAGTCTTGCATCTTACACCAAGGTTCGTATCTTGCCTACCAGTCGAGTTCTTTTTTTCTTAGCCATAGATCTAACACCTCTTCAGAGGTCGCTTTGACATCGACATGTACGACGCGTCGTTCCGTCTCCGCGGCAAAACATACGACTACAAAATCCAGTACGAGGCCATTAAGAAGTTCATGGTGCTTCCCAAGCCGGACGACACCCACTTCATGCTCTGCATCGGATTGGACCCGCCTCTTCGACAGGGTCAGACGAGGTATCCATTTTTGATCATGCAGTTCAAGCAGGACGAAGAGGTCACATTGGATCTGAACCTCTCCGAAGAGGAGCTTAACGGCAAATACAAGGACAAGCTGCAGCCTCACTACGAGCAACCACTGCACCAGGTGGTTGCGTACATCTTCAAGGGCCTGGCCAATAAGAAGATTACGGCCCCAGCCAAGGATTTTACGACGTACGTTTCCTTTTTTTTGGCTGTTTGTTCATCTCAAGTGGCAATTGGAAATACTGACATTGCTCTAGACACCGCCAACAATACGGCATCAAGTGTTCAATCAAGGCGAGCGAAGGGTTCTTATACTGCCTGGAGAAAGCGTTCATGTTCGTGCCGAAGCCAGCCACGTACATCTCGTATGAACAGACGCAGTCCATTACCTTCTCTCGCGTCAACGGCGCCGTCTCCGCGCTCTCGACATTCGACATCACCGTCCATATGAAGGCCGGCGGTGGCTCCTCGCAATTCAGCAACATTAATCGGGAAGACCTGAAAGCCCTCGAGGGCTTCTTCAAGCTCAAGGGTCTGCGCGTGAAGAACGAGATCGACGAGGAGACTACGCTCCTGGCGGCCGCGCTGCGGGACGAGGCTATGGCCAGCTCGGACGAGGAAGTGGTCGGGACCAAGGCGGACCGCGGCTCGGCGGACGAGGACGAGGAGAGTGTCGATGAGGACTTCCGTGCCGAGTCGGAGAGTGATGTGGCGGAGGAGTATGACAGTAACCATGAGAGTGATGGGTCTGGTAGCGCGGAGAGTGATGTGGACAATCAGGTTGATGATGATGATGATGAAGATGAGGATATGATGGATGAGGATGAGGAGGAGGAAGAGGAGCGGCCGAAGAAGAAGAAGAAGACTGGTTAGTCGGGATTTGGCGGCAGGTGGGCCATCAGCTTGGTGGTGGTGTTGCCCAATCAGACTGAAGTTGATTTGGTCAACTCTGGATTATGATCAGTTGACGAGGTGAATTTTTCTAAGTGGTATTGACTTGGCGTTGGGGTTATTGGGAACCAGTTGCATAAGGCAGCTTGCAGTGTCATTTGAGTTGATGTAAGGTATCGGTAAAATGCAGCGTTGGGTGCCTGGTAGAGAGACGGTGTGTCTCGTTGACTAGCATCAAGGCGACCTGTGGGAATAGCAATGATTAAAACATTCGTCATACGGCATGTTTCTGCATACGTGGAATGGGCCACCTTCCTGCAACAAAGACCCAAGACCATTCTTTGTTGTTGTTTGTTGATTGGCTCTCTCTCTCTCGTCTCTCGTAAAAGTGACATCCAGCCTGGACGGGAGTGCCCGGTGAAGCCTAGACGTTTTGATGGACCGTGCACACACCCCACCTTAGAACGAAGGCGCGTGAGCAGTGCTGTTCATTTTGACTTTTCTAATTTCGGTGCCCCACCAGAAAGGAAACCCAGCAGCATTTCCACATTCCAGCAGCCTTTTGTTCAATCTTTTTACCGACAAAAGTGTTCCTGCAACCTCGCACGATTTCTTTCTCTCTCACTCACTTGTGACTCCCTCCGAACTGCACGACCGCCCACTATTCCCTTGTGCTCTTCTGCTCTTTTTATCCCACAGCTGCTGCCCATTTTATCCCAAATTTTTACCCCTCTCCTTTCGCTGTGTCTAAATCGCACACGATGGAGGCGTACTAAGAGGGGTTGAGCCATGTGTGTCGGGCGCTGCATTTGCCGTTCCCGAGAATGAAGAATATTCTCGCATCTGCCATTCAACTGCTCGGGGTATAGCAGTTCAAGACACCAAAACAAAAGGGAAGAAAAAAAAGAGAAGAGATTAAGGAAACTAGAAGGAAATCATCATACCTGCTGCGGGGATAACCCACGCTTCACCATATACGCTACCGTCCGGCAATGGACGCCCAGGTAAGTGCAGGTGGTCTCGTGCTTCTTCTACTGGTTGCTGTTGTTGTTCTACCCCCCGCGCTGCCTAATCCTAAGAACCCCCGCTATCGCAAGGGGGGGTATCCGAAGGCGGGACTGGCTGTGGGATATGGGATGGATTTGCAGGGGGGTGGAACGACGGCGGATCTTCACGGGGAACCCTCATGGCGGAGATGTCTCGCAGCGGGAATTCGGTCGAAGCGTTGATCAGATTGTTGTTGTTCATGTGGTTATTGACATTCCGGCTACCTGCAGATCGAGAATGCGATCGAGATCGCCTGGAACCCCGCGTCCGACCAGGCACTCAAAGGCCAGGCCTTTGACTTTCTGAACCAGGTGCGGGACGATGCCCAGGCATGGCAGGTCTGCGTCTCCCTCTTTACCCGATCCCCCCGATTATCCCCCGTCACCCGGCTAGTCAGCCTCGAGATCGTCAACCATGCCGTCCACTCGCACATCCTCGACGCCGCTAGCCTCGGGTTCCTCAAGCAGTCGCTGTTCGAATACATCAACCGGATCTACAGCGGGGACGCCCCCCAGGACGAGATCGACCCGGGGCATCTACAAAATAAACTTACACAGACCCTGACGTATCTGTTCGTCCATTTATACAAGGAAGGCTGGGAGAGCTTCATCGACGACTTTTTGGCCCTCGCGCGCAAGGATAACAACCTGCCCGGGGTGGTCATGTACCTGCGGATCCTGGGCTCAGTCCACGACGAGATCGCCGACCTGATGCTGAGCCGGCCAGACCACGAGGTGAAGCGCAACAACGACCTGAAGGACCTGATACGGGAGCGGGACATGCGCAAGATCGCGCAGTCGTGGCAGGACCTGCTGGCGCGGTACGGCAACCAGCAGAACGACGCCATAGTGGAAATGACGCTCAAGACGATCGGAAAATGGGTGAGCTGGATCGACATCCACCTGGTTATCAACCAGGAGATGATCAACCTGGTGCTGCCGCTGGTGGGGAGGACACACGCGGCGGGCAGCGAGGATAAAGTGCGGGACGCAGCGGTAGACACGTTCACGGAGATCGTGGCCAAGAAGATGAAGGCCAGCGACAAGATCGAGATGATTACGTTTCTGAACCTGCGCGAGATCGTGTCGCAGCTGCTAGCGAGCCCGCCGCTGAACGAGTGGAAAGGCACCCCCCGGTACGACACAGACCTGGCAGAAGCAGTGGCCAAGCTGGTCAACACCATCAGCTCGGACGTGGTGCGGGTGCTGGAGGACGACAAGGTGGGCCACGAGACGCGGGCCAAGGCGGAGCAGCTGCTGCGGGAGATGCTGCCGTCGGTACTGCGGCTCTTCTCGGACGAGTACGACGAAGTCTGCTCGACGGTGATCCCATCGCTGACGGACCTGCTGACATTCCTGCGGAAAGCCGGCCCACTGCCGGCGACGTACTCGGAGATGCTGGCGCCGATCTTGAACGCCATCGTGCTCAAGATGCGGTATGACGAGACGTCCAACTGGGGCAACGAGGACGAGCAGACGGACGAGGCCGAGTTCCAGGAGCTGCGCAAGAAGCTGCAGATTTTGCAGAAGAGCGTGGCGTCGGTGGATGAGGGGTTGTGTATTGAGTTCTTGAGCAACCTGGTGGGCAACATGTTCTCGACGCTGGAGCAGCAGGGGTCGCAGATGGACTGGCGGGATCTGGATCTGGCGCTGCACGAGATTTACATGTTTGGCGAGCTGGCGCTACCGAATACGGGGCTGGCGCAGAAGAGTCAGCCTAGCACGGTGGCTGCCGAGCGACTGGCCGTTATGATGAGCAAGATGGTCGAGTCGGGTAAGTTTCTCTCTGTGTCTGCCCACTGCTTTGTGTCGAAATATGTGGCTAACGGTCTCTAGGCATCGCCAACTACCACCACCCCGCCATCCTCCTGCAGTACATGGAAATCTGCACCCGGTACTACAACTTTTTCGAGGACCAACAGCGCTACATCCCGCAGGTGCTCGAGAACTTTGTGCGGCTGGTGCACCATGACCATGTGCGGATCCGGACGCGGTCCTGGTATCTCTTCCACCGCTTCGTCAAGACACTGCGGGCGCAGGTTGGCAACGTGGCCAAGACGGTTATCGACTCCATCAGCGACCTGCTGCCGATCAAGGCCGAGGTCCCCGGCACCGACGCCGACGAGGACATGTCGTCAGATGAGTCAGACCACTCAGCCGACGCCGTCTTCAGCAGCCAGCTCTTCCTGTACGAGGCCATCGGGTGCATCTCCTCGACCGCCGCCACGCCCCCGGCCGACCAGGGCCTCTACGCGCGGTCTGTGATGGAGCCACTCTTTGCGGACATGAGCGTACATATGGAGCGTGCCAAGGCCGGCGATACCCAGGCTATCCTGCAGGTGCACCACATCATCATGGCGCTGGGGACACTCGCCAACGGCTTTTCCGAGACGCAAAGCGGCAGTGGCCAACAAGCCAAGAAGCCGCAGCCGCACGAGGCCGTGTCAAACGAGTTCGCCAGGGCCGCCGAAGCGATCCTCATCGCCCTCAACCAGCTCAACGCGAGCAACGAGATCCGCGCGGCGTGCCGGTCCGCCTTCTCCCGACTCTTAGGCGTACTAGGCTCCGCCGTCCTCCCCCAACTGCCACAGTGGATCGAGGGGCTCCTCTCCCGCAGCTCCAGCAACGACGAAATGGCCATGTTCCTCCGCCTGCTCGAGCAAGTAGTCTACAACTTCAAAGGCGAAATCTACAACATCCTCGACGTCCTCCTCACGCCACTCCTCCAGCGCGTCTTCGCCGGCCTCTCCGAACCCATCACCGGCACCGACGACGAAATCCAACTCTCCGAACTCCGCCGCGAATACGTCTCCTTCGTCCAGGTCATCCTCACCAACGACCTCGGCGGCGTCCTCATCAGCGCCGCCAACCAAGCCACTTTCGAATCCCTCGTTTCCTCCATCATAAACATCGCCAAAACCCTCACCCACGGAAACCTCGTCCCCTCCCGCGTCGCCTTCAGCTCCCTCGCTCATATGGCCTCCCAATGGGGCGGGCCCGATATCGTTTCCTTCGGCAACACCGACCAAACCCAACCCACCTCTTCTTCCCCGAACCCCACCATCCCGGGCTTCGACCAGTTCATGCTGGAACACTTCCACGGTCTATGCTGGAGTGTCCTGCAGGACCCGGGGTTCCGCCCCAATACCGACGCCCAGTCGCGGCAGATCCTGAGCGAGATTGCTGGGATCCAGCAGGTGCTGTATGCGAAAACGGGCGAGGCGTTTGTGAATCATCTGAGGGGGGTTACGTTCCCGCAGTTGGGGATTTCGGAGGGCGGGGAGGAGTATGTGAGGGTTTTGACGGGGAGTCGGGAGAGGAAACCGGTGGTGACTTGGTTGTTGGGGTTGTTAAAGGGGAGGAGGTGATTGGAAATTGGGGATGGGGAATAGGGGATAGTAACGATAGGAACGGGGGTTGACAGTGAGGTTCATAGACGGCGAGGGGGGTATGATATATCGGTGGATAAGTCGAGAAGACAGCAAGACAGACGGTAGACAGTGGAAGGGATTGGTTTTGTATGTATGGATGGGTGTATGGGTGTATGTATGGCTACGCGGATAGGCTGGCTAGTACGCAAAGACAAGATTACTACCTACCTCACTTGCTCACTTGTGGCTGTGCTGGGTGTGTTTTGTGACTTCGGGGGAGAGGGGGGCTGTATAAACGCTCTATGGTGGCTGGTGAGTGAGTGAGTACTTGGCAGTGAGAAGGGGCTTTTGAATAGAAAGAAACGGTGGGTGGAATTCAAGTGCTGGATAGTTGGGTCATTGTGTTGGGGTGTATGTATTGAATTGGTTTGTTTTGTGGGTAACCCGCCTTGAAGGACTTGTTTACTTGTCTTCAATTACTGTGCTATAACCTCTTGGATCGGCCACAATTATGTACACAGGTGAAGTAAATCACTGTCTTATTCCCCTCACGCTGCCTGCTGTATTCTACTCCCACATATTGGAGGTCATATATACTCTTGAGTCGCGTTTGGGGTCTATTTCGGTCAATTCACTTTGTGGTCTTGGAAACGGGATCAAGTGTGTGCCGTTTCTAGATATTCGTGCTCTTAGAGATAGGTTGCCCTCTTTCTTGAACTTGGGTTTATCATGGCTGTCTCCGGCTGTTCTGCTCGCCTAGTAACTATTTTATAGATTCTTGTTGTCTGCTTCATGAGTGAGGATCTGATATTTTGCACCTATTGTTTTCGGCCGAGCTATAGTATCCTCCGTTCGAATAAAGATACAGCTCTTCTTTCTGTCTTTCTCCGGACGGCGTACATACTTCTCCCTTGCCACGTTATGTTTTCAATACAGTTAGACAACACTTTAGCAACCTGAGTGATAAACTGGCATTATTACAGCTGTTATTCCACAGTCCTGGAGTAACCTCTCAACAAGACGAGCTTTATTCTGCTGATTCAGAATGTCGTGCTCACCTTTTATGTATAGAATGGACATACACGCTGTAGCACCAACCCGTCAGCAGTTTGACAACAATCTCGATATATTGACCCTTACATTGTGCCTGAGTCCACACACATCTACCAACTTCTCCTCAACCTAGGCCGAGATACTCCCGAGGCTGCTAATAAAAATAGTCCATGAGTCCTGCATATCGGAAAAACATCCATGGAAACCCACGGTATGGTTCTTCCGGCAACATGACGGCATCGTGCTTCTCTTTACCTACAGCAATTAGATATGTGAGCTCTGATAAAACTTATATGTCTGTTTTTGCATGTAGGGTTATCACTTGCATGTGGAATGATACGTCTGGAAGGTTCTGGTGGTGAGCGGTTAATACCGGCTCTTGGAGGGTTGTTGAAAATGGTCATGCTGGGTGACGTAGATGGTTTTTATAAACTCTTTCTTGGGTAGGGTAAACGAGTTGTTGATATGGTGTTTTGGGGGTTAATTAGGTACTCTGGTAAGGCTGGGATTTACAAGGCCTGAATCAGGTATAGGATACACTTACAGTACGGGCTATTAACTCAAGCCAACGAGAGGCGACTTACACCCTTGTTCTGTATGAAACTCGCTGGGTGCTCCCTCAGATCATAGCCAAGCGGGAGCGTGCAAGCCTTCTCACAAGAAGGCGACCAGAAGTGACGGAATTTCTCACCATATTCCCCTCCTAATTCCAGAAGACTCGACCACCAATTATTCCCCATTCCCCGTTTCCCATTCCCACCAGTAGCTTGATCTCATCCTTCTGCAGTTAAAACCTCGACATTACAACAATAACTACAGCCGCGGGCCTGCCGTCCTGAGGGTATATCCGCCGAGCGGCGCACACAGCGAGAGCCATTATACGATACTGGGTTTGTACCGAGAGCAAGTGTAATTGCAATCATCTGCTTGTGCCAGGCCTGTACGCTGCATCTTATCAAATTACTACAGCACCAAGACCGAGGGCGATTCCACTGGTGGCCCAAAGCCAGAACAACCAGGAACAGGCAAGTTGCCAGCCGACCTTGGTCATTGAAGCCGGCGATTCAGCTGGCGGGATCGGCGGCGCGTCCCCGTTCAAGGTGGCGTACATCCACGAGAGCCCGCCGTCGAGTGAACCGTTCCTCGTCTGAGTCTGAGGCTGTGATTTTCTGCGGGGGTGACCGAACCCTTCGCCGTTTTAGAGGACTCTCACGCTGTATCTCCCGGCGGAAATAATCTTGATCTGTCTGTATCTACTGTGTATAGCTCTACTCTTCCTAGCCTCTTATTATCCTAGTATAGTAAATATAACAGTGGTTTGTGATCTTGTCGACGATCTCGGAACTGAGCTTGCCCGTCTCTTCTTCCTGTGTAAGGTGAAACCGGTTGTTTGGTAGATTAAACAGTGCAATGTATAGGGTCCCGATGTGTCTCCTGCTCGGTGTCGTTAGGTTCTTACCGTCCGGAATAGAGATCGTTCCGGTCGTCCTGCAGTTCTATCAGCTTCCACACTGGATTCACCGTCCCGATTCCAGAATATTTCCCGCGCCAAACCTTACGTGCATACACGCATCAAAAGTGCTCTCTTCCATTCCACGCCATGGTACATGAAGCATACAGGAAGCTTCCACACCAGAAACCCGAAACCTAAACGTCCCCAAACCTTACATCCCCGAAACCTAACATCCCCTTGAGTCCAACCGTCCCCCTTCCCAGAAAACTATATAAGCGCCGCCTCCCCGTCCCAAATCCAGTCCTAAATTTTCTTTTGACCCAGTCCCATTCTCACATCAGAGCACACAGACTCCAACATCTTCACCCACACATCTCTTCAACGTCTCACTCCATCGTGACGTCAACACACATCACCACCACCACCACCCAAAACACCATCATCATCATCATCATCACCAACATCAACAAAAATGGACACCAACCACACCACCCAGTCCAACCTCCCCCGCCCCCGCCGCGGCGACATCTCCAGTCGCCCGGCCTTCCTCATGTTTCCCTCTGCGTCGGGCACCAACCAGCCCCAGCCCCAGCAACCGGTGCGGCAGCCCCGCAACCCGTCGCCCTCCCCCTTCGCCCCGGCTGCCGTGCCCGCCGTCGTCGCCCCCGAGGCTGCCGTCTCCGCCTCGGCTTCCGGCCCTGCCGCCACCACCACCACCACCACCGCCATGGGCCACGGCATGCCCCCGGCCCCAACCACCACCACCACCGGGGCAACCAGCATGCCCCTCCTCCCCTCCTCCCTCGGCCCGCTCCACCCAAGCCGCTTCCCCCCATCCGTTCCCTCCCCCCCCCGCACCTACGCCGAGGCCCACGCCCTCGCTTACCGCACCCCCGGTGGCCTGTACATGGTACCTCCGGGGTGGCGGTTGGCACTTGTTGAGCATGTGGTCTTGCCCGGGACAGAGGGGGCTAGGGGGGGGTGTGAGGGGGGTTTTGGGGGGTTTGGGGGGTGGACGAGGTGGGATTTGCAGATTGTGCCTGTTGGGAGTGTTTTGGCTGGGTTGGAGGGACAAGAGGAGGGGGGGGTGGAGGTTGATGTTGTTGATGAGGTTGTTGATGAGGTGGTGGGTGCTGGGGAGAGAGAGGAGGGAGAGGGGGAAGAGAGAGAGATGGTGGATTGGGAGGAGGCGGAGAGAGAATTGGAAGATTTTGAAGATGATGCCCTGGCCGAGAGGTTGGCCGCTGCTGGGTGGTCGGACGCCACCGGGTGGCCGGAGTCGATGTTGCTGGGTTCACCCAGTGTCGACGTCTCCGTCTCCAACCCGGATGCCCCGGCCTCCCCTGATACACCGACAATCGCCCCCGCTACACCGACCATCGCCCCGCCTACACCAACCATCGCCACCTCTAGCCCGACCATCGCCCGCTCCATCCTCGGCACCTCGTCGTCGTTCTCCGGGTCGGCCGTCACCTTGGTGGACTGGAGCAACGAGGACAGCGAGTACGAGTATACGAGCGACTCCGAATATGCCGGCGAGTTTGACGACCGCTCGGCCTATGAGAGCGAAAACGACGACGGCGAGTTTGACGGCATCGAGTTTGACGGCAGCGAGTTTGATGTCAGCGAGTTTGGCGGCAGCGAGGGCGATGAGAGCGAGGAGGACGGCAGCGAGGAGGACTCCGACAGCGACGAGGACAGCAGCCGCGACGAGGACAACGACAACGACACCGACACCGACGACGAGGTCTCCTCCGCATCGGGGTCCTCGGACGCGTCGGGCTCGTCGGGCTCATCGTCCTCCCCTGGCCCTCAGCAGCAACAACAGCGACAACAAAGTCAAACGCTGAGTCGGGACTGGGGAGAGCTGCGGATCCGGCGGCTCGTCTGTTGGGAATTTCCTATAGAACGGCCCAGAGGATTGTCCTTTTTGAGATCGTTAGACGAAGCATAAATTGGAATAGTCTAGAAAATACATCTCTCAGTGGTTTTGCATCATCATGCTTCCGGTTCCAGAACTGTCTTGTCCGTGTGTGCCTGCGTAATGACGAAATTGTACATGTGTTTATGAAGTCAACCTTGTGAAAATGACATCGTTAGCCCTATGATCGGTTAGTGACGGACCGAAATAGTTCTCTTGCCGTCCGCTGTGTAATTGTAGCGGGATCTTGGAGATAGCAAGGATGGATTTCAGGAAACAGACAGTGTTAATGAGGGTACAAATTAGTCCTTATATATCGTGATAATCCTGGGATTGCGTGAGCCCACGTCTTCTGGAAGGCCACCTGGAGAAAGAGGAGTTCATGAAAGTGGCTGGCCGTCCAGCAAGCCCTAAGAAGGGTTGAGGCCCTTTCGGGAATTGAACCGGCAGACAGGTCGAACCCGGGGATGCCACAAGTCGGATAAGTCAGTCCGTCCTCCCGGGAGCTATTTCCAACTCGTTCTGCAGTCTGGTCCTCTTATATATACCAGCATTGGCAGCTGCTGCTCCTCCGGGAGAGGGGGGCATCTCCGTGTCGAGGAGGCTGGCTTCCGGAAACTGCCTAGCCCTTCTGTCAGTGTTTCTTCGTGTGGGATGAGTTTGGTAGTGAACTGGCTGGACAGGGCCGTCACGAGCGGACAGCCGACGCCTTTCCTCCAGTCTTGGTGCATGTCCCCTTAGCGACGTCCCTGAACGTTGTCTAGTCTATCTCGTTGGTCATTATCTTTTCGTCTCAAAGTGTCTGATTTTTACTTAGCGGTGATATGTGCTCAATGGTTATTGGTAAGGCCTCAACGGTACGATTCGTATGTTACGGTGTCTGTAGTCTCGTCAGTTACATCGTCCATTTTCTCGGTCTGATCTCACATGCAAAGCCACAAGCAGAGTAAAGCACCAGCAGTTGCCTTAAATCCAAAAATGAACCGAACACCTGGTTTATTTACTTTCCACCCAACGACTATTGCCCAACAACGTTTCCCTAATATCTTCACTCAAACCACCTTCCAGATATCACTGCTTAATCCACCAAAATCCGCCCCTCCAACTCCCCAAAAGCCCCCAAAAACCCCGCAAACAACCCAATCGCACTCTCCACATCCGCACTTCCCCCCGTCTCCCGAATACTATGCATACTCAACTGCGGGTTCCCCAAATCCAGCGTGCGCACCCCCAGCTTAGCCGACAACATCGGCCCGATGGTGCTACCACAGGGGCTATCATTCTTGACGACAAAGAGCTGCAGCGGCACGCGCGCGCGCCGCGCCACTTCCTGCACGAGCACGATCCCGGGCGAGTTGGTTGCGTACCGCTGGTTGGCGTTGATTTTGATCACGGGTCCGCCGTTGATGGCTGGGGTGTGGTTGCGCTCGTATTTGCCTGCGTAGTTGGGGTGGACCGCGTGTGCCATGTCGGCAGATAGTAAAAAGGATGTTGCGCAGGTCTGCTCGAAGGCTGTTGAGGCTGCGAGCTCCGAGGCTGAGAGTGGTGTCTTGCCGGCGGTGCTGCTGCCTGGGAGTACCGACAGGCGCCGTAGGATGGCGGGGAGCAGGTTGGAGTCGGCGCCGTGGGCTGAGAGCGAGCCGATTTCTTCGTGGTCGAAGCAGGCGACCAGACGGATGCTGGTGTCCTTGTCGAGGGATGCCGAGTCGGTCGACGCGATGAGCCCCTTGACGCTGCAGAACGTCATGTTGAGGTTGTCGAGCCGGGCCGAGAGGATCAGCTCGTCGTTAAGACCGCCGAGGACTGACTTTTGCGTGTCGTAGAGGACGAGCTCGAAATCGACAATATGCGAAACGTCCACGCCGGCCTGCTGGGCCACGAGCGAGAGGAAAGCCGGGTGGTGGCGTTCCGGTAGCGCTCTCAGGGGCTGGAACTCGCCTTCTGCTTCACCCGCTCCCGCTTCTGTCCCTGACCCCCCCTCGGCCTTCTTGTTCAACTCGGCCTCGGCTAACCCGGCAATGGGAACCAGCTCGTCCTCCTTGTTGGGGTCAAAGTTGCTCTGACGGTGCAAGTGAATGGCCAGCGTAGGGATCCGCAGGATCGGCTTGTCCACCTTGACCAGCTTCTGCACAAACTTGCCCTCCCCTTCGCCCTCGCGCACCAGCACCCGGCCGGCCACGCCCAGATCGCGGTCGAACCAGCTATGCCAGATGCCGCCGCCGTAGGTCTCAACGCCCACCTGCAGATAGCCGTTGGCCGTGCGCTTGCTGACCGGCTTGATGCGCAGACAGGGCGAGTCCGTGTGGGCGCCGACCATCCCGATCGGGTTGCCGGGCTGCCATTCCGCGCCAACGGCAAAGGCCACCACCGACGAGCCGTTGCGCGTGGTGTAGTACTTGCCGCCCGGCTTGACTGTTGACGCCCAGTTGTCACGCTCTTGGATCTTGGTGAAGCCGGCAGCGTCTAGAAGAGCAGCTGCCTCGGCGACGGCATGGTACGCTACCCGGCGTTAGCTTGGTGTGTCTCATTTTTTCTTCTTCCGGGTCTATTTTGTCTCATTGCCACTGACGAATAACACGGGGGCTAATGCGGCAAGACGGCAAGACGGCAAGACGAAAAAAAAACCAATCAAATGTTACATACGCGTCGGCGAGGCGTTGACAAAGTCAAGGAACTCGAGAGCAGATTTAGGGGGAGCCATGGTGTTGAAGGTAGTTGTCGTAATAGTAGTTTTCTGTGTTCTGCTTGTAGTGGTCGTTGACAGGCCGCGGCTGGCAGCGGATAACGTTATCGACAACGCAGACGCAGAAGAAGCGGGAACGGAAGAGTACAACGGCTGGGAACGGCGGCCCAGCAAGTTTGGAACTGAAACTGTCACACGAGCAGTAGCAGCAGCGGCGGCGGCAGCAGTAGGCGAGAAAGACGGGCCGGAGAGTGTGCAGACAGTGCGGGTTCGCGCTCGAAGCGAATGCAGAGTTCGAAGAGTGCACAACCTGGCCCGCATCGGTGCTTGAAGTTGTTTTCTGCGAGTTGTTGTGCAAGCCCCGTTCCTCTGCGCATTGCGGGGGAGCCGGCCATATCCCGCGCGAGCTGTCGGTTTCTCTTGATCATCGACGTGGGGCACGCCCTGCTCCTCTGCAGGTTCTCCCTAACTCTTTTTGCAGCTGGCGCCCCGGTTCCCAGGTCTTTCGCTGCTGCTGGAGCACTGATTCGGGGAGTGCTCTGGTGGGCGAGTGGGCGTGTGGACGCCGAGGAGGGGCGTTCGCTATGGCCCACTTAGGGAGGTGCAAGCGGAGGGTGGGGCGGCTGCTCCTCACTGGGAGCTTGTTCCTGTGTCATCTTTTGATGCTGTTGTTGCCCTTGTTTCTCGAGGGAGAGAGTCGTGATTCTCTTCAGATAAAACCCACAAAGACATGATTGCTGATAATTACAGTGATTATGATTGGCCCCATCGGAGAATATTCAACACCGGGTCAGTTGTTGAGGCAAGTGCAAAGCCAGACAGGTTTGCACAGATGGAAGTCACAAACCACAGCGCAGCTCGCCCCAGCCAATAAGCCGCCGAACAATTCTAATGCGCCCCACCATCCTCAAGACCAAAAATTAACCTGGTCCACTCTGCGTGTGAGAGGTTTCCAAGTCAGGAAGTTACTGCCACTCACTGCACTGCCTCAACATTAACATGGCCGCCTAGGACACTCTTGTTGTACTATGTAGGAGCAAAACATGGCATTCGACCCCTCTCTTTGTTTTCGTGATGCGTTTCTGGGGAAATAGCCCAACTTATCGAGCCTCGCTCGAAACCATAGTTACCCTCCTCGGCATGCCCGTCGTGTCTTGTCTTACCTTGCAGGATTTATGGCCCCCCACGCCCACATACCCGGCGGTTGCACAAACCCTTTAAACGCCTCAACTACCAGCTACCTATCAAGCCCAAAGCGTTTACCGCGACCACCTCAGTCAGCCATGCTCATGTCAAGCCCTTGTGGCCTCACCGGTGGCGACCAGGTCGTGTATCTCGATGCCTAGCTGAGACGCAGCAGCCAACCAACGAGGTGTAGCCGTTGAAGAGAAAGGCCGCGCGAGGCTCCCAGCTACCTACCGAGTCTACCTACGGATACCAAGCCATAGTCCTAGAACCGTTCTCTCTCTCTCTGTTTTTTTCTGTCCGTTCGTCCGTTCTTGTCCTTTTCGCCCCCCAGCTGGACCAATGCCTAACCGCCACGAGGGGCCAGCCCGCCCCCTCTTTCAACCCTCCAGCTCGTCGCAGCCTTGTCAGGGCGCTTCTGGCTGCGCTTGCTCCGGTGTGTGTATGTGTGTGTGTGGCCCGGCTGGCCATGCCTAGGTTGCGGGAAGAGCCTTGTGTGCTGCGACCTCATCCCGCGACCACTCCCGTTGGCCGCGGCATTGGGCCTTTTTTTCCTGGTCTTTAGTGTGTTTGCTTGCCCTTCTGTAGCCGCAGTGTGTGAGTTTTCCAGATGATCTCCTTCCTTTGCGGGACGGGCCCTGTGGGAAGAACCGGGGCGGCTAGAAAAAAACGAGGGGATGTGAGGAGGAGGGAGAAGGGGGACATGATTTCACGCGGCGATCATGAATTCCGATGACACAGCCGGAAATGGTAACACAACGACGCAGACCGAAGAGAGGGGTACCGCTCTTCCCCGGTTGGTGCATCAATTTGACCGAGAGTTAAAACAAAAAAGTAGTAGGATAGCCAGCGAAATAAAGATGAATTTCAAATTCTCATTCCCAGTTTCCCACCACCAACAATGGATATATCCATCAAGTTTCCCCCCTTCAGACGCGAGTGTGAGGCAAACGGGCCAAAAAGTCTTGTCCCCGCGCATATCCGTGTCCGTGTCTGATCGTCGCTTAGTGGGGCCACTCAACCCGTCTCCCGGACGGTTGCGAGAAGGGAGGCCCGCCTGCCCGCCCGACAGGTCCCGGGAAGCGGATCTGGAAAAAGCCCAGCCCAGGGCTGGCCTGGCACGCCTGGTTGGGCTTCTCAACGGTAGCTCGGTAGGCACGGCGGGCAATCGCCAAGCACCCGACACCCAACTCCCGCCAACAGCAGAAAACAAAACCTCACCCCTGGAACCCAGCGAGATTGGTGGGAATGGAATGGAAGGTTAAGGTTGTTGTTGGTGGACATCTAACTGCCAATCCATTCCATTTTGCCCCGCGTCTCATCCCGTCCCGTCTGCGAGGTTCAAACTCCTTGGTCGTCGCGACCAGGTCGGGTTGGGTCTCACTTAACGTTTAACTACTTAAGAACAGAAAACACTTGCGAATTGAATCCCAGGTTCAAAACCATTCACACTACACTAGTTACTTCCCGGGAATAAGTCCCCCCTCCCAAACCCAGCAACACGAACCACCCCCCAAAAAAGCCCTCACCAGCCTGCACCAGCCTCCTCCCCAGGCTTCTTCTTTCTCCCTCCTCCCTCTCTGCTGCTCCCCCGCCCAGTCAAGCCAGTCCAGCCCTCTCAGTGCCTCCCATCGCATTCCCCACCTTACGTGGACAGTGGACCAAATCCTCCGCAACCAATTGCTATTCTCGTCCTCCCTCCCCCCTGGGCCGCAAAAAGTCTGGGGTCATCCCCCGACCCGACTCGAGCGAGCGAGCGAGCGAGCGAGCGCCGCCCGCTAGAGCCCGGCAGGGCGGGTTTCTTCTGTGAGGTGACGGGGGTGATTGGATTGGATTGGATTGGATTGGATTGGGGGGTCGATTGGTCGGCGACTTTTGGGGGAGAGTCGCAGAGTGAGTTTGGGTTGGGTTTGGCTTGGGGAGGAAGAGGTTGTGATGGGACGGGGCATGCGAGGGTGTGATTGGGTTTGGGCGTGGGCTTTATTTTGACTTGATCTGGCTTGATTGACTATCTGTTATGTATGAGCTATGCGGCGAGAGGACAGACTGCTTTTGGGGGTGGCGAAAAAGACGGGGAAAAGGAGAGCGAGCAGTTGGGTGGATGGATGGATGTTGATGTTTTGAATTGATCATAGCCATTCATTCATTCATTCTCTCCTCTCCCCTTTTGACTGCATCTTGCGATCAAGGTTGGGAGATGTTGTTGGTTGAATTTGACTTTGCTGGTTCCCCTGGCTGGGCCGGATCTTCAATGAAGACATGCATGTAACCCTCCTGCGTCCCAGCGGGTGCTCCCACAGGCTGTCTGTTGTCTGCTGAAGATTTTTTTATTTAAGCGTTGTATTTCTTTTGGCGGGTTTCGTTTTCTTTTCGCATTCTATTCCCCTGCCTATCTGCTCGTCCTCTGTTTTGATGTTTTTTTGTTTTTGGCTTTTCAAGTCGGTCATTCAACTTATTTGGTTTTGACTTGTGTAGCGTAGCTAACCAACCCCAGGTCAAGCGACCTGTTGATATTCACTCTGCAAGGTTACACACCTCCGATTATGCCAAATCACGAAATCAGGTGTTATCGGCCTTAAGGTGGGGGTCCCACCTCTATCTTTTCGGCGTGGGAAGGAAACGGGAAGCTCGCGTACATGCACCGATGATGCACCTCTTGTTAGTGGGTTGCTTGTTCCAGTCGGAAGTGAGGGTGTTGTGTGGAATCTTGGCGGAACAATGAGTAATCGTCGAGTTGACGGATGCGACTACTGTGTATGTATGTAAGGTAGCCGTACCCGACCTTCGTTGAAGAATGGGAGCTCAGGATGAGTAATCTATCGCAACCAGCTATTGTGTGGTAAGTTGGGGTGATTGAGGTTGCTTGCTTTGGGATGGAATCATAACCAGGCATTTTTTGGCTGTATCAGACGAGGTACCTGATGAAGGCATGGATATCCATGGCGACCGGCCGGTCCGAACTCTAGTGGGATGAACTTGAGTTCTTGAGCTAGTGGGGTCAATCAACCTCTTAACGACGGGAGTCCCGACTATCTTATTTCTATTTCTCTTCGCGTGTCTCAAAAAACACAAGCAGAGACAACCCAGAGAAAAGTGTGTCAGAAACCGACCTGATCGATCGACGGACTCACCGGCCAACCAGCTGGGCTGCCTAGCGACTCACCCGATTTTCCCGGAGAAACATATGGCGATTCTGCGGACTCGATCTCACCTGCTTTATCCTCGATTGAGCGGGTGTGTCAGACCGGGTACAGGAGAACCAAGACAGAGAGAGTTGGGTCTCATGTGGGATTCGATCAGTTCTCCCGTTTGCGTTGCTTTGTCGGTTGGTTGACTGGCACGTTGTTGGTGGTGTTGGGTTACAAAAGATGGGAGGGGGATCAAACAGTCCGCTGGGACGAGGTGGCATTGCTTGCGCTCGCTCAGATAGACAGACTTGGGGTTTGATGGTGGACTCTGTGCGCGGAATTCGCTCCCCCTCCCGCTCAACGCTGCCAACTTCTATTCTCATTAGCTAGTGATTTCATGGGCTTTTCCTGGCCATGCTAAATAAAATCCCTCAAGAGCGATGCTGATCCCGTGGGAAGTGCCAGGGTGAGGAATTCCGAACTGCAGGCGCCAGTCAACTTGGATACATTTTGTTATTCCCGATCTCCGCAACGTCTTGATCAAGTCCGATGTTGGAGGATGGTGTCGAGGTGTGGTCAGCAGAGGAAAGTAAAGTTTGGCGCTGGGCGGCTGTTGGACGGGACCCGCAAGCGCACGGACGTCCCAGAACCGTTGCCGTTGGGTCTGGGCAAGCGCTGGGGTCTCGATTTCCGACTCCAGCTTTCCTGTCCCACTCGGTGTCCTCCTCCCGGTCAGTCGAACTCGCGCTTCCAAGACTGTGAAGACTGACCAAAGCACACACCAGAAAATCTCGCGTAGTTGTCTAAGGAGAGAGATTGTGGAGCGAGTGAATTGGCTTCGCTTCCTGCCCCTCTCCTGTTCGCACGCACTGATTCGGTCGTGCTCGCGAACCCTCGCAGCCCCACGCCCGTGAGAGAGACATGGAGATGCAGCGCATGCAATCTAATATGTAAGATCTGCCCGGAAGTGCTTCCGTGGCCAAGGACGCAGTAGTGTAGTTTATCTTGCGGCAATACTGTCATTGACTGTGTAATTACATGGTACATAGCAGGAGAGAGAGAGGGAGAAAGGCTCGAATATTCTCATCCACTCGACCGCTTCGAGGACGGCAAGTGCGTGCCTGGAGCGAGAGAGAAAGAGCAAATCGAGAAAGCGCGGAGCCCAAAACGGGCTTGGTGGGCGGGTGGGTCGATGCGTGGCTGAGCCGGGGGTATCCTGGCTCTGATCACAACACCAAAACAGATTCGGGGCGTCGGCGAACGAGAATGACCCAAAAGCTCATTTCGCCCAAACTTGCCCCGTCCCCATCGCAACCACCACCGCCGGCCGATAACTGCGGATGCCCAGAGTATATGGAAAACTCACCGCTGTTCCCCACGGCCCGTCAGATTGGGAGAACGGGTCCGTCGGGCGGTCGGTCGGTCGCCTTGGAATGCATGGTCAGTCAGGCTGTGAGCGATGAGAAAGAAAAGAAAAAGAAAGCCACCGGCCAGGAGCAAAGCAAGTCAACGCAAACTGGCTGGTGCTGCTGATGCTCTCGCTGCCCAGATGACCCCCCTGTCAGCCTCACACAATCCCTGTCTGCTGGGGGGCGGCGGAAGGGGGAGGAGGGTTTCTTGGTGGGACGGCGGTGGGACAAAGTAAAAAAGCGTGCGAAATGCGGATTGCTGGGGGGGATAAAATGCTGGAGGTGCCCGTCGCGACGAGTGGAAGGGTGCAATGTGGAATGCTTTGGCGTCAAGTGGCTTATTGCGACGGCTAAAACCTGCTGTTTTGAAGCCGTTGTCGTCAAAAGTCTCGCGGCATTGGGTGAGCCGTTGACTTGAAGCCTGGCGAACTGCGGCGACAAGAGAATCCATGGAAGGGAGGAGTGGGGGGGAAGACCCTCGACGAACAAGGTGTTGCTGCTGCAATGCCACGGCTGTTGCAGGACCCCTGTCGCCCAACCACAACCACCCCTAGCGCCCGTCCCAGTTTGTCTCAAGACCGCCTTGCACGGCTTCTCCATGGTTTTGTTCCTTCTGTCTACTGTCGACTCTTCGTTCAGTGTTCACAGCTCGATTTAGAGATGGCACGCCTGGGCAGACGAACCGAGTTGGTTACATAGTATAACTTACAAGTTATAAAATTCTAGACATCCGTACTTCGTAGGGTTCATTGATATACGGGCAGAAGGCAGGTCCTCCATTCTTTGCTCTGAGACCAAGTTTTCTTGACGCACGCAACGTAATTTTCACGACGCTCTGAGGAAAAAGACGTCTACCAATATGTGGGGTAAGAAACGGAGCGTAATCCGTCATCGAGACTAACCGCCTGTGCGGTTCAACCCAAACTGCTTTGCAAGGGGAGCGGAGTCCTCAGGTCGGGTCGCCAAGCAATTGGATCTGAAGCATTTACCGGCAATGCTAGGTGGTTGAGATTCCTGGGCGCGGGGATCGGGGATGTGGATGCGAGATGCGAGAAGAATAAAAGACCGCGCGCAAGAGAATGCGGCGAACACAGCTGCCCAGTCAAACCACCAGTCTCGTTCTTGCCTCCAGCTCTGCTCGCACGAGGTTCAGCTCTCGACTCCAAGAAGGTTTGGCTTGGCCCGTCCACCCTGGTCTTGGCTTTCGGGCGTGGACCCACTTAACCGCCCAGCAGGTCACAGGCTTGGCGATTTGTGGGCCCCACATCCTGGACAAGCCAGGTCCCGTCCGTCCCCATCCCCCATTCCCGCTTCATCAGCGTTTCCCTCCCACTTCTATTACCAGGCACCCGCAACTTGCAACCGACAACCCGCGAACCTGCCACCCAGGACAGCAACGCTTTCAATTCTCCCCTTTCCGCTCGAGAATTTCCAGTGTCCTTTTGTACTCAGGTGCCACGGCTTCTTTCAACATTATTTTCCTCTCATCTCGTTTTCCCCCACCCGGAGAACCTGAGGTTTTGGTACCCGCGCTCGCTACGTACGCAAGAAGTATTCAACTCTTCGCCGCCTGTTTCCGACCGCGATCGACCACCACCTACTGTCAGGGTGAACTCGAAGATCCGCCACCATTATCACTATCACGACACCTCGAACACGATTTTCTATCGCCTGTTGGGACACCGCTAGTCCGGCCCAACTGTTCCAAAAAAAGAACAGCGCCGATTGCAATTCAACGGGCTGACATCCGACGTCGACGGGATACCTGATCGCCACATCGTCGAGTTCTCTTCCGCTGCGACCTAGAGACGACCCCCCAAGAGGGCGCTTCGAGTGCGACAAAACGCATCCGCGTAAGCTTTTTAGCCATTCGATCACTCTAGCGTCATCGCGAAAGCAGATGCGGTCGCTGCGCAGACGATTTCTCCACTCGAACCTTACGAATCCCCGATTTTGAACGATCCACATCGATAAGCTGCCGCGGCCGGACGTACGCTCGCCCTTATTCAAGGTCGAACCGCTCGGTTCGCCTCGACGCCTCGAGGCGCCAAGGCGGTGTTGTGGCTTTTCCCATCATACCTCTTACGCCTTGTCTTTCCTCATCATCTCTCACCAACCGCCACTTTTTCCCAGGCGGACAACTCCCTTTCTCCGTTTTCCGGTCTTCAACCACGGACTCTCGTCGTGAGCCACGTTCGGGCCGAACGACGCTCGGAACTCTACCGCAATCATGGCGGCCAATATTCCACAGATGACCCCGAACGGTCAGATGATGATGCTGCAACAGCAACAGCAACAACAGCAGCAACTTCAACAGCAGCAGCCACCGCAGCCCCAAAACAAGCAATTGCAGAACTTTATTTACACGAATCTGATGCAAACTATGGCGACGGTGCCGCCGGGCTCGTGGCAGGCTGGAGTCTCCATCGGCGACCGTCTTGCCAAGACTAGTAATCTGTATGAGCCCCTCCTCTCCCCCCCCCCCCCCCCCCCCCCCCGATTCTTTAGCACTTCTTGTCCACCGCTTTTTGTCCTAGAAGACCGAGCTAACGGCCCCTGAAGTGTATCTAACACCCTTCTGGCAATACCAGACGGTGACTGGCAGAAACTGAGCGTGTCTGCCATTGGCTTTGAGAAAAGACATTTCTTGCAGTCACCAGATAAGGTAGGGACAAACCCAGGCCCGGCTGTTCCAACCCCGTGGGCGTTTCCTTGTCTTTCTTTCATTGTTGATGCTGACATGGACTTGTAGCAATCGTACGACCACGCCATCAACAGCAGACTGGCCGAGTTGGTCAAACGAAGGCAAGGTCTTGCTCCGGACCTCCAGAACCATGTCAACAATGACGCAGCCCGGCAGGCCCAGATGCAGGCGGCTCTCCAGCAGCGGCAGCAGATGATGATGAACCAGATGGCGGCCCGGGGCTTGGGGCAACCACCCCAGCCTGGGTTCCAGCCGATGCAAAATCCAATGCAGGTTCCGGTTATGCCTCAGCAGCCCCAGCAAATCGGCGCCGGAATGCAGCCGGCGGGGATGCTCCAAAACCGCCCAGATCAACGCCAATTCCCGAACCCGATGGGCCAAGTTCGGCAAACGATGATCCTTCAGGCCGACCCTTTGGCCGGGTTGAACCAGCAGAACAAAGCCAAGATCAACGCGCACGCAGTCAAACTCATGAACCAAGCTGAAGAAGGCTACAAGAACCAAATTCGGGCTGTGGTGCAGCAGAGAATGACACAAGCCCAGTTGCAAGAGCATAACGCACAGAATAAGGATCCTGTTCTCACCTTCTTCCAGAACAGTGCGCTCAACCAGGCTCGGGAGAGGACCTTGCAACAGCAACAGCAACAGGCACAACTGGCGCAGCAACAGCAGCAGCAGCGAGCGGGTATGCCAACGAATGTGAACCCACAAGGGCCACAACAGGGCCACATGAATCCTGCTCTCATGGGGAATCTTGGCCGGCAGCCTGGCATGCCTGACGGCCAGCTATTCCCCACAAACTTGGAGGACATTCGGAATGAGCAGCAGATGGGGTTGCTAGCCGAAAAGGCCGGGCAGACCGTTGTCCCGGCCAGCAGCGGCCCAGGCCGTAATTCTATGCCGAACGCGATGCTCGGGCTTCCCCCACAGAACACGCCGGCTACCCAGCCCGGGCCGAACCCAACAGCACGGCCAACGCAGGTACCACCCAATTTTGGTGTACCTCAGCAGGTGAAGATGGACCCGACTGGTGCCCAAGTGCAGGGACCGGGAGGCGTACGTAATGTTCCCGGCCGGCCCATGAACGGGCAGCAGGGAAACATGGGGAACATGAATGTTCCACCTCAAACTTCGCAAAGCCCGGCGATGAACACGCTCAACGCGCCGATGCGACAGCCTCCCATTCCCGTGGGACAACCCGGCGTGAACCCGGCGGCCCAAGGTAATCCGACCATGGGGAACAATTTTAACCCGAATTTCAACCACGCAAACAACGCGCGCCCACAATCCCTCCAAGGAAACAACTTGAACAACATGAACAACCCGGCCATGGCGGGGATGGTCTCCAACCTCGGCGCGGATAGTGCTATCCGAAACTTTTACGCCGGCTTGCAAAGGGGCCAGGTACCGAACGGCGGCTTTCCCGGCCCCCGGCCGAACGTCATGTCTGGGATGCCGGGACATCAGCCTCAGCCCGGCGCGATGGGCGGTCCGGGCCAGCCTGGGGCTGCGCAACAGCCCAAGCTGCCGAACGGCGATGCCAACAGCAATGCCGCGTTTGCCGCGTTTGCTCGGACTCCTCCTGCGCTTTCTATGATGAACAACCTGGACATTCCTCCCCAAATACTGAACCAGTTGCGTAACTTGATCCCGGCTGACACCAAAAAATGGAGCCATCTTAAACAGTTTTTGCAAGCCAATCCTGGCGCTATCCACCCCACGCTACAGGCGAAGTTAGGGAACTTCCAAATGTTGCAATTCAAGAGCGTTTGGGATAAGAGATCGGCGTTGGGGACAGCTGCAGGGGGTGGTGCACCGACGCCTAATATGGCCATGGGTCAACAGCTGTCGCTCCAGCAGCAGGCGCAGCAACGGCAACAGCAGGCACAGCAGCTAGCGCAACAGCAGGCGCAACAGCAAGCGCAACAGCAGGCTCAACAGCAGGCTCAACAGCAGGCTCAACAGCAGGCGCAACAGCAGGCGCAACAACAGGCTCAACAACAGGCGCAACAGCAGGCACAACAGCAGGCACAACAACAAGCACAACAGCAGCAGCAGCAGGCGCAACAACAACCGCCCACACACCCACAGCAGCAGCAGGTTCCGCAGCCGCCACAACATGTACCGCCACATCAGCAAGCACAACCGCTTCCCCCTGGGGTTTCGTACCCGCCTCACGTCTTCCAGGTAGCTCGGCATGAGGTTGAACAGGCCCGGCGGGATCCCCGGTTCCAAAACGTGCCGGACGAGATGATGGTGGATTTGGTGCGGAAGGTTAAGCGCGACTTGTTTGCTAAGAAGACCTGGGAGCAATATAACCAACAGCAGCAGCAACAGCAGCAACAGCAGCAGCAGCAGCAGCAGCCAGGGGTCAATGTGAATGCCCCGGGACAGGTTCAACAACCCGGTCTTCAGCCGACTGCGTTACAACAACAGGGCGGCGTTACCCAGCCACCGCAGCCTACTCCCCAACAAACAGCTCTCCACCAAGTCCCGCAACCAAAACCAGCCGCTACACCGGTTACCGAAGCGCCAGGCCCAGCTCCAGCGAAGCCCGCCCGACAGCCCCCAAATCCTTCCCCTGCGACGGCGCCTAAGAACCTCAAACGACCGAATCCCGACACCGCGGGCGAGGCGTCTGGTCAGGCCGCCAATGCGGCATCGCGGCCCGGTCCGTCGCAGGAACCAGCCCGGCAAGCCACCACGGGAGCGAGACCGACGTTGGAACAGCTCATGAGGTTATCGCCCGAGCAGCTTCTCAAGATTCCTCAAGAACAGCTGTCCAAGCTGCCGGCTGAACAGCAAAAGGCGATTGCGATGCGAATCCGTTCTGCGGCGACCCCAGAGTCGCTCTCTCGCCTGAAAGTTCTCGCTCAGGACGGTCATCGCATTGCGACCGAGGAAATGAAGCTACTAGAGACACAGCAGAAGCAGGGCATCTGGGTGCCTCTGTCGCCTGCCGCCCTGAATGAGATCCGGCCAAAGCTGAACCAGGCAGCTGAGAAGATCACGCAACTCCGCAACGCGCAACTCATTGCGAAATGGTATCACCAGACCAAGGACGACGCGCGGGCACGGATGTACTTCAAGATTGTAAGCTCTTTTTTTTTTCTTCTCTTTTTTTACCCTTTTATTTTCTATCTAGCCTAGCGTGACAAGACCTGTGCTAACTTGTTTGTGTAGCGCTCCAAGGTCTCTAGGCAATTCACCGACGAACGCATGACCCAGCAGGTGGAGGGGTTGACTGTGACCAATAACGAGCTGGACCAATACATCACGATGATGGACAGCATGCTGCAGGATCTAGAGGTGCTCAAGCGAGGGCCGGCGCAAGAAGGACAGGCTGCTGGAGGAATGCAAGACCCGAACCAAAGCCAACCGCAGCCGTCACCCCTCAGTGCCGCAAACCTAGAGAAGCAAACACAGGCGCTTAAGCAGGCACAGAACGCGCAGAGCCGGGCAGCGGGCAAGACGACACAAGGCCAGGCCCCAGCGGCTCCAACCTCCTCCCAGCCGCCGTTCCAGTTTGGGATGCACAAGTCGCCTGCCGGCAATCCGGAGTACTACGGCGAGCAGCGCATCACGCAAGCTAATCTGGTCATCCCGCCCGCGCGGAAGAAGGTCAAGACGGCAACCGGCGGCCACGCGTCGCCGCCTGTGGCCCAGACGCCCAACACGACGTCTTCACCACAAGTCAATGCAGCGTCGCCCGTGACGATGAGAAAGCCCGAGCCGCCGAAGCTCACATGCCCCGAGCTGGGCTGCGAGATGAACTCGATCGGGTTTGCCACAGAGGAAGCCCTCAACAACCACCGCCAGGAGGAGCATATCAAACCGTATGAGAACCCTCTCGCTTTCTTCCAGGAGCAGGTCACGGCCACCCTGGGTCTGGACCCCCAGGGCATGCCCAAAGCATCGCCCAAGGCGGGCACCGCGGGCCCCTCAACACCCTCGGCAGCTCCTATGGCCATCAACCGATCTAAGCAAGGACAAAAGGCCGGCGCAGCGCCCATGTCCAGGACCGGGTCCATGCAGAGACAGGGCAGCGCGGCCGGCATCAAGGCGGCCGGCACACCCGGCACACCCGGCAAGAACCTGCCCCTGAAGCAAGGGGCCGGCACACCCCAGATCCCCACGGCCGACGATCCCTGGATGAATTCGACCATCGACCCGCAAAACCTGTTCGCTGGTCTCGGCAACTCCCTAGAGGCGGTCACGGGCACGCTGGTGCCCGACTTCAGCACGTACCGGTCCCTCACCCCCAACGACACGCCCGAGTCGATGAAGGACAGCGGGGCGTCGGAACCGACGAGCGATATCGCCGAGGGTATGGCCCTGGACATCGACCTGCAGCTGGGCCAGCCGTTCGATAACGACTTGTTGTTTGATTTGGGCAGCTTCAATATGGATATGGATAATCTGGGCTCGCCAAACCTGGATATCTATGCTGCTGGCGCGGATACTGTGATGTTCCCGATCGACGATTTGCAGAATGATTTCTCGAAGCCGTTTAAGGTGCCGCATGATATGTATTCTCTTGATGCTTGAGGTGCGGGTTACAAGGGGTTATAAAAGGAAAAGGGGAAAGGGGAAATGGAGGAGTTCTGTGGGATATGGACGTTTATCGCGATGTATCGGCTTGCATTGGCACAGCAGAAGCTTCTCACCACTGTGTCTGCGTTATTACTTGGCTTGGCTTGACTCGGTTCGGTTTTGTTATTTCTACACAGTAGCTTTTGGGGTAGTCCTTTCACGGACTCGTTTGTTTCAAGGAGTTTATAGGCTGGTCAGGTTGGGCTGGGTGGGTGACTGGACTGGGGCATTCATTATTAGGATAGGGGGATGGGGAATGGGGCTACTACTGTGTGAGGCGGATAAAGATGGGGTTCTAAAGGGGGGCTCAGGGGATTATACTAGGAATAGGGATTGTTTTTCGAACAGGGTCGGATAAGAGGGGTGGTGATACCCAGATTTTTTGAATTGTATACTTTGCTTCTTGCTTCTTGCTTTGTTGGTTTTTGTCTGTCTGTTTACTTGACTTGTTGCTTGCTTGTTTGTTGTTGTTGCTTGTTGGTTGGCTGGTTGGTTGGTTGGTTTCTGGGTTTGGGTGGTAATGTGGGAATGGGTTCTTTTCTTTTCGTTTAGGTTGGGGGGCATAAAGGTGGTTTTTGTTCCTGGGGTATGAATATTCTCGGGTTATTTTTATCTATCTAGGATTGTGAGGGGTTTCGGTCGTTTAAGTTGTTTACACTATTAGGTATGGTTACGGTGGGGATTATCGGTGGTGGTACCATCATCATCATCATTGTTATTGTTTTATTGTTTTGAGTGGTTCTCCTCACTCACTCTTATACTAGTTGTTCTGTTGGTGATTATTTGGTGGTGTGGTGTTATTACTACTTTGTTCTCCTTGGTGATACTTGAGGGTGTTATGGGGCTGTTAATGGGCTGTGGCCTGGAGTGAGGTTGCTGTTTTTCCTCTTGATTGGGTAGTTTAGGTAGTTGGGATATTGAATGTGATGATTGTTTGGTGTCGGATGTTAGGTAACTTGAATTGCGATTGTGATTTTGATATCGCTAGTGTGGATGACTTCTCCTATTTTAATTGAGGTGCCCCCCTTGTCTTATGAGTAACTTGACTTTTAGTTTTTTGATTGAAGTTGGGTGAATTGAACAAAAAGCGTCTTCACAGGGCAAAGAGAGCTTTCATTTTTTTTTTCGGGCTTTCACAGATGTTCATCCCATCAAAAGTGGCAAATACCTAGACCAAGCGCGCTTGCATCGCGGTTACGCGGATCCCTGTTCCTGCTGTCTTGAAGAATTTGAGACGTTGGGAGCCGATCTTCAAAACGATCTGAAAAGGTGCATGTGGGGGTCCGTTGGTGGGGCTGGGGGACCCCTGGAACAAATCCGGGTCAGGGTTCAGGGTGGTTTGGCGCGTTGGCGCGTCCAGCACGCGTATTTACAAATTACCGGATTTGGCAAGGGGGTGGGCGAGTGGGCAACAGGCCTCAGTGGGGACAACTGAGGTGAGGTTGTTCTTGCCTTTTGGTTTGGTTGTCCGTCACGTTGGGGTGCAAGGCTTATGTTGAGATACCTGTTGCGTACCTGAATTTCTTGCCACTTCACCTGTTGACCGCGTTTTGTGCTGGACTGCTCATTTCTTCTTTTTCGTGGTTTTGACACTTCTCACGCCTTCACGGATGACTGCTTGATATTTCATTCTCTCACTTCCACCCCTGCGACGCGTTCGACACTTGCCCACCGGATTTGGACATTTTGCATGGGGTTCTCCCGCCACGACCAGGATCGTTTCCACGCTTGAAGCAAGACACCATTAAATACCCTGTCTGTATTGAAGTTACAGCGTGCCGCGGTCGTCACGGTTGTTCCACCCACAAAGTGGGGGAAAGGTTCCTCATCACGGGTTATTTCTCTGTGACGTGAGCGTGTTTTCTTCGTTTTTGTCTTTGGCGACAGATACAACCTATTCTTTCCTCTTTCTTCTGCACCTACCCGGACAACAGTGCAAACACTCAACACGCTCTTTCATCAACGCTTTTCTTTAGTCAATCGTGTATCCAAAGAAACCCGGCTAGTCGACTAGACGCCGCACAGAAACGCACAGAAGGACGAGACAAGATGAATACAGCCTCGCCCACTAAGCGTCGCGTTCTCGGTGCGCTCGACCCCAACGCGTGCTCCCCCAACAAGGTGAGAAGGCACGAGGGCAAGCTGCTATCGTCGTCCATGCAGCAGAGTCCTGTCAAGTCTAAGTTGTTTGCTACCCCGCGCCAGGGTACCGCGTCGCCTGCACGTGGTCGTGCGCTGTTATCTTCCACAGCAGCCAACTCTACATTGGTGTCGGGTATGGAGAACCAAGGGGTGTCGAGGGCGCAGGAGGAAGAGAGAGGAAGCCCGACTAAGAAACGCCGCTCTCCTTCGCTTGCTTCGACCGCGTCGGTGGGCTCGTCGCGGGGTGTGTCGGCGCGTGTTGATACCTTGGAGGAGGGGCTGGGTGGAGAGCCGGTGGCGAAGAGGCCGTGTTTGGAGAACAAGGACGAGGTCCAACCCCGACGGGCAGAGGTATGTTGCTCCCTAATAGTTACTCACTGTAACTTGCTGTGTAGATACTGACTTTTCTGTACCAGTCTCCGCCCTCTTCATTGTCAACAGCCGCGACCGCTCCGATCCGCCACCGCTCCGTTTCGCCCGATGCCACCTCAGTGTTTGACAACTCGATTGTGGATAACTCACAGGCTACGGTTATCACGGAGCCAGACATTGCCAGTCTTGTGCCTGCCACGGCGCCCGTCCCTGTTACACTCCCGGCCTCGCTTTCCCGGCCGCGGATGACGCGTGAACAAGCCAGACAAGTATGTCTTCCCGGGGTTTCTGTGATTATGTGCCAGTGCTAACACCGCTCACAGAAAGCTGAGATCCTCCGCCTGCGTCTCGGCCTCGCAAGTTACAAAGTGCGCACCAACCAGACCGAGGTGTCACTCGATGCACTAGAAGCTCGGGCTGCCGAAATTAAGAGACCAGCCAGAAACTCGTTCTCTGCCCACGGCCGAAGTGAGAGCCACGGCCAGCAGACTGCCTATCCTGCCCCGACATCCCTCTCAGCATCATTCCCCCCCCCTGGCACTGCATCTAGCTCCACAGCCCGGGGTGGTAGACGACCTTTGCCCGCTGCGCCCGTCCGGAGACCCAGCATGGGCGTCGAGCGCGGGCCAAGGCTAGCAGCGCCCTCAAGAAGCCCCCGTTTCGCCCAATCCCGGCCAGCGACTATCATCCGTGACGAACAACGGTGGACACAACAAACGCAAAATCGCTACACTCACCAGCAGCCGCGCGACTCCCACCACCGACCGGCCCACTGCCAACCCGTCCATCACCACCAGCGCCACCAATCCGAAGTTCTCCCCAAGTCCCACCACAACACCACAACGCGCGACATGTCCGCCGCAGATCCTAGAATCCCGCCCCGTCCGCGCAGGGCCACCGATTCAGCCGACTCTTTGCTATCAGCCTTGTCAAGGCCGTACCATCCCGACAACGGAAACAACACCAGCCAAAGGAGGGTCAGCTTCGTGGGGCACGACAGGTACCAAGGTCGTCATGACGGGGGAAGAGCCAGAGACGAAGCGGACCGGGAAGCAGACCAGGTGACAGACATGGAAGATAGGGGTGGTGCGGCGAGCGGTCTGCTTAGTTTGGCTCGGAGTTAGGAGCTTCGGACGATGGACTGGGTGATGAAGCTGAGGGAGTGAGGGGGTTGTTAAAGGGACCTGGGGATGGAGAAGGGGAGAAAGGAGACATGGATTGATGGGTGGGGGGCACTTAGAGTCAGGAGCTGCTCCGGTGTGGTGTGCAGGTTCTCCAGGGTTGGTATACCCTTAGGGTGGGAGGCTACGTGTGTACAACGCGCGCGTGTGTCTCTATTCGTCATGTACTACTGCTGAGCTACTCTCTGGGCGTTGGGTGGATTTTGTGTGGGAAAGGGAAGGGTTATCTGGCGGTGGTTTTGTTCCGTGTGTCGGATTAGAGTACAATACATACAGTCGGGGTAGGAAGGGTTCACCTGCCTTGCCTATGTAGAGAAGGAGGTAAATGAAACAAATACCTTGTAACGCAGTTAGTCCCAGTCACGGTGCATGGATGAGTGAGATCCCGGCCACGTCTCCCTGTTATTCCGTTCTTATATACCTATACAAGACCTGCAACGGGCTCACCACCTATCCGGGTCTGATCAGATCTAATGTGGAGGGTGAGCTGTTTCGCTTTCTTCTGAATTTTCTCTTGGGTTCGAAAGGAATGGTCTGTTTAAAATCATGTACCAGCCTGCCTTATTATCTATCCCCTAACCTCACTCAGTCGTAGTGTGAGTCCGACTTCCCAGAAACCCCTCCAAATCCCCATGCATCCGTATCCCCCTCTCCTCCATACCCTGCACCAAACCACGTAACTCGCCCGGTGAAAACAGCGGGGTGTCTCCAAGAGCAGTTCTTCCTCTCCCGCCTGCACTTTCACCCCGGCTACTGTGTTGTATGCCCCCCCGATCATCCAGAGATTCATCATGCTCGGGATAGAGTAAATGTTGAATATTAAACGCAGCCATATACACCTCCTTAGCCCAGGGACAAGCAGCCATGGCGCGGTAGATGACGGTTTTCAAGTCTGCTGCTGCTGCTGCTGCTGCTGCTGCTGCTGCTGCTCCACTGTGTGCTTCTTTCTCCCTTTTCCCTCTGTTCCCGGTAGTACTCCTGTGTTGCGCGACAGCAGCTGACCACCGCGCACGACAGAATCGAATATATCGCAGCCACAGTTCCACATTATGCCTTCCTCCCCCTCCGCCGCCACCAGCATCATCGCAGGAAGAATCCAGCACAGCCTCAAACGCAGCGCAGATAGCATGTGACGAGCCACTTTCAACCCCAATCCCACCACTTCCGGCGTAGGCATGGGCTTGGTGGTGGATGGCAAAGCGGTGGGTTGATAGGGTGGGCCGATGACGTGTGTCCGGGTGTGTTGATGATGATGGGGAGAAGGGGTTAGTGGGAGAGGAGAGAGAAGTCAGGAACGAGCGGACGGGATCGTCGATGCGTAGGCGTGGTTGAGCCCAGGCGAAGAGGGAGAGTAGAAGGGTATTGGTGGGGAAACGGTCGAGGAGGGAGGAGAGGTGGGTGCGGAGGGTGCGAGGGCGGTAGGGGCTGGTTTTTGGGTTGTTAGTTTGGATATGTCTATGTTCGTGAGGAAACCATGATATAAGGGGAAATAGAAAGAGACATACCCGTGCGTGGCGTGGTAGTACAGCAACCGCGCAGCAGACTGCAGAAGCCGCTCATGGTGTTGCGAGCGAGAAAGATGAAGGCCACGTCGCTCAAGATCCCGAGAAAAGGCATGGACGGTCTCGAGCGCGGCGTTGATGTGGCCCTGACGGTCCGACGACGGCTCGGTGTCTCCTGTGGCAGAGAGATAGTCGAGAAGCATCAGGCCCTCGGCGTACAGGGCTGCGGTCGCGAGGTCCTGGGAGGAGATGGCGTAGTCCCGGGTGCTGGAGAAGTGAGACCGGGTCTTGAGTAGCAGGGCCGGTGAGGGGTGGGTGTCGTGGAAGTCGGGGTCGACGGACGAGCAGAGCCGAGCGAGAGCCAGGTCTTTTTGCCCGCTCTCGAGGTGGATCCACGCCCAGGTGTTGTAGAGCATTTGGTTGCTGGACTGTGTTGGCTGTGTCGTGTTAGTATGCACTACCTGTAACCGCTCACTCAAAGGTCATACACATACCGGAAGAGTCAGCCCCGTAGCAGACGACAGCACCTTCAAGGACACCTCCCCATTCCCATTCGCCCACTCAGCTAAAGCATACGCATTATACAGTCCAATATTCGAACCATACTGCTTCAACAGCCCCCTGGCCACTTTCTTCGCCCTTGCCGGCTCATTCACCCACTCCATCGCGAGATAATATTCAGCCAGCGACTCCATCCCCCAGCGCTTGACACATTGTTCCAGCGTGCGCAGCAGCCAGGACAGGCTCACCTGCCTGTCATACCGCAGGTGAACATCCGACCACTTGGCTAGGTAGCGGAACCAGGGGTCGCGTGAGAAGCGCGCATCAGGGGATATGGCCATGCTGCCCGCGGCCTGGACAAACTCGGGCGCTTGCCGAGAGAGGTCCTGTGTCGGTTCTGCAGAGATGCCGTGCTGGCCACGGCCAAGGCCCAGACCCAGATCGATACCCTGGCCGATGCCGACGACAAAGGGGTCGTTGAGCAGCATGCCCGTGAACCGAGCTCCCGACAACCCGGCATGCGGCATCCCGCAAAAGAGGAGTAGCGCATCGAGAAGCATGGGCTTGACCCGTGAGAGCGCGGCCGACGGGATCCAGACCAGTAGATCCTCAATATCCGAGAACAACACAACCCGGAAAGCGTCTTCCTCAGTCCCCATGTCCAGCGTCCTCGCCGGCATGCGCGCCCGTTCGGCCAGTTGCTGCTCTGTCGCCGCCCACGCCTGGTAGCGGTCTGCCGTCTTGGGTGGTGTCGGGATAGGGTCGTCCATCTTTGGCTCGGGGTCGGGGGCTATGTCTGCTGCTTCGGCATGGAGCTGCCATCCCTTGGCATCGTCTTCCCCGATCCGCGCTACCTCGCTTTCCCAAAACTCGGAAAATGAGAGGGATGCGGCGTTGCGCGTGTAGTCTTCTCTTGGTCGGCAGAACGTCATCTCGAGCGTCCCCTGCCACGCAGCCACCGCCAGCTCGGTGAACCCGGCGTCGTGGAGAAAGCGCGTCAGGCGGAGGAAGACATAGACCAGCTGCTCGCATAGCTCCTCTTCCCTTTCTCGGTCTCCGGAGATGCTCTTTTCGAGGTCTTTCTCCAGCTCTGCCAATTTCTCCGCCATGACTTTCTTCACCTGGTCTACCTCGAATCCGACCACCCGGCTCATCTCAAAGTCCAGCTTGCCCTTCCACAACGCAAACGAAGTTCCCGCTGGACTGCTCATAACCTCTTCCCATTTCCGTACCAGGACCTTCTCATCCCACACCTTTTCACCTTCTCGCATCATCCCCAGCACTAACGGCAATCTCTCCTTTACCGCCTCCTGCACTTTCCCACCGGCTTTCTCCTGACTCTTGGAAGAAACACATCCATCCAGCGCCTCCTGATACAACCCCAACTTCAACTCAGCGAGCGCCCGCGTCTCCTCGGCCGTCTTCCTCTGGCCAAGCGAGCGAGTCGGTTGCTGCGTGCGGAGTTGGTCAGCAAAAAGCACATCTTGAAGCGCAATCAACTCCAGCCAGGAGGGTACATCGGCCAGGTGGGATTTGAGGTGTTTCGAGAGGTAGATGGCACGGGCTTGCGGAACGGAGTGGCCAACTGAGAGTTGCTGGGTGGATTCTCGGTCTTCATCTGAGTCTACGTCCGAGTCGTCCTCTGAATCATCCCGGTGAGCATCTGGCCGGGCTTTTCCGTAAATAGAGCGGTAGTCTGGGAGCACAGGGCCGTCCTCGTCGTCCTGGTCACGCTTGCGTTTGCGTGACGTGGAGAGGGCGATGAAGTCGTCGTCGTAAGTCAGGAGAGGCTGGTTGACCGAGGGCTTGATATGTTTCGAGTGGACGCGAGCAGCAGCGGCCACGAGCGCCTTGTCACGGAATGCAGAAGTGCTGCCGCTGCCTTCACCCGGGCGCCTGATACTGAACTCCTCCTGGGCACCCTCGCGGTGGATGACGAGGAAGCCAGGTGAGCCTATGATGCGGCCGGCACCGAAGCGGCGGTACACCGGGATTTGGGCGCGGTCATTCGTGCCGTACTGGACGATGAGCGGATCCCCCCGCTTGTCGACGACGAAGAGGTCGTTGGCGAGGGAGGGATGGGAAGCTGAACTATCCTTTTTCCGATTCGTTAACGTCTCATGGCTGTTGTACAATGCCGATGGATCGTCCCGGGCCTGAAGACTACTGCGATGCTCCCGTTCATCCCTTTCTCTTTTCCAGCCTTCATCTCCTTGAGGGTTTCCCCTATCTCGGGACCGCGGCCTGTTCCTCTCCCTTTCTCTTTCTCGATGCCGATCCCGTCGGCGGTCATCGTGGTGGTCACGGTCACGACCTTCATCACGGCCATGACGTCGACGGTCCCTTTCCCTCCCCTTTTCACTCTCCTTTTCCCTGCCCCTTTCCCTCTCTTTTTCCCGATCCCTACGCCGTTCGCTACTATCCTTCTCAGACCCACCGAGACGAGCACCACCACGGTCGCTCCGTGGGCCCCGGGCCTCGTCCAACGCAGGCCGGGCCTCGGCCTTCTCTAGCGGCACGGCAGCGGAGTCGGGAGTAGTGGGATCGGGTTGGAAGGATCCGAACTTGGGCACAGCCCGTCGCTTCTTCTCCCGCCCTTCATCCATGCTCACCCAATGATGATCCCTGAGACTGTCGCGTGAGAGGGAAGGTGAAACGATGAAACAATGCGATCGCTCACACCTGGTTTCCCGATCCCATCCTCATCCTTGTCGGGACGTTACCGGGCAGTTACTAGATAACTAATTCTCGTGTATTGAGTAGTTAGTTGAGTACTGTCGTCATTGCCGATCGTTTCGCCGTTTGCAAGCTCGAGTCATGCAGCATGAATTGCGTTGACTCCTGTCTTTGTGATTTGTTTCACCTTGATTCCTTTTTGGGATGTCTTTTTGTCGTGTGTTGGTTTTCCTTGGCTTCTTGGCTTCAGTTGATGGTTGCCAAGAGCTCTGCGGGCCGTCGGGTGCCCGGGCGCTGCTGAAGGCCGGTGGATTTTCAGGCGCCGCGTGGTTGGCTCCAGGTCAGTTGGGAGGCGAGCCTCGCGAGTGTTACAGTGGCATTTCTGGGCGTGCTGGGCGAATCCATCAGGGTCCCCGAGCAGCAGACAGAACCCCCAAAATAAGGCCTAATTGGGCACCCTGAAGCCCGCGATGACATAACTGTGCAGGGAGATCTGCTCCGCATCCCGCGCATGCGGCCAGTACTGAGACCGCCTTTGGCCGAGCCTCTCGCTTCGTCTTCAAGGCCGGTGATGAAGCGTGTTGAAGAGGAAAGAAACTTCGAAGTCGAGAGCATCCATGGATGGGGGTTGTACGACGCATGGTAAGAATACCCGGAGTTTTTCCTGGCCCAAATGCCTCATCTACAGCAGCCAGTCCTGCCTTCCTAACAGAGAAATATCTCCCTCTTAGCCCGGTAATCTAATCGTAAAATTGAGCTTCAGTCTCGCGAAGCAGGTGCGACTTTCTTCCCCCTCACCACAATGCTCGGATCAGCCCACCTTCCTTGCACTCCCTCCAACCGGAGTGGAGGTATTTTCTCCCACATGTGCCAACGGCCCTCTGTGTAATGTAGAAGCCTAGATTCGCCAAATCCGCCGGAGCGCCTGACACCTCCACAGCCCACCTTGAGCCCACCTCTGCTCCCCTCCAAGGCCTGTGGCACAGCGCTCCATGACGCCAGGTGAGACACCAAATTGAGCACGTGGGGGGTTGGCCCCAACTTGACCACCCGCATTTTCTCCCGCGACAGCCCCACGAAGCCACCAGTGCCACCCTTTTTTCTCCGCTCCGAAACTCACCTCACTCGCAGCGAAACCTCCCGTAGCGACCGAGGCCGGGTCCCCATCCCTCACACTCTAAGGCTAACCTATCCATCCATCCACCCATCCCTCATTGCACGGTGACACTCCGCATGTGAGCCTGTCTTTTCTCGGTTTCCCGTCCCGCATCCGGTTTTCCTTGCAGCGGCATTTCATTTTCGACCTTTCTTCCTTAATTCCCTAATTATTTATCCCAGTGTGCAGCGGGAGAATACAAGACGACTTGTGCGCGAGGCTGGTGTTGAGACTCGAGCGTTGCCAGGATTCTTCTTTATTTCTTATTTTTGGTGTTGTTGGGGGCCGATCTCCCCTTGAACCAAGCTGAGGCTCCGTTTTTCTGTCTCACCTTACCGGCGGATGTCCGAAACAACCTGAAGAAGTCTTGTTTCCTGTTTTCGAAGCGTGATTCCAGCCAGAGGTGGGAAACGTCCTCAGATAAGCATTCTGTCTTTCAGGAGCTTCTCACACACAACTTTGCTCTCCCATCCCATTCCGTGAGCGCCGAGTAGCTTAACCTTTGCACGTCGGACAGTGACGACGACCTCGTCAACTCTTGCGCGCGACTCACTCCGAAACCGTCTACCCCGTTCCACGAGCCGAACCCGCGAACCCCCCTTTTTGCTTTTCGGTTTCGCCCTTCCTTTCCCATATGACCGGCCGACGCCTCGGGGCTCGGTTCCCCGAGCTCCCTATCACGGGCAGCAGCAATACCGACAACAATGACGAAGCCGAAGGCTCCGAACCCCCGAGCCAGAGCCAAAGCCAGAGTCAGAGCCAGTATCTCTCGCTCCCGGGTTCTCCCACCCAGGCGCGCCGACATCGTCCTACACTGAGCCGACGGCCCTCCAACGCAGACGCCCCCGACGAACGGTCGCCGCTGCTGGGTGCGCCCCGGACATCTCGCATCCGCATACACAGTGCCCACGGGTCGCCGAGAGTGCCGACGTTGTCGAGAAACCAGAGTTACGCGGGTATGCAACAACCTCACTCTAAGGCATTGCATAGGATGGAACTAAACTAACACCTCTACGATTCTTACAGATAGCGTCCGGTCCACGCGCCACCACAGCCGTGCCAACTCATGGGGCACGCGTCTGATGCACGCCATATCCGACCGCCAGGAGTCGTCGATGTCCGACTCCAAAGCCTCGCTCTATCCCGACGACCGCGTCTGGTACGACCAGTTCACGTCCACGGACTGGGTGCACGATAGCATCGCCGACGCCTACCGGGTCAAGGCCCTTCGCAGCCGCAAGGACTTTTGGGGCCGCGTCTACGTGCTGTTCGACGGCGCCCAGGGCTGGATACTGAGTGCCCTCGTCGGCTTCATCGTGGCCGTGCTGGCGTACGTCGTGAACGTGAGCGAGGCGACCGTGTTCGACTTCAAGGACGGGTACTGCGAGAGGGGGTGGTTGATCAGCGAGAAGAAGTGCTGCCCCCATGGGCCCTGCACCGACTGGCGAGACTGGGGTGAGGTTCTCCAGGGGTACCCGTTTGGCGAGCGGTGGACCGAGTTTGCTGTCTATATCGTCGCCGTCATTACCCTGTCCGTGCTATCGTGTCTGCTCAGCCTTACCACCAAGACGGTTGTGCCCTCTGCCTATCGCCTGACGACGCTCGACGAGAACCTTGCGGCCGAGGCGCCAGCACCTCCACTAGACGACGTCGCGAATGGAGAGGTCAGCCCCCGGCGAGTCCCGGGCAAGGGCGTGACCGAGCAAGCGCCCATGATCTATTACCCGGCCGCCGGGAGTGGTGTTGCCGAAGTCCGCGTCATTCTCAGTGGTTTTGTGTTGCACGGTTTCCTGGGTCTCAAGACGCTCCTCATTAAGACGCTCGGGTTGATTCTGAGCGTGGCATCGGGTCTGAGTCTCGGCAAGGAAGGTCCCTACGTCCACATTGCTAGCTGTGTCGGCAACATCGCCTGTCGCCTGTTCACCAAGTACGACCGTAACGACGCCAAGCGCCGTGAGGTCCTCTCGGCGGCTGCGGCTGCCGGTGTCGCGGTAGCCTTTGGTGCACCCCTCGGCGGTGTGTTGTTCGGTCTCGAAGAAGTGGCCTACTTCTTCCCGGCCAAGACGCTCTTCCGCACCTTCTTCTGCTGCATCACCGCGGCGCTGACCCTCAAGTTCCTCAACCCCTACGGCACGCACAAGATCGTCATGTTCCAGGTGCGGTACACGGTCGACTGGGAGTACTTTGAGATCTTCAGCTTCATCCTCGTCGGCGTCATTGGTGGCGCCGCGGGGGCCTTGTTCATCAAGGCCTCGCGCCACTGGGCCAAGACCTTCCGCCGCATCCCCGTGATCAAGGCGTACCCCTTGCTCGAGGTGGTTCTTGTCGCGCTGGTGACTGGCCTAATTGGGTACTGGAACACCCTGACCAAGCTCCCTGTGGCCAAACTGCTCTACAACCTGGCCGCGCCGTGTGATGACCGGGACAACAATCTCGAGAATTTGGGGTTGTGTCCGGAAGAGATCGGTGATATCCCGCCTATTCTCCTGAACCTGTTTGCCGCGTTCTTGATTAAGGGGCTATTGACTATTATCACCTTTGGCATTGTAAGTTTTTTCCCCCCATGTCTGCTGCTCTAACACCGCGCATAAATTGACTCGCGCAGAAACTACCGGCCGGCATCTACGTCCCGTCCATGGTGGTCGGCGGTCTGATGGGCCGCCTCGTCGGACACGTCGTCCAGTGGATCGTCATGGCCACGCCCGACCTGAGCGTGTGGGGGACTTGTGGAAGGATGCCGAACGCTACTTGCATCCAGCCGGGTGTGTACGGCCTCATTGCCGCCGGCTCGACCATGTGCGGTGTCACCCGGCTTTCGGTCACGTTGGCGGTCATCTTGTTTGAGCTCACCGGCAGCCTAGACTATGTCCTGCCCTTTTCGCTGGCTATCCTCGTGGCTAAGTGGACTGCTGATGCTATTGAGCCGTTGAGCATTTACGTAAGTCTTTCTTTTTTACGACCTCCTTTTTCAAGGTGGAGAAATACTAACAACACCAGGACCTCCTAACCGAAATGAACTCCTACCCCTACCTCAACAACAAACACAAACCCATCTTCACCTCCGACCTCGCCGACATCGTCCCCCGCGTACGCAAAGAGCGCATGATCGACATCACCAACTCCCCCGTGGTCCCCGCCACCAGCCTGCGCATGAAACTCGAACTCCTCCACCGCGCCGGCGAGCTCGACGGCGGCCTGCCCATCATCCGCGACGGCGTCCTCGTCGGCCTCATCCCGGCCCCCGACCTCGAGTACGCCCTTGACAACCTGCGCGATGAGGCGTCTAGTCTGTGTCTGATGGCGAGTGTCCCGAGTATTGATGATTCGGATGATGGTGGGCAGAGGGATCCGACGGATTTTACCCCGTATATTGACCCGGCGCCGGTGGCGTTGGATATTAGGTCGCCGATGGATTTGGTGTATGAGTGTTTTGTGAAATTGGGGTTGAGGTATATTTGTGTGTTGCGGGATGGGCGGTATGCGGGAATGGTAAGTCTTGTCCCTTGTTTACCTAACCAACTGAAAGATATATGTATCAGACCGGGAACTGACGATGGAAACAGACACATAAAAAGACCTTCGTCAAGTACATGCAGGAACTGGAAGAGCAGGAGGCGCAGGGGCATGTTTGAGCGTTCTGTCTTGTCTCTCAAGCGGACGGGGATCCTTTAAAATATGAGGAGGCAGGAAAGGGTAGGATGATACCACGGGGATGGCTAATTTGTTTTTCTTCTCCTTGTTTCTGGTTCTTTTTGTTCTGGGGTTGTCATCGTTTGGCATGCATGCATTGTTTGGCGACTGGGCAGTCCTTGCTATTTGTCTTTTTTTTCTCTCTAGTTTCTGGTTTCTGGTTTTGTTTATTATTACCAGTATTTTCTTTTCTATTTCTCATTGTCTCGGGATATATTCATTCATGCCCTTTAGTGGGCGGCGAGGCGTTTGGCTTGTCTCTATTTTTGCTTTTATTTTCAGCGGGAGAGGGAACAGAGGTACAGAGGTACAAAGGTACGGAGGGTACCGAGGAGAAACACACAGGTTGTTGGTTGTTGTTGTTGCATACACGCACATGGTATTCCGCTTGTTTGAGAAGTTGTTTCTGTTTCTGTTTGTTTTGCTTGAAGTGTCTCTTCTGTTTTCGAGGTTTTAGCCAGATCACACGAGGGGAAGAGCAGAAGGGGGGGGGGGGGGGGGGAGTATTGTTTTCAGAGTAATATTTCTTCCTTCTCTTGCATTCATAAGCGAGCGGGTGGTTACCAGCTGATGGCGGTCGTGGTGTGGTATATGACTGATAGTTTGGGATGTTGGTTGCGCTAAGACTGGATGGGGGAGTGAATGTGTGGGTTGGTGAGATTGTTGTGAAGGGGATGGATAGATAGATTGTGCTGCGAGAGCAGTTGGGTCAGATTGGGAAGAGATGGATGGGGGGTAGATATGAAGTAATTGATGATCTCCATGGTTGTTGATTTAATATTGTTTACCCCGGTCATGTTATGTACTTTGGTTATGTGATGGACGGTGTGTTTAGCTTGAACATCATCACAGTAGTTTCCCGGATTCCTCGGTCCGCGGTTTCCAGGCCGAGAAATGATGGTCTAGACGTTAAATCTCACCAAGAAAACTAGTTGTTGTACTATGTACGGAGAGACTTGAGAGGTATGTCCTGGGCCCGTGCCGAATGGTATATAAGAAGTTCGTTTTATCTTGAATGCGGTGTTTTTCTCGAGTCCCCAAGTGAGATGAGGGTGATAATCCCAACCGGGCCATCGCCACAGTCTCTGTTTTGTTTACATACAGATGAGATGGGATATTTGTGTCCCATCCATGTTCTTTTCTTACACATCCTCTATTTTTACAAATCCTTCCGTCCTTTCCCATTGCTCTTCCCATTCCCATGCCCATGCCCATTCTCCTCCTCCTCTTCCGGCTCCGGACTACTCCTGGGACTCACATCCCCCCTAATAAACTCATCAAACGCCGGGTCCACCACCGCCTCCCTCGCCCTGGCCGCATCATCCTCCTCCAACAACCCCCTCTGCACCTCCTCATCAGCCGACCCCAACTCAGCCTGCTCAGGATTCGGCACAAACCGAATCCGCACCCGCCGCACACCGCGTACCTTGGCGCCGACCCGGGTGCGCACGGCGGCCTCGACAACACGGACTTGTTCGACGGTCCATTGGGCGGGGACGCCGAGTTCGAGATCGACGAGGTAGTTTTGGCCGGATTTGACGCCCGTTATGTCGCGGAGGTGGACTTGGGTTGTTGCTTGGGCGTTTGTTACCAGCGGTCCCCCAGATCCGGTGTCAGTATTAGAAGTGGTGGCAGTGTCCGTCCCGATCTCAGCAAGACCCCGCCGAGCATATTTCGCCACGGACTCGCGCACATCCTCATCAATCGACCGGTCGGCAAGCTCGTACAGCGCAGACAAAGTGTTGGAGAATCCGGCGCGGATGACGAGGAGGGAGATGAAGAGGCCGCCGACGGGGTCGAGCCAGGTGGCGTCGTGCAGGAGGTTGGCGCCGAGGATGGCGGCTAGGGCGACGATGCCGGTGAGCGAATCGACGCGGTGGTGCACGGCGTTGGAGGCGAGCACGGAGGATTTGCGGTCGCGGGCTACTTTCATTGCTGCGGGGGTGTTAGAATCAATAGGGGAGAGAGAGAGGGAGAGAAGGGGGGAAAGGACGTACTGGCGTGGTACAACCACTCCTTGACAGCAACAGTCCCCGCTGCCAACCAAGCGGCATGCAGGCTCGGCGCGCCCCCTCCATGTCCATGCCCGTGTCCATGACCATGAGAGTGCCCATGACTATGCCCATGCTCCAACAACTGCCTCGCAGCCTCCGCATCCAAAAAGAAATGCGCATACAGACTCTCACAGCTGCTGACACACATAAACAACCCCCCCACCAGCAACATGCTCGACACGCCCAACGACCCCAGACTTTCCACTTTACCAAACCCCTGGGGAAACGCAGGCGTGGGGGAGCGCAGACTCCATGAGACGGTGGCGAGGGTCAGGACGTCAGACGCTAGATCGGTTAGGGAGTGCCAGGCGTCGGCGATCATGGACTGCGAGTTGAAGGCGTACCCGCCGGCGCCTTTGGCGATGGCCATGCCGAGGTTGGAGTACAGGCCGATGCGGGTGATGCGCACGCCGGCGTCGTTTTTGTTGGTGGAGGTCAGGTAGGTGTTGTCGTGGTGGTGGTGGTGGCCGTGATGGTGGTGGCCGTGGCCATGGCCGGCATGGCTGCGGGTTTGTTGGGCGGTGCCCATGATGGGTATTGTTTTGGTGGGATTTGTGGTAGTTATGTTTGTTAAGGTGGAGGTCGAGATGGAATGTGAGGTCGAGTTCGAGGTTGGGGTCGTCGAGGTCGAGGTCAATGGGGCCAATGGCGACAATGGCGACGGGGATACAGACAAGCTCGCGTGTTGTGAAGGTTGCTGCTGCAGCGCACGGCGCATGCGATTCGTAAAGGCGCGTGACGGGGAGAAAGTCTGGAAGACGCGCACCGAAGAAGACGAATAAGACGACAACGAGACAGACGACGGTATTAACGTTGGGGAAGACCGTCCCAAAATCCTCGGCAAGCGTAGTAACGGTAACGTTGACGCACGCGAGAAGGTTCGTTGTGGGTGATGTGTCCCCGACGGGATCTTGGTTTTGGTCTGGGTCTGGGTCCCGGTCCTTATTGGGATCCCGGTTTGGTGGCTAATATGGGCGGCGCCGGCGCATGGAGGTTGATGGTTCCGTGCCCGTCTGGGACGCGCACGCGCACTGCTATGGATAGCGGTCGTCACACCCGCCTGGAACCGCCCCGGCAGTACGCGGCGCATCACCCCAGCACCGCCGAGGTTAGCCCCGCGCCCGCACGTTACCGTTAGTGCGGGCATAAAAAAAAGGGGAAAAGCGCCGGGGAGGGGGAATGAGTCGTGCGCGTCAAAACCCAAAAGAAGAAAGATGGGAGGAGACAAGTGTCAAAAAAGGGAAATTAAAAACATGAATTCGGGAATTTGGGATGAATTGGTGAATTGACCCTCCCACGCGACAGGTCCAAGGCGGCAGGGAAGTTCGGCAATTGCTGTGCAAACGGTTTTCTTTTGTTTGATTGATAAGATGCCGGACCGAGATCTGAAAGAGTGAATCGGAGAGTCGAGGCCGCAGTCCAGTCGGGTCCCGTGCCGTGTTGTGTGCAGAGGTGTCTCACAGTTGCCCGAGGCGTGAATTTGGACGTCGAGCTTCTTTCATATCAGGCCACTTCCGGCGACTGGACGCTATAATTAACAGCAGGAAGAGTGGTTTTGCCGTGGGCAAGTGCCCGACATCGCAACTCACAGTGGGTTCAATGGCGTGGCTCTTGGGCTCCACCTGGAATGGATTCTCGGAGTCTAGATCCAGGGTTAGGGTGGAAGACCGCGTGGCCGAGATCCACTGAGCTCTGGATGCGCACTGACCAGCGGAATTGGACATCGCTCATGACGATTTCCAACCGCAAGACAAGCTGACTAGACACTAACCTGAATCTTGAGTAAACCCAGCGGCCATCAACAGAAACCGGAAATAGACAGAGCTGGAGTTTTAGCATCTTCTTAACATCTTCTTGGGATCCTCCTCAAGAAAACTGGTTTCACACTCTATTTATAACCTTAATTCTCCAGTATTTCCCGTCAGTATCATCTCATATCTCACCGAATCCTCAGATTCAGACAGACACAATGAAGAAACCGCTCATGCGCATCCCCTACACCGAACTCTTCCCCCCGCCATCCATCATCCCGCCGACCGCCCGCTCCCTCCCGGGCGCCGTCGCCGCCCTACAAGAGTTTCTCCACGCCCCACCACCACCACCACCACCATCCTCACAACTCCTCAACTCAGGACCCGGCTCATCACAACAACCCCTCCCCCGCAGCACAGTCGTCCTAACAGGCGCCGGTCTCTCCGTAGCCAGCGGTCTCCCCGACTACCGCGGCCTGAACGGCACCTACCGCGTCAACAAAACCTACCGCCCCATCTACTACCCCGAATTCATCACCAACCACCCCGCCCGCCAACGCTACTGGGCCCGCAGTTTCCTCGGCTGGTCCACGCTCCAAAACGCCCAGCCCAACGCAGCACACTACGCCCTGCGGGACCTAGCGGCGATGGGGTTCCTGTCCGGGGTGATAACGCAGAATGTAGATTCCTTCCACCCGCGCGCACACCCGGGTCTGCCGACGTTGGAGTTGCATGGGTATTTGCGGGCTGCGGTGTGTGTGACGTGTGGAGGGGAGGTGGAGAGGGAAGGGTTTCAGAGGGAGTTGGCACGGTTGAATCCGAGGTGGGAGGGGTTTTTGAGGGGGGTGTTGGTGGAGGCGCCGGGGGCGTTGGAGACGGAGGATCCGAGGGAGAGGGAACGGAGGGGGGTGAGGATGAATCCTGATGGGGATGTGGAGGTGCCCGGGGCGCCGTATACTACGTTTCGGTATCCGGCGTGTCCAACATGCTTCGCGCGGTCATCGGGGAAGGGAACACCGTTGGTGCTGGCGGATGGGGTTACGCCGGGGAAGGTGGAGGTGGATGATGATGGGGCGTGGCATCCGGCGGGGAATGCGGGGATTTTGAAGCCGGCGGTGGTTATGTTTGGGGAGAGTATTGCGGACCGGGTGAAGACGGCAGCCGAGGATGCGATTGATGGGGCCGGGAAGCTGTTGGTGCTCGCGACGTCGATGGCCACGTACTCGGCTTGGCGGCTGGTTAAGCGGGCCAAGGACCGGGGGATGCCGATCGGGGTGGTCAACATCGGGGGTGTCCGGGGCGAGGATGTGTTTTTCTCGGGGCTAGATCCGGGACAGGCGGGTGGCCAGGGCGTGAGGCTGGAGATGTCCACGGATGAGCTGCTGCCGGCGTTGGTCCGCGAGATGCAGCAGTCGGGGCAGGGGTGGAGTCCGTCGGACGAGTCGTCTCGGGGTGAGAGCGTGTTTAAGGATATGTTGTCCTAGATGGGTAATCGTAACACCGCAACCCTAATATTGACAGCTCAAAAGAAGCCCTTGCTCGCGAGGGTGCTCTGCACCTGTCTCCGGGGTTCTTCCGTGTGTGCTTCTGCTTTTACGGGCGTCGTCGGCGCTGGCTCGGCGGTCTTCTTGCGCTGGCTCTTGGCCGCATCCTCGCGCTCAATCTCTTTCAGAACTGTATCTCGTCAGCACTCCCACACCCGCACACACCTTATTCCTTAACCACCAGAAATAGAAGAGAGTAGATCACCCACCCTGCTCCCACAAAACCTCCTTCTCCGCATCCCCCGTGCCCAACGCCTTCTCCACATCCACCTCCTCCCCGCGCTGCAATTTCTCAACCACCTCGCGTAGCAGGCCAATACGCACATCAGACTGGCGCATAAAGGTGGCAAAGTCCTTGCGCAGCGAGATCATCTGGATGGACATGGAGCCGATGAAGAGGAAAATAAAAATAAAAAAGGTCGCGGGGTTCCAGCCTTGGGTTTTGGTGGCGGATTTTGATTTTGATTTTGATTTGCCGAACCAGGGGATCGTCCAGGTGCGGAGGGGTTTGGGTACGAGGGATTTCCAGAAGGAGACTTCGGCGACCGTGCTGAGGGGGCGGGTGTTGGGTCGTGTGAGGGTGAGGGCGGGTTGGGCGAATGCGAGAGGGAGGGTGTTGGGGCGGAGGGTTGGCGCTCGGAGCGCGCGGGGGGCAAGTCGGTTCATGGCTGTTTGGAAGTTGTAAACCAACTGGGAGCTCGATCGTCAGTGTCGTTCTTGTAGTTGTCGTCCAGTTTGGCCGTCGATTTGGCCGTCGAGGTGTCGTTTGCGCTGCGGCCCCACTAAAACTTTGCAACGGAGAAGCGATCGGACATTTGTCGCAAGATCTTCGGCAGGCAAGTGGGTCACCGGTCGCTGTTGCCGTGCCAACAGAAACAGGCCATTTGCGGTGGGGTCAACACCGCATTGGGACAACCAGCTAGCCCTGTCAGGGCCTGCTGTGGCATGACTGGCTCCTGCCTGGCGCGGCCCGAACCACGCGAATCGGGAATTGAACTCCATTCGGCATTAATTTGAGATCAGTTCGATTGTACACTCATTCGACTGTGGAATTTGACTCGAGTTGTTTGGTTGCGTGGCTATTTGCTTGTTTCTTTGGATACCTCGGCGCGGACGGAAACAAACAAAATATTGCAACGAAAAAACAGACTCGACCGGCGATGATACGGTTCACGAAAGCATAGCATCCACGACGACACTACGACACGACGACACGAGAATACGACGACACGATACCACGGCTACACCCTCACAATGGACCTCCAAGCGCAGGCCGACGCGATCCGCGGCGCGGTCGGGTCCGTCGTGACCTGCACGCCAGCAACCTCAGCTCTCCTCAAAACCCTACTCCTCCCCCCAAAAGACGACACCACGACAGCCGACGACAACACGTCCGGACCCAACTCCCGGCCCGGAAGCAAGGCCACCACCCGCCGGCCAAGAACCAACACTACTGTATCTAGAGCACCCTCACGACGCGCCCGAGCCGCTCCCACGCCGACACCCACACCACCGACAGCAACCGAATCCGGGCTCTCCACGCGCGAAAAGGCATCCCTGGCTACCCACGTCGTCAATGCCACGCTTAAAGCCCTCGGCGAGGCAGCCAAGGCGGTCCCTCCGCCCGCAGCGTCACGGCCAACAACAGAAGACGAGGAGGTGACCGGCAAGGCGGCCAGCGCGAGAAGTACACTCCGTCGGTCGAGTTCGGCACCCATGTCCCCGCTGCAGCCGCGGTCTCTCAACACACGGTCGCCATCACGGACGGCGTCTAGCGCGGGGGTGTCAAATACTACGACAACACCACCGCCAAGCACGAATTTGTTATCGACAGTCGAGTGCGCACGCGTGGCATTAACAGCGCTGCGACAGCTCCCGGCCTCGGGCAAAGTCACGCTTCCCGAGTTACAGCTAGAATCGGGCATGTCAGCGCTTGTTGGGAGGTTGATCAGTTTGAACCTGCAAGACACTGCCATCAAGGAACTGCGGACTTTGAAGAGGCGGCTGGACGGGCTGACTTGTTCGTCTGATGCCGGGAAGAAGGGACCTAAACCAGAGGAGCCGAAGAACGCGGCCCAACTGTTCTCCGAGCTCCTCGACTTCAGCAGCGTGCAGACATCAGCGTGTCAACCACCGCTGCTGCAGCTGGTAGTCAGCACGCAGCTCCAAATCCTGCGAGTGCTAGCCCTAGCCAAGAAACCCTCCGCCACCGAAGCCGCGCTGCCGCATCTCCGCCTCGACCAGCCCTCCTCCCCAGCCAGCCTCCTCCTCGCTGCGGCCGCCCAAGATGCCAACGCAGACAAAAGCAAACCGGCCCGCCAAATAGAAACCATAGCGCAGTGCTTCCTAGCACTGACCCCGAGCGTGGCACGCAAAGATGACGCCCTGGGACAGGAAACCCGGCTGAGTGTCTCCCCAGCGTCGGCGCTGGAACTGCAGCTGTTAGCCCTCGAGACACGGCTACACTGCTGGGCACTATCCGGCAAACACAAGGGAGACGCCGAAAAAGACGTCCTCTTACCGCTCTCGCGCTGTCTCGCGGCATATCTCCGACGAACCTCAGAAATCCCCCGGTCGAGTTATGCCCTGTGCTCGGAGGGGTTTGCACGGGTTGAGAAGATGCTCCTGTCACAGAAACAGGGGTTCCAGCCGGCCAAGGGATCGAAACAGCCGCTGGCGGGTATCTATCAGACGCTTCTCGCCCTGGCGCGTGATGCAGGGCAGATTGCGGACGCCTTGAACTGGGCGGAAAAGCTGCAGGATGTGCTGGACCACGGCCCGGCGGGCGAGTCGGTGGCTAAGATGTGTGCTGTGGCTGCGCAGCGGTTGGTGTTGTTTCTCAAGCAGACCGCGTCCGGGTCTGCGTCGGGGGCTGGGTCGAACAGTCTCTCGGACACGGCGCTGGGACTGCTGAAGCAGGTGGTCGATGGCATCCAGGGTCCGTTGCGGGGTGACTCGGGGGAGTTGGATGAGCTGTTGACACAGGTGTGTGCGGTGCGCAAGGCGGGGATGCAATTATTGTTGGCGATGGCCAAGGAAGGGGGAGAAAGGGGGGACACGCAAAATCAGCTAGAGACGTTCATCCTACAGTGTCCGCGGTTCTGTCTGCGCTGGCTCGGCAAACCGCCAGACCCCAAGTCCAAGGAGAGCGGTAAAGACACAACAACAACAACAAAAGAGATCCTCCGCTACGACCAGCGCCGCCAGCTGGTCCGGCCCTATCTCCCACATCTACTCGACTCGGCGTTTTTGACGATCAAAACTGGGCTTGACCACGCTCGGTTGCAGTGGGAAGTGATGGATGCTGTACTGGGGGATTGTCTCACTCTACTACAGTACACCTCTTCCGCATCGGAGTCTGTGGCCTCGTCCCCCGCATCGTCTTACTACGTCAAAATCTCCCATTTTTACTACCTCCAGTACACCGCCCTGCGCCAGCAAACCTCAACCGATAATGATTCCCAGAAAAACAACAAAAGAGACGCCCTCCGCGCGTTGCGGCACTCAATCGATGCCGTGCGCCACCGGCCCCGCGCCGAACGGGCCAAAGCCCAACTCACGCTCAAACTGGAGCGTATGGCTGAGATGTGCCGGTCCCTAGGGCGTGCGGACGAGGCGTTAGCCGCGTTACAGGCTATTCGGCGGACCCTAGTTGAGGATGGGGTGTTGCTTGCTGTGGCGAGGCGATTAAGGCCGGTTTCACCTGCTGCAGTGTGGACTGGGGGAACTACTGATACAGAGGCTGACGTGGAAGCGCTGGGGAGGGCGTTGAGCGGAATTGCGAAAGGGCAGATGTCGATGCCAGGGGGCTGGGTAGATTGGACAGGGGAGTTGGACGATGAGGGGGAGATATCAAGTGAAGAACAGCGGGCGGCGGTCTGGGAGCATTGGGTGCGGTTTGTGTTGTCTCTTGCCGGGAACGGGGAAGAGAAAGGTGCAGGGCTGGAACAAGACATCGGACTGGACCACCCCGTCGTGGCTGCGCTATTAGCCGTGTACACCCCCGCGCGGTATCCCATCCGTCGGATGAGGGTGCTGCTGATGCTGTTGAATGCCGCGCTGGGGGATATCACCCGCGCGAGGGAGGTTCTCGGTTTACTAGGCGACGATGCTCTTGACATATCAACCCCAGGAAAAAAGCCAGAAAAACCCCTCGGCCAAGACACCTCCCTAGCTCCCTACCTCCCGCACTTCCAAGCGCTCTCCACCGCTCTCACCTCCGCCGTAGACGCCTACCACAACAGCGCCGCTCTCGACCAGGCCGTATCCATCTGGAAGGGCCTAGTCGCTTCAGCAAACCACAACAAAACAGCCCTTGAACGACTCATCGACGATATCCCGGGTTTACTAGCCTACCTCGAGTCAGCAGCGGATTTCTTGCGCGTGCAGGGCCGACATGCGGCAAGGGCCGGGGTGCTGGAGCTGGTGGGGGATCTTACGGGGGTGATGGGGGTTGTTGTGCAGGGGAGAGGGGAACAGGAGGTGCAGGCTGATTTGGCGCTGCAGTATACATTTTTGGGCCAGGCGGAGAGGGCGGAGGGGGTGTTTCGGCGGGTGGAGGAGGGGTTGGTGCTTGGGAATGGAGACAACAAAAATGGAATGTCAGGGGAAGTGCGGGCGGGGTTCCATCTGGCGTTTGCCGAGCATTGTATCCTCCTCGGCCAGGCGAGACAGGCGGAGGAGCATCTCCAGCGGGCGCAGCAGGCGTTTGTGGATGATGTGAAAACGAAACCTGATGCGGCTGAGCGAGCGCCGAAGCATGTCAGGGCTGAACGACGGCGAATGGTGTCCCATGCCGGGTATCTGTACTCCCTGCTGGCGCTTGAGCGGGGGGATTCGCATCATGCGCTGGCGTATGCGCGGGATAGTGTAAGGGGGCTGTTTCAGGCTTGGACGAAGCTTGAGGCTGGTTTCCAGTCCAAGCCGAAGGCTATCACTGACCACACCAGTCGTCCACTAGATGACAACCAAACCATCGACCTCTCCTCTCTCCAACCCAACACAAATAACGAACCAGAGTCCACCCCCCTCCTCTGGCGTCTCTTCCCCCCCCTCTACCGCGCCGTGTTACGTCTCTCCGCCCTGTACGCGCACCTAGGCATGTTCCAGGAGACCATGTACTATGCCGAACAGGCGCGCAAGATGGCCGACGCCGTGCGGTCGGACGTGTATCGCGCCGAGTGTGCGGTGTGGATGGCGGGGGTTTTGTGGAGGGCTGGAGAGGGGGAGAGGGATCGCGCGGGGGGGTTGGTTCGGGAGGCTGTGGGGTTGTTGGGGCTGGCGGTATCTGAGGACGAGTTAGGGGGGGATCAGGGGAAAGGGAAAGGGGGGTATGTGACGGCTGCGTTGGCGTGTCGCGTGGGGGAGATGCATCTGAGGCAGGGGGATGTTGAGGGCGCGAGGGCGGTGTTGGAGCGGGCTGAGGGGATGGTTGAGGGGTTGGCTAGGGGGGTTGGCACAGAGACAGATGAGGTCCAGGCTAAGATGGCGAAGCTTGCGATTGCGGAACAGCAGACGAAGAAGCCGGTCAGACGAAAGACGGTCAAGACTCCGGCTAGAGCGGGAAAGACTGCGGTTAGGAAAACGACCAAGACAACAGCCAAGACAGCAACTACAACAGCAACAGCCCCAGCTCCAGCTCCCGTTGCGACACCGACGCAAGAGACGACCACGCAGGCAAACACGCAACTCGCCCAACTCCGCGCGTCCATCCTCGTGCAAAAGGCCGTGTCCATGCTCCGCCAGCACGACTGGGCCGCTGCCCAAGACGCCCTGACTGCTGCTGCTGCTGTTTCTATAGGGACTACGGCAACAACCACCGTCTCGACGTCGGATGTCCTCCCTGCGGTCGCCATGGCGTCGTGTCTGCTGGGCATGAGCATGGAACAGATGGCCGAGGACCCGGTGTTTTCCGTCATCCAGGACTCGACCATTTCCTTTCCGGCGGTTGGCGACACCGGAGAATCCGGCTTGCTAGCATCCCCAGGGACAGTGGTCAGGGGAAGGGGCGGACCAGGGTTAGGGTCGGCCGCAGGGACACGACTAATCTCAGGGGCCAAGAAACCAGGGTTAGGGTCGCAGTACGTCGACCACCTCCGCGAAGCCCACGACTACCTCCTCGACGCCCACGCCGTGGCCGCCCTGCGCGGGGACGCCAGTCTGGTACACCGCATTTCCGGCATGCTGCAGAATGTTGGGTTGTTTCTGGCTGCCACGTCGGGTAAGACCAGACCGGGCAAGACGATCACAGAACCCGAAACGCATCCCAGCAGCGCGCAGACCTCGTACTCCGTCGAGCTAGCCCGCAATCTCACCTGGCGCCGGGAACGTCGGGCGCTAGCTCAGGAGAAGAACAGTAGTAGTTCGTCTTCCAGCGATACCTGGCCATCAACCCTCCTCCCCTCTACAACAGGAGCAGGTGGCCCCCGCCGTTCCAGTCTCGGCTTCACCCTAGACCTCCACCGCATCCAGCGGGATTACATCGACCTAGTCCCATCCAGCTGGAACCTCCTATCCCTCTCCCTCTCCCTCGGCGAAAACGACACCCACGACCTGTGCATCACCAAGTTCCAAGCCGGGCAAACCCCCTTTGTTCTGCGCTTACCGCTGGAACGCGCCTCCTCGCGGGACGCGGACAGCGATGTCTTTGATTTTGCGCAGGGCCGCGCGGAACTGTTGGAGATTATCGGGGGGATTAATCGCACTTGTCATGAGGCTAAGGGGCCTACCTCTTTTAGTTCCTCGTCTTCGGGCTCCGGTCCCTCGGGTGCAACAGGCCAAGGGGGAGGAGAGAAAAACGGAGCAGACGCCCGCGCAGCATGGTGGGCCGAACGCGAAGCCCTCGATACACGCCTGGGCTCCCTGCTAGAAAATATCGAGCAGATCTGGCTGGGGGGGTTCCGCGGGATCTTTTCGCAGCACACGCGTCGGGCACGGCACTTGGCAAGGTTCCAGCGGGATTTTGTGGCTGTGTTGGATCAGTATCTCCCGTCGCGTCGGCAGGTCGGGAGGGGGAAGAAGGCTGCTTCTGCTTCTTCTACTTCCGGAGGGTCAGGGTCAAGGGGGGGAGAGACGAAAAAAGCGACGTTGGATCCCAACGTGCTGGAGCTGTTTATTGGATTAGGCGATGCGTCGCGGCCGGGGTGTGACTTTGACGAGGAGTTGACCGATTTGTTGTACTTTGTGGTGGATATCCTGCAGTTTCATGGGGAAAGGAACGCGTATGATGAGATTGCGTTTGATGGGATGGCTGTTGCGACGATGGATGCGTTGAGGGCGTATTGGGCGGGGGTGGGTGATGATGAACGTCACGAGGGGAGTGATGAGGATGAGAAGGAGGAAGGAGGGGAGAAAGACGGGAAGACGACGCACACGATACTGTTACTCGACAAGGCGCTGCATGTGTTTCCGTGGGAATCACTGCCGTGCATGCAGGGTTTGGCTGTCTCGCGTCTGCCTTCGCTAGCGTGTTTACGACGGTTGCTCCTCGATCGGCGGGAGGCTGGTGGTCTCAACAACTCCAATAACAATAAGAACGACAAAAACAAGAAGCAGAAACAAGCAAAAAGACCCGGCCATTACATCTCCCCCCACGAAGGCGGCACCTACATCCTCAACCCCTCGGGCGACCTCACCTCCACCCAAGCCACCTTTGCCCAGCCCCTCGCCAATCTCTCCTCTTCCTCCCAGTCCACCACCACCTCATCCCAAGCTGAGACAGTATCCCCCTGGACAAGCATCCTCACCCGCCCCCCAACAGAACCCGAATTCACCCACGCCCTCTCCCACACCCCCCTCCTCCTCTACTTCGGCCACGGCTCGGGGGCTCAATACATCCGCGGCCGCACGATCCGACGTCTCGACCCCCGCTGTCGTGCCACAGTATTGCTCATGGGTTGTTCGTCTGCCGCGTTATCAGATAACGGCGAGTTTGAGCCTGCGGGACCGGTGTGGAATTATTTGATGGCGGGGTGTCCTGCTGTTGTGGGGACGCTGTGGGATGTGACGGATCGGGATGTTGATCGGTGGGGGGGGGGGGTTTTGGAGGAGTGGGGGATTTTGCCGAGGGGGACTTTTGGGAAGGGGGATGATGGGAAGAGAGGGGGGAAGAAGGGAGATAAGGGGAAGGGGAAGGAGACAAAAGAAGAGTATGGACGGGCGAGTTTGGTGGAGGCGGTGGCTACGGCTAGGGGGAGGTGTCGGTTTCGGTTTGTGACGGCTGCGGCGGCCGTGGTGTATGGGATTCCGGTGTATGTTGAGCGGGGGTGAGGTTGATTTACTCGGCGTGTTGAGTTGGTTGATGGGTGATGAGTGATGAGTGATGGCGTTTATGGTGTTTGTTGGGGTTGATTAGTCGGACTGAGTCTCACAAGCTTTGTACTTTTTTCTTAATTTTTACTTGTTTTTTACTTGTTTCTCTGTTGGGTGTTTGTTTGGCTACTGGATGCTACTGGATTAGACGACTTCTTTCCTGCATGACCATCTGGTACGATACGTACCGTCCGTATTGACGATGTAGAAACAGCTCTTGTTTCGGCGTTGGGTAGAGTAATGAGCATGATAGAGACTAGTCAACTGACTCAGTTGAGACATACATGCACAGGTGATATCAACATGTAACTGATAGACTCGATGCAGACGGCCTGGTATTGATGTGCTCGTCGTTAATACGGTACGGCGGTACAGTACGTGAATGTAATCTATTACATCTCTCTATCCTTAGACTAAATCCTTACTAAATCCTCGACACAACCCACCCCCCCTCCACCACCGCCGAAATCAACCGATTCGCAATCGCCGTCTGCGGCGGCAACCTCAACGCCCCCTCCCTATGTCCCTCCGGCGCGCCCTCGCCCAAATTACTCGTCCCCTTGGCCAACGCCTCGCGCACCTCCTCCAGCGCAAACCACTTCGCACTCTCCAGTTCCGCATCATGCCCCAGATAAATCTCCTCCGCCTTCGGATCCTCCCCCGCCGCAACCGCCTGCCCAATCGCCCCAATCATCAAACTCGCCGGAAACGGCCACGGCTGCGAACTATGCAGCACCACGCGCCCGACACGCACCCCGCTCTCCTCCCACACCTCGCGCCGCACGGCTTCCTCGATCGATTCGCCGGGCTCTTGGAACCCGGCGAGCGTGCTGTACCAGTCGGCGGGCCAGCGGCGTTGGCGGCCGAGCAGGACCCGCGTGCCGTCGGCGCTGAGGATGGCCATGATGACGGTTGGGTCGGTGCGCGGGAAGCTGTGGTTGGAGACGACGCCGCGGGTGGCGCAGGGGAGGCGGGGGCCGGCGGACGGGTTGGTGTCGGTCGGCGGGCAGATGCGTTTGGTGCCGGCGTGGACGGAGAGGGTGCGTTGGCCGCATTGGGCGCAGAAGGGGGTGCGCGTGTTCCAGTCGATTAGCGCGCGGGCTTGGCCGTAGAGGGCGGCTTTCGTTCGTTAGCTTAAACATCCTTGTGAATGGATATCAAGGAGAGAAAGAAACAGAAAGAGAGAAACTCACCATGCCCAGCAACCAACCCCATATGCCTCGGCGAGTTATCATGAAACACATGTCCCCTCCCCTTAACCGTAGCAATCAACTCCTCCGCAGCACCCTTCTTCCCCCCGCGCGGCGTGACATCCACCGCAAAGTACGGCGCCCCCCTAAAATCCCTATACCCAAACCCCTCTTCTGTCTCGCCCTTCCCATCCTCCCCATCCCGTTCCTCAACCAACCCCCCCTCATCAACCCCCAAAAACACCACCCCCACCTCCTCCCTCCCGGAATCAAACCCCTTCACCATCTCCTCCTCCGTCCGTCCAAACCTCTCCTCCGCCGTGCCCACAAGGGGCACTACATCCGCGTGCCGTGCAAACGCCAGCGTCGCCCGGTCATCGTCGGCACGAACCAGCGGGGCGAGGTTGCTGAGGAGGAGGAAACGGGTGGAGGGGTGGGCGAAGGCGGAGCGGAGGAAGACGGGGTCGGCGCGCAGGAAGGAGAGCCGGTTGAGGGGGCTGCCGGAGAAGTAGTTTGCTGTTTCGCCGCCGTATTTTTGGGTGAGGTGGGAGGCGTCGGGGGGGAGGAGGGGGAGCGAGGGGATGGGCATTTTCTTGAGTTTATGGATGAGGAAATTAAAATAAGAGTATGAAAATATAGTTCAGGAGGTTTAGGTTGTGGTGATATGAGAGTTGTGGTGAAGGTGAAAAAGATGAGATGAGATGACAGAGTGTTTTAGGATATCCCGAGTGGATCCGTTATATGGACCCGAAATGGACCCGAATCCGGGTGATTTGAAAGCAGGTCTAACCCGGAGAATACTATGGACAGTACAGTACAATCAAAACCACTTGCACGCCATTCCAGCATGGAATTATGGTGGGGCGGGGCAATCGCGCCTTCCAAAGAAGTCGGCCTCCACCGGACTTGATGAGTAATTGCGGCTTATCCCCGGTTCATTAGCGGTATCCCAACGGTTGAGAAGTGGTTTCATTTACTATGTCGTATCAAATACGGATACATGGGCAGGAATATGATTAACCCGCCAGTTCTTGAGAGCTACACTGTCTCGTAAAAGAATCAAAAACAAGGATGCACATAACTCAGCATTCTAGGGAAAGAACCAGGTCAGTCAGAAATGGGAGGTCTGGCTTGATAGTGGGGCAGGGTTATTCAAGAACCAGGGTTAGGGTCGCAATTTAATCACTTCCAGCCAGTTCGCAGCTTGACCTCAGCTTAACACTACAATCAACAATCATCGACAATTGTACCACCACCGTCACGACCGGCCCACGAACCGACGAACCACGATCGCTCCGAACTCCAATGACTACGACAGCCGATAGCTAAGCGCGGCATTCGCTGGGGGGTTTAATAAGCACGGAAATCGGGAAAAGAAAAGGAAACGGAAATAATCCCCCGAAAAACAACACCACCAAACAACACCACAACAAAAACAACCATGTCCCAACTCCCCCCAAACCTCGACCTCCTCTCCCTCCCCTCCTCCGCCGCCCTCTTCTCCTCCGACCCAACCCTCCACTCTCCCAATCCCAACCCAACTTCCTCTCCCAACCCTGACTCTACTCCCAAGAGTAAATCCCCCATCCCCAACTACACCCTCCCCCAAATCCGGCTCATCCACACCGCCCTCCTGTCCCGCTCCACCGACGCCGATGTCCGTCTCCGCACCCGCGTCGGCGGGGCCTATCGCGAACTTCTCGGCACGGCAGACACCATCGTCTCCATGCGACACGAAGCAGAAGGACTAGTGGTTGCGCTGGGCGGGATGGGGGCACGCTGTGGGAGTGGAGTTGTGAGGGGGAAGGTGGGGAGTTTGAGGGGGTTTGTTAAGGGGGATGCGGGAGGGGGTGGGGGGGGGGAGAGTTATGATGCTGGGAGGGGGAATTATCATGAGCGTGGGGGTTATAAAGGGGGCAGTGGGGGAAGAGGGAAGGAGATGGGACGGGTGGCGAGGGAGAGGTTGTTGGAGGGGGTGCTTTTGGGGTTGGGGGGGGTTTTGAGGAGGACCGGGGGTGGGAATGAGACCGAAGGGAAGAGGAGTAGAGGCGATAGACTGGTGCTGGCGGCGAGGTTGTATGTTTTGGGGAGGTTGTTGGTTAAGAGTTTGGCTGATACCAACGGCACAAATACAGACGGGGGAGCGGGCAGAGTAGACACAGCGAGAAAAGCCCTTGAGGGGGTGCACCGCGCGCGACTGGCCCGCAGCATCGACGCCGTGCTGCGAAGCGGCAGCGACAAGGCCATGAAGCGCGGGGATGTGCTCCGCGCGCTGGAGGCGTACAGTCTTGCGACCAGCTCGGGCGCGAGAGACGTGTTGGCGCATTTGCTAAGGGTGCGGGCTAAGGCGATTTCGGATGCGCTGGAGCTGGAACAGGAGGAGGAGTCTGATGATGGCGACACCAAAACACCGACAAAGACAGCAGCACACCCCCGAAACCCAGACGACGTCCTCCGCGCCCTGGGCCTATACACCAAGACCCTCCTCGACGTGCAAACCCTCGTCCCCTCCCGGCTCGCCGACGCCCTACTCGCGCTCAAACAGACCCGGCTGCTGGACGACGCAGCACTGCGACAGATGGAAGGCCTGCGACTAGACATCTACCAGCGATGGTGCGGCGACGCAATCCAGTTCTTCACGCCCTTCCTGCGACACGACGACCTCTCGGGCGAGCAGGCACGCGCCATGCTGTTCGGCTGGGCCAAGGGCAGCGAAGTGGTGCTGCAGGGGCTGGAGAAGACGCTGGCGAGCGGTGGTGCGATGGCTGAGTTTGCGGGGCTGGTTGACTTGCGCACGCGTGTGTTAAGGTTGTGGATTGCTGAGGGGGGCCGTGTGCACGGGGTTGATTCGTCTGAGATGCTGGACCGGCTGCGGGATGCGTTTAATAAACATATGCGCCGGGTGCTGGAGGCCAAGGTGGCTAAGTTGCGTCTTGTCGGCTCTGAAGTGGCTGCTGCGCTGGACGCGGGGGTTACCGATCGCCATCGTGCCCTGTGGGACGTCTCTTCTCTTGACACGGATTTATCTCAGGCAGTAAACGCAACCGCAACCGGTTCTGGCTCCGGTTCAGGCTCAGCCGCAGCGCTATTCACGCAAGACGTCATCGCCCGCCTCCACGGCCGCAGCGATGCCGCATCCAAAGCCATCGCCCGCTACCGCGCCTGGTTCCACGTCATCGACGACGTCAGTCGTGTCGTCGAGCAGCTGCGCCGGCAGCGCTGGGACGATGCCGACGCAGACGGCGACGAGATCGAAGACGAGACGACCATTGAGGCGCGCCAGCGGTTGCTTTCGCGGGACGACCCCCAGGCGCTGAGCGCGTATTTGGATCGGTTGTTGAGGGATGCCTTTGCAAAGTTGGATGAGCAGTTGACCGCGCTGTGGCGGGTGCATTCTGCTACTGGGGACGACGACGACGAAAACAATAGCAAGATCAGGAAGAACGGCCCCATCGCCATGTACCTCCTCCGCATCCTACGTGACATCCGCGCCCGCTTACCCGATTTCGACACCAACTCCTCCTCCGCCTCCACCTCTTCCCCTTCCCCTCCCACCTTCGGCCTAACAGCCGTACCCTCCCTCCACGCCGCCCTCGCCGACACCGTCCTGGACAAACCCCTCTCCGAATTCATCCACGTCGCCCTAGCACGAACAACAGTAGTCGGGCGCGCACTTTGGGAACCACCACACACGGGAACGGGAACGGGAACGGGAAGTGAAGGAGAGAAGAACCAAAAGGAACTGCCGACGTCACCTTCGCCAGGGGTGTTTCAGTTTTTGAGGGATCTGGTGAGGGAGATGGGGGATGCGGGAGGGGATTTGTGGAGTCCGAGTGCGGTGGGGGTGTTGAGGGGACGGTTGGGGGGGAGGGTGGCGGTGGGGTGGATGGGGGTTTTGGGGGGGTTGGAAGAGAAGGACAAAGAGGAAGAGGAGGATGTCGGGAAGAAGGAAGATGAGAAGGAGGATGAGAGTGAGACTGAAAGTGAGAAGGGTGAAAAGGACACCAAAGACGACGACGACGACGACGATGACGACGACGAGACCAACCCCGAAAAACCAGCCGAGGAAAACACCCCTCCCACAGAAAAGTCAGAAAAGGAGACCAAAGCCACGGAACCGGAGACCAAAACCCAAAACCAAAACCAAAACCAAGACCTGCTGGTACAATGGCTGCTGGACATCCACTACCTCCGACTCTTCCTCGGTCCAGAAGAAACCACCCAGAACCTCGAGCAGGCTGTCTTCCAGGCGTCTCAGCTCGATGCCGCATCGCGAACAAGGCTGGCCAAGGCTGCGCAGGACTATTTCAAGCGGACTAGTCTGCTGTTTGCGTTGCTTGTTTAAGGGATGGTATTTACGTATTATACAGCACAGACCGCAGGTATCATTGTAATTTATCATTGAGAATACGGGTAACAGCCAGCCATTGATACACAAACACCCACAAGATACATCTACAACTTATGCCTCTTCTTCCCCGACGCAATAGCCGCAAACTGCTCCTGCGGCACCCCCGTAACAAACCGTTCCAGCCCCGCAAACACCTCGGCCACATTCTGCGCCTCCATCACGTCCAACTCCGGCCGCCGAATCAGCTTCTTGATCCCCAGCAAACTCTCCCCGACCAAATGCTCCCCCAGCCGCTCATCAATCTCCTTGAGCACCGCCGTCCGGAACTTGTCCTCTCCTCCGCCTTCTTGTCCCCCAGCGCCGGAACTAGGAGTACCGACATCAAAAACCTTATTAACAAACCCCGCCTGCACCAACTCCCCACACGTAATCCTTCTACTCATAATCAACGCCTCATTCGCCCGTGCAACCCCCAACCTCTGCACCAGCGCCCGCGAAGCCGCGCCCTCGGCTACCAAACCCAAAGAACTGAAGGGGGTGAGTAGAAAAGTGTGGGGCGCGGCGTAGATGAAATCGGACATGGCGACTAGCGCGGCGGTGAGGCCTACTACGGGCCCGTTGAGGGCGGAGATGAGGATTTTCGGGTGGGTGTAGAAGGCGCGGGTTGTGTTGAGGTTGAGGGCGGCGAAGTTTTGGAGCCAGAAGTGGTGGGCGGAGTCTGGGCTGGTGTCTGTGGTATCCGTGGAGGAGGAGGAGGGGGTGGGGCGTTGGGCGGTTACGTCGGCGCCGCTGGGAGGGTTAGTTTTTGTGATATGATTGAGATGGGGGATGGATTGAGAGGTGACATGAATTTGCGATGGAGGTGGGATGGGATTGAAGATTGGGATGAGATGAACAGCTCATCAGATGAATTAAAAGAGATGAGTAGCCATGACCAAGAGACAAAAAGACCTACGCAGAAAAGAACCGCCCCTTGCCAATCAACAACGTGACAAACACCTCGTCGTGCGTCGCAATCTCCTGCAGCGACCGCGCAATGGCATAGTAGCCGCTCTGATCCAGCGCGCCCAGCTTCTTTTCGTTGTCAATCGTGATGATGGCCAGTCGGCCTTGGTACTCGAGTTTGATGGGGGCGGCCATGATGATTCCCGGTTATGTCTAAATCGTTGGATCTTTGAGAAACCGGATGTTGTACTGTGTAGACCGCCGGGAGATGTTCAACACAAAAATTGGTGAGATGTCAATGAGATGCTGCGGACGCGAGGTTATGGACCAATGTCGGCCGGCCAATCCGACGGTTTCAGGGGATGCATGACAGGCTTCAGAACCTCGGCTCCCCGCAAACCACTGACAGGGATTCCCCGCAGTGGCTTGGCGTGGTCCCCAATTGTCCGAGGGGATGTGAATCGTTGTGGAATGAGACAGCAGGTACGAAGTACTATGTAAGGCTGAACGGTTTCTACGGGATACAATTTGTTTACTTATTCGGCCTGGCTCAAATGAGGGGTTTACAGCTTGTGGAGGTATCAGTAGGTGGTAGCATACGAGGGCTTTGTCAATGACTGACCTGGTTAAAATGCAACAGTCGTCCCGTCCACTGAACAAGAAAACCGATTGAATTCCAGTCAAGCCATCAAACAAGGGGTAACCGTTCGGCCGTGCCTGCCTCTAGGACATATCAAGATAGATTACTGATCGAGCTGATAAGGCCTGAGAATGCTACATACACTACACGACAATCTACCGTCGTTGTTTCCAAGTCTGCAAACACGCCTCTCTCTCACACCGCCTCCCATTGGCCAATAGACGTCGCTCAATGTTGCGACAAGGGCGTGATGGAGCCGTTCCTTCGTCTCAATGGCCAAAGTTTGTTATCTCCGAAGTATACCCAAGCAAGCCAAGATGGACGTTGGATGAGAGTGGGGTTTGACCAAGTTTAAAGGACTTGACTTTTTTCTTTACTCTCGAAGCTTCAACCACTTCGTTACTATCCATTCAATTAGATAGTACTCGGCCACAACACCACCATGGGCTCCGACGTGTCGACCACCACGGCCATGGAGCTGCACGCCTTTGAGGGCAGCCCGCGCAGTGTTGGCAGCGAACATCAACCTGAGGAAGGCCGCGAGGCCGAACACCAGATGGCTAGTCTGCCCCCGGTCGACCGCGGCAAGGACGCCTACCTCTTTCTCTTTGCCTGCTTCATGGTCGAGGCTCTTGTCTGGGGTATCTCTCTCTCTCTTGAATAAATTAAATTCACTTACTAAGATGTTTAGGCTTCACCTACTGCTTCGGCGTGTTCCAAGACTACTACTCCACCCACGAGCCCTTCACCAACGCCGCCAACCTCCCCACCATCGGTACCTGCGCCATGGGCATAATGTACCTGTCCGCACCCCTCGTCATGTACGCCCACCGACTCTTCCCGCGCGCCGCCCGCCACAGCACCATCGTCGGCCTCCTCATCATGTGCCTCTCCCTGGCCCTCTCCTCCTTCGCCACCACCGTACCCCAACTCATCGCGACCCAAGGCGTCCTCTACGCCATCGGCGGCGGCATCGCCTACGCCTCCTGCATCGTCTACCTCGAGCAATGGTTCGTCGCCCGCCGCGGCCTCGCCTTCGGCATCATGTGGTCAGCCACCGGCCTCTCCGGCGTCATCCTCCCCCTCATCCTCCAACGCATGCTCACCGCCTGGGGCCACCCCACCACCCTGCGCGTCTTCGCCTGCGTCGTCTTCGCCCTGACCGCCCCACTCAGCTTCTTCCTCCGGCCCCGCCTGCCCATCACCCCAGCCAACGCCACCACCCGCGCTAGGCCCTACTCCCTCCGCTTCGTCATGGAACGCCGTTTCGCCCTCTACCAGCTCTTCAACGTCGCCGAAGCCGTCGGGTTCTTCCTCCCGGGTATCTATCTCCCCTCCTACGCCCGCGTCGTCCTCGGCGCCAGCCCCGTCCCCTCCGTCATCGCCATGATGCTCGTCAACGTCGCCAGCTGGGCCGGGTGCGTCGCCATGGGCTGGCTGATTGACCGGTTGGACGTCACGCGCTGCTTCATGGTATCTGCCCTGGGCGCCGGCGCGGGCACACTCCTGCTGTGGGGTCTATCAGTGAACCTACCCGTGCTCTACCTCTTCTGTATTGTATACGGGTTCTTCGCAGGGTCGTACACCTCCGCCTGGCCGGGAATCATGAACGATATCACCCAGCAAGGGCGGCGCGGTGAAACGGTGGAATCATCTGAGGAGAACAACAACGAGGACAGTCCGAGGGACGACCACGGCAAACTGGCCGATCCCAGCATGGTCTTCGCGTTCCTGGCCATGGGCCGCGGCGTCGGCAATGTCATCTCGGGCCCGCTCAGCGAAGTGTTGGTCAAGGGCATGCCGTGGCAGGGCGAGGCGTTTGGGGGGTATGGGAGTGGGTATGGCGGGTTGATTGCGTTTACGGGGGCGACGGCGCTGTGTGGTGGGGGGAGTTATATATGGAAGCGGTTGGGGTGGTTGTAGGTGTTTTGTATAAGGTTTCTGAGTACATAGGCAGCTATCTCTCTGTTGAGTTGTTTTGGGCCGCTACGGTTGTTGGAAAAGCGAGATAATACGTCTAGAATCGTAGACTGTTATTATTACTAGAGTTGAGAAAAAAGACCGCTGCGAGCTAGAGTACATAACTACATAAACTTCATATTTGCCTCTCCAGTTCCCAACGCCGTTTCCAAACCGTTTTGTTTTTGTCCGCCAACCCTAAATGTCCAAAGAAATATACAAAATACAAGCAATCCAAACATTGTTAATCATCATCGCTGAGTATCCCCCAGGATTAATACCCAAGATCAATACCCAGTATGGTTCCGCTGTAACAACGGCCGCAGGTCCCACCTCTCCTCTTCTTCATGTTCTTCGTCTTCCCCCTCTTCCACCCCCTGAGCTACAACCCTATTCAGCCCTTCCTCTTCATCACTGCTGCTGCTGCTAGCACTCTCCTCATCCTCTTCTTCTTCCTCCCCTTTGCTGTACACAAAAAACTGCACGAAAATACTCATATCCAACAACAGCGTGCCCGCGCTGCCTGCCAACCACGACAGGTTGACCAATAGGTACTGCCAGAATATCTGGCCCGCTTCGCCGGGCTGGCATCCATCTTTTCCGAGTCTGCCATGCCCGCCGTGCGCACCGTGCCCTCCCTTCCCACCTCGCCCGCAGTCCGGCTCATACGTCAGGATGGAGAGGACATACGTCAAATTACCGAGGCAGGCAAACAAAAAGAACAACACCGACACGCCCTCGGTCGACTTGCGCCGCCAGTTGAGCAGCAGCTGGGGCAGCCGCGAGCCGAGGTAGAACACGGCGCAGAGCCAGCCAAAGACCTGGCCGAGCGTGTTAAACTCGAGCGGGTCTTGTTGTTCTCCATGCTTCTTTTTGTGGTCGTTATCGCCGTTGTACCGGCGGCTCAACCACCAGCCTGCGACGCCTGCGGCGCAGACCATGAGGATGGCGAAGCTGTTAAAGGCCGCGGCTTGGGCGAGGGTTGTCCTGGGCGTGGGACGGCGCGAGGAGGGGGTATCTGCTTCGTCTTCTGCGGTACTGCCGCTCACGAATGGGACCGCGGGCGAGAGATGGGTCCAGGAGCCCCGTCGTTCGTCGTGTTCGTTGATGCTGTGGTAGTAGGGGGACTGCTCTGCACGCTCATGCGTGCCGTTGGTGCTGTGGCTGGCGCCGTTGCTGTTGCCGTTGGTGGTGCCGGTACCGTTGAGAAGCGCGGTCCGTTCGTCCGCCCCGTTCACGCTGTGACCGTTTCCGTCCCCGCTCCGCTTCGCTTTGGAGCTGGATATTGGCGCTGGCGGGGTCGGCACATCATCTCGGAGGGTGAATCCGCGGTAATAGAAACACTGGGCCATCAGCACAATGTCGGCGATGGTGTAGTAGATGGCGAGGATGAGCATGGTCGGCAGCACGCCCTGCAGCACGGCGCCTAGGATGTTGAAGACATCGCCTAGCAGCCAGACGACGACGAACTGGATCGACAGGCCCTCGGCGCTGCGGCGGCGGAAATTTTCGATGATTTGGGGCGAGAAGACGACAACCCAGCAGGCGATGGATATGGAGCTGTGGGGGTAGGAATTAACAATCGGTCTCAAGACAACTATGCGGGGGTTGGAGGTAAGTGAAGTAAGTGAGGTAAAGTAAGTCGCGTGCATACCCGCAGATGCCCGAGATGGCCTCGACATCGAGGTTCAAAGGCCCGGTCGGCGGCGCCATTGAGGATATGTGATGATCGGACGACGCCAAGTATCAATCCTAAGGAGAATAGCAACGAAGGGAGACAAAAAGGGATCTTCAGGGACAAAGAAAAACTGAAAGGGGGCAGGATGGGTAAGCTTAAACCCAGCAATGGGGTGTAATTATGTTCTGTTCTCTCCTTGACGTTGCATCACCTGAGTAACAGAAGTGCCCTGATTCCAATTGGCAATATTCAGCTGGCGGGAAGGAAGTTGGAGGAGGAAAACTCTAAGGTAGCCCAGGATGAGACGATGAACGCGCTTTCCCCAGCATGCACCGAAGGTTCTTTTTGTGGGGTGACCCCAGACAACTGGTGGGGACCTGTCGAATGACGTAATTAACATCCTTGGGACGAAATTTTTGAAACGAAATCTTATGCGGGTGCAGTCCATGGTGTGGGAGTGAGTTGCTTGTAGTGTAATATTAGCGAGAAAAGAGGTTACCATGGCATAAAACTCCGAATTTGGACCTATTGTATGCGGTTTCCAATCAACTCTCCTCATGAAGACGTCCTGCTGTCGGCCCTTAGACTGGCCAGTCTGATCAATGACAGAGCTAATTGTACTCCGTAGCTGGAAAGAACAGAAACGGTTAACAAACACAGCGTATTTGAGCATTAAACGTTCCCAAGAAAACAGTTCTATTTTATTTTGACTATCTGCCATGTAGTTTACTCAGGCCGCTCACAGCACTTGCAATTGACAGTTGTGTATGTCGTAATTACATGTACTTCCCCGAGACCATGTCTGTGATCAGTTTCCCGGGCCCCACCTTTGCCCCACTCTAGCCGAGCTCCTTATCGATAGCAAGCAGCAGTTCGTTCGGGCGCCCGCACCTTAACTCCGCTGTCAACTGCTGGCTTCCATCAAACCCGGGCGTTCTTTTTTCTTCCTACAAAACCTCGAACTCGACATTTTAGCGATTTAATCTAGAATCTCCTTGGCCCCTTCATACCACCTCCCGCCGCCATAATTCGACGGCACAATCCCGATTTTCGACCACATCGTAATCCCCTGCAGCTTCCGACGTCGGCACAACATTAGGGAACGGCACCCGAAGCGAGCCCAGCGCAGCTCCAATCACCAATCGCAACCCTTCCACCCGCAGTACACACACGCACAAGAGGCGCCGTCGCCCTGCGGACCTCCCGGTCCAGTCCATGCCTCCGCCGACGTACGAACCATTCGCTCCCGCCCCATCCGCCCCGTCGTCGTCGTCCACCCCGAAACGGAGACCACGCGTCGACTCCGACATCGACTCGACGACCTCCCGCCCCGTCCTCGACCCCCATCCGAAACGTCCCCGCTCCGAACACTACAGCCCATCTTCCCTCTCTGCCGCCTCCGCCGTCACGATGTCTGCTAAGGTCCAAGGCAAGCGTCCCGAGGTCATCGACCTCACAGGGAACAACCCAGGCAGCCTGGTCGGCTCGTCATCATCCCAGCCGCGCGTGGGTCTCCAGCCACAACTCGGCTCGCGCAAGCTGGTCGTCAAAAACCTCCGTCCGGTGTCCCAGACGCCAGCGGGGACGGGCGCCGGCGCAGGTTCTTCCTCCGCTTTGCCGAAGGGCGCCGGGACCGGCGCTTCCCCCGTCGAGACGTACTACACCCGCGTGCACGCTGAGCTGGATGCGGGCCTTGCATCTATCTTTGCTGGGCGCACCACGAACCAGCCTATGGAGCGACTGTACCGCGGGGTCGAGGACATTTGCCGCAAGGGTGATGCTGCCGAGCTGACGGCACATCTACGTTCGCAATGTGAAGCGTGGTTGACCGGCCCGGAGATGCTCGGTGGGCTGGGCGGGTTGGGGGAAGCGGCCATTCCTACCATAAGTTCTGGTCCTGCTGGGGGGGAAGGCGACGGGGATGGATACGCGGTTGGGGATCACTTGTTGAGGCAGGTGGTGGCACGGTGGAGGCGGTGGAACGACGTTATTTTCGTGCTCCGCGGCGTGTTTAGCTACCTAGACCGTGGTTATCTGCTCATGCAGGTGGTCGATGGTGGCAGAGGGAGACAGGGGATCAATGAGATTGCCATCATGATATTCAGGAGAGTTCTCTTCGGGCCAGGCAAAGCAATGAGCATCCCGTCACTCGGGAAAACAGTGTTGGAAGCCGTATGTCGGTTGGTGGATTACGCCCGGCATAAGGATGAGCGCGCGGACGGGGTATTGTTGCGGGATGCCATGTCCATGATGAGACTCTCCGGTGTCTACAGCAAAGCTTTTGAGCCCATGTTCTTGGTCCGGTCGCACCGGTACTACGAGCAGTTTGCCAGCGACATGAGCGCCGCGTCCGGGCTCAAGGACTACATTGTTGCCGTCACCTCACTGCTCGAACGAGAGACCGCTAGATGCGACGGTTTCAACTTTGAGAGCACCACCAAGCGGCAATTACTCGGCGACGCCAACCACGTTCTGATCGAATCGTACTCGGAGAAGCTTCTGGATAGCGGTAGTGTCGCCAGATTGCTCGAGGCCCACGATGTCGAATCGATGAAAGCTCTCTATGAGCTGTTGAAGCTCACCAACCTCCAAAAACGGCTTAAGGGGCCCTGGGAGTCGTACATTCGGGATACTGGCTCGAAAATTGTTAGCGATACGGAGCGGGGAGACGACATGGTGGTCCGGCTGCTGGAACTGCGCCGCGCGCTAGATGTCATGATCCGGGACGCTTTCGACAAGGACGACGTCTTTTACTACAGCCTGAGGGAGTCGTTTGGCCACTTCATCAACAAGCGACAGAACACCTCGGCATGGAACACGGGGACCTCCAAGGTTGGCGAGATGATTGCCAAGTACATCGATCTTTTGTTACGCGGCGGACTCAAGACGCTCCCCAAGTCGCTGCTCTCCGACATCAAAGACAAAGCAGACGCCGAGATGAGCGGCGTGGCGAGTACCGGAGACGAGGATGCCGAGCTCGACCGGCAGCTCGACCACGGCCTCGAGCTCTTCCGCTTCATCGAAGGCAAGGATGTCTTCGAAGCATTCTATAAGCGGGACCTCGCACGGCGCCTGCTGATGGGACGTAGCGCAAGCCAAGACGCCGAACGCAGCATGCTAGCCAAGCTCAAGGTCGAGTGCGGTTCTAGCTTCACCCACAACCTAGAGCAGATGTTCAAGGACCAAGAGCTGGCCAGGGAGGAGATGGCGTCTTACAAGGAATGGATGAACGATACCGGACGCACGGCCGACGGCGTGGATCTCACCGTCAACATCCTCTCCGCCGCAGCGTGGCCGACCTTCCCCGACGTCAAGGTCCTCCTACCCAAGGAGGTCCTCACGCAGATCAACGTGTTCGATGCGTATTACAAGAACAAACACACCGGCCGGCGCCTAACCTGGAAACACAACATGGCGCACTGCGCTCTTCGCGCCCAGTTCAACCGCGGCGTCAAAGAGCTTCTGGTCAGCGCACCACAAGCAGCTGTCCTAATCCTCTTCAACGACGTGGAAGAGAAAGCACCCGAAGCGGGCTCCTCCTCTTCCTCCAGCAAAACAGCAGGCATCCTCTCCTACGACCAAATCTCCCAATCCACGGGCCTCACAGGCGGCGAACTCGACCGCACCCTCCAATCCCTCGCCTGCGGCCGCGCCCGGGTCCTCTCCAAACACCCCAAAGGCCGGGACGTCGCACCCACCGACACCTTCAGCGTCAACAAGGCGTTTACCGACCCCAAATTCCGCGTCAAGATCAACCAGATCCAGATGCGCGAGACGCGCGAGGAGAACCGTGAGACGCACGAGCGTGTCGCGGCGGACCGGCAGTTTGAGACGCAGGCGGCTATTGTGCGGGTTATGAAGAGCCGAAAGACGATGACGCATGTGCAGTTGGTGGATGAGGTGATTAATCAGACCAAGAGTCGGGGGGCGGTGGATGTGGGGGATATTAAGGCGAATATTGAGAAGTGAGTTTTCTTTTTTTTTTAGTGTTTTTTTTTTCTCCCTGCGGACGAACGTTCGGCCTTGGGACTCATTGCTAACATGGATGTGATGCAGGCTTATTGAGAAGGATTACATCGAACGCGAGGGCGGCTCGTATGTGTACCTAGCTTGAGCCCAACAACAACACAACCCGCAATTCGCGAAGAGATGGACTCTTGTTTTGGTTTCTCTTCTCTGCTTCAGCCCCGTTGTTCGCTCCCGCTTGTCTGAATTGATGGATTGCACGAGCCTTGCCTACTCAGCGGCTGCCGCAAGGCCCGTTATACGGTGGAGGCATCATTGGTGTCAATGTCTTTTTTTTAATGGCAGAGATTTTTGGTAACGTTAGATGAGCCATGCACTGTTACGGATCTAGTGAATGGAACCTGTCTGTGTGTCTTGTCTATCCCGTTGAGATCAAATTTCACGCAAACCCAATATCACTCACGCATCTTCAATAACTCCGGACCATCCGTCCGGAGCTCATTCGGGCCAAGCAACATTGTGGCTGACGCAGCCCCTCTCCCTCGTCTCGGGAACAGCCACTGGCCACTGACCACTGCAGGTGTGGACGAGGTAGTTACTATTCCTGGCCCTGCGAGATACCGTTATTGGTACCTTGCAGGAAACGAGTTGGGGGGGAGGGGCAGCCACGCGGGAGAGTGGGTTCTGGCCGCATACGAATAGTCACTGCGCCCCGATGCTTGTGTCGTACAAGTCGCTCGCTCATGGAAAATGGGAAACGGGAAAAGGTCGGTGGTGTTGGTTGGTGCTCCGGATGGTGTGGGAGGTTCCATGTTGTGGTGGTTTCGATCATACAGGACATCCGTCTGTTAGAGAAGAGAGGGCCAGTCTGGGTCCTTGTTTACGGAGACCACCGTAACGAGTGTTGGTGGGTGCGGTCACCAGGCTGAGGGTATATTGTGTCGGTGGGCGGCTTTCACCGGTCCTGTTGATGATGCCCAGGCGTTGGGAGCTCAGCTTCGTCCCAAACGGGTCTCCGTACGTGTCCTAAAATCAACTCATCTTTCGTCAGCCCGTAAATTACCTATTGTAAGAACCAACCTTCAAGCTGATGAAGCCTATTTTGAATAATCAACCCGAGGGAGAGCGAAGAACGTCGACTCGGTAAGAAAGCCCGGTCTAGACCAGCCCCACCAGCTACGGTGGCCGCCAGGGTCGTATTCTGTGATTCCACAAGGGAAAATAATCCGCAGTAGGGCTGCCAATAGCGTTGGAGCGGGTGATGAGTTTGGGTAATAAGTGGGGTTATTGAACAAACAGAGAAGAAAAAAACAGCGAAGAACCATGAAAGTCTGCGAACGTTATTAACGGAAGCCGACAGTGGACTGCATCGGCGCATCCTCGTCGATCCGGCTGCTTCCTGGGAACTCCACGTGGGAAGCGCTGATCAGGTTGCGAAGTTGTTCTTTTCGTCGACAAACGAAGGTTGAAATGTAGAGGGCATGATTCACAACAGGCCACTACTTAGCCGTGGAAGAGAGAGAAGAGAATAAGGAAGGGAGCTGGAGGAGACGAACAGAGATATCACCCACCTATTCCCTAGCTCTTTCCCTTTGTAGCAACCACCTCTCAACCTTTTTTACCGACTAGTGGTTTGCGGAAACCACGACCGAATGAAATTTCCGATCCAATTTCTCCACACTTCCATCTACCCCTCCATTAGCATAAACGTTAACATTTTTTCCCATCCCGCTCTTGGCTTCAATCACCGGCCGCCGAAGATCATCTGTACCTGCGTCATCTAGTGTACACTACAGCGGTCCGTCAGGCCATCAATCCCCCAGGCCCGCCGTCCGATGATTAATTACGTTTCATCTCAACTTTGTTTATTTTTCTACCTCGGATTTTGTTGCCTGACCGGCCGTCTGTCTTCCAACTCGTGTTGGCTGACGAACTGGCGTTCAGCCCATTCGGCACAGCACCCCGCAGGGCCGCAGACGCCGCGGGCCATCACATCACTCACTCCAGACGTGTCTCAGAAAAGGTGCTGCGGGCGATGAAGCCGTTCCTCGTCGGAGTCGGTCCGTCGTCAATCATCACAGCTGGGCGTGCGTCGTCATTGAGGGACAATTTACAAATATGGAATTGAGATCTGGACACCCAGGCCCCGGCCCTGGTCCCGGCTCATCGGCTCATCTGGATCAATAACGTTACTTCGTCATGGACAAATATCCGCACGCGACCAATAATCAGCAATGGCCCCCGGCAGCGGACGGTGGTTCGGGCACGCAACACTCCCGAGGTCCTGCGTGTGGTGGGCAGTGTGCAGCGTCTGCGACTCTGTGCCGTGACCTGAGCAGGCTTTTGTTGGAGGCGTGTTTGGCGTTTGGCAACATGGAACGATTGGAAAAGAGCAAAGCCTTCCCCAGCCAAGGATTAGCTGCCCCCAACTGCCCGATCCAGTTCAGCCTGCGCCCGAGTTCTCGTCCCCGCGAGTCCAAGGATTGTCCACCCTTGGCCGCATTCAGGTAGTCCCATTGGTCGCTTAGCCCACTAACCCCCAGCAGATGGCTGCAGCCGAGCTACCCCCGGCGGCGGGAAGTGCGTCGGGTTGTGCGTCGAGCAGCGACACCCCTGGAGCAGATCGTGGTGTTTGGAACGGTCTCGCCCTTGCTCTGTGCCGCCGATGTTTCTATTTTATCGTTGCGTGTTGCTGCTGCTGCTGCTCTGAGCCCCCGGACGCTCTTTTGCGATCTTTTGTCTCGTGGACGGCCCTGGAATCTGGATCCTCCTTACCTCAGCCCTGAAGCCTCGAACTCGACTCGAAGTTTGGTTCCCAAATCTCACCTATTCGACGACAACAACAGCCACCAGTTGTTTTGTGGTTGACATCTGCACGGAGTTCTCGGGCACGCACCAACACACGATCCAGACGCACACTATTGGAATCCCACAGCACCACCACCCACACAAGTTATTGCTGCACGCGCCCAGTCAGCCAAAGCCCGCCCAACTTCCCCAACTCGGCCACGGCATTACCACCGAAATTTCTTATTGCCTCGCCCGCACCATCCCATTGGCGTTTGGCCGTTGCTGGCCTGTCCGCTCGGCACTGCGTATATTTACCCGGAGCGTCCCATATTGGCGCATTCCGCAGGGCCACCTTCGGTCCCGTCTCACGATATATCTGTTCTGTCGTCACGGGTTTGCCAAGCAAGCGTGCCTTTTTGCATTCGTATCGTCGGCCGTGTTTTGTGGGAGACGGAATCCCCCGCGCGTTTTGCCGACGACTGCCTGAACATCGCGGCCGGGTCTTATACTTATAATAGGGTTCTTCTTTTTTGTGTGCAACGTCATTTTTTCTTTCTCGAATTTCCACAGCTTGTCAGGTTTTCAAATCACCTTTGACATCCGAGCCAGCACCCTTGGGATCCGACCCGTTGCACTGAGTGATGTCGCGCCGGATCACTCCCCCGACTGCAACATTATGACTTGCCGCTCCACAACCTCGGCGCCAGTGGACGACGTTCCTCGGCGGCCGCACCGCAGTTCCTTACCAACGACACACAGACGACTCACAACACCATGGGCTGTGGTCCTCCTTGTGCTCGCATGTTTAGTGTCACACGCAGTAGCAGCCGCTCCGGACCACGCCAGGCTACGAATTGAAACCCCGATTCTCCACCGTGGACCAGCGCAGGGAAACAACCGGGTATGGGCAAAGGGGGTAGAGGATGCCGTCGCAGAAAACAGGAGGACGGTGCCACGGAAGGTCGCGGTGCAGGAGGAAGAATCGACCACCACCACGGACTCATCGTCGGAAGAGCCGTCCGAGACAGCACCAAGCCGCTCGGTAACGACAACCTTCACCATCGGCGTCGGCACGGCCTCTCCCTCCAAGACTACGTCTGCTGCTTCGTCCACGATCGTGTCCCCCAGCCCGCTCCCCAGGATCCTCGACAGCATAGCGGCCAACTTCCAGAAAGGCCCCAACGGCGAGGCCCCGACTTGTCCCGTCTTCATCAACTCGTTCCTTGCCGATCCGAACTTTAAGCAATGCTACCCGCTATCCATGCTCTTTGAGGTAAGCCCCCCCCCACTTCCCCGTCTCTTCCCATCTCCACAACTCCCCGCTAAACCCATCTGTTTTTATCATCAGCAATCCACCTCCTTCTTCGACGCCCAACACTCCCTCGTCGGCATAACCCGCACCCTCGACGCAACCTGCGCCGCCGACGTCACCTTCTGCACCTCCTACCTCCGCCAGCTCGCCTCCAACCTCACCCTCCCCGAAAACTGCGGCGCCGACTACGCCCTCGGCAACCCCGTCGTCACCGACACGCATCTCGCCATGCTCGCCTACGCCCCCGTCTACGGCGCGGGGTGTCTCCGTGACCCGGAAACGGGCGCCTACTGCTACGCCAACGCCATCACTAACCAGACCAACGTGAGCGCGCCGTATTTTTATTTCTTGCCACTCAACAAGACCCTTCCGGGTACCACCGTGCCGCAGTGTGGGGCCTGTTTGCAGAGGACGATGGCGCTGTATAAGGCCGCGACGGCGGATAGGTCGCAGCCGATTGCGGCCACGTATCAAACCGCTGCCGAGCAGGTCAATGTGATTTGTGGGCCGGGGTTTGTGAATGAGTCGTTGGCTGCAGAGGTTGTGCCGTCGGCTGGGGCCGCCGGGCCGGTTGGGGGGATGACGGCTGTGGAGCGGGTGTGGGGGACGGTGTTGGTTGCGTTGGGAGTTGCTGGGGTGGTGTGGTTGGGGTGATGAACTCAGGGGTCAGCTGTTATGATGATGATGTTTTGACGGGGTTTTGGGGGGTATTATGATCGGGCGGGAATTTTTCGGCTTGGGTTTTGGGTTTGGATTGGCGGCGGATTGGGAAAAGCTCAAGAACTGGCCTGTTCAGCTTAGGAAGGACGGCATTTTGGCTTTATTGTTTTTGATATCATCAGCGAGCGTGGTGTTGGGGTATCTATTTTATCATGAGCGAAGGTGGTGGGATATTTTCTTTGGGCAAAGACAACGGACCTGCGTCTGTACATACGAAGTATACCCGGGGAATGTAGCGATAGATGATTGAGGTTGCAGAACTAAAAAGAATCTAATGTCTAGAATTTATCATCTATCATTTGTTGCAGTTTCCCTTGCTCTGATCGTCCAGTACGCATTTGAGATTTATACAAAAGACTATAGCGTTCTCTCCTTTATTGTACTATTTAGGAGATCCCTCCTGTTTACTATGATTAGCTTCGGCCCCGCCCAGAATAAGGGAGGAGGCATCTTGACAAGTCTACAACAATCATCATACCCACAGTAGAGCTCAATCGAGTACTTTCCTTTTTCTTTCTTTCCCTATTCCTCTTTCCCCATTTTGCTTTCTGTCTTCTATTTTTTTGTATTCTTTTTCTTTTTCTTTTTAACGCTTGTTAACGACCGATTGTGTCGGGTAGGAACTAGTGGGTTGATATGCATTGATTGTGCTGTTGCTGTAGCAAAGTCTTGGCATTGTATTCAGGGGGTTTGTTTACTTTGGGAGACTCCATCCTCGTTCGGGCTCCGCGTCAGGAGTATCACATGTAGAGCCTTTTCACACCACCATGGATTTTTTGGTGTAGCGTGTCTCGATTTTGTGGTGGTTTTGCAAGGCAGAGGTGTGTGTTTTGCTTTGCTGTGATGAACGGCATTGAATGCTCTTCCACGTTGCCAGTCGGTGTTTAGGAAGGCCTAGTTGCAGGAGAGAATAATCGAATAATTTAAAAGAACATCACTGTAACCCACATTGATCGGTCTTACAATTGATGATCGGGCAGCAACTGCAACTGTCAAATCAACACCACGTCAATCCAGTACTTCGAGAGCTGAGATCTTCCCTCACGCCCTACGTTTCGTCTTTCTTTTCTACCCCTACCACTTTAGCTGCCGCGGCCCGAGCAGAATAACGGACTCAAAAACCGACGTTGTCGTGAAAGCAGCCCAAGGCCCTCGTGCTGGGCTCAGCACCCTTCCCCCTCTAGAACCGATTCTAGAGCGCTCAATTTCAGCACGATAGCTTCACGTAAACGGGATGGAGGCTGTGGTCAAGATTAGGAAAGGGTTGGAATCGGTCTGCTGCGACTTTCTTGGAAATACATTGTTTCTCTCTGTAAATGGGGATGTCCGTTCAATTATACCGGGTGAAGCACCAGTTACAATAGTGCAGGACACCATTACCTTTCTTTTTGTGTTCTCCATTCCTTGCTACTTGGGTGTAGTATATTACGGTTTCGACTACTCGAGTGGCCTCGTGACTCAAGAGAACTCAAACCAAACAAAAAAGGGACATCGAACCCCTAAACTGATATCTCTAGCAAGCACGACACCAAAATGCCGGCCTAAAGATCCAAGGAAAGAAAGCCACAGTAGGCCATAGACACACATAGAGACATACTATACCGCACAAGAAAAGACCCAAGTCCTGGAACCCAAATCTACACACCATCTACACACTACCTACATACCGCCGGGCAATCATCACATATCCTTTCATGCCCACTCACTCACGTTCCGTTTTCCCCTCCCCCCCTTTCCCCAAACTCCAGAGACAACACCAACGCTCGTATCTAACACGAATAACACGAATAACACAAATAACACAAATAACACAAATAACACAAATAACACAAATAACACAAATAACACAACATCCTATCCATCTTGAAACAACACCACCAAACCTTCATACTCTTCCATGAATCCATCTGGCACATTCCTCGGCCCACATAGTACCTCACTCGGGCCGCGGCCAATAATATAGGCGCCCGCAATATCTCGCCCGCATTACCTTATGATAACCATAGTAGTTTGGTGTTGGATGTCCTTTCGGCTTATTATATTATCGTCTCAGTTTACACGAAACCAGTTAAAACGGGGAGTCCATCACACGAACCACACGAACCACACGAACCACACGAACCACACGAACCACACGAACCACACAGCCCAAAGAGCCGCCAGAGGGAGAGGCTTGGGTCCGAACAACGGCAAATACCGAGATCCAAAGAGCGAGAGCATAAGTCCGAGTTGATGTCATCAAGAAAATATCACCAAGCTGACCAATGTGTCCGTCAGACACGACGCATAACGCAGATGTAATCACAACATATTAAACGGTTCCAGATAACCGACAACTATGTGTTGTTTCATCCATATATCCATCCATCCTTTTACCTACCCGCCTCATCAAAACAACTATAAGATATAAGATAGCTATATCTCCGTTCCAGACAAACAACACGTTACCTATGCGCCTTACCTAACAAGAAGCCCATATTACTCCAGCACAACTTCACTTCATCCATTATAGAATCCCCAAAGGGGCACACTTACCAAACTTACAAAACACGGCCCGGCTGCGTTTCCGACTCGGTTGAAAAAAAGGTAGTTTAAAGGGCCTTATAGCATGAACGGATATGTTAGACCTCTCGACCTAGCCGGGGAATCCGTCATTCACCCGCTTCGGGTGGACTTCACAACCTCCCTTTTGGCGGGGTTCGTTCGGTAGTGCAGGAATGAATTCCAATAGTGTGTGTAGCAAAACAATGGTCCATCGCAGGCGGTGCGTTGGTGGGCCTTACCTAGGAGAAGGGTGAGGAAACTAGATCGCCTGGCAAGACGAGAGGGCACACGTCTATCTAGGCACCGTACAGTACAGCCATGACTTGCCAGTCAGCTACTTACTTGGTTGGTGGTTGCGCGTGGCCCGTTCGGCCTCTCACTGCTCAATCCCGGACCCTCATGCCCAGTGTCTAAGGATTGTTGGTTAACCTTCACTAGCCCAACAGTCGGTATTGACGTGTCATTCGGCCTGACCGAACTTGATCACAGACTCGGCCCAATAAACCACAAGTACCTGCAGCTGACGTTGTCAGTCTGCTCGAGGCGGCGGCAAAAGCCGTCCTGACTGACCCACACCCGGGTATGATCTCGGCGCGACGAAATAGGGGCATATTGTAGCTGATCAAACCCCATACTCCATAGCCGCCAGCCAGCAGGGAGATGGGGAAGAGGAAGGAGGGAAGTCGGGCGTCACTAGACCTAGGAAAATCAATCACGCCCAACTTGAGATGGTCTCTCAGCAGCCCCTCACGCAAAACACCAACACGCACCCCAGCCAGAGCGGCTCGACAGTTCATATCGTTCCCCCTCGCCCTTCGCACCATCAACAACAATTCCGAGCTGAGCCTGGTTTCTGGTCTGCAAAAAGGCTGAAGCTCATGAGACATCAATGACACCGGGAGACGGGCCAAAATGTCTTCTTTCCCTTCCTTCATTGCCTCAAACTGGGGTTGACCCTTTTTCCCGGCCCGCCGCTTAACCAGGGCCAAGACAGTTCGCCCCCCGGTGCCATCATGTCTGGATGTGTTTGTTTCCGGGAAATATCCGCCCTTTCCCCCTCCCGTTTTGCTCTCCTCGAATACAAGTCCTGCGATTTTAGGGTAAGCAAGCGAATGAGGGCGGTCCCTTCAACGGGAGAGTTGTTGTCGTGTCTTTTTCTGCTTCCGGTTGACTGTTTCATTTGCGAAGTTCCTGACTCTTTTCCTGGCCGGCCGGCCGCTCATCAGCGGGTGCTGCGGGAATTGGGACTCGCCCAATCGTGAATACGGATCTCGAATGCAAAGTGAGCGCTATAAAGGCTCATAAATGTTCAATTAGACGTTCCAGGAAAGGATCGTACATGTTTCTGTATGGATATCAATTACCGATTTCGAAATGGACAATTGCCTGTGATCTGTGATCTGCCTTCCGGGCCGCGGTCAGCTGCGGAGCGGTGGTCGGGGTTTCTCCGGTCCGGTTACGAGATCGATGTTGGCCCTTGGGGTAAGGAGCGTCGTCGGGGGATCGCGAGGCATTTGTTCTCCCGGCCCTTCTAAGACGCGTGAACCGGGAACGTTGCAGATCACACCCCCAAGACCGGCACGAGTGCTTTGCGAATTAAGACCCCAAGCAGCCGGGAGTGTTATTCAATATGCTCCCGGCTGCGAGGCCGGAGAGGTTGTTTGAGTGTGGGAATTGGCCTGCGTCAACCTCCGCAGCCGGCCCGTGGCTCGGGGTTGCTGAGCTTGGTAGGGAGCGACCTCACCTAGAACAGAAACCGGGCGAGGAAAGAGGGGGGCGCGCATTCGGCAGCAGGTTTGACGATCCGGCCATTTGTTTCGACCCGGAATCCCCGATACGAGGCCGAAGGCGATTCCGTCACCAGCCAGGAAAGGTCAGAATTGATGAGGTGGTGGACGAATCTGGAGAACGGGGGGATTTTACCCGGGTTTTGCTCTCGTTAATCGGAGCCCCCCCTGTGCTTTTCAATCTGTCAACCCTGGCGCCCGGAGCTTGGAATGGTAACCGAAACGGTGCAGTGGACAGACACATACGTCAGAGCGTGGTTATCGTAGTAAGCCGACTCATCAACCTGTCCGCAATAACCCCTTTTCTCATCTCCTGTTGAAGACTTGCAATGCTCGTTCTCAACTCCTCAAGATATCAACTCCATGTTATGTGTTAGTAAGCATCTGAAGTCCCCAGATTATCAGCGCAGCCGTCCCACGTGATCGCGTGATCGCCACGAGATGCGACCCAAAGAGGACGTTCAGGCATGGGACAAAATGTTCCGTGCTTAAACCGGACGAACACTTGTCGATTGTCAAACAACGGTTTGGGGAAGTTGTGCGGCGTGCCTGATGGTAAGTGTACATACAGCAGGCTTGGTGCCCTTCAGGTCAAGAGAGTGGTTCCGTGATCTTCGCCTACAGATTTCGAGAAGGGCCGCCAAATTAATTATCCGCGGCCAGATATTGGTGGGCGCGGCGGGGCAAACCATTCCTTGGTACAGGTTGGTGGTTGGGTCTGGGGAAGAATTAGCCGCAGTTTCAAAGTCTTGCGGGCATGCGGGAACGTCGTATCCTGCGGCGTGCATCTCGGCTCTTGTTTGTCCACTTAGGAACTTGAGTTCGACTGGTCAGCCAGCTCGCCTCCCAGCGTTGCTTTCGGGGGATGGCATTTCCTGGAAACCTTTCTGTAACCAGCGGCAGTAGCTGTCATTTAGGGGCTTGGCGCGCGCACAATGCAAACCCACAACAGGAGGGCGGAACGAGGCTGCCACATCGTCGGCCACTTCAAGGAGCCAAGAGTGCGAGGGGGTGGACAGATTCTTGGGAGCAATCACGGGCCGGCTGTCAAGGCGTCCGCCAAGTCCCTTCCTTTAAAAGGAATCCCTGCATCTTTTCTACCCGAAACCAAGCTTGAGCCCGTGCGTGGGTGGTGATGGGGGATGGCAGTTGGAGGGAAACGCCGCCCGGGTCCCCGGAGACTCCAAAGCTACCAAGCCCCTGGCGATGGACCATTCGGAAAATTTCGTTTGGCGCCCCTCATTGAGCTTGACGTCCTGTCGTCAATGCCACGACTGCGTCCACCCACAGCAGTAGCTCAAAGTTTCGGGCCATGAGGTGAGCAGGTTTACTACAAGGTGAGTGTTATGCCATGTCCAGCCAGGACCATGTTCGCCTAGAGCATCCTTTAGTTAGTATCAACGAGATGGGCGTGAGAACAACGCTCGCTGGGCAGAGAAGCGGTAGACCCCGAGATTACACGTTCTCACCAGGCCGCCGTGGAGAAGGGGAGGACGGCAGTTGGCTCGAAAGGCTTGTCCGTGAGATGCTAGCTGGTATAGTTGCGCGAAACTTCATTAACGAAGCGGGTAGCCGGATGCGAAGGCTTCTCCGACTGGCGACTGCATCCTCCTGGCGAGCAAGGCTGGACAGGAGAGCCCGGGGTCCCGGGGGTTCTGCCAAGACGGAGCCGACAGCTGTCGCCGGCTACCGAGGATCCACTGAACGGGATGATCCTGCACCACAAACGCTTTTCCGCAGAAGTACGAATAAGGCCGCATGAATGACAGTTCAACCCCATGGCTGGCGTTGTTTGCGGAGTTTGTCCCTTCCGCCCCAAGCTCTGACATCCTCCCTTTTCCACCAACGGCACCGCCAAGTGCTCTTCGGCGCCGAGATACACTAGTTTCCCACCTCTCGTCTTGACGGAGGGAATCTGGGATTGAGGGTTGTGCTTGGAGGACATCGTCCGGCCCGGAGTTCTTGTGGGGATTGTCTGATTGGTCGACACAAAACATAACTTGCTCGTTTTCGCTCCGCTCGGCTGCTTGAATTCTCCGCGACGTAGGGGCTGATGTGCTGGTGGAAATTTTCCTTTCTTCCTTTGAGGAGTTGTTGACGTTTTGCCCTGTCTTCTCTTCAGCTCCTGTCGGGAAGATGTGGCCGACCTCCCGATGGAGGTTTTGAGAAGAAGTGACAGGGGTTGCGGATTAGCCAAAGTTTAAGCGGCATTCAACCTCTTCTCCCACTCGCCTCGTGCATGGGACGCAGAGGGGAAACCGGGAACCAGGGTCGCAGCATCCAACCATGGAAGCTAACGTTGACATTAGCGAACCATGTCTTTTCGGTGTCAGACCCAGAACCTCCATCAACCGGCACAGGCCTTGAGGCCCATGCCTTATTGACGTCTGGGGGCGCTCTTGTAACGTTGGGTCGAGTGGTTGGCGTGCTGTCGTGCACTGTCCCACAGCAGAAAAACGTATTTTTTCAACCCTCGAGGTCCGTCGATGCATGCCTAAGGACTCGGCTCCCGAGCCCAGTCTTGTGTAGCTTGACGGCCGCAAAGATGCCGAACGAGATCCTTCGCGTATGCTACATCAATAGGCCCGAGAGACCTATGGTTCGCACAAACGGAGAGAATGTGGGGACCAGGACGAGTGATGTTGGACTGGTCCAGTACTCTTGCCGCTGATGGGGTGACAATGGCCGACATGGAGAGCACCACGATGGACACCTAGCCGTTACGAGGCTCGCGAAGAGATTTCCTGATTTCAGCTCCCCGATCGCTGATGGGAGTACCCCTCTGATGAAACGACCGGCAGGCCACGAGAAGAGATGGCGCCTACGTGGGTTGTTCCTCGATGACCGTCCCCGATGCGAGCCATTGACCTAATGCAAGAACTGGCAACTGAGCCAAGCTGTGTCCCGAGTCGTGTCTTAAATTCTCGTTTGTTCCTCCCTATTCGGGGTAATACTATGTAGGTTCACGGGTTAGACGAGCAGAAGCAGTTGCATTCATCTGCAATGTAAAGCCGGCATATGGAGCAGGTGAGCAACCTATCCGCGAGGTGAATGAAGGGCTGGGATCTCGCAGGCGAGTCTCGAAAGTAACGTTAAAGGATCGGCAACCCAAGAATTAGCCCCGAGCCTCTCGAGGCCAGCTGAGGAGAGCGAGTGTTCCTTGGGACGGGACGGGTTTTTGCAAGCCGCACTCCAGCAAGCAATGTGGACGACTCGGTGACGGGAGGTTGTGTGGTGTGTGGTTTGATTCAGAGAGCCATGAGGTGGGTGCCTGGCTCGAGCTCGGTTCCGGAGCCCCCGCCATGCACCCATGAGCCGGATTTTTTACCGCCAATGGGAAACGTGTCGCGACTGCCGGTCGGCGAGACTGGGGGTGGGTACCGGCCCAGCTGCCCCTGCCATCCCAGGAAACCGGTGCTCTCGCGCCTTCCCTTCAGCGGTTAGAGGCTTCCTTCCCGGGGACTGGAACCACTGTCATGGCAGTGCCAGCGGGCCGCCAACGGGCCAGACAGAGGATTTGCTCCTGCCCTCACCGTCCTCTTCCAGGGCGTGGACCTGCCCAGTCAGGCAGGCACCGCCTGGTGGAAGCGCTGCTTCCGTTGAACCTGGAAATCTCGCACAAGTGGGTGAGATCGGCCCTGCAGCTTCCTCAAGATCTTCATTCTCTTTCCCCCAACTCGCACCCGCTTGCACCCTCAACTGCCATTCAACCCCTCGGCTTCGTCCGTCCAGCCCACAACTTTATGAATTCGTGATTATCTCCAGCATTCAGACGAGCCAGGCCTGTGGAACAATTCGGCCGTGTTAGAGAGCCAAGCAGGCAAATGACGAAACCTGCGAGGAAAGACGCGCACCCGGGCCCGCAGCCTCATGCGCGCGGCTCAGCAGCAGCGCACGAAGTTTCACTTCTCTAGAGTCCGCTGGTCTTCGACTTCAGCCGGTCTCCGGCTTACGCTTCATCACCGGTGCCACTGCTTACCGCCGTGTCCAGGCCGCGTTCTGTGGTCTCACAAAGACCGAGTCGGCCACGGCCCTCATGCGATACTCGAACGCGTACTTATAGTACCAAACTAGGAGAGCCCAGACTGGTGTTGATGTTAACCGCCGAGTTTTATAGCTTACGCCTGCTTGGCGGCGCTCCGTGAAGTCCCACCCGTGTTCCCGCGTTCTGCTGCGACAAAACTGGGAGGATGTCGGGCCGGTTGGACGGGATCCTGGGTGGGTGAGCTGGCCCGCAGCATGAAGTACCGCGCCAAGTGCCGCCCTTGTACAGACGGCAAACAGCACCTCTGCGTACAGAGTAGCCGTCTTCGGTTTCTGAGCGAGCTGCACGCCCAGATTCATTCATCAATCACCTCTCGAACTCGATGTCGGGCCCCTCAGCCGTCTCCCGACGCGCAGGCTTTGGGACCCCCAAGCAGCCAAGCCACTGGCTTTCTTCCATGGCTTCGAACGGAGCTTCCACACAAGGGATTACCCTCCACACTCTCTGGTCCGGAGCAGATCTTGGCCGGCCACAGTCGGGGATTCGCGCCGGGAAGCCCATCCACGGCACTTCTGTCTAGTGTACACTAGCCCCCCGGCCCTGAGCAGAACCCGTTGACCCGCTTGATGGAGAGTGATGATCGGCCCCTGACATCCCTGCCGAGCAATCTGCAGAGACGCTGGTTCCCGTCCTTCGTTTACCATTGTCCAGTCAAGCCAGCCAAGGCAACGACATAACCCTCGCAGGACTGCGGTACGTGTATTGAAAACAAAGTTGGCTGGCACGCTCGCTCTCCCCTCCCGACCGGGAGAGGAAAAAGTATGGCTGATACGCCCTCTCCATATTAACGCCCTCCCCTCAATCTCCCGCTCTGGCCCACCAGCCCGGCTTTGCCATATTGCCCTGCCGCCTCCCACAGACTGCAACCTCAAACAGACCCTGTAGGCGTCCCAGTTCGCTGCACCGTTTCCCCAGACTTTAATTGTTGTACCGGGTGCGCCCCGCCGGGACCCATCGTGCCATCCATCCAACAGCCGGGACTTGGCATCTTCCGAACGGATGAGCAGCAGCAAGGTGACCCTGCAAGTCCTGCCGGGACTGTACATAGTAGTGTAAAAGCCGGCCGGGGCGTCAGTTAGTTATTTGTTGTCTCTCCTCCTGTCTTTTGCTTCCCTCTCTGTCTTACCCTTACTTCATTATCTCCTCGCCTCTTCCGCCGTCTCACAAGAAGAACAAAAAAAGGTCTCGGCTTCTTCCACGGTCGTGGCTAGCGTCGATCGCCTGCTTCGATAACAACCACGTGTGACCAAAACTTGCCCGACGGTGGCGAGCCAGCCAGAATCACAGACCTGCTCGCGCCGGACTCGAAGTGGCTTGCTGCAGCTGCATGAGACAACCGTCCAACAAAATCCTTTGCCGTGAAGGGGCTTCACTCGTTAACGTCGTTTCACCAACATCGGAACAACTGCCGTTGGGGATCCAGGCGTTGGAAAGTTGAGAACGAGACAGCGGGAAAAGCTTGCTTCCTTTCCGGAGCAACATCCCGATATCCGTGTCCGACGGTGAGACACGCTCACACCCGGCCCAGAACCTGGCTGCCGGATTTTGTGATTGTGTGCTGCTGCCTCGACTGCTAGGAGTGCCAGGAGTGGCCATCCCCCCCTCATTTTGTAAGGTCACCCGAATCTTGGGGAACCTCACGACGTCTCCGGCCTGTCCAACACGTTTTCAAGCAACAGGGGCTAATCGAGAGGGTGGAAGGACCAGACTGCGCTCGTCCGCCGTCCGTGGACCGCTCCCCCAATGTCTGCAGCGGTCGATTCAGCCCATCACAACTTTGGCCGCCATAATCACTTGGACGGCATGGCTCAACACCACAGCTACCACGATCGGTACGGCCCGGGGCATGGTCACTATGTCCCCGAGGAGCAGCAGCCCCGACAGACGTCTCAGGCAAGACAGCTGCCCCGGTTACCGCCCATGGCTACCATGATCCCGCCCGCGTCCTCCAACCCTTCTCCCGTGTTCTCTGCCAGCGGGAGAGGCGGCTACTACTCCGACTATGCAACGCCTTCTCCAGTTGGGCAAACACCACCGCAATTCCCCATTCCGAGTAGCGATCCTCACTCGATGGCGAAGCGGGCGGTCGACATTCGGTGCTCTCCGACCCTGTCCTCCACGGCCAGCGACAGATCGACGGAAGACGTGGCACAGGAGATGCGTCTGAGGCAGATGGGCGGACTGCACGACCCGTACGCCCACGGCCCTCGTCAGCTTGCTCACTACCCATCTCCCCGATCAAGAGGCAACTCCTTGCATAACGACAATGTCTATCCATCAGCATTGCCCAAACCTCCTTCGTCCGCTCCTTTTCCCTCTGTTTCTTCACTATCCAACGGCCATGCATCACCAGTAGCATCCGCACGAGTCCCGCACAGCCCACCCAGCACACAACCATCGACCTCACCACGCCCAGAACCCAAGTCCATGAGCATCTCCAACCTCCTCAGCGGGGGCAGTTCCGAAGTTGCTCCCCCAACATCCTCCTCACCCTCCCTCTCATCCAGCACCGCAGCGGCAGCAGCAGCAGCAACACCCACAACCGCGCCCGCCCTCGCGCCCGCACCACCCCCGCGCGCTCCCAACTCCGAATACCGCATCACCGTCCGCCAACAGCCCTCCGCCGCCCGCAGCTGCGGCTTCGGGGAGCGCGACCGACGCGTGATCGACCCACCCCCAATCGTGCAACTCACCATCCACGACCCCTCGCTCTCCCAAGACGACATCGGCCGCCGCCTGCGTCACCAGTTCTCAGTCGTGCACTGCTCCATCTGGGACGAGCACGGGGTCAAAGACATGTCCAGCATGCCCGAGGATTTCCGCCAACAGCGTCGGCTGATGGGCACACTGGTGGCTTCCCCCTTTGTCGGGCTTGACGAAAAAGGCGAAGAAGGGTGTTTCTTTTGTTTCCCCGATCTGAGCTGTCGGACGCCGGGGACGTTCCGACTCAAGTTTGCGCTGGTGGTGCTGGACCCGGCGCGTATGTGTTCCGGTGAGCGGTCGGCGATTGTTGCGACGGCGATGAGCGAGAGTTTCCAGGTGTATAATGCGAAGGATTTCCCGGGGATGCAGGCTAGCACGTTGTTGACGAAGAGGTTGAAGGAGCAGGGGTGTTTGATTAGTATTAAGAAGGGGAATGATAAAAGGGAGATGGGGGGTGGTGGGAGCTCGAAGGGGGATGATGATGATGAGGATGAGGATGAGGATGGGGGTGATGAGGATGGGCGGAGCGGGCGGGGTGGGAAAGGGGGACGTGGGAGGAAGAGGGCGAAGAGGTAGATGGGTGGGAGTATTATAATAACGTCCAGTCATGCGAACTTGGATAGGTAGGGGAAGGGGGCGGGGGCATCATGGCTTCTGGGTGTTTGTAATGGTCGACGGCGTGGGTTCTGTCCGACCTGGCGTTTTGTTTTCTTTTTAATGTTTTGTTTGAGCGAACTGGTGACGGCTGGCTACGGACGGCTACGGATACTGATACCTATTTTCTATGACATTACTGTATTGTTTACGACTTAAATGGTACTCAAAAGACTTATACACGTAGTTATGATCCTTAGCATTTTCAAATCATATTCTCGGATTAGAATAAGGAGGGTTTTGTTCTAAGACGAGCGATTCATATTTTGAGGGATAGCGCCACTTGGCCAGACTTTGACTGCGTCTCCTTGTTTCATCTATTCTGTCATTTCATTTGTATGCATTAGGCGCTCAATACCCGGGAAATAGACGGTGGCTTTCAGTCTTTGCTCAAGCGACAGCCATGCACCAATCTACTAGCGTGTAGTTGTCTATTGGGACGTATTTTGCAACTGTAAAATACCAGTACACAGGGCTAACCATTGTGTTGTCTCGAGCATATATGTACAAACATATCCATGGCCGTAGCCATAGCCAGCCTACAATAACTCCCTCACACTCTTTATCCTCTTCAACACATCCGCTCTCTTCCCCTCATCCGGAATCACAGCCACCCACTCCACCGCCATCCGCAGCATCTCTTCCATCTCAGCCTTTGTCAACTCACCTGCTGCCTCTTGGCTTCCTGGTGGTTTGTTCTCTTGCCCTTTCCCACCAGTACTATCACCAGCACTAGTACTACCACCCGCACCAGCACTAGCACCATCACCCTCCCCAACAGCCCCCGCCACCCGCATCACCAACACCATCGCCAACAACTCACACGCCTCCCAATCCCCGCTCTGCGCAGCACGCGTGAGAAACTCCTCACAATCAGCCAGTGTATATCCCCTTTCACTCCTAACACCACCACTACTCTTTCCTCCCTCTCCAGCAGTAAAAGCCGGCAACAACCTCTTCGCCAACTGAGTATACCCCTTCGGATCCCCCAACTCAAACGCCAAAACCTCCAACGACGCAAACGCCTCCGCGCGAGCCTCCGCCACACGTTCTTTCCGCCGAAACAGCAGCGTCGCTCTGTGTCGGTGGCAAATAGCCTCGTAGGTCCATCTCGGACTGCGGCGTCTCACTTCCGATCCGGACGCCGCTCCCGTCCCCGGTACTATCAGTGGTGGTGGTGGTGGTGGTGGATGCTCCGTAGCCTCCCGCAGCGCCAAATCAAAGAACCGCAACGCCTGCGCATCCGGATACCCCCGATTAAACAGCACCAACCCCTGTAAGGTATACACATCCGGGGACGGGCTAGTCTGGAGGAGACGACGGAAACGTTGGTCGACAGCGGTCAGGTAGGCGTCGGATTTGGAACGGGCGGATGCCGGAGACATTTCGAAGGCGCGGACTAGGGAGAGCGTGGAGGGCGTGAAGTTGAGGGTGGAGGCTGTTTGGAGCATGCGCATGCCTACGGGCTGGGCGGAGGGGGTGGGGGTGTTCATTAGGAAGAGGGAGAGGGCGGCGTAGTGGAGGGTTAGGGGGGGGATTTTGTAGTCTTGGGGGGGGGGGGGGTTAGTATGTGTGGGAGATAAAAGGGGGATGGCCGGGGTAAGGCGTTTGAGGGAGGGGGGGGACACACCTCTCTCGAGCTTCTCCTTCCACCCATCGTTGGCAGCAGTGGCGAGGGAACAGAACACAGTGACCGCGTTGGAGCATTCTGCGGGCGGGACGCCCCCCAGTTTCCCCATCGCCTCGATACTATTCCACCATGATATGGGCGGGGTTGTGAAGTGGGGGAAGAGTAACGCTGCCTGTTGAGATGACCCAGTAGATTGAGTTAACGGGCCCAGGCGGCGTTGCATGCGAGGTGTTGTGGCGTATTGCTTTCGGTGTGGTGGTTGCTGGTGTTGTTGTTGCGAGGGTGGACGTGGGTGTGGTAATCCGAGGCATTGCCCGTAATGGATGAGGATTGACGGATGAGAAGTTGGGGTTTTGGTCTGAAAGTGAGCGCCAACACCCCTGCTCATGGGCGCTGGGGCCCGTGATATGTGTAGCATGATTATGGAGAAATAATAGGTTATGTTGTGAGACGATGAACAGAGAGAGGGGGGGGTTGAGGTAGATGTTGGGCCTGCTGCGGAACTTATTTCCACGGTATTCTCATATCAATTCGGACAGTCGTAGTAAGAGAAGGCCAAGCTGTGCTGGCTCTCTTGCAGACCGGCACACCAACTGTGGCTGAAGTAAAGCGCGAGGTGCCGATGAGGTTGATCCGTGGTTTTGGGTTTGAGTACACGTTTATTACGGAATACATTCACAATACCAAACTGTGAAAGCTGTTGCGAAATTTCCCAGTGCCAAGGCCGCAGGGACAAGTCGTTCAATGACATTGGTGGGTCCCCTGATATTCTATCGACCAATCACATTGCCACAATCCGCGCAGTTGCAGCAAAAAAAAGTTTGGGGACCGACATTCAGAGAACTTTCATTGTGAAATTCAAACCATACTCTTCATTCCAAAAATTAACCCAGCAACAAACGACCTCTCGCCAAGCAGCAAATCCCCCAGGTTAACATCATTTACCTCTTTAGGCCTAAAGTTGACTCCTGGACTTGAGATATCAATTTATTTCCAATTACGTGATCGAATACTCCCGGCACCATGGTCACTCTCAGATCAGCAGGGAAACAACCACAACCGCCTCCCAAGGTGAACACGGAGATCGTTGAGATCCTCTCATCCGATTCAGAGAATGAAGTCGACGGGGATGATGATGAAGCGCTAGACGTGGAGCCGCCCTCCAGCGTCACGCTCGCAGACCCTTCGCCGCTGTTCGCAACACCGGGGGTGAGGTACGGGGAGGATAAGTTCCAGCGGAAAGAGGCGGGGGAAGTGCAAGAAGGGGAAGAGGAGGCGGCGGAAGGAAGTGAAGGTGAAGAGGAGAGGCCACAGGACGAGCAGGAATCACCATCAAGCGCCAAGCTGGCTGTCCGGCCCAAGGGCGCCCGGTCACCCAAGAAGGGGCGTGTCAGCGTCGAGATTCCGGTTCCCAAATCGGCATCCAAGACGCAGCGGAAACAGGACGGGGATTCAAAAAAGTCCTCCGAGACGCCGAAAGCGGGGAAACACATCACGTTTGACGACAGCGAGTACGATGAGTTTGTGACGCCTAAGGAAGCGCCTACGGAGGACCCGCTGGAGAACCAAGGGGTGGAGGAGGATGAGGAAGAGGAGGAGGAGGAGGACTCCGATGATGAAGCGCCAGAGGCGGTGTCTACCCGTACTGCGGAGGTGGAAACGCTAAAGGCTGCGGGGGCTGCTGCAAAGGCGGCTGAACAGTGAGTTGTATCCCATACCTTTCCCCGGTTGATAAAGCAGGTTAGTAACACTGTTCTAGACAAGCAGCCGCTGCAAAGCAGAAAAGACAAGAACGTGATACGTTCCTCAAGAAGCAAGCCGAGGAAAGGAAGCGGCTCCAGAAGCCTGCTGTGCAACAAGACGAGGACGACGACGACGACGTCCCGACAACAACCAAAGCGCTAGCAACAGAAGGCGAGAAGCGCAAGCGGGAAGTCCCCCAATTGCTCCCCTTAGAACTCCTCGAGTCAGACGACGAGGAGGACACTCCCCGGCAAACCGATTCCGCCGCGGATCAGCAGAACAAACGGAGGAAGCTGGGCAGCGCAGAACTGGCTCTGCTCAACGGGCCTCGACTACCCAAGGACAAGCGCGTGGGGACGACGGCGTACAGGGTGGTGAAGGGGACGGGAGATGGGCGGTTGGCGCCCAAGGCGAGGAAGCAGTCGGTCAATTTGAAGGAGATGCTGCTGCGGCGGGATCGTGTTGCGAAGCCGAGGGGTGGGTTTTTTGTGAAGAGTCGGTGAGGCCTGTTTGGTGTGTTGTATGTGTGGATTTCAGTGTAATGTATGGGAAGCCGCGAGACCTTGGCGGGGCCGCGCCGGGCGTGTTCGGCCCTTGGTGGAGATCGAATAGCCGGGCAGTTGGGGCCGTCGGGCTGAGCCGGAGAAGCCCGGCTCGACTCGGCGATGGAGTGGCTCGCAGCCGGTGGAGTTGGTTGGCGAACCGGGACGAACTGGATCAGTGTGTGTCTGGGCTGTGACGAATTGGATCGTCTAAGGGCAAGTTTTTTTTCTCATCCAGCCAAGCAGAGCATTGAGACAAATAAATCCCGAGACACAAAAGGGAATTGTGGACTAATCAGATATATCCCGCAAGTCTGAGCCTTGGTGTTTACTTGTTCCCTGAACAGGGATGGCTGCTGCAGAAGAAGAGCTGTGACGTGCAGGTGTCCGGGTGTGGTGAGCTCGCGGCTTTTGCGAGCTGCTGTGAAGCTCGGCGTGGAAGCGTGGGAACGTGGGGGGTGGACCACTTTTTAGTCGCGCAGCTCCCACCCCGCTATCCTTTTAAGCTCTTCCCATAAAACACTACTCTGCAACGCCAACCGGACCTCCGATAACATCACGTCTCATACTTTTACCCTTCCCCTTCGCACTTTAACCCCAATTCGATATATCTATTCACAACCAACCGCCCACCATGGCTCGCAAGTTCTTTGTCGGTGGTAACTTTAAGATGTAAGCTGCGCCGGAGAATTAACGCCCTTGTTTACCCCGCCATCAACAAACCCCGCGGGTATATTCCGTAGCAAGCCCCCGATCCCCGGGGGGCTTACTCATGGGATGTTGTTAACGCTCGCTTTCTACAATAGGAACGGGACCAGCGAGTCCATCAAGAAGATCATCAAGAACTTGAACGACTCGAAGTTGGACTCCAATGTTGGTATGTCGGCGCATTTCTTTTTCGTTTGGTTGTAGGCTTTGGGAGGTTGCGATACCGGAGCTGTGGAGGAGTAAGAAAGGGAATAAAAGGAGAAAGAAGAATGGGGCATGTCAAAGCGAATTACATATCGGCTAACATCTTGTCTCTCCCGCACAGAGGTCGTGATCGCTCCTCCGGCCCTCTACCTCCAGCTGGCCAAGGCCGAAGTCAAGCAGCCCACGGTCCAGGTGTCGGCCCAGAACGTGTACGACAAGCCGGACGGCGCCTTCACCGGCGAGATCAGCGTGTCGCAGCTGGCCGATAGCGACATCCACTGGACCATCCTGGGCCACTCGGAGCGCCGCACGCTTTTGGGCGAGACCGACGAGATCGTCGCGTCCAAGACCAAGTTCGCCATTGACGGCGGTCTCAGCGTTGTCTGGTGCTGCGGCGAGTCGCTGGCCGAGCGCGAGGCCGGCAACACCGTGGCGGTCGTCGAGCGCCAGCTGGCTGCGCTCGCGGCCAAGATCTCGGGCGCCGACTGGCAGAAGGTGGTGATTGCGTATGAGCCTATCTGGGCTATTGGTACTGGCAAGGTGGCGACTGTGCAGCAGGCCCAGGAGGCGCATGAGGCTATCCGCAACTGGCTGAAGGCCAAGGTCAGCGATGATGTTGCTGAGCAGACCCGGATTCTGTACGGCGGTAGCGTCAAGGGCGATAACTCCAAGGACCTGGCCAAGGAGAAGGATATTGATGGTTTCTTGGTTGGCGGTGCCAGCTTGAAGCCTGAGTGTACGTCCCCCCTTTGTCCCGGGACTGTGAGAGTGTGTGAAGGCTAACGAAGATCACTAGTCGTCGACATCATCAACTCGAACCTTTAAATCGAGCTGCTAGAAAAGTAGACAGATGTAGCCTGCCCTAGGTACAATAAGGGGCAGCGTGACCAAATGGAGAATTGAAACAAAATAATAAAGACAAAAAATTGGATGAAGGATCCGATCATCAGCCTGCCTGTCCTTGTATTCTGTATGATCATCTATCTGTAACACACTTGATTGTAGATCCAAACGACCTGATAAGGGAACCCGAGCATAACGTAGCGTCATTTCATATTGATACAAACACATATTTGCGCCATATACAGTCCACTCGTACATGTAACAACCCCCCAGCAACCCCAACCATAACCAAATCTATCTCTCCCCTCAGATTCCCACCCCCTCCAAACCATAACCCCTCCCCCCTTACACCCGCAACCCATTCCCATGGTACGGCGACCATACACCACGGACAGACTCGTTGATAGACCGGACGGGCTTAACGGTGCGCTTGTTCTTCTCGCCATCGGAGTCGCGGAGGAGCGTGGCTTTCTTTAGGATCTCATATGGCTGCATGTTGCGTACACACACCGATTTCTCGCGGCCGTTGATGTACTGGGCGATGATGACGGGGTGTCGTGAGGGCCGCGGGGAGACGGAGAATTCGACTTGGGGGTTGGCGGTGACGAATGCCGGGAGGAGGGATTTGATGAAGCCGCTGGGGGGAATTGGGTTAGTTTTGGCAACGGGGTTTAACTGTGAGGGGGGTGAGGAGCGTACTTCATCCCCTTGGAACTCCCGCCAAAGTCGCAGTAGTGGAAGTCCAGCTTCTTGCATTGCAGGACGAAGGACCCGACGCCATTCTGTGTAGGACGAGAGAGAGTCAGTAGTTGTGTTGGTAGTTTTGAGAATTGGGATCTCATACCCGGCCGACGGATACTTGTTGCAACGCCCTAATCGTCATCGTGGCCGCCGGCTTCTTCTTCGTCGTCGTCGTTCACAGAGCATGAGGGACCGCGAAGTTGCACCACCCAGAATTCAGAAAATGGAACAAGGGCCCGCTTCAGACAGTCGGAGAAAATAGGTGGGGCAGTCTGCATTTCATTGGCTGGCCTTGTCCTCGATCCACGCACGGTCCAAGCCCTGCTTTGCTTGCTTGGCAGCTTGGCTCTTTGGCTGCACATCGCGAGCTCTGATTTTCTGCCGACTCGGAAATCCTTCCAACTTCATCCCTCGTCGCAGTTCACGACGCCACGCCCGGTTTCCCCCACGCCATCATCGGCGACTCTGCAAGGCGGCGCGTGAGTCAACGGGAGCGGAGTTGATCGATTTTTGTCATCTGTCTACGCGAACGAGGATCAAATCCTTCGTCGGAAATTTATTCGATCTGACACGGTTCGGTTCGCCCTGCGCGTCTTCCAACAACCAACATCCGAGGCCCCGGCCGGGTCGCACTTTCCATCTCCCACCCCACTCGAATATCAAGGTTCTCCGACCCAATTCAACCCGGATTTGATTAAATCAGGACTTCATTCCTGTCCCACACAATGACGGACCGTCTCCCGCCCAACCTCCTCGCGCTCTTCGCGCCGCGCCCTCCGCTGCGCTGGGTACCGCCTTCTGATCACGCGCCCGAGCAGCGCCGGACCGCTGCTGTTTCGGGCGTCGCCCAGTTTCTGCCTGCGCTGGCGGAATATGGCCGCGAGCACGAGTACAACCCAACCGAGAGCTGGCTTGAGGCGCGCGACCGCAAGAAGCGCGAGAAGGTCGAGCAGGCTGAGGCGCTGGTTACCGAAGGGCCGAAGAATTGTATGATCATGGATCGATTCGTCCTTGATTCTAGACGCACTGTCGGGCTAACTATGGTTGCGCTTTGAACAGATACACCACACGATGACCCTAACATCCGAGGCGATGCCTTTAAAACTCTGATCGTCGCGCGTCTGGACTACAGCGCGGACGAAAAGGACCTGGAGCGCGAGTTTGGACGGTTTGGGTCTATTGAGCGCGTATGTTGTCCCCTTCTTTCTCTTTTCTCTTTTCGATAGCTTTATCAGATTTACTCAACCAACCTCTCGCAGATCCGCATTATCCGCGACACCCACGTCCACGAAAAGGGAAACAAGAAACAGAAGCCTCACCGCGGCTACGGCTTTGTAGTATTTGAGCGTGAGAAAGACATGAGAGGTAATGCCGCCACTTTGATTCTGAAACAGCACCGATACCATCCCGCCGCTTGCCGGAACCCACCCCCAGGACGCTCCCCATGGCCCTCAAGCTTGCCAGTCCTCCCTTCTTACCCTCCACTCCCTTGTTTCCCTGTTACCTGCGTTTGTCCCCACCGCAAAGGTAGTATCTTGTCTCCTGGTAAGGCGTTACTGACAACTGCGCATCTTGGCGCATGCGTGAACTAGCTGCTCTAGATGGATGTGATGGTATCCGCATCAAGGACCGCCGCATCAAGGTTGATGTCGAGAGGGGCCGCACCGTCAAGGGCTGGAAACCCCGTCGTCTGGGCGGCGGTCTCGGCGGCCGCGGCTACACCAAGGCATCCATGGCCCGGCCCATGGGCCCCGGCGGATTTGGAGGTGGTGGCTTCCGGGGTGGCTTTGGCGGTGGTTTCCGCGGCGGTCGTGATCGCGGCTTCAGGGGCGGTGGTGGAGGTGGTTTCGGTGGTGACCGCGGTTTCCGTTCTGGTCCCGGTGGTGGTGGAGGCGGTGGATTCGGTGGCCGTGATCGTGGGTTTGGCGGCCCCCCTAACGCTCCTAGTGGCCCCGGCGGCGGCGTCGGTGGTTATGGCGGCCGTGATAACCGACGGGATGGTGGTGGGTATGGTGGCCGCGACGGCGGCTCTCGCTCATATGATGACAGATCAGGCGGTGGTGGCGGAGGTTTCCGCGACCGCAACCCCCGGCAGTCTGGCAGCAACATGGAGCCCATCCGACCCCGTGGCGACCGCGGCGGCGGTGGTGACCGAGGAGGTGGCGGTGGAGGTGGTGGTGCTGGTGCTGGGGGTGGTGAGAATGGTGGGTATTACGGCAACGGCAGTGGTGGCGGTAGGGACTATGACCGGCCCAGGGATCACGACGACTCGCGCAAGCGCGGCTACGACGGCGGCGGCTACGAAGACCCCAGGAAGTTGCGACGCTACTAGCAGGACCGGACCCCATGGACAGGGTAATCCGTGTCTTGTGTGGTGGGTATCACTGCTTTCTTCACTGTCGTTTTCTTCCGTCTTCCTGCCTGCCTACCTGATTCCTCTCGTCTTGGAAATGAGGGTAAGCCAGGGTAAGCCATCTGGTCATCTCATCCAGAGAGACCTATGCAGGCCGCAGAAAAGCAACAAGCAAACAGGAGCCAAACCAAAGCCAGTCCTGGCCCGGCAACACAACCTTCCACATGACCTATCCTCTACCCGGCAAGGTAACAAACTATTTCAACCTCAGTCTCACCAGGCCGTTCACCATCCACCAAATAGGGCAAGTCTTATTTAAATACCGGACTGTTTCCAGGCTTCACCGGCGACTATCCCACCCAAATCTGGAGAAACGAAGAGGTATGGGGACGTAACTATCCACGGATATATAGGTGTTCAGCACCTTTGCTGTACAATTCTTCAGTGCTGCTCCAAGACCGCCTGGGCCAAGTTAGGACGGCCTTTGCGAGTATCTAACAAAGTGTTCACGGGGAAGGTAATATGCCGATTCTTTCTTCGTCTTGTATTTATTTTACCTTTTTTTCATTTTAATTTTTTTCCTTGCGCTCTGGGCGCCTGTAGCCAAAACCAATATCAAAAGGGAAGATGGGAAAATATGTCGAGTAAGAGACAGCCAGACGACATGACAGAGAGACTGTGTGGAGTATGTAAGTGGACGGGCTATGACGGAACGGCGGTGAGATATTAGGTAATAATTGTTTCTTTCCCTTTTTTTCTTTCTCTGTGATGATGACGATCATATAACTCGGCTGGTCAGGGGGAGGGAGAAACAGGGGAGAATGTATGAGAGGTAGGTAGATAGGTAAGGAAGTGTTATTTCCTATTCCGACCTTGGGAGACGAGACGTCGGTGCTCATCGTCCTCAGCCAGAAAATGGGGGTCTGTTTGTGTGTGTGCCCTCCTACCATATGTAGGAGGAGTATGTGAACCAGTTTAGACACACTCATGACTGGTTTACTTTTTTCTCGGTCTCAATTGCTTGACACCCAAGTACATCGCGTGGCAGGTACTCAGATTGACGAGACGTACTTGAGAAAAGCTAAACAAAAAGAGCACTTCACATAGTTGAGACGGAAACGTCTGTGGTTTCCTCTAACACAACTGGAATAGCACCCTCTTGATGGCATGAACGGCTCTATTCTGTATTTTCTGTCTCTTCTCTCTTTTCACTTTTTGTACCATTAGCCCTGCCTTATATCCCCGAGACGCCAAACCCCGAAAGAAACCCAAGCCTGAAAAAAGCTATGGTATCATGCAAAAGAGTTCCCTGATATGACACAATGTGAAATGGAACAGGAGCAGACCAACCGGCAAACAAACGAATAGAACAAACAAGTCCCCGTCAAATGTCATATACCCATCCCGCTGGTTCATCAGTGAGATGGATGGACGAACAAACATGCTGAGAAGTAAGGCGGTATTATTCATCGTCCTCCTCTTCATCATCCTCCTCCTCCTCATCATCACCAGCACTCTTCCTCTTCTTCTGCCCCTGCTGCCCCTGCTGCAGCGCCAAAGCAGCCTCCCGTTCCTTCGCCCCCTCCAACTCCGTCACCTCCCCCGACGCCGCACTCCAATACGCCAACAACCCCACCCTAAACTCACTCAAACAAACACTAAACAACTTCAACAACCTCGTCTGCCTCGAATCCAACACCTCCCCCTCCCTACAAATCGTATACCCCGCCACACTTCCCTCCCCGCTCTCATCCCCCCCCAAACAAACCTTCCCCTTCACCATCCTCGTCGGCACCCCCAACCGGCGCAATTCCGGATCCAGCGTATGCGACACGGGCACGTCGTGCTCGGGCGGGACTTCGCCTGCGGTGGAGTAGACGATTCCGGGCGGGATGGTGATGGTCCGCGGGGAGACGGTGCCGGCGCGCGCGAAATCGACGTGGGTGAGGGAGGCGAAATAGGACTCGATGGTGGAGGGGGAGCGGTTGGTGAAGAGGAGGCCGACGGAGCCGGTGAGGTAGCGGGTGAGGTGGTGCAGGCCGTCGGCTTGGGATTCTTCGGGGGTGCTGCCGAGGGCGCGGGCGGTGAGTTTGGTTTTGCCGAAGAAGATGCTGTGGGCACGCGGTTTAGTGTTAATTTTCGTTTCAAGATATCGTGGTTTTTTGGTTAAGGGTTAGAAGGTCGGAGGAATAACGTACCGGCAGTCGGACAGTTCATGGCGGACTTCCTTGAGGTAGTTGTTCCTCATATTGTCAATGCTAAACGCAAAGCAGTGCTGGTACTGTGGGATGCATTCCCGAATATTGGAAAACAGCTTGTCCTTTTGCTCGCGGGTCTTCTTGGTCACCTGGGTGAGGTGGTAGACCTTGGCGCGTTTTGACTTGGGCATGGTGGGCGTTGTGTTGGGGGGTGGATTTTATGGCAAAATCAGCGTAATTGAGGGTTGAAGTTACGTTGTTGGAACAGAGAGCAGGAATTGGTTGTTTTTTTCGACGGCGTGGTGTTGTCGCCAGAATTGTCAATACAAGTTTGCACGGATCCTCAGCGATATGGAACCAAATGCAGAGCCAGTGCTCTTCTTCGTTTTTTTTTCTGCCGTGGTAATTTTTGGGCGGTGTCGCTGCATCCCCGCCAAGAATTGGCCGATAAGAAAGAGCCCCTCCTCGATAGGCGTCGGGGTTTTTCCCGTCCGAGCAGCGACCAGCCAGGGCCCCCAGGCCTCTGGCCAAGTCCTGTCAGCCAGCCGATCACATCACAAACCCCACGACCAAACGGGACGGACCGAGTGACGGACGCCTTGTTTGTCAGTCAAGATGGAAGGAGATCTAAGGCTTCCGTCCTGGCAACCCTATTCTGTATGCGGATTGCTGCCTCGCAAGAGCAGCCTTGAGGTTAGGCAACGTCTGTATAAAGGTCCAAGTTATAACACATCGTTTTTACTGTGTATTTGTAGACCTTCCAGGCTGCCAGTCCTCGGTTGCTGCACGTGCAGGTTCAAGTAGGTGTCGGTCGGATCGGACAACATCCAAGTCTTACACAGTAACATACACAGTCCCTCCACACCCACACCACAACTTTTTTGACCTGCAGATGTGCATGGAATCCGACCAAGCACTTTCCTACTCGAGTCACTGACGAGCAGTCTTGCTGACTGCAGGACGCAGAGCTAAACCAACGTAGTAACGTAGTGTAGAGAGGGGACCGACGGCGAAGACGCACACACGGTCTTCACTCCGGCAAACTCCGATTATGTCCGTTTGCGAGACCCCGAGAGGGATCAACAATACGAATACAAATTTAGGAACGGGAATTGTCCTTGAAACGGTCGGCCGAGAGAAAGCTTTCACGGGCTTTAGCTCGAGATGGGAACGGGGGCGCAGCTCCTACTGTGGTAGTAACAAATGTCCGGGTACCAAAGTAGTGGAGTGAAGGAAGAAGAAGCCCCTTGTTTTTGTTTGCATTCCGCCGAACGGCCGGGCTGGGCTGGTTGGGGGGGGGGGGGGGGGGGGCGGAAAATGAGCCGCATTTGTCTCACAGGGGGGACTGCTGTTGTTGACGGGGCAGTTTTGGCGAGCCGGGTCGTGTTTGGCTTGAATTAACTTAGCGGACGATTTCCCCCCAAAACACGTGGGCCAAGGAATGGAAAAACGTGTCAAACACGAAACTTTGTTCCAATTTCAATGTTGACTTCCAGTTTTCCACCACAAAATCATGGCTAGAAGGCAGCCACTGATGATGCCGCGAAGATGACGAGAACTGATCGCAGCCTTCGATGGGATCTGATAACATTAACGGCCGAGCGCTTGTCGCATTCCTCGGGTTGAAAGGAATTCCCCAGCCGCGCGTAATCAGTACTGTATACCCGTACGGACGTACTGTGTGCTTTGTCACGCTCTCCGCGCCGTTGATTTTGGAAGGAAGGTTTTGGGAGATGAATCATGGAGATGGAGGCTTGGGGGTCGGGATCGGGTCGTAATAAACCCCGGGGCCCCGATTTCTCATCTCGGCGGGTGCGGGTGTTGTGGGGCGGCTGGGGACGGACGGGAAAAGCTGTGCCTTTTTTCGCCCAAACGTCAAATCACATCCACGTCCGCCCTCGCCCCCTTCTCAGTCGGGGGCTGCATAGCGGATCGGGTCCCGATATGACGCATTTCAAAGCAATGTTTCCTTTTGATTCCTCGACAGGCAAACGGGAGCTGTCTGATCTCAGCGTTGGGAACCTGGAAAGGGAAACAAGCATCGGCACGGAGTAATGTACATCGGATTGGGTTACTATGTATGCAGATTGACTGTTGAGCGAGCGGTGTGCCCGATCGTTCCAAGTTATCTCATCAGGGAGGGCATAACTTGCATGCAGGTGTGGTGGGGGATATTTGTTCTTTTTTTTGAGACCGAAGTTTTGGACCAAAAGTCCTCCCTTTTCCATGAAAGCCAACCGAACGGATTTCAGCGACGAGACCCTGCAATTTACACAGTGGAGCTACAAGCCAGGGTGGGGGCTGGAAGCCCACGCGGCCTGATAGAGAAGATGCCTGTGCGGTGGGCGTTTGAGCGGCTGGGCGGCGCCGAGAGACCTAGCGTATAGTTACACGACATAGGTATCCGTAAGAATGGAGCCGATGACTCTGCCCGTGTGTATGAGTCTGTTCTCATCGCTGGGCCGCTTCGATGGCACGATGGCTGGGCTAAAGCTGGGGCTCCCGTCAAGGCTGAGACGCCCGCACAGTGGCAGGGGCACTGGGAAAATGGGGTACTCAGGTCGTCGGGGTCGGGCCGGTGGCAAGCACTCAAGGAAAGAAAGTCTGGAAGTCTCCGGTGGTGACTCTTTCGCCCAATTCTGTGCCGAATCCGGGTGGATCAGCAAGGCCCCTACCCCTGTCCGTTTCGATGGCTTCCTGTGCTTCGCTTGGTTCCTTCCATTTTGACATGGGGCGGGCTCGCTCTCGTTTTGGTTCGGCGAGCCTAATTGGTCGGGAATTTGTGAACGAGAGCGAGGGGGGACCTGCCGACTTTTGATAACCTGAAGTGGTATTGGAAATCGTTTACGTCGGACCCGATGCGCGCTTGTCTGAACGTCGGGGTGCCGGCCGAATTTAGTTTGTCCCGAGTTCCGACGGGCTCCTGGAGGAGACCGTGGTGCGCGTTCCATGGGATGGAGGGTTTCCTTTTTGGAGTTAATATAGAAAATAGCCTGCTGCCCGTGACTCTTTGTTCCTCGCTAGTCTCCGATTTCCCTCCCTCGATTTCATCATCACCACTATCGTTTCGGGAGGGCCCATGCCAGTTACTGCGTGAGTTCGAGCAACCAGGCTTTGACATCGATCGGCCTGAGCTCCGCATTGGCTTTGACTTTTGAAATATCTGCAGTACCTACCACGCACTCCCCCCTCGAGATTGCGTACACGATCAGGAAAAGCGCCCATTCCGTGCGCGTTCTCTCGGCTTTTCGCCTAGCCCGGTCCCAGCGCTGTTCCCCCAAGGCCTGGTGATAGCGGGAGGAGAAGAAGAGGCCGCAACACCAACCACCCACATCGAATTCCTTCTTTCCTTGAAGGTTCCTTCTCACTTTCATCATGGGCGTCTCCGAGTTAAACGAGAAGAGCGAGAAGAGCGCGGTTCCCACGCCGAACCCCGTCTCGTCCGCGCGCGAGTCGACCAACGGCGAAACTACAGACAACGACAACAACGACCATGCCATTGACCTCGCCAAGGCCGACAGCAAGGTGGTCGTCGCCCCTCCCAAAGATGCCGCTGAGGCCGATCCCTACGCCCACCTCCCCGAGCGGGAGGCCAAGATCCTCCGAGACCAGGTTTTCACCCCCGAGGTGAAAGTTGGCCTGGCCACACTTTACCGCTACTCATCCCGCAACGACCTGATCATCATCGTGGTGGCCGCGCTCTGCGCCATCGCTTCGGGCGCTGCGCTGCCGCTGATGACGGTCATCTTCGGTAACCTCCAGGGGACGTTCCAGTCGTACTTCACACCAGGCTCCGGCCTGACATACGACGAGTTCACCAGCGAACTCGGGCGGCTGGTGCTCTACTTTGTGTACCTTGCGATCGGCGAGTTCGTGACGGCGTACATCGCCACGGTGGGCTTCATCTACACGGGCGAGCACATCAGCGCCAAGATCCGCGAGCACTACCTGGAGAGCTGCATGAAGCAGAACATTGGCTTCTTCGACAAGCTAGGCGCGGGCGAGGTGACGACGCGTATCACGGCGGATACCAACCTGATCCAGGAGGGCATCTCGGAGAAAGTCGGGCTGACGCTGTCGGCGGTGGCCACCTTCGTGGCCGCCTTCATCATCGGGTTTGTGAGCTTCTGGAAGCTGACCCTCATCCTGCTGAGCACAGTCGTGGCGCTGGTGCTATGCATGGGGACCGTTTCGCGGTTCATCGTGCGGTACTCGCGGCAGAACATCGCGGCGTACGCGCAGGGCGGGTCGATCGCGGAGGAGGTGATCAGCAGCGTGCGCAATGCCGTGGCGTTCGGCACGCAGGACCGGCTGGCCAAGCAGTACGACAGCCACCTGATCCGGGCCGAGACCTTTGGCTTCAAGCTCAAGAGCACGCTGGGCATCATGATTGCTAGCATGATGACCATCCTGTACCTCAACTACGGCCTGGCCTTCTGGATGGGCTCGCGCTTTCTAGTCGGCGGCGAGGTCGCCCTCAGCAAGGTGCTCATCGTCATGATGAGCGTCATGATCGGTGCTTTCAACCTCGGCAACGTGGCCCCCAACATCCAGGCCTTCACCACCGCGGTGGGCGCCGCGGCCAAGATCTACAGCACCATCGACCGGCAGTCCCCCATTGACCCGTCCAGCGGGGAAGGTATCAAGCTCGAGAAGGTCTCCGGCACCATCCGCCTCGAGGGCGTCAAGCACGTGTACCCGTCGCGGCCCGAGGTCGTCGTCATGGACGGCGTGTCGCTCAACATCCCCGCGGGTAAGGTCACCGCTCTCGTGGGCGCTTCCGGTAGCGGCAAGTCGACCATCATCGGTTTGGTCGAGCGGTTTTACTCGCCCCTCGAGGGCGCCGTGTTCCTGGACGACGTGGACATCTCGACGCTCAACCTCCGCTGGCTTCGTCAGCAGATCGCCTTGGTGTCGCAGGAGCCCACTCTCTTCGGTACAACCATCTTCGAAAACATCCGCCACGGCTTGATCGGCACCAAGTGGGAGCTCGAGGGCCCCGAGAAGCAAAAGGAGCTCATCGAGGACGCCGCGAAAAAGGCCAACGCCCACGACTTCATCAGCTCGCTGCCCGAGGGGTACCAGACCAACGTCGGCGAGCGCGGGTTCCTGCTCAGCGGTGGACAAAAACAGCGTATCGCCATCGCCCGCGCCGTCGTGTCGGACCCCAAGATCCTGCTGCTCGACGAGGCCACCTCCGCCCTGGACACCAAGTCGGAAGGCGTTGTCCAAGCCGCCCTCGAGGTCGCTTCGGAAGGCCGCACGACCATCACCATCGCCCATCGTCTCTCCACCATCCGCGACGCACACAACATCGTCGTCATGTCGCAGGGCCGCATCGTCGAGCAAGGCACGCACGACGAGCTGCTCGAGAAGCGCGGGGCGTACTATAACCTTGTCACGGCGCAGGCCATCGCGGCGGTTAATGAGATGACGGCTGAGGAAGAGGAGCTGCTGACCAAGGAAGAGACCGAGGGCATCCAGCTGCGCAAGTCATCGACTCGCGGCAGCACGAGCAAGGGCGCTGGTGCTGCTGCTGTGCCTGAGGATCCTGAGGACGATATTCGTGCTAAGCTGAACAAGACCCAGTCGCAGCAGAGTGCCAGTTCGATGGCGCTTGCGGCGCGTAAGAAGGAGGCTGAGCAGAAGTATGGTCTGTGGACGCTTATCAAGGTCATTGCTAGCTTTAACCGTGAGGAGTGGAAGTTGATGGTCATTGGGTTCTTCTTCTCGGCTATCTGTGGTGGTGGTAACCCGACCCAGGCTGTCTTTTTCGCCAAGCTCATCAGTGCTCTGTAAGTTCTTTTTCTCTCCTTGTTGTCACTGACTATTATTATATAAGTACACCAGAAACTGACTAACACACCCAGGTCGGTCCCTGTTACCGAGGAAAGCATCCCCACGATCCAGCGTGAAGCCTCGTTCTGGTCGCTCATGTACCTGATGTTGGCGATCGTCATGTTCATCTCCTTCGTGGCGCAGGGCGTCGTCTTCGCCAAGTGCAGTGAGCGGCTGATCCACCGCGTGCGTGACCGGTCGCTGCGGTCGATGCTGCGCCAGGACGTCGAGTATTTTGACCGCGACGAGAACTCGGCCGGCGCCCTCACCTCGTTCCTGAGCACTGAAACCACCCACGTCGCCGGCCTCAGCGGCTCGACCTTGGGAACCCTCATCATGGTCAACACCACGCTCATCGCCGCCTGTGTCGTCGCCCTCTCCATCGGCTGGAAGCTCGCCCTCGTGTGCATCGCCACCATGCCCATCCTCATCGGCTGCGGCTTCTTCCGCTTCTGGATGCTGGCGCACTACCAACGCCGCGCCAAGCGTGCCTACTCCGGTTCCGCCAGCTACGCCTCCGAGGCCATCACCGCCATCCGCACCGTGGCCGCCCTAACCCGCGAGGACGACGTTCTCGCGCAGTACCGCGCCTCGCTCGCCGTGCAGCAGCGCGCCAGCTTGATCTCCGTGCTCAAGTCCAGCCTGCTGTACGCCGCCTCGCAATCCTTCATGTTCCTGGCCTTCGCCCTCGGCTTCTGGTACGGCGGTACCCTCATCGCCCGCCACGAGTACTCCATGTTCCAATTCTTCATCGTCTTCTCCTCCGTCATCTTCGGCGCGCAGTCCGCCGGCTCCGTCTTCAGCTTCGCCCCGGACATGGGCAAAGCCGTCGAAGCCTCGCGCGACCTCAAGACCCTCTTCGACCGCAAGCCCATCGTCGACACCTGGGCCGCCGACGGCGAGAAACTCCCCGCGGTCGACGGCAACATCGAGTTCCGCGACGTGCATTTCCGCTACCCCACCCGCCCCGAACAGCCCGTCCTCCGCGGCCTGAACCTCTCCATCCAACCCGGCCAATACGTCGCTCTCGTCGGCGCCTCCGGCTGCGGCAAATCCACCACCATCGCGCTTCTCGAACGCTTCTACGACCCCCTCGCCGGCGGCATTTTTATTGATGGCAAAGAAATCTCCTCCCTCAACGTCAACGAATACCGCTCCTTCATCGCCCTCGTCTCGCAAGAACCCACCCTCTACCAAGGCACCATCCGCGAAAACATCCTCCTCGGCTCGCCGCACCAAGTCTCCGACGACCAAATCAAATTCGCCTGCCAAGAAGCCAACATCTACGATTTCATCCTCTCTCTCCCCGACGGTTTCAACACCGTCGTCGGCTCGAAAGGTGCCCTCCTCAGCGGTGGGCAGAAACAGCGCATCGCCATCGCCCGCGCGCTGGTAAGGGACCCGAAGATCTTGTTGCTTGATGAGGCGACCAGTGCGTTGGATTCGGAGAGTGAACATGTGGTGCAGGCTGCGCTGGATAAGGCGGCGAAGGGAAGGACGACGATTGCGGTGGCGCATCGGTTGAGTACGATTCAGAAGGCGGATGTGATTTATGTGTTTGATCAGGGACGGGTGGTGGAGCAGGGGACGCATGGGGAGTTGATGAAGAGGAATGGGAGGTATGCGGAACTGGTGAATTTGCAGAGTTTGGAGAAGCATGCTTGATTGCTCTCGTTTACTCATTTACTCAACGATTAGAGGTTGGAAGAGAGCCATGATATCATATGGGGCTGGGTGGTTGATTTGTTTTCTTTATTTAATGTCTTGTCTTGTCTTGTCATGTCAGGGATAAAATTGGCGTTTGAGGGAGCATATACTGTACGCAGGAATACCCACCACTCAACCACCATATTGTAGGATGTGTTGTGGGATGGATGATAGAGAAGGGTATAGCGACGGTAGACGGGCAGGGGTTTTGCAGTCTGACAGACTCGGATACCTTGGGTTTATTGGGGGATGACTTGTGTACGAGGACGATAAGTTACCATCTCCCCGGTTTATACAACTGTTTTAATCTGATCATATCCTTTGGTCCTGGATCCTTGTCTCGTTCGTGTTTGTTTCTCTTGTTGTCTCAGGTTTCTGCAAGTTGAGGGCGGGGTAGACTTACACTTACAGCCCGAGGCGTCTTCGATGCCCAACCCCCGCTGCGCATCAATGGGCCGCTCTCTCCTCGCCAGAACAGGCCGGGAACAAATTCCCCTCACGCAAACAAAACATCACACCAGAGACACCAGAGACACCAGAGACACCAGGGATACACATACCAACAGATCCGCCAAAGATCCTGAACATGTCCGGGCCCTTCGACGTGCGGGGAGCGAATGACGAGCAGATTCTAACGGTTGTCGCTCAAGTGGTAAGATAATACAATCCGGTGCCTTGTTCATGACCGACCGAAAATAGATCGGTATACTACCGGGCGGCCTCGCCCTCGAGCGCCCAGAGGCGGGAGAAGGGTTCGATTGTATGGGTATAATGGGGGGACTCTCCGACAACACAGTTGGGATTTATATGTCTATTCCGCCGGGCGAGGAGGTTGCATTCGCAGACGGCTCGCAGGCAGAACCAGGAGATCGGGTCTATTTAATCCAAGAGCTTCCCGGAGACGCTATCGTGGACGCAGGAGAGACCGTTATATTTGCACCTATCTTCGCAAAGTAGTAGTCTGACTTGATATGGAATCAATCGTCATTTAGGCTTGCCTCGTGCCCCCCAAAACATATTACAAATACACCTACAATTGCATCATTATCTTTAAAAATTTTAAGATCAAATTTTTTAAAGGAAAATTCACGTATAGCTAAATCAAGAGGCGATGTATGAGCACCGCCAAGGCCCGTTTCTCCTCCAGCTCACCGATCTCCACTCCAGCAACATCTTCGTTGAAACCTGGGATCAAAGCCAGAACCTCGGTCAAAATAAAGCCCCTCGACTTGTGTACGAGGACGACCAGTTACCATCTCCCTGGTTTGCCCAACTGTTTTAATTTGATCCATTACTTGGTCCTGGATCTTGTTTCGCTGGTGTTCCTCTCTGTTGTTGATATGCGATTAAGCTGAAAAGGGGTGTGATCTACAGAGGAGCGTCATATAGTACCCAACCCCGCATCGGGCTCTGGGTCGCTCTCTCCTCGTCTTGGGCCGCTCTCTCCTTGCCTCTCCTCGCTCGAACAATCTGGGACAGATTTCCCTCACGCAACAAAAATATCGCACCAGGGACACCAGGGATACACATACCAACAGATCCGTGAAAGGTCCTAAAGATGTCCGGGTGCTTCGAAGTACCAGGAGCGAATGACGACCAGATTCTAATGGTTGTCGCTCACCAGGTGAGAAAGACAACGCGATCGGTGTGCTTCCATATATCCATTACTCACCGAGAACAACCAGTTCCACACGCCACCGTACACCTTTGAGCTCGAGGATGTCGACGCCGGAAGTGTAACACAAGGAATCCCCGAGAAGGCAGTTGCAATCTACATGTCTATTCCGTCGACCGGCGGTGTTTTGTTTGCAGACGGATCGCAGGCGCAACAGGGAGAATGGGTCTATATAACTCAAGCGCTTCCAGGGGGGGGTATCAGCGCCGCGGCAGGCAACGTTGTTCTGCGATATATCAACCAACAGTAGTCTGGCAGGATGTAACACGAGCTCCATGTTTCCAAATCCGGACTGAAACTAGAAACTCGGTCAAAATAAAGCACCTCCAGAGTCTACATATCCCGTCGTAAGCCCCCCTCTATACACTCATGTACATGCACGTGTTTGGCGTCTAGGATAGATAATACCGTCCTCGAGCGGTGTTAGTAGTTATTGGGTTGTTCTACATATGAACAGGAGTCACAGCCCACGGGGAGAGGTACCTACCCCGCAACAACCTACATCCACCTGAGGAAGTTACGGCCCTATCAGAGGTAGCCCACGGAAAGCACAAGGCTGCGGCATCTTCTGAGGCCAACCGAAGTTATTCCGCACCCCGAATCTAGCAACAGCCGGAACAAGCTTGAGCCACCGCAGGCTCCAGAAGGGGATGCCCCGCGCCGACGACGAGCGAGTGTTAGTCAACGCCTGTACAGCCTATTCGCACAGCCCAGATCTACCATGGCTTCCACAGGAGGAGGCGCTTCTCACTGGTCCAGCTCATTGAATCCGAACGCACCAGGCATGTACATGACCGCGGCCGAGCTCATCACAATCGCATTCGAGCGACAACGCCCGCCCAGCCGCGGCGTCGAACGCCAACAACAGGAGCGTACAGCTGAGCTTCCGGGGCTGTTTTCCGCTGGAGGTTCCGGCAACACCAGAGCCGCCCCTCCTCACCTGCCCGGCCTGTTGGACCCGAACGGGCCAGCCACAAATATGGCTGTGGCCGAGATCGTCGCGGCCGCGTTGCAGCGGCAGCGTCAATATGACCGCGTCGAACGCCGACAGGAGCGTGAAGAGCTTGTGGAGATGTTTGTGGCGGCACTCGCTCGCCATAGGGATGGAGCGCCCGCACCTGCGCCTGCGCCTGCGCCTGCGCCTGCGCCTGCGCCTACGCCTACTCCCGCGCCCGCGCCGCGTAGCCATTCAAGCCAATCTACAGCTCTCCAGGACCAGTGGGACCAGCTGTTCCAGGAGTTCATGGAGTCATTCTTGCCCAACCGTGTGGGGCACTACGATGTGAAAGGAAAGACTGAGGACGAGATTTTGAAGCTGGTCGCTGAAGATGTAAGATCATGCGATCCGTGTTTGTTCAGTGCTTACCGGGTGAAAATAGATCGGCATAATAGCGGACGACCTCGACTTCATCGGCGTCGAGAACGAGGGTGTTATGGAGGGAATCACCGAGAAGACAGTCGCGATATATATGTCTTGCTCATGGGCCGACAATGTTACATTTGAGGACGGATCGCAGCTGGAACCAGGAGACTGGGTATATTTAGTTCAAGCGCTTCCAAGACATATCCTTTGGGGGACAAACAATGTTGTATTTCGACATATCAACCGGAAGTAGTCTATAATTTTGTGTACATACATGTTTGGGACAATACCAGCGTTGGGTGAAACTTGTCTCACGGAACAATGTAGTCCATCTTCCGGGTACCACCCAAACTCAACCCCGCATCAATAGGCTGCTACAGATGTCAGTTGTTTAACAAAATATCGCACCCGGGGCATATATATCAACAGATCCGGGATGGGGGTGGCCTTCGATATGAAAGGAAAGACTGGGGACGACATTTTAGAATGGCTCACTGGAATTGTAAGACAATACGATCAATTCTTGTTCATTACTTACCGAAAAAATAGCTACACACAACAGCGGACGAGCTCGAATTCGAAGACGTCAAGGACGGTACGAGTATATCAGACCTAATAAGGGGGATGACCGAGAAGACAATGGCACTATATATGTTTATTCCGAGAAGCGACAGCGTTACATTTGCAGACGGATCGCAGGCAGGACCGGGAGACTGGCTATATATAGTTCCAGTGTTTCCCGGAGGCGGTATCTTGTCTGTCACAAGGAACGTTGAATTTCGATATATCAACAACAAGGACTGAGATCAATCGCCTCACAAGCTCCACCTCCCCAACCCGGACGGGAAGAGAAACTTATACACGTGTTTGGGACAAATATTAGCATTGGGTGAAACTTGTCTCACGGAACAATGTAGTCCATCTTCCGGGTACAACCTAAACTACCTCTTTAACTCCCGTCAACCCCGCATCAATGGGTTATTATCTCCCCGTAAAGAAGAGGTCATGACCGACTTCACTTGTGCAACATAGGTAATATCGTAGCCGGGGCACATATATCAACACACCCACGAAATATCCCTGAAGATGTCTTTCGATGTAGAAGGAGCGAGTTACGACAGCATCCTAGAGATGGTCGCTGAACAGGTAAGATAATACGATCGCTACCTGTTCCTTATCGTTACTTACCGAAAATAGCTCGACACAACCGCGGACGGCCTCAAGTTCTGTAAGGTAGAGGACGGAGATGTAATGGGGGGGATTACGGATAAGATAATTGCGATATATATGTCTATTCCGCCAGACGGTATTGTTACATTTGCAGACGGGTCGGAGGTAGATGAGGGAAACTGGGTATATCTCGTCTCAGAGCTTTCCGAAGCGGCTATCGAGTCTGACATAGGGGATGTTGTGTATGAATATATCAGCATCAAGTAGTTACGGATTAATCTGGGTTCATTTGAGATCAGTCAAGTGCCTCAGGGGCTTAACCTCTTCAACTCGGACTCAAACTAGCAGCTCAGTCAAAACAATGCCCCCCCCCCCCTTTACACGCTGATGTACACACATGTTGGATGTAAAGGACAATGCCCTCCCTGAGTGGTTCCCCGCCGGTATTGGGTGAAACTTGTCTCACGGAACATTTCAGCCCCAGCTTCCGGATCCAACCCAAACCCAACCCCTCACCTGCTTGGGCATCCATAAGCCGCTATCGCCCCGCCAGAACAGGCCACGAGAGACTTCAGCTGTTCACAGCAAAATATCGCACCCAAAGCACACATACCAACAGACTTACGAAGGGATGTCAAGGACGTGCTTGGATCTCACCGGAGAGGAGGACTGGCAGGTTTTAGAGGTCATCGCTAACGAGGTAAGACAATTTCGACGCGTGCTTATTCATTGCTGGCGCGCAGCAGGCAAGACCGGGAATTGTGGTATATTCACTGGAAGGATTTAACGGAATTGACCCGATTCCTAGGCCCATCGTGTATTGGTCTGAGGGTGTTGTATTTCGATACATCAACAGGAAGTAGTCCGTCCGGCTTAAGGTGATAGAAAATGGTACGAAGAGTGAATCACCTTGCGAGTTCCACCTCCCCAACCCGGACTCAAATCAGAAATTAAGCCACAATAAAGCCCGTCGGGAGCCCCTCGAAAGCCCCTCCCAGATCGACTGTCCCCACGTTGTGACGGACTGACGGTATTGGGCTGAACTTGACTCACGGAACAACTTAGTCCACCCTCCGGGCAACGGCCCAAATGGACACAACCTCGCGTCGGGCTTTATCCTACTCTCGCCCAGCGAGAACGGGCTGCCATGGATTTCACTCATGCAACAACAAAATATTGCACCACACCAGAGACACATATACCAACAGATCCACGAAAGATCCTGAAGATGTCTTTTGACGTGAAAGGAAAGACGGAATACGAGATTTTGGAGCTGGCCGCTGAAGAGGTAAGACGATACGGACAATACAATCGCTCCTGATTTATTACTGAACTGAAAATAGGCCGGCCTACGAGGGGATTACGTCGAGTTCAGGGATGTAGACGCTGAGCTTATAACAGGTATGGCGGGGAAGGCGATGGACTCGACAGTGGCGACATATATATCTGTTCCGTCGGGCGGCAACGTGACATTCAAAGATGGATCGCAAGTAGGACCGGGAGTTTGGGTATATGGGGGTTCAGAGTTTCCTGGAGGGTATACTGTATCTAGGACAGGGGATGTTCGCTACCGATATATCAACACGAAGGATTGATGGTGTACATACATAAGGTACCTAGGCTGTCTAGGTAGCTTGATATAAGGCCAGTCAAGCACCTCACACACAGACTTCTGGCTCCCCAAACCAGACCCAAACTAGCAACTCCGTCAAAACAAAGCCCCTGCCAAATTTCCTGTCCTCATGCGGTGACATGATTGGATAAAGCTCGTCTCGGAAGAATTGAGTCCACCTTCTGGAGAACTACAACCCAAACTCAACCCCGCATCTTTTCCCCCGTGCTCGCCCCGCCTGGACAAGATGCAACTGGAGGTTTCGGTCATGCAATGAAATATCGCACCAGGGACATATATCCATTACCAACAGACCCACGAAAGATCCTGAAGATGATGCCCTTCAACGTGAAAGGAATGGCCAAGGACGCGGTCTTGGTCCTGACCGCTTTAGAGGTAGTTAAGACAATTACAATCCATACTTGTTTCATTACTTACTGAAAATAGTTGGGTACGGTAACGGCGGACAACCTCTATTTCGAGGACGTAAAGGACGGTATGGACGTGAACGAGGGAATGTCCAATAATACAGTTGCGATATATATGTCTATTCCGCGAAACAACTACGTTATGTTTTCAGACGGAATGTACCAAGAACCGGGACACTGGCTCTGCACTGTTCCAGCGCTTCCCGGAGGCGGTATCCTGCTTGCGACAGAGAAGGTTATATTTCGATATATCAACGTCAAACAGGCATAACCTGGCTTGACTCCAAAGCCAAGTCAAAATACAGCCCCTCCCGAATCTAGAAACATGTTTCAATCCCCCAAGATTGACAGGTCAACGTGTCAACACCGTAAAGCGGCAGTCGAGTTGACTGCCCTCCTCTCACATGGGCTGGCTGGCCGTCACAAGGCAGCCCTGCAGTCAGTTGGGCGGTTAGCGGGCCCCTTTCAGGAAGACCAACCATTGAAGCCAAGCGCCAGCCTTGAAAGTCACGGAACGCCAAGCGCCAAGCGCCGGGCCGGGTTCTCGGCGCTCTAGTTACCATGCAGTTGGATGCACTTCAAAAGCCCAGGCTTTCCCCACTTGGTCCCAACTTTTGGCATTTCCTACCTTTATTCCACGTTATGGAGCTCTTAATGACTGACTGACTTGCTTGTTCGCCACACGAGTTTTATCAACCTCGGCAGGGCAAAGAACTAAAACAAAGACCCAAAACGACACGTTGTCCTTCTGGAATCTTGGTTTTTGGTCTTTCTTTGTTTCCAGCCTTTGAGGGTCCAACTATTGCAGCACACCCGCAGAGACTCACTTTGGGAGCATTTCAGCCCAGTCATCAAGGTGTCAACGTCAGTCGCCAAACATTAACTATCTCGACCGACCACGACAATCGACGCCGGACGTTACTCTTTTACTCTCTTACATAACGACTCCCGACATACCATACCACCTACCTAAACGATTCCCGTTTCCCCAACCCCGCATCACTACACACAGCCCAGCCAAACCAAACCAACCCAACCCAAAATGCGTCTCGACACAACATCAACCACCCCCCTCCTAACCCTCCTCAGTCTCATCACCCTCCTCCCCTCTTCCACCCTCGCCGCCCGTCCCAAAGACGCCATCCTCCTGTCCGAGGTACTTGTCCCCCCCTTTCCCCCTCCCTAAACTACCTAACTACCCAATACTAACCCATGATCCCAGGTCCAAACCCTAACCCTCCGCGCCCCCCACCTCACAACCTCCCGCCGTCTCCCCCCAATCCCCCAACTCAAATGCCTCTCCCCCGCCCCCCTCTGCAAGCACGCCGGCATCCTTACCCTCCGCTGCGTAAACCAAGGATCAAGCTACACCTCGCAAGACATCGAATGGGCCTGTACCGCGCCCAGTCTGCCGACCACAGTGCGCCTCGACAGGACAGATGTGATCTGCGAAGGGTATGAGAGCGCTGATGATGCGTATGTGTTGAGGGGGAGTTGTGGGGTGGAGTATACGGTTGTGTTGACGGAGGAGGGGAGGAGGAGGGTGCCGGAGTTGGATCCTGGTCGGAACGGGAAAGGCAGGAAGGGGGGTAGTGGGAGTCAGGAGGAGAATGATTGGGCGGGGTATTTGTTCGGGGTGTTGTTTGTCGGGGTGTTGGTGTGGATTTTGTATAATGCTTGTTTACGGGCTGGAGAGAATAATCGTGCTGCAAGGGGACGGGGTGGGAATACTGACCACCGACGTGGGCCTGGTGGTGGTGGTGGTGGAGGATGGGGACCAGGCTGGGGACCAGGGAATGGAGGAAATGGAGGAGGACAAGACTTCAACGACCCGCCACCTCCCTACCCCGGCACCGGCACCAACTACGGCACCAACAAACCCTCCTCTTCCTCCGACCAACAGCAGCAACAACAAGGCTGGCGCCCCGGTTTCTGGTCCGGACTCGCAGGCGGTACAGCAGCAGGTTACCTCGCCGGCAACCGTAACAACCGTTACAACACCGGGGGACGTCCGGGCTGGGGGTCATCGAATCGGGGTTCTTCTGGCTGGGGAGGTTCAAACTGGAACTCCAACGCCGGTCGGGGCGACTCCTCGAATTCGAATTCTAGCTCGGGTTGGGGCGGCCGAAGTGGAGGAGGAGGAAGTGGACGGTCGTCGAGTTCGGATTCTGTCGGGCAACATGAGAGCACGGGATACGGCTCCACTAGCCGGCGCTGAAACAAAGCAGCAACAATAAACGATAGCGAGAAAGAAACACGGCCAAATAACTCTGCCTGCATGCTCAACTGGGAACAGAACGCAACATTGGATATCAATAACTGCTGGCTTTGTACAGTACACAGTAGTCCCTCACCGGAGCGCCCCCACCCCTGCCCCGAAATCCCATTCTCCCTTTCCCCCGAAACGCCGGGTCTATATCCTGCTTGTGAGAGCAAAATATAAAAAAACGAAGAAACTCATCGCAAAATCCCTCTTCTCGTCTTCTCACTCGGGAGTCTGCCCAAGTCCTCCTCATTCGACAAACCCCGTGCGTGCCAGCACCCTTGACGTAGTCGCACACCACAATATATTACATTTCGGCCGATGCATCCAGCGGACAGCCTAGCTCATACACACACATTTCCCATCGTGAATTCTCGCACTCGGTATCGTTCGGCGTTCATCCCCTCACCCTCTTTGTTGTGGGCCTACAAGGCCAAAAGTTGTTCGAACGGTGCAGCCGTACCAGCCGCATCCAGCCGCATAAACCGACCTTCGAACCAGCGGTCTCCACATGGTACTAATCTCTTCCACTGGCCCATGTCGTCCGGCCCCACTCTCCTTTTCGGTTTCGATTTTCGGGATTCACACTGCCTCACAAAGAACAGCGGTTGTTGATTTACAAGTGAGCAGCCATGGCATCGTTTCGGTCGAAGGACTTGTTGCAGCTTGGGCACTTCCGCATCCGGTTGGCGATCCGATCCTCCACGCAACCGCTGCAGAAAACGTGCCCGCACACCTTGAGAATCGTGTTCTTGAAGTTGCTGCGGCAGACAGAGCAAATAACCAAGTTCTAAAAACAAAAGAGTTAGTCCGGTATCAAACAAACGGTGGAAACCCAAAGTAAATTTATCACTCACCCTCAGTGCTTCCTCCTCCTCGGTCGAGTTGCTCTGGCACTTGGTCTTCCACTTGCTGCAGTCCTTGCTGATCTCCTTGATGTCCACCTTGACCCTTTCGAGCTCCGATTCCGCCTTCATGAGTTGCTCCTTCATGGCGGCAACCGCGCTGTCTTTGGCCTTGACCAGATCCGCCAGGTTCGAGATCTGCGACTTGCACGAGTCCGCCTTGCGTGTCGCCTCCGTGCTCAGCTGCTCCAGCCTCTTCCGCTCCGCCGTGGCCGTCGAAATCTCGTGCTTCAACGTCGCGATCTGCTTCTCGAGGCTGCCAATAAGAGCCCGGTTCTGCGTCTCGACCTCCTTGAGTTGCGAGATGATCTCCGAGCTCTTGCCGTTCTGCGCCCGAAGCGTCCTGATCTCCGCCGACCTGATATCCATGTCCTTCCGGGCTGCAAAGTACTTCTGGTCCGCCTTGGCCTTCTCAGCCGTAAGCGTCGCCACTCGTTCTTCAAGGTTGTGGAAATCCATAACCTTCTTCTGCCCCAGCGCCATCGACTTCTTGTACGACTTCTCCAGAAGCGGCAATTCCTTGTTGATCGCCTCGAAGTCCTTGTCGAGTTTGATGTATCGCTGTCGGAGTTCTTCGACCGCGAGTGCCTCAAGGTCTGGACGCGGGTCCGTCATGGTGGCGTCTTCGCTGGGTCGTAGCCGGTCGAGCTCCGACTCGAGCTGCGCAATGCGGTCTACTTGGGCCTCTGTCAACTCCTTGATTTGCGCCAGAGCCGCCTTCTCTTGGTCCTGGCTCGCCTTGCGCATCGTCACCTCGGCCAATAGTTCGTCGCGGGCGGATCGGATACGTGTCAGGTCCTGGTCCTTTTGCTGGAGTTGGTCCTCAAGCTCAACCGTGACTCCCTGCGCCTCGGTTTCTAGCTTGATCTTCCACTCGGTCCTCTCACCCCGTAGCTTTTCCGCTTCTTCCCGCAGTTGCTTGTTCGTGGCCTCCAGGTGGTTAATACGCCGAATCAAATCTTCGTTCTGACCCTTGAAAAGCTTGAACACGTCAGTGCGCGCATATTCTTCATCCGTGACGGCCTCCTTCTTGATCTTGTAGGTCGAATTTTCCTCCGTCAGCGCCTTGTTTTCGGAAAGCGCGGCGTCAAGTTGCTGTTTCTGCTTTTCCACAATGGCCATGACTTCCTGGTACTGCAGCTTGAGCGCCCCACTGTCCCCGTTTGACATGTCCGATCCGGTGCCATTTTCGTCCTTGGAAGCCGGAAGGGATGTGGCGCCAGCCAACGCTTGCTGTTCCAGTTTCTGTACCTGCGCACTCTTGGCCCGGTCGAGCTTGCGTTCCGCCTTGATAACCTTGAGAGTGGCCTTGTCGTATTGTTCTGAGAGTGACGCGTTCTGTGTCTCGAGCCGATCCACCTTGACCATCAACTCCTTCTGCTGGGCCAGCAGTGATTTGACCTGGGATTCGAGTTGCGCTACTTCCGGCTTCACCTCACCTCGCGCCCCAGAAAGCCGCTTTAGAATGGCATCGGTCTTGGATTTGAGCGCCTTGCCTTTGTCGCCGAGGTGCTTCTGGAATTCTTTGCTGTCCTTGAAAGAAAGGGCGGAACCTGGTGCTAGATCCGCGGAATTCCGTGATGATGTCGCACCTTCTACAAGGAGTTCAATTTCTTGCAATAGCTGGGACACGAGTACAGTCAGCGGGGTCCGCCCCCAATAAGCACAGACCGGATCGAACGTACCTGCAGTACCCACGCATCTACTATCCGAATGTGGTCGTCGTGATCGGTGGAGCCCCTCTCGAGTTCGAGAACGCGACTTTCCAGGTTGATTTTCTCCCGCTTGTACTCCAGCATCTGCCGGTAGATGGCGCCTTTTTGGTACTCCTACAAAATGAAACACCCATGTCAGTCGACTCGTTCTTCACCCATCAAAATCCAACGCGAGCAGGGCCTGTGTACATCGTAGCGAAGAAGCAGCGGAGGGATGGAAGGCAGGAGGAGGAAAGGGTTGAACAGATGAATAGGCCTGAGAGGAGCTCGGCGTGCTGTTGCCAGCAGGCGGCGCATTAGCCACGGTCAAAGGCGGGGAAGTGCCGCGTGAAGCATCGCGTTCGATGCCTGCGGATACGGCGGTTGCTGCACAAATGGCGTCGGCATCGACGCGGCAGCGGCATTTGCCCGGCTAGGGGAAAGGCACGATGATGACGCAAGGACTGTGTCGTGTGACAAAAACTCACCTCAATCCAAGCCTCCTCTTTCATGTCGCCAGAGTCGTCCTTGGACTTGCTGCCGCCGTTGACTGCCTGTCGCTTGCTTGGCGGGTAGTCGTCGACCGCGCCGGACGCGGGTCTCTTCCTGTCCTCCATCTTCACGAAGGTGGCAGGACGGGGCAACACGGATGGCGAGGCGGCAACCGGCATCAGAAAAAGCGCAGGAGCGAGGTGAAAAAAAGGTCGATTTTTGGTGAGGGGAAAGAGGAAAGAAAACAAAGGGGTAGGGAAGAATTAAAATCGTAGGGTGAATACAGGAAAAACGCGAGATGCAGCCGGTCGTCGTGAACCTCGGCGGCGCCCCCGGAAAAATGAAGCTGAAAGGCGAAAGAGGGTGAAAAGGAGCGTGCAGTTTTGGGACTGGAACGGAGAACGCAGAATGGAGAATGCACAGAGCGCCGCAGCGGCCAGAGAAAGAACGGGTCCGCCGCGTTGCATCTCGACCAAGGAAGGCTCATTTTCCACTGCTGCGGCGTGGCGCTAGGCCTCTTTGGGCCTAGTTCACAGTAGCCAATTGTCTTATCACCTCCGCCCCACGTCGCGCCGCTTTTCAAGGCTCTGACACGACCTTGAAATGCGCTGCACTGGAAGTGGGACTTTGTTCAATCCAGCACCCGTTCCTTCCTCGAAAGCCTTCGAATTAAAAATTATTTCCGAGGTTTCTTGGCCTCCAATTCTCTCCACACACGTCTTTCTTTACGGCTTATTTCGGAACGGATCGATCCTCCATCCCTCGACGAAGCCCCCCAGGTATGCGCAACCACCCGCATTTCCATCGAGAGCGAAAAGAGCCAGCTGCTGCGGGGCAGTAAATCGACACAATGTTGAACAAGAAAACCGCCTTCAAACCCAAGGCTGCAATTCGTCGCCCGGCTACGAAACCAGGGCCGCAGCCTCCATCGCGCCCTTCGACAACGGAGCCATCGGCGAATACCACGCCGACGCCGCAGGAGCCGTCGTCGACCTCGCAGTCTCAACCTGCCCCGCACCCGGCCGCGAGCACTGTCGTCACAGAGGATGAGGCGGCAAGCACCACGAGGGTTCGCTCACAGGAACAGGAGAAGCCGGGCGATTCGGCTACAGTTGTTTCTGGGCCACAAACTGGTGCAAGCTTGACCCCGCCGGCCATAGAAACACGGGCAGATGAGGAACAACCCGTTGCAGCGGTCGTTGAGGAGGCACCAGGAAAGCAACCGACTGCACCCGAAGTCGGGGGGCAAAAATCACAAACCACTCTACCGAGCGAAGAGTCCATCACCTCAGACGCCCAAGCTGTGGCTGCCCCTACGGATGCCCCGCCACCAACCGCTCCACCAGCAGAGGAGCCTACCAATTCTACGACACATACCTTAACCAACGATCATCCAGCACCTCATGCCGAGGACCAACCAGTTCAAGCTCGGGCGGCACAAACTGAAATTTCTAACGGCGAGAACCAACAATCGAACACAGGAACAGCATCGGAACCCGCCCCAGACGCTCCCCAAGCAGCAAAACCAAAACGAGGCAGGAAACGAACAGCAGCCGCAGCTGACAACGGAGACGCTGCCCAACAGAGCTCCGCTGCCCCATCAAAGAAGAGGCCGCGAAGAAGAGCCGCTCCACTCCCAGGAGAGGAAGGGTACCAGCCAAAAAGTACGCGGAGTCGAAAGCGCAGCGGGCCGGCAGCAGCGAACGGTGAGGCTAGGGAACAGGGTGACGAAAATACCGAGCAGGACCAAAGGAGACCTTCGAGGACACAGCGCGAGGCGACACCCCCGGATGCCGAAGCTGTCGAAATCGACATCACCCAGGTCAAGATGGCTGACCTGGCGAAGGACATGCACATTGGGAAGAAATTCAGCTTGCACGACGAGCTGATGGAACGCGAGCGCGCCAAGCGTCTCCGGTACAACGAGCGGAGGAAACGGCAACAAGCCGGCGAAGATGGCGACGATGCGGGTGCCAACGACGAAACACCGAACACATCATCGAACTCCAACAACAACCCCAGCACCAGCGCCCAACCGACACCCGTCGCCGCGGCCCAGACCGCCGACGGCGAAGACGACAAATCAGCCGAACCCCCCGCCGAGAACCGAGCCACCATTGGTGAAACCTACCAGATCATCGACGGCGAGATCGTCCTCGACCACCGCTCCCTCCAAGTCGACCGGCACGCCCGCGCGCGGGAAGAAGCCGGCGAACTAGTCGAGGTCGAAGAAAACGACTTCACCCACCACACCACCTCAGCCACCTACCTCCGCCGCAGCCTCAAGCCCCAGCAATGGACCGACGACGAAACCGACCTCTTCTACCAAGCCCTCCAAGCCTTCGGCACCGACTTCGACACCATCTGCCGCATGTTCAAAGGCAAAACCCGCAAACACATCAAGCTCAAGTTCAACCGCGAAGAGCGCGTCAACCCGGCCCGCATCACCGCCGCCCTGGTCGGCCAAAAGACGGTCGCCATCGACATGGAGCAGTACCAGCGCGCCACCGGCCAGGAGTATGAGCCGGCCCAGGCCATCTATGCCGAGCAGCGGAAGGCTGAGGAAGAGTTCCAGGCGCGACAGAAGGCCCTCGAGGATGAGAAGGCCGAGGAGGTCCGTCGCAAGAAGGAGGAGGTGTTGGCCCAGTTGAATACTGCTGTTAATGAGGAGGGGGTGAAGAAAGGTGGACGTAGAGGGCGCAAGAAGAAGGTCCCTGCTGCCATGGGGTTGTGATGAGATGGGGGTATGGTTCCCCCTTCTGTTTATTTGCTTTTATTCCTCGGGGTTATTTGTCGCATTGGGTGGGTGGCTTAACTTATAGTAACGGCGCTTGGTGCATCTAGGGGGTCTGTGGGGTCGGTGGTTGTTTAAACGGAGTCTCTCCCGTCTTTCTTACGCTGGTATAAATAGATAGTTAACGAACGATCGGTCGGAACTAGGCCAACAATGAAGAAACCGAGTGGGGAAGATATCCCACCGTCATGTCTGGAACGTCAAAAAACAATATATTTGATACCCCTGTTTCCCCTCGGTTCACTTTCTACTCTGCGGTGAAGATATACAGCGGAGTGGATAACTGGTACTTGGGATGTCCTGAGGGACGTGTATGATCGAGTCTTTAGAATCAAGTAACAGCCCCTTGCTTAGAGAGAAGGACACGTTAGATGAAGCCGGTGCTTGTTAGTGAGTGGTATACTCAGTTTGATGTACGTATCAAATAGTTTCATGGATCACTTACATACGAGCCCGGAATTTATCCCGGCACATATGAATATCATGCCAATGGCACTTGTTTTTTGCAAAAAAGAGGACATCCGAATTCACCGAGTAATTAGAAGCGGCAACGGAATAGGTAAAGCCTAGTGACATACACCTACTCATCTTCATCATCCCTATGCTAGCCTGTGCCGGGCTGAGTGCATCGGTCGACGAAACAACACTTCTCCCTCAACGCTGTTCCATAGTCACGAGTTCAGTTTGCAAATCGAGGTGGGGGTGGTCAAGATGCTTTCTCTAATGGGGAGTTGAGGAGGAGCGTAAAAAAAAAAAAGACATGCATCGCGGTGTAACAGAGTCACACTCTCATCCGCCCGTCCACCTATCATCCGCAGCAACCAGGGAGAAAGGGGAGCGTTGGCCCCCTGAACTATATTGAGTCCAACCGTTGTCCATTCCGAATCATTCCCATTCATGATTTACCCACGAATCCCAACGCAACGTCCCCACGACCCTAACTTGTGCAAGAGCGGAACGGAACGCGAAACTCAGCCCTAGGGATGAGCAAATAAATAATGCTCGTCCAGCTCTGTCCAGCCCAGCCCAGCCCAACCTGTCCCAACCCTTCTTGCTATGTCACACTCAGATCCCTACGATGAGAGATCGTAAAGAAGGGTGAAAAAGAAAAAGGAAAACGACCGGGAATCATAAACCCTTTCCACCTATTAACTCCGAAGCACGATTATAAGGAGAGAAATCAATGCATGTCCTCGTCGTCATCGGGCTGGTCAAAGAGGAAATTCGCGGCGAGCTCCTCGTTCTTGTCGCAGGCAAAGTAAGCTTGGATAGCCTGGTCTTGTGTGAACCCCAGACGGGTGAGCCTCTCAATGGCGTCACGCTCTTCCTCGGTAACGGAAATCTGGTGGGCGCCGGGCGGGAGCGGGGCATCATCGTCCCCACCCGCCTCGCTGAGGAGGGAGAGGAACTGCTCGGGGTTCTGGGCGATCAGCTGGGCGAGCTGGGGGTTACCGGCGCCGAGCTGTTGCAGAATAGGTTCGAGCATCTGGGGCTGTTGCTGGACCAATTGGCGAAGTTGTTGGAACTGTGCGTTAGCTCGGAGCCCCTCAAGGTCCCCAAGGCCCTCTCCACCACCGCCTGCGGCCGCAGCAGCAGCAGCAGCGTCGGCGCCGCCAGCCCCACGCGCACCGGAGCCACGGCCTTGTTGGGCCGCGAGGTCGAAGAGGTTCACATTGGACTCATCATCGGCGTTGCCACCGGTAGCGGCAGCGGCGGCCGGAGCGGGAGAGGAGGCTGCCGGCGCAGCCTGGCGGGAACTCGAGGATTGCTGAAGATGGTCGGGGATACCCTGGCACAGACTGAGTATTAGCACCACCCACCGAGCACTCACAGACAACAATAACAACAACAACGGGGGGGAAACATACCGTCAGGAGATACTCAACCGCACGATCCGGGTTAAAGAACGCAGCGCGCATGGCCGCATCGATCTGCGAGCGCTCGAAACCCATGGCCTCCATGTTGGCAATGGCCTCAGCACGCTGCTGGCCCATAGCCAAAGCATTTGGGTCATTGGATGCCGCCTCGGGCGCGGCAGCTCGGTTCGGAGTGGGTGTGGAGGGTGCCGCAGCGGCGGTGCCGGAAGACTGTGCGGGGGCGGCCGGAGCGGCCGGGGTAGACGCTTGCGCGGAAGCGGGTGTAGCGGGAACGGCGGACGAGGAAGACGCCGCGGCAGTGGCAGCGGCAGCAGGAGCCGGCTTGGGCTAGAAACAGAAAGCACCGTTAGCAGTGACAAACACGCTAGGCCAATGGCTGTTTTGTCGCACGTACCTTGTTCACGACACAGACCACGAAGCCCTTCTCCTCAATCTTGTAGGTCTCAACGGTATCCTCATCTTTGAGAATCTTGCCTAAAAGACACCAGAGTAAGCTAACAGCTCACACAACAACACATCTCAAATTACAACTCGACATACCGGAGTAAATCAGCTTCTGGAGCTTCGGATCCCAGCCCCGCTCCTCCGAAATCCTCTGCTTGACAGCCGAGATCTAGGAGCCTGTCAGCATCTCAATTCAACGGATGTAACCCCAAGTCTCAGATCTTTCGATTCCAGTATCCCGTCCCTCATGAATCGCGGGTATCGCTCGGTCGAAATATCGGGCCAAAGCGCATTTCGTAGTGGCAGGACAACCGGGCCGAGGCGAAAGCCCAAGCGCATGTTTGTTTGGCCGGCGAAAACACGAAGAGGGGTAAAAGCGTTGAGGGAACCTTACAAGATCGCTAGGCTCGACCTCGAGCACAAACTTTTGCTGCTTCAGATCCTAAAAAACCAAGCAAACCATTGAGTCAATATCGGAATATCGTAGCGAGACACAAAATGTGGTGGGTAAGTTGGCGAGGTAGCTGCGCCGAGGGACCGGTGCATTGGGGAGCGCGGGGTTGGGGTGCGCTTGGGCAAGAAGAGAGCTATCGCTGCGAGGCACAGCTAAACAACGAACGGGCCAACCGTACCTTGAACGTCACCTTCATGATGGGCAATCTGGGTGTCGCCGATTTATCTGACTCGTAGGGAAAAGAATCAGGAAATGGGTCCGCGATGGGTTAGAACCGGGAAGGATTTTGGGTTCGGAGGGCCGTTGAGGTTGTTTTTGGAGAGCTGGAGGTTGTCTTCTGAAGGGTGGGTAGTAGTTATGGCGGTTGATGTGGCAAAAGTGGAAGAAGGCAGCAGACAGCCAAGCCCGTTTTGGAGCAAAAGAGTGGGGAATTTGGGGGGCACGCGGCCGCTGACGCCTAGCAGCTGTGGGCTTTGGCGCGCGCACATGTTCTTTGCTTGGCCAAAGCGGTGCCCCGCGATGCCCCACTCGGGCAGGTCACTTCTTCAACACCAACAACGCATCATCGAGACAACGAGACAATGAAGTGTCCCTGACATGTGTCGAATAAAATTTGCGCTTTTACAGAGCCGAACAATTCTGAAATAACCAATTGGACCTCCCATGTTTCCCCGTAGCAGTATCAGAGCGCACAATATACCGGTTCAGTTCAATCAAAAATCAATTCACTCTTTCTATACTCGTAACTCCAAGGTCATCATCAAGCGATGGGCCCCCCATCGCCTTCCTTCTTCCTTTCCCTCCGTCCGAATCCAACGCCGCGCTAAGTATCAATCACCCTTTGGTATCATCCCCCCCAGCTCCGCACCTCTAACCATCATACCCAAAATCCCGTTCATATCTCCCAAAAACAAAAAAAAAAATGTTTTCAGATACCCATGAGCCCAACCGGCCGACCCAGGGTATCATAGTCATGAATCATCATGGGTGTTCCCCGACATTGGCAAGCCAGGTTATTTTGCCCAATTCCTAGCTCCCACAATCCCCAGCTCTCAACAGACTCAATTCACCCCCTCAACCCCGACTCCAACCCAGCATTGAGCACATAATCCGGAATCGGCGGCGTCATCATGCGCTCCTCCTCATCCTCCTCCTTTCCCTCCGTTTTCTCCTTTCCCTGCTCCTCCCCCTCATCCTCTTCTTCTTCCTCCCTCAACTCCGGCGACCCGGACCTCGACCTCCCACGCCCACTAGCTCCACCCGCCTGCAAAAACGACTCACACGAATTCGCCCTACTCAGCGGGCTCGGCACCTGCGGCTGGCTCTCGCTGCGCAGCCGCCGCAGGCTCTGAATACTGCGGATGCTGTGCTTGTCCGACGTCGAGATCACCTGTCCCGCGTTGGGGGCCGCTACGACCACCGTGCCTGGCGTGGCGCTCGGCGGGGCCGGCGAGCCGGAGCGGAAGAGTGGGTGGATGTGGGCTTCGCTTTCGTCTGCTGCGGCTGTTGTACCCGGAGTAGAGGCGGTGGGGGTGGATGGGGTCGTGGTGATGGGGGGTGAGGGCAACGCGGGGAATGCGGCGCGTTGCGCGTGGATGGTGCGGGTGGATACGGGACTGTAGCTACGGCTGCGACGCCGTGCCTGCGGTGGCTCGAGGATCTCACTGGTGTTGCCGGGGCTAGGGCTGCGGCTGGTGGTCGGGCTGGCAGGGATGGTCTCGAGGAAACGGGTTGGCTTCGGGGACGACGACTCGAGGACGGTCTGGCGGTTTTCCGGGTCGACGGCCGAGGTATCCCAGGAGTCGAAGCCGACCTCGGAGAAGCGGGATTGACGCTCCCGTTGCGAACCAAGCGTGTCGAGAGACGCGGGCCGATGAGAAGACCGACGGCTGGTGGTGGAGAGCAAGCGAGTCTTGGACGTGATGGGGCGGATGGCCTGGGAGAAAGTCGAATTCACCGTCTCGGCCGTTGAGCGGCCGGCGCTTGAACCAGGCGGCGTCTGGGAGTCGAACGAGCGGCTGCCGCGCTCCTTGCTAGCCAAAGCCGGGGCCGTGTTGTGGTACGGTACGGTCTTGATCCGCGGTCCCAGTCTACTGTTGACGTGCTCGCTCAACCTCGCGGCATCTGAGCGAGACTTGAGCGACCTTCCCGCGAGGAAGTGAAACACAAAGAAAGCCAGCTGCGTCGCAAACGCGAGTCCCAACGCAACCGAAGAGCCCACCAAAAAGTCCTGCGCCCCTAGCCCCAATATCGTGCTGCGTGGGTCGTTCACCACCTGGCTGAGACACACGATGCTCGCCACCGAAACAACGGACGCCACCGCACACAGCCCAAGGCCTGAGGTGAACCATATCCTCCTTGCAACCTTCCACCGGGTACTAGGCGCCCATGGAACGACGTGGGATAGACTGAGAAAGGGAAGAGAAACAAAGAGAGCGCCTTGGAAAATGGTGGCCGCGATGGCCGCGGCCCTCACTGATGGTGCCCGGTCTTGAGGTGATCGGGCCAAGATGATGTGGATGCCGAATATTGCTGTCGTTGGGAAGAAAGCTATCGCGCCCAGCGCGGCTGGGACGTTGGGAGATATCGCCATGTGCCCGTGGTGTAAGCCGTTGTGGATGTTGTTGTTGTGTTGATTTTCAAACCCTCCCGATATCCTGGGTGCTCGGGACGAGTGTGTGAGACAAGTCCTGGCGGAGCCTGACGAAGTGTGATATGTCGAAGGTAGTCCCTTGAGTGCGCCAGGTTTTCGGATGTGGTGAATGGAGGGCAAACGGAGGCCTGCGTGTAGCCGTCTGGGAAACTCGCCTGCTGCAGCACTGGATCTGACCGCCTGTTTCCTTCCTTTCTCTTCTCACAAAAGGCCCCAAAGCAAGCTCCAATGACGACAACGAAGGTGGATAGTTCGACAAGTGGCGGAATAAGAGAAGCTTCCCGGTCAACAGCCGTCGTTGAGGGGAAGAAGGGGGTGCGCGGCACCGAGATAATAAAGCCGGGTTTGCTGGTTTTATCAGCCGTCTTCATGCGACTGGGTCACTGGATCTGACGCCGAGACCACGGCAATGGTGATGGGAATTACCAGGTCTCTTATCCCGTCTCGTATCGAAGCCCGGATAAGGCAGCGGCGGAAAAGAAAACCGGGCTGAAGGTCGAGGCAAATCAGGCAGTGATGTTCGATATGTGGATGTCGAATCCGGTCTTGAAAGAGGGGAGGCCGCTGAATATCCAAGGCGGACGAAAGGCGGAAAAAATGAGGGACAAGGCTGAATTGGTGGGTTGAGACCGTGAGATATTCCAGAGGAAAAAAAGTAAGATGTGTAAATGTGGGCGGAAGACGCTGACAGCCGACAGACAGTGGCGAGGAACTCGTTGTGTTACTTTCTTGCCCAAGCAAGCAGGTGGGACTGGAGAAGGGGAAAAGAAGGATATCCTCTCACAACTCGAGCTGGTGAGTGAGTGGGTGAGTGAGTGTGAGTAACTGACTGTAAGTGGAGGGTAAGAAAGAAAAAAGCAAAAGAAACAAAATCTGGTATTCGTCGGCCCCAGTCCGACTCGATGTGGGCGACTCGGCTAAATGTAGTAACCACACAACTGACACACAAACCTCGACGCGTTCGGATCGCGTGGAGACCCCCCCTCCATGTCGATTTGTTGTTCGTCCCGTCCCTCCTCTTCTCCGCCCTAGCCCTGAAGCGGCCTGGTTGGGATGGAGGGATGCTGTGCCTGGCGAGCAACCACGCAATGCAGTGCCTTCGTCCGTTGTGGAGGGGGGGTGGAACGGCAGGCCATGCCCTGGCAGGGATCTCACACCCCCTCCCTGGTTCCCGTTGCGTGATAGCGAGCCCCGCCGCTGGGGCCTCGACCAAGTCGTGTCAGCGACCCGTCTAAATGGACTGTATGAACTTATAAGTTCACGGAGTACAAAGTACATCTGTGACGAATACGGCAAGGTCGCTACCCACCCACTTTCGATCAAAGTCCTCCCCGCCGTCTCCCAAAAAACTAACACACATCACAACGAGGCGGCCATTAGGTTAATAGAGATAAATATCTTCAAATATAGGTATAGCTACTTATGACCGATGGCGGTGTGATTTTTGAGTTACGTGTTGTGACCTTTGTTTATTTAGGTAGATGGTGAGCAGGTTGGGGATACTTTGATCAATGCTATAGCTAAAAGTGGGTGTAGTTGTGATCGACTTATTCTCTTGCCGTATTCGTCATGTACTCCGTGAACTTATAAGTTCATACAGTCCATTTAGACGGGTCGCGTGTCAGGGTTGTCGCTCCGAGAGTTTGGACCCGAGGGTTGCAGTGCAAAAACACGCAGAAAAAGAAGGCTGATCGGGGCCGATCTGTGCAGGACACATGAGGATCGTGACCTTGACCTCGTTGATGTCGACAGCAAGGTGTCCCTTTGACGAGAGTGTTTCATGGTGGAATGCTGGAGCTCCAACAACCCCGCCTTTTTCTAAAACAATTTTGTTTGTGTTGCGTTGGAGTCCCAAGCTCCCTCCCATTGCTACCAATCAATCGGCTCCGAGGGCGACCGAGTTTGCCGTGGCGACTGTGAGCTCGTTCGGAGGTTGTTGGACGTTGGGTGCTGCTCTAGCCTCGAGTTGACTTGGTAGCCAACACGCAAACTCAAGTCTCAAGTTGCAATCCGTCCGTTGTCCCCTTCACCGGGGCCGAGGCCACTCAGACATGCATGCTAGATTCCGCAGGGCAGGTGAAGCAACATGATGTTACTGTGTACACGGAGTCTGCTGCCCACCAACCTCCAGGCGTCGAACAACCAGTGGAGGCTCAGCATTTTGACAGACCACCCGCGGTATATCAGTAAAAACCCGCAAGTCGGGGGCCGTCGAGGCGAATTCCTTTCCTTTCCCGCTGCGGCGCGTCCCGCTGCCCTCAAACTGCGCCTTTTTCTTCCCTTCACGGCGGCTTTGTTGTTCACTAGTTTTCTCCATGCCCCGAGCTCTTGCAATCCGCCCGGACAATGTGAAGTCGTTCCATTACCTCCCTTTTTTGCGATTTTTGGGGGTGGCTGCTAAGTTCGTGCGGGCAGTGCGGCAGTGCCTCTGGGTGGTGTGCCTGCCGGTGACAAACATTGTTCCCGCCCTGAGGCCCCGGATTTGGAAACAACTCCGTCAACAACAAAAGGGCCTGGACACACAGATCGCCGCACTGTCTTTCCAGAAAACACCTCGGAGCGAGATGCCAAGAACCCTGCTCGATCGGGTGGAGAAACCGAAAAATAACCCTGGATCTCGCTAATGGACACAAAACACTTCGCTGGGTTTTCGGGAAACCCGAGAAATAATTACAACCCTTGCTGGCGCTCGAAGAAAGCGAAAGAAAGAAACATGAACCTCACATTGTGGGCTGGCCCAAAAACCTACCAGCCAAGGGAGAGAAAGAGAGCTGGCCGCCAAACCCTCCGAGTCGTTCCTTCGGAGCCAAACTTTTACGGACAGTGCGATCAGAAACCGATGAAGCAAGTTCAACTGTGCGCGAAGCCTTCCATTCTCGGTCTAGCGCCGGAAAGCCGGTTGCACTGGCGCAGGTACCAAAAGCCTTTGCCGAGAAGGCCCCACCGCAACCCACAAAATCCACACCAGGGCTGACTGCCACCTGGCAGCCTGGCACACAGTGCACACCAAAAGAGGAAGGAAAGCGAGCAGATCCAACGGCCCAAGCTCCAGGGACACCCGAGCGTTCCTGACGAGGGACGACGGAGTTGGAAATCTCTTTTTCGTCGTTTGCGCTTTTTTTCTTCGTTTTTTTGCTCTCTTTTTTTGCCGCCATGGCATAAGCAGTACCGAGCGGCCCGTTCCATCCCGGGTAAGAGAGACAATGCTTTTCGTCCGTGCTGCCGCAATCCGAATACACAGACACCCGTGACCCCGAGGACGGGAGTAGAAGGCATTTTTCCCTCGAGGTTACAATGGTCGACGCACTTCTCGCGCTCCTGCATCTGAAGAAGTGAATGAGTGACTCAAACCACCCCACGATGAGCCTCCCACTCGCCAATTGAACCCCACCGAAGAAGAAAAAATGATTGAGGAAAAAATGACTACAAAAAAACGACCAAATTTTTCCTCCGAACAACCCGGATGTCAGACGGGAGTTCGGTGCGGAGTACATGGGACCACACCGGTCAACTTGACATCTGGCAACGGTACCCAACCCCAGAGCTGGAGGATTACTCAGTCGGAACTCAACCGCACACAGCATCAAGAAAATAAATAATCCAAGATGGGATTGGAAAGCGGAACGTCAACGACTGACAAAGCTGGAGACCGCGCGTCGAAGCCTCGCTCCGCTGCCCCACAATTCATTTCCCCCAAGGCCGGCTGCTGCTCCTGGCTGCAGCCGCCTCGGGGCCGTTGTCAGCTGCTGACGTCTTTCGGAATACGCACCCCGGCCTCGCAAGCCGAACCGGAGCTCGAGCTGAGGTATTTTATTGGATTTTTGTTTTTTTTTCTTCTTTTCTTTCCGGCGTGTGCGGTCGCCGCCGAGGGCCGTGATATTGCTCCGTGCAAGGGGCGAGTTGGAGGAGAAAACACTCCGCCGAAGTCCGCTAGAAGGTTTTTCCTTTTTGAAGCTAATGCTGATGAGGAACATCCGAACCATGGACTGCAGGGTCTCCTGTTTTATCCTTCCTTGCGAACTGACACATACTAATCGGGTAGGAATGCACGTGCAGTAGAATGTGACTTGTCCCGTTCTTTCGGGGCTGCTCCCTCGTTCGGGCAGATAAAGTCGGCTGGGAAATCCGCTCCAGGTGGTTGTCTTGACGAACAGACTTCCCTAGTAACTAAAGCTCAGGCCCTACACTTGAGTTCCAGGTTTGGAATGGAAGTGAGAAGCGTCCGAGTGAGAACCCTCAGATCGTGACCGTGCAACTCCAGCTTCCTCATCCAGCTGGATTTGTTTCATCCCTCGCTGAGGCCGCTTCTGGGGGTCACTCCTGGATGGGGTTTGTGGGCCTTTGTTCGCCGGCATTGTATGTAAGAGACAACCGCTCCGGCCAGGGATGACGATGTCAGAGCCCGAGGGAAAGTTCAGGTTAACCAACATGGGAATTTTTCACTACACAACTCCACAAATGTCTGAAGGTGGCTGTGCTCAAGTGAAATGGGGCGTCTCTGTTCCCGACCCGCCGGCCTGGCCCGGAGACAAACAAAACAAAACAAAAACAGCCTTTGGATCTGAGACATCTCAGATCGATCGGTGTGATCCCTTCCGTGAGGGTTTGTCAGCCTCAAGCAGTCAGAATATAGTGTACTATGTAGTAGTGTAGTCCACACTACACTAACTAGGGGGCCTGGTAAAAAGAGCTTTGTCTTGACTAAAATAAATAAAAGTTGATACATCTGGAGGTAAGCGACCGACAGGGTCTTGATCGAGGCTGACTGAGGACAGAACTCGTTCTCTGAAACCCTGGTCTCGCACCGGCCGAACCAAGCATCATCGCAGGGGCAGGGGAAGACTCTGCTCGGAGAGAATTTTGGCTCATCCTAGGATCATGTTGTGGATGACAAGGAGTTGCCGAGCAACAATAACTCTGCATTTTGAGATGAACTGAAGGTTAACAGTAGAAGCAGGTGTAGTGGTCGATGAAGTTAACATCAATTTGGCCAAGTTTAGACTTTCTATTAACAAATTAAATATATGTTAAAGCTATAAGCCACAAACTAATTGCATATCAGCAGTATTTGTTGCGAGGTAAACGGGACTCGTTTTCTTTGTAAGGCCCAATACTGTGTAAATGAGGGGACCGTCCTCGATACTGTCCAAATAAAACGAGACACATCAAATCTCCCTATGAATTTTAGACGCAATCTGCATTTCTGACGAGCTGAACTGTGTCTTGGGCCGGAGAGCCTCAGCTTCATGCAGCATTGTATGTATGTACCTTCGCATGGGAGGAAGCCAGTCTTTCAACACCATCACAGCTTCCTCCCCAACAGCCCCAAAATAATCCCCCCCAAAGCAACACAAAAAGCACCCCATCACCAAACCAGCCGCATACCCCTTCATTCATACAACCCCAAACTTTGATTCCCATTGGCAGCCAAACTCTGGTAACTCCAACATGCAGCACAAACCCACCAGCCACATCGTGCCAGCACAACACTCCTCGACCGACGGGACCAACCCAAATCCGCTGGTTGGCTGGGATTTGGAAAAGGGGGAAATGAGTGGGTAAGCTTTTGTAGTACATACATACATACATCAGAGAAAGGATAAGTTGACGTCCAGCGACGGCGCAGTCAGACGGGGATTCTGTCCAATGCCGGTGTGCGCCGCGTCGAATGATTGAAGGGAGTGGGATTGTGATTGGCGCAGGTGAGAGGGAAAAGCTTCGTTCGGATTGGACATCCGGACTTTGGGTTGGTTTGATGGGGGAGCTGCGACATGCTTACAATATTGAGTCCGTTATTTGAGAAGAGACATTAGAGTAATGGGCAGTAATGAGCAAAGTGTGAAGGAGATTTAGAATTAGTTCATGCTTCTTTGCTCACAGCCTCCCTAAAGGGAAAACGAGAACCGGGTAGGCTAGGCATCTAATTGCGGACGAAAGCAGTTACCAGAGTCAAGGCAGCGAACTTTGAGCCGTAAAGGTACAGGGAGCGGCGTTACCTGCGATTTGATCACCGGCAAGCAGGATCTCATGTTGAGACAAACTTAAACCAACTTTCATTCACCCGTCTGCGTCAATATAAATTACAATTACCAGACAAGGCATACGCAGCCCCCCAACTGCTTTCGAACCGACCCCAAGAGCTCTCTTTGTCGTACATGAATCTTACAACTTCATCACCGTATACCATCCCATTAAACATCCGCCACCACCTGGGTTCTCTCACACAAGTGGAGAAAGAAGCCCCGTGTGTTATAACATCCACCAGATGGTAGGTCGTTATTATATAGGATCAAAAATCATCAAAATGGGACTGGTATAAAGAAGAATCGGACGTGAGAAAGGAAAAGTAGGAGAGCAGGAAATCTGATGTAGACCCTGTAGAGGTGGCTGAAACGAAGAACAAAAGGCTAATCAAAAGGGAAAGGGGCGAAAGAGGAAAAGGAAAGTAAAAGAAAAAGCGAATCATAAGTTGAACGAGGGGAAGAAACAGAACCATACGTTGAAGGAGTGGAAGATCGATAGGCACGCTTTTAGGCCGTCTAAAATCGTTGTCGACTCATTAAGAGAACAGAAAAGAAAAAAACATGCAGTGTCGTGCTTGCTCGTACGTTGCTCGTGCTCGGGCCATGCCGTGCTCACCACCCAGCCGCATGCGGTCGTGTGTCATTTCTAGTCAACGTCGGTGTTGAAAGCGAGGCGTAAATGGGCGGGGGTAATCGTAAAGGTGTTCCTGTAGAGCCGACCGTAGCGTCATTTGTGCCATTACCCTGTCGTGCTGCTCCTGCTGCTACTGTTGTCGCCGCTGCTGGTGTCGTATTTTGTCGTGCTGCCGTTTTTCGGAAATCCAAGCTTGTAAAAGGATTCGATGCGGAAAAAAAGATAACGAAGGGGGCGTGTCTCCATGGCTGGAAAGGGGGGAAGAAGGACGGAAAGAAGAAAGTCCTCGTCAAGTCTTTTTCGTGCGGTGGCCATCCCAAGATAACGTGAGAAAAGAGTTCCTTTGTCCACTGATAAACGTAGCTGAAAACCGTGGGAACCTCTGCCAGCCCCGTTACGCCCTAAATGGCTCGGTCGTTGCTATCGCTGGCTGGCTCTCTTTCTTTACCGGCTCTGTAGCACTCGGCGGCGGAGTGGACGCAAACCGGCGCGGCTCCGCCGACCCGGCTCGCATGAGATCCCTTGCAGGTGGGAGCGGGCTTCGTGGCCGTGGCAAAAGCGGGCGGTCCCGCGCCTGACCCTCGGCCCCGAGCAACTGATAATTATCTCGGCGGCCCGTCTCCTCGCGCCAACTTTGAAATTCCCCTCCCGACATGGCTGGAGACCTGAGAGATGGTTCCGGAGCTGCCATACCTTGCGTCGGCCGGGGCGCGATCTCGGGCAGCGGCTTCTTGGATCGTTTGACTTCGGGGTGCCCTTGGGCAGCCTGATGATGGTACGTCGTGTGGGTTTGCAGACCGGGACTATGCGGTTGTTGCGATTGGGCTGTCAGTGCGGGAGAAGGGGCAATATGAGCTGGCGTCACGTTCTGCCAGGCGCTCTGAGCCGATTTTGGTGGACGCCCGCGTTTTCGAGGTGGCGGCGTGGGGTTGTACGGAGAAGTCACCGCTGGCGGGGCAGGAGCTGGAAGTGCTGGCGAGTAGCCGTTGGGTCGCGGCTGGATATTCACCGGGGGTGGTGGTGGCGGTTGCGGGTGCAGGATCGAGCCCGGCGTAAACCCCCGCGGCGACACCTCGCCGGGAGACGCGACAGCCTGTCTTTTGGGGTAAGGGTCTGGAAGGTCGCCCAGCGATTTACGCTTCAGCGAAGAGATTATAGGTGGCGGCATGGGTGTGTCGAACATAACCTCCGCCGCATGCACACACTGGCTCATGTTGCGTCCTGCAGCCGCCGGTTAGTGTTCCGCCCGTTCTTGGGCTGGGTTTGAGACCTAGGCTTGGAGCCGGCCGTAGCATCCGAACTTACCTCCGGGAAGCTGCATGTGCATCCAGTCTGGTTGGATGCCATGTGACTTGACCAAGTTGACGAGGACACCCACGTCCAGCTCGCTGAGCTTGATCATCTCGGCTAGCACGAAGCGCTGCGGCCGATGGAGTCATAGTTAGGCTCATGTGAACACTGGAAAGTGGGGGTTAAGCGACGTGTGGTGGCAACGCACCTTTTCGGCGTCATTGAAGACGGACTCCATGGTTAATGAACGGAAAGATCGGGGCCCCAGGGTAGCGGAGGAAAGGAGGGTGAAGAAGTGAAGAAATGGGCCACAAGTTGCTGGTATTCGTTCATTTGACGAGGTGACGTGATGTGTCGCTCGGTGAATGAGAATGGATGAGGTTCAGGCCTTGCTCGACTCGTGGATTCTGATTTTTTGCCCGGCTACTTGGAGCCAGAGGAGTAGCGACACCACGACACTAGAGGACCAGGCGTCCTGGGGTATGTCGAAGGTAATGAGGTAACCTAGGGCGAAAGGCCGCACGGGTGGTGTGTGTGAGAGACCGGCTTCTTGAAGGGCGATTGAGGTGTGTGCGTCGCGTTCCAGCAGTTTCGACAGCTTTAGCAGCGGCGAGAAGGAGAAGAAAAAGGGGTCAAGAGAGAGAGCGAGAGAGAGCGAAAAGACGGACGACCGAGACTCTAAGGAATAAACGAATGTCGAGTGAGATCAGATCCGCCTAGGGCGAGACCGTCAGCGCAGGAGAGCCGCCCGGGAGAAAGACAACATCGGGGGTCAAACTTCAGAAAGGTCGCGCGGTGGGAATTCGAGTGGTTGACAGGTGGGCGGATCTGGGCAAAGGGCGCCAAAGACACACGCGAAGCCGTCCGAAGCGCGCGTCTTGTTGCTGCTGGGTGCCCGCTACTGCTGCTGCGTTGCTGCAGAAGGGGGGCCTGAACGTTGCAAAACAAGCGACCAGAGTCCCACCGAAACCCACTGCACTGTCTATCTGCCTCTGCGAGGCTGCCCGTCCAAGCCGTCCCCCGGTCGCTACTGCCCTTGTTCTTGCGCTTGCTGATTGTTCCGGGTTGTTTTGCCCGAGCGTCAGATGGATGCGCACCTAGCCAGTCTCGCAAGCCGGGAGCGAAGTCCGCAAAGTTTGATTCCTAGGTTCCTTCCCGTCGCGTAACTCTCGAGTGGCCCCTTTCTCCTTCAGGATTTCTCCTTCGGTGCCGTCTTCCCTGCATCAAACCCGCGGATGCATGAGGGCGTTAACTTTGAGCCATCGCCACGCTTTGTCTTGGGTCAACACCACCCCAGATCTGGCATGATCATCAGCCGCCCGCGACCTCCAATGTCTTTGATCCAGTGTGGGCTCTCGGGGGGCGCATCTGGTCGTCTGGTTTTTTTTGGGTCCATTTGCGGTGTCTCACAGGCCATGCAAGCTGCAGCCGGATCACTTGACAGTTCAGGTGGCTAATAGCGTGAGCTCGGCCCCGGGCGAGATGGTGTGGACATCAACGCAACAAGTCCTGCTCGTGAGACGGGGAAAAAACAATGCCGGCCGACTAGTGTAAGGGCAAAGAAGGGAATCCGACAGGTTCCATGTTCTTCAACAAGCACATCCGTTTATCGCGTCCAAACGGTCTCTCGAGCATCCTCAGGCCAGCGGAACCGCAGCGGACACACCACGGCCAAAACCCACCCATATTTTCCCCACCGTCGACCTTGCACACAACGCTTTTAACCGTTCTGGTGCTGACTGATCCTGACCGGGACTCTGTTCCGAGAGCGACTCCAGCGACAATGGAAGCGGGCGCCTCAAATGCAACCCACGATTCTCGGACGCGACGGGTCTCTTCTCGCCGTGCAGAGGTGAGCGAAACACAACAAGCAACCTAGGTGGCTCTGGAATGGGAACGAAACAGCCCTAGGCCCAGACTGACAGTCCTCCTTCCAAGTTTGGAGACGTGCGTGGGTAGAGGTGTGTCCGATCTCGTCCCCCCCCCAACGGCGACATTGAAAGAGAGGCGAAGGGAGGGGTGTGCGCCCACGGTCCAGCAGTGCCGGGGATGTATTCTTTTCCCGCGGGTTGTTTGAATGCAGCTTCCATCCTAATGAATGGGCGATTCTGGGCGCGCGGGTCCAGCTGCATCAGGGAGCCGACGTGCAGCTGCCCGCACATGTGACCCCCCCTGGGGGGTGTCTCCTGCTCTTCCATGATAGGATGCGGCGATTCTGGGGAAGGTGCTGCTTGCCCCTCCCTTGAGATTTCGGCCTGACCAGCAGCCCAATCTCGGCCCGAGCTTGCCCTTGTTCGATGTTGGCCGCATCCCGGGGAAGTGGCGGCCGAGACATCGACCACGGTCTCGAAGGCGAGGGCAAAAACATGGACATCCCTAGCGTTCCCTGGTGTTTCTGAAGTGAGGTCGATGTCCTTTCAAACACTCGGCGCAATTGGCTCTTGCCAGAACCAGGCGCCGGAGGGGGTCCCCACCGGGCCAGGAGGTGGAAGCGGCCCGCTCAGGCGACCCATTGGTTGCATCGCGGAAGACTGCTCGCCAATAGCAGCGGCCGGAATCGTCAGTTGAGCAATCTCACAGGCTCGGGTGGGAGATCGATCTGGTGTTCTCGAAGAGCCGCATCGATTCGTGAGGATCTCGGTGGGGTCAGTGCTGTCTGAAGAGAGGCTCAAAAACCTCTTCTAGTTGGTGATAGCTTCTCGCGAGTCGCGCGCGATGTTGTGCTGTTGGTGAGACTTTGTCGGAGCGCCGCTTTTCTGTCGGCCCATCAAATCATCAGCGGCCGAGGGCGCCCCAGGTCTTTAAATGCGTGCCCTTTGGGCTTTCTTTTCTTGGGCATCTGCTCCACCCGGCCTTCCTGCACGATGAGCTGGCAATGGAATGCGGCGACAGTCTCCAGGTTCCTTCCGGGTTACAAGCTATATAAAGGGAGGGTTTGGACTGGACCGTCATGCCGTCTCTGCCCTGCCCGCAACGCGTGTCGGGCGGTATTTCTGGTTTCTGGTTCGCATGTCCGTCCGCTCCATGCACACCGCTCCGATCTGGCTGCAAGGATCCGTGCGAACGGAACCGAAGGGCCTTGATGGCGATGATGGCTTCATGGAACCGTTGCAGAAACTTTACTCGCCCAAGCGAGCCCAACGAAAAGAAGAATAGTCCATGCCTTGGTCAGAGTAGCCGACCCGGCCAAGCTTAACTGCGCCACGGGCAGGTTGCTCAGAAAACTCGACTTGCGTTAATGTGATATACCTACTACTATGTAACTAACTCGTAGTTGGCCTCGTCAGAGATCTATCGCTCCAGTTTGTGTGAGTGCATGATTACGGTGCGTATGGAAGCAATACATCATAGTTGCGGCGAACGGGACAAAGAATCAAAGGCAGCGTGCATCTGCATCGCAGAGCTGTGGAGTTTATTACCCTTTCGTCAAATCGCTGGGCCACGCAATGGAGGCTGACGATGAATAAAAAACGTTACAATAATCGCCGGGATGGAAAAAGCCCGACGATGATGCCCGTGGGCCCGTGGGGTTTGCATGGCCGTCGCGGGATGTTGCGCGGAATATGATCGGACCGTGCAGTAGAGAGCCCCACCTTTTCTTGCCTGTTGGAGGTCGGGGGATTGGCGTCGCGCGCCGTCTCTTAGCCTACTACATCGGGGCACCGTCTTCAAACCTCTTAAAAAAATAAGGAAGGAACGCAACCCGAGAACCGCAACGTTCAATTGGCATGCCGGTTGTGAGATACAATACCCACACTGCTATGGAGAACAATAGGCTTCAATAGGTTCATTCTCTTTTTTGGGATGCGACGGAATCCACGGCCCCTGTTTACCCTCCAAATCGCTTGGACCCGCCCTTCGATTCTGGTCCCCATGTCGCATGCCCGTCGCGCACCAGCAGAATAGCTTCCTCCTAACATTGCCGGGCCCTTTCTTCTTTTTCTTCCTCCTCCTCCTCCGCTCACACTTTTTCTCGCCGCTCTTTTCCTGATATTTTCCTCGAGGTATCACGCTTCGTGCTCCGCATCACCGACCACATCCGACTTTATTTTCCACGGACCGTCCTACGATCCCTCTCGGCTTCGGTTATCCGCGATTCTATCTTGACACACGTTTGACCCGGTACTCTTCGCTTTGCGCGTACAGATTTGGCAGCCATGGAGGGAGCAAATCGCGCTCCGGGAGTGGGTGCGGGCTCAGAGAATGATGAAAAGACGAAATCCAATGGGGTCAAGTTTAAAAGAGAGGACAACAGCGATTCGGGTACGCCAAACGGCCTCAAGAAAACCGACTCCCGAGCCACCAGCATGTCTCCAGATGACATAAAATCGGCCTCCGACAGCACACCGACTCTCGAAAACGGCACGGCGCCAAAAGCATCGCGCAAAGCATCACAGAAGATGACACGGAACCCACCGCCGATGTTCGACCATCTCCCCAACGCCACGGAAACCGCGTGCAGCACGTTTCAAGTCATCAACGACTGTCTCTATGGCTCGAGGAATATGGGCTCGTCGGATCATGACGCGCTGGATTGCGACTGTGCTGAGGAGTGGCGTATGTTACTTTTCCTTTTCCGGTTCCTAGTTCCCCCTCCGGACGCTAACTTTCGGTTTTTTTTGGCTGTGCAGATGACGGCCAAAATCATGCCTGTGGCGAAGACTCAGACTGCATCAATCGAGCCACCAAGATCGAGTGTGTCCACGGCGACTGCAATTGTGGGGAGGGCTGCCAGAACCAACGGTTTCAGCAAAAGCAATGGGCCAATGTCTCGGTCATCAAGACCGAGAAGAAGGGCTTCGGCCTTCGCGCGGATGCTGACTTGCAGGCCAACGACTTCATCTTCGAGTATGTGGGCGAGGTGATTAATGAGCCGACCTTTCGCAACCGGATGGTGAAATACGACAAGGAGGGCATCAAGCACTTTTACTTCATGTCGCTGACCAAGAGCGAGTTCGTGGATGCCACTAAGAAGGGCAACCTCGGGCGGTTCTGCAACCACTCGTGCAATCCGAATTGCTACGTGGACAAATGGGTGGTGGGCGAGAAGCTGCGCATGGGCATTTTTGCCGCCCGCTTGATCCGGGCTGGCGAGGAGTTGGTGTTTAACTACAATGTCGACCGATATGGCGCTGACCCACAGCCGTGCTACTGCGGGGAGTCCAATTGCGTCGGCTTCATTGGCGGCAAGACCCAAACAGAGCGTGCTACGAAATTGCCGCTCGCCACGATTGAGGCGCTCGGCATTGACGACGGCGACAGCTGGGACACCGCAGTTGCCAAGAAGCCCCGCAAGAAGAAGGCCACGGAGGATGATGAGGAGTACGTCAACAGCGTGCAGCCCCGCGCGCTGGACGAGGATGGAGTCACCAAGGTCATGGCGACACTCATGCAGTGCAAAGAGAAGTGGATTGCCGTCAAGCTGCTTTCTCGTGTCCAGGCCACCGAGGACGAGCACCTGCGCCATCGTGTCGTGAGGATGCACGGCTACCAGATCCTCAGGACCACACTAAATACGTTCAGGGAGGACACCAATGTCGTGCTGCAGATCCTCGACATTTTGTACCAGCTTCCCCGGATTACGAAAAACAAGATTTCGGATTCCAAGATCGAGGGGGCCGTGCAGCCGCTGGCCTCAGCAGAACACGAGGAAGTCGCCGTTGCTGCGAAGCGATTGCTGGATGAGTGGAGCAAGCTCGAGACCGCCTACCGGATTCCGCGCAAGAAACACGATCCGTCGGCGCCTGTCGTGGGCAATTCATTTGAAGAGGAGCGGCGCAACAAGGATCGTGACGAGCCGTCCAAGTCGTCTGCTGCTGTTGGTGGTGCTGACCCCTTCGCCAATGTGGCGATTCCGACTGGACCCCGCAGCAGCATCCCGCAGCGCAACGCCAATTTCTTCTCGGCACAGCGGCCCCGGAAGCCCCCCACCAACCTGCCGGCTGGCTGGTTTGTCAACACCGACAAGAATACCGGCCGCTATTACTTTTACGATGCGACCGGTAAGGTACAGTGGCAGCGGCCCCTTACGCCCGCCATCGAGGTTCCGAAGACGTCCGCCAAGGCCCAGCAGGACCAAAAGGTGCTGCAGAGTATCATTGACGAGTTGACCAAGGAGCCCACTCCGCGGCACTCGGCCAACCACACCCCACAGCGGTCGACCACACCGGCGGCAGCCGAGTCGAAGAAGGAAAAGTGGCGTTCTCTACCGATCGAGAAACAGATGAAGATCTATGAGAACACAGTGAGTTTATTCTCTTTTGTGCTTACGAATGGCGTGTGTCCACCCGTACTAACTTTGCCAGCTCTTTCCTCACGTCAAGCATGTCGTGGACAAGTTCCACGGCAAGTTGCCCAAAGAGGATCTGAAGAAATTCGCTCGCGAGGTCAACAAAAAGCTTGTCGCCTCGGACTACAAGAACAAGCGGGTCGAAGACCCAACGTCCATCAGCAGCAAGCAGGCCAAAAAGGTCCGCAGCTACGCGCACGAGTTCTTCGCCCGCGCCGTGGTCAAGTACACCGAGCACGGAAAGAAGAAAGCCCCGAGCAATGGCGGACAGTCGTCTTCTACCCAACCAAGCAGCGCCGCGCCCGCAAGCTCGACCGCTACCCCTATCAAAGACGACCTAATGATGTCCGACGCCGACCTCAGCCCAGGCAGCTCCGCCGGCCGAAAGCGCAAGCGCGATGACCACAACGGCGAGATCGAAACCGACGACTCACCCGGCGCCCCGCCTTCCGAGACACACTCGGTCAAGCGCTTCAAAGAGGACGACGCCGAGGCCGATGGACCGAGCAACCCCACAGCAACAGGCGAGGCCGTCCCCAGCCCCCCCACTCCGCCGCCCCCGCCGATGGATACCCCGCCGACGGAAGAGGAGCGGTCGATGCGCGAACAGGAAGAGGCGCTCATGCGGGAGAACGAGGAGGCCCAGCGTCTGGAGGACGAGGCGCACGCCGAAGAGGGAGACGTCAAGGGTCTCAAGAACGACTCCATTAACAACAACAACACTATTATTACTAATACGAAGAACGTGCACATCAACGGCGCGGCTACCGCTGCGAACTCTGGCGCTGCCCTTCCGAACGGAAACGGGCCGACTGCCAGGGAGGTGGACATGGACGTGGACCAGCCTTCAGAGCCGAGGGAGGACCAGGAGCAGCAACAGCGCCAGCGCCAGCGGGTGGTGATGAGCCATTGATTTGTTATTTTTTTTTTTTCTTTTTTCTCCATCCGATGGCGTGGCAGCATATTGATTGACCTGTTATTTACCTGTCCCATGGGCGGACAAATGGGCGGATGGGTCGGTGGACGGACGGATGGACGGATGGACGGGCGGAATAGATGGCTTTTCATAAGAATACCCCCCGCTCTATCTCCCTTGTATCAGTCAGTCAACAGAAGGGCATTGAGGGGTGGAAAGCAAACAAGGTGGTTGATTGACTGACTGACTGCTCAGAGAAGCAGGCGGTTAACCCAGGCCGTAAATACCTTTCTTTTCTCCATCATCAAGGAAGGGAAGGAAGGATGGAAAAAAACTTAAACGGGAATCATGTTGTTTTTATTCTGTTCTGGGAACCTACATCCATTTAATATTTGTCTCTCGCCTTTTACTTTCTCCTTCCCCGGCTTTCTCTTTTGCCGGCGGATGCGAATAACTCATATAACTCCATAATCCATGGTGGCTATTTTTTCCCGGGCCGACGTCATGCCATGGGAAACGGGATATGATGGGGATCGTGAAGGTTGCGGTGCGGGGTTTGGTTCATTGTATGGCAGACAGCGAGGTAGTAGGAATAGGAGAAGATACCCTTGAGTATGGGACGGGCAGGTTTATTCTGTCAAGGGGTGATGATGAAGGCACGATTGTTGAGTGTTCACACACTCAGGTTATACGTTGTTGTTCTAAGAGACATATTGCGATGTACATTTCTTACGGTTGAAACATATACCGGGAGTGACGCTCAATAAACAAGCATGTGGTCTGCTTCCAAAATCATGTGATTGGCACCATCATTTTATTTTTATTGTAGCGGCGTCATACTGCTTGCACTACTCCAAAATCTTCTGCTTCACGCATCCAAAGGTATCACCATTTGCGTCCACGACACCATATTCCTTCTCCTCCTTCCCACCGGCACCCAAGCATCATCATCACCGCCATCATCATCATCGTCCATCGAACCGTCCTACCAGCTCTTGACAATTTTCTCCAGAACGTCCACCAGCAAATCCGCATGCTTGTCCTCGAAAATCAGCATCGGGCGTAACCGCACCGCACTCTGTCCACTCCCGCCAATATTCACACCCAACGTCTTGGCCTTGACCAAGAACTCGTCCCGACGCGGGTTGTCAAAGGCGATAAACGTGCCCTGGCCCTTGCCCCTCAGGTTATTGAACTGGCCCGGGTATTTCTCGGCCAGCGCTTCCAGCTTGCCAAACAGATAGTTACCGACGCGGGCGGTGTGCTTAACAAGGTCGAGCTTCTCGATCTCGTCGATGATGGCGCGGAAGAGCAAAGCGCGGGCCGGGTCGCCCATCCACGTGTTGAACTGCCGGTACGGTTTGTTGGGGCGCAACTCTGGGTTGCCGAAGTAGTACCCTGCTGTTTGCGCCTTCTTGCTGAAGGTGACCATGTCCGGAGGGTGCGGGAGGTCCCAGTGGTCGTGTGCCCAGAAACGGCCAGTGGCGCCGACACCTGTCTGGACTTCGTCGACGATGAGCAGCACCCCGTGTTTGCGGGTGATCTCACGCAGGCCGCGGAAGAAGGCAGGCGTAGCGTGGTTGTCGCCGCCTTCGGACTGGATGGGCTCGACGACGACGGCGCAGGGGGGAATGTGGTAAGTGGTGATGAGTTTCTCGACCTCTTCGAGGGCCGCACGCTCGATAGCGGCGTTTTCTTCAACGTGCTGGTCAAGGGGGTACTTGAGCTGCGGGAAGGTAGCCTGCGGCCAGTCAAAGGCAGGGATATCAAGCTTGTGAATGGGCTTAGAGCGGGTAGTGGAGAGCGAGCCAAAGAGGCGGCCGTGGAAGCCGGTCTTGAACGAGAGGATAGACAGGTTCTGCGACGCTCCGGGGCTCTGATTGTTCATCGCCGAGTTCATTTCCTCCTCGGTAAACTCGACCGAGGCACCACCTCGCTCGCGTTGGCGCCGCCACATGAAGGCGGCCTTGTAGGCAGTCTCGTTGGCATCGGAACCGGCCATGGCGGTGAACACCTGGTTGAGGCCCTTGGGTGCGACCTTGAGGATGCCGCTTTTGAGAACTTCGGCCCATTCTGCCGGTGGAAAGTTGCCGAGCGCGGGCCGGTTGATGATGCCATTGATCATTTCGTTGCTCCGGGCGGCCTCGCGAAGGGTCGGGTTGTTATACCCAAGAGGGATCGAGGCGATCTGGGCGTATCTATGAGGAGGTTTGTTAAACACCTTCTCTATCTCTCTCTTTCCCGTTTCTCGCCCAATACGCCCCGTAAGGTACTCACACGTCTAGCAGCACATTTCCATCCGGGTCCGCAATGTAGTTGCCCCCGCTCTTCGAGTAATCCGTCAGCATGTTCAGGCTGCGCGTGTCAAACACGGTGTCTAGATCGGCAATCGCCGCCTGGGCCTTGGGTCCTGGGATCTGGGTTTTCACAGAAGGTCCCTCAGGCTCCCATCCTTTGTAGAAGGACGACATGGCGCGCGGAGTGGCCGTGAAGGTGCGGCGGGATTCGAGGCTAGCAATGGGCCGGGCGACGGCAGCAGCGCGCAGGAGGGCGTTGCCCCGAAGGGCTCTGCACGCCGACATGTTGGAGGTTTGTCTTTTGACTTCCTTGTTTAGCGTATTGGTGTCGTGTCTAGCAGGCCTCTCCCACTCAATTGGGATGAGGGAGGGGAGCGTGTAAATATGGGAAATAAAAGAAGTTGTGTGGCCGGATGAACACAACCAATTCGCCCGGGATCGAATCGAAAGAGGGGGGGAGCTTTAAAAAGACACCACCACCAATGGAAGTCGACGATGATGCTGTCTCAAGGGTACCGCCGGCTTATATCCCCTGGTTCAGGCAAGACTGGTCCCTTCCCGGGGTGTTGTTGCGGATGCCGATGCGGGGAAAGCTCGGGCAGCGACAGAGGCTTGAGAGGAAGCTCCAGATGAGAGCTCCGACAGGATCCATCCATTACGTCAAGCAGTCAGGGGGTCGACACGCCCGATTCCCGCAGGACAAACAAGTCCATATCTTATCAATGCCTTTTGGGAATTCTCTGGTCGTACCTTCCCTGATTCATGGGCTAGTACGGATACATCGTACCATTATGTAGATTGAGTTGTTCCAACATGGATGAAAGTGAACCAATCCTCAACGTCCAATACAATTCTTCATCCCAGCTCCTTCTGTTCCTCTAATAGCAAGAAAACTTGGATGCATATAAACCACAACCAGTTAGAAGCTCCCTAAAAACCACGGAAGTCAACAAGTCCCCTTGTCTGACCCCTCTTCCCCCCCAGTTTGCTTGGCAGGGTCTGGACTTCCAACCGTTCGCTTCCCCAAAACAGGGGTTTCTTATCACAGCAGTTATCAGCTTCAAGCGCGCATTCGCAACGGACCGGTGACACAACAGCCCCGGGCCGGCATCGGCAGCCATGAATCGGCCCCGCATATCGGAAGAGGGCTGGGCACCTAGCAAAGGCACTGATCTTCAGCAGCCAACCTCTCTCGTTCTGTCTCTCCCCACCGCCACACCTTGCATGTCATGTCATGTCATGCCATGCCACGACAGGCCCTTAACTAGCCCCAAGCCTCGAACCGAATCTGGCCGTTGAGAATAAAGTTGGGGAAGGTAACGTGGCAGGTCAAGGGGCGGGGGGTGATTGCGTGTTTGTTGGGGGCGGTTTTATGTGAATCACGAGGACGAACGAGTTGGGCTGGCATGGCTGGGAAGGTAAGGTTATGAATAAAAAGATCGGTTTCTGGCCCCGGTCGGTGAACCATGCTTGTCTGTCTCCGTTACTCAGATGTTTTTTTTGTTTTTTTTTACGTGAACAAGCTGTCATTGATTCTGGCTCTTTTCACTCTGTCGAGGACATCTCTGTCAGAGACATCTAGCAAGCAAAACCTGCATGAAAAACACACGAAATACCGACCTGTTTCAACCCTTTCCGACGCCCATATACCCACTACCTTAGTCCGTCCGTCCGTCCAAGACTGTGCCGTTGTACGATCCTCGAGCCTAGCGCCAGTTCCCATCCATCCGTCGCCGTTCCCAAAACCCAAAGAGCAAACACACAAGCTGGAAGAAGAAGAAAGCAGGGCAGAAGAATGGCAACTACCAACGACCTAATGATGGAAAGGGCCATTAAGGTCCATCTCTCTAGCTAAGTTTGCCAAGCCCAGAGTAATAATACCCCGTGAATCTCAGCAAGCACTAAAGTGGACGAAGTTGCCAAAGGATGCCCCCCGCAAGCGAGGAGAACAGAGCAAATCCACTCCGTCACACCACTCGCCATATCCATCGTACAAATACCCAGGTGCAAAGTCAGAAAACCCGACCGAAAGCCGAAACCTGAGAACCCGGAAACCCGAACCCCCCGAAAAAACTCAAATGAGAAAAAAGGAAAGACTATGAGAAAGCTCAAGAACGGTGACGGGAGATCACCGGGTATATCCCGTAAAGCAAGCAAGTCGCATGCGCTTTGGAAAAAAATCTCGAAGTGAGAAATACAGCGACGACCGTGGCGCAAGGAAAATGATGTATCTTTCCGCCCCCGTCGTCTGCTCTCCGCCCTTTTTCCTAGCTCTCACCTCACCCCCGCACCACAGCCTTAGTTAAGAGCTCAGCCTCCGTCCGGGAACGCGAACGAGTCCCTCAATTCGGGAAACAAAGAGGTATACTCATCGACTAGGAGTGGCTGTGGCTGGTGAGCAGCTGTGCTGGGAGCGGCGCCCATGGTCGACGAGCAGGGGGCTGGGACAGAGTTAGGGGCATAAGCGGGGGCAGCGAGGGGGTCAGAAATAAGGGCACCAGGAAGTACCTAATTGCCTGACCCCGGCTCCTCCTTCTGTGCGGGCAGCTGCAGGCCGGCGCTTTGAGCGATCTGCTTCCATGTGTCGAGTTCACGATACAAGCGCTCGCACTCTTGTTTCAGCTTGTCGTTGGATTGGCTGAGTTCGGCGATGGCCTGCTCGGTGAGAAGTTTCTCGAGGGTCCATTTCTCAATGTTCTGCGACTCGTTCTCCTTTAGCTGGGTGATAAAGGCGACCGCTCGCTGCAAGATGGAGCCCTTGTTCTTCTCACATCCGGGCACAATCTTGGCCAGCTCGTTGATGCCTTCGTTGATCGTCTCGCGGCGACGGCGCTCCACTAAATGATGTGTTAGGGCTTCGTCGCAGGTGGGATCACCAGAACAACTAACCTTCTTTGTGGTTATCCTTTCGCATCTTGTGCCACTCTTCAGAGCCGACAGCAGGCTTAGCGCTTGGCGGCGCACTATACCGCTGCTCCTGTGACTGCACTCCGTTGGACGGCGGTTGTTGAATGGTTGATGGCGGCGGGGGAAGTGGCAGGCCGCCTGGTGGCGCCTGGCTGACGGAATGGCCGTTGAAACTGCTCTCGTCATGATGCGTCTCTGGTGTGGGCTGGTTGGCGAAGGCTTCCTCGGTCGACTGGGGGACATGCAGCGATGGGTACATGTTGAGGGCCGCAGCGGCGGTGCTGGATGCGTTGGACGTATCGGCCGCATTCTCATGGTCCGCAGCGGTAGCCTGTGCCAGAGCGCTGAAGTCGTCTACATTTACATGGTCGTGCGCAGCCTGCGCGATGCTCACAGTATCGCCCAGGAAGGTTTGGGTGTCAGAGTCGCCTCCCGCCATAGATGCAGCGGCGACACCGCGCTTGCTCCGGCGTGAATCCGGCGATGAAGACTCGGCGGTGCGTTTCCGCTTCTGGCCGGGGCTCGTGGAGACCTCGGAGAGATCAGGGTGCTGGACGCCAACGGTTGCAGCCATGGCGAGATGTGGGATGTCAAAACTGGCGACGGGTTAGCCTTGTGTACAGAGGAGATTCGCCCGAATGGTTTTAAATCCGGCGGCCTCAAAGAACAACCGCCCGAAATCTCAGGTGAGAACAAAATGCCAACAGGCGACAATATTTCTCGCCTCACAATTCAACTCCTTGCAATGCTCTTAAAAGAGACAGTGGCCCACATTGGCTGCTGAGAGAACCATCGCAAACTGGCGCGCCGAAAGCTGCGACCATCAACCTGGTGGGGAAGAACGAGCGAAACAAGCCCTGAAAAACAGCTCAAATTGCCAGGGCCATTACAAGTGCACTGAATGCATTTCTATGCAACGGCAGGCGATTTGAGAAGGGCAATCATTGTTTACTCTCTCACAACCTCCCTCTCACTTGAGAGGATGCGGCTGTTCCCCCCCGCTGTGCGTCGCTCTTTGCCCCTCTCTTTGGAACCCCTTGGCCATCGACCGCGGCGGTTCCAAAAGCGACGCGTCTGACGATGGTTGTGCACCAAAACCGACCGGGGCAAAGAGGACGGCGGCCGGGGGCGGGTTTGCGGTGGCCCCAGCTTTATTTTTTGTCTTGATGGAGATGTTGAATTCTCAAAGGGTTCTTACTCTGTCTGGTATCCTTCTCTGCTCTCTGGTTGGGTCTAAGAGGGCGAGGTCATGTGAAGAACGTGCCCGAAAACGTGACGAGCGCTTTCCGTGGGTCAGCAGGAATCCCTGAGAACGCGGGAAAATCGGGAGTAAAAATTATCGCGGACTGGTGCAAATAACATTTGAATAATAGGAGAACGATGCAAACATACCTCGATTTTGTCGATGGATTTAGAGGTTGACGTCTCGGCGTTGTTGATGGCTGTGAGTTTGAGGGAGATGCGAAAGAGGGAAGATCATGTGAGCTGAGGCTGGAGGTGAATCAAATCGCGGGACGCGGAGGGATCGGATGCACGGACCAGCTCCTTTGCCGAAAGCAACCCTCAAGCACCCTCTTCGTTTCTCGGCCTGCATGCACCAGCGATCAGCACCTTGACCCACCCCGGTTTGGAGTTGCCTGCTTTCCCACTGGCCCACTGACGCCTTCTGATTCCCCTCTGCCGCGTCTGTCGTTGGATTTTGTTCCTTTGGCCAAACGGGCGGCTGGATGCGACTTTAAACTCACTTATCGGATTGCTTTCGGAGGGCGGGGGATGGGGATATGGGGCAGCTCCTTTGGCGGACCTGTAGCAGACCTGTAGCGGACCTGTAGCTCTACGAAATCGTCACATTTCTGTTCTTTGTTTCGCGTTTCTGATGGGTGAGCGCAGGGTTCCAAGGTTGCCCATTACCCAGCACGTGTTTATTATTCGCCCGCCCACCTGCGCCCACCTGCGCCCACCTGCGCCCACCTGCGCCCACCTGTGCTCACATTGCGCTCACTTGCACACACACACACCACCACACTTCCCCCCAATCCAAGCCTCCCTGTCCTGCTTCTCGTCCTCCACGGTCCCCCACCAAAACACCGATGGCGGCATAATACGACGGCCTCTCGACCTCCAATAACTACACAGTAACCCCATCCCGCAGCAAGCAGCAATGTCTCTGGCCTCCCATCGCATTGCCCCACCTTGTAATACCCCCTCATGACGCGAGGCAGTGAGACATGCCGCCACATGATTGGGCCTCCTGGGCTTGTCACGAGTCGCCGGGATTCTCGCCTGTCCCCGTCTCTTCCAGGGCCCTGTCCCTCCCTCCCCTCCATCCTATCCGGGACGCCGCGCGAGCACGGGATCTCGTGCTTGTGGGGATTCTATGTCATCGCGATGCATGTCCACCAATTTGGAGATCGGGAGAACAGCTTACACTAACTCGATAACAATCCGCCCACACCCTAACTCTGACCATAACCCTGGTGGTGTAAGCTATCGAAAGCCCCCCGGAAATGTCGGGTTGCCTCCCAAGGTTTGTTTTCACACAAAGGTTTCTCACCACTTCCGTTGTGCAGTGCTTATCCCATTTTGAGTGATGTGCTAGTAATACCCTGATTTGTTTCCATTCACATATAAGTTACACACCTGCACCTGGTAACACTTTCGGTCGCGCTATCATCTGCGATGTCGATCCTGTTGCCTATCTCGTTGAGACTCCTTAGGTTGTGCCGCTACTATCAACCTTGATGGATGTATCGTCAAGGGGGACGGGCACAGACAAAGACGAGGCGTTGAAGCGCAATCCGATGAAGCAGATAGTAGGCATTCTTTGAAATTTTTGCTTCGGCTTTTCAACCTTGAGATGGCCATCCTGACGGCCGAGCATGAGGCACTCGATTCAACCCTGAAAGCCCTCATCATGGAACAAATCTATCATTTGAACCGCCACCATCTAACTAGTGTAGATGAGGGTGACGCATCTAAACTGTCGAATATGTGGCTGGTGAGAGGGACAAGCGGAGTAGTCTCGACAGGGACGCTCTAAGGGGGCGGCTGGCCAACTCTGGGCATCGAGGTTAGTTTCTACCTGAACGACGAAACAAGATAAGGTGGTGGCTTATAGCATCCGGCCATGATACAAAGATCACCATTATCTTACTTCACCGGGTACAGCAACCTCTGGTCTTGAACTGAGTCCTTCCAGAGGGAGTTGACAATGTCCGCTTCGGAGCGGGGGTGGGTTCAGTAGTGGAGGGTTAGGGTTATGTGTGGAAAGGGATTTGCCAAGAAGATCAATTGGATTCCGGGCTCGGACCACCCTTGTACTGCCGAGCTTCCCCTTCACTACCTACTTTCCAGTGCCTTCAAGCTGCAACATTCTGAAGCAACTCTGCGGAATTAACAAGTGCCTCTGGGAATCCATATGCACCCCCTCACTTTCTAAGTGCTTGAGAAGATTCTCGCTATGGCAGATCTAGATGCGGTCAAAATAAACCACGATACCCATTTGCTGTTGGTACGTCGATGTCAATGTCCCCTCCCCCCATCTCTGGCAGTCTGAAGCTAACTACTGTTTCCCCCTCCCAGGACCAATCGTGCCTGCGCCTGCCATACGAGCTTCTACGCAAAAACTTCCGCTCTGTCCACTACCCCTTCGAATGGGACTCGACCTCGGTCAAAAATGTAGTCAAGGAGACGGCTAACGGCCTGATCAGTGGCAAGTCCACGCCGCAGGATGCCGTCAAGAGTCTCGACCAGATGCTGGTCAAAATGCGCGGCCTGAAGCGCAAGTTGACCGTGGCTGCCGAGGAGGAGGACAATCTCTATCACCAGCTCGATGCCCGTGTGGCCCATTTCCGCGACCTAGCTAATCTTAATACCGTGGACGACGTCCGTTACGAGGACTGGTCCCGCCAGCGTCTGGACCGTCTTTTGATTGATTACATGCTCCGGCACGGCTACGACTCGTCGGCGACCTCTCTGGCTCAGGAGAAGGGGGTCAAGGATCTGGTTGATATCGACACCTTTGTCACCATGAGCAAGATCCGCAGGTCTCTCGAGGCCGGAAGCGTGCAGGAAGCCCTCAACTGGTGTACCGAGAACAAGAAGGAGCTCCGCAAGATGCAGTCCAACTTCGAATTTATGCTTCGCTGCCAACAGTACATAGAGATGATGCGCACCGGATCGCACAGCAAAATGCTGGAGGCTATTAACCACGCCCGGAAATACATCACTCCCTTCAACGACACCTACCCCGTCGACGTCAGCAACATGGCTGGCCTACTAGCCTACCGACCCAACACCAACATGGAGCCATACGCCTCATTATACAGCCCTTCGCGCTGGCCCAAGCTAGCCGAGACTTTTGTCGAGGCTCACCTCAAGCTGCTCAACCTACCTATGACGCCGCTCCTCCACATCGCCCTCTCGTCCGGTGTATCCGCCCTCAAGACCCCAGCCTGCCACAGCACCCAATCACATATCGACCCCGACCATACCCAACAACGACAACAACCTGCCAACGGCGCCGGCACCACCCCAACCCAGAATACAACCACCACCACAACCACCACTACTACCACCGGCATCACCAGCAGCAACACACCCACAGCCACCCAAACCCACCCCCACCACCACCACGGCACCGCCTCCCTGACCACGCGCGTCTGCCCCATCTGCTCGACCGAGCTCAACGCCCTCGCCCGCAACGTGCGCTACGCCCACCACAGCAAGAGCCGGCTGCTCGAGCAGGACCTGATGCTGCTCCCCAACGGCCGCGTCTACGGCCGCGCGCGGCTGGCCGAGTATGCTGCGAAGTCGGGCTTGCCTGTGGGGCAGCTGAAGGATTTGGTGACGGGGGAGGTGTACGGTGAGGGGGAGGCTAGGAAGGTGTTTGTTACGTAGGTGGGTGGGCATAAGTCAGTCAGTCGGTCAGGATCCGTGGGATACGAGGAGAGTAGGAGTGAAGGAGAATACATTATTGGGCGTTGCGTTGCTTATGAGCTTGGTATTATGGCATTGGGTTGGGGTTCATTGGTTTTGGTTTGCTCAGGTCTCAAGTTTGGTTTCGGGCTCAGAACGTTTTCATGAAACCGTGGCTGGCCGGCCGGTCAGTTAGTTTTACAGCCACGAAAGAGCACACATAGTTTCGGCGTACAAGGGAAGGGGACTTGGTTTAGCTTTTGCATCTTAGTTCGCTCAGGATGATGAAGTTACGTTTAACTCAATGAGGAGACATGGCATGACATGGCGCACACAGGGGAAGGGAATCAATAGTCCAACTAGCAACAACCCTAGAGTCGAGCTGAACAAACTACCTCCTTAAATGCATATAAGGTAGACTCAGCGTGAGGAATAACATCCATTTTCCATGACCAGTTGTGATCCATCCCTAAATCCCTTTTCAGTTCTGTTCTGGAGGTGTACGATACCGTCAAACAATAAATATCACAGGCGGCTCAAGTAATGATGTATGTATGTGAAAAGACACACACATCCGGTTTAGCAAGTGTGTGTTGCAGCAGATCTCCTTGATGTTAATTCCACCACGAGAATAGACGGTTGGCGAGACATGAACAGAGGGAAAAAAAGGACAAAAAGCAATACAGAGGAAGACAGCCGCAGGATCACGGGCATACCGTCCATACGCTCCATATAGAGTACATGCATACATACATCTACATATATACTGAGACACACAACCACACACACAACGAAATACCCACACACACACACAAGAAGAGAAACACAGTCAACCATAAATAAAACACAACACGCGAAGAGAAGCGAAGAGAATCTCTCTCCCGAGAGATAGAGGAAGCGAGAGAGAAGTAGAAGTAGAAGAAGAAAAAGAACAAGACAGTAATTCCTATATCGGTTTCGTTGTTTCCGACCCGCTTGCCCCCTATTTCCCCGGCCAGTCCCCTAATCCCCCGTCCCCCGGATAGAAACAGCCCTTTCCCCCTTTCTTTTCCTTTGATATTTTTAGGTCGGTCGGTCGGTTGGTTGGTGGGTTTATGGTTCGGTAGGAGGTAGGTAGGTAAGGCAGGTAAGGTAGATAAGGGAGATCGGTAAATAGTAGTAGGACCAGCCGGTAGGTAAACCTCTTCCCATTCGATTGCATTCCATTCCGTTATTCCCATTCCTCGCTTTTCTTCCTCCCCGCCAAACCCTTCCTTTCCCGCCCTACGATACATACATACATACACGCACGCCAGCTAACCGGAACCATCCTACCAATCACTCACACATATCTATCTACCTTGCACCTCCAGCAAACGCAAAAGCCCCAAACACACCGCCTCCTCCGCCAGGCGTCATCGGGCCCATAGTGCTGGCCGCATTGCCGACGCCCGAGCCAGATCCGTTGGTGTTGTGCGACGACGCGCCGGGCGTACCGCCGACCAATCCGACACTACCGGTGTTCGGGGTGCTGGGGGCGCCGCCGTTCGCGTGGTGTGGTGGCTGCTGTGATTGGGTGTGGTGGACGTGGGTGGTGGTTGTCGTCGTGGTGGTGGTGGTCGTGTGGTGGGTATGCGCGTGGCCGTGGGCTGGATGGTGAGCGTGCGGGTGGCCCGGCGGGGTGTGTTCCACCTGGCTCTGCGGGTTCGGGGGCCCGACGGTGATGCCGGTGCCGCCGATGGAGAAATCGGGGATGCCGAGACCCCAGACCTTACCGAGGTGTTCATCCGAGATGTCCCCGTTGAAGATGCGCTTGCGCAGCTCGAAGAAGACGCGGCCGGTGAGTAACGAGTCGGAGCCGGCCTGGTGAGCGGAACCAACACGCTTGAGCTTGAGGGTCTCGGCGATGTGCTCGAGGCCCGACTTCTGCTCAAACTTTTGCATGATTTCGATGGCGGTCGGGTCGGTAGGGGTGAGCATGCCGCTGTTGTGCAGCTTGATGGCGTGCTTCATGAGGTGCTTAACGTCATAGGTGGACGGGAAGTAGCGCTTCATGTTCTGGTCGAACTCGACCTCGTCGCAGGGGAGTGGCCGGCATACCAGCAGCTTGGTCAGGTAACCAAAGTCATACCCGCCGTGGAAACTAATCCAGCGCACCTCGTCGAAACACACGAGGCCAGACGGGATCAACAGGGACGCAAACTCGTGCGGGTCGATGCCGTCGCGCTCGAGCATCGCAAAGTCGATACCGGCCTGCTGCAGCGACTCGATCGAGGTCTGGTTGTACATATCGTCCTTGAGGGAAAACTTAAAGTTGAACTGCCAAGCGTAGGGTAGCGGCGCCTGGTTGCCTGTCCTCCGCAGATCGGCCGAGTCGGTCGAGGCGGGCCGGGCGGGTGGTTGCTCGCCATCTTCGTTGAAGAGGGCGATGCCGATCTGTATAACCTTGAGCAGATCTACGTTGGTCCGCAGACATTGGTAGTGGTAATCGCTCTTCCCTCGGAAACCTCCCATCGGCCTTGCTACGACGCCCGGAAATTCGGTGTCCTATGTTTGACGGATCTTGTTAGCAAGCAATCCCCAAGGCGGCGCGTCATCCCCGTTTCACCCCCCTCCTCACGACGACAACCTCCCCCGCAACCAAGGAATGCCAACCCACCATAGCAATAAACGGGTACTTGTCGACTAGATCCCGCAGGTTCGCCATCTCTTCTAACAGGTTATGTTTCCACACCTCTCTTATCCGCCCCTTTTGTGCAAGCCGTGTCGCGTGCTCAACCAATCCATGCCCCTGCTGCTGCGCGTGCTGCGGATGTTGAACAGGTGGGGCATGCTGAACATGTTGTGCTTGCTGTTGTTGGAGGACAGAGACTTGCTGCTGGGACTGGTGTTGTGCCTGCTGCTGCTGTTGCTGCTGTTGTGCCTGTTGCTGCTGCGCCTGTTGCTGGGCCTGCTGTTGCTGTTGCTGCTGCAAGTTCCCAGCGTGCGCGAACCCCATGCGGGCGGCATGGCTAGCCAGGCCCGAGTCAGCACCGACGCCAAAACCAGCCGCGGCATTGAGTCCCCCCGCGAGGCCTAGTAGGTTGCTATTCCCCGAGAAGGGGTTCACCTGGCCAACCTGGCCGACCTGGGCATTGAGGTACGCGGCCGTGGCGCCTAGCGGCGGGGGATGACTCGTGGCGTGCTGGGCATGAGAGGGGAACTGCTGGTGATAGGGCGAGATGGTGTTGGGTCCGCTCGGGAACCGATTCAGCGGCGGAGGCATCGCGTGGTGGCGGCGCCCGTGGAGGGGGTTGGGTTAACCAGCTGCCTGCCTAGTCACTTATCGTTGCTCCTGTCTGTCTTATCGTGAGGGCCGTATCCTAAGAGCCGTGTCCGAGTGGAATCGTGAAGCGACCATTCCCGTCCCGCGTTGTACCGGGGTTGGGGGGGTTAGTGTTTTTCTCCAGATGGCACTGTTGTATGTAAGTGTTGCTTTGTTGGGAATAGTTCGATCCGCTCGGTACTCGCAAGAGGCACAGGATGACGGAGTCGTGTCAAATCGGGTTTTGGTGGGCTGGGTTTGACGCTGCGTGGAAGCACTGCGCGATCGAAGAGGAAGAATTGCTGTCGGACGTCGGGGCGAAAGCCTGGAAAAGTCGAAATAAATAACGGCAGGCAGTTTCGGGTGCGGGTGCGCGCGTATTTGAGCGTCTGGGCGTGGTAGGTTCGTCAACGCGGGCAAGAGCAGGCGGATTTCGCACAGATGGGTCCCGGGGGGGTGGAATTGAGCTGAGGCGGCAGGTTTGTTCATGCCCCGAATCAAGCACCTAGGTTGGCGATGGACAGGAGGCACAGGCCTCTGTGTAAGCACGGGCCACACATCTGGGTGGAGTCCATCCAGAAGGTTATGGTGGGAAACTGCCTTACCTAAGCGCATTTCCCCAGTCGAGCCAAGCCCAGCGAAGAAGCTCAAACCAAACTGCGCTGCATCCAGTGACGAGACCATTGAACCCACCCCCCGTCAACATTACGTCTGCGACAACAACAACAACACGCCATTGAGCGAGCGAGCGGCTGAGCAGCGCAGCCCGCCGAATCCCACTTGCCCGACCGGCCCCGAACGAACGAGCAAACTGCTCAACAAACCATCATGCTGCCCACCAGGTACGAGCCCCCCAAACAACCCCCCCAAAACCACCCACCACCTTAGGCTAACAACCCCCCCTCCCTTTCACAGAATCCTCCTCTCCCAAGCCGGGAAGAACATAACCGGCTTCGAAATGCGCAAACTCCTCGCCGCCACCGGCCGACCGCGCTACGATCCCTGGGAGCGCAAGTACGATTATCCCCCCTCTCTTGCCCCCCTCCCTCCCCCGCATCCCCCTCTCAAAACTCAAGATACTAACAAGGTGTCTGTCTGTAGCGAAGCATGGCGCTACACAGGCCGCTTCTCCCGCTGGAACCGATTCCGCCGCGCTCTCCCTGGTTTCGGCACCGCGTCGGTGGCGTTTGCGGTGTATTTGGCGTATGAGCACTTCTTTTTGGAGGAGGAACATCATGGGGAGCATGGCGAGGGGCATGGGGAGCATGGGGAGGGGCATGGGGAGGGGAAGCACTAGATGGGATATAGGGGGACGTGATAGACGGGGGGAGGAAGGACGGGGGCTGGTGGGTAGTAGGATAGGGTATGAGGGAAGGGTATCAGGGAAGTGAAGAGAAGAGACCAGGAAGGGAACCTGGGCGGGGTTGGGTTTGAGAGCCACGAGACGCCATTGAATCAGGAGAAGAGGGCGTGACGGTGGTCTGCAGGCAGCTAGGGCGGCGAAGGGCTTCGTCTGGCTGTTATGTCTCCGACAGTGTGTATATGCGGAGTTGATGCGGAGCCTGGACGGTCAATATCAGGATCCGGCTAGGAGAGATGAGGTAAAAAACAAAACATTTACACTACTCACATCTTGTCTGCACGACACTTGAGGACCGCGATAAGGGGTTGGGCTAAGGAGTATAACGACAAATACCAGGTGTCGAGACGCCAGGGAGGGACCTCTCATTTTCCTAGGTTGAATTCGGAACTTCACGGCAGTACGATCTCAAATAATTGACAGATAAATGTTTCTTGTCACTAGATGACCCAGTCTATATACCCCACGCATGCAAACACAATGCGAAATGGAATTGGCTACCGCCGAACGGAGGGTCCATATGTACATACCGCTGAGAATATAAAACAAAACACCAACGCCGAGGTCTCAGGCAAGCTCAAGCAACGCTAGGCCAGCTGCGCGGCTTCAAAGGCCGATCCCATTGACTAAATCCAACGCTCCTTCGACAGCCACCTCCAAGTCCCCAACCCTCGTCTTTAAATGTCTGTTCTCGTCTCTGAGTAGTCCCACCGTATCCCAGGCCACACTTGCGTCCTTGCCTTTGCAGTTTGTACACCCCGACGTCTCGGCCGGTTCCCCCGAGATCCCGCCCAGTATCCTTCGAAACGCGCTCATAGGGGGCCCGGCCTTTTGCTTTGGCGTACCGCTAGCCGAACCGGTCCCGGCATTCCTAGCCTGAGGAGTCCTGGACCCTTCCGTAACCCCCCTGACAGACCCGGTATCCAGAACACTCGCCGGGGCGTTGGTGTTCAGTGGCGACTGCAATGGCAGCGCCGGGCTGCGACACCTCGAAAATACACTCTCACTCTCTGCGCTCTCGTTCTCGTCGTCTGTAGTGCACTCCTCATCCTCGCCTGATGAGCTCTTCCCCTGACTCGTTCTTATCCGCCGGCGTCGTCTCCTTTCTTCGTCCACCCCAAGATCTTCTGATACTACAGAGCCCCCCTCGCCTTCCGATGGCGCTATTCTTATCGAGCCTGCAGCCGCGGCCGCTTCCGCTTTGGCCCTCAAATTTCGCTCGTATTCCAACTCCCCCATCAGACCCTTCATGACTTCCTCTTGCTCCTGAGTTCGCCGCGCCATGCCCTCGAGTTGTACCTTTAGGTGCGCCGCCCGGGTGATCGCCTCTTCCAGTTCATCTTTCTGTGCTGACCGCTCGGCTTGTAGGTCGCGGAGGGTGGTGGTCTGTTCTCGGTAGGCATTTTGCAGCTTAACGAGGAGCCCCATCGCATTCATTTGCAGATTCTTAAAGGCGGCCGGCGAGAACGAGTCGCGCTGCCCGGATGGGGAAGACGGTGTGGGGGGAAAGAGGGCTGACTCGAGGTTGATCGTCAAGAGTTCATCTTGCTGGGTGGACTTGGCGGTAGGTGGACTCCCCGTGGGCGTGGTGTTGAAGCGGGCTGATAGTGCAGACATGAAGCGGGATGCGGCGGTTGTCGTGGTAGCTTTGGGCGTCTCTAGATTTGGCGCGGTGGTGTTGGGGGTACTGGATGATTCTCGTTGCTGGGTCGGCGTCCCGCCAGGAGTCGAAACCGACTTAGACGGCTCTTGTGGTTGAGACATGTCGACGGCGTTTGCTGCTCCGGCGCTGCCACTCAACCACCCCACAAACCCTCCCCCACTTCGAGGGGTCCCAGTCGTCCTCCCTTCACCGGTGTAAGGCATCTGTTCCGACGGCGATCGGCTGTGCGGCTTTCTGGTCGGTGACGGCGTCCTACTTTTGAACGAGAGTGGTAGTAGGTTCGGAAAGGAGCTCTGACGCTGATGAGTCTTCACTCCGCCGAAAGGAGAACCCAAGTCCTCATCCGCAAAGCCGCTGTGATATTCTGACAACGGCGAGAGTGGCGGGCGTGATCCGTTCAAGCCATGCTGGGGCTGCGCCTGTGACTGTGACTGCGACGGAGAATGTGTGTAGGTTCGGCTGTGTCGGAGTGGTGAACTGGGTGCTGTGTATGACTGCCTCTCGAGTTGCTGCCGTGGGGAGACGTATCCATTATCCGGGCCTTTGGCTTGCGTTTGTAATGCGCGTGCCGGTACGGAACGGGATGGAGTGCGCACCTCCATAGGCGGCGGGGAGGAGAGTTGCGGGTCGGAGCTTAGCATAATGTGCTAACGTTTCGGCCGCCCCGTGGGTATCCCTGGAATCTGATCTCGCTTCCCGTTGGCCAGTGCTCGTTTCGTTTTATGAAGATCGAAACGTTGACCGTCACTTTCAAAGGTAATTAATATTTGGCTGGCGGATCCTGCGCAGGGCGACAAATGGGCGTTCCAGAACGAGTCGTGGCGATGGCGCTCTCCCACGTTGTCAACCCCAGCTCTCTCGGTCTCCAACAACGGTGAGAGCTTCCAGGGTCCTTCGACTCAAGTCGCGTTATCTCTCACAACCGCAGGACTTGTCGCGGCCTAACGAGCCCAAGCCCCGTCAAGAGGCAGGGGAAAGCTTCAGGGAATGGCCAATAGGTCGAGTACGAGGGGCGAGTCCCAGGATAAGAATGTGACAACGCAACGGCGATGAGTCGTGAGCTCGTTTCGCTGTCACCAGGACCGCGCGAGTGGTGCTGCTTTCCCCCGGCAGAAATACGGGGCTGCGTAACAAAACGAAGAACGGGCTAGTAACCGTAACAAAATTGCAAGGCGAATAGGATATCGATTAGGAAACACGCGCTGGTCTCGACTGCTGGGAAGAGAAAAAGAGGCGCTGGAGGAAAATAAAAAAAAATATCGACAGAACAGAACGGGAATCGCAGCCGGGCCGGGGCTCTGTTTACTGCGGACAGGAGCGGCAAGTGCTTTCCCGAGTTGGGGCTGGTTTCCAGGGTCTTGGGGCGATGGGGTGCGCGGCAGGCCCCACTCGGCCGTCTGCCAAGGCAAGCTCGGGGTTGCCCCGAACAGCGACCGTTGATTCTCAAGTTGTGAACCTTTGATTACATGGTTAGTACTTTCTCGGAGTCGCTTGAATGACAGAATGAGGGGAAGAGCAAGCTAAGGTCTTCGTCTCTAGGCAACGGCCCGGATGTCGCACCAATGCTGTGCTCCTACGTGGTCAACGGCAACGTTAGCTGCAAAACAGGCGACACCAGAATGTCTCGAATCCCCCCGATGGGCTTGAGCCGAAAACGGCCGTCGTTCTCTCAGCCTCTGCCGATCCCATCGCTGGGGCCGTTGTGAAAATCATGGCTGGGAGGTTGGAACGGGGTTGCGCACACAAGTCATTTGATTTTCATTGTCGATCTCATTATGGAATCGTGCAAGGAAGCTTCATGAGCCCCATAAACTGGAGTGATGGAGAACATGGCCTGGAATTACGTGTAACTACGCATACGGATACTTCGTAACGTCCTCAAGTCAGAGGACGACGGTCTCACTGTTTTTGTGTGACCATCAACCATGATATCGCTGTAGGCCCAATCGGTGGGAAAACTCATTGAATCGATGAGACTCCCCGCCCTGCTGGCCAGGGGAAACCAACTCCCCATGTTACCAACAACGCACCCACCCCAGACACGGCGTGGTCCAACCTTGCGATGCCAATCTCACACAAAGATGAGCGGCGCCATCATCATCCCATTCCGAAAACCCGCTCCGTGCCTCCTTGCCTGTCTCCATCCATTCCTCGAAGCATTTTCTCCTCCATTCCCCACCTTCGCTCAGTAGAACGACTCGACTATCGTATCCTTCATATCCGTCTTGATTGCCCCCGGCGCGGCGCCCTCGCCGAGCCTGAACACGCTCTCAATAACACTCAGCTCCGGCGCAGTGGTATCAAGCCCAGTCACAGCCATCCAGTCGTTGACCACCATCCCACCACCAATGACATTGCTCCCGCGGTTCACACTGCCCGCCACAAGCGGTATCTGCAGCAGACTGCTGAGCTCGTCCTGGTCCTGGATGCTGGTCTTGGGGTGCACGAGGCCGCCCGAATTGCTGAGCGCCATGTACGAGCCGACGAGCACGTGGTCGGCGACTGTCTGCCGGAACACCTCGACGCCGAGCACGTCGGCGATGATCTCCTCTGTCTCGCGCTCTAGATCTGGGTGCACCAGCGCCGTGTGGTCGTTGGTCACAATCACGTTGCCGAGCGCTGAGAGTCGCTCTTCGATGCGTTGGATTTTGATCTCGTCTGGTAGGCTATTGCGTAGATGTTGCAGCTCTTGGTCGGTTGTCGATGTTGGGACTAGCAGGCCCTTGCGGTTTCTGGGGTGCGACAACGTTTATTAGTCTCCCGAGGCTCCTCATGAACATCCTTCGTGACAATACGGAACATACCCAGCTGTTAACCGCCCGATGATGCGCGTGCCACCGATTGTTGTCCTGCAAATGGGAATGACGTCCTGGAGCTCGGCCTCGAACACACTGTAAAAGTTCTCGCTCGCGCCGACCGCCACCAGGGCGAATGAATTTGTTAATGTCGCGAAGACGCCAACCCTAGGGACAAGGTCAGCCATGACAATCCTATTATTTTTCTTCTCATATTTCCCCTCAAATTCCCTCCATGATATCGACCTCGCCCTATTGCGTGCCGTTGCAAAACCGCGGGGTCGATCGAGGGCGGGGCAAAATCTAGGCAAAGAACAGGCGCTGGCTTGCTTACTCGTTGGAGTTCTCGAATGATGCACGGACAGCCATGATGGATGAATCTGTTGTAATTTCTGTATGTGTCGAAAAGAAAGAAAGAGATAGGGGGTATCAAAGGGTTCTTCGCTGGGTGACCTCGAGGTCTGTCGCCGGTTGTTGCTATTGCTTTGCTGATGGGAAGTGGGTGGTGGAGGAAGAGAAAACGGCAGATATATATTACACAAGCAGAAACTAAAGTGGGGCAGACCGTTACTTCTCGTGCCCGCTTGTTCTGGGCTTGGACTGCGCTGCTACCGCCGTTGACATGTCAAATCGATCCTTGTAGTGGCTGGGGAAGTTAATCATTCTGCTTTATTCACTCCCACCGTCTTTCCGCCGTTGTGGCGGTACCAGAAGAGCGGTACACTCAAGTTGGCACTTTGACGGCGTTACGCCCAGCCTGTAATTACCACTCCCGCTCGAACAACCTCTCCCAACTTCGACTTTTCATACATTTACAGTACATCCATTTAGTCCATTTACCCTCGAGAACACAAGTACCTCTCCAGCAAGTCTCCTGTCCCTCAGCCATTTCCTCTCTCGCCACAATACCAGAGAAGAAGAAAACCAAAAATCCATCCTTGGCCGCCGCCGAATGACTCAAAGCGACTTTCGCCTTGCCAAGCATTTCCAGGGTTGTCTGGGGCTGAGTGGTCGCCAGTCTGTTGACTCAGCATTCAGCAACGGGCAGAAACTCACTATGAATCATCGGGGAAGCCGTACATTGGTTCTGTTTCGGGACACGGGCAGCTTGCAATAAAAACAGCTCTGTAAAGCCGGTATTTTCCAACAGGGCTACTGTGTAGGTAGTAGGTTGTATCCCAGTAATTACAACCCCCCTAACGAAACAGCAGAATTATCCGTAGGCGGACTTCGTACAAACCGGTCCGACGACAAATGCCAAGACCGGGAGTGTCAGAACTCGCCGAAAAAAAAGCCATTCAAAACCTCATCAAAAATCAACCAAAATAGCACTCACCACCATTTAACCTCCATAATTATCACCATAATCCCTTCCATATCACCCCATCAAATTTACACCTCCAGCTTCTTATGCGCGGCGTTGAACTCCCCAAAACCCCGTCCAAAACGCACCCGAACCCACCGCATGGCCGAGTGATCCAAGGCGCCAGGCAGTGGTGCAGGGTATGGTGCACGGACTATATTGGTATTCAATGATCAGGGTTAGGGTTGTTTGAGACTTAGTGTAGTTTGCTCCAAGGCCAGTAACTATGAATCAACTGCTAGGAGGAATTAAGTGTGCGTTGAGTGCTTAAGCTCTTTTTGACGGTGGGGTAATAACACCAGAAACAAACCGGGAGAACAATAAATATCTTGCCCTGTGATTCTCCAATCTCAACAAGAGAAACGCAGTTGGTTCAAGATAGACCCAAATATGTTCTCCCCCTACTAACAACCCCCAAGAGAGACAGAAACACCCAACACAACACCATGAACGAACGGGAAAGGAAGTAATAAGGTTCTCAATATTCAACGCTAACGACAAAAAAAACCAACGCTCTCCTCATACCGCTACCTCTCCCCACTCAGCTAACACCCCATAAAACTCAATACAATACCATTCGTAACTCAACACACACAGGGTAGCCTCTCTCAAGCATACCAACCCGCACCAAGCCTACACACCATCCTTCCCAATGTAAACAATGCCACAAAGACCCAAACGCATGTTCAAATGCCTGATACCAATATCATAAACCCACAGCTATCTATACACATCCATACAATGCCCATGTCCATGTTCATGCCAATGCCCAAGCCAATGCCGATGTCCATGTCCATATCCACAGTACAGAATGCCCGTAATACACCACGGCCTTATTCGCTACCGTCCATCCGCTAGACCGAATCAAACCATCCGTGACAATCCCATGCCAAACTGCACCACGGCAAAAAAAGAGCATAGCGCAAGCAAGACCAAAAACGCCCTCCGAACCCCTCCCAAGATGTACACCTCTCAAAACCCAAACACACACCCAAAGACTCAAATAAACCCATCTCCATCCTCCCTCAAGGTCATTGTTCCCTAATCCTCCCCCTAAACGCTTACAACTCAAGCCAACTCCTCAACAGCACTCAACCGCGGCCCAGCAAACCCCTTCGCAACAACAGCCTGAATATCAATATTCCTCTGCCCTCCCGCCGTCCCCGTCAAATCCGTGAACCCCCCCCTCCCTCCTTCCCCCGCCATCCCACCACCACCCTGGCCCCCCGTACCATCCGACTGATGAGGATGGGGACTCCACAACTTCAACAACAAAAACCGGCCCGACACGGGTGTATCAAACCGCACGATCCACTTGTTGTGTTCCTTTTCGATGAAAAAATGGGCTAGGGGGGCCATGAGTTCGCCGCCTACGGCACGGACGGCTTCTTGGGTCGCCAGCTGGGAGGCTTCGCGGGCTTGGTCGAGGGTCATGGGGCCGGTGCCGCTGGTAGCAGTAGCACCGCTGGTGTTGGGGTTGTAGTTGGGTGTGGGATTGTTGGATTCGGTTGCGCGGCCTGAGCTGGGGAGGTCGACGTTGGATTGGTTCGGGTTCCGAGGCCGTGGGTGGTGATACCGTCGGCGAACGCGGGTTGTTTGGGTGAGCGGGGCATTCACAGGGGGCCAGTGGCGGTAGGGGCCGCCAAAGATCTGGATATGCTCTTCCTCCTCCTCGTCGTCGTCATTGTCATCGTCGTCGCTATCGCTTTCAAATGGCAGGGTGCCGATTCGGTTTGGGGTACGCCGGGGTGGTGGTCGGGCGTGGGGTAGGCGGCCTGCGTCATCATCTTCGTCCTCGCTATGCTCGGTGGTTACATGGAAAGGATGTGAGAAGGTGGTGAACTCGGGGGGGATCTGGGCGGACCGGGTTTCTTCGTGCTCGTCGTCGTCCTCGTCACCGTTGTCGTCATCATCGTCGTGGACGCTGTAACTATACGCCCGCAGTGGTTGTGAGCCGGTCCGGGTTTGGCTATCTCCCTGGCCGGGGACATAAACAGCACCGCGGCGATGGTTTCGGGGCTGGTATTGGATTTGATATTGTGCTGTGCGAGTAAAAAGGTCATCTTGCTCCATGGACGCGAAAACCATGCCTTCACGGACACTGCAGTGAAATAGGACGGTTAGCAAAACCCGAAAATAAAACTCTAAAAGAAAACCAAAAAACAAACGTACGGGCATGAGAATTTCGAGCCAGGGGCCTTGATCACCAGCTCCTGAAGACTGAAGACGGTCCCGCCCTGGTGCTTCAGAACAATATTGCAGCGGTTGCTCTTGGTACAGTAGACGGACTTGTCATTCTTTAAAATATTCTCGGGCGGGTAGGCCAAGGAGTGCTCGTCAGAATACACCCCGCCATCGCAGCTCACAATCTCCATCTTCAGCTCGCCAGGTTCGAGCTGACCAAACCTGCCATACCGAAACCCCTTGTAACTCTGCGCGGCCCGGCCCGTATCTAGCTTGCGACGCTTCATACGCGGGTTCTGCTCGAATCCGCGATCGTCCAGGGGCGGAGAGACGGCCGACTCCGGGAGCGGCCGGGTGGTGGGGGGGTTGGTATACTCCATGAGAGCGCGTAGTTGGGCGTCGGTATCGTGAATATTTCGGTTGATTTCGTCTAGCGTAGCCCCGAACTGCACGCGGAATCTATCGGCAGAGCGGCCGGGTGGGCGATATCGGCTGGAGCGAGGTCCCGATCCGGCAAAGACAGAGGAGGGCGGGTTGCGCGCTCTCGGGTCGGCCGATCGGAGAGACGGGAGCGAGGGCGAGGCCGCAGCGGCAGCGGTAGACGAAACAGCAGAGGTACCGGGGGGTTGGGGATCACGGTTGAATCTTGGTCGTAAATCCCGGTTGGACCCCGAGGCCATATTGCCCGTGGGCTGGTACGCGGGTGCTGTGGGGGGCGAATGGGCGAACAGGTGCTCGCTGAGGCGGTCGAAGTCGTGGTGGAACTGCTGGATTACGGCGTACAACCTCTCCGATGCGCTATCGGGCGGGCGGTCATGGGAGGTAGGTCGCGAGGCGTGGAAGCGGCGGATGGTGCCGTCGGCGGCTCGAAAGGTTCCGGGTTCTAGCGGCGGAGGAAGGGGGCGGTCGCCGGACTGGACAATAGAGGTAATGGTTAGGATTGTAGTTGAAGGAGAAAGAAAGAAACAAGGCTAGTTGAGCGTGTTTTGAGAATGAAAATGAATAATACAAGTGCATGCAAACCCTCGGGCAAGCAAACACAAGAAGGGCGTGTGTTACAGGCGTTATTCAAACGAGGCGAACTTGATGGGAGGTGGTATTTCAAACAAACTGACCATGGAGCAACAGAGCCGCCGTACGTAACCCGTGCGCGGAATAGAACGTAAGTCCAAGCGGAAGGCGTATGCAGCGGTAAAGTTGGAAGCCGGCTCAACGTAATGTGCGATGCAGGAGCAGAAGTCGGCAGGAGGTGTCGGTTATCGAGGTGCAGTGTGGAGAATGGAGGCAAGCAGAAGCAGACGCTCGCACGCAACAGGAGAGGGGAATTGGGGCGGAAGGCAACGCTGCAGGGGTTTATTCTGGAAACGAGCCCGGGGTACAGTATCGTACAGCCTAGCGCTACGTTGAGGGAGGAATTATGTGAGCGGCTGACCAGGAAATGGCCATGTGGGGGCTAAATTCTGACTGGGCTCGAGCTGAGATGGGCAGTCCCCATCATTAGCACGAACAAGAGGGAACGGGATCAGAGTAACGCGTACGGGTCACTGAGAATTGGAATGCTTGAAATGGGGTGGAAGTGGTAAAGATTTGGTATGTAATTACATATGCAGTCGCATGCAGAGCTGGGATTGACCCGCCGGCACCAGTTCTGGTAATTGATAGTGGATACCCCTGTTTCAGCGCTGCAGCCTGTCGGATCTCCGTACCCCACCAACGCAGGCACGCCAAGGCCTGTCCTTGCAGCAACCACAGTTGCCAGATTGGAGCTGAGAAACATGGCTGACTCTCACAACATCGACTTATAAACTTTGGGGTTCTATTTTCTCACGGCACTAGAAGCTTCAGTCTCCCTGTGAGCCTTTTAGGCGGCGGAGCTTGAGCTTGAGCTCTAGAGGAGCAACTTGCCTTTGTTAGTTTGGCAGCCAGCTATTTCTAGGTTGTCTTTGCACACTGCGTTTGCAAGCGCCAGCAAACGCATTCACAAATATCGACCTCAACATCGATCCCACTTGGAAGGTGCGGAATCTACGGCGCGATCTAAGAGATCTTACATTTCTTTTGTTTCCTTCCCTTTTCTGCCTTGGAAATCGGGCTTGGATCGGAATAACCGCCGCAACACTCTTTTCTCGACCGCAAATAGTCGGGACGCAATACCCATCACCACTCCCGCAACGACAGTAGAACACAGTGTCTCTCAGTCAAATTCAAATCATGGATCCTCCAAACCCTCAGTTCTCAGACCTGGCGACAGCTTCAGCGCCAGATGCCGACCATACCTCAGCCGCGCCACCAAACACCATCAGCGCCGGTACGTGAGCCTGCTGTTTACTTGGAGCCGAGAATAAGTTAACTAACACAAACACACCCACAGACGAAATCGCCCTCTATGACCGCCAGATCCGGCTGTGGGGCATGAAGGCCCAGGAAAAGATCCGCAGCGCCAATATCCTGCTGATCACGATGAAGGCGCTGGCCAACGAGATCGCCAAGAACCTCGTACTGGCCGGCATCGGCTCGCTGACCATCCTCGACCCAGACGCCGTGACGCCCGCCGATCTGGGCGCCCAGTTCCTGCTGTCCGAGGAGACCACGCCGCTGGGCACCAACCGCGCGGCCGCAGCCTCGGCCGCCCTGCAACGCCTCAACCCGCGCGTGCGCATCCACGTCGACACCGTCCCCGTGCAGCTCAAGCCGCCGTCCTTCTTCGCCCCCTTCGACATCGTCATCGCGACCGACCTCGACTCCCCCACCCTCAACATCATCAACACCGCCACACGCCTGCACAACCGCCCCTTCTACGCAGCCAACTCACACGGCCTGTACGGCTTCCTCTTCGCCGACCTCATCGAGCACACCTTCTCCATCACCCGCGCCCGCTCCAACGTACCCACCCCCCTGGGCCCCGAGCCGCGGTCCCGCACCTGCTCCGTGCTCGCCGTCCACCCCAAACCGGGCGAAGAAGACCGCACCGAGATAGTCACCAAGCGCGAGCTGTACTCGACCTGGTACCTAGCATCGGGCGCGTCGCAGCTCCCGGCCGACATCCTGCGGTCGAACCGCCGTCGCCGCGTCGTCACCCCGCTGCTGTCGTGCTTCCGCGCCCTCTGGGAGTTTTCCTCGCTCCAATCTGACCCGGCCACTGCTCTGCTGGGGACCCCGTCTCCACCTGCTTCCACCCTCCCACACACCGATAACAAAGCCCATCTGGCTCTCTTTACTCGGCTCTGTGGCGAGCAGCACAAAGCGCTGGGTCTGCCGGCCGAGACCCTGCGCAGCGAGCTCTTGCGGTCGTTCCTCCAGCACGTATCCAGCAGTAGCAATCACCACAACCACAACAACCACACCCCCAACCCCAACTCCAACGGACTAGCAGGAACGCCCACAGCAGCAGGGACAAGCACGAGTGAACTCGCCCCCGTGGCCGCGGTTCTCGGCGGCCAGCTAGCACAGGACGTGATCAATGTGCTGGGCGGCACACAGCCGCCGCTGCAGAACTTTGTCATTTTTGACGGGGACGCCATGGACGGGCCGATGTTTGCGCTGCATCCGGAGGGGGAGCTGGGCAAGGGGTTGTTGGTGAGTGCTGTGCCGGTGGAAGCGGTGGATTCGGTGGGTGGTTCGGGGGTTGTTGTGTAGGGGGAGTGTGATAGAAGTGTTGAGGTCAACGCCTTCTTGGACAAGGTGTTTACTTTGATGCGGGCTAAACGGGGATCTTTGGGATCTGATATGAAGTGCGAGGGGGGATAAAACGATGAATGAAATGAAATGAAGAAACTGAAACCTGAGAACAGAAATGGCCTGTGTTCATGACATGTGATGTTGGTCTTTAAACTCACCTAGCAGCTCGAACCAAAAGAACTAGCGATGCTTTGATTCCACAAACGGCATAACTCTAAATACGATAAAATGCTCCAACAACGCAACGCCTCTTGTTGCCCATTTCCCGCACCTTTAGTTGCTATGTACGTGTAATTACCATCTATCTCCAAACCAGCCAACTAAACACAGGATTAAAAAAGAAAGAGAACAGAAAAAAAACACGGCCCCATTCCACATTTGCAAGTTCAAACAGCACAAGCAACCTCTCAAAGCGTCGTGTAAAAATATAAATACATGACAACTAACCGAGGTACCTACTCCACAAACATCTCCGTAATATACCTTGACATGTTCCATATCAATTCTGAGGTCTATATTAAAACCGCCCATCAACATCATCGTAACTAGATAGGTCGTTGTAATCGAGGGTATCCAGCGACATACACACACAATAATTGTAGTAATTGTCCTAACATCGTACCGTAAACCCTCCCACCTATATCCCTGAATCCACCCTTGGTATCGCCCTCCTATCCGACGGCCTCTTTGAGTTTTAACCTCGCGATCGAACGCATGCTAACTGTTCCCCGCCGGATAGCCCAACAGCACCTATCGCCGCGGCCACCAACCGAGCGGCTTATCACGGTGCCCCGCGGCCGGGCCAGACCAGACTCCCCCCCATACTCGGGCTCGCTGACAGCTGCGAACAGCAGCAGGCCCATCATGGATTTATCATCGATGACAAGGTAGACCGCGTCCTCGAAGTTCGCTGGCAAATCACCGACCTCAGTAGAGTCGAGGTCGTTGGTGTCGCCCTTCTCGCTCACGGGTAGCCGTAGCAGCGAGTGCAAGGCCTCCCAATAGTTGTTGGCGGCTACGCTAGTTGGAGAAGCTCGAAAACCCGACGAAGTGAGAACTCGGTGTCATTCTCGAGGTTTCACATTCACAAAAACGTCAAGACCTACCGTTCCTCGCAGATGATTATATTTTAGGATCAAATGGGTTGACTCAGGCTGTTATTGGGATTGACATTGACTCCCATGCGGCGGCGGTCACGGCGGGTCACGGAGAAGGCGGCGGCAGCGAGGCGCGTGATAAGAGCCGGGGTCGTTGGAAGGCGATGAAATAGTATTGGTTGGCGGTCAAGACACCATCGAGAGGTGTCTGTACTCGCTGGTGACCCGCTTTATCTAGAGCGAGATAGCTGTTGGCGAATGCATTCCCTGCGATTATCTGGCAGGCAAGGAGGGCTGGTCATAAACGCTATCTAATCCGTGACTCTGTTCTGTGCCGGCGTCTGGGTGCCTGCAGTTCAAGAACGACAACCGCCCATTTCCGCTGCATCAGCTCGTAGCTCGCCAAGGTAGGTGGGAGTACACCCGTCTCCCTATCCGCCGTCGGGGGGCCCCAGAGGTCAACGCTCGATGAATAGTGTACCCGGCCGCAACATGACGGCTAATTCAGGGGTCGGCTGTCTGGCTACCCCTGATTACCCCTAGGTACCGACAAACTTGACTGGAACTAGTCGGCAACTCATCACGAAACGTCAAAACCTAAACCAGAAAACCTCACCACAGACCAGCCACTCATCAGCCAACGTCAAGACCTAAATAGCCCCGAGACAGAACAGAACAACCACTCATTAGATCACGTCTCATTTCCAGCAGGCCCCCCGGGTACAGCATCGTCGCCACTAAACAATAGCCATGAGATACTGCTATAACGAGCAGGCGAGCGAGCCAGTGTTCTGGGAGCATTGCTTGTACTTTGGACGGCCCTCTCTGCTCGGCTATAAATACTGCGACAATGCCAGCTTGAGCCCAATACGAAGGATCGCAATGTGGATTACTGGAGTCGGAGTGCGACAATTGCCGGTCGAAACCGGGATTGTTGCATGTTCCAGAAGTATCGGATAGCGAACGGCGAGCGGCGTTTCAACCTTGGTGCTTGCTGGGGGCGTTCTTGGGGTGAAAACGGTAGTCAATGACGGCAGGGAGCCAACAACATACCCAGGGACTTGCTTCGCCGCTATATGGACTCGGTCGTCTTCTGCGGCGAGTAGCTCCCGGTAGCCCTCGTTTGCCTGTGATCTATAAATTGAGGCGCCGATCGTATTCATAACCGGGGAGAACTCTTCAGGTGTCAGGACCCTCCGGATCAGCAACATCTGCTCTCCAAATCGTCCATCCCGCTTCGCTTTTTCTGTGTGGTCGAGGCCACAATATGTGACTCTCCCAATATACGCTGTTTCACAGCGCCGCAAGCCCTTTTACCATCCCCGATCACGTTCGCCGAGTTACAGTCCCCACTAGCACCACGCCCGTCCCAGCCCTCGAGCGCCTCTCTCCACACCTGCAACCATCTTGTCCACAGTTGTGCCAGAAAACGAAGTCTGATGGGAACAGCGGTGTTCCATTTGGGTATCGAAAGAACTGGCCTGAGGTCGTTCGGATTGATTGGCGAGTAGCTCACGGTACCCATCGTAGGCCTGTGGGTTATAGATAGGGTGGCTGGTTATGTTCATAGTCGGGGGTAAAGTTCAAGGCTGGATACAAGGTCTTGATAGCCTCAAACCGGCTGTGGTTTTCTGCTGTTGACCTTCATGCTGCTGACCTTCATATGGTTAACCTCTGTCTTATATCACCCACAAGCTTAACCAAGACCAACATCCATCACACCTACATCACCCCCAGCATCATCCCCTCAACGGTAAACAAATCACAAAAATAAATCAAGCTTCAACCCATCATTTTACTCTCTCAGACTGCTACATCTCAACTCTCAGATATACATATATACCTCCCACCAACCCCCTTCCATGTCCTGGCTCATGACAAAGCCCAGACAGCACACCAAAACCTCAATACATATTACACGAAACAATAGTATCATCCTCCCGTCCTCTCACCACCAACCCCCTCTTCAACGCAATTTGCCGGCTGCCCAGTTGCGAACCGAACCGCCCGTTCATTTCCATTTCCATTCCTCTATGTATCCCATCCCATCCCGCCCCCTTTTCCACAGCCAACCCCGCCGCGAAATCCCACGGCGAACCCGACCGAGAACCCCAACGTAAACCACGCAAAAGAAAAGCCCCATCGCAAATGCTACCTGCTCCCGCGCAATGCCCAATGCTAGTAGCTAGGTCCCGTAACAAAAACGTTTTTTGAGAAACCCGCATGCTGTGCTAGAGAAACAACAGAACAACACAACAGCAAGAACAACGAGAAGAAACACATGAAAGAGTAACCGGAACGACAGAAAGGAAGAACGAAAAAAACAAAACAACAAAAAACAAGAAAAATTAAAACACGACAAAACAGAACGAAACCGAAAAAAAAACAACAACAGAACCAAACAAAAAACAATAAACTGCTCCTCCCTCCTCCCTTCTCCTCTCCGCCACATCCTCCCCCGCCTCCCTTTGCATTGCCGATTCCACCACCCTTCCCCCTCTCCTCCCGCATCCTCCTCGCCCTCCTCAAACCACCTCCCACAAAACCCCCCCAAAAACCCACCCACCCAACCACCCCCCGCCTCCCCACCGCAGAGTCACTAACCTATTCACTTACGTTTCCGCAAGTTATAAGGGCTCCTCCTTGGCAGGTCAGCAGGAGCGGCGGCAGACCGCTGCGCCCGCCGTGTCCTTGTCCTTGCCGGAGCCGGAACAGCAGCAGGAACGACAACAGGCGCAGGCGCGGGCGCAGCCACCGCCATAAAGGGTGGTTGTTGTTGTGGTGGGCTGGGCGAACGCGACGAGGAACCAGCGACAGCGACGGGCTCGTCGGCGGGTGTCGAAGTGCCGGTAGCGGTGGGCGCGGCGGGTGCGGCGACGGGCACGACTGCTGGGGGTGTGGACAGAGGAGGGGCCACCACCTCCTCCTCTTCCACATTCCCAAACAGCCGGGGGTCGACGAGTCCGTAATCGAACTCGACGGCCCCGCCGTCACCGACACTACCATTGCCAACACCACTACCGACGACACCGCCGATACCACCAACGAGCTCGCCGCTGGCGCTGTCCTCGCCGCGGTCACCCTCCCCTTCACCCTCCTCCTCCCCGCTCTCCTTCCCATCCTCCTCCCCCCTCTCCTCCTCTTTCTTTTCCTCCCCCGACGACACCAGCCCGGAGTCAGCCCCAGCCTCAGCCACGTTCCGCCTCAAAACGTTCCAAGCCAGCTTCCTCCTCAGACTGGTGCCGTCGGGCCGCATCCTCCCCAGCGAGCGCGCCAGCCTCACCCGCAAAGCGGGGTCGTCAGCCACCCGCTTCACCTTTTTCTGGGCCGGACGACCCATCCCCAACCCCGACGCCGCGCGCGCGTTGGCACCGGTTCCCAGACCCGCTTCATCTGGACTCGCACACTTTTCCTCTTCTTCATCCTCCTCTTTCTCATCGCGCAAGCGCTTCTTGCCCCCTTCCCGGCCGCCTCCAGCGTTCTACGCAGAGGGTTCCTCAGAAGGATGCACACCCCCCGCGGCGGTGCCAGCGGAGGGGTGCGCCTCGATCTTGGAAGGCGGCGGGGTCGGGCGCGAAGAAGGCTGCTTGCGGATGTTGTTGTGCGTCCATCCGCGGATCTGGGTCGGGCCGTGGCGCGGCGGCGCCTCGACTGCCGAGTAGTCCTTGATGGCCTCTCGGTAGTCGAACTGCACGGTGCGCAGCTCTTGGCCGTTGCCACCGTACGGCGTGCGGTGGGGTGGGGTGGGTGCCGGCTCCAGCTTCCGGTACTTGGATGCAGCCGCCGCCGCGTTGGCTGCGTTGGCCGCTGCGGCTGCGGCTGCTGCTACTGCTGCGTTGGCGCCGGCACTCGGGGCCGACGAGCTGCCGGGCCGGGATCGGGCGGTCGGCATGCCACCACCACTACCAGCCGGGGCGAGCGGCGGCGGCGGCGGCGGTCCCTGCTGGTGCTGGAAGTGCAGGGTGCCCTGGCCGGGGTGCGACGGGCCGGGCGCAGGGACGAGAGCGGGAGGACCAGGACCATGACCGACCGGTTGCTGGTGGTAGGCCGGCGGGGTGCCCATCTGGCGGTGCGGCGTTTGTTGTTGTATATGGCCGCCGCTCATGGGCGGCTGCGCCATCATCGGCTGCATTGTTGTCGACTGCATCGGCTGCAGCGACTGCATGGCCGGAATGTGCTGCATCGGCTGTGCCTGCTCGTGCATCGAGTAGCTGTTGTAGTACGGCCGATTCGCCGCCGGAGGATAGTAGGAGCTGGCGTTTGAAGGCACCATCTGATGGTGCGATGGCTCCGAGTAGGGCGGTGCCTCGTTGAGGAGGCTTCGCATGGGTCGCAGGGCGGGCAGGGCACCACCAGCAGCGCCGGCACTCGAGAACGGCGTGCGGTTCGCGGGTGCTTGTTGTTGTTGCGGCGGAGGAGGCGGTGGTGCTTGGGCAGGGGCCAGAGGCACACCGTACTCCTGGGCCGGGGGCATGTGTGATGTCGGCGACGGCGCGGGCTGGTCATTAAGGGCCGTCCGAAGGAAGTCATTGGTCCTTGGAGGCTGTTGTTGCTGCTGAGGCTGCACCTGTTGTTGTTGTGTCTGTTGTGCCTGCTGCTGTTGGTGTTGCGGTTGATGTGATTGCTGTGCCTGCTGCTGCTGTGATTGATGTGATTGATGTGATTGGTGAGGTTGTTGTGGTTGCGAGTACTCAAACGCGCGATACTCGGCCTGCGGTGGCTCGTACTGCGGTGCTTCGACGGGTTGCTGTTGGACGGCTGGCGGGACTGGCTCCAGAGCGACATCTGCGAGGCACGATAAGGCAGTAGGAAGAGGAGCGGAAGAAGAAGGAATAGGAGCAGCAGCAGCGGTTTGGGCGGCAACAGTGGGGGGAGAAGGTGGGCGAACAGGCACAGACGGGCTCTCGGTGAAGACGTCGCGGATGGCGTCGTATGGTCGCGATGGTTGGGCGCGTTGTTGTGTTGTTGCTGCTCTTGCGGCAGCTTCCTCTTCGGCCGCAATGGTTTCAGCAGCACCCAGGGCTTCCCTAGCAAACCGGTTGAAGCCTGCAATCTCCGCTTCGGACAGACCGATATCTTCCTCGAGACCCTCCGGCACAGCAGCGGGCTCGGACACAGGCGCGGATGCAGCCGCAGACTCTGGCTCTTGCTCTGGCTCTAGTTCGGCCTCGTCCTCGGCCTCGGATTCGGATGACTGCTCAGCGCGAGGCGCAATCTGGGCGAGGTTGGCGTACTTGGCAGGGTCGAGGCCCCGCGAGAGCAGGACCTCGGCCCGGTTCTTCTCCAACTCCTCGGCGTCTGGCGCGACGGCATCGTGGGGGATGGTTTCTTGGTCGAGCACCGTGCCCATCATGTCCGACACTTCCATCCTCCGCTCGATGGCGTCCACATCGACATCCAGCTTGGCGCCTGCGACAGACCGCGACGAGTGGATTTCCTCGCCCGAGGGCGCCACAAACACAACCGGCTTGAAGCCCTCTGCCATAGGCCGCGGCGGCTCCGACTCATTGGCCGAATCAGGAAGCGCAATCCCAAACCTGGGGTGAAGATTGTGTTTCTTCACCAGCTCTTCGTCCAGCTCGCCCTCGGCGCGCGTGGCATCCCACGTGCCGACGCGGCGGTCCAGGAACAAATAGTTGGACCCGGGCTGGTTGATATACTTGCCCCGGCGCTGTTTCGTCGCACCCTTCCTGGCGCAGTTGGTCGAGTCTCGGAAACCAATGTCCAGTTCGTCCCATGGGAAAAGATTGGGCGCCATGATGCGGTTGTTGGCACCGTCCGGACGGGTCGTCCGCCTGTCAATGAGTCGGACGCCGTACTCGTCTGCATCCGTCGCCCAACGGGGAGATGGGAGATCGGGGCCGTCGCTGGGTGTGCTGGCGGCAAGCTTGTTGAGCCGACCGAGCGTCGGTTCTTCGGCAGCATCGGCGGCGTCGATGGGTTCGGCAGCCGGGGTCGGCGCATTGGACCCCGAATCTGGGGTCGTCACCGCGCTCTCAATGGCGTCGGCAGCACCAAGGAGGCCGGCAGGATGCTTTGGCATCTGTGGCGCACTTCCGTCCGCTCCAGCAATGGCCGCCGCTTTTGCTGCGGGCTGTCCCTCCGGCTGGCCGTCCGCTTTGCGCTTTGGGTCCAGGGGGAGGGGCTGGACCTTGGTCATCAACTGTGAGACTGTCTTGCGCGAGTGGGGGACCTCCACGCCATCCTCCATCTCGACATAGGGGCCTTGCTGTGCAGCATCCTCTGCGGAAATATCCTTGAACTCATACTGGTCATTGGGCAGAGCAGGAAGCTGTACAACCACCAGGTTAGCAAGAGAATAGTCACGTGACCAACATAGGATAGAAACGCAAAGAAAAACGGAAAGAAGAGAAAAGACGGTAACTTACATCAGCAGGCAGGTTGTTGTCGTGGAGGTACTCAAGAATGTCTAGTTTACGAAGGAGAACACCGTATGCATCACTGCACATTTCGGCCGCCTTGGTCTGTTGCAAGTGCATCAACGTGTCAGTCGTCTGAAGTCTCGATGGGCTTGAAAAGGGAAGAAAGAAAAGGAAAGGAAAAAAGAGAAGCAAGAAAAACTTACATTGTACTCGTCCCACACCTTTTGGACTTGCGACTCGTAGACTTTGTCGATCATAGCCAGGTTCTGCTCGAGCTGGAGGTTGTTGAGTCGGTGCGTCTCCTGGTGGCGCTTGCGCAGGAAGTTGGAAATGATTTGGTGCTCCGGGAGGTCCTTGTGGAAGTTGGGGTTCTGGATCATCTCGTTGACCGACCGGTCGGCGAGCTCTAGGAGCACCGGCTTGACTGCCTTGCTAAGGGTAAGAAAAGCTTGCTTGAGCTCCTGAGTCCGCTCGTACGCGGCTTGGACCTTGGGTTCGTCATAGACCTTTTGGCGCCGGCCTCGTCCCGTGGCTGCCTTAGGCGGCGCCGCTTTGGTGACTCGGTTGCCCTTCCCACCGCGCGGCCAACGACCGCGTCCTCTGCCTCGGCCGCCTGATGATGCGGCGGCTCGGGATGATGTGGTGGTTTGCGTCGCGGGCGCGTCTTCCATGATTGTGTCCTCCATCTCAAAGTTGTCGGCGGCAGGAAACCCGACCTGGCTCTGTTGGCTCTGTTGGCTCATGATGAAGTTGTGTAGGTGTGTATGTGATTTATGTGAAGAATGGTTGAGGTGTGGCGAGAAAGCGGAGATGTGAGATGTGAGGTGTGAGGTTTGGGAGTAGTGGAGAGAAGAAGAGATGAATGAACCGTAAACGGTAAGAGAGAGGGCGAGGCAATGTAGCGCAAGTGCTGCTACTATTGCCGCCGGAGAAGTAAGGCGGTTAGGTTGGTTGTTTTAAGTTGTTGTTGGTGGGTGGTGAATAACCCACGTGCCGAGCACCTGACACGGCGATAAATGATTTTTTAGGTTTGGCGGAGCGGTTGAGGCTGCGAACCTTGCGTGGCCGATATGTTGTAACGGCTTGGATGTCGAACGGCGATTCTTTTAATCGGCCGTCAAAAGTAAAGGTGAAGTAAAGGAGTGATATTTACCGACTTATGGCGATAATTTTGCACTTGGATGGTGGAAGTCGCTGAAGTCGCGAGGTACGTGGCTTGTCAGCGTGGTTGGGTGGTTAGGTTAGGTGGAGGCTGTAAGAGAAGACGCGTTGTGGGGGAAACGTCTTGTAGAAGAGTTTTGGCGATTTATTGAAGGGAAGATTTTGCCTCTTGGAGAATCAGAGTAGAAGATGGAAAATACGAACAGTGTCGATAGAAGCTGGTACTCGCAGTTGGAGTGTAGATGAAGTTCTTGGTGGAAGAAGAGTGAAGGCCGACCAAGTGGAAGTGAAAGGAGAGACGACGAAAAGTTGGAAAGTCGGGTGGGAGAATTTAGATCTTGACCAAATTTTGAAAATTCGCAATGTATCGTAATCGCAGACCCGATGCAGTGTATTAAGAGGGACCGACAAGAAGTGTGCGGTATGGGAAGTGCAAGAGCAGGAAGATGCCGTCGAAGGGGGAACGGGAGCCGGGGAACTTGCTCTGCGGGCGTGACAATACCTCATGCGGGCACAATGGGATGAGAGAAGCCCGTCAATGACGGGGCAGCCCTCAGCAATTGTTGCTCCTGGTGTGCGGCATCGCCTATTGTGTGTGGTGTCGTCGCTGAATACCGAGGAAGGTACGCAAATGTGTGCCGTCGTGAAGGACCTGACAATAAGAGACGCCGCCCAGGCCGGCGCTGCTTTTCCTCAGCCAGCACCAGCCAGCCAGCCAGCGAACACCAACCGGACCCCCGGTCGCTCAACCGCCCCCTGGCAGCACCAGCCCGTCTGCAAAACCCAGCCTGGCCCCACTGAGGCTTGACCGAGTCCTCCACCAATCAGCGCAGCCGTACTCCTTCCAAATCTGGACAGAAGCGAACTGGTCCTTTTTTCCGTGGCCTCGAGTTTTGCAGCTGGCAGCGTCCAAACACCGGGTTTTCTTCATGATCAGGGAGTTAATATCTCTTCTAAGTTGATATTAGCTGGGACTATACATATCCAAACTATCTAGTCCGACTTTAATCTACATTCCAGCTTTGGGCGCAGTGTTCTTGCGCAAGAAAGGGGTACGGCGCTGTCGGTGGACAAAGCGCAGCCACATGTGGCGCAACAATTGACCGGTTTTGCCGGAAACGTGTCTGTGAGAGCCAAGCCCGAGCCCACGGACCAGCCTCGAGCTCACCTCACGTCGCGTCGGCCATCCACCACATTCCATGAGATGATGACCTCGGGAATCGGGCGGGGAAAATGATTTTCTGGACGCGTTCAGCATCGCAAATGTCCGTACCTGCCTGTGGTCTAGCGTGGCGTGAAAATTCTGATTCATACCGCGTTCCTTCCTTCCCAGCTTTATGCTACCTCCGTCCTTCGTTTTTCCGAGACTCCCGTGTATGGATGTGCCGGGTCCATACGGTATGTAATCAAAGGGGTTACTATTGAGAACATATACAGCCAAGTCTACGGGATGCGATGAAGCGGATAATAATATTCCAAACGGATTACTCAACACTCACGTAGACAAACAACTGTCATCGGGTTAACTTCCAGCTGCTATGTAAATACGTTTGACATTTCACTGTTGATACAAGGAGTGATGTGTTTTCCAATGACCCCCAGCCCTGCCTTGTAAATGAGACTTGAAGCCTCTAAGTGGTTGATTCTTGACAACAGCACAAGCATAGGTGGAAACTGGCTGAAACATAAAAAGGAAAATAATGACGGAGAAAATCTTAAAAGACGGGGAACTCGTTTGCATGCAGATGCCAAACAATTTCCGAGACAATGTCGTGTTACATCATTTGCTCTTCTCTCTCTCGGACAAAAAAGAAGTAACAAACTGCAAAATTACGTTTACCATTTGCATCTTTCAGTTCTGGGTGCGTTTGTCAAGAACCACACACTATCATATAGGCTTTGGGCGGCCCGAGGTCGTGTGTTGGTGGTTGTGTTGTCATGTAATTTCTGCCCCAGGCGCCCATTTCCATCGGCCGAAACAGGCAAGGAGCCCACACTGCAACACCCGGAGCCGTCTTGGCGCTCGTCAGTCCAATCAGACAATGCGACCTCCAAAGTGTCGTGCTGAAGACCCACATCCCTTGGCGGCTGGGGCCGAACCAAACGGCTTCCAGCCTTTTTCTGTTTGGTCTTTTTTTTCGAGGTTTTTTTTGTCTTGAATTTTTTTGCGGTTCGGTAGCCAATCTCCGCATTCCCGGTTGCCCGGACGCGTTCCTGGCTTTGCCGGACCGATCCCGAGCGAGTCACGGAACACGACGACACCACTGCCGTCGCTGCCCGCGCCGAGCCGTCTGACCTCACTTTCGGCCGATTTTTCTTTTTGTTCGCCTTGGTTCCGTCTCTTCTTTCGTCCGTCTAATTCAGTATTAATTGTCGTCAAATCCACGATCGGTCGATCAAAATAATCCCACAATGGCCAAAGGGCGGGGTCTGCTGCAACACGCAGCAAAAGCCGTGAGACAAGAAAAGAAAAAACCAAAGCCGAACACGCCGACACCTACGTCCAACAAGTCCAAGACGAATGCCAACACTAAATCAAAGCCGGGGACACGACCTGGGGCCGGGCCCCCCTCGGCAAAGAAACAAAAGACGGGCGCAAGCAACGGGAAGCTACAGCAGAACCAAAAACCCACGATTCCCTTCTCCCCTTCGGACCCGATCCTTCTCGTCGGCGAGGGCGACCTCTCCTTCGCAGCGTCGCTCATCACCCACCACCACTGCACCAATATCACCGCCACGGTGCTCGAGAAAGACTTCGCCGAGCTCTCCGCCAAATACCCACACGTCGCCACCAACACGGCCGTCATCGAGTCCCCCTCCCACCCACACTGTCGTCTCCTCTACGGCATCGACGCCCGCAAGCTCCCCGCCTTCACGGCCCCCAGTGGCAGCACAAACACACCCGGCACCAACCCCAAACCGAAACACAACCGCCACCACGACCCCTCCTCCACCGGCACCATGAAACGCATAATCTTCAACTTCCCCCACACCGGCGGCAAATCAACCGACGTCAACCGACAAGTCCGACACAACCAAGAACTCCTCGTCTCCTTCTTCCAGCAGGCCCAACCCTCCCTCGCGCCCCACGGCACCATCATCATAACCCTCTTCGAAGGCGAGCCCTACACGCTCTGGAACATCCGCGACCTAGCGCGACACGCCGGGTTAACGGTAGAGCGAAGTTTCCGGTTTGTGGCGGGGGTGTACCCGGGGTACGGACATGCGCGGACGTTGGGGGTGGTGAGGAATCGGAAGGGGGAGGTGGCGAGGGGGGCGTGGAAGGGGGAGGAGAGGGCGGCGAGGAGTTATGTTTTTGTGAGGAAGGGGGAGGGGAGTGAGGGGGGAGTTGTTGGGGGGAAGAGGAAACGGGGTGGTGGTGGTGGGGGGGAGGAAAGTAGTGAGGAGAGTGAGGTGGATGAGGGGAGTTGGGAGGATGAGGAAGAGGACGAGGATGAAGACGAGGAAGAGGGAGAAGGAGAGGAAGAGACAAAGAAGGCGGACGAGGCGGTAGAGAAGCAGGTAGATGCCGAGGAAGACGAGAGCGATGGAGTCTCGGCCGACAATAACGATCTTGATGGCTCGACCGACGGAGAGTGAGACCCATTCCGAGGTAGTCAGCATACAGCTATCACCATACAGCCATTGCCCTGCCGGCACTTGGTTCTACCCCGAGTCAACGTCGCACTGGAGTCAATCTACCGAAACATCACGGACAAATCCTTCGAACAACACCAAACGCCCATCTCGTGAGAGCTCCCGGAATGATCTGCGCCGTGTCACGGACTCTTACGCTCTGCGGGAGAACCTTACGCCGACCTCAACGGGCCTCGAACTCGTGACCGGCATACGCCAGACTGTTACCCAGTCTATAACGTGCGCGATTCATTCGTCCTGGTCCTACGATCTAAACGATCACCATGACCATAACCCTGGCGGGTATCACAAACGAAGACTCGACTCACCATCGGCGACTACAGAGCCTCAAACCCAGCCATCCGGTCCACTCGGGTTACAACGTTGACTCCAACAGACGGGGTTTGCACGACCACCCACCCGAGCCACCCACTGTCTTCCGTTCGCTGTCCTACCATTGTGTTTCCACCCCGACTCCACGACACAACAAAAATCGCGATTGGATCGCGACCCCAAACAGACCAGACAAGGGCCAGCCAGGGCCAGGTCTAATGCCCGTCATCCCCCCGTCATGCCCGTCATACACTACGATGCCCATGGATGCCCGCTTTATTTACTCCATCATGATGCATTGCGTTACTCGCGACGACGAACCGGCTTCGTCCCGCGAAGCGAACGGTGCCCTGTCTGCGGCAGCGTACTCGGAGAAATTTGAGATGCAAGGACAAAAAAAACAGACAGACGCAGGACCCGGACGATGATACATATGAAGCCTGCTTCAAAACGCGCGCACGCACTTAACATAGACGGTACAGCAGACGATACCACACAAACAATGAACATGTGAACAAGATCCAGATCCAGATCAAATGTCCCCTTGCTCTCTCACTCATCCCCTCACGATGCCCTGTCCTCCTCAGTGTCGCCGGTCTCCTTTCCTTGAAAACCCACAAGCGCTCTCCGCGGCATTGGATTTAACCCCCCCAGCGGGGTGGCGCGGCTCAGAATCCGGTCCCCTCAAAAGACTCCGCGGCCAAGACTTTGGGCCTGCGTCCGACAATCTTCGGAGTCCCCATCCCCTCCCAAGGATCCCAGGGACCCAGGGGAAAGATAGAAAGGTGACCCGACGATGCCGAGCGCCGGGTGCCGATGTCAGGCAGGACGTTGTGTAATGTGACTCCGCAAGTGCAGGATCTCTTGGGAAACTTAGAAAGAAACAACGGACGGCAGACGAGACGGGCAGACAACGGCGAGGCTAGCCAGCCACGCACTTGTGCCGTGCCGTCCGGGCGAGACGAAAACGGTTGAAACGGCTTCGACCGCTGCACGGTTCTACAGATTGACATCTGAACATCTGCGTCGACAGATAGTTGACTAGATAAACAGACAGACAGAGTAGAATATATAATACCCCCAACTCGAGGTTGAGAACGTACACCCACCGTTTCCCCTTCTATCGTGGGGGGCTCTCCCGTTATGACCCGGAACTCAAACGAAATACATGCGGCGAAAAAGTGTACAAGCTTGACACAGTGTATCTTGCACCTTCATTTTCCTTCCCTTACCACCCCCCCCCCCCTTCGCCTCTGTCTCGGGACCTCAGGACTTCTGTTCCCTGGAACCTCATGCACCTACCCGACGGGCTCCAACCCTCCCAGCCATACTTTTTTGCGCCCCTGTCCCGGGCCCGTGACAGATATCACCAGGCAAATCCCACAAGCCGTCCCGAGAAGGGCAAGGAGTCCGTCCGTCCACCTGCACACGCCCGTCCCGGGCCGCTCCTAAGGAACCGGGAAGACTTGATTGCATCTAGCTAACTTAGCTAAGATTAGGGGCCGGAGGTGCGAGAGTATCGTAAAGTCAAACGAGTCCACGGAGTTTTATTCGGGGGCGGGAGAAAGGTGAAAATCAGAGAAAATACCCGAAAATGGGAAAGAATCCCAACATGCCAAGCCTGGCCGTATATGTACTGTACTATACTGTACGAAGCCCGGAATACGAATATCAAGGGTCTTTTCAACCGAGACGTCACCTCAAAGACAGAGAAGAAGAGGGGACAGATAGGAGCGGCCTTGAGCCCCGCGCATTAAAACCAAACCAAACCCCCAAAAAGGGACACCAAAAGAAAAAGAACGATGCGCATATGCAATGCACGACGTTGACCAGGAAGGCGGGCTACATCCATGCATTACTACTGCACATGCAGGCCCGGCCCAAACAGGCACCCCTCAGTGGCTCGGAACCGCACAGCCGGGAGAAGGGGGGCTGGTTCTAACGCCATCCCACGCCATCCCCCAATTCTCTGGTCGTGGGTCCCGCCTCCCAGTGCCGCGGGGTTCCAACGGGGCAATGGTCTGGGGACAGGAACCAGGGGGGTCGGCTGCAAGCCACGGGAGGCGTTGATGCGGGGGGGTTGTCCTGCTGCTTGAGGTGGTACATTGTAGGTAGGCATGTCTTGACGTCTGACGTCTGGTTGCTTGCAGGTACCTATGTATGTATGCTGGTAGACGCACCTAGTGTATGTATGTACGAACGGGTATGTGATACGGACCATCCTAAACATGAACAACACACCACGACGTTAGCCCTTTTTGGTCAACAGCTCCGCTTCGCCGGCTTCGGACTCGTCAACATCCCGTCAATACCCCGTCAACACTTCTGCAATGCCGATTCAACACCAATCAAAACTCCCGGGAAAAACGTACCAAGCACCGGCCGACGAGCAAGAGACGAGAAATCTGAGATCCGAACGCCACATTGATACGCTGATGCAGGGCTGCCGCGGCGGAACTGGACTGTGGAGATGTCCTGTTTGCTGTACCCGCGTGGCGGACATGAAGAAGTGAGAGAGACAGAGGAGCTGAAGAAAGATAAACGAGCACAGAAATGTTGGAGGGGGGTAGACAAATGCAGAAAAAAAGTGGAAGAAGGGCTAGAATCTGGACCGGAGGCAGGAACGATGAGATTGAGGGGAAAACACCAGGAAGGCGCCACTGGCGAACAAGACCCGCACGCCTTGAACTTTCCACTCCCACCCCCTCCCTCTCAGGGCTTTTATCGCCCTTCCCCACACCACGCAGCATTTCCTTTACTCTTTCCCTTTCTCTAAGCGGGGTCTCGCTCGCTCATATCTCTCGGCTCTTCGTACAACGTACCGATGACGATATACAGCCAGAACAAGCGAGGCAATGCAAGCCATTTTTACACACACAGAGCTCAATTTCTAGCTGACTTGACCAAAGCAGAAGCGCCCGCTTCTCTGTCTATGTTGTGCTACCTTGGAGAGATGCCCAACTGATCGGATCCGATACGATACGATCTGATCCGATCCAGTCCCATCCGATCCGACGGAGTACGAATATGGTAGGATACCAGAGGTATGGGCAGTGTGATGCTACCTAGGGTGATATAATATTATCGGTGTTATTGACCGGGACTGCTGCGTAGTATCCAGTGAGTGTACGGATATGTATGGAGGGTAGAGACATCTGGGCTTGTCATCTTGCCATGCCAACGTCGATCAAATGTTGTTACGTCTGCTGAAACATGCTCCCGTTTCCTGAATCCATCCCAAACAATGTTACATAGCAGTAGCCCGGTATCTAACTAGCATGTCAGTCAAAATGACGGCACCATCCCATGTCACCCATACAACTTCGAGCAATGAGCAGCGACATACTTCGCCCTCTCAGAGAAGGCTGACAGATAGAGTGGTTCCCGTGTGTCAGCGATAGGGGGCCGGTCCCTCGCGCCAGTCACCGCTTCTCCGCCGCCACCATCATCTGCACATTGCCGCGGTACAACAAAGAAATATCCAATACCCATTTGAAAGTCACAAGCCTCGCCAGCCTCGTCACACCACCCCTTGAACCCGACGTGGGGGATGACCCGGGCTGGGGCTAGAATACAGAAGTAGAAGAGAAAAGAATAAAATGGGACAATAATAATGAAGTCTCCCCACCGCAAGAGCCGACGAAAGTACACCTCAAGTAAGCCAAAAAAAATCCGATACTGCCACGCCCGCAGCAGAGGAGACCTGGGCATATGCTGAAAGGGAAATACTCGGCGACTCCGCAAGGGGCCGTAGCCATTTGACAGGATGTGATAGAAGCCCGGCAGGTAGGTAGCCGCGTAACTGGAGAGCGAGCCAAGCCCCAAACCCACACCGTTTCCACCTTCACAACCTCGGAGTCAACTCCGGAGTCCACGCCCATCTTCGGACCCGGAATGGTATCCGCGCCGCCACCAAGGCAAGGGGACTTGCATGTACCTATCGACCTTCCCATCCCAGCCGGAGAGCTAAAAAGGGGGAACGAAAAAAAAACATACAGCTCACACTTCCTGCAACCCGTCCGCGATCTAGATCCGGTTTCAGATCAGATCGGCCCGTCGTCGTTGTCCTTCCTTCTTCTTCGTCGTCTTCATCAGCCAGTCAAACCTATCAAGTCAAAGGTGATAGAAGCCCGGTGTTCTTCGGCCGAGCTTCTATTTGCTGTTCCCGCTCTTGCCTTCTTCTTTCTCACTTTTTTGATTCTTCAACGAGTAATTTCCTTTTCTTTTTCCTGTTTCTCTCCACCTTCTAGACCTTTTCCCGCCACTTCTTTAGCCAGCCACCACCACCCACACCTCCCTTTCTACACCACACCCTACACCACACTCCCCCTCCCTTTCTACACCACACCCTACACCACACTCCCCCTCCCTCAACCTTCCCAACCTCCGTCTGTTCGTCGGTGCTGAAGAATCGTGGGATGGGGTGTGTAGGACGTGGAAACGGAGGACCCGCATATCTACCCACACACCCTTTAGCATCCTTCCTCCCGTTTCTTTCTCTCTCTGTCTTCAGATACCCCCTCCCAATATCCTCAACACACACCCATCTAGAAGGAAGCAAAGTCTCATCTCCACCTTTACCGGGCTCGGCCCTCCCGATATCATGTCATGTCACCATGTCACATCTTCCCCCCCTTACTCATACATCCATTCTACCTATACATCCTCCACCTGACAGACAGCAAGCGGCAATCCTCGGTCCTCGGGTCGACTTCCCACATTTGTATCGTTGGGAATCGATTCACCATCTGACTTCATTCCATTGTCGAACCGGACTTTTTTGTCCGAGTAATGTGGATATAGGGTAGTATGATGCGCCGTTGTTGAATGTCTGATTCGGGTATGTATCGGCCTTGATAGACGTCAGCAGGTCTACAAAATGTTTCATGTGCTTGTGTTGATGGACCAGGTGATGATGGAATGTATCAGTTGCATTGATGTGATGTCTTGTCTTCAACTCCTTCCCTACCTACCTTCCTACCTTCCTATATATCGACCCCCTTTACTTTCGAACTTGGGAATTCCTGTCTGTGTATGGAAACCAATAACGACCCTATTTTTCGCCCACAAAATCAAGCCGTGCCATGTTCGTCAAGTCAACAGTAAGAAAGCCAAGGTAGGATTCAAGGGAGAGGGACAGCGAGTGGGAGAGACACCAAGGGGTATTGCATATGATGACCTCACCTCGCCCCATCAGAAATAAAAAGAAGAAACCCCCAAATCAGAAAACAAACCGAGAAACGCGCAACGAAATATGCAAAGAGGCCTACGAGCGGTATGCACAAACGAGGTATCCCCGCCGTTCTCTCCTGCCTTAGTTCCTTGGTTCGTTGTTTACAACCCTCAGCGGGGTCTGCCGACCTCGAGGGTTTGTATTACAAGTGGGCCCGTGTGGACGCTACGGCGGTCGGTTTGTCAGCTTGTTGTCAAGGGGGAAAGGTGATGGGGTAGGTTGTGGTGTACTTCGGGGGAAGAATACAAAATTACCGTCGGGAATTCTACCTGCTGCTAATACTCAAGAAATTGTAAAAGATGAAAATATTTACAGAACCCTAAAGATTCCCACCAGACCATACAGGTGACAACATCAACACCACAACCATAACCACAAGATGTAACTCATACCAAAGCACAAGACCAAGCAATATCAAACAATAAACCTATTAAGTACTGTAGTTCGTGTCTGTATTCGGTCTGTAGGGTGATATGCCCATTGTTTTATGTCCAAGCTTAAGAAACGGAAAGAGAAGGTCCGAAGGAAAAACAGGAAAATGAGACAAGAGTGAAGCAAAGTCGACCAGGAGAAGAGAAGAAGGAAACCCAATGGATACTTACGGGGGTGAAAGGAAAACAGTAAATAGCCACCGTCATTAACAACACTAATTCCTCGCCCGTAAAGCACCAAAAAAAAGATAAACAAGAAACTGGAGAGAACAAGTTCCAAACCCGGGCCAGCATCTACCCCGTACCCTCCTCTTTTTAACCAAAACCCTGCCTATATCGACCACCTCCCCCATCCCCCCCAGCCGCCATACCAAGCCAACCCGATAACAACTTCTTTGACCCCATCCCTCTCTTCATCTCTGCCCAAATAGTTGTTCACATCGACAACTGGATGTTCCCAGCCCCAAACATAACGGCCTGGTGATGTTGCGGCTGCTGCCCATACATCTGTTGCTGTTGCTGCAACGGTGAATGGGCCTGCTGGTGTTGGTGCGGCTGGTACTGTTGTTGTTGCTGATACGGGTGGTATTGTGGCTGGACCTGGTGATCGAAAGCGTGGGCGTAGGGGTTCCCATACCCACCCGTGTTAACCTGTTGCTGGTGCATCATCGACACGGGAGATGAAGCAGAGAAGTCGTTCGGCGGCTGGCTGTGGCCTTGCTGTGACAACTCATGCTGCATGGGGATAGCACTGTGGGGGTACGCGAAGATGGGCGAAGTGGACATGGCAGGCGAAGATGCGGGGACATCCGGCGTGGATGCTGCGATAAGGTTGGGGGTGGTTGGGCTCTGGCTTTGGGGTGACTGGGCCCAGTGAGTCGTAGGGTACATCGCCGAAGGAGGTGGGGTATTGAACTCGGTGTTGGCCATGAAGAGAGACGAACGACGGCTGGCATCGTGCTGCTGGGGGCTGTGGGGGTGGTGCTCATGGGGTTGGTGAGAAGGACCGGTGAGTATGTTCGGCAGATGCATCGTTGCGGTCGGGTACGAGTACTGCTCAGCAGCCGAGATGTCGGTGGGCAGCATAGCGGGCGCGCCATATACATTGGGTCGGTGCGGCAGATCCTGGAAGCCGGTCGAGGGTTGGAACTGCGCGGCGAGAGCCTGGGGTACCGGCGATATAGATGGAGAGAGCGGGATCGCGTCGGCTGGGATCCCCATGTCTTCTCTGTGAGCAGCGTCCCATTCATCCGAGGCCCGTTCCTCGTCAAAGTCGAACCAGTCGTTCATCCGGATCATGTCGTCCGCGTCGATCATGGTTTGGGTCGTGCCATCTGAAGTGGAGGGCATCGATTAGTTCCGGCTCCCGTGCTCGCACTGCTTTGGACTCTGTTCTGTGGCTTACCAATCTCGTTCCTTTTGTACCTCTCCTCCATCTTAGCCACGCGGAAAAGCTCCTTCAAGATCGGTCGTTTCCGGTCGTTCTTGGGCTTCTTGGGATCACGGAAGAAGGCAGCGAGCGATTCGACCGCTGCAACTTCGAGCTGGGCTACCGAGACAGGGCCCAAGTTTCGCATCGACGGCGGTCGGATGGTAGGATCAACAACCAATTTGAGGATTTGCTTCAAGAGGACAATCCGTTCTGTTCGACTGTTAGAGGCATATAGGGCAATAGAAGGAAAAGGAACAGAAAAAGAAGAAAAATACATACCCTCCTTCAAGAGATGATCCGGCTCCTTGTGCCGCACCAGCTTATTGTTGTGGGCCCAGTGCGGCCACCAGTCCGGCGCCGTGACTTCGCCCTTGTTGTACTGATACTGGGCCGATTTCTTGGGGCAGATCAGCTTGACGAATGCCTTGCCTAGCTCCTTGCAAGCGGTCTGCTGGATCCATCGGAAGGAGCGGTCATAAAAGTCCATGACAGCTTTCGAATCGCCAATGACGAGGGGCTTTTTGACGCTAGTGACGACCGGTGCCGCCTCGTCGTCCAACTGACGCCGCATCGAGACCGCTTTCCTCGGCCGCTTCCGGCGGCCGGGCCCCGTAGTCCAGTGGTTGTCAAGGGAGGCCCGGTTCGGCATGGAGGGATGAATCTGGCCGTTACACTCCTCCTCATACCCCTCTGACACACCGTCTCCTAGAATACGTTAGCGACTGATGGCCTAGATAAATTTGCTACGCTTCCGAAACTCACTCCGTGATGCTTGGCGGATGAACCGGAGGAATTTGGCGCGGGTAAAGACCTGGTTGATCTGCTCCTCCGGCATGCGGCTGGGTCCCGAGAAGTAGGTGAGGGTCCCGTCCTTGGTGTAAGTGGCCAGGAAGAAGGCGTCAAAGGGGATGTTGCAGTGCTCCTTCAGGGCTCTGGAAACCGTCTGCGGCCAAGTTAGCTATGTCCTGCGTATGCGTCGAGGGGGAAGAGGAAAACATGAAAGCATACCAAGGGTGGGGAGCGTCTTGGTGAGTTCGAGAGGCCGTCGGTGCTGCCCATGTTCCAGGGGCGAGCACAGGTAACACAGTGCTCACTCTTTACGGTGACCATTGTGCTGGTGAATCAAAAATCTTCGCAGTGGTAGAATAGACAAACGTCTCAAGGGGAGAGTTGGGATCCGAGGTTTTGGCGGTCTCTCCTGGAGAGAACGGTGCTGCAATGTGAAATGGAAAGTACACGAAGCGTTCCTCAGAATATATCTGTTGGTCGTGGCTAGACTGAAACCGAGACCGAGTCGTTTGCGAGATAGCGAGACACGGAGGCTGTGGTGCGCGTGTCCGTCGTCGATGAAGCTGGGCTTCAGCTTAAAGAAGAGACTGGATCAAGATGGCCCGGGGCACAAATGAGGCTGTCCAGTGAGGGAGACCGGGGCGATGACAAAGGGCTGTCAGAGACCGAAATTAAGGGCTTTTGCAGTTTATCGAAACGGCACCAGCGGGAGAGGGTAAGTCTCGAACAACTATCTTAGCTGTCGGAGCGTATGGCCTGGAGCCGGAAACCTGCAGTTAGCTTTCTTTGTCTGTTCATGCAGCCACAAGACGTGATGGAAAGAAAACTGACCAGTTATGTAGGACAGCTGTAAGCCGTCGATAAGGATATTAGGGGAAGAGGCGCGAACCAAGTTTCAGTGAATGGAGACGAATGTGGAGGTGGTAGTCTGTTGTTGTGTGGTGTTGTGGTGTGTTGTGGTGTGTTGGGTGTGTGTTCCCTGTGTTGTGTGGTCGCGGCGTGGTGTGGTGTGGTATGGTGATGTGAGGTGAGTTGAGGTGAGGTGAGGGTGCGTGTGTGTATTTGTGTGGAATCGTGCGAGTGGTGTGATGGTGTTAGTATCAGCTCTGGAGGGCGCCCCCTACCTAAGAAGGATCCTTGGGCGCAAGGATCAGAGGCGAGCGGTGGCTGCTAGGGTCTTCCGGAACAACAAGGCCAACGGGCCAACGAGCCAACAGAGTAAGGCGGGGGGGAGGGGTGAGCAGGCGGCTGATCCCAAGCAACGGTGGATGTCACTTGACAGACCTCAAGGTGTGTATTGGGGAAGTCCCGCAAGCAGATGGGTGATGAGCTCTTCTTAACCGAGGTCTCGGGGTAGGGGTCTGGTTTGGTGATCGGGAAGACAAGATACCCGGACTTTTGAGAAGGCCGTGAGTGAGTTGAGAGCTAGTTATTCGAGAAACTGGAGGACGGCTATCTTTGCCGTATCAATGGTGGCCAGTTGTTCTTCCCCTCCTTCTGCTTCTTTAGAGTATTTGTTCTGTACGTCACGAACGTGTCAGGCCAACTGCTCGAGGATAAACGGCGTTGTTCGATGGACTGTTGAGGCCCTTTTTACCGTTGACGAGGTCCCGGTTGTTGGAGAAGCCCAGACTCAGAAGGTTAGGCTTGATGAAGCGGTCGTCCAGGGTGCTCATAGGTGGAATAGTCGGAGGAACAAGGTGGATGATTTGGTGGAGATGACGGTGCGTTCTGAGACACGGGACGCGGACCAGTCTAGGCCAGTAGAGAGTGATGGTTCATGTACTATGAAAGAGCTCTCGTGTAGGTTCCTGGAGCGGATGTTCGAGTCTAAGCTCAGGATGAGGAGAAAGGCGACCTACAGCTGGAAGATGAGAGGCGAGGCATGGCAAAGAAATATACTAGCGGCGGTTGAGCTCGGTTTCTTCTTTGACCTCGAGTTCACCGTTGCACCACTGCGTCTTGTGCAATCAAGCAGCATGTCTAGTCCCATGCCATGTTGGCCGTTTGACTGTCGAGAAACAGCGCGAGAGGAGGGGCCGCGTCCTAGTAGCCTCCTGCGTACGGGAGCTGGCTTGCGTTTCACTCGGCCCACATAAGCAAGCAAAGCCTGCGAGAGTGGTCTTGCCCATGACCCAGTCCCAGGAAGCGTGGCCGACTATTATCGCACTGTCTCTTGTAGCTGGAAGTCAAGCAATGGGGGTGTAACGGCCGAACGTTTTCCATGTCTTGTTCAAAACGGAGTAGGGGTGAATGCAGTGACACGGAGGAAAACAGGACTTGTCCACTGACGGTCGAGGACACGCAAGGGACTGCCGTTTGCCGTTGACTGGATCACCTTGGACTAGCCTACTTAGTCGCCCTGTCTCGGTTATCCGCCGAACTAGCTGCTGCTGCTTGGCCGAGAGGGTGCCTATAAAACACCCCCAAGATGTCAAAAGTCAGCGACGGGCTAGAGTGAAATACGCTCGAAGAGGGAAAGAAAAGGGATTGGGGGTGCGAGGGACCAAAACCATCCCCGTTTTGGACTGAAGAGCAGGAGGGGTGTGGTTTCTGAACCCCCATTGCCCCCCATTGCCCCCACACCATCCCGCAATACCATGCCCGTCATCAGGAAACAGAGAAGGATACCGGTACCGTCAAGTCTGATGATGGCCCTGCAGTGGAGATCCGGGACCTCGGAATGAGATCCTAGCTTGTCTCCGCTTTCCCATTTTCCTGGAGAAAACCACCCCCGAGCTGAGACGCAGAAGCTACATCAAATCGCCGACTTCTCGGCCACATCCCGGTCAATACAGTCACACACAACGTCGATTTCCCCTACCCCCCGGCCAGTGTTTTTATTTTTGGGCAGCTTGCGCACCTAATATCTTAGCTCGTCCTTGGGGTGGTGATCAAGGTAAAGACGTTCTTCCAGCACGACAATAACCGCGATAGATGGCGACGCGGTAGTAGGACGAGATTAATAGGGACGAGTAATTCCGGTAACCGTCCAACAACCAACATCAGCTGACCTTGGGCAAACCTTGCTGGCTTCTGATTGGGAATTCCCGGGACATTCGTTTCCTCGTCTCGGCCGCAACCGGGGAAATCGAAGATCTCGATTCAGAATGAGCTAACAACAAGGTGCCGGAACCCTGTTTGCGCTTCCTTCTTTGTCCAAAGCTCATGTCGTACATTTAAGCGATGCCCTGCAGGGTGGGTTTTCAAGTGGTTGCTTCATCTTAGCACCCCTAGGAATCATAGTTAGTGCAGAGGCCTGTCTGCCTTCGTCGCCGTAGCCCCAGAACGGAAGAGGCTGAGACGGGGATGGATGGGTTTATGCCTGAGCATAGTGACAAGCCCGAATGCTGCTGGTCTTAAGTAACTTGGGTGTTGCCGATGACCCGTCCTTATGGTACGATATTTTCGTCCCTTCGATCTTAAAGCTCCCTGAAAGGTGTGAGGATCGACCCCTTGACGTTCTTGGGTGTCCAGTGCGGGCATGGCGGGCCAGTGACAAGCCCCGCTGATGCGCAGCGGGGATGCTTTGAAGATGGTTGTCGATCGGGGACTCATAATCCTTGCATGGGCGGGCCGGGGACCTCAGTCCCACATCGCCCACCAAACATTGCTGTTGGCCAAGAGCTCATCACCCTGGTTGCTGCTGCTGCTGCTGCACAACCGCCCATGGGCCCGGGTCGTTCCCGATTGAACGCAGGAGGGTTGGAGCGCGATGGAGCGGAGGTTGGTTAATGCAGAGAGACGGGCCGGACACTTCGAGGGAGGGTTCCGCTGTTTGGCTTTTTGCAAACGGCCGGCCCATTGCACAGGCGTTCCAAATGTTTCGAGCTTGCGGAAGCCGTCGTCGTTCGTGGGCGGAGATTTTTAGGCGGAGATTCTTAGCCTAGCGTAGTGTACAGCAGGTACAGTACCCGGGAAGCCGAGCCCAGCAATTCACAGGCAAAATATGTACTGTGAGCATGTCTGCCAAATCTGAGGTACGAAGGAAGCCGAAAACAAAACGCGAGGCAAAGCATTGGATGGGGAGACCAAATGTCGATAGCAGATTCCTGCAGATCAAGACAAGCCCCGATCTGATCAAATCTGGACACTCGTGTAACGTACCTGCCTCGTGCTTGGGCTTTCCGCCCAGGGGCCCGGGCTGGCGGCGGTGGTGTCATCAGCCACATCAGGCACACCAGTACTTTTTTTATTTGCAACCCTCCGTCCCGGGGAAAGGTGGAAGGCCGAAGCTGCAGTGGGTGTGCTCGGTAGTTCCTGTCACACAGGACATGGGACATTCCTTCCCGGGCGTCCATCTCCAGCTTTTGTGTCACCAACGCTCTTGCCCAATACGGGAGATACGACCGTGCCCGAAGGTGAGAAGGAAAGCGCCACCCGAATCACGACCGATACCTCCTCTGTGAGGGTCGAAGACACACAGTAATGCATAGGGCGCACCCAACACGGGAGCAAGACGGGAGCGGAAACCAGAGCGGAAGCATGACATGGCATCGTGGGGGTTGAAGAGTGGAGGGGAAAGAGCGGCCCGCCTGAATTGTTCCCCGGCGAAACTAGGAGATTTTGCTCCTGACTCTGCCTAAGTGGCCGTGTCTGCCAATTCCCAACTCTACGAAGCGTCGCCTTTTAACACAGTATGGAATGCCCAACCGTTGTTGAATGCATGTAGGAAGTGAACAACATTCGGCAAGACACCCATGACAACCCGAGAGGGCACCCTCATGACTTTGACCCATACTAACACTCTAACTAGTCGAGGCGGCCTCTTACTTAGCAACTTTACAACATCCGGTTTCCTAGAAGCTCGAAGAAGTTTGCCAGGCGGTTCTCGGAACAGCGCTTTCTTGCTCCGAGCTGTGCATGCGCTGAACTTCCGAGACGACAACCTCATTCACCTCAAGTTTTAGAGCTCCGTCGCATGAGGGATGACGAGTGAGCCGGTGCCGCTTGTGCAAAGAAAAAAACTGTCGATCAATCTGGGCGCCTTTGGCTGACACGAATTGCCATCTAGTTAGTGTCAAATACTGAGTGTTTCTACTATTCAGGTCCCGATTCGGCGCCCGTCACACTTGTCCCCGCGCTAAATCTCGGGACGACAACTCGAGGGATGGGTGTGCGCTGCATCACCGGAGCAAACCCCTATTGTATCCCCAAAAGGGATTGAGACGCCTTTACCCTCGCGCTGAGACCCCAACCGCCTTACACGGAGTCTCGTCCGATTGAAACCCCAAAAGAGCGAAGACTGCGCATCATCTACGGATACTCCGCTCCAATATTCTCCCCAATGCTCTTTTAACGAGTTAGTCGCTACGAACAGCAAAATGAAACTGCAAATGGAAAAGGATGCTGCGTTTGGAAAAGGGGAGAAACATATTCGACTTGGCAGCACACACGGCGAGATGACCCTGACAGGCTGCGCTAGAGCAGATGGAGTACATACATACACGCGGGCTCATCCACGACTCTCAGGGAAACCGTCATTAAATTAACTCGTCTTCCATGACTCGGCGCAAAGGGAGGTAGCTTACGACACCGCTGTCGCACGACGTGTGGCAGCCGCGTGCTCCCATCGGGATGCCCATGGTGATGGAGGATTAATCAGGGCCATGTTTGCCCTGGTCGCCGACCTGAACCCCGACGGGGTTTGAAATCAGCGAACCGCGACTCGTTCTTGTCTTGACAAGGGCGGGAAACCCCGAACCAACTGCTCCGGAAGCCCCACTAGCCGGCGAGGAGACGACGAGACGTCGTCCTTCCTCTTGTCTTGAACGAACCAACAACACGCCTGCAAGGACTCTGACCTCACCGCGAGGTGGGTTGACAAGGCGGCACGCGGCAGTCAATGTCACACGCCGGGGCATGCACAAAAAGGTGGTGGGGTAGGGGAGCGCGAAGGCGGTTGCACAGCAGCTCTCATCGTCTCCCCGCCCTAAGCCCGTTCCAGATTGCCTTGCATCCGGGAACACAGCGCTGAAGCCTTCCACAGCAAAGATGTTCTCGATGCCGCAGCCAAGAAGCCCCACAGGTCTCAGCGGGGGCTATCGAGATCCATGCCCAAGACGTGTGTGTGGGCTCGCTAGCAGACGTTAACGGTTGGCCATTTCCAGCTGCCCGAGACAAGGCACGAGGCGCCCCCGTTCAAGGCTCATCAAGCTGTCAAGCCGACCTGCCCCCCGTTCTCCAGATCGCCATCAGCAACGCCAACAAGAGAACGAACCACCCTGCGGCCCCCGATCCAGATGAACGAGCTCTCCCAGGTTTCCCCCCCCAAAGCGGCCCCCCAGCCAGTAGTTAACCTAGTGGGGCCTGGGCTCGCTCACATGGTTCCTGGCGTCTGCGGGATTGGACCCACGCGGCGCGTCTTAATTTTTTATTGGCAACATTAATCGCCCAAATGGGCGAAGGCAGACTCTCCCCTTGAAGGAGCCCTGTTGCCCTTTCATCGTCATCATCGGTTTTTTTTCTTTAAGGTGTTGGGACTTTTCTCCCCGATGCCCCCCACGGCCGTTTGACAGGCTAACTCGACACCTTTACAGTGTTAGCGGCGGCTCCAGCGTCCAAAGCCGCGATTCGTTCTTCATAGTCTACACCACCCAACAAACATTAGCGGCATAAGACCGGCAAGTGATATCCGGTCCGTCCAACTTCATGATAATATTCCGCCGTTTTGCCCGCCCGCGGCCCGCACCACACTGAAAAATCTCGCACAGCTTGAGATCGTATCGCCAGAGCTCACCCCCAACCACAGCAATCCCAGATCACGTCTCAGCAAACCCCTTAGCTCACCCCCTCAACGCACCCCCCCCTTCCCCCAAATAGTAACGGCAGTGGCTTGAACCAGTGTCACCAACGCAGCGCAGAATCTCAGACTGAGACCCACTGGGCGTTGCTCTGTTCCGTGCTACCAACCCCTTGTTCTTACGGATTACCTAGTCCACGACTTTGGTCCCCTGGACTCCTGAAGGCATCACAAGCTGCCTGAGTCCTCACGAGGGGTGGCCGCACGTCCCTCTCGTATTCTCCGGGCCCAAAGGTGGCGTTGATCATTCTGTGCTCGCTCAGGCAAACTGCGGCCAGCAACGGCATATCTCGAAGAGACAAGGATGAGGATGGTTCCGCGAGAGAACTCACGTTACATGTGTAGTGGCACGACGCCTAGGTGGTCTAATCGGGTTCCGGCGTTGGGACGTAATATACTCTCAAGCTGGAAGCATCGACAGAGGACAGCCACGGCACTGGCAGCGATTGGCATTGCGGTGACAAGGCAACAGGCAGATAATCTCACAGAGTCCCAACACGACAAAGTAGAGCAATGCACAGTAGAGCCGCAGCCATGGCTCCTGTGCATATCAGAAGGAGAAAGTCACGTCATTTGTGATCGGCCAACCTCGCAGCTCTCATGAAACTAACTACCCTGGTCCCCGTCTCTTCTCCGGATAAGCACTCGCGAATCTCAGACCCGTCTCAGCCGTCCTGCCGAATTTTCTGAGAGAGATCTCGTCAGGAGCCAACAGCCTTAGTGTACATACACAGTAGGTTGGAGTTTCTCACTTTTGAGGTCTCTCGCCGAGTCACGCCGCAGAGGAACAGCACGCAGTGGTCCACTCGGAATCCGCGTCGATGGCCAGGATAGCAATCCCTTCCCATTTTAGCTTCAATCTCGTCGTGGGCATCACCAACAAGCCGCTTTCCCAACACGGAAATGGAGGAAGGTTGAGCGTCACTCTTTCCCGATCGAGTGACCGCCGTAACGCTTTTCCGCCACGGACCTTGCATGATCATGATCTCCGGATGACACGCACAGAAGAGAATCACGTCCCCATGGCGCCCCACAACGCCGAGGACGCCTCCCAGATCACCCCAAGCTGAGTTCCCCGTGCTCGCCGACGCCAACGTAGTTACACCAATCGGACGTCGAGGAAGTAGAACCGTTGACAATTGGGCCAACGAGAGCTGCGGCCTTCTCAACGGCCTCATCCACTTCGCCTCGCTTCCCCTTGCCGGATCGACTTCTCCGCAAGGCCTTTGCCCATCAGCCCACCTAGGCTGCTCAGACCCTAGTTCTTTCCCACTTCGTTGTTGTGCCTAGTGTACACTACACGATTCTTGTTATCAACACCAACAATGTAACAGAGCAGTGGGGGTGGAGAGGAGGGGTGGGTGGATGCTCAGGGCCAAGTTGGAGCTCGCGACACACAGGAGCTAGAATCAGCCATGACTTATCCGTCTCGCACCAGATCTTCTTTACGCTCACCGGTTACTCTGTGCGGCCGTGGCTGGCGTTCGGCTCGGCTCGGTTGATCCGTGGAATATGCGCGGACGGATCTAAGTCTAAGTCGTTTAAATTTCGGTTCGTCTGGTGTGGCTGCTCTGATCTGGATCAGACGGTTTTGAGCTGGCCTGGGCGCGGCTACACAGCAGGGAACCGGGGGGGGGGGGGAGAAGAACTGGTTTGGCGCGGTACACTAGTTTACGGTCACGCGCGGGCCATCAACGGCCGCCAGGCGGCCGCCAGGTTGGACAGGCCGTGCTGAGTGGGTTAATAAGCGGATGAACGAGCGTCTGGCGGTAGTTATACGCTAGATGCACAGTACGAAGGAAAGGATGGGCACATGGCTTCAAGGATGGGGTGGATGGATGGGTGATGAGGACCGGCACGCCCAGCAGGGCGCAGAGGGCGGGGAGGAAGTTGGCCGGGCAAGGATGACGAATTCGTACTTTAATAGGCGTTGGGGCCGAGGTGGTGGTTTTCCCCGAGGATGGCTGGCTGAATGACTGGGAGCTGGGCGCAAAGCAAGCAAGCAAACGAGCTGTCTTGGGACGGATGGTCGGACGGAGGAAGGTGAGTATCTCCGTCCAGTTTGAGGTTTGTCTATCTCTTCGGCATTTACCTGCTGCTCTTCTGCCCATCATGGTTTGTTTGGTTTGATTTGCGTCTGGCTTCTTTTGCTTCTTCTTCTTGTTCTTCTCGTTTGATCTCTATCCGATCTAGATTCGTCTTCGTCCCAGATTCCTTCCCACACCTTGCTTGTCACGTCTGTCCCTCTTGGGAACTCTCCCTCCGCATTCACACCCCTTTCTGTCCTAGCTTCTTTGTCACCTTGACTCGGACTCGCAGGTCCTAGGGTGATGGACCAAGTCCAACGGCAACTCACTTCATCCCATACGAGTACGTGCCGGGTCCAGGCCCAGCGTGCGGTGGACTCTAGCCCTGGAGATAGGCAGACAGCGGACAACAGATGAAACTCCCACTCTCCCTGTCTCTGAGGCTCACCCCCCGTCTTCCAACACGCAACCACCAAGCCAAGTCACCCCCTTCTCACACCCCACTGGCGTCTCTCTCCCGTTAGCGGTATCAGTGGAGACAGCGGTTAGCGTTGTTGGTGATTCCCGTCTCGGCCCGCGCCTGCTTTTGCTTGGGGGTACGTGTACCCGATCGTGTTTGTCGTGGCGAGGTGGGACGTCAGGTCGCTGAGGGTCTGGGGTCCAAGACGGGGTGCCCGGGGGATTCCGGTCGAAATGCTCCGCCCCCCTTTTCTTTTCACTCGAGTGAGTTGAGTGAGTGGCGGATGGGGAGAACACAACACGTAAGAGGATGGTTGGATAGATGGACGAGAACGGAGGAGGGAGGGGGGCGAAGAGTGGAAGAGGGGAGTAGCGGTGAGAATTTTGGCTGAGGAAAAGGAGAGGAAAAGATAGGATAGGAGGGATACAGGTAGGTGTGTGATGTTGGCGTGGGTCTATGTGTGTGCGCATGTGCGTGTGTGTGTGGATGTGTCTGCGTGAGTGAGTGAGGATGTGCGTTGTAGACGCGTGCGTGGTTTGATGTGGATGAGTTGGTAAGTGGATCTGTGCTGTTCCTTGCTGCTACTGCTGCTGGTGTTGGTGGTTCTGCTGCTGGTGCTGGTGCTAGTGCTGGTGCTGCTGCTGCTGCTGCTTACTGCTGCTGTCCTGCTAGCGGCTGCGAGTTTTATCAGACTTGCCGAGCGAGCCGCTCCGTAAAGACTTCGAGCTCGTCGAGCTACATGCACTTACCCAAGGTCAAGCTGCCGAGCTAACACCACCCGTCACAGACACAGACCCAATTTCAGACCACCCCAACCGTATAGCTGGACTATATGGCTTGACTGTATGGACGGCTTAGACTTCCCCTCCTGTCTTGGCCGAATGGAGCCAACGTAGACTACGAACTGTGGGAACAGCACAGCGGGTGGTGTGATGTGTGGAATCGGTAGTTACTGGCTTGTACATACTTGGTCGGCTATGGGGGGGCGTGAGGGCATGATAATGGATCTGAGTAAACAGGGAAAGGGAGGAGGTTGCGTGTGAGTGGACAGATGGGTCGAGGGGTGTGAGTTGAAGAGTTGAGGCTCTGCTCTGCTCTGCTCCTCTGCCGATGCTGCTGCTTGCTTGTCTGAGGTGGTGGACAGCGGTAGTCCCTCCCCTCAACTTAGTAACATCCCATCTCTACTCGCCAACATTCCACTCCGTTGGTGAGACGATATCTCTTGCCACGTAAACTCACCAAGGTTACGTATTCGACAAACACTCCCTGGCCTGACAACTCCTCTCCTTCCTCTTTACCTTGAGTGTATATTATTACGAACACAACGTCCAAAAACATATCTCGCGTTGTATCGCTTGTCCAAGTATGTAAAACAAAACCAGCGGAGTGTGGTTATTTTCTCGCTTGTGTCATGTATTTATTTTTTGTCGTTTTTTATTTGTTTATTTCCTCGGTTACATGTGTTTGTTTATTTCCTCCCGGTATAACATCGTTTATTTTTCTCGATCTCGTGTTGTGCTTTCTCTCACTTCCCATCAAATCGTTCGGTCTCTCTGTGTACGAATCTTCAATGTCGAAGAATCTCCATGTAATATAGCTATTAAGATATCTAAGATATACCCATACATCCACACGTATGTCCGCAAAACTAGGCGGGTATGCCTGCGCCTGGTATGTCCGCACACCACGATGCCTTTAAGTTCAATTTATCTTGCGTACTGTACGTACGTACATACCTAAAGTTGGTGGTAGGTCGGTATTTAGAATCACGATTATGTAGGTAGGTAGGTAGGTAGGTATGCATGTATGTATGATCCTGACACTACAGTTCACTCTTACCCTTTCTTTCCTTATTTTTTCCGTTACACCGACGATACTTGGCTTGACCTTGACCATTTTCTTTTCTTTTGATTATCATCCCATGACAGAAAGATAAAGCGTCAGCGCTATAAAAGATAAATAGCTAGCTCCAGACAGAACAAAAAACATCGCTAAACTTTTGTTGCGTTCTTTTCCTTTTCGCTGGTTATCAATCCAACCAAATTACAACCAACCCAATCCAACTCAATGACACAGCCCAATCTAACAACAAATTATTCCCCCTCCTCCCCCTCCTCCAACAACCCCGCCTCCTTCACCAACCCCCAAAAGCTCCCCTTCCTCCTAATCAACTCCGCCGGCGTATCAAACTCCACCACCTCCCCCTTATCCAGCACCACGACGCGGTCCGAGTCCATAATAGTGTTGATACGGTGGGCGACAGTGACGATGGTGCGGTTCTGGAACAAGGGGCCCCGCAGGGTGGTTTGCAGCATGGCGTCGGTTTGGACGTCTACCGCGGCGGTGGCTTCGTCGAGGACGAGGACGTTGGAGGGGGTGAGCATGGCGCGGGCGAGGGAGACGAGTTGGCGTTGGCCTTGGGAGAGGTTGGAGCCTGGTTTTTTTGCGGGTTAGTATTGGCTTGGAGGGGGGAGGGTGTGTACGTAGATAGGGGATAATTCGTGGTCAACAGAGCAACGCGTGAGGGGTAAACAAGAAGATAGACTGAGGTAACGTCCAACACCATCTCGATCCCGCAGCTCGCCGGGCCAGGAAACGTCACACGCACACGCCCACACATGCGGGTTTAGTCAACCACTCAGTCAACCATCCCATCCTGTTGGGTAGATGAACGAGGGAGGATGCCACAAAACGAACCACTTGGTCCATCGTGGCGACCTTCTTGTACGATCTCAGACCCCTTTTCTCCCCGACAACTTCGTAAACAAGGGGCAATTGGGCGACCCAAAACCATTGGTAAGCGGGCAGGAGAGAGCAACAACACACGAAAATGACGCGTGTGTGCATGTGTGTGTGAGTGTGGTATGTTGAAGAAAGGGGGGGATATGAAACATGACCGAGAAAACCGTTACGAAAAAAGCCACCCCGCGACGCACGCGGTTTGTCCGATGTGGCAACTTAAAAGTGCCGCATCGGAGATCCTGCAGGGGCCTTTCCTGTGTATGGGTGTGTGCTGAGGAGGCCTAGACCGTTAAGGGCAGATAGAAAGAGAGAGAGAGAGAGTGTGTGTGTGTATGGTGTGAAGGCAAAGGCAAGGCAGGGTAGGACAGAAAACGGTGCCTTGGGCCGTTCACTCGAAAAAGACCGCGGCATAGTCATCCTGCCCAACCACCCACCCACCCACAGACACAGACAGACACACGAACACACCCTCGGCCTGCCCGCGTGAGTGCTACCTACGCAGCTCCGAAGACACCGCGGTATGCCATCTGTATCTGTGTGTCCGTATGCCATCCACTCGCTGACTGGCTCGATAACCCGAATTTAAATCCAAGGCAACGGTCGCCACAGAGGAAACTCGTATCCAGACCCATCGCTGATCGTCTTGGAGGTGGAGGTGGAGTTCGCGTCATGCAGCCACCCGTGTCGCGCCGCGATGCAGCCGAGCACAGGCTATAACTAGCACACATGCCGCGCCCTCATCACGTCTCATGATGACACGAGACGCGGGGTAAGGAGCATGATGGTTGGGTATATAGATTTGGGAACGGGGGCAAGGGGGGACAAAAATAAACAGGGAAGGGGCAAGAACTGGAAGGGAAGAGAAAAAGAAAGCCGACAAAACCCGCAAGTTACGAGATAAGGCGACAGAGACAAGAGGCAGGAAGCGAGAAACACCACGTGGGAGGGGGCGGGGGGTGATGGGAAATAGGGGGTTCTGGTGAAGGAAGATAGATGGGATGCATGTGTCACGTACCTCCTTCATGGATCTTGGCCTCCAGCCCCCCGTCCATGGAAGCGACGTGGTCCTTGAGCCGGGCGTGATCTGTGCGACAAAACAGATTAGTCCAAGACCAAAACCAAACCAAAACAAAAGGCATGTGAATGAACACTGCGGGACTAAACATACCAAGAACACTCCAAAGTTCCGTGTCGTCGTGCACATGCCCCGGGTCGAGATTGTCCCGAATGGTGCCCTCAAAGAGCGCGGCGTCCTGCGGGATGATGGCCAGACGCCTACGTAGGTCCAGTAGGCCGACAGTCGACGTGTTGAGCCCATCCAGACTGGTATTGCCCGTGTCCGGCTCGATGATGCGGAACAGCGCAAGGGTCAACGAGGACTTGCCGGCACCCGTGCGGCCAACGACACCAATCTTCTCGTGCGACTTGATGTCTAAGCTAATATTCTTGAGCACGAGGTCGAGCCCCTCGCGGTAGCGGGTGCTGTAGTTGACAAACTCGATCTCGCCGCGCGACGGCCAGCTGACGGGGGGGCGGTTGCGGTGGATGATCTCGGGGGCCTCGCTGGGCAGGCGGGCGTACTCGAGCACGCGCTCGACCGAGACGATGTTGGTCTCGACCTCGACGGTCTGGCGCACGATCCAGTTGAGCGACGTGGTGATCTGCAGGCCGTACGACATGGCCAGACCGACCATGCCCGGGCCGAGTTTGGTACCCGTAGCCACGGCGATGACGGCGAAGCCCGCAGCGGCCAGGATGACCACAGCGCCGATGAACTCGAGGCGCACGGCCAACCAGCGGTTGGCGCTGATGGACGGGAAGTAGGCTCGCAGGTTAGCGTCGACCCGCCACTCGTTCTCCAGCTCGAAGCGGTCCTGTTGCCGGTACGCGCGGATGGTCGAGATGCCCCCGAGCGACTCCTGGAAGTGAGCGTAGATCGGGCTGCGGCTCACGCTGTCCAGCCGCTTGAGCTCCCGCGACGTGCGCAGGTAGTACCGCTGGATCCAGACGTACATAGCTCCGAGCGGGATGATCAGCGCGAGGAAGGGAGGGGTTGTGACCGAGATCACCACGAGTGTGAATCCCGATCGGGCCAAGTTGCTGAACAGCATGTTGAACGACCGGGCCAGTACCTCATCGACGCGGTAGATGTCACTGCCAAGAGAGTCAGCAGCATGTCACGAAGAACCGTATCCGTAAACTCAAAACGGAGGGAACCTGGGGGAAAAACAAAAGAAAAACAAAAACAAAACAGAAGAGGGGGGCGTTTCGTGACATCGAGGTACACCCCCAACGCCCGTGACGACAACTCCCGCATTATTGACACAAGTGTAGCACACAACACTAGGTCCGTCCTACCCCCTTACGAGCCCAAGACCGCAAGAACCAAGAGAACCCAAGACCGAAAAGAGAAAAGAGGCAGTGCCACAGATAACGCACCTCGAGAACCGGTTGAGAATGCGACCAGCCGGTGTGACGTCGAAAAAGGACATGGGCGAGCGAAAGATGGCCGTTGCCATCCTCTCGTGTAACTTGCGCGACGCCTACACGCGGGAGTTCACACATTAGTCAGTTGCCTCTTTTTCCCTTTCTCCCCCTTTTCGCCATCTTCTTCACCGTCTTATTCACCGTTCTTCGCCATCACATACCTCAATCGAGCAAAAGATCCAGAGAATGAGGGTCTGTACGACCGTCAGGGCCGCAGCGCCGATGCCGAACGCAAAGTACACGCCAATGTACTTGCCCACCTCGGGGTTACTACCGGCCTCGGTGTTTCTGTCGGCCCAGTTTTTGAGCCAGACGCTGCCGGCTTTGCATCGGGTTAGCTTATGCCTATGCGGTCGCGGTCCATGCGTGTCACAAGGGAATCAAGGTCGGTGACCGAGGATGAGGCAAAAGGAGAAGACGAAAAAGAAAGAAGAAGCGGTGAGCAAGCAGCAGGGCAGAAGAAGGCAACAAGACCGTGAGGCAACACGGCATGATGCTGCGGATGCTGATTGATGCCACTTCGACGGTGTGAAAGGTGAGAGGACGATGACGGTGACGATAACTTACCAATCTGCGCCGACTGAGCAGCGACTAGGGTAAACAAATACGTCGCCACGGCCGCGAGATTGTTCGCCTTGGCATACTCGCCGTAAACTAGGCAAAAACGAGGTATGTTAGCACGCACCGAAATCCAAAGCGGAGTAGGTATGACCCCTCTCTCGTATCAAAGTCACAACTCTTCTCCACATACCTGACCACTTGACCTTGCCCTGCTCCAGGTGTTCCTTAGCCTGCCTGGTCTTGCTCGGGTTCTCCTCGTCATGAAGCTTCCCCCGCGGGCCCTTGAAACTAGCAGCACTAGCCCGCCGAAGGGTCGCCATGCTCCCCGTCCGTGCCTTATCCCGCGCCTGGTACGACGAGCTCGCGGGACCCGGCTTGATCGCTTGGAGCGCACCCAACCCCTCCTGAGCTTCCTCCAGCTCTTCCTTGTCCTGGCTGCTGCTGGCGGCCCCGATAACCGTCGAGGTCTCACTCTCGCTGTCGTCGGGCGATCCAGTCGCTGTGTTGTTGCCCGACTCGTTCTGCCGCGACGTCTTGATCAGCTCGAAGACAGCGCCCCGCATAGCCGTGAGCTGCCGGTACGTGCCCCGTTCGACAATCTCGCCGTCCTTGATCATGCAGATGTAGTCTGACTCGACGAGAACAGGAATCGAGTTCGTGGCTAGGATGCGGGTCTTGGTGTTGAGCAGACCCTTCGCGCCGAGAACGTTGTCGATAATGTGGCGGCCGACGTGCGAGTCAACAGCAGAGAGGCAGTCATCCAAGAGATACACATCCGCGCGCGCGTAGACGGCCCGAGCGAGCGCAACACGAGCCTTCTGTCCACCGCTGAGCGAGATACCGCGTTCGCCCACAACTGTCTCGTCGCCATCGGGAAGCTGGGCAAAGTCGTCCAATAAAGCGCAGGCCTTGATCGTTTTTTCGTAGAAGGTAGAATCGTACCGGTAACCAAACACGATATTCTCCCGGACCGTGGCGTTCATGATCCAGGGCGACTGGCTGACGTAGGCTACCGTTCCGTGGACTTGGACTTGGCCCTGGGTCTTCCACAGGTCGCCGAGAACACTCTGCAGAAGCGAGCTCTTGCCAGCGCCCACGCGGCCCACGACACAGGACAGGTCGCCCTTGTGAGCACTGAAGTTTATGTCCTTGAGGACCGTCTTGTCTTCGTGGCGATTCCAAGAGAAGGAAGCATCGCGGATCACGACGGACTCCTCGCCCATGATTTCGACGGCCGGCTTGGGGGTGATAGCCTCAGGCTGGAGCTCCTCCGCAGTGAGATACGACGTCAGACGGCCGACAGCAACACTGGCTTCGATGATGGACGTGATGACCATGGGAAGGACAGCAAGCGGGAAAGTAAGAAGGTTGAACAAAGCTGAGGATGTCTGTTAGTACAAATAGCAAAAGGCTTACGGAGGAGGGAGGGAGGGATGGGGATCCTAGAAGACATACCCAGCGCAGGGAAGACAATTTCCGTCGTAAGAGGACGACCGTCGGTAAGTACGAACACGGTAAAGGTGCAGCAAGAGACAAGGAACGGGGTGCTGGACCACGTGAAGTTGGCAAAGGCCTGGCCAGCACCAATCTTGCGGAGGTTCTTCAGCTCCTGGTCGTTCCGAATGTAGTTGAGCTTGTTCATGAAGGCGGCGCCCCAGGCGTACAGCTTGATGCTCTTCATGTTGTTGATGATCTCGGCCACCAGACGAGTTCTCGCATCCTTGTTCTTCATCTGCTTCTTCTGCAGGTTCTTCATGATCCGGGCAATGAAGCCGTTGATCGGGACCATGAAGATCATGACGCCAATACCCGCCAACATGGACCACCCGACCAGATCGTAGAGCGATGCCATGCAGATAATGATCTGGAATGGGGCCGACCACATTTGCTGGGCGAACTGCGTCAGGTCTTGAAGTCGCTGGGCGTCGACCGCCATGTAGTTGACGATATCACCCGTAGTCTTGGACGACCGGCCCTCGTTCGACAGCTTCAGCGCCTTCTTGTAGATAGACGAGGTCAGGCCACCCTTGATCCGCATGCCGGTAACAAAAGCCAGCTGGAAGTATTGGTGGATCATAGTGGTCTGAAAGACCGCGACGGCGAACATGGCCAGCGCAATGGCCGCACCCTGGATCACGGGCTGCGGTGTTTGGTCGGGGTAGTAGTATGACCCAATGAAAGAAATCAAGTACCTGAGGAGTTGCGGCTGGATGAATTGGGAGATGTCGTTCCCGACCTTGAAGACGGCCGCCAACATGTAAGGGGTACCGTAAGCACCGAAGAGCGCCATCCACAGCGAAGGGTTCTTTCGATGCTCCAGCTGGTACTGCCACTGCTTGTCAAACGCTTCGCCCGTCGACCTGGTTGTATCATTCTTGGACAGCCCCCAGAGGTCCTCCTCGGTCAAAAACGCCTTGTAGCCGTGTTTCATCATGGGAGTCATCCACGAGAAAGTGAGCAGCGAGAAGACGGTAGCGTACTCCACTGGGCACTCCTCCTCGTCGACAAGCGCCTCATACGTGCTGTTCTTCTTAGGCCACAGCCACTCGAGCAAGAACTCGACCACGGAAAGCCCGAAACCGACGGCATATGTGACAAAGTACGGCAGGCTCTTGGCGTAGATTTGCTGGGAGATCAACGACCGGAGCTTGACGGCAAGTGCAATAAGAAGCAATAGCCAGTAGAACAAGACGACGCCGTTTGCGTTTCGCAGTCGGGAGTGCTCGAGCCATTGGATGGTGAAGATGACGAAGAGGGAGACGATCGTGGCGGTGGTGGTGTAGACGCGGAAGTCGCCGTACCAGATATCCTTATACTTGGCGATTTGGAATCCTAATTGCACCGCGACATCGGCAATAATCAAACCGAGAATCGTCTAATAAAGTGTCAGAACACAGGCATAGAAACCCAACCCAAGTCCCAAAGTCGCAAACCCACCTGTTTTGTCCAGAAATGCCAATCCTTCGACACGGGCGTGGGCTGCTTGTGCTTCACTAACCACCACAAGGCCATCGCGCCAACAACAATACCGAACGCGGCCACCGCCGATACCCACACGTCGATGAAGCACGGCGTGAAGTCATATCGAAACGGGCTCAACGGGCCCCATCCTTCTGCGTTCCCACACAGCGGCTGCTTGAAGACGCGCTCAGCGTCAAGATAGCCGCTCCCTAACTCCGACACGGCATGGCGGTATCCAGTGAAAGACCCCGTCAATATCTTTTGCGCCCCCGGCAGGCCGTCGGCGTAATCGGCCAGCCCCATTGGCGCGGACATTATGGATTCAAATCGGCGTGCAGAGGCAACATGTCAGGGTAGAAAGTGCTGGATTGGACTGTTGTTGTTTCCGTAAGCTTAGCTGTCGGAGGTTGAAGAGATGCGGCTGCGGATTTGCAGCGGCCGAAATCGAGTATGACGTCCACCGCCGGGACAAAAGATCAGCGGGACAAAAAAGCAAAGTCACACTGGATTAAAGCTCCGTGGTTGACTGCACAACGAAGCTATCGCATTGGGCCTCAGCAAATTCCTGCCACAAAAAAGGAGCAGCGAAGGTGGCGGTTATAAGATGAAAAGGTGCAGGAAAGCGATAAAAAAGATAGCCACAGGAAAAAAAGACGCCGGCTGCGTTCCACTGGACTCCAACGAGACGCGGCGCGACTCCTCTTTGTCATGCCCTTCTGTGCTGCACCGCAATTGTCAGCAATCCGGGGCGGTGGGCTTGTCTCGCCAGGGGACGGGATGGATTCCCCAACTGTCCTGCATGCAGCTCTAGCGGGGCGACCCCGCTGGAAGCCTAACAGGGAACCTGTTCAGTGGACGTGCCTCGCTGAAAGTCACTTCGTTCAGTTGCCAAGCGCCAGTACCTGACCTTCAGCCGCGAGAGCCGGCAGGGCTACCGAGTCACAGCTACCCCACCCGACCTCGGAGCTCGGGCACCCGACAACCGATCCCTGCAATCCTTCCGAATTCGAACTTGACCCCAAGAAAAGTGACGTTCACGGCGTCTGCCTCGTTCGATGCTTTGTAATAAGAGGAAGATTAAATTTTCTTCCCACCCTTTCGAAGTAAAAAAACCGAAATACGAAAAGGGTTGCACGTGTATTACTAGCATTAATTAAACGAAGGGACCATTCGGAGCACCGGACTTTGTGGAAGAAGGGTGGAAAACTCTGCTCGGATCTCGGCGGAGTTAAAGTGTGCCTTTTGCACAGTATTGTAGTTATTACACATGGCAACATTCAAGGTTGTTGTCTCTTCCAACCGGGCAGAATCCAAACTGTCGTAACGTTAATCAATTGACATCAGACCATGACACCTTGATAGGAATTGCCCAGTGTTAGGGGACTCAAGTAATAGCCTCTCTCGAGCCCACTGTATCCCTCGCTCATAGTTTACTACTGTCTCTGCGTTTGCCTGTCTTAAATCCGGCAGCAACAAATTAGCCCGCCAATTGCACGCCCACTCAATTCTCCAATCCCCACAAACGTAACAACCACACCAAAAGCCAAGAGCCATGACGTTGGAGCTCTAGCTTGCCCCTCCTGCGGCCCCCCAAAACATTCGTGATGCCTCTGAAACGGTCAACATCACCGAAACCAACACCCGCACCCCCCACCATCGCCAACAACTCTACCTCCGCAACCCTCACAACCCTCCTCATCTTCCTACTCCTCCTCATCGCCCTCTTCCCCAGTCTCTTCCATCTCCTCTGGACCCTCCCCCTTAACTTGCTCTTCCCCTCTCCAACCCACAACCCAAGCGACCACCATCAACACCATCACCACCACCACCAACACGAAGCAAGCCTCAACACACCACCCCCGACAACAATAACAACAACAATGTGGTCACAAAAGCAGTTTACACTTCCCTCCCGCGCCCGTGGGTCCTATCTCATCACCGACACGGTGCTGAAGGAGGTGCCTGAGATTAAGTCCTACAAGGTGGGGCTGCTGCATCTGTTTATCCAGCATACCAGCTGTGCGTTGAGTTTGAATGAGAATTGGGATGAGGTGCGTTTTTTTCCTTTTCTCTTACTTTTCTCTCGTTTTGCACACCCGGCCTAGTTGTATGTTGAATATTTGCTTCATGCGGTTTTTTCATGAGAGAGTTCGTGGGCAGAATAAAATGATGTGATCCAAGGAGGTTGTGGATATCCCATCAGGCGCACCCATCCAGACTAACCATGTATATGCCCATCTCCAGGACGTCAGGGCCGACATGAGCGACACCTTGGACAGAATTGTCCCCGAGGCCGGCCCGAAAGGCGAAGCTTTGTACAGGCATGATGCAGAGGGTGGGTTTCTTCCAGCTCCCGCTCACGGGGGTGTATAGTACGAGGGCCGAGAGAATTTAACAATACAGATAGGACCCGACGATCTGCCCGCCCACGTCAAGTCTGCGTTGATCGGGGCCAGCGTCACGATCCCTATCAAGGATGGGAAGTTGGTAAGTGATAAACGCGAAGTTTTGTGAAGTTTGAAATCATGTCCTAACCAACCCATAGGCAACGGGAACCTGGCAAGGAATCTGGTACCTCGAGTTCCGGGCCGCAAAGCACACACGCAAGATAGTTGCCACCATCCAAGGCGAGAAGGCGTGAATAGTTTCAAAAATTTGCGAACGCTTTCATATTTCGGGTATAACTTCCCTCCCCATGTGCCATCTAAATGACAAGTGTGTATGTGAAGCGCCGACCTTCTCTACCCATAGTTAGATCGCCGTTCCGTTTTGGCTAATGATGATGTTGACCCCGGATCCTGACGCCGGACGCCTGCTAAATAATAAAAGAAAATCAGATCCTTTCTTTCCTAGCCCCTTTTCCCTTCCTCCTTCTTCTCCCGGACGCGTTATTGTTAGAGGTTTTCTTCCGTTAAATTAGTGCGTCCCGTTCTCGGTGTTCATGTCGACGTCGTCACCGCCCGCCAGAACCTTGGTCTTGGGGACATAGTCGGTCGGGCCAGCACCGGGCGTCATGGCGACCACCTCGCCGTCCTCATTGACAAACTCAAAGTTGTACCGGCTCAGCAGGTGGGGGATGGCGGATAGTTGGGGGCCGTAGCGCTGGGTGTTTTCGTAGAGCTCGAAGAGCGGGACTGCGAGCAGTTTCATGTTCTTGGGGACACTTAGAACCTCTGAGGGACGAAAGCCGGCAGTTAGTCAAGCCCAGAAAAAAAAAAACGGTTGCCAAGCAACAGAACGGGCTATGGGGGAAAAAACGTACTGGAGTGAGGCAGCTGGATAAAGTACAACTTCTTGCACTCCTTGGGCCGGGTGATATGCGCCGGCACAAACGGGTACATGAACGTCTCAAAGTTCGGTCGCCACCACTGCGCCAAGCAATCGCCGACCTCCCAGTCCGCCGCCTTATTGCCCTCGCCCAGGCTGCCCACGGGCGCCAGGCGCTCGTCCAAACGCGTCTTGAACCCTTCAATTTCCTCGTCCTCCGGGCGCAAGTAATCTCCGGGCAGCTTGAAGAAGGCATTGGCGATCTGCAGCATCAAAATGTGCGGATGGTTGTGCTCGTGGCAGACGAGGATGCCCTCGCAGGTGCGCCGCATGCCGTGCGCGTCGTAGTGCTCCTCGAGACGCTTCAGGCGCGCCAGGACACTGGGGTCCTCCTCGGGCTGGGTCTCTTTGACGCCGAAGGTGTAGTTGGAGAGGGGGAAGAGGCGGATGGTCTGGGGTTGGTTGGCGTTGAAGTCGAGCGGGATGACGGGCGCCTGGGCGCTCTGTAGCGCTGTTGGGGCGATGGTAGACATGGTGGAGGAGAGAAAGGGCAAAGGAGGCTGTGTTGTTATTTGGGTTGGGTGATGAATCTGGTGGTGAGGTTGGAAGAAGGCAGGTGAAGAAGCGACGACACGATCGGGCCGCGATGAAGTTGATTTCGTCGAATACCAATGTGTTTCGTCGGAGGCGGTGATGGGTGGTACGTGGTTTGTTCAATACACTAATAACCACAAGATGTTTCGTCGCATGGAAAGGCGAAATGGGACGGTGGAATCTCCATACGGGCGAGAAGTTGGAGAAGCGATTGGCAAAAAGACCAGAACAGGAAGGCGGTCAATCCGCACGTGGGTTAAGTGGGTCAGGCACACTTCGTAGGGGACGGTGGGGACTTACGACCGGAGGTTCGACTCAGGACTTTGAGCCAAGAATGGGTTCAAATTCTTTGACTCGTTCAAAGGGATCAATTCTAGTTGTGAATTTTTTTGGTATATTTTCTCCGCCCCGGAAGATTGAGATTCACGCTTTCACTCAAGGATCACACTCAGCAACATGCTTGACGACGGCTTCAAGCTGCCCGGGCTTGCCGGGCCACTGACACGACCGGATGCCTCGCAGCCGTGCAAAGGTTGCTCTGAGAATTGGAGGTTTTCTCCCCACATAAGCTGGAGACGAATACTTGCTGCATCAATCTTTGATTAAGTGAGGGGACTAGTTTCGTGGTCCTTTAAACTAGACATGAATTATGAGAAGTGATCAACCAATTCGCGGTAGGGTATACTTGGATGTCACTATTGGCTCCCACACAGCTCAGGGCTGCCCACTTTATTTGACCGTTGCAGCTCAGACAAGTGCCGGGCCGATATCGTGCGAACGGGTAATCGGGCTTCGGGATTCATCTTGGGATCTCGGATGCCCCCCCCACCCCGGGTCCGGAGTTGACCTTGACGGGCCAAGAGTGGCCATTGATAGGTTCCTATCTCGTTATCGCGATCGAGAATCCGGGTATCTTGGAAATGTACCCCCACCAACCCCGCGGCATCTAATTACTGTAGTAAATCCCAGCGAAGCCTCGCCCGTTAACGTAAACAACAGCATACCCGGGCCTCCTCTTCCCCCTCACTCCTCTCCCTCCCCTTGTCATACGATGTGCGAGGGAAAGGCACAGCAAGGCTGCCCTGCGATAATTTAGATTACGGCTACACAAGATACGATCACGAGTCGAACTTCTGGAAGCATCGGGTGAAGCAATTGGTGATTGTGTACCGTCCGAGATGACTCGGCCTCAGCCACAAGGCAGTCGTGCAAGTTGCGCCAGTAATAAGAGTCGTATCCATGATGACGGTCCGATGCAGCTCGTGACAAACCCCGCCCAGTACCGCATGCACCCCTCACCCGTGACTCTCTCGTGAGCAAGCGGAGTTGCGGCCGGCTAGGTCTTGTCGTGACCTATCCTGCGGACTCGACCATGCACTACCAGAGGTCAAACCTCGTGCTCCTCCCGGGTACTAACCCGAGCGATGAGGTGCGTATTGTTGAGGCTTCGATGGCCTGCAGCGTGCCCCTGTCGGGCTGGCCGCCAATAATGCGCTGAAGCAGCCCTCTCGCAGGGCTCGCTTAGCCTGACCGGAAGCCGACTCCATCTATCGAGCTGCAATGGTTGTTGATTGCGTGCAGAAGGATGAAAGCGTCGTCGGAAGCTGCATCACGAATTGGGCGAGTCTATTCGTACGTTACTATGTAAAGAGCACCAACGGGGGCGAAGGCGGGCAAGCTTGCGATGCAAGGAAGCGGGCCCTCCCACGATGGCTCGAGGCCCCTATGGCCTCGTTGCACCGGCACGGCCAACGACCGATGTCCTTTGGAACCTGGAACCCAGCTCGCCCAGGTCTGCCAGGGCGGACAAAGAGTCCAGGCGGTCGAATAGGGCGGGACGTGCAGGTTCTGGAACCCCCAAGCCATGCAGCGGGGTCCCCTCGTTGACGTTACCATGCCTCACCACCAGAGGGCCGCCCACTGACCTAATGACAAGCCCCCCCATGAAAGTTTCCCCCCAGAACCTCCACCCACAAAACGGGCCTCGAGCCCTTCCGTCCATTCGTTTTGTCATTGCCCTTTCCGGTCTTTCCCGTGATTTTGTCCCCCTCCTCCCATCAGGCCTTTTCTTTCTTTTTCCCCGGCAAACACACGGCGAAACCTTCCTTACGCAGTAATACGCGGCGTATCAGGCACGCGGGATCTTCGAGGGCACCAAAACGCGCGAATCATGGTTTGCAGCCTGCAGATCGCCAATCAATTGAGTCACGCGCATCGCTAAACAATCGCGGGGTTGTCCCGGGCTCTGGTGCATCGCTTGCAGCCGCCCTACGCGCCTTGCCCGCCTTGCCTACGCCCGCCATGGACGACGCTGCCCGCCTCGTGTCGGAGCTGCGAGATCGGCTGGCCGAGCTCGACGGGAAGGTGGCCGCCTACCAGCGGGATATGCTCGCTGAGTTCCACCGTCATATGGACGAGTGTCTGAAGAAATACCCGGACGACGTCTCGAGCGAAGTATCACGCACCGTTGCCGCTTCGGTCTTCGCGGGGGATTACCCGTCACTGAGCCCCTCGCATCTTCGCGACGCTTCTAGACCACCACTGACACTGACAACACGACCGCCGGTCTCTCCGGCCATCGTCAACTCATCAACAAACCGCGGCACCTGGGGCAGTCCCGGTGGCCGCAAATCCCCCCCACCTATTCTCCGCCACACGTCGGGAACCCCGATGGAAGGCTCGCGCAGTCCCCACGCAAGAGAGAAAGAGTTCCAGGGCTTATTTACACCGACCTACCTCCCACTGCTCGAGAACGACAGTCGCCGGTCGTCTCTCCATTCGCCCCCCATGTCGCCGCCCCCGACGTCCGAAGGCTCGCCGCTGCCGCTGTCGACCGACAATGTGGACAAAGTAAACAAGGCATTGGCGGCCGCCCAAGACCCGAAGCCGCCGGCCATCACGACCAACTTTGATAACAGGCCGGTGCCGCTGCGCAGGCTGACGGACCGGTCCGAGGCGTCGTCGTCGCTCGAGTCCTACGGCAGCGAGTCCAATATTACGACGACGAGCAAGGGCCGCCGACGGAGCGCATTGCGGCGGTCGTCTAGCTCGAACAAGGACAGTCCGCGACGCGTGCGCTTCGAGTTTGAGGGCGAGGAGATTTTTCCGGCGTCGTCGTCTCCCCGGACACCGACGGCGATTACGTTCACCGACGAGAGTGGGGCCGCCGAGGCGCAGGCTCCCACTGTGACTGCGACTGCGACTGCGACTGCTGCTGAGGCTGAGGCGGAGTCACTGGAATTTGCCACTGAACAGGATAACGTTGACAGGGTGCAGGGGAACGGGGATGATGAGTCAACCACATACTCGGGGACTTCTTTGTTGGATGTCGAAGGAGAGGAGGATGCGTTTCCAAAACCAAAAAAGGTTTCCTCGACACAGGCACTGCAGGCACTAACCCGGAGCCCGCTGGAGGAGGGCTCAACTTGGAGAGTCGTCAATCCAGATCCTGAAGAGATTCCTCCCAGCAGCATGAACGGCGAGAAAGTTCCAGAGCGCCCAAAGGGCTTGACGACGAGAAATGATTCGCAGGCGACGATCCGGCCGAATGGGAATGGGTATAAGGTCGTCGATCAAGATACTAGGGTATACGTCGATGAAGTAGTGCAAGACGTCGACGATGACAGCGAGGACGATAGCGAGGAAGGGGATGAAGAGGAGGAGGAAGATGAGGAGTCGGCATCTGAAGACGAGTTTTTGTCTATCCCTATCCGACGCAAGCCAACGTCACCACCATCAGATCCCAACGCTCTGCCAGCTCGGCCACCAAATTTGATGCCTCGTCCAACATCGAAAGCAGCCCAACCAGCACAACCCCAGGAATCGGCCGAGCTAGACAATGGCGTAGACGACGACCCGTTCTTCGAATTCGATGATGAAGTAGGCGGGCCTTCCAGTTCCTCCCCACAAAAACACCAAAAATATCTCCCCGACCCCGACTCATCCGACGAAGACCCAACCCCAGGCCGCCTCCGTAAAGCCGCGCGCGAAGAGCAGCAACGGTTACAACAGCAACAAGCAGGCGGCGATACGGTCGCTTCCCCGTCCGGCCTTACAACCACCAACGCCAACACCAACACCAACACCACCCCCATGTCCCCCTCCTCCGCCCTCTTCGACCACAGCATCGGCTCCTACATGGGCCGCTCGGTAACCGTCGCCCCGATCAAAGACGCCAAGCTGTACGATGAAATCGCGGGGATGCGGGACGTGCGGTTTTCGGTCGGCAGTCTGAAGGATGTGACGGGGATCGAGGCTGCCGCGATGGGGAGTTATCGCGCTTCGGCTCCGAGTCTGGCGAGGGATAGTGGGTTTACGCCGAGGAGCTTTTCGGAGCGGTTGGTGTTGGAGGATGAGATGGAGAGGAGGCGGGTTGCGGGGGAAGAGGGGGATGATGAGTTTTAGGGGGTTGGTCCGGTCTAGTGGACTGGTTGGTGATGGTGTGTGTGTTGTGTGTGTTCGTTTGTGTGAGCAGGTGATGATGATGCATTGCATTTCTCTTGGGCCTACTACCTCGGGAGGTGTGGTCTGGTCGGTCGTATTGGGACATCCATGGTAATATGGGAGGTTCAGGGGTCGGAAATACCATCAAGTAGATTTTACGGGTGTGTGCTATATATGTATTAGAGACCGGGCTGGGCTGGACTGGGCTAGGTTTTGCATCGCGACACTATTGTGGGTAGTGTTGTCATCGGCATGATGGGGACTGTCTCAGGTGAAATGGGAATGGGAGGAGATGGAGTTTTGGTTTAATCGTTCAAGGATGCGGTGCATTCGGCATTTGGGACATGTTCTTTGTTATTGGGGTCCGTAATTACGATGGGCTTTCCTGATAATTAATGGATTGTGTCCTGATTTGTTTCTGCGTGCTCGTACATGCCAATCGAAGTGAAAATGACGAGTTCAAGCTTCGATTTCGAGTCCCAGAATCTCGTCATCAACCGCTCAACCACCTGATGCAAGGGAATTGGCCTGAATTCTAGTTGATCGGCAGCGGGGCTTTCTGCAGCTGTTTGAGGCCTGTCGGCTCTCCAAGTGTGATGTGAAACAGCCAATCAGCGCACAAGCAACCGTGTCAAACATGCTCGGGGGTTTGTCCTCCGAAAGCGACGGGACAGAACAACGGTTCTTGGACCCGAAGAAAACACCACGTACGCTGTTCCTCGGTCCATTCAATTGCGATTATTGTATCATTTCATTGGGGGTTGGATCCTGATTGATTCCGTGCTGGCTTGGCTGGATGCGCCTGGTATCCGACGGCGCTTGATACAATACGCCGAGACGACCTCATCTGGTAATCTGGTAATATTACCGTTACCAACTGAGACTCAACTTCGACGTCGAGCTTGAATTCCGTCCGGGTTGCGACAACTTTCTTCGCTCGGCCAACAGCATGACCATCGACATTGCGCCTAGTTAGCCGCAAACGAGCCTGCGAGACCTCTATCGGTGTGGCCTCGTGCCCCCCGACAGACACCATCTGCTCGACATCATAAAACCCGACCCGAATCAAATACAAGGGAACTAAACCACCACCACCATGCATCTCCAACTCCCCACCATCTCCTCCCTCCTCACCCCCCTCTTCCTCACCACCCTCCTCTCCCCAACAACAGCCTACACCCCCCTCTCCCCCTCCCTCCTCCAATCCCTCCCGACCCCCTCCGACGCCGACTACAACATCACCTCCGGCACGCTCCTCTCCCCCCTCCTCACCCCCCGCGTGCCCGGCACACCCGGCCAAACCGCCGCCCAGTCCCACCTCGCCTCCTTCTTCCGCACCCACCTACCCACCTGGGACCTCTCCTGGCAGAACTCCACATCCACCACGCCCGCGACAGGGGACAGGCAGATCCCCTTTGCCAATCTGGTGCTAAGGCGCGAACCGCCGTGGACGAAGGCTAGGGGCGCGGGGGCGGCGTCGTATTTGACGCTGGTCGCGCATTATGATAGTAAGATTGAGCCGGACGGGTTTGTGGGTGCTACGGATAGTGCGGCGCCGTGCGCGGTTTTGATGGATGTGGCGAGGGCGGTGGAGGGGTATTTGGTGAGGATGTGGGCGGAGGGTGATGGGAAGGGGAAGGGGAAGGGGAAAGGGGATGCTGGGGCTGGGACTGGGGAGAGTGTGGAAGGGGTGCAGATTTTGTTGTTGGATGGGGAGGAGGCGTTTGTTGCTTGGACGGATGAGGATAGTTTGTATGGGTCTAGGTGAGTTTGCTTTCCCGAGCCTTTTGGTTTTCCTTAGAGCTCCTTGAGGTTAAGATGGGCTTGAGAGCGGGAAGTGAATCAGGTGGGAGCGTTGACTAACCAGGTGTAGGGCTCTTGCGGCGGAATGGGAATCCACGGTACACCCAGCTCGCTCAACCTTCCGGAACCCCATGCAACAAATCAGCCTCTTCGTCCTCCTCGACCTCCTCGGCTCCGCCAACCCCGTCATCCCCTCCTACTTCCAAAACACCCACTGGGCCTACCAGCGGATGGCCGCCATCGAGGGCCGACTCCGGCAGTTCGAGCTTCTGGAGAGCCAACCGGGGCCCAGCGCCCCCTTCTTGCCCGAGAGCGGCAAGATGGCGACGCAGTTCAATGGGCGCGGGTTTGTTGGCGACGACCACGTGCCGTTTATGCTGCGCGGAGCCCCCGTGCTGCATCTCATCCCGACGCCGTTTCCTAAAGTGTGGCATACCATGGATGATGACGGAGAGCATTTGGATATTGCGACGGTCAAAGACTGGGCGAGGATTGTGACGGCGTTTACGCTGGAGTGGATGGATGTGCAGAAGCATGAGCCTGGGGGGAAGTGAGGTTGTATTGAACTACAAATGACGAATTACGAAGTATTTTGAGGCAGCCATGCATTCATTGCGGTTCTGTCCATCCCATTGCGACTTGGGTGAGAGAGAGTAGCACTTCAGCTCCTAGACTCAACAAACTACGCAGAGTGGTTTCGAGAGCATGCTTATTGAGAAAGGCAAATGACTAAAGCCTCGGCCTGGGTTTGATAGATATGAGGCGGGACTGGTGATATTTCTAGTTTTGCGGCCTCGCAGCCTTGAAACTTTTAACACTGCAGCAGAGTTTGTAGGCGGTTGGAAGTGTTTGTCAAGTCAGATTTGGTTTAACTATGCAGGGGTTTGGATCACCTGGTCCTCAACATTGCCCGGCTCAGGGCTTTTCAAGTGAACCACTTGTGGTGGTCAAGTATATCGGTCTTGCCCCGGCAAGCCTGGCAAGCCTGGTTCATTCTTGTCGGGCATCTTGACTTCATGGATGTATGAGTCAGTCAGTCAGTCTACCACACCTACGCAGTACGAGGACTCGGGTTTTACCCCACCAGAATACAGTATGAAATTCTGTTCGCACGGCCTTCACACGGTACATCCACCACACACTGGCGGGGGCGGGGCTGCCCTGAGCGGTCAGCGCGTCAGGTCTCGGCCTTCCCTGGCACCCAACAGTGTTTCGGTGTTTCGGTTGGCATTGAAACATCTCACCCATCTTCATCTGACATGACAAAAGACTCCCAGGCACCAACCGTCTTGGGCATCGCGCTTGATTCTTTCGTCCCATTGCAATTCCTCTGCGCTCTTCGTGTCAATCGACGATAAGATACCCCGCAACCGCCTTGCTCCCTCCAACTTAAGATTCCGAGATCGAGAACCACCGGGCCCAGCAATCTATCGATCGTCATCGACCGACTCCCGGAACTGTCTATCGCGGGATATAGGAATATAGCTGTTTGGTAGTCAAGACTGTTGCGACATCGCGATCTCGACCCCCACCTTTTTATTGCTCAGTAGCGCGCAAGATCGACTCCCACACATTGCAGAATGGACGGCAAAAGGCACGCTGCGTCATTCCAGCAGCTTGAGAAGCTGGGCGAGGGAACATATGCCACTGTAAGTTTGGAACGCTAAGCGTCTGGCACTTCTCGACCATGCTCTGGTCGGCTGCTGACGTTCTGCCTAGGTTTTCAAAGGGAGGAATCGCCAAACGGGCGAGCTGGTCGCGCTCAAGGAGATCCATCTTGACTCGGAGGAAGGGACGCCCAGTACCGCCATCCGTGAGATTTCTCTTATGAAGGAACTCAAGCACGAGAACATTGTCGCCCTCCACGATGTTATTCACACCGAGAACAAGCTGATGCTCGTGTTCGAGTATATGGACGGCGATCTCAAGAAGTACATGGACACCCAGGGTGACAGGGGTGCCCTCAAGCCCCCGGTCATCAAGTCCTTCATGTATCAACTGCTGAAGGGCATCGACTTTTGCCACAAGAACCGAGTCCTCCACCGCGATCTGAAACCCCAGAACCTGCTTATCAACGGCAAGGGGCAGCTCAAGTTGGGCGACTTTGGTCTTGCGCGGGCGTTTGGCATACCGGTCAACACCTTCTCGAACGAGGTCGTCACCCTTTGGTACCGGGCTCCCGATGTACTCCTCGGCAGCCGCACCTACAACACTAGCATCGATATCTGGTCTGCTGGTTGCATCATGGCCGAGATGTTCTCTGGTCGCCCCTTGTTCCCAGGCACCACCAACGAGGACCAAATCATCCGCATCTTCCGCATCATGGGAACCCCGAGTGAGCGCACATGGCCCGGCTTGTCGCAGTTTCCCGAGTACAAGACCACCTGGCAGATGTACGCAACCCAGCCGCTCAGCAGCATTCTGCCCCAGATCGACCCGGTGGGGATCGACCTCCTCCAGCGCATGCTACAACTCCGCCCCGAGCTGCGCATTTCGGCCGCCGAAGCCCTGACTCACCAGTGGTTCAACGACCTCCTGGTCGGGCAGCGTTCGCAGCAGCCCCAGGCGCAACCGCAACCGCAGCAGCAGCAACATCTCCAGGCGCAGCAAATGATGCACCCGCATGGTGGTTACCAGCAGACCGTCCCAAGCCAAGGGAATTATGGCGGCTACTAGTTCCAGCAACCGACGCCAGCCTGGGGCGGTTATGTACAACAGCCCCAGCAGCCACAACAGCCCCAGCAAACACCGCAACCGGGACCACTCCAACAGCAACAACCGCATACTAGCCAATTTCAACAGTCACAGCTGCCTATACACCCACGCGGGGCTTCACAGTACCACGTACAGCTTCCAGGACCAGCCCCCATTGCCCAAGGAGCTCGATCAGCCCCGTTGCCAGGGGGTCTTCATTCTAGTCATACTCCTTTTCCCAGCGTTCCCCATGGGCAGCCGGGTGGGGAACCTTTCCTCCAGCAGCTCCCCAGCGGTTTTGATTTCCCTCTTCCTACTAATTATGGGTATTTCCCCTACCAACAACCTCCCCTGAAGAGTGACAGCTACAGTAACACCGCTGGCTACGGTCATGTGTCAGCCTTGCCCCAGTCAATCCATTCGCAGCCAATCATGCACGCGTCAGACCCTCACTCGTCAAGCCTTCACCAGCCGGGCATTCACCCACTAGCTCCTCCTCCGCAAGGCCTTCGCCCGTCAGGTGTTCCCCAGCCAGGTCTTCATCCGCCAGCCCCTGTCCCGCCAGGCGTTAATCCGCCAGGTGCCCCCCAGCCGGGTCTTTACCCACAAGGTGTTTCGCAGCCAGGCGTTCAACCACCAGTCATTAACCCGTCAGCCGTTCAGCCGGAACTAACGACCGCCAGAATGCCGCTGAATCTTTTGCTTCAGCCCTGGTCACCCCCCAGCGGCTACCGTGGTGGCGGGACTATTGTTTGGGTTCCGGGCCGGGGCCGGGGCCAGAGCCGTGGCCGTGGTTGTGGTCGTGGTCATGGCTGCGGCCGTGGCAACAACGCTGGGACTAGTAATGACAACGCTGGGACCAGTAATGACAACACCCGGTAACGGCAGGATTATGCAAGTTCTTTCGTAAGCAGTGGGAGGGGATCGTGTGCGTTATACCAGGTCGTGTCTTTTATCTTCATTGAGTGAGTTTCTGGAAATGGGTAATGGGATTCGGGTGGTAGGTGCGGGGAGTTCGGGTGTCGTGGATAGAAGTGTGGTCTCTTTTTCTTTGGTGTAGCGTAGAGGGGGGGGTATCCTATGTCAGTGATATGAATATCAGAACACAGGGGGAGGGTTGTAATGAAAAGACAGTCGGCAATGGATGGTCAGCGAAATGTTTTTGAAAAGAAGGTACCCGGTATAGGAATTGTTTTACATGATAGTTTTCTGAAACGAATCACAACTCGTGAGCCTTATTAATCAATGCTTTGCGGATGATTGAGCAAACCTGGAATGCTGGATGTCTCGTACTTTATATCGGATACATGCATAAAGGCCCTTCTTCACTCTAACGAGATCCCCGAACCTAAGTTCTCCACGTGACCCACTTCCGCGGTCCTGTTTCCTTGAGCGCGGAATCCCTGCTGCAGCCTTGGCTTCATTCGTTTAACCACCTTCAACATCGAACTCCAATCCTTCCCAAAACGAACAAACAAACAACGACCGACGGTTAACGACCGGAACCGGTATCGCATATCGCCACAATCGACCGACCGATCGCTTGCACCGAAAAAGTGTCGGAAGAAGAAAACGAAACGAACGACCGGAAGAATTATCGGAACGGCGACGGTTTGTAACTGTGGTGCATCGGAAATGGGCAATACCCATTTCCCACCACCATAGGTTGTCATCCACGACTGCGCCTTTCGAGCGCTGTTACCCACGACTTCTTTTCTGCTGTATACGGATTGAGGCCACGAACGACAGCACGAGTGAGAGAAGCGAATAAGCGATTTTGATCGCGGCAATCACGCCCGCGCTATTCTGAGATGGCGACGATGGATTCAAGCAAGGGTATGTCTATGGCAAAGGACAGAATGATGGCGCGATGATTGCAGCGCACGCGCGTCTTTCCGCTCGTCTTGTCCCCCCCGATTGAGCGAGGAGAATGCGGACTACGATTTATCGTGACTGCTTATATGAACGATACTGACTAACTCACCCCGCACAGACGACGAGGCTACCATCAAGGTCGCGTCGACCAAGAAATCTGTCACTCCGTCGCGGCCCGCTCGGTTTGGTAAGATCAAGCTGAAGAAGGCGCCACCGAAACAGATCAAGCCGGGGAATTGGAAGGAAGGGAATATTATTGAAGGTGCGCAGTTACGATTTGAGACCCTGCATTGGTAGGATATCTGAGGACGGCTACTAATTTGTACACGGCGCAGAAGACAAGAAGAAAGCCAAAGACAACGCCATCATCGCATCATCACCCAGCCCCGTCACCGTCCAACTCGACGATGCCTCTCGCGAAAACTTCAACACCGGGCGCCCGCTCGAGGATCTGCTCGACATGTTTCAGTGTAAGCACTGTAAGAAAGTCATTACGCGGTCTGCCGGTACCGAGCACGTCGCGCGATGCCTCAAGATTAAGAAGGAAAAGGCTCAGCGCAAGAAGGAAGCTCGTGAGGCCCGCGAGCGGTTGAAGGAGGCGGCCCGGGAGGAGGAAGCGCGCAAGGCTGAGGGGGATGGGGCGGGGCGGGACGATGATAGTGACGATGACGATGATGACGGCAAGGATGGGAATGGGGGAAAGACGGCTGGCAAGGCGAAGAAGACGAGTGTTGCGGGCAAGAAGAGGAAGGCAGACGGCGATCTGGAGAAGGGCAAGGCGAAGAAGAAGAAGGACGAGCCCAAGCCGAAAGCCGCCAAGCCCAAGGGCCCCGTCGACGTGGAGCGGCAGTGTGGTGTGCTGCTTGCCAATGGCCAGCCGTGCGCGCGGTCTCTGACATGCAAGAGCCACAGCATGAGCGCCAAGCGGGCTGTACCGGGCCGGTCCTTACCATACGACATGCTGCTCGCGGCATACCAGAAGAAGAACCAAGCCAAGCAGCAGAAGGCCGCTATTGACGCCAATGCGCCGCTCGAGGACGAAGACGAGGCGAACCAGGGCGCGGTCGACAGCGACGAGGAAGCGGCCGCGGTTATGAGCGCGCTGGCCAACTGGAACCCCCAGCCGGTCGTCCCGCAGCCCGTGTTTGCACCGACAAAGCGGCAGTACCAACTGGCGCGTCTCCACGAGCAGCTACAAACGGCCACTAACGGCGGCCGCGTCAATATCTTCCAGGTGGTTGGCTTTGGCGCCCAGCGGCTTCCCGACGGCCATCCCGGATTGTACGAGCAAGAGGATGCACCGGGTGAGCCGGATCCGGCCGTTCTAGGCAGCGCAGCAGGAGGTGGAGGAGGAGGAGACTTCTCACGACGGTCGTCCAGTTTCAGTCTTGCGGGCGCGGGCGCGCCGCAGCGGCGGCCGTCAGTCACAGGACGAGCGTAGAGTGCTCGATCTTTCAGTGTGCCGACGGCCCCCGCGTACCGGCGGCGCCAGTCGATCGGCTCGGCCGAGGATGTTCTAGATATCGTGGGCATACACGGTACCGCTGCCGCTGCCCGGGAGTATGACAACCGCCTGAAAATGCGGGTAGAGGAATATCAACAGCACCATGCAGCCATGCACGAAGCGCTGAGGAAACGGTTCGTGCAATATCAGAAGCAACAGGTTCGTCTGGCTCAGCAGCAGCAGCAGCAGCGTAGGCGGGAGGCGGCTGAGAGGCAGCGACAGGCTGAACAAGAGCTGCAGCGCCAGCGCCAGCGGCAACAGCAGCAATCCCGACAGCAGAAGGGGAGAAAGAAGCAGTCGAAGCAAGAGTCCGTGGAAGAGCCGGAACAGGAACAGAGGCAGACGAAGCCGAAGCAGCAGCGCAACACCGCACAACAAGCCGTCAGCCCACCACAGCAGCAACAAGAATTGCAACCTCTACAAGGCAGCCAGGCTTTGTCAACGCAAGCGCTGCGGGAACATGCCTACCACCAACGGATGCTAGCCCGCGCCCAGAATCAGATTGCGGCTGTCCAAGCAGGCCACGCCGGCCACGTCAACCACCCGGCGCATCTGGGTCTCGCTGGGCACGCGGGTCACATGGGTCAGGCCCAGAACCAGATTGCCGCGATGCGATGGATGCAGCAGAACCTACTAGCTGGAGAAGCCCTGCGGCGGCTGCGACAGCAAGAACGAGCTCGAAATCGCGGGGGATCCGAGGCTGGGAATGGCTATGTCGTCGACAACAACACCGACACTGCTGCGTACTCCCACGCCGTTGCTCGCTCCCAGGCTGAAGCCCTTGCCCGGGCTCAGGCACATGCGAGAGCACAAATACAAGCCCAGGGACAGGCCCAATCGAACTCGCCAACACACCAAGCACGGGCACTTGCACGAGCACAAGCGCACGCGCGAGCACTTCAGGCCCTACAGGTTCAACAGGCCGCACAGCAGAACTCGCCAACACACCAAGCGCGAGCACTTGCACGAGCACAAGCGCACGCGCGAGCACTACAGGCCCTACATGCCCAACAGCGTGACTCGTCGTCGCAGCTCACTGCTCCCCCTTATCCCACGGGCCCCATGAATGCGGCCCTAGCCACCGCCGTGGCGATCGCGGGCGCGCATAACCTGCGGCCGGTGGTCTCCCCGGCGCTGATGCCGATGTCCCTAACGACTACGGCAGGGGCATCTAGAAGGAATAGCCTGGTCGGTATGGTTAATATGGCCAGCAGGTCTGCTTCTACCGCTGATGGTTCTGCTACGACGACTCCGAATATGGGCCCCCCTGTGATGGCCAACCGAGCGGTGATGACCCCGATGGGGCCAAGGATCGTGACGGCCGAGGCTTGGGCGAGAGCCGGGAACAGATTCGGCGTGAATGTGGGGCCGGGATTACCGCAGTTTTATGCCAATACGGGCGCGAGCATGCGCGAGTGGCAGAGGCAGCAGCACCTTCAGCAAATTCAGCAGTTCCAGCAGATCCAACAGCAGAGGCAGGGGCAGAGCCTTGCGAGTTTCGGGCTGGATAGTCATGCGGATTCAGGGTATGGAGAGTCGATGTCCGTAGCTGGTGGGGTAGTCGACGAGTCGAATACCTTGATGAGTTCGCCGTTGATGGATCCGAGATCCATGTCCATGCCGACATCGATGCCCTCGCCACGATCTGCTCTGGTACGGGCTCAAGGAAGCGGGGTTAGGGTTGCTGGTGAAGGCACTAACGCTCGATTGTCGGCATCGCCTATGGTATCTGGATCCCGTTTCGTACTTTCACCCCGGGCCCGGCAAGCGCCCGCGTCCTTGGGAGTGTCTGCATCGGAGGTGCCAACATCGGCGGTGCCAGCGTCAGAGACACCCGCATTAGAGGTGCCCGCATCAGAGGTGCCCGCATCAGAGGTGCCTGTATCAACAGCGGCCTCGACAACACTAGAACTGGTGCCTCCTGCACATGTACCAACCACGACCACGACCGCCCCGCCGGACCCATCCGCGGCCGAGAGCACCGTCGTCGCCCAAACACAAGCGGCCGGTACTCCCGTGACCGAGGCACCCGTCCTCCAAACACAAACGAACGGTACTCCCGCGGCTGAGAGCACCATCGTCGTCCAAACAACACAAACACAAACAAACGATACCCCCGCAACAACACCATCATCGCCCGCGGTACAGCCGATGTCGCCGCACCCAGCCAGTCTACCGCCTAAGCCCCCGCCGGTGGTGGCTGCCGCCGAAGCATCGCCCGCACCGACGTTGTTGTTTCCTTCGTTGTCGAGTCCTGCTCCGCAGAAGGGGCCGTAGGGTCGTGCTCCGGGTGTGGGTGGGATGGTGCATAGTGGTGCTGGGTCCGTGGGAGCGAGACTGGATGATGGGGTCTAATTTGCTATGGGGGGGGAGCAGGCACATTAGAATGGGAATGTGGCGTTGTTACGCCTGCTTTCGGGGGGTTGATATCCGTGGTCAGGGAGCAGGTATCACTTATCAAGTCAGGGGGTTTATCAGAGGGGATGAAGGAGGGGATGAAACAACGGGGATGAGCGTCAGGGGATGAGCGTTAGGGGCTTTTCTACGTACCGGGTTGGGCGTTAGTCGGTCGGTCGGTCGGTATGGCAAAGGAAGGGAACGGAATGGGACGGAACGAAACGGAACGGAATGGAGCAAATACGGCAGGCGAGGATGAATGTTACTTATGTGTTATACCCTACTCTAGTCTCTGGTGCAGGCTTTGATATTGTTTTTATTGTATTGTACTGCTATTTCTTCTTGCTTTCTTGCTTTGACCTGGGCTTTCTTCGCTTGGTGCCGCGTCGTGTCGTGTCTGGCGTGGTTCATGTGCCTCTGGGAATTATTATGCCTTACCTTGCGTTTAGCACTACTTAGTCGATGGTATTCGAGGCGTCCATGGTCACATTTATTCGTGTATTATACGCACATAGCTTAGGTTTGAGAGGGGGTAATTACATTATTGCAGAGCGTTAAGGAGATATAGCTGCTGTGTGTGGTATGTTCCTCGACGCCCGCATGCACTTACTCCCCAGGTTATAGGGTACAGTACCAAGTTTGATATTCAACAACGTCCGCACGTGAATATGTCATGATGGTTCGTTCAGCTTTACATTGATATATATGCTTGCCCTCCTTAGTTAGATCGAACGGACTTATGGTGTTAAACCGGACGAAACATTGTATTTTGAATCTCGGCGAACGGAAGGAAAAAAAAAGGCGAGCGGGTTAAGAAAGGGGAGATGAGTAGGGGATGTGTTTTATCAACTTGGCGATGTTCTTTCCTGGCTGGTTGGTAGTGTAATCGGTCTATGTTTTGTGTGTTATGTCTTTCTATTCTGTCTTGGCCTATGGAACGGTCGGCATGTGAAGATTGGGATTCTGAGAGAGGGTTAGGGTTGTGTACGCATTGAGATTCGGACAACCCGCTCTTTGATCGTGACGACCAAGGGGAAAAGTCCGCCGGACAGCGTTTATAATTGAATGTATTAGATATATGCCCTTCCTACTGGCTACCAAACTTCAAATCCCCCTCAGCAGTATCCTGCACGACATTGCAATCCTTGGCCTCAAACCCCTGGCAACAAATAAAGACCCAGCCATCGAGACGCGGGATGACGTCGTTGGTGCAGGGCATCTCGATGCGCCTCGGCTCAAGATCGGGTGAGCCTCCGGTCGGTCGTATCTCGACAAGACAACCACACTTGATGGGTGTTTTATGGCAATTTTGACACCAAATGAAGCGCTAGAGAGTGATATTTATTGACGTTCGATTTAAAGGAGTTTCTTCCTAACAGTATCTCTACCTCGCCTATTATTCCCATCCCTACTACTACGCGGCTTACCTCGGCAAAACTCAAACTCACTCCTACACCAACACCAGACATCACAACCCCCCCAAAACACCACCAAAACACCAGCCCAACAACCACCATGCCCGGTACCCCCAACCTCCTCCCCGCCCTAGGGCACGCCGCCTCCGGCGCAGCCGGCACCGTCGTCTCCACAGCCGCGACCTACCCCTTGGACCTAGTCAACACGCGACTCAAAGTGCAGCGGCAGCTCGCACGGGACGGGAGCATGGATGCGGCAGACGCGTATGAGGGTGTGCTGGATGCTTTTGCCGCGATTTACGCAAGGGAGGGAGGGGCGAAGGCGTTTTTTGCGGGGCTGGGGGCGGATGCGGCGAAGAGTGCGGTGGATAGTGGGTTGTTTTTTTTATTTTATACTGTGAGCCTCTCTTTTCTCCTTTTTCTTTGGATATCGTGTGGGTGTGTGGGGATTGTAGAGGAGTAAAGGTGGCTAACGAAGTCTAGTGGTTCCGCGCGCGTCGGCTGGCTGCACACAAGAGTGTACCGTACCTAGGCGTGGCCGAGGAACTCGCCGTGGGCGCGGCTGCTGGGGCGTGTGCGAAACTGTTCACTACGCCGGTCAGCAATGTTGTGACGCGGCGGCAGACGGCTAGTTTGCTTGATTCTTCTTCTTCGTCTTCGCCGTCCTCCACTCCCACCACCACACAACCTAGGACAGGAAAAGAAACCGAAGCCGACGAAAAGACTGAACCCAAATCCGAATCCGAATCAACATCTCCCACCAACCTCACCCTCACCCAACACCTCTCCGCCCTCCGCCGGGAGCGCGGTCTCCGCGGTCTCTGGGCAGGCTACTCCGCCAGCCTAGTCCTAACCCTCAACCCCAGCTTGACCTTTTTCCTGCAGCAGGCCCTGCGGCGGGTGCTACTCTCCCGAGGCAGGGGCAAACAGGGGGGTAAAAACACAGACACAGACGACTTGAGCGCGGCGACGACATTTTTCTTGGCGGCGGCCAGTAAAGTTGTTGCGACGGCTGTGACGTATCCGTTTTTGGTTGCTAAGGCGAGGATGCAGGTGTCCACTGGGGCCGATGGGAAAGGGGGGGAGGGTGATGAAGAAGAGGGGAAGAAAAAGAGGGGGAATATCTTCGCGACGGTATGGCGGATTGGCAAGGCGGAAGGGGTATCGGCGTTGTATGACGGTATCAGCGGCGAGCTGCTCAAGGGGTTCTTCAGTCATGGCACGACGATGCTGGCGAAGGATGTCATTCACCGGTTTATTGTGCAGGTGTACATGGCTGTGGTGGCGTTGTTGCTGCGGAATCCGCAGTGGGTGTTGCCGGTGGTCACGACGGTGGGTAGGGTGCGTCAGGGGCTGAGGAAGCGGGTTGGGAATGCGTCGTCGTCGGGGAGGAAGGGGGCGCGGTATGTGGAGGATGTGATGGGCGCGGGGAAGGACAAGGCGGTTGGGTTGGTGGGGCTGGTGAAGAGTGATAACTAGGGAGGAAGGCGGGTAGATATCAACCATAGTATATCAACCTCAGCACCGGAACATCACAGCCTCCTTCTTGACCTGATTACTCCCCCCCGCCGAGAACCCCGTGCCCTCACGCCGCAGTTCCACCAAACCCGGCTGGATCTTGTCCTTCTTCCCCGACTCTTTTGCGTTTGCCGTTAAATCCGCCTCACACACATAACAACGTATTGTCTCGCCCCCCGCCGACGACCTCATGAACTGATCCACACAGCTCTTGCACAGCACATGTCCACACGGCTTGGCTAGTGTTGCCCGCGACGAATTGGTCAAGCCCTTTTGACACGCGGGACATATCCTCTGGGACTTTTTGGTGGCCGAGGAGGAGGAATCCGGCTGCTGCTCCTCGGAGAAGTTGACCGTGATTAGGGTGTGCAGAGAGTAGTGGTGTGGGCTGTCTTCGGCCGAGGCGGGACACACGGGTTGGGTCTTGGTCTTTTTCTTGACTTCGTGGAGGGTGTTGCTGGTGTTGGAGGAGGGTGTGACGGTTGGCGCCCAGAAGGAGGGGAGCGTGGGTTTGGAGGACTGAACGGGCGTTAGATCATGGGATGAGGGTGTTGAGCAGGGTATGTGCTTACCTTCTCGTCGTCAATGGCTCGCCGCGCTTTGGACCGCTCCTCCTCCGCAATGCGCGCGACCTCATCCGGGTCCAACGAGAACTTCCGCTTGTCTCCTACTTTCGGCGTATCCCCCACCGCACCATCCCCATTCCTACTCCCACTCCGTTCCCTATCATGATCCCGCCCCGGTTCCGTCCTCTCTTTCCCTCTTGCAGCCCCAGCATCAGCACCCCCCCTGTTAATACTCAACCCAGCCTGCGTCAACTCAAACTCCCTCACCGCCCGTTCCCGCGCCTCCGCATCCCTTCTCTCCCCATCCTCCCTCGCCTCCCTCGCCTCCGCCTCACGCGCCCGGTCCGCCCGCTTAATCTCCTTTTTTTGCGCCAGAATATTGCTGAGGGCGCATTCGCGACAGAAGAGGTCGCCGCGCACGGCACACGCGACCGGGTCGACGGCGGGTTCGAGACAGAGCCAGCAGGAGGCAAAGGGCAGGAAGGAGTCGCGGGTTAGGCGGGCGGTGGAGGTGCCCCAGGCTGCGCGGGCCATGGCGCGCTCGTGGGAGGTGAAGATGGGTCGGGAGGTGTTTCTTTTGCCTGCGTTGTTAGTTTTTTCTCTTTTTTTGTGTTTATTTTTTGTATGTACGCAGCTTCGATGAGAAGCAAAATCATAAAATATAAACATAAACTTACTGTGCGCCATTGTGTTTGATGTGCGATTGCTTGACGGAGTTGGTGATAATTGAGCTGGATTCAAACAATTCAAAGAAAGTCGGAGGTCAATTGCATGTGCTCCGGGAGACCACCTAACTAGCTCAGAGCTCCAGCAAAGCGGACCGTTTCCCCACAGCCCCACGCCGGCCAGGGTCACTTAACGCCATGGCCCTTGGCGCGACCCCCTGCAGCAGTGAACCCCTCCAAAAAAAGGCGGTAACTTACCGCCCCTCAGCGAAACCGAGAGGGTACTCTCAACCCCATGTGCTGTGGGACCCGGCAGTGATTCGGCTGAAGAACTTCCAACTCTCGATCTTTTTTCTTCTTCTTTTGTTTTTTCCCTCTCCTCTCGCTCGAGGCCATGAGCCCAACTTGTGCCCGAGGATCTGCCCTCCGCCGCAGTTCAGAGCTCAGTGGGCCAAGAAAGGACCAAGAAAGGGGATCATGTGAAATCCCGCGCGGCCATTTCTAAACTTTTTATTCGGCTTTCACAAGCCCATCTCTTTTATTACCCACCTTACTTTGTACCTTTGGTTCTCTGCCCCATCCGGTAACGGCGATGGCCACGCCTGCGCCCATCCCCGGGGCCGGGCCCCAGCGGCCGAGTCTGTCGCTGCGTCTCAAGGCTGCCATGATCATGGGCGCTACCGGTATCCTGTCTAAAGCCTTCCTATACGGCCTCAACCGAGTGGAAGTGAACGGGCTGTCGCGCTTCCTGGACATCCTCGACAGTCGCAAGGACCCGGCCAAGCGCGAGCGCGGACTCTTGACCGGTGCGGTGCCCGACTCTTCTTTCTTAGACTTACTTGGAGGGACATGAGAGTAAATAGCAGTTGAACTTGCGCTGACATGATATCTACTCGTAGTCTCGAACCACGTCAGTGTGTGAGTTGCGCCATGTCGTCCGTCCGATTTCTTACGACCGGCCGACCACCCTCTACCGTAACATGGGAACTTATAAAACCGTTGCTTTGTAGACTCGACGACCCCGTGGTCTGGGGCATCCTGCCCTTTCGCTACATCATTGACCCCTCCAACCTGCGCTGGACCCTGGGCGCTGCCGACATCTGCTTTGCCAACAAGTAATCTACCTTTCTCCTGAGATCTTTCTCTCACGTTCGCCCACTGACACCTCCCTCGCACTACAGGCTCTTCTCCAACTTCTTCACCCACGGCCAAGTCCTCCCCTGCCACCGACTCAAGCACTCCCCCTACGGCGGGCCCTTCCAACCAGCCATCACCCAAGCCCTCGGTCTCCTCTCCAAACCCTCCTTCGCCTCCTCCACCAACCTACCCTTCTCCCGACCACCACCAAACTCCGACGAAAACTCCGACGGCCACCTCCAACACCACCCCGCATACTACACCACCACCGGCCGCGACCTCCACCCCTCCCCGCTCTCCTACCCCCTCCACCGCCGCTACAGCTGGGTCCACGTCTTCCCCGAAGGCTGCGTCCACCAGCACAGCGGGTGCGACCTGCGCTACTTCAAATGGGGTCTGGCCCGCCTCATCCTCGAATCCGACCCTGTACCCGATGTTCTGCCCATGTTTATAGACGGCACGCAGCACGCGATGCCCGAAGACAGGGGGTTTCCACGGTTTTTGCCGCGGATTGGAAAGACGGTGCGCGTGACGTTTGGGGAGGTGTTGGATTATGAGGCGACGTTTGGGGATTTGAAGAGGAGGTGGGATCGGTTGGTTGTGAGGGAGAGGGAGAGGGAGAGGGAGAGGTTGGCTAGTAGGGGGGGTAGTAGGAGCTGGAAGGAGATGTTTACGTTTACTTCGGGGAAAACACCAAAACCACCATCACCACCACCCTCCCCCCTACCAACGACCCCTTCAACCACGTCCCTGGACACCCCCTCAACCACCCCCACCCCCTCAACCACCGAAACCTCCCTCTACCCCCCTCCAGACCCAACCTACCACGACACGACCCTCCCCCCAACCCTGCGCAACGGCCCGGAAGCCCAAGAAATCCGCATCCAAGTCGCGCTACGCATGCGTGACGAGATCTTGAAGCTGCGCCGGTCTTTGGGCCGGTACCCGGACCCGGAACCGTCGTTTGGCCTCGCCGAGACGTGGCGCGAGGATGGGGGGATTGAGGCGAAAAGGTATAAGAGTCGGGTTGATGGGAGTGATATTGGTCAGGATTGATTATGGACATGGACATGACTAACTGGTCGGGGTTGGTGGAGAGGGTTGGGGGGAAACGTTGGGGGCAAACAGGAGATGGGATGTGTCCTCAAGTTGGTTGAGGTACGTGGGGTTGAAAAAAGGACGTATATATAAGCTGATAGATGGGGAAGATGTTAGACAAAATGTGTGTGTAATTTGTGTATATGCGCTGCATGCAACAAGGTAGAGCGTTGTACATGCTACCAAAATGAGAGAGTCATCTAGACCTTGAGAAATTGAGAAAGAAAGGTGTCTGTTAATCAGTGTTTGTTTGACGTTATTCCAACCGCCCTTTTCATGTTGATAATATACATGTATGTGTCAACCAGGTCTAACCAAGGACCATCATGTGCTATATGCCAGATGCTACATCTCCCTGTGCCATATGCTACGGCTAAATAACCCAAACTCCTATCCCCTGTGGTATCTATGCGCCTGCCTGTACTGTACACCTTACATCAACCCCCCATCACCAATCACCCCCCCATCATCCCTCCCTATTCACACTCTTCCTTAACTCCCGATGTCGATTCTCTCACAAACCCCGCCAACACCCTCGCCTGCACCATCCCCAAATCCCTCCACGCCGTCTCCAGCATCTCCAGCGCCCACTCCCGATACCTCCTACAAACCCCCGGCGCGCACGCCGCTACTTTCACCTGGAACAACACCGTCGGCACCCCCGGTAGCCCCAGCACCGCGCCGGGGTTGGTCTTGTCGAAGCAATCCCAGTGTTTTGGCTCTAGTTTCGGGTGGCGGTAGTGGGTTGGGACGGAGACTAAAGTGTCACGCGCGAGGTGGGTGATCAGGTCGCGGGCGAGGTGTTGGTGGGACGGGGGCAGGAGGGTGGTGGATGTGATGGGGAAGCGGGTAGCGGCTTCGAGGAGGAGTTGGTTGGTGAGGATGTGCGTCCAGCGGTAGTGGTTCCAGGCGCGGGCGATGTAGGTGTTGGTGTAGATGTGGTAGGAGTTATCGAAGACGGTGCCGGGGGGAAAGAAGGGGGGGTCGATGTGCTCTTCGGTGAAGGCCCAGGGGGTGTTGTCTTGTTGTTGGGCCCAGGATTTGAGGGATAGGTTGATGTCGAGGGCTTCGCGGATTGTGTCGGCTGTTTTGGGGTGGCCGTCGAGGAAACGATGGCTGCGGAGGCCGGTGGAGAGTTGGACGAAGCGGGCGATGATCTTGACGAGTTCGGCGGAGGGTTTGTCTTCATCGGAAGCCATCTGGTCGATGGCGGCTATCCAGCCGAAAAGGGCTGGTGGTAGCGGGTCGCATTGCGAGTCGATATGGGTGGGGATCAGGACGTTGGGTTCTGAAGAGGAGTGCTGGGTCGAACTCTGTTTCGAAGACAGCGTGGAAAAGCATAGTTGTAGAAGGGCGCGGGGCCCCTCGGACGGTAATTGTGGTGCGGGGAGTGCATTTCTCAAGATAGCGGCGGCTCCCATGATGTGTATGCTTCTGGCTGGTCCATCTGTGCCAGCAATAACCTGCAAGAATAAATACTCTGCGTCAAACAGACTCGAGTCCAGCGCAAAGAATCTCACCTCATACATGGCCATCATGACCACGGTCCGCATGACCATCTCCAATTCCACACTCCCCACGTCTCGCACCGCACCCGCCATCCGCTGTAGAGCCAGTCCGTAGTGGTGCTTCGCCAGGGTGCTCATCTCCTTATCGCCGGTGAGATTCGACATGCCGGCCATCCCAACGGCCGCCAGGATATCCCGTATCCTAGGCGAGTGAACCCACGGCACCTCCTGAAGTTCATGGCCTGCTCTGGGCTCATCTGGGAGTCCTATGACATAGCGGTCGACAAAAAACCGGATGGCCTTGTCCACGGCAGTCGGGCCAATCTCCAGAGTGAGTCCCCTACTTACGGCTGGTTTTCGACTATCATTTGCTGTTACGGCGGCTGGTGGGGGCGCTGTAGATTCTGGGATCGGCTCCTGGTTCCTTGTTGAGTCGGGTGAGGAGGACGAAGAACTGGACGATTCCCAGGTCTCCGACTGCCACTGGGCCTGGGCCTTTTGCATCACCTTGGTGCTCTCATCCCGGAACATGAGGGAGAGCGGGTCTCGATAACCGGGACATGTCTTGCGAACCCGTACGCATTGTGTACATTGTGGTTGAACTCTGTCGCACTGGTTTGGCGGTCAGCACGAGATGTAAATGTCATTAGATGAGTATGACGGAAGGCTGAGACGGATCTCAAAGAAACAACAAAACAACAAGGCAACCATTCACAACGCCGACACCGTTTCGTTCAACCGGACAATCTGGGTGTGATTGATAGATCTCGTTCGAAACATGTCTCCCACGTGGTGTACTATAGTACATGGTAAGAAATACTACCGAAGAAAAGGCTGACCTTGATTCGTCGGATCCGGCAATTCTGGCAGCCCTTCGAAGCCTTGCCGCAGTAAACCATGGCTGATCCCACCCAGAGGCATGGGAATGAATGGTAGCCAAGACGGGAGTTCAATTCGTTAGGCGCGTTGTCATCGATGCAGATAGATAGTTTGGTACGGGTAACGTTGTTTCCCCTGAGAGCTGAGAGGATCGTGAGATGGGAGAAGGATCTCGATTGCCGGCCGGTAACGGCTGAGGCTTGTTCTCTGCATCCCGCAGGCGCTCAGCGGCCGGTAGGTCGTTCGCATTCGGTTCCGCAAGGGGTTCGCGCCAGTGTCGGGAAGGCTAGCCATGCGATGCAGGAGCATGCCGCTCTTAAGCCACTCGCCCGTTGCCTGTGGAGGTGGATGGGTCTGGCGTTCGTCTGATTACCCTAGCATTACCTGGTTGGCGGGGTGGTTAAATTTAGTTAGTTCCTGTCTTGCCTGTCAAGCCTGTCTTAAAAAGGCCTGGGGAACGATTCCGCGGTGCTTGGGGCCCGTGCATCCTCTCCTTTCGAAGCTTGATTTCCCTTGGGCCGTCGACAGCAAGGGTTGAAAACAAAGAAGGGGATGAAGCCCTGTTTTCAGCTGCCCAGCTCAGCTACCTAATCTACTATGCAGATTTCAAGTGACGATTCAGCGCACAATTCTCAGAATCCACAAAACATGAGGGCGGCAAGCGGGAATGTTCTCAACTCCTATGAAACAGCTAGCAAAGAAGGGAATGGGGTCCAGCGAGTCCAGCTTGGGAAAAGCCGGGCGCACTCGTGCAAATGAGCTGATCGGCGCGGAAGTGGGAGGATTCTCGAAACATGGCGTGCGTCCCCCGTCACCGGTACCCAAGCAAGCTTGATTGGGCACGTGACGGGGAGCCTCTTCAGCTGCACGACCCCACCAAAAAGCGCCCCACCTTAGCCGGCCGGCCTGGCTTGCCTGGGCATTGTCAACATGTTTTGGCCCAGCAGGAACATGCCGTTTCGCCGTCATCTCTGTCTCCAGGCTCATTGCCCTCTCTACTTTTTGTAAGCTAATTAGGATTCATCGCAGCATCCAGGATACATGTTCACCTCGATGCTCATGAGGCCCCGACTTCGTCCGAGTTGCTTCAAAGCGCTCGATTCGGGTTGGTGATGATTACATAATTCCCTAGCTCCTTCCGTCTTTAGTGTAGAAACAACAAACAAACGGGACATCCTCAACCGGACAAACAATGCGTATTTCCGAAAACGAAATTTAACTACCATTTTCGAACGTTGAATCATTCTATAATACAACCGGGGCCTAGGGAATGCGTATTGGCGATGTTTATGCCTCTTCAATGTCATGAGGATCGAAGTGAGAACCCCACATCCTCACGTTACTCAGCCCGGACCCCGAATTGAAACTCGCGGGGCCATGGCGCCGAAATTATATCGGCCAACATCTAGCCACATGGATCGCTCACGAAGGCAAGACTTGGCCCAACTAGATGTAGGACTTGCCGGTTCTAAGAGCATGGAGTGTAGTTAGAGAGAGTTTTCTTGAGCCAGAGTCAACGAGGCCCCTCCGCAGGTCACTCGACCGTTTGTGCCGGATGTAATCAACATCTCTTGATTTTCTTGCTTCTACTACCTGCCCATACATGCACCGCATTTCTTCAAAAGGGAAGAAAATGCATTCAAGAATCCCATCATGCCTACCGAAGTAGTAAAACCGTGAAATGAACTCAATCCTTTGTTGCAGCCTGTCAAACGTGCAGTGATGAGCTGCAGTGGCAAGCCCAAGCCCGGCGCCAAGACCTGGAGGTTCCGTGCTCGTTTTGTGTGGGCCTGAACTCGCCCAAATCAATTTTGAAGTGAGCACCACCACAGTTTCGCGATTTCGGATTTCGAGGCTGCGCAAAGCAATAACGCCACGAGCTTCTCCTTCCCCTTCTGCCAAAACTCGACGCCGAGAAAATTTCCCACCCCCGGCAGGACAACCGCGCTCCTCCCCAGAATTTTCTTTCACTCATCGACTTCGCCACACTCTGTTCGCGCCTACCCCCCGGTCCTTTGAGCGCGATCAGGTAACTGGTACCTGACGAAACCCTCCGTTGATTTTCTGAGTCTACGAGGTGAGTTTCTCCCAACCTTCTGCGAACCGACATCCTCCAATGCCACGTTGGATCTATTTTGAACTCTCGCTGAACCCTCCTTCTTGCTAGCCGTCTCGTTCCTCCTACAATCGATCGATCAAACCGACCGACCGACCGAACCTTGGTGCTTTTCCCCTCCAAGACAAAAACACTATACCCCCACCTCACACGCGCCGAATTCCGGCATCCCGATTCTTGGACCGCCTTTCCTGCTCCCCGTCGTAGGACAAAAGTAGCAGCCATGGCGACGAACGGTAATCTTAATCACGACCAGCATGTCGCCGCTCCGGCGCAGACAACAGAGGTCTCAGCAAGCGCCGAGGCCACCAACAGCCCGCTGCCCAAGGACGAGGTCGGCTGGTATTTCGTTGAGCAATACTACACCACCATGAGCAGGTCACCCGATAGGCTGCATGTGAGTGTTTCTGAAGCATCGCCAATCCTGTTCTGGGCATCACATTGACGCTTTGGGGTAGTTGTACTACGGCAAGAAGGCGCAGTTCGTTTGCGGTCGCGAGGCGGAGGTTGTGAACGTTTCCTTTGGCCGTCAGGTGAGTTGCCGATCCCGACCCGATTCAATTACTCTCGCTGCAAGTCAATACTGACGCCGTTACCCCGAACCAGTCCATCCAAGAGCGCATTAAGGGCATGAACTTCCAGGACTGCAAGGTTCGCATCTCCAATGTCGACACCCAGGGCTCCGAGGAGAACATTCTCATCACCGTCATCGGCGAGATGGCCAACCAGGATGGCGAACCCAAGAAGTTTGTCCAGACTTTTGTCCTCGCCCAACAACCCTCCGGCTACTTCGTTCTTAACGACATGCTGCGTTTCCTTAACGAGGACGTCGAGGAGGACGTCGAGGCCGGCACCGCCGAGGAGTCTTCGGCCCCCGTCGAGATGCCTGCCGCTCCCGAGCCCGAGTCCAAGGCCGAGGTTGTTGCTGCCGAGAAGGCCGCCGAGGAGGCTGCTGAGAAGGCTGCCGGTGAGCCGGAGGCTGCTCTGGACACCCAGGCTGTGGATGAGAAGCTGGAGGCTACCGAGGAGACCCCCGCCGTCCAGGAACCCGCCGCTGCTAAGCCCGCCGTCGAGGTTCACGAGGCGGCTGCTGAAGAGCCCAAGGCCACGACCGATGCTGAGAAGGCTGCCGAGGAGATCGCCGAGGAGGAGGCTAAGAAGCCGGAGGAGCCCAAGGACCCCGCGCCCACACCTGCCGCGGCCCCCGTCCCAGTCCGTGCGGCCGCCGCCGCTCCCGCGCCTGCGCAGCCCGAGAAGCCCAAGGGCCCCCCTAAGCCCATGTCGTGGGCGAGCCGTGTCGCTGCCGCTGCCACTGTCGGCGCGCCCAAGCCCGCTGTCCCCGCTGTCAAGGCCGCTACACCCCCTGCCCCGGCTCAGACGCGTGCTCCGGTCCCCGCTGCTCCTCAGCAGGCCGCACCGGCTGCTCAGCCTCAGGAGAGCGCTACCGCGCCGGCCGCCCCTAAGGACCAGGGCAGTGAGTGGCAAACCGCTGAGACCAAGCGCCAGAGCCGCGCCCAGCCCCCCGCTGCTGTTCCGTCGGAGAAGGAGGGCACCATGGCGTACATCAAGTACGTCACCGACAAGGTCAAGGAGGAGGACTTGAAGACCACCCTATCCGCTTTTGGCGACTTGGCCTACTTTGACGTCAACCGCCTGAAGGTATGAATTTCCGACAGCCAGACAAGAGTCATGATGGATAATGTGTGGGTGACTGACCTTTTTTCTTCTCATTTAGAACTGTGCCTTTGTCGAGTTCAAGTCCCTCTCTGGCTACACTGCCGCCATTGCCGCTAGCCCCCTCACTGTGAACGGCGAGAGCGTCGTGGTCGAGCAGCGTCGCCCCAAGGCCAACGCCTACGGTGGTGCTAACTACAACACCCCTCGTGGTGGTCCCGGCCGCGGTGGTCGCGGCGGGTACGAGCCCTCTCGCTCCGGATCCCAGGGCGGTGGCCGTGGCGGTTTCACCGGCCAGTCCCGCGGTCGCGGTGGCGGTCCTCGCGGCCGTGGCGCCTCTCAGATCGGTGCTGCCTAGTTGGCAAGCACTGCTTAACGCCTGAGCTGCCTTTGTCGTCCTTCGACTTGCGAGCCTCCCAGTTCTAGGTAAGAAAAACGGGCGCTTCTGACTCGCAAGCGAACGAGCGGGTGGCTGTCATCTTAGGAACATTTTTCATATCGTATCGACATCACACATATGCGGCGGGGGTGGATATCAAACCCGGTGGCTAGGTTGGGTTTGGGTTGGGAGGAAGGTGCGCGGTTTGTTTTTATAAGCGGCACGGGGAATGAAATCGGTGGATGATGATGACGGCGGCGGGGGTGGTGTGTGTAAAGGAAAGGAAAGGGAAGGGAAGGCATTCATTCACATTTGGTGCGTCATGGAGTCAAGGAGGTGGGTGGGGGCGTGCGTGTTCTTACGAATGAAATGGAGGGTCTTTTAGGAACAGGAACCAAAGGAGAAGACAAAAAAGACACACAGGAAAAGGAGAATTGGGGGAAAATATCCCGGCTCCCGGCCTAAAAGATATCACTTTACGCATTGGTCTTTGGGTCTGTTTTGCTTTGCTTTGATTTGATTGTTACTGTCTTGCTTTGCCTGATTTGATCATTACGCTGTACTGTACTGTCTGTCATGTTTCAACGGACGAGGCCTGTTCTGTCTGTCATGTTTCCATGGCCAAAGTTCGTCATGTTGGTGTTTGTTTGGCCTTCATTGTACGGGCCTGGAAGTCTATTCCATACGGCTCGCTCCATCCTCGTCTCACTACGGACTACAATGTTACTGTTCTTTCTTCCGTGGGTTGGTTTCCCGCCTATTTCTACTTAATCACTTAGTTATGTTATAGGACAGACGGCTTGGGGGGTTGGATCATAACTGTAGTGCAGGGTTTATGAGAAGGAGAGGGGAGGAAGGTGGTAATGCTGGACTTGGTTGCTTGTTTTCGGGTGTTGTATGTCATGTTTTATGTTATGTTTTGTTCGGTTTGTTTTTCCTTTCGTTGCTTGTTTACTTGAGGGGTGGTGCTGGGGATATGGGGGGAGCAAGATTGGAGAGGGGGAAAGGGGGGTAGGGGAATGGAAATAAGAAACGGTAGTGAGCATCAATGATCAAGTGATATCGTATTAACTGGGGTATTCAACCATGGGGTTGTGAAAGCCATGGACTACGGAGTCTGGTATATGTTGGACTCTTTGGGGCCTGGTGTATTCGTATACCTAGTGCCTTCGTATTATCGTGATCTAGGGGGAAGTGAAGCCCGGATATCTGGTGTGGTTGTGTGGTAGGGACTCTAGATGGAGTTGTCTCGGTAGCGGACCATTATTTCTTGTTTCTTACGCTTCTTTCTTGCCCCCCCTTCCTCTCTTCCCCATGCTCGTCTCTGCTCTCTCTGCTCCCGTATTGTGACCTTCCTCCTCTTTGCCCTGAGAGTGAAAGCAGGGACATTTATTGAGGACGCTGGACCTTCGGTCGGAAGAGATGGGGACTGGGTTGTTGAAGTGGTGGAGGATATGATAACTAGGGGGTGAGAGGCCACGGAAGAACGGGGGAAAAGAAGAAGAAGAAAGACAGTGCGTGAGTGGTAATGGGAAGGGGGAATCAGCATGAGAGTGAGAGAGCGGGATCGGAGGGAGACGACGGATATCCCACTTCAGTAACCCGAGTCGACTCGATCGAGGTTAGGCCATGGAGGGGGTCCGTCAACGATGAGAAGGGAAGGGAAGGGAAGAGAGACAGATGTGGAGAGAGGGGAGGGTAGTATCCCACGGGAGAGGCTACCCCATATGAGAAATGGGGAGTGACCGAGTGACGCAGGGAACTAGTGTGACTGGAGTGGAGGGCTCGAGTACAGGTACTATGTAACATGGGGAACGAACGAACGAACCAAGAGTGTTTATCCATTCACAAAGGGACGGGGACAAGCTAAAGAGGGTCCTAAGCCAGACTCGAAGGGGGGTGATGAGAGCGACAGGTCTCGGGGTATCAGAAAACGACGTTGGGGATATTGGCCGGGAATATCAAGTACGTTACAACGGGAGGACGAGTGATGCTCGAGAGGTGATGGGAGAGGAGCATCGTACCCGATGACGGCGTGTCCGATGATGGCGTGCCCGAGGATGAGACGGTGCGGTGCTTGTTGGGGTGGTAGCTACTCTAGCCATGAGCAGCGGAATCATGACCGCGAAGGATGGATGAGTGGGTTGTGCGAGGCGGATCGTGCCATAGTCTGTGATGTGTGTTGGTTGGTTTCTTTCGTGATCTATGGCGCAATGGATTCGCGATAGGGAAAAGGGATACTACAGGGAGGCGGTTGGTAGATAGATAGGGACCGCGATGAAGACTCTATCGTGTATTGAGTTTGTGATCGTCGAGAGGAACCTCCCTCCCCGCCCGTTGCTACTCCCCATCGTTAACGAGATCAAAGAAGATGTGGCCACGCTTAGGTTGCGTTGGGCCGGCACCTGAACAACATCGTCAACCACCTTCTTCACCATCAACACCAACATCGGCCCGTTCCGGGGCCAAGCTCCTGCCCGACGATGCATGTCTGTCTGAGAGGCATCATGTGAGTTCTGAGGAGTACATATTCGGCCGAGCGATGACTTGTGACCCAAGCCTCTGTGCGTTTTCTTGGCCCCTCTCAGATTGATAACAGGGTGACGGTGGACCGGGTTCCTCTCCAAGGGCCGTCTGCTTCTGGCAGGTCGAAACGCACGATGCTGGACGTGCTGTACATACACAGTACATGTTACAATACACAAGACACCCTTCGGAACCTCGTACCGATGTGGGCGAGCGAACAGGCGTGTTATATCTGTACAAGGTTAAGGTGGCAGAGGTTCTGTTTTCTTCCAAGGCCGCGTGGAAAGAGTCAAGCAGGATAATGGCTTCAAGAGCCTCGGGCCGATGGACTTAACGGCGGTCAATTCTCAAAGCGTTCCTAACCATCATGTGAAAAGCTTGCTGTCGGTAATTGCGCTTCGGAAGCAACTTAACACATGGTGCTGACAAACACGAGTCCTCTAGCGTTCTTCCAGGAGAGATATCGCGACAGCCTGCTCACGTTTCATCATGCGGGAATGCCTCGAACCCCAGATCGATCTATTCGATGATCGGTTGCTCTTCATATCGCGTGGCAGTATCACATTGGCAAAAATAAGAAGACGGTTCGCCTCAGGAGATCGACACTCCATCGTTTACCGAGTCCCGATGCCCCAGACCTGGCATTGTTGATGGTGGTTGACATTTCTTGGCTCGCTCCCCCGTTACCAGACTTGCCAGTCTCCTCGTGCTCAAACCACCCATCGAGTCCCGATCTCCCCACCGCAACTGCCCGTCTGGGATGCCTGCTTGAGGCACACTGGTGAGACTGGCTTCGCCAGGGCTGTGAGATCACGTCACCGGATCGCCGAGACGATCACCCACCAACTTCCGGGGATCGGCCGTGAAACCTCGAGTGCCGACAGCTTGCCGCGCAAGCTTGAACCGGGGGACAACGTTCGTCTTCACTCCTTTTTACTCGAGCCGGCGGCCTCCCGGTTTGCGAACCTTGGAAGAGCGCGGATCCAGTCACTTTCCGTTTTCCGATTCGGAAGTCTGCCCCGTGGCATGGTGTCCGATAGCGCTTCCACGTGGTCCCGCCGGCTCCGGGGCGCTGCCGAAGAACGGCGCCTTGACAAGCCATGGGGATTGAGCACGGCACCCCGCGTCGGCAGGCTGGGCTGGGGAACGCTATGTCGAAAAGAGTCGCCCAAGCCTTATTGACATCGCGGGGTCGGCTCGGCCAAGGGTAAGCTCGAGGGGCAGCGGACGACAACTCGTGCCGGCTCCGATTCCCAAGGCTCCGGAAGCGACGAGTTGAGTTCCTAGCGTCCACTAGTTAAGGTTGGTCCGCACTGCGTCATCGGGCTGCTGGCGATATCCTGGCCTCGGCGTGCCTGATATTGACAAGCGCCATTTCCCTTCCCTGTCTGTCAGCTGCGGACGCGCCTTTTCGTGAACAACGAATTCGTGTCCCCCCCTCGAACAGCGCGGCTATGAAGGATGTGTAGCACTTCCCTTCATCCTGCTGGTCCTCACATCGAATTTGTGAAGCCAAATATCAAAAAGAATGGAAGTTTTGGGAAAGAAATCATGATGCGTTCCGATCACTGCGACGGCTTTTCGCCTTCCTTGTCTGGAGACGATCAACCCCGGCCAGCCGCATTTGCAAATGAACAAGAGCAGACCGAGCAACGCCCTTGTTGAAGATCACATCTGAGGGGCTTGGCAGTCCTGCTCCCACCTTCCCAAACGGTCGGCTGCACTTCGCACGGAATGGATGGTCTGGGCCCGCTTCGGGACCCACCCGAAGGTTCAAGGTGGCTCAACCTGGTTCAGCCTCCTGGCCTCGAAAGCAGAACCGAGAAGGGAAGATGTCCATAGGGAACGACATTGTGTGTCCAAAATGGGCGAGAAGTGAGGGAAGGTTGGAGGGAGGAGAGACATCAACCACTTGCCGTCCGGCCGGAAGAACAAAAGAAGCGCCGAGGGAGGGAAACAGCGGGCAGCTCGCGTCTGGACTGTTAAGCGCAAATTTCACCCGAAGAAGGAACTGCTCACGATTCTGACCTGCCAAGTTCAGCAGCCGCATTTTTGACGTTGGGGCAAGCGCCGCTCCGGAAGAAATTGAATTGTGGCGTGGGAGCGGACAGAGCGACTGGACGATGGTACCATTGGGTTACAAATACCTCAGCTTTCGGCAACGAGGGTGAGAGCTTGTTTGAACGTGCCCTGCTCGGTCAGCGTCCCACCTTCTGGAAACATCAAAGAATTTAGCAGTCGGGGCAGGCACCGTTGGACAGGGCCTGCAGGCAGGGGGGCGAGAGGAAGGCCAGGAGGGTGCCTGTCTCTCTGTCAGCTCAAGTTCGAATTTGGGCAGATCCAATGTGATAGTCGTCTTGGGGCTTTGGGCTGATGGTAGAGGTTTCGGAACCGATGCGCTGGCAACCCCTAAACCTCCAGAATTGCGAATGATTGACAATTATGAAGTCGTCTTCGATGAGCAATCCGAAACTGTCGGGTTTTAGCGGTTGACATGCCTGCTTGTTGGTCCAAATTTCACACTCATCTGGCGAACCCCAGCTCCCGGTTCCATATGCAGCCCCCCAAACCACCTCCCCGGAACAGCCTAGCTTGCGTTTGCGTGAGGCGCACCCGCGCTTGATGATTGGCCACTCTTTGGTTTTGGTGCGCCCATCAATGGACACAGCGGAGCTGGGTCGCGACGAGGAAACCGAAAAGCAGTGCAAAGCACCTGCCTCCCGTCTCGCCTGCCCCGGTGTCGTCGCTTTCCCGCTGGAAATGGGGGGGCCGTGGTTGCAGTGGGCCTGCCGCGCATCGCACCATAACGGAAAAATCATACATACATTTGCGTAATATAGACCAGACAGAGGGTGTCGGCCGGGAAAGACCCATTTTGAGCGCTGCGGAAGGACGCCGAGTTAAATGAAATTTTTGATGGAATGATTGCTGGTCACCAACAGGATCCAGTCGGGTAAAAGAAACCCAACCAGGCACAGCAGCTAGGTGGAAGCAATGGAAGCACGGGGAACACACACCTTCCGAGAGACAGCAGAGGTGACCTCGGTGCCCGTGTGAATCCAGATCGGCCAGCCCCTTTTGAATTTCTTCCTTTTTGTAGCTCTGCCCTGCGCTAGCGAGCGGCGAACAAGCCCGCCTGCCTCAATAGTGTGGACGAAGACGATCGATATTGATGATTGATACATGTTGTTACCGTACCTCTTAGTTGCGAACTCATTGATCAACGACCAAGACGGGGGCATCCGGGCAGCCATCCAAGCCATCCATGAGCGATCCGGGATGTGGAGACCCTCCAAAATCAAAACCCACTGTCCCACGCAACACCCACTGCTGACAAGCCGGGGGCTGCTTTCAGCCCCTCAACTGTCGCCAAGCGCTGGGTGACTGGTTGACTGATGGTTTGGGATAATTGGCAACAACTTCCGCATCCTGTCACCTTGCCCGTTCTCCTAGCCATCGTTGCTGCCCTTTCTCTCCACACTCTGCCCGTTTGGGAGCAGCTGCGACCTGCGACCTCGCACCCTCCTGGCCACGTCAAAGTCAGGTCGTGCTTTCCGTATTCCGAGTTCCGCTCTATTCATAGCGTGGGGTTTTCCGTCGTGTTTCCGCTCGTTACCTTCTTCATTCGCACTCCCTGTCTTTTGCACTTCGCCCAATCTGGGGAGCCCAGAGGGCAGTTGCAGTTTCCTTTCCCGACGAGTCGACGACCAAGTCCTTCCGAACTGCTGCAAGCGCCTGGGGCTCCTGCACACACACTGGCTAGACGCTGCCCAAACTTGCCTCCGCACGACCAAACGGACTGCACACGCACTCGCCTTCCGCATTTCCGCCGTTACTTTCTCGCACTCACTCTGCAGAGGAGCCTTTTTTTCCCCAGAAAATCAATCCTGCAGGCTTCTGGCCTCCCAGTGACCTCTGCGCCCCCTTTTTTTTCCCCTTTGGAGTTTTTGGACGGGAGCGCTGCGTGGTCTTGGCGGCCGTCTCATTTCACTCATACCTGCGAGTCTCTCTCGGCTATCATCCCGTCATAGTCCTGGAGTACGTCTCTTGTCCGCGGACACCGTCGCCGACTCAAGCCGCAACTCAGACGAAACTTGCGCCCGCCCACCCCTGAGCGGACACACGCGCGGCATTGCCAGAGTGAACGGCGACCCCGACGCCTTTCCCCTCGAAAGGACCCCCCACTAGACAGCGCACTGGGGGCCGGGCATGTCATGCCAGCGAAGACCGGATCAGCAACCGAACCGTGAGTTAGTGCTCACACCAGCGACAGCAACGCCAGCGACCACAGGATCGACACACCAGTTGGGAGGAGGGGGGAGGGAGGGGGGAACGGAACCAGCTTGGTCCTTATTCTCGACGAAACCGCCACCGCCGTAGTGGCACGCGCAACGTCGCCGTCCGGAGGAGATTAGGCAGTCCCATCGCCCCATGGCGCGAAGGCCTAGCGATGCCTTCTCCCAGTACAGCGCCGGCGCCGGCGACGCGGTGTCATGCCGCCCGCGACGCATGTCGATGGAGGAAGACATGTTCTACCGGGAGGTCATGACGTCGCGGCCCGCCCAGCCTCCGAGCTATGACTCTGCTATGAAGGCGGTCATCGCCTCCCAGAGGAGGGCGCTGGCTGCTGCTGCTGGGCAAGGAGGAGCTGTGGGACACATCGCCGAGGATGTGTTGCCGCAGTATTCGTGTGGAATCCATATGGAAGGAGTGTTTATGCGCAAGATGGAGATTGAGGAGACGACAAAACGAGCCGAGTACCGCGACTGGAGGATGGTGTATGTCGAGCTGCGGGGTACCGCGCTCAACGTTTATTCGGTCAAAAAGGAACGAGGGTGGTGGTCGTCGACAAAGCAAGATGGCCCGGACATCTCGCCCGACAACCCGCCGTGGGTGAAGAAGTCGACGCTTGAAAAGAGTTACAGCTTGCTCCATGCGGATGCGGGGATCGCTGCCGACTATAGAAAGTGCGTATTTACAGGGAGAGGGGGAGATGGATCTATCAGTTGTTAAGGGGTAAGATGCTGACCAAGAACAGGCGACGATATGTTATCCGCATGAGGGTAGAAACCGACCAGTTTTTGTTGTCCTGTGTGGAGATAGGGACATTCGTCAATTGGCTGGACGGGATATTCGCAGCTATCAACGTGTCGCCTCCGATTGATGAGCGCGATTTTCCGCGGGATTTCAGTATTCCGCGAATTCAAAGGATACGATGGTTACGTGGACACCGGCCACAACCCGAAGACAGCATCGGGTTTCAACGATTGACGGAACAGCGAAGGCAGGATGGGAGCGATGTAGACGAAGACGGTGACGACGGCGTGGAAGGCGGCGAGCCGGGGGATCTCGACTATGAAGGAGACGACAATGGGTATGGACCGCGGACCGACCACCCGATTGTGGGCCGACTTTCGACGACGTCGTATCCGAATGAGAACATCGACCCCGACACGGGCAAGTGGCGGCCACAACACGGATGGAGCACGACCCACGACCAGTTGTATGCGCGACTATGCTACAGCGTGCTGCTGTTCAAGAGCCCGCGCAAGAGCAACTATGTGATTGCGCGTGGCAAGCGCTGGTACGTCGACTGGGGCACCGGCCGCATGATCCGGGTGCTACCGCCGGCGTATGGCGAGGTGGACGTCATGGGGCCTTGGCAGGTCATCATGCCAGAGAACAGGCTCATTTAAAGGGGCAGTTTGTGTTGAAGTATGGTGGCCCCCCATACTGGCAACGTTTGGCTGCCGCATTCTTCTTCGCCTCGGGCGACTCCTTTTTGATATCCACTTTTTTTACTTTGTCATTTTTCCATTTTACGTCATACCAGCGGCAGGAGTTTTTTTACGGGAGTATAGCGGAGCATCTTGGGCGATAACATCTGGCGAGCCATTTCTTTGCATATTTCTTTTTGGTTAGCATGGGACCGGGAGGCTGCGAAGCAGCGAACGGTAGGAAGGACGGCGAGCATCAATATACCACTTTTCTTGGATGGAACGTCGGGGAGGCTTGGGATTTGGGGGCCCCTCCGGGTCGGGTTGGTTGCGTAGGACTTACCAGTACATAGTTGTGAACATGGAAAACATCAATAATGTTCCTAAGCGACGAAATGCTTTGTGATTGGATGACCTGGGTATATCTGTTCAAGTCGACGACGCCCTTGAGTCTGTGTTGTTCTCGTGTTTCCGCCCGAGTTGGACTATCATAGCCTACTGCGTTCCCTATACTGGTGGTATTGTATATCCTGATTTAAACCGCACCCCTATCACCCCATTTACCTCCTTGATTCCCACCTCACCCCCTTACTTGGCCTTGCCCCACCTTACCCTCCTCCCTCTCCTTCTCCCTCTCCTTCACAGCCCGTATCGCCTCATCCGCCGCCCGCGTCTCCGCCGCAATCTCCTCCGCCACACTCACGCGGACTTCTCCTCCTCCTGCTGCCTCCTTCCCACCAGGAGTAACAGCACTGGGAGTGGTAGTGCCGTCCTCGAATAATAAGGCATTCGCCCCTTCAAGATCGGCCATGACTTTCTCCACGCCGGAGAGCAGGGCTTCCATTTCGGCGCGTTGGGCGCGGATTTCGTCCCAGAGTTGGGTGTTGAGTGTTTGGGTGGTGGAGAGGGTGGCGGTGAGGTGGGTGTGCTGTGAGGTGAGGTGCGGGAGGAGGTGGGCTTGAAGGACGGTTGGGGCTGGGAGGGTGTGGGGGCTAATAGGATGTTAGCTGGATGGGCTGGTTGCGAGGGGCGGGGGGATAGTAGGAAGAAGGGGGAAGGGGGGTATAATGGAGAAGGGGGAAGGGGAAATGGGAAAGGGGAAGGGGACGTACGCTACTGGGGGGGAGGTTGGGTCGTCGGCTTCGCGACGGCGGTGGGCGGCGTCGGTGACGAGGGCTTCGAGCTCGTTGAGACGGGCGACTACTTGCCGGTTGGCCATGATTGTTTCGAATTCGCGCTGGGAGGGGTGTTAGTGTATGTTCCTTTCGATCGACTACATCCTTGCAATAGAAAGATTCTAGATCAAGGAAACATGTATCGAGCTGCTTCTCGGGGACCACTTGCTGAGACCACAAACTCCCGTCCACGGCCACTTTCCAACCTCACCAAACCCAACAACACAACATAGATACAACAATAAACCTGTAAAAAACAACAACGAGAAAACACCAAAAAAGGGGGGGAGAAAAGAAAAAAAACATACATTCCACAACCCCCCCAACCTCTCCACCATCTGCCGCTGTACAAACTCCAACGTCCCCGGCGCCCGCGCCGACATGGTCGGAAAACACGCCTCAAAATTCTCTTTACTAATCTTGTCCAGCGTGTGTCGTGCCGTGGAGGCGAAAAGGGCTTGCAGTCGGGCGGCGCGTGGGCCGGGGGTTGGTATTGGTGGTTGGTCTTTTGCGTCTTGTGGTTGTGGTTGTTGTTGTTGTGGTTGTGATGGGTTTTCTGTGGAGGGTTGGGGTTGTGATGGTGCTTGGGCGTCTTCCCCTTCTGTTTGCTCTTCTGGAGAGGCTTGCTGTGGTGGTGGTGGTGGCGGGTCGAGCATCTCGGTGTCTTGATCGTTGGCCACCTGCGACGGGCGCGATGGTTGCGCCGAGGCGGAGGACATGGTGAGGTTCTTCAGCAGATATGTGCTATTGTGGCGTGCGTTTTGTCGTCGATTGGAGAATTGACGGAATTCTCGTGATTTATTAGGCGATCTGTAATCGATTGTTGGCGGCTTCTCGAGCTTGGGGCGACTGTATTTTTGGAAGATCTAGAGAATTGAAATGCGCAAGTCGCGTCGCGAACAAGTCCCATGCAAGCGCGTTTGATGGGACGTCGTTGCCAGCGGGGTACGCAGCGAAATACAGCGGGGCAACGCAACTCTTGGGCGACTTGGCAGGCTTGGACGCTGGAACATAGGGTGCACGGCCCCTATAAGAACACAACAAGAGTCGGGTTCATCCCATCTCTAAGGTATCACTTGGAGTCGGGACTGCAACAATTCGACAGCAGAAACAAGCTTCATTATGAAATACCATCGCAATCTCGACATCAAAATACGCAGTATCCACCGCATCCTTCCCAAATCATCACCCTCGTCATATCATCCCTACCCTCCCGTCATTCTTCCCAGGTCATATATACACATGTATAAACAAAAGAAATTCGCTTTCCACACATCCACCACCCCCGGAATCATCCGCTGTCCACCTTTCATTTCAGCCATCCCCATTTTCTCATCAGCGCGCATAGCCAGCGTATTAGGATCGATCTGTGTCCAAAACGCCACGCCAACGAAAAGAAACAATCCGACTTTACCTCCCCCCAAAGAAAAAAAACTAGCCTCCTCACGATGGACTTATTAAACCCGACCCCAAACCACCTGATCAGGAAAACTCCACCGTCGGCTGCCGGCTCCCATCACGACGTTCCAACCTCCGCCTCCGCCTACGATCCGCCGCAGCACCTGCATCGGTCATAGGCCCGCTCGTGAACGTAGCGTGACTACCGCCCGGGCTCATCAAGCTCGGCGCTCCCGGGCCAGCACCCGCCCCAGCAGCCGTGCTAGGCCCAGGGCTCTCGGGCAAACTGGACATCGTGGTTCCCGCGGCTGGGACGCTGCCCGATGGGCCAGCGGCACCAGCGCCGCCCGAGTAGTATGCCGAGTCTTTGCCGGCAGCGCGCTTGGCGAAGGCTGGGGTGGGTGGTTCTAGGTCTTCCCCGGGAACAAGGCCCTCCACACGCTGCTCGGCGGCACGCTCAGCGCGGCCGCGGCTGGTCGAGTCACGGCGGTAGCGTCGGCTGCTGCCTGTAGCGGTTTCGTTGCCCGACTGCGAGCTGATCGAGTCCGCGCGGCGCCGACGGGCTTCCTGGGTGGGGACGCGGTGTAGAGTGACGCGGTCAGGTCGATCCCCGTCGATGCGCACGCGCACGCCGACAGGATCCCGGGAGTGGTGACGACGGCGTTCCTCATCTTCGGCCAGGGCCAGGGCACTAGCCGAGGCCGCTGCAGCCGCGGCAGCAGGGTCCGTCTCGCGTCTGCTCCGGCGCCGGCGGTGCGTGACATTAGGCGAGCCATACGCCTCGCTGCCGTCGGACTCGCGGTGGAAGATGCCGTGCGGGTCGGCTGGCATGGGCGGCATGGAGACGGGGTCGGTCACGTCGAAGCGTGAGGGCTGGGTCGAAGGTGGGCCTGCGGTGGTCGGAGACACAACAGGAACGGCGGCCGCGCCGGTGCGATTAGGAGGCGTCACGGGGGCTGGTGCCGCGCCCAGTGGAGGGGGCCGGAATCCAGGCGGTGCTGGATCATACGGGGTGTTTCCACGCGGCTCGATCGACGACTCATCCGAGAAAATGGAAGTCTCGGTGAATGTCGTCTGCGTAGGCGCGGGTCGGTGAGATTGAGATTGCCGTCTCGAATCACGCCTCGTCGGCGTCGGGTAGCCGTCACCCGTGTACCTCGAGTTCCGCTGCCCTGCTCGTCTTTCCTCCTCTTCCTCCCTCCGCCTCTCTTCCTCATCCCTCAGCCGCTCCTCTTCCCGCCTATCCGCTCTGTCCTTACCCATCTTGGTCAAGAACCCCAACCCCATTCCCGCAAGCAGTCCCTTTCCAACACCCCCGCTCTTTCGCGCCGGCGCCGGCTCTGATGTCCGTCGGGATGGGCTGACATAGGAGGAATAGTCGGAACCGTCAAGTGTGCTGTCGAACCTGGAAGTCGCGGCATGGGAACGCTTTGGAGTCATAGGTCGTGGGGGCCGGCCGGCGCCGACCACGGGCGGGCGCGGTGGCGGCAAAACAGATGATTCAGGGCCAAGGCGGCTCGGGTACCCCGTGTCCTCCGTCCGGTCGGTGTACTCGCTCTCCGTGAATTCGCTTCTGGCCGGGTGGTGTCTGCGCCGACTGGGCGTGTCCGTCGCAACGGCCGAGTACTCGTCGTCATGGCGTCTGTCGTTCCTGTTCACCATCTTAGATATTAGAGCACCGGCGCCCAGCCCAGCGCCAGCCGCAAGAATCTTATTCATGAAGCCACCGCCGCCACCACCTCCACCGCCGGTACTTGCGCGCCGTCGTTCCGGTTCCTTCTCGTCATAGTAGCTATCGGATTCCCGTCGGGAGGAGATCACAGTCGCACGATGCGGCCGGTCCACGGGGCTCGGGCTCCGACTCAAGCCACGCTCGGCATCCTTGTGCTTCTTGCGGCGGAAGAGTGCCAACGCACCGGCGCCGATCGCCAGAGGGCCGAGCCACTTCATCTTGCCCCCATGATGGTCCGTCACGCGGCTGCTCTCGTCATCCACATGGCTGTGAGCAGCGCGTCCCCTGACAAATTCATGTCGTCCATAGTCCCGGTAGTCCAGAACAAAGTAGAGCACGAGCAGAAAGCCCATCCATAAGGCGTAGAGGATGAACAGAACCTTGGGAGAGCCGTACAGCGTAAGGCCCAGGGGGACCTGCACAATGCCCAAGAGGGTAATAGCCCGGCCGGACCAGCGATGGACGTGCAGACGGAACGAGCGGCCGGTGATCTTCCTGACCAACCCACCACCAAAGGCCTGGAGCAGAACTAAAACGTAGATGGCGACGCCGATGCCGTGGTGCGGGTTTGTGAGATTGCGCGGCGGGCCGACAGCGATGAAACCGAGGACGAATATAACGGTGGTGAGGCCGACAGCGAGGATTTGCAGGTATGCGTGGTACCGAACGGCGCTCCCGGGTTGGCGAGTGAAGAACCTCACAAGCAGAACCGCGATAGGGACGATGAAGAGGAAGGTTATTGCTGCGAGAACGCCGTGGCCAAGAATGAGGGTGTGATACTCTGCAACGGTCGAAAATCGGTTACCCATTCCTGAAAAAACAGTTAGCCCTTGTATTAGTGGCTGACCAACCCAAACAACAAAACTCGACCCTCATACCATTGTATTGCATCGTCTCAAAGTTTAACCCCACGAGATTCGGCAGAAGGAAGGTATTTTTCGTAAAGTCCCATGTCCCGTCACCCACATTCAGGGTATCGGAGGAATAGGAACTCGACCCCGGAGGGGAAAGAGTGTCTGCCGGCGCCATGGCGGCGGTGCACGGCGTTGGGAGCCCAGCACGGGCAGAGGGTGGGTGTGTAAATAGGAGTTATTCGGCAGTCGATATGCTCGCTGTCGAAAAATGGCGATTTTTTTCTTAATTTCTAAACTCTGCGTCGGCTCGATAGTAGGTGTTGACGGCCAGGCGAGCGATCTAGCGGTGGGGAAGAAACAAACGAAGGAAGGAAGGACCGGACAAGCAGCCGATGGCGGGGCAAGCCAATGGGTTGCTGTGAGTGATTGGCAAATCCGTATTGCTTGCTCTTTTTGCAAATCGATTGTTTTCGCGGGGAAATCGTCGTCCAGCCGTCTCCGGGGTAAAAAAAAATGAAACACACGTCGTCGAAAATTCACATCATCATCCTGCCCATGGAGGGAGCAGGTGTCTCAAAAAGTGAGACGGGGTTCTCTGATGTGCTGGCGCTGTACGACATCGGATGCCAAGGCCAACAACTGGTTGCCGGGGAACCAAGCATGCCAAGCTTGAGCCCTTGACCCACTTAGCTGGACTGCGGGGCATTAAATGTGGGTCTACCCGAACCTCAAGTGGGCCGATTTCGCTTCCGACTTGGGGGTGAAGCTTGGTCGAGCTCAGCTGCCCTGTGACAGCCCGACAGAGCCCCGTCGCGAATCTCGTCACCGAGACAGGGACGGGAGTCCTGCTCTAACGCTATTTTCAACGGCTAAAATGAGCATCCCCGATACAAAACGCACTCGCTCCTTTACTGAGGTCATTTCTTTGAGTGCCAACCTTGAATTGAACTGCCACCGGTCTGCGTGGCTGTGGCGCGAGGATCGCGTATTTCGCTTTGCGGGCTCATTGGTTGCCCCAGCTAAGGCACATTGTACCTATGTACTGTACAATGTACATTCCTTGCTCATGCTCTCTTTGGGCGACCGAGAGAGCCTCGTTTGCGTGCTCAGCTCAATGCTGCCAGTGCCAATTGGCTAGCTTCTCAGCGTCACGCCTTTGTGAAACAGAAGTGTTGAACTCGGGCTGCGAGCCGCTTTCCCTTCTCCGTGACTAGGATCGGCGGCACGCTTCGCCTCGAGTGGCTGATACGGTTGATACGAGCCAAGTTATTGTCCCTTCACGCGATGTATTTAGACGACCTCGACGGCCATTTCATTCTGGGCAAACGCACTTGATATTTTATTTTGTCCACACATCAAACCTCAAAACAACACTGATTGACTACCTTACTTAACCACCATGTCTTCCTCATCCTCCCCTTCGTCCCCCTTCTCCCCCAACAATCCCTTCGCTTCCTCCACAAACCCTTTCACCCCCTCAGTTACTACCACCAACCCATTCTCTTCAGTCTCCTCGCCCACATCCCCCTATGCGTCTCTCTCCTTCCGCAAAACCGACACCATCCGCTTCCTTAACTTCCCCCCCTCCGTAACCTCAAGTCTCGAAGCCATCGTCCTCGCCTCCTGGCCCCCAGGTCTAGAATCCCAAGGCAGCACCACCAACAGCGACAAGACAGGCGCCACCAGCAACTGCTCCGTCGTTGAGTTCAAATGCAAGGGCCGGCCGTTCGGCCACTTCAACGACCAGCAACGTGTCGGCGGGTTGCGGATGGTGCGCAACGTGATGATCCTGTTGCGGAACCAGGGTTGGGAGCCCGCTGCGGCGCTCATGTGCAGTCGGCGATACACGGCCAAGGACACGTTGTTTTTTCGGAAGGTTGGGCTCGCTAGGGGGGAGGCAGCGGTGGTTCCGGAGGTGGAATGGGCGGTAATATCGCCGATGGGGATGGATAAGCTGCGGGTGGTTTACGATGCGGAGGGGGTAAAACCGTATGATAAAGTGGGAGGAGATGAGGATGCGGAGGGATCGGATCGGGATTATTTGGGGGTTTTGATCACGAAGATTAAGAAGACGCTTCAGGAGTTGGGGATGTTTTCGAAGGGGGACTGGAGCCATGACTCGTTTGAATTTGAGTTCAAGAGCTGGGTGTGGCGGGCGAGGGGCGAGACGAGTGACGCGGTGAGGATCATGTTTATGAGGTTGCTGGAATTGATGGAGGATGAAGGATGGAGGCTGTACACCTCGTTTGTGCTGTACACGGGGACGGATGAGAAGCGGATATTGGATTCGTGGTATTTTGTACGGGAGAAGAGAACGACAGCGAAAGCGACATGAGCTAACTGGAAGGTGATGGGGGTATCTGATGATCTCGGGCGATATTGGAATCCAGGAGCTTCACGCCGCACAACCTGGATTTTCTAAAACTCATCGGCATGGGCAGGAGGGCGAAGATGTAAATCTGCGGTGGTTATTGGCGAGGCGTCTTGCGGGTTGTGCCTTCCTCATATTTCAACAGAGCATACACGGGCTAGGTCGGTGGCCACCCACCTGGTATGAGAACACGAGTGGGTTAGTACAGTCTTGAACGCTCCCTTTCCTCACAGCCCAGAATTTTGGTTAAAGTCATGTCTGTCCAGTCCCTTACTGTCGGGATTGAATGTCGGTTTGATGGGTCGCCTTCCATTAGGCGGGGCTTTCCTCAGGTGTTCCTTTGCTTTTATTCCTTCCGGATCCTCAGCAAGATCATACGGTTGTTAGGGGACGTCTTGCCTTTTCGAGGTTATAATTAGTTAGGTCGGAAGGAGGCTTCTGCAGGAACAGGTGGCATTTAACTCCTATCTTCCACTGATATGTGCTTGGAAACTCCCAGTTTACTTCTTCCAACCTCAACAGTCTTCATCTCGCCAAAGCATCGCTCTCATTTTTTGGGTTTCCGAGCCTTCCATTATCACCGTTTTAACCGCAGTACCACATCTCTGTCATTGATAAACAACCCTCCACAATGAAGTCCGCACTTTCGGCCGGCATCGTTGCCGCTCTGCTTTGCCCAAGTGCCGTTGTTGCAGGGTCAACTTGCCCGAAGACTTCGAGCGGCTCGAACCGCATCACCTGCTTCGTCGAGGTCGATCACAGCGAGGTCAAGGAAGAGGGCCACCACCACGGCCATCATGGTCATCATCACAAGCGCGGGCACAAGGACAAGATTGAGACCACCCACACCATCAGCACATACGCCTGGTCCTTCTTCTGGAACTGGACTGTGACCGATACTTGCCCCAAGACCACGGCACAACTATCGACCGTGCTCCCCTTCTTGGCCACTGCCCAGCATGGAGTCAAATGCACAGTCGAGCATGCCTGGACCCCCGAGGATGACTGTTGCGAGGATTCCTGCGGGATTAGCCTGCCCCCCAAGAACCAGACTTTGGAGGAGTTCGCCGGCCATGGTCATGTCGATTGGTCGACTCTTCCCGCCCGCGTACACTGGCCTCTGTATGCCGGGCCCGGTCGCCCTGACCATCTCAGCAACAAGTCTGGGGAGTTGAACATCCAGTATGAGGCGGCTGGCGACATTATTGACAACACTCTCGAGGTGGGTCCCCCTCTCTTCTCCTCCGATGTCCCGTAGCAGTCTCTCTAACGGATCTCTTTTAGATTCATAGCGGCAAGGGCAACGACTTTTTCCACTGTTGGGGTCCTGATGACCATTACGGCACCGGACAATACCAGGAGGTTGAGGACCACAGCGATCATGGCAAGAAGAAGGGCCACCACAAAAACAAGGTCGAGAGCCACACGTTCTTGACCAAGGACCACCGCAAGTTTGGCGGGTTCTACAACACCGACAGCCTGCACTCATGCTGGGTGTTTGAGAAGTTCCACCATGGCGTCCGTCAAGTCACCAAGATCCCGAAGAAACACCACGGCCATCACGGCCATCACGGTCATCACGGCCACCATGAGGAGATTGAGACAATCCCCGTACTCCCATTCCTGCCCCCAACCTGGTCTAGCTGTGAGCCCCACTTCGTAGCGCCTCACGAGGAGAAGCATTCGGAAGACTCGCATGACTCCCACGATGACGGCCACCATGATCACGGGGACGAGAAGCATGGGGACGAGAAGCGTAAGGACGAGAAGCATGGTGACGACCACGATGATGAGGGTCACCACGATGAACACGAGCATGGTGATGAAGAGGATGAGGGACATGGCGAGTCAGATAAGGATAAGGAGGACTGCGATTGCTAGACCAGTAACATGTACAGTGTTGGGAATGCTTAGGCTATCGTTAGAAGGGGACGTTGTTCATCAGGTAGATGTCTAGGATTAAGAATCAGACACTTTGCTCTGCAATTTGAGATTCCCGAGAATAGTCGATGATGCCATTGAGCTGGTCCTCCTTGGCACCTGCTGCTAGAGTTATGCCGAGCTGACACCTACCTTCTGTCTTAGACTGTGGTAAGTTAGATTCTGGTTTCCCATCAATTTGTTGACGGGTTGAGACATTCTAGGCATATGACGACTCGAGCAGCTCGGCCTAGGTTAGTTGCAGGGCATCAGACAGTAGTCAGGTTTGGAAAAGCTCTAATGGATGTCATAAAAGAATGGGTTTGGAGGGTTTAGGTGTTACTGTTTGCCTATTCAGGATAAAAGTCCGTTTTTAAAAAGAGTCAGATTTTAAACCTAGTTGAGTGAAGGGTGTGTCAGGATGAGGAAGGTATGTCTCGATGAGCTGTCATAGCCCCTCTGAGTAATTCCAAGTTGTTTCGGTCAAGTTTTCAACTCGGTGGGTTCGTTTTCTTGATCTAGGCTCTTCAAGTGAAGGGTGGTATTTAGCGAGGGAAGCTGTATTCTTTTTTGACAGTTGTCCTCCCCTCTTTTCTGTTAGAATACAATCGTTGATAGAGCGGGGGAAGAACTTTGAGACGGACAAAGTGGTCGTTTCAGAGCAGGTAAAGAGATCCAAGGGAGCAGCGTTACGGCGAAACGCTACAGGGTCACCGTGTTTTCGAACCGCGCAAGACAGACTCGAATCTTCGTTTCATCGTCTGCTCTACACTCTTTTCCCTTCTTTTTCTCAGCCCCGACTTCCCTTTCTCAATGGCAAGCAGCGTGATGGCTTTAGTTTACTATTTTCACCATCATTATTATTATTATTATCATTATCATCCTTGGTTGACACCTCCGTCTGCGTGATGCTTATTGTGTTAGGACAATGCCTCGAGCGCGTGACCCCCGACGCTGTCTTACTTACTACTTGGACGTGTCAAACTTCGGGCCAAGAAGCCGGTGTGGGGTGTGGGAGGTAGGGGGAGGTCTCACGGCATAGTCTTCGTTCTTGTGCTCGGGTGGGGGGTGGAGGAAGGTAAGGGAGGTAAGGTAGGTGGGTGTTCTCCTTTACCTGCACAACTAACTCAAGTTTCTCTCCTAGTCCCCGCTCTCCCCTCTCTCCCCCGCTCCCGCGCGGATGGTGTGATGGTGGATGTTGTATTCGATTCTGTATTCCCCTCGAACTCACCTTCCCCCTTTTGGGGAGTTACGTCCGTGGGGTCTGGTGTTCCCCGATTGCTCAGGCGACTGACTGGTTAGTGTTTCTTTGATCGGGGGTTTGGTCTTGTGTCAGAAAAGAAATGCGGAAAGATAATGGGCCCTGCCTGGGTTGGTTCTGTCTAGGATGATCATGGATGAGATGAGTCGAAGGCGAGACACGGGGTAGTTGGTGGGACCGTGTTAAGCTTGTTTCTTGATCACGGTACTAAGGGCCGGTTCAGGCGTGTAAGCAGTTGGGGGGCCTTGTAGGTGTCTCGCAGAGCCAAGACACGCTGTCGTCATTGAGCTATATCACATCTTCAGGTTTTGAAGAGCGGTTTGTTTTTGGCACAGACAGAGGTAGCTGATCGTGTTTGAAGTCGAGTTTGTTTTGTTAGATGTGTCGGATTCCCCCGGATTTGCTAGGCCTAGATAAATACCGAGGCGGTGGAACCAACACGTTGGGGTTTCACACACGGATGGCCGCTGGGGCCCGCAGAAAGGTTATGTATGACTGTATGCCGGTTTGACAGGTGGACCCTTCGGTAAAGGCGAGATACGATGATAGTGTTGAGGTTGGTAGGACGGGCCAGGAGTCGACGGCTTTGGGTTGGCTCTAGAGAAGTCAACAAAATCCGGGCCGGCATACTTTAGACCAAGTGCCGGATGATGACCATCAAGGCGTTTCTCAACATCGGTGCTGGAATCTACCACAACAGAGTTTCCCATGCAACGGCTCGTTCCAGCCCTCTCAAGATGCGGTGGTAGCGAGAATCCGGAAACATAGAGCGTGGAGTAATTGAGCCGCGTAGAAGTGGATTAAGGCAAACCGATGACCAAGACGAGGCAACCGAATATCGCGGCTGCCAAGTAAGTTGAATGTGGCTCTATGATCGGAACCGGTGAGGTTAGGCCGTGAGAGTGAATAATGCCATGAAGTCTCAGCTCAACGCCGGTTAACCTGTCGGGTACGGGCCACCCGAAGATCCAAGTGGTCCTGGTCTGCACAGCCCGGTGTACCGCAGAGAGAAAAATACCCTGAATATCACCGCAGAGATTGCTCCTTTTGCTCTTAAACTCGTTGGTGGCTGATCGGAGGTCTGTTTCGACGCCACCAGCTGTGCGCCTTCGGCGTTGGAGGACCTACTATGGCCGGGCAAAGATCGGTCACCGCATTTTGAGTTGCCTTGCTTATAAGCAAACGTATGTCGATAAAGAGCCGCCCACCCTCCGCAAGCTGAGATATGCACGCTGCGCTGCCCAACCCAAGAGTTCCAGCCCTGCAAGACGGGAGACTGCATGGTGGCGAAAGGGTGTTGGAAACCGTGGAGCCCGGTGACGGAAACAGAAAAAGGTGAAAGTCAGGGTGAAAAGTGAGGCTGTCTCAAACGGCAGGCAAAAGCCATCCCACAGATCGATACCGGGCAAGTCGAAAAAAAGGTGAGGCTCTGAGGAAGATGGTGAGCGAGGTGGGGGGCAGTTTCGGTTTACCCCTCCTGACCATCGGTCTCCAACACGATTAGTGTCCTGCGTACTCCCGACGGCAGTCGACACACTCCTCGAGTCTCAACTTTCCAAGCGCGCACATACATCACACACATCTCGAGCAACATGAGCCTCGACAACGGCAACCATCCCGAGCCAGAGTGAACATCAGAATCGCATCGTATTCACCGTATCCGGCGTACCGTACGCGGGCGTACATACTAACGGCCCAACCGCATCGGGGACCACGTGTGGACGTCGCCCCAATGTCGCTGCCGCTTCAACAAGACACTCATTTGTGTTGTATGGAAGTGCGGGCGGTGACCAAATTTGGGGGTAGTGCAGCCGCCGCGCAACCCCATTGTATGCCACAGCCTCCGGGGGAGACGTCGGCTTGCAGAGCCGCGCCTTCCCTGTGTGAGACGCACCCGGAGGAATGATGCCGTGGCGGGTTATGACTGCGGTTTGTGTTCGGGCCTTCCGCAACTAGAGACATGACAAGAAGAAAGAGCACAGGGAGGTGCGGGGTTTGGCAGACCAACAAGGACAGCTCGGAAGGTGCATTGAGGTTGATGGTGGATGAGATGGGGTTGCCCGACCGCACCTGCTTCGGCAATGCTGCCCCACTATCACGCCCGGCAGGAGCTTGCCTGGACCTCAAGCTTCCCTTCTCCGCTGCATTGTTGCCCGGCCGAGCCCAGAACCAGACCGGGCGAGGCAACCACCTCCTGTTCCCTAAAGTGAACTTTGCCTTGGTTCGCCCGAGATGCGTGGTTCGCATGAGAGATTCTAGCGAATGAACTTTCCGACCCCTTTCCCGGGCCGGCAACATCCAGCATGCCCCCTCCTCGCCCAAACGTCTCCCCATCTGTCCCGCATTGCCCGCAGCCTTAGCGAGAGCTGAAGGCGAGTGGACATCAATAACCCACGAGGCTTGGAGGCATCCAAGGCTCCTGCACCTCTGACGTGCAGCGATCGAAACATCCGGCCAAACTCGAGTTGCCGGCCCAATCCTACTCCCATATCGATGCTCCGGGATCACTCTTTGCAAGGGTCTTAAGCCTTCTCTCCTGAGTCTCCTTTGTACAACTTACATGTCGAGGTCACTGCGCAGAAACCGGTCGGCGGCTTTTACCCCGCCTGGGCCGGAAAACCGATGGCGTTGCTGAACCAAACCAAGGATGCGAGGAGTCGGGATGGCGCTCGTCGCCCGGTTGCCTTGTCGAGGTCGTCTATCGGTAGCCCCCCTTGACGGCCGGCCGCAGATCGAGTGAGCTAGATCGACCGTACCACTGCATTGATGAGAGGCTCTTTCGCCTCCCACCTCTCCTTACTCGGGCGAGACGACGACACCCCCTTCTTGCCATCCCCCAGAGACACCTCTCCAGGGGCGACTCCGTCTTGCGTAACCCGTAACTTGCCCCGTTCCCCTCTTGATACTTTCTTCGAGATAATGGAAGCCGGTACGTGTATAAAACACTCAAGGTCCCGCGTTGCCCGGTCTCTGTGCCGATTCATCCCCGCATTCCAATTTCAGCACTTCCTCTCGTGCCCAGCTGCGCCCCGATCTGCCCCTCTTCGATATAGCTCCTCGTTTATCTTAGACAATTAGCTTTTGTATAAGTCGCAGTTCATCTGTCTGCCTGCTCATCGGCTGATAGGTGCCAGAAGAACCTTTAGGCTCTCCACGAAGCCTTGTTTTTTTACACCTCTTAGTTTCTCCGGAGTACCTAGAGCTCCGTCTCCAACACAGCAGCCCCTGACCGACAGCCCAACATGGCTCAAGCCCAACGTCCTCTTGGTCCACCTCAGCTACCTAGCTACCAGGGTCAGGCTGGCCGGCAACCCCTCCCTCAACTTCACAACGTCAACGTGCAACAGTACGACCCAACGGCGCCAGTTGCCTTCCTCCCACAGCCTCGGCCCACACAATTTGTCCAGGGAGAGCCCCTCGAAAAGGTCGTCGATTTACGGGAGCGACCCTTGACAGCTGAAGAAGCTCGTGAGGCTTGCTCCCAGTACATCGCGGTCCGAATCACTCGGCTCGACCAGAACGGCTACGACAGCGATGGTGGGCGGCAGAAGCCATCATGGAGGAGTGCCGTCGTCAAGGAGGTCCCAGGCATCAGCAATGAAGAAGCCGAACGGATTGTACGCCGACTCAACCGCACAACCATATCGGTTACGGAAAAGCGGGAGACTCTCAACCAATATGAAAAGGAGCAGGTTGAGCGCGCCCTAGTTGAAGTCCAGAAGAAGTATGGCGACCAGTGGTTCCAACTCACGCTCGCGCAGCTGGATGCCCAGACAGACGTGAAGCAGCAGGAACGGGCCAGGTTGAAGGAGAGAGAGAAGGAGAGGGAGAAGGAAAAAGAGAGAGAGTGGAAGAGACGTGAACGCCGCAAGGACTACGTCGGCATGTTCGGCGTGGTCAAGGTGGCGCCGCCCAAGTCGCGTTCCAAGCAACACAAAGATGCCAGCTCCAAGAAACTCCGGGACCTGCAACAGCCCATGCCCGACCTGAGGAGTATCACCGTATACTTCAAGAGGTCTCCTCGGCCCGGTGTCGACCCCTTCGCCCTCCTCGAATCCCGCAACGCTCAGCAGAACGTACAAGTTCCCACAAATGGACAGTACCACCACCCACCGCATGTCCACCAAGCCCATGAGCTGCCTCCGCCGAGGACTGTTGGAGTGCAAGGTATGAACACGGGTTACAACACGACGGCCTACCCGCACCAACGCGGAGAAGCCGTTATCCAGCCTGCCCAGCGGCGGCAATCACATCACGAGGCACTCCATCAACCCAAGCCAGGGGGCCGCGCTCTCAACGATCGCCGGCCGCCACCTCATATTCATCACGAGGCCCGGAGTCCAGCCAGCTCGAACGCGTCCGTATACTCGGAGACCTTCTCTGCAGGAGACAACGACACAGACTACACGCCTCCATCCACTCCTGCGAGCGGCAAATCCTTCGACTGGTCGCCGCAGAAGCCGCGTTTTAAGGAGGGTCCGACACGTTACGCCGTCCAGCCCGGCTTTGGCCGAGGAGGCGGACCCCATCCGCCCCGTCATCATCCGGATGAGGGGCGTCCTGGCCTCGGGGTACACCAGCACGCCGTCACGGCGCCCACTCAGCGGACTGCCGCGGCGCAGGGGTTTGTCCAGCTCCCTCGGGGCACAATCAACATGCCTAGTGCCGTACCGCCCTTGGCACCCTCACCACCAGCCCCCATGCAGACCGCAGCTGGGCCAAAAGGTGGAAATCAGATGCCGTTCTTCCCCCCGCCGCCTCCACCGCCTGTGGTACAGGCCCAAGGTCAGGCTCCCGGACATATCCAGGCTCCTGGGCATCTCCCGCCCCCCGGTCAGCAGTTCCGGGGTTCCGGCATGGCCCCCGTGATCAATCAACCACAGCCAAACCACCAAATTGGGGGCGTGGCCACCGCATCACGAAATCCGGCGCTACTTCCGGGGCAACAAAACACTTCAGCCCCTATTCCCATGAATCAGCCCAACACGGCAGCGAACCCGGCAACTCTCAACACCATCTTCGCAAAGGGTTTTGAGGCTGGCCGTGCCAAAACCCAAGCGGAGGCCATCAACATCGCTGAGCGTGTCGCCCAACACATGGTCGAGGCAAACGCGCCCAAGCGCCCCGGTTCTACTCCCATCATCATCCAGAACGACCGGAGATACGGCCGGGTCCGCGGCCGGTCTCGGTCGCGATCCAGGTCCAGGTCCCGGTCCCGGTCTCGTTCTCGTTCTCGGTCGCCGGATCGGCCGCCGTCTAGGTCCCGCTCTCGCGATAGGCCGCCCTCGAGGTCGCCTTCTAGGACGCCTCCTCGATCCCGGTCTCCTTCCCCGAACAATCACCATCGTCACCGCAGAGGAGGGAGCGCCAGTCCCAACCGGCGCCGTGGCTCTCAAGGCAGAACTCATCACCGGGGTCGCGATCATCGAGACCGAGATTATAAAGATCATAGAGATCACAGGGACCGGGACCGTGGAAGAACCCGTAGCCGCAGTCTCAATCACCAGCACACCCGCGCTCGTAGCCAGGCGCACAGCCGTGCTGTCGATCATTACAGGCGAAGACGCAGTCGGAGTCATAGCAATGACCGCAGTTGCAGCCGCAGCCGGAGCCGGAGCCGCAGCCGCAGCAACAGCAGCGGTCGTACCCGCGGCCAACGATCTTGGAGAGCTCAACGCCGCAACAGCAGCCGCAGCAATCACTCGCGACCGCGCTCCGGTGTACGCCTTGTTCAGCCGGCGCATGGATATGTCCGACCCCGTGCGGGCATGGATCGAGAGGGGCTAGAGAGGGACATGGAGAGACTGCGGTTAGGCGGTGACTACCATCACCACCATTCTCTCTATCCCGAGAATGACGATGATCAGGGCGTGTATGATGACACCATCTGGGAGCAGCAGCAGCAGAGGGAAGAGGAGTGGGCTCTGCGAGAGGCGCGGGAAAGAGCCCGGGAGATGGAACGAGAGAGGGAGTGGGCGGCGCCGATGGGAAGTGGTGGGTTGGCTGGTCTCGGTGTTGGCGGGGGTGTCGGCGCTAGAGTTCTTACGCCTAATCCGTTTGCGCCACGGCCGGCGGTGAGGAGGCGGGTGGGGGGTTCGGGAGTGTATCCGCAAGGTCGATATGTTGTTGAGGTGTGATGGGAGTTTGCGGGAGTGGTACTGTCTAAATTGGTCATCAATGGGCTGGTCAGGGGCGTTTTTCCTTTGCCATTTGTTAATTTTTTGTTTGTTACTTTGTTGGGTGATATAAGTCCGTCGGTTCGGCACGTTGATGATTGATGAATCAATTCCATTTTCTCTTCCCAAAAGGGTACCAGTATGAGCCGGTGTTTAAACTTTCCTTGCGCAAACAAAGATCGTTGGGTCAGTCGAAAAAAAAACATTTTATACATAGCATACATTTCTAAGTTTACAACACCCTCTCTCCACGGGTATCGTGCTCGTAGCACCCCCTTGCTCGCTCGCTTTGCAAGCTATTCCAGCCGCGCAAATGCAACTAGTTGCCCCGTTCGTTGTCTTTCCATCTTTCCGTCCCTTTTTTTCTAACCTCACAGAGAGAGAGAAGAGAGAGAGAGCTCCAGATTCTACCTCAAATCCATCATCCCCCGAACCGACTTGAAATACTTCTCCGGCAGCAGCTCCTCCAGCTCTTCACGCGTGAGCCAGCGGAAATCGGTCAGACCGTGCGTGTTACCCGTCAGGTCGGCCTGCCCGGCCATGATGCGGCCCTTGATGAAGAAGGTCTTTTCGCCGCGGATGTCGAGTTCGGGCTGCGGCGGGGTCACGTGGTGTGCTACGGGGACGCGGCCGACCAGCCAGGTGTTCATGTTGATACCGGCTGATTCGGCGAGGACGCGGGCGGCGGTCTGGGGGGGTTGTTAGTTCAAAGGCGTGGTGTGAGAAGAGGGGAGGTGGAAGAGAAAAAAAGAGGGAACGAGTGAAAAAAAAGACAAAAAAGAAGAAAAACATACCTCATCCAACGTCTCCTCCGTCATCACCATCCCCGCCGGAAACCCCCACACCCCTTCCTCCCCCTCCCCCTTCCTCACCACCAAATACAGCGTCCGATCCATCGCCCGATCCAACCTCTTCACATCCCCCTTCTCATCCGCCTCACTCCGCCTCGGCATCGGCCTCTCCACAGGCACCCTCTCCTCCGCCGTAATCGGCTCCCCATCCTCACTAATCCGCATCTCCGCATCCGCCAACAACTTCTCCACCACGACTTGCGGATCCGACGTCGTCGACCCCACGAGTACCTCGTCGTTCCATGCCATGCGGCCCCGCGAGTTGTACCGCCCGATGTCCTTGGCGGGGACCCCGTGGCGCTCGCGGAGCTTCATGCGGAAGTCGATGTCGGTCGCGGTGTTTTGGCGGAAGTAGAAGGGGCGGCGGAAGGGGGCGGTGAGCCGGTCGTTGAGGCGTTTTTGGTAGAGGTAGAAGGCGGATTCGAAGGGGTGTTGGTCGCGGGTTAGGAGGGGGGGGCGGGAGAGGATGAGGGCGGATTTGATGCGGTAGAGAGGGGTGTTGGGTTGGGGGGTTGGGGAGGTTGAGGTTGATGCTTGGTTGGGGGCGGCTGAGGCCGAGGAGGTGGTGTTTGTTGTGCTGCTTGTCGAGGCGGCTGGTGGTTGTGTTGCTGATGGGGGCTGCGGGGCAGAGTGAGGGGTGGTCGTGGTCGTGCTTGTCGCTGCTTCGACGGCGTAGTAACGGCGGGAGGCTAAAGGAAGAGCGGCCGCCCGGGGGGCAGTCGTTGTTGTACCTGGGTAAGCGGTGGTGGTGGTGGTTATCCTAGGTCGGGGGGCGGGACGAGCACACTGGGTGCATACTCGCTGAGATCCTGGGGAAGGGCACAATAAGTTAGCTCAAGGAATTTTGACATTGAAACAGAGACAACCCAAACTTACCCCTCAGCAGGGCCGACCCTCTTCCCGGCGCCGACATCATGGTGGTAGTGTGACTTGTGCAGACGCCAACGCCGGTCGTTGAGCAAGTTTGCAGTTGCTTCAACGGGGGGGTTGAAAGTATGGGACCTCAAAATCGCAAAGTCCACTCGCTGCCCGCGAATTGAACCGTGAACTTTTTCCCGTCCCGAACAAAAAGACCCACTTCCAATTGCCCGCTGCTCAAGCGCACACCGCCTGCCGGATTCCGCCTAGCGCGGCCCTTGACACACGGACCACCCAGTTTCCGTCGACTACAACCCGGAAAAACATTTCACTTCATTTCCTCTTTCTCTTTTTTTTTTCTTCTTCACGGCGCCAATCCTTATCATCAAGACTGTTTCTCACCTCCAAAACGTCCTGACCATTTACAGGTGCCCAGACGGACATGCGGCTGATTCGCTAGCGGTGCCTGCCTTTTTTTCTACCGGGTTGCTGTTAGATAGTTGCTGCGAACATACCGAATTCTGTTCAATGTGGGATCGGTTCGTAATTGTGCTGGACTTCTGAGTGCTGCTACTTCTCTTACCTGCGTGGCAATGATAATTATTCAGACCGGCATTTTCTCTACAGTGACTTGGTTTGCCGCTCCTACTGTTTAAGGTGTAATCGATGGCGGGCAGTGATTCTTTGGAAACTCGCCTAGGCCCATTTGATGTGGCTCCATGTGAATGTGAAGGGCGAGGTTAAGACCCAAACTCGAAACCAAAACGCCTACTCGTCAATAACAACCCTCCCAGGTATCAATGACCCCCTACCTAAATACATGCCCCATAACCCATAACCCATAGAATACACAACCAACCCCAACCACGCCTTTCCTTTTCCTTTCTCAAAACACCCACCTGCTATGAACCCAACCCATCCCATTCGCCTTTGAACCAAACCCATTCCATTCACAGCCCTAATCATCCCTCATACCCCATCCATGATCCCCTATTCAAATCATCACCCTGATTCCACTACCAACGCTAGAGTGGTGATTGATCAATAACAAGACACGAGCTGGGAACCGAGAAATAGGAAAAAGGATAAAATAAAATAGAATAGGAGTGGGAGAAAAAAAAAAGAGAAGACATGATTGAGTAGCAATGGTAGCCATGCCGTGCTGTGATCCGTATTTTCTACTGCTCTTCTTATCTTCCCCTCTGCCGCCCCCATATTCTTCTGCCCGTTGTTCATACCCACGACCATAAAAGCAGACCACCCAAAACCGTGTCGTGGTTGTAGTTGTATGTCGTCGCAACGGATTCGAGGCATCGTCGTTGTGTTCCATTGTACTGTACACTCCCCATACGACTCTCTCTTTCCTCATTCCATTCCATATCTTCCATATCCTCTTTCAACTCCAAACCCTAATCTTAAACTCTCATTCTCACGCCTTCAAAGAAGCCACAGCCCTCGCCACCTCCCTCGTCGCCAACCTCTCCCACCCCTTCTGTACATTCTCATCCATAACCCCCCCAACCACGTCATTCGATCCCGTCCCTGTCCCTGTAGTTCCTGTCCCTATCCCTACACCACCCGCAACCGCCCCCAATGGCCCCCCACTCGCAGGCTCCCTGACTTTGACCTCCTCATAAATCTTGCGCGAAATATCCCGGTTAATAGTCTCGTATTGCTCTGCCGTCAGTTGTTTCGAATGCCAGTGTGGCTTGAGCGCGCCCCGCACAATCTTGCTGATGCTTTCCTTCATTTCTAGTGGGAGCGCGTGGGAGTGCGGATGCGGGTGCGGATGTGGGTTGGGGTTAGGGTTCGGGTTGGCGTGGTTTCGTGTTGGCGATGTATTCTGTGGCCGTGACCGGGACCTTGATGTCGACGATGACAAGATCCCTGCGGGGGCTCGCTGTGGTTGTGGCTGGCGAATCTCGAGTGGGCCGTGTCGGTTGATGGCGGCTGTCGCAGCAGCGCTAGCAGCCGATGGCCGTGGCCGTTGTTGTTGTTGTGGTCGTTGCCTGCGCCCGCGGTGGTGGTGCTCTGAATCGCTGTTATCGGGAGACGACTGGGCGGTGTCCCGTGACGGTCCCCGTGGCCGGCCTCGTTGTGGTGAGGATGACCGGGACTCTTCCGCTGTGTCGAGCGAGAGCCCTCTTGTTGGGGTGTAGGATGGTGAAGCGTAGATGGGTGCGATATGTGAACTGAGCGTCATCACCGGCGAGGTTGCGCGATTGGGCGGCGGTGGTGTGGTTGAACCGTGGCTGTGCGCAGGCGACGGGGCGTCATTAACACCCGGAATCGGCCCAAACATCTGCACTAGTGAATCCTCGTCGGATGGTGTGCTCATCTCGACCTCCTTGAGCAACGAGGAAAGGAACGAAGGTGGAGCTTCGGCCGTCCTTGAAGATGAACCGTTCTGCGGCTGATGCTGATTCTGCTGTTGCTGGTGGTGATGGTGGGGTTGCTGTTGCTGCCGTGATGTAGATGTTGATGATGATAATCCCGTGTCCCGGGCCGCTGACGAGGATGACTCGCCGTTCTGGGGTAACAACCTCCTGGTGCGCGGCCGCTTGAGTTTTCTTTCCGGCTCGTGATGAGGTTCTTCGCTCGGCTCTGCCGTGGCAGACCGTGACTTTCGCTTCCTCGACTCCATCTCCCGTGCCTTCTCCAGCGCGCCCCAGGCTAATCGTTCCTCGCGTGATGGAGGGTTCGGCTGTGGTTGTTGTTGATTCACCCACCGCGGGATGTTATTCAAAAACACATCCCTCGCTCCGAGTCGGGCAGCGATATTCAGCCGTTGCTGCCAGCGCTGGTGTTCGTCCCGCTCTCGCTCGCGCAGCTGCCGTGACCGCTGCAAGCCCTCAAACACAGCCGAGTCCTCCTCGTCCTGATAGTCGAGGTCGAGCTCAAGCGCATCCCACACCCGGCCGGTGATGCGACCCCAAGCTCCCTGCCACTCGTCCGACCGAGCCCGTTGCCTCGCACGCCGCATACTAGCCTGTGTGCGCGGGAAGTAGTACCCACGGCTCATGAACCCGCCGTCTCGGCTGGGCACGTTGTCGACGGGTTGCATGACGTCCGGGCCCAGGGCGTGCTCGCACTCCATGCAGAACCAGGGGCCGCGGGGCACTTCGTCGAGCTCGACGCAGTAGGTGTGGTACGCGGCGTCGCAGCCGTCGCAAAGTAGGAGTGTCTCCTCGTCGCCGGACGAGTTGCACACGGGGCATCGACGGCCTGGCACATCGGCCTGTTCGGTGAACTCCTCCATCCATTCTCGTGGGTCGTACTCGGGTACTACCGGGGCCTGTCTCTTGTCCTCGACTTTGCGGGTGGATAGTGTTTTGCCTGTTACCAAAAGGAAAGCTGTTAGTTAACAGTGTCCGTCTTTGATTTTTATTGATTCAAATCCCAAAGTTACAACAAAGACAACATACCTCCAATCTTGTCGTAAACGGTGACATTATGGAATGCTTGGCGGCAGATCGGACAGCTGTTGGCCTTCTCGGTCCATTCGCGCAGACAGCTATCGTGCAGCATGTGGCCGCACACATCGATCTTGGCTACATCTTCGTGGTTGTCCCCATGCACCAACCCGTCGTTGGCGTCACCTAGGGCTTGTTTCCCTGCCAGCGTTTCCGCATCTGCAATGGCGAGGTGTTCGTGCTTAACTGTGGGGGACTGTGGTGGTGGTTGTTGTGGTTGTTGCTCTTGTTGTTGGTGTTCTGGGTGCTGCTGTTGCTCTGCAGGGGCCAGCGGGGTCGGGAGAGCGCTGGCCTCCACGTCCAGTGGCTCCAGACAGACGATGCACTGATCGGCCATGGCGAGTGGCGACCCGAGCGGGGGAAAAAAGGAAAAGAAAGGGTCAAAATAAATTGAGCCAAAGCTGGCACAGATGCCGCTTTAATGAATTTCGTATCGGTATTTGATTTTGGTCGGAATTGGCAGGTATTTTTGATGCGTTTCGTCGATTCAAAGCGTTGGGATGCTGTGTTTGCTTTGAGCGTTGCGCTGCTCTGTTTAACGGCTGGGGGAAGGTGGTGCTGTCTCTTAGTGGTGGTTGCAGTGGGTTTTTGGGAGGGCTAAGGTTCAGTTTGCCTGCTGCGGGTGGTCGAGTTAGAACCCTTGGCCGTTGCAGTGTGTGAGCGTGGGCGGGATGACGGGAGGAGTGGAGCGTGTGTGCGTGCGTGCAGGCAGCTCAAAGCGCAGGGCATGGAAAAAGTGGAAGTGAGAGAAATGGAAGGGAAGGATGGAAAGAGCGTTGCTTGGTGCTGGGCCAGAGAGGTGCCTGCCCTTTTGCGTCGGGGTCCCGTGTGAGCGCCGGCTTGGGGGTGCCGCAGCCAATCAACAGGGCTCCTCACAGTGCAAGGTCGTAGCGGGAAGGCCCAGCCCGGGCAGGCAGTTCGGGGCCAGCTGACTGACTCTTTTGCCCTGAACGGAGACTGTGTGGGGAGGATATTTCGGGGCTTGCAGGACAAATGAGGAATGAGGAGTCTTGGGAGCTTTGGTGAATGAATGGGAGCAGTTTGACTGACCGCTTCAAGATGAGTGCGTCGGGTTTTGGTGGCGGACACGAAGATAGAGGTACTGTATCTCCCTAGATCGAGAATGAGGATCGTGGCTGAGTGGTAGGAGTGTCTTGTATCTGCCCCAGATGCCCTAGGACAAAGACAACAGAAAGAAGAATTGGGGGATGAGATGAATTACGTCGGTTCGTAGAGTTGGTGGGAACTTGGTACGAGTGTTGGATCCGATTTTCCGCTTGGCTTGTGCTGAGGAAGAGGGGAGACCGACCGATTCTCACGTGCTGTGGCTATCATGGGTATGCCGAAGTTGTAGACTCTGCTTCAGCCGGACTCTGCTGGGACGTGAGACCTCGCCACCGGTTGGAGCCAGAGTTACACGAGTTGTTTGACCGAGTTCACGAACTTGCTCCTAGTAAAGCCGGGTTGGGGGCGGGCCTATTTCTCTCAGCATCACACATAAATAAATATGTAGTTCCTCTGATTCTGCGTCAACGAAATGACGAAATTGCAAAGGGTTGGGGACATGAGTCCTCAGCCCGCAGCGTGCTCGCCCCTCACTTCACCCGATTCGGGAGTCGTTAAGGTTGGTGAGTGCGATCCACAGCAATTGTGGTAGGCGAAACGGCAAAACAACTCGAGATGGGTTTCCCACCTGCCAAGCCCACACTGGGCATCTCATTCCGCCATCCTCTTCGTTTGCACCGCATCTCCGTCGCCTTACCCCGACAGCCCTCCGTTCGCTCATCAAGGCCTGATCATGTCAGGTACTGTGGTGAATTGTGGCACGGTTAGCATTCGAGACAGTCCCTTGGCCCCAGGCCTCCAATCATGGGCCTTGGTAGGCCTGCGTGGGGGCCGTTAGGTATGGGGGGTGACTGGCAGCTCCACGTTCACATCCGGAAAGTTAGAAATCATGTTCGGGTGTAGTCATCGCGCTCTGTGAAGACTGGTACCGCCCTGCTATTTTGAGTGAGTCTGTGGCTGACGTGGCGGGCAGGGCGCCCAGGTGTAATGGAGAGAGGAGAACGGAGCCGGGGTTCGTTTCGTCGTTACTTTGCACATTCACCCGAAATGCACCGAAGGTCGGTTCGCCCTGTCGTGGAACCGCAGCCAATGGGATGTGTCATGGTCATTCGATAAACTGCAAGGTCTAAAAAATCGGCGACCTTGACGGCCTCGCCCCCAGCGATCATCGTCATGAGGGGGGTTTCGCGGAGTGCCGGTTCGGTTCTCGCCCGTATCATATATCTGACATCGTGACTCGAGACCGGGGACTCATCGTTGCTCAAAGAATTGTCATTGATGGACCCGCCGTACCCTACGGCTGAATGTGTATCGCGCAGCCTCCGTTGTCCTTTTCCTTGACACCAAACCTGAAAGCAAAAGCACGCCCAACGCTCCTCTAAACCTCGGTGATCTCGCGGAGACGGCGGAGGGTTGACCGCATGGCGGCCGCCGCGGGGGTCCTAATTTGCCAAGTCAGAATACAGCTCTCGCTGAGCCCAGCGACAGCATGGGGTCACTTACGCAACACTGTAAGCACCACCAGCCATGGTCTTCTTGCAGGCCTTGCAGTTCTGTTGGATCGAGTTAGTTCTTGCCGGCGTGGTTGCATTGGTGCAAATTATCGAGCAAGTTCGCAGGATTCGATGTATGGGAACGTACCCAGATGCCAACGGCCGAGCGACGAACGGTGTCTGGTTCCGAGTTAGCGTTTGAGTTTTGTGGTCAACGGAAATGGGCTGTACTCACTCTTGCCGCAGAATGCTGAGCGGGGAAAATGCATGTCAGTACATGATTATGACAGAGCGCACACATCGAGTACGCCAATTTTCTTTTCATATACGGCCGGTTCTGAAGGGATCAGTCGGGGTACATACTGCAAGTGTACCTGGCGTGCTGGGAAACTTCCTGCTCTGTGGTTGAGGTTAGCACGGCGACGATAACGCCGAGAATGGAGACAAGGTAGAACGTACTCTTCACCAGCTTACGGAGCGAGGCACCGTATCTGAAGTGGTTGTCAGTTCCATGTTCTCATCAAAATCACTTGGTCCGCCCTCGACAAAGCACCGGTCCGTCTCGAAATGGTGGGCATGGGAACCGTGCTGCGCGGGTATGGCATTACACCGATGCCATAACCACATGCATAGCCCTAAGACTCGCAATAACCAAGCGCCAAAAGCGAAAACGCCTTCGGGACTGGACGTTTCATTCGTAGATTTCGACCTCCCAATTCGACGGGCCATCGAACCACCCACAACACACTGCCCCGCGCTTCCTCCAGGCCATGGCGCCGGTCGTGTGATAGATCAGGTGTCGGAATGATCGAAATAACGGTGCTTCGACGAGGGCGGATTGGGAATCAGAACGTAGGAGGAGTTGGGATCACGAACCTTGTGCCGTACTATTTTCTCCATGTCAGCGAAGGCCACAACCAACACACAGAACAACGTCCAGAACAAACAAGGGGAATTCGAAGAAAATGGATATTCGATAACTTACCTTGCCGGAGATGCCGACCTTCTTCGTGCGCTTGGACATCTTGACTGATTTGAAGGGGTGCTTGCTGTTGCTAGAATCTCTTCAAATTGGGCGACTCGCTTGAAAGATGGCGGGCAGGCGATTTTGAGAAATGTGCACCTTATTTTTCTTAGTGTGCGGGACCGGGGTGCGGGCGCGCCTGCCCGGCAGAGCGGAGCTAGGGCGGGACTGGCAGAACCGTTTTCCCGGATTGCTAGAAAAGTGGGGCAAATTCCTATGAAAGAGAGACCTAACAGCTGGTAACGGCTGTCAGTTTTTGTGGGGTTAGGATTTCGAAAACGCAGCTGAGGTCACTGGCAACTTTTCATGTGGAAGTCTTCAATTCCTTTGCTTATGACAACCTTCTCAGCGACTCATGAACATGCTCAGAGAGGCCACAACCGAATTGAACTGCTTGAACTTTGAATCAAACGTTTCCCAACCCGGAAACATCCCGTCGCCAATCCAGGCCTCGGACAAGATCCGATTCAACCTAGTGGCCAACATCGGACGGTGGTTTCCTGATCTGGCGAAGTTCAGCAGTGGGAACTTGAACGTGGCGGGCGCAGGGATCGCATTCGATGGTGAAGTGCAAGCGTCCTGGGCATATGAAGAGGTGACAAGCAGCGCAACTCTATTTCCCAATCTTTCTGTTCATGTACATTTGAGACGACACCTAGTGAAATAAATTCAAACACAGTTTTGTCACCGCCCGTTTAGTTAGGATCGAGAATTTAGTTTGCTCTGGTTCAATCGAGAACCGTGCACGCCATTTCGGAATAACTTCAAACTTGCACCATTTCTGAGCCAAACCAAGTGAACTCACGACACTAGATTCCATTATCATCACCATGGCGCGCAAACAACACGGCCGCCAATATGACGTCGTCGTCTTCGGCGCTACCGGTAAGTCACCATCACCATCATCTCGTCGACCAGCATCAAACAAACACTAACGAAACCCAGGCTACACCGGCAAATACACGGCGCAATACATCACCACCCACCTACCTACCGACCTCAAATGGGCCGTCTCCGGCCGCACCCACTCCAAGCTCGAAGAGCTCGTAGCGGAGTGCAAAACCCTCCAACCCGACCGCCTCCAACCCTCCATCGAAGTCTGCGCCCTAACCGACGCCGACCTCGCCTCCCTCGCCAAAAAGACCTACATCCTCATCACCACCGTCGGCCCCTACGGCAAACTCGGCGAGCACGCCTTCAAAGCCTGCGCGGAAAACGGCACCCACTACCTCGACGTAACCGGCGAAGTCCCCTTCGTAGCCCGCATGCTCCAAAAATACCAATCCACCGCCGCCCGCTCCGGCGCCCTCCTCTTCCCGCAAACAGGCATCGAGTCCGCCCCGGCCGACCTCGTCACCTGGTCCCTAGCCTCCTTCATCCGGTCCGAATTCCACGGCGCCCACACGCGCGACGTGACCGTTTCCATCCACAACCTCCATTCCGCACCCTCCGGAGGCACCCTCACCACCGCCCTGACCATCTTCGATTACTTCACCCTCGCCGAACTGCGCGCCGCCTATGCACCCTACGCCCTTTCCCCTATCCCCCGCCCGGCCACGGCTACCCCGGTCCCGACCAAACCCTGGCTGACCCGCCTCACGGGCCTCATCACGGTGCCCTCGCTGGGCTTGCTAACAACCTCCATGGCAGGCGGGACCGACGCAGCACAGGTACAACGCACCTGGGGTCTGTTAGAGACGGTACCGACACGTAAACAACAAGCGTACGGACCGAATTTCTCGTTCCGCGAGTTCATGAAGCCGCGGAATTGGTTGACAGGGATTGGAGTGCATTATGGGTTGTTAGGGGCCGGGTTGGTGATGGTTACGCCGTGGTTGAGGCGGTTGGCGGCGGGTTGGTTGCGGTATCAGCCGGGTCAGGGGCCGGAGGTGGAGGCGGCGAAGGCGGATGAGATTGAATATAGGGGGGTGGGGAGGCGGGATGGGGGGGCGGGGGAGAGGGTGATGTGTCGGGCGGAGTTTAGGGGGAGTATGTATTACTGTGAGTTTCTCTCCTTGTTTTTTTCTTAGTACTATACATTGCCCGGCTGTCGAAGGACACGTAAGGAAATGAGCGGTAGTAACCGAGTTGCTAACACTCGACACAGTAACGGGCATCCTAGTAGCCGAAGCGACATCCACGCTTCTCGAAGACGACGTGGACTTGCCCGGCGGTATCTACACGCCTGCGTGTCTGGGTCAGGGGTATATTGACCGACTGGAACGGGCGGGATTCCACTTTGAGACGAGGCACTTGGAGGATTGAGGGGGAAAAGACAAGGCAGAGCTCTGGAGAAGTGGAAGAAAAGGGAGTAGAGCCCAAAAGAGGAACAGCCTGCAAATGTAGTAGTAGATATGCATTCTATTCATGCTCGTGCGACGCAAGTCGGTGGGGTATCTCTCATAACTGAGGGTAAACAAAAAGAAACAAGACTGAAAAAAGAAAAGATACCAAGTGCTTGCTAGCTATGCACGCTCGAAACAGAAACCGATGTTGTCCTCGCCTTGGGTCGTCCCCACCATTTCGACCACCACACCCCGTCGTCGTTCTGGGCTCGCTCCCTCTCTCTTGACCCGACTAGTCGCACCTGAGTACCGATGTAATCCATCCCCTCAGCTTCATCGTCCTCCTCTTCCTCGTCTTCATCATCCTCCCTTTCCTCACTATCGTCCTCCTCCTCATCCTCCTCCTCATTATCATGATTCTCAGTTCCCCCCATCCCATCCAACCTCACCTCCCCCACAAGCAAAGCCATCCCAACCACCGGCCCACACCCCACAAGCGCCACCCACAACAAAACCGTAATCGTCTCCTGATACGACCGCGCAATCGCCTCCCTTTCGGGGCTGCCCCACGCATAACTACACGCCACCACAACGCTGGCATAGATCTTGTCTGCTTCGCTGCGCGCCGAGTCCGGTAAGTAGGCGTGGAGTTTACCGGGGACCAGACGGCCCCATATGGCGCCGGAGAGGGCGGAGCCGACGGCGGCGCCGACTTGCACTAGGGTTAGGAAGGAGGCGGTTGCTACGCCGACGTATTGTTGTTGTTGCGGAGGTTGCTGAGGTTGTTGTTGATGCTGGGGGGAAGAGGGGGTGGTGGTGAGGGAAGGACGCCGAGGGTGAAGAAGGATATCAGGACTGCTAGCGGCGGCCTGGACGACCAGCTGCGTGGCGACATGCATCAAACCCGCGCCAGCGCCCAAGGCAGTCTGGGCGGACACCAGCGCAAACACAGACGCGCCGCGGGTGCGGGTGTGCAGGAGCGCGATAATCGCAAATGTGTAGAGCACAGCACCAGTAATGATGAACGGTCTCGGACGCGGCGAGGCAAGGCGGCGGATGATGAGCGAAGCGCAGAGGGCGGCGATGGTAGACGCGAAGGAGAAGGTCTGTGTGATTGGACCGGCCTGGGAGACGGGCAGGTTCAGGGCGACGAGGAGGTAGGAGTAGAAGTAGGGCTGGACGGCGATGTAGAAGACGGCGAAGTAGAAGAAGCCGAGGGCGCAGCCGGCGCAAAAGGTGCGGGACTGAAGTAGCTGGAGCGGGAGGAGCGGGTGTGGCGCGCGGGCTTCCCAGACTGGGAAGAACACCAGGAGCACGGCGCCGGTGAACATCATGAGGAGGAGTCGAGGGTCGTGCCAGCCTGCGGGGGAACGTGAGACGAGCGTGAGGGGGATTAGGATTAGCGAGAGGCCGCCCGAGAGGAGAAGGGTGCCTCCCACGTCGAGATCGTGGAACAATCGGTTGACGGCTGTGCCGAAAAGCTCGCGTTTCCCGGAGCCTTGGTGACTGCGCTTCGGCTTTTTGATGAGGCCCATCCTCTCCGCCTTACGGCCGTTTAGAAACAAGCTCAGGGCTAGGGGGCAAAACGCAAACGGGAGGATAATCGTCCAGATCCCGTAGCCAACCCGCCAGGTCGAGTTAGCGAGGATAAAGGCAGCGATGGCCGGGCCGATCCACACGGTGACAAGGAATGGGCTGTCGGGCAAAGAGGAGAAGAGCGCGCGGTTCAAAAAGTCGCTAGTGTCGGCAATGAAGACCTGCTGCAGGATCTGGAGGCCCGTCGAGCCAGCCGAGTAAAAGATCTGGGCGGACGCGTACGTCTGGACGTTCTGCGAGGCGGCCATCTGGATGTAGCCCAGCACGCAGAGCACGACAGAGATGCAGAAGGCCTCCAGGCGGCCAAACACATCGGCGAGCTTGGCCATGGGTGGTTTGATGACGGCTGTCCAGGTTAGTGGGGGGAGATCCGAGGCAAGGAAGAGAAAGGGGGATGAAACACACCGTTCACCACCCCTTGGACGACAAAGACCGTCGACAGCAGCGAGTGGTTGTTGAACGAGCTGACCGCAAAGGCCGTCAAGGAGTACGTGACCTGACCCTCCAATGACACCGTAAAGGCCATGAGGAAGATGCTAGGTCGCCCATATTAGCGGACGTCTAACCAAAACCACAAACTGGACACCCACCTCAAATAAGCCACCACCAGTCCCCATTTCGACCACGTCCGGGCCAACACCTCAATACGCCGGACCCCATCCTGAACATCCAAACCCAGCTCCGGCTCGTCCACATCCCCGCTCCCGGAACCAGCCGCCAAGTCCGCAACGGTGCCGTATTCCGAATCCCGGGTGTTGTCCGGCCGGCCCGGGAGCAAAGCGGCCCGGACATCACCATCGACGGCCGAGAGGGTTTTAGCCTCTCCCATGTCCGCAGTCGGTTTTTGACGTGCCGAATATCGAGCCTATCCGTGGTTCTCTAAATCGAGCATCTACAGCCCCAGTCCCCCCGCACAAACTTGGAACCTCTCGTCTGACAATCCGGTGTCTCGCGCGCCCATGGGTTTCTTTGTTGTGGGGTGTGGTGACTGTGGTTGTTCGTCGGTCGAGAGAAAACGGTCGATATTTAGGTTCCAAAGGGGGCAGACAGTGTAGGGGAGGATGTTATTCAAAACAACTACCCAAAAAAACAGGCCGTCTCAAAAAGCCGCCGCAGGTAAACGAAAAAAAAACAAAAAATAAACAAAAAGTCTCCCAAATAGCGAATCGTTCAAGACAGAAGAGAAAATCGTAGGAACGGATCGGTCGCTTGATCAGGGGTGGTTTGGCATTATTATTTGACTCACTTGCCCGCGCTCATCAGCTGAGCCACCGAGCGAGCTCCCGAACCACCACTCCAGCAGCAAACAGCGTACTGTGGTCCCCGATTTATTTAACGACCGCCGCCTGGTTTGCCTGCTGCAGCCTGTGTGCCTGTGTGCCTGTCTTGTCTTGTGTTCCCCCACGCCGGAAAGCAAAGGCCGGATTGGAGAGCGGGTTTCAGGTGGTGGGTGGTGTGTTGTCCAGTCACAGCGAGGGTTCAGATCGTGCTTTTAGGAGGTTGATGCCGAGGTCTTGAGGGGAAGCTAGGAGAGGGAAAAAAAAAAAGAAGAGGGGATTCTAAAACAGAGGCAACACGAGAATTAAAAAGGCAAGAGTCAAAAGTTCTAGGTATGAGAAGAAAATAGGTGAGTTCGGCAGAAGAAATGCGAAAATGAAACACCCTGACCGAGGCATCCCACTTCACTCACACACACACAGCTCTCCGACGAACGGGGAAGGGGGGAACACATCCCACACGCACACAGTGGATACACAGCAGACATAAGTCACCTTCGGCCAACCCAATCCAGAGCCCGAGACGAACCGCCCACTCTTGTCCCAGGTCGGCAAATCTCCCTCAACCAGACTGCTGCATCGCAAAAAACGAACAAGGAAGAAAAAGCAACTCGGAAAGCGCGAAGCACCTTGCAGGAACCAGTGACACTTCAGTTCTGCACCTCAGCTGCATGCTCAGGCAGTCAGCGGGGCGTCGGAACCCCACAATTGGGGCGGATTTATCAGATCCTGTTGATAATCTGCATCCACTCAGCGTCAGTCGTGTGGGGAATCAGGCGGCCGGATGACCCGCTGGGCCGCTGTCGTCGTGAATACCTTCTTCCGTCTGTCTCCCAGTCTGAACTCATATCGGAATGGAAACGATGAGGAGTAATGGGACAGTATAAAGTTCTTAAGATCACCTTTTCCAGACATTTTAATCGCATGTTTAACCACTGATCGTTGTCCACCGCACTGTATCTATCCTGCATCGGAACTTTATCTTTCCAGCCATGCCTTGGTGTGGACGGTGTGCAACATCCCCACTTCCAGCGCCCAGCCGTCGGTTCGGGGGAGGAGGCAGGTGGCCCATCTGCAGTGCCTGATTCCCGGCTGGCATTGGATGTCGTCTGACAATGTCGGATGTTGGGGTCGTGTCGTGTCGGATGTGTGCATTCTGCAGGAGGGGTTCTTTCTGCAAGAGGGGATGCGTCGGAGTTTCTCTTGCATACCCTCATACCATCCCATCGAAAAACTGTGCATGCGGTTTGAATCCAAGGGACAAAGTGGGATCATTTTTAAGTCTTACCTGCCCTGTTACAAAAATAAAAAACAATAAATCGCCTACCCTGAATTCCCTCTCACGGGCGGTCCCCGGATTACGCTAAATTACCGAAGCGGCCGGGGACTGAAGCCGACACTGACGAACTCCGGCCCGTCCCGACTCCCGGCGGCTTTCCACAGTTGCGAATCCGACCGGGCAGGCATGCTGCGATCTCCTGCAAGGATCGCCAAAATCGCCGGCGAACCCTTTTTGGGAGGGCGGGATAACGTTTAATTTTGGAGCCTGGTCATAACATCACTGTGTGCATGGTAGCTATGTAGTTGGGAATTGACGTCGCCGCACAATCTCAGGGAAGCCGGGCTCGAGACAGCATCGGGTACATAGGTATGGACACGAGTATCCTACCCGCAGGTCCAACCCATCGAAACATTGCATTCCCAGTCCTATTTCCAACCCAGCTTCATCGCCATCCCAGCATTCAACCAGTTAATAAAGCAGGCAAGCAACCGATCAATAAAATCAAGTTCAGCAAGCGAGTCAACCATCAGGACATATTCTCTTTTTCACTCCCTCTACCCAAAGTACCATCCCTGCCCTCATATCAACCCAACCCCAAATCCAAGTCCGAATCCTCTCATGCCCATTCCCAACCCCAAACAAACCGATATTACCGACCAAACCATCCGCCCATCCCATCTACCCGTCCTATCCTAACCAACCCATCCGTCCTATCCTCCGCCTATCCTGATAAAGAGCAGTGATTAAACCCTTAAAAAAAACACGCAATCCCGCATGCAGAGTGCAGGTACAGTATGTGTAAGCGTATATACATACAATGATAACAAGAAATACAGGAGGACAACAAGACATATATATGTTTTATTGGCAAATCATGAGAAAATAGGCATAAATAGGCATAGACAGTAAGTAGGTATGTAAGTAGCAGGGGAAGGACGATAATTTTCACCACCCCCATCCACGAGACCCAACCGCGATATCACAACAAGATCAACAACAGCAACAACACCAGCAAAACAGGAATCAACTCGTACGTCGGCGTTAGAGACACTCAGAGACAACATAAAAAACACAACAACGAAAGAGGTGGGCATAGACATAGACAGAGTAAGCAAGAACAAAAAAAAAGTAGCAAGGCCCAATCAAAAAACGTTGTGGTATCGTATCCCTTTCTTTCCTGGCCCTTTCGCCTCATCCCCCCCCGTCTTCGTCTCTTATACAAAAGGTTTAAGCACAAGATATAAATGGATGGATGTGTTACAAATCAGCCGGTCAAGCGACCGAATAAATCTCGGATATCCTTCATCCAGACAAGAAAGTAAGCTAAGGAAATCAAAGTAGGCAAGTGGAGCCGTACGTTGTGGGATTTAGAGAGGATAAATAAATGAATCGTGTGTAGATCGGTAGGGAGTGAGGTAAGTCAAGAAGATCGTGGTGCATGCGAGACAGTGCCGGCGTGTTGTGTTGCGTTGCGTTGTGTTGTGGTGTGTGTTTGTATGGTGTATTATGTGTTGTATGTGTGTGCATGTTTTCGCCTTTGTCAAGTTGCCTTCTACCCTGGCCGAGTGTATATTTGCATGGGTAGAGGCAACCCCACAGCAAAGGGCCTCGGTAATGACGACCGCGGCGAAACGGCGTCTGTCCGACATCCGTTCTCATCCCGTAAAAACGGCGTCCCGCATGCATCTGCTGTCGTACAGATGGGATACGTTCAACGGACTCGGACTCGTCGTCGGGTATTCTTCAATGCCCGGATGATCACCGTCGCGTAGTGTAGCGACCGGATATTGCGTGCGGCGCAGCACAACCAGCGAAGCGAGCGGTTGTGAGCGACTTGTACCGCCGACTGTGCCGTGGCTGCGCGTCTGTGGCGTTTATCACGACAGGCAGCGGCGGGTAATGTGCCGTGTCGGGCCAGACCATGATCGCCGAATAGGGATTGCCGTATCAGGAGCCGTCTCGCACATCGTATGGTACGGTATGATATGGTATGGTACAGTGGAGTAAAACTCCTACTCACGAAATGAGAGGTAGAGTCGCAAATCTACGAGACAACAAGTCTCGTAGATCAAGCTTCCTCCATAATCCCTCCCTCGCCGCCCCCCTCTTCCCTCCACTCCCGGCTCTTCTCCGTCAGCCTCCGAACCCCACCAACGCGCCCGGCCCATAGGGCCTCAACAGGCGTGCGGAAGGTGAACGCGCGCTGCGAGCTGATGACGCCAATGGCCTGCAGCACGGCCTTGCGGCTGTCGCGGCCAAACACCGCTGGGTGGCTGATCCATTCGAGGCTGGACTCAAGCTCGGCGTCGAGGGCGGCCACGGTGGTGGCGTCAATGCCGGCTGAGGTGGTGGTGCCGATGGTGAGGCCGTCGTTGGACCGGCTGCGCGGGAGCAGGGGGTTCGGGATGGGGTTGTTGTGGCTGTTGTTACCGCCGAGAGCGGCAGAGGCCGCAAGATGGGCCGAGGCAGGTGAGGGCGTATTCTTACGGTCCGGAGTGCCTAGGCGGTTCGGAGAGGTACCGTCGCGGTCCGAACCTGGGTGAGGCGTGGACGGCTGCGACTTGAGGGTGTTCGCGCTTGTAGCCGTCGTCGGAGTGGGCGGAACGGGAGGCAGACCCCCCTTTCCAAGGCCCTTGAGGATAGAGCGGGTCTCGGCCAGCAGGGTATGTGCGCGGTCGTGCTGGCCGCGACTTACCAAGGTCAGAGCACGGGTGAGCATGTCGGAAGTGAGCAGCTCCATGCGGCGCTGCACAATATGCGGGTGCGGGGGGATCGGCGGGGCGTTGCTGTTGCCCCAGGTCTTGCGCGGGTTCACAGCAGGCAGCATGGTAATCGCCAGCAGGCTAGGGCGGGTGTGCTGCACGGAGCCATCACCGCGCAGGACGTCGCCCCAGCTGATCTCGGCCTGAATCAGCGGCACCTCCTCGACGGACACGGCGCGCTGCTCGTCCTGGTCGATGGCACCGCCGCCGAGGGCCTCGAGGCCGGACACAATGTTGTCCCACGGGTCCTGGGGCAACTGCTCCTGCGACGACGTATCGGGCAGCACGACCAGCTGCACCAGGACGTCACGCTTGTCACCAAAGCGCAGGTCGCCTAGGGACGCCTCAGCCTCGCGGCCCGTGGCGCGCTTTGTGATCTGCAGCGCGCCGCTGATCTTGTGGAACTTGGCCGGCGAGCCCTCGGGCAGACGCAGCTTCAGCTTGACATTCTGGTGCGACAGCGTCTGGCTCGCCCCCAGACACCCAGCGAGGCACTCGCGCAAGTTCATCCAGTCCTTGACGTACGTGTACGACGCCTTGGTGCGCGTCGACAGCTCGATCATGGTGTCGGGTTTGTGCGTCATGCCCAGCCCGAACGAGTGGATCGTGATCTTGGCCGCTTCGGCGCGCGACACCACGAAGTCGACACTGTCGGCGTCCGAGGTCGACGCGTCGCTGATCAGCATGATGGTCGCAATCGGGTTGTTGTATTTGCGCCCCATCAGGAGGTCCATGGCTACGTTGGCGCCCTCGACGACGTCCGCCCGGTGGCTCTTCTGGCCTACCGGCTTGATCGCGTTGAGCACGTTGCCCCAGCCTGCCCATGCCTTGGTCGTCATGCCCACGATCGGCACACCGCCGCCCGACGACCCGAACGTCACCAGACCCATGCGGTCGCGTTCCCCAAGTGCCTGCACCATGAACCGCAGCGCGTCGCGTACCAGGTTGATTTTGACGCCCTGCATCGACGCCGAGATCGGCACCACCACGACCACATCCACCGGCACGTGGATCGATGCCTGGGGCCCCGTCTGGCTGCGTGCCGTGTTCGAATGTGTGTGCGAGTGCGAGTGTGAGTGTGTAGGTGTGTACTCTGTGGGCGCCGTCGTGGCCGACTTGGGGCCGCCCCACGACGATGACGCCAGCGACGACACACGCTGCGGCCGCCCTGATGCGCCAGACACGCCCGAGCCCGAGCCGGACCCCGATCCCGCCCCGGATGCCCGGTTCCACTCGTCTTCCTCCGCCTCCGAATAATCCCCGCGGTCGTAGTCTGGGCTGCGCACCGGCGACGTCTCGACCGCGTTGAGGTCTAGCAGCGCCTGTTGCCATAGCTTCAGCTGGTTGCGGTTCTCAAACCGCAGATGGAACTGCGGTAGCTCGGCCACCGACAAGCTAAGCGTCAGCACGTTCTCGTCGATGTTGCCCGTCTCCAGCACCTCGTGCAGGTGCTTCTTGATGAGAATCGAGCCCTTGAGCGTGCACCGCGGTAGTTTACGCGGTGCAGCCTCCTCGCCCCACGTGGGCTGCGTTAGCTGTGGCGCCTGCTTCTTCTCCTTGACGCAAATGAGCATCTCGGCGAACAAGAAGCACTCCAGCTCCTGCCACGATATCTTGTCCTTGCCGACGCGTAGCGTGCCGTAAAGCCGGAGCTTTCCAAATCGGCTAAAGTCCAGCCCGTGCCAGTTGTCCACCCGGCTGCGCAGGTTCTCCGTCATCTCGATCAGCACTTCGGGCGACTCGTACGGGTAAAAACGCGGCGCGCTCCGCGCAGGCGACGGCGAGCGCATCATCTCCTCGCCCGGCCCGCGCGATGTAGCCGGTGTGAGCGGCGGCGCGTTCTGCAGATCCTCCGGGTCCGGCCGCCACTTGTTGTCGGGTACCTCGATCGTCACGAGGCACGTCAGTGTCTGCTGCTGTCGAGATCGGTTAATAGTCGGGAACTCGGACCGCACTGTGACCGTGGGGGCCGGGATCGGATTCCGCGTCACCGATCGGGGGCTGGACAGCGACGTCTCCATTGCCTGTACGTCGTAGTCGTGTCGTCGTGGTGGCCCGCTCTGTGTCGTCTCGGGGTACCCGCCCGAGGACGCCACGCCCGTGGCCTCGCTATCGGTGCGAGCATGCCGTTGCCCTTGGTATTGGTGCTCAGACGATGGCGCCTCGCGGCTGTCTCGGCTCCCACGAAGGCTACCCTTGGTGTGGCTGTGGTTGCTGTTGTGGTGACTGTTGTTGATGTTGGTGTTCATGTTGTTATGGTTGGCGCCCTCCCGCGGACCGGCGTGTCCACCGGAACCACCCCGGGCACCAGATCCCCGACTGTGCGGTCGCCCTTGTGGGTCGTCCCAATGGGATGGTGTGGGTGTAGGGGTTGCTTGGGAGCGCGAGTCATTCGCCCGCACCATGTTACTTATTTTTTCTACGCGCCCTCAGTGGTCAGTAACCATCCCATCGCCAGCATTCCGGGGTAGACCAGATGAACATGTCAAGACGACTTTCTAGAAACAGCAAAAACGCCACAAACAAGTAGCAAAAAGGGGTCAACTCACCGATATCGAGCACATTTCCTCCACGGCTCGTATCCAAATGTAGTGGCGCATTGCATGTCGGGCAATACTGCGAGTCGAACTCGCGGATGTACTCGTAGAAGCAGGCCTCATGCGAGACGTGCGCACATGAGAACTGCAGGATCTTCTCACCGCGGAGTGTGTGCTCCAGCGGCTCCTCGCAGACGGCGCACTCACTGCCCACAAACGTGCGCTCGCGGCGCGGCCGGCTGCGTTCGGAATTCATCCTGGTGAGAGACGGTGTAGGCGTGGCCGAGGCGGCTCGCGAGTAGTTGTCTCGTAGTGTGGTGTCAGAGGAGAAAAGTGAAGGGGTCGTGGCTCGATGGGAGGATGGTGCACCGCCGAGTGTTCCTGAGGAGATGGAGTGACCTAATTCATGCGTCCGCCACACCAGATTAGCCTGCTGCTTCCTTTCTGCTAATGGTCTCCTGATCCTGATCTCGACTGCGCGCGGGGAAACACGCGCACGGATGGGCAGGTGGCTAAGTATGCAGGGTCCGCAGGCTCTCGGATACTCCAAATTTACACACGACGCGATGCACGGCTACGGCCAGTCGCCAAACCGAGAAACGTATACGAAAAGGGGGGACAAAACACCACGTACTCCTCTCCAAGTGCGATGGCGATGGTGTGGCAGCGTACGTGCGCGCCGAGGCCAGGCTGCTCGCGTAGTCGTTCGATGGCCGGCCGGAATCGGTCCTCCGCAGAAGGCCACTACCAGACCGCGCCGTCGACGAGCCCGAACCGCCGAACCCTAAACCGGCAAGCAGTGACCGGTGGAGACTGGGCGACTTGTGCTCCCGGTCGTTTCCAAAACCCTGCCCGATGTTGCTGTTGCGAGATCCGTGGGACCTGCCGAACATGTGGGGATGTGGTGATGCGATGTGCCGTTTATTGCCTGTCGTCAAAGTGCTAAGCTCCGTCTGAAATGCGCTCGGTCGGCAAGAGAGGCTGGGCGCATGGAAGGGAAACAAATACACGTTGCTACAAGTGTCGTGACCGTGTATCGCAAAGTGGCGTCGAAGTGTTGGGGTGTCGAGGTTTCAATGTACCGATAGCTGGATCGGTGTGTCGATGTGATGCCGTCGTGTCCGTGGTTCCGGAAGGTCCTCTTGCTGCCTGATAAGTCCGGGATTGTTGCAAACCATAAAAGATATCGCTGGCTGTCGTGCCGGAGTGAAAGAGGGTAGCACAAATTCTTGGGGCCGACCCTTAGAAGCTATGTGTTTCAGGGGCGGTATCAACAATGCGGGTGTCGATCGGAGAGAGGGGGGCGGGGCATGGCCCGGGTCGGCGCGGAGCAGAAAAAGAAAAGAAAGTGGAACAAGAAGCAAGCGAGTGCTACAAGTAAGTCGGTCGGTCGGCGTATGTCCCGCGGGCGAATTGCTGACACTTCTTTTTTGCCTTCTCTCCCTCTCTGCCGGCGTGTCGATCTGTCGGGGGTCTTGGGATCCCGAAAAAGAGAGCAGACTTTTTTTCTGTTGCTGGCCGTTGCCTTCAAAAATGCGCCGGCCGTGAGCGTTGCGCGCCAAGAATGGGGGTCAAACCAGGGTTGCCCGGTATTCGGATCTGGAGTCACCAGCTCAGCGGGAACTTCGCTCAAGATCCTGTCCGTAAGACGGGTAACTACTGGCGTGCTTGGTGTTGCAAAGAGCGGCTGGATGTTGTCTGCAGCCGCGGAAAAGGGTCCCCCAGCCTCCTTGGCAATCCAATAAATCCAGTCAGTCAGCCGCTCGCAGCCGACGAGATCGCGCGTATTTTCGACGTCGCCACCTATCGCGCGCTTCTTCGCAAAGTTGTGCGTCGCCTGTCGTCCTCTCTGCTTTGCGCACAGGAAGGTGCCTCCTGACCGTAATTATAGTAACATATAACAATAATAATAAAAGAAGGAAGTTGGTCCCGTCCCCGGCCGCAATGCTTCACAGAAGCAAGAGGTGAGGGAATACGGCCCCGTCGTTGGTCAATGGCGGTTCCCGTGTGTTCAGGTTCACCTCGCAAAGGACCGCGGGGGAAGGAATCGCGAGTGGTCAGGGGACTAAAAATGGAGCCGCGAGGCTATAGGAGAGTGTATTATTATAAGTTGAGAGACGTCTCCGAACCAAGGGCGTGGCCGGGTCGCGTTCCTACGGCATCTCGCTGTCCCAGCGGATGGAGAGGGGGGAAAAAGGTACTTGGGAGGTTTTGGCCTGGCTTTCCATGTCTGGGAGCCGGACGGTCTTGAATCCCTGCGGCCCCAGATCGCTGAGCAGTGAGTGGCTGGTTTGGGTCGAAAAAGGGACAAGGGCGCTATCAGCCCTGTCCCTGCTGGCAGCTTTCGTCGTCGTCGTTGCTTCCGTGGTGGGGTCAACAGGCACTCTTCCTCGCACGACAAAATTGAGGTACCGGGACCGGACGGGCCAGGGTTCACGCAGTGCGTCGATTCGCCCAGGCGTGCAGGGGTTTCGATCATTGGTTCCCAAGCCAGCGAGACGTGACAAGACGGCAGCTTCCACTCTCGTCCGCTTCTATTCCTTGCCGCAAAGACACATGGAACAGCGAGCCGAGGACGTTGCAGTCTCCTACATGTCGGTAGGAATATTGACCTGAACACGGGCCAAACTTTCCACTTGGCTCTCTCAAAGGAGGTCTCGGTAACGTACCGCTGTGGGCGGGGCGGCTTGGGGTTGCTTCTGAGGATTCCAAAACGGTGCCGTAGCGCCCACCGTTTCTGTGCCTCCTTTCTTGACGTCCTGTCCGTGCGACTGACGCCCTCTGCGAACAGACAGTGCCTCCCTTGCGCCCGCTTGATGCGTCCGTGCCTCGAACCAATATCGCGACCTCGCACCTTCGTGCCCACTGGAACGTGATGCAGGATTCTGCAGCTCACAAGTGGGCTTGCTCAGCGGGCGCAAATGAAATCAGACCGGGCTTGTCCGAGCGGGTCATCCTAGCGCACAACAACCACGTTTTTGAACGGCGAGTAATGGATGACGGACGGATCACCCTCCGGCCTCACGTCCCGAGTCATTAGCAAACGATAACTAGACTCCCTGCTGCGTCCTGTTGTTGGTGATAATAGAGAGAGGGGGGCATACGAATAGGCTCACTCGATATCCTACATCCTACAAAGTACACTACTTCATGACGGCCAGGTTCTTCGGCCGCTACAAAACTCGCGGGGCACCTTTTTGAAACGTCGATTGTCGAAATGGCCTTGGACCTCCGCAATCCGATCTGTCGTCGTCTGATGTTTGCTACAGAACGCCCAGTGTTCACAAACATGGCTGCACGTGGCATTGAGACCGGGAGAACGCCAACCGGCTAAAATAACGTTAACGTTAGTCCCTGGCGTCCTTGTCCCCGGTATGGCCGAGTTGCTGGTGTCATCCATCGCGTTCTGTGTTGATCTCCCCGTTTTCTAGTAAAAGACTTGTGAGAAGAGATGAGCTCCCGTTTTGGATGGATGGAAAAATTGCACCGACGCCAAGAACAGGAAGCATGGCGGGCTTGCTCTTTCCCCCCGAAGAAGCTAGCACTTTGGCAAGTGCGAAGTTAGCGCCAGATGCGTCGCTCCCCGAAGCAGCAGGAGCAACCCAGACAGGTTGACGCCTGTTGCCCAATCCAGTAAGAACTAGAAAATTGGACAGCGCGGGCTCTTCTCGAAGCTTTCAGGAACCACCCACACCTCGCACACACGCACAACGCACAAACTTGTCGATATTTTCCTGATAATTGACCTTCAGATACTTCGTACACTACATACGTCCCTGAGAATGAGGCTGGAAAAGGGCATCACCAATGAGCCTGGTGGAGAGTTTCTCACTTCTCACCATGTCTCACTTCCAAATTACAGATGCTCGTGTCGTCGCCCGCTTACTGAACTCGGGTGATCGTCAGCCTGGATGGAATCTGGGCTTGCCGCTCATCAGCGTGGGCGCTCCATGGTTTGTGACGATCTGCCGCTCCTTACTTCACAAACTGCATCGGGGACAACTTTGTTGATCACCCGACCAAATGCCACGCGATCACGCTGGGTAGTGGCCATTCATGAAAACACGAGACCCCCATCTCCAATTTCCTTCCGGCGTTGCGAGGCGGAGAGCATGCGGGAGCGTGAGATCCTGACAACGGCGAGAGGGTGATGGATCACCGTCGAGAACAGAAACAAATGACGAGTCGATGGGCCGGGTTCGAAAACCGGGTCGCTGCATTCGTCTGTGCGCGCCGCGCCAATAATGTTACAAGCTGTCGACGCACCTCGTCCAGCGACGGCATCTCGGTGGAGGAACCGAACGGTGCAGGACATGCGGGCGCATCACGCTCACCGTCTCCCGTCTACACTAGATCGTCCTGTCCGCGATCGCAAAATGGCCCTGCTTTCGGACATTGATGAGATCGAACTATACCAGTACTAGAGCACGGTAAATCTTGTGCTAGTGGGATCCCATCAACCCACAACGCGCCACTCACCTGGTTAGGGTTTCTGTCAACGAGTTCTCGATCTCCGTCTCATTCCTTCAGCTCCCGCTAACGTTAAACCCGGTGGCCCGGCTCGCGCCACGGCACCGAGATCCCGATTACCCTCGCCAACGAGCGACAACAGCCTGGACGGAAAAGCGCCGAGCCACACCAATCCTTCCCAGCGACAAGAAGCGAGATCCAGTTCCCGCTGCTTGGGTCGAATCAGAATCCGTCACCAACCTGCGTTCGCGTTAGCCTGGATCAACCGAGACGCCATTGGGACCGAGAGCGAATTAGAGAGCCTTGAAGATCAACCCTCGGGAGCGAAGTCCCTTGATGAACATCTTGTCTCTGGCAACCGCCGAAGAAAACGTGGTCTTCAGGATTGCGAACTCGGCGTTTGAGGCGTTCATTGCTGGCCGAGCTGGACTGAAATCTCAGGAGGCGGGCACGTGTGTTTGCCAATACCACCATCGTGGCCATCTTCGAAGGCAACTCAGGTTTCGCGGCGTGAGCCAGTGGGGTACTTTGTTCGTGGGGGGCACAGCTTCCTCAAATGCGACCCCATTACACACAAATCGGCCGCGTCGTTTCAAGGACGACCAAGGTGTGTGTAGTGTACTAGTGTCGTGTACACTATGTGTGAATGTCAAGGTCTTCAGAAGAAATGCCCCTTGATCCCTCCCATCCACGCCATCCTAGTGCAAGTTCATGAAACAATCTTCCCAGGCAAGGGCGGCATGACGGGACTGAATTCTGTGGGGTGAACACCCATCCCACATGTCACACATCTCGAGAAACCTTGCTTGGGAGGATTCACAACGGTTTCGTGCCCCACCCAGCGACCCCTGGGACAGTTCGGGGAGACTTCCCTGTCCATGACACCACCCAGCCGGCTGGCCCCCCAGAAAAAAGAACAAGCAATTGTTTCACCATCGGCATGGCGAGCCGGGCGGGAGCGGCTCCGTCACGCCGGGTTTGTTCGCGGGGGCTGCCAAATGATTCCAGCTTCAACATCAAGCTCACATCCTCAACGCCCGGCTGTGACCAAACTACAAGTTAGTATCTCTCAAAGCCAAGTCAACTAGGTCCCAGGCAAGCAACCACCCGTCATACCATATCCCAGCAAAAGCACCGCGTAAATCCCCGAGCAATTTTCCCCAGACTCCGCTCGAACTTCCTCGTCTGCCGATCCTCCGTTTTTCATGTCAGAGACATGGGACGAGGGCAGGCAACACACAACGGCAACTCCCTTCTTTCTCCTCTCTTGGAGCGAACTTCCATCGGCCAGGTGTCGCAGTCGCACACCTTGTCCGGTCGGGTCAGGAAACGGCCAACGGCAGGCAATCACAACCCAGAAATGCCACCACGACGGGGGTTTTCAAGTTGTCATGCATCAGCAGTTGCAGCGGCCGCAGCACGAGCGGTTTCTCCTGCAGACGATGCCCACTGCAACGCTCCACAAGCAGTCGATTCTGCCCCTGGCGAAGTTGCGTTTTGCCAAACAGGCCGTCTGCCCCCTTGGGCCTTCGGCCCAGGTTGTTTGGGAGTACCACAGTAATTATCCCGTCCCCCGCAACGGTCTCCGCTCTCGAGCCCCTCCATCACGAAGCGAGCGAGACGTCCCCAGCGCCAAGAGGATTTTGGCCAGGCCTCGTAAACATCGGATTTGGTTGACACTTGACAGTAACGGTGGCACCAAAGTCGAAGAAAAGCACACAAACTCTGACCCCATCCTCGACCAGGACAACGGCGATCGCCCAATCGAACCCCCAGGCAACAGAAAACGCCTCGGCAGTTTGAAACCAAACGAATCGCAGCCACGGTAGTTAATCAGGGGCCGTTTTTCCCTGCCTATATTTCCAACGTGTTAACGGCGAGGTTGCTTGCCGGGACCCGTGAGCATCCTGTATTATTTGGATCGGCTCGACGAGACTGCTGCCCCGAGTCGCACGGCTGGAGCCGATAGGCCAATGAAAGAGACATTTATTGCTCGCCTTTGTTTCTTTCTTTCGTTGTTTCTTTTCTTACCGACGACGCGGTGTTACCGTTTCGCTCGGCTATGCTTTTTAACTTGTGGTGACCTTGCAGCACAAATTCAAAGACTTGGCATGGCAGGAGACAATGGCAGAGGACAGTAACGGAGTGTTGTGTGATGACTTGACTCTTCTGGGTTGACATGCATGCCACAGGTCTCAGAACGCTGTCTGTCAAGCCATCGTGTCACAGATGTTGGTTGTGTTAACATGGGGGGAACCTGCGAGACAAGGTGATCGGGAAATTTTCGCAACCCAAGCCGTTAGGTGAACTGTGGGCTTGAGCGCTCGCAACACAAAAGTTTGACATTTCCGGGCTCGAATCATCCGTTCATCTCGTCCGTTTGGCTTGGCGCGTGTCTTGGACAACGGGGGGACGTTCACGTAATGGACGAACATCCCCCGCATTTTCTGCTCAAGTTGCGAGGCTAACGTTAGCGGCCGGCAAAGAAGCTATGACGCTTTCGAAGAAGGTCTGACCGCGCGCCCCAAAGGAAGAGAGAGCCAATATCACTGGTGAGGCGAGAGAGGGATCCACGGGCGGAAAGCAGGCAAGCCCTAGCTTTTCTGAGCCTTAGCGGCCGAGTTCCGCCCGAAATGGACGACGCATCACGAGAGGTTTTGTTGCTCATTTATCCCTTTTTGGGGGTGAGAGGCAAGAGAGGGTGTGGTGTTGGCTGCTCAGCCGTCTGTGTGGTGGCATATGCTGCTGGCTGCTCTGGGGAGGAGTTGGAAAACGGTACTGTGGCTTGCAGATGTTGGTGGTTTCGGAAGTGCGGCGCGGGATGTGAATCAAGGCTGTCCATGGCCCTGATATCAAGTCCGGGGGACAGGGGCGTACATACACTACAGTGCTAGTATGTGTCAACTGCAGACAGACCGCACGGCATCATGGCCTAGGCTGTCGCGGGATATCAACCCCACAGGATCAGTCACGCCCAAAGAAGCGTTGTAAACCCACCGCTGTCTTCCCAGCGCTGCTCGCTAACGTATCTTCGCCCCGTCATCAAGAAAAAATCGATAACCCCAAGTCATTCAGCCCTCAATAACAAACGCCAGGGTAAGAGCCGTTACGGCATCGCAGAACACCGCTCAGTCTCTTCATTCCCCGATGTTCGCTTCACCAAGTGCAGCATGTCGGTATAGCACCCAAAATATATCCCTGGGCAGATCGATGATGAACCCCAACACTGAAAGTCTATTCACTTGACAACTGCGAATCATACAGAACCGAGTGTGCACGGTTCGGTACCTACCTACGAGCCATGGAAGTATGTACTCTACCGTAGCATTATCCGTGCGCGCTCGACCCCTCCTCCCTTTTCGAACTACAGTAGCAGCGAGGGAGCTCGTGACGAAGAAACTTTAAACTCTAAATGAACCAGGCTCAACTGCTACAAGAGTGTTTAATGTATGTTGTGTCTGTGCCAACGGCAGGGCTGCATGTGACTTCTCTCTCATCGGGGTCTGTGCTGGTCTTGTGTCTGTGGGTAGGTATGTACAGTACGTGGGATAGGGAACTACACGACATAGGATATATCGAGCTGGTTCTGTTGGGATCTCTCGTGCTGTTTGTTATTTTCTGTATGGTATGCTGTGTGTTGTGAAATACTTCGGGCTGGATAGATGGGAGTGAACTCAGTCTATGTCGTCACTGTGTCAAAGCATAGTACGGCGCGGTGTAAATGGGTGGCAGTGTCGGACGTCGCGCTGTGCTGCGGTGTGGTTTGAAAATCGGTGAGCTTAAGGCTTGAGTCTTACTCTTTTATTTTTCTGTTCTTTACAGGATTATTCTATCTTGGACATATGTGAGAGAGAAAGAGAGAAAAAAGCTCGCCAGTTGCACCGCCACAAGCGCATCAATCGCCTCTCATTTCTCCTCCAAAGTTGGCTGTTGAGTCTCGCAGCTGTTGTTCCGGAACCTGCCAGCCGGTTTCCAATGATGGGTGGGGGATGTATAATAAGGGCGATATACCCAAGGAATCATTACACCATGGTCCCAAGCGGAACCTGTTGATAGGCAGCAAAAAGAAAGAAAAAGTATGATACAGGCCTAACACAAGACAAACAAACAAGTAATTCATTCATAAGATCGGCTGTTAAAATCATGGCGCAGAATACATCCCACCTATCGCAAAAACTGCCTATTCCCCCTCCCCCGTTTAATAGAGCTGTTATCAAGTAGTTCCCGGTAGCCTGGTTCATGATGTGCGATTCTGCTTGCCCCGGATTTGCTTTTCTGGGCATCAGGCTAACTTACCAAAAAACAAGCTCCTTCAAGGGGACGAGATGAGGAAAATGGAATAAGAAAACGGGCGAGAATAGGACAAGCAAAAATTTCGGGGACGAATGAAAGAAGCACAGGTATGCGTGTCTGGGGGTCAGCAGGAGTAAGAGGTGGTTGAAAAAGAAAATAAAAAGAAATATAAAAATAGAATTTGGGGGAGGAAGGGGGGTGGCGTGGGGGGCAAGATGCCAAAGGGGGCTGGAGCAAAAAGAATAGGTTGAAACCGTGAGAGTATTGATCAAAAGTCTTCGAAGAAACTGGAATACACAGGCTAGAGGGCATCGGGTCTGAAAAGGACTTATGGGGGTGGGTGGTGATGAATCGGCAAATTCCCCTCAAATAAATGTGTAACAGGAAGCCGGACCGGAGAGACTGCGGAACAAAACCGTTTGGCATACACGTCGCATCACATCACATCACACACCCAAGGCATAACATAACCAAGAGATGGTTGTACAAGTTTGGACCAGTGTTGATTTTCCACTCGCCCTAACTGACATCTCAACCGCACGCCCCTTTTTTCTCCTTTGTTTCCGGGACGCCACGGGACCATGTAATCCGTCCATATTGAGTTTCAAATACACAGAGATCAGTCCTCGTCCCAGTTCTGCCATGTACAAGTTAGCAATGCGCTTCATAGTCACTGAAAAGGGGAGGGGCGTACCGGGTTCGGTCCAGGCGGCTTCGGCCCACCAGCTTGGCGGGCAACGATGATCTGGTCGACGGACAGGACTGTCCGGGCGGCCTCAGTCGCCAGCTTGATAGCCCACTGCTTGCTCACGAGCAGGTCGAGGATGCCCTCGTCCTCGGCGTCAAGCGTCCCTGAGTTATCCTGGTTCTAGGGAATAGTCAGTGGAATGTCTATATCAATGGAAGAATGGTTAATGTAGGTTCTGGCCATACCTCGATATCGACACCCGTGGACCAGCTGTCCGATTTCTGATGGGCGGCGTACAACCGGCTGAGCACCTCGGTGGCGTCCAACCCAGCGCTCTCAGCCAGCGTCCGCGGGACAACCTCGAAGGCCTCGCCGAACTTCTTGATAGAGTACTGCGCCAGGCCCTGGGTCTTGTCACCGATGGCCTGTATCCTCTCGACCAGCTCGACCTCTGTGGCGCCGGCACCGGGGACCAGGCGGGGGTCCTTGGTGATGGCCTTGATGACGTTGACGCCGTCGTCGACGGCGCGCTCGATGTCGTCGAGGTGGTTCTGGGTGGCGCCGCGGAGGACCAGCGTCGCGGTCCGCGTGGCCTCGTCCTCCTGGCGGAAGACAGTCACGCGGTCGCCGCCGATCTCCTCCGTTTCGACCACGTCGATGTTGCCCATCTCGTCGGGCATCGGGGCGCCGAGGCGGGCCAGTGGGGTAGCACCGACGACGCGGCACACACGGCGCAGCTCGAACTTGCTGAGGATCTTGATGGTGAGGATACCGTAGCGGTTGAGGTAGTGCATGGCCAGATCGCCGACGGTGGACCCGGCGACGACGACGCGGAGGCCGACGTCGTGTAGCTCCTTGATGGCGGCCTCGAGGCGCTCTTCCTCGCCCTTGGTGAAGTCGAGCATCTCCTGGGCGTTGTGCAAGAGCACGGTGCCCTTGGTCTCGGTCTGGGTGATGTCGATGGGGCAGGTGAAGACACCGACTTTCGCCTTCTTGGCCTTCTTGACCGACCCGTTAGGCTCCTTGGGGAACACCATGCCGCGCACGACCCGGCTCTGGTCAAGGCTCCCGCCCAGGATCTTGACCACGCGCACGTTGTCGACGTTGAAGTTGGCCGGGTTCTTGGGCAGCACCGAAAGGACAGCCTCGGCGACGAGTTTCGAGAGAAACTCCTCGTTGCCATTCTGCTTGCTCGCGATGACCGTCCGTACGGCCTTGCTGAGCTGCTCCTGCGACCGCAGGTCCTCCACCTTGTCGACCTCGAGCTCCTCGAGCGTCTCGAGGGCGATCTTTTGTGCCCGTTCGTATCCCGTGACGATATCCGACGCCTTCAGCCCCATGCGCAGCAGGTCCTCTGCCTTCTTGAGCAGCTCGCCGGCGAGGACGATGACTAGGTTTGTGGCGTCGCCCATCTCGGACTCTTGCTGCTGGCTGGCCATAACCAGCAGCTTGGCAGCGGGGTGTACAACATCGAGTTCGCGGAGGATCGTGGCAGCGTCGGAGGTGAGGATCATCTTTTGCAGGTGGTTAATGACGATCTTGTTGCGGCCGTAAGGGCCCAGCGACGTTTGGACGGTCGACGAGATGGCCCGGCAGGCGTCGATGTTGCGCAGGACAGCACCATCTTCGGAATCGTAGCTAGAGAAGCGAGCAAAGCAGAGGGTCAGCACGAGGTTCTGGGGTATGCGAGTACTGGTGTAGGTTTTGGCAACATCGTCTACTTCACGATGCCCCTGAAGCAAACCAAGAGAGCGGTATGGCGGGGTAGCAAAGGCACGAGATACCAGGGCCTAAACTTCTGCAACAAGCCAAAACTAGCAGAAAACTTACTTGTTATAGCCCTGCTTGAACAAGCCCGCGTTGGGCGCATTGGGAATATTTAGTGACATCGCGGTGGTGGTCTGGGGGCTGTTCGAAGGGGGATGGTTCGGCGAAAGAGTCGCCTGTTTACGACAGACTGCTCAACTTCTAAGCTCCCACTGCTGCCCGCTTGGGATCCATAAAAAAAAGTTGGTGAACCAAATCGAATCCGGTCAACACACGGCAGCCTCAGCCCCGCAGTCCAGGGAGGCCCAATGAAATCCCCCGTACCGCCTGGGCGTGGACGCGTGCCCAGGCACCGGGCCCCGGAAAGACGCCCTGAGGCACCCCTGTCAGGTATGCTTTCGGGCTGTTTGTGACCCACTGTAGCGGCTTTGTGCCATCCATTGCGATTGTCAGCCTTGTTGCTCACGACAACCTAACCACCACGTTCCGGAACCCGGAATCCCTTCGTGCCTTTCGACTTTCCACATAACACAACCGCACACCCATCCACTTGACGACTAAGCGCCGAGACCGATCGCATCGTTTTTTCAAAACACGACAACAAACCAGCCTATTTAAAAATCTTTCGAGCGGGCTACTCTTCCCGTTTCTTTCTCCGAACCGCGAACTTCGCCAGCACTCAATTGTCGATTGTCAACCGTCAATCGACACCATGGCACCTGGTAAGCTGGAGTTTTTGTTGATTTATAGAGGATTGCCATTGAAATAGCATTGATCGACGCGTCTTTCAATTGCGAAAACTCGGAAATCAATGCGTCAGTCACTTCTGAGGAATCGGTGTCGGCTAACTTGGGTGGTTTCTCGCTTTAGCATCGGCTGTGGTTCCGCCGGCGCTTCCTCCCTCGGTGGAGGAGGCGTATCGCAGAAAGTGCATCCAGCTGCGCCAACGGACCAACGAGGTCGAGGAGGCCAACGATGCCGCTCGTCTTCGACTCGCCCGGCTTAAGCGCCAGGTCCTGAAGATGCGACTCGAGCGTGCGTTCCTCCTCGAGCAACTCGCCAAACGCTCGAGCACCAACGTGGAGGACTCCGATGGTAGCCCTAGCCCGCCGCCGACCGTACGTGTACAATGCTATTACTCTAAGACTTTTTCAATTCCTTGGATTGAATGAAGCGGACGTGTCACTGACTTGCCCCGCCATCGCAGCCTAAGGAGAAGCCGTTGCGTATCAAGCGCGGCCACCGCAAGCCGTCGGCGTTCCCCGCCAATGTTGATGCTCCGTCTTCCGTCAACGCCGCGACCCCGGGCTCGACGACCTTTATCAGCCAGAACCTGCTCGTTCACTCGCCCAGTTCCGACGCCTTTTCGGCCGCCCAGCATGGCGAGGGCAGCAAGACCAACGGCCTGCACAAGGGCGCGCCCAAGAAGCCCGGCACCGCCTTCGAGCTGTACTGCGAAGATAACAGGGAGTCAGCCAAGGAGAAGGCCAAAGAGGGCGACAATGTCGAAGACGAGCTTTCCAATGCCTGGAAGGAGCTGCCAGACAAGGAGCGCGACGAGTACCAGTCGCGCGCCGACAACCAATTGGCTGAGTACGAGAAGGACAAGGAAGCGTACGACGAAGCCAAGGCCAAGGCCCAAGAAGCTGCTACCGCAGCTGCAGCGACCGTCCTAAAGGCCGACGATCGCGACGACAAGGCCGACTCGACCGAGTCCGACCGCCCTGCTGTCGAGACCGGTGATCGGGAAGCTTCGCGCCAGCAAGAAGACGTGGAGATGACAAATTACGACACCGATCAAGAGACACAGGGGGAGAAGCCTGAGGAGTAGAATTACTCTGGCCATCGCGACGCCATGCGTCGGCCAGGCGGGCACTCAAGCGCTCAACCCGTCGGCATTGGCAATCATCAGGGCAATCGGAGCAGGGAAGCGGAAAGCCTCTTTACGCGAGGCGGAGTGTACGATCAGCAGCCGACACGAACATCTTTACAGTTAGAGAGGAAGGCGAATTATCGGCAGGAGGCACAGACGCAGCATTATTTTGGCGGGACTTGTACGAATAGCAGGCAAGGCGCGTCCCATTCACAGCAGAATTATTTGGGGTTTGGTAGCACCGCGCCCCAGCAACAGCAATTCAGACGCGGTTTTCAGGCACCCACAGAGATCAGGCACACACCCTACCAAGTCCCGGTTATGTCTTCCCCGGCCCAACCGGTTCCTCAAGGCCAGCATCAACAGTATCAGCAGTATCAACAGTATCAACAGCAGCACGGCTGGACTGCGGGCGGGCGTTCTCATGGCAGGGCTCCCTATCAGGGTTATCATCTGGGCATCTATCAGGGCAATCATCATTACCTACCGAACCCTACTCGGCAACTCCCTCAAGGGTATCCGTATCCTGCCCCGATTCCGTCCTTGATCCGGCCTGGTTTGCCACCTGAACCACCGCCGGCGGGATTTCCTCTGAACTCGGGTCGTTCACAGCATTATGCTTCATATTTTAGCCCAGCCCAGCCCCCTCCCTTGGTCCCCAACCCCCATGTCTGGCATCGTGGTTCATCTTTTCCTTCGTCTAATCCCCCGGGTCCGCCGTACCCGTCTGGGCTGCCGTATCCCGCGAACCCGGCTGGTCCTCTGGGAAATCCTGCTACTGGGTCGTTGCCACCTTCCCGACGGACTCCCCTACCTTCTGGGCCAGTCCGTCCCCAGCCAGCACCTCAACGTGGACCCGCTCCGCGCAAGCCCCTGCCTTCTTCCAGGAAGGCACCACAAGGTTCCCGGCAAGTCCACAAGGCTGTTCAGCGCGCCCAACAAGCTGCCCGAAAAGACCAGCAACGACCGATGCGCCCTCCACCAGCACCAACTCCGGCCCCAGCCCGGCTCCCGATCGCTCAACCGCAACCCACAGAACCAAGCAACCCTGCCGATACCGACCCGTCCCACCCGTCTCACCCCAGCCACCAAGCCTATCTCGTCCACGTCGCCCTGCGCGCGCACGAAACCCGCCAGGCCCGGCAGGCGTACGAAACCTATGAAGACCAAGTTGATAGGGGGGCCCTGTACGCTCAGGGGCAGCCGGCGCCGCGTTCTCGGTTCCATCTTGCTGAGCCCGCGAGGCCGGCCGTTCAACTTGCTTATCGGCCGTCGTCGGCTGCTGATGTTCCACCCACTGTGGCAGTGGAAGGGGGTGTTAGTGATCAGCCGCGTTGGACAAACAGAGACGGTCGGTCTGGGATGGCTATGGGAGGAGTGATGACGTCTGGGATGGAGGTGGATGGATTGCCTCGGCTGCCCAATCCGCGGTTCTTTCCTGAGGTTCTTCCTCCTGCCGGTTCGGCTCCCGAGGGTGCCTCTGAGCCGGGCCGTATCAAGCAGGAGCGACAGGACTGATTTGGGGAAGGAGTTTTGATGGCATTTGGGTTCACTGGTTCTCGTTTTTCTCTTTTTTCATTTTGTTTCGTTTCTTTCCTTTTTTTCCTATCTCTTCTCTTCCCCTTCACACATACCCCTGCATTTCCTGCCAGATTTCTCTTTTATTTCCCCATCTCATCGTTGATTTTCCCGATTCGATCTCGCCGGATTTCTCCGTTGTGTTTTCGGACTGGGACGGATAACAGGACAAGGAATGGGCATTGAAGTCTGTTATAGACGATGGAATGGGTCTTGATGCCGATGATTTACGGCGTATCGGAGATGACTGACTGCGTTGATTTCTTTCCTTTTCTTTTCATTTCATTCCTTTCCTTTTTGTTTTCTTTTCCTTTCATTTTCCTTTCTTTCTCGTTGTCTTTTTCCTTTTCTTTTCGTTGTCTTTTTCCTTTGGCGAGGCGTTCAGAGAAGGGTAGAAAAACAACAAAAAAACCAAGCGGCAGGGTTGTTTTCTCCCCTTGCTTGCTTGTGTGTGGGTATACCGTCCCGGCTGAGTAGTCATTTGTGTTGCTTTCGGGCAAGACGGACGAAAAGAGGAGGGGACATGTCATGTATGGTAGATATAAGGATCAATTCAAGATTCTGTGTATTGTCATGTACATGGGTGTCCTATGCTTCGCTTGTGAGTGTGTGATGATTATGGTGGTGGGTTGTAAGTGCTCTAGGGGAGAGAAGGTATTGAATGGTGTGTGTGGAGAGTTGGGGATGATGGGTGAGGATGCATAGGTAAGTGAATAATAGTAACTCGGTCCATTCCTGGATGGATGACAGACACCCATCTCTCTACCACCATTACACCATGATACTTTAAACCCTCCCAGAAATGGCAATAGCCCGACCGGCCGTGTGCCGTCTGTTTGTGTAGCAAGGCAAGGTATCTTTTATTCAACACCCCCAACGCCACCTTGTGAGGATATAGATATACAACCCCGTAAAGTACTGTACACTGCGGCCCTTTTACCGCCCTTCTTTTCGCTGGAACTCGAGGAAAAAAGGAAAGCGTATCGAATGCTTGCCTATATAGACCCGTACTAACTCTATTTTCTAACGGCCGAACGGAAACTATGATAAACGAGACGAATAGAACAAGGATTTTCCCAACCCGACACAAAAACAAAAACGCCTGATAACCTGACTGTCCGCTTGGTTGATTGATTGTTTGGGTTATCCGCTATCCGAAACGCCGGGCCCGGTAACTGTGCTGCAGAATAACTATTATTTGATGATGATGAAGGTCCTCGATATCGATACTTGTGACCACGTCCAGGGTTGATTGGTTGATTACACGCCCACCCACAGGTCGACAATGATGTTGACGACGGCGACGGCAATTTCAGCCGCGATTAGTATGATGACTGTGAAAAATTAGTATCCAGTGAACAAGCAAAACGTAAAGAGATAGAAAGAGAGAAAAACCCACCAATCCACTCCAACTTCTCCCCATGGCCATGACTCAACTGCTCCTTCAACACGGCCAACAAGTCCGCAATCACATCCAACCGTTCCGTCAACAACCCGACCCGCTGATCCATCTCCAAATAACTCCTCACAGCCTGATACACGGGCTCCAGCTGCGGCTCAACCCAAAACAACTCTGGCGTATCCAGCACCGACCCATTCAAATGAATACTAATCCGCAGAATAAACAACTCTCCAATCTGCATATTAATCTCTGCGCGGGACAGCGCAATTTTCCCTGTGAGGGCAAGCTGCGCAGGGATGTTCTTGCAGGTATCAATCGTCGAAGCAATGAGTTCTTCAAAGAGCGAAGTCTTGACGCTTTGTGCTAGGGCGTGGGAGATGGCGAGCTTGGTCATGTAGTTGCGCTTGTCGCGCAGGGCGATGAAGTCGTTGTAGATGCGCGCTTGGTACTCGTGGGTGTAGTAGAAGTTGAATTTTTCGGTTTCGACGTCGTCGGGCGCCAGTTTTTCGACTTCGAATTTGGAGATTTCTTTGAGGAACCGTTGTTCTTGGGAGGCGGTCATGCCCCAGATTACGACGACGCCGTAGTCGAAGAGGAAGACTTCCGGGGTGTGCACGTTGATGTCGAAGTCGGCGATTTCGCTGCCGAGGGGGTTGTTGGAGTGATCGTGGTCATGGCCATGGCCATGGTGGTGATGGTGGTCGGAGAGACCATGTGGAATAATGTCGTTGTCATCGGCGATACCACCGTGATGGCTGTTAGACATATCGTGGTGTGACGGCCGCCCATTCGCAACCAAAGTATCGTCGGACGCCTGACTAGACTGACTAGGCAATTCGTCCAGATCCCCCGTCGAGTACCGCCGTTCCGGATTCGAATGCACCTCCAGCAAACTCTCCTGCCGCTCCGTCTGCACCTGCTTCGAACTATAACTATACGGCGTATAAATGCACTCATCAATCAATTTCGGGTTCGCTCCCCTCCCTTTCCCCCTGCCGCCTTTCAAAAACCGCTGCAGCCCATCCATCTGGTATCGATTCGCCGTGCAGTACGCCGTCACACGCGGGAGTTTGTCCCGATCGGCTTTGCCGAGTCGCGCAGCATCGCGGCGTGCGGTTGGGTCTTTGATGCGGGTGTACTGCGAGTAGACGTCGCGGCCACTCTCTTCATCGACTTCGTCGGCTTCGGGTTCCGGGTTCGGGAGGAGTTTGAGCTTCTGGGCGTTTTTGGTGCTGCGCTGGGGGCCGATCTTGGGCAGGCCGGCTGCCGCTGCGACCATGGGCAGACCCAGCCCTGCGAGCTGGCTGCCACCACCGGCGTTGTTGCTGCTGGGCACCCCGGCGTGGCTGTTGCGTCGGAGGAGTTTGTTGTTGAGGGCGGAGAGCATGGGCGGGCCGCCGGTGCTGATGGCTGAGGCGCTCAATGGGGTGTTGGGAGCGCGGTGGTGGGTGTAGGAGACTCGGGGAGGGGATTGGGAGTAGGCGGCGGCTGGTTCGATGGTTTTTGTGACGGGGTTTGGGTTGAAGGTGACGGTTCGTTGTGGTTTTGGCGGTCGGACGGATTCTGGGGACGGAGGTTCGGCCGGGAGCAGCGGCGTGTGCTCGGAGGCGGGGGTTTCGGACATGGTGACGGTGGTGGTGGTACTGTCTCGGTGGCTGTTCTTGTCCTCCCTTCTATTTTATTCGTATTTGTTTTTATCCGTTGGTCTCTTCCTCACGGCTCAACGTCCCGTCCTTAAAACAATCCAATGCAGCACAAACGCGCGAATCAACGGGCCAGCACAACACAAGTAGCAATCAATGCGACACCTGTTGCCATGCAAAAGAGAAATAACGATATATTCCAAAGCCCGATCGTGAAATAAGAGCTGCTGGCGGTTGGCAAAAGAAGACAGGCAGACGGGGAAGGGCGTTTTGGCGCAACGGGTGGAATGGCTTCAATTGGTCGACAGCAGGGAAAAAGCGACGACCGTTGGACGGGCACTGCTTGATGACGTCTGGGGCCTGGGCCGCTCTGCAACGGCGCTGCGGGGCCAGCACGTTTTTCAGCGGTCGGTCGACGAATCAGGTGCTGCGATGGGTAGCACCTGCCGCTCCATGCAAGCTGTTGGACCTTGTTGGACATGTGCATCCTGCATCGCCCATCAACGTGAACCGTTGAGTTGCCAAGTTTGACTTCCGAGGTGCGTATATATTCTTTTTCTAGGGCGGAGTAGTGCAGTTTTGGAATCAATTCCTTCTACTCTCCACGGCCATTTCGGATGCACACAGTATTTTCAAACCCAGCATCGTGCGTTGCCTGGCCAATGATATCAGCACCATCATTGTTGACTTCCCCTGACGCCAAGACACAGACATCGCCAGACTTTGAGGATAATAATGAGCCATGATATTTGGGCGGCTAGTCCGCCAAAAGTGAACTATTATACTTATTGCTTGTAGCTAATGTATATTTGCGCAACCACCTGCCTTGAAACCGTTAATTCCCTATTGTTTATTCCTCCTCGCTGACCTCGCCCTCGTCCTCCATGGCCTCTTTATTTTTCTCCTCCTCCTGGTTTCTCTCTTCCTTCTCCTTGCCCTTCTTTTCCTCCTCAATCTTCTCCTCAAACTTCTCCTCAACCCCCACGGGCCCCTCAACAACCATATCCCCCACATCCACCGGTCCCACCAACTCGCTCCTCACAACCTCGACCAACACCCTCGAAAAGGGCCAGCGATGCGTCCGATCCATAGGCGGATCCCACTCCATAAGGGCCGGGGTAGTGCACCCCTCAGCACCCATGCCGGCCTCGTCAAAACTGGCGCGCATGCCCGGTTCTACGATGTGGTGGTAGTAGTGGTTGTCGTCGATGGCGCTGTTTTGGGGGCGGGTGAGGTCGAGGAAGGCGGAGAGGGCGGCGGTGTTGGCGAGGAGAAGGGTGGTGTAGGAGCCGTGGTGGGTGGTGTTGATGCGGAGGTGGTCGAGGGGGGTTGTGGGTGGTGGGGTGGGGGTTGGGGGGCTGATTTGATGGGTGAGTTCGTGAGAGGGGGAGGTGTCTTCGGAGGAGGAGGAATCAGACGAGGAATCAGAAGAGGAATCGTCGAAGCGGGTGGTGTTCTTGGGGCCGTGAGGGTTGACTGTCTTGGGTTGTGTCTTGACGTCCTTGCCGTGTTTGTCGTCGTTGTTCTCCTTGTTTTCCACGGTATCGTCTTCCTCAACTTCCATGGTGTCGTCCTCCTCTTCTCCCGTCATATCTTCCTCCACATCCTCCATAATCACGTCCTCGTCATCATCCACGGTCTCATTTTCCTCCTGGTCTTCCCCCTCATCCATTTCATCTTCCTCTCGGTCCTCCATCTCAACGTCCTCCTTATCTTCTTCTACATCCATCTCATCCCCCTTTCGAACCTCCTTCTCCCCCTTCTCATCCTCCTGCTCATCAACATCCCCCCCACAATCAACAACAACCCACTGCCCACCCCCCCCTCTCATCTCCCTCCCACTCGCCCACACGCCCCCCGTAAACCACACCACCGACGACCACACATCAAACCTCTGCCGCGTATACACCCCGACCAACTTCTTATCCACCCACGCACTGCCAAACCCGCCACCGGTATGTATCTGCTGGCCTCGCCGGCTACTGTTCAGGGTGTTAGTAGTGGCAATAGTAGAGCTAGAAGCGAGCGCAGCAAGATTGGCGCTATTGGCCTCAAAATCCCAGGTTTCTTGGGCTACCCAGATATGCTGGACTTTGCCATTGGCGAATTCGATTCGGCCGCGACCGAGGAGGGGGCTGGTCGATTTCTGTTCCGTCCCTTCTCCCCCCTTACCCTTACCCTCGGTCCCGTCACCCCCAGTCCCATTACCCCCGGTCTCAGCAGCACCAGTACCAGCAGTAACAGTCGCAGCAGTAGTCCTAGCCAAAGTAGTGGGCACCAACCGCCACATCTTCCCCACGACCCCCGCCTTTGGCCGATCCAACCGTGCCGCAGCAGCTGTATTCGCCTCGTGCAGTGACAGGTGTTCGGTGCAGCGGACTGCGCGGGAGGTGTATGTTGTGCGTGGGTAACCGTAGCGGTCTTTGTCGTCTTGTGCATCGTCACCATCCTCATCATCCTGGTTGTCCTTGGACGTAGTGGTGTTGGAGGAGGAGTAGTGGGAGTTATATTGAGCAGCGCGGGCGGCCTTGGCGCGGAGATCGCGGATTTCGGACCGGGTTGGCGGGATAAAGGGGACGGTGCGGTAGACGATGTATTTGGTTATCGTGCGGTCTGGGCCGAGGGCTTCGAGGAGGGAGATGGGTTCCGGGGAGGGGGAAGGGGGAGGCTCGCGTAGCTGCTGTTGGGGAGCTGGATGGATTTGGGACTGGGATTGGGACTGGGTTTGAGCTGGCGTGGGGAAGGTGAGCTGCTGTTGACTGTTCGCGTTGATGCGGGTAGATGCCGGAACAGAAGCCGGAGCAACCGGAAGCGGAGCTGGGGCAGCTACAGAAGCCGGGACCGGAGCCTGTCCACGAGCTTTGGCGTTGGGCGGGACCGCAGCTTTGGGCTTGGGCTTGGGCTTGGGGAGAAATATGTTTGGGGCCGCGGGCGGTTTGTTGATCTTGCGGTTTCCTGGTGAAGGTTTCCATGGAGTAGCGCTGTTTGTAATGCTGTTGGTATGTATGTTGGTGTTTCTGTTGATATTGATGTTGTTATTAGCATTGTTATCAATGTTCCTGGTGATGTTATTGATATTATCCCCGTTATTGCCGCCAATCAAACCCGTCGAAGCCAAAGTCGGGGCCTGGCCAGAATGAAGAGACTGCCCTTCCAGCCTCGACTCAATCTTCTTCTCGGTCTCAACCTTATTGTTATCATCCCCCCTCTTCAGACTCTGCGGAAAACCGGAGACAATCTGCGATGTTCTCTTCTCCGGCAGCTTGGCCTGCAACTTGCGAATAAACTCTTCATCATCATGAGTGTTGTCGTCTTGCTTGTCCTTGGGAAAGGCACTCGGGACTGCGGGTACAGTGTTGGAGGCCACGTTGCTGGGAACCACTGACTTAGGAGCCACGGTCTTAGGTACCACAGACCTAGGAACCGCAGAGTCAAGAAAAGCCGGCGATCTCGCCCTGCGGTGGCTCCTGATATTGAAATCGCCCTCGCCCTCTTCGCCCTCAGTATCCCGAATCCGACTATGCAAACTCAGCATAGACCTGTTGGTATCAATCCTCTTCAGCGCCACCTCCGAGCTCCGGTTAGGTGCTGTGGCCGTGGCCGTGGCCGTAGCCTGTTCCGGGGTCTGCGCCCGCTCGACGACGTCGCGGTCATGTTGGAGGGAATTACCCTGGAGCGACGGGCTTGATGCTCGGCGCCTTCTTTGACGATATGCTTCCCGCAGTCGTTTATGTTCTCTCAGCCAGAGCCGATCGTTCTGCTGACGCATCGTCTTACGCCGAACATGATTACCGATGCCCAGACCCGCCAATGTCAGACTGCTGCCGCCGGTTTGATATTCTACGGGTTGGTGTAGACGGGGCAGAGCGGCCACTGCTGCTGCTGTTGCTGCTGCTGTGGGACCATCACTACTGGGATTTCCCTCCTGCTGCTGTGGCGCTGGATGATCCGGGCCTGATGGGCGTGAATCGTGGGCCTGGTCGGAGTTCTCTCCTTTTCTTCTCTTTCGGATATGGTCGTTGCTGTCTTCATCATGTTTATGATCTCGATCACGATGACGATGGCGATGCGCCCAGTCCTTATCCCCACTCTCCTCGCCATCTCCTCCGTCGCGATGGCGATGCTTCCGCTTTTTGCTCCCGGGGCTCTTCCCCAGGCCCCGAGTCAGAGTAGACTGCGCCGGAGTAGACCGCGCCGGAGCAGGCTGTGTCGGACTAGCCTCGTCATCCGAGGAGAGGGTCAGGTCGATGAACACCATCCTTTTGGCAGGAGTCGGAGCAGGCGCTGGAGAATCAGCGGCGGGGGCTGCAAGACCAGGACGAAGAGTAGGAGTCGGAGGAGGAGGAGCAGAGGACGCCACTGCTGGCTGTTGAGCCCCTTGCTCTCTCTCCTTCTCCTTCTCCTTCTTCTTTTTGTCCTTCTCCCTCTCCATCTCCTGCGCCTCGGCCTGCGCTCTAGACAGCCCGCCATAGCTGTACTTGATGAAGCTGCTAGAGAGTCTGTTGGAGATTTGGTAAGCTGATGGTCCTCGTAAAGTCTGTCTAGTCTGTCGAAGGGTGTTCTTCAAACCTGTTATCGGCCGGCTTGTCCAGCCCACTGTCTCCCGAGGGTGACGACATCTTGGTAGAATGGGAGAGACACAGAGAGAGGGAGGACTTGTTTTGTCCGTCCCAAGTGCTGTTGATGCTTGCTTGTTATCGTCTCGTCTGATCTCTCTTCTCGTCTGTTGTGTCGTTCTCTACTTTTTGAGTTGGGTCTTCTTTCCGGGTTTGGAATTGAGTTCCGACGGTTTTTAATTTGGGCTGCGTTCCATGTTTTTGATTTTGGCGACGCTTGATGAGACGGGGAAGGTTGATGCGACGCAGATAGAGGTAAGAAATTGATAAATTGAGTAATCAAATGTCGTGAAGAGAAACGAATAACCGAAGAACGTGATGGTGGAGTGTCGTGAAGGCGTAAAGGGTGGAAAAGATAGGGCGTGTGTCGTGAAAGGATGGTGTAGGAAGCACAAGACGGTTGAAGATGTTGGGTTAAATAAATCATGGTGGGCGAAAGGAATCAAGAAAACAAAGGAGTGCCCTGATGAAGAAAAAGAACATCCTTACACCTCGACGCCACGAGGAAACGAATTTCGAGAAGGAGTGGGCGATATCTTGCGGTTGAGAGAATCGGCGGGAAGGAGGGCGGGCAGTGCCAAGTTCCGCCGAGAGAATACAAGTCTATGAAGAACAGGGGGGCATATTTCCGCCAGCACAATAAACGACAAAGAGACTCTCCTGGACAGGATTCCGCCGAGAGAAATCAGAGTCTTGGAAGGAAAGAAGTTGGCGATGGCCGTCGTCGAGAAACCTCAAGTCCGCGAGGAATCAGGAGGTCGGTTTTCGCCGAGAGAATCAACGACAAGGGGAACGGCCCGCATCCGTTTCCGCCGAGAGAAGTCAAGGGAGCTGGCGACATGTTACTGTCAAAACATCACGGGGCAGTAGGGCGTGGTGTTTCTGTGATTATCCCACAAAGAAATTGGCAAGGAGCCGTTACTAAGAGAATCACCGACAGGGCGCACAGTCTATTCATACTATCACAGAGTGAATCCACAGTGTAAAGGAGAAGGGACTAACAAGAGTTGTCGTTGAGAGAAATAAACCCTGACGTCCAGAAGCGTCACTCATAGTAATAAGAGCATTGAGTCTCAGACTTGAAAATGTCAACTTCAAAATGACAGCGTAGACAAGTTTGAACCCCTGATAGAAGCAGTGTTGAAAATAACAAAGATAAACGAGTCTGAAAGGAGTGAAGTGAATGTGTTGGACGAGATTGAAATCGTCGAGTTTTCAAGAGTCCGAAAAGATCGAGGGAATGGAGTTCAACAACTCCAAGGCAATCGAGTCTTTTAGAAAGAAAATAATTGGCCACGACAACGCCGACTTTTTCGAACTTTTCAGACCGAACAAATTGAGTTTGACCATGCGGAGAGAATCAAGATTGAAAAGAGCAACCACTCACAAGTTTGAAAACAACAACAACAGCAGTAAGTTCGACAACACCATGTTAGTCGGGGGTTTCGGGCTGGAAAAATGAAGTTTGACAACACTGAGGGTTAGGACTGAACAGAGCAAGGAAAAGGAGTTTAGAGACAGGGAGGGGACAAGTACGACAATTCTAACATAATTAACAAGCTTTGAAAACACCAGGAAAAGTTGAACTTGATAGATAGAAAATACACTAACGAGTTCATTAAGATCGCTTTGAAAATACAGCCAAAAATGAAATAATTAACTGGATTCATAGACGAGTGAAAATTGAAGACAACCTTTCTTAACGTTGATGGACTTAGATAACAAAACCCTCTTGCAGACACAAGTCCTGTTCGCTCTACTATGTCGTTCAGGGGTTGTGAAAAGTTAAACGTTAGTAGAGGAACACTAACAAGGAGATGATTCTTTGTAACAAAGAGCGGGTTCCCAGTTCCAGCTGGAATGCACGTGAAGGTGCAGATATATTCCCATAGGCATTGACTGAATTTGTTCAGGGACCGAAATTCTTGATCCGCCATAATTAGACAGGAACAGAAATATACGTTACAAAAACACAGAAACCCAACAGGCACAAGCTGGAGCACATCACGACAGAGGACATGGGTAAGAGCCTAGACATATATATGATACATGTTTTACTTCGTCAAGTCAGTCTGTAGCTTACCAGTCCCCTTATCCTGCCCTTTATTCCGGGTCGTCGGCTAACTCGCTCGTGGACCCTGCTGCGGCCTCTGCTTCCAGTTGCTTCCACTTGTCTTTGCCCTCCTCGGTGGTGGCGTCAATGACCCCGCCTTCCAAGCTCAGAATGTTGGCCTATGTGGGTTGGAATGTTAGTAGGGCGTAGACCGCGGATGGGGAAGGAAAATATAGTTTGCGAGAAGAGACGATAACTCGAAAAAGGGGGGGAAATAGAACAGACGAAGAAAAGAGAAAAACGTAAGCTTACCTCTCCAAGCAAATTAACCACTTCCTCCGCCTCCTCAACCTTCATCTCCCCCAACACCTTATTCACCTCATCCAACTTCCCCGTCTCCAACGCCTTCCTCAAATCCGCCGAAAACCCCTCAAAGATCTCCCTCCCCTTCTTCCCCTCCTCATCCCCCGCCCCCTCTTCCGGAATCCGAATCTTGATCTCCGTCCCCGGCTCAACAGCATGCAACTGGATCTGCTCAACCCCTTCCGCACCCCCCTTCCCTTCCGCCTCATCCTTAGCCCGTTGCATCGCAATCTCACGAGTGCGCGTGCGGATCCGCGCGTACGTGTCCTGCACATCCTTGAGGAAGACCTCCTGGGCCTGATGCCCCGCGGTGGTGACACGGCGGAAGAAGAGGGCGACGCCGTCGCGGCCGAGTGCGCGGCAGTACTGTATGAGGAGGGCCTGGTGCACGCAGTTGCGCGCGTAGTCGGCGCGGTTTTCGAGCTGGGCGTTGAAGGCGAGGATGAGCAGGCCGTCGGTTTCTTTCTCGGTGAGGATTTCGGGGTGTTGGGAGAGGAAGGCGTGTGAGTCGCGGTAGGAGGTGGATTTGATTTTGGCGAATTCTGTGGCTAGCGGTGAGGCAGCCACTTCGTCATCGTCATCGTCGTCGTCGGCGTTTCCTTTAGTAGTTGAAGAAGACGCAGCCGGGAGTGCGGTAACGCCCGCAAAGTTGGGGTTCAGCAACTCAGGCTTCGAGCCACTACTACTCGCCGTCCCAGCGGAAGCAGAAGTAGAAGCAGCCGACTTATTAACAAACGAGCTATCAAAGCCCGTATGGATCCCCTCACTCGTAATCTTGCTCGCCTCCACCTTCTCCAACTCCTTCAGCTGCTTCTCCAGCTCCGCCTGCAGATCTGTGACCTTTTTCAAATGCTCGCCAATCTCAGCCACCATCCCATCATACCGCTCGCCCTGCTCAACCTTCTTCTCATCCAGCGCCTTATTCACCTGATCCAACAGCGTAGCCATCATCTTCGTATACGACGGCAGCGGCTCCTCGGAGCCATGCACGCCCTCCGGACGCGGCGGCGGCTGGTCGGCCTGGGGGTCCAGCCCCGCAGCCGACTCCATCACGGCACGGAAGGCCACCTCGCCTGGGTTCCCGGCCTTGGCCTCGGCCGCGTGGGACTGGAGGGAGGTGAGCAAGGCCGAGATGCGCTGGATCAGGCTGTTGTTGATGATGCGCTCGTATTTGAAGGTCTCGATCTGTCGCTTGCGTTGTTGGCGCTCCATGTGGATTTGGTTTTGCTTGGCGCGGATGAAGGAGCGTTTGTCGACGTTGGGGTGCACTTCGACGTCTGAGTCGTCGCTCAGCTCGAGCGCGTCCTGTAGCGGTCATGGTTAGTCAGTTAAGCTGTAGAGGGATGGGACGAGAGGTAGAAGGCGATGGGATGGTTAAACGTGTAAGGCTGTGACGGGTATGATGGAGGGGCAAATCCGAGAATCTCACGCACCCATTTGCTGTAGTCGACAGGCATGGTGGCTATCAGCGGTCGTGGCCGCAACTCCAATCAACGGTGTTTCTTGTTGGGTTGTGGTGTATGGTGTGTACTAATGACAAGACCAATGTAGACGGGTTTGTTGACTTTTGGGGGGCCGCAATGTCGAGGCTGAGGTCGTTGTAGTTTAAGCAGGCCGCTGCATGATGGCGGGGTAGCTTCTCGAATCCTCTGCTCTCGCGCTTAGGTGGGGCTAGCACAAGCTTCGCTGAGCTCTTTAGCGCCAACAATGACAAATGATACCGGGCAGCCCGTCTAGACCGTTCCGTATAACCTTCATTTTCCAGCATCACGCCATCTCGGAAGTTATACTTCGACGCAAGACTACGTCCATACCGCCATGTGAAGAATAGCTAGCATATCAGCGTACCGAGGTATAACTTTATCATCCAAACCAAGAAACAAGCCGCACCGTCAACTTGAACTCCTGAATATACAGCCACTGATAAAAATACGTTTCCCGTATCTGACCATGTGTCTCCCTCCTCCATCCCATTTACATCTGTCCCATCCCTTCAAGCAACCCGGTTTGATCGTATCCCCTCCCACCTCACCCACTCTCGATTCCTCCCTCCCTTCCCTTCCCGAAAAAAAACAACGCAGAGCAACATAAACTAGAAACCGAGCAAAAATAAAATAAAACAACAAAAACCCCCCTACTTCTTCTGCCCCTCCACGAAATGCAGCGCCTCCTCCGTCGGCACACAATCAATCGTACTCGTCTTATTGTGGAACGTCACGCCGTAGCACTTGTCCGCGACGTGCACAATCTCCGGCCGGAAGGTCGTGCAAATGAACTGGGTCTTTTGCTCCTCCGAGATGCTCATTAGCAGCGCGGCCACGGCCGTGCGGTACTGCGCGTCCAGGTTGGCGTCGACTTCGTCGAAGATGACGAAGGGACTGGATTCGGCCGCTTGGAGCGCGAAGATTAGGCAGAGGGCGCAGAGACCTGGTTGAGGGGTTAGTATTAAATGGTGTGATGATATGGGACTGGGGATTGGAAAAAAACACGAAAAAAAACTCACTCTTCTGCCCACCACTGAGCTGCTGAATCTTTTGTTGCTCGTCCATCACCTTGGAGTTGAACGACACCGAGATACCAACACCCGTGTAGCTCTCCACCCCCGTCGCCTCATCCTCCGACTCTTCAGCCGCCGCGGCGCCCTTCCTAGCGCCACGGTCTGTCTTGCGCTGAATGACCAACCGCCCGTGGCCAGCCGGCACCAGCTTCTCAAAGATGGTCGCAAACTCGCGCGACACCTGCTTGAAGGTGCGCTCGATCGCCTCGTCCTTCTCCTGGTCCAAGTGCTCGATCAGCGCCTCGATCGACTGCTGCGATGTGTCGAGTTCCTTGCGCCGCTTGAGCAAGTGGTCGCGCTGCGCCGTGAAGCTATTGTATTGGTCGACCGCCTTCTTGTTGATGTGCTTGTACTTCTTGAGCGCCTCGTTGACCTTGCGCAGTCTTGACTCGATCTAGGGGGGTTGTTAGAGACAATTGTCTACCTAGCCACAATCACATATGTAGAAGAAACCTACCTGCTCCGGCTTCATCTTCTCATACTTGCCAAACGCCTGCTCCGGCAGGATACCCAGATCGCGGATATTCTTGGCGTACTCGGCCGCCTGGCTGACAAGACGGGCCCGCATCTGGATATTCTTCTCCATCTTCTTCTGGTGCTGGTCGATGCGCTTCTGCAGCTCCTGCACCTCCTGCTCGCTCTCCGCCTTGCGCGCCTCGAGCCGGGCCAAATCACGCGCGACCTTCTCCCCTTTCTCCTCGTTCTCCTGCAGCTGCTGCTCCACCTCGGCCATGGCCCGCTGCGCTTTGTTGAGTTCTCGCTGCGTGTCTTTGTAGCTCTCGGTGCCGCCCGCCGTCGAGTTCTCAAAGGCTTGGCTGCGCAGCTGGTCTTCCTGCGGCCGCAGGTGGCTCTGGAGTTCTGTCTCGAGCAGCTTCTTGCGGCCCTCGAGCTCGAACCGCTTCTTGCTGACCTCCTTGAGCTCCCGCTGCAGCTGGTACAGCTCAGCCGTGAATTGCGCCAGCTGAGTTTCTTCAGCCGCCGACAGCGCCTTCTTGAAATCCTGCGACATCTCGGCCTGGTACACCGCGATCGAGTCGTCCAGCTCCTTGAGGTTGCGGTCCACCTGCGCCTGGCGCTCCACAGCCGCCTCCAGGTGCGCCCGCTCGCGGTCCAGCTGTGCGTTCTTAGTCCGCAGCTCCGTCTTGAGCGGCTCAAAGCCCATCTCGAACTGCCGCATCTGCTGCTCCAGCTTGTGCTCCTCGCCGCTCGCGCTCGTCACCCGCTGGTCGACCACCTCGACCTCCTTGCGAATCTTGTCGATGTCTGCGAGCTGCTGCTCGTACAGCTCCCGCACCTGGCCGACCCGCTGCACCGCATCGAGACGTGATCGCCGCGCATCGACGTACCCACCCGTCATCGCACCCCGCTTGTTCGTCGTGTCACCCTCCGGCGTGATCGCATCGAGCCCGTGTGACCGCGCGTATTGGGACGCGATCGATAGGTTCGGGCAGACGATCGTGCGGCCAAAGACCTGCTGGAATGCCTTGTCGAACTCGGGCTCGTACTCGAGCTTGCTGATCAACGGCTGCACGTCGGCCGCCCGGGGCATCTTAACCTGTCTCGGCCGCAGTTGCTCGAGCGGCATGAAGGTCAGCCGCCCACCGTATGACTTGTAGAGGTGATCGGAGAGCATGGTGGCCGTCTTGTCGTTGTCGACGACGTAGTGGAACAGGCTGTTGCCGGCCACTTGTTCGACCGGTAGTTTGTACGCCTCGACTGGGACGTTCATCAGCTCCGCCAACGTCCCGTACGCCCCGGGGATGTCCCTTTCGCGCTTGAGTCGCCGAATCGACGCGAGACCCTTGGCGGTGGCCGAGTCCATGGAATGCGAGAGCGAGGACTCAGCCTGGTCCCGCTCCGTCCGCGTGTTGGAAAGGAGTGAGCTCAGCCTGTCCTCCTCACGGCGCAACCGTTTCCGCTCCTCGTGCAGCTGCTCCCGGGCCTCCTGAGCCTTGGTCAGCTTCTCCGAGAGCGTCACGCGGTTCCCGCCGTAGCCCTCAATCTTCTCGCGGATATCCCGGATGGCCTCCTCGAGCTGCGCGATCGATTTCTCGACGGACTTTACTTGCTCGCGCGCATCCATCTCGTTGGCCCTTTGCAGGCCTAGGGAGGCTGTGGCATCGCTGATTTCCTGCTGTAGGTACTTGTCGCGTTCCGCCTTGGTCTTGAACTGGGAGCTGCGAGTCTGCTTTGTGAGCAGGCGTTTCTTCTCGGCGGCTGCCTCGTCCCGCTTCAGTCTCAACTCGGCCTCCTCCGTCTTTCGCTCCTCATACTCGGGCGTGATCTCGGCGATATCTGACTCGGCCGCCTTGATCTTGGCCCGCACATCCTGCAACTCCAGCTCTTGTCTTTGCTGTGCCTGTTCCCGGGCATGCCTAGTCTCGTCCAGATGTTTCGTCTTGAGTTCGGCCTTGGCGCGTGCTCGGGCGGCGTCCTTGCGATCGTCATCGAGTTGTTGCCGCTCCATCACAAGCAACTCCAAGTTCTGCTTGAGCTCATGTGACTTTTGGTCCAGGGCCCCAATCTCTTTCTCCGTCTGCTGAAGCTGCGCGCGGTCCTTAGTCGACGCGCCCGCCCCGCCTTGCCGCACCTCCTCGATCTGCTCCAGAGCCTCGGCGTTGTTGGCTTGTAGACGGTGCCAGTGGGCGTACTCGAGGCATCGTCGCTCCCTGTCCCTTTCTTGGAAATCGCGCAATTCGTCCTTTTCCTCCTCCAATTCGCTGAGGCGTTCCTCGATGTACACTAGGGTCTCGTCAATCTTCTCGCGTTTGCTGTTCGTCTCAGCCATGATTTTGAGCGATTGTATCCTCCGGTCGTCGTAGGTGTTCGTGCCCGCAATCTCCTTCAGCAAATTTAACCTCTCGGACTCCTTCATGTTGGTAATGGCTGCGATACGGCCCTGCGGGACAATGTAGAAGGGGTTCTCCTTGGCGAACCCGGCGGTTTCGAGAATCTTGAGAACATCGGCGCGAGTCTGGACCTTTCTGTCGACGGAGTATTCGTCCTTCTTCAAGCCGATTGTCCGGCGGATCACGACTTCGTCGCCCGGTTCGCTGAATCGCTTATCCGTGTTGTCGAAGATGATCTCGACGTAGGCGGACATGACGGCGGACCCGGACCCTTCGTGGAGCAGCGCCTGCCGCTCCTCCCGGCTCATGTTGGTGTAGGCATCGCTGAGCACGAATCGAATGGCGGCGAAGAAGTTACTCTTGCCCGAACCGTTACGCCCGACGATGACATTGGTCCCTGGCGAGAACGGCTCGATAACGGTTTGGTCTTTGTAGCTATACGCAGGGAAAGAAAAACACAAAGCAAAAACCGTTAGCGAGTCCGAGTTATGTCGGAGGCGGTACTCCCGAGGAGTGTTTTAGTGGGACTCTCTGTACCTTTTGAAGCCCTGGATGATAATTTGTTTGATATGCATCTTTTCCGCGGGCGCTGTCTACTCGACAGCCGAGTCAACACATCCACGAAAAAGTTATTGAGTCTGCAGTCGGTGGGCGGGCCTATTCGCGCATCAATTTCGCAGTGAAGTATCCGGTTTCGTGGAATGGGCGGTGGTTCGGCTCTGCATCGTCCAGATCGCAAGCGCAAATTCACGGGTTGGCGTTGTGGAGGGGGCCTTTCGCAAACGCGTCTCGTCGCGCGCTGCAGGGCAACCCACCAGTTCCATCCGATCCGCAAAGCTCGGGCCATCTTGAAGGGCCAGATCACGTGATGTTACCTATTCGAGGGGATCACCAAATCGCCAGGGACTGACGGGAGCTTGGCTGCGTCCGTTAGATGGACCGTGCATCTGGAGAATGACGCCGTTGATCACGCCATATGAAGCCGCCTTGGGCGTGGTTCATCGACACTTTTCGAAAAGACTAAATCATGAAGATTAAACATCGGCCGAGAAGCTCTTCTGCAATATTTCTCTTTAGGGTTATATTATGAGGGGATGTTCTTGAGTAGAACGGAACAGTCGGTTGCGATGGCCCTGGTCCCGTCCCTTGCATCCGAGAAACCTCGAAACGGGCATCATCGGCCCAACCCAGCCCGGCATGTTCCAGACTTTCAGACTTCCAAGCGATCAGATAGGCATCAAATTATGCACCTGTCAGCTGGGCGATCGTATTTTGTGCTCGTGTTTCCACGGTCGCAACAAGAGATGGCCACAAGCGTTACATCATTGCATGTTAAAAGATGGAGTAAGTGCTCCTATGTACCGGCCGAGCCGGGCAATTTCAAGAAGAGCCCGACCGGAACTAGGGGTGTTGGGGGCTGCAAACCGCCGCTTTCGTTCCGTGTTTGCTACGGAACAGGAATCTACTACGTACTTGCCTTCTTGCCTCACTCCTCCCTGACCACTTGTGGTTACCGGGACGAAGGCACAGCGCACGACGCGTGTGTAAGCTAGAGTATCAACCCGGGCGGAACGGGCGTTGAATGATTCCACGCCACGAGCAGGCACCCTGCAGCAGCAAGAGCCAAGAGCATGCGAGCATGCGGGCTGCGAGGCCCCGATGGGTTGTCCGGTTGGTACTATGCAACAGTAATCCAGAGAATACAGTTATTTTCTCACTCTTGATGAAGCAGACAAACCAGCTAACCCGGACAAAAGAGAACAACGAGCTGAGTTGGACACGTTCCAAGTTGGCGGGGGCCTGAGGAGCCGCGTCGGAATGTGGAGCATTGGGGGCGTAGCTGCGAACGGCATTCATCATGCGTCCGTCGGCTGCAAGAAGGGAATGAAAGACATGACTGGATTCGCCGGCCGGCTGGGTTCCAACATCAAAACTTTTTTTTCCTTCCAAAGATGCGTCTTGATGGAGCAGGTGGGTTGGTTGTGGGCTGAAGGACGCGACTTCCATGTCTTTTTGTTCGTCAGTAAATTTTGGGGCCGGGGGGAAGGGGCACGGGACTTGGGGTGGCTCTGGGTGGGCGGCGCATGGACAGGGGTGGGGAAGAATGGCGCTAAAATGCGCAAGGCCCGGGAGGAGCGTTGGGAACAAGGCCGCTGTCTATAAATTTAAACCAATATTTTCTTATAGACAGGCGCCTGCCCTCCACCTCCCAACCGCACTCGCTCGCCCGACCGCGCTGCGCTGCACGCACCCTCCGCCTCACCCATATCCCACCACCCCCGCTCACAAAAATTGGTCGCACCCACTGAGGCCAGCCAAGTAGCCAGACCCAACCAAGCGGTTTCCCTTGCCTGCCGCCATCTCAGATCTGGCATCACCACAAAACACGACCCACTATTTTTTGTTGTTCACATTTCCACTGGTATGTTACCGACTTGTTTCTGCTGCATTACGTTTTGTTGTCGTCTGTGCCGATATCGTGACCTTCCAGGATCTGCTTTGAAGCTAAACTTTATTTCCACAGTGCGCACGGGGAATACATCTCAAATTTGTTCATTACACGACCAACACCTTCTCATTGACCAACAAGCGCACTTCATCCGAGACCTCACTTCGGCCAGGAACAGGTAAGTGTTACACAAAGCAGCCCAACAGCTGTCGCCGGCCGGGACACAGTCCTTTTCTCTCCTGCGTTTACCCTATATTCATTTCATTGATTCCCGTCCCTCGCTTTCCCTTCCGCTTTGAGCAACGTGGTCTGCACAGGTGGTCGTTATTGGGACCGCCGTCTGGGCTTTTCAATGTTGCAGTGCAACAGTCCAGATCCAAGCAGATCGGTTGCCCTCAGCCCCGCGTCTTATTCGCGAGCGCATGGCTCCACCCGCCGGCGGCGGGTGCATCGCCCCCATGTGAGATTCTTCACATGAGGACCAATCACGGCAGCGCGACGACATTTTTTTCGAGATTCCCGGCGGTTTCATTCTCACTTTTCTCGGCGCACCGAGCAATTCATGCAGCATCCCCCACCACGGCCATTGCACATCATTGTACATTAAATCTGTGCTGCAACATTCTCACTAACTGGATGTATAGTGCCATGGTCGCCGAGCTTTAGTTGTTTTTACGATATCCGTTGACATGAAACAAGAATGGCGTCTCGGTAAGTAGTCTCTTTTGGCACCTTTTACCCTCTCTCGCTTTCCCTGTTTAGTTTTATCATTTCGGCTCGGACTAACTCTGGACCAGGCTTGACCGACTCGTCACGTAAGTTCCCGCAGCTTCCCCAGCGGTTTTCCCTGCAGTATCCGCATTAGCGCAAACACTAACCGTAGATCAGCATCCTCGAAACCGGCAGCACCCGACTAATTCGGGACACGGCCGTCAACCAACTCGCCGACTGGCAGAAACAACATCCTGATGAGCTGTTCAACCTGCTAACGCGAGTGGTCCCCTACCTCCGCCACAAGGAATGGGAGACCAGGAGTACCGCCGCAAAGGCGATAGGCAAGATTATTGAGAATGCGCCTCTCTACGACCCAAATGTGGACGATGCATTCCCACCGGAGGAGGATCCGGTGAAGAAGGACGACGGCGTCGTCAAAAAGGAGGAGGAACAGAAGGACTCAGTCCTCGATCAGGAAGAATTTTATGCCCTAGATGGGCTCGACGTCTCGGCCATTCTCAAGTATGGGCGGTCTCTACTTCGTGGTGGAAACGTGGACCTCACGCTCGCGGCCCTTGACCCTCAAAAGCGGCTAGCACACCTACAAAAAACGCTAAATGGCCGGCTTGGGCTGCTTGGGCGGGTGTTCGAGGACGAAGAGATGCCCGTCATCCACGAGCATGCCCTTAGCCCGGACACACCGCTGGAATCATTAGGCGGCGCAAATGGGTTTGGAGGGAAGGATGGCCTAACAAGCGAGAGCCAGGGACAGGCACAGGACGAGAGCAAGCTCAGCACGCGGCAACTGAACGTTCTCAAGAGAAAAAGAAAGCGGGAGGCTCAGAAGGCCGCCCAGGGTAAGAGCGGGTTTGGCGACTTGACGCTCCGCCGGACAACAACGGCGGGGTCCGATGGATACGCCGACGACACTCCGATGCCCGATGCTGACTCGAAGAAGAACGGCAAGGTGGCGGACTATTTCAACCTCGATCGGCCCGCCGATGTGGACGAGGACACCAAGGTTGTGTCCGAGTTCAAGGGCCCGATTCTCCCGATCAAGTCGGAGCTCGAGGTGGACGAGAACATGGAGGGCGCGGAATGGCCATACGAGCGGCTCTGTGAATTCCTCAAAATTGACTTGTTTGATCCCCAGTGGGAAACACGTCATGGCGCAGCTATGGGCTTGCGGGAGATCATTCGAGTGCACGGGGCTGGCGCTGGAAGACGACGGGACAAATCGCGCAAGGACAACACGGGGCTCAACCGCCAATGGTTAGATGACCTGGCATGTCGCCTGTGCTGCGTGCTCATGCTGGACAAGTTCACCGACTACAGCTCTGACACGTCGGTTGCGCCGATCCGCGAGACGGTCGGCCAAACTTTGGGCTCGGTTCTCCGTCATGTTCCTGCGGACTCGGTCTATGCCATCTACCGGTTGCTGTACCGGATGGTGATGCAAGAAGACCTGCAGTTGGAGCAGAACGTGTGGGCCGTCTGCCACGGAGGCATGGTGGGCTTGAGGTACGTCGTGGCTGTGCGTAAAGACCTCCTGCTCCAGGACGGGGACATGATCGATGGAGTCATCCGTTCCGTCATGAAGGGCCTCGGCGACATCGACGACGATGTGCGTTCGGTCAGCGCGGCCACACTCATTCCGATGGCAAAAGAATTTGTCACGATGAGGCGCGGTGCGCTGGATGGCCTCATCAACATCGTCTGGGAGAGTCTCTCGAACCTCGGCGATGATCTGAGCGCGTCGACGGGCAAGATTATGGACCTGCTTGCGACGCTCTGCAGCTTCCCTGAAGTCTTGGAAGCCATGAAGCTCTCGGCCGCCCAGGACGAAGAGCGGTCGTTCACTCTCCTTGTTCCTCGGCTCTATCCGTTCCTCCGGCATACTATCACTTCGGTCCGTCTCGCCGTACTAAAGGCTCTGATGACCTTTGCCAACCTCGGCGGCGACACGTCGCAAGGCTGGCTCAACGGGCGGATCCTGCGCCTCATCTTCCAGAACATCCTGGTCGAGCGGGACCAGGCGACCTTGACCGCGTCCGTCGATCTGTGGGCTGCCCTCGTGCGCAACCTTGCCAAAGACCCGGCTGTGCTCGCCGATGAGTTCGAGGCACACGTAGAGCCGCTGATGCAGCTGGCGCTCCACCCCGTCGGCGTCCCCCGACACCCCATCCCGATGAACGGGACCCTATTCCAGAAACCGTCGGGCGGAACGTACAGTTTAATGAGTGCCCCCGCTCTGCCGGTGAGCAGGCGGTCATCGCCCCCTGAGGGTAACGAGAGGGCCACGAAACGGCGTAGGAAATCGACCAAGGTCGATGACGTCCCAGTGGCCACGCAGAGCCACGATGTGGACGGCCACATGATGCAGGGCGATGTTGACCTGGTGGGTATGGACACCTTGGTCCGCTCTCGCGTCTCAGCTGCCAAAGCTATCGGTCTGATCATGTCCTTCATCCCAACCTCTCACCTCGCTTCGTACGACAGCGGGGTGCTCCAGGGCTTGGCCTCGCCGTTTGCCTCGACCCAGCTGGCCGCCTGCATGGTCATCGACGAGTACGCCAAGAACTGCGTGGCCAACTCGGCAGAGACTGCGGCAGCGGCAGCGGCCCGGTTTGTCGAACCGCTGCAAAAGATGATCGACCAAGAGCGGCCGTCGCATTACCGAGACCTCGTCAGCTATGTCCACCGTGTGCGCTCCCAGTCGCAGCAGCTTATCAACCTCTTCCGCGACCACGGCAAGGTCTCGCACAACAAGTTGCCGGCATTGGCGGTAGTGGTCCAGGGCGAACCAGAGGCCGGACCGGGTGCATTCTCGGTGGCTAATGCTGAGAAGGTGGTGGCGGACGATTTTGACAAGCTCAAGAAGGCTATGGCACCGGGCCAGCGGCTTATCGCCCTGCCACAGCTCAACGAGGCTCGCGACGCGACCATCTCTGTGATTGAGGAAGCTAAGACGGCCAAGGACGCGCGCGATGCGAGGATCCGAGCGGCGGCCGCGTGTGCTTTGGTGGCCATGAAGGTCCTGCCTAAGAAGCCCAGCCCGCTCATCAAGGCCATCATGGACAGCATCAAAACGGAGGAGAACCAGGAGCTGCAAGGGCGCTCGTCGGCGACCATCGCCCGCCTTGTGCAGCTCTTTACCGACTCGGGACGCCGCGGTCCGGCAGACAAGGTCGTGGCCAACCTGGTCAAGTTCTCGTGCGTCGAGGTGGCCGAGACACCCGAGTTCACCAATCACGCTTTCAAGACCAGCGCGATCCTGTCGATGCAGAAAGAAGAGGACCGCGTCGACCACGTGGACGCGGCCAAGTTCGCGCGAGAGGCACGGGCTGCCCGTATCACCCGCCGAGGCGCCAAAGAGGCGCTCGAGATTCTCTCGCAGATATTCGGGGCCGAGCTCTTGGAGCGCGTCCCTAGTCTGCAGTCCTTCATGGAGGAGCCGCTGACTAGGGCCTTCTCGGGCGATCTGCCGGCCGAAGCCAAGGACCCAGAACAGACGTTCGGCCAGGAGATTGTCGATGCCCTGTCGGTGATTCGGACGATGACACCTACGCTCCACGAGAACCTCCGTCCGTTCGTCATGCGACAGGTTCCTCTAGTGATCCGCGCGCTGCGGTCCGAACTGTCTGTCTTCCGTTATATGGCGGCCAAGTGCATGGCCACGATCTGCAGTGTGATCACGGTCGAGGGTATGACGGCGCTGGTGGAAAAGGTGCTGCCGTCCATCAACAACCCCGTGGATCTCAGCTTCCGCCAAGGCGCCATCGAGGCCATCTACCATCTGATCGCGGTGATGGGCGACGCGATCTTGCCGTACGTCATCTTCCTCATCGTGCCGGTGCTGGGCCGGATGAGCGATTCCGACAACGAGATCCGGCTCATCGCGACAACATCGTTTGCCACGCTGGTCAAGCTCGTCCCGCTCGAGGCCGGCATTCCGGATCCGCCGGGGCTGTCGGAAGAACTGCTGAAGGGCCGCGACCGCGAGCGCACGTTTATTGGGCAGCTGTTGGATCCGAAGAAAGTCGAGGCGTTCCAGATCCCGGTCGCGATCAAGGCGGAACTGCGCTCGTACCAGCAAGAGGGCGTCAACTGGCTCCATTTCCTCAACAAATACCACCTGCACGGCATTCTCTGCGACGACATGGGCCTCGGCAAGACCCTGCAGACGATCTGCATGGTCGCTAGCGACCATCACCAGCGCGCCGAGGAGTTTGCCAAGACGGGCGCCCCCGACGTGCGGAGGCTGCCCTCGCTGGTCGTCTGCCCGCCCACGCTCTCGGGCCACTGGCAGCAGGAGATCAAGGCGTACGCGCCCTTCCTCAGTGTCACGGCATACGTCGGCCCGCCGGCCGAGCGCAAGGCGAAGAAGGACAAGCTCGACAAGACCGACATTGTGATTACGTCGTACGACGTGTGCCGCAACGATATTGAGACGATCGGAAAGTACAACTGGAACTATGTGGTCCTCGACGAGGGCCACTTGATCAAGAACCCCAAGGCCAAGATCACCATGGCCGTCAAGCGGCTGGCTAGCAACCACCGGCTGATCCTGACGGGCACGCCGATCCAGAACAATGTGCTGGAGCTCTGGTCGCTGTTTGACTTTTTGATGCCCGGGTTCCTCGGCGCCGAGAAGGTGTTCCTCGACCGGTTCGCCAAGCCGATCGCGAACAGCCGGTACAGCAAGGCGTCGTCCAAAGAGCAAGAAGCTGGCGCGCTGGCCATCGAAGCGCTGCACAAGCAGGTGCTCCCTTTCCTCCTGCGGCGCCTCAAGGAGGAGGTGCTCAACGACCTCCCGCCCAAGATCCTGCAGAATTACTACTGCGACCTCAGCGATCTGCAGCTGAAACTGTTCGAGGACTTCACCAAGCGGGAGGGTCAGAAGCTGTCGGAGCAGGCCGGCAAGGACGACAAGGAGGCCAAGCAGCACATCTTCCAGGCGCTGCAGTACATGCGCAAGCTGTGCAATTCGCCGGCCCTCGTCATGAAACCGGGCCACCGGTCGTACGAGGACACGCAAAAGTTCCTGGGCCGGCAAAACACCAGTCTCGAAGACCCGGCACACGCGCCCAAGCTGACGGCGCTCCGCGACCTGCTCGTCGACTGCGGCATCGGCACCGAGGGCCAGGAATCGTCCGACCCGCTGTACACGCCCATCAAACCGCATCGCGCGCTGGTGTTCTGCCAGATGAAGGAGATGCTAGACATGGTGCAGAACACCGTGCTCAAAAGCATGCTTCCCGCCGTGCAGTACCTGCGTCTGGATGGGTCCGTCGAGGCCAACAAGCGGCAAGACATCGTCAACAAGTTCAACAGCGACCCGTCGTACGACGTGCTACTACTGACCACCAGCGTCGGCGGTCTCGGCCTGAATCTGACAGGCGCCGACACCGTCATCTTTGTCGAGCACGACTGGAACCCGCAAAAGGACCTGCAGGCCATGGACCGCGCCCACCGCATCGGACAAAAGAAGGTCGTCAACGTGTACCGCCTCATCACACGCGGCACGCTAGAAGAAAAAATCCTCAGTCTGCAACGCTTCAAGATCGACGTTGCCAGCACCGTCGTCAACCAGCAAAACGCCGGGCTTGCGACCATGGACACGGACCAGATTCTGGATCTGTTCAACCTTGGCGACTCTGGAGGGCCTGGTCTGATCGCGGAGAAGGGCGCCAACGGCGGCGGGGATGTGGAGCAGGGTCGGGAAGAGGACATGGTGGATGTTGAGACGGGTGATGTGCGACAGCCTGGCAAGAAGGCGGCTTGGCTTGAGGGGCTTGGAGAGTTATGGGATAACACGCAGTATGAGGAGAGCTTTGATCTGGATGGGTTCCTTAAGACCATGCAGTGATGTCTCTAGCTTCCTCTATCTTGTGCCCTACTCTGTCGTATTGGTATTGGCTTTGGTGTGCGCAGCTGGGATCGGCCGGTCAAATGGTGACATGATTCCGGCCTTTTTTATCCCAACCTCAAACTTGGCACACGTTATGGACGGCAAGGGCAATCAATGATGATAGGTATTGCGGTTGGGGGAGTGGGAGTGAGGGCGCTATGGTATGGTATGGGACGTTTGTATTTGGGATGAATTTCATTCTACCTTTTTTTTAGAGGAGTGTGTTGGGCGTGGGGCGTGGGGGCGTTTCGGGGGGTACTGTGCGAAAGGGAAAGGGAAAATGGGGAGATGGAATGGTGATGGGAAGAGGATGAGAGAACACGGGTGGGAGATGAAGGTGGTGGATGGGGGGATGGATGGGTTGGATGGGTTGGATTGTAAAGTGTATTTGTGTATCTCCCATGAGGAAGACCCCCGTCCAGAAGGATAGGGGTGTCACGAACTGTTTTGAGGATGTATTTGTAGGTGTGGTTCGGTTTATCCGACCGACCGACCGACCTGGTGATTCGGCACTAGGAAGGTTAGGCGGAGAAGGAAATCGATGAGTTATCTGAATTGGTGGTGTCTCGGTTCCATGTTGTGCTGTGTCTGGGCTTGAAGGGTGACACCTAGTGATTGACAAACTCGTGGGCCGGCGCCCATCAAGAGCTCGCCAGGGTTTCTTCGACAAGGTAACTCTGCAAGACAAGCACCCAGATGTTACTTTTACTTATGTGCTAAGCATGCAGCGAACGAAATGCTCGGCCCGATGTAGTGCAATCGCTCATCCACAACAGTAGTATGCACCCAACACCGCAGTGTTGTGCTATAGTACAGTACCAGCCCCAGGCACCGAAATCCAACCCCTCGTCAACCACGCACCTCCCTCCTTCCCTCCCATCCTATATAACCCCCTTCCGCCCTCGCCCAGTCACCATCTCCTCCCAATTGAAATCCAAACACCGGTCGGTTTGGCTCAGCGGTATTGGGAGGGGCGCTGGCCTCGCCAATTCCGTCGTAAATCGAAATGGTCCCGGGTTCGATTCCCGGGACCAGCGAAGACAAAGTCCCTTTGGGGGTTTTTCGTAACTGCCAACGTCTATTCCTTCGGATGGGGATAGCGCTTGGTGGTGAGCTTTTTGTATTTTATGTGGTACTTATTTCTCTCTGGTAGTTAATTACTGTCTTCTTTTCCTGGCGGTACGTTCGTTTTTGGTTTGATGATTGCTCCACTGTTTGTCTTGTCATATAACTAGGAGTAGTGTGGTGGCTGTGAGCTTTGGGGTGCATGCTATGACGTCACTGGTCTATTGGGCACATGTATCCTCAACTCGGGGGAACATGTATGGGACAGGAATTAAATTTTAACTTCTTCAGCCCTTTTTTCTCATCTTTCTACTCTAAATGATGGGAAAGATAAGATTTAAATTGGACGAGATTTGCGAGTTTTTTTAGTCTCGGGAGATCTTTGAGCAATTCTTGAATGAAGCCCCTCCTTTTCTAACACACACCACTCTGCAGCTCAGCCCAAAGGCCGTCTACTTCATCCTTTTCTCACACCTGATCTGGCCAATTGCGCATTCTGGACCATTTCATTTCAGCCTAGATATCGACCTCACATTGGATCCGGAAAACAGGCTCCCTCCCGTTTCATTTCCTAGGAAACCAAAGGCCCTTGGAATCCTTCAACTAGTTACTAGCTGGGTGATGACGCGTCCTGCGGTTGCATAGCCGGCCCGATCGCCACCGCGCTTTGTGCTTGTTGGAGGTTTTGGTGTTGAGAGATCTCAAACTCGCTTTCATTTCTAGATATCGAGCCTCGCCGGTTTCTTACTCTACTTTGTACTGGGCTGGGTTTTTGAGGCGGTCATCACGCTCTGACGGAAACCCACGACACATCATAACCCGTCACCAAATTTGTGCTTCCACCAAACTATACCACAACACCCGGAAAACAAAAGAAAGAAAAACAACAATGTCCCACCACACCCCCTTCCAAGCCCTCGCCCCACTCTCCTGGACCGACGACATCGCGGCCGTCCAAGACGACCCCCCAGCCCTAGCCGCCCTACTCGACTCGACCTTCTCCCGAGCCCGGATCCTCCTCGAGTCAATCCCCGAACCATATCCCGCCGCCTCTACCGCTGTTTCTTCCTCTACAGCAGCAACCCCCGGCCGCGCCCGCTCTCACACCGACTCAGCCATATCCTTCCTATCGGATCCAGGGCCCAGTCAACCCGGGAACAGCAGCCATCCTCATCATCAAACAGCAGCAGACACAGAAACTATCACCAAACTCCGCAAAGAATGGAAGGATCTCAAAATGCACCCGGCCCAGCCGCCATCACACCCGGCTAAACCGCTAGACGATAAACCCAGCAGCGGGGGGTCCAACCCGCACGGTATTGCGATGTATAAGATGGGCGGGAAGGACGGCAAGGGGGCGTGGTTTGCGAGGAGGAGTTTGCATTTTCCTCCTCTTTCTCCTCCTTCTTCTTCTCCTGCTTCTCGGCAGAAGGGTGGTGCGTGGTTCGACAAATGGGAGGCGGCGCTGCGAAGGGAGATGCAAGTTACGCTGGAGCGGGTGGCGGCGAGTCCGGGGAAGGTGCCGGGGACGGGGAATGTGAGGGGGATTGGGGCGGAGAGGAGGGTGGGTGGGGTGGAGGTTGAGGGGGGGAGGATGGATGGTGAGTTTCTTTTTCTCTTTTTTATAATGTCTCATTTTCTTCATCGCTCGGTTCGGTTTATCAATATGGGCGCTCCCGTGCTAACATATCCAGTGTACCACGTCTCGGCCAGATTCCCAGGCCCGACAACACCCCGGGATTTCATCACCGTCATCATGATGCCCACGGAAAAAGACACCCAAACCCAAAGCAGCAGACGTCCCCGGACATTCATGCTCATCTCCCGCCCATGCGACCACCCCGAATGCCCGCCCCGCCCGGGCTTCATCCGCGGCACCTACGAATCCGTCGAGATGATCCGCGAGGTACCCATCGACAAACCGAAACCGAAACCCCTGCGGCGGGCGCGGTCGTCGGTGGATGTGAGCGGGGCTAACAGAGATGAGATTGAGAAAGCGCTTGCGGCTGGTAGTGGCGAGCGGGTTAACAGGGAGGCTATTCTGCGTGCGGCCAAGCAGGCGGTCGGGGATGAAGTTGAGTCTGAAGGGGAGGCTAGGACGGTGTCGTTCCGGCCGGGGAGTGTCGGGGATGATGAAGACGATGGTGATGACACGGAGATGGCTGTTGAGTGGATGATGGTCACGCGGAGTGATCCGGGCGGGAGCGTGCCGCGGTTCATGGTGGAAAAGGGCACGCCAGGGGGGATTATTGGTGACGCCGGGAAGTTCCTCAAGTGGTTCACCTCGCAGAGTGTCGAGGACTTGAAGAGGCCGATACACCAGCAGGAGGCGAAGCCAGCTGAATCACAAACAGAGCAGCCACAAACCGGGGCACAATCAGAACAACAGCCGCCGAAAGACATATCAGCTACAGACGGTCCCCCCGATAGCCAGAGCGATGACCAACCACCTGCCAGTAACAGCGGCATCTACGGCATGCTCAGCAGCGCTCTCGGCATGGCCACCTCAGCCGTAGCCAGCAGCGTCGCGGCGTTTGCGCCAGCTTCCATCGAGACCGACACCGACACCAGCGATTTCGACGACGACAGCGATGTCTCAGATGACGAAGAGGACGAACACACCTCACAACCCGGCCAGCCCCTCCCGGACTCCTCCCGGGATCCCGAAGCCGACAAACAGATCGCAGATCAAGACAAACCCGACCAAGACAAACCAGCCGCTGCCGATGACAACCAATCCACCCGCTCGACCGTCTCTGAGACTCCCTCCTCGCAAGCGCTCTCGCCAGCTATGGCGCGCGCCCAGGCCCAGCATGAGAAGGAGCTGGCCAAGTTGCAGCAGCGGATGCGCAAGGCAGAGGAGAAGATTGCGCGGGAGCAGGCGAAGCGACGGGCGAAGAGTGCGAAGGCTAATGTTAACGGGAGTGGGAAGGACAGTGGAAAGGGGAAGAATGAGACCGAAAGTGGAAAAGAAAACGGCAACGGAAACAGCGCAGCCGACAGCACCGACGCCAACTCCACCAACACCAAAGACAGCAAAGACAGCAAAACCAGCATCAACAGCAAAGACCCCCCCACCGACGAAGCCTCACCCCCCACAGAAGAAGCAGAAGCAGAAGAAGAATCCTCAACCCTCCTCAAACTCCGCGCCAAACACGCCCAAAACCTCTCCCGGCAACACGACAAACACCAACGCGAACTCGCCCGCCTCGCCGAGAAGCAAGCCGCCGAAGCCCGCAAGGCCGCCGACCGCCAGCGCAAAACTGCCGAGCGCGCTGCCCGCGCCGATCTGCGTCTCGAACTGGACCGGGTGCGTGCCGAGCGGGATGTGGCCCGGAAGGAGGTGGAGATGTTGAGGGATTTGGTGGGGGCTGTGCAGGCGGAGAATACGAGGCTTGTTGCGCAGTTGGGGAGGGGGGACAAGAGAGTCAAGGGGGAAGGGGGGGTTAGTGATAAGGGGCTGGAGGATGTGTAAGTGAGAGTGTATGTAAAGTTAAGGGTGGAGGGGCCTTTTGGGTTGTTATTTTTTGTCCTGGATGGAGACAACTGCAAGAAAATGTAGAACAATCAAACACGCAATCTACTTCTGAGTACAGTAACTCATCCCGTGGACATACATCAAAGAACCCGAGATTAAACACGTATTCTATCTGAAATTTTGTTATCCCCCTCAAATACACTGAGAATCAGTTGTATTACGAAGACAAAGAAGATGACGTTACAGTAATCCAAATCTACACAAATACCGAGCCACAAGACAAACATTTTAATGGACCACAGAGGTATCTATCCGCGCGAGGACAACAGTGAGGATAACCCCCCATCCCAACTCCTCCCTGTAATCAACAGCCCTCCCTCTATTACATCCTAAGCCGCCAGCACAGAGTACAATTAGAAGTTACCCAATCTAATCCAATCCACTACCCATCCACGCCTTATGACAACCTCTTTGACACGTAAGGCTACAGCCCCCTTTACTCTAGTGTATTCGCCCCGCCCGAATAGATCCACAACCACCAAGTTATGACAAACTTCCTAGTATCCCCGAGACTCCGGCATCACCTCATCAGGTGTGATTAATACCAATACCAAAACATGTTTTGTTTTCTTTAGATCCCCAAATTCAAAAGGAAGGATAACAGTGGGTAGGACCAATATGGGAAAATACAAGCCGACGAAAATAAAAACATTCAAGAAAAAAAGAAATCATTAAGAATACCATTACTCGCACACCAACACCGGCAACCGACACCAACACCAACACCAACAACAACCCTCAAAACCGAGCACCGCGATTCCCACCACCCGCCGTCTTCTTATTCCCAACTCCACTACCACCCTGACTGCCCGCCCCTCCACTCCCATCTACAACAACCGGCGCAGACTCCTTTTTCCACCGCCCGCCACTCCCGTCAACAATCACGGGCCGATCTTCCTTCTTCCGATTCTGGCTGTTACCTTCCACTAACGAGGACATTGATCCCGAGGCAGGCATAGAGGTATTCGCAGCGGCGGTAGTCGTGTGCACAGGCTCGTCGGAAAGCGGATCGTTGACGATGGGTGACTTGAGCGACGCACCGCTGGACACGATCACAGACCCCATAGCCTGAGCCGGCTGTCCCGACCTCGACACCTTCCCGCTGTTAGACTTCGAGTTCCCGCCTCCTCCACCTCCCCGATTCGTCTTCCCACTGCTGGCCCCGCCCACCCGTCGGCCCGACGCAGACCGTCCACCCTCAGCCAATCCTTCCCGGGATCCTCCTCCATTTTCCACCACACGCGCAAATACCTCACGGCTACCCACCCTGAGCCCGTTGACACCAGCCGCCGCAGTACTGGCGAGATCGGCCGAGCCAAATGTGACATATGCGGTACCCCGCGACCTGCCCTCCCGATTCAGCGGTATCTCCACTCTTTCGATCTGGCCCGGGGCATTTCCAATGCCCGTGTGCTGGATAAGCAGGGCTGTGACGGCAGGTTCGGACAGCCCCTCGCGCTCGAGGTCCCGGATGAGAATCTTGCGTGGTTCGAACACGCCGGCTGCTCGGCTGTCAATAATCGATGGCACATTGTCGGGCTGTATCGGCGTGAGCGCGTCTGAAGAGTAGTCGTATGCCGGGTTGGTATAAGGACCACTATTCTTGCCCGGCGGTGGTGGCGGCGGTGGAACGAAACCTGTATAATTCGGGGACCTCCCATCATAAACGGCTCCCTGAGGGTAGTATGTCGGACTCTCGCCGTACGGATATGGGATAATCGCGGTTTGCGGCGATGTGGATGCCGAGGAGTTGTTCGCCCCACCCTGATACACCGCAGGCGGGGGACCAAGGACGGGTTGCGGGACGAATCCCTGGTTCGGGACGGCCATCGCGGGGTATGCCAAGGGCCCCGGTAGACGCAGAGCCGGAGCCGGAGCGGGTTGGTAACCCCGACCGCCGTACGGGGGTCCGGTAGGGTAGCGCCACTGGAGATCACCCAGGCTGAGCCCCGGACTAGGGTTTCCCTGATAATCCAGGTACGCACCTCCTGCTAACGTCATGCCTCCCAGGCCCTGAGACAGCACTTCCAAGGGCTCGGTTGAGGGATCGCCCGGCTCGGCTACCACTCTCGTGTTGTCTCCTCGCATGATCCTCACCGCGTGGTAGTCGGTGAGCAAGAGCTTGACGACGGTGTCTTGGTTTAGATTTCGTCCATCGGCCTGCAGCGCGCGGTATTCGAGCGTGTTGCCATCGAGATATCCTGTTTGGGTCAGAATTGGTCCTCGCTAGGCCTCCAGGTAACTCGATTTGCCTTACTGAACGCCTTTTCAAAGTTGGCTCGTCCTCTGACCCGGACAAACCCCGAAGTGGGAGGGTAGACTTCGGCATGGTCCACTTCACAGGCCTGGGATGCGAACGACTTGAGCTCCCTCCATGTCGTGCGGTGGGCAAGCTGCGTCCAGGATTTGTCAGTTGGGTTTCGAGGACCCAGTAACACGGCCGAAGCGAAGAAGGGGTTTCTCGCGTACGTTCGCAACCAAAATGTAGTATAGCCCGGTCTCGGGGCCCGGCTTGACCGTGAACACCTCCAAATTCCGGTGCTGATGCTGGTTTCGGTGCATCATGGACCGTCGTGCTGTTAGACTTGGGCGGTTCGACAAGACGACGGGCGTCTCCGGGGAGCTTATTAGACAACCGGAGATGATGACGGCGCGCCGTTGACAAGGCGACTGGGGGGCCCTGCCTGGTCTCTTTCACTGCGTACTGTGTAGTTATGTCCCAAGTCAACCCAATTTCTCGTGCGGGCCGTTGAAAACGAGAGGTTGCCGGCGGAAGAAGTAAATAAAGGCAAAGAGTTTATCAAGTTCATCACTCGTAACGCTTATACTCGAGGAAGGGGTGGTGTCCGAAGGCCTCCAGGCAAAATACCGCCACTGGAAACGCGGCAGTGGTCTCAGAGTGGTTGGAATTAGAAAGTGCCCGGGGCAAGGGCCGATCTGAAAATCTCGAACGGAGCCGGGAGCGAGTTAAAAAGGGTCGCGTACCCTGGATCAACGGCAGCTCATGACCATTGGGCAGCTGGCCCTGCCAGAAGGAACTTGACCAGCCCGTTCCGTGGCCAGGGAGACAGGAAGAGGATGAGTGTCTTCAACGAGTCTGGGTACAGGACGCGAAGGACGCGCCGTCACATTTCATCACCGGGTAAGTAGTGTCCGAGTCCCAAGATGCAGAACACCAGAACAGCACTCGGCAGAGCTGGTGCGGTTCTCGAGTCGTGCAATGGCGGCCCATCCCGGCTCTGAGATGCATCGAATACGCAGTAGCGTAGGCACCATGGAGATCATGGACATCATGGTGTGGTCCAACACCGAACTCGTCGGTTTCAACATGCCACCCCTCCCCCATGCTCAGAGAAAGACAAATTCCGGCCCCGCGGGCAAACTTCTGATATCCTAAAAGACCTCGAAAAAGACTGCCAGTTGGTTGCGAACGGCTTTGGTGGCGTCCATATCTCCCCGCCCACGCCTTAGTCGATCCAATCAACCGGGTCGAGTTTTGGCTGCGGGCCCGGCAGCAGGGACCGGGCGTCTTAGTGCCAACAGGCCTCTAAGTGGGTTTTGGAGCGAGGACCGGCCCACCAGAGAACGAAGCATGCAGTTGGTGATGTCCAACGGCCAAACAGTGTGATTGACTCAACAAGACACAGGCAAAGGCACGAAAAAAAAAGAAGAAAAAAACGTGCACAATGCAGCTAAAATGCACTCTGAGTGGCGTCCCTATAATTCAAACGCCACCATGCCGCTGGCCACCTTCGTGCTGTAAACGAGTCAGACGCCATTCTTCCTCCCATGCGCTCGAGACACGGCAAACAGGGGACTAGATTCGAGCAGAAGAAGCTCACCGCCCAGGGTTGACTGCAGCTTCCCGGATGGCCAAGCTTGCAACGTTATGGTGTTTGCCTCCAACGGCATGCAGCGGTTGCGTCACAGCGAGAGGTCAGCTCGCCTGTCCTGTCCCCTTCTTTTCTGAGAAAGCTGAGCGATGTGTGGGCTGCTGAGTGCTGACTGTTGGCGGGCGGCCTGTCGAATGATGGATGATATTGGCGGGGGTTCAATGAAACCCCCGGGAGCCACTCCCGGGCCTGTCTGTCGCTAAACGTCCCAAAACATCCCACCATAGGAAGCTTGGCCGAGCGATGGTCTTCGCTGGGCCGGCAATCGACAGCTGCTCAGAAACGGCCAATCGTAATCCTAGATCTACAAAATGAAGCGTCTTTTGTAGTTGGGGCGCCAGGGCGGTGGCTTTGGGGGCCGAATTCCCCCTGCTCCAAGGAAAGAAAAAACAAAGAAGAGACGAAGGATCCGGATAACGAGCCGTCTGCGGGGTTCGCACTCCTCCCATTCAGAGAGATGGGTTGCCGAACAATGGAATTTTTTCTTGATGCTCACTCAGTCCTTGCCAAACGAGACAGGACTTGCATATGTGGACATGCAACATAGCCCGGAGATTGATGAGGGCTGAAAAGTTGAACCAATTGCTGTGGACCCTTGTTCCCGACCGAGCTTTTCTTTTGCTTCGACGCCATCAGATTCAGACGGGCCCCTTTTCTTGCTTGCCGCCCTCGCCGCGAGTATCAAAACTGACCCCGGGAAGGGGGGAGGGGAATGTGGGGAGTGAAAAACGGTGTGGCGGATTAAAAAACCACAGAAACCCTCTGGATCCTACCGCTTGAACACAAATGTATCCTCCATCTCGCTGTAGTCGTCGTCCTCGTCGAGGTCTGGTACCTCAGGTTTAGTCCTTGAAGCCGGTACTAAGTCTAGTGGTGACTCGTCGCGTTCTTTACACTCCTCTGAGAATGAGTGACGCCGAGATGGTCCGTAGTCCCCCCACGGCGGCGGACCTTGGTCCGTTTCGCCAAGCCAGGCCAGTACATAATTTTGGGCATCCGAGAAGAAAACAGAAGGGTGGGTTGACGTCTCAGCTCCAAGCCATTGGACGCGCAGTTTCCCACCTGCCTTAGCGCCGGGCAAGTGCCGGGCAAAGTCGAGAGACCGGGGCCCTTCGGAGAGAGGATCCCAGACGAAGATCAAACCATTGTATTGGTCTCCCTCGCACCTGACAAGCAGGGTTTCCGCGATACGCGGGTGCCACGAAAGCCCCGCCACATTCCCGTTGAAGAGGAGGACTGCCCGGAGCTCTGCGGCTTGCACGTCCCAAATCCAAACGGTGCTGGGGGCGTCGTCTTGCCTCGTGGCGACAAGGGCCGAAGAAGGGTCGAACAGTAAAGATGCGCATCCGGACACCGGCTCCGAATTATCCCTTAGGGCGGGTGCCGGCGAGATGGCGTGTGCCGTCCGTAAAAATGTGTGGATGGCGGGCCCTGTGTGAGAGGCGGTGATTTGTTCCTGCCATATCTATCATAAAATGCAGTTAGCCATCATGGTAGATTAACGCTCACGGTTTAGTTCACCTTGACTGACCTGGAGGGTGTCCTTAGGCATGAGCGTTTTGGGGTGTCGGAGCCTCATTGTCTCTGTCACAGATGCCATGCTCAGGACGCAGACGGACCGGCTGAAATCGCCAACGGCGAGATAACGGGCGTCTACAGAAAACTCGACCGACCGGGCGCCAGCCCCCATGGCGTAATCTCGGTCTTCGGGAAGTGGGTTGGCGGGCCCAGACCACGACTTGAAAACGTGCCCGTCGGATGTGTAGAACAAGATTTTGTGCCCATGGGCCGGCGAGTCCCATAATACCAGCCACCTGCCGTCGGGGCTCCATGCCAGTGCTTGGGCATCGATGGTGTCGGGTGCCCATGACCTTTGCAGCTCTCTCGACGGGTAGCTGTGTATGCTCACCATGTCCTTACCCGACGACCTTGTCAGAAGGGCGAGGTGACGTGTATCGGGTCGGATCGAAAAGCATTTCGACGCGGTCGACGAAGAGAAGACCTTGGGGCTGCCGATCTCTATCGCCTTGGAGGTGGTGAGATCAAAGACGGAGAATTTGAGTCCAAATGAGGATATGACGCAAATTTCAATGTCCGAAGCCCCAAAGCCAATATACGCCGGTTTGGTTCCCGCTGTGACATAATTCCGGATGGTCGCGCTGAAGCTGTCGTCCAGCGCAGACACGACACGGATACGCTCCCGGTCGGCGACAAGTAATAGACGCGATGATGGCGACCATTGGAAGCTCAGAACAGGGCCTGCAAAGTCCTGGCCGAGTTTGGCCACGTTGATGATACCGAATCCCGCAACGGCCCGGACATTGATCACCGATCCGAAGACCGTCGCGACATAATTGCCATCAGGGCTCGGGAGGGAATGGGGCGAAGCTGTTGGTTTGTCAATATTGCGGATGATGGCAGCAAAGTCCAGACGGTTTGCACCCTCACTGAAAACCCCAGGTTCGTAAAAGGGCACGTACACTTCAGCGCCGGAGAAAATCGCATCGCGAGTGCTGGGGGGACCGAGCTACGGAGTGCACAGGTAAGGCAGAAAAGGCGAGGAAAGCAGGGGAAGAAGTTATCAGGTTCTTCATGCTTAATTTCCAGTTCAGGAAAGACAATCTGCCGTATTGCTCCTGCCTGTGTTATCCCGACCCGGTGAGCTGCTGGGTTGTTCTTGCCTGATACTACTAGATACGGTCTGTGCGCGCAAAGAAAACAATGGAGAAAGGAAACAAAGTCGAGTGGGTCCAGAGGACGTCGGGTGGGCGTTCGCCGACTTCCGAGCCGTTCCAAGGGCCAAGAAATGCCCCGCTCTTCCCGAATCCCGCCTCTGGCCGCGGAGAACCTCCCGCAGCTCGCCTCGCTCGCCTCAATTGCTGAGTCACCTTTCCATTTGATTTCGTATTTCCAATGCGGAAGGACAAGGCAATTAGAAAATCCGCCAAAAATTCACAGTCACCTTCAACAGTGATATGACTCGACCCCTTGGGCCCGCCTGGCCTCCAGAATTCATCAATATCTCCACGTTCCACGACATGCGCTGCCACGCTCGCCGGTTCCACGACCTCCATCACGAAGGCTGAAGTGCTCAAAACTGCTAGGATTTCGGGACAAGAAGTGCGAAAGTGTGCTGAGCCGAGATCATGGCGGCGACTTTGCGCTGTGCCGCCCGCCGTATGCGGGTCGGCGCGTTGCAGGTGGCGCCAACAACTTGGGTGGCCTCGTGTCAAACAAGGAGGGGCATAGCCTCCGGGGCTGTCACAACTCACATACCCGAGCCGGTAACGCCACCACCTCCACGGAGTCTATCGACACCTTTAACCGAAACTCCCGGCCGCGGGGACGGCCCGGCACCGGCACCTCCGGTTATCACCCCGCGCCGAGACCGCATCCGGGACGCCAAGCCGTTCTCCGAGTTCTTGACCGATACCTTTCACCGGCAACACGACTACCTGCGCATCTCAGTCACGGAACGGTGCAACTTGCGGTGTCTGTACTGTATGCCTGAGGAGGGCGTGCCGCTTTCACCATCCCGCGAGCTCTTGACCACGCCGGAGATCGTGATGCTCTCCTCGCTCTTCGTGTCACAGGGCGTTACCAAAATCCGGCTGACGGGCGGGGAACCGACGGTACGACGAGATATCGTGCCCCTGATGCAGCAGATTGGGGCGTTGCGAAGCCATGGCCTACGCGAGTTGTGTTTAACCACCAACGGACTCTCGTTGCACCGCAAGCTGGAGCCCATGGTCGAAGCCGGCCTGACGGGCGTTAACCTCTCGCTCGACACACTGGACCCCTGGCAGTTTCAGTTGATGACGCGGCGGGCAGGATTCAGCGCAGTTCAAAAGACCATCGACCGCATTTTTGAGCTGAACCGCGCCGGCGCGGGGATAAAGTTCAAGATCAACTGCGTTGTTATGCGTGGGCTGAACGACCGCGAGATTCTACCATTTGTGGACCTAACGCGGGACAAGGACGTCGAGGTTCGCTTCATCGAGTATATGCCTTTCGACGGTAACAAGTGGAGCGAAGGCAAGATGTTTAGCTACCAAGAAATGCTGGACCTTATCCGTACCCGATACCCAGACCTGGAGAGGGTCACCGGCCACAAAAACGACACAAGCAAGACCTTCCAAGTGCCCGGGTTTGCGGGCAAGCTTGGATTTATCACGAGCATGACGCACAACTTCTGCGGAACATGCAACAGACTTCGTATCACCAGCGACGGAAATTTGAAGGTGTGTCTATTTGGAAATGCCGAAGTCTCGCTGCGAGACATCGTCCGCCAGGTGAACGACGGCGAACCCATCGACGAAGCGGCTTTCAAGTCGCTGGAGCAGGCCGCAAGGGAACGATTAGGGGATATCAGCAGCGCAGACTCTGAGGCGCTGGTGTTGCCCAACTCGGAAGAACTACTGAACGTCATCGGCTCGGCCGTGAAGAGAAAGAAGGAGAAGCACGCGGGCATCGGGGAGCTGGAACACATGAAGAACCGGCCAATGATCTTGATTGGTGGGTGATGTCCCCCCAATTTCAGCATATCTGGCGCATTGTTTGGCGTTGAGGCATAGTTTGGAGCTATTTGTTGGGCATACTACAAATTGTTTAAGGGCATTGGAGTCTTGCATAGCATGTACGAGCATCGTAGCTAAATAGGAATTGTAGATACACCTTCGTCGTCGCGGACACGTTCTACGAGACCCCCATGGCGGCATCTAGCCGGCCTCTCCGCTCCCACACTCCCTCGCAACATTCCCAGTTTCATGCTCTCCTCACAAGACGCCGTTGCCCAACAATCTGCTATCCGCCTCTTCTCAACCACCTCCACCCGATCGTTGGAAAACAAGGATGACAACTCCGGGTCCGGCACACCCAAACTCACACATGTCACGGCATCGGGCACAGCCCACATGGTTTCGATCTCTGACAAGACACCAACCAAACGCGTCGCCCGCGCAAAATGCGCCGTGCGGTTCTCCTCACCTACCGCGCTGGCACTCGTCCGCGACAATCAGATCGGCAAAGGCGACGTGCTCGGCGCGGCGCGCATCGCGGGCATCATGGCAGCCAAACGCACGCCCGATCTGATTCCGTTATGCCATCCTATCGCGATCACGCATGCGGAGGTGGAGTTGGTGTTGAAGGAAGGAAAGGAAGGCCAGATCGATGGGAAACAAGGTGGAGATGAGATTGAGATCACGGCTACGGTTTCATGTGATGGGAAGACGGGAGTGGAGATGGAGGCGCTTACGGCCGCATCTGTGGCGGCCCTGACGGTGTATGATATGTGTAAGGCGGTGGATAAGGGGATGGTGGTGGAGGGGTTGCGGGTGGTGTTGAAGGAAGGAGGGAAGAGCGGACGGTGGGTGGAGGGCGAGAAGAAGGGAGAGTGATGGGTGGGAGAGAGGAAATGTCGTTCACGATATCGGCGCATCAGTACCTTCGACGCGCATTGGTTGAGGTTTGTTTACATGGGAAAGCAGCTTAGGGGACGGCTATATCTCTCAACTTGAGACGCTCAGGAACTCCTGGCACCAATATTCTGTCTTCCTTCAAAAAACAAACCGTCACTTTTCTTAGCCACTTTGCCATGCATGTCCTGAGTGGGCCGGCATAGCGCGGCAAATTTCAGGGTCTCGACAATGGGCCAGAAATGGATCTTGACTTCCGTCTCGAGTCCTTCGGTCTCTGATTTCACTCACTTCCAGCAAGGACCTCTTGAAAATCCCTCCTCAACAACGGGACTCGCGGGCCGTTAAATTCTTTTCGGAAAGAACCCTTTCAAAGAAGGTCCCTTTCCTGGCCTCAAGCGGCTCATTCAAAAAGCGTTGTGTCGACAAACCCTTGAACTGCAACTTCGCTTCGTCTCCGTCTCTCCACTCCCGAAGCTGCATCTCGCTCGCAAAGTGGCAACCAACAACCGACGATCGGAAGCCGCACTGCTTGGAGCTCTCTGTCAGCTTAACGCCCTTCCACACCCGGATGGGGCCGGACATTACGCCGGCGCGAATGGCCCCTGTTTGTCATGACGTAACAAGAATCAAATAACCCCGGTCAAGTCTGGACAAGACACGCCGACGACAAGCGTCTCCGCCGAGAGGTGATTGTCAGCCTTTGACAACTCCCATTTCTCTGTACAGTATGTCTTCCGGGAATCTAATGCTTCGAATGACAACACCGTCCCGTCTTCTGTCAACAACCCTTGAACAACGACTCAGGCCGAAACATTCGAGGCGGAAAGTCTCAAAGATGAGGTGGAAAGCGAAACCTCGACTCGCCCCGCCCCCAACCAATCCTGGGTCGCCGCTTCCGCGATCTGCACCTCATTGGGCAGCAAGAACCACACAGAGCCCCAGCCCACCTGTCCAATCACCAGTCGACGATAACCTTTTCTTGACGGTGGCCAATCACACCCTGGCTATTTCCTCCCACTGTGGCCAAAATGGTCGGGGGAGACCCTGGGCCATGCGGTGGTACCTCTTGGCGGAGCGAAGGACATTGAACCCTCATCCTTCGCTCAAGCCTTCACGTTGAACTCACACAACAACCCAAATGCATGACGGGGAATGTCCCGTGTTGTTGAAAGATACGAATAATGTACTGTGTAATGAGATCCGAACTGGCTCGGACTGCAATCTTGTGTGCAGAACCGACGAAGAAATTTGACCGGATTACTTCTTTGATTCAGGTGAATGTGCATAACAGAAAGAAACATTGCATTTCGGGTTGTTCACAGTCTGTCACCAACAACCTCAAGCTCCTCGCCCCTCCTCTTCCCCTCCATGCCGATTGATCCATCATTTCAGCGGAGAGATCAACAAGATAAGACAAGAGCAAAGAAAGCCGTTGTCAACAAATTTTTCTGGTTGGCTTGTTGGTTTCGTTTTCGGGGTTGATTGCATGTCTTACCGACACATGCATGAATGACAGTCCAATCGGTTCACATTCAAACGCCCGCCTCATCTCCCCGATCTCTTGTCCATCGGCGGCACAGATCGTCCCACCCACCAGAGTTGATTTCGATGATCGCTTGCGATGAGTTACTTCTAGTGGTGACATCGTGTGAATAGCTCGTGAGGGGAGAGGGGGCTAGGCACCTTTGCATGGGGAGTGCAGAAGAGGAGGGCGCTCCCTGCGGCATTTCATCTCGTCGATGCAACTCCCTTGATGGACGGATATGTACAACAGAATTACAGACAACTCTGGATGTGGGCTTTTGGTAACCTGCGATGCAACACCTTGAAATAGAATACGAATGGTACGGACTCCACGCAGACATGCGTGAAACACTGCGTAATTCCTCGTCACAGACCTCCGACGAGGTCCGTAAAAAGAATATGCACATATCGAAGTATTCATGCAGTGGGTCTCGACTTCAAGGGTTCGGTTGAGAGGACTTAGCCTCACCAACATGAACTTAGGTTGTCATCAAACAGCGACGGGATTTCTAATGAAACGACAGTTATCTACTAGCTATATCTGCCATCCGCCGCCTGCTTGTCCTTCTTAGAGCCGTGTATTCAACAATGTTATATGCAAGTGAGGTATCATTATTTCGGTCAAGCCTGCTCTCCAACGATTCACTTCCCTGCCCTCATTTCAAGGTTTCTTTCTCGTTTACAGCCTCGAAATGAGTCACCAGCCATATCCAAGCGACGCACCGAACATAAAAGAGAGATGCGGTCACGTTCGTCCTTCGTTTATTGGCCGGCCAGCCCCGAATACCCCTACTCAAGCCAGGGTGATCTCTCTCTTTCCCTTCTCCGGAGAAACCGACGGTATTATCAAAACCGGGCGGCATGCCCGCTTGGTAAATGCTCAATGGGGTCGATGACGGACGCGGAAAGAATTGAGGGTGGGAAGTTCCCAGTGTTCTAAGCCGACACATATTTCGGGTACCCGGAAGAGGTGTTCGGCGGCTCCGGCGCGGCGTCGTTCGTTTTCATGTTATCCTTCCTTCCTCCCGCTTACATCAAGATGCAGCACGAGTTCTGCTTCTTGGCGGACTTGTAGAACATCTTGCTCTGAGCGCTGAGGTCGGAGGACTTGGCCACGAGGTCGTCCAGTTTCTCGCCACGTTGAAGGACCTGAAGGAGGCAGATCGTTAGTTCTCTGCGTTTGCTTCTGGAGGAAAGTCAAAGTTCATCATACGCTATCGATGGCCTTGTGCAGAACAATCTTGGTATCGTCAAGTTCCTGTTGGATCTTGGCGATGCTGCTCGCTTCGTTGGCGTCTTGGTAGTTGTTGAGGTAATCCTGTAGCGCAGGGAACGAAACGTCGCCGTCGTTCTTGGCGGCCTTGATGGTGTCGAGTGTAACCTCGGACAGGAACTGGTCCATCAGCTTCGACAGCACGCTGTGCGCAGCCAGGTGCGGGTAGTCCTTGGTAATAACCACGCCAGCGACGCCCTCGGACCGGGCGTAACAGTGGACAACGTAGTCTCCTCGATATGTCAGTCCCCGTCGATGTCTCTTTGTGTAGTCTACGCCAGCTCCATCGTGTTGACAACTCACCCTGCTCTTCCACACTCTGCCTTTGACCGGGCCCCGTCCGCTCGGCCACAGTCTTGCTGATCATCGTCATGAAGTTGCCATATTCATTTCGGGTGAAGCGCGAGAAGTCGCTGAGTTCGTGTGCGGCGCACAGCTGCAGCGCAGGCTGTTTGGTGTTGTCGAGAACCTGTCATGTCGCTGTTAGCCAGCGAGCTCTTCCTTTAAGAGTGATCATAGGATAGGGCAAACATACGCCGACGTAGTAGAGCTTCATGGTGGCGGTTGTTGGATGGGATGTTGATTCGTATCTGGCAGTATTTGCGAATCGACAGAGGGACAGATTGGGCGGTGAGTGGATCGAGGGGAGTCAGGTTGTCAGAGTCGGCTAAGCCTTCGGTCTCGGGATTGTGGGGCGACTGTTGAGAGGGGCCCTTGGGATTTCGGTCCTACCTTGCCGGCTCGTGGTGTGTGTTGGTTATTATTCAAGGGTTGACTGGGATTGGCGTGTTCGTAATTCTCAAAGTCGATGTTGAACTCCTTGTTAAGAATGCGCCTAGGCCGGCAGTTCTGGCTCAGAGCGGGCCAGGCGGCCAGTCAATGCGCAAAGTCACCAGTGTCTTGGTCACATGCCCGCCTGCAGGCAGCATCGGCCAAAAGCTTCCCCGCCACCGCGCTTGGCACCAAAGTCGCCAAGACACCGGCAGGCGAATATCCGCTTCCTACATTGCCCCGATAACGTCACATGTAAGCCTTTCCACCTGTTTCCACCCCGTCACATTCCCCCGTTGCGGCTTCCGCGGAGGCACCCCATTTGACCACAAGAAGCGCCTTGCAGATGGCAGACTTCGCAACATCCCTTGCTAGTCGTCCCTGACAACCTGATCAGCCTCCAGATACATCGAGAATACAAGACGCCGGAGTAACAGGCGCAGAACACTGGGGGTTTTCAGAGGCGAGTTAGCAGCCGTTTGGCGACGTGCCAAACGAGGTGAGGGGTGAACGGGAAGCGACGATGACAGGGTTCGTGGTTCATGGTTCATGGGTACACTTGGGGTCCCGGCATGGATACGATGACGCAGTGTTACTTTGACACTCCAAAGCACGGAGCAAATGGGCAAACGCTCCGTTGCCGCGTCGTGCGCGGCCAACTCTTCCCCGATACGCATCTCGATTATGTTTTATTTATGCCCGTCATCGCAGCGGCGCCGTGGCTAAGCGTAAAGGGACCGGATTTGGGGCAAACAGACACGTGCCTCGGATAAGTATGCTGTAGTGGAAGAAGCGCTGCGAGCCTCCAGTGGCAAGCAGCCTGTCGGTCTCAGCGGGGAAAGCATGAGAGCAGTTGCCGTTCGCGACTTGACAGGGAGCAGGGTTTCACCGGCTGTGCTTTCTCCCACCCACAACGCCCTGACTCCTGGTTCCACCGCTCCTTTTGCCCAGCCCGGAAGAAGATCGGTGGGTGTTCTGGGGCTCTCCCAAGCTCGGATCCAAGGATTCCTGGAGCGCTGGACCCTTTCCCGTTCGGCTTGGCCGGTCCACCTGCAATAAGAAAAGAGAACGCCCTCGTCGTCGCCCTCGTCCTCAACCTCCGGCCGTTGTTCTGTTTTCCTCTTGAGTTTTCGAACGTTGTTTTGCTTTTCCTCTCCTCCCCCAGATTCGCGCTTGGTGCGAAAGTCAAAGCAAGCCCCGCCCCGACAATCCGCCTGCCGGCACGTTAACCCGTTTGTGGCAGTGCGGCTGCAATTCGAATTAGGGCTGTCTCGATTCGTTGTTGCCGACCGACTGGTAACTCACCCGGGATTCTTGCCACTGTTGTTTCCTTCGACCCGAACCTTAGGTTTCCTTGGCAGCCGATTCGCCTGCTTTCTGGCCAACCTAGAAGTACATATTTGAGCGATCCTAAGAAAGGATACTAAACCCTTCTTTCAATTTTCGACTCCGCTCGGTCGATTCCACCTGGTTACTCGGGGTCCAACAAAGAAGCCACACTGTCTCGGCGTGGGTGTTTCTGACCCCCACTGTCTTATCGCCGCTGTCCATAGTACTGCACTGCATCCTAGCGTATCACCAAAACCACCCTTCTCAGTTCCATGGCGACCGACTTCATAATGCCACGGGCGCCCGGAGAGCAACAAAGCCCGTACTACCCACCGGCGCACCAACAACAACGCCAGCAGTTTCGCGCTCAGCAGGCTGGTTTCCACCCCACGCCCATCACAACAGCCTACCCTCCATCCACGCAGTACAACTCGCCCATCTCACCGCTCGCGACCCAAGGGAGCATCTCGCCGACCTCTTCCAAAAACTACATCACTCGCCAAATTCGGCCCTTGTACGTCCCGGCTGTGCTTCGCCCGACCCAGTTTCCGTCTAGAGAGCCTCCGCTTCGGCCATCCTCAGAAGATGGCGATGTTACACCTGAAGAAGGCCTGCGTCCCAGCAGCAGCTTCATGAGCCTTGGCGGTCTCAGCGCATTTAGTCGTTTAAGCAGACGGTCTACCGGCGACAGCTCTAAATCGACCGATAGCACTTGGAATCTTGACCAGTTCCCCGCACCGACGGGCTTACCCACTCGTCAGCACTGGAAGGTGCGTGTCCTCCCCAATGGTTCATTCTCACATCACAGCCAACACTAACATGACTTCATATAGCCTGACCAGGAGTCGACGATCTGCGACGACACAGCCTGCAAGCGGCATTTCAGCTACTTTATCCGCCGTCATCACTGCCGTAAATGCGGCAATATTTTCTGCGATGACCATAGCGCTTTCGAGATCCCTCTTGACCAAGACGCCAACTTCAACCCTCGTGGCGTGCCCAGCCGTGCGTGCGGCCACTGCTACATGCAGTTCAAGGAATGGCGCATCCTTGCGACCGGCAAGTTGTCCACTAGCAGCTCGCCCGATAGTGCCCACGGTCGCCAGCTTCAGAACCAGTTCGATATTCCCTCCACCCCAGTAGCTACCTCGCCGACCGCCGCGAACATCGGACAACTACCGGTACATGCCCAGGATGCCGCGCACAGTGTGCCGAGGGATTGGAACTGGAGTACATTTTAAGTGGCGAGTTATCAAACGGCGTGAGCGACGAATCACATACTGGTGCAGTGGTGTTAGGCGACACTAGATCCATCCGAAGAATGGCCGGCAACAAATAACGACCCTATCCTCGACCGACGCAATGCACCTTTGCGGCAAAATACGACGCCCATGGATCACTTTTCTTATCTCCTTCCATTGCTTGAAGAGAAGAGGGCACATACAGGTGTTCTAGAATGGTCACAACATAGAACAATTCGCGCCCCAGAGAAACTGGGGACACCCTGGGATTTCCTAGGTTTTCCTTTATTTCCTTGTTTTCCCTGTTTCCTTTAAATCATACGGCAGGCTGGCGGCTGGATGTTTCAACTTCTCGGAGATCTGTTCTGCCCTTTGTCCTTTATTACACAAGCGGGGAACAGCGGGCGTGTCTTGGTTCCATCTATCATATTTGAGCGTGGGCAGCAAGAAGAGGACTCGGATGAAGCGCAGAGATGATTGGAGGATATACCCGTGATGATGGGGAGAGGATATGACTCTTTCGATTTCTGGGGACGGAAGTGTCTGGCCGTTTGAACTGTTTCGTGGTTGTCTGTTTCTTGAACATTTTTTCATCATCCCTTTTTACCCCCATGGACTTGTGTTCTCTTGCTCAGTTTTGGGGGAGTGTCAACATCATGTCAGGTGTCTTGTTTTCACATTTTCGGAGCATGATTTGCATCAGACACGTTCTGTCTACAGGATTGGGCATTTGTCTAATCGGCGTGGAGCTGGCGTTGGGGTTCCCTTTCCTGCTTCTTTCCGGATCTTGCTTGACTTTTTCTCACACATAAGCACATGGGGGTATCGTGCGTACGGTTTTAATTGCTGCATACAAGAGGGGGGATAGTGTGGGACAGGCGCATAGCATGGACTCGGGTAGCATATGATGAAGAAGGGGGGATGGGTAGATAGATGTCTGATAGATGAACGTGAAGAGCGATGAGTTTCTACATTATATGAATATGGGGGTCCCTTGCCAGTGAGTGTCCGAGTCTTGTGCGACGGATCCGGGTGTGCTGCTACACTAGAGGCGAGTGAACGTGGCAGGGTGATGGGCTCGTCTACGGTTTATACGCTTGTATAGAGTACCTCCAATGACAATCCGACTTGTGACCTAAAGCACTGTTTGTGGAGCTTTTCAAAACATACTTGTTCGAAACTGCCAGAGAATGGTGAGGGCGTCTCGGCGTAACATACGACTTCAAACTGCGACCATACCTCCTTTTTCACCAACTTCTCTACGGTTCACTTGTTTCGGACCCTTCACATTACCAATTGTCCAGTCCACACTCGGTGATTGCTAAACTTGGGGAAGAATCTTCTGTGTGATATGCAATGGGAGCCTCAGCTACATACATGCATGGATGCCACTTCATTCCCCCTATCGGCATTCCCCTTTTCCGATTTCCTTTTCCCAAACCTTGACCTAATCAGTCCTGCCTACCCAGTTGATGACCCGCTCGCTGTAAAAATGAGAACACAAGACCAAATAATGAGATCGAAAAAGAAAACCGAAAACCGAAAATGCAATGCAATGCAACTCCCATCCTGAAGTCCTGCCTCCCTCTCCAAGATGCTTTCTTTCGCTCATAAAAGCATCCAGGATACGCTGGAAAGAGTCCTCGCTCTTCCACGCGCTGCTGGTTGTTTGACCGACTTTATGGCCAATTTAGCCAACCCCGCTCTTGCACAAGCCGTCGCGAGTTAGCTTGTAGGAATCGTGTTCCCTCTAAATCTATCCCGGGTTGCCGCAACGAGCATCTGAGATCGTTTCTTTGGCTCGCCCGAGTATCCTTAGCGTCGAGTGACTCCAGTTCTAGCCCACTACCCCTTCCCCGTTTGACAACCCATTGCTGCTCTGGGTTTCCTTCCACTGACCTAAGCCCGCCTGCTGCGCAGCACCCGGCCACTGGGAGTGGGCTGGGCATCGGTCGACTGGCTCTCAGAAATGATAGCCTCCTCGTTGCTCTCGCCATAGACCTCGCGCTCAACATTACGAGCAGCCTCCCAGCCAGCCTTCTCGGCAAGCTGAACGTTGTTGCTAAGGCGACGGGCGTCGAGTCCGGTAGTAGGGGTCCGCTTGTTCGACCTGCTGCCCGCATTGCTACGGCGGAGGTAGCTCTCGATGAAGAAGGAGACGAAAAGGTAGGTCAACGGGGCGAGGTAGAAAACGTTAAGCCAGACGGCGAAGGTCTCCCCGCTCGAGGTGATGCAGGACATAGTACGGCGCGCGTAGGTGCCCTTGACGTTGCCGAACACGCTACCGGTAGCAGCAATCACGGTGTTGTTGGCCGAAGCAGAAGCGGCCGAGGCCGGCGCGTCGGTCTGGGAGCTGGCGATAACAGGGATGCTGTACTTGACGAAAGAGTGAATCATGGCGCACGACGCACCGACCAGGAACTGGGTGATTTGCATGGAGGTCAAGGTGCGCTTGATGAAAACGGGTACGCGGACGTTGAAAGCAGTGACGGTATAATACGTATACTATGACGTTTGGTTAGTCTAACACATTCAAACTCGCCGAACACAGCAGAATTGGCTTACCATCAGGGCGTGGATGAACGAGTTGAAGAAGACGAAGATCCAGATGGGTACCGACATGTAGCGCATACCTGCCCACATGCACATCATGGCGCCGGCGTGGTGGTAGGTTTGCAACGTCGAGCTGTACTTGCCCTTGGCGAGGATGATGAGGGTGTCGACGACCTCGTAGAACTTGCTGAGGTAGAAGAGCCAGCCGTAGAAGGCAAGACCCTCGTTCCACATACGACCAGCCACGAAACGGCTCGGCATTCCCTCGGCGTCCAGAACGGCCTCGGGCGAGTAGGTCTGCCACACATTCTGGCTATCGTCGAAGAAAGCGGCGTTGCCCAGACCACCCGCACCGTTGACTCGGCACAACGAGTCAACAAGGCCGGAAACTCCCTGAGGACCCAGTGGGCTGACGAGGGAGCGCCTCAGAGTGCCGAGCATACCCCACCATGTCCACGCCGAGTAAACGGCCAGGAAGACATTGTGGGCGATGACGAACCAGCGGAAGGCGAGGGTCTTGCTGATGGCCCAGGGCTTCTTGTTGGTAGACTTGTTGTAGGCGTTCAGGGCTTTGGCGGTCACGGCGTAGACCAGGGCGATGGTGATGGGGACTTTCGCGTCGAGAACGGCGTTGTAGAGGTGATCTGGGATATCAACCGGAGGGGCGAATGATGTGCTGCCGGTGGGTGGTGGGGGGATGAAGCCCGAATTCGGGTTTGGGGGGAACTGAAATAGGGACGCCTGCGGCAGCGACAACGTGACTGACTCGAAGCGCATCTTGACGGTTTGGGTGTCGATGGAGGAAGCTGTGAGGTTGTCGAGAAAGAGTCAAGAAACTGGAAAGGTGGTGGTGGCTCGGTCGTTTTGCAAAGAAAAAAATAAAAAATTTCCCAACGCTTTTCCCGCCAAATAAAATATGCATGTCACACACCGGGGTCTGAGTGTGGACTTGCCTCTCGCCTCTCTTGTACTTGCAGGAACAGATCAAATGGATAAGCGGCCGAACAACGCACCTGGCTAGTGGAGAACGATAAACGCGGAGAAATGGAACGTACACTCGACTTGCAAGAAAGGAAAGCAGGCCCGATTGTTGTTCCTCCTCAAGTAGACTTGCCGAGGCAACAACTTCCTCCCCCCACTTCATCACGCCATGCTGGTCTTCGGTAACTGAGTTCGACTACATACGCTCTTCTAAGCACTTCATGGGCACAAGAAGCAATCATTAGAAACGCACTTCAAGAATAGCGGCTCTTCTGCTGCTGCTGCTGCTGCTGCTGTTCCACCAGAGTTCCAACAGAGCGCTCAGGAACAGTACAAGGTACATACAAGTACATCATCTTGAACACACAGACACAGGAAGCAACACATATCACTCACAGCCGAGACGCAGACCGCCTTCACATGCCACCCCGCGGAGCCCGATAGCGCCAACGAAGCGGGCCGGTTGGCAATGAGGGGTCCCAACGTTCAGGCGCGGAGAACAAAGATCGTGGTGTTTGTGTGCTGGCGGCCCCAGCGAGATTGTAAGTGGAGCCATCAAGGGCCGTCCCGAGGCGGATTTTGTTGTAAAAAATCGAAATCCTTTGCGCCATCCACCAGATCGCTCCAGATAATCGGAAGTCGTACACTACATGGGCCTTTACGACTATCACATGCTTCGTTTCCAAAGACAGAATATCAGAAAAACACTCGTGATCCATGTCGAACCTCTCCGTCCCGAAAGCTGATCTGCCGGGGCAGGGGTGAAAGCTCGAATGCGCCCTCTTCCTATTGGACAATGGCGATTCAACAAAAACGAAAAACCTCGCCCCACTCCTCCCCAACAGCCTTTCAGCCAAGCGACAGAACTTGCACAACACCACTTCCGCTTCCCCGGAATCTCAAATCTTGGCGTGCGCGTTCTGGAAAATCTCCTTTCCAGAGCTTGTGAGACACTCCTGTGTTGATGCTCGGCAAGTCGTCCCGCCTCGGTATCCCAAACCGCGCCGGGCGCCCCGCACGAGATATTCTCACACCTTCCCCATGTGTGTACGCAGGACGGGAGTTACGGTATCCGGTCCTCAACAATTTGAGGTTTCAGCTTCGAGCGCGCATGTGATCGGGCTAAGTGGCGGGTTTTGTTACCACTTGTTGTTTCTACCGCCCACTGAGCGGCCGACGTTGCTCGCGACGGCAAACCACCGGTCACCAGCAGCCCAATGTAAAGCAGCGGCTGGGAGTCTGCTTCACCAAACCGTCAGACTGGCTTCGTCTTCGGTCAAGCAGAGGGGCCTCTTAAATCTCAGAACCGGCTCGCTACTATGTATATGGGCCAGCGGATCGGCCAAGATCAACTCCCGAAAACATCTCCCCTTTCCCATCAGTTTTGTGTAAGTGATGCTGAAGTGCGTTGATTGGCTCATCCTGCCGCTGGTTATCAGAAAGGGAAAGTGGTGGTCAGTGCTTCAATCTCTCGCCTTCTCCCCGCCATGGCAGCAGCCCACGAGCGCACCCACCGCCTGCCCAGATAGCGACGATACTGCTGAACGCCCTTGGCTTATTCTACGACCAACTCGAGATTGGATCAAGGCCGATAAACAAACAAGTTCGTAACCGTGGACTTTTAGAGCGAAGGAGTAAACAGTCTCGGCCCCCGCATGGCGAGATTACGTGTAGGTACATTCTGCCCACCCTCCAGGGAACGTCAAGTCCGCATAGGAGCCAGCTTCAAGTGATTGAGATGATTGAATGAGGGGTCTCTTCTCGGGAAAAATTTCGGGCAATAAAGTCAAGCGAGGTGTTGTTTGTTGAGAACAGTCTCATGGCAAAAACTTGGTGTTCTGAAGCTGGTAAATCCTAGCTGAATGGGTGGGTCCCGCACACGCTTCCAGTCCCCGGCCAATTTCTTGACATAGCAAGTGACTTCAACTTTCATATAGGTGCATTTTTACCCCTCTTCTCCAATTAGATGCCCACGTACTATGTTATACCATTTATAACGAGAAGAAGTGGGCGATAGAAGGCACCCGAGGGTGTAGAACAAACTCGATGGAGCGGTGAACAATACAACGTTTTCTACGAAGTCCGGAGGAGGACCAACCCAAACGGAAACCCAGTGCATATCCATTATTAACTTGATGCCGCTTCATATGCAACTCGTCAAGCCACCCACGTTGACGGAAGCCGCATACCACGTTCGTGTGATTTCTTATTTTCTGCCATTTCTCAGCCGCAAATCCCATTTTCTGGGAATTCCTTGCTGACATGTGATATCAGCCCGTAGGTGTGAGAGACACGTTGATTTAATAGTGCCTGTTCCCTGAGTATTTCAACACACGTTCCTACAAGTTAGTCGATATCTTCACTGCCATTCAACACCAATTCACATATATTTTTTCACTCTTCTTGGCGTTTTGCAAGACCCAATAGTTCCCTCCGTGAACCGGACCCAGACCAAGACGGGACTCGGCGGACTCCGAGATGCCTATGATTCAGCCGTTCCCGTCAGGTAGGAGGCGGAGAGTGACGGACTCACGAAAAGACTCATTGTCTCGAAGGAAATCAAGAAATTTTCTCATGACTATGATTTCCGACCGGTCGAGATCTTGTTTGGGCAAAAGGTGTGCTTGGTAGTTGTCTCGCAAACGTAAATAACCCCCACGTGTCGGTGGCATGCAATCGGAAAAGTGGAGTCTCTCGGCAGAGCAGCCGATTCTTGTGTAAAAACTGCGCAATTTGCTCGGTGGTGGAACCTGAGTAACAGCAGTCCGGAAAGAAACTAAAGATTGCAAACAGTTGGGAGACCGGTCTTTACATGGGATGCGGCGACCTAGTAAACCGAAAAGACATTGTGGATTTTGAAGCATCTATGCCCGACTTGTAGTGTATTCCCAGGTGAATTTTACCCGGTCTCGGAGCCGAAAACAAAGAGAGGCATTTCCGGGGGGGGGGTTGCCCCGCGCTTGGCTCTGTCATAGCAAGCGAAAATGCCCCGCGTTTGGAGAATTGGCGCTGCAGTCGCAAGCGACACCGCTGTGAGTTCCCGCGGCGTGGTTAATTGTTGGTGACTCAAGACGACCCGGCTGTTTGCCCCACCAAACCCCGCGAATCGCCTTGGAAAGAGAGGCCCGGGATTTGCGTGAAACTTCCGATTTTTAAATTTTTTCCCTCCCCGTCGGCAGACGGATTGTGGAATTGACTGCTTCTTTGACGGTTTTGGTGACTTTTTCGAACATGGCGACTATCATTCTAGGTGCCCAATGGGGTAGGTTACGGCCCTTTTCGGTTTTTGGCCTTCTAAGGTTGTCTTTACAAGATGCGCCGGCTAACCAAGGGTGTTGTTAACCAGGGGACGAGGGCAAGGGAAAGCTGAGTGACATCCTCTGCCAGAAGGCGCGCGTTTGCGCCCGCGCTGCCGGTGGCCATAACGCCGGCCACTCTGTCGTGTACGTTGGCCATTGTGGAACATCTTGGGAGCCGTATGATACTAATTGACCCAATTTGCAGTGCCAATGGCGTGTCTTACGAGTACGACCCCTCCCTTTTCTTCGGTGCCGCGATCCGAACCGCCCCAACGACGACTTGAGACCTTGCCTTGACACTAACATGCTTAGCTTCCACCTCCTGCCCTCGGGGCTCGTCAACCCACAATGCACGAACCTGATCGGCTCGGGCGTGGTCTTCAACGTGCAGGCCTTCTTCAAGGAGCTCGCGGCGCTCGAGGCGAAAGGGCTGAAGCACGCGCGCGACAACCTGCTGGTCAGCGATCGCGCGCAGGTCAACCTCGAGCTCCACGCGCGCGTCGACGGCCTGGAGGAGAGGGAACTGGCGGGCAACAAGATCGGCACGACCGGCCGCGGCATCGGGCCGTCGTATGCGAACAAGGCCGCGCGCAATGGGATACGGGTGCACGAGATCTTTGACCAGGCGAGTTTCGAGACGAAGCTGCGGCGTCTGGCGGACGGGTACAAGAAGCGGTTTGGGAACCTCCTGGAGTATGACGTGGAGGAGGAGATTGTGCGCTTCCGCGAGTACCGCGAGAAGTTGCCTGAGTTTGTGGTTGACGCCGTCAACTACATGCAGACGGCGCAGGCCAGTGGGGTGGATATTCTGATTGAGGGTGCCAATGCGCTGATGCTGGATATTGACTACGGTGGGTTTTTCTGGGTGCGGTTTGGTCGCAAAAGGGGGGTGCTGATTTGTGACCAGGGACGTACCCGTTCGTCACCAGCAGCAACACCGGGCTGGGTGGTGTTATTACGGGTTTGGCTGTGAACCCAAGGAAGATCAAGTGAGTGACTTAGACAATAATGGGTCGCCGGGGTTCTACTGTTGCTGACAATAACGTTTCTAGGGAGGTCGTTGGGTGAGTTTCCTGACTGCTACCTGCTACAACGGACATATTTACTAACCCCTGATAGCGTTGCCAAGGCGTACACGGTAAGTGCACACCCTTGAACCTCTGGATTGGGACAGTGCTGACAGTCTGTAGACAAGAGTCGGCGAGGGCATCTTCAAGTCTGAAGATGTTGGCGAGGACGGCAAGAAACTGCAAGAAATCGGCCGTGAATGGGGCGTGTCCACTGGCAGGAAACGGAGGTGCGGCTGGCTCGACCTCGTCGTCCTGAAGTACTCGGCCTCGATCAACTACTACACGGCGTGGAACCTGACAAGTAGGTCCTCTTGGAGGTGTGTTGGGGCTACAAACGATACTGACGACGCTGCGTACAGAACTCGACGTCCTCGACACGTTCCCCACGATCAAAGTTGCGGTGGCCTACAAAGACACGGCCACTGGCAGCGAGCTCGACTACTTCCCGGCTGACTTGAACTTCCTGGAGAAGTGCGAAGTTGTGTACAAGGAGTTCGAGGGCTGGCAATCATCAACGACAGCGGTGAAGAAATTCGTGCGTACATTCGGTCTGGGGGAAACCCGTGAGGGAAAGTTGTGCTAACACTATGCAGGCGGACTTGCCGAAGCAAGCACAAGCTTACGTCAAGTTTGTCGAGGAGTACACCGGCGTTCCGGTGAAGTGGATCGGGACAGGCCGTAAGGATGCAGTCCTCTCTTCTAATTTCTACCTTTACCGTATTAGAGCTAACCTGAAATAGCGGCGCGCGATGATATGATTTACCTGTGAGGGGCGTTCCGTTCCTTGGAGTACGACGAGAGAGCTCGATGTGGGGTATCAGCCCCCATATTTGAACGAAGGATGAGGTTATTTGAATTTCGGACCGTTAAACAGAGGCAAAAAAAGGGTTCCATCACGTCTGGTGAACCAGGCGTTTATCGGATGGGCCTTTGCGGAAACAGTTAACAGATGGGTTGTAGAAGGTTTTGTAGACTCGGGATAGGAGTCTCATACACACCTGGGTAGATAATAGACCTGATTTCTTTGCAAATGTAGTGGTTTGTTCGGGCTGATAACAGAGACCGCTGATACAACCCTAACCCTTGATTTTAGATCCGCCAGGGTGACGGCCCACATGCGCAGCCGACCACCAAAAAATTCGATTTCTCGTCTTGCAACTTCATCCGTCAAAACAACTTTTGACCCCCGGATGACAACGACTCCCCATTGTTGGTTGGGGGGTGGAACACGACACACAATTGCTTTGCGAGGTGTTTACCGTTTCCTACAGGGTATCTTTTGAAGCTGAAGGCCAAATTCAGCGTGAGCGAGCTTCCTGCCTGATTGACGCGTTCACAGAGAACGTCGACATCGAGGCATCAGCTTGAATCATCCTTCGTAAACCCCCCCTTTTCCATTTCAACTTACACAAACCGTCTTCTGCCTGATTCGTTCAGCCATCCCGCCCCCGGGGCTGTTCTTGAGCCAGGATGCGCGCCCTCGAGTTCCTTCGTGCCTTACGGGCGGAGCGCTCTCGGGCAGTGTATTAGACAAGAGCGAGAACTTGTTCTGCAATGCTTTTTGAGTACGGGACCTTCTTACTTCTTCGATGGAGAGTTTTCGTAATTTATCTGTTGCAACATTCAGAGTTGGTCGGTTGATGATAGTTGGTAATACAACTATTTATTAGATGACTCTGTTTTGTGTCTGTTGGTGTTGTGAAATGGCTCTCTTCCCCATCTCCTATTAATTATATCCACCATCGAGATATTTCCCCCAACCACTCAATTACGATAATAACCCTCAGGATGACTCTGACCACAACACCCCCAACACACCCAGCAACGGGAATTTCTAAAAATATACCACACCATCACAAGCGAAACCGCCGACAACACACTCGCCACTATGATAGCCCAGGCCTGATTCTGATTCCACTGCTCCCCCGACGACGACGACGACGACGGGACCGGCTCTTTCGCCCTGCCTATCCCAACAACCCCATTCGCCCGGTCTACTGCCTCTATCGCTGGGCCGTGGTTGTAGAAGTCTACTAGCACAAACACTGGCTTGCTATCTCCCTCTGTACCGTTCCCTGTAGATGACGACGACGACGACGACGACGATGCTGAAGAAGAAGAAGAAGCACCCCACTCCTGCCGACAACTCTTAATATGCCGCCCCAACGCGCCAACATCGCCGTCAGCTTCAGACGGGCTATTGGTCGCGTTGACGCCGCTGGCCGAGGGGATCCAGATGTCGGGGGTCAACTGGAGATAGACGAAATGGTTGAGCAGGGGGAGACGGCCGGCGGCGAGGGCTTGTTGGGCTAGCGTTCCCTCTTTGTTGTCTGTGCCACTGTTGCTGGTACTTGATGTCGACGACGACGACGACGAGGATGACGAAGTAGAAGAAGAAGAGAAAGTGGTATTCGCCGGCCGGTCGAGGGCACAGTTAAAAGCCGACGGGTCGGTGATATTGTAAGCGGTCTCGAAGACGTGGTCGAATTCGTTAAGGAGGTACGGGTAGGTCTGGCTGTCGGCTGTTTCTTGGGCTGAGGAGGACACGGCGGGGAGCGAGGCGATGAAGACGACAAGTCGGGTGTTGGCTGTGATGAGGGTTTGGAGGGTCGGCCAGACGATGGTCCCCGTTGAATTCGACCCTGCTGATGAGTTCGACCCTGATGAATTCGATCCTGCTGATGAAGTCGACGTTGAGTTTGATGTTGAGTTGGACGTTAACCCCGGCACAAACCCATACCCCCCCAACCCAGCCCGTTCAAAAACCTCCCCAAACACCCCCCTCCCCCTATCATCCGAATTCACCAACAACAGCGTCACCACCTCATTCCCATTCCCTTCCAACCACACCCGAATCGTACCCAACCAATCCTCCAACCTCCCCGCATCCATCAACCGACAATCGGTATGACACAGCCGTAGCACCCCGCCATCTCCCCCTCCACCTGCACCCTCTCCCGAAGAAGAAGAAGAGGAAGAAGAGTGGTTAGAAAAATGCACCTGCGCCTGCAACAACCTAACCCCCGCCGACAGCGCCACAGTAGCGTTATAGTACTGATTGCCCGCGACACTGTTACCCGTGCTGGGGTCGCGGACAAAGGGGCTGTCGTGGGCGCCGAGGTGGGTGATGTTGTTGTAGGCGCGGGTGCACAGGTCCGGGGAGTTGTTGCAGATCGTGGATGGCGTTGGGGAGGGGGTGGAAGGGGATGATGAGATGGTTGTGATTTCGGCTTGGGGGGTTGGATTTGGAGTCGCGAGGACGAGGGTGAGGCAGAGGAGTGGGAGGAGGGTGTGAACGGTGAGTTTGGCCATGGTTGCGGGTGTGTGTTGTTGCTAGGTTGTCGATATCGAGATGGGTTGATGGGATCGTGAGAGACCCTAAAGTGGGAGGGATGAAGAAGCAAAGGTAAAATCAAATCAAACCAAACCGAAGTCTCAACTTGTGAGGATTCTGAACCAGTCTTGCAGGCCTTACATCATACGCGTCATGTAGGGACAGCATCTGAGCTGCATGCTGGGTCTGAGCACGAGCCGTGGTGCATACGCCTCGTGCTTGATATCTGAGCGTTATCTCTCAGACCCCTTGTTGAACCGAGTGGTTATGAGTTGCATACGAAAAGAACGGCCATTTCCCAGCAATTACGCTGTCTTTTTCGGCAAGTACCCTGGATCCTAGAGACCAACGCACAACACAGCTCGTTATTACACCCGCCACTACAGCACGTCCCGTTGTTATTATACCACGTATTATTATACCACGCACGTATGCTACGCCTGTATGCCGCTAATCAACCCTAACCCACTCCCCTTCTATCCCATTCACGACTCAACAAACACCTTCTGAAACCAAACCAAACCCAATGCCCTCAGCCCGAAAAAGAAATTAAAAACTTCAGAACAACCCCCTCTCCCCAACCCTCCGTTCCTCCACAGCACAACTAGCACAATACTCCCCAAACCACGCCCTCAACCCCTCTGTTCCTTTCCCCTCACCCTGCCCCTCTCCCTCTCCCTTTAACAAAACCCCCCGTACCATCTCACACCGTCTCGTCTCCCCCGCCAACCACGTCTCCCACTCGCTCTGCACCATCTCCTGCTCGACCCTGTTGACCACGCGCAAAGCGACAAGTAAATCGTGGCGGTAGGCGCCCATGCGCTGGCGGACACGTCGGAGTCGACGGGCGGCGGCTTGGGTTGTTGAGGATACTGTCGAGGACGATGAGGAGGAGGGGGAGGAGGAGGATGACGACGAAAAGGGCCAGGCGGGGGATGGGCCGGAGGGGGCGTCGAGGGAGGTGGTGGTGCTGTTGAGGAGGGATTGGAAGGTTTGGTAGCTGGTTCATAGTCATGTTAGTACAACCTCAAGAAGTCGAAATCAAATAGTTAAGGGTAAAAAAAAGAAAGAAAAAAACATACCACTGACTCTCCCCACTCTCCCCCCCACCAGGCGACCTCCCATCAACCCTCACAGCCCCCTCCAAATCCGCCAAATACACCGCCCGCCCCATCATCCCATTCGGTCCCACCCCCAACCGACTCATATACCTCGCCGACCGCCTCTCAACCCACCACGCCGCGCCCGCCTGCGACACCACCACCACATTATACGCCACACTAGCCACCAGCAGCACTAGTATCACGCGATGAGCACGCACCACGCGGAACAACCGCCGCAGCGCAGCATACGCCCACATCATGACACTGGTAATAGCGCTTTCGAGGAACGACCGCCCCGTCTCCAGCATCATGTCAGTCAGCGTGCGGGGGCGGACAGCCGTGACGCCCATGCCTCCCGGGCCTTGCTGTTGTTGCTGTTGCTGGAGGAGCTGCCAGCTTTCCGGAGTGGCGTCGGGGGAGAAGACGACGGTTTGCTGTTGCTGGCCGATGTTGCCGTATACTTGGATGGCACGCTTGGTGCGGGAGTGCGGGCCGAGCTTGCGGACTTGGTCTGTGGCTAGGTCGGCGAGTTCTTCGGCGTCGTTGGCGGCGTCGTCGAGGGCCTGGCGCTGGACCATGTTTTTGACGAACATGGTTAGGGTCGGGGCCGGCGTGGCCCACTCGGCGCGGGTGTAGATGGCCAGTTTGCACTTGGACTTGGCGAGGTGGGTGACGACGACTTTGGTAATCAGTTTAAAGGCGTGGGAGTGCGGTAGGTGCCAGGCGGTCTTGGTGTGGGCGACGACGTAGGTGATGTGATCCTGGAAGATGTCGATGGTCTGGGTGTCGGCGACGTCGCCGGGCTTCTTGCGGCCGAGCATGTCGACGTACTCGACGCGGAAGCGGAACTGCCGGCGCATGCGGCCGTGGTCCTGCAGCTCCCAGCCCCCCTGGGCGATCTCCTGCGCGCCGCGCTCAAAGTACAGCTTCGGGAACAGGAAGCTCTTGTCGCCGAACAGCACGTGGAAGCACGACTTGGCGCTGATCTCAAAGTGCCGCTCGGCCACGGGCTTGCCCATGTCGGGGGGCTCGTACACGACGGGGTGTGTCGGCAGCTGGACCTTGTGCACCGACGACTTCTTGTGTCCGAACCGGCCGTGAGAATCTCTCCCACTCCTCTTCAGTAGGGGCCGACCCAGTGGCATATCAGACGCCACATCCTCCCAGCTCTCCACACTCGGACTGCGCCTACCATGATGGCCCCCATGCCCATGCCCACGACCATATCCTCCATAGCCACCATAACCATGGCTATCCTCCTCATCCTCACCATCCCCCTCACTCCCTTCCCGCCCTTCCTTCAGCGTCGACAACGCCCCGATAATCTCCTCCAGCTCCATCGGCTCAGCCGCCTGCAAATCATCCACCAGCAGGTTCAACCGCGCCTGCAGCAGCGCAAAGTCCTCCAGAAACACCTTGACCGTGATACGCGCGTAGCTGATATCCGGCATGCCCTGATTCAGATGCAAAAATATAAAATCACAGTCGCGCCCGGGCGCAGCCGTCAGTTCCGTGATGCTGTCGAGGTTGATCGCATACGCAACCACAAGGCCCATCTGGTCGCCGTAGAAGTACATGCGGTCGGCCGTGACAAAGATGCGTCCGTTGCCTGCCATGCCGCCTTCTTTACTCTTGTTCCCACCACTTCCACTGTTGCCCTCTGTGTTTTCCGTTGCTGCGGCTGCGCTACTCGACCACGCGGCGTTGAACACCAACACCGGCTTGTCCTCAACAGGCGCCGTCGGGAAGAACAGCCGGAACTGCGCATACTGCGCCCGGAGTTCAGGCGGGTAGTTGACCGGGAACCTGGCCGTTCCTTTGGTGGCACTCTCGTCCGCGCCTTCACCCCTTTTATTATTCGCCCTGATATCTGTCACCGTGGCGTCCACACTGACCGTTTTCCGGTGCGAGTTCGCGCCGGTGTTCAAGCTTGCGTTCGAGTTTGCGTTGGAGTTCGCCGCCGCCGCAGCAGCCTTAGCAGCAGCAGCCACAAACGGATCGCTCATGTCCGGCTTGGGAGTATTCGGGATGGACGGGCTGGGACAGTACACTGACGTGTACGGACTGCTGCCCCAGTAGTTGGCCAGCACTGCCGTGGGCAAGCTGCTCGAGGAACCCGCCGCGTTGGCGCTGGCCAGGATCGCCGTCTTGCTCAGGTTTGTTGCGATCGGCGGTTTCGCCAGCGTGATCGGGGCCAGGCTCTTGGCCGCTTTGTGATCGGCTGACGGACGCATAGCCGCGGGGTATCCGAGATGGGGGGACGTCGCCGATGCGCCCGTAGCCGCCCCGGCTATGCTGGTGTTACTGCTCAACCCGCCCGCAGCTCCCGCGCCTGACACACCACCCACCCCAGAAGACGACGCATCAGTCGAGCTAGCAAACGCCGACTTGCGGTGCAGGTTCTGCATGATGCGCGCCGCGTGCTCCCGGCCCGTCTCGCCCTCCTCCCGCGCTAGATGAGTCGTAATCGCCCGCCGCGGGGGAGCATGCGCATCGAAGCTGGCCCGCGTCAGACCCGGGTCTTGACCAGGCACAGGCAGCGTGGCCGACGACGACGACCCCCTGTCCGCCGACGACATGCCGCTGCCCTCGTCCATGCCACTGCCACCACCGGCACCACTGTCCATCATCTTGGCCGAGAACTCCGGAATCGACGGCGGTGTGATGGAAAACGCCGGGTCGGCACTGCCCAGCGCAGAGCCCGGGTCCCGGCCCATGCTGGCCTCAATCGCCTTCTTCTTGGCCACCTCGAACACCTCGAGCCACTCGATCAACTGCGCCTGCGTCTCGGCCTGCAGCAGGATTGTCTGCGTTTTGGTCTTGATCTCGAAGCAGAACCGGCGCTCCTCTTGCACCGCGGGCCGCGCGCTGCACAGCAACACGCCAATCTCGTCGCCCTGCAGGACCCCCTGCGGGCTCTGTACCAACCACCCGAAGATGCCGTCGCGGCAGTAGTACCACCGCCGGATCCACGTCGTCCGCACAGGTTTACCCGTCAGCACCCGCAGGAACAACCACCCTTGCTTCTCCGAGATTACCGCCGTCTGGTCGTCGCGCTGCATGCTCATCGGGCCCTTGGACGATCCCAGGAACGGCACCGTCGACACGCTGTAGTCCTCCAGCTCCCGCGACGGCTTGTGCATCGCCAGGGTGGTCTCGCCGATCCCGCGCCGTGCCATCTGCAGCTCCCGCTTGAACACCCCCTCGGTCATCTCCATCTCCCGCACCCACCCGCGGATGCGCTCCAGCTCCTCTTGCCCAGGTGTCGTCCGCCGGTCTGTACCCCTACTCTTACTTGTCCCCGTCCCCGAGCCTGATCCCGAGCCTAACCCCTGAGACGACTCACCCGTCCGCCTCATCTCCCTCGCCATATCCGCACACACCCTCACCAGCAACCTGTCCAACCCGGCCCGCACCTGCGGCGCCATCTGGCAGTAATCCAAACTCGCCTTCAAATACGCCCTTCTCGTCTCAAACACCGCAAAGGCATCCTCCCTCAACGCGCTCGGCTCTTTCGTCTTGCTCTGCCCCACATACCTCGCCAGCGTGCCATCAAACGTCTTCTGCGCCGCATCCAACACCCTTCTCGTCTCCCGAAACCCCCTCAGCTCATTCTGAACAAACCCCCTCACCGGCTCAACACTCACCGGTTCCAACCTCCGCACCACCGCCAATATCCCACCCCACCACTCCCGCGCTCCTTCCCCCGCCCGCCGCAGCGCGGGAAGCGTATAATCGGCGTCGAGCACGGGGGAATCGGCGGGCGAGGCGATCGCGGGGGGGGAGATTTTGGAGAGGTAGGCGCCGACGGAGTCTTCGAGCGCGAGCATGTCGTGGACGAGTTTGGTGGTGCTGCGCTGGTAGCTGTCGAGCCAGCGCTCGATGGCGTCGAGCTGGTCGGAGAAGTGGACGGCTGTGGCGCGGAAGGTGGGGGAGTCGAGGGCGGCTTCGGTGAGGGTTACGGGGATCGCGGGACCGGGGACGACGGCTTGGGAGAAGGAGGGTTGGCGTTGGGTTGGTGGTGGCGGTGGTGGTTGGGGGTGGTGCTGTGATGATGGGGGTTGGAGGAAGGAGGAGGATGATGGTTGTTGGTGTTGTTGTTGTTGTTGTGGTGGGTGGGAGGTTGATGATGACGAGGACGACATTGTCGCGGGCATTGTTGCTGACGGTCGCAGCCCTCCTACGGCCGTCGGCGGAGGGACGGCCGGTCCGCTCATCTCGACGGGAGACTACCTAATTGAGAGCCGTAAGGTAGCGTTGCTTCGTCGAATCGTTTCAAGCTGTGTCGAGAATCGAGAACCGAGGATCGAGAGAGCCGAGCCTAGGAGACCAATGAAATTGACCAGAGCTATCCAAATTTAACCCTCGTTGGAAAGAAAAGAAAAAGAATAATGGAAAATTAAGGAGGTTGTTGCAAACAGTCGAGCTCGGGCGCAATCGTGTAGGACGAGACGGTTGGATGGGTCTGTTGCTCTGTTCGTTGTTCCGTTGGAGCTTCCATTCACGGGGCAGATGACGTTGTTTCGGTTGGGAACGCCCCGGAGGCTGAGTGCACAGTTAATGTGACAGTGCGAGATACCTGTTTGTTAGTGGACGCCAAACGCCAGTCTTGAGGCGCGACTTTGGCAAAAACAGAGAACAAAGTTGGTATGACTTTTAATAGACGGGTCGGCCGGATTATATGGGTCAGGCGGCGCCTTTATAGTTTTCAGTCGGCAACAAGACCACCCTTCTCCTGCAGACATAGCTCGTTACTAGTACATTCTTTAAGGTAAGGTTTTGAGGCAAGGTTCTCCTGCTATATACAGTGTGTGAAACGGATATTGGTCCAATTCGCACCCCCTTGCTTATCTTATCGTCACCAAATCACCCGCCATTGACGATTCGAACCCCCGTGTCAACAACACCATACAAGAACATCATCACCAAGCTATTCGGTACCCACTTCACATCAACGCCCGACAACAATTGATTTACAACCCCCCGCACTCCATGATGCCTTTCATGAAGATACCTAGTGTTCTCTTCCATCTCACTCAAACACCCCCTTCCCCTCGTCCATATCCTCCGGCAGCGCATACGTCTTAACCATAGCTCTGTCGCGCCCCAACAGGCACGCCCTCGCCGGCATGTCACCTCTCAGCTTGCTAGCTTTTTGAACCTCCAGCTGTATTGGCGTGAACCCGGATATGCTTGAAAAGGCAAAGCATGAGGTCACCCCCTCGCTTCCTGTGCCATCAAGCTCCAGCACGGTGGGTGTCTGCCCTTCCACATATTCCCGGTAGGGCACGTGTGATGATTGGTATGCCACCCTCAAGAGGACCGATTTGGGTTCTTCTGGGTGGTTGTTAGCATAGTTCCTCGATCTTGTTGATCATTCCTGTCCAGACTTGCCTTTCTGGGTGCACAGGATCAACAACGACTTGTCGTCGAGGTACTTCAAGTCGACAATGGCCACGCCGTCGGGCAGCCCGAGGCCGCAGGCTGTCGTCGAGATACGCCCACTCTCCAAGTTGCCTAACGGAGTTTCAGAGCGAATGATGTACACTAGTGTCGCACTGACGTTAACCTCAAGTTTTACACGAATAACGCGGACCAAACCGACCTTTTGACCTGTCGTCTTCCGGGACTATAGCCGTAAATACCGGTGCTGATGAGCCCTAACCATAACAATTAGCAGATGATAACGACAGAGTGAGCGCAAGACTTACCTTCTTCCTCGACCGGCCCATCCACAAGTCATGCTTCCATATCTTTTCCCCAACGGAGAGACCAACGGCTTGACCAAACTTGACACCATGCCGCTGTGCTTCCGCAATCCCGTCAAACACCGCGTTGGCCTTGGACGTCAGATAGTTCAGTAAGAAGCTTATCCTAGGCAAGACCTTCATAGACCGTCGCCCGGCTTCCTGTTCCTGCAACTGTTTGTCGAGAAGATCAAGTAAAGAGAGGCCGGGAGCTAGTAATTCCCGATCGTTGAGGTAATCCTCCTTGGTGGCCTCGTCAAAATAGAGCGACAATGGGCTGTTGGCTAGGTAGTGCTGGATGTAGACCAACACTTTCGGGTGATCCATGGTCGCCTCCTTCTCCGTCAGCTCCTCACTCACTGACGACGACGATTGTTTGTCAATCTCCATATGAAGCCAGGTAGAAAAGGCGTTAAAGTGTTCCAGCTCGTCCATGACACCGGTCAACACCCTGTTGGCCACCACCATGAGACTCGTTACAATGTCCACGAGTTTGTTGATCTGCGCTTCGTCGAACCCCAGCCCAGCCTCGGGGCCATGGAAGCGAGCGAGGCCGAGCAAACGGCTAAGGATCGTGCCGCATCTCTCCAAGGCTGGGATGAAGTTTTCGTGGACTAAACCGCGAAGGCCGGTTAGGCCGGATACCACGGCCTTTTCCCAACGCCTATGGCCCTAAACAGCTGTGAGCTATGACTGTGTTTTCCGAAAAGCATCGATCAATACTTACTCGATCGCCAAGCGTATCGACCAGCCACTCCTTCACTGGCTCAAAAACATGTCCGGTCACAACAGTATGGTACAGTGCCTCGACAACCGTCATGTCTCCGTTGGCCAGCTTCTTAAGATCATCCTGGACCCCGGCCATGAACCGTTTTGGCAGCTCCCTCGTAGATTGCCACTCATTGACCATGTGTGACTGCGTTGCTTTCAGGTATCGCAGCAGATTTTGCAAGTTTGTTGTTTTTGATGCCAGGAGCGACAAGTTGACTGGCGAGTGGTCGAGGAAACCGAGATACATCGGCACCAGAGAGAGGGCCGTGCCATCACTCTCCCGTGGCTGGACCAGCAACATGTGTGTTGAAGATTCGGCGCGAGAGCTGTGCCCACATAACCGGACTGATGATGCCTCTCCCCGTGACGAAGGGTTCACCGTACCAATGGCGAAGGAACCGTTGGTACTGAGGTGTATGCCCCCTTCCGAGGTTCCCACGACCATAACGTGCACATCGTCCGCCTCCGCTATATCACATGGACGGAACACCGTTTCCAGTGATGCCGTTGATGAGAACAAAAACATGTCATCCCTAAGCACTCGGTCAGCGTTCCGGCCTCTTTCCCAGCATCCTCGGCCAAACCACTGGAAGCTACTTACCCTGTCCCGCCAGCGGGAAGCGGACTTAACCTAGGCAAGGCAGTCTCCAGTTCCAAGAAGATTAGCTCCCGCGGCAAATCGACCGCCACGTCTCTCGTGTTATCGCCATCCAGGTGTATTCTCCGGTCCGGACCGTGCCCGTTCCTCCCACCACTCCTGCTCTGGCTTTCGCCCGTGCTGTTCCTCACCCACGCCATGAGCTCAATCTTGCTTTTCGACTCCACCCCCTCCTCTACGACGCGCACATGCTGCACCGCCTTGGTACTCTCCAAACCAGTCAGCCTCACCACGCCATCACTCCACCCCGTTGCGAGGAACTGCCCTATTCACAACATCAGCACCAACACCCTCAACGCAAAGCCCAACCTCCAAACCTAATCAGATAGCCATAGTAACCGCAGAAGAAGAAGAAGAAAAGAAAACGCACCATCATCCCTCCAAACAACCCCCTCCACCCTCCTCCCCCTCTCCCACCCCCTCGCAACCAACCCCTCCTTTCCCGCCCGCCACACATACACCGCCGACGACCCCCCCGCTTGCCCTGCCGCCCCGGCATCACCACCACCGCCAGCTCCTACTGTCACGGTGAGGTCGATGGCTGGGTTGCATGCTAGATGTCCGCCTGTGGCTGGGACGAGGGGGTTTGGTGAGGACGCGGCGCCGGAGGAGGGGGTGGATGAGAGGGGGGTGCTGCCGAGGAGGGGGAGGGTGGGGATGGGAGTTTGGGTTGACATTTTTTGGGGGTTGTTGTGTTTTTTTCCTGAGTTTCGCACGTGAAGTCGAGTTGCGGTTTGTGAGTAGGTGAGGGCGGGTAATAGTCTAATGTTCGGCGTGTTGTGTTATGATTCAGATAACTTCCACTCGAGTTTTGAACTTCCGGAATCGAACTGCAGTCTTCAGAGAAATTTAGCGGCTCGGGTGAGCGCGATGTCCTGCTGTGTGTTCCGATGCGAGATGGTCTGGACGCCGGCGTCTTGCTGAGAAGTCAAGTCATTGTCTGATTCGTGGCGATGTGTCTTTTGTGTCCTGTGGCATAATCCAGTTGAGAACCAGAATCGAAGGTGGAGATACAAAAAAAATCAATAATTTAGGGTCTTCCACGAGGTAAGTGTTGATTTGATGTCCATGTTGATTGTTCTTGCCTTGCTTGGTGTTGTGTTGACGAGCTCCACCAGAATTGGGGAATCGTCCAGTAATCGGATATTGGCACTGTGCGCTTAGGGGCCATCAAAAACCTGCGATCTGTATCATACGATACTCCAACGAGTCCTTCCAGGAGATAATACAAATTACGGCTACACATTCGGGCAAATAGCATGACATCTAGAAATTTGACATTTTTCCCTGCCGCCTCTAGCCACCACGCTCAAAGATACATGCCCCCCTCAATACTCCTCAAACCCCCAGACCCCGCGCTCGATATCCATCCCAGCTCATCCCCAAGCCGCTCACCATATCTACTCGATTAAGTAGGATTCAGCCACCGACTTAATATCCTTTGAGAAATCAACCTCCTCGTTCAGCTCAAGAAGCTCCACCGATTTAACCTACAGAAGAGATATCGATTAGTTTTTATGGTCTTGAAACCGGCTGAAGAAAGGGAGAGGGAGCAACTTACATCAACATCAACAAAAGGCGCCGTCTTCGAGAAACGCACGTGCATCGGGAAGAACTCATTCTCATCATCCGTCTGCGCCTCGAACTCAAACGCGCCGCTCGAGTTCTCCTCGCTGACCGTGCCAATCGACCACTCCAGGCTGTCGCCCGATACCTCGTAAACGGCGTCGAAGCTAGAGATGGACGGCTCAGCGCTCGAAAACGGCACCACCACGCTAACATCCCGCAGCGTGTCGTCGCCCGACAGCTCGTACTCGATCGTCAGCGTGGAGTTCCCGTCCGAACCCTTGTTGACCCAGACCGTGAACGAAATCGGGAGCACGCTGGTGTCGTCCGCCTTGGGCGTCGCCCGCCACCGGAGGACGCCCACCGCGTTGTTGACGGGGAATCCCCGCGCCGTGTTGGCCATCTGAATCGCCTTGGTGCTGTTGAAGATGTTTTTGTCGACGTTGGGATGCGTCCGGAACTGTGCGCCATGCGATGGGGTCGCATCGAGGTTTAGCTTGAGCTTTGTAAGGGACGGATCTGTCACACGTAATGTGAGGTCACCGCTAATGGCGAACGAGTTCAGCGCGCCATCCCTCGAAATCTTGGCCGTGATGGCCTCGTTGATCGTGACGTGAATGGCGTCCCGGTCCAGCGCGGTCGATGCCCGCGGAGCAGCGGCTGGCTCAGCAGCCGAAGGTGCGGCGACGGGTACAAGGGGTGTGTCGTCCACCGGGCCCAGTTCTGTCTTTACGCGCTCAAACATATCTGTGGTTTTGGACTTCTTGCCCAGCTGCATACCCTTGCCCTTCGGTGCGGTAAACCTGGGTTTTTGTTAGTGTTGGGACTCGCAGGATTCAAGCGGGTCGGATCGGCATACTTGGACTTGTTCTTCTCGGCTTCATAGGTATCGAATGTTTCGGTGACCGCTGGCCGCACTGGTGGAGTGTATGTCGGGTATACGGGGGGTCTGCCCCCGCTGCTACCGGCGCTGCGGCCGCTCCGCCCGGTCTCCTTGCGTTGCATTTCCAGTTGCTTGGCCTTGCGCTTGCGCTCCTCGGTGGCCTCCAGCTCCTTGTTCTGTATCGTAGTCTTGTTAGACAGTGTTCGGCAGCCGTCCGTATATCCCTACGTACCCGAGCAATAATCTCCTGAATGCGCTCCTCATGACTCTCCATCTCCAAGAACGTCTTAATCTGGCTGATCGTCAAGTTCTCCCGGTACCCGAGCGTCACCAGCTCGTCAAACGCGCTGATCAGCTCGTAGGCATTCCGGAGGATCTCCCGCTCGTCTAGGCTCTTGCAGGTGCTAGTCACAACTTGGGCAAACAGGTGCAGCGAGTCGATGTCTTGGAGGATGTTGGACTGCTTGTTGGTAATGAGCACCATGTAGAGCTCATCGAGCGGCTGGTAGACGAAGCGGACATTGTCCTGCTCCACCGTCGTGTGTTGGGTTCCCGAGTTCGCCGCCTTGGGGAAGGACGCCAGCAGGGCCTCGATACGCGAGCGCTTGATGTCGTGGAATGCCCGCGCGAGCACGGCCTTCCCGCCGCGGGTGCAGATGGACGCAGCGAGGACGACCTAGCAGAGGTACTGTCAGTATGCCTCTGAGGAGGGCATTGGGGCGAGCAAGAAACAAAATAAAAACAGCCGTGACGTACCATCGTATCTGAACTTGTAGGAAATCGGTGGGTGTGTGGTGTGGTGTGGTGGATGCGGTTTGCGAACAACTTCAAGCCAAACTCTTGGACGCCGCTGCAACTGGGTACGGTCGTTCACCAATAATTGGCATTGGCATGCTGTGGTTGATCTGGCTTTCGGCCACTTGCTGATCGAGGGGTCGACAGCTGGCAGGGGGAACAAGGGGCAGCTCCGCCGGCTGCACCGTGCACGTGCCAAGGCGCCAAGGCTACAGCAGAAGGCTAACCCGATGTAGCACCTAACGTCGGTTTCCGTGCGCGTTTCCGATTCTAACTTCATTTTAACCAACTGCCTTCCAAGCGCCCTCACTCTCCCACCTCCATCCCCGACCAACGCAAGCTTGAGACCGATTTCCCATCAGCGCGCAGACAGGTCATCATCAACGGTGCGCGCGCACATACAGGAAAGCTTCTTTGATTCTCGACGTCTCGTTCACAAGCCGAAGTTAGGTTTGACACCGATTTGTCGCGCGTTTCCTTGCGTTTGATCGACGCAACGCGACGTGGGTGTTTTCGACACGAATAAATTCTATCACCCCGCCTATCGAGGCCCCCGATTATTTCGAACCCAACATTCCGTCGGATTTTTTTCCTCACGACAGACTCGATTACTCACATCCCTCCCGATTCCGCCACTGGCACCATTGCCCCGCCATTATTCCCGGACCACCCGCATTCAGTCGCGACCGAAGGGAGAGAATAGATCGCCTTCATCCTCGCGCCCACGCGGCTAAAGTGCATCGGGTAGCACCGACGCACCGCCGAATTCGCTCAACTTCTTAGCGACCTTCGGCGGATCACGACCAGCAAATAGAGGAGAAAATGGAGCACGCCGGCGTATCGGTTGAGGCTGGCCCTCAAGATCAGTCAGACCACGGATTCCAGGTTGACATTGAATCAAACGTCGACTTCAATACCTTCGACACGGAAGGACTAGACTTTGGGTATGATGGATCACACGAAGCCGAGCTTGAAATTTCAGGTGAAACATTTGAAGCCGGCGACCTCGAGTTCGGCAATGAAGTTGATGGCGACAATGGAGAGCACTTAAACCTCGATCTTGGGACTTTGGACCATATACCCGATGCCGCCAACGATGAGCGAGGCCACGGAGGAATAGATGATCAAGAGGAGATCAAGAATGCGGATCTAGAGGATGTGGCGGATCACGATGAAATCGGGTACGAAGATGACGAGCTCCGGGTTGACAATGTCGACGCGGGGCTGGGAACCTCCGAAAACCCTGAACCAGAGGCTGCCTTGACAGACACACTCGCCGGGAATCTAGACGAACCCGCCCTACTAGTGTATGAAGGCGAGGCGGAAGAACCCTTGGCTGGTGAGGATGTGCCGCTGGATCAGGATATTAATTTTGGGGAGCATGAAGATGAGGACCGTGAACAACATGACCAGGACTACAACAAGGAGGAAGTTGACGAGCATTACGGCGAGCAGTCCGAGGAATATCAGGAGGAGCATCACGAAGAGCACCACGAGGAGCACCAAGAGGAGCACCACGGGGAGGACCACGAGCAGGACCACGAGCAGGACCATGAGGAGCATCACGAGGAGCATCCCGAAGAATACAACGGACAGTACGATGCAGAGCATAGCCACGAGCAGCCACAGGATGAACAGTATGACGAATTGCACGACGAGGACCACTACCAAGAGCATGGAGAAGACCACGATCATGAGAATGTGGAACGTTACGAGGATGGAGAAGGTCTTGGCGAGGGGTCGCATGGCGAGAACACAAAGTCACGCAGTGCATCCGTCAGCCATGACGGGCAAGAGGCCGTTGATTTTGAAGATGCAGCCGTCTCAACTGCTGTTGACGATAGCGACGGAGCTTCTCACGAGCATGTCACGCCCAGCCAACACGGAATGGACCTTGACAAAGAACTCGATGATCTTGCAGAATCCGTCTCGGAGTTCCCCGATGTGGAAGTTCTCTACAATCAGACGTCTTACTCCTTGTTTGGAAGCTCGGGTGATGACCCGCAATCCTATTTCCTCTCGGACGCGAGCGAGCTTGACCGCCCCCTCTCGCAATTCCTCTCTGCGTTACGCACGGTCATCTCGGAAGAGATGGCACCCGCAGATGAGCTGATTGTTCGTTTTGAACCTCTCGACTTTGAGTTCGGGGAGCGATCGAATGAGAAGTTCCTGAGACGCACGTTCCGCGAGATCCTCGGGTGCCACTCAACGCTGGGCCAAGTCCCTGGGGTGCCTTCAGAGCCCGTCATTCACTTGATAGTACGGCGTGACAGTGAAGAGCATTTCCTAGAGATACTCGAGGAAGCTGAGCAGGTCAGGGCGTCTCCCGCCAGTGATTCAGAGGATTCCGAGATGTCGGACGGTGAAGAGGAGGAGTTTCATATTGATGCCTTTGGTGGTGATCAAGTGCACAATGAAGCGCCCGAGGGCGAGGACCGGGGTTCGGACGATGACGGGCATCACGCACCGACACATTTGGAGGAGGAAATCACCCACACCGAACCCGAATCGGTCGGAGATGAGGAGAATGTTGCGCCTGAGGAAGAGCCCAGGTTTCAGTTCGAATCTACCGCATCACAATCTGCTGATGACGCTGATGGCCCGGCTGAAGGCACTGGGCACTTTGATGAGACCCATGTTGAGGAATCCTCCGATTTCGTGGAGCATAGGGAAGGCGAGGGATTAACATGGAACGAAGAGCAAGGATATCATGATGAAAGCGGTACCGCCCACCCTGAGATCACTCTTGACGTGGCCGATGAACACGCACACGGAGAGACCGAAGAGCAGCAAGGGAGCGATTCCCCCAAAACGACAGAGGCTCCCGCTAGTAATGAGGCGGCTATCGCTGATGATACCGGTGCCGAGCCAGAAACCGCTACTAACGGTAATTATCCTTCTTTCCTTACTTCAACACCGCAATTGCTCCTTCGCGATCCGCAGATCGCGATTGGCACGCAAACACCAAAGTCTATGGGCAAGGACCAAGACGACGGATCTTGGGAAATCGATTATTCAGACGACGAATTTGAGTCAGCACACAGATCCATGGGTGCCAAGGAGGAAAGGAAGCCGGTGTCTGGACTCTTTCTAAGGGGTTCCATTTCCCAGAAGCACAGCTCAATTCTCAGGTGGATGGTGCCTGACGCCGTCGAATCCCCACCCACGCGCGGAGCTTTCAAGCTAGGCAATAGCGACACTGATGCTGACAATGATGCGTACAAAGATGACGAACTCGTACTTGCGTTTGACGACGAACCAGCGTTGTCCACCATCGGCGAGGACACGGGGGACCACAACGACGACTTAACCGCCAGCGCGGAAAACTTACCCGACGATGCCAACAGTTTGCAAAACCTAGAAGCCGCCGAAGATGATCATGAATCTACTAGTAAGCATTCCGAGGCGGACCCCGACGCGGCCGCAGGTGCGGAAACCGCATCTACCCGCACAAGTATGACGATGAACGGAGATGAGATCGACTACGAGGATGAGGAGATCGCGGACGATGCTCTCACATCGGCGAATGACGACGCCCAGCAATCGGTTGGCGCTTCTAGCGTACAGCATGACGAGATTGATTGGGAAAATGATGAAGACGAGGACGGAGAGGAGCAAGTAACAAACGGAGACTCTGGTGTCGAATATGAGGAGCCAAAGGAGGCTACCTCAGCTTCGCCGGGCCATGGCGGCAAGCGAAGCAGAACTGACGAAGCGGAGAGTCTTGTCGACGAGACCGGTATGTCTTCGTATCCGCGCCTCAAAAGACCGCGGATTCACTAACGAAAGCGCAGACCACAAGCGTCGTCGGACTTGAACGGGGGACTCTGCAGCTTCCTTGCACCGTTTCTGCTCCCAGCATTGGGTTGCAAACACTGGCAACAACTACCACCCCCTGAACCCCACACCCCTTTTCTTTCTATTCCGATTCAAACAGGTAATATCCCAACAACCCACGACGCCCATTTGCTAGGCATTCAAAAGGTAGGTCTCGACACAGCAATCCCAAATCCGAGGCACACTTATCCACTCGTCCCATCGGACAAATGTCGATTGTATCTTCGGGGATCCGATATCACCTGAGGACGCGTACGCACACGGATGGTCCTGCCTCGTCAACACACCTTATCATCCACACAAATGAGGCCGAACCCGTAATTCGGGATTATCTAACACAGCATTGTTCTTTCACCATTCGTTTTTACATGTAGGATTAGGCACGAAGAAGAAAACTGGGCGTTGATTGATAGTCCAAAGGGCAAAGGCTCGGGAAAGTATGGGTGTACATTGGTTGGCCGGGGGGTCTTTGTTTTTGCTAGAATTTGGGGACTCGGTCCGGTATTCTCTCGGCGTTCGACCGCTCAGGGTGAATTCTGTCACTGCCGTGGCGGAGGCCAGATACGGGCCTTCCCGGGCCCGTTTCTGAGTACTCTCAACCTTGGCGTGATAGATGGATGGACTGGATGGCGTTGATGCGGCGTTGAACACGGAGTTGGCCTCGGCTCTGGGGTGTTGCAGGAGAACGGGAGAGGGGCGCGCGGTTGTTTGCTCTTTTCTCAGTTTTCTTTTTTGTTTTCCCATTCGCGCACTTTCTCTTTTTTTTTCTCGGTTCTTCGCTTGGCCGTCGGTTGCTCTGAGTCTAGCATTGATATCTACTTTATTAATTAGCCCAACCTTGCACGCCGGCGCAAGCCAATTCGGCTCTACCGTTCATGAACACTTGTGGGCATCGTTTATTTCGTTTCCTTTACTTGTGCGCCTGCTTCGCAAACCTTCAAACTCCTCTTTACATTTCTAGGGCACGTGAGACGTCACGATGAGTGCCGGTCGAGGATGTGGACGAAACGGGGAATCGGGAACCTTCAACCTCCGGATCTGCATCGCTCAGGGGTAGCACACACCACAAACCTGCAGAACCTCGAACCAACCCTCCCTGCGGGCGGTATGCAGTTGGCATATTGTAATTGTACGCCAATTACGGCGTTTGAAGGAAATGTCTAGGAATTCTTCCCGAGTTGTGGGCTGAGGTATCAGTTAGATCTAAGCATCTTGCTTTTTTACTCTGTATTAACATGAGGATCTGATAATTTCGAGGCTCCGTCAGACATGCGAGCATGAGAATCTGACGGATACAAAATCAGGTGTTGCAGGTTGACAACTGATTCCCGCTGAAGAGTGGGACTGACGCAGCGGGTTGCCCGTTTCGTTTCTTGCCCGGGGCCCGGCGCCCTGCAGGGCCGGCCGCATCTCAGGGAAAAATAGTGGGTTAGTTTTCAGCCGAGGATGGGATGTAGCGCTCTGTGTTTGCCGCTCCCGCGTCTGTCTTCAGACGTCCTGACTCGACGACTATGATACCTCCTGGACACGGTGTGTCTAGTCACGTGTCCATATCATTTGGGTCCACTACACTACGGCTCGAGGTGAAAGGGGAAACGTGGCTCGGTGTTGTCTCTTTTCAGTTATTCCTTCTGCGTGGGTTGGGATTTAGACGGATGTGTAACAGTGCCCCGCTGAGTCAGAAACCCAAGTCGGTTGTTGGAATTCAGAGAGAGTTGTTAGCCGCCTGATGGTGTTTGTGCCCTTGGCTCAGGTAAATATGTGAGAGACAAGCAAATTGACGTACGCGGCCCCTTGGCACCAGAAATTTCAGGCCGCCCGGCTCCTCCCTCTCATCAGCTGTCCGCTGGTGAATCTTTTTTGTGTGGCTGAGCAAGTGAGCTTCCCACAGCGGCCCCATTTGATCTGGCGCTGTGCCAAGGCCTGGAAGTGGCTCCCGTTTTTGGAACACAGGGGTCTGGCCACACCTCCAAGGCACAGCGCCAGGCCAAAACAGGGGTCTCGTCGTCGTGGCAGGGGTCGCTCGAGATTCTTGAAACCGCCGCCCGTCCCCCGGACTTGTTCGCACCATTTCCAGAGCAGCAGGGGGCCCCGAGCGAATGAAACCAAGCTCTCCCGCGGCGCAAAACCGATTGTGAGCTTGTTGCGAGGTTGTCCGGAACGAAACCCACCACCACAACCACACTTCGCCATCACTCACAGCGGCAACGACGGGCACGAAGCGCCTCGCGGTCCTTTTTGGTCTTGTTTTCCTCTCTTATTTTTCTTTTGCTGGGTTCAGACGGTCTCAAATCACCCGATCTTCGACCTGTACGACGACGAAAAAAGGGAAGAAACAAGGGCCCAAGCGCGCGCACAGTGGATAGGGAAACGCCGAACGAGTTCGATTTCTGTCCTCTTCTGACGGCCGCGAACACAACAACCCGAGCCCCCCCTGGAAGGCAACGGGCAAACGAAACTCACTTACGACGCCACGAACAACTGTATAACGGAGAGATAGGAACAGAAAGAAAGAGAGAAGGGACAGAGAGTTGCTGCCGACCACGATTGGCAAATACGCCCCCAACAAATGCATCTTTGGCAACGGCCCCGCTGAAGATCTCTGTTGTTCCTCTTGTTTTTTTGCTCTCTCTCTGCGGACCCTCGCCCGGCGCGAACGCCCTCTCCCTCTTCTACCTCAGCCCGTCGGCTTCGAGATACCGGTTATCGACAGGGTAGCGCATTGTCGTTACCCCCCGCACTCGCTTGATTTAGACCGTCCGTTGTTGACGAGGGAAGATGTTGGAAGACAAGTACGGTACTCCCTTGGGTGGTTGGAACGGTGCTGTTACGACGGCCGGAGGGGCGCAGATTTGTTAACATTGGCTGTTCTCACGGTTAGGTATATTGGTCTGGCGTTAGCCATGACATCCAGTTTGGCCATTGGTATGCGCACCTTCACCTCTTTAACTACCCTGGAGCCACGGGGCGCTAACCTTCCGCGCGACAGGCACCAGTTTCGTGATCACGAAGAAAGTATGGGAAACCCCTTTTACCCTTCACGACACCACCCAGCCGACATACGACTTGACCACTCGAACCCGAACGATGACACTGACCACGAATTGGTCTTCATAGGGGTTAATGCACGCAGAGGAACGGCATGGCTTCGAAGGTGATGGCTTCGTCTACCTGCGCAGCCCGATATGGTGGGCAGGTATCATCTGCTGTATGCGAACACCCCAACAAGCACCACCTCCCCGATTCGAGAGACAGGAACAGACACGCTGACAGCGGCTCACAGTGGTCCTTGGAGAGATATTCAACTTCGCGGCGTACGCCTTTGCCCCCGCGATTCTTGTCACGCCCCTCGGCGCATTGTCCGTGTTGATAGGTGCCGTCTTGGGTTCCTACATTCTAAAAGAGGAGCTCGGGATATTGGGCAAGCTGGGGAGCGCCATCTGCCTGATCGGGGCCGTCATCATTGTCCTCCATGCCCCGCCTGACGAGGAAATCGAGACGGTCGATCAGATCCTCAACTATGCGATCCAACCAGGCACGTTCCGACCTATTCTTCAGATACCCTCGACACCAGCGCCATTGCTAACATTTGATTAGGCTTTCTGTTCTACACACTCGCTGTCTGCATTTTTGCGGGCGTCATGATCTACCGTATCGGCCCCGTGTACGGCAAGAGGAACCCGCTCGTCTACCTGAGCATCTGCTCTACCGTCGGCTCGATTTCGGTCATGGCTGTCAAGGCGTTCGGCATTGCCTTGAAGCTGACCTTTGCAGGCCACAACCAATTCAGCCACCCCTCCACCTATGTGTTCATGATCATTACCGTGGTCTGCATCTTGACTCAGATGAACTACTTTAACAAGGCGCTGAGCCAATTCCCAACGAACATGTACGTTTTGACCTCGAGGCAAACCCACACCAACTTAGAGTCCCCCGTGGCCGTGCTAACTTCGGGCCAGTGTCAACCCCCTGTACTACGTGACCTTCACGACCGCCACCCTCTGCGCCTCCTTCATCCTCTTCAAGGGCTTCAACACCACCGAAGCCGTCAACACCCTCTCCCTCCTCTGCGGTTTCCTCGTAACCTTCACCGGCGTCTACCTGCTCAACCTCAGCCGTAACGACCCCAATGGCAACAAGATCCTTGCCCGTCGCGGCAACGGCGACATCACAGGCACCGACATGATATCGAGCCTCCAAACCCGCATGAGCATGGAAGCGCGGCGCTCCCAAGGCGGCGGCAGCATCCACCGGGATCGCGAGGGCCTAATCCGCGCGTATGACGAGGAAGAGGCCGTGGCGGCGGCCAGCACCTTTGGGCTGACAGATCTGGCGGAAGATACCGATGAGGAGGACGATCCGCGCTCGCCTATGATCACGAACTTTTCGCAGCAGCGGACGTCGAATGGGCACGCGCCAAACGGGAATGGGGGTGGTAGTCAAAATAGGAACGGGAGTGGGAACGCGGGTGGGAATGGTGGTGGTTCCCGAACGGGCAGTACCGGTCCCGGTGCGGGTAGGGGTGGTCGGTTGGGTGTCAAAGGTGGTGGGAACGAGGCGATAGAGATGCAGAATCGCGGGTCCGGAGATAGGTGAAAAGGTATGAGTCTTGGGGGATGGGAATGGACTGCCTTGACCTGTTCTCTCGTGTCTGCGCGTCGCTTTTTGCTCTCTACCTGTGTCTTGCTCTTGAAAAAGTTCCTTTTTTGGCTCCCTCCTCACTCTCCACCACCGCCTTGATGAGCCCGGAAGACCTACTTAGTCGGATACTCATGTTGCAAAACCGCATTGCGCTGCCAGATCCTCATTACGGTTGTTTAGGTCTGCGGCACACCCACACATATTTCCGGCCACACCTCTGAGCCCGACGGACCCTGGGAATTGTGTCCGATATTTGGGAGTAAAATGGATCGGAGTAGGGGCCTCGAGGAGACCCTCGATATATCAGAACAAACAGAGCAAGAGCGAGAGAGAAAGCGAGAAAGGCAGACGGTAGAGCGGGCTCAGAACAAGCCATCCGAGTGGTATCCCTCAATGTGGCGGTGTATTTCTTATTATTTTCTTTCCAAGTCTCTCTTCTTCTCCTATTCCCCCTCATCTATTTCCATTTTTCACTCTACTAGAATCTATTTCATAACGGCGGGGACTAGGGCAATGGACGGACGGATGGATGGAAGGACGGACAGGAGAGATTTAGGGAGTTTCCAAGGAGGCAGGTGGGTGGGTCAGGAATGGAGGACATACCTCTGTGATGATATGAAAATAAGGCATATTAGGTCGGCAAGGAGATGAGTGGGTGGACTACCCTGTTGCGTCGAGCAAATGCCGAAGGGGAGGCGGGGGGCGTTAGTGAGGAAAGGGGGTGAAAGAGGGATAAAGGGAGCACCCAAAAGGTGCCAGGTACAGTACCCATTACATGAGATCGAGAAATAAAAGGGATGTGGCCCCACGGGCTGGCTGATGGATGGATGGATCGGGTCAGATGGGATTGGGCATGCAAGCATAGCGCTATGTGCACGCCGTAGGCGTTATAAAGGGGGGTTGATTACACATTTTTGTTCTTTTTACCATTTCCCCTTCGTCGAAGGAGTCTGTGTTTTCTTTTCTCCTACGACTTTGATCTCCGTCATATGTGGCGTTGTAGATATGTATTGTACAATAAGACATTGCTTTCATGTTGTATTATTGCCGAATTAGAATTTCTGATGGGACGGCATATCCCATTGCTCATAGTTACAAATATGATCAGTTTGTAATACTTCCGTGTGCACCCTGGCTATCGAACCGGAAGCTGCGGTGGGTTTGTGGAAAGGGAATTTGTTGGGCAGTCATTCAGGCCTAGACATCTAGGCCACATCACACACGGGACTTGCACGTTTGTTCAGAGGTATCATTCCCCGAGCGAGTGCGGGATCGTCCGTTACATAGTAACTACCCTGTCCATGGGTCATGGGTTGATTTTGATAGTTACAATCCATCCCAAAGCACCATTCCCGTCCGTTTTCCCGTATCGCAGACTCAATGCAATATGCTCAAAGTTGACGCCAAATAACCCATCCATCCACAACCGTAATTTCGAGCGTGTGGCCCGCCCGAAGAAATCTCCCTCAGCCAGGCCTTGTCTTTGTTCCCTCCCAGGCGCCTACCAGCCGCCAGCGGTGTCGTCGTTAAAGCCGGTGTCAGCGCTCGAAAAGTCGGCAGCGGGAGCGCCGAACGAAGGCTCAGATTCAGGCAATCCGGTGGAGGAAGAAACCACATCACCACCGCCGTGAGCATCCTATTGCTCGGCGGGGGCGGGCTCCTCCTCACCAGCAGCCTCCTGGTCACGGGCTTCCTCGGCGGCGGCCTGGGCAGCGGCAGCCTTGGCGCCGTAGTCCTGGCTCATGGGCTGCACAACCGGGGTCTCCTCCTTGGGCTCGATGATAGTGACAGCATCAGGGAGCGACTTCTGGGGGCCAGACTTGCCCTCGGGGTCGCTGCCGCGCATGATCTTGACCTTGATACCGAGCACACCCTGGCGGAGCAGTACGTGGCGGGTGGCGCTGTCGATGAAATCCTTCGCGGGTTGGCCGGAGTGGATCATGAAGCCGTCGGTGAACTTCATGCTCTTGGCGCGGGCGGCGCGCAGCTTGCCGGAGACGACGACCTCGCAGCCCTTGGCACCGCTCTCCATGATGAAGCGGAGCACACCATAGCAGGCACGGCGGACGGCGAGACCGTTGAGGAGCTTGTAGCGGAGGGACTCGCACTGGGCGACGGCTGAGAGACCGCGGTTCTGGACCTTGGCGGCATAGAGGGAAACCGAGTTCTCGGGGAACTTGAAACGCTTCTGGATGAGGCTGGTGAGCTCGCGGATGCGGCGACCCTGCTCACCAAGAACCTCCTGGGTGTGTGTGGCGCGGATGATGATATCGGTAACGGTCGGGGTGACGCGGACCTCGACGCCGGAGTAACCCTCCTCGGCCAGCTCGCGCTGGAAGAACTCGTTCAACTCGGCGTAGAACACACCATCGGCGACGAACTTTCTCCGCTTGGAGCTGTAAAAAGAGAGGCATACGTTAGAACCGATTGTCCCTTTGAAAATTACCGAAAAATGATCTCCCAAAGCACGAACTGCCACCCCCAGCTGCTGATTCCCCCTCCACCCCCTCCTTTTTTGTCGAGATAAATAGTCGGCTATAGTGGTGCGTGTTGTCGGCCAAGTACCCTCCCATCTGCTCCCAAGCGCAAGGACATTTTTTCAACAAATGACATGACTTACATCTGAGTACCGGGGACAGCCATGGTTGGAATCTGACGACGAAGTTTCTCAAGACTTCAATTGTTGCAGAGGTTGAGATGTCCGACGGGTTCGCGATGTTCACCTAACTTTTTTCAGATTGGGGGAAATTCGTCCTGCCACGGGCTTTTTGTGAATTCTTAGTGGGCTGTCTTGCCTGTGAGGTTCTGGATGTGGAGTAGGGTTAAGTTTGGCCAATTAGATTTCAGGAATCTTTCGAGGGGGTGGCTCTTACACAAACCCAGGGGTGGCTGCAAGGACACTGATCAGCCTTGCCTTGCGGCTGTCTTGTTCGGCCAGTTCGGCCCCGCAGTATGCTTGAGGTGGGGCACCCCTACCTCTCGACGTCAAGCAACCACGCACTGGGCCATTCTCAGCAGCCTGTCATCCATCAACTGGCAAGCACATGTCGGGAGCAGGTCTTGTGATGCTGTTCCATCTCCCCCAACAATTTCAGCGAACCACCTGAGAAACGGGCCACAACAGCATTCACCCACCAGTGCTGACGATGCTGGGCCGCCCCACGTCAACCTAGTAACTTTTGCCAAACCACTCTGGCGGATGAATGCCCCCGAACCGCCCCACGTTTCCAGCTTCTCATCTCCTCCACGGAAGTAGCTGAAGTTCGCTTTAGCCTCTCACCTCGAGCTTCGCTTGGATCTCTACGAGGGCGGGGAGCACATTCTCTCCGTCCCCAACAAGCAAGAATCATTTAAAGAATAATAACATTGCGTTCTTCCTATTGCTTACTTCGTCATGGCAGCACCACAAAACAAGCACGTACGTGAAGTCCTTTTGTGGAAGCAGTGTGGTTATGGGGGGATGTCACTAAATTACATCCCAGGTCTACCACAACGTGCACGCACTACGAGGCGGGAAACCTGAGCTTGGCGACATTGCGCTTAATGACTACCATCTCGTCTTCCGGTTTCCGCCCGAATCCGCCGCCATTACTGCCGATTCCGAGTCTAAGAAGCCGGTCAAGCAAGTCTGGTTTGCCTTCCACATCATCTCCCACTGCACACTACGGCCGACCACCCCTTCTAGCGGGGTACCTTCTTCAATACGCATCCGTTTCCGAGACTTCACCTACGTTAGTTTCAACTTTCCCGACGACAAGCAGGCCCGCGATGCCTTCGAATTCATCCGCTCGAGGACGTGTAGGCTGGGAAGCATAGACCACCTCCTGGCCTTTCACTACAAACCCCCCCCAGGTTCGCCGGAGAATAAGATCAACGGCTGGGACTTGTACGATGCGAGGGCCGAGTTTAAGAGACAGGGGATCAGCGAGAAATCGCCCGACATTGGGTGGAGGATAACAACGATCAATAAGGACTACGTTTTCTCCCCAACGTACCCCGCGGTGCTGGCGGTACCCTCAAAGATTTCGGATAGCACGCTTAAGTACGCTTCATCTTTCCGCTCTCGCGCCCGCATACCGACACTCTGCTACCTGCACCCCGTCAACAATTGCTCGATCACACGCAGTTCGCAGCCGTTTGTAGGTCTACGACTGAATCGTAGCATCCAAGATGAACGGCTCGTCGGGGCTTGCTTTTCTGCTTCCGTCGACTCCCCGGATACTAACACGCCTGTCATGGTGGAGCGGAGCGCATCGTCAAGCCATGTGGATTTGAGTGCAGATAGTGTGGACACAGACATGTCATCCTCGGAGACGGAGCGGATCCGAATGGAAGATGAGCTGATCGCCGGAGCCAACACACAAGAGTATGATGAGAAGACGGGGAAGCGCTTGGTGTATGGTGCACAGCAACACAACCTCATTGTCGACGCCAGGCCTGCAATCAACTCGTACGCCATGCAGGCGATTGGAAAGGGGTCGGAAAACATGGACTACTACAGATTTGCGAAGAAGGTCTTTCTGAATATAGACAATATCCACGTCATGCGCGACTCATTAGACAAGGTCATCAACGCCATCAAGGACGCGGACGTTTCTCCCTTCCCGCCCAATCGAGATCTCCTCGCCAAAAGCAAATGGCTGAAGCACATTGGCGGCATTCTCGACGGCTCGGCTATCATCGCGCGGCAGGTTGGCATCCAACACTCGCATGTGCTCATCCATTGCTCTGATGGATGGGATCGTACAAGCCAGCTTAGCGCCTTAGCCCAGCTGATGCTCGATCCTTATTACCGCACCATTGAAGGGTTTATCGTTCTGGTCGAGAAGGAATGGCTCTCATTTGGGCATATGTTCCAGCTCCGGTCGGGTCATATGAGCCATGAGAATTGGTTCAACGTGGATAGTGACGCATTGGCCGGCACAACGATTCGACCAGGCGAAAGTGAGGGCCGTGGCGACGCCATTGAGAACGCTTTTGCAAGCGCGAAGCGTTTCTGGAACAAGAGCGTCGGTGGGGACCACGGCAACAAAGACGCAAAGGACGCATCGTCACCGGAAGGAGAGGAAGGCTCCGCCGTTGACGAAGCGAAACTCGGGCCCGCGCCCATCACGGAGGGCCAAGCGACGAAACTGAGTGATGTCTCCCCCGTGTTCCAGCAGTTCCTCGACGCCACGTACCAGCTAGTCCGACAGCACCCAACACAATTCGAGTTCAATGAACGTTTCCTCCGTCGCCTGCTGTACCATGTGTACTCTTGTCAGTACGGCACCTTCCTGTTCAACAACGAGCGGCAGCGACACGAAGCGAAGCTACGTGAACGCACACGCAGCGTCTGGGGTTACTTTTTGAGCCGCCGCCAGGAGTTCACTAACGAGCAATACGACCCAACCATCGATGACCATACCAAGGGCCGCGAACGCCTAATTTTTCCCCGGCAGGGCGAGGTGCGGTGGTGGTACCAGCTCTTCAATCGCACAGACGATGAGATGAACGGCGCTCTTAACGCTTCAGCCGCGACGGCGGAGCGTGTCGCAGCCTATGCGGCCGAGAACGCAACTAGCACGGCTAGCGGGAGCAATGAGACCAAGTTCGACCCTCCAGCTCTCACAGCTAGTCAGTCGGTGCTCACAGGGGTAGAGACCGCTCATGAAGCCCTCACCCCGGAGACCAGGACGACGGCCTCGTTCAACCGCAGCGCCAGCACCGGCGGGATCCCAGGCGCCTTCGGGGCACTGCAGGACAGACTTACTGGGCTGAGCATTGGGCCTGGGATGTTTGGTAGCGGCAGTGGTATTGGTGGTGGGAGCTCGAGCTTGGGGCGGACTCGGGGAGGTTCAGGATCTGATGAGCATGACGCACCCGACGATGGGCTTACTGGGAAGCCAAAGGATGTCGCTGCACCCCTGGGAGATGATGGAGAAGGCGGTCAAGAGATGAAGAGTCTGGACTGATCAGGATCATATCCCGTGGGGCTGTATGATTGAGAGGCATTGTCGTTTTTGTTTATTTAATCCAGCGTTAATCGATTTTCAAAGCGTTGCTAGATTTGGGGGCGGAAAGGAATTAAACATAATGTTTACTTCTTTGCGATCTCAGGATAACTCGAGACGGCCAAGGGGGGATTTTACCGCAGCTGAATCGTATCCATCGCCCATCGTTAATGCTTTGTGTTTGTTGTTCTCCTGAGCCACTGCCTAAGTAACCATTCCAGGGAGAACTGGACCCTGTTTATAGAGACAACGGGCCCGGGTGTCACCCCTGAGTTGATACCTCGCATGTTACCACTTCCACTTCCTCTCCGTTCATTTGTTTACTACCTACTCTTCTAACTTAACGCCTCGCAGATTTGGTAAAAACCCGGATCTGACGCTCAACCATATCAAAAGGGACCCACGTGGGACCTAAGGAGATATGGCGGTTCTACTTCGTGGTGAGTGGGGGAATGAGCTTAGAGAAGAAGATAAGGTATAAGAATGAAAAGCAATAGAAGTAAGATATCGCGTATTATGGTGGGATTTTCTATTCCTTCGTACTGCCCCGAGTATGCAATGTTGAATACTATGCATTAGCGGTCGGTCCCGTCTTGGTGTTTTGGGCAAGCCGGAAAAACCCAAACTTGGACAGCTTGACCCCACCCAAGCATTCAGCAGCCCCGCAGTAAACCTGGGAGCCGCGCACGGAGCACAGTGCACTGACCACACATCCGGCAGTAGCCCAAAACGGGCAAGCCTTGGATTTTCTTAGGCCTCTGCGACCTTGTTCCTAGGCCTGTTGCTTGAGTTACATATTAAGGGCTTCCAAAGTACATTCGGTCAACATCTTGATTTCTGCTCGCCCGCTAGCGCCCAATTTGCTGGTCTTACGAGGGTCTTCGTTACCGTCCTGTTTGCCAATAACAGATAGAATTAAAACGGGGAAAGGCCGTAATTACCAAATCCCCAAGCGCCAACAAAGGACGACCTAGTGAGCATCCATCGCGGGTCCATTTTCGGGCGGCAGAAGGCAACCCACTCAGGTCTTGGAGCCAGGGCCAATTCTCCAGGAGCAGGGCAGCTGTCGTCCAAACACCCACTTTCCTCACATTGCATCACATCCCGCACCACACACCACACACCACTACATAGGTAGTACACGCGATCCCAGCCTCCCCCGCCTAACCCACCTATCGAGCCCGGCGCCTGCCCAAAAATCCAGCCTCGACCTCACTGCCCAAACAAAACCACCAACTCCCCGCTTTCCTGCGACGGCCGCGTCCCCTACTTTCCACCCCTCCACAGCCGCCCACCATGGCCGACGCGGCAAACACCAACGATGAGCTCTACCCCATCGCCGTGCTAATCGACGAATTGAAGGTACGCCCGCGACGCCTGCCCCGATGGCTACGCTACCTGCCCTTTCTTTCTTTCCTCCCTTACCGCAAGACGATTCCCATCCGCTAACTTCTCGCGTGCGCGCCTCGCCAACAACCACAGCACGACGATGTTTTGCTCCGGCTCAACGCTATCCACCGCTTGTCGACGATTGCCCTCGCTTTGGGCGCCGAACGCACTCGTGATGAGCTGATTCCCTTTCTCGATGGTCAGCTTCCCCACCGCCCCTCTCCCCCCTATCTAAACCAGCCTTGCGCCCCGACTGTCGCAAATCCGTGTGCATCGCTAACCTGGCTTCGACTCCACAGAGTCCGTGGAGGATGAGGATGAGGTTCTTGTTGCTTTGAGTGAGGAGCTTGGGAGCTTTATCGACTACGTTGGCGGCCCCCAATTTGGCCATGTCCTCCTTTCCCCGCTGGAGAACCTGGCCGCGATCGAGGAGCCCGTTGTGCGAGAGAAGGTATGTGTGGAAAGGCAAAAGACACCAGGGCATGTGGATGTAGTGGGAGCAATAAGTCACTAACGTGTGTCGTCCACCTTTGCTTGATAGGCCGTCGAGTCATTGAACAAGATCTGCGGCGACCTCTCCCCGCAACAAGTCGAAGAGTACTTCATCCCCCTTACGATCCGCCTCTCCAAGGCCGACTGGTTCACATCCAAGATCTCGGGCTGTGGCCTGTTTACCGCCCCCTACTCCAAGGTCCCACCGGCCGTCCAAGAACAGCTCCGCCAGCAGTTTGGCCAGCTGGTTCACGATGACACACCCATGGTGCGCCGCCAAGCCGCTACCAACATGGCCAAGTTTGTGAAGGAGATGCCCGCGGCCATTGTGATCGGAGAGATGATACCCATGTTCCAACACCTCGTGCAAGATGATCAAGACAGCGTCCGGCTGCTGACCGTCGAAATCTTGATTTCTATCGCTGAGGTCGTGCCCAAGGAGCAACAGGCGAGCCACGGTGTACTCTTGACTTCGCTGCGCAGCCTGATAGAAGACAAGAGCTGGCGGGTGCGGTACATGATTGCCGATAGGTTCGAAAAGGTGGGTTGTATTGAAAGCGATGTTGAACACAGTTTTTTCTAAGGAAGAGATGCTGACTGGGATCATATAGATTGCCAAGGCTGTCGACGAGGAGGTTGTGTCGAGAGACCTGGTCCCCGCCTTTGTAAAACTGCTTAAGGATGGGGAGGCCGAGGTTCGGACCGCCATCGCTGGCCAGATCCCCGGCTTCTGCGCCCTTGTCGACCGAAATACCCTCCTCAACGAGATTATGGGCACGGTGGAGAACTTGGTGTCAGACAGCTCGCAGCACGTCCGGGCGGCCCTCGGAACTCAAATCAGCGGACTGGCCCCCATTCTGGGGAAGCAAGAGTATGTCTTTTCCGCCACAACGCCCCTCGTTGATTTGTGTATTGCACAAGAGGGCTCCTTCTGACACAGTTAACAGGACCATCGACCACCTGCTGCCCATGTTCCTCCAAATGCTCAAGGACGAGTTTCCCGAAGTCCGGCTCCACATCATCTCAAAGCTGGAGCTGGTAAATCAGGTCATCGGCATCGATCTGCTCGCGCAGTCCCTCCTCCCAGCTATAGTTCAGCTGGCCGAGGACAAGCAATGGCGCGTGCGGCTCGCTATCATCGGTCACATGCCTCTACTTGCCGGACAGCTGGGCGTGGAGTTCTTTGACGATAAGCTGAGCCAGTTGTGCATGGGATGGCTTGGCGATACCGTCTTCTCCATCCGTGAGGCGGCTACGCACAACCTAAAGAAGCTCACCGAGGTATTTGGCGTCGAATGGGCGAACGAGGCCATTATTCCTAAGGTTATGGCTATGGGCGCCCACCCCAACTACCTTTACCGGATGACAACGTGCTTCGCCATCTCGGTACGTTTCTTTCTAATGCCTTGACAACTGTGGGAATTCGATGAAGACAAAACTAACAATGTAAACAGACCCTGGCTAGCGTTGTGACCATGGACGTCATCGCCACATCGATTCTGCCGATGCTGGAGAAGCTCACGACGGACGACATCCCCAACATCCGGTTTAACGTGGCTAAGACATACTCGGCGCTGATCGCCTCGCTGCGCCGGCTGCCAGAGGAGGGCACCATCTACACACTGGAGCAGGCTGGCACGCCCTTCACAGCTTCTCCCAAGGGCCAACAGCTGATCGACGAGCGCATCTCGCCCAGTTTGGAGAAGCTACAGAAGGATAACGATGTAGACGTGCGGTACTTTGCGACTATGGCGGCGGCTGCCGCTTCGGGGGCTTCTGGGCCGGCTGGCGAGCCGATGAGCACATCACCATAGAGAGATGGAGAGAGACGAAAGTCATAATGAAAGCAATTCCATGTTCTTTTTACCCTGTGTCTCGTTTTGCTGTTTCTGCGGTTGTTTGACTTGCGGCGAGATGCGTTGTAGAGGACGTCCCGAGAGGGAAAAAGTGCTGGTAGTCTATTTGCTAGATTGGTGTAGGGCTAGAAAGTCCTTGACGGATCATGGGGAGGTGCCTACTACGATGGCCCGGGGGGTTATATGTATGGAGTGTGTAGATGGTTAAGCGAGAAGAGTACACAACAAACAGGGTCGCAGTGATGCGTGTAGCTTTTAGATGACGGCCGGTTCGATTTTAATCTTATATTCTCCTTCTTTCTTCCATCTAGCCTGGGTATCACCATCCCCTGTTCCACGTCCCATCTCGCTTTATCTATCCACCCACGGACAACGTCTCACTTCCCCCCCTTCAAACCTCTGCCCTCACCTTCTCAAAACACAACGTACTTATCGTCTGCCCCTGCACCCCCCCAAACCGAAAACTCGGATACTCCACCTTACCCGCCAAACGAAGCCGATAACCCTTTTCTCCTTCTTCCTCCTCCTCCCCTTGCCCCTGAGGCACCCCAACACCCACAACCCCAGTCTTGACCTCAAACCAATCCCGCAGCTCAGCCTCCGTCCAGTTGCAGCTGGTGACTAGGAAGAGCCCGCCGGGACGCAGGAGATGGAGCACGCGGGCGCCGTAGTTTTCAAAGACGCGGCGGCCTTGGGCGTCGTGTTCGCCCGAGAGGGAGATGGCGTCGAAGGTGCCTTTGTCGAGGACTATGTGCCAGGATGGGAGGGGTTGGGGTTGGGGTTCTTGGGTTTGGGTTGGGGGTGTTATTGGGGGTTGTTGGGGGGTATCCGAGGATGGTATTGTTGTTGTGGTGGTGGCGGTGGTGACTTCGCTGAATGGGCCGTTGAGCACGTCCCAGACTTTGAACTCGACTTCAGTCTCAGTTTCATGATCTCCGCGGCCACCGTTTCCCTCCTCGTTCTCCCCCTTATCCTCGCCATCATCATCCTCCTCCTCCTCAGCACCCCCCTCCCGCCTCGACTCCCCCACCCTCCTCGCCAATTCCACACTCAGCACACTATAATCCACCCCCAACAACCTCCCCCTCCACCCCTCATCCCTTAACGCAAACAACATACTCCCATTCCCACACCCCAGATCCAACACCGACGCCGTATCCCGGTCCAGCACCAGTTCCCCATCGTGCAGAGCTTCGCCGTCGTTGCCATCCACCCGCTCTTCCAAAAACGCCACCATTTTCGCTTCGGCATCCGAGTCGTCGAACCAGACGGTTCCTTCGTCGCGCGGGTTGTCGGCGTGGTTGCGGAGTTCGGTGGTGTAGAGGTTGTCCCAGCTGTGCGTTTGTAGAAGGGGGTTATGTTAGTTTTCCATGGTTATCTGAAGAAGGTAGGGGAGCTCATAGTTGGAACATCCCGAGCAAGTGGGAAAGGCACTGACTATTCTCTCGTCCCCAATGCTGATGGGTCAAGGTGTGTAGGCGCTTCTGAGTCCGTCATCTTGTTTGTAGGTGGCTCGGGTGGTTACAAAAAAAAAGAGAAAATGAAGGAAACTGAAATGAGATAAAAAGAGAGAAAATGTAGGAAGAGTGCTCTGTTCCCAGACTCCTCAATGGATTCAACTGCTAGAATCTCCGAATGGGACTATCACGGAAGATTCGACCAAGCAATTCTTTCCGGTAAAGGTACGACGACCAAGGTACTCATTCGATTCTGCCGCATGGCGGGGTCATGGAGGGGCATGCTCACAACTGCCCAAACTGCACATAATAGGAAGGCGGTGAAAACTCCCACATATATACAACGACACAAGAGACAAGCTCTGGTTGACTTATTGCATACAACCTACGAACCCACCAAGACCAATTCGCGCCCACAGCACATCAATTGCCATGACACAGATACCCAGGGTATATAGACGTAGCATAGACAAGACAAGAATTGGTGAAAATAGATCCCCCCCGCTCGCTCCCTTTGTCCCCCGCAAGGTCAGGTAGAGAGAGTTCAGGCGTCATGCCCGAAGCTCTCTATCCTCCTCCCAATCCCTTCCCCCCGAATCAAATTCACCTCACTTACACTCGCACCAATACGTCTGCTGTCGTGAACCTCTTTTAGCTCGACCGCGTGTTCCGCCCGTGCTTCGTGCTCCGTTTTTGTTTACGTTCTTGGCCCATTACCCGTGGAACCAGTCCGCCTCTCGCCCATCGTCTCCAATACCGGCTGGAGAGTTCCTCTTCTCCTAACCCCTAAAAACCACCACCCGAAAAAAAATAAGCAATCATCCAATAATAGTCTGCTTGACCCGCGTAACCGAGGATCGAAACAAGGGAAAACCCGCTTACCCTCTCGAACACCTGTCTAAAGCTTCATCATCGTCCCCACCGCCATCCAATCATGCCAGCGTCCAAACGGGCGCCTTGACAAGCACCTGCCGGCCGCGCACCTCAACAGCTACGAAGCCGGCAAAGCGCACCTTGGCCGTATCCTTGGGCTGTGGGGGAGCTGTTATGTGTGCGATACCGCCTCCGTCAGCAATACTACCCTTCCTACTACCTGGCGCGCTGCCGTTGTTGCCCGCCCCCAAAATGCTCAACATACCCGTTCTCTTGTCACCACGTCGGTCCTTGCCACCGGTGCCGCCTGCTCCTGCTGCTCCTCCAGCACCGTCTTTACTTTGTCCTTCTTTCCCGCCACCGTTTCCGTTCCCCTCATCCGCCACACCTTCCTCGCTCACGTCCGACGGGCGAGCCTCCAGCGCTGGAAGGCCCGTTTTCTCCACGTCCATGAGATCTGGCTGAATCGGCTGCTCCGGCAGCGGGTAGACGATAGCCACATCTCGACTCTCCAGCGGAAGGTTGCTGGCAATGCCGACGGCCAGCTCGATGATCATGCTGGCACTGCCGTCGACACCCGCGGGCGGCGGGTCGGACAGATGCTGGAAGAGCGACGCCGTCAAGTTGCTGGTGGCGCGTCGCGTGAAGTCCGCACGGTGGTTGGCATTGTCCGGGCCGTTGAGCACGTCTTGCAGGCCCTCGAGTGTAGTCATGCGCCAGCTGACCACTTTACTCGTGAGTGCATCGTACTCTTCCTGGCTGGTCATCGTGTAACTGAAGTGCCTAATGTTAAGCTCAACAATCTTAAGTTGTCTGCTGAGCTCCGCGTCTAAGCCGGGATGGAAGCAGCGATTGAAAATTTCCTCGACAATCCAGCGCGTGATGACCGCCCGCCCGACCGCCGTCATCTCCTGCTTGCCCGTCTTGAGGGCGTCGGCGCTCACGAACGGGGCAAGCCACGACGGTACCGTGACCCAATCCTTACGAATGTTAAAGGATAGGTTGTTAATGGCACCGTTGAGGCGATTAAAACGTGTGGCATATTCGCTATCATCAAGCGACGTCCGGCTCTGCGATATACGTTGGTTGGCGACGGCATTCTGGAGCTGCTCTACTTGTCCATTCAGTTGCTCGATTTCCTTCTTGCCGTCAAAGTATAGCCGTTTAACATTCTTGTACTTGGTCACTGGAGAAGCGCGAGCCAACGGTTAGCGGGTTTTGCAATCCCCAAAAAAATTATGGGAAAGGGACAGTAACAAGGGTCAACAAAACATACAAAGTTCCTTAAACGCCTTCTCGGGGTCCTCGGCGCCACGGTCACTAGGCGGGGGTTGAGGACTGTTGCGTCCTTGGGGCTCACCCTGGGCGTCAAACTGCTGCCCGCCCGGAACGTTGCTGGCCCGGAAGTTGGGGTTCTGTTGCCCCGCATTGGGAGGCTGTGGTAGGGGGTTCATATTGGGTTGCTGGCTCTGCCGGTAACTGGGAGGCGGCCCGGGGGGTGGCTGCACCTGGTCGCGCGCCTTGTCTGTCTCCTGCGATCTGCGGGCTGGTGGCGGGCCGCCGGTTGGTGGGACCATGTCCTGCTGCTGCTGTTGTTGCTGTTGCTGTTGTTGTTGTTGTGGGGTGGGTGATTGGACAGCGGGCGGGTGATTTTGCGTTTGTGGTGGGGGCGAAGGGTAGTTCACTGTGGTCTGCACGGCCGATGCTGGTATGCTATTGTTCGTAGAGGGTTGGTCTGAGTCGGGGACCGGAGATTCATGCGACAGCTGTGACACTGTCTCTGGGTTTTGCGGCTGCGGGCTGAGGGCGAGATGTCCTGCGAAGGCCTGCTGGGTGTTTCCCGGGTACTGAGCCTGTTGCTGTTGTGGGCTCGCGAATTGGTACTGATTCGCCGGCGGCGACTGTTGTTGCTGCTGCTGCTGCTGATGCGGGGCAGGCTCAAAGACGGCGAGGCCGTACTGCTGCTGCTGCTGCTGCTGTTGTTGTTGCTGTTGTTGCTGCTGTTGCTGCTGCTGTTGCAGTTGTTGTTGCAGCTCAGGAGACACCTGGCTGTGCGACAGGTTGTGTTCTCGGTGCTGGTGATACGCCGTGTCCTCGGCCGAATACGATGTATCGGTGTCCGAGGGAGGGACTGGCCGAATAGTAGGGTGATGGGTGTCCTGTGAATGCTGCAGGTGCAGATGCCGGTCAGAATCCTCAATTACGTACGAGTCGTGGAAGTCTCCTACACCTTGCAAGGGGGACGGCTGGGTTGGCGGGCCCTGGTTCTGCCACTCAAGCGGATGCTGCTGATCCAGAGAGACCTGAGAGACGCCGGTCCGTAGAATTGGGGGATACGACGGCGGCAGGCTCACGCGCTTCGAGTTTCTACGTGCAGGTGCAGAGCTGCCGTATTGGCTATTGCCCTGGTTCGCGAAGTCCTGACCACGGGGGTTGAGGATGTTTTTGATCAGCTTGCGGGTAGATTGTTTAGCTTTGGGAGGCGGGCCCTGGGGTTGTGGCCGCGGCTGGCCGTAGGAAGGCTGGGCCGAGCCGAGGATAGGGGATGAAATGTTGCTTGGGTGGCCGGGAGACGTGAGGTCTTCGGCGGAAGTAGACCCTTGGGGGTGTTGCTGGTTTTGTTGCAGTTGCAGTTGTTGTTGCTGGTGCTGCTGTTGCTGCTGCTGGAGCAGGGCCAGTTGAGTGGAAGTGGGGGAGGGTTGAGTGTAGCGGTACGATTGAGAGCGCGTCACTTGGTCGGCAAACTCCTGCTGCTCCCGCTGGCGCAAGTCAAAAGCACTGGAAATGCTATTGGAATGCTGCAGCTGGGGCGGACCGACGGCGGTGTTGGGGCCGGCAGTAACGGAGGTGGTGTTGCCGTAGATATTGACCAAGTGCGACGGCGGAGGAGGGGGTGGTTGTGCGTGATTAGCCCGGCCGGCCGCGGTGTCGGGCTGAAAGGATTCGCTGGAGCTGAAGGCCGGGTTGGGCGAGGCTGAAGGGGGGTTTGCAGCGCCCGCACCCGCACTCGGGGAGTTCACGCCAGCCGCTGATGCGGGCACCGGAAGGGGGTCCTCGGCACCTGTCGATCCCACCAGGTTGTGCTGCGAGCGGTTGTTCTTGCTACCAGACCAATGGATTCTGGACGGCATACTTCGTTGTGGCGGGCCGAGAGGAAAGGGGAAAGGAAGGAAGAAAGGGGGGGTTTGCCGTAAGCGCGAGGTCGGGCCAGTGAGGGAGTCTCAGTGATTAAAGGCGGCGGCTCCTGCTGTTGCTCCTATGGCAGTGTGCCAGTGAGCCAGTGAGCGGGTGTGCTGCTTGGGACGGCAAGACGGGCCCGAATGGGGCGGGTGTTCTTGGGACGAGAAACCGGGCAGCAGCCTGGGCTGCCGGTTTCAGAGGGGAAAGAAGGTCGCTACCTTACCTTCCTTGGGTAGGCGCTTCACCTCCACTTTCACAGCTAGAAAACCGGGTCGGGATCCGGGCGGAACAACAGTGTGCGGGTAAGAAAAGAGCCACCTTTGGACAAGGTAACTTAACACCCTGGGGCTGCCGGTTCGCGCAGTCAACAAAAAGGCGCAAACCAGCAAAACTGGAGACACGCACCCGTCAATCGCGACCAAAAAGGCCAAGCGAAAAAGAGCCGGGGCTGAGGACGCGAATAGGCGAGAGAGAGAGAGCGGAGAGCTGGGCAGCGCTGTGCGGGCGCGCGCAATCAGGAAAGTATCCGTAACAACAAAAAATAGTTATAAAAACCGACGGTGCGACGGCTGCAGTGTCCCGGTCCCGGACGCCCAGAGGACCAACGGCTCGGCAGGTCAGAAGGTCGGCGGCTCCCAACTACGAAAGAAGGAAGCAAACGCGCAAGAGCTCGCGACGGCTGTCAGCGGACTTGTCGCGGGATGGATGCCCGGTTCGTGTGGAGGAAAGATGAGACGAAATCGCATCGGAGGATGCAAGTTGCTCTTTCCCAACTCGCTGGGAGCTGGGCTGTTTGTCGGCCCTGCCCCTCACCAGTCAGGGGCCCAGCACCAGGGTCCTGTGGAGCGAGCCATTGCAGTTGAGCAAGGGTCCCGGGTGGGGAATGAATGCTGCTGCAGGTTCGAATGCTTGAATGTTCGCTCGAGGGAAAGACTCAACACAACGCTGACTGGCTCACTGGCTCAATACCGGTTAACGATCGGGGCTGTGCTCTGCACTCGGCCGAAGCCCAAGCCGACTCCGGAAGGTCTTTCCCCTCGAGGTTTTGCCGTCTTGGAAGAATATCGATGATAGGCATGAGCGTTTGGCTACGAAGAAGGCTTGAGACAATGTGCAAACAACCTCCGGAGGTGAACCCCCCAGCCGGCTGTCATCTGAAGCCAGTTATCAAACCCCGACTCGTCCAATCTTGTCCCAATGATCCCAGGGCTGAAAATTAACTTGGCCAGCTTTGCGTCAACACCTCAAGTTGCAATCCCCGGGAATGCCCCGACGGGTGTCTTCGCAAGAAACATTGTTTCAGGGCCAAACTCGCGTTCAAGTTAGCCGTTACCCCGCTGCCGGCAGCTGTCTCGCGAGATGGTGGCCCCCTCTCCCCATGCAACTGCACCCCCACCCTCTCCAGTGAAGGGCTTTGAAGGCGCTGATCGTCAGACCTGTGCCGCTCACAAAATTAGCTAAGCAAGAAATTCCGAGATCGCAGCACATTTGCTGACTGCAGGTCGAACGTTCCCCTTGGTCAACGATAGATCACTATCTTGTGTACCTTTTGATACCTTACTATGTAATGGCACTTTGAATTCCAAGTCGGTCTCAACAATCATCAAAGAGGAGGGCAAAAGATAGCACCGCTGATCCTTCCCCATCTGGATTCCGGCCGTGAGTGTGCCATGCGGGTTCGGGTCTGCCTTGTCAAGTTGTGTGGTTCCCCACAAGCCCGCCAAGCCCGGATTCCGACCTTCTCTCATCTCCCTAATTTTAGCAACAGTGATTGACCATGAGCATCCACTTCTTTTCACATTCACATTCATCACCACACCAGGCAGAGAATGGTACAAGTTTCTCGGAGTTTGACCAGAGGCAGCACCTGCATGGCTGGAACCCGAGCAAGCCCGAGGTCAGGTACACTGCACCCCACATCACATACCCCGAGCTCACCTGAGGATAAGACCATGGGGTGACAACGGCGACGGAAACGGACAAGCGGTGGCGAGTGCTGAACTCAACCGACAACACCACGCCTTCAGCTCACGATGATCATGATTCGATCCCGAGTTTTTGGGAAATATACGGCAGAGCTGACTCTTCCCATCAGCGCTGAACCACTAAATCACACCAATCAACTGGATTCTTAACGGCCCGATGATGTATTCAGCAGTTGGGGTCTAAAATCCGTTGGCGATTCTGACATGTGTCAGTTACAACACGACACAACATATGCTGAAGTTCGGTTCAATTTTCTCAGCTCAAAAGTATCACACTTGTGACACGAAATCAGGAATCTACCGAGGGAGCCGTTATTGTTCCTGCATAGGAACCGTCCTACCCACACCGCCGTTAGGCGTTGTGGCGAGAATTGTGTTCTTGCTTGGGGGCGTAAAGCTAGGGGGAAACGGGAACGACCGCACTCACAGCCCGGGGCCAATCCGGTTTCTCGGATATTGAGTGGTTTTGTCTAGTTATTGTCAATGCTACCGTTGCAGACTCACAGGTCTCAGAGGGCAAATCACGCCGAGCAAAACCTGGTCGGGGAGTTTGAGTCTGACTAACCTAGACAATGGATACCAAGCTAGCAGCGGGGTGAAAATATGTCCGTCGTCCGTCGACGTATTGTCTACGACAGCCTTGCTCCTAGGTTGCGACGTAGTGTACTGTGTACATCACACACCTAATGTCTCGGATCAGAGACATTCAGGACGACATAACAACACGCGGCCCCCAAATGCGCCAGAACTGACCCGACATCAACCGGCCAGGGTTACGAATGGCCGAAGATTGAACGGTACAACCCCTTTTTTCGTGATGCGCAGAGACCTTATCGCTTGCTCTAATGCATGTGAAAGAAGTTGGCAAGGAACCCGCAGGCGGCTGAAACGGCTCACCTCTACGGCCTTGCTTCCCTACGGCACCGTGATCTCCGTAGCCGAATAGAGTACCGTGTCTGTAATCCAAAGCTTCCACTCTCGATCTTGCGTCTACAAACACAGTGGGAAAACGCCATTTTCGAAGAAAAACCGTTATGAGACACCCGTTAGCGTCAACCAACCAGCACTGGCCAGTAACCACTCATACCAGCAGTATGTGCGAGATATGCTCGTCCGGTTGGTGCGAAACCATGTTCATTGTTGACCCTCACACCCGCCAGTCTGTGGAACGCCAAAAGGCCATCGGCAAGATCCCGTAGCACCAGATGCCTCGCGTCTTCAAGTTACCTTATCACCTCCCTGTATTTCCACAACATCGGTGTCCGTGTGGGAAATTTCTAGCGGAGAACAGTGTTTTGGTAGAAAGCAAGAGTGAAGCAAATGACGAAGTTACGAACTCACAGAACCACGAAAGAAATTAAGTTGAAAGACACGAGAGGTTTATTTTGTATCCTTATCCCCTGATAAGCTACGTAGGCTAATGGCAGCCACGACTTCATGAGGACGAGGGCTCGTGGAACCGCTTCCCGGCTGTGACCTCGCCCCTTGCGGGGTCCCCCAGATAGGAAGTAAAGTCGACTGCATCCCTCTATCATTCTTGTGATTTCTTCAAACCCTAGTGAAGTGTTCATTTCCATCGGACTAACATCGTTCCGTTCATCAAGAGATGCTTCTCCATTTTCAACACCCCACACCATAATCGAAGAACAAGGGACCTCGAGTGTCCGGGCGTGGCTTCTCCACGGCTATACTTGTTTCTCGCGGGGTCCTATGTCAGACCTGTCCCTCGGTGTCGGTCAGGATGCGTGTGCTGGTATCACAAAACATGACGAAGACAAGTTTCTCAGTAGTACGCTCACCATGGTTTCAACCCGTGCGAAAACGAAGCGGTGAATCTGGACAGCGCGCTTCCAGATATAATATCCTACTCCCCTTCTCCTGTCATTATTGGGAGCCCTTGAGTCCGGTTTGTAACAAAAAGAATTGTTCTTAATCTTCACAACACCCTTTGCCAACATGCCGTCCCTGGCTCCCATCTTCTCTACTGTCTTCTTTTTCCTCCTGGCAACACACCTAGCCTCTTCAGCCTCCTTCTACCCCTATCTGAAACGGAGCGAATATGATATCAGCGAAAATAGTATCGACCTCGTGGATAAAACCATACTGCAGGATGCATCTCAGTTTAACTGGGAGCCCATCAACATCACTGAGCTAAGCGTGACCTGCTCACGAATAAATTCCAAGATCGATTATCATTGCAACCTCACATGTGAGTGAACTCAATACTCATATCTCTTTCTTTGGCCCCTATCCCTCTCTTCCCCCTTCTATGGCCGCGCGAACCAAGCACAGGCGTACATACAAAAGAACACAAACCGGACGAGGGCCAAGAAGAAAAGGGGCAAAGCCAAAGTGAACAACCACCCAGCTAAACCCCTCACTCACACCAGTCTCCTGGTTCGACCCGAACTCGGTGCGACAAAACGACGTCAACTCCGGCGTCTGCCGGACAGCGTGGTCGTGGGACGGCGTGACTAAGCACAACGCAACGCTCGACGGCAGCGATCCCGTTGCCAGCTACAACTCGTGCTGGCACGACGACCTGACCTACTTCAAGGTGGCCGTGCCGGCGTTTTGGCACCCGGCCAACTTTTCGCTGGAGCTGGCACATCGGTACAAGGATGACGAGTTGAGTGCTTGTTTCCTTGCTTTTCTCTTTTGGTTTCCTCCTTCGTTTGGGTTGACTTCATCCCCTTTTTCTGTACCTTGTTGTCTTCTATGAGTTCCCAAGTAACCCGGTTATTCTTATGCCACTTGGTAACATCCGCCCTTAAAACAAATATGAGTACCCAACTGACGTAATAACACCTTGGTTGCGGTTCACAGAAACTTTACCAAACCGTGGGACTATCCCACAACGTTTGGCGACGCCCCCATCCACATCGGCCGACAGGAACCGCTAAGCAACAAGATGTCCCACTACCATCCCGGCCCCATCAATGGTACCATTATTGGTGTCATTGACTAAGAGGTACAAGCGAGGGTACGGGGGTTGTGGTTGTGTTGGGTAGGTGTCTGCGGACTGGGCCTTCGGGGTTGATCTGCTTCGTTGGTTGTGGCTGTTGATAGGCGGGGTCACCCCTGGGGGGCTGAGAAATCTTTCCAGAAGTTGTAATTGTCAATGTATTCAAACTAGTCCAACCCGCGAGCGGGCTAAGCAGCAAAATGCAAGCTTTTGTTTTGGTCAGATTCAGCTCGGAGGCTACTAGGATGAAGACAACGCAAGTGGCGACACACCTGTTGGACACTTCAAAGAAGATCTTCCTCAATCCATATGACAGTTCAGCCCCGCTGCGTCAACTCAATCCTACCTTGACTTCGGATGCATCATTTCCACACCAGCACTTGCTTGAACAAACAAAGTAGAACTTTGAGACCACTCCAGTCTATTGACCCCAAAACATATGTACAGCACCGACATAGAAACCTAATCCAGGTCTCAGATGCACCTCCGCCTTTCCTCCCGGCTTGACCCTTAACCTTATACCCCCCTAAGCAAGCGGATACGACGTCTCCGGAAGAGACTCAAGGTGGGGCCGGTGGTGCTCGTTTGCCTAACAAATACCGAGCGTTAGCTTATCAAGAACCCCTTAGAAACGAACAGTGAAGTGGAAAAGGGAGTTCCTACAAAGGGCAGCCCGCAGTATCCACACGTCGCAATCTCGGCCTTGTCAGTGTTGATGTAGATCTTGGGGTGTCCTTCTGGCCCACCACCGCCGTCACACGCCACGACACGGTCGTGTGTCCACCGGACTGGTTGCTTGTGGATAAGCTCGATGGCGGCATACGGTCGGGGCTAGATTAGATGAGATGTCTAGGTCAGCATGGCTGCCAATTTGTCATGCGGTTCTGTTCCGTTTCTTGGCATCGTAACAAGACCTCTGCCCACTCATGAATCATCACCACCTCGCCCCCCTTCCCTTTGAATCCTCCAATGCTCTAACAGTTGCCCATAAAAAAAACCCCCTAGTAGAAATCTCCTTCACGAGGCAGAAAAGGGCCGTCTAAACCCAAAATAAACCCACCTGCAACTCAAAATCCGTCTGCTCAAACCGCGGGCCCACCATGGCCGCCGACCGCGAGCGCTGCGACCTCGACCAAACGTCGTGGCGGTTTGGCGCTTGTGCAATCGATGTCGGCTCCGCACCTTCCACAACCTGCGGTGGCGCGGTCGTAGAAGCTGCCGCTGGTGTCGTGGTGGATGAAGAACTCGAGGTTGAGGTCGGAGCTGGGGTTTCTTGGAATTGCCGGGCCGTGGTGCTGAATGCGGCGGGCGCGGGTTTGGACAGCTGGCGGGCCGCAGTGGCGGCGACGCCCCGTAGGCGTGAGACGTACATGTTGATGTGAGTGTGGTGGTGTTCGGATTGGCGGGGTTGGGAGATCGTGGTGCTCGTTGTGGTGGTCTGCGGGATGGACCCCGGGAGCGTCAATTGTGAATGAGAGCCTCCAAACGCTCGTCGTTCAATTGGCTTGAGGTTGTGGATGGAACTTGGAGCATGGGTCGGCTTGGTGCAGGCCGCCGGGTAATTCTCGGCTAAGGGATTGAGCCGATAAATGGCCCGTGCGTCTTTGACTTTCAAGGGTCTTGGCAATGCAACCCACTTTTGTGCTATCGTCAGTTTTGGAGATCGCGTCTCCCTTTGAGTTTTTCCTGTTGGGATGCTCGCCGGAGCAAGAATACCGCGACTCCACCGAAACAATCGTCTTTTTTCCAATCTGCTAACTGTATCTCCGAACTCAGAAAGATACAACTCAATAACCTTCGTCACACCCATCGGTCCGCCCAATCACCAAACAATGCCTCCCCCAACTTCAGGTCCGCCAGCCATGGCGAAACAAGCCACCCCAAAGACGATGTCTTCTCGTCTGATGACAATGAAATTCATGCAGCGCGGTGCCGCCGCCGCAGCAGCAGCAGCCACCTCCAGCACGCCCACCACCTCGAACTCCCCCGTGAATACCCCTAGCAACGACGGTCCGACCAAGCGGCGCAAGGTATCCCACACGGCGTCTACCTCAGCGGCCGGTTCGCCGGCAACGACACCATTGTTCGATCAGCAGGCGATTAAAGCGGCGTTAGAACAGGAGGAGAAGCGGAATCGGGCGGCAATCGAGAAGCGTGCGGCCGAACTCGGTGACTCCCACTGGGTGCTAGAGGGCGCAACGAGCGCGCCGCCGCGGATTGCCCGGCCGCTGCTGAATGTGGTGCCTATTGGGTTTGCGCAGATTGATGGCTCGACGGCGGCCGCCGCATCGGGCCAGGATGGGTATGACGATGACCCGTTTGATATGGGCGGTGTCTCGGGGCGGCCACAATTTCAGCGGTTCAATATGAAGAAATCCAAGGCATGTCACGATGTGCTCTCCAACCAGTCAATATTCCTGCCCCGCCATCTAAGCTAACCTTCGTCTACAGGCGACCAAAGGAGATGACGAAGGAAAGAGCGATTCTGAGTCTGGATCCGGCTCAGAATCAGGAGAAGCATCCGACGACGACCGGTCTCCACGAGCGTCATCACGAGCAGACACCGGGCGCGGCCGGCAGAGTACCGTAGACCGCTCCGACCGTAAGCGGGCGCGATCCAGCGTGTCTGGACGGCGGGAGGAGGAGCGCAGAAAGGCACAGCAGCTCGCTGGCAAAAGGCGGAAGAAAGAGATCAAGCTGAATCAGCTGTCCTCCATCTCGTCTGCCGGCTCGCAGGGGTTCCAGCGACCATCTGCAGTTCTGTCCTGCCACGGGTGTGGAAAGCCAGGGCACAAGGTTGCCGATTGCCCCAACAGAAAGCGCTAAGGGGACCCGGCTAGCTTGCTGGGCGAATGAAGCCTGGGATCAAGTTTGTCGTGACCTGAGATTCTTGTTTCTTTCTTCCTTGAAGGTTCTGCTTACCCCCCTTTTACACTCTCCGGTGATACCCTATCCGGACAACGCTATGCCCAGTCTTTACCCGACTTCCTGGGGCGATTATGCTCAGTTATGGGTATTCTTTTTTGCGTCCTTGCTGTGTATGCAAGGGCATCAACCACACCGCCAAGTAGGCTTCACATATAGCCTAGCATTTCCTCTCACTTTGCCAGCGGTAATTCCCACAATACCCGAGCTATCGAGACACACGCCCCGGCTAGTCCAAGATGTTTGCTCCCGCGGCAAAAAGGAACCTTCAAAGTTTCGTTTTTTTACGTCCACCACCGGTCTGATTGTCCCTGAAAGCGGACGACATCATCGTCATGGTTACACAGCCCCCGTGTCCCGGCGTCATTGCGTCCATCCGCCAGAATACCCTTCCGAGGAAGGAGCGCGGCCGTCGTCAATTGACCTCGGCCTGTGGCAAAGGTGATGAAATCCCATTCCAGGACAAAGGCCTGCCTTGGTGTAGAAGAATCTGCAGCATTTGACGCGAATGGGTGAGCGTTCTTCCTGTTCAAGACCCTCTTTGCCAGCATGGCAAATGTCTCGGGTCGTGGATTGAATCCTGATCAAGGTCCCGGTTTCTTTGCCTTGCATTCCCTAGCCTTGATACGAGGTAGTTTGGAGTCTCCGGGTACCCATGGATGGGGCTCATACGGCTGTAAAGGAAAAGAGAGTGGCGTGGGGTAAATAAGGGATTCTACCAATTTTGGGTTAGAGGAAGATGATACGAATTAAGGACAATGTTCCAAACTACACACCAAAGCCCCTCGGCGGAAACGGGTGCATGCAAGTCAACTATCCCGTTGTTGCCGCTGCTTCCTCGACTGGTGCCGAACCACACAAGCGATAAATGTTTGGGATCCTTTTTTCTAGTTCCCGCTTTCCAGAATCGACACTTCGACAGTGGCCTCGCCGGCCGTGCCGTGTCGTGTTGACCCGGGTAAAATCTGTTCAACCTGGCTGGAGGCGGTTTCAAGAATCTCAACGACAGCGGACCGTGGGACTGGGCCTGGCGCCCGTCCTTTATTCGACATCTTATCCACACGCTTGGTCAGGGGAAGGCTCTACGGGTGCCGTGTCGTTAACATGGACCTTGGTTGGGGGGCTTCCGGACGATCACGACACTGCCCACCATCAACCACACCTACTATCAGCCCCGCCGCCGCCGGCCCCTTTCCATAAAGGAACCCGTACCACATTGCAGAGGATAATTCAAAATCGGGCCGGATCGCCTTTTTGACTCCGCTTCTCGGCCATGACCGACAGATGCGAGGCATGGCAATGATCCTCCGCCCATCCGGTCCGTCGTCAGCGGTGGATGTCACCTTGAGGCGCGTGCGCCCAATGCTCTTGACATTATCTGAGGCCGGATTCGAAACGTGGCGGGCCCACCCGTCTAGCCGAAGAGCCATGTCGCCGTTGTTGCAATGGTATCAGCCGTAGAATGTGTTGATGGCGGCGGCATGGGAAAACCCGCCCTCTCAGGATCGACGGTTTGGATCGCGTTGCATAAACCGATGCGCTTAGCTCGGCCGCATATTCCCGAAGAAGACATTCTGCAGGCTGAGTCTGGAAACTCCCGCCCCTTGGGCCGTCCGTGCTCCAAAGCCAAGGTTGATCAAGAAGCAGATGGAAGCACGGGAGAGGATAGACATCATCCGGGTGTACCGACTTAGGAGTGTGTTTGGTTCGGCTCGCTCATCGCTGTCGCATCGCGGGTCGCTGCAACCGTGGGTGCAACGATGGGTCGCATGGTTCGGAATATCATGTGTTCTACTCCCAGGCGTCGGCTGTTACCACGGCCAGACCGCGGGAGGCTCAACGGTGCCTTGTTTATTTTACCTAGGCGAGGTGCGAACAGTTTCTGGGCTGCCCCTTTGTTTCATCGCAATTTTTTTAGCGCCCGCAGATTCTTATGGCAGCCGAAAGCGTCCTCGCTCAACGGATGAAAGCCAAGCATATGGCGCGAACGGAAGTGTGGTTCCGGCAGAGGAACGAGAATCCGCTACGGGCAAGTTACGAACCGGTGAATCAGGCACGGCAAGCGTCGCCTTCAGGTTGACCGAGTTGCCGGACTAGAAGGGGCTCCGGGGGCTTAGATACGAAAAGACCGAGCCACCGATCACGGGAGATTGTGTTCAATATCCGGAATTGCGGGACGCTCCCGTGTAAGCCGGACTTGCTAACTTTTAGTTGCTGTGGATGCCCGACTTGAGGTGTGGTCGACGGACAGGTGGATCTTTTCCCGCTCAGCCTAGATGCCGGACTGGGATACCTAAGTCGGAGCCCGTTGATGTGACGACGTCGGCGCGTAGCAGCCGGCCCGGGTGTATTTGGGATCTCGCCAAACCTGGAGGTTAATATGGAACACCTAGCCGACTCTCGTGCTATGTATCTGAGGATTCGCAAGAGCTAATGCTGCTGCAGCTTCAGATTGCTCGGCAAGGGACATCTCGACGTCAAGAGAGGGAATAAGAAGAGAATGGCACGGCAAGGGGGTGCGAGAAGCCTTAGCGCGGGGTGAACGAGCTGCAAGACGACAAGTCTGGAGACGGCGGTGGAACTTTGAGCATGTTACCTGCGACAACAACCGAAACGGGTAGCGAGCTCCATTGTCGTGCTTGGTGAGTGTCGATACGTGAACGTTACCTTCATGGCTTCTTCCCCAGTTCTTTAACTTCAGAGCGTTGTTGTTTCCGTGCCGCTCGCGTATATTCCGGTTGTTGAGGGCTGGGTGAGAAGCGCAAAGCTGGAGATCCGGGGACAGCTTGATAGGTAGAAAAGTGACAGTTTGGGGCGTCGCGCATTTTCCCAACGGTGCTGCATATCAATTGAAACAGTCCAAAACTGTGGCCCTGCATAGAGCACACGCAGCAATCTGCGGCCCAACGTACCTGCCCGACCTTATTGTTCAGGGGGTGGTTTCTCAAAGTTGCAGCTTCCTCCCAGGTCAATTTTACAGAGCATCCACGGATGGAGGTCAGGTTGGGAGTCTCTGGGAAGTCGCTTCCGGCACTGGTTGATGCGCAACGAACGGCAATTCTAGGTCCGGGATGGCCTCGAATACATCCGCTAGTCTATACAGGTACCTCGGGCAACCTAGGCGCCTCAATCCCACCTCACCTATCCTTTGCCGCCCATGGTGTTGAACATAGAGTACTTGCGTTCTGACGCGATGTGATTAGGCAATTCCCCATTATGTTTGAGCACTCACAAGTGAATACCCTCAGGCAGTTTGTTAGCGCCCGAGAAGTGCGAGCCTGGAATTTGTCAACGGCCATTAGTCTCATGAGGTGAGGTGGCCCGGAAGACGCCCACCCATGAGTTACCTCGCTCTCGGGTTTGGATTCTTTAGCATTCGGACCCTGACCTAAAATCTGCTTTGGGGCCTCCTTCATTCCCCTTGTTCATTGTGCTCCTGCTCTTTTCAAATCGTACGGTTCCGGCGGATCACCCAGTGCATCGCAAACTAGAGCATGATGTGGTCATTTGATATTGCCACATGTCTGTTCATTGTGGTGTTGGTTCCAAATTAGTCGCTTGTGCCGCCGTCCCAGCTGGCTCCCAACAAGTTGTCATGGATCGGATCTCACGAAGGCCCCACACTCGTCGTACCTTGTGCTTGGTCTTCTGACCCTTGTCCCTTCAACAGCTTTTGGCGCTGACATTACAAAGGCCTCCGATGGGCTTCAACTGATGCCACGCTCTTTTATCATCGCCCTCTACATTAAGCTCGCACCGTCCACGAAGTGCGTGTTGCCATCGCCTTTTTGCAGGAATCTCACACGTTTTTCCGATCATCCCAAGTGACACCCGCTTCTCAGCTACACCCCCCTTCCCACCCACTTCATCACCCCACCCAAAGTCACTCTGCCGTCCTATCCCCGGTCCATATCCCGGGCGTCTTAATCATGCTCTTTAGCTCGAGAAAAATAAGGTACCTTTCGAGCGATCCGCGCATTATTGATGATGCCCTTTTTGTTGAAATCGCCGTGCCGCGCGGCTCCCTGGCTCTGACAGCTCCGGATGTATCACGGTGACCTTGTCTGGCTCATCAAGGTGTCGGCGCCTGGGCCGGTCCGGCTCTTTGCTTGGATTGTCTTACTGTGTACGGACAGATGGCACCTACAGTCGAGCAGGCAGTCGGGATTGTATACGTACCGGCTCGACCACTGCCTGTTCCTGTCCACGCATATAAAGAGTCCTGCTTGTCGGGGGTTCCTTCCCGTTGACTAACACGACTTTCGCACGCTGGCTGGAATCCGACTTCCCTGTCACACCCTCTCGGCACGCATCAACCAGGAGGTTGCTTACCAGCCACACCTGTCATTGTTAGCGCCACACCGCAGCCGCCGCTTAGGTAGCTCCGCTTTCGTCATCTTCGACTCTTGAAGCCCCAGCCGCCCTCACCTTGTTTCCGTTGGCTGTCCAAAAGTAATACCATCCCCATGCCATACATCTCGGGGACAACCTCCCATTCAGACCTCAAAGTTGCTCCACTACGACATTCCGCGCGCAGCGCCAGCCGCTAGCTTACCCCGTCCTCCTGGGTGCAACCCGCTGCGACCCAGTCGGCTCTTCTGGAATCCAACTCGTCGGTAACCTTTCCCAAGCGCTGCACCGTTCCCCACAACACCGCACAGACGCTGCGACGCTACCGGGTTACTGGCGAGGTTACTGGTTCCGGCTACGCCCTCATCGCGCCCCTAACCTGGTCTCGCCCCCCTCGCCCGCTTGCCCCAACCCCACCAACCAGTGCGGTGCCCTGACCCGTCGAACTACCTTCTCAGGTAGCGGGGCCTTCTTCAACTTCCATTCATTGTTGCTTTCTCAAGGCTGCCCTGTCTGTCTCACTGCTGCCAGGTCATCCACACCAAACAAACCGCCGGCGAAACACATATTTCAGTTTTTTTTCCCCGAACACCCCAGAGCCGACGCCTCCTTCCCGATTTGGCTTCACACCTACAAGGACGTAACTTTTGTTGTCACCACGACCCCAATATTCCATCATGGCCCCTCCGCGCCCTGAACCGCAGTCCTCAACGGGCCCTCCAGCTCTCGGTGAAGCTGTGGTGGTTACAGACCGCCTAGAGAAACCTTCTCTCGATGACCGGTCTTACCGAGTCATTCGCCTCCCAAACCAACTCGAGGCTCTCATAGTTCACGATGCCAAGACAGACAAGGCCAGTGCTGCCATGGATGTGAACGTGGGGAGCTTCAGTGACGAGGATGATATGCCAGGCATGGCCCACGCGGTCGAACATGTAAGTGGAAGCCTATGGTGGTACTACAGGAATCTCGCAGAGCGTCTGTCGCTAACTCTCGCTATGCAGCTTCTGTTCATGGGCAACAAAAAATATCCGGTAGAGAATGCTTACCAGCAGTACATCTCGGGTCATTCTGGGTTGACCAATGCCTACACGGCAGCAACTTCCACCAACTACCACTTTGAAGTTTCTGCCAAACCTAGTAATGGAGAGGAGCCGTCAGCCGAGAATCCATCGCCTTTGTTGGGAGCTTTGGATCGATTCGCCCAGTTTTTTATTGAGCCACTGTTCCTAGAGAACACGCTTGACCGTGAACTCCGGGCCGTGGATTCGGAAAACAAGAAGAATCTCCAAAGTGATCAGTGGCGCTTCCATCAACTCAAAAAGTCCCTGTCGAATCCGAAGCACCCGTTTTGCCACTTTTCGACTGGAAACCTTGTGACCCTTAAGACGGCGCCCGAAGCGAAGGGGATCAACGTCCGTGACAAGTTTATTGAGTTTTACGAAAAGCACTACTCGGCCAACCGCATGAAGCTCTGTGTTCTTGGACGGGAATCCCTAGACGTTCTCCAGGCATGGGTCATCGAGCACTTTTCGTCCGTGAAGAACAAGGACCTGCCGCTCAACAGGTGGGAAGACGAGGTCCCATTCACCAAGGATCAGCTCGGAGTTCAAATCTTTGCGAAACCCGTCATGGACACCCGGGACTTGACGCTTACGTTCCCCTTCATCGAGCAAGAGCTCCTTTACGACTCCCAACCAAGCCGATATATTAGTCATCTCATCGGACACGAAGGTCCAGGGAGCGTCATGTCGTACATCAAGTCCAAGGGCTGGGCGAACGGCTTGTATGCGGGTGCATGGCCCGTCGGCCCCGGTACGCCGGAAATTTTCGAGTGTCAGGTTACGCTGACGGAGGAGGTATGAACCACCCAAGGACCTTGATTCCTGTTAATGGTCGCCCCCTTCTCCTCTTTCCCCCGCAGTTTACTGACAGCTTCATGCTAGGGACTCAAAAACTACAAGGAAGTGGTGAAAGTCATCTTCGAGTACATTGCGCTTCTTCGCGAGACTGAACCACAGGAGTGGATTTTTGAAGAGCAAAAAGGCCTGGCCGAGGTCAACTTCAGATTCCGAGAAAAGACGCAATCCTACCGCTTTACGAGCAAACTTAGTTCCTTCATGCAGAAGCCGCTACCTCGGGAGTACCTGCTAAGCGGGTACAGCTTGTTGCGCAAGTTTGATCCTAAAGTGATCAAGGATGGCTTGGACTGCCTACGGCCTGACAACTTCCACATGACCATCGCCTCCCGTGATTTCCCGGGGACTTGGGAGAAGAAGGAGAAATGGTACGGAACGGAGTACACGAGCCAGCCCATCCCAGCGGATTTCCAAGAGGAAATCAAGAAGGCGGCGTCCAGCGGACCCAAGGATCGCACCGCCAAATTGCACCTCCCACACGTCAACGAATTTGTTCCAACCAAGCTTGAAGTCGAGAAGAAGGAGGTCAAAGAGCCGGCGCTGGCGCCCCGTATTGTTCGCAACGATTCTCACGTTCGGACTTGGTTCAAGAAAGATGATACGTTCTGGGTGCCCAAAGCCACTCTAACCATCAGCTGCAGAAGTCCGGTAGCGACCGCTTCGGCGGCTGGTCGGGTCAAGTCCCGTCTTTTCACCGACCTGATCAAGGATGCCCTTGAGGAGTATTCGTACGACGCCGAGTTGGCTGGTCTCGACTACACCGTGACCATCGACTCACGGGGCTTATACATTGAAGTATCAGGCTACAACGACAAGTTGGCGGTCCTTCTCCAACACGTCCTCATCACGACACGGGACCTCGAAATCCGAGACGACCGATTTGCTATCATCAAAGAACGCGTCACACGAGGGTACCGGAACTGGGAGCTCGCCGCTCCGTGGAACCAAATCGGAGACTACATGTCCTGGCTTACCATTGACCAGGGCTACGTGGTAGAAGAGCTCGAGGCCGAGCTGCCGCATATCACTGCCGACGACATTCGCGTGTTCCGAAAGGACATGCTAGCCCAGCTGCACATGGAAGTTCTTGTGCATGGAAACGTTTACAAGGAAGACGCACTGCGGTTGACAAGCATGGTTGAATCGACGCTGAAACCACGTGTTCTCCCGGAGGCACAGTGGAAGATTCGCCGTGGGCTTATTCTTCCGTCTGGCTCCAACTACGTTTGGAAGAAGACGCTCAAAGACCCGGCCAACGTCAATCACTGCATCCAATACTTCCTTCATGCCGGTGACAGGGCTGACTACAATGTGCGGGCAAAGGTGCTGCTACTTGACCAGATCGCCCACGAGCCGTGCTTCAACCAGCTTCGTACGAAGGAACAGCTCGGTTACATTGTCTACTCGGGAACGCTGGTCAGCATTACCCAGTACGGCTTCTACATTGTCATTCAAAGCGAGAAGACGGCGCCGTACCTTGAGACCCGTATCGAGGAGTTCTTAAAGACGCTAGCTACCACGCTGGAGGAGATGAGTGATGACGAGTTCGAGAGCAACAAGCGCAGTATTATCGACAAACGCCTCGAGAGGCTCAAGTACATGGAGCAAGAGAGCAACAGACATTGGTCCCACATCCATTCGGAGTTTTATGCCTTTGATAACGGTAAGTATCCTGACGCTGCTTGCTTCCCAGTCTTGTTTTAGGCGAACTTGACTAACCATATTCACGTACCACAGCTCAACAAGATGCGGCACACATCAAGCCCCTAACCAAGGCGGAGATGATTGAGTTTTTCAACCAATACATCCACCCCAATTCACCGTCGAGGGCCAAGCTCGCGGTGTACCTCGAAGCTCAAGCCAAGAGCGACGTCTCGACGAAGGAGATCTCGGAGCTCATCAAGACCCTGGAGCTCGACTCAACCGCTTCGGCTAAGGCCGCCTCCGAACTACAAGCCCGGCTCAGTGCGGCGGGCCACGACGTCGACAAGGAGGTAGCTGGCCTCAAAGAGTACCTACTTCACGACCTGAAGGTGTCGGAAGCCAAGATTGAGGCGGCGTCTGAAGCGTGGAAGAAGATCCACGCTGATCATGGGCCTGGAAACGAGGTGGTCAAGGACGCCGAACCCCCCTCTTCGAACGGAACCAAGACTGTTTTCATTGACGATGTCCGGGCTTTCAGGGCCAGCCTCCCGGCGAGCAACGGGGCCAAACCCCTGAAAGATCTCAGCGAGTATGAGGATGTGGGATTCAAGCTTTGAAGTCTCGTCCGGTCCACTAGAGCGGGAAAATGCATTGCATCCGATGTGGTAGAACTAGCATATTGGTTGAGAAAGAAGAGAAACGGGCTGGGCACACGAGGAAGATGGTCGAATCCATAGACAGGTGAAAGACAGAAATAGAGGCCCAGGGACCCAAATGGATTTTTCAACGTTTGGGCGGACGGTGTTGGGACGGAAAGAAATATTAATCAAGGGCGGAATCCGGTGGGTTGAGGTTGGCTTCGGAGTTCCATTGGGAAGAATGGAACGGGGTTTGTTTAGACAAATTTCTGCCACCCGGCATTTGTACCGATGATACAACTGGGAATTAGAAAAGAGTAAAGGTGAAGCAAATTTGTTTACTTGAATTGTTGTGTTGGTGTGGTCTTTCCCCGAGCCCCTTTCCGGTGGTAATTGTATTTATTTGGAATTATTTTGCAGGATAAATTCCGCGCCAGCTTATGGGGAAAGGAACTACGCTTGTTTTCCTTCAACTTTCCCAAGTTGCACAGAACACACGCATTGGCAGCATGTCGTCGGATTGCTTCTCTTTAGGCAACGACCCCGTGATGGTGGACTTCAGGCTACCTAGGTGTGGACATGCCGAGCTCAAGAAAAAGCCCGATTCTCAAAGGCAAATTTGCGGGGCAGAACACAGTGCAAACTTACATATAAAAGCAATAAGGCGGGGCGCCTGCGCCTGAAGTTGTCCATCCCCCGTTTCAAGGCGATTGCGGCGCTGAATCATCGCTCCCTGTGTAACCCTTCTCTTAAACGACAGTCAAGAGCCGCAATCAATCAGGTGGCCAAGGAAGCTTCCATATTGAGTGCAATTGCTTGGACTGTTCCACTCCTTATTTCATATGCTCAGTTGTTTACCTGACGTGTCTGGTTCGTAAACCGGGCGTCATGCCTGTTCAATGCGCTTTCCCTCTTGCCAAACAAAGGAAGAAATGTTATCCACATGGAAGCCCACAAGAGAGAAAATACAGTAAGGAAACTGGTAAACCGCACGGTTTCCCGTTTTGGGGTCGTTCGCTTGCTGGAAGAATGGGAACATCAAAAAACTTGCATGGGAAACAGCACAAAAAAAATTGCAGCTTTTCCCCTCGCGCCGGTGACATCCTCGAGTAGCACGACCCCAAATTCCGAGGCTGGATGCTCACACCCTTCGAGGTTTCTTCTTTGAGACAGTTTTGAAGGGAGAAACAAAATTTTGATTGCTTTACCGTCAGTCGGGGCGGAAAAGCTCTCGTGCAAGTCGACGCCTCTCCTCGCCGCCCATTTCTGACTGCGGATTCGCCTGTTGGGCCTGGGGGTCGCCAACCGCACTGTTGCCCCCCCGGAACCTGACTGTCACCTGCCGCTGCCGTCACTGCTGTCAGCCAGCAGCCCACCAACAACGCCTGCGACTGCGCCTGTGTCCATCCGCCTTCCCACACACACACAGACCACCGCCAGCAGCAACAACAGTAGAAGCAGCAGTTGGCCACTTCTTTCTCTGGCCTCCCTTTTCCCACATTCTTTCCCTCCCACGTCTTCGTCCTTTTATGCCGCATTAGCCTTACCTAGGGCCGTGCGTGCACTTAGCCACCCACCCAACTTTCGCCCGCAACATTCCCTCGAGCTGCGCCGGCAGCTCGCCTTCACCACGTCTTCCCAAAAGAAACGGAGGATTACCCGCCAGTCGCCGAGGGAACATAACAACAACAACAACTACGGTAGCAACAGGTCCGAGGACTCGGTGCTGCTCTCGACCGAAGACGACGCCGACCCTTCCTTCTCCTTCTCCGCCCCTTCGCCTTCCTCCCTAGGTACGCCCACCTTTCTTCGTGCCGACTCACTTCCGCCCTCGGGGGTTCCGCCCCGCCTACAGAGCCAGGCCGCCTCGTTCGCCGACTCGCCGTCTTCGGCCGCCAGCTCCCCTCGTGCGGCCTCGACCGACTTATCGATCGATCTAGACGGGAATCCCGACTTCCTCGACGTTGCCCGCTCGACTCCGCAGCAACATATTCAGCAGCACCAGCACCAGTACCAGCATAGGTTGCCAGATCCTGTGTTCATCAGGGACCCGTCGCCGGTGCACCAGTCCGTCCGCCGCGCACTCATGGGGGGCGCCACCGATACCCCCCAGCGTTCATCTTCCCCGCTGAAACGCCGGGCGTCCAGCATGGAGCCGGAGCATGATCCCGTGGATGCTGCGGACGCGAGGGAGGATGTGGATATGATTACGGTTCCAGATTCGCAGAGGACAGAGGCTGCAGAGGGATCAAGAGAGGAGGCGGAGGATCAGGGAGATCAACCAGTGCAAGAAACACAGGAAAAGAAGGAAGAAATGGATACAGAAAGCCCTGAGGAACCCACAGACGACGTCAAGGCCGCGCTGCCTTTGCGGACGGGTAAGAGGCACTACAGCCGTGGATCGTATTTGCAGGGGTTTTCCTTTGATCAATGCTAACGAACAACGACAGATATTCCCCCACTCGACCAACAAATCAAGACGATCGAGACACTCGTCCAAGCTTTTGCAGAGACGCCTCTCAAAGAGCGTGATGAGGCCTACCTTGTGTCCCGCGAATGGCTCGGCAAGGCCCAGACTTTTGGTTCGGATGCGAAGCACGCCAGCAAGGAGTCTCCGCAAGGCTCGCCCGGCCCCGTTGACAATTCAGACATCATCCAAGCGATCTTCACGGATTCCACCGGCCAGCTCTGTGTCAAGTTAAAACCGGGCATGGGCAGTGAGAACTTCGAGCTGTTCCCCAAGGATGCGTGGGATCTACTCCTGTCGTGGTACGGCCTCGCCCAGGGGCAGTCGCCCATCGTACGGATCGCCCACAACACAGCCCCGGATTCCGTTAGTCTTCCGACCATTCAGTTCGAGTTCCACCCCCCAGTGTTCACGATCCACCGGTTGTGGTCCGCAAACAGCCCCATCCCCATCGAGCAGGAAATCAAGCTCAAGAAACCCGCGCCACCCATCGTAGTGCAGAGTACCTCGTTCGGCTACCACAATTTCCTGAAGGAAACCAAAAAGCTCGCCGGCGTGTCCACGGAGAAGAAGGTGCGCGTATGGAGGCTGCTCCAGACCATTCCGGCTACGGAGCCGACCACTGAACTGTCCGGGATTAGCACCCCGCCGGACTCCCCCGGGCGCGAGACCGAAATTCTGGCTCGCCCGCCTACGGCGCCGGGGGCTTGGCCAGAGATGCTTGTCGACGTGGAGACCTTCTTGAAGTTGGAGAAGGATGTGGACCGCGGGCTTGTGGAAGCGGACGACACCACCACCAACCCCAATTACAACGGGAAGAAGAGCCTGGCGCTCGTCGGGCTTGCTGTTGATCAGACACTCATCCTGGATGAGCAGATCGACCGCGATGCGTACGTCTCAACATACCGTGGCAGCGCGATTAAGGACAAGGCGCTGGCGACCCGCGGCAGCCCGAATAGCCTTGGCGCACAACGAGGGACTGCTAGCGGCCGAAACAGCCCGGCGCCGCAGGGGATGTTGACTAGAGGCCGGGCTCAGCAAAAGCCGGGGCGCACGATGGGTTGTGTTGGTCTGCAAAATCTTGGCAACACTTGCTACATGAACTCGGCGCTACAATGTGTGAGGAGTGTGGAAGAGTTGACCAAGTACTTTCTCACGCACGAAGCCCGCAAGGAGATTAACCCGGATAACCCGCTATCCCACAACGGCGAGGTTGCCGGCGCATATGGCCGCCTTTTGGAGGAGATCTATAAGGATCCCGCGCCTGGCTCAATCTCACCGCGCCATTTCAAGAGCATCATCGGACGCTACGCGCCGGCGTTTTCTGGGTACGGGCAACAAGACTCTCAGGAGTTCCTTGGCTTCCTTCTCGATGGGTTGCAGGAGGACCTAAACCGTATCAAGAAGAAACCGTACATTGAGAAGCCTGACTCGACGGACGAGATGATCAACAATCCTGCCGCAGTCCGCGAGATGGCGGCCAAGGTCTGGGACATTACCAAGAAGCGAGACGACTCGGTCATTGCGGACCTCTTCACCGGCATGTACAAGTCGACGCTAGTGTGCCCACAGTGCGACAAAGTCAGCATCACGTTCGACCCCTTCAACAACCTCACATTACCACTCCCAGTAGCCAATGTCTGGTCTCATGCCGTTCGGTTCTACCCCCTGAACGATACGCCAGTCGAGTTGACCGTCGATGTTGACAAGAACAGCAGCATCAAGGCTATGAAGCAGTACGTTTCTGTCCGTGTCGGAGTCCCCGTCGAGCGCCTGTTCGGGGCTGAAGAATTCCACTCCAAATTCTTCAAAATCTACCAAGATGGTGGTGCGGTGTCGGATGAGATCCAAAGCAGCGACATTGCCGCGGTGCACGAGCTTGAGGCCGTCCCGACGAATACTCAAAACCCTAAGAAGCTTCAGGCGAAGAAGGAACAGCTGCCAAAGTCGCCGTTTGGTGATGACGATGATGATGCACCTGCTGCCGAGGATCCTCGGCTGGAGCGTTTACTTGTCCCCGTGTTACATCGCATCAACCCTTCGGAGCCCTCGGTTAAGCGCCGTTATGGGCGGAAGAACAACGAGAACACTCCGCCGCCTCATTACATTGTCCTGACGCCTGATGAGGCCCGCGATTTGGAGACTATTCGCCGGAAGATCTTGGAGAAGGTGGCTACGCTGACCACTTGGTCGGAACTCACGTCTCCATCCGACGAAACGGATACCGCCGAGGTTACGGACTCGGAAATGGTTAACACGGTTTCCTCCGATGGCGACTCGTCGGGGGAGTCTAAGGTCGTGGCTAAGTCGGTAGAAGGCGAGGACGATATGGTCGATGTTACCATGCGGGATGCCTCTTCGGCTGGGAAGACCGGGCAGACCACTGGGGCTGCTGCTGCGTCTGTTGAAAAGTGAGCTTTTTTTCTCCTGGTTCAAGACACAACTCGAAGGGGTGATGTACTAACTGACATGTTACACAGACCTTCCCAGGTGCTGAAGCAGTTCAACCGCAAGCGACCCAAATGGGTCAATCCTTTGGAATTCTTGGAACCAGAACTGCAGAATCTCTTCGACTTGAGCTACTTTGTAGAGCCAGGTTCGGTTATCCCCACGGGTTGGAACACGGTTCAAGACGAGAACATTCTACCTCGTTTAAGCTCCAGGCAACCCAAGCCGGCTGTGTCGGATGTTGACATGAAGAGCCCCGAGCCGTTGGATGGTTCAGATGAAAGTGGCAGCGAGGTTGCTGCAGTCACCCGCATGGCCGATGAGTCCAGTGAGGATGACAGTGACTTTCCCAAGACCAAGGTTTGTTGGATTTTTTTCTAGCTCCCTTTTTTACACATTTCCCTTCTTCCAAAGTACATCTTAGTAACCGTGTACGTGCCCTATCTTTAGCATCTCCAGTCAAGGGCCATGAAACACGGAAACGGCCGTGGCGGAAAGAAATGGAACCAAAAGACTTACAGTAAAAAGGGGAAGAGGAACTTCGAGAAGCAACAACAGCAACAGCGTGGCCCCGCCCGCTTCCATACCGCAGCGGCGGCCCCGTCGTCGCCTGTTGGGTCTGACGAAGAATCCCTACTTCCCAACGGTGCTCTGATCGGTCTGCACGAGGGTATCGTGGTTGAATGGGGCGAAAGCGCCTTCGATCACGTCTTTGGTGGATCGTCACCGAATGGCATGCAAGGTAGTAAGACATATTCCCGCCTCCAGACCCTTGAGGATCCCGCGCTCCAAGCGAAGCAGAAAGCGAGACAGCAGCGGAGAAAGAATGGCATCGCCCTCGACGACTGCCTGGATGAGTTTGAGAAGGAAGAGATCCTGTCTGAACAAGATACGTGGTACTGCCCCCGCTGCAAGGAGCACCGCCGCGCCAGCAAGAAGTTTGATCTCTGGAAGACGCCGGATATCCTCGTGGTCCATCTCAAGCGTTTTAGTTCGAGCGGTTGGCGACGGGACAAGCTGGACATACTTGTCGACTTCCCCGTCGAGAATCTCGACCTCACCAAGCGTGTTATCGACAAGGAAGACGGAAAGGAGGAGATCTATGACTTGATCGCTGTCGATGACCATTGGGGTGGCCTGGGTGGGGGGCACTACACTGCTTTCACGAAGAACTTTGTCGATGGGGAGTGGTACGAGTACAATGGTGAGTTGTTGCAAGACAGGCTGGATTTTGTTCCGCTTCTTTTCCTTTTTCTTCTTTTTAATTACTATTTACTGACTTCCCCGTTCAGACGCCTCGGTTACAAAGCAGAAGGATACAGCTAGGATGGTGACATCTGCTGCGTACCTCTTGTTCTACCGCCGTCGCTCGTCAATTCCCCTGGGCGGCCCCAAGTTCCAGGAAATTTTCGACCGCTTCAACCAGCCTCCCCTCGACGAGGACATGTCCGACTCGGGGGAAGGCCAGCGTCTCGGCCAAGGCTCCTCCCTTCGTGGATCGCCGAGCGCTTTGACCGGAGCAGGTCCAGCTCTCCTTCCGGGAAGTCGTGGCTGGGATAATGACCGGCGCGTTGGCGGTAGCCACGACGACGACGCCGACATGCTCACGTCATGGAGCAACCAAGACACGCTCCACAATAGCATCGAGGGCGATGGCGATGACGAGGCCATTGGCCTCTCGGACTATGACACAGCCGGTATGGCCGGCATGACTTCAGTCATTAGTCAGGCGAACTGGAGCTTCGACAACCTCCACACCGAAGTCAGCAAGCCCGGCTCCGAGATCGGTGACGACGACGGCATCGCCAGTGACATTGCCCAGAACGATGGCTCTTCGGTGAACAGCGGCATCAATGACGTGTTCGATAACGATGACGACGGCACGGCGGGGATGGAACACCTCCTCGACCGCGAGCCCGGGTCTGGCTATGTCGAGCCGGCAGAACCTACCGGAGGGTTTATTGACGATTATAACATTCCACCCCCGCCTATGCCGATGGACGACGGTGTTGATTTTATGAGCAAGCTTGCCGCGCATTCATGGGTCCAGCAGCAGATCCATACTGTGCCGCCTATTGGTGGCGCGGTGGAAGATGATGTGGCAAGTGATAAGGTGGCAGAGATTCATGTCAGTGACGCGGGTGCCGAGGCAGATGGGGAGGTGGACAAAAAAGAACCTGAAGAAGCAGAGAAGCAGGATCAGGCTATGGAGGTAGCAGATGGCGTGAAGGCGAAAGGCAAGGGCAAGACCGTTGTCGAGAAGGATACGGTCTTGGGTTGAACTGAACGACCGTGGTATCCACCTTATTCATGTATGGGAGCGGACGGGAAAAGGTCATGTATCTGGAGGAAGCGAAGTATAGGAGTTTGACATGGGGCTCTACCGAATTCCAGGTCTAGAAGAGACGGTGGTCAAGAGTTGGCGAATTGCATTGGCATGGCATCGTGGGTCAATGGTGAACGGTAGTAAAAGAAGAAAACCACGGGGTTTCATGATTTGTTTGTATGGCGTTTAGGTTATTATCATTGCCGTGTCTACTTTCCTTGAGGTCCCCCCCTTTTCTCTCTCTTATTATGTGTGTGGGGTGGTTCTTGCCTGGTGTCATACTGTCATACATACATTTCAAGCATCACGTCGTTTCTAACGTTTTCTTTCTCTATATTATCCCACGCTCTTTTCCTTCGAGGGGGACATGGTGTGCGGGACGGGTATTTCCGCGGGTAGAGGGGGCCTTTGGGGTCGGCGTATAAAAGCGATGCTTTCATTATAGAAATTTTGAGAATACATTTGATATTCTACACTGGTTCATTTTCTCTTTTCGATTGTACTGGGTCAGTGATGAACGAAAGTCACATCCGTCGCTATCAAATGCCCTGCTTAGTTGGTATAACCGACAACTCGCAGATGGTAACAGTTCACATCACAGCTAAGGTCTAAATTTCCTATGCCTTTACAACAACGAATAAAAAATGCATCGAAATGGGGACATAGTTTTGGGACTTGTTGTGAGATGCCACACACACCCGATAAGCAGTCTCCTCGACCGCGGTGGCATGTTCCCGCCGTTAATGATTTTCTTTTCTTAGCTAGTCGTCTGGCATTCTTATTTTTGTGTTCTCAAACGGATCTCCAGACTTATCCACACAAACTTCAAACAGATCAAAACACATAGACATCTACCTTTTCCCACATCCAGCCGTCAAACATATTTATAGCTTAGCGAAGCATAAAACGCATGGCAGATCGACAAACTCTCGGAAACACCGGTCCCCGGAGAGTTGTGTACACGTATTGTGTTATGTGAGTAGCAGTGTCATGATCGACCGTCTCGACACTACACTACTCCAACTACGAGGTTTGTCACATCTAAAAATGCCCCCGTCCCGCCAGAGCCGGATAAACAAGGCTGAAACAAGTTTGGGGAAAGATAAGGGGGTATTTATAGATCTGGAGATCGTTTTGTATGGTTTTGTATGCACCATACTGTGGAAGTGTATGTCTGTGTTTACGGGTTACCGGATCTCTTATCAGTGCAGAGGCGAGGCGAGAAAGCTTGAAAGGCAGAAAAACTGTGGCAAGCTCGGCTCTTAGACTGGGAAACTGGAGACCGAATTCTGTGGGGTAGGAGAAAGTGTGGTTGGCCGCTAGCTAATGCCGAGGACGCACATATGCAGTCCTGAAACAGACTGATAGACACACAGTCAAGTGTTTGCCATAAAGAGCCGCTGACGGGCAGGAGAGACAAGCACTGCTGGGGGGTTCAGATCCGGCACGTTAAAGACACCCGAGACACAACAGGATCGAGATCTGACCGTCTGCCGCCCATCCCATCCCATTCCATCCCATCCGATACGGAATACGAGGCAGGTGGACGGCGCGAAGTGTAGGTTGACGGCGAGGACCGCTAGGACCGGGAGCTGTGCCTGACTCTTAAAGTTAGTCGGGGGCGAGTTCAGACTGATCAAGCAGAACTAGTGTACAGAGTAAGAGCGAGGATAAGCCTCGGGGGCGAGCTGGTGGCTAGAACTCAATGAAAGCGCGCCCATCCATCTGCTGGGCCGCGGCACAACATGTTGACTTCCTGTTGTGTCTCCCCCCTTTGGTGGTGTGGTGGTCTGCTTTAAGACAACCCACCATCATGATAGGCCCGAGATCATTTAGGCCAGTTTTGAGCCGCGTGCATTGGGAGAAGCTTGAGGGGCCTTGTTCTGCTTCTAGCAATCGTACATGTACATCAACAGGGAACGGTGCACGACTCGGTAGTGACACCACACCACCGGGCAAACGTCATTGGCGAGGGGCGGGAAGGGCGCAGGACGCTGCTCTTGCAGGAGGAAGCGGCACGGCTAAAATGCACAGAAGTCCCAGCAGTCAGTCAGTCCAGCAAAAGCCTTTCCTAGCTGCGATCGAGCTTGAGTGAAGGGCGACGGGCTCGGGTTCGGGGTTTGACCGAAATAGCTATCGAAACATGCCGCAGCCGGCGCTTCGCCGGCGCGTATTGCATGCATTCCGAACAGTGCGCCGGAGATTCTGGTGAGAGGATGCTGATATGCCCCTTTCTCCGACTCTTTGGCACTCCGGATTCTGACACCGGAGCGGCCGCCGCTGGGACAGAAAGCCACAGGGCTGGGTTGCCGCGGGCCAGGCGGGTTCGCAGCCGCCTGGGACAACTGACGCCGGGGTTCGCTCTTGGAGTCAGCGGCTCGGCGAGAGTTGATGGACGACTCGCGCGAGCTTGCGCCATTTGTGGGGGTCTTGGCGTGAGTTTTGAACCTCCATCGTTCGCTTGTTTTGCTTGGCTAGCTTGGCGACCTAACCACCCAACCTTCCAACATAGGAGCTCAACTGGCTCTCAGTCGATGCGTTTGGACTGCTTTCAGAAGACTGACAGACTCACGGCCCTCTTCCCTTCCTACCATGGGATTTTGTTGCAAGTGGTTGGCAGTTGGGCTTACTTGATCGCCCACAGGGGTTGAGAGCGTTTCGACGAAAATTCCACGAGTCTTGTTGATTTCTAGTGTGGTGGACACTGACTAGTTATGAGTCTGTGCGGCCAAGCCCCCGGCTGGTCGGCTTGGTTGGTGCTGCCATCGATCTTCGTTTGGCGCCTTCGACTCCTCGTGTACCGGGCGCACAGGCGCGGTTCGCGGCGGTGGTTCTAGCTTGCGGGCCGCCGGCATAGAAAGCGTTGGGCGATGATGACGATCAGTCTGCCGTTCGATATCATGGGCGGGTTTGATCGTTTGGGCGTTTATGCCGGGCGTTGCAACGAACAGCGACTTGGACCTTTGCCTCTGGGTCCGTGCCATCGCCAATTCAAGAAACTCGGAGTTGTCGATGGATTGGTGACTGCAAATCTCCCCCCCGCAAGGTTTATCTCGTAATGTTGTTGGAAGGATTCCAGACTGCGCGCCCGGCGACAGCCGACTTGAATTCGAACCCGACAACCCTCGAGGGGGCTTACTCTCGACGATGCTGGGCTGGCCTGGGCGAGAAGCTACTCAAACATGCAGCGTGCCACACGTAGGACACAGTATGGATGTGCGATCTGTGCCATCTCATGTTGGTTGTCCGGATGGTTGGAGAGAAGCATCAAACCCCTGCTCAAAGGCGACGAAACGGGCTACAATTTCGTCCGAGGCGCCTGCTCGTTGAGTAAGACCGGCTCCATCCACTCTTTCTCCTTCTCTTTCTGTCTTTTGAGGTTGGGGTTCTGAATCGTCGATGTGTTTTTCTATTTTCTCTGTCCTGCTCACCGTCCTCTCTTTCCTATTATTATCTTTCTCACTTTTGTGCATTCCGTTGTCCTTCCGTTTTCATTGTTGTGCGCTTGGCTTCCTGTCGCACCTACTAGTACGTGTACGCCCGGAGAGGCCCCTCAAGCACAAAAAAAGTGGAAGGGACCCCCCGGCTCAGCGTGGTTGCAGTGTTGTGGCAGGCCATTGTTGCGACGACAGCGAGGTGCAGCGTCGTCGTGCGGACGGCTGATTGGTTGGTCGCCGGGAGCCCTTGACCGTCGGCATCCGAAACTGTGTGGGCGCCCTTCTTTTTTCCCTGAGCTTCCCTCTCCGTCCGCCCAAATCCGCCCAAATCCCTTTTTGCGCAGCGGGGGCGGGCTGGGGGAGCACGGGCAGTGGGCAGCTTGTTTTGGTGTGCAGTAGCGTGTTCGACAGGTTTTCGAGAAGACGGCCAGAAGAACAGGGGGGCTTCCTCGGGCCAGTCAGAACCCGCCCCAGCTCTTGCTGAGATTGAACCTTTTCCCGCCTGCGCAGCCGTCCCCACCTCGATTCGAAGCTCTGACTGGCTCCCGCCATCGGGAAGGAGGGGAACGCACCCACACCTTCCGCGCTTCCCCCGAAGAATGCCCCTTCCATGTTCCCTTCCATTTTCTCAGGTTCCACCCACCCCATTTTGTCCAACCAGGCCTGTCGCGCCTGCCCTGCCCACCGATTGCCGCCTAGCTTGCTTTCCCAGTCAGTGTGCGTGGTGCGCCGGAAGTGCGCGCGATGGAATGTGCGTGTGTGTCGGTGGTGTGTGTCTGGCTCTGTGTTGTGCCTGTCTGCTAGCCAACCTTGCCCGTCAATGTCTGCGCGCTGGCCGCCCGGGAAGGTCCTTGCCCGTCACCTTCCCTTCATAAAGAGGACTAAGGCCAATCGTGGGGTTCAGCCGTTATTTGCGCCCCAATTGCCTCCCTCCAGGGCCAGAGAGAGCGGATTCGCCCCATGGGTTCGAGCGTCCGCCGAGGGCAGGCAAGACCGTGGTTCTTCTTCCTTGGTCCTTTTCCTTTCGTTCGAGGCACGGGCTTCTCCGAACACGCCCACGCCTGCCATTGCACTACAGAGTTGGGCCATTCCTGCTCCTCTCTCCTTCCGTGACTTCTCGAAAGCCAACTCACACACCGGGTGCGGAACAGACAACCTACCCGTCTTGCCGTCCTCACTCCGCGACACAGACTGTGTAAGTTCACCAGTCTTGAGGTAGGTTGGAGTCATGCACTTTTCCTTCTCTCTCGGTCTCTTTCTTGCATCAACTTCTCCGTCTGCCTGTCTCAATCCCCCACCCTCCATCCGTCGTCTCCACCTCCCTGTTCCATGCCAAACCAGAGGTTACCCACTGCGACTCGATCCACAAGGGAACAAGGCGTTCATTGTCAGGCGCTCGAATTGCGGAATGAGCCCGGGCCTCCTCTTCTCTCAATCTGTTCATTCCTATTCTCGTTTCTTTTTTTCTCTTTTTTTTCCTATCAAATCCTTCAGACGAGCTCGCGCATGGTAGAGCTGGTGTCTTGATTCTGCATTCGCCTTATCGCGAGCACCCTCTGCGCTCCGTCCACTCCACTTCGCCCCCCTTCCACCATCCTTTGCGCAACTCGCCTAATCTCGTGCACATAGACCAGCTTGACCCCATCGAGATTGGGCACCTTCCAGTCTTCGTCCGACACTCAACCGGCCCCCAGCCTCGAATTCACCGAAAGCGGGAAAACTAGAAGGAAGAAGGGGGATTCTTAGACATACACAGCGACTCGACGTTCAGGGACCTCGGTGTGGACTCCACACCAAGTTGCGCGGATCGACACCATTTTTCTGAAATACCGCTGCTGTCGCATTTGTTTCCGAGAGGACCGACTTTTCGCCATTGCTCGCTGAACGCCATCGGAGCTGTCCTGCCGTCGACTCTTCGGCTTGGCCCACGCTGTCACCGGATACGCTCGCCAGTCTAGTCGTCGTGTCCGAAATCTGTCTGGCCCGTCGAACCATCCTCCCTCCCCAGCGGAAAGCGTATCTGGTCGCGAGACTGGTCGCTTGTCAAGGGCCGCACTATGGAGAAAGTTCCGTGCAATGTGATATATGTCGACCGGTCGGTGTTGCAGGACCGGAACATCGAAGCCGGCCGTCGACATACTCCCGGGGATGCGACACGAGGGGAATCGGCGCGTGTCGCCGAGAATATTCAACTCCTCCTTGATGTGTTTGACGAAGGTATGCCTGCCAATTCCTTGTGCTGCGGCTAACATTCTGCAGCGCTGTGGCGCCGAATTAGACCAGCTGACCCTCGGATGATCATAGTTTACCTCTGTAGTTCTGGCGGCGCATGCTTGACTCAATGGCTAAGCCTGCAGGAAACCACGATGGCGACTCTCAAACCGACCGTTTTTATCCTTGACACTCCGTACCGTGACGATATCCCCGAACGAACCCGCTCGAGATCTCCCTCTCCATCCTCAGTGACCGCCGCCGACGACAGTGAAACCCAGGAGGAGGAACTGTACGGCCTGTCGTTGCTGCGAAGAATCATGTCCGAGTCATACGTGCGAAATGTGTCGAAGCTGGTTGTCACTGTCCCCATTGTTGTTACACCGGACGGGAATCAGCCCACATCGCAGGAGCGCAGAGCAGCAAACAAGAGGATGCTTAGGAAGTGTCTCGACGCCGGCGCGACGGATGTTATGACGAGCCCCATGAACTCCAAGTGTGTCACCAACCTGGAGGTCCATGCCTATCGCGCCCAACGAGATGCCGCCCGGGATCAAAAAGCACTGGTTGAACTTCGCCAGGGCCGAAAGCGCTCGTGGGTCGGTATCTATGAGGAGAAGCCGTTCTCGTACTTGCGCGAGGCTATGGTGTCGAAACTCATGGGTCGGATTTGCCGCACAGGGAGTGAGACGGAAGATGTGGCTTCCAACATAAGGCTGTCCATCACTGCTGAGAAGCAGGCAGAAGTCACCTCGGCTGTGGGACAGTGGCACTTTTGCGCCCATGACTTTACGGAAGACGAACTGGTCGTGGCGGCGTTGGTCATGTTTAAACATGCACTCTCCATGCCTGAGTTAGAGCCTTGGCGGATACCAACAGGTATGTTTGCTGTGACTTGAGTTGGTGCTTATTCACATTTCCTGCAGGCCGCTGATTGCCCATGGGCTTCACTTTAGACCAACTACACCGCTTTCTTCTCGCGTGTCGGGCTGCCTACAATACCTTTGTTCCGTATCACAACTTCCGCCACGTGGTCGACGTCCTGCAGGCGACCTTCCACTTCCTCGTCAGCATTGGCTCCCTACCGCCCTACCCCTCAGCTAGTGGCTCGCAACCCGCTGCCCGCCCCAAGTCGCCAATGGCTGAGTTGCTGCAGCCGTTTGAAGCCTTGACTCTGCTCATCACGGCTATTGGTCATGATGTTGGCCACCCCGGCGTCAACAACGGCTTTCTAGTCACCTTGAATGCGCCTCTTGCCCAGCTGTACAACGACCGCTCGGTCCTCGAATCGTTCCACTGTGCGGCTTTTTCGCAGATCCTGCGAAGGTACTGGCCATCCACTTTCGCTGACAGCAACTTGCGCCACCTTATGATCAGCTCGATCTTAGCTACCGATATGGGTTTGCATTTTGAGTACATGAGGAAGATGGGTGACCTTCAGGAGAAGCTTCGTGGTTCCGACAACCTTGATAGCTGGAAAGACGCCACCAAGGTTGAGCACAAGGCGCTGACATGCGCTCTTCTCATCAAGTGCGCAGATATCAGCAATGTTGTAGGTTTAACCGTCCACCGAATTTCCATGCCTCGACCGTGATATCCGACTGATTACTCACACCTTTTGTTCATAGACGCGACGACATGACGCAGCCCTTCAGTGGATGCACATCCTTTCTGAGGAGTTCTCCCGTCAATCAACCATGGAACGCGAGTTGGAAATCAAGACTTCATTGATGTCGGAACCCAAGCAGGATACGCTGTCATTGACTACCGCGCAGCTCAAGTTTATGAACTTGTTCGCCCTGCCGCTTTTCCAAGGCGTTGCCGACATCCTCCCTGCCATGCAATACTGTGTTGACGAGCTTCTCTTGAACAAAGAATTGTTTGATAAAGTTCTGCGAGACGAGCAGCAGCGGCAGGCGCCGACGGAGCCGGCTTCTCAAGCCGAAAGCCGTGAGCTGTCGCCTAAATCGATCAATTTCACCGTTTCCCCGGACCCGGCAACGGAGGCTCATCCCGCCAAGGGACCGACGGGATCCCCCTCAAACACGGCGGGAGCTCAGGCTGCAACCCCGCACGAGGGTCCTTTCCACCAGCCGCATTCAGACTCGAGGCGGCCCACCAACGGACGAACGGTGAATGGCATCGTCACCAGCTTTTCTTCCACAACTGATTATGGCCATAACGAAGGATCCAGCGCGAATGGTGCCAACCACCACCATGGCCACAGCCGACAGCGGTGCAGCGAGGCGACAGACACAGGTTCGGCGCCAAACAGCGGCGATTGGGCTTCTCAAGCGACGAGTGCAACCACAGGCCGGATGCCGATGTCTCCCAGCACACAGGGGACCAGCATCGTCAGTCGGGATTCCTTTGAACGCCCACGTAGCTATGGCACCAACATGCCGGTCCCAAGCGTGGTAGACCCCGCCGGATCGACGAGCACGGTCCCAGAATCGGCCACTACGACAACGACTCGGAGTGATACGGACCTGAAGCTGGACAATTACCCACCGCCACCGTTGGTCCTCGATGACGAACACGATGCTCTGCGAAACGGCCACAACCCACACTTCACGAATGGCCCGGGAGTGAAAAGGAACGGAAACACTGCTGCCGCCGGATCCGGAGACTCATCCACTCGGCAACTGAAGAAGAAGCCGAGCCGTTTCAGGATCAATGGTTTGCAAAGTCTGTTCAGGAAGCACAAGAGCTCAAGCCCGCCAATGCAGGCGGCTGATACCGCAGGGTAGAACTCAAGCCATGCCGCCTGCCTATGGCGGGCATCAGTCTACCACGTGCTCCAATTGATGACACCACCGCGACTAGGGTGAGGATATGGCTAGATGAAACCCATCGACCCGGCCCAGGCCGCCGTTAGCAGCCCTCTTCGATGGAGACCACAGCTGCGAACTCCGAAAAATGCCCAATTTCTGAGCCCGACCCTGTTGTCAAGGAGTCATCCCCCCGACACAGGTTCAAATTATCGTCCCGTTCTGGCGATCGGAAAAAACACGATTCAACGGGTGGAGGACCTTGTTGGAGGCGTTTTCTTACTCTGTTAATGATACCCCGCCGCTAACCGGCTTGCTGTACCGGTTAGCATGCATCTCTCATCTATCAATCCTTGTCTGCCGTGAATTTTACGGCCAGTGACCGTCTCACATCCCTGGGGTGTGAGCTCGGATCTGCTGCACAAACTGTACAATGTTCTACAAGGCTGGCGTAGGAAGGTTGACTGGGAGTACAGAATGCATCTCACGGTGAACCGAGTGTGGTCGAGTATCATAACATCGGCGACGCGGTTTGGTGTGTCCTACACCTAATCGGAGTTCCCGTCTTACTTTTCACGACGCCATTACCGCTTTTCAGATAAGGGTGGAAGACGGAAGCGAAGGGAGAGGTGTAACAAACACGGGCTCTGCCGTTGGGATGTTGACAGGCTTTGCTTGGTAGCCTTAAGTTTGGAGGTACCCGCAACAGATGTCATCTTCATCAATCCACGGACGGGGCGTGTAATTGCTATCGGGTCAGCTCCCCTTGTGGGAGGTATGAAAGGAAACGACAAATGGGAACAAGGAAGGCTGGGAAAATTGGGAGAGGAAGGGGTGGGTGGTCTATCTGGGCAGTGTTGTATGTCCTTGTATTTTATGTGCAATCAAAACATGAGAATTCAAAGAGTCCCTCTCTGGTTTCAAAAGAGGCATCTTCCTTGCCTTCGTTTTACCGGTGTGCCCGCCCGTCATGTCGAGCTCCCAAAACGCAAGGATAGCGGGGGTGGAAGAAAGACGGGAGGTGTGGTCGTCTTTACATTCATGGTGCCGGAGAAGCCAGCGCTGTCATACGTGAAGCCTCCTCTGCCAGGATCTCTCTCTTCTAGTTATTTCGTTCTCGGGTCTATCAATAGATATGTGACCACCTGTTACAGCTTCCAGGATAACGGCCGCGAGTCTACGGATACATGTGAAACAAACCATCGGCCGGCAAGCGAGGCGTGTGTCACGATCGACGGGAAACGGTCCTAGTACATCGTATACGCATGTGTAATGCCTGTCTACGACACAGGCGCGAGTCTAGAGGTTTGTCTTAGCCAGGGTACGTTGGTGGTATGGCTGCTGTTTGTTGAATCATAGCATCGACAGATCGGCAACAACACCTGGTTCACGGGAAGATGGGTACGGATATGCTAGAGGATGATGATATGGATTCAACTAAGGAAAACTATCCGCAAAATGCAAAAGCAACCCGGCCTTGTACAGCTGGCCGCACGTTCAAGCAAGTTCCTTCTAAGTTCGAATGTCAAAGGCAGAACCAGGTAGCGATCTATGAACGACGACAGCAAACGACCCAAGGAGGAGAGAATACAAATGCGTCTGCTAGATGCTCATTATGCCCCCACAATATACAAGCCTTCAATCCAAGAAAAGGCGTCGCTGAACGCTTTAGTTGGCGAACCACTCGCCGCCCAACCACCGGTTGAGGAAGTCAAGGGAGTTCTCAGGCTGGTCCATGGGGACCATGTGGCCGGCCTGGTAGATCTGCATGAAGCTGAAGTTGCCCGAGGCCTTGACCTTGCCATACTCCTTCTCGGCGCCCTCGAGCTTCAGGTCCTTGATCTTGGCAGCGTTGAAGTCCTTCTTGCCGGGCCACTCAAGCGCCTCGGTCCAGGCCTGGTTGCCGAGCCAGTTGCAGATGTAGTCGGCATCACCAGCGTAAATAAGGACAGGGATCTCATCGAGAATGCCGGGGACGAGGCGGTGGAAGGGCTGCATCCAGTCGCCCTGGAACAGGAAGTTGCGGTTAATGTCAAAGTTGCAGCTATCGTAGCTCGAGACCTCGGCGCCAAGGGCCTCCATCACGTCCTTCTGGTTCAGGTAGTCGGTGATGTAGCCAAGGCCGCTGTAGCACAGGTTGCTGGAATCCTCGCACTTGCTGCGAATATCGTAGACGTTCTGGCCAGTGCGTTGGTAGGGGCCGATCATGGCGTTGTTGCAGTAGATAGAAGCGGGAACGCAGCTCCACACGCTACCACTCTCGTAGCAGCTGTTGATGAGCGACTGGCAACGCGGCAAAGCGTTGTCCATGGCACGGCACTCAGACTCGCCCAGGATGGCGGGGTAACCGCCATCGCCGCAAGCCATGGGGCGGTAGTGCTCATACTGGGTCAGGCCATCAGTCAAACCGTTGCCAATCAAGATGGACTTGAGGTTGATGTTGCGGTTCTTGTGAGACAGAATCTCCGAGGCAAAGACGGGAATGTAGTGGCCGGCGTAGGACTCGCCCGCGATATGGAAGTCCTGGTTCGCGTACTCGGGGAATTGGTGGAAGAACAGAGTCAGGAGAGCATAGACATCCTTCCCGGCCGCAACGGTGTTGCTCACGGGATTGCTCGAGTACGAGTACCCGACGTTGACGGGTTGGTCGAGGAAGATGACGCTGGCGTTGTTGTTCCAGCTAAACTCGTTGTTGATCACCTTGAGCTTCTTGTCAATCGACGAGGGGCCGAGCTCAAAGAAGAGACCAGTCAGGGATGAGCACCCGGGACCGCCGTTGAGCCACAAGACGACTGGGTCGTTCTTGGGGTCGTTGCGCGACTCGAAGAACCCTGCGAACGAAGAGAGATCTGATTAGCACAGGCGAACCTCTTTCAGGGGGAGGCGGTGAGGGGGAGAGCCTTACAGTAGAACAAGTGCTTGTCGTTGGCCTCGTCGTCCAGGTATCCGCTGAACTGCTTGACGGAGTCGACGCCGAGCTTAGCAGGGTCGACCGACTTAATACGGAGGTTGTAATCCTCGATGCGGCCATCAACCTGGCGATGCTCCTGGCCGTCCTCACCCTGAACCCAAAGCTTCTGCACGTCGGCACCCTTGACGACATGGTTCCAGTCATCACGGCGGCGGTGCGGCTTAGGCTGGCTGAGCCAGGACGACGGGTTGAAGGCGCTGTCGGGTACGAGCAGCTTGATCTCATCCCAAAGCGCCTTGGCTTCGGCGGTCATGCCAGAGAAAGCCTCCTCGAGGTTCTCAATGGTGTGACCCGCGGCATCCGTGAACGAATCCGTGATGGGCTTCATGGCGTCCGGGCCATCGCCGAAGCCGCCGGAGAGCACCTGCTGGGCCTGCTGCTGGAATGACGCGGCCGAAGCTGCGCCGAGCAGCACCGTCGACGCTGCGATCCTCATTGCGACTATAGGCGGAGAAGACCGTGTGAGGTGGTGAAATGGTTGTTACAGGATGCGGATTACGAGGTTGATGAAAAGGAAAATAGAAAGAGATGTGAAAGAGGAAATATAATGGAGGAGGAAAGGAAGGCGGGAGCTCGGGGGTTGGTGTTATTGATGAAACGGCGCATTGGGAACCTCCATCCCGCAGCGACTGAGCGACCGCCTCGGGCAAGGCACAGGCAGGCGGGTATTGGTTGCGCCACGCCCTGTTGTCGGGGTACCTTGCAGGGCAGGTCACGAGAGCGGATAACTAAAGTGGAGCATTACACAAAATGTGTCTGATAAGCATCATCACAGTCGACTGGTCTGGGCATTGGCTCTTTAACTGTAGCCTCGCTTTGGTTCCACCAATGGAAGACGAAACACTTCACCCAGCCGGGCCCACTCATCCGTGGCGTCCGACCGGCCCAGTCCCTCCATCCTTTCAGGCGGTGACCTGCGTCATCGGACGAATGTTCCCGCGACGCGCTGCAAACCCGATAACTCGTGTGAACGGTGAATGTTCGGTCGGATGGGGCCCAGAGCGCTTGAATTTTCGGTATCCTCGGATTGCACTGTACCGGAATCAGACTAATCCTGATAATGGCAAAGCGCCACGTAACAAACGGTTATGGACGGGAAATGCCCGGTAATGCGCCCGTCATGGGCGGCATAACACGGGCTTGCACAAATGCCCCTTGCCTCCAGGATGGATCCCCGCAGACCTGGACCCACCTGAGTCATCCAGACTCATCCCACCTGCATCAGGGACTTGTTCGTTTGTGGCGGGGTCGTTGTCGATAAAAGAAAAAGATCAAGACGGAAAACACCATCACATAAAACGAAACCTGTCTTGACCCTACGCAGTCACAGGCAACACCATCTTGAACCAGAATCATCGGCAAATCGCAGTTTCTCTGAGATACCTCGCCCTTCTCACATCAACAAAACGAGAGCCCGAACGAGCGAGACACCATCTCCAGCGCCACGATGGTCATTCAACAACCTTCCAACCAGATCAAGCTCACTAACGTGTCGTTGGTACGCCTAAAAAAGGGCAAGAAGCGCTTTGAGATTGCCTGTTACAAAAACAAGGTCCTAGAATGGCGCTCAGGAATCGAAACAGACCTCGATAACGTGCTGCAAATCCCGTCGGTCTTCCTCAACGTGTCCAAGGGCCAAACGGCACCGTCAGCTGAGCTGGCCAAGGCCTTTGGCAAGGGCGTCTCGGTTGACGACATCATTCTCGAGATCCTACGCAAGGGCGAGCTGCAGGTCGGCGAGAAGGAACGCAGTGCCCAGCTCGAGCGAGTCCACAACGAGGTCGTCTCCATCGTCGCCAGCCGGCTCGTCGACCCCCGCACGAAGCGTGTTTACACCTCCGGCATGATTGAGAAGGCTCTGGACATGCTCAGCTCGATGGCACACCAGCAACAGTCACAACCACAATCACAACAAGAAAAGCCTTCTACAAACCCTGGCACGCCCAACCCACCAGGTACACCCGCCACCAACGAACCCGGCGAGAGCAAACCCAACACCACATCCACAACCTCCTCAACAGCACCACCACAACCATCTTCGACAACAGCATCAACAACAACAACACATCACAAAACCGCCACTTGGACAGGCGTTATCACGACTAAGAGTGCCAAATCCCAAGCCCTCGACGCCATGCGCGCCCTGATCGCCCACCAACCCATCCCCGTCGCCCGAGCACGCATGCGCCTCCGCATCACCTGCTCCACCAGTGTGCTCAAGCAGGCCGTCAAGGCACCCAAGACACCTACCCCGTCCGGAGGAAAGAACACAGATGACGGAGAGGCAGGCGGGGAACAGAAGGCGCCTGGGACAGTCAAGGACAAGATCTTGAGTTTTATCGAGCAGGTTGAGACGCAGGACGTGGTGGGCTCGGAGTGGGAGATTGTTGGGTTTGTGGAGCCGGGGGCGTTTAAGGGGTTGTCGGACTTTGTGGGCGGGGAGACGAGAGGGCAGGGGAGGGTGGAGGTGTTAGATATGGCTGTTACGCATGAGGAGTGAAGGAGATAGATGACTTGGGCATGGAAAAATGAACAGACATGGATGGTGGGTGGTTGACCATAATGCTCCGGCAATTATGTTTTCGTTATTTTATGTTCTCAGTGTGGATGTCTGCTCGGCGTTTTGGTATGTAAAAGAACGGCATAGACACAATGACCTACCGTATCGTTGATCACCACGCATAGCACATCCTGTGGACCCAAGTCGTTTTACTGTTTTGTATCTGCGCCTGTATTTGTCACGCTGTGAATCATGGTGGTTCCCGTTTTGCAATCCTGCCGATTCCCTAACGAACTGCAAGAGATCTTCTTCGCAAGAGGTAAATAAAATCAACCCATCCCGTCCATGACCACCACCCCTTAGCCCGAGGGATAACACCGCCAGAAAGCCAAGCACAGCAGCGCCAAATAATGCCGCATTCGCCCCAGAGAGAGAGAGAGAAATCCCGCTTAACCACCCTTCTTCTTGGACACACCGACGGTCCGGCCACGGCGACCGGTCGTCTTGGTGTGCTGACCACGCACACGGAGACCCCAGTAGTGACGGAGACCACGGTGGGCCCGGATCTTCTTCAGCCTCTCCAAGTCATCACGGAGCTTGGAGTCGACGCCGTTGGCCAGGATCTGAGAGTCCTTGCCATCGATGATGTCGCGCTGCCTGTTCAGGAACCACTATTGCCGGGTGCGGTTAGCAATGACATTCAACACTAGAGTGACAAGGATGGGAAAATCATACCCCGGGGATCTTGTAGGCGGTGGGGTTCTGGATGATGGTGACCAGGCGCTCCAGCTCTTCAGAGGTGAGCTCACCGGCACGCTTGTTCAGGTCGACATCGGCCTTCTTGCACACCAGGTTGGCTGTTCTCCTGGTTAGCACCATGTTTTCCTTAAACCCGAATGAACCATCGCAGCTGGGGCTGTCAAAGACCTACAGTAACGGCGACCGACACCCTTGATCTTGGTCAAGGAGTAAACGACCTTCTGCTTGCCGTCAACGTTGGTGTTGAGCAGACGCAGAATGTGGTTGAAGTTGCTCTGGATAACCAGTTAGCTTGTAATCCCTTCAGCCATCCGCACATCCACCTCGCGTTGCCCGTTTTCTACTGCTGTCCCGATCCTGATCGTATTGCCGTAGGGGTGGCCGCGCCAGGCACAACCGCACGTCAAACGGCCTGGTAGCTCTTTGACAGACGCTGTTCAAGACCGTTCCCATCCCCTAGAAAGGTAGAATGTAGTGCGGTTCTAGCCTCCAAATGGGGGGCCCATTGGCTTCTCATCGGATCGCATCGTCTCGCAGTTCTCCGCTCGGCGATCTAATTTCTGTGGGTTCGTCGTCGGATATGTCGCGTGCACCACAAAATTGTAGGTACGTCGATCGGTTGTCGGATGGGGCAGCGTCGCCAGCGAGCCCGGGAAAAACGGTCCAGCAGCAGGGAATTGAGGGCAACGCAGAGGCTCATGATGCTATACATCGTCTGTGTCCACGTACCTTCTCGCCCGATACGAGAGACATGATGGGCAACTTTGTCCGGCTTGTCGTTGCAAACTTGCTTGTCCGAGGTCGTGGGAAGGAGGTTCGCTAAATTTGTGCTGCGGTAGGTTTTCGAATTTCTGTGCGGTCACGTGGTGGGGCATCGGCAGAGAGCGCTTTGACCATCTGGTTTTTTATGGCAGTAACCCGAACCCTGGTACTTCCTGGTCTGCGAACTTCACCCAGGACCTCAAGCGACTCAAACGCAATGTCTGTTCTGCTTTTACCCCATTTATCTTGAATCGAAGCCTGGGGGCAGGTAAATTTGATACAGATTATTTCACGTGCCCAAGGATTTCAAGTCCATATCACCCATTTCTATGCAGTAGCTGGCGGCGTCGAAACTGGAAAGGTCATGACCAACAGCAACAGCAGAAGCCTTTCAGTTAGCGTCCCCTTGTATTATTAGTTACTTTCAAACCGGCCTACTTTAGCAACCCGTGTTGAGCTCAGCTCTTATTCCGGGGCTAGTGAAGGTCCATGTTAGAAGGTATTGATGCAAAGATCGGTTACAAAAGTTGAAGCGCTGGCGTAGCACACAATTGGCTCGCCCCTCTAGAACCCCACCCTCCGGACTAACCGTGTTGGTACTAGTGGCTTTCTACAGCGCCGTCATGCTCTTTCTTATCCGCGAAAAAAAGGCGAACCGAACGCAGAGCCGGGCTTTCGCGAATATTGAAATCTTGATCCAGCAACCTTCAATCACGACCACCCCCGCGGCCGGCGCTAGGATAAACTCCACAACCAGCAACAGGAAGGACCAGTGCTTCTTTCCTAACACACGCAGAGAAACCGACATTCGAACAACCTAATTTAATTTTCTCCTCACACAACAACTCAAAATGGTCCAACTTGTAGAAGTCGAAGACGAGCACTTCCAGCACCCCCAAGTCGGGACTGAGGAAGAGGACGAGGACTTCACTGACACCGGTATGAACACCGATTTCCATGCTTTCACTACCAACTCTCCCTCCTCTCCCAAATCATGATTTCCCCCCACCCGCTAACCAATACAACCCCTCCTCCCCACAACAGACTCCGAAATCTCCAACGAATCCAACTACGACCCCTCAGACGAAACTCTCGCCGACCGCCTAGCCGCCCTGCGCGACATCGTACCCGCCACCGCGCGCGGCTGGATCCACCACAAGTACGACGCCACCACATCCGCCGTGTGGACGGCGCTCTCCTTCGCCGGCCGCGCCGCCTGGACAGTCTCGGTCAGCGCCCTGCTCGTCGGCGTGCCCTTCGCCCTGGCGTTTGGCGAGGACCAGAACTTTGCTGCGATGGAGCAGGAGCAGCGGATGCGTGAGTTGGGTGGGGAGGTTCTGGGCGGTGGTGCTGGTGCGGCGCCGGGGACGGAAGGGAAGGGGATGTCGGCTGAGGAGTTGAGTGCTGCATTGGGTGGGGGCAAGGCGGAGGCGAAGGCGGCTCTTTGAGTTGGCTGATGTGGGGGAGGAAAAAATAAAGAAGACAAAAAAAATGTCGAGATGGGGAGGGTGTGGTGAGGCTGAAGTTGGTCTTGGTGAGCGGGGTGTACTGGGTGATCATGAGAGAGGGGTATTCAGCTGCTCAACGACCACTTGACGGCTTGAACATTGGGTTTGATCTTCAAAGATCGATAACAGACTCGGAGTTCCGGCAATGCGAATATACAAAACACTCGCAATTATCTCCACCCCCCACCAGCACCGTCGACATCCGGAACCTTATCAATGTTGCGGACCTCACCACTCCCTCCATTAGCTCGACCATCTCGAACTTGTATATTAACGAGCCTTTCGAACCCTCATCAAGGACACCCAGCTGTTCTTGAGGAGCACCCTTTCCCAATTTGTCTTAACACTCGTATATGGTCGCACTTTCACGAAATAGATGCTGGGAATGGCCGGCGCACCTGTTGTTGTATGGACGGATAGCTAGCTGGATGAATGGACGGATCAAGGATGTTTTAGCGGGGGCGGGGTAAACAGACGCCAGACCAGAACGTGTATATCATGATATGACTTCTCTCTCATCTCCTCGTGAAGGAATCATTGCACTTTTTCTTCCTTATCTTTCTCCTTTATGCCCCTTTAGATGAGGAGTGACGTGACAAACCCCTGACTATGTGAAGTCCGACAGTTTCAGGTCACCAAAAGTACGACGAGATCCTTCCAAGCACCGCAGGGCACGTTTTATTCTATCTACTAGGCACGTAGGCATATCTTGTATGTGTGTCCATGTACATTTGCACCGTAAACCACACACAAAATTGGTGAAAAAAACAAAAAATCGCACTGCCACGGAGGACGACGCTTCCCAACACTCCGCTCTCTGTTTTTTGGGGGGCCGGTTTTAAAATAAAACCAAGCAAATGGGTCATGATTCCCTACAAGATTGAATTAGAGGAGAAAGGATGAGAGAGACTCGCGCCACCGTCACCCCTACCACCACGGCCCGTTCCTTTTTTCCAATCCGTTGAGTTGATTTATTTCCAATCAGATACCTCCCCAAACTCGAGAGTGTGACGCACGCCTGCCTCCCTTTATCTCCCTAGACCCCTCCTCCTCGTCTTTTCGCCCTCCGTTCCTCCGCCCGCTGCCGTGACAAAGGTATAACAACGGCGGTGCTTTCAAAGAAGAAAACTAAGGAAAAAAGCAGATCAAAGGTTTTTAAGAAATGAGATGTGGGCTGAAAAGCCGTGATAGAGATGATTGGTGGTATCATTGGGGAAAGGGGGCTAGGAAAATACAACTAGTGCTGGTTGTGTGTGGCTGTAAATGTATGAGAATGAATAATAGTTGCTGAGGCGCTCAATCAATGCTAAGACGCTCAAGCAAGAGAAGTAAAAAAGATCATAAAAAAGATCAGGAGCTGAATACCCCGAGATGAAGGTGGTTCGTACAGAAAAAAGGGAAGAAAGGTCGGTTGATGACGGAAGTAGGGTCGGTTGTGGTGCGTTGCACAAAACAGATAAGGAAATTTGGTTTGTTGCCGGACCGCTTGAGCGGTTGAAAGAATAGCAGCCATTGCTCGTGCAAGATAGGAGAATTCGTGAGGGGAAAAGAGCGGAGGAAGGTTTTGCAATTAAGATTTTAGAAGTTGGAGTGGTTGCGATGGGCTTCCTCAAGGACTACATCGGGCTTGTTAGCATTTTCATTCACCCAATCCTCTCTCCCCCAGACAACAACGGTGAAACTTACTGCGAAGAATGCTCATCTGCCCGGCCCGGTCCTCACAAGCGATCTGCACCGCGCTTCCCTCAACGAGATCCAGAACGACGCTGTTCGGTAGCTCCTGGAGCTCTACATCCGGTGCATACGGCGCCTTGAAGTCGCTCATGTGGTACCGCTTGATCAGCGCGCCGTGGCGGTCCTTGCCGGGGACGGCGGCGGGCATCATCGCCGCGCCCTGTACGCCGCTGAGGATCAGGAAGCCCGTGCTGTCAAGGCAGATGCTGCGGCGCTTCCACAGGAGGTTGTCCGGGAACTGGACGTTGACATCGCCCATGAAGGCCACGATGCTAGGCGGGGATTGAGCAGCTGCGCTGCTGATGGCTGAGTTGCCCTTTGACGCGGCTTCGACCTCGGCGGCGTTCTCCTCGGCCACTGTGGGGGAGATCGATGGGGCCCCGGTCTTCCGGCCGGTAGCGAGAGTGTTGGAGATGCGACGCATGAACCTCGACGCCCGGCTACCGGTCCCGTTGCCGCTCTTGGGGCTGACCGGGTCCGAGCTGCCAGCGCCGAACCGCTTCTCGCTCGATCCGCTTCCGTTCTTGGCATCGGCGTCAAAGTCGAAGCTGATGTCGGTAGCCCGGCTGGTGGCAAGGGACACAGAGGAGAGCGGGGTGTGGTTTCGCTCGATGGATGAGCGCCGGCTGCTGACGCTTAGGCGGCGGACGAGGGAGCCCGAGGGCTGCACCGATGGGGCGCGAGAAGGGGGCCGCGAGGTGCCCGGCGAGGTGACGCCTGCAGAGCCGAGGCTGTCGCTGGAGCCTGACTTGCCGCCGATGACCGACCCAGTGCGGTCTTTGATGAAGTCCTTGACGACCGAGAGTGATGACCGGCGCCGGGGACGACGGCCCTCGGTGGCTTCTGTCGGCGAATCTCCCTCGCCATCCCGAGACCGCTTGGACTGCCGTCGCTCAATCACAGACTGCTTAGCTTGCTCGGCAATATCCCGTTCCAGGGTGCGCACCGAGTTAGAACTCGGGGGCCGCACGGGACTCCGAGAGTCCATCCGGTTCTGCACATCCACGACCAAGGGTGACTGCTTTAGGTCTAGGGTACCATATTCTGTTGAGTTGCCGCCGCTGGGCTCGAGGCCCTTGGAAAACGGTTTGCTCGGATCCCGGACGATCCTAGCTGTGACCTGGACAGAATCAGGACGTCCTCTTGGAGGCATACCTCCTTCAAACATGGACAGCCGGTTGACCAAGGATCCGGAACGGCCACGTCCCATGGTCCTCGTCGCCTCGGCGGACGTCGAATCCCTCGAGGCTGGTGGGGAAGGCGAGGCAACCCTTGTCACTGAACTGTCCCGATCGACCACGGATGATGGCCGAGACGGCTCGCGTATGCTAGTTTTGCGGACAGCGAAAAATGTTGACGCAGGACGGTCCTTGGGTGTCGTCACGGGCTCCGTGCCCGGGGGGTTACCGGAGAACTTCTCCAAAGCCTTGATACGCTGTGAAATGCTGGAGCCCAGCTTGGCGCTCTTGGGTCGTGCCTCAGTCGGTGTCTGTTGTTGAAAGCCCCTTTGTTGATGGGCAGTACCGGCAGAAGTAGATCGAGCCTGACCAGACGGCATTTCACTGGGAGATAGGAACGAGTTACGGACTGGGTTCGAGACGGTCCGTGCAAAACGCTGTGCCCCAGTATCCTCCAAGACGCTAACAGGCCGCTGTTTAGAAGGCTGGTCGAGCCCGAAGAAAGGTGACAGCGGAGACTTCGACACAGCAACGGGTGTGGCCTCCTGCACGGTGGCCGATTGCAATTCGTCCATGAGGCCGTCGTTTTCTAAGATGCTAATCATTGAACGGCGCTTGTCGTTGTCCGGGGAGTCGAAATCAGTTTGAATGGGGTCCGGAAGCTTCCGTCCCCTCCCATCGACATTCTCTGTCTCTGCCGACGACAGCTGAGGGACAACATCATCTTTCTCCGGCACTGGGGGTGGTACTGGCTCAACATCCTGCGAACCTACCTCTGGGGCCTGGCTAATAGTTGGAGGGCTGTTAGGGCCGACGGCGGCTGAGGTGGGTTTTGCTTCCTGTGTCGAAAACTTGGATACCGGTATCCGGATTTGTGCTGCCGGGGCTTGTTCGATAGCAGGGAGTTCAGCATCACTCTCTGTCGGTTTCTGAATAGTGGGATCGGGTCCTGATTCCGGAACTGTCTCACTCGGCAAAACGTCATTCGTCGCCTGCTCAGGGGGGCTAGCTTGAGTTGGCGTCGTTTCGGCGTCCGTTGTCGGCACTTCCTTGTCGACAGCCGGCTCTTCAACTGCTGCTTCAGATGCTGAGACAGGCTCCTCGGGCACTAAAGCGGGTTCCTCGGGCGCTGCAATATTTTCCTCTGGTTCCGCAACTGGCTCCTCCTTAGGCGCGATGATAGTCGCCTGTGACTGTCTATCCTGTGGGTTTTCCTTCTTTTCGTCAGGCTGGTCCTCAACGGGCGTAATGTCGCTTGGTACTATTTCAGGCTTGTCGCCGGTAGTCTCAGCAGTTTCGCGGGGTTCCGGCTCGTCGACTGGGTCGTCTTCTTGGTCTTCCTTGGCTAAGACCGTCTCGTCCGTCGAGTCAGATAAGGATGAAGCCTGAGTAGACTCGCCGATCTCCGAGGTCGCACCAGGCGTCGTAGGATGAGAATCTACGGTATTTACGGACGCTTGGTCTGTCGCAACGTCGATCCCAGAGTCGGATTTCATGGCCACAAGATCATCATCCGGTTGCTCAGCGTCCTCAGTCCGGGGTTCGAGTTCCAGCGGCGTCTCTGCTGTCGCTACTGCCTCTGACTCCGCTGTCACCTCGGACTCCTGTACGTCTTCGGGGAGCCCAGGCGTGCTAGGAGCAGATGGAATATCGGTGTCAGGAGCGTTTAGTGTGGGTTGCAGGTTCTTCAGCTTCTTTTTCTCTCTCAACTTCATGGCCTTCAGAAGACGGGCCTTTTCGGGGGAGATTGCGTTTTGTTTCCCGGAAGGCGAAGTCGGGGCTTGCATGTTAGCTTTCTGTGCCGAAATCGCCTCCATTAGCGCCTCGGTTGCCGCGCTGGCGGCTGGGACTTGGGGAAGTTCCTTCTGTGACAGGCTCCCATCCGCTCCGGTAACGTCGATAGATGGAAAAGCATTCTCTCCTTGTCCCTGGTTGGGCGACCCTGGAGCTCCATCGTCCTGGCCTTGCGAGTGGGAACGAGCCTTTCGAGGACCTTTCGACATCGATTTAAGGCCAGCCGGCACCGTCGCCACCCGAGCCGCTGAGCCCCCGGAAGAGCCTGGGCGTCCGGTATCCGCCGATGGTCGCGGGCCGAGTTTGACACGCGGCTTTGAATATGGGTAAGAAGAAGTTGGATAGAGCTCGTTTGTTCGTGACGACTGTGAGGACATGCGCCTCGAGCTTTCGTCGAATGACTTGGCAGGAGAAGACGGCCTCGGGACGCCTGTAAAGTTAGGCGGCTCAAGCTCGTTGGCAAATCGCGATGCTTCGGGGACCTTGGCTAAGTCCGCGTCGAGTCTGACAGGCGGTCCCGAGAGCGTTGCGGACGTTATTGGGCGTTCGCCCTCTTTGACCAACGACTGGCGCTTCCTCTCCCGTTCTTCCTCCTCCTCCTCTTCCGCAATTTCCATTAGGCGCCTTCGGCGGAGTGAACTTGTCGACGAAGATGTTGAACCAGACGCGGCATGAAGCGAGCAGGCGGCGGACAACTTGGTGTCCTTCAGCTCCTTAGCATCGGAAATCGAAAAGGTAGTGTCATGGGGCGAAAACCGGTCGCAAATGGCATCGAAGTGAACGGTTACCCGAGCTGCAAGACCCCAAGGTTAGTCCCTAGACAAGGAACGGCCTTTGGTGTGCCTCGGAGTATGCAACAAGAAATACGCACCTTGGATTAACCTAGAACAGCCATCTGGGAGATACCTGATAAGGACACTGCGGCGCCTGTATCGGAGGAAGCCGTACAACGGTGACTTGTCCTCATACTGGGCGATATTGTTGCGGACCTCCACAATCCCCCCGTTTCCCCGGCCGAGCAATTCGACCTCATCGCGGCTGGCATATTTTAGGAGGAACCTGTGACGGAAAAGAACGCACCGTTAGCACCTGTCTCGGGTATCTGCCACGCTGTAGCCAGTACAGCAGAAGGGAAGAGGCGAAAAACGCAAGGGAACCTCGTGTTGTTCGAGGCACATGAAGTTGCACAGCAATCCTCCAAAAGCAAGCAGAAAGACGGGCGGGCACATACCATCCCCCAGGTTCCGCGACTGCCGTCTCGTACGCCTCCTTAACCCGCGCATCGTCCAACCCATTCAGCGACATCTCGAGCTAATCCGCCCCGGTCGCTGAACTCGGTTTCCTGCGGTTCCCTATCCCTTATCCTCCTTTTGACGGTCGTTGCGAAGCAGATACGAATTAGCGTCAGAGCGTGGTGGGCAAAGAGCCACCACTCGGCCAGGACGAGGTGTCGTCGCGCCGCGCGGCGGGAGCGGACCCAATTCAGGGGTAAACTTTCTTTCCACTCCCTCTTCCTCTTGTTGGGGCTCGAGGAGCGGAAAGGGCAAGGCTGAACTTGCTCCTCAGCCGAGCCGACATGGAGCGATTGGCCCGTCCGAAGGCGTGAGAGCTGTGTGGCTCAGGCACGCAAGAAACATGGAACGGGTGGTCGCGGATGAGGGTTGCAGTAGATCGCACAGTTGCCCCCGGTTGCGCGTGCCGAAGATCAGACACGCTTTCTTTCTTCCCCCCAAGGCGGTGATGGGAAGTGGAGCTCCGGGGCGGGCGGGTGCTTTGGCGAACCGGCCGGCCGTTGACCGACGAACTGCGGGTGTCAGGGAAATGAATGCGGTCCGCCTGCAAGCAATCAAGCAGCCACGCAAGGAAGCAAGCAAGCAAGCAAGCAACTATCCGTAAGTCAACCCTGGGGAGGTCGGCTTTTGACGTTGCACAACTAGAAAATAGGGGGAAAGGAAGAAATGGTAACTAAAAGGCGGCAGAAAGAACAAGCAGTAAACCCCCGGCGAATAAGAAACAACTAGGGAAGAATAGTGAATGTGGGTTCGGGTTGCTTTTGGACCCGAAGCGATGTTGCAGTGGGCACGAGAGAGGCCGTCACGGTCCTCTTGATGCACCAGCTTGAAACGAACCGGACGGTTGGAAAGAATGCCGTCGGAGCAGAAAAAAAGTTGGGGGAGGGGGATGAGGGGGAATTGGATGGTCGAAAGGAGGTGAACTGCCTCCAATCCAGGTCCAATCACCGAATTGGTGTGCGATATTTTAGTGAGGTGCGTGCCAGGCACGCCAGGCCAGGGGTCCAGGGCCAAATCCAGGGCGGAAAACTAACACCGAGCCAGTGAACAAGTGGTGTTCTCTTTCCATGGCTTGCTTGTGTGTGGCCGCGTCCCAGGAACAAGGACAGGGGGACGCCAGTGTCGTGCAGTTTCTCGAAGATCCCACGTTCCAAAACCTCACGAGCATCAATTCCCAAGAAAACCTTGCACCGAACGCCTCAGATGTTTCTTCCTCCCTTTCGATTCCGTGTGCCCCATTGCATCATTGTTTCGGAGTAGACCGGCCTGGATTGAGTTTTCATCTCCGTTCCTTCTCAAAATATCGAAACGACTGTGTATCGGAGAGAATTTCCTTCCTCATCTCAAGCCTTTCATCCAACGGTGGAGCATGCAATTCCCCTGGTCAGGTTCTAGCCGCATTGGGAATTCCACAGCTGCCAGCTGTGTTTCAGACCATCCCTCTTGAACCAGGGCCTCCTCAGACAAGGAATCCAGTGGGTTTGACTTGGGGAAACCCCGATCCACCCCCTGAGAGACTTCAGATGCCTCCAGTCACTGAATTATGCCCCATCATGAACACCGCCTCTTGGTGTTGCAAGAAATGGAATATAAAAGCTTCCACTCCTAGCCCTCCATTCATGACCTGTGCGTAGGCATCCCCCCTCCTTTGGGCCCCCGCCATATTTATCAATCAGTCCTTCGGCGGTCGAGGTCCGGTACTACGTGCTTCCACCCCAAATCCAAATGGAGTTGTTCTGCATCATATGCACGCTATGACACCAGAGACCACCGTGCACCCATTGTCTTCCAATGGGCAATCCTGGACCATTGCACAATATATCTCAAGGAGGGGTAATTCTTGAACTACTCCGGGCCCGTGTGACGATCTACCATGGGTTGACGATGCCGGCTTGCATCACGGCTTTATGAAGGACACATTGTGCCGGACAGTTGGTTGTCGGTGCCGAGAAGGGAGCCGTAAATCCTCCTCAACTCTGCTCTTGGATCTATCTACATGCTACTGAAGTATCAGTTTACAATTGAGGTCCTCATGGGGTGCAGGAGAAAAAGTACTCGCTCAACATATCTTGAATGTCTTGACAAGTATTTCCTATGTACAACTGAAAGAAGTACATACAAACGCACCTCGCCAGTGGCATATCTGTAACTCACAGACTCAGTCCGACAATATCACCACGATAGAACAAAACCATGCGGAGTTAAGCACCAGAGAGACAAAATAGAGTAAAAAGAACAATTGCACCACCCCATCCCATCCAACCCCGCCCCGTCTACATGCTTGGCTCCTATCCTAATCCGCTAAACCGACAGACAACTGACTACATATCCACACAAACTACTTTGTTATCACGATGTGATCGTCGCGCTGGGAGGACCAACAAAAGGGAGAAAAGCGTAGCAACAAGAGTAAAACACATGTGACCGATGTCTCTTTCGCTTTTCCCGTTGCTGTTTTTCTGTTTTCTTCTTTCCTGGCCCCGTCGCCTCTCCCTTCCCCTTTCCCCAAGGTCGGTGCTATCTCTCCCCTCCATGTCCAATTCATATCAAAACATCCAACCACCCAGACCACAACATCATGTTAAACCAGTGCGTCAAACGACTATCGAGGTCGCTCGCACCATGCTGGCCCGTCAACTGACGCAATTTCCAGACTTCTGTCTGCTCTAGGCGCTTTTGTCCGCGCCCGCAGCTGTATTTGCATCAGCAGGCGGATCCAGCTCCATTTTATCGGGTTCCGCCTCTAACGCAGACGCGGGCGGGACCGTTGCCTCGGGAGACACCCTCAAATCGTCCATGCCCCCGATGGTCGCCGGTTCTTCCTCCACAGAACCCTCGATCAAGGTGGGCACAAATCCAGCCTGGCCGTCCCCATCACCAGTGACAGGAGCGGACGCGGGCACAGAGGCAGGGGGGCCCGACAAGTCATGCCCCTTCCCGCTATTACTAGCGGACACACCCACGGGCGAGCTCCGGCCGTCAGCAATGCTCGCCTGGGTAGATTTGAGAATCTTCTCGGTCTCGCTGATCCCAGTATGGCCCGAAGCTGTGCCGGTGCCAGCGTCGCCCTCGACACCGATGGCGCGGTCCTTGTTGTTCTGGTTCTCGAGCAGAGCCTGTCTGTCGAGGCGAACAATCATACACGACAGGTTGTCGGTGCTAAATTTGGCCAGGGCGTGATCGACAAGTAGCTTGGCCGCGGCCACGGGATCTTGCACGTTGCGTACCAGGTCGACTGCGTCTTGGTCGGAGCAGACGTCCCAGAGCTAGTGTGGGTGTTAGTTGGCCAAGGTCTCTGAAGAGTACTGTGGTAAATAACTAGAGCGTGGCATCACTTACCCCATCGCAGGCAATAATGATAAACTCGTCCAAGTCAGGCTGGATAACGGTCTCCGTGGTGTATGGGTGCCCAGTCACGAGGTCTTTCATGTAGGTGTCACCAAGCGCGCGGGTAACGGCGAGCACGCCATTGACACGATTGTTCAGTATCAAACCACCTGCGTTAGTAATACGTTTGCCCTCATTTTCATCACTACCCTTGTGATCGTACGACAAACGCAGTGCCTTCCCCTGGCGACAGAGGATGATGCGAGCGTCACCGACGTTGGCGGTGTAGAGGACCCGCTGCCTCGCTGCGGTGCTCTTTAACTTTGCGTGGGCAGCATCCGGGGTCGCCAAGGAAGCCGAAGCCTCTTCTGGCCGGGAGGCTTCTTCGGCCGCGGCTTTGGCGAGAGCGGGTGCGATCGCCTGCGAACCGGTCGCAGAAAGGCTGCTCGGGACTCGGTCCTCCCAGCGGAGCACGGCAATAGCCGCTGTACAGCCACTGTTCTTGAGAGGCAGCTTCTCTAGCTGCGCATCGACGGCCGTGAAGGTTTGATCGAGAAGCTCTGGTATAGGAGAGTTGGGATTTTTCCGAATGATCTCTTCCAGTATTATGTGCAGTTTTTTCCCACACCAGTCCGCCGCAAATGTACCCGCGTGTCCATCGAAGATAGCAAAGTATCCATTGTCGGTTTCGGTCATCTCCTCGTCGGCTGCGGCCCCGCCCTGGCTCTCTGCCTCATTCGCACTAACAACGGTTGCGGGCTGCGCTTGGGCCTGCCCACTGCCCTCCGCCTCAAGCGCGGGAGCCGGAGTATGAAGGAAGTTGTAGAGGAAAGCGTGGGTATCCTCCATGGTGCGCCTGCACTTCTTGTTCCTATCCTCCCAAACGCCGACTCGAAAGGTGGACCGGGGCCCGGGGAGGGATTCGCCCGCGGCATTGTTGTGCTGGCCCTGGGGTACAGCGAGGGCCTGGTCCTGTTTGCCTAGCTTCTGCAAAGGAGTCTGGTCAGACGACTTGGAGTCAGCACCCGGGTCGTTGTTGGCACGGCTCCCAACCTGAGTGAAAAGAGTGTTCTTGGCATGCGCTATCAGACTGCTAGCTTTGCTGCTCACCCCGCTGCTCCGTCGTTTCTTCTGGTCGGCCGAGCTGCTTGCACTCGGGGGACTACCATTGCCACTACGCTTCTCGCCACTGGCAGCCTGGTCCGCCGCCTTGACTGGAGACGGGGAGGGGCGGTCGGCGCCAGTCAAGTCTTGTTCCTTGTCCGGAGACGGCGACTTGCCAGCGCTGTCGGCCGCTCTCTCCTTCGGGCTGGTGCTTGATGCGGGGTCGGACACAGAGCTGGCGTCGGCCTTCTCTGATTTCGAGCCTCCGGAGCTGGAGCTACCACGGAACATCCTATTCAGCAGACCTCCCTGTGAGGAGAGACTGCGCCGCGTACTGCCTGCCAGGGTGGTGGGCAAAGAAGCGTGATTGTGGAAGTGAGAGATCCCGGTCAAGAGAGAGGGAGGGATCGTAGGTGTTGTGTGTATACGTGTGTGTGCCGGCGCAAGTGTGTTGTGGGGAGTCGGGATGTCAAAGATGTCGAGCAAATCCGCGAGGCGGGAAATGGAGAGAGTTGCAACCTGATGGCGCAGCCCAACCAAATGTTGCTTGAGGGCTGGTCGAGAGTGGGAAGTGTAGCTGATGAAGTTGAGGTAAGGCTGAGACGAGGAGTTGGAGGGCCGGGGAAAGGGAGCTCCTGGAAGGAGTGGTTCGTAATTCGTGATTCGTCGCTCGTCGTTAAATTCGTGGAGGGCTAGGGCGTTGAGGGGGGTTGCGCTGGTCGCTTGCAAAGATGGGAAATGCAGCAAGATTTGGTAGCCGCCGCTTAAGGAGGGTTTGGGTGTTCCAAATTGGCCAACACGGGAGCCCTGCGTCGTTGGGGTGACGGCACGACGGGGTGAGCTGCGGGCCTAGTTTCAGTGATGAAGAGGGGTCTTGTGTGCAAGGTGATGCGGGCGGATGATGTAATGCACCAACAGGCAGTGGTGCTGCAGAACCCTGCGGAAGCAAGCACACACACAATGGAAGCCGGGCTTGTCGACTGGAGGGTTGATCCGAAGGGGCACTAGGACGGCGTTGGGGTTTATTTTGGATGTGGTAAGAATATAGAAGCTAGGAAATAAAGGTAAGATCTAGCGGTTGAAGGACGAGACGGAATGACGGGACAAGAACTGATGTTCGACAGTCCAACGGCGCTGCGGTCGAGGAAAGCTCGACCCGGGCAGCAATGGAAACCTGGAACTGGAGAGGAGAGTTGGCGGCCGACGTCCGCGGGGCCTAGCTGCGTCAGTTCTCGGTGTCGCCCTGTTATTGGGGCGCGGTTCTAGGGCGGCATAACCGCCGACTGTGGGGGAGTACGGGTGGTGGCGGGGCATTTGGGACAGCACCAGTGCACTTCCGCTGAGCACAACGCTGGGGTGGAGCACAGGGTCCAGTTCGGTGACAAGGCCATGGAGGCAGGGGTGGTCTGCAGGGATTTGAGGATTGGGATGGGGTTCTTGGAAAGTGACGATGACATCAGCTAGTCAACTACTTTGGAGACCAACACGTCTTTGACTTCCCATGCACAGTGAGAGTGATGTTTGATGTTCCATGCTGTCAATAGCCCAATACACTAGTCGTCAAAGAAAAACCTAATTTCAAGCCTGGGCCTGTACGCCCACATTTTGCCTGTCTCCGTGTACTCTAATCTGTAGGTGGCACTTGGAACTCTACCACGGGCCGACAAAGAACAAAACAGCCACAAAGCCCCGCACGTTATCAGCGGAGAAAGGAATAGGGTATATGAAGTATGGAATAGCCCAAATCAGAACTAGAAGAGGTGTCGATTTCAGATGTCCCAGTTATTGGAAAGGACGAGTCGTATCGACCCCCTACCCCTAGGCTGTGCCGTACCAGATAAAACATCGAGCATTGTGTTGTACCAGTGGCCGCCCTTGGAAAGAAAATACACCTTTGCGCCCCAACTCCCATCCCGACATTCCCTTGCCCTGCCACCTAATATGGCCATAACATGTCTTATGTCGTATGAAGTGTTCCAACCCGTGCGCCCAATCGAGGAAACTCTCCTTCGAGGGCGTGGATTGCGGCCGGGAAATCATTAAGGCGTCACTTAGTGTGTAGATATCGAGCTGTAATCACCGCCGCAAACTATCGAGCCGTGCCTGGAGGTCGTCATCCCCAGGATCGGCCCCGCCACCACCACCTCCACCACCGCCGCCGACGGCCTGGGCGATTTTCGTCTCTGCGACAGTGTTCGATTGTAATCCTGATGGAGTTTCGCCGAGCTGAGTCCCAATCGAGTTAGCAAGCAAACTTGTGAAGAGTCTGCGGGCTGGGTCAAGTTCAGTGTACATACCGCTTGGCTCAAGTCCACACCAATCTCCTCCAACACTTGCTCCACCACTTCGTCACCTTCCTCCTCCAGACCAACGTCCATGGCGTCGTCGATAGCATCGTCCATCATCTCCTGCCGTTGCTCCATTATATCGTTCTCGCGCTCGAATTCCATAGCAATGCGTTGGAGGGAGGGGAGGTTCATCGTCCGGTTCATGCTGCCGAGGGCCATTGTTGCCCCCTTCATCGCTTGCATCATTTGCTCGTTTGTTCGGTATGTCTGGGAAGAGGGTGTTCGTTAGGGGGGAGGAAACAGAACGGCTCGTTTAAAGGATGGATTGCGCATACCTGGAGCCGAAGAGACACCTTTTGCAGTTGACTCCTCATGCCGTAGAACTTCTCAATGTACCTGGCAATCCAATGTCAGAGGTGGTCGACTAACACCGGCCTCAGCGCTTCGAACCTTCGGGTGCGAACCAAGTCCTTCGCCTGCACCTTGCACGCGCCCATTTGGCCCTTTTGCGCACTCTGGCGGATTTGGGAAATGAGCGTCTTCTCTTGCTTCTCGAGCTTGACTCGCTGCTGGTCTAGCTCGCGGATTGCCTTGTCGAGGAGCCGCTGATTCTTGCGCAACCGCTCGGCGGGCGTAATGCGCTTCCCGAAAGCCCATTCCAGGATCTACCACATGGTCAGCCTTATCTTCAGCCTTGTCGTCGTCGGCGAGAGACAACCGACGCCATTGACGGGTTGGTCATTGAGAGGGCGTTGCTCACATTCATGGTGATGGATGATTGTATGCTCTCTCAGAGGTATTAACCGAGCGTCATTCAAAGAAGGGTCAAAAAGAAGGGGAAAGAGATGGCAATGCCCGTGGCCAAGGCCGCGTATCCAACTGGTAGGCAACGGCTCTCGGCGCTGATGCAAGCGACGGGGTGCCCGGGCGAGTGGCACATGGGAACGGCTGGCAAATCCCCCGCTGCCACTGCACCGTTGTTACACACATTAGTTGCATATCTTGAGACAACACATACCCTTGTAAATGCATTTATGCATATAGCTTGCTCACCGCCCCAGCACCCGCATGAGATCACTGCGGGTCTCACGAAAGAAATCCCTGCTTAGCGCAAGTGGCGCGCTTTCTGGTTCGCTCGATCCTCCACGTTCGTCCGAAACCCATGTGGGAAATTCGGAAATGATGAAAACCACACAGCATCAAACCTCGCCCTCGAAGATTATGAACTAACCACACTGAGGGGTTTCCCATCACCAACCCCATCGACCACTCTACCCCGCCCTTTGCAACAGACGAGCGATTTGTAAACCATGAGCCAGGGATACTTTTCGCCCAAGGGCAAGTCGGGCTCGAGGTACAACTTCGACGACGAGAACGATGAGCCCGACCACCCCGCCAGCTCAAGCCGCCGGAGCCCATCAGGAAGCTCGGCCCCCTCCGGTGCGCCTGGTTACATGACTGTCGGGAACGGATCAGCACCGCAGTATGGTGCCCATTTGCAGGCGATGCTTGACCAGGACTCCGGCTACGGCGGAAGCATCGCCGGCGACGAAATCGTATGCCCGTTTCTGCCCGACCCGAGCACCTCGGTGACTTGGGTTTTGATGATACGCGTAGACTAATCCACGGGTCTCTAGGTCTCTTCCTCGGCCGCTCACATCCTCCCGGACCATCGGCCTCAGCCAGGAGCCGTTCACCAACTCTGGTACAACCAGCACCGTGCCACGCTCGCCCGCGCCATTTCTACCGTCGTTGAGTTGCTGAGGGAGCTGCAGGAGAAGAACACAGTATGGCCGGCGCACTACCCGTCGGTCCAGCGCATTGCGCTGGATGCCCCTTCGTCCCCGGGTCCAAGGCCCGGTATTCACCATACCTACTCGACCACTGAGGATCTTGCCACCTCATCGTCCTTCTCACCACCAGCTACACCCATGCTCCGACGAGCCATGACGTCCCTCGAAGACGCCGCGGCAGAATCAAGCCGAACCGCCGAGAGCAGAGCTAGCTCTGTTGAACCACGCCTCGTCACGCCGCAAATTGCCCAGGAGTTCTCGGTGTTGAAGTTGGATTTGAAGCTTGGCTCAACTCACCAGTCAGAACTGGTCCACTCCTTGGAGAAGAATTCGATCGCTTCGTTGTTGGATGGCAAGATCCAGTCGAGTATCAAGCACCTGCAGTCACTACGGGAGCGTATCGAGGATACGTCGAGCAAGGTTTTGGTGACGGGCGATCTCAACGCAGGAAAGTCGACGTTCTGCAACGCCTTGCTACGACGGAAGATTCTCCCCGAGGACCAGCAGCCCTGCACGAGCATTTTCTGCGAGGTCCTAGACGCGAGGGACAACTGCGGCATCGAGGAGGTCCACGCTGTTCACAAGAATGCTATCTACGACCGGCACGATGAGACAACCTATGACGTCTTCCCGCTCCGGCGGCTGGAAAAGATTGTGGTGGACAATGAGATGTACTTGCAGTGCAAGGTCTATGTGAAGGACGTCCGGACTATCGACGAGTCGCTTCTCAACAACGGCGTGGTGGACATCGCGCTTATCGACGCACCGGGACTCAACATGGACACCACCAAGACCACGGCCATCTTTGCGCGACAGGAGGAAATCGATGTGGTGGTTTTCGTCGTCTCCGCCAGCAACCACTTCACTCAAACCTCGACCGAGTTTATTCGCGCTGCGGCCGCCGAGAAGGCTTACCTCTTCGTTGTGGTCAACGGCTACGACAACATCAAGGACAAGGAACGTTGCCAGAAGCTGATCCTCAACCAGATCAGGACACTGAGTCCCGATACCTTCAAGGAGTCAGCCGAACTTGTGCACTTTGTGTCAAGCACAGCTATCCCCATGGCCCCCTCCCCCCCTGGCGGGCCCAGTGGCGGTGGCTCTGGTAGTGCCAGCGGGGGCGGTTTCGGTGGCGACCCCGGCGACGATGATCCGAAAGGAAAAGGGAAGAAGAAGGAGATGGAGCGGGACTTTTCTGCCCTTGAACAGTCCCTACGGAGGTTTGTTCTAGAAAAGCGTGCCCGTTCCAAGCTGGCCCCGGCGAAGACGTACCTGACCAACATCCTCAACGATGTCAATGTGCTGGCGTCCGTCAACTCGGAGGTGGCCAGATCGGAATTCGAGAGGGTCAATAGCGAGCTCCAGGTTCTCGAGCCCCAGCTCGAGTCGAGCCGGCGGGCAAAGACCGAGCTTTGTGACAGGATCGACCAGACGATCGAGGCGACCTGCAAGGCCATCTATGATTCTTCCCGCTCCACCATCAACGCTGCCATCTCTCAGGCCGGGGAAGGCAACCTCGGCATCCCTTACCCAGGTCTGTTTGGCGCCTTTCAGTACGCTGACGACCTCAAGGATGCCATGCTGTCTCAAATCGCCGCATCCGTCGTGCAATGCGAAGAGCGCGCCCGCAACAAGACCGTGTCGAGTGTCAACATGATCAAAGAGCTCGGCATCCGCCACCTCGGCAATGAATACGAGAACCTCAACTTCAAGTCGGACGTCATGTTCCAGCACAAGAAACACGCACTAGCACGCCAGGTCGAGATTGCGACGGAGTTCTGGGACTTCGTCGACTGGTCCACGCTGATGCAGAGGGAGGAGAAGGCCGGCATGGCTCTGACCGTCGCTGGTGTCGTCGGCACCGGCGTTCTCAGCGGATACGGCCAGATGAACATTGCCCTGCGTGCCGCTCAGCTGCTGGGCAATGACAACCTGCGCCGAATGTTTGTTCCTGGCGTTATCGCAGCCGGTAAGTTCACAACGTCGTATAGGTCGGCGGTTATCGTCCCAGTGGCAGTCCCTTGCTAATCGTTCATCTCCTCACAGCCGCGGCCCTTGGCTTCTACATCCTCAGCCAGATCCCCCACTCCCTCCCGCACCGACTGAACGCCAAGATCTCAGCCCAACTCACGGCCATGGACTACGCGCACACCAACAGTAACCGTATCTCAAGCACCGCCCGCAAGGTGCTGCTCATCCCAGCCAACTCGCTACGGGTCGGTCTGCAGCGCTCGTTCGAGCAGCTCAACACTCGCCGCGAGGAAACAGTGAAGACTCGCAAGGAGAGCAGCGACGCCATGCGCTACTTTGGCAACCTTGTCCAACGGAGTGCGCACCAGCGCCGGCAGGTCGAGACGGTCGATCTCGATGCCCATCCGCCTGGAGCCCAGAACGGTTTTCAATAGATAGGTTAAGTTCTTTCGTGGCATATCGTTGGTTGGTGGCTTTGTTTGTGGCGTTTTCGAGGTGGGGGTTAAGCGGACTTTAAAGGTATAAAAACATGAGGCAGATCAATCGGCCAAGATATGACTTGGCGTTCTCCGGGAAGGCAGGGTTGCGGTCTATCGGGTAGGAGGATGCTGAGATGACGGGATGGACGTGGTGGTTGGTTCATGTGTTACGTTTTCGTTGTTGGTTCCCTTAACTCGGACACGGAGAGGGAAACCCAGGTTGAACACTCCTTCCCCACCTGCTTAGATGACCTCCGAGAAACTCCACTCGTTTCCTTCTTGTTCTTGCCCTTGTTTTGTTCTATTTTGTTTTACATCACCCTTTCTCTTGTCCTCTTAGCATCGGTATATATTCATTCAAGTGAGTAGTTGGGATTATCTATAGTCGAGCGGACGGGAACAAATGGATTTCAGATTGCACGACAAGTCAATCACAGTAAGCCCGGTGAATTGCTACTACATCTGAGGCACTTTTCTATCCTCTTCTACGTAGTTGTGCTTCAAGCGCCCCACAAGTTTTGTTTGTCTGTGCTGGTTCGAAAAAGGATGTATACTCCTTGTACCCCGAAACAAACATCCAACAAGCACACAGTGAATACCGTTATCGTGTGGAAGTGATCCATACCTACGCTGTCCACAAGATCTCTCTTAGCCTCTCCTTTTCCTTGTCCCCTCCGAAGATGACATCGATGCCACGTCTCACCAACGTGCAAATCTCGGTTCGGCTGAGGCCAAAGTGCTTGGCTACTAACGCGTACTCGTTGGATAGCGGGCTTTCGAATACGCCCACATCGTCGGTCTTTAATAACGGCGTGGTGGGACATTGTGTATTAGTGCCGTAGTCTCGGAGTTAGATGGTTGGAAAGCAAGTTGGCACTTACACTTAGTACGACGACAGTGTCTTGAACCTTCCACCACTCGCCAAAGTGACTGTTCAGATACTGGTTAGCGAGGATGCCAGAGACTTGCATACGGGAAACAAGAAAGATTGGAATGAAGGAGGGAAGGAGAAGAAGAAGAAACCACCTACTGTCCCTCAAACCCACCACAAACCATCCCCGCATGCACATTACAACTCAAGCACAATTCCAGCCCAACAGCGTCAACTACTCCTCTCCTCTCTCCCTTCTTCCCCCTCGAGGCCCGCACAATCTCTCCCTTCACCCGCTCACTCACACAAATCACATGCCCCAGCCTATCCGGCTTCCAGTCCAGCAACAAGGCATCCAACTCGGCATCGGAGGACGATACTTGTGCCTCGGCGAAGTGCACCGTGAGGGCCAGGCTGGGGAGACTGCTGCGGACTTCGGTGAAGAGCGGGGTGAGCGCGGCGAGGTTGACCGGGACGGAAGGGTCGCCGCAGAGGTCGAGACCGACGACGCCGGCTTCGGGGAGGAGGTGGAAATGTCTGGCGAGGGCGATGATGCGGGAGGCTTGGGTGAGGGTGTGTCTGCGGTCGATCTGTGGGAGGTATGTTAATGTAGGTCAAGTCAACCCTACGGAGCTATACGTCCTTTACGTCTAGGTGGAAGAAGCGAGGATGGTAGCTGAGCACTACTTACCGAAAGAATCAACTTTGTCTTCAACCCAACTCGCCTTTGCCCCTCTGGCTTCCCTAGATCCTCTCCCTGCTCGCTCTCAAACTCCGCAATGGCATCTAGCACTGTCTGTACGTAGCCCTCCTCGGTCAAGCCCGCGGCGGGCATGGCGCGAGGGGTTGTGCGCAGTTCAAGATAGACCACGCCATCGGCAGCAAAGTCGCGGAGTACGGCTAAGGTGGTGTACCGCACGGCAGCGACGTCGTTGACGAGGTTGTAGATGTACGAGGAAAAGAGAGGAAAGAAACTGGGGGGAGGTTATATTGTTGGTTAGTTTCCTAGCCGACACATATCAGGCTCGTCAAAGTCACAGGATATGCCAGGGAGGGAACCCGGTAAATTCAGAACGGTGCGGCGGATGTCAATGGGTGGGTGAGCTTGTGGGCCTACGTCTTCAAGTCATAGTCGTGCTTGTCCGGGGGCATCTCAACGAGGGGGTCTCGTAAGTCTGTCTCGCCGGTGGCTTTCTTGGATACCCATAGCTCATGAAGGCATTGCCGGCTGATGCTCCCGCTGAGGTGGGCATGGAGCTGTGATCCGAGGAGACGTTAGTCAAACATATCATGACTCGAAACAAGCTATTTTCGTCATTTGGGTGTAAGTGGATCCGTTGATGTTTACCTCGATCTTAGGGAGTGCCTTGTAATCGAGCACTGGGTCTCGAGCTAAGGGGGCCGGCATTTTTCAAGAACGCTAACAAATGCTAGCTAACCAACGCTCGGTAAACAAGCTCGTTTTTTTCTTCGTTTATCAACAACAAATTCCCAACCTGGCACCTTCCTTGCCCCCTACCTTATTTAGTCAGGGACTTCCCCACTACCGCCCTGTCCTCCTCCTGCCTGTAAAACGCGGGGTTATGTGTGCTGGCTTGCTGGCGTTGTTGTCCCACAGTGGATGTCAGCAAATGCTTGTGGAGGCCAGTGGGTGCGCCTCCCGATGGGGTCTCTAGACTCTTGGTAAAGCACGGCGATCCTGTTGTGTGACCCCGCTTGTGATGCTAACGCTAACGGCTGTCATCGCAGCTAAAAGGGTTAATGCCGGCCTCTTCTATTGTCTCAGACGCGAGCGCTTGCAGGACCTATTGACCGTTTCGGTGAATGCGGGCCAGTGTCTCTTTGCGAAGCGCCCGCAGTGGGCTCGGTTTTGACTTCAGAAGCACTTAAAGCTGGTTACTTTTGTACCGAGTGGGCGACGGCCTGCGCCATGACGCACGGCATTGGCAGGCGGTGCAGCGCCCGGCTCGGATTGAGATGACATCCTGATGAGGCGTTGTGCGGCCGGTTCCATCTACGGATGCCGTGAGACTGGACCCGGGCATCGGCAGGCAAATTCGCCGACTGAGCCGGCCCCGGCCGGTTTATCTAGGTGTGCGCGCCGCAGCGTTGCAGCTGGGGGATATAACTCGGCGACGATACATGGTAGTTAACTATCGATGAGAGAGGACGGGATGGGGGGACTTTTTTTCCTTTCTTTTTCCTCGGCCCTGATCCCCCCCTCCCAGATCCCGTTTGGGGAAGCTCCCTCGCCGACTCTTGACCGAGGACGGTTGTAGCCCGTTGACTGTCGGGCGCCCGAGCGAGTGATCTAGGCGCTTAGGTATGCTTTGCACCGTTTTCGGTTGCACAGAGAATTTTCCTGTAAATGTCCCGATCTCGAATTCACGTGCCCTGCCGCAGAATGTGAGAAGAGAATTGAACTTGAACCATTTCTTGACAGTCCATTTTTGGCGTTGGGGAACGATTCTTGAAAGAGGAAGCAGCGCTTGGCAATCATGGAGCGACGGGAGCTTGGGGGAGGGAACTGAGAATGATCTGTCCGTGCGTGGAGCCCAGCTGCAGGGGGCTCTTGATCCGGCCCCTGGCCCGGCTCCTTGTCGGTCATTCGATCCGCTTTGCCTGCGGGCGGGAACCCACTTTTGTGAAGGGGCCCCTCGAAATCCGTTGACAATTGGCAAATGTGACGGAAGGAAAGCGGCAGGAAAGTGACAGAAAAGAAGAAAAGAGCGAAACTGTCAATTCGAAAAACAAGACTTGCCTGCGCACCGAAGATTTGCTTCTGGCATTCCCAGAACCTCTCGGCTACGACCGTTGCGACCTCCCCCCTGGACTTGCTCCTCGATTCTCCGCCCGCTTTGCAACCTTGAATCAAACGCCCCTGGACCGCTGCCCCCAGTCCATTCCCGAAGAAGGTAGTGCAGGGTAATATTCGCAAATCTTCCCGGTCTGCCGCCGGCCACTTCCAGCGCGCCCAGCTTGCGGTGTCTGCACCAGCACATCTTCCAATTCCATCCTGCAGGTGGCCTGCCCTCTCTGCCTTTCTCCTTTCTTTCAGCCCCCCCAGAATCCGCAACCCAGGACACCTCACGATTTGGGACAGGAATCGGCTGTCCTTTTTGGGTTTTCTGCCTTTTTTTTTTTTGGCCCTTTTCGCGACCCCCAGTTACCGAGGGACCGTATCTGAACTTCGCGGAACGCATGATCCCCAGCCGTCCGGTGCGCAGGTTATCCACCAGCGGTCCGTCGCCTCTCCTCCCCACTTCCCATTCCCCCCGATAATTATTTCGCTGCACCACTTGTCCCGGCTTTCCCAGCTGTCTGACTGGTCGGTGGCACACCCCTGGAAGCTCGCATTCTTCCACACTTCAACAACAACTTCCACCACCACCCGGCAACACCTTCCATTCACCTCACCTCGACCGTTTCCCCGGCCCGAACCGACACGACCCGACGGTTTCCATCGCCGACGCCGTTCCTGACCACGATTCCCATCGCCAATTCGCCCCTCACCCAATTGACGCGGCGCGCGCATCTGCATCGCACACAGCACAGAGATGGATCCCGGCCGGTCGAGCGACGTGTCGCCCGAAGCGATGCAGGCTCGCATCCAGCAGGCACGTCGCGAGGCTGAGACGCTCAAGGACAGGATCAAGAGGAAAAAGGAGGAGCTTGCAGACACTACGCGTGAGTTGCCCACGCCCACACCTGATTGAGCGAGCAATGCTTCTGGTTTTGCTCCCTGGGAATTTGTCGTATGCTAGGAATTGAAAACTGACCGTTGCCGCGATTCTTGTCGACACCACAGTCCGTGCCTTTGCCGCTCAAGCCCACGAGCCGGTCCCTAAGAGCCAGATGATGAAGCCAAAGAGGACACTGAAGGGGCATCTTGCCAAGATTTACGCTATGCACTGGTCGACCGATCGACGGCATCTCGTTTCGGCGTCACAGGACGGCAAGCTCATCATCTGGGATGCTTACACAACAAACAAGGTCCATGCCATCCCCCTCCGGTCGTCATGGGTCATGACGTGCGCCTATGCCCCAAGCGGCAACTTCGTCGCGTGCGGTGGTCTGGACAACATTTGTTCTATCTACAACCTCAACCAGAACCGCGATGGCCCGACGAGGGTAGCCCGCGAACTGTCGGGCCACGCCGGCTACCTGTCGTGCTGCCGCTTCATTAACGACCGGAGCATCCTGACATCGTCCGGCGATATGACTTGTATGAAGTGGGATATCGAGACGGGGACCAAGGTTGTCGAGTTCGCCGACCATCTCGGCGACGTCATGAGTATCAGCCTCAACCCCACTAACCAAAACACCTTCATCTCGGGTGCCTGCGACGCGTTCGCTAAGTTGTGGGATATTCGCGCTGGCAAAGCCGTGCAGACGTTTGCCGGCCACGAGTCTGATATCAACGCCATCCAGTTCTTCCCCGATGGCCACTCCTTCGTAACAGGGTCGGACGACGCCACTTGCCGTCTCTTTGATATTCGCGCAGATCGGGAACTCAACTTCTATGGCGTAAGCAACTTTCTGTTCCCCGGTGTAAATATGTACCCATACATCTTGGTTGCTGACGTTGATCACAGTCTGAATCCATTCTCTGCGGCATTACCTCGGTTGCCACCTCCGTTTCTGGGCGACTCCTCTTCGCCGGTTATGACGATTTCGAGTGCAAGGTAAGCTACTCCATCACGATCCTGTCGATTGCCTCTGCGCAAAACAGTGTTAACCCTTTCCCTTCTAGGTTTGGGATATCACCCGGGGCGAGAAAGTTGGCTCCCTTGTGGGCCACGAAAACCGTGTTAGCTGTCTTGGTGTGTCAAACGACGGTACAAGTTTGTGCACAGGTTCTTGGGATGCCTTCGTAAGATCCCCAACTTCCTTGGCCATTTTGGCATCCTGCTTGTCCTTTATGACTAACAACCGCATAGCTCAAGATCTGGGCCTACTAATCGCCCGCCGTATTTTGATGCCATGAATCGATTTGCACCACTGGATACCCCCGAGATCCCATTATGTTGCGAGCGAGAGAGCGAGAAAGAGAAGGAAAACGAGGAAGAGAAGGCGGGGGGAAGGGGGGTGGGGAGCGAGGGAAAGGACTATCGGATACCCCCGTTTTTCTTCCAGCTCTTAATCCGACGCGCCAAATGCCGCCGAACGGCTCCTTAATATTTTACCGCCTGGTTGCCTCTGGCGAACAGCAACCTCCCACACACTCTCGGCCGTCTATATCCTCCTCGATTTGGAACGGAGCTAGCCAACCAGCGAAGCGGAGTACGACACAACCAAACAATCAACAGCGGATCCAGTCCTGTCTCTTCTTTTTATTCTTCGACTTCTATTCACCCCCTTTTTCTCTCGTTCCCCGCACCGTGGCTTCTCTCTCTCTCTCTTCCTTGTCTCTTCCCTCGGCGGTTTCTTATGGGTGGCGGCTGTATTACAAAACACCGGGAAGTTACTTATACCTTTTTTCTCAGTCCATGTATCTGTTTTCATTCGACCATTGCCGTCCTGTTTTCCGAGAAGGCGAGCGCGAGTGGTATTAGGTCCCACTTCTCGATCTCTCTCACTATTACCCTCCGTTTGTCTAGCCAGGTATAAATATACACCCCAAAAGACCTAAAAACGAAGTATAGCGCGCGACGATACAGCACGAGACCGGTATTTTGAAGCTTTGGTGCTTCGGCTGCCGCGTAGCTTGCTTTTGCTTGTTCCCCCTTGCTTTCTCGTTCTCTGCTTTTCGGCTGGGGTTGGTGGGTGGGTGAGTGGTCACTGTTCGCTGGCATCGGGTGAGCACGCCCACCGAACCCGGCTGGACTGGACTAGAGGTGTTGGGCAGGAAAGGGTGGGTGGGTTGGGAAGAGCAGACTTGAAGCGAGGGGGAGGTGGGGAGATGATGAAACATGGTCGCATTTCACACAACGAAGTCTTTTTGGGATTCCCTCGTCTGGATGTTTCTTTTCCTTCTTCTTCTTTTTTTACTTTCTTTTCTTTTTCGTTTCTTTTCCCTGCTACGGTCAATACTCACCCCTTCCTCGTGATTGCCGTCATTGTTGTTATTTAAGCCGAGGATGTTGGAGTTATTTGTCTGTTGTTTCAAGAGAGGTGCGGGGAGGCAATGGATAGGAGAGGGAGAGAGTAGTTGGGGAGGGAGTGAAGTGAGGTGGTGTGGAGTTAGTTTTTCAGAGACTGTCTGGAGTAACTGGGCTGGCAAATATCAAGGTCTTCCTTTTTTTAAAATATTGCGCATACCCTTTCACTATCATGCCTGTTGATCCCGTGTTCCGTGTCTTGTCATACTTTGCATTGTGGCGATGATCGACAGACGCTTGGTGACTGGCTAACTCAAGTCGCTCCCTTGATGATGCTCATCAAACTCATATCATCCTGCTTATGGATTCCTACCATCGCCGACTTTACTCACGCCAGCCACACAGGCACAAGCAAGCCGCGAAGGTAATACTTGGTCCTCAGACGAAGCAAGGGGAACTGGGATGCGCTGGCTGGGACGGCAGCTCTTCTCCAGGGGGAGTCGAACCCATGTCTATTAGCTTGCTCGTTTCTTATCGATGATGGTGATAAACGCCCGTGGTTGGGCAAATCTCTTTCTCTGTGTTTACCTCGCGACGTGGGCTCAGGGGCAAAAGGAGCTACGTATCCGTACTATCCATAGTTACTCCTTACTCCATGCCCGTCTCGGTTGGCTCAGATCACTAATCGGTTAGGTTTTCCCATGCTCCTGTTGTTGATTTGTAATGTCTCTCCGAAACCATCCACGATCGCCTCGGTTGATCATACAACCTCTTATCATTGTTGTTTTGATATTCGAGAAAATGTAAATAGATGGCGCGTAACGTCGGGGGTCTCGCTTACCCGATTTCAAGTCTACCGGCGGGCTCATACACCCCACAATACTATTTTACTAGTCTTAGCAGACGATGACGTGAGGAGCGATGTTACCTGGAAGGTAAGGCATGGTATTGGAGACATTATTAGATTAAGAGAACAAACACTGTGTCTTGATAGATCGTACGCCAAGGATCATCCTATATAAGCTTCGGTTTAAGAACACAAGTGTCTAGATATCGGGTACTGAATCCGCCAATTTCCCTTCTCCTTCCCGGCGAAAAATAAGAATACTGGTGGTATTGGTACTGAAGTACACCATTGCGTGGATTCTCAGTCCTGGACCCTGATGTCACTCGAGTATCCAAGTAAGAAGTCGTCGATCAGAAGTCAAGACTAGGTTTACTTATTCGGCCAACGTAGAAAGAGAAAATATCGTGGACCGAGACGTGAGTTGTACTGGTTTCATCCATTCCTATTTGATCTATAAATATGACAGTATTTATAACAGGTCGGCGGATATGTTGTTGTGGAGGTTAATATTGTACTACTTACTATAAAGTTCTCGACCCCGACGTCCTCCCTTTCGAGTACGAGGAGCAAGAAAGGGTTGAAGAAAGTAAAGCAACCCGTGAACCATCGGTGTGCCCCCTGACATTCATACCGGGGACATTTCTTCCGTCAAGTTACGCCCGCTAGTGGCTATTACACAGACGGTTGACGGACGTATAGTTTTATTGATCCTCAACACAGCATTCTGGATATCCCAAACTGGGCAGCGAAAAGTGCAGTATGGTACAACCTATTCGAAAGAGGAGTTAAGGGAGTGTAGACACACGTGCACCCTTACAGGCACATGCGTTACAACATGATAGCATTTCTGTTAAGCATATCAACGTTGCAAGACTCCTCAAGTTCCGTCGAAGTCCCCGGTTTCTGCGTGTCCCTGTAAGGCGACCTTATTCCTCCCTTATATGTTCAATCTCGGTTCTTTACACCCCAGGCCATGCCCGAACACCCCCTCTCCTAAGCGGCAGAAGCCTTCTAGAAGGCGGAAAGGGGTTCGGATAACCTCACGGGTATCCGTATTGCGTTAATGTGTCAACGGCCGTGGATCGCATAAACAAAGCGGCTTGGCAAGAAGGGGGCGCATGAAACGACCCTTGAAACCCGCAACGGCGATCCCGTCGAGGAATATGCGCGTCTCTGGCTAGGAACAAACCTGGAGGCATCACGCATGACGAAGTTTAATGTTAATGTCAGCCTTGTGATGCGATTTGATTTTTGTGGCAGAGGAGATCTCAGTTAATTTGTCTTGGCAAAGCTTGATATTCAAACTTCCTGCAAGTTTCCGTGGGACGTGAGGGAAAGCTTATGGCTACCTCGATCCAGTGATCTGTTTGGTCCAATGAAGCTAAAAGATCTGGGGTTGTGCTTGATATGCAAGGGGAGCCGAATAATTGGTTTCTTTGGGGCCATCAAATCAGGTTCCTCGTCTCCCAATCCCGCACCATGCTCACGCTAGAGGGCGCGAGAGCTTCTCTCGGCGTCACCGTTGCGGCACGTCAAGGGCTGTGGCGTCGCCGTCGAGGCGTTGCATCAATGCGATTGCCATTCGTATGTCGCTGCCTTCGGCTCGAATCCCACGCCGCTCATTTGATTGCTCCCAATTGACAGGGTAGAAGATGGTACACTCCAGTGGCTTCCTTCAAGGAGCCGAAGAACCGGTCCCTGATCTGGTTGATAATGGAGAGTGGACATACGGGAGGCTGGTATTTTCCTAGGTTGCAATGCTACGCTAAGGGGTTTGAACGTTGACGCCGGCTTCGATTGCTAAACAATGATGAACATATCAAGCGCAGCACATTAATGAGGAAAGACGGCTCGGGATCGTGTCGTCTTTTATCCGCATCGTCGGTTCAATCGTTCGATCGATAACGTTTCTTGACAGGGTCTGCTGCCCATATAACGTTAACTGAGGTAGCGTACACTATACATGTGCAGTGTAGCAGCCAGCCGCGGTATTCGACCCTATCGCAGGTCGTCCTGTTTTTAGACTGCACTTTAGCGCCCCTCCACTGGGCGTCCCCAGACGCCCCGCTGTAGTTTCCCGTGTTGATGGTAATTCCTCGGGGAGTTTTGTTTTTGTCCATTTTCCCTCCGAATGGAAAGAGTTCCATTGTACGACGTAAAATGTAATAGAATTACACGTGTACACCACTCACTTACAGCTCTCTGAAAACAACCGCTCCTGTAAACAGCACCGGACGAGCATCTGTACGTGAAGGTCCATGCTGACCGGAGTGGTGAAGCACCTGCCGGACCTGACATTGTCAATTGTCTGAATTAATCCCTGTCGGCCACGCGATGACGGCATGCAGCCCACACAACTCCGCCCCTCTCTCTCACTTCGTGCTTGCCGATCCCACTTCAACGTTTCCTGCGTTCCTGCCACAAGCTACCCAACCGCCAGGAACCCGCTCACTTCCGCTGTCGTCGCCGGCCACCCTCGAGTCACCTCATTCTGCACAGTGCCCTCTTTGGCCACGCTTGTTACTGTCGATCTCTCCCCTCGCTCCCCCTCGACTGGCCCCAGGCCAATCGACCTTTCTCGTCCCATCCCTGGCTCCCCGGTTTTCGGTGGCCACTGCTCCACGTGAACGGCCAGCGTCGCATTCGGCATCGCCTTTTTTGAAACAGTCTGGAGCATTTTCCCAGGGGACCAAGGCTTTCCGCATCTTCCCCTCTCTGCTGCCCTTCAACCGCCGCCTGAACCCTTTCCCGTTTGCCCCCTTCTCCCAGCCAGGCCCAGGAACCCGAAACACCAGCCACTCACCCCTCGGACACGGCTACCGATCGAGATTTACCAACGTCATCCCGGCGTTCTCATCGAGGTCAACCCGCTCTTGCCGCCAGTTGTTCATCCTTCTGCGTATCTTCGGTACCTGGCCTTCTAGTCTCGAACTAGCGAAGAAACACACTCCCCAATTCTTCACTAAACTTTGCCCTTCCCTGCCACTTCACGGGCTCGCCGTGACGGCGTGAACTGCCCAACCAGGAGCCGACCCCGCCACCCCTCGAGCGATCCCTGTCCCAAAACAAGGCAGGCTACCCTTCGAGAAGACTATAAGTCCCGTCCACCCACCTTGTTCGCGGTTCCTTCCGCGTTCCCTTGTCACCATGTCAGACCCTTCACCTGCCCAGGAGGAGTTCTCCACTTTTGTCGACAAGAACAACCGCTCTGATCTTGACAGAGTCCATCCCGAGGACCGTGAAACCGCCACACGAGACCAAGACGGCGAGCGCAGCGAGGACGAGGAAGACCGCTACCGTGCGTCCAAGATTGACGCCGCCATGCGGCTACCAACCAGAGACACCCGCGCCGAAATCAGGCTGCCGCCAGCGGAGTTTGATAAGGGCCGCTCGACCGGCGTGAAGGGCGTCATTGCCGACGCGAGATCGTATGAGACGGCTCGTCAAACGAAGTGGAAGGACCGGGTACGAGCGGCCAGGCGCAGCGTCTTTGGCCTGGACAGTGGCCGCCAACAGCAAAGTAGTGAGCCCGAGAGCGACAACAGCGGGCCTGAAGACCCGGAGGAGGCTGCTTTCCTTGAACAATGGCGGGAAAACCGAAGGCGCGAGCTTGAGGAGGAGAGCAGGAAACCTGTTCGCAACCGGAGGACGAGTCCCAGTATCCGCCTGTACGGGGACTTCGACAAAGTTGATGCCCTCGGGTACCTAGACGCGATAGAGAAGGTCGGCCAGGACACGACAGTAGTTGTCTTTGTCTACGACTCCGAGGTTTGTACCCCTATTCCGCTCCGCAACGCTTTTGTACCATGACTAACTTGGTTGATAGTGCGACGTTTCAGCTGTCATCGAGTCTGCTCTCGCCCCGCTTGTGACTGTGTACCCAGCCGTGCGCTTCGTCAGGGTCCATTACGAGGACATCGAGTTCGACAATGCAGGCGTGCCCGCGATCCTCGCCTACCGGAATCAAGGCGACCTATTCGCCAACCTTACCGGCATCCTAGAGCTGATCTCGGACGAGGAAGAGGTAGACACAGATTCCGTTAGAAAACTGTTCATCAAGGAGGGAATTCTTTGAATGCGGATCGCCCCTTCCCCACCGGACGCCTTCGTTGCTCGTTTGCCTTTAATCCTTTATTTGACTTTGGTTTACGAAGATAAACTACATCTGAGGCGTGACGAAGGAGGGGTTGGATTGGTTCCAATACCATATTCAGGAGCGCTTGGTTCATGCCGGTTACGAGGCCGTAATGCGTATGATGAATGAGGGTTAAGAGGTTCAGAGGGGGCACGCGGGTGCTGCATGGCTATTGAGATACCACATCACGCAAGTTGGGGAGTTTATCTTGGGTCAGGAAAACGATTGGACTGCATAGCAATTTCTTGATTTCTCCTGTAACTATTACATGTTTGCTTTCGGCCTCATTTGGAGCCTTGGTTTTGTATTTGGGATTTCAGGTATATTAGAGGTGCTTCCTCATTTCACACTTTGTTGCTGTCTCACTGTTGAAGGCTGCGGTTGTGGTCTCTCGGTAGGCGGGAAATCAGCGAGTTGACGTCGATGAGTCCGAGCACATGAAAAAACAATTTGTTGAATAAGATACCTTGATATCCGTGTACATGAATTCGGGAACTCTAGTTCTTCCAGCGGGACGCCATGACTGCTTTATAATGCCGTCACTGCGCTGTTGAAGACTAAGAGTGTCGCCGCATCCTCCTCATGTTTCAGGCATGACTGTTGGGAGACCAACAGGGCTGTGAGAATCCGAGGCACGGCCAGTTGAATTTCACCGTGCCCCCAATCGTCCCCACATAGCCCCCTGCACGTCGTCACTTGCCGGCTTTGCCCCGCTTTTCCTTATCACTAACACGATGACCGACACGTGAGGCCCTCAGTGAGAACCAATGCAGAGGCACATTGCTGCACAACGGCATGGCGAATGGCTCTCACTCGGACCGGTTTGCAGAGACGCGACAGCAGGTGACCTCATACTCGGGCCCAAACCTCCGGGAACCGGCCGACGCCTCGTTCAGCACTGTGTGAAATTCCACCATCCTAGGAACTTACCCCTCCATCCTAATCGGGATTTGACCTGAGCTAGCACTTTGGCTGCTATTCAAGGACGTCCATCCTCCCCCTCTTACAACCCATCAAAGCCCGACGACAAAAATTATCACAGTGATTCTTGAGGTGGTGACTCTTGCGACCTTTTGGTTAAACAAGGCAAGCTGACGGCCTAACCTGGAAGCAAACCCTGGGGCCTGCTCGCAATCTGACACGGCTTGTGGCTTTCCCCGCCCCGCCTAGCATTACTGGCCTGGGTTCTTGGGTCAACGGCAGCTTTGCCCACTATTACGACAGGCAGAACCCCAAACTGGGAATCACGACCATTTCCTCCCAGCTGGATCCAGACGGATACCCAACTCGAACGGTGAGCTTTGGAGCTCTCAGTGTTAGTGATTTCCATTTTCAAAACCCGCACGACCAAGTGCACACAGTCCCTGTCTTGGTTCTTTGTTTCTCGAGACTACGCTGTGGTCCCTTCCATCTCTTGTTATCTTGGACCCGGGCCCTCGCCTTTTGCACTGGTTGCCCCTCCCGCCGTGACTTCACTGTTGCCTCTTTTTTTAGGGTGCACCTTCCGCACAACATCCGGAACCCCAATTTCTTCCATTGTTATTTCCTTCCATTCCGGAACATCGCCCGGGATGACGAAAGTCAGCTAACCGTTTCCCACAACGTGATGGAACCACAGACCCGGGAGTCTCCGCCACCAACCGAGACTCGCACCCACAGGGTTCGACACGCCGAGAGTGAGACCAACAATCCTCAAACCCCGGCTACCGATACCGAACTTACCACTACTCCAACTCCGACGGAGCCGATCTCGGTTTCTGTCCCGGCCCTCCGATTTCCCCGACCTCAGGGAAGCCAGATCCTCGCCAACTGGGTTTCTAACAGTGCCCCAGACATTCGGCAACCGCTCGGCATGTCGGACGCCGGCAGCCTGGCCGATTCGGCCTACGAAATTATCACCGACACCGAAAGCCAAGATGACCGCTTGACCGAGTCGACCTGCTCGCTTTCGGTTTCCCGTCCCGATGACGTCCAGAGCCTAGATGGGTCGGTCGACCACTATAACAGCGACTCTGATGAAGATTCCGACCAGGTTTCTCATGCCTCCTCGATACGCTACGCCGATCAATCCTTACAAAACCCGTCCACCCAGCGCTCTACAGGCAGCCTGGAACATGGCTCGTCATCCACCGAGGGTTCCGGCGTCGTCATTCAGTCTATCCAGTTTCGGGAAGTGCAGGACGAAGAAGATCCAGTATTGCCAGAGGTTATATACGCCCAACACCCCACATGGGAGTTCGACGAGGAGGAATCAACCTACATCACGCGACAGCTGGGCCTGTTCGATGCCCCGAAGTATTGGAATGCGTCGATCCGCCAAACTATGGCCCAGGGCTACCTCACGACCGATGAGCCGTTGAGGGTGCTCTATGTAGGCCGCGCCGAAGCGCAGAGAAGCATCGTTCTCAAGATATGCAATGCCATCTGGGCTTCACCATATTCCAAGGACCGAGACCACCTCAGCCGCCACCGGGACGGCGTGTACAACATTGTCCCCATCTCCTCGTTCGGCCCCGCTCCCGAACTGGACTTGATGGAGGCTTCTCAGTACCAAATAAAGGTCGAGCATTGCACTTCAGCCGAGGAGATCGTATACGGAGATGGCGTGCTCCCGGGCGATGCTACCGCCTCTCTCACTATTGACCAGGATAAGACATACCGGTCTCTGTCATACCCCACCGGTTCCGTGGTTGAGCCAAAGTGGGATGTGCCCCACATCGCCATCTTCTACTGCTCCTCGGAGGACGACGAGGAGGCCGACGGGGCCAAGACTGCTGCGTGGTCGTTTATGCAGCGCCATGGCGTGCCATGCATGTTCATTGCGGATCACCAGGACTTCTGCAACCCTAACTGGGGCCAGTATATCGACGAGGGTTCTATCCATCTCAGTTTGGAGTCCGCGGATCCAAACGATCTTGTAGTCCCTCAACGCTTCCCGATCGACTTTGCGTCGTTTGCGGACATCGACGCCGGACAGATGAACCGCAACCTCGCTTACCTCACCGGCCTGGGAGAAATCGAGGAGACGCTAGGGGGAGTCACAAGGCGGATCAGGGACTGGGCGGATCCGAGCCTGACGATGGAGTTGGTCCAGCCGTTCAAGGCTTTCAAAGAAAGGCTCCACAAGTTGGAGGAGGTGGGACTACGGACTCTATCACTACTACCTATGCTTTTGCTGCTGGTGGCTCCGTTTATTGCCCTCCCTTTGGTCAATTGGATGTGGTCGGGAAGTCTAAGCACACTTGGGCCGGCATCAGCCCCTTCTGCTGATGTTTGTGTCTCGTCGCCAAGCTACCCCGAACTCACGACCAGCGGGATAGTCACGGCAGCGACCTCTACGACGACGGTCGTGATCAACGTGACTTCGACCCAGACTGTCCAGGTTAGCCAGACTCAGCCATCAACTAGTGCTTTGGCCTCTGTGCTCTCTTTTGCCGGCTTCCTCTCTGACAAACCGTCGGCCGTGCCCGCCGATATTGAGACCAAGAACAAGCAACCCGCTAATGCGAACAAGATGGCGTGTGCGGTGCATATTTATAGCCCGACAGAGGTTCTGGTCGCCATCCCAAGCCGGAACAAGGCCGTATGGCTCGCCCAGGGAGCGATCGATATTGCGGTTCGGCGCAGAGATGACACCATCAAGACCAAGATATCTTCGGTTGACGAAGGTATTCTTGTTGAGCTTGACCGGAGGGATGCCTATGGTGTTTTGAACATCACGGTTATCACTACCCGGCGACCAAAGGTCAACGAGACGTTCGAAATTGATTTTGGCCGGTCGGCAGCTGGTGAAGTCTTTGAGGCTGGGTTGAACCTGGTCCAGGGTGCCCTCAAGATGGTCCCGTTCGTGGACGACGCCGCTTCCTTACTCGAGAATGCCCAGAAATTACGCCAAGAAATCCGAAAACTTCCTCGCGAGGTTGTCTCATCGCTAGAACAGGCGTCGGAAGCCCTCCGCACCCGTACCAGCGACACTGTCAAGCAGACCGCACACAACGCCCGTGAACAGCTGGCCAACCAGGCTAGATCGGTCGAAGCCATCCGTAAGGAGATTGACCTTTCTGTTCTCCAGGCCCAAGTCGCCTCGAAGCTTTGGTGGTTGCGGGTGCAGGGGAAGATGGAGGAGTATGCGGCATATCAGCGGAATGCGTCACAGTTTCTCAAGGCGAAGCATGCTGAGCTGGTTAACAGCCGCACGAGCCGCCGGGCTAGCAGGAAAGGCGCATCGTCGAAGGAAACGAAATCGCCCTGCGGGTTTAAGAGCATGATTTACCCTCTGTTGAAGAGGAACTGTGGAGGGAGTGGACAAGACCGAAAGGAAGGAGTGCCGTCACAGCAAGAGCGGTGGGAGGGTGCGTGGAGGAAGATTGTGGGGTGAGTGGGCGGGCTTCTCCTTAGGCCCAGACTGTTTTCCTCTTGTTCTGTTTCATTTTTTATCTTGCCTACCGACTGCCGTGATGGCAACCACGGGTGTCTTTCTTTTAGGTCTCTCGGGTAGGCGCATTTGACGGGCCGGCGGATTGATGATTCCACGGGAGGAATATGCATGGACTTGGCTTGGCTGGCTCGGTTGGCTTTAGGAGGAGGTGTTTATGGATGGCACACGGGATATGGGGAATACCTGCTGCTCTCTTTTGCCTCGTTTTTCATTGGGAGGCGCCTGGGGGTACGGTTGGTTGATTGGGTGTTGGACGGGGATAGGGATGAAGTGCAGGGCAGATAGATGATGAGTTGATATGTGTACGTACGTAAAGTTTCGCTATCAAATCTTCCCCAAATGCCCCGATCATTCCCCTTCTGATTTCACTTCCTTGTGCCTGTATATTTGCCCGTCTGAGGCGTCCCATGCAGCGTTTGCTCACGTTGAATTGGCTTGGGCGTCGAGTACAGGTGTCAGTGAAAATGGAACAGATAATTATTCGATCTGTGGACTCTGTGGACCTTCAAACGATAAAATCTTGTTGTCCAGGAGCTTAATGTGGTTGTTACGAGAATGTTCCAACACCGGGAATGGCTTTGATTAGTTGCTAGTTCCTACTTAGTTTGGGCTGCTAGGCTTCCTGGGAAGTAGTGTAAGGGGGGATGTTTATTAAATTTTAGTTATTACCCATGAGTTTGCGGAAAGTTGAAGTGTTGTCGAAATGCCTGCACATGGGAAAGCAGCAAGGAGCTTATATGCCTTTAACCGAGTTCTGATGCTCCGCCCAATCAATCAGCCACATTTTGGACCCCGCTCTTGGCCCGCCTCCACTGCCGGTGTGAATTTCTTGTCAGCTGAATCCCGTAACGTTCTGTATGGCACGGCAAGAAACATGGTATGGGCGTGTTTGTGACGCCTATTTACTGGGGAATTTTCGGAGTTGGAAGAACTGTCCGGGTTGATATGCTGAGTTAGCTTAAGTCAAGGGTTTTTTCAATTACATACCTTGTTTCTTAGATATTTCCTTTCTCTTTTTAAATATTGAGTTAAAGTCTTTGTTGATCCAGGAACCCTTGTTGTGCCGCCTCATGTGAAACAGCCTCCACAGCGGCGCTGTACGATACAATACGGTATTGTGCCAACTCCCACAGGGGTGTGTGGTGGGGGGAGACGGCAGCGCCAAAAAATGAGGGGCAATTCTTTCGCGCGGCCGCAACAAACAAGAGGAGCGCTCCGCAGCCAACCCACCGCACCACGACCATTCATTCCACTTGCTGCCTGCCTGCTTTTATTTATCCACCTCCAAAACTGCAAAGCGTTGCGCGCGACACACAGCTTCAGATTTTAGAGTTCTTGATTTACGGATACAAAGTACTGGTACGTTTTCTTTTTTTACACTATTCTCTCCTATTTTTTCGACTCGGTGATTTCTCCCTTGAATTTGGGCTTTGGTTTTTGGGTTTCATTGTTGTCGCTGGCGCACGAAGGGCGAACTTGCGCATAACGTGCGTTCGTGCCCCGCGGTAAACCCCGCCCTCGAGGATTATCCAGTTGTTAGGCCCCGGGGGGGTTATTTGGCCACCCCGGGAGTGGTAACTCTCGGAGGAACGTCAAGGAGAGAGTAGGCGGACTCGAGAAGACAGTGGCGCCAAAGGAGGGCGCGGCGAGAGCAGGCGACAAATGAGGGAGCTGACCGAAATATTGGGAGGGAAAAGAGACAACAGTTTATTTTCGGAGCTTTGCTAACGGTCTGGATGGTGGCGTAGTTTTCATCGAACCGAATCTCTTGAGAGAACATACAGCAAATACATCCACCCAATATGTCTGCCGAGAACGATAACAAGCCAGTTGAGGAGGTCAAGGCTCCTGAGGTCAAGAGCGAGGAGACCAAGCCGCTCACTACTACCTCCTCTGTCTTTTCCATGTTTGGTGGCGGCGCCAAGAAGGAGAAGAAGGACGACGATGAGGATCGTGGTGACAATTCCGGTAGCGCTAAGGCCCAGCGCGAGGCTGCGGCTGCTGCCGCCGCTGCTGCGAAGGAGGGTGGTGAGGAGGTGGGTTACCCCCCAAGACTCTGGTGGACCGGGATCCGGGCGCTAGAACTGAGGCAGTTGCTAACAATGTGTGATAATAGGAGGACCAGGCCCCCGAGTCCGAGGACGTTCACTTTGAGCCTGTCATCCACCTAACGGAGAAGGTCGACGTCAAGACCAACGAGGAGCTGGAGGAGCAGGTCTTCAAGATGCGCGCCAAGCTTTTCAAGTACGTGGCCGACACCCGCGAGTGGAAGGAGCGTGGCACCGGTGACGTGCGCCTCCTCAAGCACCGCGACAACGGCAAGACCCGTCTCGTCATGCGCCGCGACAAGACCCTCAAGGTCTGCGCCAACCACTACGGTACGTATTTGATGAAGGGGAGAGGTTCCGGAAGGGAGCATTTTGGAGACTGACCTGCTGTAGTCGTCCCCGAGATGAAGCTGTCGCCCAACGTCGGCTCTGACAGAAGCTGGGTCTGGAACGTCGTGGCCGATGTGAGCGAGGGTGAGCCCGAGGCGCTCACCCTGGCCATCCGTTTCGCCAACTCGGATAACGCCAACCAGTTCAAGGACGCCTTCATCAAGGCGCAGAAGGAGAACGAGACGCTGTTCACAAAGTCGGAGGTGGCTGGCGAGGCCAAGGAGGAGGCTAAAGAGGAGGCTGAGGAGAAGGGCAAGGAGGCGGAGAAAGAGGAGGAGAAGAAGGAAGAGACCGCATAAGATGGTTCCCCATCTCCATCGCTCATGCCAGAGCGATGAGTTCAGAAGATATGAACACTAACCCACCTCCCCAACCCCTCCCAGCCCTCCCAACCCACATCACGCCATGCCACGCCACACCACACCCATTTTCTCAAATGGAGTAGGGGACGATGGCCACGGCACAAAGAACACAACCCCCCAACACCCCCATGTCACACCACCTAGCCAGCGGGAGCAGGAAAGGGAGTTCTCTCTTTGGAGAGAGGTATCAGCCTTGTAGCTGTAAATAGACCAAATACCATTCAATCCCCTCAATCTTAGTTTGAATAACGTATGATTTGCTATACACGGAAGGTAGCCTCTGAAGACGTGACGGAAGTTTTTTGGATGGTTGCCGTGAGCGTTAGGTAAAAAAAGAAAAACACTGGGTTTGTGGTGGAGAAGGCCGGCATTCTCCTCAATGTGAATAAAACTTTCCCCGCGCCACTGTCCTGTCCAGCAGCTCGCACGGACCACCTGAAAGCTGCTCACAGGCTCACAGCCACGCGCTGGCCCCGCGTTCATTCAGTGAACCTCTCCCGCGTCCAGCTGAACCAATTAGGCACCGTCATACAGCTGAGAGTTACCCGCAGGCGCATCGCATCGATCAGGTTTCCGACGGTCCCAACACCCTCTCGCTCGACTGACGGATTTGAGGCGGACTGCAAATTATTCCTTCGTGTTCCTTGGGTCCCCTCCCTCTTTCTCCCCCTCCTAAACAAAATCCTCCTAGCAAATTGGCGGCAGCCCTCCTTCCTCCTGCCCAACGCTCGATTCCACTGTCATCTCCGCTCTCCCTATTTTTCTTGTAAAAACATAAACGGACATATTGCCGAAAATGATTGTAGAGGTATGTTTCAACGATCAACTGGCCTTGAGCAGTCATAGGCGGAAAGATGAATTGGGGGAGGGAAAGTGAAGGGTTGAGCTAACGAAACGCGACGTGTAGCGCAAGATCAAGGTTGTCACCGAACAACACAACATGTAAGCCGACAACCTGAACCGAGCTACCACCGATCCCTGTTCCATTTCGAGAATCGCTTTTGCGTGCCACCGCATGCCCACTCTCCGCGACCTGTGGGACCGTTTTCTGAAGAGGAATGGGAATGATAACATGGCGGCCCGAGGCTGGAGAGGGCAAACGGCAGTAGTATCGGCAGTAGTAGTGGCTGACTGAGCTGGATGATGATAGTGACAAGCCCGCTGTTAATGAGGGGTTTCCTATGAAGGAGTGGACCGTCGAGATCTACGTCCTCGACCAAGATGGCAAGGAAAAGCCTGCGCGGTGCTTCCACAAGGCGGTGTACCACCTTCACCCGTCGTTCGCGAATCCTATCCAAAGTACGTTACGGGTGGACTGGGCTATATGTGGAGGGAAGACCATCTAGGGAGTAAGAAACACAGGACATGAGTATGTGCTGACCGCGGCTTCGCCCCTCACAGCCTTTCTGGAGCCCCCATTCAAATGTACCAACGAGGGATGGGGTGAGTTCGAGATGAGCATCGACCTGTTCACAACCGAGAAAGGCGGGAAGCAGAGCATCATGCACGACCTCAACTTTGCCGCGGCGCAGTACGAGAACATCCACACATTTACGTTCAAGAACCCATCGCAAGCGCTCCAGCAGGTGCTCCGCGAGACCGGCCCGCTACCTTCGGACGAGGAGCGCAAGATCAAGAAGGCGGACGGTAGCAGTAAAAAGAAGAAGGCGTTCGACGTCGAGAAGATGGCGGATGGGTTGATCAAGCTCGGCGAGGACGACCTGCTGCAGGTGATCCAGCTCATCCACGATCACAAGGATGACAGCACATATGTCCAAAATAATGTGGATGCGGGCGAGTTCTCGGTCGATTTGTATACCCTCCCTGATTCCCTGCTAAAAATGCTCTGGGACCTGCTGGTACGTTTCTTTTCGACCCCATTCCTGATACGTTGTTTTGGCCTGACTGGATGGCTCCCGACTCTAGATCAAGCAGGGCGTCGTTGTTGCCTAAGGACACTCTCGACTACTACATCTACATTGAACGGCGTCTGGCGTCTACAAGGATGGTGGTTTGTGGAAGGGGTTCAGGAACCTGTTTTGCTAAAAAAAAAAAATGAACCCGAGCATTTGGTTGCCAAGAGTTGAGATGATACAGCATAACATAACTTCCGAGTGACATAATGGAGTCAGACCGATCGGAACGATGCTGTTTTCTTCTCGCAACCTCGCCTTGTGTATGACAGGGCCAGGCGCTCAGCACGATGGTAACTCGGGAGACGGTATTGATTTGCTGCTAGCCTCTTTTGCTGCGGGGAATAGGAGAAACAATAATTAGGCCACCAATTTCTTGACATCCAACAATGTCGACGGCAGTCTCGGGTTACATGTAGGAGAAGTCGCTTATTCTGTGTATGCAGGAGACCAACCGCGTGAAAGCAGCCAAGAGTTCGGAACAGCTTCGGCTTTCCTTCTCTCACGTAGGCGCGCAGCAACCGTTGTGGCTCGCTAGCCGGGTCACATACACAGTACACTACATACCGTGGTACTCGCGAGACGTCTCTCGTGAGCCTGCCCGGGCCTGGGCCTGGCCTGCGGATGGTTTGTGACCTCACTCGCCTCGGTGCGTTGCACCACATTTGTGCTCAGCCCCGTGGTTTGCTGCCGTGTAACATGGATTTGATACAATTCCGATTGCAGTAACGACTGCACGTGGGAAGGGGTAGGCTAGAAGATGGATCGGAGAGATTGTTACGACGTCCTACACCGAGACCGAGATGGAGCTGGAGGGTAATATTGGTTTAATATACATATTCAAAGTGGATTTGATACTTGATGGGTTGCTGCAAGACGATTAAAGGAGAAGTTGTCGATCTTGGCACTTGTCTCCATCGTATGCCGTCGCTGTGAATCAACTTCGGTCAACCCCCTGACTTACACGGGGCGAACCTCACAGTTAGTCAGCCATACAATGAGACTTCGCTCTCCGAGTATGGTACACGCCACAAAGAATGTCACGAGATACCGGACGGCAAGCGGCCACTCTTGGTTTACGTACAAAATGTGCGATATCGAGTAAAAAGATTCTCACCGCTTCCCCAGTTTTCTTTGGTCTGACGTTTGCTGTCGTCGGGAACGCGAGAGGTTGGAAAGGAAGGGATGTGTACAAGAATGGATCCTGGGGCTCCCCGCGTGACCTGCCCAACGTGACCCCCCGGTTCCGCCCACAGCTCCAGAGATCCCGGATGCCTTTCTTTTTCATTGTTTTTTGCCTTTCCTCGAGTTAATATTTGTACTTGTATGACGTGTATGTGGCATGGACTAGGGGCGAGTCTTTTTTTGTTCCCGCCATGTTTCCTCATTCGCTCGTTGGCTTGCAATTGGAGGCCCCCCGGAATTCTCGATTATACGACTTCGTACCTGTCCGGGGGAAAGTGATATTGCCTGCGGGAGCAGCCGTCACTCAACACGTGTATGGGCCACTTGAACGTCCGAACGAGGTTGCAATAGCGGGGGGCGTTGGGATAGTCGGTTTTTCCCTGTCAGGCGGGGTGAAGAGATCTCGTCTCGTCCCGTCTCGGAGGTTTGATTTTGATATTTTTCTCTGGTCTTCCTTCGAGGGGTTCCGTCTCTGCCGGGTTGCATCTTGCCCGTCCCCATCTGCCAGGGACCTGTGCTGCAATGCTACAGTAGGTGCCGGACCTGTCGCCGCTTCACATTTCGTGTCTTATCGGGGAATGGGGAGTGTTGGTGTTGACGTGTAGGGTCGATTCCGGGTTTTCAAGGGAGGCGGGGCATCTGAATCCCTGGCATCAGCTTATCTCTTTGAACGTCAGGATTCCTAATTGGGCGGCTTTGCAATTCCATCTTCTCCCCCGGTGAATGGCTCAATTGCAAAAGCTAGCGTTTCGATCTTGTCCAAGTGAGCTAATTGATTAGTTTTTCCTTCTTTTTCCACGCTGCATCAAGCTCGGGGCTCGATCCTCAAGGTGCATCCAGACACCTTCCCCATCGAGCTGCGAGCAATTGAAAATGAGCTAAAAGAAATGCATTGCCGTTGCTGCCGCTGTTCGCGACCTTCGAGATTGGGGAACCGGAGCGCCGACCTTGCCTCAACGTGGCATGCTGATAGGCTGCCTGGAAGGGGGCGTTGAAGGGCCCCACAACACCCTGCGGTGTCACTGGCAAGAACGCAGCTCCACTGAAGATGGAGCAGGAGCGATCTGGAAAGAGAGACAGCCTTGGAGCCCCGTGCCTCGAACCCCAGTGAAGCGCAGGTGCGATGGCAGAGATGGGACCGGGGTCTTCCCCCAAGAAGCGTCATCCTGGGACTCGATCCGGGGGGCCAAGACCCCTCAACTAGCCCCAAAAACAGGCCCGCTCCCCCAGATTCTTTCCAGTCTTCACCCACCGCAAACCGATTCCAGCCGACAAAGCAAAAAGGTTCGCGCCTCGCAGATCTGGGGAAGTGGTCTTGGACGGACGGGCGAGCAGAGCAACCAAGCGACCGTTGAGCGACGCGGGCTTGGTTTTTTTATTGTGTTATTTTATATTTTCCTGCCTTGTTACTCGTTCCCATTCGGCCGTTTCCGAATGCCTGCCATGTCGCAGTTTGGCGGTCCGCCTACCGCATTGCAGCTATCCTCGGCCTCGCCCATTTCACCCGTTGCCGCCTCGTCAACATCGCCTGCAGGGGGGCCGGCCCACGCCACTCCGCTCTCCGCGAGGAACGGCGGTGGTAGTGGCGGAGGTGGGAGTATCGGAGGTGGGGCCGGCTCCGGGCATCACGGCGCCGGGCCTTCGGACGACACGCCATCATCGCAGGCGCAGGGTCAGCATTCCCAGCACAAGCGCGTCTATCAAGCCTGCATTCCCTGCCGGCGACGCAAGGTACGCTGCGATCTTGGCTCCGTCGATGACCCCCACGACCCGCCATGTGTTCGCTGCCGTCGCGAGAGCAAAGAGTGTTACTTTAGCGCCACGCGCCGCAAGCGCAAGGTCGACGATGGCCCGCTCGAGGATTCGGAGCAGGACGACTACATCCTGCGTAACGGTCGCAAGCAGCTGCGCACCGCCGCAGCCTCACCCCCTCCCACCATCGACCGCCGATTATACAGCGATGTGCCACTCACGCCAGGGGGCAGCCACGGCCGGTCGCAGCCCCTAAGACGGCCCGGTGACGCGCCAAAGAGCGTGAGGAGCAATAGCACAGCTGGCGAGTTCGGAAACGGAGAACCCAATACACCGCTCGAGAACCTGGAGGCCCAGAGCGTCATGCGCAGGGAGGTCTACGGGCCACACGACGCGTTGGATTTGCTTTATAAGGCGGCAACTGATAAGTGAGTATGCGTATGACAGTGGTGGCGCATCGAGTGACCTTCACTAGGGTACTGACAACCTCGCCGTTCCATTAGCGCGTCGCACAAGCCGGATGATAACCCTCCACCCACACACAACAATGTCAACCACCACAATCACCACAGTCACCACCAGCCTAACCAACACCATGCCCGCCGCGATACTGGGCCCCGCCAGCCTCCCAATACGATCACGCCCGGAAGCTACCATGCCCGGCATGTCTCGCGCCAGGAGGGTCCGCCGCCGGAACAAGCCATCGATCCAGAGTTGACGAAGCGTGATCGGACGAGCGAGCCAGGGTACAACGAAGCGATGAAGGCATGGGGCAGGTTCCGTTTCGTGCGCGCGGGATGGTTCACAGCACAGGAAGCAATCGACTACATCGACTAGTAAGCTGCAATCACATGGTAGAACGAATTGGCCAGGCTGACTGACACTCTTGCAGCTACTATACATATCTGTCACCCCTCACCCCCATTTCACCCCCGACGTTTAACAACCCGGCATCCCACATGACGCTGCTGACCGAGGAGCCAATACTCACCGTCACACTTTTGACCATCGCATCCCGATATCGCCGCATGCCCGGGACGGGCGGCCACTGCCGCTCGCACGCCATTCACGAGCAGCTCTGGACATATCTTCGGGGCATGATCGAGCGGGTAGTTTGGGGTCAGGAAGCCTTCGGTGGTGGCTTCTGCGGTTCCGGGGCCGAGGACATACAGAGCTCCAGCACAGCGCCGTGGCGAGGGCTGCGGAGGGGCAGCCTGCGGACCCTCGGGACCATCGAGTCGCTCATGATTTTGACGGAGTGGCACCCGCGTGCGCTCCATTTCCCACCGAACGAGGCTACTGACGAGCTGATATTACCGTCCTACGGCCCACCCACCCCGGGCGAGCTGGGGACAGGTCAGAAGCCAGCAGTTGGGACAGTCGGAATTGGAGGAAGGCGGATCGAGAGTTGGCTAGAACCTGCGTGGCGGAGCGATCGCATGTGCTGGATGTTGTTGAGCACAGGTATGGGGCTGGCATACGAGCTCGGAGTGTTTGACGACATCGACGAGTTGCTAGCTGCCGGCGCCATTGCGCGTCCGGAATATGAGGACGAGGCCTACCGTATGAGAGCCAGCCGTATCAAGAGGCTCCTCTTAATCTACCTGAGCCAGCTTGCCGGCCGCCTCGGTTGGACCAACATGGTACCCGAGAGGCTACGCAAGTCGGACCCGGCTTTTGCTCGGAGGAAGCGCCATTCCGCTGAGGGCAATACTCCTGGGACCAACCCTTCGTCGTTATCCAACACTTTCAACTACATCCCCGACCTGGAGCTGGATGACCAAATCATCCACTGCTGGGCAGGAATCAGCAACGCCATGCAGGTCGGCAACGAACGACTATTCCGTTCGCGCAAACACACTACCGAAATCATCCAGAGCGGCAAGTACATCGAGCTTCTCATGGAGTTTCAGCCGATGCTCAAGGATTGGTGGAACCAGTTTGAGCGCTTCCGGCTGCCCCCTTACATCCGACACATTCTGACGATTGAGTACGAATACGTCCGGATCTACATCAACTCACTCTCCCTTCAAGCGGTCGTTGAGCGATGCACTAGTAATGCCGGGGGCGGGAGTGGTGGGAGCGTCTCGGGGAACACCAACAACAACCATACTGGCAGTGGAAATAGCAACAGCAATAACAACAACAATAACGCGTCAGCGCCCCAGCTGTCACCACAAACACAAAACTACTACGGCAAACTACCCCTAGGTCAGCTCGGCGGCTTTGGCGCTGACGACCAAGAATACGTTCGCGAAGTTGTCGGGGGCAGCCGCAACCTTCTACGTACCGTCGTCGAAGGCTTGTTGCCAGGGGATTACCTCAAGCACGCCCCAGTGCGCACCTACTTCCGCATCATCAGCGGCGCCATGTTTTTGCTCAAAACGTTTGCGCTGGGCGCGCCCAAGTCGGATGTCGAGATGAGCATCCAACTGATGGACCGGACCGTAGACGCGCTACGTAACTGTGTCGTGGACGATGTGCATTTGGGGATTCGATTTGCGGATATGCTGGAGACGTTGACGAGCCGATTGCGGAATCGGTTTATTTATGCGCCCCCGCCGGCTGCAGCGTCGACGACGGATGGAAGGTCTCCAGGGGCGATGCCTAGTGGGGACGTTGGGAATGGGATCAGTGGGCTGAGCCATGGTGGTGGGTCGTCCAATGAGTTGTGGATGAAGTTGAGAGAGGGGCCTGCAATGGGTAAGTCTTCCTTTGTTTTTATCTCCGTTGCTGCACCCTCCTTACGTACATTGTTCTAACAAACACCCTGTAGACCGCTCCACGACCCCGGCTAACATCTCCGCCACCCCTTGGGACCTCACCGCCGGCAATTTCCCCTACCCAGCGGGCCCAACCTCCGTGTTTGGTCCCACTACCCCGGCGGCCACCACCGGGCTCGACAACACCACTAACTCGAACACCAATCCCAACGGCAATACCAACAACGGAACCACGAATGGAGCCAATGGTAACGTGGCTGATACTAACGGCGGCCTCTTCGACAACAGCACTGACTGGACCAACCCCAACAACGAGATGTGGTACCTCCCCACAGGCCCGGCGTTTTTCCAGAATATGGACAACAACGCCGTGGCGATGACAGCGGAAGGGGTCAATGTAGGCGGGCTGGATCTGCTAGAGTACATGGCGATGGACCCGATGGATTCGATGGATCCAACATCAATGGATGGCGGGAGGGGGTTTGGAATGGATGGGGGTCCGTTTTAGTTGAATCTGTGATGGTTTGAGATGGATGAGGTGCGTTATGGTTGTCAGTTCCTGCCTGAAAATCCCGAGCGGAACCGGGTATTTCAAGTGCGACTCATTACACGGTGTTTGCTGTCGTCTCAGAGTTGGAGGCGTATGGTCATCATCAACGCGAATGGAGTCGAAAAACACATGAAGAACAAACCAAAAATGCTCAAGGGTACTGGGGAAAACTTTTTTTTACTTGGATCGCGGGCTTAATAGCTCGACGGAATCGGTTTTATCGGTTAGCGATGGTATTCAATCGCAGACAAAAACAGGCTGGGCGGGAAAAGTTTGGTCGATTTGGCTTTCACCTGTTTATTCGGTTTATGGGGGTGGGTAGTTGATTTGGGCTTGCTGGACTGTCTGTTGACAGTAGTTGCCGAGATACGGAGGGAGTAAATACGTAGCCTTTACTTGTGGATTTTGGTCAATGGAACTTGGCCATTGCCCGTGTTATGTTAGCCACATTATATTGAGCTTTACATGGTGTTTATAGGGGCTGGTTGCTCTAGTTTCTGAGAGTGATCTGAGAGCTAGATCATGGTAAATAAGTGAATGGCATGTTGATTTGACCCGGTTACGTTGTCATGTGTATGCACAGAAGGAAGACAGTCCCCCAACCTGACATTCATGTATTGTTTTGAACCCGAATGTAAGTGGTCGGGTCTGGCGCAGCAGGACTAACTTGGGTTTGTCTGCCCACCTAACTAATAGTTCCCGAGTGTGCTCAGTTTATGTAAAGTACTGTGAGAACCAGACTAAATTTCCAACTGATACACGATCGCAGTGAGGCCACTTGAGGGTGTGACTGTGGAGATGGGTGTACTCGACCGGCCAACCACCTAATTAGAGGACAGACTTCTTTGGGTTTTTTGTAGTTTCTCAACCATGGTTTGTCCTTTTTTTGGGTTGGTGCACGGGATGGGGACTCTGTGTCCAGGTCCTCCTTCCTTCTGTTTCGGTAAGAAAGACGGAGGGAGGACAGGGTGAAGGGGTGTATTGGCAAGTACGAAAGGCAGTCTGTGCTTGCCGTATCAAGAATCAGGCACCTTCCCTCCACCTCGAGGATATAAGTCCCCTTCCCACTGCCCCTGTCACCAACTCCTCCCAATTCGCCAAACAGCGTGTTTGGCGTAGCGGTATTGGGAGGGGCGCTGGTCCCGCCACTTCCGTCGTAAATCGAAATGGCTCCGGGTTCGATTCCCGGGTCAGCGAAGAAAAACTCCGGTTTTTCGTAACCGCCAACCTCTATTCCTCCGGATGGGAATAGGGCTTGGCGGTGAGCTTTTTGCTTTTGCTTTCCAGATGTCAGTCAATCTGGCTGTTGGTACTTTTATTCTTCGTTTTTAATTTAAAAGACAAGGAGATAATCTCATATTGCTGGTACTCGCCTTGTACCACCGCGAGGCCCCGTGGTATAGGGTATTCAACCTACTGCATACACAAGGGGTACTATCGGGCGAAGACCTGGCACATAACGGAGCCTATGTTAAGGGCACAGCAGTGTATTATCTATTATCATCTATCATAGATCATTCTTATCATCATCTAGCCCACTGCCCCTTAATTTGGGAGCTTACTCCCCTCGTCTCTCTCCTTCGCCCATGCCCGAAACCAATCCAACGCTTCCGGGTTCGCGACACTCGCGTTCGTCCTTACCTCCATACCCGACAAGATTTGCTTAACCGCCACTTCAATCTTTTTCCCGTTGCCCGTCTTCGGCACTCCACCCTTAGCTTCCTCAATCACACCGGGCACATGCCGCGGGCTCAGCTCCCGCCGGATCGTCTCGGCGATGCGTTTGCGGAGGACGTCGTCGAATGTAGAGGGGGTGGTGGTGACGACGAATAGACACACTGTCTCGTCACGATCGGATTCCCGCCGGCGGCCGACACACACTGCGTCTTCGACCTCGGCTGCGAAGAAGCGCGTGAGGATGTTGTAGATCTCGGCCGAGCCGAACCGGACGCCTGCTGGCTTGAGAACACCGTCGCTGCGGCCGAGCATGACGAGCCCTCCCGTGCGCGGGTCGATGCGCACAAAGTCGCCGTGGTGCCAGAGACCGGGGAACCGCTCGAAATACGCGGCGCGGTATTTGGCTTCGCCGTTGGGGCCGAAGAAGGTGAGAGGTTGGCATGGGAAGGGTTTGGTGCAGACCAGGTCGCCTGGTGGGGAAGTAGTGCCGTCATCGTCGTCTGAGGCAGAAGGGATGACGGGCCGTGGATCGTCGGGCGGAGAAGACGGGTTGACGACATCGATGGCCATCCCGAGGCCGGCGCACTGGATCTCCCCTACGCGAACAGGCAGGAGCGGACAGGGGGCACCAAAAAGTGAGATGATATCGGTGCCGCCGGTGATGGAGGCGAGGTTAATGGATGCTGGAAAGGCGGAGTAGACAAAGCTGAAGGTGGACGGCGGTAAGGGCGAGGCGGTCGAGTAGATGGCTTCGAGGGCGGACAGGTCAAGCGTGGGGTCGGCAACAGGGCGGATGTTGTTCGCTTCGAGGGTGGTCAAGTAGGCGGCTGAGGTGCCAAAATGAGTGACACGGAGGGAGGAAAGGAGGCGCGGGATGGAAAGGTAGCCATGCGGCTTGAAGGGGGAGCCGGAGTAGAGGACGAGAGAGGCGCTACAGGCCAGGGCGGACACGCTCCAGTGGTGCATCATCCAGGAAGTGGTGGTGTAGTAGAGCATTCGGGAAGCCGGTGAGAGCGAGCAGTGCAAAAAGTGCTCTTTCTTGTGCTGTAGCAGAGTGCCTGCTGCGGTGTGGACGATGGCTTTGGGGAGCCCGGTAGTACCGCTCGAGTACAGGACGTAAAGGGGGTGGGAGGGCGGAAGGTGCGCAAATTCTAGTGCCGTATCTGGTGACCTGTGACCATGTTAAAAACGACAAAGCTTTATCCAATGATAGGAGATGGGCTTAACTTACGATTTCAAGAACTCTTCATACTCCTCCGCCTTGACTCCCTTCCCCCTAATCTCCTCTAGCCCTGTCTCGATAGCCTCAAGACCCCGAATCACAACAACCTGCTCCAGCCCATGCTTTTTCAACTCCTCAACCACATCCAACGTCTTCGCCTTACCCGACCACGCCTTGCCGTTATACAGCGTTGCATTGTCCGCAAACAACACCTGCGGCCGGATCTGCGTTAACCTATCCAACACGGCACTGACACCATTATCCGGGCTAATACCGGTCCAAATCGCACCCACAGCAGCGGCACTTAATAGTGCGACCAGAGCCTGCACGTGGTTGGCGACAAACCCAGCCACGACGCTGTGTTCTCTAACGCCGGCAGCGCGCAGGGCGTGGGAGCAGCGGCGGACCTGGTCGCGCAGCTCGGCCCAGGAGGTCGATACGACGTGGGACTCGTCCTCGGTGGCCGTGATGACGGCCGTGCTGGACTCGTCTACGGCAGCGTTGGCGGGGAAGAGCAAATTCTCGGCGAAGTTTAGACGGGCACCGGCGAAGAAGTCGGGCCGGGGGAACATGGAGGCATTTTGGGGGAGGACCTGGGAAGGAGTTAGCGGGTGGTGGTTTGGTTCTCGAGCTGGAAAAGGGGGAGCTTTGCTAGGTAGTCAGGGGTGACGGGATAAGATTGTTACACACCTGGTCAAACGGCTTTGAAGCCTTGATACCGGCAAAGTGCCAGACATCACCCCAGAAGTCGGCCACGTTCTCGACGGACCACTTGTACAGCCCCGGGTAGTCGTTTAGGTTGAGACCATATTTGTCGTTCACATGCTGCAAAAACTTCCACATCTGCGTGCCCTCAGGCTGCTCGTGTCTCCAGAGCTCGGCGGCGACCATTTTGGGGGACTGGCCCTTAAGGTGATGGGGGTGTGTTGTGGAAGAGTGTTGATGTTTTGCTATCGTTGTTGCTGTCGGTGTGGTTGTTTGGAGTGACGGCTTCAAGTAGGTACAGTACCCTGCCGGAACTCCGAGATACGGCGGGTTTTCACTGATTCCCGAGGTTCACACCTCCGAATAACGGGTCTAATAGCCGAAGGACTAACAGAACAGTAGATGTTCTGGAAACCTAGGCAGAGGGAAGAGAGGGGACAGGCAAGCACCAGGCCGATATCCTTTATCCTCTACACTCAGTTCTCACGCACTTCTGATGAGATGAACGGGACAACCCATCTTTTTACATGCTGAGGGATGAACCACAATCTCGGGTCTTGGGCCGAGCACCAGCGAGCCCGTGAGCACGACGAAAGGCCGCGCAAAGCCGACGATTGCCACCACACAGCATCACCGCTCTCAGCTCCTGCGCTTTTCCCTGTCGCACAGCGCAGTGGGACTGGAAACATCCACAATCCAATGCAGGTACCGCCGCACCCGCCGTTGGGTGGCCGGGCTGGCCCGCTGGATTTTCGGGGGCCCGCTTGGAGTCTCAATGATGGGACGAATCATGGGACGATGAAGGTTTTTGGGGATTGGGCTTGGGAAAGAGGGATCTCAGTCGGCGTGGGGAGAAGAGATAGATACCAGTAGTTAAATGTAAGTAAGTCGTCATGCGTGCCGCGCATCGATACGCGGATCGGCCGGGACGTCATAACGTTAAAAAATCGCGCCGGAGCATTTCTCGAAATCGTTGCCGCGAGATCCGCAATTTCAACGTCTCCGAAGTGTCATGGTCTTCCTGGATCTGGCCTGCTTATGTTGTACACTAACGTAGTTAAATCGTCGCGTGGTCAGGAACTACACCCTTCGCTTACTACGGTGCATTGTACATCTGTGAGTCTATTTGCGAATGCGATGCAACATTGTCACGTCTCTTCGAATTTATTGCCGAGTCTGCCGAAGTTGGCACTCGATAGAGTGAGGTGCTGCTGTGGGTGTGCGCAAGGGGTGTGATAAGAAGTCCACGTCCACGGCAGCCGATGACCTCTTTGGTAAGCTGACCAACTCAAGAGCGGCAAGCCGCGAATCGAAGGCAATTCGATCCGTTTTTGAAATTGGCAGTGCGCAATCGATTCTTTCTGGCCTGTCTTGCGTTGAAACTGACGGACTTGCGGGGCCTGGCCCCTCACGGTCAGCTCATTTCCGTAGTTTCCGCTCTGGAACCCATGGTTGAGAATCCGCCTTGTCTGGGTTCGTCACAGGAATCGAAATAGCATTGCAGCCGACTCCTCGGCCGATGCATCGGTAGGCGACGGGAAGTAGTGTCATCCCACCTACTTACGGTCGATTGCGGAACTGTGAGGTGATAAATTCCACAAGCTGTGGTTTGCCAGACAACTCCGAAGGGAGATGATCGCCTTGAAGCTTTCCCATCATGGCCCCGGTCTTTCAGACCTCCTCGCCGGCACTGGGCATGGAGCCACTAACCACAAAAAATCGGTTCAGGGGTGAGGTTTTCTTTTGCAGGGAAAGCGAACCCCCGGCGCGACAAGTTTGCAGCGGGGGTCCGGGAGGCAACAGGGCTGGTTGTCAAATTGCGCCAGCGGGTTCACGGCACATCTGACCCCACTCTGTCGCTCCCCGAGACCCCGATTCGCCAACCGCGAGGTGCTGGGCCCAAGGCCCCATAATCCCGTTTCCTGAAATCCTTTGCCCTCCTGTCCGCTTTTCGTCCCTCGGCCCTTGACTTGTCGTCCCTTCTTGAATTCTCCCGTCTTGCTCTTGCCGCCTCTTGACAAGCCCTTCCTTCGAGCAAGACAAGGAGCCTCTCTTTTTCTCTCTCTCTGTTTTCGCGAGTTCGACCACCAAGGAAGGCGATACCGGCAACGACGCGGACCGCAAGGTCCTCCCCCCTTTCCCCAACTCCTTTCTCCTGTCAATAGCTCCTTTGGGAAAGCGCCCACCGCCTGATTCGCCGGCATTCATCAGTTGCAGCTGGTTGTTGACCCCAACCCCCCATTCGTCTCGCGCGGGAGCTTCTGCTTGCACCTGGCACGTCATTCTCCGCTGCACCTCGATTCGACACCTACCTCTTGTTGTTCGATTCCGGCGAACCTGTGGACGGCCCGTTGGGTTCAACGTGTAAGTCGGTTGCCTCGCCACTACGTTGGGGGATTTCCTGCGGAGCAAAACCCCTTGGTCGTGATAAGGGCTCTGGGGGCCGCGCGCTATTGGGGCTTCGCTGTTTCTCCCAGCCCCCGTCCCCACAGCACCAAGATTCACACCGCTTTGCCAGCGTCGACACCGAACCCTCGACCGCAACCACCAATTGCTGCCTCAACCGGCGAAGCTCGTGAGGGAACCCCCGCTAACAGCCTGCTCTTGCCAGCCTCAATTGGTGCCATTGGCCTGGGAGAACACCTGCGATCGGCGCGAGCATCCTCTGTCTTGCCTGTTAACCGACCATTGCCTTTGAGCGTCCTCTGCGATGCCTCGAAAGCTCTCGAACCCCTTCTCGTCATCCACCATGTCCAGCGAGCGACGGCCATCCCACTCAAAGGGCAACCGCCTCGCGGGCTTCTTTTCGAAATCCAAGGAGCAGCAAGCAGTGTCGCACCACCAAGGAGCCTCGCCCCAGATGGCTGGCTCCCCTAGCCCCCTTCCGACCATTTCTCTGTCGGCAGTTGGAGGGGAGGAACTCAACACCGATGAACCGCCGACCACACTCTTTGAACCCCCTTCGGCCGACGAGGCCAAGAGCCAGGAGCGCCGCGAGGCTCAGTTCGGTCCTTTACTCGACGTGAACCACCTCTATATTAGTGCCCACCAGGGCGGCCCCCTCGAGACCCCTATCGAAGACGAGCCGGCTTACTACTTCGTCCTTACAACTTATATCAGCTACCTGCTTCTAATTGCTTTTGGCCACGCGCGGGATTTCTTCGGCAAGCGATTCGGTGACAAGAAGCACTACCAGAGTCTTAAAGTGTTCAACGGCTACGCCCCCCTTAACGATGACTTTGACAACTTTTACGTCAGGCGGCTGAAGCTCCGCCTCGATGACTGCTTTGCCCGGCCGACTACCGGCGTCCCCGGCCGGTACATCACTCTCATCGACCGCAAGTCAGATGATTTCAACCGTACCTACAAGTACACCGGCACATACACTCAGACCTTGAATGTCAGCTCGTACAACTACCTTGGTTTTGCTCAATCTGAGGGCCCTTGCGCCGACGCCGTTGAGGAGTGTGTGCGCAAGACTGGCCTCAGCTTTTGCTCCCCACGCGCTGATTCCGGTACCTCCGAACTAGCCCTCGAGGTGGAGCGCGAGGTTGCGCAGTTTGTCGGCAAGCCCGCTGCCATGGTGTTCTCGATGGGTTTCGTGACCAACGCCGGCTCCTTCCCTGCGCTCGTCTCCAAGGGCTGCCTAATCATCTCGGACGAACTCAACCATGCCTCTATCCGTATCGGCGCTCGTCTGTCCGGAGCTGTCATCCGCTCGTTCAAGCACAACGACATGGGAGATTTGGAGAAGAAGCTGCGTGAAGCTATTTCCCAAGGCCAACCCCGCACTCACCGCCCCTGGAAGAAGATCCTCGTTGCCGTGGAGGGTCTGTATTCTATGGAAGGCACCATGGTTGATCTTCCTGGTGTCCTAGCGCTCAAGAAGAAGTATAAGTTCTTTTTGTACGTGGACGAGGCCCACAGTATCGGTGCCCTGGGCCCGAGGGGCCGTGGTGTTTGCGATTACTTTGGCATTGACCCGGCTGAGGTTGATATCCTGATGGGCACTTTGACCAAGTCATTCGGCGCCAACGGCGGTTACATTGCGGCCGACAAGCACATCATTGACGGTCTCCGGATGAGCAACGCGGCTAGTCTTTTGGGCGAATCCGCGACCCCCTCCGTCCTGATGCAGATTCTCACCTCTCTCAGGCTAATCACCGGCGAGATCGCCCCCGGCCAAGGCGAGGAGCGTCTGCAGCGTCTTGCCTTCAACTCCCGGTACCTCCGCCTCGGACTCAAGCGTCTTGGTTTCATCACGTATGGTCACGATGACTCGCCTATCATCCCGATCGTGCTATACCACCCGGGCAAGATGTCGGCTTTCAGCCACGAAATGCTCAAGCGCAAGATCTCGGTCGTGGTGGTCGGATACCCGGCCACTCCGCTCATCAGCTCGCGTGCCCGTTTCTGTTTGTCGTCTGCCCACAACAAGGAGGACATGGACCGCGTCTTGGCCGCCTGTGATGAGGTCGGTGACATCCTGCAGCTCAAGTACTCTACCGGCATCGCGGGCGGTCAGGAACCGCTACCGGATGGCGTCACCCCGGAGATGGAGAAGGAGTGGCGTCGCGCGAATGGCCTCGAGGGTGTCATCAAGCCGCCCCGGTGGAAGCTGGATGATGTTATTGAACGTGGTGTACAGGATGCGAAGGAGCAGCTGCGGTAGAAGAAACTTCTTCGCTCGTTGCTTCCCTGGCTGTTAGTCTTTATAATGTTTAGAATCTGGCATATCGGTGTTCTCTCTTCATGTCTTGGATTGGATAGGGAAATGGGGGAATGGGCGGGGTTCCGGGAAGGAGGAAGAAGACACGTCACGAGGTAACGTGAGGTTCTGTTCGTCTGGCAACGGGGCAGTCAAATGGATGACTGGTAATGTATTGTTAATTTTTGTGTTGTTGCTCAAGTACGGAACATACCCCCTGATGTACAGGAGTTGAAGAATTGGGAAGGAGTCGGGTGTTGGTGGCTAATAGCTATCGTTCGATGTTGATGTTGAAGATGATAGGGTGATGTCGTCCGGGTGATGGTGGATTGGAGTAAAGCGTACAGGAGTGTTGAAGGAATGAACTCGTGGCTGGTTGGCTTCTACACTTTGGTGTGCGATGAATGGATCATTAATGAGGAATATCTGTGAATACAACAGCTAAATAGAACATTGCTGCCCCCGGCGTCCCGCTGATTGATCACATGGTTGCTTGGTCTCGCATTCCCCTTTCGTCAAGTCTCTAAGTGTGATCTCCTTTCTTCCGAGCAATCTTGCCGGTCTTCCCAGTGGAACAAATAGCCTTTCAGGAGTCTCTCCCTGCCATATCGAGTCGAGAACATCTTATGATTTCCATTGCCATCCTCACCGATCCTGGCTCTCTGAGGAGCACCACGTGATCAACTTGAAGCCGAGCATTCTCGAGGTCAAAAGTCACGTGGCTTCGTGTCAAATCCGAATCCGCGCTAAGGCCACCCGTGATTTAACGTCCAAAACTTCAAAAGCCGCCCTCCTTCCTCCAACTTCTTCCTGTTTCCAACAGGACAGAAGTTTTTGGGCCTGTATTTTGGGAACTTGCCAACACAGTGCTCTTTCGGCACGATGACAATTTTAGGGCTGGCTAGCTGGCTGATTTCGGCGCACAAGTGGGAGACTGGAAAAGTATAAATTGGCGTGCCGTTGATGCTCCCATTCTCACTTTTGCACCCATCGTCAACAAACCACAACCCTTATATATACTGCCACAAGTTGGACCCCCCTTCTTTTGGCGCTGCTATTCATCGATCGCGATACTTGATAGCTCCAAAAAGGGCATAGTCAATTCCTCTTTTCAAGTTTCAAAGATCCTCGCCAATCCGCCCGACTTGAACTTATTTTTGGGCGACTCGCCCCGCCAAGATCCCCGCTATTACCCGCCTTTGCAGGATCGCGTCGGACCGCTGCATCGCCCGAGATCGCGTTAACGTCACCGTGTTCTCGGCATCATTGTCTGTGACCCAACCGTTCCCAACAGCACTTTTGGGTTTATTGGGTCAAGGTGTTTGAACGATTGGAATTTGTCTTTGAGGGCTTTTTTGCTCCTTTTTTTTTTCTTTGGGACTTGTTGATCTTGGTAAGCTCTTTTCTGGTTCTTTTGAAGTTGGATTTGCTCCCCCCGCCAGTTCCCCCGCCCTCCACCCTCGAGGGTAGAAACGTGGGTCACCATTCTTTTGGATGGTTAGCATGTTTTCATTTCTTTTTTGGGACTGGGGAAGTTGGTATACCGGCGGCCAATGGGTGTGAACTCCAACTTGTTTTGTTTCAGCCCGTTCCAGTCGGTTGGAACTGGAAGAACTGGAGTCCACACAACATACTCATTAGATGGGTGCTTAACTCTGAACAAATGGCTTTTCGTTAACCTATTTTCTAGACTTATTAGAAGTCGTGACTGTAAAGTCTTCTTGTTTGGGTGAAGCCTGTGATTTACTGGGTGTTAGCCTTCAAAGAGCAGAATGGCGAAGAAGAAACAGAAGACCATCGAAGATACGTTGGGTAAGCTCCCAAGGATCCCCTAGCCACCCTGTGGTGAATTCATGATACAAAATGTGGCCCGCTAACACCCTAATTCTAGGCCGTCCGCGGACCCGGCCCCTCGTCAGGGCGCCGAGAATCCGCAAGGCCCGCTCTCCTTTACGGGGTTCTGTATCTAGTCCGGCTCGCAGAACGAGCCCGCCTCCTTCCTTTTTGCCTGCGTCACAGGGAAATAAGCGGACCTCCCAAAAGAGAGTGCTGCTCACTGATTCCTCTGACGAAAAATCTGGAAGCGACGCGAGCGTGCCTGCCACTAAGATGTTTTCAACTAAAAAATCGTCAACCAAAAAGCCTGCAGCCAAAAAGCGTCGGCTCCCCAGTTCTGATTCAGACGACTCGTCGACCAACCTCCGTAACGCAAAACAGGCGAAGAATTCTAGCTCCGCTAGAAAAAAGATCGATCGCCATGAGGACAGCCGCATGGCTCAAGAGAGCGACGAGGAGGAGGATGATTCGCCCCGCATCACACCGAAGAAAACGCGTAAGTCTATCGCGGTTCTTGACAGCGATGAGGAGAAATCTCCTCTTTTCACGCCCAAGGCCAGCAGAAAGACCGCCGCCGCCGACAATCTCGCCGACTCAGAGGACGATTCGCCGCGTCCCACGCCTAGGCCAAAACGTAAGGGCGGCCTCCTTGCGAGCAAGCGCGGCGACAATTCCGAGTCGCCCGACGAGGACGACGATGACGCTCCGCCTGTGAGGCGTCGCCGGCTCGTCAAGAGGAGCGCCCTCTCGGATACTGCCGAGGACAAAGAGCAGACGACCCCGGGCCCGAAGGTTAGGCGCATCAAGCCAACCAAGAAGAAGGGCAGGACGCCGAAGCAGAAGGCCCGCGAGCTTCGTCGTCGCAAGCGCGCTGGAGAGGCCGTTAATGAGGATGATGAGGACAGCGACGAGGAGGAAGAGTCCTCGGAGGGCGATGGAGCGCTTTACGACAGCAATGATGACTTCCTCGCCCTTAAGGAGTTCGAGGATGAAGAGCCGGACGAAGCGCCGCCTGTCCGGAAGAGCACGGCCAAGACCAAGGGCAAAGGCAAGGCCCAGGCTGACGACGATAAGCAAGCCGGCAATGACGATGGCGATGAGGAGGATTCGGATAGCGACGCTAACTTCATCGACGATGACGAAGAAGGCCTTCTGGGGGAGCCCGACCACTTCCACCTAATGCCGCTTGAATTCACGGCCAACGCCCACAAGCCTCTTAAGGACCTGTTCCGCGATGTCATAGAGTGGCTCGTGCAGTTCAAGGTCAACCCCGGCTTTCCGAACAGAGAAGACAAAATGTATCGGATAGCATGGAAGAAGCTGGATAACGAAGTTGGGGGCCTCGCAGATTCCAAGTACTCGTCCTCTTCTTGGCGCCAACCCTTTTACAAGGCCCTCCTGGCGCGGCCCTACTTTACTAGCGTGGATCTGCCAGCGGGAGCTTCGATCGACGGGGAAGACTGTGGTGCCTGCGGCCGTTCCGGGCATCCGGCCAAGTAAGTAGCAGTCGCCCCTGCGGATTGATTGAAAGAAACTGAGGTAGCCTCTGCTAATGCACCCGGCCTTCTAGACACAACATTACTTTCAGCGGCAGCGCCTACTATAAGGATACTAGTAACCTCGCGCGATTCCTGAATCCTGTCGAGCCCGGCTCGGGCTCTACCAATAACTCCGACTCCGACGACGAGGACGAACGTGGACTCAAGATCGCTCCCCAGACCACCTCGTGGAACGTTGGGGTCACCTGCAACGCGAACGCGGAGATGGCCCACCAGCTCACCCACTGGAAGATGGCGCTGCTCGACTGGGTGGATGCCCGCCTGATCCGGGACGGCTACATGAAAGCGGAGAAGCTGGTCGAGCGCAACGTCATGACCCCGATGCAGCGCGGCCGGCTGGTCGACAAGATCATGGCCGATTGGGTGAAGAGCGGCGACGTCTATGACCTGTACCGCAACCATAAAGGCACCCTGGAGAAGGCCAGGAATATGAAAGTCGATGGCAGGCGTCGTCGCTGATTCGTGGCGGCTTGTGCTTGCCTTTTCCGGCTTATGTTTGATGGCGACTGGGAGAGGTGTGTGGCTAAGATATTGGCCTGTGTTTGACTACATCCAGTTCTGTTTTTCTGCTGTTTTTTTCTCTTTCGGTTCTCAGTTTTCGGTTTTCGGTTCTCAATTTTCGGTCCCTGTTTTTCGGCTCAGGGAACAAAACAAAACGAACACGGCGTTGCTAAGGAACGGCGAAATGGCGAAATGGCGAAACGGTCGGTCGGTCGAGGTTTTCGTTCGCATTTGTCCCGGCGCCTGGTTTTGTTAGCCCAGTCATGCCTGTCTGATGACGGTCACAAGGAGGACTGGATGGCTGGCTGCATTGCGTTGTGTTTCACGACAACTCCGTTGCTTGCAACATAAGGAGTTCTTTCGGTCGGTGAGAAACCTTACCTATCCGAGGTTGACTTGCCTCATTGTACTCCCCCCACCTTCTGGCGCGAGGCTTCAACAACAAGAAGCCTGTCTGTTTGCTTATTTGGGAGTGTCTATCGCCACTTGTTCTCAATACGGCTATGGCCATTGTCATTGCCATGGCCATCATCGCCGGCATTATTTTCACCATTGTCTGGGTTTAGGGTTGAGGTTTCGGGTTCGGCTAGTACAATATGTACGTAGCCTGATGAACCCACAGATTTGTCAAGATTAGGGGACGGCGTGTAAGGAAGGGATATACCCCATGTAGCTAAATAGCTCAATTAGTGTACTTGCAACCCTTTTTGCAGGCGGGTGTCTAAGTGAACTGTGACATGTTATGTAACTCCTCGACGGCGATTCGCATTTCCGTAGACAAGTCAAACGGATGGACCTGCCTCGTGATTCCCATGCAAGAGCCACACATAAACAGAAGCTAGACCAAGACATGATCACAACAACGCAATAGCAACACAGATGTCAACAATAAGGAAACGAAGGATATGATGCTTTCTTCCTGTTTCCTTACTCCATCCCATCCTATCCCACCTAAAAGTATTCTACCCAGCCCCATCCCGTCCTTTGCTACGTTAATCAGAAGAACCGTCCTGATGGCCCCAAAAGTACACATTTTCCCTGCCCAAATCCACCAAAACCTTGTGTTAAAATCTTCCCTTTCACGTACATAGCGCAGTAGTTTAGTGATTGGTACACTGAGGCCCATATGTCAGCCCATTTTGCTCATGCCTGCTTTTTTGATCACTTTCTCTCTGTTCTGTCCTCAAGGTAGATTTCGTAAAGTCTCCACCTCGTTCCAACGTAATTCCTTACTCTTTCTTATCCAACCGAAGCTCATACACACACCCCGAGTTAGATAGACCCTATATCTTTTTACCAATCATCCCACAGCCCTCGGCCTCCTACTCCTCCTACGCCCCCCGCTGGCCCGTCTGATCCCCTTCCTGCGATCATGCGCCTAGATGATGCCACCAGGCGGATCATACCCAGGCAAAGCGGCCCCTCTCCCAGGGGGTGGTAGACCCGCGCTTCCCGGCGCCGAGTCTATGCCACTACCCCCGCCCATTCCTCCTCCTCCTCCTCCACCACCTCCGCCTGCTGAGCCTAACCCGCCAGAACCTATCCCGCCGCTACCGAACCCTGCGGTGTTACTGCCTGACCCACCGATATCCCCTCCGAGTCCGCCGTTATTCGTTTTTCGCAGCATGAACATGGGCTTTTTGCCTTCTTTGTCTAGCTGCTTGAAGAGGATGAGTGGTTTTTCGTCGAGTGCGAGACACCGTTCTTGGTCGCCGTACACAATGTACAGCGCGTACTGGTCCCAGGGGGCGTTGATTTGGTATTTCTTGAGCGCGGCAGGCAGGACCTTGTAGCATGGGTCATCCATGCTGACGCGGAAGGACTTGAAGATCTCGACTGAGGCATTGCTGGCGGAACCTGGAGTTTCGGGGGCTGGGGTTTGCATGCGACGTGGCGCGCTGACGGGGGCCGGGACGGTTGTGGTTTTGGTGGAGGTGGACGAGGCGGATGAAGAAAGGGGGTTGCTGGAGTAGTGGTCGTCGGGTGCGAAGGTGGAGCGGGAGGAAGGAGTCGGTTGGTCGGCAGAGCGGTAGGAGCGGGCCCCAAGTGTGGCGTTGGGGAGCATACCAGTGGGTGGAGAGGTCGGCGAGGGCATATTGGGGGAAGGGTAAGAGGGCGAGATGTTGTTCCCACTACCACCAGAGCCGTTCATGGCGGCTAGGTGGGAGGACGACATGACGGCGCGCTCGGCGGCGCTGGCAGGGTCGAGGGTCTGTTCGACGATGGAACGGTCGTGGTTTGTTTGGAGATGTGTCGGGGATGTCGCCTTTGGCGTGGTGCCTAGCATGATTCTCTTGGTGGAGTATTGCCGGTTGAGGCCGGCACTGCCCGGACCGCCCGTTGATGGCGTCGGTGCGGGTGGTGATAACGTGTTCTCATACGATGGCCCGTTCGTGAGGTTGGGCAGCGGCTGTTGGGCGTCCTTGACCATGCGCACTGCTGGGAGGACGTCTTCGCGTAGTTTCCGGTAGTCTTCCATTAATCTGCGGATGTCCTGCTCGACCAATGATATCCGCTCGTCTCGTAGGCGCAACTGTTCCACCAGCTGCTTGATGTCTTTTAGCGTGGCGTACGACGACTGGGCTTGTGTCTCGGCGGCTGTGACACAGTATGTTGTTAGCACGGATAGGTTTTGGGACTAATTGGCCCCATAATACATAAAAGGCCGCGCACAACTCACTTAGTGGCATGTAATGATCGGATTCGATAGGCACGTCCTGTGCCTTTTTGACGTCAAACACCGACTTGAGGATGGTGAGTCGGTGCCCAACAGAGAGGATTCCCATCGCCTTGAGGTCTTCATGTTGCAGAGCAACAAGGGCCTCTCCAACAATTTCGTTTTCTACAAAGAAGCACACAACTTGTCAGCATTTGTTGCCCATTATCCATCCTCATCACCACATCCTAGCCCGTGGTGTTGTAATTGTCTCGTGTTTACCTATGAAAATATCGGCATATTGCTGCAGTCCAATGCTGGCAATAAAATCGGCACACTCATCAGCATTCCACTCCGAAATAATCGTCTCCGGTAAGCGGTCGGCGCTGGAGCGGTAGGCGCCATAGGTGGTCGGGGTGTGCTCGGCGGAGGGCGGGTCGGAGTCGATGGGGGAGTTCTCGACGTCGGTGGCAATGGGCGAGCTGCCGTGGATGTCTCGCTCGTACTCGTCGTCGGCATCCGACTCGGCGTAGGCCGTGCCTGAGTCGAAGTTCATGGCTGAGTAGGCTAAGGGGCCCTCACGGCCTAGGCTGCGGCGAGGGCCGAGTTAGCGGGGTGTGCTCAGGAATTCTACAATGGCCGACTGGGGCCCGAAATGGTTCGGGCGAGGTTGGTCGAAGCCGATCAGAATAAAGCAGAGCGATGATATAGAGGTATCTTCTACTCGTGTAGTCGTCGGAAGATTGGGAAAGGTTTAGTCGGCGGTGTAACGTCGTTTCGATCTAAACAACGAACAAGCGACGAGGGGTCGTAGTGATTGACTTCGAACGGAGGATCGACTTCCAGGGGGGGGAGGGTCACTGCAGATGGCCGATGGTCGATCGCGGGGTGGAAGATAGGAGGAGCAACGGCAAGTAGATCCCAGCTTGCAACAAACGGGCGTTGGGGATTAAGCGTTGTGGGTTGAGCGTCGTGGGTTTGAGCGTTGGGGTTGAGGGTTTAGTGGAGGTCGTTCAGCCCCTCGATCGGATCGAGCCGCGGTTCGTTCTTCGGAGTCGAGCTTTTTGAGAGGGGTTTCTGTCGCAACGGCGAGCCTGAATCGACGGCCCGTAGGGAGGGGGAAAGGTACAGAGTGGTCGCAGTGGTGCTTGCTTCCTCGCAGCCTCAGGTCGAGAAAGCCGAGTTTGCAACTTTGCAAGCGTCGTCGATGCGGGCGGAGAGGTCGGTTGTTGATTGCGGGCCTGGGGGCTCGGGTAGCCGCTCGCTTGGCCGCTGGGAAGTGGTTCTTTTCTCTATTTGGACTAGCGCTAAATTTACCCTCTTCGCCCCTCCCTCCACTTCTTCCCTTTTTGCGACTCCTTTGCGCCTTTGCGCACCACCCCTGTTGGTCAGACAGGGCCAAGCAGGCCCGCCTTATTTTTCCAACCGCCTGTCCGTGACGGAACTTGATTCAGCTTGGCCCTTTTTCGAGTCCCGGCCTGCAGAATGGGCGAGTCCGGGCCGTTTGTTCTTTTTTTGTTCTTTCTTTTTCGTCTTCTTCTCATATTGGGGCAACGAGTCAAGTGACTCGGTTTGTGGCAAGGCTATTGCCTGTTGCAAACCGCCTTTTGGGGTTCGTTACCATCTTTCCACCGATGGTTTCGTTTGTACTCTCCGTCATGTGGACGATATCCTACTTCCTCTCACAGCCAAACTTCAATCGCCAGGGCGGGAGATGGGAGGATGGGTACGTCAACTCAACCCAAGCGTCCGGTTGCTTCATCAGACGATCCGAAACGCCCCCGGCCGCCCCGGCCTGGCCGTCCGGTCGTCTGGCGCTGGGCTGGCCGGGCCTGTTATGGGATCTTGAGAGTCCACCAAGCCCCCTTGCTGGTTCAACCAAACATTACGGAATACGGACAGTCATCACCTCACCGAGCGAAGTCCGTCCCCAGGTTCAGTGTTTACGGTCATACCATTTTTTTTCATTGACTTAGCCGATGTATCGGGTCTCCTTGATCATCACCAAAATGTCTTTTTCCCTTGCCCCAACCGCGGTCAGCTAACTCAGCTTGTGCGCTTTAACCCAAAGGATTGCCCGCATTTAGACTTATCAGAGGCAGCTGAGCAGATAATTGATATCTGGTGCTACTTTACTGAACAAAGCCCCGTCAATATTTTACCAGTGATCCAGCACGGCCATTCTGCCCTAGCGGATGTCGGCCAGCAGCTAGACGACCTGCTTGACGGTACAAAATACAGGCCCCAAATCCGCATTTATCGACCTCCTATCTCTCGGGCGTATGTACAAACCCCAGTAACCAGCTCGTTCGCCTTAATCCTAAGCCTGGACAACGCCCCCTCAACCTTCACCATCGATCGTTCCATCTTTAGGAAGTGCAGCAGGGGGCCTAGAAACTAGTCTGGTCCGTGTTACTATCCGCCCTGCCAACCTGCCTTGTCCGCATACGCGGTCTCCTCTTACACAGCCTCAGTCCGCGTTACCCCCCGAGCGCCACCGCAGTCCAATCGCGGTTGCAAGTTGCAAGATCGCTTTGGGCGTTCGCCATTCGCTCAAAGGGTTACACCTGAGGTTGGTTGCCATGCAGTGTGGATGCTTTTTCTCTCTTCAGCGCGCGGTCTCCACGGTCTATTTTGGGGAGCGCAAGGCTGTATGTAAGTCAGATAGATACGCAGCCCACAGCATCTTTTTGTTTAAAAAACTAAAGAAAGAAAGAATCAACAACCAAAACAGTTCTAATCTTCATCAAGCCCAATCCTCAATCCCCTCTCAAATTCCAGAATTCATCCCCGGTACGAAGTACCTACACTAAACCAGCCATCCAAGCCCTCCAAAAAGGTTTTGAAACCGCCAACCCTCAACCCCTCCCCCAAACGGCCACACTCCCAAAAGGGTTGACCCCCGTTCCCCTTCACCACCAAGGGCTAACTCCGCGTTTCACCTTTTTCTTTTCCCTTTTCTCCCCCCCACTTCTTCCCTTCTCCCCGCCGGTCATGCCTTGGGAGCCTGGTAAAAGACCGTTGACAAATAAACCTTTTGGAACTTTCGCCATTTTGTTTCTTTCCCTTTTCCCGGGGTATGCTGGGGGTTGACCGGGATGTAGGAATTGGACGGGCGGATAGGTATTCATCACGTGCTTGGTGAGTTGTGAGTTGGGATGAAATGTTACTTAGTTGGTAGACGGACTTCAAAGTGTTGCACCGTATAAGAATGCTAGACCTGGGAGATGTGTCACTAGTCATCTAACCTTGTCTTCCTTGATGTTTGAGGTGTCAAACGAACCATCCCCTTGATCCTACCAAAAATACAGAGCAAGCAGTCGACAGCACACGTGGAAAAAAAGAAAATAAAAAAGAGGTCACATATCCAAAAGTTCTATGTACGTTCTAGATGCGTATAAATCATGGGCATCGCTATAAATCTCACTTCCCGCTGCCCTATGCCGTCAACCCTCATGACCAACAGACAACAACAACCCTCAAAAGTCTGAGCCTGCCCTTTTGACCTCCACCTCCACCTTTCACCTTCTCTGCCCCAGTCGTCCTACCAGTGCGAACTCCTCTTCTTCCTAATCTTCGCCTTGTCCTCCTCCTCTGTGCCCCTCCTCCCGCCAGCACCTCTCCCACCTCCCCCTGACCCCCCTGCTTGATGCTGCTGCACCTGACTTTGTAGTTGCTGTAGCCCCCCCGCAGCGCCCTTCCACAGCGTATTCAGCGTGGCCGAGTGGAAGGGGCCTTGTTGTTGAGTGGGGGAAGGTTTGGTGTTACTTTGGCCTGGTGGCGGAGCGTAATGTGGTTGTGGGCCAGCGCTGACGGGGCGCGGGGGTAGGCTGGGTGCCGGGCCGCCGGTGTAGCCCCATGGGTTGAGCTGTTGCTGAGGCGATGTAGGGACGGGCTGTGATGCTCCTGGCGCTGGCGGTGCTGCCGCTTGTTGTGCACGAGGAGGGAGAGCGGGACGGTCTGATGGGAGATCCTGGCCTTCGACACCGTACATTTTGCGCAGGCGTTCGGTTTCCTTGGCCACTTCGGCCTCGCGACGGCGCTGTTCTTTCTCTTCTTCCTCGATCATCTTCTTAATGCGCTTTTGTTCGGCGCGCTCGGCCTTTTCACGCTCGCGCTGCTCGCGCTCGACCACAGCTTGCAGGCGTCGGGTTTCGGCGTCTACTTGGGCGTTGTTAGCTGCGGGCGGGACGGCAGCAGCAGCAACAGCAGGCACAGCGGGGTTGCTAGGCGGGTTTGCGGGTGGCGGGTGTGAGGAAGAAGCCGTCGTTGCAGCGGGAGGGGTATTCGACAATGCGCCGGACATCGGGGCTGTAACAACAGCAGCGGCAGCCGGTACGGGGCGTGAGTTCTTTCTCTTGCCTCCATTGAGCGCTGGACCTGCCCCACCTTGGACGTTGAAAACGTCAATCTTGGGGAGCAGCCATAGGTCTTTGATGACTTCCGAGGTCAAGAGCAGCACCAACTCGAGTCCCTTTCGGTCCTCCACCTCGACCCGGTGTAGGTTCGGCTGGTAGACGGTTAGGATGCTCTCCTTCGCCGCCCGAAACAAGCCAACGGTGATATCGGGCTCCTTGTTCTTGCGCGAGCCGAGCCGCGTGCCTGTCATGTAACAGGTCATGTCTTTGCTCAGGAGCCCGTCCTTTTTCCAGCGAAACATGACACGCGGAATTAGGTCAGCCGCTGCGGGCGAGTTGTCCTGGTGCTCGCGATCCAAGGCGCTAGTCGTGGGCGTGCGGAAAGTTTGCACCGGAAGTTCGAATTCCCAGGTGTTATTCTTGCCCCACGACCCGGCCACCATCTTGATGGTCACTGACTGGTCTGGGTTGTAGAGCTGGACGGTGAAGCTATCCGGGATCTGGGCGACGGCCGGTGCAGGGGGCGCACCGGACTGGGCTTGGGCGCGGACCTCGGCAGCCGAGAGAGTTGGTTGAGACCACTCCGGTTCGACGAGCACCTCTGCATACACTACATCGGTGTTGTGAGGGTCGCATATGGCCGTGGCATACTTGCTCCGCGAGGCGGGGAGAGCCGGGTCCGCCCGTCGGATCAAGTACTCGGCCGCGGGCTCGGATCCGTTTTGCGTGAAGTAAAGGATGCTGGACTGGGGGTTGTCCGACGACAGCTTGAGCCGGAAGGTGGGTAGGTTCTCGTCCAGCATCTTGTTTTGAGGGCGTTGTGAGCACCTCGTCTCCCGAGACTGTGCTGTTACTGTTACAGTGGAGCTTCTCGCCGGGCTCTTTGGGCGGGGATTCGACAAAAAGGGACAGATTAAAGGGACAACAAATATTACGAGTGAGTTTGTTTGTTGGTTGAGGTTGGTTCAAGCACTTGAAAGCAGGCTGCTTCGAGTGGGGCTCGAGGTAACAAACAGCAAAGACTTATTAAGGTTGCCAGAGAAAGGGAGCAGCGCAAGCAAAGTGGCAGAGATAGTGTGCTGACGAGGCCGCGGTGGGTCAGGCGGCAGCTTTCATTGCTCTTGGGAGTTGCGCACGAGGCTGAGTTCAACCCGGGCATGAGACGCAAGCACTGGGCGCATTGCCGCCGTCTTTGGTCAATCATCTTCGACCCCGCCATGCTTGTGAGGGCAGTGGGGGGAGGGGAGAAGAGACAGCGAAGAAGGGCACATGCTCCCCCCTGTAGCTCACGTCACCCTTTGCGGGTTCAGCCACGGCTTGGTGGGGTTGCCAAGACTTCCCCCCTTAACGGCAAGGGGAACTGCGGCTCGCTGTGGGCCAACTTGCGACTTCCTCAAAACAAATTCAACGTGAGACGGTCGCACTTTCTACAGCTAGGGCGAACCACAACGTGGATTTTTGACACTTTTTTTGTTGGCTGAATTTTTCCGAGTTTCCGAGACATCTACACTGAATGCAAAACCCATCATGAGCTAGCCAATCGAGGAACATCCGCATACAGTTTTTCATTTATCTAACTAACTATCTAGGAAATTTCTAGTGGGCAAGGCACCAGGTTCGTGTCGTACAGTCTCAGTTGGCATTCCAAACCGGCTTCCAGCCCGGTTCTCCAAAAGGCCATCCACCGAGCGAAAGGTTGAGGAATGAGGTGGTCTCCAGCTCTTCGCGACGAGCCTTGAGCTCCTCCACATCCCAATTGGCCCACAGGAATTTTCCGTTCAAGAACCGAGCCTCGGGGCTAGCCAGCCAAAGGGAAAATGTACCCGGCAAAGACACTAAAAGAACAGAATTAGCATCAAAGTTCCTTTCTCAAAGACCGCCCCCCTCTATGGATACTCACCATGATCCTCATGGCCCACGGCCTTGACCCCGCCAACTTCGCGGTTCATATCTGTATCCACCACACCGGGCTGGATGTGGAAGACGCCCAATTTCGGGTTCGCCGCCGCCAGGGCGTCCCAAATCCTCACACCGGCCATTTTGGCGGTGCTGTATGCCACGAGCCCCGCTCCACCAAACTCGAGGTGCGCCGCCGACGAGGACACATTGACGACCACTGCGTCGGGTGCTGCGTACCGCAGGAACGCCTGCGCCACGTACAGCGCACCCGAGAGGTTGACGTTGATGGCGTGGAGAAAGGCGTCGCCGTCGACGTTGCTCACGGGCTCGAAGGGTCCGGTGAAAGCTGCGTTGCTGACTACGACGTCGATTTTCTGGTGGTTGGCGTTGTCGGCGTCTCCAAGGAAGCCCGAGAACGCAGCGTTGACCTCGCTCTGCTTGGTCACGTCTGTCGGGAAGGTATAGACCTGCAGTCCGCTGCCAGAGGAGCCAAACTCCCGCTCGAGGGCAGCCTTGGTGTCGAGCAAAGGCTGGGCACGGCGGCCGAGAAGGGCGATGCGTGCCGCGCCGGCTTCGGCAAAGGCTCGGGCTGTGGCCGCGCCGATACCCGTACCACCACCGGTGATGAGGACATTCTTGCCCTTGGCGGAGAGCTCCGGGCGTTTAGGAGAAAGGGCGGCGTAAGTGTTGTTGTGCCAGGTGGGAGTGGGCGAAGGGAAGGGGGCGTTGACAGTCATGGTGGGTGTTGGTAACTGGTAACTTGATGAGTGTCTACAAGATGATTGATGTTGCAGTGATGAGTTTGAATGCTTTGGGCTACTGGAAAGGTTCTAAGTTGTGATGTTGGTTCATCTTATACGCCGACTTGACATGACGTTTAGGGACCACTATCGTTGGTGGCGCCTCCAAGGCCATGTTTGCACGTATTGTCAGCGCGTCACTAGAAGCACCGACAATGATCTCATTGTCATAGAACAATGTATTCCGAACATGCTCCGGGAATCTTTTGTTCGCGCGATTGTTAACCTCATTTTTGGTGTTTTCAAAATGCTCCGCATGTGTCATGTACAATTTGTTCCGCCCGACGGAGGTTGTGTAAGTGGTGTCACATTCAGCTGACAAATGCTGTTAGCCGACTCTGTCTGAATGGTCTATTTCTCAACTTGCACCGCTGCGGACACGATTTGTATTCCTCTAACATTCGGATTCTAGATTTTGTATCCTTCTCTGGCCATTGATATTCTTGTTTGGATTGAACAAATCGAAATGGCCGAGCACTACACACATTCCGCTTCGGTTTTGCGGTGCCCACGGTGTAATAAGCCGTTCGACAAGCGTGAGTAAACTTGACCGGACAAACTGTTCCGCCCTCAACCCCTTATTCTACAGATATGTACTAAATCCAGACGTCATTGCTTAGAGTCTACTCTCAAAAGACATGAGTACTATTGTCGGACTCGGAAAGAGGGGCCCTTACCTCGGTCCAAAGCTTGCATCACCTGCGTGAAACGCAAGTCCCGCTGTGACAACAAGAGGCCGGCATGCTCTGGATGCATTACCCGGGGCGTGGATTGCAGGTATCCAGTTGGGAAGGGTGTTAGTCGGGGTAGGCGTCCACATGAAGGTCCGGCACACGACAAACAACATGGAGTCTCGCGTGTGGTCCGACGACCCTCTTTGGCCCCTTCCGATGTTGGTTTAGGATCAACATCATCCGATTCCCTAACTGAAGAAGCCGACCATGAATTCGAATGGAGCTTCCCAGTCGTGGATTTGGACGACCGCATCACCGACACCTGGCCAACAACCCCCAACCAGGACATCCTCCCCTTGTCGAACCCCTTCACAACACCCGCCATACTACAACCCCCCGAGTCCTTCACCAGCACCATCCCGTCTCTATTCGCGCCCGTCAACCAACCCCCTTATCTCTTCGGCACCCTCACCCAGCGCCACACCAGCGCTGCAGCCCCTCAAACCCTGCGGACAGCCCACTTGGTCTTGCATACGCTTAAATCTTACCCACTCATGGTCCTACGGCATGACACCTTGCCGCCGTTTATTCACCACCGTATCATGGCGTCTCCGTCGTTGGGGAGTGAGGATGATGATATGGAGCCGTTGAATAACTGTTTGAGTTTGTTGCATGTCATGACTAGTCGGGTGGGGGGGAGCAGGGGGTTGTTTTGGAGGAATGTGAAGGGGGAGTGTGAGAGGTTTTTGGGAGAGGTATGTACATACATGCACCTTTTCCCCCCTTGCTTTTTGCCTGTGTCTATCATGGAGAGTTTGAGGGTGGTTAATAACTGACGTTTGGGTATTCCAGTGTCCTGGATGGAACAAGTGGCAGTTACTCGCTAGCCTGCAGGCTGCAGCCATCTACCTCATTTTGAGAGTCGACGAGGGCCAGGGCGAACACAGTGACATTGACTCGCTATTAGTTGCTACCGTCATTGTAAGTTCTTCCTGTCCTATCCTACTGAATATCTCTTAGGCTTGACGGCTAATCACACCTCACAGGCACTCGCTGCAACCCTCGGCCGTGTCAAGTCCGCCGAGCCCAGGCCCAGCCCAACCACAAGTCTTGACACCCACTGGCAAAATTGGATTCACGAGGAGTCGTTACGGAGGTTAGTCAGATTCCATTCCTACGCGAACACAACCCAAGACGCCCAACTCCAAGCACATGCTAATAACCACCCGCAGACTCTGCGTAATCTACCAAGTCCTCGACCTCCTAGTCTACTTCACCCCCGCCGGCATGTGCCACTCGCGACAAGACTCCAACCTCCTCATTGCCCCACTGCCATCTGGCCGACGGCTCTGGGAGGCCAGCGACGGGCCCGCTTGGAAAGCCGAAAGGAACAGAGAGAAGCGGGAGAAGGAGAGGAAAGAGGAACAGGACCGGGACGAAGAAACTGGGTTCCATCAACAAGTTGTCCCACCTAGCGTTGGTACTGGCGTCATAACCGATGACAGCGACGACTACGGTGATGATGACGGCGTTTCAGGAGCCCCTTCTCTCTCTGTCCCTGCTACAACGCCCCACAACCAGACTCACGCCCACACTCACACTCCCAACGCCCCATCAGTCTTCGCCCTCTCAGCCACCGGCACACTCACCCGCGTTAACACCCTCAACCTCCACTGTTTAGCCGACACCGCTTCTCTCCCTCCTTCCCTCACTCCGACCTCAACCACCTTCACCACCTCCACCACAACACCCACTGCCCACAACCCAAAACACCCCGTTGGTAACACCCGTTTCCACACTCAACCATCGACCCACCGCGGGTTTGGAGATTGGGGAGCAGCAGCGGCTACCCCGAAATTGAAGACGGCACCGAGCTGGGAGGATTGGTGTGCGGATATGGATGGGGACGGGCTAGGTGGGCTGGTGATGTTGGCTGCTTCGTTGATGGCGTGATGGGGGGCAAGTACTGTTTTGTAAGTAATCCGCATGGTATTTAGTTGTATTTGTACTGTACCGCGGGTTCATCTGAGTGGGAAGTTGTTGGTTACGGACCGGATCTATGTGGGGGTGTTTTGTAATGTACGGTAACTATGGCTACCATGCTTCGGGTTGGTGGTTTAAACGTGTGGAAGATGATGTTGTGAAGGTATCTGAGACATTCATTCATTCATTCGCTTTTGGTAAACTCGGCCTACCCAACCAAGTCCAATGGTCCCCCCCCCCTCGCGACACATCATCTCATCCACTAGCGCGACCGATCATTCCCAACGTTCGTTCAACATGACCCGACCACTCATTTCTTCATCCACTGCACCCAATAAGGAAAAAATCCAAATATGCTAGTCATGACCTCGACCCATACCATACCATGCCATACCATGCCATGCAGCGCTATACTGTGCTGTGCCGTGTAATGATACGATGTGTCGCTAACCAATGCTATGCCAGATGCGTATTGAAACTCATCACCCATCTATCCATCTCCATCACTCTAATCATCATCAGCCTTCATCATAGGTATCCAATACTTCATCCCACCACACACTATACCGCCCATGTCTCATCTCATAACCAAGTACCCCTTGTAGCGTTCCCAGGAACCATCATTTCATCCCAAACACCGCATGCATCCCTCTCATGAACATCTATTTTACTCCCTCGTCCGCCCACTCTCCACCACATCAGCAAACCGGATCGACCGCCTCGACGGCGGCACCCGCGGGGTATCATCATCATCACTGTCCTCGTCATCATCTGCATGCGGCGCAAGGCCTAGAGCAGCCTCTCTACGGCGCCGTTCCGCTGCCGTCTCACCGTGTTCGTCATCCTCGTCTTGGTCCTCTTCATCACCATGATGACGGGCCTGAGCCGCAGACCGACCCCGTGTTTGGGAACCAGAACCGGAGCCGGAACCGGAACCAGAGGTTGACCCAGACCCAGGCCCTGAGGTGGACCCTGGCAAAGGCTGGATGCCCTTGAGGGCGGCCACACGTCTCCTCCGCTCAACGTCGGTTTCGTCCTCGGCTTCAGCAGCCTCGCTCGGAGCTGGTATTTCGGGAGAGGCTGGCTTGCCTGGGGATGTATTCCTCGAGGACGTGCGGCTGTTTCCGGACTGCGCTGCACGTGCTGGCGATCCTCCGGTAGCACTGGGGGCGTGGTCCTGGCGGCTGACAGCCCCAGCCTGGGGCGGGGATACGACGATTTGCGGCTGTGCGTCTTGTTTGGCAATGGCCTTCACACCCCTGGGTGCGTCCGACCTTTCTACCACTTCGCGTCGGGTCGGCTTGTCCAGGGTCTGCATCTCGCGGATGAAGTCTTCCTTGGTCATGCGCCGACCAATGCCACCAATGGTGAAGCGGATGTGTCGGTCATCCTCCTCTTCCTGTTCGGCCACCACGCTCTTCCTACGCTGCCGCGGCGCGGTCGAGGGTTCCCCTGACGCAGAAGGCTCGCCCCCGGTAGCTGGCTGCTCTGCCCCAGGCTTCTCCATAGCTTTGGCAAAGACACCCATGCCCATGTACTTGAGCCCCTGGCTCACCCGGTCCGGCTGCTGCTTCTGCACTGGCAAGTCGTATTTCTTGAGAACATCTCCGTCTTCGTTTTCAACAATAATCTACTCGCAAAGTTAGTGTCGAGCGGAGCCTGAGGATGGAGCCTTTTGAAAACATACCGTGCTCCCGAACTGGAACGCCCGGGCGGGCTCGCCCTTAGTGGAATCCTTCCCCTTCGCTTTCCTCTTGGCAAGCTCGCCCTCATGCCAATTCATGACACGCTTCTTCAACGACTCGTACGTCCATCCCGTAGGTCCGGATTCTGACTTGAGCTCCGTGGCAAGGTCCTTCGCCTTCTCCGCAATATTCTCCCCATCATCCTGGGGTTTCACCGCCAATACGTCGCCCTCCCGGTTTTCGATGATAATGTTGTCGCCTTCGTCGTAGATCTCAACGGGCTGCCTGCGCTCCTCTGTTGGGCTTACGGGAGATTCGTTCGACGAGTGATCAGCGGACCCCTCCTGCGTGGCAGCCGGGGACGTCCCTTCCGTCGGCGACATCGGTGGTTCGTCTGTCCGAGATTGCTCCGTGCTACCGCGGTGCAACCCGGGCGACAGAGGTCCGCCCTGGCTGCGGCGCTGCGGGAAAATAGCTGACTGGCTGATGGGGCCACCGGGGCCAATACCGTCATCCCACTTCTTCTTACGCCGGCGCGTGGCCAACGAGGATGACCGGCTGGCTGACCGGCTGCCATGTCTGCTGGTGTCGTCCTCCTTCACGCGACGCAAAAAGTTACCGGGAAGCCCGACGGGAGGTAAAGTGCCTGGCGGGAATTCGGGGAGCTTAAGGTCATCGCCGTCCGTGTCAGACATGGTCCTCGCTTGCGATCGTGACTGCGACGAGATACGGGGTAGGCGGTTCATCCAGCTGGGGCCGTCCTCGTTGGCTTGCGTGTATGACATGGTGATGGTGAGCGTGTTGATGTGCTTTCCAAGTGTGAAGACAGCGATCGAAGAGCCGTGTACGATGATGGAAGCAACGACAATAAAGGCAACAATGGGCCACACAAGGGTGATGAGCTTGTAGTGCTCTACACCGGGTTTAGGTTCGTCTTCCATTGGAACCGGTGATTCGTGTTCCAGCTCGGCGCGGGCAAGCATGGCGACAAAGATGGCACCGACGCCGATGGGGCCAAAGTGGCCGGCGAAAAGAGCCTCGCGCCAGGTTTTGATGTCCGGAATGAAGGGTTTAAGGGCCATCATGACGGGAATCCGGCGGAATAGGATGACAAATATGGCCAGGACGGCAAGCCGCCACGCCTGGAGCCCGAGGACCGCATTATTAAAGTCGGCCCAGGGAATGATGGTGCCAAAGTAGACAAAGTAGGCCAAGTTGATGAGCAAGTCGATGACGTTGGAGACATGGGACTCCTCTGTCTTCTGAGTGAACCAACCATCGTTGGAGAAACCAACGCCGGCAGCGAACCCAACGAGCAGATCATCAACTCCAAGAATACTACCGGAACCAGCGCAGAACAGGGCAAGAACGAAGTAAAACACCAGGAAGCTCTCCCTGTCGATGAGTTCGCGCTTTTCGGCGAATTTGATGCCATGGCGGGCAAGGTATCCAATGATGAAGCCGTACACGGCGCCAAACACGCACTCGTAGAGGATGGTGTAAACGATCCAGTGGAATGAGACCTCCTTCGGGCTCTGTTTGTCGTGAATGAGGTACAGAGCCAGGTAAATAAAGGGGAAAGCCATGCCGTCGTTGCAGCCCGACTCGGCCGAAAGCAAGTCACGCAAGTGCTTCGGGACTCGCTTGGCAAACTTGCCCTTGCCCACCACGGACGAGGCAAGGACGGGGTCGGTAGCCGTGACGCAGGCGGCCACGACGAGACTTTCGAGCCAACCCAGGGGCTCGATCAGCCACCAAATGAACAGGCCTGTTACCAGCCAGCCAAAGGTCATGACGGGCACCAGCAGGAAGGTGACGGACTTCCAGTGCTTTTCCATGTAGTACCGGGGCAATTCGACGCCGACGGCAAAACACTGCACGACTAGGACGAGGCGGGAGAACTCGATGGTGATAATGTCGACGCTGCCCCACGAGTCGGGGTCAATGAGGTTGGCGGCATGGGGTCCGAAGATGACGCCGCAAAGGGTGGCCACAGTGGCCTCGCCAATGTACATGCGCTCCTTGATGATGGTCGAGCATAACATGAAAAGGGAGGTGAAGCCCCCCAAGATGATATACACCAAGTGAGGCTTCGTGATGGAGAGGTGGTCCCAGGCCATGGTGTAGGATGGCGAGGGCCGCCGTCGAAGGCACCGGGCGAATGGGTGTTGTTGCTATCGTCAAGCGTTGAGCTGAGGATACTGTCCAATGCTGTGATAATTTGTTGTTGAGTGGCGTCCGAATCCCGGCGCGAGGCTAGAGCGAGCAATTGGGGATTCCCGTAGGGCGTGATTGGTGGTTAACGGAGCAAGACCAATCCCGGGCTCGGCTAAGGTGACCAGGGATGAGACCCGAAGAACGACGTCACAGCCCTCAGCAGCTCCCGAGGATACCGAAGCAGAACAGGCTAGCAAAGAGAAAGGGAATCAACGGCGGTGATCCGGATAAGGCTGTCCGCTGTCCCCCTTCAATTCAAGTTTTCTGAAGGGGAAAAGTCTGCAATTGATACATCCAAGACGGACGGCCGGGCCCCGACAGTTCCGATGGTTCGGCAATCCGTCGTCCTGAGACCAGCCTGACTCAGCCCCCAAGACGGCTTGTTTAACGTTCTTTTTTAAGGGGGGTTGGGGTCGGGCGGCGGGTGGGAGGATCCGCGATCAGTAGGATCCGCCTGGACGATGTGTGCCCGGAGATAAGAATAAAAAAAGAAGGGACGAGGATCTCCAGCTGACCAGGAACGGGACAAAACAGAGCAAAACACCAAGTATGAGTGGCGAAGAACGGGGGACCTGAAGCAATGAATGATAGGGTCAAGCGTCTCTCGAAATCCAGATGTCCCAGATACTGGATTGGACGTGAAACAAGAAAAAAGAGCACGGGAACTCGCCGCGATTGGGGCAGGAAGCGCATCCATGGTCGTTTATATGGGAACGCACTCTTCCGGCGTCGACGACGGCTGGTACTTGCCCCAACCTGCAGGATTTCCTTCTATCCTTGCAGGGGGCTTGGCGGGGAGTTGCGGCGTCGGCGCTAGGCAGTCAGGGTGGGGCCGCCTTGGGCACTCACTGGCACGTCAACCCACGCGAACCTGGTCGGTTCCGCGGCGAGACCGACTTTCCTTGTCAATTCTTTCCCGCTCGAGAAAAAAGTCGTCCAATTGACAACGCGTCCCGAGCCGAGTTGGGGAAGCGACTGCCGATAAAACGGGCGAAAGACCAAACAATTCAATGCAAACTGAACGCCAACCAATTGGCGATTGGGAGTCACAATCGAGTTGGTTGGGGTTGCTGCTGACTTGTTGCAGCCCTGCCGTCAAAGGCGGCGATGTTTATTCGAGTCCCGGACGTCCCACGCATCAACCCGGACGCCGTACAAACGCCGTCCCATGAAACACTTTGCCGTGCAACATGACATTGGCGGCAAAGTCCCAAGGCACAAAGTGGAATCCAGGAAGTCGGGTCACCCTTGGCGCAACACTCACGAGAGGGCTTCTTTCTGGCCCGGTCTCCGAAAATATATCAATCAGCCTTGACACTCCAAAGATATGTCTCGGGAGGCAGAAGCCGCCGTTGGCGTTGGACGATCAATTCTTCCACCGGGACGGCCGTGGTCAACTCGAAACATGGACTGGTTCTCTTTGTTTCTCATCACGCTATCTCGCCAAGCGCTGCCGAGCCGTGCCCAGCATTGCCCAGAACGATGTCCAGCCGGTTCGGAGCAATTCTTTTCGGGCTTGGTTGCTCAAGCTTTCTTGACTGAGAAAATCAAGATTTTTGTTCCCTCTTTTCCTGCCTCTTGTTTTATGATCTGCGGGTGTCAGGTAGGTCTCGACCTTCTCGCTGTCGGGACTCGAATCTGCGCCAAGGTCAAGTTGCTGGAAAGTGGTAGTGTACACCATCACGTTCGAGCGGCTGATTGTTTGAATGTCGTGTGAGAGTTTGGGGGTCGGAAGAAGTTGTGACAGCGGTGAGGTCCCTCTTTTGGGCCCCCGGGCCGTGACTTTCTCAAGAACGCCACAAGGCAGGGAAGCCACCTGATTGGGCGTTATCGGGGAAGCAAAGCCTACCCCGGCCCCGGAAGTCCAACCACAACTCGGGATTCGGCACGGACTCGAGCTGAACAGTGGCCGACCGAGTGCCGGAAGTCTGGAACAAGGGCTCGCTGCACCGGTGGTGTCCCCGTGATGTTCGCTGCAGACAAGAATAACAGCAGCTTACCCAAAAAAGCCGAAAGCAGAGAAGAAAAGGAAAAGAAGTTTCTTCTGCAAGTCTCACTCCGTCCGACGTCGCACAGACAATGCCCCGCATGTCACGGACCGGGACCGCATCAGTTGGTGGATGAGCTGACCGAAGAAGAGCACGCTGCCGACCGGTCGGACCACATGTGTCGGCCACACAGGCTGGCACCGGGGGGGTAACCGTGGATAGTTGCCTTTTCCGGGCCGTTTGCGTGGGGGGCATGGAATGACAATTGGGGAAATGAGGCCCGTGTTGTGCGCCGAGAACCCGCGATCGGAAAATGATGCACAACGCTGGGGAGAGTTGACTCACGGAGAATGCAACGGTTAGTTGGGATCCCTTAATGTTTACGTACGGGTTAGCTCAATTTCGACTGTTGCCTGTGTGTGTGCTTCTAATTGTGAGACAATGGATGGGGGTGTTGTTAGCGTACTATGCAGAATCCAACATTTTCAAAACTCAAATTCGGGGAGTCTAGGGTTAGGGTTTTAGGAGAGTAAACGGCACGTGCACGGACCCCGCGTTTTGGGGAACAAGGGGTCTAAACGACGTGCCTGCTGCAGACGCGATTTTCCAGGGCTTGGACGCGACGACCGTGTTCGAATCTGGAATCTGCAATCGGCACACCCCTCGCGGTCTGAGCCCGCTCCCCACCACCAAAACAAACCCCTATTATCATAAACTACTTCCTCGCTCCCGCCCCAGCAGCCGCTGCTCTGTATGCCCGGGATCTCTGGCCTGGTTTTCCGACGACCAGCCCTACCCATCGATCGGACTATCTTCGCTCGCTGCGTCGGTCGAGCAAACACGCACACTGCCAATTCAAGCAGTGCCGTCGTCCATTCTCATCCAATGCTCGGGAGGGCAGTTGAGGCCAAGCAGGCCACCGCCGCCTCGGCGAAACAGCCGTCGCTCGCGAAGCCTTTGTCTCATTCCAGCAACCCGTCATCCGCCCCCAAGCAGCAAACCCAGAACACGATTGACAGCATGTACTCGAAGAAGAGACCCTTCCAAGCACCACCCGCGAGCGGCCCGCCAAAAGTCCCAAGGCCATTGCAAACCCATTCGGTGAATGTGCTGGGTTCGGGTACACGCAGCACTGGTGGTGGCAAATCGTTCACTGCTCTCTATAATAAATCCGACTCGTTCAAGGAAGAGCCCGATCTCATTGGTCTTCAGAGCAGCGTTTCTCAGACCTCGCGTACCGTATCACAAGCTATTTACGATGCCGCACCTGTAATACCGTTGAATTCCGACGATTTCAGCGACGATGCCGATCTTGATCTTGACTACGTCCCCGCCGACACGTTGCCTACGATCCCTGCGAAATCACAACGGAAGGAAACCGGCGGCGGACAAGATAGACAGCTCCCGGGGAGCGCATTATCCTGGTCTGACTCGTCTCCCTCACACATGGCACCCCCCCCCCAGAACTTCAAACGGGCTTCACCAGTGGACGACGATCCAGCTCGCGCCGTTGCAAAGAGGCCAAAAAGGGAGCTTCCTTGGCCGAAAGAAGCAGGAGAAACAATTGACGATGCGAGGGGACGGCAACAAGCTGGGACCTCTACACCGGCACCAAAAAAAGAAGACCCGCTTTGGGCGACAACTAACAGTGCTATCAAGGCGCAGAAGAAACAGTTCAAGACACAATCAAAGGAAAACGGAAAGGCCGATGTGTCTCTGGAAGACATGAGGGAAGCCACGAAATCCGTCCTGCCCAATGCCCCTATCGCACTCAGTACGGAGCAGAGTCGCGTCCAGGAGCTCGTGGTGGAAAAGGGCCGCAGTGTATTTTTCACGGGCCCCGCCGGCACGGGAAAATCGGTGTTGATGCGGTCCATCATTCGGGATCTCAAGAAGCGGTACGCCAGGAATCCCGAGCGGATCGCCGTCACGGCCTCCACCGGTCTGGCCGCTTGCAACATTGGTGGAATGACTCTGCACAGTTTCGCCGGTATTGGGCTTGGGAAAGAAGACGCCGATGTTCTGGTGAGGAAAATTCGGCGGAATCCAAAAGCCAAAAATAGGTGGCTCAAGACAAAGGTGCTCATTATCGACGAAATCTCCATGGTGGATGGAGAACTTTTCGACAAACTGTCACAGATTGGTCGGGTTATTCGGAACAATGGGCAGCCATGGGGCGGGATCCAACTGGTCATCACGGGCGATTTCTTTCAGCTCCCGCCTGTCCCAGAAGGCTCCAAACAGAGGGAGTCCAAGTTTGCCTTTGACGCTGCCACGTGGAATATCTCAATCGACCACACCATTGGTTTGACCCAGGTCTTCCGCCAGAGGGATCCCGGTAAGTCTTAGCCCTACGTGAATCGCCAAAACTTTCATACCTGCTAATGCGAGCTAGAATTTGCGGCAATGCTCAATGAGATGCGTCTCGGTACAATCAGCGATGAGACGGTTCGGAGTTTCCAGGAGCTCCGTCGACCATTGAACTTCAATGACGGGCTTGAGGTTACGGAATTGTAAGCTCATCCATCGATATTACTTCATGGTATGAAGGTCAGGCGACTAACATTACTTGCCTAGGTTCCCAACACGGTATGAAGTCGAAAGCTCGAACCAGCGACGACTGAAGGCTCTCACTGGAAAGTCATACTTTTACAAATCCGTTGACACCGGCGACGTTAAAATCCGAGACCGGCTCCTAGCGAACATGATGGCCCCACCGGCCCTTGAGTTGAAGAAAGGCGCTCAGGTGATGTTGATCAAAAACATGGACGACACGCTTGTAAACGGCTCGCTGGGGACCGTTATCGCCTTTATGTCGCAGAGTACGTTTGAGGTCAAAGGTGTGGGTGTCGATGATTTCGACGACGGTGACGCAGAGGCGAGACGGCGCGCCAAGTTCACCAATGCCCTTGCTGAAGCCGCCAAGGGCGATACTACTGAGTATCCCCTGGTCTCCTTCCACCTCCTCGACGGCTCGGAGCGGCAAATACTCCTCGTTCCCGAGGATTGGAAGGTCGAGCTGCCCACCGGCGAGGTCCAGGCATCCCGCCAGCAGCTTCCCTTGATTTTAGCGTGGGCCCTCTCGATTCACAAGGCCCAGGGCCAGACGCTAGAGCGGGTCAAGGTTGATCTCGGAAAAGTGTTTGAGAAGGGCCAGGCGTATGTTGCGCTCAGTCGTGCGACATCGAAGCAGGGATTGTGCGTGCTCAATTTCAACAAATCCAAGGTCATGGCCCATGGGCGTGTCGTGGAATTCTACAATAAGCTATACAGCGTCGAATCGGCCATGAACTCAAAACAGAGGACCCTAACTTTTATGCCCGATAAAACCCTTCCCCGCGCCGGCTCAGCGACAAATCCCGTGGGGATTCCAGATGATGAGGAGCAAGAAGAACTCATGGCGGCCTATGGGTGAGGGCTAGGAAGTGTGTTGCGTAGTACGATAGCATGATGTGAAAGGGGGAAACGAGGGATGAAGAGTGCATGGGACGGTGTGCAGGTTATTGTAATTGCCATTAGGAGAGTGGAAGGAGGAAGAGGGCGGGGTGCAATGGGTTTGGGGAGGTATAGAACTTCCTGTATTTTCGTACTTGTTTCTTACAAGCCTCTATTTTCATGTGGTGTTCGACATCGTGGTCATTTTTCGGCGGGATACCTGGATCGGAGGGACTTGAGGGATGGAGAGTGATGGGAGGCGACGACTCCGTGGATAAAACCCAATTACACCACTCCGATGTACCTTTATATTGTAAAAAATGGGAGTCAGTTGTACAAATGAGGGTACCTACCACAATCAGACGGAGGAAGCACCGTCATGTGTCAAGTATGTGTGAACCCCGGAACCAGTCACGTTTATGTGTAATGTAACAAACATTACGAGACAGTCTCGTATTTAACGCGCTTGTGTCGCCCTGTGAGCCACGGCCCGCGCTTCTCGTCTTGGCGCGGTCACTCCGCAGATCCGGCGGTTCATTTGTGCGCTAAGCTTAATCGATAACAAAAGGTTGAGGAGTGGCTCGCATATGGAAGGAACTCACAACCAAGCGCTTTGAACCTTTAATCTACGCTCCCACTCCGGTCGTTTCCTTCCACAAGCAACAACACACGCCACTGTGATTCCTCTCGGCTTCGCATCTGTTAGCGTTATTTAGATTCACAGAGGGCCAGATTGGAGGGCTTCTGGCCTTCGGCAAAAGGATCGTGTGAGATCTGCTTCGCGGGTGTGGTTTTTGTCTTGCAACGGACAAACAACGATTAAGGCAAAGGGCGGGGGAGAAAGGACAAAAAGAACACCAGGAAAGGTCGCTACCGAGGACACGAGCGAACATACCCAGCATTAACGCCCGACCGCCGATTTCTCCCTTCCTTGTGCGATTCTCAGCAACGGTACCCAACCCCGCCCAGCAGCGATCACACCCGAACATCGGATCGGCATGGCGTCGGAATTTATTGGGCTGCAGATGATGGTGACAGTGCGCGGTACGCCGCCCATACGTCTCAAGGGAACCGTGAGTGCGGTCGAGGCTGGCTCCGGCTTGACGCTCAGTAATGGTGAGTGAACCCCATTCTCTGGGACGGAAGTTTGTTTTGCGCTGGATGGGATGAGGGGCTGACTTTGGCGTCTTTGGTCGTGTCATAGTCTGGGCACTCAATACCCAAGAATGGAAGCCCCGCTTCACGATACCATCCGAAGATATTCTCGATTTGTCCGAAGTCACCCCGAACTCGGTGGCCGCCCCGTCACGCCCGACCCCAACGACCGCCCCCGTCTATGCCCCGGCGCCCGCTCCTCAAACCGCACAACCACCGAAGCCGGCATTTGTGGACCCCGCTATTGTGGCCATCAGCAAGCCCCCTACCACCACTGCTACTACGTCGTCGACAAGCCGCGCGCCGGAACCACACCAGCTACCTAACACGAGCGAGAAGCGCGATCCGGGCCGTGTAGCTATCCCAGCGGTACAGGTCGCGAGTACATCACGGGAAGCCACGCCTACGAAGGTGGTCACGGAGTCTCTTCAGGGGCTGAAGGTTGAAGTGCCGCTCGCTGCTACAGTTGAGTCTGCCGAGGAGGAGGCTGCAGAGGCTGTCTTAGGTCACGAGGAGGTGGCGGGCCGGAAGAAAAAATTTCGACGGCAGCGGAAAACAGGCAACACGAAAGCGGTATCTCGGGAAGACTACGAGGCGTCGCCCGGGCCCTCAACGGGGGCTTCTGGGAGAGGGAAGGGATGGAGGCAAACGCCGATACTGCAGAGCACGGCTTCGTTCCAGCCGTTCAACTCACTCAAGCGAACTCGCAAGGGCCGGCCGACGGCTGACAACGGATGGGCTTCTGAGGATGTTACTGACGTCCAGGAGATGGGCGAGTTCGACTTTGAAGGGAGCCTGGCCAAGTTTGACAAGCACAACTTGTTTGAGCAGATGAGAAAGGACGACCTGGTAGACGAAGGCGATCGACTGGTGTCGCATAACAGGGTTCCTCGTGCAAAGCCGGGCACCGCCGGGGGCAAGAACTTGCATTACTCCGAGAACGTGCTGGATGCAACACAGGTCGTTTCGAAGGCGCCAAAGGAGAGGCCAGCATCCAAGGAGACCCCAAATGACTTTTGGAATAGCGAAGCCGACGACGGACTACCGCACAACGAGCAGCGGCTGAGTGGGCGGGATCAGGGCATTGGTAGCCGACAGGGCTCGCGCCGTGGTGAGGGTAAGGGCGCAGGAGGTCGGCGGTCGCAGTCGCGCAAGGCGCAGGACATGGCTAGGACGAGTTCCAACCAGACCAGAGTCAACTCTGGGGTAAGCCATTACCGTACTCAGTCTGTCAAGGGGAGTCGGCCAAGCAGCCGGCTTTCGTCGCGCGCCGCGACTGCTGCTGACAAGAGGAAGCAGCTCCCAACGGCCACTGTGTCCCAGAGCCTTCATCTGTTGCCGTCAAACCGCCGCATCGAGACCGTGTCGGCACTGCAGATGGTGAATCTGGAAAGCATTGCCCAACATGAGATCGGCCTGACCGACGAGATGATGACCGAGAACGCCGGTCGGGGCATTGCCGAGGTGACATTAGCCGCGCTCACGGATCCGGCCATCAAGGTCCGCCACGCTGGCTCCGTTGATCCTAACACGGGCCGCGCGCCACCGTTGACAGTCGTCATCCTCGCGGGCAACAACAAGTCAGGCAGTCGTGCCATAGCCGCCGCGCGACACCTCCGTAACAAGGGTGTCAACGTGCTGCTGTGCCTCGTCGGGTTCGAGGACGACGAGCGGCACCTATTCGAGGACGTACAGCAGCAGGTGCGCCTCTACCGTAACCTTGGCGGCCGTGTGTTTGCCAAAAACGACTTGTTCGAGCACATCCGGAAAATCAGCATCCCAATGCTGACCATCGACACCCCACGCGCTTCGCTCAGCTCACTCACCAACCCAGCGCCCGTCATGCTCATTGTGGACGCCCTGTTGGGCTTGGCGATTCCGTTTGAAGAGCTACGTGGTAGGGATCAAGCGACAGTATATGAGCTAATTGAATGGGCAAACCGTAACGAGGCATTTGTCATGGCGGTGGATGTTCCCTCAGGCGTGGACCCGACATCCGGGAAAATCAGCGTCGTGGACGGGAATCGGCTGTACGTCAAGCCACGGTATGTCGTTGCCGTGGGTGCGCCAAAGAGAGGCTTGCTTGAGGCGATGATAGCTGCAGACAACTATAATGACGAGGCCGCGGCTGGCGGGAACGGTATTCCCGGTGACGTCGGCCACGCAGCCTCTGCTGCTGCTCTTGCTGGGACAGCTAGCACTACCGGGCTGGGTCTTAGTGGGAATATCGCTGGAGCGGATGATGGAGCGGTGCCCGTGCCAGATGATGCGGCACTCGAGTGGAAGCTGTATCTGGTGGATATGGGGCTTGGGCAAGCGGTGTGGAAGAAGGCGGGGACGAAGATGAGAAAGGGGGTAGATTTTGATGGGCGATGGGTGTTGGAGATGAGGTATCGGGGGATTACAAGTGGGGAAGGGGATAAGTAAGGGGGGTTCATTCTCCATGAAGGCGGGATAAACGGGGCATTGCGAGGAGGTTGCATATTGGCATGATGCGGGCTCTCCTTTTCTTCCTTTCTTTTTTCCCGTTTTACTCTTTCACAAAACAGCCTGGAAGATATGGAACGGAGCATATTGCATCTAAGATGGGCGGGGTTCATATTGATTGGTATGATACGGAATCGCGGACATCAAGCAAGGCGTTTTTGGTGGAATTAGCAAGTGAAGCAAGAGGAAATTTGGACTTACTTCAATACATTCGTGACACCAACGTTTGCCATGGGCAGGCCTGGTAAAAGCGCCTTTTGTGTGATACGTTCATGGTTCACCGTGCTACTTAATTGGACAAGTTGTGAGCTACTCGACGAGGAAATACCTTCCCGGCTAATGATAATTAATTAGCGCCTCGTCCCCCCGTCGTGAAGCGTGAGGTTCGTTCTACTCGGCCCCAAATACTTGATTCTGCTAGTGTGTCTATCATCATTACCCCAACGGCTTGGGATCGAGCTCTTCTCTACCCAACCTCATTGACATCATGTAATTAACATATATTTCAATGTGATTCAGTGACCCAACTTGTGCGCCATGGGACACGTCCAGGCGCGTATTCTAAACGACTGTCTAATTATTCAAGATGCCAAAACCCTGCCAAAATCACATCTCAGGCCGAGGCAACTGACATGGATGAATCCAAGTGTATCGACGACCAATTATCGATTGGTTGTATTAGTAATTAAACGTGCCTGCCCAAGTTGCGCACCACTGAGCTACCTGCTACTGTACCGCTTATAGACGAACAAGACTGAGTGCTTTAGAATCAGTTGGATGTGTAAATTACCCAGGGGTACATACCTGCGTGGGCAGGACCCAAATGCAACCCATACCCCATTTGGGTACCCATATGGGTTTGGGTTTATATGGGTTGGGTCCAGAAATATAGGCAAGGGTCGGGTTGTATTATCGACGCCTAAGTACACAGCGGTGTCACCCCTTCTAGAATCAAAATGGCACATCGTGGGGCGTCCAGGTGGGACGTGGGTAATGTCCTTAATAGTCCTATACCTACCTAGGTAATGAAGACTTCGGTACCTGGTAAGGGAGTCAATGAACCGGCCATTGCCACCACAACCGATCTGTCAGGTTAGATATCGGGCAACATTGATAAATCATTAACTTCGATGCCCTGCTGTGGTTAAAAAAAGCGGCAGAACAAGTGCTTGGATAACTTAGTTTTCTCCAAAAGTGACAAAAGACCAAAAAGAATAAATCTAAAAAGTGAAAGACAAAAAGGAGTAAATCAAAAAAGTGAAAGAAGATAAAAAGGAATAAATCGGAAAATCAAAAGAAGATAAAAAAGAATAAATATAAAAATTGAAAGAAGATAAAAAGGAATAGATTGGAAAAGTAAAAGAAGATAAACCAGAATAAATCTAAAATTTGAAAGAAGATAAAACAGGAATAGATGAAAAAAGTGAAAAAAGATAAAAAAGAGTAAATCAAATCTATTAATATTTGATTGAATGTTAATGGATTAGACTTATAGTAATCATTTATTTTAATCTGCCGCTTTTTTTTAGCTAATTATAGCAAGGATGCTTAATTACTCCCGTTTCTGTAAAACTGGAGATTCATTTAAAATGATCTCGCCCAGGTAGTGCTAATCCGGCAGTGGCAATTACAAAGATAGTTACAGTTTAGTTATATTATAATTCAGACTCGACAAATTTCTTCCTGGCTTATAGCTTGCCCCCCCTACCCCTTAATGGATTAATTATCTCATCAGTTCGTCACACCAACAAAAACCATCAACACCGCAGCGTACGTCGCGGTGGCAACCAGGGTCTCGGTATTTGTCGCCCGGAATATCATTGACAATCCGCCCGCAAATACCAGCTCCGCCACCGAAACAGTCACAAGGCTCTTAAGCAGCGACACATCAGGAAGTCTCATAATAAACATAGGGGTAACTAGCATGCCAACACCAAGAATGGCGACTAGGAAACGGGCCAGGCGGTCGACGCCTGGGGATACGTCTTCGGGCGGAGCACCAGCGTAATACTCGGAGGCGTGTTTGTATTTGTCGCCCGGCGTGTACGTGAACTCCCGGTAAAGGTGCCGTTTTAGGAAGTTGCGCAGGGGGTCGGTCGAAAGCAGCGTTGGGTCGGGAAACCGCCGGAAGCCACCCTCTCCTGCCTCGTGGGTGAGGTTGGAATACTCCGATTTGAAGGTTTGACCCAAGGTGAATGCTGTGTCGGTGACTTGTGACCCGGTGATGGGCGACAGTTTTTGAAGGTCCTCGTAGTCGCGGATTGCATTCGCTATTCAAAGGATGTAAGCGAACGATCGAGTTTTGATAGTACATATGTACAACCAAAGTGGGCCGGGGGGTCGTAATTAGACCGCGGAAAGGACAAAATGACAGAGTCAAGAATCGAGACGACCCACCATAGTTATGAAGCAGGACGGTCAGCTCCTTGGTATCGTCGCTTCCGGCCTGCTGTTCCCTGTAGAACTTCTGCTTAAGTATTTCCAACTCGTTCTGCAGGCGAAAAATGTTCAGCATTTGAAGATTGCCGAAGATCTTGAATCCGGGCTCTTTGTCGCATGACTGGACAGTGTAGGTGAACAGGCGTTTTTCATACGGCGGCACATCGGGCCGTATAGAGGCAGACACGCTGTTTACCCTGCCATGGGGTGCGTTTATATCTGCCGCCTGGGGTTTCAGGCCGCCGGGGGTTTGCGGGGGGGTCGGATTGGTGGAAAATCTTTGCTCTTTGCCACTAGGGGGGTGACGGAGATGGGCTTTTTCGGAATCTCTTTGGGGTGGGAGGCTGTCGTTACCACCGCTGTTGCTGTTGTCCGTAAGGGGGCTGGAAGGGATGCTGGGAGCGCTTGGTTGAGCGGCCGCGGAACTAATGGGAGAAGTTGTGTAGATGAAAATGCCGTCGCCTACGCTGCCCTTTTCATTCGAACGCGCGGTTACAGGACTCAAAGGAGTTGGCTGGACGGAAGAGTCGGGCTCTCCATTTGCGGTGGCATCAGGAAAGGTGGTCTTTGGGGCTGAAGAGGCGTTGCCTGTGTTGTTGTTGTCTCCAGTGGTAGAGACAGGGGGGAGAGACCTTGTTTGCGTAGAGGGATCTCCGCCACTGTCTTCAGGAGTGTTGGGGCGCGTTAAATGAGTGGAGGAGCCACCGCCACCGCCTTGATGAAGGGGATCTAGGGGGACTGGCTGGGTGGAAGAGCCCTTTTGCGCCATGTCTGGGGCGATGTGGCCATGTAATGATCGGGCGATGTATTCGGAGCCGAATTGAATCGTTAGAACTATGAAGAAAGGGAATTTAAGTCCTGGAGGTATGGACAGGAGCTAGGATTTACCGAGGGAGACAGACACTTCGAAAGAAAAAGGGGGGTAAAGGGATTTGAAGTGCAGAGCCTCGCCCACCAGGCTTGCCTCAAGTGTTCGACCCCCAAGTTCCTTCCCCACGGCCTCGGTGCCATCAGGAAAGCAGGCTGGGCGGCAGCTGGACTGCAGCCGGCGATGACTTCCATGTTAGCGAAAGCGGTATAGACGGTGGTTTGTTGACAACTCTGATTGGGCGTGGCATGCGGTATTGCTGTGAGCTCAACCTGCTGTGCAAATAAATGGCAGAATGGGGGAGCACCTTCTCCTCGGGCCGGCAACCGGTGGTTTCACGACATCTACAGATACATCATATGTGCATTATCACACGAACTCGGTGCATTGCATCAGCTGAGTGGCACCGCCAATCCGCTATGTTTCTATCCCCAGCCCCGCTGCAGCTCAAGTACCCTTGGCCCTTTGCCCCCCATTCTCTCCCTCTCCCTCTCTCTCCCCTTCTTTCTCTATATCTATGTCGGGGACTGGCTGTGGCATCTGTCAATCATCATTCAAATGAAGACAAAAAACGCCCCGCTGTTCTCCCGGACTTCCCGAGCTGTGTAACAAATTCCACCTTTTGTTTCGCACAACCTGTGAGACGGAGGTCGGCCCACGCCTCTGGGGCCAAGTTACCTTAGGCAGACTTCAGCTTTTCGCTGCTCCCCCTCGTATTGAACAAATGGCCTTGGTTCCCACCGCAATTTCTGGCGATGCTTGCCAGACACCACGGCACGGCTGTGGAGCAAAAGGCAACGCCAGGGCGAATACGATGGTGTAGCGCAGTGAGCTTGGTGATAGCCCTCGAGTCGCGGCCGTGAGGCGGAATCCTCGTGGCATTAATTACTCGATTCCTCCATGACTCGGGATCGTGGCCACCAAAATAAGGTAAGAAGAACAAGGAAGCCAACGTGGCAACCTTACAACGAGGGGATGATCTGCAAAGCCACTAAGCGGTGTTGTGTAACGTGAACGTGAACCAATACGGACAAGTCCATAGGCAGACTGCTTGCGACCCCCACAAACCTGGTCCTCTGCCGTCTCTCCTTTCAAATACGGTCAGTTTCCCGTTTGCCTCGCTCGCTCAACAAGCACCACCCCCAACTCGTGATTTCTTGACCCTTGTTGTTCTAGCTTGCTCCCAAGTTGCACCGAAGCTTCCCGAAATGCCAAATCTGCCTAGGGCCGAAACCTCTACGGATCTCGCGCCGCCCTCCTCTCCTCCCCCCCTCAAGAGGCTAGGAACACTCAACAGCATTCTCAGGCGAAACACCGCGGGTAGCTCGGCCTCCCGAAACAACGAACAGCTGCGCCTAGCCAACTCAATCCATTACCCCCCCGCATGGCCCGAGCCAGACGGTATATTCGATGCGGTGCGGCGCCTCATTCATGGCTACGATCTGGTTTGTCACATGCTAGTCGACACGGAATTGAGCAAAAAGCCCTTCGTGTTTCGAGCCTTCAGGAGGCGTCTCGTGCTCCCGTCCACCACCCTTGAGCTTTACAACGAACTGCAAACGGCGATCTCTGACATCGAGAAAATGCTGCCTTGTCCACCAAGGTATCATGTTGCTTGGACGACGAGGGTATCATCCGGTTTGCGGATGAATGGGGAGCTAGGTGAGCCAACCGTCCCGTGTCGAAAACGCGATAGCCGCGCCACACCAACAAACACTTCTCGGCTAGCAGTAACTAATCATGTACAATTTTGGCAACCCAGAATCCGCACAAGACTCGCTTCAATATTTCGCCGAAAGATTCTACTCCAAGATTTTGATTCCGATAAAACTCGCCATGCTTCAGAAAAATTGGTTTCGCGACCACAACCAATTTCTAAGCCAGTTCAGGGAGGACTACGTGGGGGTTATGGAGGCCTGCGAGACAGTGCGGAAGGGTCTCAACCAGGTCGTGGACGATGCAAAGTCGCGGGAAGCTGGAGACGCATCCGGCCCCAATAAGAGACAGAAAATGCCCGAGACGGCCTGTGCTTAATTACAGTCCTTGTCGACAGACTGGGTGTTTTGTTTGTTGGGATTCTTCCAGGGCCCGGACTTCGATCCGCAAAGTTAATTGCTCTTGGGTTTCTCAGGCTTGGCCTTTGGGCTTGGGTTGGACGGTTAGACGGTTGGCTGGTTGCTTTAACCGGCCACCGTCGTCATCATTTTGTGTCGTTATTAAGCGTGCATCGGTTGGTTCATAATTCTTAATTGGGTTCGGGTCTTGAAACTTTCGGAGGGTCTTATAGAGGTTTCAGTCAAGCGACTGGTCATTGTCCTTTGATTTCAAGCCGGGGCTGGTCATCATATGGCGCTGAGCGCGATTCGAAAGCTATGGGGTTCTGGTTCAAGATTGCTTCCGATATAAAAGCCATAATTTGATGTTTCAAGAAAACTTGATGTGGTTGGTGCTGAGTGATTAATTAGCCGCCTTGGGCTTTCGAGCAACCAAGCGTCCCAGGGAGGTCGCCGAGGTCACGACACAGGGTGTGCTTTTAAGGACTGGAAATCTGCCAAAATAGCATAAGAAAAACACACAAAAACGCCAACCTTCTTACGCCACACTTTCCAGGCTGAACTGCAAATGTGAAGCCGCCGAGAATACTTTTTTTCGCACCGCCATGGGAACTTATCCTTCGTCAGTTCAGACCGAGCGCGTGCTCCCTCCCGTCTCGCAGCACGAAGCCGCATCCAGGGATCTGTCCGAAGCCCCTGAATACAACAAGCTCGCAGATGAGATTCCAGTCAGTGTCATTTTGGCGTTAGTCCACCTCAACGGTCTCCTCGAAGGGTTTGAAAAAGCCCGCACTCATCTGGTCGTAGCCACCCGCTATCGCCATGGGGATCTGTACACCGCAGTGCTGCTCGACTAGAGCAGATGCAGCACGCTACACTCAGACGTTATTTAACGTTACGATCTTCTGATATCGAGGTACACAAGAGGGTGGCAGGTGCCTGTGAGAGGTTAGAAAATGTCCTCGACACTATCAACCAAGAAATGGTGCAGGAAGTAGGACGAGGAGAAGAGTTGGTCACGGAGGAAAGAGAGGTCAAGACGATGAAGCAGTATGAAGCAGAGCAGTCCGCACCGCCACCATATGTGGACAGGTAGGGGACAGCCTGATTAAGGTACTTGGGACTGAATTGCAAAACTGGTATGGGTACGGCCCACGGTCTAGGGAGGTTATGATAATGTCTATATCACCGTGAAACGGAAGTCATGGATCAAGAATTTCAATATGTTGCCATACTCGGAAGCTATGTAGGTAATTAGTAGCTCAATCCAACCTGACCTTAGTATAATATAAGGATTGTTTCGACCTTAAACAGACAGAATAAAAGCACGTAATCTTTTTATGAGAAAAGACAATCGTCGATTGCCACGGCAGATTGGACCCCTTTAAACAGTGGAACACTTTTGGTAAACAATGACCAGTGGTCGAATTATTTAGAATCCGAAGCGCAGAGTGTAACATGTATTTAATGTAAGTTACCGTATACTGCTAGCGTAATCAATACAGCACTATCATTGGGAAACCGCGATCGTTGATGAACTCCACAACCCGGGATTCAGACGCTGCGGGCTAGGGCCGCGGCTGGGGCCTTTTCTTTCACAAACTCGCATTCAACCTTTATCCCGTATTCCCAATGGAAAAATCGCTGCCGCTCCTCCAGGGCACCATCACACTCGAAGATGCGCTCCGAGACGACGAAAATGTGATACAGAAACTGCAATATCCGGAGAGAAGAGCCATCTTTTACGTCTACCTCTACCGGCGTCGGGCCCACATCTCGAAGCTCGTGTCGCGGCATCTCAACCTCCCCCTCACTTCGTTCCGGTTAGGGCAAATCAAGGAGTGGGTTCACGGCAGCTTTAACGTCTGCATTCCCATCCATATCAAGCCATCACAGCCCGGTCTTCCAGAGAAGGCCATCATCCGTTTTGCCCTCCCTTACAAGACCGGTGACGAGCATTTTTTTGGCAATGCGGACGAGAAGGTGCGGTGCGAGGCCGCCACGTACCTCTGGCTGCAGCAAAATTGCCCGGATGTTCCAATCCCGCGACTTTACGGGTTTGGCTTTCCTGGCTCACGATCGGTACGGATAAAACTTTTCTACTACGCAATTTCTCTATGACACTGAACGGTTAATCACTAATCCTATTATAGTTCACTGCCGTAACCCACGAGCGGTTTTATAACCGTGTAAGATGGCTGTTCCAAAGATTTATGGCGTGGCTGTTTGGCGAGAACCTGCCACACTACTTTTCCCACCGCCGTAAACACCTCAAAGAGGTGGCATACCTCGTCATCGAGCATGTGGCGGAAGGAAGGGCGCTCTCCGAGACGTGGCAGGAACACCACGACGACCCTATCCGAAGAGCCAATCTATTCAAGGATCTTTCCCGCATCATGCTCTCTATTGCAAAAATCCCCCAACCACGAATAGGGTCCTGGACTATTGACAATAGGGGTATGCTCACCCTCATCAACCGTCCGCTCACTGTTCGTCTTCACCAATTCGAGAACCAAAACATCCCCACCGACGTCCCTCGGAACCGGACATACGGTTCCGCAGACGGGTATTATTCCGACATACTCGCTTATCACAACTACCGCATGCGGTACCAACCCAATTCGATACACAGCGTGAGCGATGGCGTCGACCAGTTGGCCGCTTTAACAACGATGCGCACGCTACAACCTCTATTCACCGATCGCAAGGCACGGGAAGGACCCTTCGTCATGACCCTGACCGACCTCCACCAAAGCAACATCTTTGTGGACGACGACTGGCGCATCACCCGGCTGATCGATCTCGAGTGGGCGTGCTCGCGGCCGCCCGAAATGGCTTTCAACCCGCCATATTGGCTGTCGAGTCCCAGGATCGTGGACTCTGCGCGTGGCGTTGAGGAGCTTCTCGGCGAGGAGCAGGAAAGCTACGCGAGGCGCCATTCCGAGTTTACTGCCATGTTTTCGGCCCAGGAGAAGGCTTTGTATAGTGGGTCCAAGGACCGCACCAATATTCTTCGAAAGAGCTGGGAGAGCGGTACGTTCTGGTACATGCAGGCCCTGGACTGCCCGAGCGCGCTCTACGCTATCTTCATGTTCCATATTCAGCCACGGTTCACAAACCTCGATGACTCTGCGCTTGACCAGTTCAATCAGGTTGTTGTCCCGTATTGGGATCGCGGTGCCGAGCAGTTCATTGCGGAAAAGGTCCGACAGCAGTGGGAGTACGAAGAACAGCTTCGAGAGCTGTTTGACACGGCAGCGTAGAGCGCCCCCTGTCTTCACTTTTCGAATAGCAACACGCTATCAGATTTTCTATCCCATTCTTGTTTCCAGTCTTTCGCCCTGGCCCATCCCCCCTGACCACGATCACTTGCCCTGACCACGCTCGCCCCCTTTCTTGCCCTCTTTGGTATTCTTACTTTCTTTCTTCCTCCCCTTTACCTCCAGACCCTTCTCCTTCTCTGTAGCACCAGGACTGTTGTCCTTCTCCTCCTCATCCCCGACCCCGTCAATCCACACCACCACATTGTCTGGGACATCTCGCGAGCGAAAGAAGGCCCTGATCTCCTTATCAGAATACCGTAGACTGAAGTGGGTGAGGACGAAGATGGTCTTCGGCCAGCGCCGGATGACGGGCTCTAGGTCAGCCCAGAGCGTGTGGCGTGTGCGCTCCGCCTGCACTCTGTGTTCCTCCTCGTACAGGAAACTGCACTCCGTAATGACCACCTTGACACCCTCGGCGAGCCATGCCGGGTCTGACGCGAGGGTCGCTGCTGTCGTGTCACCTAGAAAGGCGAAGACAGGTGTGGGTACGGGTGTTGAAAGTTGTAGTTCGCCTTTGCCTAATTCCCGCGACTTCTGCTTAAGTGCGCGTAGTTCTGGCCCGGATAGCCCCTGGTATTCCGGCTTCAGCTTGTTGGTAACTGCGCAGAAAACGTAGCCGAGACAGGGGACTGTGTGGTCACAGGCGAATGCCGTGGCTGTGTAAGGGTGCGAGGCCGGCAGTCGTGGAAGCACTACTGTGTCGCCGGGCTGTAAGGGATGAGTGTGATGTGTACGAAGAAGGGGGTGACGAGGATCTGTCGGGTCATTGTTTCCGGGCGGTGGTCGTCCATTTCCGTCTCCATCTTCGTCTTCGTCTTCCTCCCCATCTCCATCTCCCCTCGTGCCCGCTATTGACGTTTCCCGCTGCCTTGCGTCCCCAGAATCCTCCTTCCCTAGCCTCTCACTCCCATCCTCCTCACCCCCACCATTCCCACCACCCTTCCCATTTCCATTCCCATTCCCATCCCCACTCCCACCACCCAAATACTTCCTCAAATACGGCGACCCATCCACCGGCGGCGGCCACACCCCACCCCCCTCACTCAACATCGTCTTCGCCTCCACAAACCGATCCAACGCCCCCGCCATCTCAGCAGGGCAAAACACATCCGGCGGGTCACTCTTCTTCACAAACGCCGGCGCCAACAACGTGTGATCACTATGGCCGTGCGTCAAGAAGATGTGTTTGGGCCGCAGGTTGTTGACGATCAGTCCGGCGTCGAGCAACAGGTTGAGCTGCGGGATCACGAAGGAGGTGTGCCAGGCTGCGCGGGATCGGCCGGTTAGGGTCAGTTGGTGGAAGGGGCGCGGGAAGGACCATTCGAGGATGGGGGAGCGGGGGGAATGGGGGAGGGGGGTTGCGAAGGTGGGCGACATGTTGATAACTTCGTAATTTTTGCTAGTCGATGTTTTGTTGCCATTTAGCGTTATAGGGGTTATAATGGGCTGTCTTCGTGGTTAAAATTCGGGGGTCAAAGGGTTGCTAATGGGGGCGTTGTATTGTCTGTGCTGTTGTTATTTTAGGTAATGGCCGACCCCTGACTCAGGACTTGGGATGGTGTTGAGAGAAGAGTTACGAAGTGGTCCAAAGTTACGAAATACAACGGAAAACTTTTGGGATGAACGAATCGCTTACGGTAAAACGTCGGCTTTAAAAGCCAGGTTTTATGCCGTGAAATTCTAGCATTTTCCCTCGTCTTTTTCTTCGCCATACCACATGCACTGTTGAGGATAGGTAGACTTGGGTGGGTGAGATGCTGAGATCGGATGCTGTTTTGCCTGATAATTTCTCACAGAGTCACAACCGACCACCTATTCACCTCATAACCAGAGCACTATTTTTACCGGATTGCCATAGCACACATTTTATCAAAAGACACAGGGAAGCAGGAATGAGTGGTCAACAGGCTAATAATCAGACAGCACGCTACCTGGTCTAATCTAAAGAAACCTCTGCCACTGCATCTCTGCCCGTACACACAGATATCTCAACACAGAGACCCTCCTGAGCCCCGTCCCCGACTCACCCGCTCATTCCTTCGCGGGAGGTTCAACAGCAAGCGTCTTCCCCGCCGAGCGAATCGGCAGCGTCGTCGTCGGGCCCTTCGCAGCCTCCACCGGCTTCGCCGAACCATCAGCCTCAGCCGCCGCCTGCGCAGCCTTCTTAGCCTTCTTCTTCTCCTTCTCCTTCTCCCGCGCCGCCTTTTTGGCCGCGGCCTTCTCAGCCTCCGCCTCCTTCTGTCTACGCAGCTCCTCGCCACCGAATGCGTCGCGCCACTCTTCGATCTTGGCCGCGGGGATGTTGCTGAACAACAGCTCCGGCTCACCAATGGCGTGGCCCGGCTTGAGGGCATCGGCGGTCCAGGTGTCGGGGATGACGGCGGTGATTTGGTCTTGGCCCGGTGTAGGCTTGATGCCGAGTTGGCGGAGGATGGATTGGGACTTTTCGGGCATGTAGGGCGAAAGGATGTTGGCGACGAGGTGAATGTGGTTGAGGGCGAGGCCGATGACGGCACGGCAACGCTCGGGCTCCTCGGCGATCAGCTGGTTGCTGAGTCCGTTATCTTGGAGCAACTTGTTTCCAAGCGCGGAGATGCTGTGTTTGTTGTCAGAAGTGCTGTTTCAACACGAGAGCAAGTGTAATGCGAGTACATACCTCATGACGAGAGACAAACCACCCCTCAGCTTCACAGCCTTGAGAGTAGCATTGTATTCTTGAAGGAGCTTGTCCACATCTTCCTTGTGTTTCTGGAGGGCGGGGAACTTTGAAAGGTCGTACTCAGGCACGACACCATCCAACTTAGCCTGGTTGAACTTGATGATGCGCTGGCACAAGTTGCCTAGGTTCTTGAGCAGGTCGTTGTTGTTGGCATCAACAAATTCCCTAAAGGGTCAGTATTGATGCAGTTAACCCACAGGAAACGTATGTTGACTTACTCCCACTTGAACTCCGAGTCACTCGTCTCCGGCCGCCTCGAAACGAGGTAGTACCGCCAGATGTCAGCATCGACACCGGTATCACGCGCATTCGTGCCGAAAACGCCGACGCCCTTAGATTTGCTGAACTTGCCGCCCTCGTAGTTGAGGTACTCGCACGTAGAGACGGTCTTAATCTTGGTCCAGTTCTCCTTAGTCCCGATCTGCGAGGCGGGGAAGATAATGGTGTGGAAGCTACGCCTTGTGTTAATTTCTTTTTTTTTAAAAAAAAAGGAAAACAAAGAAGACCCGCAAGAGTACGACCGGAACGACTTACGGAACATTGTCCTTGCCCATGAACTGGTACAAGGAAACATCGTCAGGGTTCTTCCACCATTTCTCCCAATTTGTACCAGCAAGGTTACCGGGGTCGGTATATGTCCTCGTGATGGAGGGATACCCAACTACTCACGGTTAGTAACTGTGCTCGGCACGTCAAGAGAAACAAAAGAAACGTACTGCAAGCGTCGAACCAGACGTAAAACACCTTCTTGGCGTAATCTTCATCAGAGAGACCCTTAAGGCCAGTCGGGACTGCACATTTCGGATCAGTAAACTGGGTGTGTCCCGTGACAGACAGAGCCAAACCTACTTGGCACACCCCATTTGAGGTCTCTTGTAATACCACGGGGCTTCAAGCCCTGATCCAACCACGAGCGGGTGATGGCCACACAGTTGGCACTCCATCCTTTCTCGACAGTCTTTAGCCACTCATCGACCTCACCCTGAAGAGCGTCAAGACGAAGGTAGAGATGCTTAGTTTGACGTCGCTCGGGGGCGGTCCCGTCGAGTTTGCAGCGCGGGTTGATCAACCAGCCAGTCGCCTTGCTCTCCTGTTCGCCCGAGGCGTCCCTATCCGGCTCGAGGGGGTCCAGAAGGCTACCACAGGCATCACACTAAGTATCAAGTGGAATTAGCGATGATAAATGCCGAGGCAAGGCGGAAAACCAGGGGTTCAAACAAACCTGATCGCCACGGGCACCTTTATCATGGCATAGACTGCACTCCCCTTCAACATAACGGTCGGCCAAGAACGAGTCGTGGGTTGGGCAGTACGCCTGCGTCGTCTCGCGCTGCTCGATGTAGCCGTTATTCCACAGACGGATGAAAATGTCCTGGACGATGGCGGTGTGCTCGTCCGTCGGGGTGCGGCCAAAGATGTCGAACTGAAGGCGGAACCAGTCGTAGATGTCCTTGTGGATTGCGTGGTACTTGGCGCACAGCTCCTCGGGCGTCACTCCCTCCGACAGAGCCTTGGTCTCTGTCGCCGTGCCGTACTGGTCCGACCCGCACACGTAGATGGTCGGGATGCCCCGCGCCCGGCAGTACCGGCCGAAGACATCGGCAGACTATGAAGTCGGTTAGTGGCTACTTTCTTTTGTCTTATGAGGGGGCAGAAAAAAGAGACAAAAAAGTAAAAAGATCAACGCTGTTTCATGAGGTTCAGATGAGAGGGAGGGAAAGTGGGGGGATTGAGCAAAACTGGGAAGGAAAATGAGAACCAAAAGAGTGTTTAGGAAAGGATGAAATTTACCAAAACACTGCCGATGAGGTTACCCAAGTGTGGGACGTTGTTGACATACGGCAGGGCGCTCGTGATGATGATATTCTCCTTCCCCGGCTGGGGCAGAATTGGAGTTTCAGTGGTTGCGGCCATCGTGCCTGTGCTTGTTGTGAGTGTGTGTGGGCGTTGCTACTCCGACTCTGGCTCTCTACTCTCGCTCTCTCACTCCGGCCTGTCTTGGGGGTCTCGCTCAAGAAAATCAAGATTAAATTGGAGGGTCCTGTCTTGTGACTCCTGTTCTGCTTCTGCTGTGTGTCAAACTTTCTTTCAGGCTCAGTGGAGGTCGCCTAGAGTCCCGCTGTGGGAAGATGGTTATTGGGGAAGGTGGGGTGAGTCATGCCCCTCTATGGAGGGGCGCGTTGGGCAAACGCCGAAAGAGTGCAGGTGGCGGGGAAACCCCGGGTGGTAAATTTCAGGGCGGGTTTGCCTCATCCGAGCGTCGTGTTTCACAAAGCCTTTTGAAGCAAACAAACGGTGGGTTCCATTTTATACGTTGTTCTCCTCTCCGCGTTGGTTTTCTTATCGCCAACGCTGCCGGTTGTGACAATACGCAAACGAAAAGATTCCACGAAACGGAAGCCGAGCTACCTACGTTGGCAAACAGAAATAAAACTACCGAGCTGTTAGCAAATACCGCCACCCGTGCCGCCTAGATACTTGACGTTCGGGCAAACCCCTGGTATTTGGGGCGTCCCTTATCTTCAGCTGCACACGTGCTACACTACCTAGTTCGCAGGGGCAGTTCGGTCGCTCCGCCCCTCGCCTTACCGTGGGAGGTCTTCCCATACACTTATGTCTTCAAAGTCATAGTCTAGCGTTCGATACGCCGAATATTCTTAATAATTACAGATAGGTTCACATAGGCTTACACTTTACAAGCCCCCCCTTCATACCCTCCACTCCATCGTAACCCTCCCATTACGGCCACGGCCACGGCCAGCCCACCTAGCACGCTAGCGCCCCCATACATATATGCATGTCTCCGCCTCAAAGCAGCCAACTCGGCCACCCACGTCGACACAGTCGTCAAGCACCCGCAAAAGCCATCCTGCACGCCCGTCAGCACTTGACACCCCACCACCACGGACGCAGCCACGTTGGAGTGTGCGAGCGCCCAGGACATGGCTAACACGGCTGTGCCTGCCATGTTGACGGTAAACGTTCCGAGCGGGAACGAAGGGATGCGGCCATTGAGCTGCAAGCTGAGGAAGAAGCGTGCTAGGCAGCCAAGCGGCGCAAACACCAGCACAAAAGTGACCTTACCACGCCAGTCAGCGTGACCCGCTGGGGGCAGGGCGGATAGTAATACAGCGCCGAGCCAGCATCCCCACGCGAGTACCACAGCGATGCGGTCAAGAAGGGCGCGGCTGAGACCTAGACGGGAGAGCGAAGCGATGGCTGGGGCGAGAGCAATGGCCAGGTGAGCGCCGGCAAAGAGACCCGCTAAGGAGAGGGCGAGTGTTGCCAGTGGGACGGCGAGCAAAGCTAAGAAGGTGTGACCGCCGTTGCGTGGTTGAGACGGGGACAGGTCGTTGGACAAGGCGAGAAAGGTATCGCGGACGAAGGCAGAGAAGGAGGTGAGTGAGCCACAAAAGCCGGTCGCGAGCCCGATGTAGAGGGGGATGGTTTTTTTGTGCGCGGCATGGGCGCGTTTAGCGGCCGAGGCCGTTTCTTCTTCATCGGAGACTGGGCTTGATGGTTGGGTCTCACGGAAGAGCATGCGGTCCTCCGCGAGGAAGCCCATAACCAAACTGCCGGCGAAGTTGGGCCATGCGGAAGCGAATATCACCGGCGTGCCGGGGTAGTTGGTGAGCGCTTGTAGTCCCAGGCGAGCGAGGGTGCCGAAGATGGAGAATAAGATAAGGTAGGAGACCGTGTAGAACTGGGTGAGGAGGCGTGAGACCTTGCCCCGGGAGGATCTCGATTCCTCTAGTTCTGATTTCCGGTCCTTGCTTAGTGACTTCCGGCGCTGGCGTGCTTGCTCTCTGGAAAATTCTTGCTCCTGGCTCCGGGTTTGCTCGAGGCTTCGATGGCGGTGGATGGTCTCCTCGTAGGGGTTTTGGACAGGTGCGGGATCTGCTACCTCCCCAAGGCTGGCATATGTGTCCGGCACATCGTAATCGGGGCGAGAAGCTGTGGAAGCTCGCCTAGAACGTGATATATGACGTTCGGATTTACGCCCATGCCCAAGTGGTAGCGCTAGCTCGCTCGCGGCGGTTGGTCGATCAAGTGGCGATTGAGTATCATCGGCATGTTGATAAGAGTCAGGAGGGTCATAATTTCGCAGTCCGTGTGAATCATGTCGTCCATGCTGTCCCTCAGGCGAGACTGTTTCTGGGGGATCGTGAGAGTTTTCCATGGGGTAGAATCCCAGACCGTGACGCGATACAACGCCGTCGATGTTGAAACAACCGCGTCCGCCTAATTGGGAGCTGCAGACCCTCAAAACGCGCAGACCTTCAATGTAGGTGAATGTGGGAGACCTTCATGTTTCTAGGTCAATTTGCGATTATCCAACACTGATCTCGAATGCGCGCATTTGCTTTCCTTTGTTGATGGCCGGAGTTAAAGTTGGGTCAGTCCTGAAATGGGGTGAAGCGAAAGTTGAACCACAGTACGTGTACAACAGTGCGAACGTCTGTTTCTCACTGTGGTTCTCGCCCCCAGACCCCGGCTCTGCCGAATGCTTGTTCGGCCGGGCTTATCAGATAAGACCGGCCCAGAGGCCCCGCGCACCCCGCCCGCTCACCGTCACCTGGGACATCTCGGCCCGGGCTTCAAGAGCATACCAGGCGGCGCCTGCCTTAGCGGGGTTGATAGGGATGAAAATACAGGGGCTCGGGGTTTCTTTCCTCTCTTGTCTAATGGACTGAAGGCACTTTCCAAAACGAAGACAAACGAATTTGGAAACAGCTTTTTAATTCGTTAGGCCGAGCTCCGTTTGCTGTCTCGGAGTCCGCCTACGACGTGTCTAACCCTGCCGAATCGGGCGACTGAGCTCCCGCGTGACCTGTCCGAGCTACGACGAAGCTCTTGGTAGGGATGCTGATATTGCACGGGACCTGGCGCAATGGTCGATGTCACTTTTCATATCATCAACAACAACGGTATGTCCTAACATATCCATGTGCCATTTGAAGTAAAAGTAATCCAGTAAGAGCGACAACTGGCCCTATCCAGGACCTTGGGTGAGCTTCCAACAAGACAACTGCCATGTGTATCAGTAGGTAATCCGTCAGATCTGAGTGAAGACATGGGATAGTTAGTGCCAGGATTGGACTCCACTGCATCCTAGCTGGCAAGGTACCTTTCGGGCTCCTCCGACGGCACTCTAGACCACTCCAACTACACCCGACGCTCACGGCCTAATATAATCTCACTATTAGGCCGATTTCTCTCCAATTCTCTTCCTGATTCTGTTTCTGTTATCCTCGATCCCTGAAATACCAACCACCACCCACCATGCCGGCCTCCGAACTCCCGTCCAACGTCCACGTTTCGCAGCACCCGTGTGTGCTCGCGAAGCTCAGCCAGCTCCGTTCCCAAAGCACACCACCAAAAGATGTCAAGGCATTGATCCACGAGATCGGCCTTCTAGTAGCCAGCGAGGCATTCGCCAAAGGCTTGAGCAGTGCTCCTGGGCCAACGGTTCGTCGGATCCCACTCCCGACTGTCTTCCCACTCCTGAATACTCCTTGCACGCCATCAATAGTGCGATAGGCCTGACGAAAGAACCCACACCTAACTCCTCTCCTCTATAAACAGGACAAAACCCCCCTCGGTTTCGACTTCCAATCCCATCAAATCACGCCCGCAACCATCTCCATCGTCCCCATTCTTCGCTCTGGCCTCGGCATGGTCGAAGGTACGTGTATCTGACTAGCTACCCTTCCCATTTACACCCCAATCACCACAAGAGACACCAACCACTGACCCGATACCCTCCACCACCCACAGCCGTACAAACCCTCCTCCCAGCCCCCGTTCCCGTCCACCACCTAGGCCTCTTCCGCGAGCCCGTGTCCCTCCTCCCCGTCGAATACTACAACAACCTACCCAACCACGCTTCCTCCACCGGTGGCGCATCTGGCCCCTCCGAGCTAGCCATCATCGTCGACCCGGTCATTGCCACGGGCGGTACCTGCGCGGCGGCCATTGCGACACTGCGTGAGTGGGGCGCTCGCCGGATCATTGTGTTGTCTTTGGTGGGCGCTGCGCCGGGTGTGCGTGCTGCGGCGGGCGAGTGGTCGGAGGGCGTGGAGATTTGGTTGGCGGGTGTGGATGAGGAGTTGACGGATCGGGGGATGCTGAAGCCTGGGCTGGGGGATGTGGGAGATAGGCTGTTTTTGACTATTGGGAAATAAGGGGGTGGTTGTTGTGAACAGGTGCGGTTGGAGTCTAATAATGTCGTGAGTTGAATACATACATCACTGTAAATTCTTCCGCGCGGCCGAACGTGTGGGAGAGTGGGAGCTATGAGGATCTATCCTCTTCTCCGCATGCGTTGACTCCATGTCCACGCAACTAAAGTATGTATAAGAGCCACACAGCATCCAACTCCAGGTATACTACTGCACCAACCATGCCATCATTTATTCACATAACCCGCCCTTAAAGAGGCGCATATCGCTCCTCATCCAAAAGCGTCTCTTCTTTCCAGCACTCCTCCACCCACCCAGCTGACACAATCCTCGGCACGGCGGTCTTTAACAAGCTAGCCTTCTTCCTCACCTCCGCAGCCACCGCCTTTTCAGTCCTTCCCGTCTCTTCACTCCCAAAATCAGTGGGTGTTGTTGTAACAACCACATGTGTCACGCCTTCGCTCCCGAGGTCATCCACCACCTCCCCGTTGCCAAAACGTACGTAATTCGCTAGTTTGAGCGCATTCCCTGAAAGTCGCTCTCCTCCAATATCACCTTCGCCGCTGCCGACGGCAAAGAAGACCCGACACCTCCGGAACAAGAAACTCCTCAACCCCTCCAAACCCCCACCGTGGCCTCCCCCATAGCCATGCTCCTCAAGCTGGTCAAGGAATCGGCCAGCATCGAACCGCTGGCCGCCAGTTGTACCAGGAGAAGACGGTGGCGTTGGGATCTCCATACCAGCGAGGATATCGCGCAGTTCCTCAGCGCCAACATCCCGCGCGTAACTATCACCGTATTGGTCCGTGTTCGTTTCGGCGATGGTGGTGAGCGCATCGGTGGCATGGAGGATGTGGGTAGGTTCGAAGGGGAGGAGGTAGCCTTCTTTTTCTTGCTCATCTTTGCCCCCTGTTGTTTCGCTTGGATTCAGCAAGTCTCCCTGCGCGAGACAGTCGAATACCCATTTGGGTCGGATGATGTCGGCGCCGCCGGCTTTTTTGAGGCTGGCGACTTTGACAACGTTTTTGTCGGCGAGGAGGATCATGCCGGAGTTTTTGTCTGCGGTTTGGTGGATCTTGCCGCCGTGGTCTTTGATGAGTTTCTCCAGGTTGGGTTTGGTCATCCTTTTTGGTTTGAGAGCCTCGGATAAGACACAAAAGTCGAGTCCTTGGAAGAGAGATGCCGCTGGTCTTGGGGCGTTTCTCGTCCCTTTCACCCCAGCGGCGAACTTGGCCGTCGTCTCATCACCGTCACTAGTAGTCCTGGTAGCCGAGCCCGCAGCGCCAGCAATTACCAGCTCCTTTTTCTGCCGTTTCGCCGGCCGCCGCTTGCGGTTCTCCATCTCCATCGCGCGGCGTTCGTGTTCCTCGCGACGAACCCGTTTCCGAAGCGCCTCCATCTCGTCCACATCCATGCTTGCATCCCAGGCTTTGTCCAGGCGCATCCGACGGAACCGAGGGAACCGCAGCGTCCAACCGGCCGCGAACTGATCCGACGGCGCGAACTGGGCTGCCTTGACCGAGATAACGACCGACTCGCTAGGACGGATCCAGACATCCGGTCGTTCATACTGCAGCCGTTCGCCACCGCCCAGCTCGATGTATTCGCTCGGCGGCTTCGCAGCGTCCCACTCGTGCCACTTGCCTTCGGTGTGATGGCGCATCTCGCGATAGTCCTCGACGCGAAACCCACCTCCAACTTTGCAGAAGCTCAGACACTTCTCACGAGTGGATGCCGAGCCGGCTGTTGCCAGGTTCTCGCTCAGGCGCAGACCGCACAGGAAGGTCGATAGCGTCCCGCCGCGGTGGCCGGAACCCCAGTAGCCGCCGATGACGACCAGGTCGAGCGACTCGCCAAATTCGGACATGTACTCGGGCTTGACCTTGATCCAGTCATTGTTGCGGCTGTTGAGCTGGTAGCGCGACCGCGGGTTCTTGAGCACGAGACCCTCGGACGCCTCGGCCACGACGGAGCGCAGCTGCGGCTCAATCTCCTCGGCGGAGGTGGCTGAAATATGCGGGTGAATCTCGAGACGCCGGGGCTCACCACGGACGGCCCGCTCCAGTGCCCGGTGCCGGTCGGCGAGGGTGTACTCAGTGAGCGACTTGTCATTGAGGAGCACGATATCGAAGACGCGATAAAGTGGGCGTGGGCCAGAGTGGAAGGGGTTCTTTTGCTGGTCGAGTGCGGCCGTCTTGAGCGTGCCAAAGGGAACAATCTTGTCCACCTCGGGGTCCCAGGTGATCATCTCGCCGTCAAGGATCAAGTTACGGACACCACTGTCGAAAGCGTTTTTGAGATGCCGAGTAAGGGCCGAGTTGTTATCTTCGAGCCCGTTTCCATAGAGGTAGGTGTACTCCTTAGCCTTGCGAGACCAAAAGGTGAACCGATAACCCCCCGGAACCGAGTCGTCCTGCTGCATGTGCATCTGCATGCGCTCCCCGTCCAGCTTCTCCTCAATCCAAAACTCTGGGTTTTCCTCCGAGACACCCAAATTCGCGGCCAGCTTCGCAAACGTCGTCGTCATCTGGAATTGCGCCAGCTGTGGTTGGAAACACGACATCAGCGTGACCCCAGTCTCCTGCTGCTCAAGCCGGAACTCGGGATCATACAGCTCCCAACAAACCCTCCTCAAGCTCGACGACACGCTGAACAAGGCCTCGGCGTCCGGGTGCCACAGTCCCAGAAACGTCCTCTCCGTCGCGCCCACTTTCATATCCTTCAAAATCACCCTCACCAGCCACATCAACTCCTCGGCGTTCATCCCCTGGTAAAACTCCTCAAAAATCGGCAGCTGCTCCGCTTCACCACTCGCACTCGCCAGCCGGTCCAGCATCACATTCACATCCGCCACCGTAAACTCCCCCGGATCACTCCTCATCTGCCGTTTCCCAACAATCTCAAAACACCTCCCCGCAAAGTCCCCCGCCGTCTTCATCCCCCCGCCTCCACCTCCCCCAAACTTACCCCCATACCCACCATGACCACCACCTCCTCCTCCACCTCCTCCCCCTCCTCCTCCATACCCCCTCCCCCCAGGTAACTTCCAATGCATCAAAGCATACCCATCCTCCGAATTCCGATCAATCTTCATAACCTTCACCAACAACTTCCCAATCGCACTCTCCTTCAGCCCATACACCCCACGATCCCGGTCCTTGTCCGGCAGGATCAGACGCATAGCCGGGTAAAAGTCGGGACCCGTCTCGGCCCGCCACCGCGCCATGAACCGCTCGATGATGTGGCGTCGCTGTTCGTGGTAGGAGAGTTTGCTGGTGGTGGTGGTGGTGGCGGAGGAAGAGTGAGCGCCGGGTCGTCGGGCGCGGTGGCTGGCGCTGGCGGCGGTGGATCCGGTGGTGGGTTTGCAGTCCATTAGGGGGTTGAAGAGGGAGGTGAAGAGTTGGGAGAAGGGAGGTGTGCGCGAGTGGTTGTGTGGACGGTGGGGGAAGCTGGAGTTTGGTTTAGTCAATTGTTAAATATTTTTAAGGTAGAATTGGTGATGTTGGTGATCACTTACTGCTCGTCCAACTCCTCGAGGCTGAGCGGGCCATTGCCGTACTGATTCTCATCTTCCTCAATGGCATCGACATCAGGCGACTTTTCGCGCTTGCTTCGGCTCATTGTGACGGGTGTATGTATGTATGTATGTACCACAACCTTTCTCAAGTCAACAAATGATGGTCTTAAGGCAAACCTCTCAATGTTTTTAATACGTCTAATGTCAAAATTCACTGGAAGAAAAGTGTCAATCTGAACGATTTGAACTGAAAATCGAGTCCGGGAGCATGTTTTCTATGATGCAAGCTGCAAGCTGCAGGCGATGTCTGTGTGTTGACGGAAAAGTAACTTACAAGGGGGGTTGTTGCCTGCATGAACTCCAGGCAGCAGGCCATACATAACCCTAACCCTTAGTCTGTGAGGTACAAAGGAGGACAAACACCAACCCCTAAAACGGAACCCAATGTAAAGGAAAACCCAACAGGGAGAAAAGCCGTGAGAAAGTATGAAAATGCTGGTAAAGTCAAAGAACGCTTAGTTTGAATAAACCAAGCAAATCGTCTTTAAATATGTGCCTTGCTCAAGACCCTCAAGGTTTGACCGGAAATGCTTCATTCTCACACATTTACTTTCCGACTTACATGCCCCCAAGTTTAGACACTGCCATGCGCTCGTTTCATGACTGACAATATGATATTCCCTAATGCTTCAAGACAGCTAGTAATCGCGCAAAAATCTCAACTCATAACTAAAATTCAATGTCTTCATTTAGTTTAGTGCATTTTTCAACACTCAAGGAAACTATTCACATATCCAGGGTTGATATTGATGACCACACCCTTCTTAACATTACCCTCCTAGGAAAACAATACAAGATAAAAACAACAAAAGAAAACTCAGTCTCAGTTCCCACGCTCGACTGACCCCTGTCGAGGATAATTCCACTCCATTACTCGTCACATCAACATGTGGGGGTATAACGTTAAAAATTCATCCTTTCCTCCTTTCCTTCTTTTTCATACATCCTTGGTATCTTCTTCCGCCCCCGGACTCTCAATATTCCCATCACTCTTCGTAGCCGCCAAATACAGCGCCGCCTCATCATCTCCCTAGTAAGTGGTCGGGGCTGTAGGGTCAAAGGCGGGGGTGTGCGCCTTGAAGCCGCCGTTCACATCTTGAGTGTGGAGACCGTTCCCGTTAAGGCCGGCCCCGTTCACGGAATTACCGTTAAGGGCAGCTACACCGTTAGTGGCTACTCCATTAACAGCACCGCTCGCGTCTTGCGGGTTGCTGCCGCTCGCCGACGCAGCCTGGTGCGGCTTGCGCACAATCTTGGGAGCGGCGGGGATGTCCTTGCTCTTGGCAGCCGAGCCGAGGGAGAACACGGGGCTCTCCCACTTGTCACCCTTGCGGGCGAGGTCGCGGTACTCCGTAGCCTTGGAGCTGATGCCACCAGGCAGGTGCACGTCGGGGAAAATGCTGTCCTCCTTGGTGATGGCATAGTTCACCTTCTTGTCGGCGACAACGTCCTCCGCCTTCTTCTTGCCCTGCAGCACCTTCTTCTGCGCGGCCGTGGCGTAACGGTTATAGATGTTGGGCGTGCGCTCCGGGGATTCGCGGGCCTCCTCCAGCGCCCGGTCGGCCTCCTGCTTGATCTCGTAGAGCAGGGCGTCCCACTTGATAGCCTGTTCCTTGATCGCCTTCTCCAACGCCTTTTGCAAACCAGGGCGCAAAACCTTGAGCAACAGCGGCTTAAACAGGGCAAAGAGCAACTTGTGGCTCGACTTGACCACCTTGACATTGAGGTTCTTGACCGACACATCCACCTTGTCGACCTTGAAGAACGTCTGTTTGTCGCTCTTGTTGGCAGACGATAGCTTCATCCGGAAGGTAAAGCCATCACCAGCCAGCAACAAGTTGGCCACGCCGGTGTCCGTGATAGACGGGAAGCCTTGCTTGCGCTTGATGTGGTAGCTAACATCGCGGAGATCCATCTGGATCCCACCGACCTTGACATCGACCGAGTGCTTGTTGTGGCTGGCCACCTTCTTTCGACCAAAGCGCAGGAAGTTCTCGCTGGCAATCTCCAGCACGTTGGGCATGAAGTTATCGCTCTCCAGGACGAGGTTTTCGATGATGGCGTCGAACTGGGGGTCAGAGTACTCGATGCGGGGAAGCGGGATGTAGGCAACGTTTTCAAAAATGGCCGGCAGGATCACGTCCGTGAGATCCTTGACGAGGTGAGGTTTGAAGGCTGCCTTGCCGTTCTCGTCGTTGCCCAGATCGTTGAAGAGTTTGGTCAACGAGGCGGCAAAGGCCTTGTTTTGCGGGTCCTGGTCGAATTGGTCGGCCAGGAACTTGATCTCGTCCACGATGCGGTTGGTGTGGCCGCGGTACTTTTGGCGCAGCAGGTAGTTGCCTTCGTCGTAAAGCTTGTTCCACTGCACGTTGGAATCGTCGTCCAGGATATAGCCCTGCTCCTGCAAGCAACGACGGACATACTGGTCCAAAGACTTGAACCAGTTTCGCAGCTGCGGGTCGCGATCCGCATCCTTGTAAATGGTGTTAATCGAGTCCCACAGGTCATCGGACGACGTGCCGTTGGCAAAGCGCTCGATCAGCGTCTTGAGGTCGGTCTCAGCCTGAACCAGGCTCGAGCGGGCGTCCTTAACGGTGCCGGAGCCACCACGGGCAATCTGGTTAGCATGGCCGCCGTACTCCTCGGCCAAGTCTAGGAGTGTTTGAATGGCCTGGTAATAATCAGGGTGTTGCTGGCACTCGAGTACCATTTTCTGCGCCTCCGGAATTAGCACCTAGGTTTGGAATCAAGCATCAAATCGGGGTTTACATACCTTGAGGCGCCAGACCGTCTGATCACGGCGCTCCTGAGGAACCTTGCGGGAAAAGTAGTTCTTGGTACGCTCCCGATATTCCTCACGCTTCGAACGGGCCTTCTCCTTCGTCTCAGCGTCGATGTTCTCGTTGACATTGCTCTGCAACGCGTCCGCGGCCGCCGCAGCACCCTCGACGGTGTTAGCACCTCCCTGTTGGCCGGCAGCAGGAGCGGCAGCTGTCGAGCCAGTTGGCTGAGCTGCCGACGTGCCCTCAGCGGCGGCGGCCTTGACATCCTCCTTAGGGTTGCCCTTATAGTAGTTTTGGAACTTGCCCTTCAGGCTGTCCTTGGTGATGTTGGGAGCATCGTGCCAGGTGTTGTCTTCCGCAGCGTGGTCGAGCTGAGCAAGCTGGTCCTCACTAGGGCGGACGCGAGTAGCAGCATTCGTGGCGGCATCGCCAGCCATGTCCCGAAGAAGGATCGTAGCATCCTTGAGCAACTTCCGGAACTGGCCGTTGGTGATGATCAAAGTGCCGAGAGTGCGCAGACCCTCGAGAGCCTGCTTCCCATGTTGTTGTGCCTGCTCCTTGTTGACAGGCGCTCCGGGAGTCGATACGGACTTGGCGTCGAACTGCTGCGTCTGCCAGATGAAGTCCTGGAGCAGGTTGCCGTCATTCTTGGAGAGCAGAAGAAGCTTGGCCTGCGTAACCACCTCCCGGGTGTGCGCGACGAGAGTCTGTCCTTCCGGCGAGAGCTTCGCAGACGGGGAAGAGATAGCCTTGGACTCGAGAAAGCTGTTCAATGCAATGTCGATTTGGTCATTCTGCGCCTGTGTTAGCCGTTCCCACTCCTTGTCCGCCCTCATCTTGTTGGGTGAAAAGAAATTCATACCGAAGGGACCTTGCCCGACTTAAAAGCGCTGATGATGCCATAGATTTGCAGCTTGCGGTTGACATCCGCCTCCTTCTGTTTGATATCCGTGGGCCTGTTGACGGTGGGAGCCATTTTGGAGGCCGTGTTCGCTCAAATGTTTTTTTGGGGTTGGCGATTGTTCGAGAGGTTGTTTGTTTATTAGAGCGGTTAATGTGGGCCTAAATCAGGGGCCTAGATGTGGTGACGGGGTTGAGTACGTTTATTACAGTAGGGACGAGGGTATCAAATGGAGTACAAAAAGAAGTGTCTGGGGTATCAAATTTTTGCAAGTGGTTTGGACAAAAGCCAGGAGGGAAGGGACACGCCCAGGGTAAGGGGTTCGACCGGCGTTTCTTATACCTGACGACTGAGTGTTGGTGATAAACAGCCAAGGAACCAGCTTCGCGGAAGCGAAAAGAGGGCCGTGGTGACGTGACAGTGCGCATCACCGTTTGTGGGGTGGTCTACTGCGTCATAACAGAGGACAGAACGACCTAGTAATTTTATCGATTGGCCCAGACCTGGTCTGCACTTTCCTTTCCTGAAGCACAACTATGCCACAAGCAGGTAGGACGGCCGGGCCAGCACTTGGCCGGTCGAATTCTTCAGGTGTACATGCTTGTCATTGTGGCTGAGGTTGGGGAGATCGCCCTCCCGCTCCCAGCTCTGGAACGGCTCGCTGCATCCGGCGGTGGTGCGGACCTGTGCGTTCGCCATGATGTGATTTGACCTAACTTGTGTCAACACAACCGGCCCTGCTCGGCACGTGGATGGCAAAATAACATCTCTTTGACTGTTGTTATACCTGCGCTGGTCAAGGCAAGTTAGATGCGGGAGATGTATTGCGCTCCCGCTACCACGGGACACGCACGGTCCAGAGCGCGACTACTATGTAAACATGGCCCTGTCCCTGGGAGCCCTGAGATCGAGGTTCTTGTCACGCGAATGCATGTCGAGCCCAAGCAAGCCAAGCTGGTATCAATTGACCCACTTCGAAAACCTTGAAGCGCATGCCGGCGCCGTCTCCATCGGTTGTTCATCCAACCATCGCAAAATGCTTGTGCATCGGCAGCTGAATTGAAAGAGCTGGGACGATCTACGATGTGAGGTGACGTCAGGATGTGGACTCGACAAGGGGTGGATCTCGATCGCGGTTCCACAATATCTTTGGCCCAATTTTCGAACAGCCCACAAAACCCTAACCCTTCACCCCTTGGCTGCCTCCTCGACATGCTTAAGTCCTGCGACAAACCCGACGTGACGGCACATGGAGAGGTTACATTCCCATGTACTTGGCGAGCTTAGCTGATATGAAGCACAGAGCTGGCTGAGACTGAGATTTGTGTAACCTAAAAAGTAGGCGGGCTGTCTTTCGGCTGAGCAATAGAGGAGGAAAGAACACATCAAGAAAATAATTATAAGGTCAAGAGGGGCGAGAAGGGACAATCCCCGATATTCGAAAGGTGGGCGCGAAATAGACCCGGGAGATGGACCGGGAGACCGAATACTGACTTTATCTAGCATGGAAACCATGCCTTGCACTTCAAGTTACTCCTATTAGAGAAATCCCGCCGTTCCAAAAAGTCCGATTCTTCTCGCGTTCGCTATCGGCCTTGGACGTGCTTTCTCCACAGACTGGGAGTGTTTGTGGACACCATTGGAGGGTTCCTGGCAGACACGGTGACACGGGCAAACAGGTAAGAACAGGTGAACCGCCAAGAATGGGTATTAGAATCGGCTAAGAAGTTCAAGAAAGTAAAAAATCAACTCGTAGGTACGGATGAATGTAAAGTTTTCGAGGAAAATATATGGGGTTGACTCAAACAGACCCCTCGTTGTGTTGAGTAGACAACCGTCAACCCACTCTTACCAGTGAAACGCAATTTCAGGCACCAGGTCACATGATATTTGGCACCTCCCTACAGCCGGCAGATCATACTAGCAGCTGGCAGCAAGAATTGTCGTCGTAACATGTGGGTCTGCGGTTTCACCCAAATGCAGGCAGCCCTGCGCTGCTGCTCGCCTTGCAGGCGGGCGGGCGGCCGAGGCGGACGCGCCCGCTTCCCAGTCACGCTTCACCTGTCTTCAGGGTCTTCGCAACCTCCTATCCCTTCTTCCCTTGTGTCTCAAACCCCGCAGCTTCGCCATTCATTCTTTTTTCCCTCCCCTCATTTTGAGACAACACCCTCGATACTCGATGACATCGAGGCAAACTTATCGTTAAGCGAATAGCGTTTTAGTTCTTCCATTTCTCTTTTTTCTCTGGCCTTCCCTTCCGGGCGCGCAACCCTCCCCCCCGGCCTCCCGGTAACGAGGACCCGCCCGCCCACATTCCCCCACGTGCAGCACGCGTTGCCAGTTGCATCGCATTTCGCATTTCGCATTCTGGATTCACAGCGCATCGCATTGTATCGGCAGGCGGATTATTCGACTGTATTTCTTTATTCTCTACCCACCGACCGAGCACCAGACTCGCACCACTATCTGCGCGTCATCCGAGACCCCTACCCGACGGTTACCCTTATCCGAGCCCGCGGCCGCAGCGCGGAACCGCCAAGATGAGCATATTCAACCAAAAATCGAAATTCAAAGTCAAGACGGAAGTCCGCAAGGTCAAGCAAGCCGTTGCGCCGACACCCGAAAGGAAGATCGCGACCGCCCACAGATCTAACGGACACGGTAGCGCCCACGGCACGCCACGCGGGTCGCCCACTCCTTCGTTAACGCTCGCCGCCAAGCGCCTCCAGGTGCCCCAAAACAGCAATGGCAACCGCCGGTCCCCCTCTGATACCTACTCCCGGTTATCCCCCGCATCATCGTCATCACCAGCCGGCTCTTCCGGTCTCCTGAACCCGGGCCGTAAACGACGCGCGCCCGCCAACAGCCGATCCCCCGCGACCGCTAGCCCCGCTCCGGTGTTGAGCGACTCCGAGCCCGGGTCGGACGATGACGATGACTGGCGCGACCGGCTAGACCCGAGCAAGCGAACCAAGCGGGCGCATACGGAGGACCCGGACCGGCGGGTGCGGCATCCCAAGTTGTGGGCAGGGGAGGGCGAGGAGGAGAAGCCGCGCATCGTCCACGCGGTGGATGTGGCGTCGCTTGAGGATCGGTGTCAGCCGGTGATGAAGCTGGCGCGGGACGAGGTCGGGGTTCGATTGCGGTATCCCGGGTCGAAGCACATGGAGCGGTAAGAGCACTCTTTTTCATGATGGTCGGTCGTTCATGAAGACGCAGCGGAATGCTAACAAAGCCCAGTTACGAGCTCGTGTGGGGTAAAGATAAGATCGACGGCGCCCAGGACATCATGAAGGTGGTGCGACTGATGGCGTCCGTATACCTCACAAGCGCCGAAGCGAAGCCGTTCACCGACCACAACAATGGTATATACCGTCGATTGGAGAAGAGCAAGAACACCAACGACGGGGCTGGGTTCAAGGCGGCTCTAGCCGACTACAACGAGCAGCTGCTGACCCTTCAGAAGAAGGGGATAATCGCTAGAAATATCGATGCCATGCGGGGTGTGCCGAGAGAGCTGGTTGAATTCATCCTTGACCAGGTGTATGATCGCACCGTGGCGCCTAAGGTCGAGCTCCTCGCCAAGTATGAGAACGGGAGCGACAATGTCTACGGCGAACTGCTCCACCCGTTTGTGTCGGACATCTTTGACCGCACCAAGCTCAGCTCCGACAAGGTTTTCGTCGATCTCGGCTCGGGCGTCGGTAACGTGACGCTGCAGGCGGCACTGGAGCGCGGATGCGAGAGTTGGGGCTGCGAGATGATGGAGAATGCGTGCAACTTGGCGGAGGCCCAAAAGAAGGAGTTTACCGCTCGTTGTCGATTGTGGGGTATCGCGCCTGGCAAGGTGTACCTTGAACGGGGTGACTTCCGGAAGAGCGAGCGTACGATGGCAGCGCTCAAACGTGCCGACGTCATCCTGGTTAACAACCAGGCCTTTACCTCAGAGCTGAACGATAACCTCGTCAACATGTTTTTGGACTTAAAGATTGGTTGCAAAATCATATCGCTCAAGACGTTTGTCCATGGAAGCGGGAACTCGGAGAATGACGTGGCGTCTTCGATCTTGGAGGTTGAGCATCACCGGTATCCAGAGGGGTATGTCAGCTGGACCGGGGCTTCCGGGACGTTTTGCATTTCGACGAGGAGGTAGTCGGCACTGGTCAGGGGGAGTTTAGCGACGCCGTTAGAGACTTTGCGGTGAGATTTATAAGTGGGAGGCTCAGGACGGTTGGGCTGGCATTAGTGCTTGAAGGTGTTTGGGATATGTTTGATACCTAGTATCGCTCCACGGTGATACCCGCGAGTGTATGATTCAGGAAACGGCTTGGGGAGGGGATATGGAAGCGCCGGGAGAGCCCAGCAATGATAGATCGGAAACCTTGTAGGCACATGTACATACCTTGTTCAACATCAAACAGCTCTGGCCTCAACAGGCCGGGACTCGCATAGACCACCTCCTTTTTCTCACCGCTTCTTGTTAAACAACGGGTCGTTGGCTAGATTCATGGCCTCGGCCTCTTGTCCGACGCGCTTCATGAATCGCTCAACCAGCTGCTTGTTCTCGGCCTCCTTCTCAGCCCGCCGCTTCTCCACCATGTCCAGCTGCATGTTGAGCACTGCCAACTCGTCCTGCACGTCGGCCACGAGCCTATTCTTGACACGCAGCTCCTCGTCGCGGTCGCGTAGCTTTACGACGAGTGTACGGCGCTCGGCTGTGAGGTCGCGCAGGGTCTTGGTGTCCGCCGTCGTTTTGCTGCGTAGCCGAGCGAGTTCGTCTTCGGCGGTTTGGAGGCGCTGTTGGGATTGGCCCTTGGCGCGGAGGGCTTCGGCGAGCTCAAGGCGGAGCCGGGCTACGAGAGGCTCATCATCGGGGGGTTGTGCCCCTGGAGCCTGAGGGGCGGGTGAGGCCGGAGCTGGCGAGGATTTGGCGGCTGATGCGGGGTTGGGAGTCGAGGTACCGGATGGTTGTTGTTGCGCTTGGGCGCTTGCTTTTTCGGCTTCGAGGACGGATACACGATCGACAAGTTGGGAGTCTAGAAAATAATTAGATCTCACTAGCAATAATGCCTGCGCGTCCTCGAATTGAGTGAACTTTTCCCACGGCGGGCCGGGTGGACTAACATGCGGCCACAAGCTCTCGATCATAGGGGAATTGTTTCTCGGCGTCCCGGATACCCGTGACAAACTCTTGTCGCCAGTCGGCCATGGTGTTAACGTTGGCCCTATTAGTTCCTTGCGTTGATTGACACCAGCAATTTGAGCTTTGAAATGTGTGGGAAGAAAGAACAACAGAGAACAACGCCTGGTTAATGTTGTGAACCAGCGTTTGCCATCGGCTTTGATGATGCAACAGCCTGAGCTCCGGTTTCCGTGCCCAGTTACCGGGGTTAGGGTTAGTGCTTTGATGTTGGGGGGCTGGCATGTGGCCGACCCACTGTGGCACCTGCTGACAGGGGTCAGAGCTCCAAGCTCCCTCACTATTCGTACAGGCTCACCCAATTCGGGTTCAAAGGACAGGCACCAGGTCTCATCACAACACCACGTCTCTCACTAGCCTAACTTCCCGCCTGGTGCCGAGTGACGAAGCCAAACTCAGCCAAGAATGGGAACATGACATACCATGGACGTCGCTCATCCCACCGCAGGCTGGGAACAGCTCGGTGAGCGCTTCTATCGCAAAACACAGCTCTACACGCAGGTATTTGACCAGGATCTGGACTTGGACAACTACTTGGTCGCCGGTGCTCCCTATGGCGGCGCCATTGGTAAGTAGGCGTTTTTTCTTCAAATTTATGTAACTCTATCATGTATCGATGGACCTAATACATCAGTAGCCCTCTACCGAGACGACGACAAGCTGATCGCCTACCAACCCACGCGCTCGTCCAAGCCCAGCATCGACGTCTACAGCTGCGCTGGCAAACTGATCCGCCGCATTAACTGGGACCAAGGCCCCATCAAGGGCCTAGGGTGGTCTGAAGACGAGAAGCTCCTCGTTGTCACGGCTGAGGGTTCCGTCAGGTGCTACTACGACCTTCATGGCGAGTTTAACCAGTTTTCGCTAGGCAATGCTGCCGACGAGGCCGGGGTCAAATCGTGTCGATTTTACGGTAACGGGCTTGTCGCCCTCCTGAACAACAACTCTTTAGTGTCAGTCTCCTCATACGACGAGCCCCGTCCTAAGCTGTTGGCACCGCCACCGGAGGGCCAGGTCCATGCTTGGAACATCATCCCGCCCGCTTATACCCTTTCGCGGTCGGTAGAGGTGCTCCTGAGCATTGGCCAGACAATCTATGTGTCGGACGCGACAGAGTGCGAAGACCGCTTTTTGGATATCGGACCCTTTACCCACATCGCCGTCTCGCCGAACGGAAAGTTTTCGGCTCTCTACACGGCAACCGGCACAGCCCATGTCGTTACCAGCGATTTTCAGAACCGGCTCAGCGAGCACCACTCGGGATCCAAAATTCCGCCCAAGTACTTTGAGTGGTGCGGCAACGATGCCGTGGTTATTGCCTGGGAAGACGAAGTCCATCTCGTGGGGCCAAGTGGCTCGCTAGCTACGTTCTTTTACGACAGCGGGCGGGTACACATCATTCCAGGTAGGTTGTAGGCTGACAAACCCCGAGGCGAGCCTTATTCTTACTGTTTATCAGATTACGATGGAGTCAGAATTCTGGCAAACGATACATGCGACTTTCTTCAAAAGGTGCCCGATGTCACCGAGGAGATATTCCGCCTCGGAACAGACTCGCGCGCAGCCATCCTCCTGGACGCGGTCGAGCAACTCGAGTTGCAATCTCCCAAAGCCGACGACAATATCCAACTGATCCGGCCACACCTAGTCGAGGCAGTTGATGCCTGCGTCAATGCTGCCGGTCAGGAGTTTAGCGTCCACTGGCAAAAACAGCTGCTTAAGGCTGCCTCCTTCGGAAAGTCGGTGCTGGATGTCTACAACAGCGACGACTTTGTAGATATGTGCGAGACTCTCAGAGTGTTAAATGCCGTCCGCTTTTTTGAGATCGGCCTGCCGTTATCATACGAGCAATACCAACGCCTATCACCATCCGGCCTCATCTCCCGTTTACTAAATCGTCACGAATATTTGCTGGCACTCCGTATCGCGGGCTACCTTCGGTTACCGACGGACAAAATCTATGTTCACTGGGCCTCAGCCAAGGTCCGCCTCGGCGCTGACGACGACGACACGGTCTGCAGGAAGATCGTAGAGAAGTTGTCTGGCAAGCCTGGGATCTCCTTTGAGGTGATTGCCCGCGCGGCATATGACGAAGGAAGGGGGCGCTTGGCCACCGAGCTTCTCAACCACGAGCCACGGGCCGGGAGGCAGGTTCCTTTACTATTGAGCATGGAGGAGGACGAATTGGCGTTGGACAAAGCCATCGAAAGCGGCGATACGGATCTTATCTACTTTGTCCTACACCAACTCCGGCGTAAGCTGCCGCTGGCTGGTTTTTTCCGCGCCATCAGCAGTCGGCCAGCCGCTACGGCCCTCGTGGAATCATCCGCCCGCCAAGGAGACGGCGACGGCCGCGAGGACACCACGCTACTGAAGGATTTATACTACCAAGACGACCGGCGTCTTGATGGCGCGGCCGTGTTTATCCGCGAAGCCATGCGGCAACCCGAGAGCCGCACAGCCAGTGACAAGCTCGCGCTGGCGGCAAAACTACTGGGGGACAACACCAGAGAGCACGCATCCGAGCTGACCACCCTAAAAGAAGCCACAACGCTCCTGCGGATGCAAGAGGCATTTGACCGAGATCTCACCGACAAATTTACCGGTCTCTCAGTAAACCAGACGATGTTCAAGCTCATCCGCCTGGGGTACCACGGCCGAGCGAAGAAGATCCAGAATGAATTCAAGGTACCGGAGAAAGTGGCGTGGTGGATTCGGTATGTTCACACCGCACGAGTGGGCAGCAAGCAAAATATGCAAAAAGGAAGCTAACACATGGTTAACCTAGCCTCCAAGCCCTCGTCGCCAAACGCGACTGGAACGAAATCGAGGAAATATCTCGCCAACGCAGAAGCCCCATCGGCTGGGAGGTACGTCACTTCATCCACAACTTCAAAGCATTGTGCCCCAACCCTCTCTACCGCCCTCCTCACGAAACAAAATAGACAAACCAGCCACTAACTTCCTCCCCCCCAAACAGCCCTTCTACAACCAAACGCTCCAAGCCGGCAACCCCCGTCTAGCCGCGACGTTCATCAGCAAATGCACCGGCCTGCCTGCGGGACAGTCGATCACCATGTACGAGAAGTGTGGATTACGTGTGAAGGCAGCCGAGGAGGCCGTCAAGGCGCGGGATGCAGATGCTTGGGCGAAGTTGTTGGAAGCTGCGGGACGGACTACGCAGGAAGGAAGGGAGATTGAACGGGTGGGTGCGGCTGTTTTTGGGAAGAAGTAGGTGGTAACGTGGGGTGGAGGTATTGGGGGCGGTGAGGTGTCGTTTGAAAGGGGAGTAATACGGGCAGTGAGAGTGGAGGAGAGAGATACGTGGTTGGTGGTCGCGTGGCGTATATACTGCAAATGACCGTCAAATATAATATTCTGGGGTTATTCTACTGCTCATGCAGCTCATCGACGCACCTTCATTCTCTCTGTAATAGGCTGAGGATTAGATGAGTTATATCCCCTTTCATAATCATCGTTTGTCATGACGGTCATAATCCTAGTCAGGTTTTCACCCACCCATGGGCGATGGGACGGATGAAAACAACGCCAGAGAAACCAGGATTTAGATTTTTCTAACACCAAAGGACAGATGTCCAGGTAAGGAGAGAAAGCAGAAATAAGTCATAACAATTTATCACTACCAGCGCCCAACCCCCCAGCGCAGAAAAAGCCAAGTCATCCTCATCATGTGAACCAAAACAAAACAAAACAAAAGAAAAATCATGTTACCAACGCCCCCTAAAAACAAACACGCACTTCGACTGTCTGACTGGTTCTCTTCTTCTGGTCTCATCTTGTCTCGGTGAAACGGGCAAAAAACAATAAACCTCAATACGTAAACCTAAAGCCGTGCAATGAAAACTGATGATGACCATGATAATAATCAACAAAACTGTCCCTCCCACCCATCCATCCTCCTTCCTCTCCAACCCCAATCCCACAGAACGCATCGCAATGACCAACCCGCTAATGAACCGCAAGAGGAAGGTAAAAAGCAAGAAATGGCAGAACCCCCATGATCACAGATTCCTTCCTGCCTGCCTGCCCCCTTAATCACACCATTTGATTTCCTACGTTTCCATATCTCGGACACTGGTAGTCCCATTCCTTGTCTTGCGATGGTTTGGTACCACTGTAGTGGCTCTGAATTCTAAGCTCAACTCGACTCAAATATTCCGTTCCCCGTCTCTTGGGTCGTTCCCCTCCCTAGATTCGTTACGATCCGGTCGGGTACCCGGTCCTGGTTCAGATCCCCGCCGCCGCTCTGCTAAGGCGTCACTTAAGCGCTGCAAGCACTACAAGACCTCGTCTTCTAAAGCCCTCACCCCCCCAGCAGCCTGCACCGCCGCTTCGATACTCCCGGGCCGCGATGGCGCGGCTCCACTTCCCGCTCCACTTAACGTGGCCGCCGCTGGTCGCGAGCTCTCTTGGCTTAGCCGCACGCCGCTACCGTCGAATACCCAAGGGCCGGCATCGTTGCGGGGCGTAATGGGGCCTTCGTGTCCGTTAGCCGCGGGGGCACCACCCGTCGGGGACGGCGTTCGGTTTGTGCTGCGGCGCCCTTCCGGGGCGCTGCTACCACCGCTGCCGAGAATACCGCCATTATTGCTGCGTTGGCCGGGGGAAGGAATCGGCATCGGGTTCGACAGAGCGTGGGATAAGGCCGAGGGGTCGGCAAGGGTAGTGACGCCGTCGAATTGGGGCGGGGGCGACTCTTGTCGTGACGGGGACGAGTCGAGGATCATGGTGACTTCGGGGACTTCGTTGGAAGGGGGTCTTTGGAAGTGCTGTTGTTGCTGTTGCTGCGCAGCGTGAAGCCGGGCGCTCCGGACTGATTCTCTCGATCGGCGTGGCGGGGCCGGGACGGGTCCGTTCGTGCTGCTGGACTCGATGTTTGGGGCCTGTAGAAGCGCACCTTCTTGGGCGGCCACGCCCTCGTCCGAGTCAAGCTGTTCCCACTCTTCCGGGTCCTCCACTTCGGCTTCTAGGTCCGTCGCCGCGCGACAGTTGGGACAGATGAAAATGGGGTAGGATGGTGAGGCGAGGAGAGAACGAATGCACTTGTAGTGCCATGTATGGGAGCAGGGGGCCACAAAGAGGCACTGGCACGGCTGTCCATGGTTATTAGCAACTCGTTCAACTGGTAAGGGGGGCAGGGAAAGCTGCTTACTGCTATGCTGTTGAGGCAGATCGAGCAGTCTTGAGAATATGCCCCTGCTGTGCTGGGGGTACCAGCAGTCATGTTTCTCAGCCGCTTATGGGTGGCCATGCTACAGGGGGTCGGGTTAGCGCTTTCTCTTAAGGCCCCGACGGCCTATGCTATGTGGGCGATGTATGCTTACTTGAAAGTGTTCAGCTTGTTCTGCCAGCCGCGGTTCAGTTCCAACCTCATCTTGACGCAACGGAATATCATCTCCTCGCCGCCCTTAAAATCGATGCCCAGCTGTACGATATCGCCGTCGTTGATCGGATAGGGTTTGGACTCCGTCCCTGGCGGGCTCAGGCGAATATGGTTGAGAAAGGTGCCCGAGCTGCTCTTGACGTCCTTGATGTACCATTTTCCATCTTCGTACCAGAACTCGCAATGTCGCCGACTGACCACCTTGCTCTTGAAGCCCACGGGCGCTGCCGAGGGAGCGTTGGAGGGTGCATTGGGCTGGTTGTCCCTCTCGGAATACCGGCCTACACGAATGATCTCCTTGCCAGACGGGAGTGTGCGCGAAATCGGTGAGAATTTTAGCGATGGTCTCGTTGCGCGAGGGTCGAAAAATGTGCTGAAGCGAATGGAGGGCAGCGCATCGAGACCGCCGCTGCCGGCCGCTCCGTGGGTGAGGGCATCGCCGGCCGTGGCCGATCGAGCTCTAGTCATGTTATCGTCGGCCGTGGGCTGGTGAGGGGTAGTTATCGTTTTGGCAGATCGGGATGCGTTGCTGTCCTTGTTGTTATTGTTGGGAGTGGGGTGGGATAGTGTCGGCACAAGCTGCGAGAAACGGTTTGGGCGGGCCGACGAGGAGGGGTTGTTGGTGCTGCTGGTAATGGTCGTTGTGTTCCCGCTGCTGTTGCTCGTCGTGCCGGTGGCCTCTGGCGTGGGGGCGGAATCGCTGCGGAGTGCACTGAACCACGGATTGGTGGATGCGATCGCGGCAGAAGGTGATGGGGTCGACGAGGCGGGCGCGGGAGCGGGTGAGTGCGAGTGCGAGCTGTGGGAACTTGTTTCGCGGGACAGGATGTGGGTTTGAGTATAATTACGCAGGGAGGCCAAGCCTCGCAGCCGGCTGCTCCTCGACGGCTGGGCTGAAGCGGCGGGGGTTGCTGTCACGGGGGAGACTACCAGGTTTCCAGGCCCCGTGGACGTGGGCGAGGTTGCTGGTTGACTAAACATTGACGGGGCACCGGGCGGCAAGGGGGGGAGGGGGCGAAAAGATAAAAGCGTCCCCGAGACCAAAGAACCAGGTGCAGTCACGTCACCTGTCGACCGCGGTCGGGTTGTTGACGATGGAAATCCGCAGGCTCGGAGTGAGACGGGTCGCGGGCTTCCTGATTCGCCCGGCGGCAGCACGGGTGGTGGCGATTGTAAGTGACGAGTAGGTTGCTTGGATGCCCGGAAGGGAGGCGCTGTGTTGTGGCGGTGTCTTCGAGGAACTTAGAGGAGGAAATGGGTGGAAAGGGTGCTGAGAATGTTTCGCCTAAGCCCAGTAACTTCCCCTAATTAATTGCTAGATTAGTGGGTGGGAATTGGGGTTGAGAATTAGGTGCTCTGCGTGGGATTAAATATGCCAAGCGATTCGAACCTAAAGTTGGGCCGAACGGTCCAACCGCAGGGAACCTTACCGGAGAAAAAAGTTCGAAGCGGAACGTGCTATAAGGACGGGAATCTGGAAGTCCGGCTGGAGGTAAGGTTGGAAGTTGCGAGGCATGCGGGACCTATTCCACTGAAGAGCCCGATGACCTGGGTTAGGAGGCCCCCAACCTTCAACACAAACGCCGGGCACGTAACGGGAGGCCGGAAGGGTGGATCAAAATGGCCCGTTACGCTACTGTTGGCCTAGGCAGTGGCCAGAGGGAAGTGGGCTGATTTGTAGTCGGCCGCGATGTTTTCCTAGGAAAGGAGGTGCTCCTGCCTTCGCTGTTGAAAATGCGGATTCAGGTAGGCCTTCCGTTTTGTGAGTAATTCGCCCGAGCTAGTTACTCCGTCCTCGCCTGCGCGCAGTGTACTAGTCAGGTCGTAATTTGGAGGTGCCCAGAGATCGTCGCTCTAAGTCGAGTGGCAGAGATCAGATCAGCACGACACGAGCTCAACTTGAGGTTCTCAGGAGAGCAATAAATTTTCAGTCTCGGACGGCGAGCCCGGTGGCACTGGACGCTGGACCTCTTGCTGTGCCGCCGCCAGAATCACAAGTGCTCAATGCGCTGACTGGAAGGAGCCTTTTCATCGATTCCAAGGTAACCTAAGACCTCCCGAGATACCAAGAAACGATAATCCACTGCCCAACCTCTCCCCCTTCTTCCACTTCCGCCCACTCGCGTCCTGCGGTAACGGTGATTCCATTCTTTCCGCACAAAATGGCACGCAGCGACTGCATGTTGTTCAAGGACAGGGGGTCTATTGGCGCAGTGCAGTTGGCCGGCGAAAACAACCCCCCGCATCGCGTCTTTGGGCCTCGCGCGAGGCCACTGACCCCTGGTCGCGGCCGTGGGGACCGCCCTTCGGAGAGCGCTATTGATTGATGGCAATGCAAACCCCTTGAGATGGAGGGACAAAGGGCTTGATTTGTGGTGGTCCAACTCGTTCCATAAGCTGGGCTTATTTATTTACCTCTGACGACGCAGCTACAAAGTTGTGCCCAATCGTAACCCTCGTTCCTAGCTTTTCTCTCCGTCTTATCTTTTCCATGCTTGTGCGCCGGAGCTAATGATGTTGGCCCGGGTCAGGGAGATTCGTGAATTGGTCCCCGTGCCCCGAATGTTCAGCCGTGCCGTCGACACCATCTCGGGTATGACAAGAGAAATGGCAGGTGGGGCTGAGAACCTTGAATGCTTAGCTAAGCTACTGTCCCGCAAATGTCTTATCGATAACAACGGCGACTGCAGCATGGTGGTGCTGGTTGTGGATTTGTGATTCCCTGCTGGAGAGTGACGAACCCCAAGAAATTCTGCGACGACACCTAGCACCCGCCTCAAACGGACTGCCGGACCCAACCGCAGCTATGCTCCGATCCTGCCGGTCAACACGGCTGCTGTCCCGAACCCGTCAGCCATGGACCAGCACTTTTAGGGCCGGATGCCCGCCTGTGCAGGCGAGGACACTTGCGACGTCTGTCAGTCCAGGGATCCGGATCAAGGCCCCCGCTAAGGTGAGTGAGGGGGAGAGAGGCAGCGAAGGAGGGAGAAAGAGAGAAAAGGGGAAGGCGTCTCAAGTGGGCTGTTAGGATGGGATTGCGGCGCGGCTGGGGAATTCGGTTGCGCGCCCCGCAGAAAGAAACTTGTGCGCTAACTTTACCGATGGCAATGATAGGAGCCCACAGAGCGCGACAAGATCACCACGCTATCTAATGGCATCCGCGTGGCCTCGGAAGATCTCCCCGATGCCTTCTCCGGAGTTGGCGTCTACATCGATGCCGGATCGCGGTACGAGAACGATTCGGTACGTGGTGCGAGCCACATCATGGACCGGTTAGCATACAAGTCGACTCTCTCGCGGACCGCCGATGAGATGCTCGAAAGTGTTGAGAAGCTGGGCGGGAACATCCAATGCGCCTCATCCCGGGAGTCGATGATGTATCAGGCTGCTACCTTCAACTCGGCCATCCCCACGACTGTCGGACTACTGGCTGACACGATCCGCAACCCCGAGCTTAGCGAGCAAGAGATTGAGCAGCAGCTCGAGACGGCCGAGTACGAAGTGGGTGAAATATGGTCCAAGCCAGAACTCATCCTCCCCGAGTTGATACATACCGCCGCTTTCAAAGACAACACACTCGGGCACCCCTTGTTGTGTCCACAGAACCGATTGGGTGAGATCAATAAGGAGGTTATCCAGGCTTACCGGGACGCTTTCTACCGACCGGAGCGCATGGTCGTGGCATTTGCCGGTGTGCCCCACGAAGAAGCTGTCAAGCTGGCCGAGAAACACTTTGGAGATATGAAGGCACCGCAGCCGGCTCTCACGAGGACAGGGTCAGAAACCTCGCTCGACTCCGCGAGCTACGAATCCACCGATGCTTCCAGCGTTTTCAGCGATTCCTCCTCAGCAATATCCGAATCATCACCACCAGCGCCATCCGGCATTCTATCTAAAATTCCATTCCTCAAGAGTTTCGCCAACTCGGCTAGCTCTCGTTCCTCCGGACCGATCATTCCCATCTCGGCCGAAGATTTGACACGCCCCGCTCACTACACCGGCGGCTTCCTCTCCCTTCCACCACAATCGCCTCCACTCAACCCCAACATCCCGACCTTTACCCACATTCAACTCGCCTTCGAGGGCCTGCCCATATCGTCCGATGATATTTACGCCCTCGCTACTCTACAAATCCTCCTCGGCGGCGGTGGGTCCTTCTCAGCCGGCGGGCCAGGCAAGGGAATGTACTCGCGGCTGTATACCAACGTGCTCAACCAGCACGGCTGGGTCGAATCCTGCGTGGCCTTCAACCACTCCTACACCGACTCGGGCCTCTTCGGCATCGCCGCATCGTGTTACCCAGGACGTACGGCGCCCATGCTTCAGGTCATGTGCCGCGAGCTGCAAGCTCTCACCAGTACGACGGGCTACGGAGCCCTCAACGCTGTGGAGGTTGCGCGCGCTAAGAACCAGCTGCGCAGCAGTCTTTTAATGAACCTCGAGAGCCGCATGGTCGAGCTCGAAGACCTCGGCCGCCAGGTTCAGGTGCACGGCCGCAAGATCCCGGTCAAGGAGATGACGCGCCGCATTAACGAGCTCACCATTGCCGACTTGCGCCGTGTCGCGAAGATGGTGGTGGGCGGGTTGGTGAACAACCCTGGGGCTGGAAGTGGCGCGCCGACGGTGGTGCTGCATGAAGCGATGGCGCATGGGGTCAAGACTTCGCAGGTGTCGTGGGAGCAGATTCAGGATATTGTGTCCCAGTGGGAATTAGGGAAGCAATAGGGGGTTGTGTCAGTGGGTGGGCGTTTTGCAGCATAGAGAGGATCATGTAGTGGACGAGGAATGATGATGTACGATTTGGGATAGAACGCATGGCAAAGTGTAACTACTAGTTCAACTGTGAGAGTGGATGTGTGTATAGACAGACAGGCCTTTCACAACCTCGCAGTCTTCCCCATCATGCCACAACGCTATGCCCAAATATCCACATCAAAGCTGCGCAATCGTCCGTGTAATTACCGGCGTAGCCTGTACTACATTGCATAAGCTACCTGTAAATGTGTATATTTCCCCTGTACCATCTGGCAGTCTCCGTATCGATGCGGCCATCTATCGCTGTCCCAATCGCAGAGAACAACCCGCATAAAGACAAACCCTTCTCAATCCGTCTAGTCCAAACCATCCATATCATCCATCACGACCTTCCATGAGCCCATACCAAAACGCCGAACCCCATGCTTGCCCACCCCCCAAAAGTGCAGCCTGAATTCACAACACCCAAAATATAACCCATTTCTTCCTGGCTGCTCGCCGGGGCCGGTCTAAACCAAACCCATGCATCAACACCTCAAGTGTAATCAACCCGTCACAACTTCGACCTAACCGCCTCCAACCGATACTTGACATCCTTGAGCGCCTTAGTCACCGGTTTCCAATCGTCAAACTGACGGACTAGTTCAGCCGTCTCGGCCGACAGTTCCGTCTTGACAAAGTCCTCCTCCAGCATCCCGCGCATGATCCACGGCAGGTGATACGGGTTCGGGTTTGAGAGGCTCGTAGCAGCAGCAGCATTGTTGTTGCTGTTACCCGTCCCCGTGCCGTTCGTGCTGGTACCATTGTTATTGTTACTGCTGTTGTCTGCACCGCCAAATATATCCCGCCGGTAATGCATCCCGACTTCGCAAGCCCCTTTGGTGTCCGTAGTTTCCAGTGCGTGGGTGACAGCGAGATCGTACACCTGCCCGTCGTCGTACAACCTGGAGTGGCCCTCGCCCGAGTAGAGGCTGCCCGCGAGCGGTGTGGATAGCTCACGGATCAGTCCGTGGTCGGATACGCCTAGGTTGCGAAGCTTGAGCGCAAAGCCGACTAGGTGGGCGATGCTGTTGTTGGTTGAGACGCATTAGTATGTACAGAAAGGGTATTGGGGAGAGAAGGAAAGGGGGGAAACGAACAAATCTGGAGCGTGGATGCGCCCGTCGATGAAGACGGCGCGGTAGATGTAGGGGTGATGAGCGGGTGCGTAGATGGCGGACTGCAAGTGTATCTCAGTCAGTAATTGTGGCACAATGTCGAGAATAAACGGGGAACTGAACGAACCTCCAGCGGTACCAGCTGGTCGTCAATGCTCCCAATGTACGTGATCCGGGCTCCATACTTCAGAGCCACCTTGGCCGACGCCTCGAGACGTTTCGATACCTCGCTGTAGGGGTCAGCAAACTCCCAGAGCTCGGCCGCCGAGCCCATGAGAATGCCCATGCTAGACCTGTAGTCGGGGAACGGCCCTAGGGAAACGCCAGCTACATACACAATGTCAGTTCACGATCAAGCTGAATGATTATACCATCAAAAGCCACTCACCCATAGCGCACACACCCACTCTAGCGGACGCGACCACCCCCAGCTCAATAAGCTTGGCCAACAGCATAATGCTGACCGGCACTCCCTGCGAGTGACACCCGATGATAATCAAATCCGCCTTGCGGATAGTGTCGATCCAGTTCAGTAGCAGTTTCCACAAATTTTCCACCCGCTCGCCAATCCTACCCTCGCCTTCAAGCGCCACTTTCTCGATCTCGCAGTCCGAGCAGCCATGACTGTCGGCCCATCGCCGGATGGCGTCGGCCGTGTGGTTGGCAAACTTGATGGATGTCCCCGTTGGCTGGCCGATCATGGGACGGAGGTAGTTCGCCGGGAAGAGTCCATGGACGCCGATGGCAATGGCCCTTTTGATTTTGGGGGTCTCCTTTGTGAGATAGACGTGATCTCCGGCCGGTTGCTGCGTCCTAAGGAGCAACTGGGTGATTTGTTTGAGAATCGATGGATTCTCCTTGAGTTTGTACGTCCCGTCGAAGGAAGGCAGTACGAGGTTTGGTGGTACGACCTTGGTCGCTGAAACCGGGGTTTTGGGGGCGGATGTCTTGGTGGTAGTACCAACCTTCGGGGTACTTGGACGTTCAGGAGCCTTGTCATCACCCTCCATCGACTTGGGGCGCGCTCGTTTGTTACTCTTCGAGGGTGCCTCTCGGGAAGGAGTGGCTGCGCCCTTCACCAGCTCCTCTTTCTTGCCAGACTTGAGCGGAGGTTCTTTCACGGGCGAACTCTTGAACTCCATCTGATTCGCCTTTTGCGGGTGGGTTTCAGAGCTTTCTCCCATCACGGCAATGTGGCCCTGCTCGGGCTTCTGCTCAGCCGGCTGCTTAGTTGGAGCAGACCCCGAATCGCGAGACCAAAATGCCCAGGTAGAACCAGCCTTTGGAGCGGGCGCTGGGGACTCCGGAGCCGCCTCTGCTGCCGGGGCATCCTCCATGACAACGTCCTCAGGTTCCTTGGGCGCTGAAGGAGCAGCCTCCGGGCCCGCAGCGGAAGGTTGTGTCTCAGGTTGGGAATCAGCAGAGGTGGCTGTCGATCTGCCCGACCAAGACCACAACCACGCACTACCATAGGCTCCATATCCGCCAGCCGCCTTATCCTGAGCCTGCAGTGGCGTGAAAACCTCGGTCATTTCCGGCGTTGGTTGGGGTGCTTCTTTGTCCACCTCGGACACCTCAACCTCAGGAGCCTCAGCTTGCGCGGGTGGTGGTACGTCTGCTTCCCGAGAACTTGATTGAGCCGTGGGAGTATCGGTTGGTTTTGCCGGTGGGGGCCCAGCAGGCGTAGACCCTCCCAGCCACCCACCAAACCACCCGGACGCAGGCCGCTGAGGTGTTGGTTCCGCGGTTGGCGCCTGTTCCGCTGCCGTTGTTGTTGTTGCAGGTTGCTCTGGGGGCGGTTGCGAAGAATCTTCGGGCTGCCCTGCATCTGTCATTTCTGTATCATTCTCGGGATTCGAGGCTCCCGGAGGCTTTGCCACACTCTTAGATACGGGCGCCATAGGCGGCTCCTGTGGTTGTTCTTGCGCTCGCGGTTCTCGAGGCGTCGATAAATCTGTGTGTGTTTTCGGCAAGCTGGACCCCAACACTGATCCACCACCAATACTCCTGGTATCATAGGGCTTGGTTTGTTCAAATCGACTGAAATCTGCAGTCCCCGTCGCTGCCGATGTGCTGGCTAGAATTGTTTCTCGTGCTACTTGGGTCGAGGGTGCGGACTTTGGTACTCGGGGCCACGATCCGTACCAGCTCCGAGGCTTGCCGAGCTAAATGCGTTCCAGTCAGTAATTCAAGTTCACTGCGCAATAAATACCGGGAAGCCACGCGGGAAGGATCGATGTACGTGCCTGCTTTGAACCCGGGCCCGTGGACGCTGTTGCTTCGCCATTTTTGCCCGATTTCGCGGTCTGCGGCTTGCTGGTCTTATCGTCGGAAGCGGCAGGGTCGACAGGAGCGGCGTTCGGCGTCGCTGCTTTGGGAGTGGACTCCGGCAGCGTGGTTGACGATGGATTCGTTGTCTCCGTCGTCGGCGTAGCCGTCGTTGGAGTCGTGGGAGTGGCCGGGTCAGCCGTAGGGTTCGGCTTGACCCGCTTGCGGGATCCGAGGGAGCGAAACATGCGCGGCAGAATATGGGGGCTCGGTAGCGACTGTGATGAATGAGATTCGGATCGCGGCCAATGCGCGGGCTTTCAGTCGTGGTCGTTGTTGTTATTGTTGCCTGCCGAGCGCCTTGCGCGAGTCGGGTGTCGTCGGGGTCCGCCGCTCCAGTTGGCGCAAGCTCATCGGCTTCTGTACGTCATCCGCTCACAAGCCAGCGATAAGGACCGCTTCTCTAAGTTGAGGGCTGGGCTATGATCGGTCTGCAACCCGCGCTTCGCGACAAAATCGTCAAATATAACAAGATCAATATGAGGAAATTCGCAGGCACAACAAATTACAGTGAGAAGACAAAGAGCGATACTTCTGCCACAGGTCGGCTGGACGCGTCTCAACGGTGAAGGTTGCATGTCTTGAGTCTGACTATCCCCAATGCATCCACTGACGGTTTGGACATGGGCCATGTGATCAGCGCTCCGTTCAGCGGTCGCACCCCTGAACTGCAGCAGTGAAGCCCCCCAAGCCGGCCTGGACCGAACGTGGCCCGTGGCCTTTTGGGGCGCTTTCCGATCTGAATCCCTCGCCCAAGAAACCCCACCCAGTTCTTTCACCGCCCGCCAAGCCGCCTTATCGTTATCACTTACTGCCGGATGGGGACCCGCCAGAAATTTTTGTGGTGGGCAGCTTCTCGCCAGCCCGTAGCATTTTGTTGCAGGGCCATTTCCTCGAAGCCCGGTTTCACGACAATTCTTTGCGCCGACAACATATCGCAGAACGCTTGACGCCCACGGCCCCAATTGCGGCAACACTAGCTGCCCCGTCATCACTATGGCCGCTGTGAAGCGCAAGGAAGGCCCTAACGGCTCTGCGGCCGCGAAATCAGCCCGTCCGGTGTCCGAGTCGCGACCGTCGAAGCGGGCGAGAGCGAGCGAGTCGGCGAGCAAGGATGATGCGAAGAAGGGCGGGAGAGAGCCCAAATCGCCGGCGAAACCGGTGCCAGTACCTGTGGTCTCGGTGTTGAAAGAGGAGGAACCTCTGTTCCCCCGTGGTGGTGGGAGTGTTCTCACGCCGCTTGAACAGAAGCAGATCTCCATCCAGGCAAAGAAAGATGTCTTGTTTGAGGAACAGTCAGAGGGGAAAATGGGTGGGGATAAAACCTCCAGGAGGAAGAAGCGCAAGTCGCGTGCAGATGAGGATGCGACGAAATCTGCGAAAGACGAAGACGCTGTCAAGGTGGAGAGTCTGAACTTCAAGGTAAAATATTGCCATTGGGAACAAAGGTGGTGGTGGTTACTAATCCCATTCATTTTTATAGCGTCTGGTCAAGGGCTCCCTCGTCCTCGGCACCGTCTGTGCCATCAACGCGCTCGATATCGCCGTTGCGCTTCCGAACAACCTCGTTGGCCATGTGCCCATTACCGCCATCTCCGAGCCCCTGACACAACGATTGCAGGACAGCGCCGAGAAAAGCGATGATGAAGAGGGAGGGTCTGAAGGCGATGGACCCGACGATGTCGATCTGAAGAGCCTATTCCACATCGGCCAGTATGTGCGCGCCTATGTGAGCTCAACGCTAGACGAGTCGACGCAAGGCAAATCAAAACGGCACATTGGCTTGTCTCTCGAGCCCGCGCATGCCAACTCGGGCATGTCGGAACAGGATGTGGTGGAAAACAGCACCGTGATGGCCTCAGTGGCTAGCGTCGAAGACCACGGTTTTGTCATGGACATCAGCATAAACGAATCCAGCATGAAGGGGTTCCTTCCGCGCAAGCAGCTCGACAAGATCATTCCTGAAGAGAGCCTCCAACCAGGGTCGGTTCTGCTCTGCATTGTCACGGGCAAAGCGGCGGGCGGCAAGGTCGCGCAGCTCTCAACGCTCTCCGACCGTCTCGGTAGCGTCAAAAGCAACCCTTTCAAGGCCACAACGATCGACTCGTTCCTCCCCGGCACCGCGGCCGACGTTCTGATATCTGAAGTGTCTCAGTACGGTGTTCTCGGGAAGGTGATGGGCCACTTAGATGTGACGGCCGATCTCGTCCACTCAGGCGCAGGGCCTGATGGCGTCGACATCGCGGACCAGTACAAGGTGGGGTCGCATATTAAGGCGAGGATTATCTGCACGTTCCCCAACGCAAAGCTACCCAAGTTGGGTATTTCCGTGCTACCCCATATCCTGTCGCTGAAGCCGAAAACGACGAGCAACGACGACACCTTACCGACCAAAGTTCTCGCCCACTCGACGATCGTAGAAAAGTGCACGGTCGAGAGGGTCGAGCCGGGGATTGGCCTCTACGTGGATGTAGGCGTCCAGGGGGTTCCCGGGTTCGTCCACATCTCTCGGGTGAGGGACGGCAAGGTCGACAGTTTGTTCGAAAACAGCGGGCCATACAAGGTCGGCACAGTCCATCCCGGGCGGGTGATTGGATACAACAACTTTGACGGCATGTTCCTCCTCTCCTTCGAGAACAAGGTCTTGGAGCAGCCATTCCTACGGATTGAGGACATCCCGGTGGGCGCGGTGGTCCCTGGTGTGGTTGAGAAGCTTGTCATCAACCAGGACGGTCTTGGTGGCCTCATCGTCAACATCGCCGACGGAATCTCGGGTCTCGTTCCCGAAATGCACCTTTCTGACGTCCACTTGCAACACCCGGAGAAGAAGTTCAGGGAAGGCATGAAGGTGAAGGCCCGCGTCCTCTCGACAAACCCGGCCAACCACCAGCTCCGCTTGACGCTGAAGAAGACGTTGGTTAACTCCGAGTCGCCTCCGATCAAGACATACGAGGAGCTGGCGGTTGGCCTGCAGGCTCCCGGTACGATTGTCAACGTCCTGCAGCATGGTGCCATTGTTCAGTTCTACGGCCGGCTGCGCGGCTTCCTCCCTGTTTCCGAGATGAGCGAGGCCTACATTAGCGATCCCAAAGAGCACTTCCGCGCCGGCCAAACCGTCAGCATCTACATCCTTAGCTTCGACCCGGAGGCTCGCAGGCTTATTGTGTCTTGCAAGGATCCGTCTGCCTTCGGTTTGGAAAAGCAGCTCGCTCTCAAGAAGCTCCAAATCGGCGACCTCGTGTCGGCCAAAGTCACGCAAAAAACTGATGACGATATCTTTGTTGAGCTGGTCGATGGCTCACTCAAGGCTATTCTCCCCGTAGGCCACCTGACGGATAAGTCTGTGAGCAAAACGCAGTCAGCCCTCAAGAAGATCCATGTCAACCAAACGCTCTCGGAGTTGGTGGTTCTTGAAAAGAACGAGGCCCGGCGCTCAATTACGCTCTCACATAAGCCGAGCCTTGTTCAGGCCAGCAAGGAAAACAAACTCCTCGCGACAGCCGACAATGGCCGGGCGGGCGACACCGTCGCCGGCTTCGTCCGGAACATCACTGCCACGGCCGTCTTTGTCCAGTTCGCAGGGAAGCTTACCGCTCTTCTTCCCAAATCCAAGCTGCCCCGCGATGTGCAGGACACGCCTGGCTTTGGGATGCACAAGACCCAGTCGCTCACGGTCAAGATTACTTCCGTCGACAGGGACCTTGGCCGGCTAGTCGTTGCAATCCCCTCCGTCGCGGATGAGGAGACGAAGAAGGCATCCAAGCCCACCGAGGCGGCTGTCAACTCGCTGGATGATTCGATTACCTCGATCGCGGACCTTGCGATCGGGAAGCTAACCAAGGCAAGAGTCAAGTCGGCTAAGGAGACCCAGGTCAACGTTCAGATTGCGGACAACATCCAGGGGCGGGTTGATGTCTCGCAGGTCTTCGATAATTGGGAAGACATCCCGGACCCGAAGCGGCCACTGAAACGGTTCAAGCCCAACGATGTGATTGATGTCCGTGTTCTCGGTGTTCACGATGCTCGCAACCACCGCTTCCTCCCCATCACCCACCGGTCCAGTCACTCGGTCCTCGAGCTCTCGACACGGCCTAGCGATCTCCAAGCGGACACCCTCCCAGACCCGCTATCGCTCAACCAAATTGAGGTGGGCTCGGCCCATGTCGCTTTCGTCAACAATGTGGCCTCCAACTTCCTATGGGTGAACCTATCGCCCAACGTTCGTGGTCGGATCAACGCCATGGAGGCGTCCGACGATCTCGCCAAGCTAGCGAACCTCGAAAAGAGCTTTCCCGTGGGGTCTGCGCTCCAGGTGCGCGTCCTCGCCGTCGATCAGGAGAAGCAGCGGGTCGACCTGTCGGCGCGGAAGCCTGGCGAGACAAACCAGCTCTCCTGGGACAAGATCCAACAAGGCTTGGTCCTCCCCGCCAAGGTCACCAAGGTCAACGATCGCCAAGTTATTGTCAAGCTGAGCGAACTGGTCGCTGGGCCTGTGCACCTGGCAGACTTGGCCGACGACTTCGACGAGGCGAACCCCCTGTCGCACTCGCGGAGCGAGATCGTGCGGGTGGCCGTTGTCGAGGTCGACAAGAGCAACAAGCGGCTGCGGCTCTCCATGCGACCGTCGAGGGTGCTCAACTCGTCGCTACCCGTCAAGGACAAGGAGGTCACGAAGAGCACAAAACTCGCCGTGGGCGACCTCATCCGCGGATTCGTCCGCAACGTCTCGGACAAGGGGCTCTTCGTCACGCTCGGCGGCGATGTTGTCGCGCTGGTGAAGATCAAGAACCTGTCGGACGCGTATCTGAAGGACTGGAAGGATCACTACCAAGTCGACCAGCTCGTCAAGGGCCGCGTCATCTCCGTATCCGAGGGCCGCGTCGAGCTGGACCTGAAGCCGTCAGTGATCGAGAAGGACTACGTCCCGCTCACCACGATCGCCGACCTTCGCGAGGGCCAGACGGTCACCGGTAAAGTGCGCAAGGTCGAGGACTTTGGCGCTTTTATCGACATTTCGGGCTCGCTGAACCTCTCTGGTCTGTGCCATCGCAGTGAGATGGCGGACCGAGCCGTCAAGGACGCCAGGACGCTGTACAACGAGGGGGACCGCGTCAAAGCGCTGGTGCTCAAGGTTGACTTGGAGAAGAAGCGGATCAACCTTGGGTTGAAACCTTCGTACTTTAAGGACGGCGAGGAGGATGGCATGGATGTAGACAGCGAGGGTGAGGATGAAGGGGCGGCTCTCGAGAGTGAAGAGGATGAGGGAGGAAGCGAGGATGAAGAGATAGGCGACGCTGGTGGTGCGATTCTCATTGGCGGCTCTGATGATGAAGATGAGGATGATGATGATGAGGATGATGATGATGACGAGGTAGGTGGAAGCGACGTCGAGATGGACGAAGCGTCAGGGGAAGGCCTGGCCGGTCTTGATGCCGGCGGCTTCGACTGGACAGCCAACGCGATGGATGAGGACGACGTGGCCACGGCCGACGCCACAGAAGAGCCGGTCAAGAAAACCAAGAAGCGGCGCGAGCCGCAGGGCATCATCGACAAGACGGCCGAACTCGACATCAACGGCCCCCAGACGTCCAGCGACTACGAGCGTCTGCTGCTAGGCCAGTCCGACTCGTCCGAGCTCTGGATCGCCTACATGGCGTCGCAGATGCAGGTCAACGACCTCGCCAGCGCGCGACAGGTGGCCGAGCGCGCGATCAAGACGATCAACATCAAGGAGGAGACGGAAAAGTTAAACGTCTGGATCGCCTACCTCAACTTGGAGGTCGCCTACGGCACCGACGAGACCGTCGCAGATGTTTTCCAGCGCGCCTGCACCTACAATGACGATCAGGAGATCCACGAGCGCCTTGCCAGCATCTACATCCAATCCGGCAAGCACAAGGTATGTTCCTCTCTCCTTTCCCCCTTTTGTTTCCCCTCGTGTTTTTTTTTTTTGCCTTCAACCTCGACACGCAACTAACCCCCTCCTAGGAAGCCGAAGATCTCTTCGAAACCAAAATCCTCAAAAAGTACGGCGCCCGCTCGCCGCACGTCTGGACCAACTACGCGCACTTCCTACACGCGACGGCCGGCCAACCCGAGCGCGCGCGCGCGCTCGCCAAACGCGCCATGCAAATTCTCCGCAACCCAGCCAACACAGCCATCGGCAACGCCACGCCGGCCCAGATCCACCTCAGTCTCATCCCCAAATTCGCCTCTCTCGAGTTCCGCTCCCCGCACGGCGACCGCGAACAGGGTCGCACGCTGTTCGAGAACGTGCTCGGCATGTTCCCGAAGAAATTTGATTTGTGGAATCAGCTGCTTGATCTCGAAACGTCTGCTGTGGTGGGTTCGCAACAAGAAACAGAGGTTGCGGTGGTCCGTGACCTGTTTGAGCGCGGGAGTAAAGTGAAAGGGTTGAAGCCACGGCAGGCCAAGGCGTGGTTCCGTCGGTGGGCGAAGTGGGAGGAGGAAAAGGGGGATGCGAAGAGTCGGGAGCGGGTCTCGGCGAAGGCTGTGGAATGGATGGCTGCGAGAGGGAAAGGGGGGAAGGGGGGCGCTGAGGCAGAGGAGGAGGAAGAGGATGATGAGTAGTTGAGGGAGGCTGAAGAGAGTCGGGTGGTGGGTGTGTTTAGGGTTTTGGCTTTGGCCTCATGTATATTTGGGGCGTTGATATCCAGAACTGAAAGATGAGAATGGCTGGTCCGAAGTTGAATTGTCCCATCCATTGAGCGGTGCTTTTAGCATTCCTTCAAGCTCGACGTTATTGTATACCGCCAGTAGCCCATTCCCGCCGGCCCCTTGCCGTATTTTAGAGTCAGCACTGGGTCTCAGATTCTGATTCAGTTTCCCCCTTTCCTTAGGGGCGTGATTGACTCGACTTGATTTCGATTTGATTTTGGATTAAAATCCACCAATTTGATAGCCAACATCCAACATTGTATGATTACATCGGATCTCCACCCCACTGAGAAGGGCCTCCATGGTCCATGGAGACCACAGCAAATATTGAATAGGTGGTGCGCTCTGGGGTGTCACATGTGGATGATGGGGACCGTGGGTGACAAGCCCAGACCGGCATGGAAGATTTGTACACGAGGATAGAGCAATGACAAATCGAATAATCAGACGAGAGAGCAGGCAAACACGATGCAAACATGACGTAAAGGGAGTCTCGATGCCAGATTATTGCGTCGTCCTCTTTTAGCTAATTATGGCTTGGGATTTCTCGTACAAATTTGAATCAAATGCCGCCTCGAGGTTTCACGTCGGTTTTCCTTTCGCCCCTCACGCTAAGCATTGCTAGTTAGGAATTGACCAACACTTTGAATCAGCATGACTGACACTCGCAATTCATCTATTCCGGAAGAAGTCTTCCACACGACGTTAACGGTAGTGGACTTCCACCACGATACTTCAGGTTCGACGAGGGATGTCTACGTGCTCGGTACCCACACTACTCTCCCTGCTGCTAAAGCATTCGCCCTCTCGGCTTTGTCGCACCTTGGCTACCAACCCGACGATTTTTCCGAGTACACTACACGCGCCGACACGCCGTCAGAGGCCTGGAAACATGGCGACGGCGTGGTGATATACGCCAAGGCGCCTGCGGGACAGGAATTCCTCATTGGCTTAGACACCAAGCCCAACACGGAGTCACTCCCCGCAGGCTCAGATGACACTCTGCTTCTGCCAGATGGTCACGACCACTTGCACTATGTCCTACAGAACAGGACCGACTACAATCTGGACAAGAGCGGCGCCGCTCAGACTACTGAGATCCTGGGCTGCTATGTGCGCCGGGACGCTGCTCAGACCGCTGCCAAGGTCGCCTTACAAGCGGATCGAGAAAAATTTGACCAATATGACGATCGTGATGATGTGGATTCGGATGGCGAGTGGCCGTTTGGTGAGGAGGTTCTCGTACATGCTGTGGCGTACACGGGAGAAAATTATACGGTGGCCGTGAAGACAGCCCCGGGGGCTCACAAGATGCATGGGAAGAAGAAGTAATTATCAGCATACGATATGCCGTCGGACTGTGTGGGAAGGGTAGGACTGAGGTGTACGTGAAGTCTGTATCAAGTAATTATCCAGGATAGTGAGCAGTCCTAATACATGACAGTACTACTCTGACATTGGCTACTTACCCCGTCTGTATATGTTTTATCAAACCGTGAAAAGGAGGTAGCTTTCCGAGACTACAGCTTGATCAGCCTCCCGCCTATCCCTTCGCTTATTTTCCTTGCTACGCTCTTTCATTTGCATTTGACAGCTTTACCAATTCATTGATTTCTCTGCGTGAATGCTCAAATTCTGTGTCCTGGAAGACCCGGGTTCTCTTCGCCTTTCGGATGGGTGATCGAGCAAGCTCCGTTTTACGCACACACAAATTAATTATGGTATCTTTACAAGGTCAAAAGGTAGAAGAACCTGACCAGATTAACGTTAATTAAAACAAATCCGGCCATGGATGTGAATTGGAATCCATGCCTCTAGGGACCAGCTGCATCTGCCGGCCGGCGGCTCGCGTTTGGTTGAGACGCCTAGCTAGACCCGATCTTCATGCTCTGCTGCCCGGCCTTGAACTTGCCCGGTCCGATACTTCCCGGGGGGCGAGACAGAATCGGATCGGGACTGCCTGGTAATTACCTACATGATTAACGATTTCCGGAAGCCTACGTCTACAATACGTAATGAGTGCATCATTTACGGCATCACGTCCCCAGATACTTGCTGGTGATGGTGAAATCGGCTGATGTTTTCCCCCAACATCAGGAATCGATGATAAAAGGAACCATCGTCACCTGTATCTCCTTTGGGAGTATGGTGATATTCAAATGAGGATTGATTGAGCATGTCGCCGGGAAACACAAAACAGTTTTCTCAGATCGCAATTGTCGGGGTCGGCCAAGTTGGTGGCGCTGCTGCCTATGCCCTTATCCTTGGTTCCGTCGCGAGCGAGCTGCTGTTGGTTGATGTTAAAGTGGACTTGAGAGACGGGCAGGTTCGTGATCTCTCCGATGTAGCTTACAGCGTCAACAGTGGCACTCGCGTGCGGGCAGCTACGCATCACGAGGCGGGCCAATGCGACATTGTAGTCATCACCGCGGGGTCGAGGTGGTCTATCGGTACGTGACCAGACGAGGGAAACGCTTCAAGCTTTTTTTTTTTTTCCTTATGAGGAACGCAAGCTCAAATGGGGTGATTCAGGTGAAACCAATATCCAACACATGCACCGGAACGTTTCGATCATGCGGAGCGTAGTCGGAGCAATGAGGCCGTTCAGAGCCGACGCAATCGTCCTCGTCGTGTCAAACCCTGTCGATTTGCTCACGTCGATCGCTCAAGAAATCTCTGGACTTCCGAAATCTCAAGTCCTCGGCTCAGGTACTTTTCTGGATTCGGTGCGACTCCGTGGCCTGTTGGCGGACAAAACTGGCGTGCGTTGACAAAGAATTCCTATATCCTCCTCCTCCTCCAAACCCGGCTGATCAAAATTTAGATGGCGGCTAGTTCGATACAAGTGTCTGTGGTGGGCGTGCATGGTGATTCGCAGGTCGTTGCATGGTCAGCCGCAACCATCAACGGCATGCCTATCAACAGGTCCCTCCTGCCCGACACGCTCCAGCATGCCGACCTTGCGGATGAGTGCAAACATAGGTCGGAGAGTATTATACGCGCTAAAGGAGCGACACCTTTTGGGATCAGCTCCGTCGTGTCCAGCATCTGTTCTTCCATCCTCCTCGACAGGGGGGATGTCGAGCCCATCAGCCATTTCCAGCCAGAGTTCAGTTGCTGTTTCAGTTTACCTGTGATCCTCGGAAGAAAAGGAATCATGAGAGTGATCGCGGTACCGCTAGATAGCCATGAGCAAGCAGATATCACGCAGTCGGCGAAGAGGCTGAGGGACGTTGTTGAGCGGATCCAAAATGATCACTAGGTAATTAATTAAGCGGGGATTGGAATTGCACTTGGCAGCTGGGGCTTGAGGAGCAATGAATGAAAAGGACAAGAGAAACACACTTTTGAGCAATACTACATTATGTACAAGTACAACGTTGGGCCAGGTCCCAAGACACCTAATTAGATACGCACACGGAAATGGAAAATTATGCCCGCTCACTATCAACCACGTGCTGTTTCACCGCGAGAAAGCTGTCGGGGCTGACAGAGATGGAATTGATACCAGCCTCGACCAGGAACCTCGCGAATTCCGGATGGTCACTTGGCGCTTGTCCACAGATGCCAATTTTGCGGCCTGCCTTACGGGCGGCCGAGATAACCCGGGCAATCATCCACTTGACCGCTTCGTCCTGCTCGTTAAACAAGTCAGCAAGCTCGCCAGAGTCGCGGTCGACGCCAAGAGTCAGCTGCGTCAGGTCGTTAGAGCCGATAGAGAAGCCGTCGAAGTGCTCGGTGAACTCGGCGGCCAGAATAACGTTGGACGGGATCTCGCACATGACGTATACTTGGAGGCCGTTCTCGCCACGCCTAAGGCCGTTTTCGGCCATCACTTCCAACACCTTTGTTGCCTCGCCGACCGTCCGGCAGAAAGGTATCATCACGATGGCATTGGTAAAGCCCATGACTTCGCGCAGCTGCTTGATAGCGCGGCACTCGAGCGCGAAGCCCTCCTTGTAATGTGGCGAGTAGTACCGTGACGCACCGCGAAAACCAAGCATTGGATTCTCCTCCTTGGGCTCGAACTCAGCGCCGCCAATGAGGCCGGCGTACTCGTTTGTCTTGAAGTCGCTCATGCGGATGATGGCCGGCTTGGGGTAGAAAGTGGCGCAGAGGGCCGCGAAACCATGCGAGAGCTTGTCAACGAAATAGTCTGGCTTGTGGTCGTATCCGGCCGTGAGTTGGGCGATCTCCTCCTTGGCCTTTGCGTCCTTCAGCCGGTCAAAGTGGACAAGCGCCATGGGGTGAACCCGAATCGCGTTGGTGACGACAAACTCCATGCGGGCAAGGCCGATCCCGTCGGCTGGAAGTCGCCACCAGCGATAGGCGGCCGCCGGATTAGCAAGATTGAGCATGATATTCGTCTGGGTTGCAGGCAGCCCGGTCAGGTCCACGGTCTTGGTGGTGATGTCAGAGATACCCTCGTAGACGAAGCCGATGTCGCTCTCGGCACAGGAGACAGTGACATCCTGGCCCGTGTGCAGCACGTAGGTGGCATGAGTTGTACCTACGACCGCCGGGAGGCCCAATTCGCGGCTGACAATGGCGGCGTGAGATGTACGGCCGCCATGATCGGTGACTATGGCTGCGGCCCGCTTCATGATAGGTACCCAATCCGGGTCGGTGGCGCCAGTCACCAAGACCGAGCCGTCGATAAACTTGTCGATATCCTTGGCGGCTTCAATCAGGCAAACGCGGCCGTGGACAGCCGCATTACCGACCGAAACGCCGGTGGCTAGAACACGGCCCTTCTTGCCGATGTCGTAGGTCTTGAAGATGGCCGAGTCACCACGAGAGTGAACGGTTTCAGGTCGGGCTTGAACGATAAACAACTCTCCCGTAATGCCGTCCTTGGCCCATTCCATGTCCATCGGGCACCCGTAATGCTTTTCAATCGCGCAGGCCCAACGCCCGAGCTGGAGGATCTCGTTATCGTTGAGCACAAACATGGCTCTCTCTGCTTTAGAGGTGGGCACGTTGCGCGTTCGTATCGTTTTGTCACGGCCGTAGATCATCTTCAAGGCCTTGTCGCCGCGCTTCTTCTCGATGACCGGGTTCAGGTTGGCGTGGCCCAGAAGCGGCTTGAAGACCTGGTATTCATCAGGGTTGACAGTTCCTTGTACGATATTCTCCCCGAGTCCCCACGCCGCGTTGATGAGCACAATCTTATCGAAGCCACTTTCGGTGTCGATAGAAAACATGACGCCGGAGCCACCGGTATCGGACCGGACCATACGCTGCACTCCAGCCGAGAGCGCAATGCTCATGTGATCGAATCCCTTGGTCTGGCGATAGCTGATCGCTCGGTCGGTGAAGAGCGAGGCATAGCAACGGCGGCAGGCATCCAACACTGCCTCTTCGCCCGCGATGTTCAGATACGACTCCAGCTGACCGGCGAAGCTTGCATCGGGCAGGTCCTCGGCTGTTGCACTGGAGCGAACCGCAACACTGAGGTTCTCGATTCCCGCTTTTGCCGAAAGCTGTCGATAGGCGGTCCTGATTGCGATTGCTGCATCCTCGGGCCAGGTACCGTGTAGGAACAGACGCCGCACAGCATGGCCGGTCTCCGCAAGACTCGCTCTGCCCGACTGCCATTCCGTGACCGGAGTAGTTATCTTCTCCCGGATCCCATTTGCGTCGATATACTGCCAATACGCGGCTGAAGTCGTTGCAAAACCAGGTGGCACGGGGATTGCCTCGGCTCCAAGGGCACTGATCATCTCACCAAGGGAGGAATTTTTGCCGCCGACTAAGGCGACATCACTGCGCGTCAGATGTTCGAAACCACAGACTAAACTTTCAGCACCGTTAACGGCGTTCATGTTGTGTAGTTTCTCCGTGGATGTGTTTAAATAAGGCAAAACAGTGGTTACTGACGATATGCCAGAATAGAGCCCGTGAGGAAATCGTGAAGCTGCTGAGATGCTAAATGAGTAAATTATACTCGAATGAATGAAACTCGCTACACTCAGTTCAAGGTGATGTCGGGCCTGATGAAGTTTTCGTCATTTTTGCATCGGACTGAATGTTATGACGGCATGGTGGTATGATCAGATGGGATTGAGACCAGAAAGCTCCACCGCCACTTGCACTTATAGTAATGGGAGACGTCTTGGCTCGGACTAGAACCGATTCGAAGAGGGAGAAAACGGACGACGCGGGATAATAATAATACGGAATGTCTGTTAAGCACTTTAGGAAACGAATTAGTTGTGCGGCCATCCTACAAAACGCTTTCAATGCCCTCCTTGTACGCAGCCAAGGCTCTCTCTCTAGCAACGCTATGGTCGACGATTGGTTCGGGATACCCATTCTTCCTAGCCAGAGCACCGGCACCTCTCGCATACGGCTCGTGGATGGCACTGCTCTCGATACCGCGCAGCTCTGGTACCCACTTCCGGATGTAATCGCCGTCCTTATCAAATTTCTCGCTCTGAAGCCTGGGGTTGAAGATGCGGAAGTAGGGCTGCGGGTCGACGCCGACCGAGGCCGAGAACCCCCAGCCGCCGTTGTTGGACGCGAAGTCGCCGTCAATCAGGTGCTCCATGAAGAAACGCTCGCCCATGCGCCAGTCAATGAGTAGATCCTTGGAGAGAAAAGAGGCGACGATCATGCGGCACCGGTTGTGCATCCAGCCCATCTCCCGTAGCTGGCGCATCGCCGCGTCGACGATAGGATACCCGGTGCGGCCTTCGCACCATGCGGCGAAGTGGGCTTCATCGTACGACCAATTAATGTTGGAGTACTCCGGCTTGAAGGGCTTGTTCATGCTAAATAGTTCGGTCAGGACAGGGGGGCTCGATGGACTGTGAGGCAAAAGTAGGTACGCACCATATGTACGGCCAGTTCACGAGCACATGCTTGTAAAAGTCCCTCCACGCCACCTCGCTGATCCACGTCTGGGTGCCCTCGCCTCCCGCACTTCGGTCCCTGGCAGTACGCACTGCGGTTCTGGCACTCAGCGTTCCGCTCGCGAGATGGACCGACAGCGATGATGTCGCTGCTTCCGCCGGAAAGTTTCGTTTCCTGTCGTAGTGACCTATCCGCTGCTTGCAGAACGCATCGAGGCGCTTCTTGGCCTCATGTTCCCCAGCTGGCCATAGCGCGCGGAGTCGGATAGCGTCCTCGTCAGCCAGCGTCTTATTCCTCACGGTCACTGGAATTTCGGAGTCGAACACGTGCCCAAAAGTCCTTCTCGCCGACTTGGGATTCCTGACCGGCGATTCACAAAGCTCCAGAAGCCCGGGCTCCTCTCGAAGGTGTGCCATCCAAGACCGGAACCAGGGCGTGTACACCGCATACTGCTTACCGGCGCCGGTCTGGAGCCGACCCGGTGGCACAACGCAGGTATCGTGCATGGTCTCCACGCACATGCCCTTCTCAGCGAGCATCCTGGCCAGCTTCGCCTCCCTCCTGAGCTCGTCCACCTCGTACTCCATGTTGGCGTACAAGTGAGTGGCGCCCCACGACCCCATCAGCTCGGCAATCCTGGCGGGAATCTGCCTCCTCTCCTCCACCGTCTCCACATAGAGCGGGATGTCCAGCTTGGCCAGGTCATCCCTCAGAATCCTCAGCGACCTCAAGACAAAGTCGACACGGACGGGCGACACCAAATGCGCCTCGAAGTCCTGCGGACTAATAAGGTACATGGCGATCAAGGGCACACCAGTCTCCCTCGCCTTCTGGCTCGCGCAGGACAGCGCGTGGTTGTCGGCCGTCCGCAGGTCCGTCTTGAACCAGTGCACCACGGCATCCTTCACCTGCAGACTCTCCCGCTCCCGCAAGGTGTCTTGCAGGGCCGCGTTCAGCTGCTCGATCGGACGCGGGATCTCGCCCGCCTGGTATGTGCGCGCCCGCGCGTTGCTCATCTCCGGCGGGTAAAATTTTCGGAGGACGATGCCGTGCCGCTCCGCTTCTTCGTGGAAGGGGTGCGGTTGCCGGAGCGGATCCAACCCCGGGCCCGACGTGAGCGATGCCGCCGCGGACGGGACCTGCCTGGTGGGGGAAGTGGACTGGGTTGCCCTGGGCTTCTTGGTGACATTGCCGCCAGTAGCGCTTCTTCCCGTTTGCGCCTTTCTCTTGGCCCCATGGGACGGCATTCTCAAGAAGGCTTTTGCAGCGGTGGTGGCGGATGGGGTAGTGCGGATCGCAAGTAGTGAAATGGTGAATGGTCGGAATGTAGGCTGCATGAAATCTTAATCGCCCGAGGCAACGGAAAAAAAAGAGGAAACAAAGAAAGGTAGATAGGTACCCACCGTTTAATGTTAATGATGCTCATCTTTGAAGCCGACGCTTCTTATGGTTGGCCTTGTCTTTCATTCTGCTCCCGACTCGATTTGCTGGGATTTTCCCGATCTCTCGTGCGTGACGACATCGCGGCGATCGAAGGGGCTGACCTGCCAAGTAGTGTAAAGTACTTTACTTTAGGTAAGGTTAAGGTGTACACTGTTGCTTGCGCTAACTTTCCGGCGATGTCTCGACTACTGCGAATGAAGGAGAAGGCACAGCAGAGCTCAAACTGTGAAATTCACATTACAATGCTCGATCATCTTCATGACGATTGTCTGCTTAATAAGCATTGAAGGCTGAGGAGTGACCCACCCAGCGGTCCCAGCCATCAATCGGTCAAAGAGCAAACTATTTCCATTTCAACAGTGTAGGTACCTATCCAACCCACTTTACGCCTGACCGTTTTCGCCGAAATTCCATCAATCCGAAATCTCCCACTGGTTCAGCCACGGATCCTTGAGCAGCTCGGCAGCCGTCTTGCGGTCTTCAGGTCGCCATGCCAACATCCCCCGCACAAACTTGAGAAACATGGCCTTATTCCTCCCTTTGAGGTAATGTTCGGCCTTCTCCAAACTGTTGCCTTTGGGAATCAGAACGTCGGCTATCCATTGACCTTGAAACCTTGTCAGTCGAACCAGTGTTCATTTCCTCGTAAAGGCTGGTGGACCGTGGACCGGCCCCGAGACAACGAATACTCACCATCTTCCGAGAAGAACTCCTTGCTGCGAACCCCACGCTTAAGTAAATCTGCCGGTGGCGGCCCCAGCAACCCAATAATCTCAGCGAGATGTGCGCGGGTCATATAGCCCCTGCCGCTCGGGTCTTGACCGTAGAACAGATGGCGGCACTGGAATACGTCCCATATCATGGCGCCGACATTCCAGATGTCGGCCGGGTAACTCCATGGGGCCTGGAGCATGACCTCTGGGGACCGGTAGACGTCCGGCTGGGCGTTGTGGTTGCGCTTGACATCTCCGTCCACCACGCATCCAAAGTCGCTAAGAATGATTTTGCCCCATTCATTGGGGAGGCCAAAACGTCTGGACATGTAGACCGGGGCGCCGTTGACCACTTTGCGCGGTGAGGGGGTTTCCATCTCTTCATTGACGAAGCTTGCGAGGATTTCCGGGTCGGCGATGGCGTGCAAGATATTATCGGCTTTGATGTCTGCCGTTTCATGTTAATTAGAGCTGAAGCGGTAGAAACGGGGGTTGATGACTTACCCGTGTGAACCAACTTGCACTGGGTATGCAAGTAGTCCAGAGCACGGAAGAGATGCTGGAGGCCGCCTTTGAGCAGGACCTCGGAAAAGCGCCCAGAAGGATTTCGCCGGAGCAGGTCCTTCCAACTGTCCCACATAGGTTTCTGGACAAGACACTGATGCTCGCCGCCGGACCGTTCAATGAGGAACGTATCGAGAGTAGTTCTCACGTAGTGGTACCCCGGGTGGTGAGGGTTTGCTTTCCTCAAGATCTCGGAGGTGCGAAACTCATTTTTACAGGTCTCTCCATGGCCCCGTGCGAAGATCTTCAAAGTGACATAGTCGCGGTCCCTGCCGTGCATGTTAGCGATATCCACGCTTCAACTGTCTTCTTCAAAAAAAGGTCAAAAACAGACTGAAGATTCCGGGCCAGCCAGACGGTCGAGGTTGAACCAAATCCCAACTTACCAACGACCTGGTACTTATCGGAGGCAAAAATGTCCCCGATATTGACAGGGTAGAAATCGCCAGTCCTGAACTCGTCGAACCTCTCTTCCTCCAGCAGCTGTGTGACGGGGATAACCTCGAAACCCGTGGTCGGAAATCGCAAAGGCGCTTGCGGGGCTCGGCGCAGGAGGCCTCCCGCCCATTTCATCAGTGAGGCCATGAAACCTTTCAATGGCCTTAGTTACCCAAGTTTGGCTGCGTTGTTGCGAATCGTCAGCGAGACTTGGGAAATTTTGGTAGGAAAGCGTAACATCGCTAACGATAAAACCACACACGTCGGTGCGTCGCCAGCTAATCAAGTTTCTCTATCGCAACCCGACGCTGCCGCATCGAGAGACCGACACTACACGGCCCATTGAGACGTACTGGCTGCCCGGTAGCAGTTGGGCACGCCGAAGCGGGCGCACAAGGCCGGGAAGAGCAAGAATTGGACGACCTTCCTGAGTTACAGAGGTCGTGCCAGGTACTTACCAATCCTCGAGATACCAAGCAGTGCTCAATGCTCCGAAAGAGAGAATTAAAAAGGCAGTTACATCACAATTGGTATTCGGGGTGTAGGTTTGTAGGTAAATTCCGCTAACATACATACGTAAGAGACACTCGACTCGGGTATTACACCACTCAACTATAAGACACTGGCTCGGGAAGGTGGACCCGAAACCCGGGTCTGGTTGGAAGTAACCCCCTAGAAAAGAAATCCCGGACGACTGAGCAGATCGACAATGCAATCCCCGCCTCACGGAATGCCTCAACTAGACGGTCGAAATCCTCCCTCGGCGGTACTTCACGGACCTCAAGCGTAACAGACTTGAGCTCCGGAAAACGGGCATGATGCTGTTGGGCCATGGCCAGCATATCCCGGACCACGATCGGCCAGTAGAAAATACAGCCGATACGAAGACGTACTAGTGATGGTGGGAACTTTGACAGAAACTCGTCCGTCGTCACCGCCTCATAGGTACGGTCGCTCTCCGCATCTTCGAGCTCCTCATCCACCGGCCCATATAATAAGAGCTGCTCCAGTTCTAGTGTCTCAAGGACAGAGAAATCCTTCAGTGAAAACCCAGCCTGAAACCCCTCGAGCTGATGCCAATCAGGATCAAAAGAGTCGTCAGAACTCTCATCCTGGCGGCCTATAGTCCACGGATAGATGTCCTCCAACTCCAAGTTGGCCGTGAGCGGAAAAGCCGAATAACACAATCTCTTCAGTGTCCCCTTTACAGTCCCCAGGTGCATTTCCAGATCAAGCACAGGCCGTCCAAAGTCCAGGCCGCCCTAAAATAATTCCAAATCCTCAAATACCGTGGTATTACGGATGATCGCCTCGACCTCCTCAGGCCCAATGTTATCGCCACTGATCGAGAGCTTCTTCAGCCGGGGCAACTCCACATCCCACAGCATTGCCTTCAGCCTACCGCGGCCGACCACCCAGTCGGACGAGATGTCGAGCCTATCGCCGCCACAGTCCGCCGCAACCAGACTCTCCAAGTTCCTCGCACACCGTAGAAATGCCTGGGCCTCCTGTATATGATACGAGTTCCCATGCGACTCAGACGGCCACCCCGTCCGCCACCCGACCAGTACAAGGTGCCGGAGGCCCTCCAACGGATAGGTCCAGGCGCTCCACGTCTCGGGGTCTGGCAACCGGTATGCAAACTTACGGTATAATAGTACGTATGTAACCCCCGGTGCAAGCGCTATCGCAAGCTCTTGCAGTTGGTCGACTGTACTGGCCCGGTGACTTTCCCACCAGGACCCGAGTTCTGCCCTGGTATTCTGGAGAATGTGCTCCTCCTCCTGGAGCGCCGCGGACGCCAACTCTTCCGCCCGTGGGCTCGGTTCGGGGGTCATGTGGTCCGGCGTCCAGAGAACCAAGCTCCGGACGGACACGGCCAGGTCATGGCGATAGGAGAGGGCACAGACAAAACGGCAGAGGCGGTAGCGAGTATCGACGTAGCTACGGTCGAGCGAGTGAAAGAAGTGGAAGAGAATCGGCTGGGCGACGGCTCATAGTTGTCTAGAGGACGCGCTGAGGCTGGCGAGTGCGGTTTGATCTTGAACCACCGCAGTGACCGCTTCTTCGTGGGGGACTTCGCCGATGCGGAGAAGGCGGCAGCGGACGCAGAGGTTCCGACTGATTTTGATCAGAATCTCGTTGGGGAGGGTGAGGAAGGTGGGAGTGGCGGTGGTGGTGTTGGGTTTCTCGAGACCGAGGCTTGACATTGCGTGTTGCATAGTGGGCGACAGAGCTAATTGATCGTCGTGGGCTGTGTACCAAACAGCGAAGTGTAGACAGCGGCCAAGTTGATGGCCTTGTTGGTGATTCGCAGATGTTAGTTATGTTGAGAAGGAAGCAAGAAGGCACAGAATATGGAGAACCTGAGCGGATGAAAGCAGATGTTCTCGGTCTTGCGAAGCCCTCTCAATGCCCTTGACATGAACCACCTTCAAATGCAGTTGCTACTATAAATAAAGTTAGTCAACACTAAGGTAGTAACGTTATGAAAAATCCAACCGAGAATTAGTTTTGGCTATGGGTTTAATAACGTTATTGTGCGCCGTCCAACCACGGCGGTGCAGATACACCGTTGTCACAAAACGTACCGAACCCCCACATTTCAGCAGAACATCAAGTTGCACTTACGGATACACCTTATTTCATTCCTTGAACTGCGCATAACGGAGGTTGGGAGAACCGGTGATGGAAGGGATTGAGGACGTAGTATGTAATCGGGACGGGACAGACAGTGCTGGTGGCCGGGCCGGTCTCGACCTCGACGTAATCCGAGTGGTCCCGCCTTCTGGAATTTGTGCCGCCAGCTCCGATGGGAGGATTTGGGCGCGTCCGTATTGAGAAATTGTTCAAGGGTGACCCAATGAGAACTAAGTATTTGGTTGCGTGTCATGAGCCCGCCGTAATCATACCAAACGGCGCGTTGGACGCTTAAACCACCTCTTGTGATCTAGAGATAAATCAGGGGGAGGGTAGGGAGGTTCCTCGGCAGCCACCTAACCAATGGTCAATTTGTCTTCATGCATACCGCACAGTGCGCGGCAGTGTTCGCTTCTCGGCGACCAAAACAGAGGACCTCAGTTACTACCTGCCCTCAGTTGGCGGGTGACGGACGGAGGACGAGGTTGCAAGTTTGATAATTATTGCAACAGAGAGCGGCCGCACGTTCCTACATGCCGAGGAAAGGTCGAGATGAGGCGGTACTCCGTTCTCAGAAGAAAGTGTTGCGCCTGGAGCCGCCCACCCCCCGGCCAATCACCGCAGTATGAGCACTGACTGGTAGGTTTCCCACCTAGCAGCATCGACGGCTCCGTTGCCTGCGGAGCCTCAGGGGAAAGAAGCTGGGCCGCCAAGGCCGCCAACCCGAGTGTGGTTCCTGGGAAGTTTTGTGCGGCCGCCGGGCAAGCTGTACGGCTACACTTGCCTTTCCCAATCGATCGCCTTGACATCACTTCTGCTGCATTACACTTCTGTCGGGCATTCGACCATAACATGTGACCAATTGGGCAGGCCCATACGGCACCCGGCCAATCTCCTTCGGAAGACAGGATGCATCGCGTACCTGCAGAGCCTCCCCGTCGCCCTCCAGCGTCGGGGCCGACTTACACGGCTGTAAACACTGGTATTCTTGGCGCCAAGACCTAGGCTACTTATGCGAGTGGGCAATTACCCGCGGCTCCGCCGCGCCAGGGCGTGAGGTGGGTCGTGCAACCTTAAACCAACTGCATCACCTTTAAATAGCCTTCCGTGAAGATCAAGAGGTGCAATTCGTCTTGTTCCTTCCTCACTGTTATCGCAAATTATAGCCGCTCACAAGAGTCCAGGATATCCACATGGACGAGTTGGGCCACTCTCAATTGGCCCGCTGTTGTTAGTGTGTGTGATGACTGCCCACAGAGAACAAGTACGGACCTGTCTGTCTCCCAACGGTAAGGCTGCGAGATGTGGTGGCCGACGTCGAGGTTGGCTGGCAGCGGCAAGATGCAGTCATGACCGACGCTTCTGACATCCGCACTGCACTGCTCCACGCCCGCAAGATGCTCCTTGAGGACCCGACCTGTGACACCACGTCGATTCTTGCCAAATCAGGCGACACAGCCGTCGGGCTTTACGTGGGTTCCGGGATACGCAAGTCGTCCGCGGCACCCCTCATTGAGCGCTTCGCCGAGGCTGCTTTCAGGAAAGGTAGCCCCCGTCGCCAGAGGAGTGCTCAGATTTGTGGCACAGAGGGCGGTCGGCTGCGCACACCTTCGGCGTCACTTACGACACAATTGGCTCCGTCGACGCACTACGGGACGCCATTGCCCAATGGACCAATGCTAAGTGCCTGGCGGACACCGGCACTTCTGAGGTGTGGCAGGACGCAAAGCTTAAGATCATCCCAGCTATCACCATGGCTATGGGCGCAGACGCTGTGTTATACGCCAGCGCCACCAACCGCGGTAACTCAACTACCCTGGCCGCCCGCAAACGCAGCTAGGACAGAATCGCGAGACCGAATATGCACCCCGACACGTCGCCCAACCCGGCAAGCCACCTGTACCGTCTCGGCGGCCGTGACGTCGGCGCCGAGCTCGAGGCACGCGCGAACTGCAAGGTTGCGCGCGTCGGGTCCGGGGACGGCTGCTGGTCCATGGCCCAGCAGAAGTGCAACCCTAAGATCTCGGTCAATGGCTTTTACAACTACAACGGCGGCAGCGGCAAGATCTGCAAGTCCATGAGGCCTGGAGACTATGTCTGCTGTTCGTTGGGCACTATGCCGAACATGGACCCCAAGCAGAAGAAGACCTGGGGCTTCACCGAGTGCAAGGAGATAAATCAGGACATGATCATCTGCGTCAGCGACGGTGACCCGCCCATGCCCGCGGCCGTCGATAACGCGATTTGTGGTCCCCAGAAACCCGGCACCGTCCGTCCTTCCGACAAGAACATCAACCTGGCCGCCCTCAACCCATGCCCGCTCAACGCGTGCTGTAATACCTGGGGTCAATGTGGGACGACCAAGGAATTCTGTGTCGACACCACAGTCTATGGGGCTCCCGGCACAGCCGCGAATGCATTTCCAACTGTGGCATAGACATTGTCAACAACGACAAAGCCCCGGCCAAGTTTGAGCGCATCACGTACTTTGAGGCCTGGAACGACAGCCGCCCATGCTGTGAGTGATTATGCTTTACTTGAATATGTCCTCCCCTTGTAAATCAACTTCCCCAAGTTCAGCCCAGTCACTGACAATGGTGCGCCTCACCGTTCTTCGCAGTAAACATGGATGTCGACGAGGTTACCGACCCGAACACCATCATTCACTTCGAATTTGGCTGGATCAACGAGGACCTCACCGTCAGCGTCCAGGACGCCGAGGAGCAGTTTGAGAAGTTCGTCAAGGTAAACACCAAGCTCAAAGAGGTCATTTCTTACGGAGGCTGGGCCTTTTCCAATGAACATCTCACCAGCCACATCATTCGCCGCGCTGCCCAGCCAGAGAACCGCCTCACCTTTGCGACCAACGCCGTTGATTCCGTGAAGAAGCACAATCTGGATGGTGTTGACTTCGACTGGGAATATCCCGGTGCCGATGACATCGGGGGCTCAGATTCGTGGACTGCCGAGGACGGTGAAAACTACCTGGAGTTTCTGAAGCTGGTGAAGCAACGTCTTCCGTCTGGTGCCACGGCCTCGTTCGCCGCGCCGGCGTCGTACTGGTACCTCCGCCACTTCCCGATTGGCGATGTCGCCAAGGTCGTGGGCTACATTGTGTACATAACGTACGATCTGCATGGCCAGTGGGATATCGGTAACAAATATGCCGCGTGAGTAGATTCATCATCCTTTTAGCTGATATTTTGTGACTCCTGCCCAGTCCGCTCTGAGCTAATAATCATGTTGAACGAACACAGGGAGGATTGCGAGCTGGGCAATTGCTTGCGCTCGCACATCAACAAGACCCAGACGGAGAATGTGATGTCCATGATAACCAAGGCGGGCGTGCCCTCGTACAAGGTCTTTGTCGGAATCAGCAGCTACGGCCGTAGCTTCAAGCTGGCTAAGCCCGAATGCTACGACGGGTCGTGCCTATACCTGGGGGAAAGAAACCGGTCTCCCGCCGCGCCGGGCTACTGCACCAACACGTCTGGATACATCTCCCAAGCCGAGATTAGCCAGCTTAAGAACATATACGACACCATCGGCGGCGATTACTATGAGTACTATGACCCGAAGTCTGATTCCGATGTCTTAGTGTACGATGGAGTTGAGTGGGTGCCATACATGGACAAAACTACCAAGGAGAACCGCGTCCAATGGTACAAGGATCTCAACTTTGGTGCCGTCAGCGACTGGGCTGTTGACCTGCAGGTCAAGGGCAAGGTCAACTCGGGAGCAAACGGCGGCATGGAATCCTTGGATTTGTCCTACAAGTGCGAGCTCAAGGACTACGACAACCTCGATGACGTGATCGCGAACGCCGACAAGTCGTCGGAAGAGTGCATCGCGATGAACGCCATCAGGGCTCTGCAGGCCATGCTTGCCGAGGCCATGAGCGGCTACGATGAGGCCGCGTCCGGTTACGACGACGTCTTCGACTTTTACCGTGACTTCATGCACGACACGTTGAGCGAGCGTCTCCGCGGCATGATGCTGGACGACAAGCAACCTCTTGCCGGCTTCTTCAACTGCTACTACACCGAGGGTGAAATCGGCAACCGCGAGGACGCCAGCAAGTACGACTGCAAAGATCCGCCCAATGGGTATATGCAGTCATACACCTTCTTCTGGGAGATCCGCGACCGCGACGGCCTCAACAAGACACTCTCTAAGGAGGGCATCGATATAAAACGGGTCCAGTTCGACAAGTATACGTGGCAGTTTCACTGCTAGCTAAACTCTGGCGGCACGGGCATGTGCTACAACTACAACAAGGTGCACTGGGGCTTCCCCATCGGCAAATCGGAGTTTAAGATGCCGAACCCCAAGGCCGTCGTGGACGAGGCGCGCAAGACATTTGACACCATCTGGGACGAGTACGACGACATGTACATGATGCTCGGTCTTGACATGTTTGAGGGCAGTCCGGCTGATACCGTCGAAGTCCTCGCCATGCCTGTGTTCCTCCTCGCGGACGCCGTCGCGTCGATGAAAGAGGTCAAGAGAATCGGCCAAGACGAGAAACTGCGAAGAACCAAGGAACTCGTCCTCCAGATCGTCGAGGGCATACTGTTCCTGATCCCCTTTGTCGACGCCGCCCTTGGGAGCCTCGGCCGTATTGGCGTTGGGATGGCGCGCATTCTAATTGCCGTCGAGGGGATCGGTAACGGCGGTCCTACCATCTACCCTGTCGTTGGAGATCCCGAGATGCTGCCTGTTGCCATTCTTACCATGGTTCTTGGCGGCATCGGCGCCGGCGGCCTCAGCGGCGCTCTTCGTTACCGTGAGCTCTCCATCACTAAGGGGAAGTTGACCTCGGAGCAGAGGACGAGTCTTGGGCCCTCGTTTCGAAAGCACAACCCCAAGATCGAGACACTTTCGAACAAGATTTGTCCGAGGCGCTGAAGGAATGGAGGGGAAGTGAGTATGGTAAATCTTTTTGTGTGATGAGTTGACATCAAGATGTGCGAACATCTGAAAAGATCTTTTTTGTACAGTACATGTTTCTTTTCTGCGGTGCTGTGCACCTCTTTCTTGGGTATTGGGGTGCCCATGTAACAACACCTTCCTGTATTTAGGTAGACACGATTTCAATGGCTCCTCACGGCAGCCAGTCCGTCCTAATAACAGGCTGTCAGCCAGTATTTACACACACATGAGAACAACACTTCGTGCACACATTCCGCCATCCGCACGCCATGCCCCAGCAAATGTCACCACACCTCGCGACACCCCCATGTAACACGGTGATATATCCCCATCCACTCGCCGGTAACCAGTCATAACACTGTGTACTACAATCCCACCGATAATTACTTACCTCTTCCTTAAAACCTCGCTAGCGAAAACCGAAGTGCGTACCGTACCCAGTAGTACTCTACAGTACATGCGTCGTTCCTTGCTCCTTATGTTGTGTCGAAGTGTCACCGTCCTCTTTCCCCGCGATCTCGTGAAGCCCGGCCCGTTCCGGCCTGCATGGCTAGGTAGATACTGTACATCTGTTCATAGCTAGACCCTGCCTGGTGTTTGAGATACGTATCAGCCGAGTTGAGGACAGCTCAAATCTGGACACTGGTTTCCCTCCGCATTAAAACATGACTGATGAGAGATTAACCTTGTCAAGTCCTTCACGATTGCTACCATGGCAATCCGGGCCCCATAGTCATACCGTTCACTAGGAAAACCTCAATGCCTGGGCATAATGGGATAGTTACATCTTCCATTTTGTGTTGCGGTCTCATACAGAAGCGAGTGACACTATGCGGTAAAACATCTTACTTTCTAGCGAGCAATGACGACAAACAGCGACAACGATAGCATAATTAATCTTAGGGGCGGATAGGGAGATAAGGAAGATGTTTAACAACTCTGTCGATGACCATTGATAGGTACCTAAGCAAGTAATGATAATGATGTCCGCTTGCCGGAACGCGTTCTTAACTCGAGTAACGCAAAAAGTAAGCGCAGTCCCCGAATAACAGGCCATTGTTTTTGGGCCAACCGCTGCCTTAAAAACCCGTTTTGGTCAATCCCATATCAATGCTGCAGCAGGTTGAATAATGCCCGAGGTTTCCATGCTCCAGTGCTCCATGCTCCATGCTCCAAAATGCTGCAATGCTGCCGTCCATCCACCCTCAAGGAAAAGTCATCCAGAGCGGGAAAAAAAGACCAAAAAAGAAAACGATTGAAAAACAAGCCCCCCTCAATGCCCCAAGAATGCACCTATGCACCATGCACCAAAATGCACCAATGCAGCGCTGTCCACATGCATTCCGTTGTAGGCCCCAGTCCTGAAATGCGCTAGGGGACAAAATATGTTGAAAACCGGGAGAAAAAAAAAGCATCAAGTGAGGCAATAGTAACGCATTCCGCTTGGGCAGCACCCGTTGGCCTCCTTCTCCTCCCTAATTGATCATGCCCTCCCTGGTTGATCAGGCCGACCAAACCTCTCAAATCGAAAACCCGACTACATATCGTACCGGGCGTGGGGCTAAAAGTCGGTTTAACCCCTCTCTCTCTCCCGCCCAAAATAAAACCCCCTTTTTTTTCGTACCGCCATTGGCGTGGTTCGCTTGACTTCGGCGTTTTCTCGCTGTGCTCTTTTTCTTTTTGCGTGCTGAATGAAATGCGCTGTCCTGGTGCGGAATGCGGGGGCGGGGGGTTTCCTTCCCAATGAAGGCCGCTCAGGGTCCAATGCAAATCCCAAGCCCAATCCCCATCTTCCCCCACCCATCCCGCATGCATATTTAAATGCAGCAAGATAGGCAAGAGAGGGAAAAAAATCAGATCTTTGCTGCAGTGAACCGCACTCGGACGGGAACCACGTCACCCATCACGGATGTACCGAAAAATAGTAGGTCCGTCGGTTGATCGGGCGGGTCGGGTCGGTTTGTCGAGTTTAATGAATTTCGCTTGCCCATCTTGGATTTTCTAGCCGCAGAATGAGGAGAGCACAAGGACCCCACGCGGTGTATCCTCCATCCCCCATCATCCCGCACGGGGGGTCAGTCGGGTTGGGTTGGGTCGTGCTGATTGTGCAAGCCGAAAACAGAGACCGCGGGCTGAGTCTGTTTTGCTGGATTGACCGGATCGCTCGGGCGGTGCTGTGCATCCCGTCATCATGTCCTCTTCCGCATTTCCCAGATGCACGAAGGCAGGCCGAAAAAAAAAAATCGAACCGTTCCGTGAGTCAAACGCTACTAGCCGACCAGCCGGGGCGGAATCCCGAATTCGATCCGAGTCAAAACAAACGCTATCGCTGAAAGAGAAAAGGCCGGTGAATGGCTTGGCTTCGTTCCAGGGTTCTCCACGTCCTTCCCGATTTGGACGCCGCAGCGCGCGTTGTCGTGTGCGCCAAGCGCCAAGCCCCAAGCCCAAAGGCCGGCGGATTTGTTGGGGTATGACGAGGGTCCGTTGGCATGCCTGGTGGTGGGAGTTGCTGGCTTCTCATTTGTAGCAAAAAAGGGACTCGCGATAAACACCCGCTGCATCCGAATACTCCGCGCAAAAGATTCGGGGGAAAAGGGTTTCGCAAAGGGGTCGCTGTCGGGATCCGCAAAGGGTAATAAAAAATCTAGGGCAGCGTCGTTGTCGTAAAATGAAGTTGTAGGACGCTGTGTGTTACTCCGCGGCCGAAACAGCCACCCACCGCGCCGGTACACCATCTGCCCCAATCTCGTACGGTACCGCACTGGTCTTCCTCGGTGGCAGCGCCCAACGTGCCCGTCCAGGCCGCTGGTCGTCGAGCTTGCCGTTCTTGCGCATGGCCATCTCCATGACGGCGATGCGGATAAAATCTGGGTTCTCCCGCATCTCGCGCTGGCGGGGCCCCGGCAGGGGGTGTTCGACCGCAGGCTTCGGTTGTTCGGGTTGGGATGATATTTGGGATGATGCTGTCGACGAGGAGGATGGGCCGATGGAAGGGTATGGGGGACGGCCGGGGGTAGACGTGCCACTGCGCGCGCGCTGGATTTTGTAGGTCTGCATTTGGATGGAGGCGGTAAAGGTCCGTAGGGCGGGTGAGGCTACGATCGGAGCCGGCGGCTTCTCGAGTCGGGCCGTCGTCGTCGGGTTTAGGTACCGTCGCAACGCAGCGGTAGGTTCTTCCTCAAGCGGCGGCGGCCTACGCTCGTCGGTGTAAGGAACTTGCGGGTCTATAGTCAAGATCGAACGGGTGAGGAAATCCTCCGGGGGGATCGAGGAGAAATTTAGGTTAGAAAAGGAGCGTGCGGCTTGCCGCAATGCCCGCAGTGATGCGGTTAGATTCGATTTGAACGCCGACCGCAGCGGGCTGAAGGGCAGCCGTGACGTCTTTGTGGCAACATCCTCCTCCTTGTCCCCAAACACGCCAAAGTTGAGCTCGTCCTCCTCGCTTTCAGGCGACGATAGCGGGTGGTTCTCGGCTTCGCCGGGTGGAGATAATACTGGTTCCAAGGACCGGCGCATCGGTTGAAGCGTCCGTTTCCGATGCGGTGTCTGTGGGGATTCGAGGGAGGCGAGCGTATTCTCTGTCGTGAAGGAGTTGCTGAGCGAGGGCATGGACTCTAGGGAAATGGTCCGCGTCGAGACGACCGACTCTGGAATGCTGTCGCAGATGGAGGCCTCGTCATCGGCCTCGAGGTCCTCGGGGGACATGAGCAGGATGTCGAGCGGGCTCCTGCTTAGTTTCAAACTGAAGTCCTTTTCGGACTCCTGCGTCTGCTCAATAAAGGACTCGACAGTCATTCGCTTTCCGTTCTTGCTCTGCCGGTGACTACGCGATGCCTTGGGCGGTGGGATGCTTGTGACGGCGAGCAGGGCGGCCACCGAGGGCCGGATAGCATCGCGCGAGTGCGCATCCTTAGAACGCGGGTGCGAGTGACTCTTACGGCCGCCATGGTGAGTGGTGCGGTGCGGCTTTTGTGCATGACCGGTCCCTCGAGATTTCGGGCGTGGCGGAATTTGAACGGGGTTCGAAGGGGTTGTTGGTCGTGCAGGTGTCATCTCAGGTTCTGGGGGATTCGGGGCTAGGTCCCTCGGCCGTTGTAATACTGCTGCTGACATGGCGGCGGAGCTTGTGGTACTACTCGGGGTGGTAGTCGAGGTGGTGGTCGTCGTGGAGGTGGTAGGAGTGTTGAGATGATAGGCGAAGAAATCGTCTTCATGTCTTTTTAAGAATGTCGAAGGGGAAGGCGGACGCACAGGCGATGAAATTGTCGGAGAATGCGAGAGAGGAAGGCCGGACACCGGGCGACGTGGCTGGACCTGTGAGGAACCCTGGGTGCGTCGGGAGGAAACGAGATAGGATCGAGCCGACATCATCTTGTCCACAGGCGCGAACCAAGCACAAGGGCAGCGTGCAGATCGGCCGGGCGCGCACGCAACTGCAGTGCAGAGCGGGTCATTCCCACCCGGAATGGCCGGGGTCTCTTTTTTGCCCACCCCTCGAACCTTCTCAGGGACCCTTCTGTGTCTTCGATCGGGAACGCGGCAAAGCGAGCCAGAGTGCGCCAGGCCCAGCAGGGCAGCCAGTCACACTGTTCAGGTGGGAGTTGGGTCGCAGTAACGTGCCGGTAACGCCTCGCGTGGCCCCAGGGCCGTTTTCGTGTACGTAAAACCTTCCAAGTTCGCAGCAACGGGCCCACCTCGGCAAGCCATGAGCAAATGGACCCTGAGAAAACGCCTGCAGCGAGCGGAAGCTTGTCTTCCACGTCGCGAGATGGATGGGATGTGCGCGACCTGTCCCAAAGTTTGAGGATGCCGTGCGATACGTTTTGAATCGAGCTAACGGCGCGATTTTTTGTGGTGGTTGTGTATTTGTCGGGGAGGAAGTCGAAATCGTGACCTCGAATGCGGATCTCGATGTAGGAACAGATTCCCAGATCTTGGTTTCTCCGAGGCCGTGGTTCACGGTTCAGCCACGCAGCACTGTTTCGTCACTGTGCGGTAGAGCGCGCTGGGCGTAACGCAGGCAGGTGGAGCCGTTGGGGGATTGCTGTGGTGGGTGACCGCCTGAAATCCCCACTGTTGTTGAGTTGACGCTGGACAGGCCAGCCCGCAGGTCGTCGATGAGAGGATGAGAGTTTGATGAACATCGAATCCGGGGAAGGAAAAGGAAAGAACAAGAGAAGAAGAGAGAGAACCCGAGTATTATCTATCTAGCACATCGCCCTATTCAAGGCACGCGCGCAGGCAAACTAGGGCCTAAGGAAGAGTGGGCTCATGATAAGGATTGACGGTGTGCCCCGAGCAGCAGAACAAAACGGGCTGCCAACCACATGTCATCGTGCATCCCCCCCAAAGGGTGTGCCAAGGTGGTCACCACGGCCATGCCCGTTCTTGTCGTTTTCGACATTTTGGTTTTGTGAAGGGGAGCCTTTCGTACATTTGAAACTACAGCCTTACGACCGTCCTCCCAAGCCTCGATCTCTATGTTCAAGAAAATTCATCGTGTTCCTCGAGTGAAAGGCCAACCATCCGATCGGGGTACTTCGCCGACACAGGCAGATAAGCAGCGGGAAGACAGGCTCACAGGACAACAGATAATCAGGGGCGACCGCATTCGCCCGGCCGAGACTGGCTGTTGTCCGACCGTGCAATCCGGGCGTCCGGGGCGCGCCCGCACACGGCCCTGGCGACAGTGGTGACCAGATTAAGAAGGAAGATTGCGGGGAAGCAAGAGAAGGTTGGGGGTAACGTTAATTCACTTTCCAAATGAACCTACACAACCTACACTACATTCGTACTGTGTTATCAAAAAGAGTAACCAAGCTCGAGCCAAGCAAGGCCGAAAGTGATAAGCGTCGACGTCAACGACCCCCATTGGGCTTCCATTAGCCAAGGCCCGCTCACGGGACCATAGGCTGTGTGGTGTGGGCGCTGATGACTCGCCCAAGTCGTTATATGTGTAAACCCCCCATTCTTCCGCCCTTGGCAAAGGTAGGGAGATCCCGAATGAACCGGAAATATGTTGGGAAGAGAAATCGCCGAATCCGAACCCAATTGACAAGGTGCCGAGTCTTGTCGTTGGGTTCAATGGGTTGGGCTGCAAAAATGGGCAAACGGGAACGGCAGGCGGGAATCGCGGGATGGGGAATTGCGGGTAATGATACAACCGCCAAAGTTCCACAGAGGAAATGTTCTATCCATGTTCCATTGCATTTCGTTGAAGGAAATCTCCTCACGGCCTGCTCGGCGCGCGGGGGTCCACGGCGCTCAAGGCATCCTGGGAAATCGAGAGATGCCATCGTTATTGTGAGAAGGAAGAATCGGTGGTTGCGAGTTAGTTATCTGATCTTGGGCTCATGAAGTTCCTCCTCCGTCTTGCCGCGGTTCTAGCCCGGTGTTCTCTCAACACCCGACTCAAGTGACTCAAGATACCTAACCAAGATAAACACCCGGCAATATTCGTATCCTCAGATGAATCGGAAACCCACGTCCCACCGTTTGTCAAAAACCGCGCATGATCAAACCCAAACCCAAGCCAACCCCACCGCTTCCCGCCCACCCTATTCGTAGAATCGTACGTGGACGGAGTAATACGAAGTAGACAAAAGCCCACAAGTGAACAAGTGAAAGAAGGCTAAAAGAAAAAAAACCGACTGTCGAAATCCCCTCTTGGCGCCCCGTCCGATTGACGGGAAGCCCTCTCCACCTTCCCGAGATTGGCAGGCGTAACAGGGTCGTCAACGGCAGGGGAGGACCCTGAAACAGCAACGTCTGCAAAACCTTCGAGAAATTTTCTCTCATTGGTTCCTTCCGCATTTGGGCGTATGAAACTGGTGAGGGCTTTTGGGCATTTCTACCTTCTGTCCTTTTTTTTCTTGGTCCTGTGAGGATTGGGTTTCCCCCCTTTCCGTCTTTTACACTCGGAGTGATCATGTTGCCAGCTGGCTCGCCCGTTCGTGCGTGGTCGAGCCGAGTACGGCTCCCAACCCTTTCCCACAGACGCACAAAAAACACAACACCAAGACACACACACATGCAAAATGAGAAAAGGTGAAGCAAAAACACTCTTCCACAGACCATATCCGGAATGATGGACTTGCCCAGTACACAGTACGTATAGGGGACCTCCGGGGCCGGCCGGAAACCTTGAAATTGTGGTCAGGGTAAATGGGTCTATCCCCCCCTTTTCGCAAACACTTAAGTGACTTGTCTACATTGTATGTCCGTTGCTACATTATCCACCGCATCCTACGTTATCAAAGAGTACGCATAACAACCAATGATCGCCTGAGCCTGATCCCGAGCCGGCGGCGGGTTGGGTGTTTCATCGTCCAGTGATCTCACGGATTTGCTTCGGCTCCGTGGGGATTCCAAATCTTTGTCTTTGTACAGCTGGATTTCCGTCGGCCAGAACCAAGCGTAAGGCGGTAGAAACCAAGAACGTTCACAGCATTACAGGGCCAAGGAGTGAAGCCTAACTTCGCAGTATTGTCTTGTTTGAGGGATATGAGACCCAAAGTAAACCCTAACCCTGGAGTTTATACGAACTACCACGATCAAGATGTTCTCAAGGAATCAGTCATCGTACAATTTACATATGTATCGCAGCTTTATCGAATATTGCGCCACCAAGCTATATACAACCCCTTTTTCGTGAACATAAAACAAAACAGGTCTCCAGAAATGACAGACTCGGGTATTCCGTGAAGTTGCGCCGGCCGTTAAACACACCAAGAAAAAAAGGGGGTTAGAAAGTAAACACCATCTCTTAAAATCAACAAAAGAAAGGCCCAAAAAAGCATACCTAAAACGGCCTCCCACTCCCCTCCCACCCCCTAACGGTCGGAGTCCTCCCACTCCGCGGCGTAACCACCCCAAACCGCCGGTCCAAATACCGCGACACCCTGTCATCACTCCCATATACATCCTCCTCTCCTTCTTTCTCACCCTCACCTCCTCCCCTCCTGGCAGTATTTCTGTAATACCCGGACTCGTCGTCACCATCATCATCCCCATCCGAGTCCATCATCCCTTGCTCGGGGTAGATACTCGCGCTGTAATACCGTTCGGCTAGCAGTGCGGGGCGGGATTGTTGTGACTGTGATCCGGATCTTGACCGGGTGCGAGGTTGAGATTGGGATTGGGATTGGGAGGGAGCGCGTGAGGGTCGGACAGCGTCCCCGCCGTCGGTACTTGGCCGAGGGGGAAGTGGCGTGATCATGGTTGCGCCGACGGTGATGGTTTCCATGGATGGTCTGGAACGGACCATCGGTGCCATTGGGGTTGTTGTTGTAGTTGTTGTTGCTGTGGCTCCTCGTGGTGGTGACCGCGGTGTGCGTGGTGTTCGTGGCGTCCGGGGGGGCTGGAAGGTCCCGCGCGGTGTTCGTGGTGGTGGTGGTGTGCGTGGGGATGTTCGCAGTGGTTGTGAAGGTGGTGTACGGGGGATATTGGCGCGGGCCGCTGTTGTGGCAGCGGTAATGTGCTGTATTGATGGGGGGGGGGGAAGTCCCGCTAGGATCGGTGTCGATGGCACCGGCGGTGATGGTGATTTTCCACCACCAGTGTACCGCCCTGTGCCGGCCACGGCAATGTCTTTCACGATGCCATCAATCTCGCGCTGGATATCACTCACACGTATGATGCCGTTGCTAGTCATGGTCTGTTCCTCGCTTGACCGTGGTGAACTCCGCAGTTCAGCCAGCCCGGCACGGTCGCCGCCGTTCGTTGTGGAACGGATACGCACGATCGTGGGTTTGATCTTGCTGCCACGCAGCGGGCTCCGGCTCCGGCCCCGTCCCATGTGAAAACGGCCGCTGCTCCCTTTCCGTCCGCCCCGGCTGCCGCCCCGACCAAATTTACTCGCACCGACACCGCTATTGA